>OX336389.2:952660092-955483056 GCA_946902985.2 Meconema thalassinum | reverse complement strand
AGGGAAACACTACAGTAATTTTGAACAAAACAGAATACATTGAAAAAAAAACAGTCGAATTCCTAAACAACAACGAAATCAAGGAATTAACAAAAGACCCCACCAACAAATTCCAAAAACAAATAAAAAGTGCGCTAAAAGAAACAGAATACATACTGACCAAAGCCGAAAAATCAAAACTAATAAATATGAACCCAAACATACCGTCATTGAGGGGACAACCAAAAATACACAAAAAGGAATGCCCAATGAGACCAATAGTCAATTGTAGGAATGCCCCTAATTACAAAATCAGCAAAGAGTTGCTAAAAATCTTAAAATGCCGTCTTTCCAACGACAAAAACAACTCTGTAAAGAACACAACAGAACTAGTAACAGCATTGAACACCCTACAAATGAAACCTAGCTTCAGGCTAGTATCCTTCGACGTAACTAACAAGTACACCAATATTCCGATTATTGAAGCAATCAACACTATCGAAAACAACTTAAAATCCAACACTTCGGTAAAAGAAATTGAAGAGATTGTGAGATTACTGAGGGTCGCTCTCACCCAAAACGTGTTTCAATTCGACAATAAAATATACACACAGAGAGAAGGCCTAGCAATGGGATCGCCACTAAGTGGGTTAATCGCTGACATCTTCATCAATGCACTAGAAAATGCGTTCTTAGAAAATACTTCAACAAAGGGAATAGTAATATGGAAAAGATACGTAGATGATGTAATTTGCATCTACGATACTGAACTAACAAGCGAAGAAACAATTCTCCAATCCATTAATAGCCTTCACCACTCTATCAAATTCACTAAGGAATCCGAAATAGACCGGAAAATAAATTATCTCGATATAACTATTGAACGTAAAGACAACGACCTTTCATATTCCATATTCCGGAAAGCAACACAAACCTCGCATGCAATCGACAATCAGTCTAATCACCCCAGTACGCACAAACTAGCGGGTTTCAATTCAATGGTGCATAGGGCTTTAAACATACCCATGTCAAAAGACAACTATAATAAGGAAATAAGAACTATTATGCAAATAGCAAAGGAAAACAACTTCTCGCCAAGCAAAATAAATCAAATTATAGCCAAACATAAAAATAAAGATAAAACGATTCCCAAACCGGACAGTAATGAGAAAAAATTTGCGCGTTTCAACTATGTGAATGCGAATACATATAAAATCACTAACCTATTCAAAAAGCAAGGCATAAAGATAGCTTTCACGACGAAAAACACAACCGCTAGGCACCTCCTAAATAGTAATCTAAATAAACGTGACCCGTATTCAAGGTCAGGGGTATATTCTATAACGTGCCAAGACACCGATTGTCAAGCTAATTACATCGGGCAGAGTGGAAGGCGAGTAGACACACGTTATAATGAACATAGGAATGCGATAAGATACGGAACACATTCAGCCGTGTGCGAACATATGTGTGACGCAGGGCACAGCTTTACCAACATAGAGTCGGACCTTAAAATAATCCATCACGAATCGAAAGGCAGAGCTCTTGACATAAATGAAGCAATCGAGATACACCTAGCCAAACGAAACAATCCCAACAATCTAAATGAACACACGTTCATGGAGAGCTCACCCCTCTTCACGCTACTAAAAAACACACCCTGTCGGAAACAAAACACAATTTAGCGACACAGCCAAGCTAGATAAAAAAGGGGGGAAATTAGGGATTTTTTAATAGGTAAATGTTATCTGGATCAGGTGTACGATGTACTTTTCTTCTGCAATAAACCAAGGCCCATATTCGCGGCAGTATTAAAGGTGCCGGGACGTCCTCATAAGACCGTCAACGCTTAGTTCGAATGGGTTATGCTCCACGCGTGGCGAGGGCTAATCCACGGTCTTTAATAGTTGTAGACCCACCTCATTCAATAACATACATCTTATCTAGGTTGGCAACACCTCACATAAACACATCGCTATCACTCCCCACAGCACGTAGGGGCAAAAGGGGGGGGGGAGAAGGCAGGAAAAACCATTCGTTAAGATAACCACCGCAGTCGACCGCACAGTGAGTTCCAGTGAGCACGAAAACTGCGAGTAGCTGTAATACGGAAGACAATCAGATAAGTAGTTAGCCTAAAATTTTATAGTTTAACCATAGTTTACAACCATATAATCTCTCTAAAGTACAATCTCCGGATAGCTATCACCATTTAGCATTTCACCTAACATATATACTGCATTTAGCATACACTGACAGTTGCAGTACCAATACTGCAACTAAATAATTGTACATATTGTAAATATTTTCACCTGTATTTCAAACATGGATTTTGTAGCCTAAGTGTAATGGATCTGATGATGATCGCTTGACGATCGAAACTGGTCATCCTAGTGTTTATTAATCTCATGTAATTTATTTCAGGATTAGGGTATAACCCATCTCTTTTGGGTACATTCGTGTTGACCGACTGAAAAGCACTAAACTCTTGTTGAACTAAGCTATTTCCCAGGCAGGTGGAAAACTGCACTAGTAACCATGATACCTAAACCTGGAAAGGACCCAACAATCCCACAAATTATACACCTATTGGCTTACTAGACATTCTAAGCAAGATATTTGAAAAACTTCTCCTGAAGTGATTGCTGGTGTCTGAGGTAGTGCGCCAAGCCATTCCCGACGAGCAGTTCAGGTTCAGGAAGGACCACTCCACAGTCCAGCAATTGATCCGATTAATTAGCAAAATCACTCATGGATTCAAGTTCAAAAGGGCTACTGGGATGGTCTTTCTTGATATGGCAGAAGCCTTTGTTAGAGTCTGGCTTCAGGGTTTGTGGTACAAATTACACCTACCCGAAATCAAACCCAGCCACTGGTTGTCATTATAAAATAATCTTTCAGATCGTACGTTCAAAGTGGCGCTTGCCAGCGCCCACTCGACTGTGAAGTCTATGAATGCTGGGGTGCGGCAGGGGTCGATATGGGTCCTATTCTCTACTTACTCTATTCCTGTGACATCCCGACTCTCGAGGGGGTTATACTGGCAATATACGCTGAAGATACAGCCCTGATGGCGGACTCATTCAAACCCTACCTGGCCGTCTGGTAGCTACAGGCCTCATTAAATCTTATTGAGGAATGGAGTAGAAAATGGCAAGTGAGGATTAATACTACCAGAACACTCGCTGTTTTGTACACCAGGCACACTTCCAGGAGGGAACATGGTGAACTATATCTGTTCAACGACGGAGGCCAAGTATTTAGGTGTCACTTTGGACTAAAAGCTTACATTTAAATGTCACGTAGACAATGTCCTAGTTCAAGCTAGGGCAACTTATCGTTCTTTCTCGTACTGAATCAATAGTCTGAACTTAACACCAGAAACAAGCAAATTCTATACGAAGCAATGGTCTCCTCCGTTACCATGGACACAGCCCTGCCTGGGGGATTACGTGTGACATTCCCCCTAACAAGACTGCAGAGATTTCAAACAACTATGTTGAAAGTGCACAGACAGCCAAGACCAGTGGATGTCCATAACAAGTGCAATGTGATGAAAATCAAGGACCACATTAGACTGGCTGCAAGAATCATTTACGAAAGCGGGTGATGCGTTAACTTGGACAATAGTAACATTATTAATGAATTCAAGAATGTAGAAGCTGAAGAGTACTGCAGTATTACAGGCAACCGAAAATCCTAACAGGTTAAGGCCGGCTAAACTAATTCATTAGGTTACATTTATGTAGACAAAGCACTTATGGTAAGTGCTCACTTTAACAAATTTTAAAATATTAAGATAAATCATACAAATGTATATAATTTATCAAATGACAAAAACCTACTAATTAAAAATGTTGTAAACATTATAAGACAACAGCCTTTACCAAATCAGGTTTAAGGTGTAGTAGCTAGTTAAGCAGATTCCAGGTAGTTTTAAGGCGTTTTAATAATGCAATTCTAGTCAAATTACCTCTCTTGGATAATAATAGTATCAAGATAACTCATGACAACAACTAAATTACATACATACTTTTTAATTTGAAACTGTTTTGCCTCTCAGCGTCCAGTCTAGTTTGCAAGCTCCTGTTTGCGAATAAGATGCCTCTATGATCCCCTATTAACAGTTAGCACTGCGGCCTCCTCTGCTTCTAAACCTCTAACATTGAAATCGTTCAAAACTGAATCTAAACATCGCCTCCTAGGTCTACCTCTGCTTCTCTTGCCCTCTACAGCCGAACTCATTAACCTCTTAGGTAATCGCTCGTGCCCCATTCGATCCACATGACCCCACGGTCTGACTCGGCTCATGTGAAAAGCTTCATCTAGCGTGCTCATTTCTAACATAGGCTTTATCTCTTCATTACGAGTACCTTACTGCCATTGCTCCCATCTATTTGTCCCAGCAATCATCCGTGCTACCCTCATATCAGTTACCTCTAGCTTATGTATCAGCTATCCTAAATCCACCCTCCCCTCGCTTCCGTACACCAAGGTCGGTCCAAATACCGAGTGATGTAGGGAAAGGTTTGTCCTACACTATCTTCTTTCTTGAAGAATACTGTAGATCACAACTGAGAACTCACTGCATTGGCTTTTCTACACCTCGACTCTATTTCCCTCCCCATACTACCATCTTGAGAAAGTACACAGCCCAAGTACCGGTACGTAAAATGTTCCAAATGCTCCAATTTAGTTCTTCCTACCTGGCAATCTATTTTCTTGCATTTCCTCCCTACTGACATAACATTTGTCTTTGAAATGCTGATCTTCATACCATACTCCCTACATTTCTGTTGAAATTGTAATACATACTAAGGTATGGTGGTTTTTAAGCTCTTGATGGAGTCTGTCATTACAACCAGGTCATCAGCATAGGCAAGACTGCTTACCTGGTTTCCACCTAATTGAATCCCACCCAGCCCGTTTATGTCTTTCAGCAAATAGTCCATATATAAAATAAACAGGAGTGGTGAGAGGTTACAAACTTACCTGGCTTCTGTAAGAACCTTGAACCAGGAACTAATTCTACCATCAACTCCTACTGCAGCCCGACTATCAACATAAATACTTTTGATTGTCTGTAGCAGCCTTCGCTCGAAACCATAATCCCTCAGGATGCTAGGCATCTTCTCCCTGGGTACTCTATCTTACGCCTTTTCCAGATCTACAAAACACAAAAACAACAGTCTCAATAACTTGGTGCATACTGATAATTTGACCTTGACTTCCTCGCTGTGGTTTGATTCATCTTACTCTTGAGTAATGATCATACTCTCCTTTCTACAATACCTGAGTCCACTTTGCCCGGGACACTTATCAAAGAAATACCTGTATAATTATTGCAATCTTTTCTCCTACTTTGCTTATAAATTGGGGCGACTACTACTTTTGCCCAGTCAGAGTGTTCCTTTCCTAAATCCCAGGCCAATTCGATTGTCGTATGCAATCATTTCAACCCTGCTTTCCCACTATACTTTACCATTTCTGGCTGAATTTCATCTACCCCTGCCGCTTTGTGACATTGTAGTTTATTTACCACCCTCCCTACTTCCTCAACTGTGATCCTGTTCCCATCCTCATTCTCCTCCTGCTTAATCTCAAAATCTGCCACATTGCCAGATAAGTCAACATTATATTTAGCAAATTTTCAAAGTATTCCTGCCATCTTCTCAGTGCTTCCTTGATATTTTCAATGAGTTTCCCTGAATTATCCAAAACATTGCTCATTTCTCTTTTTCCTCCAGTTCTAAGATTCCAGAACATTTCTGGTGTGTTATAAAGAATCTTTAAATCATTTAATGTTTTCCTGCCACTAGACCTAACTTCACAAACCAAACAGAAGTACTCAAGACCTAATGTAGGTTGGTGGTCATTGGCAAGTAAATAATATGTAACCCCTTCACAGTATGTACTAGACAAATGTGTTGGTGAGGTGAACCATACCACTGACGAGCCCAAAGGTACACAGGGGCGAAACACTGGCAATATTGAAATGAGCCAACTGATTAATTTTTCGAAATCTTTGAAATTTGATGATGTGTTACTACACTCATTCGCAGAAAAAAATATGCTCTATCCTTCGGGAAACATTTTTCCAATAAGGATAGCTGTCTTTTGACAGGTTTGATTCAACTCTCCATGCCTCCCTGTCCTGAGCTAATCATTTTATCTCTACATAGCTACCACACTCTACATCCGAGGCAATCTGTTTAACATATTCTAGCCTTGGTCTACCCCTACCGTTCTTGTCTTCAACCCTTGTTTTCATAACTAAGTTTGCTATTCCTGAGTGTCTTAGTAAGTGTCCTACCAACCTATCTCTTCTCTTCATTAGCAGTCTCCAGAAACATCTCTCCTCTCTCATTCATCATAATACCTCTTCATTTGTAATGCTCTGTCAAATTCTGATCTCAATATTAAATCTCCTTTCTCATCCTCATCAATTTCCTCTTCCCTTTCTATTACATGATTCTCAATCTCCTTTCCCTTATGCAAACACTCTAAGCTTTCCATCTCTCAACCTTTTCTTCCTTGTTAGAGGTTTTCAATCTGAGTCCTTAATATTACAGCAATTAGTCTTACTTTCCCCAAAAGTACTCTTAATCATTTGATAATAATCTGTGTCTACTTTTCCTAATTTCAGACAATTTTCTATACCTGCACATTTCTCTTTCAACCATTCTTCTTTTGCTTTGGTGGACTAATTTGTGAATAAAACAAGTAGCATAGCTCTCATCGTAAATTGGCACTGCTTGTGGCATCATAGTTGCCTCGTAGTGACCTTCCCACTTCTCTGGAGGTATATATAAGTGCAGAGGAGTCGATCATCCTCTTTTCTTTGTTTTCTCTGTGTTTACTGTCATGAATCTAGCGAGTATACTTGTGTCCTGTTCTGTGAGTGTATGTCACCAGTGTTTATTCATCGTTACCGGAAGTCTCTGCGCTATGGCTTAGCATCTGCCACCAAGCTGGGATTCTTCTTCCTTGGACATGGACACCGCCTCCATTAAGACCACACGTAAGTTGGCCAGAATACATCCTGAAAGTTCTGAGCTGTGTAACAGGATCTGTGGCACCGACGACCAAACATCTACCAGCTCTACCTATTCTTCGCCTAGCTCAATCATTCATTGCCGAGATTCATTAGTCAGTGGCATTGAGCACTTATCCTTCACAGCCAACATTATTGCCCCATTTCATCTCCCCCACATTCGTCTCCCTCTTCCTCCCAGACTCCCACATACATGCCTACCCATATCAGGAGCTACACCCAGGCCGCTCAGAACCCAGCCCTACACCCACAAGTCCACCAATGCAGTGTTGTGACCCCTATTCCTGTCCTGACCCCAGTATTACATGTTATCAAGTTGACAGACCTTCACCTGGACAAAAATAAAAACCGATCCAGTAAGGGTTATAACATCAAAACGGGCAAACCCTTCTATGACCATTTCACACGTAAGATAGGACTGCAACAATTTGGTCTCTGCACACGGGCTGCCGATTTGATGTCTCACCAGCAGTCCCTGTGTAACCCCAACCCTTCATTGCCCCCCACTCTCATTGTGTCAGTGGTGGCTTATGGGGTAGACAGTGACATCAGAGATGAGGAAATAATGGATCAGCTGACCCAACACGGCCATCAACTTTCTCAGGTCACCAGGAACTGGAGTGCGAAGGGCCCAACATCATTAGTCCGAATTCAATCGAGGGACAATGCATCACTGGCTATTCTGCTCTGGGACGGTGCTGTGGTGTTTGCGCAGTGCCACCAAGAGGAGTCATCTCGGGCATCGGCGCTCCAACGCATCAGATGTGAGAAGTGCCTGTGCTACGACCATCTACCTGGTGCCGCTTGTGCCCAGACTCAGGTATGTGCCATATGTTTGCAAGAACATCCAGCACTCTAGCAATGTGTTGAGTTATGCTGGACATTTTATCACATTTTTGTGTTAATATAATGGCTCAACGGACAATACTCATTTTGTTTTCCTTTCGAGAACATTTTGATTCTAGAGCATCCAGCTGTCATGAGTTCTAATAAGGCACAATTCAAGTGCGTAAGTTTTCTTTAAGTGCAAGTCTATACCTGCTCCCCTCCCCACCCAACCTGAAACCGTTATCCCGGTAGTTTCCCAGGATCTCCCCACTCCTTCTTCCATCCTCCTTTCTCCTTGTTCAGAGAGCTTCGTCCATTTTATGATGATGGTGTTCCAGAACGTCCCTCCATTCCAAAGCACCTTTATTTCCCACCATATCCATTTAGCGGCGTGATTGATAGTTAAAACCTACGTGGTCATTGCCGATGCGAGGTATAAAATGTACTTCATATTTCTTCCCCTCAGCACTGTACCACTTATTATTTGATGCCTTTAAATGTATATTATGTTAATACTTGATCTGTTTATTCCAACCTGCACTTCCCGGATGTCTTTCTCTTTACTGATATTTTCAATCATAAGGGCCAGTGGTTTCACTTCCATGGTTACGCACTGTCTAGTGCTGTTATGCCAGGCAGCGCCCATGAGGGTTCGCTCCTCCTTTACCACCCACCATCATTCCTATACTTACTTACTCCTTGGCACTACAGCCTGTGAAGGGCCTCGGCCTCTCGTATAGTAGCAGCCCACTCTCCCAAGTCTAAGGTCCTCCTCCACATCATCTAGCCACCTTTATCTTGGTCTTCCTTTCAATCCTCTCCCGCATGGCTTTCCCTGATACACTTTCTCAACCACTCCCTCTTCAGACATAATTTCCACATTTCCTAACCATCTAAGTCTATTGCTTTTTTAAAATCAGAAACAATGTCTGGTTTTCCAAATAGGATCTCAATTTCGTCATTATTCCTATTCTCCATTCTCCATTGTCATATATTGGACCATATGTTCCTTAATACTCTTCTCTCCCATCTTCGAAGGAGTTCTTCATCTACCACAGTAAGAGTCCACATCTCTGATCCATATGTCACCACTGGTTTCACTACAGTTCAGTACACTTTAGTTTTCAGATTCCTGCTAAGATTACGAGTTCTGAAGACCCCTGCTAGTGAGAAATAGCTGTGGTTACCAGCTGCTATTCTAGATTTCATCTCCTCTCTCATGTTGTTATCTGAAGTGACCAGTGCTCCAAGGTACTTGAAACTCATACAGTTTTCATAGTTTTTCCCATTTAGTTGAACAGTAAGGTTTCCTGTCATTTCCTTATACTGAGATGAAAACATGTATTTGGTTTTGTCCTGATGTACCTACCTTAAGTCCTATTCCTATTACTACTGCTGCCCTTTCCAACCTACTCAGGCCTTCCTCTAATTCCTGAAATCTTCGAGCTATCATAATTATATCATCTACATAGGTCAGTTTCTGGCTCAAGCAATTGAGGAGGGTTTATTTATTTATTTATTTATTTATTTATTTACATAGGTCCCAATGAGCCTGAGCTCGGTTTCTTCATGACCATTTTAATTGTTATGTTAAACAAAAGTGTTGACATTACATCTCCTTGCCTTAATTCCTGATTCACAGCAAACTCCTTGGTAAGATTTCCATCAATATTAACCATAAAAAAGTGTTGACATTACATCTACTTGCCTTAATTCCTGATTCACAACAAACTCCTTGGTAAGATTTACATCAATATTAACCATACATTTTGTATCCTTCAATGTCATTCTCACCAGTCTGATAATCTTCACAGGGAATCCAAGTTCTTTCATGCCTTCATACAGCTTTCCTCTAGTTATACTATTATAGACTTGTTGAAAGTCCACAAATAGCTAATGAATATCTATTTTAGCCTACATTCATAGCACTTCTCCATAATTTGATGGACTATGAACATCTGGTCTGTGGTGGATCTATTTGGTCTAAAACCACTCATAGTCTCTGACAATCCTTTTGGTGAATGACGCTAATCTCCCCGCTAGTATCTTGGCAAAGACTTTATAAACCATACTCAGTAACGTGATGCCCCTATAATTGTTAGAACAGGTTTTATTGTCCTTTTTATGTATGGGGCTGATTACTGCATAGGGGCTGATAACCTAGATGTTAGGTCCCTTAAAACGACAATTATCTTCATCATCATCATCAGATTACTGCAAGACTCCATTGCATAGGCATCATTTCTTGTTCCCAGATTTCACAAATCAACTGGTGCAAATGCTGAGCTAGTTGGGAACCTCCATTCCTGAGTATCTCGGCACAATATTAACTATTCCTGGAGCTTTTGTTATTTTTAAGTGTATTTATGGCCAGTTTCACTTCTTCAATAGTTGGAATTTTTTCCGTTGTTGCCTTATTATTATCCAAAACTTCCCGATTCTCACTCCACCCCAAGTCTTGATATCCTACACCAGGGTTAAGTAGTTCCATCAAGTATTCGGCCCATCTATCTAGTATCTCGTTTCTTCCTCCCGTGAGGTTGCCTTGTTTATCTTTACAGAAAATAGTGCCCTTAGTTGAAAACAATTCTTAATATCCTTCACTTGCGAAGAGAACTTCCTTACTTTGTTGTTACTGTCCAGTGAATCTAGTTGCATGATCCTTCTTCTTTCATACCGGTACTCTCTCTTTTTCTGTCTACATAACCTACTTTTTTCTACTCTCTTCTGTCTATCTTCATTCGCTCTAGTATTTCTACTGAGCATCCTCTTTCATATCTATGAACTACATTTATTATGCACTCTTTATCAAACCATCCAGGTCTTTTGGACTTATTTTCCATGCCTAAAACTTGCTATGCACTTTTATGCAATACCTCTTTTATAATCCCCCACTTCCCTTCAATATCTTCATGCTACCAAACCAGTTCCTTTTCCCGAAATTGCTCTTTTATATTCAACTGAAAGTTCTTTACTACTTCTTCATCAGTTTTAAGTCTACCATTATCATACAGTTCACGCCACGAGTTTTGGCAGGTGAGCCCCGATTGCGCAGTCATACAAAGGGCAAGTGGTGAACCTCAGACATGTACAATTGAAACATGAATTGCTTTCCGTGCAACTGAAAACTCACATATCAATTGCACATGCGTAAGGCTCACAGACTGTCCTCTGTACGACTGCGAAACCGGGATTGACCAGCCAAAACCCGTGGCGTGAACTGTACCTTTGCTTTATCTTATACACTCATTTTACTTTAAATATGGCTATCCTTTGCCTACACTTTTTACAAACCAAATAGTTGTCCGAATCACAGACTGCACCTTGGTAACTATCCACCTGCAGGATATCAGAGGCATGACTTCTATCAACACATGGTCGAACTGATTCTGTGTTTTGCCATCTGGTGAACACCAGGTAACCTTCCTCACATTCTTTCATTGATGCCATGTGCTCCTAATCACCATTGCATTGCTTATAGCAAAATTTATAAGTCTCAGTGCATTATCATTGGAGTATTCATGCAGGCTCTCTTTTCCAATTGTCTCTCGGAAGGCTTCTTCATGACCCACTTTGGTATTAAGGGCTCCTAAAACAATCCTAACATCATGTTTTGGGATACGATCCATTTCTTGCTCGAGTTAATTATAAAATGTATTTTTAGGTTCTACATCTGCTTCTTCTGTTGGAGCATACACACATGTAAGTGTTATATTGAAGAATCTGCATTTCATCCTCAGACTACACATTTTTTCATTTATTGGAATGAAGTCCTTTATACTGCTTTGTACTTGTTGTTTATCAGGAAACCTGTGCCACTACCTGTACCTGTGTTGTTTCCACTATACATCATTGTGTATCCTCCACTCTGGATGACCCCACTCCCATGCCATTTTATCTCCTGTATCGCAACTATTACCATCCTGTACTTGTCCACTTCATCTTTGATACATTGTAGTGCACCTGGTTTATTTAAAGTTCTTACATTCCATGTTGCAATGAAGAAGTCATGTTTCCATTTAGAATTACCATTTCCATGCCTTAGTCAACACCGTAGATCATTCCGGCCATTATCATTGAGTTCCGAAATAATTGAAATAATTGAAGTTTTTACGAGATGAGGTCATTAGCCCCATGCCCAACCCCCAACCTTGAGGACCAGGGACTCTTCTGACAGGGTTACCATACCTTATGTATTGTGACCGTTTGACAGATGTCCCACGTCCACTTAAGTGCGCATCTTAATAACAGCTGAGCATAAGACTCAAAACATCTCGGGGATTATATGGGCAAACAACAAGAGTTTTAAATGAAAACAAAAAGCTTGGCTGTTATCCAGACGCACACTGCAGCAAGGATAGAAGGATTTTTTTTTTCAAAAATCATGAATGACCACAATTTTTTTTAAAGTTAAAATGTATCGGTTTAATTTATCCATTCAACCATCCTAAGATAAATATAATGAGTTTCCTCAGGGAGAAAGCTAAATCACAACCTGAAGTAAAGGACACCCCATCGCTCCCCCTGGGACCCTAATCTAATTATGCATTTTTCAAATAAACTTCAGTTAATTAAATATTCAATTATTATGGGAATATTCATGAAATTTATAGTTCATCATGATATTCAGTTTTAATTCTGTACACCATCTACAACTTTCAGGATGTGCAGACAATTAATAGTCTGGTCTGACACCTGAATAAACTTATTTACACTTCACAACAATATTTTCATACTTCCAAAATTAATGTCATAATCCTATCAAAATATTTCCTCGTACCATAAACTGGGGTGAATAGGGACGCAGGGGTGAATAGGGACAACAGTTCAAGAAAAAGTCCCATTTCATATTAATACTAAGATAACTGAGCTAAGCTAGTGGCATCTGATCTTTTAAACTCCTTGTGAGTTGCTTTTAATCAACTGCTTGGGTTCTATACTCTTTGGAATTATTTATGCAGTTGGTCCACATGCAAATGTTTATCAGCTGTTTTTATGAGATTGAGTTTGCACTTCAACTTCTTTTGTGCGTCCGAGATACATTCCCGTAATCATTGAAAAAGTTGTCAGGTAATTGCTAGTATTATTTCTGAGATGTAGCAAATCAAATCAAAATCACTTTATTTGCAATGAGGTGTCAACCTCGGTGGCAAATGAGGTACATAATTTACAACACTACACAATATTAAAAGAATACAGTAACTTAATGTACAAACACTACACAATATTAAAAGAATAAAGTAACAAACACCCAAAAGAATACAGTAACAAACACTACACAATATTAAAAGAATACAGTAACTTAATGTACTATTCACACATTGATTGAACTCCCCTCTCACAACTGCTGTAGGAATTACATAGCACGTATAATGTTTCTAGGAATACAGCACTAAGTTATACCACTTCTTCCTTTTCCCTGGTTTTGTCTATTCTGCTCTTGAATAACTGGACTGATTTTGGAAAGGGATCAAACACCTCCCTTGGTAAACTGTTCCATTCCTTCACACCCTTCCCAATGAATGAAAATTTACCCCAATCGTTTCTGCTAAAGTGCCGTCCAATTTTGAATTTGTGGTCTGCCTTGCCAATATAATTACTTTCCAATTGAAGCCTCTCACGGATTTCCCCCCATGCTTCCTCTCCTGTATATGCTCTATATAACCCTACAAGTCTGTTTTTCTCCCTTCTCTTACTTAATGTTTCCCACCCAAGCTTCTCTAACATACCCGAGTGCTGTATTCCTAGAAACATTATACGTGCTATGTAATTCCTACAGCAGTTGTGAGAGGGGAGTTCAATCAATGTGTGAATAGTACATTAAGTTACTGTATTCTTTTAATATTGTGTAGTGTTTGTTACTGTATTCTTTTGGGTGTTTGTACATCCATACTAAAATAGTGATTTCGGAACAAATGATCAGTTATTGTATTGTATGATGCAATTTATTTTGCATTTCAGGGGTGAATAGGGACAACATGGTTAAGAAGTACAAGAGTGACCCCAGAGCTCATCGACACAAATCTACTGCACAGGAGGACCTGGAGAAGGCTATGAACCCTTCACCTGTTATCTTCTGTCATGGAAACAGACATATGCTCAGGTTTCAAGAAAACAGGAATTCATCCTTTAAATATGTACAGAGTTCTCGATATTTTGCCGAATGAACAAGATGGAGAAGATAACTCTATCAATGAGAGCCTAACTATATTCCTGAAAAATCAAAGGTTGGGTGATAATGACAGCATTCACAAATCTGGCAGAAAAAGAAAGTTTTATGTAGCACCTGGCAGACATGTCCATGCACATAAATTAGGGACACATAAATAAGTGGAAGAACAACACAGCAATGTGATAGTGACTAAAATGCAGAGTGCAGAGAAGCAAGCACACCAAGGGACCCTGAATTACAGTCTGGAGAAGTTGGAGCCCAGTCTGTTCATCAGACTTTACATGTTGGTCAGTGGGTGAAAGTGAAATTTGAGAGCCTTAAGGGAGATTGAAAATGTTTCATTGGGAAAATCATGAATGTTGTGCGTGTTGGAGTGACTTACGAGGCATCATTTTTGAGAGACAGAAGGACAGGAATATTTATGTTTTTCCAAATGTGAAAGATGTGTCTGAATTCGACCAGGAGCAAATAGCCCACATAATGAAAGAACCGACAGTTAGGAGAGGCAGACATAGTTTTAAGTGAAGTTTGTGTTCATATTGTAACCTTACCATTTGTCCCCATCACTAAAAACATGGTGGTTATATATAGTCCATGGTGTATGTTTTCCCTATTTTGTATTTTCACTTTTTATTTTTGCATTCTGCATTTTGTAACATAGTTCTGTGTCCCTAATAACCCCAGTGGCCACTGGGATAGAGTTTTGTATTTTTCTTTAAAACTGTCCCTATTGACCCCATCCTCGGGGCAGAAAGGGACACTTTTTATTAATAAATAACTCAATATTCTCAAAAGCTACATTGCTGATATAAGGTTCAAAAAAGAGGGTGAAATGCAACCTTTCACTTCAAAGAGCTAAAGTGTGTAAGATTTCTTGTCCTTGGATACATTTCTAAAATAATACAAAAATATGTCCCTGTTCACCCCAGTTTACCCGGTATGTCAAGAAAAGAAATTCCAAGACTTCTCATTATTATTACTGTCATTAAATGATATTCGGCTTCCCTATCAATCCATGTCTTTCTTATTTATAAATCAAACGTAATTCAAATTCGAATATTTCCACACATGGAATCTAATGATCATATTCACCAATATTGTTGATTTAAGGTTAGTTTCCATAAATAAATAAATTACGGGATCATTTATGTTTGTAACTCTGGGTGCAACTCACAATTATTATTATTATTATTAAAGGATTTTAATATAATTATGGATCAGTTATAATATTTCATCAATTTTATTCCCTGAATGCCCCATTCCTCTAAGCACAACTCCTCTTCATTACATTATATTGGAATACTGAAAGGTTTTCAAAAGATAAGTCACTCTGCAAGTTCAGAGCATACAAAAATAATATTTGTTATAGGTCAGAGCAAAGGAATGTAGAATATCGAAATCTGCTGATGACATTATTATCTGGATAAAGGCGTGGGGTAGCTACTTCGGCAAAACCCTTCTTTTTGAGCACGTGAGGTTATTATCCCCCAAATTACCAACATTTTATCATATTCAACATTTATATTTATAATTAATTATTTTCATACACCTTAATTCCATTCAGCATTAGTTGCTGTATTTAATGGATTAGAGCAATTACTTGTGGGATACAAATGCAAGCATGCATTCCCAATTTAACTCATTAAGCCACCAGATATATCACATAGATGTTATGAAACAAATGTCTTCATTAAATATTCATATCTCATTCAATTGTCACCATAACAAAACTCCCCGGTAGTTGATACACACTGCCCTAACAAAAAAAAAAAAAAAAAAAAAAAATCCTTTCCAAAACTATATTACCGGTATTATCTCACTATATAATTCCAATGTGCATTAATCCATAATTCATCGTTTAATCTTCCGATATTACTGATCCATAGTCGATTATTTGAACATCACATAATTGTTCAATATCAACCATTATATTTATTATTATTGTTAATATTTGAAAGAAAAAATAGCACAGTAGCGCCACCTGGTGAAATAAACATGTACAATAAAGAAGAGAACAAAAGACGAGTCAGTGCAAAGTCTGTGCGTGTGCGCGTGACATGTGACAAGCATCTCAAAAGATGATTTGTATTTTGTATTGTATTTCTCACTTGATAAATAAAGATTTACATTAAAACTAACAGGTTATGGACCCAGGCCACGTGTAAATGGTATTATCTCGTGAGTGGATCCGAAGCTGAGCGCCTGTGGAACACGTGCTGTATTTTTTTTTGTGAGTTAAGGATAACCTCAAAATGGCAACCGGCAGTGACTACAAAGTTCAAGTGGATAAACTTGAAGGACCTGACGACTGGGCAAAGTGGAAATGGTATGTGTTGATGGTTTTGCGGTCGTATGAACTGGAAAATATTGTTGATGGTTCGAAAAAGTGTCCTGTGTTGCCGGCAGATGCAACTGCGCAACAAAAAGCGGCATATAAGCAGTGGTTGAAAGAAGACGCGAAAGCGGCCAGTTTGCTAGCAGGTGCGCTAGGAAAATCTGTTGCCGAGCTCGTGTTGACGTGCACCAATGCCAGTGAAATTTGGACAAAATTGAGCGCACGGTTCGAACGAAGCAGTACTCAGCGACTGAACATGTTGATCGAGTCATTCTTCCGAGTGACACGTGACGACAAGGAGGACATCGGCACCCATGTCGCGAAGTTACAGAAGCTTTATCAGGATCTGAACGACGAACTACAAAAGCACAACGAAAACACGTTATCTGAAAGGATTTTGAAGGTCGAATTTTGTCCACGCTGGGAAAAGAATATGATAATTTCAAGGATGTGTGGGACACGATTCCGACGGAAAATCAAACTGTGAACTTGTTGATTGAAAAATTGTGCACGATTGAACTGCGTGACCAAGGAAACGTGGAATCGACTGCGTTTGTGGTACGTAGTGCTCCCAAGAAGCATTCCCAGTATGGCAGTGGCAAAGGCAGCGCTGATGACAAGTCGAAGAAAAATGTTCAACGAGTAAAGCAGAAGTTTCCATGTTTCAAATGTAAGGAATTGGGCCATTGGGCAAGTGAATGTCCAGTGAAGAAGAAAGAGGGTGATACTAGAAACAAAAATAAGGAGAACAATGCTTCGTTTCTGACACATGCGATGAGTGCGTTAGACGGCGACTTTGTTCAAGCCGACGAGTGGTACTGCGACAGTGGCGCCACAAATCACATCACCGCGAGCAAACAGTATTTTACAACATACGTCAAGTTTGCTGCTCCAGAGAAGATTTTGCTAGGAAAACGAGGTGTGAGCATGCTAGCTCAAGGCAAAGGAACTGTAAACATTCAAGTGCGGCTGAACAACGCTTGGTTGAGTGCTGAGATGACTGAAGTTTTGTATGTTCCCGATGCAATGGCTCATCTGTTTTCTGTGAAAGCTGCTGCAAGGAAAGGTTTTTGTGCAAGACTTGACGACCTAACTGTCAGAATTGAAGACAAGGTTACTGGAAAGGCGATGATGGCTGGACGTGTGAGTCATGGTCTGTATGTACTTGACATGCGCGTCGTGAAACCGGCGCAACCCATTCAAGTGGATTTAGCTACATCGTCGGACAAACTGCAGATCTACCATGAACGATTTGGTCATTAACACAAAGCGCATGTCAAGAATGTACTGAAGCAGATGAACATCAATGTAGACATGTGTAAAGAGGATTTCTGCGATGGATGTGCACTGGGAAAAATGCATCGACTGTCATTCAAGACACGAATGAATCGACCAACAGCCACCGGTGAACAAATCCACGCCGATGTGAATGGACCAATGTCTACTGAATCTCTTGGAAAGGCTCGCTACTACGTATGTTTCAAGGATGATTTCAGCAAGTTTCGACGAGTTTTCTTTTTAAAGCACAAAAGTGAAGTGTACACCGTTCTGGAACAGTTCCTGAATGAAGCCAAAACAAATGGACACGTCGTGAAGCTGTTCAGGTGTGATGGAGGAAAAGAACTTGATAACAAGAAGGTTTCTGAACTACTCGCAAGCAGAGGCATAGAACACAGCATTACTATGCCGTACACACCACAACAAAACGGAGTTGCGGAACGTGAAAATCGGACGATTGTGGAGTGCGCAAAATCTATGCTGAATCCCAGCAAGTTAACGAAACAACTTTGGGCTGAAGCCTGCAACACTGCGGTGTACCTCCTGAATCGCACTGGGAAGTCATCCATTGAAAACAAATCTCCCTATGAATTGTGGTATGGACGACCAGTGGGAAGTCTCAGTCATCTGAAGATCTTCGGAACAGAATGCTACGTGCATATCGACAAGAATTTTCGCTCAAAGTTCGACGACAAAGCTGTTTTTGGACATCTGGTTGGGTACGTGAACGCCAGGGATGGATTTAGAGTCTGGATTCCAACTCAGGGAAAGGTTGTTCTAAGCCATGATGTGAAATTCAAACCTGAAGTTGTCTGCAATCTGCGCGCCAACGCCGGAAAGGTTGAAGTGACGCTTGAAGAACGTGTGGAGAGGAATCAGTCTAATTCATCGTCTGATGTAGGCCTACAGAGGAGGTCAGAGTCAGATGAGAACTTAAGCGAAATTGAAGATTTTGCTTCGGCATCCAATTCCGGAGGAAGCGAAGATGAGGAAGAAGGAGAGACTGAAGAAAGAAGGAAAAGCAAACGTGAAAGTAAGAAGCCATCGTGGATGATCAGTGGAAATTACATGTACATGGCTGGACCATCTATCGCTGAAAAGAATCCTGACTCATACTCTGAAGCGCTGCAGTCTAGTGATAAAAATCAGTGGCTGAAAGCAATTAATGAAGAATTGGAGTCCTCAAAGGAAAGTGATACCTGGAAATTGGTTGAGCGTCCAAATGGTGCACGGGTCCTGAAAAATCGGTGGGTTCTTCGACAGAAGACAACGGACAGTGGAGAAGTTCGCTTCAAGGCACGATTGGTAGCCAAAGGCTATGCGCAACAGCAAGGAATCGATTATGAAGAAACATTCAGCCCTGTTGCACGGTATGATACCATTCGAGCTCTGTTGGCAGTAGCTGTTGAAAAGGAGATGAAACTTGGTCAATTTGATGTCAAGACGGCCTTCTTGAACGGCAAGCTTGAAGATGATGTGTTCAAGGAACAGCCAGAAGGTCATCAGGACGGTACTGGCCGAGTGTGTCATCTAAAGAGAAGCTTATATGGTTTAAAACAGGCTCCACGCTGCTGGAACAAGCGTTTCAAGAAATTCATGGAGAAAGCTGGATTCAAAAACAGCAAAGCTGATCCTTGTCTCTTTTACAGCAACAAAAATGGAAAGTGGTTGGCTGTTGTAATCTTTGTTGATGATGGTCTGGTAATTGGCAACGAAGAAGACATCGAGCAGTTCGTGGAAAAACTTCAGCAGGAATTTCACACGACCAGAGGATCTCTCAACAATTTCCTGGGCATGAAGATACAAGAAAACCATGATGGATCAATTGCAATCAGTCAAGAGGATTACACGAGGAAAATCCTAGAAAAATTTGGGATGGCCGAGTCAAATGGAGTGTCTACCCCAGTTGGACGCGAAGAAAGTGAAGACGGAGGAAAGATTTCGGCCAGGGTTCCTTATCGTGAGGCGGTGGGATCCTTGATGTACCTGACTACAGCTACTCGTCCAGATATCGCATTCGCGGTCAACAAAGCTGCTCGAGCCATGGAGAATCCTACAGTTCAAGACTGGACTGAAGTGAAACGGATATTTCGATATTTAAAGAGCACAGTGAACCATGGAATCGTCTATAGGAAAGAGGACGCTTTGAAGGTCTACAGTGATGCTGACTACGCCGGTGACAAGAGGACGAGACGTTCAACGACGGGTGTCATTTCGACCTACAATCATGGAGCTGTATCGTGGAGAAGTCAGTTACAGAAGTCTGTGTCAACATCGACAACTGAAGCTGAAATTGTGTCTGCAAGTGAAGGAGCAAAGGAGTTGATTTGGCTGAAAAGACTGTTTTCTGAATTACTGGGAACTGCTGACAAACCTCCTACGCTTTACATCGACAATGCTGGTGCAGTTAAATTGGCTAAAAATCCGGAGTACCATCGAAAATCCAAGCATATTGAGGTACGTCATTTCTATGTGAGGGAAAGATTTTTGGACGGAGACCTTGAGCTGGAGCACATCGACGGGACCAATCAATTAGCTGATCTTCTAACTAAACCTCTGGAGAGGGTCAGATTCGAGATGCTGCGTGAGAGGATTGGCGTGCAGAAGATGACATCTTAGAGGCTGAAAAGTGTTCAATAGTTCATCTTGTTTATTTTTTATTTGTATTTGATTTTTCTTTGGAGGAAGTGTTAATATTTGAAAGAAAAATAGCACAGTAGCGCCACCTGGTGAAATAGACATGTACAATAAAGAAGAGAACAAAAGACGAGTCAGTGCAAAGTCTGTGCGCGTTCGCGTTACATGTGACAAGCATCTCAAAATATGATTTGTATTTTGTATTGTATTTCTCACTTGATAAATAAAGATTTACATTAAAACTAACAATTATTATTATTATTACTATTATTAAATATTTTTAACAATTGCAAAAGATAATTAATTAGTTTATTTCCATCTCCAAGTTTCAATAAGATCTTTGAAATTACCATAAACATAGTTCTTTAATCATTTATGTCATTCCCAATGCATGACCATTATAAATTTTAATTACGAAAGAAATCCTTAATCACGGGAAAAATTGAACTCATTTTACTAATACCGACTATTAGGTCTCATCTATGATGAATAAAATCCATTCAAATGGCAATTACATTTAACTGACCATCGTCGCAACAAACTATCTAAAGACGAAAGTCTACATTTAATTATGCAACAACTGTACAATCAGTTAACTAACGAAACTCCTAGCTAAATAGAAAATATGGATGCCTTCAAAATATACGATCTTCCAACGACATGTCTCATCGTGGTTATGCTATTATTCAAAAGTATGAGAGAAGAAAAAACATCAGAAGGCTCCAGTAATTATGCTTCAGCACAATTCGAAAATCATTCCTGGCTTAAAAATGATGACTCCTCTAAGGTTGAAGGAAAAGTCTAAGGTCTGAAATTCACTAGTACTAGCTACTAAAATGTAAGTTGTGGCTCACGTTCATTACAGATGTTCGTAAAGTTGATTGCTGCTGCTGTAGAATTCTCACACACTTGGCGTGTGGTCCCACTCGTCCACGATGTAGGCGGAATGCATACCCTACACCCTCGGTTTCAACTCGTTCATGGCCCACGTTTCCATATATCAGCCTTCATCACACCACCAATTACATTTAGTGCTCCATGATAATGGTTCGGTTCATGGTATTATACAAATGTTCAAACCGGCTGTCCGTTACCACGATTTCCCTTAACACCATAGTTTGTGCTTTATAAAAACTCGTAACTATACATTCCGTGGTTTGACAACTGCCACTCAGTATTTTACCGATCCGAATTGGGTATCTTTCGATCGAATTAATGTTTACGAAGACTTTGCTTATGATCTTTCTGATATTAGCGCAGTACTCTGCCATTCCTGTTAAGCCTTTTTTCCCAGTGAGATCTGCTATCCTCTAAACTAGAAAATATCTCTTCATGTCCTATCTGGATAAGAAAGATTATTCCGCTGGACACGCTTTGCATAGTCCGCTCCAGTTCGTCGCCTAGATTTTATGCTGGATGAGGATATGCTCCTCACATAATCCGGATTAGGGATCAGTTCCAGGTCGTAGACTAACTATTCTGTGAGATTGGATATTATCCAGCTCAACCCTGCACACACAAGAGTTGGCCCCACCTATAAAATCTATCACAGGGAACACTGAGACAATGTCTCTTCGTAGGCTATTTTCGGCTACAGGTCTGGTACTCGTAATACAGAATAGATCCAGCTTTTCGAAGTCATGCTCGCGCGGATGCATGAAAACGAATGAATCAAGCTCTTCCAGCTGGCGTCCAGCGCCTCGTCTCACCACGTGCTGACTTACGCACTGCGCATTGCTACTCGCGCATACTTACGTAGTCACTGGGCTCTATAGCGGTGAACCTCAACTTCTCCAGGCGCTCTCTTCAAAGTTTCTAAATATGGCCGAGAAAAACTACTCGACTCATTCATGGCTATGGACAGTCCCTCAAAACGGGCACATCCACCCCCACACATGGCCAAAAATAAAAATCTCCGTTTTTATTTTTCTTTATAACTGTTTTCCGATATTCTTCTTATCTAGCTCTTGTAAAATACCTCTTGAGATTCGCCGCACTTAAAGTTCCCACGATGTTACCAGATGTGATTTCCACAATACGATAGCTACCATTATTCAAGTTCTGAGATTCTCTGAATGGTCCATTATATAGACTGGCAAACTTAGAATAGACTTTGTTGCTCACGTCGCGTTATGAAGCACAATAACGAATGAAAGACTGACAACGACTGACCACTGAACTCCGAAAGAGGAATGACACTCGCTGCGTGCTAAAGCGCTGTTAAATACTCGCCACTCAGAGCTCTCGAATATTCCAGACCGCTATCGCGTCATCACATGTGACTCGCCTCGCTGTTCTAACAGCCGCGCTCACCCGGAGCTACGCCACAGCGGTGAAAAATCTGCAACCTTCTAATGTGAATATCTCCAATTCTAGCGATCGGATTTCCTTCTGAGTTGGTCCATAATCTTCCAAATATCTAAGCCAATAAAGTATCATATATGCGGTGACTCCAGACCATCAAAATAAAATATACAATAACAGAGCTTCGTCATCTCCACCGTGCGCGCCACATGCCTCCAGCAAGTGCACTCTATTTCTTCTCCTGTGAACTAAGAATGCCGCGCGTGCTTCAAACCTTGCATGATGTCAACATGTGCCTCCAATTCATATTCCCACGTTGAGAAAGGGCACAAGATATACTACTGTATTACCGAATTAGAGCTGCTTGGTATTGTACACAGCTAAGGTAAGTTCCGCATGTATGTGTTGGGAAGTAAATTCAGTATTTATACTGACCACCATGCTTTAGTATTTATTAATACCTGCAAGCTAAGTTCTAACAGAATTAGCAGGTAGATTCTTGCGCAACAGGAGTGCGAGTTTGTAGTGCATCACATTAAAGGTAAAGATCATGTCATGGCGGATATGTTGTAAAGGGATAGTCATTTAAGTACTGAGGATTCTTTAATCACAGCTGACCAGGGAATACTGATCTGCACATGCCTCGACTCTAGAAATAAGAAATCATTGGAGTCTCTTAAATGGCTTTTGGAGAAGCTGAGGGAGGATGAGGCATTGGGTGAGCCCCTAGTTATGTTGGAACAGGGTGACTCGGAGTGTATGACAGTGGGTAGATTGTCATACAAAATGCAGGATGGTTTTCTTGCTCGTAAGTGCAAGGGAGACATATGGTTAATCTGGGTGCCTAAGTGTATGAGAGAGGAATTGGTATGGTTTATACACAAGGATTTAGGGCATATTGGTGCTAGCAATGTGCTCTACGAACTTCAGCATAACTTTGTTTGGGAAAAGATGGGGAAGGACATTAGGAGGATACTTGCTAGGTGTGACCTCTGTCAAAAGCCAAAGACTCAAGTTAGATATTTATTTGGACCAATGCCGGCCGTCATCACAAGCAACCCCGGCGAGATGCTATGTGCTGACCTATTTGGGCCGGTAGTAAAAGGTCAGTACGGTTACGAGTACGTATTTGTAATAGTTGACGCATGTGGTAAATTCGTCAAACTATATGTTAGGAAAGCATGTCACCGACTGATCATAGAAAAGAATATTCCTGAGTTTGGCCTTTTGCTCAGAATCTTGACTGGCAGTGGCCCGCAATTTACCTCAAAACATTGGAAGACCAGTATGGAGGAAACCGGGATCACACACGTGCATTCATCTGTTCGATAACCTCAATGGAATTCGGTGGCTTAATAATTATTAATAATAATTAATGATCCAATTAATTGTGCAGAAACTGTGCTACAGTGAGTTATCCATATTCCAAGGCTTACATCTGATGTCAAGACCTGAATGAGAATTACCTCTTTCTGTGCATAGAAATAACTAGACGCCCCCTGAATTACCAGATTTACGTGAAAACGTACGATCGAATTTCGAATCCATTTACATATTTGGGACCTGTGAATCATAAGCATTCAGAAAATAAGGGTGTCTAAATATTTAACCCATTTTTACTGGAATTGAGATCACGTGATCCGAGCTCCGTTGCGGTCCGGCCTAAAAACAGATACATATCAGCACCGTAGTAGGTTCACACATAGTCTAAGATCGCCTATGGGACGCGGAAGCCCGTGCCAGTTGACCTAAGGTTTAGGTGACAAAGACACCTCAAATACAAGTTCAAACTGTAAAAAGTGCGTTAATTACAGTAAGTGTAAGCACACACGATAAGGCGCAATCTCGTGGAATTACCCCAGATTGAGTAGGAATAAAAGCCACTGGGATTTAACCGATAGCATAGAATATTCAAGACTTCAACAAACAAAGAAACGCCAAACATCACTCATATCTAAGCCAGCTATTCAAATGAACTGTACGCGAATGGTCTATAATCACTCGGTATACGCGTAAGTTTACGAGAATTAGACCTAAAAACGTGTCCGAAAGTGTGATTTATTAATGTTAAAACACCATAGTGCAACGTAGGTGATGCGAGGACATTCCAGTGTTAATATTACGCAAGTATAAATATATAATATTTTTAGTGATAATTAACCATCATAATGTGTGTTCAAGTGAGAGGTGTTGAGATGAACATGTGTAAAATGATGTTCAACATTAAAATGGTCGGCTAAACAGAGAAATGCTCCGGAACGAAGACCTGTTCTGATATACTACCTTCAAGTTCAAAGAGTGAGTACATACATGTATTTACAATATCAATTCTGCCCTAAGGATCGAGGGAAACTGTTATATTTCAATTATTAATATATACTATGCCCGTTAGACGAGAGTTTCGAGAAGTAATAGGCAATAAGTGGCCCTTCCGAGAACCTCCTCCAACGAACAGACAAATAGGACGAGGAGGAATATATTCTTAGACTGGGTAAGCACGAAAACTGTACTCGGGGGGTGTCGGGTATATGAGAGATGATTAAACCACCAGACCAGAGGAATACAAACACACAGACATAAATAAGGTCAGGATTACATTTAAATCACACTGAATTTATTCATAAAAGCGACTGACCCCTAGCCTACTTCAGAGAGGTAAAAATCGGCTGGTCCGAGGTTATCTGCCCTATTATGAATTTACTTATCTCCAATCAAGACAATCTAACTAAAGCCTCTCGAAGACCTACTACAAAAACTCGAAAACAAATAAGCAAAACTAAGAGGATGACACGTAACAGTTCCCTGCCCAATTACTTCGGAGATTGCAATAATAACGAATAATACAGACACGAATTGACAGCAAAGAAAGATATTTTCTTGTTTACAATGCAAGGATATCATTACATTTAATGCACAATAAGAATAATAGGTAGGCAATGATGGTGTCATCTCCAACATTTAATTTTACTATAATCTAAGCTAATCCTGTCTGAATTTTAATTGCAAAGATATAAACGAGACGCGTTTATTCTAAAATTTAATGAAAACACAAGGCTATGCACACTCTTTTCCTAACATAATCCAAAGTAAACACTAACTAAATACAACACAAATAAGTAACAAATTAGAACCCTCCTAAATTCGTGCAATTGGCGCCACTGCCTGCCTGCACACATTTTCACTGTTTGTGACAAATGGCCATCAGTGTAAAGGGAGGAAAAAGTTATGTTGGCAACTGTTATGACGTAACGTCACGACTCACGTTGCAGTGTCAAATTAACGACCGTGGTTTTCACACGTCCTTAACTGACCGTCGTCTTGAAATTGGGAATAATCAGCAATTGTATCAAAAGACGTCGAATACAGCAATAGCTAAGCATTGGTCAAGAAAATAAATTTAAGTTTAGCATATTTATAATTTTAGATCATCAGCCTAATAGTTTATTTACTTCACATTTAAGTGGAAATATTCTATCACATTATTTTTATAATTCTTATTATTATCTCATATTTATTCCTATCAGCGTATTTGTAACGTTTAGTGACCAATACACTCGTATAAGGTAATCATTAGTGTGTGTAAAGACCATCTAATATACACTTCTGTATTACGTGAAACTCTGTTCACTTCAATGAACACGCACCTCTAAGTGCTTCTCAGTAATATGGGCCCGTCGGCCATGGGCTTAGTTGACAAGACAAAAGTCGTACATACCACTAGCAAAAATATGTACCAAAACGCTAACATCACAACTACAGGTAATCTATTCCTACCATCGTAGTGCTCCTCATATAACAGTTACAATAATGAGGTCACCAAAAATTATACAGATGTCCTCGGATGTGGACTAAATATTCAATGGGCTGTGTAATCAGCTGTTCATTCATAATATAATTTCAAGTATGGTAAATAGCTCTTGGCTGATTGCATTTATTCTTTCCAACAGTACACTCTAAATATGCTACGATTTAATTACGAGGAGCATAAATGTTATATTGTGGACCGTCCTCGAACCAATGATACCTTGCTTGGCTCAACACTTTATTCTGAGCATGAAATTGGCAGTCGTCATTGTCAACTTAATTTTATTAATGCAGCCAATGGCCATGTACTTTTTTCTTCTTTTCAGGACGGGTCAGGGAAGGGATATTGGAAGGAAATCGGTCGTGGACCGTCCCGGCATTTGCCTGGTGGTGAAAATGGGAAACCAAGAAAACCATTTTCAGGACGGCCGAGGTGGGAATCGAACCCACGCTCTCCCGATGCCAGCGAGGCAAGAGGTAGCGCTTTAGCGCTCTCGGCCACCGCGGCCGGTATTGTCAACTTCATAAGAATGCTAAAACAAAAGAGCTGTCCACTCACGACTGCAGTTTCGTAGTGAAAACAGGTTCTCAGCTGTCCTGACAGTATCAACCACTGCCTTCTGAATTACTTTGTCCAGCGCGCCATGGACGCTATGCAGAAAATAAAACAAGTTCTTTCATTGGGCTTTGACCATGATAAACACACGTTCATTTGATGATATAACAACCACAGAAATGTAATTCGTAATTGTAGCTCACACTTTATACAACATAACGTGGGCTGATTTATATGATTGTAATATAGCCTCACAAACCGGGTGAGTTAGCCGAGGTCGTTGCGGCATGACTGTTGGCAGTCGCTCACATCCGGGAGGCGAGGAGGTTCGAATCCCCCCGCCGGCAACCTTGAAGATGGTCTTCTGTGGTTTCCCATCTTCCTTCCAGGCAAATGCCGGGGTTGGTCCTTAACTATAGGCCACAGCCGCTACCTTCCAACTCCTCGACCCTCCCTTCCAACTTTCCTCCCCAACGGTACTTGTAGCTCACCCATTGGGTGTCCGTATCGAAGCAGCTACAAAACTGGCGAGCCGAACATGTCCTCGGACACTCCCGGCACTAAAAGCCATACGATAAAAAAATAGCCTCACAACTTATTTACACATAATGGAGACACAAGCGTATACTCCAAGCTTTGTGCAAATGCTACGAATATGACCAGGTCCTAACTAGTTCTTAAATAATAAATTAAATCATATTGCCTGCCTATAAAGAATGTGCATGAGTAAGACCTTTAATGCTAATCCATCCGATGTCTGATCGTACATAGAAGTATCAGTTCGTGTAGACTCACTTACATGACTTCAAGTTCTCGTCCTCGTTCGAGCCTCACCTGGGATTAAAGTGGCGTGTTATAAAGCTCTGGCTGTAAGCCATCTAATCAGAAATTATAAACGAGTGGTGTCCTCCGCTCTCCCCGGCCATTTTGTGAATTATTCCATCTCAACGTCCATAGCAAACAGATAAACTGGTACCACATGGTTCTGGGTTCGACTGGGTGTCGACATCATGATGAAATATTCGTTGTTCTCACTGAATTTACTGTTAATATCGTCGATTCCAAAGCTCACTGGCTCTACACTGTAGCGATGATTTAGCACAAATGACCATGTGTACCACTCACAGACTCTATAATTACCACTTGTGTGATAATGAGCACACTGAAAACTGTGGTGTTCCTTACACACGTAATCGTTCAGTATTTAATAATCCGGTCACACAAAAATACACCAGTGCACAGTTCACTTTTACACAGTTCGAAAAACACTTATTATACAATATTACACGAAGAATGATTATCAATCCACAAATTTTCAGTGTTCACGTGCAGCCATGTGCTTCGCACAAAGTCCTGGGTTCCAGTACAAAATAACCCAATTACATTTAATGCAGACGTTTAAAAGTATCACACGTCGATTCTCAATAATAATTCCACGCCACACAGGCGATAATTCTGCACTTTATCAATATATTACCACTTTCAGATGAGTTCAAACGTGACGACTACGTTTTGATATTGGACCTTGTAGAAAACACGTCCGTTCAGGACGATACCTGCTACAAGAAGTATTATCGGTTCTCAATAATTGTTATGTCGTGGGAGATACAAGATAAATAACATACACTTGTTAATATAACACAACGGTTTATCAAACACTAGTCGATACACAACGATACACAATGTGAACTAACTTGAGCGGAACTATCGTCTACAGTCCGCGGGTGCATATATACATAGTAGCGGGAAAGTTCCAGAATCGAATGTTCCAGATTGGAATGTTCTGGGCATAGTGACTAGAATGTTCGTGTTAACTCAAGTAGCCTAAAAACACTGACTAGAATGTTCATGTTAACATAGCACTTTCTAGAATGTTCATGTAAATACACAACATTTCCTCCCTCTTTTAATAATGGATGATTTAGGAATCAGGAGAGAATCTCAACGGTGGTCACTGCTGGCGAGTACTCCTGCGGGGAATAAAAGAGGTCTGGGAAATAGGTGATGTCCTGTTTACAGGTGTAGCTGGTGTGGCTGGTGGTGTTTGGACTGTTGCTGATGTCTCGGTGAAGCGAACTCGTCTCAGTCTCGGTGGCTTGCTCGGTTGTGCGGTGGCTTCGTCGGTTGTGCAGTGACTCCGTCGGTTGTGCGGTGGCTTGGATGGTTGCACGGTGACTTGGTCGGTTGCACGATGACTTGGTTGGTTGCACGGTGACCTTGTCGGTTGCACGGTGACCTTGTCGGTTGCTCGGTGACCTTGTCGGTTGCATGGTGATTTGGTCGGTTGCACGGTGACTTGGTCGGTTGTGCGGTGACCTCGACGTGGCCTGGTCAAGTAGAGTCTCGTGCGGAGATGAGGGTACCTTTGCTCCGTTGCTGTCATCGTTCGACTGGCGTAAGCGATTGGACGTTCTTGCTCGTTGATGCGCTGGTGTGACAATACTGCGCCCAGCCGGTCTTGCTGGCGTCCGTGGCCAACAGGAGTGGTAACGCTGGGTCATACTGCATGAGTACCTGGGGCGAGGTTAGGGCGTTCTTGATGTCTTTGTATGCCCTGTCGCCTTCTGGTGTCCAGATGAGAGGGTCTGGTGTATTCTTAGAATACACGGTACGAGAGAATATAAATTTTAATGCTCTTTTCTTGTTCATTTCTTCCTTTTTTTATCAAACACCAACAGTGATCTTCTATTTTCTCTTTGTTGGTCATGTCTCTTATGTTCTTTGTGAGTCTGTTCTAGATATATATCTTCCATGACCCTCCTAGCGTCATCTAGCAGCGAATCTCAGAAGCTCCTCAATTCTTCCTGGTGCAAGAGGACTTCCTTATCCATCTGGCCACCAGTTCTCGTTGCCATCGCCAGCTATTATCTCCGTGATCAAGAGAACTTCGTCTACTCTTTCACCCACCAGGCTGTGCTAGTATCGCCTGCTATCAACTCTTTGAAGACCATTTCCTCAAGAGAATTTAAGTTTACAATATTGGTCATGCTTATATGTATTCCTTTTGTCTCCTACCCCCACTCTTTTCCCTTCCTTGGACCCTCCGCGCTTCGCTGAGTGGGTCTCACTTGTAAGTCGGCAGTTGACTTGGTCAGTCAAGGCTCAACCAGAGCCAGTCTCCTCAAACCAAGAGGCACTCTCTACATTCTACGCCATGTTGGCACTTTAGGTATCCGTCAAAGGGAACTTCATCTTCGCCATGCAACAAAGATAAGTACAGACTTAAGGTTTTAACCTCATCTTCATCGGTTTTAATTCTACATACTTCAATGATCATTTTATAGGCAGTGTGAGATTACTTATTTGGGGCAAAAATCATCCTTCGCGGGATTTGCTATGTTGGGCTTTTGTCTGTCTAAGCCAACCTTAATAAAAAGTAGCTTTTCTTAAGCTATTTAAATGAGAAATCTTCTCACCACGTGGGATATTATCTAATACCCGCTGTCTATAAAATACCAAGCTAGTTCCTCCGCTGGATTAACTTTGGCTCCATTCTTTTATTAGGATCGTTCTGGAACCTTCCAGATCCTGTACTTTATCTACAAGTCTTGCCGTCATGTATTTTTCACTCACTTGTGAGAATACTATTGAAAATTGAAGAACCTTCCTTCTGAATTAAAGCTCAATAGCTAATTATCTTCCACCGTTGGAATGTTCTATGGCGCATTTAATTGTAATACACAACTTTCTCAAGCAATAGACTTTCGCCTATCTAGTGCTACCAGTCCTTTTTCATCATTGCAATAACTTTCTTTGCCATAAACTTTCGTGTTACTACAGTGAACTTTTCATCCATTTAACAGACTATAGTGATAACTAGTGCTTGTTCAACTTTTCTACCGCGTCGCGATCGTCCGTTTACCTTAAATAAGGCCATGAACATTGATCCTAAATCCCAATTGATCTTTCCTAAACCTTCTACTAACAAACCATATTAATAAAATTGTTACTCTAGATCATTTTCAATGAGGTGTCACTCTAACGAAGTGCCCTTCCATCTTGCTTGTTTATCATCAATTAATTTCTGCATAACCACGTGTTTTATACACGGTTCAAGCTTACATTGTTTCTCCCTTATAATCAGGGAAAACAATTCTTTCAACTCATGAGTGAGTTATTTCTAGGTCTAACGAAAGGGAAACTGCCCCATTTGTCTCGTGATTCCTACTTGAACATAGGAAGTCTAGAACCTTCCTTTTGACTTTCTCTTCAGGTTTCACAGTAAGTGACCTGCTCTATTTTGCATAGCTATCATAAAAGTAATTCTGCATAAATATAAGAAGTTATAGGAACTTCTCTTTCATTCTACCTGTTCTCTTTCTTTGTTATTTTGAAGTTGTAACTTTTTCTAAGATAGGTACGCAGAGATTTCTTATAGTACACACCTTGTACTCTATTTATTGTTAAACTTTAATCACCTTAATTGTCTTTAAATTTTGAATTTTTATCTTCGCTATTTTAAATCCTTGCTAGGATTTTATAAAGGTTTGAAACCTAATAAATTGTTAATTGCCTGGCGCAAACGTTTAATGTTTTCTGAGATCTGTGACCCCAAAATTGTTAACCAAATTGAAAATATATATTTGTTAAAGTTATCAACTTCTTTTGCCTTGTTAAATAAATTAAATATTTGTTTTTGGATTTATCATTTCGCAAATACTACAGTTAGGCAAGATCCTGGCTTTCCTAACTCTTCCTAGGTTCATGCCCTCGTTAATACGCAATAAATCTGTTACTATTTGTTTTGTCAGACCATCACTCTTCCCCATAGTAGGCATATGCATGCTTGAGAGGGAATACACTAAAGCCACTCTCTGGCAAAGCGCCCAAGTCCTAGCTGCGGTTCCCGTCAGCTTCGACCAGGTCCTTACCCACTTTAGGTATCAGAGAACGGATTTGCAGTGGGAACCGCCTCTAAGTGCATTTAAAGTTACATTCATAACTTTTGTGGGACTCTCCTCCTATTTTCTATCCTTTTTCTCCAGTCCGAAACTCACCTCCTTTTCTTTATCATCTTCCCTTGGTGGTTAGGTTATTCCTCAGCCAATAATCTACCCAGGGTCCTTGAGCAGCATGTCTCTGAGTGGTCTGTCTCTGGTGGAAAAATCGGGGATGAACGACCTGTAGTAGGTTGCTTTACCAAGAAACAGTTGGAGTTCTTCTGGTGTAGTTGGTTTCGGTGCATCACGTATGGCTCGGATGTGTGCATCCGACTTGTGGATGCCTGACGCATCGATTTTGTGGCCAAGGGCTTCCAGAGAAGTTTGAACAAAAACGCATTTGGCTCGGTTGAGCTTGAGGTTGTGTTGCCGAAACCGTTCCAGAGTGGTGCTGAGGGCCTGCATCAGATTTTCAAAGCTATCAGCAAAAACTATACTGTCATCGAAAAAACTTATGACGTTTGGGAGACCATGCAGGACTGTGTCCATTCGCCGCTGCCAGATAGCGGGGATGTTAGCTGCTCCATATACTGCTCGCGTTGGGCGGAGCAGACCGTGAGTTGGCGTGTTAAGCGTGAGAGCATGGCTGAAATCATCGTCGACCTCGAGATGAGTGTACGCGTCGGAGATATCCAGATGGCAGAAGAGAGTGGCGCCGCGCATTCGGTTGAACAGATGTTCCACCTTGGAAATCGGATGTTCATCGATGATCCGCGGGTTGAGAGTAGGCTTGTAGTTGCCTGTAATCCTCAGTTTGCCGTTCTTCTTGGCAACGACGTGCGTTGTCGATGCCCACTCAGAGTAGTCCACTCTTTTGTAGAAGCCAGATGCAATTTTCTTGTCGATTTCCTTGGCATAGGCATCGCGGAGGGCAACTGGTACGTCTCGAGCTCTGGCGAAAACAGGTGTGGCTCCAGCCTTCAGGTGCATCGTCGCTGGGGGACCTGAGATCTTCCCGGGGGTGTCGCTGAACACATCCTGGTAGCGAGATAGAATGTTGTCGAACTGCTTCTGTTGTTCCAAGGTCAGAGCCTGCTTGTCTGAGAGCTTGTGGATTGGGTCGGGTTTTGCGAAGAGGTGACCAAAGTCGATCTCCCGTACAAACTCTGAAATCCACTCTCGGCCAAAGAGCGATTCGACTTCATCGTCAACCACGTAGAGATTCAGGTTCCTGGTTGTGGTTCCGATGGTGGTGCACACTGACGTTTTGCCAATGCATTTAATCGGATGGCCAGTGTAACTGACGAAGTTACGATCGTTTCTCTGCAACACAAAACCTGGTTTGATCATACTTAGCTTTGATTTGCTCATGGTTGAGCAGGGGGCGCCGGTGTCGAGTTCCATTTTGACGGTGGTTCCCTCTATGTTGACATCAACCAGTGGCTTAGGTGCTGCGTTGACCGATCCGATGACCTCGATTTTGCTGAGGTAGTCCACAACGTGAGGTTTTCTGTTGGAAGCTCTTCTTCGGTCACATGGTTTGTTGTTCGATGTTTCCTCGATTTCGATCGGCAAACTTTTCTGATGTGACCTTTCTTGCCACACTTCAGGCACTCTGCGTTTAGGAACCTACACTGACTACGAGGGTGAGCTTCACCGCACCCTGCACATGTTGATTGGTTGTCCTGGGATGCACTCTAGTTTGCCTGGTGTGGCCATTGGTGCTGTCTGGTTAGGTTGTAAGACCCTTGACTTCGATGAGCTGACTTTGCTGCGTGGCGGCTGCTGGTTGATGTTCTTCCTGGACAGAGGCTTCTCGTATCCAATCCGATTGGTTGATTCAGACTTAGCGGCAGCTGTTTTGACCTCGTCGGTAGTAATGCGAGTAGCTTTGAGTGCGTGCGCGATTTCATATGCTGCGGTGAAGTTCTCTGGTTGTTTTGCAATAATCTCGTCGCACATTTCTCGTGATTCCAAACCTACGATCATTTGTTCAATTAACATGCGATCAAGAAATGTGCCATACTCACAAAACGTTGCAGCCTGCCGCAGTCTTAAGGTGAAGCTAGCGATGGTTTCTCCTTGCTTCTGCATTACACTGCGAAATTTGATGCTCTCAGCAAACTTGTTGCGTGTGGCGTCAAAGTGGCCTTTCAGCTTAGATTGAATCTCGTTGTATGACAGAGTTTCCGGATCATTAGGACTCACCAGGATCTTCAGGGCATCATTGTGTTCAGATCCCATGTAAACCCGTGCAAAATTTGCATGCTGTTCCGCGGGTACCTTGCTGAGGCTGAGCGCCCAGGTAGAGCGAGTGAAATAGTCGGCTACAGTCGTTCCGTCGGTAGTGCGATACGGTTGCATTGTGAACTTTGGCGGTCGAGGTTCTGATGACGTTGTTGACCCTATTGTCTGTCGGATAGCGTCGGCGATCATTGCCGAGAATTGTTGGAGTTGCTCAGAGGTTAAGTCCGGCATGGTGAAGATGAGTGGAGAACAGTATTTCTAACACGCACTTGCGATGCACTTAGTTCGGTGCACACACTTGCGTTGAGTTTAGAAAGTTCACTCGGTTTAGTTTCCAACACGCACTGCGATGAACGTTGTTCGGTGCAACACTTGCGTTGAGGTTAGAAAGTCACTCGGTTTCACAACGTTATTTATCTTATCCCACTTCTGACACCACTGTTATGTCGTGGGAGATACAAGATAAATAACATCTTCTTCTTCTTCATTTCCCGTTTCCAGCTTCCTGGGTCGGGTTGTGAATCAAGGACCTCCAACGTTGCCTGTCTCTCCACCACTCCTCTCCCCCTTTAAGTACATCTTCAGGTTTTCCTCCCTTCTTCTCCACGCACTCCCACACTGTATCTGCCCATCTCTTTCGGGGCCTTCCGCGCGGTCTCTTCCCCGAAGCCTTTTCCAGAAAAGCTTTCTTTGGCACTCTCTCCTCTCCCATTCTCATCATATGTCCATACCACTTTAACTTGGTTGTTTCTATCCTGTCCTGCAGCTTCAAGATTCCTGTCCTCCTTCTTATCTCCTCGTTTCTGATTTTATCTCTTCTGGTCTTCCCTTCTATACCTCTTAGGAATTTCATCTCCGCTGCTGGTATTCTACTCTCCTCTCTTTTTATAGTGGTCCATGCTCCAGCTGCATATGTTAGTACGGGTCCATAATAGGTTGAATATAATACCTGCTTACATTTCTTTGGGACATCTTGGTTCCACAGAATACCCCTAACACTCTGGTAGAAGCTGTTCGCTTGTTGTATTCTCTTTCCAATTTCCTCAGTAATCTTTCCATCTTCTGTGATCACACTTCCCAAGTACTTGAAACTTTTCACCACTTCTAGAATTTTTCCGTTCACTTCTATCTTTCCTCTTCCCTCCTTACTTCCCCTTGACATTACCATTGTCTTGCTCTTCTCTGTGCTAACTTTCATCCCAAACTTCTCAATCTCTTGGTTCCATACATCTACTTGTTTTTGTACTTCCTTTTCATCCTCACCCCATATCACTATATCATCTGCAAACAGCATGGCCTTTATTGCTTCTTGTCCCAATCTCTGTTTAACATTCTTGTGGATTTCATCCATGACTATGATGAATAGTAAGGGGGACAATACACTTCCTTGACGGAGACCCGTTTCCACCTTGAACCATTCTGTTTCTCCTATAGTGGTCTTTACGCTACTGACACAATATTTGTACATAGCTTTCACCATTTGCACTTCTGCACTGTTAACTTTCCTTTTTCTTAATACATCCCACACCACCTGTCTAGGCACACTGTCATAAGCTTTCTCAATATCAATAAAAGTCATCACCATGTCTTTTCCAAACTCCCATCTTTTCTCCATCATATGCCTTAGTGTAAAGATTAGATCAAAAGTTGATCTGTCTCTCCTAAAACCATACTGTTCTTCTTCCATCACTCCATCTGTCTGCCTCCTCAGTCTACCTTCCAATACTCTCTCAAAGATCTTGGCTACATGGGCAATAAGGGTGATCCCTCTGTAATTGTTACATTCCTTTTTGTCACCTTTCTTAAAAAGTGGGATAATTAAACCCTTTCCCCATTCTTCTGGGATCTCTTTCTTCTTCCAAATTATTCTAAATAATCTATACAGCCACTGCAACCCTACTGGTCCTGCTGCTTTTATCATTTCTGTGGTCACCTCATCCACTCCAGGTGCTTTGCCACTCTTCATCTTCTTTATGGCTTCCTCTATTTATAGCATAGATATCTCCTTTTCTTGTTCTTCTTCTTCCTCCATTGTTCCTTCTTGTTCCCTTTCTTCATCCAGTTCAATGTGTTTAACATTCAGTAGCTTTGAAAAATATTCTTCCCATCTTTTCAATATACCATCTCTTTCATACAATATCTGTCCCGCTTCAGTTTTTACAAATTTTGTGTTTTCCCTACCTTTCACACTGTTTTTTACTAGCCCATATAGAACCTTTTTACTTCTTTTGATATCCTCCTCTAGAGTTTCAGTGAAACTTTCCCAGCTTTTCCTTTTTTCTTCTTGTACAATCTTTTGACATGCCTTCTTGGCTTCTCTATATTTTTGCCATTTCTCTGCATCTTTGCTGCATATCCATTTTCTCCATGCCATTTGTTTTTCTTTAACTGCTTCCTTTACCCTGTTGTTCCACCAAGGAGTCTCCCTTTCCTTTTTCCTCCCTGATAATCTTCCACAAGTGTTTACTGCACACTTCACAAATCCATTCTTAAAACATGTCCATTCCATTTCTATGCTTTTTGCTTCATCTTTGGGAATTTCCTGTTTTAGTTCCTCTTGAAACTTTTCCATTACCTCCTTCTATTTTAGTTTCCATACCTTTATTTTTCTTTCCCTTTTTTCTACTAGTTTTGTGATTTTACCAAGCCTTACTTTGGCTATCACCACTTTGTGGTCTCCTTCAAAATCTCCTCTGGGCATAGCTGTCACATCTACTAACTGTCTTTGTTTATCCTTTTCCACCAGAATAAGGTCAATCATTGTCTTTGTCTTCCTGTCTCCCCATCCATACCTAGTTATTTTTTGCGAGTTCTTTTTCCTAAACCACGTATTTCCAACAGTTAATCCATTCCTCCTACAGAAATCTACTAACAGGTCTCCTTCTTCATCCTGATTTCCATAGCTAAACGGGCCAATAATCTCTTCTTTTCCCTGTCTATCTGTTCCCACATGTGCATTCATGTCTCCCATTATTATCACTTCTTTGTCTTCTATACACTTTTCCAGCTCTTCTAGAAACTCTTCTAGACATTCATCTACCTTCCCTGTTTGGGGAGCATAAACCTGTATAAAATCTTTTGTACCACTCTCAAGTCCAAGCCTGACTTTGATAATCCGGTCACTAATCGGGTCAATTTTTTCAACATACTGGTCTAGGTCCTCTCTCAATATGACACCAACGCCATTCGTTGCCTTCTGTCCTCCACTCCAATATAATCTGTACCCTTTCCCTTTCTTCACTTCTTTTCGCCCTTTCCCTTTCCATTTCGTTTCACCCACTCCCAGCATCGCTATATCTTTCTTCTCCATATAATCAACCAGCTCTTCTACCTTTCTATTGAGTGTCATGACATTAATGAAACCAACCTTCGTTACGTCTGGTAGCCTACTTCTCACAGCTCCCCCAGGACACCGGGAGCTGCGCGTCGCCTCCGGGGGACGCCCTAGCTGTTTCCGAGGCCTCAATTCACAAACTTTCATAATATAGGCTATTTGTTCGATGGGCTCGCCACACCCAAAGGCATTTTATAACCAACTGCCAGGTTTTTACTTTAGACCGCCCCTAACATGGGGAACAGACGCCTTTTGCAGCCGCTCCTCTGGAGTACAGACGCTGCTGGTGACAGTTCTTCCGCCTTCTCTGCCGTTGGGACACTTGTTCCTCATCCGCCTTCAAAGCCGTTCACTGCTACCTACACAAGCTGAGGAAAAATTCCCCTTCTCATTTAATCCCCAGAAGGGAGGGTTGCCTCGTCTGCCAGCTTTGCCGTACCGAAGTCTCCTCCTCCGCCGCCGCTGCCATTAAGGACTTCACCCGTAACCCTGGGCATGGGTTCCGTGATATACCCCACGGGACTGGGTCCTTGCCTGAACTCCGCCATCCTATCACTCCGACCTACTGAAGTGTAGGATGCCCACCCCCGTGACGTGGACACGCCAGGCAAGAATTACTCAAGTGGAGAATAGGGAAGGTGACCCTATCTCCCTTGAGCCGGGTTAATGGTTGCGTATGGTGCCACAACCAAAGGCAAGATAAATAACATACACTTGTTAATATAACACAACGGTTTATTAAACACTAGTCGATACACAACGATACACAATGTGAACTAACTTGAGCGGAACTATCGTCTACAGTCCGCGGGTGCATATATACATAGTAGCTGGAAAGTTCCAGAATCGAATGTTCCAGATTGGAATGTTCTGGCCATAGTGACTAGAATGTTCGTGTTAACTCAAGTAGCCTAAATACACAACACTGACTAGAATGTTCATGTTAACAAAGCACTTTCTAGAATGTTCATGTAAATACACAACAATAATAATTCCACGCCACACAGGCGATACTTCCACACTTTATCAAAATATTACCACTTTCTGATGAGCTCAAATGTGACGTCCACGTTTCAATACTGGACCTTGTAGAAAACACGTCTGTTCAGGACGACACCTGATACAAGAAGTATATCCGGTAGACGACGGAAGTTCAGTCAGCTCCAGCTGAGTCAAGGGCGTGACCAATTATTTATTCTTCGCATATCTGGGATGTTATTCCTTTACTTTGCAACATTCCAAATATTCACAATAAATCCCAATAGTTCAAATAACATAAAATATCTTCTAATAAATCCTTCCTTTAGGATTGCACAAAAATATGAATTGTCTGCAGCAAGAAGATCAAATGAGAGCTACTTCCAAGGAGAAAATACAGCTTCTCGGAAGTCCTCGTTGCATGATTTACAGAACGTACCAACATGAGCCATTTATCTCGATATCAAAGAGGCGATATCGGGCTCATATTCCCCTGCTTCGAAAAAATAAAAATGATGAAAGTCAATTTTTATGTCAAAGGTGCCTTCTTAAATCTTTATGTTAGCAGCATTGTAAATCCCAATCTGCTCGTTAGTTTGAAAATCGTTATCAGCGTAACTTCCGTTTCCATAGATGGTGTTGATTCGGTGTTGGTAAAAAACAGGGGTACATATTTACGATATACCTTCTCGGTTGGGTTGGAAATTCCAGGTTCCCTGAAAAGTACAAGATCATTTACATTGAGCGCTCCGCGGAAACGTTGCCTCCTAACTCTTCTCAAGCGTTTTTGAGCTTGTGTCTCTATGCTTTCGCGTGCTGCAATTATTTTACTTGGATGAGAAGGTTGTACGCAAGGTGGTATAGTGACGATATGCCCTAGTCGGCTTCTGATTTAGGTGTAATTCGGCAGGTATTTGGTCAGTGCTCCCATGTCGAGTATAGTTGATACATTTGACCATAACGATGAGGACTTCAGTCCATCTCCAGTGCTTGTTTGCGCAGTATAAGCGACAGTACTTAGATAATTCAGACATTGCTCTTTCCGCGGGATAACTCTCTGGATGTCGTATTGATGATAGGATGTGTTGAATATCGAGCTCCCTCATAGCTTCAGAAAATTCTTCAGACGTAAACTGCGATCCGTTATCGGTCAATAAAAATTGAGGTCTCCCAGCCTCTGGTATCACTTGCCGTCTGATACGTTGGACTATCTGCTTGGCAGTCACCTTCTGAACCGGGTGTAGCACGGTGTACTTAGTAAATATATCAAGTGTCATTACAACGTAGCGGTTACCTCTTCCTGACTTAGGAATCGGACCATAAATATCCAGGGCGTATAGTTCTATGGATTCTCTCTGTAATATCGGTCACGGAAATTCCCTAGCAGTTGAGAGTTGTATTTACTCCGCTGTTATAAGTCGCAGGATCTCAAACATGCCCATATTCTTCCATGTGAAGGTTGCCTGGATAACGGCGCTCGTTTTATCAGTACCAGAGTGTCCAGTCATCAGATGAGCTAGCTCAATTACTAGCCTTTGGTATCTAGGTGGTACGACTGCACGAAGTTGGGTATGGTCATCATCCACGAATGTGAACAGTAGGCCATGATAAATGACATAGTCATCTGCTACACGAGCCGTTCTTACGTACTCTGGATCGTAAGCATCCATCTTTCTTTCCATGTACCGAATTATCCCTCTTTACTTCAGGTCACGTCTCTGTCCTGCTCTCAGATGTTGTAGTGTACCTAAATGCTCGTTGCATTCTCCCACGATATCAATGGCATGGATGGTATGTTCCGGATTGCGGCTAAGGATGTCTGCAAGAATATTTTCCTCGCAGGGGCGGTGTTCAATAGTGAGGTCGAACTGTTGGATGAACAAAGTCCACCTGGTGATCCGGTCATTAGCCAGTCTTGTCTTTAACACAAATGTGAGAGCGTGGTGATCGGTTCTGACGATAACTCGTTGGCCCCATAATAACTTTCTCCAGTAGTCCAAAGCATAATCTACGGATAAAGCCTCCAACTCAGTTGTAAAATAGTTGGCCTCGTGTGGGCGCAGCCTTCTGGATAGAAATGCGATGTAGTGGCGCTGGTGTTCTTCGTCTTCCTGCAATAGTATGGCTCCTACGCCAACAGTTGATGCATCTGTCTCCAGGATGAAGTTTTTAATGTAGTCAGGGTACTCAAGCGTAATACTATTATTGAGCATGGCCTTCGCTTTCTAGAACGCAAGATCACATTCTTGGTTCCATCCCCATCGAGAATTCTCTCTTAATAAATTGTGAAGTGGCGCTACCGTCTCAGAATAGCTTGGGCAATGAGCACAAAAAATAAGTAAACACCTAGGAACTGCCTCACATGCTTGATTCTACTAGGCTTTGGAAACTGTGCGATCACATGGATCTTAGCTGGGTTCGGGCGATACCCATCTCCATCAATAATGTGCCCCACAAAATTTATTTCGGGCCGAAAAATTTACATTTGGCCTTGTTCACTTTAAAATTAGCAGCCCTTAAATTATCAAAGACAAGGCGTAGAGTAGCAAAGTGTTCTTCTTCCATCTCCGAAGCAATAAGGATGACGTCAAGGTAATGAATAACCTTCTCTTTAACCTGGGGAGTAAGGTTGGCGTCTAACGCTTGAACCAAGGCAGCGCCTGCAGTTTTAATACCAAATGGAAGTTTGCAGAAGACATAGGTTGTCTGCTCAAATAGGAAGCCTGAGTATTTTCTAGTCGCTTCTGACAACTTAATATGATGGTAGGAAGAAACTTGATCAACTGACGAAAAATTATTTTTCTGTTTGAATCGGCGCAATACCTCCCGAATCCTAGGGGCTCTGTCATGTTCCGGCTCCAAGCATTCATTTATGGAACGAGCGCCCAAGCACAGCCGGAAACTGCCGTCCGTCTTCACTACAGTGGTTATAGGATTTAAGTACGACGTAGGCATTTTCATTTTTATTCCGGCCCTTTCCATTTCCAAGATTTTCGCTCGAGCTTCTTCAAAGTGTTTTTTCGGTGATCGGGTTGATCTTCCGTTGATATGGAGAGTCATTCAGCACGTTGAGAGCGTATTCAAAATTAGCAATCTCCCCGGAGTTGTGTCAAATATGTCCTGGTATTCAGACAGTAGATTTTCCAAAGGCTCCTTTAAGCGTGATGACAAGCGTGGCTCTGACTTAATGTCTTCCAATTTATTAGAAATATGCAACTCGTCCAAGAGCCTTGTAAGCAGATTATTGTTCGCCACGTCCTCCTGTGACGTGGTTCCAAGGTGTATCGGCGTTGATTCTAAGAATTGAACCGTGTTCGTTCCCAAATTAATCACTCCTTCATACCGGCGAATGAATTCCGCTCCGAGAATTGCTGCATGTTTAATGTTGTTCATTACTAAGAATTCATTTGTGTAGGTGTGCCCTCCAATAATCACAAAGCATAGGACTTGCACCTTGCACCTTATCGTGCGATCTGGTATTATCCCTCGTATCTTTATGTTTGAAACTTGTAATTCATTTATACAACCTTTAATCTTCAGCTGGTCATATAACTCACCGGAGATAACGCTGACCATAGCGCCGGTGCCTACAAACATATTTACTGTTACATCGTTAATGTGCGCTGCAATGACGGGTAATTGTGTCAATTGAGTGCTGTCAGTAGTTTGTAGTTCGTCGAGCAGATCCTCTGCAGCAGGTTGCCAAAGTAACACATCCGCTGTTACCCTGGGATTTTCAGTCATCTTTTCACTGTCTCAAATTTGGCGTATTTTGTTGTTGTCCTGAGTTACCATTTGAAGTCCCTGGTTCATCGTATTCTTCAGGTACCTCTTCTCTTCGCCTATCATAGTCGCTCGAGGATTGATGTACTGCTTCCGCATCTCTTCTCCCTCGCAGTTCACGCAGGTACCTTTGGCTTTCTTCAGCCCCACCTTGCCAATCTCGGCCTATAGGAACTTTTCTATTATTATTATTATTATTATTATTATTATTATTATTATTACTATTATTATTATTATAACCTTGGTATCTCGGGTCCCTATCTCTCCGATAACCTCCACTATACCGAAAATCTCGTCTAATATAGCTATTAGCTACAGGTTGGCGATTGTTGTTATTGTACGGCCTGCGGTTCCACCTGGGGTCGTTGTTCCTTAATGCCTGGTACCGCGTACGGTTATAATCATCTGCTCTGTTATATCGCTCATATGGCGTTCAGTTCGCTCTTTGAAATCTCCTTCCATGACCTGCCGTGTTCCTGGCGTAGCCATCTCGACTGGTATCGGTATGGTTGGTTATTTGGACCATCCGATCCACAGACGTTAGGTTTACCTCGCGCGTCTTCCCGCGATATCTGACATGAGCAAATTGTTTGTTGCTGCAGTCCAGTCTGCGTAAAATCCTATCGCAGTCAACAAATGTACTGGCTCATGAGGCAATTAAGATTTTCTGGACAGCCATAGGGTACTGCCTCGTTATGGTTTGCACCCGTTCCGGTTCAGCTAACAGGGGTTGTAGGCATTGTAACTTCGCGAGTTATGATGCGAAGTACGACGCATATTTGGTTGGGAGGTTACCAGCTAATCGTTTGCTGTACATCTCCGCGCATATTCCCTCTTGTATTTCTACGGACCAATATGTCTTTAGTAGAACGTCCTTAAATTCCTGGTAGCTGTGGAATGAACAGCCGAAGGCCTTGAACCAGGTCAGCACCTGACCTTCAAGTAACCTCTCTACGACACGTAGGTCTCTGTATGGGGTGACCATAGTTTCCCTCATATAGTTCTCCACAGTTTCGTAAGAATTCGACGGGAGTTTAAGGTTCAGTGCCAGAAAATTTGTGTTGGCGATCTTCATGTGTTCAAAGGAGCATAACATTAGAGTTCGGTGACTGTATAAGGTTTGGCATTCTCCCAAAATTAGGGATATCGAAACTAATTGGTGTTTGAGTTGCGTTCGTTTGCGCATCTTCTTTCGGTGTCTGGGCATTAGTTTGTTCCTCCTCAGTATGCTTCTTTTTCGCTGGGTGGTTCCATTCAGTTACAGTTTGTATTGGAGTAGCTTCCTTCCGCTCCTGTATCATGTTCATTTGAAGTTCCATTCTCTCTATTTTACCACGAATGCAGCCGTCAAATATCTTAAATTTATCCTCCATTTCCTCGCCAAACTCGTCTATGACTTTACGAACAAATTCGTGCGATTTCTCATTGGATTCCCTCGTCTCAGTAGTAAAGGTATCCATTTTCCATGCTCGTTGTGTTAGCATCTATTTTCTTCTCCAAATTTACAGCGTTGATATCCATTTCCTTCTCCAAGTTGGTGACATCCATCTGACTTTCGTTAACCTCGCCCTTCAGGCTGTCAAATTCCACCTTGAGTTCGGCTGTGGTCGTTTTCATCTCCTCTGTACAGTAAGTTTATTTATGTTGGTAGTCAGTTGCTCTCTAAGTTGCGCATTCTCTTGTTTCAACTCAGTCCGTATTTCCTGGATGGTTGCTGCATTAGCAATTATTTCCGCCTCGGCTGTTTCCATGTTTTCCGCCGCTTTCTTGACATTCAAATGCATGGCGACAGCAATTCCTCTCGTGAGTCTCAATCCTGTGTTTACCGTCATGACTTCAGATTTCAGGGTTTCAACATATTGGTTGACTTCTCCCATCTTATCATCCATGTCTGCCATCTTCTTCGCTTGGGCCGATAACCCAGATGTTAGGCCCCTTAAAACAACAATTATCATCATCATCATATTATCATCTTCTTCGTAAACAATTCCTGCGCACGAGTATCCTCCGCTTAAACCTGGTCAATATTTACATTAACCTCTATTCTGCTGACGTTTAGCTCAGCCCTGATGTCAGTCATGTTTTTATCAAGCCCCGCAACTAGTTCGGCTTTAGTGTTATCTAATTTGGAGCTCAAATCTTCCCAATTTACGTTCAGTGTATCCAAATTAACCTTGAACTCCGATCGATTGGTTCTGATTTCAATTTTTACTGCCTCGATGTGTATGTTAGATTCATTTCGATAGGTCTCTAACTCGGCTGTGATATCATCGCTAGCACGGTTAACCTGATCCTTTATTTATTTATTTATTTATTTTCTAAGCTCTGATTTCATAGTGTTACAATTAGCCTCCACTCCGGCCCTGATATTATTGCAATTAGTTTCAAGGCCTACTCTAATAACTGCACGATTCGCTTGCATATCTGCACTAATGCCGGTATTATTCGTTTGCATATCAGCCCTAATATTGTCATTATTAGTTTTCATTTGAGCCCTAATATTATACATAACAGTGTCACTATTAGTTTGCATCTCAGTTCTATGATTGTTCATGTTGTCCTCCATGGACACACGCAAACTCCTTAAGAGATCTGGCAAACTTGCCAATATGTCCTGTTCTCCTTCACTAGCCATTACACACAATTTTATATGAGAAGACGGGGAGAGTTTCCGACGATATCCGCTTACTTATGAGTATGAACGTTAGATCAGACTGGGCGGTAAGGTCTGCACCTTTAATAAATTCAGGGACCACTGCTGTACCTCTATCCTAACTTACGTTAAACAACAAAGCTAAAAATATCTAAGTTACTTTACTCAAGATAAGATTGTCTACAAATCAAAAATCCTCAACTGACACAGAAATATTGCCATCTGACCTCATAGTCCTACCTCAACAAGTGAGTGCCTTACAGCTTCCACGCACCAGTACGAATTTTAATTTCGTCACTGACCCGGTAGAAGCTAATAAAATACCCTCAAAATCCAAACATGACATCTCGATCTCTCAATTCGAGGCCATCCACGTTCGGCTTCAAATTAAATAAATATCCTCTATGTGCCCGTTACACGAGAATTTCGGGGAGCCATAGGCCTAGTGGCCCTCCCGAGACCCTCCTCCAACGAACAGACAAATAAGATGGGGAGGAATGTATTCTTGGACAGGGTAAAAACGAAAACTGTACTCGGGGGTGTCGGGTATATGAGAGATGATTAAACCACAAGCCCAGATGAATACAAACACACAAACATACATAAAGAGGCCAGGCTTACATTTAAATCACACTGAATTATTCATAAAAGCGACAGACCCCTAGTCTACTTCAGACAGGTTATCTGCCCTATTATGAATTTACTTATCTCCAATGAAAATAATCTAATTTAAGCCTCTCGAATACAGCAATAGCTAAGTATTGGCCAAGAAAATAAATTTAAGTTTAGCATATTTATAATTTTAGATCATCAGCCTTAATAGTTTATTTACTTCACATTTAAGTGGAAAAATTCTATCACATATTTTTATAACCTTATTATTATCATCTGGAGCCTCCGTGGCTTAGGCGGCAGCACGCCGGCCTCTCACCGCTGGGTCCGTGGTTCAAATCCCGGTCACTCCATGTGAGATCTGTGCTGGACCAAACGGAGGCAGACAGGTTTTTCTCCGGGTACTCCGGTTTTCCCTGTCATAATTTCATTCCAGCAACACTCTCCACAATCATTTCATTTCATCTGTCATTCATTTAATCCTTGCCCCAGAGGAGTGCGTCAGGCCTCGGCAGCCGGCACAGTCATATCCTCGCCGCTAGTTGGGGGCTTCATTCATTCCATTCCTGACCCGGTCGGAGACTGGAAGCAGGCTGTGGATTTTCATTTTCATTATTATCATCTCATTTTCATTCCTATAAGTGTATCTGTAACGTTTAGTGACCAATACACTCGTATAGGGTAATCATTAGTGTGTGTAAAGACCATCTAATATAAACTTCTGTATCACGTGAAACTCTGTTCACTTCAATAAACACGCACCTTGAAGTGCTTCTCAATAATATGGGCCCGTCGGCCATGGGCTTAGCTGACAAGACAAAAGTCGTACATACCACTTGCAAAAATATGTACCAAAACGCTAACAACACAACTACGGGTAATCTATTCCTACCATCGTAGTGCTCCTCATATAACAGTTACAATATTGTGGTCACCTAAATTAAACTGATGTCCTCTGATGTGGACTAAAAATTAAATGGGCTGTGTAAACAGCTGTTCATTCATAATATAATTTCAAGTATGGTAAATAGCTCTTGGCTGACTGCATTTATTCTTTCCAACAGTGTCTAGTACACTCTAAATATGCTTACGCTTTAATTATGGGAAGCATACATGTCATATTGAAGCCTCCGTGGCTTAGGCGGCAGCACGTCGGCCTCTCACCGCTGGATCCATGGTTCAAATCCCGGTCACTCCATGTGAGATCTGTGCTGGACAAAACGGAGGCAGACAGGTTTTTCTCCGGGTACTCCGGTTTTTCCCTGTCAAAATTTCATTCCAGCAACACTCTCCACTATCATTTCATTTCATCTGTCATTCATTTAACCATTACCCCAGAGGAGTGAGTCAGGCCTCGGCAGCCGGCACATTTCATATCCTCGTCGTTAGATGGGGGCTTCATTCAATCCATTCCTGACCCGGTCGGAGACTGGAAGCAGGCTGTGGATTTTCATTTTCACATGTCATATTGTGGCCCCTCCTCGAACCAATGATACCTTGCTTGGCTCAACACTTTATTCTGACCATGAAATTGGCAGTCGTCATTGTCAACTTAATACGACCGGGTGAGTTAGCCGTGATCGTTTCGGCATGACTGCTGGCAGTCGCTCACATCCGGGAGGCGAGGAGGTTCGAATCTCCCCGCCGGCAACCTTGAAGATGGTCTTCTGTGGTTTCCCATCTTCCTTCCAGGCAAATGCCGGTGTTGGTCCCTAACTATAGGCCACAGCCGCTACCTTCCAACTCCTCGACCTTCCATTCCAACTTTCCTCCCCAACGGTACTTGTAGCTCACCCATTGGGTGTCCGTCTCGAAGCAGCTACAAAAAATGGCGAGTCGAACATGTCCTCGGACACTCCCGGCACTAAAAGCCATACGAAGCTCTCCACTCACGACTGCAGTTTCGTAATGAAAACAGGTTCTCAGCTGTCCTGACAGTATCAACCACTGCCGTCTGAATTACTTTGTCCAGCGCGCCGTGAACGCTATGCAGAAAATAAAACAAGTTCTTTCATTGGGCTTTGAACTTGATAAGCACATGTTCCTTTGATGATATAACAACCACAAAAATGTCATTCCTAATTGTATCTCTCACTTTATACTACGTAACTTGGGCTGATTTATATGATTGTAATATAGCCTCACAACTTATTTACACATAATGGAGACACAAGCGTTTACTCCAAGCTTTGTGCAGATGATACGAATATGATCAGCTCCTAACTAGTTCTTAAATAATAACTTAAATCATATTGCCTGCCTATAAAGAATGTGCATGAGTAAGACCTTTAATGCTAATCCACCCGATGTCTGATCGTACATAGAAATGTGAGTTCGTGTAGACTCACTTACATGACTTCAAGTTCTCGTCCTCGTTCGAGCCTCGCCTGGGTTTAAAGTGGCGTGTTATACAGCTCTGGTTGAAAGCCATCTAATCAGAAATTATAAACGAGTGGTGTCCTCCGCTCTCCCCTGCCATTTTGTGAATTATTCCATCTCAACGTCCGTAGCAAATAGATGAACTTGTACCACGTGGTGCTGGGTTCGAGAGGGTGTCGACATCATGGTGAAATAGTCGTTATTCTCACTGAATTTACTGTTAATATCGTCGATTCCAAAACTCACTGCCTCTACACTGTAGCGGTGATTTAGCAAAAATTACCATGTGTACCGCTCACAGACTCTATAATTACCACTTGTGTGATAATGAGCACACTGAAAACTGTGGTGTTCCTTACACACGTAATCGTTCAGTATTTAATAATCCGGTCACACAAAAATACACCAGTGCACAGTTCACTTTTACACAGTTCGAAAAACACTTATTATACAATATTACACGAAGAATGATTATCAATCCACAAATTTTCAGTGTTCACGTGCAGCCATGTGCTTCGCACAAAGTCCTGGGTTCCAGTACAAAATAACCCAATTACATTTAATGCAGACGTTTAAAAGTATCACACGTCGATTCTCAATAATAATTCCACGCCACACAGGCGACAATTCTGCACTTTATCAATATATTACCACTTTCAGATGAGCTTAAGTGTGACGTTCACGTTTCGATACTGGACCTTGTACAATACTCGTTCGTTCAGGACGACACCTATTACAAGAAGTATATCGGGTAGACGACTGAAGTTCAGTCAGCTCCACCTGAGTCATGGGCGTGACCAATTATTTATTCTTCGCATATCTGCGGTGTTATACCTTTACTTTGCAACATTCCAAAAATTCACAATAAATCCCTATAGTTCTAATAACATAAAATATCTTCTAATCAATCTTTCCTTTTGTATTACACAAAAATATGAATTGTCAGCAACAAGCAGATCAAATGAGAGCTACTTCCAAGGAGAAAGTACAGCTTCTCGGAAGTCCTTGGTGCATGATTCACAGAACGTACCAACATGAGCCATTTATCTCGATATCAAAGAGGCGATATCGAGCTCAATACAGTATGTCAATCTCTTGGATCTAAGTTGAGCATGTGACTGGGGGAATTAATAGTTGTACAGAGAGCGATATGTCGTCAGGAATGCACTACGTTGGAATTGCCTATTTGAAAGACGGGTTGATTAAGTAATAGATTTAGGTAGAGTGTCATTTTCCATTCCTAGAACAGAGTCACTCGAAATGTTGATGATAATAATAACATTCATAATGATGACAATTAAATGAACATGGATCTCCCGATAATAATAATTAGGTCGTAATTGAAGCAGGACAAATCTCTAGGACCTGACATATTTAATATCTGTAACTGGTGTGGTTGTGATTCTAAACAAAGTATAATTGTGATTGGTAGTAGAACATATTCAGGTGAATAATGTGGTAATCCGGTAATGGAGAGCAGCAACAATGTACTTTTGGTAAGTCTGTGTGTTGATGGGTGCAATATCGGCGTATAAAGGAGCCCAAGGATAAGTCCTCATGAAATAGAGAAATAGATGTAGTTCTGGTAGGAGAGGCGTGACCCCTACTCAGACATATTTAATGATGCGGCATGTATAAGTCCCATCCTGCGAGTATATTTGGATTAGGCATGAGATAAGCCCTAACGTTATGTGATAGAAGAGAGATAGGCTGCGAATTAAATAAGTGCTCCTTGACACACTATTTAAGTAATATGCAGATAAAGAGTGAAGAAGCTACCATGGTAAGGGCCACAATTAAATAAGTGTGAAGTGAATGGTTTTCCATTAAGTCGATAGACACCATTTGATGGTAGACAGGTACCATCCATGCAGCATTTCTGTATGACCAAGTATAGGTATACCCGCAAGTTAATTTGAGCAGAGGCTTGGACCCTGCATAACGTAAATGTTGTTGTATAATGCATGTGATTTGTAGGGCAAATTATCGACTTAAGTGTGAATTTAGAACTGTGTTTGAGTGCATTTATATATGTCTTAGGGACGAATAATGATACTTTTGTCTAACTAAATTGAATTTATTGAGAGGGGACGAGGAATCGCTGATCTATACCTTATTCCATATAAGTTGAGATTCAATCATAACATGCCAGAGCCGCGAAGAAGTGCTTTTACCTATACGAGCACACTACCTTCGATTGAATTATTACAGACACCATATCAATTGTAAACTGGCTTTAACTTCATGTCAGTAAGAGGTCATCTTCGCGGCTCTGGCATATTGTCATTTTACTCTGAACTTATATGGAATAAGGTATAGTTTAGATTTATTATGCAGTTCCTAACAAGTCATTTCGAACTCGCACCATAACGCTTAGTGAGCGATTGCCTTTCATAGCATAGTTTATGTTTGTACTTTTGTCAAGTAAGGGGCCCCAGTCACAGCTGTAATTTGTCCCCTCATTCTTAGGTAGTAGGAGTGGTAAATACTCACTTATCAGAGACTTCATGTCACAAATATTAACTAGATCTTGATTGTTTTCTCCATCAAATATGTTAACCATGTTATTGAATTAGCTCACTCTCTCACGCTTAAGAGCACATAAAACGGTGCACAAGTAAGCTCACGTAATAACTGATTTGAGTTTTGCACAAGTCAGTAATATGCAAGTGTAATGCAAGTTAAGGTTTATTGTTTTCAATGTTTGAGTGTACGTCAATAATTTAATTGATAGCCAGACGAGATTCATACCGCCATAAACATTGTCAGACCATACTATGATTTTATGTAAACTTTGATAGATTTATAGAACATTGCAGATCATGTCGTAACTTTGTGAAGTTCTGGATCTTTGTGATCTTCGAACTTTCTTCCTATTCAAAGAAGACGTGTGTAGTATGATTTATTATTATTATTTATTTACTATAAATCTGATAAGAATTATGGAAGGCCGAGTGAAACAGGGGAAGCCCCACATACATATTTCATGCTTCACAGGCACAATTTACATTTAAATTTGTTTTTACAATATTTACACGTTATGCAAAGATATTTGCAGTATTTACATATTTAGAATATTGGCATAGTGCATTTTTCCTGTTCACTCACTCTCTCACGCACGCACTTTCATAAACTCAATTACTCCACACATTCATTCATTCCATTCAGATACTCATTCATTCAGCGAGACAATCAATCACTCATACAGACGTTTATTTATACAATGTGCCTTTTTATGTACGGCCTGAATTTCTGAAGATGCAAGATCTTGGCATCCCCTGGCAGCGCGTTCCATAACCGCGCAGAGCAGCCGCAGAAACCTGTCAGGTAATCATTGCTACGAGCGAAGGGCGGAAGGAGAGTTACACATCGTCCTCTCCGAACTGAGCGATATGCCAATGACAGTCGGCAAAGGGGTCAATATTAATGGAACCTGTGAGAGATTTTTTAAGAAAAAAATAGATCAATTTGTTTGGTTGTTGCCTCCATATATAGATGGGCATTTTGACAAAGGGGAAGGGGAATAACGAGCTATTAGCCTCTCTGCGCGGCGCTGTACACGCTGCTGCATGTTCTTGTTTTCCGCTGTATTGGAATGCCTAATAGGTAATCCGTAGTTTATATCAGACGGACCATGCATAGGTAGGCCGTCCTAGCTCGAGGTTTACAACCTCTCATGTTTCTGTACAAGAAACCCAGAACTTTGGTGGCCGTACATCTTGCCTCTTCACTTTGAATGTTCCAATTCGGGGTGTCGGAGATTGTTACCCCTAATAACTTGAAGTTTGTGCACTGTGGGATGACACTGTTCATAATTTTGTATTCATTCTCAATGTTTTTCTTGACCTAGTTATCCTTTTGTATTTACATATTTTTACATTTATGTTTAAATTATTCACAGAACACCACAGCGATAAGTTGTGCAGATCTGATTTAAGAGAGAGGCAATCTTCTTCACTTTTAATGCACCTGTATAGCACGGTGTCATCTGCATATAGTGACATTGATGAGGGGACACAGCCAACAAGATCAAGCACATAAATAGTGAAGAGAAGAGGTCCGATCACAGAACCCTGAATCACTCCAGAAGTAACTTGAACAGCCTGTGATCGAGCTCCTCCGTACACCACACACTGCGCTCGGCCCTCTAGGAATGACCTCACCCATGCCAATAAGCTACCCCGTATGTTAAGCTGCTGTAGCTTTAACAAAAGTCTTTCATGAGACACTTGATCTATTCATTCATTCATTCAATCATTTATTTGCAATTCGGGGTGTAACCCTCGATGGCAAATTGGGTATACCTATTGGGTATACCTAACAAATACATAATTATCCATAACAATATTTACACAAATCGTCAGTCTTTTCTTAAATACACCTTTATGTTTGGGAAAAGGCTCTAAGACTGCTACAGGTAAATAGTTCCAGTTATCAATGGCACGGTTAACGAAATAATATTTACCATAATTTGTACGATGTGGTCGGCCCTTAACTTTGAAAGGATGATCACTCCTGCTCATGTAAGTGGGCTTTCCCATACGTTTGCTAAGTACAATCCAGTGCGATACAGTCTACTTGTTTCACTTCTGGGTGATTCAAGTAGAACTGAAACTCATCAATAACTTTTGTCAATAGCGTAGTGCAAGAACGACCCGGAAGAAAACCGTGCTGATTTGGGTTGAGCAGATTGTTCTCCCGCAGGAATTCCAGCACACTGCTTGCTACTAGCCGCTCCATACATTTACAAATTGTAGATGTTAGACACCCCGGTCTGTAATTTGCAACATCTTCTCTGTCACCTTGCTTATAGATTGGCACCACATGAGCACATTTCCACCTATACGGCACAGAACCTTGGTTGATTGATAGGTTGAATAACGCACACAGATAGGGCGCTATGCTTCCACACTCTGCAGTACAGGCCGGACGTTTGTTTTAGACGAGTGAAAAATCTTAATGGAAGCCTGGAGACGAGTTACTGCAGTACCTGTGTTGTTATCAGCTGCCCCAAGCGGTTCGATGATTGACAAAGCTGTCTCACACTTCTACTGAAGTACAGTCATTGGCAAATATAATGACGTTCTGTTCGTAAATACGTAACTGCTCGAGTCTAAGCTGCGTGGACCTGAGAGGAATGTGCATTGCACACTATTAGTAGTGGTGGTAACGAGTGATGCGGTTTCTCGTTCCTTGCGTAGTAACAGAAGCAAATACATTAGTCGGTGACTCAGTCACTCATTCCCAACGCCACACTGGTTTCAGAAAAGACCCTATGTTAGCAGTATTGGAATAGACGAGAATGTCAGGTAACACGGCGGGCTGTCGACAGGCTTCTCAATTCTCGCCTGCTCCTACTCTGCCTCTGCCCTTCATCCCGCAAGTTCACAGAGCTTGGAACCGATCAGTACTTCCACGTCACACAATACTTCGACGTTGACTGTACTGTCTGCAAGTCGGTGTCACCACGTGCTCAAGTCTGGAATTCCATTACATCAGATCGTGGTGACAAATGTGAAGCGATAGGGTGAGAGGGTGACTGTGTACAGGCTCACCCGCAGGCTTCAAGGTCAAAGGCAATCGTCTAAAACAAACGTCCGGCCTGTATGATCCGCCCGGGAACATCATCTCGGCCGGTCGCAGCATGTGGTCGAATCTTCCGCAGGCTCTGAATCATCTCAGTTGTTGTGAAGTACAGGTTGGAGAGAGGGAGGGGAGGAAGTGATGACCTTGGCAGATGCAGGTTCATGGTCGTATCCGGCTTAGAAAAGTTTTGCTTGAAACTGTCACTGAAGGCTGTTGCAGGCCGGACGTTTGTTTTAGACGATTGCCCTTGACCTTGAAGTCTGCGGGTGAGCCTACACACACTCACTCTCTCACCCTATCGCTTCACACTTGTCACCACCGATCTGATGTAATGGAATTCCAGACTTGAGCAGACAGTACAGTCCACGTCGAAGTATTGTGTGACGTGGAAGTACACGTTACGTAGTTACGAACAGAACGTCATTATATTTGCCAATGACTGTACTTGCGCAGTGGTGTGAAACAGCTTTGTCAATCATCGGACCGCTTGAGACAATTGATAAGAACACAGGTACTGTAGTAACTCGCCTCCAGGCTTCCATTAAGATTTTTCACTCGTCTAAAACAAACGTCCGGCCTGTGCAATGTCTTGGGGTGTACTGAGGAATGCACCATTACAGTGAAATGAGGCTGGCGCTGTGCTGCCACGTCTTCTGGCCAAGAATTTCCACATCTCACTGGTGCTGCTTATTTTGTGAATATAATTGGCATATGTTTCGCGAATGAATTTCTTTGTTTGGTTCCTCATGTTCCTGTATTTTTCCCACATGATGTCAGTTGAGCAACTTTTCCATTTCTTGTACAAAATGTTTATTATCCTAATCATTTTAATGACTTCCATCGTCACCCAAGGATAATTTTTCTTCCCACTAATGGTTACTTTCGGTATAACCATATCCAGACATTCAAAGAAGCAAGTTCGCCAAGCGTGCCACACAGAGTTGATTTCACTGGTGTCCAGAATACATGGGGTGGGAAGGTGTTTGTGGAATAAAGATGATAACAGTTTCCAGTCTGCCTTTTTGTAATAGTATACTGTCCTCACTGTGCTCTTGCTGCGTGGTTTATTGTAATGCAACGTGGTAAAGATGGCTGCATGATCACTGAAACCGGGGATGACTTCAGCTTTCTGTACGGAGGAAGGAAGGCTTGTTAGGAATAGGTCTATTGTGGAGCGTGTAGTTCGTGTGATACGAATTGCTTCGGTAATTAATTGGTCAAGGAATAAATCAGAGAGTGCGGTAAGGAACTCATTAGCTATGGGATTTTTGGGAATGAAAGGAGAATATTGCTAGTCTATTTCTAAATTAAAATCACCTGTTATGTAAATGGCCTTGTGTTTGTGCTGGATGTATTGTACACGACGGGGGGACTCCGAAAGTTCATCATTAATGTGCCGAGTTGAATTTGGAGCTCGGTATACAGAGCCTATTAGAAATGTATTGTTCGCACACGTAAATTCCACCCACACAGCCTCAGCTTCAGTTTCAAGCTCCCGTTGGCGATCAGGCCTTAACTCAGGTTTCATGGCTATCAGTATCCCTCCTCCTGATGTCCAGGTCCGGTCTTTGCGGAACATGGTGTATGTTTCCGGAAATATTTCTGGGTCGTTAGTGGATTCTTTCAGCCATGTCGCCCCTGAACACACAATTGGTGGATTAAGTGCTGTGAGACAAGAACGCAGGACTGTTTTCTTGGAGGGACACGTTACACTTTGGGCATTGAAGGAAAAAATGGACAATGCCTTGCCGTCCTTGGGCGTTACGTCACTATCTACACTATTTACACTCTGTGACGACGTATTAAAAATAAGTTAGAGAACTGGGTTAAAGAACATTTCCAACACAGCCACGATTGTTTCCCAGAGGTGTTTTGAAGCACTGATTTTTACGCAATTACTGTGCGCTTGAAAGAGGCAAGATGTACATTTCACAAATAACTGATTCACAAGACCCTTCGAATCACAAATTATACACACCTGATTCGGTCCTGGGTTCATCTCCACATCTCCACAGAGAGCCACAGACAACACCACGAGATGTAATAATATAGCGGGCAGTCTGGCAACCCCGCGCAACGCTGGGAGCCCTCTGTCTGCTGCCGTAACTATCATCAGTCCCTCGCTTCAACACCATGTGAGCGATGATATACTGAGTTTGCAAACTACCATGAGGTGTTCCTTCAGGTCCGAGTTCACACTAGTGTCTTCCATTGTTTTAGAATGATCAGGAACTTTTTAGAGGCATACACTGAGCTTCTTACTAGATAAAACACGAGGGAAATTTGGAGCACTCTAACTGCTACACACCTGCTGGCCGCCATCTTGATTTATCTTATAGTTTCAGTATTGTAAATCAGGGGTACATTTTTGTTTGACATTTTTGTGCATTTTTATTTAACGTGCATGTTTGATTTGTTTTTATATTTTGGATTGTTGTAATGTAGTTGTCTTTTTTCATAAATTTATAAATGAAAATTCTTAGCCAAAGATATGTGTGTTATTTATCTTACTGCCGTAATCTTAAGAACCTGTATGTAGACCTAATGTGCTGTAGTGTTTCTAATCTGAAAGAATCCGGTATGACCCCGAGGTCCGGCTGATATTATTTATATTAATGGTCTTCACCATTCACAAACGGTTACAATATGTGTTAAAATTCAATGTACCGGTAAATTCTTTGTATTAAGTTTCTTATAATTGGTATATTAGTAAGCGCATATTTATAGTGTTTGCCACTCATAGTCAAGTACAGACACACGTGAAGAAACAGTCCCAGATGTTAAGAAAACTTTATTAAATGTAGAAATTTGAAGTCGGGGGCAGCTATTATTTTTTGCCCAGGGGCGTCATGGGACCTAAATACGGGCCTGGGTACGTTAAAAACCAAGTCAGACAACACTCGGCACATACACACAAAACGCAAGAATTATCTTATATGTACGTGAAAGAACTGTGCTCTTGTAAAGGGTAGTTAACTAAGGGTGAGGCTAGAAAATATGTCTAAATCCGGACAACACAGCGGGCAGGATTCCTTGTTCTATGCGCCTCTAAAAGCCGCAGTATTTAGAAGGGTCGTATACCAATACTATTATTCGTTTTATCTTTATCAGCTCTCATCGGTTAATCCTGACATTTATCAACGTATCTTGGTAAACATTTAATAAGATATTTCTGGCTTTTTACCGCACTGTTAACAGCAAATGTTAGGTTATACCGGCCAATTCTGAGAGTTACCGGCCTTCGCACTCTTACAGAAACATGCATGCTTACAGTATACTCTGTGAGCTGCCAGAATAGGATTGACAGTTCTCACCTCGCCATGTGGTCAGGGAACAAGGTTGCCAAACAGTTGGAATAACAAGCGATCACACTGTACAAGCTAGAGATAAAGCTGACCAGGTGCTGACGCAAGTGGGCTGGAGTATTGCAACGCAGAGTATTATGGCATCAACTATGCGAACATGGATTGGTCAAGATGCAGAGGGGTGATGACTGACGTGGAACTTCCGGCCAAATGTCAATCCTATTCAGGCAGCTCACAGAGTATAAATATGCTGATCACGATAGAAAGCGTTCTTATCTGCTTCGCGTGTGTCCAGACTGCAGTTTCTCAAAATGAGTGAAACTCGAGATGCTTGTTTACAGTGGACACATTGGCGCTCCACGTGGGGTGTGTTTGCGTGCCATTAATCTCCATGTTTAAACATGGTGAGGAACATGAGAAAGCTCTCGCCCAAAGACTGCGCCACAACTGTGCAGGCGCCGTGCCACCCGCAAAGTATTACTCTCATCTCTCAGCATTTGGGTTGATTCCTATTCTGACTTCTCCTTAACTTAAAAAATGGAGACAAATATGTAATCAACCATCAGAGAGTTCCATCTAGTTCTTTTTTAATTTGGTTTGTTTTTCGACAAATACCTGGAAACACAGGTGCACTATTAGATACCATTCAAGGGTTTAATGACGGTAGAGATCATGGATTTAAGGGGCAAAATATCGAGGTCATGTGCCACTAATGATATGGATGATGGTCACTAATAAACCTACTATTATAATCTTATTTTATTAATGCAGCCAATGACCATTTCTTTTATTTTCAGGACGGGCCAGGGAAGGGATTTTGGATGGAAATAAGCCGTGGACCTATTGAAAGGAACCGTCCCGGCATTTGCCTGGTGGTGAAAATGGGAAACCACGAAAACCATTTTCAGGACGACCGAGGTAGGATTCGAGCCCACACTCTCCCGATGCCAGTGGGGAACGAAATAGCGCGTCAACGCTCTCGGCCACCGAGGTTGGTTAAATCTACTACAGTATTATGTTACTGATAAAATGACTGATAAATAGACAACAAAATATAGAAATAAAAGAAATTAAGGACAGGAGAAATAAATGCTCTCAATCCTCGAATAATTAAGATTGAAGAGCTTGGTAGGAAAAGGAGAGAGGACTAGGGCCTCCCCAAAGTCAGTAGAAAGAGGCGAAAAATGGACCAAGCTTGGGAAGCCCGTGGGGTCACCAACTCCCGAGCTCGTCAGCCATGAGTCCTTGAGGGTGTGACACGTGGTGGGGTACACGCACCCTGCCTCTTTTAGGGTCCCTTAATGTAGGAAGGAGATAACGTGAAACGAAAAGAATATGTCTGAACCCTTGAAGAATGAGAACTAGCCCCACTGCAATCTGGTTTCATGAAATGCCACAGCAGACAGCACAGCCATCCTCTTACTTAAGATAACTGATGACATTAGACAAGCAATGGACCAAAGACAATTAATAATACTCACACTCCTCGATTTCAGTAGGGCATTTGACACAATAAATATCCAGACCCTATTGAAGAAGTTGAAATCCCTTCTTGGCACCGAAGCGAAGTCATAACATTTTTATCTACCTACCTAACGGCTCGAAATCAGTGTGTGATAGTACAGGATACTACCTCACAGTGGCGTCAGAAAAAGGCAGGAGCCCCCAAGGTCTTTGGGCCTCTTCTTTTCGTGCATTATATCAACGATATCTCCTCCACAATTAAGTATAATAAATATCATCTTTATTCAGATGATCTCCAAATATATTGCCACACTAGTATCAACGATATATCAAATGCAATAAGGGATATAAACACTGATCTCCATCAACTTAGTGTATACGCTGGTGACAACTCTATCCTCCTCTTTCTTGAAGTGACCCAAGCTATCATCATCGGCTCTCATAAGTTACTTAAACTCATTAAAAAACAACTACGGTGTTCCTCCAGTAACACTGAATACAATCGCCATTCCCTTTAGTAAAGAAGTAAGGAAACTTGGGTTGGCCTTAATGGAAACTCTCAATTCACGTAAAATGATGTACGCATCCCTTCACCCATACGTACGCCATGAGAACATTTTACCACTAGACATTACGATTAAACTCATCCAGACACTAATACCACCAGTCCTCGACTATTGTGATATTGTTCTCGTTGACGCGACTCGTGGACAAACAATGACGCTTCAACGAACATTACTGTAAACTCTTGTCTTCGGTTTGCTTTTAATCTAAGATACGAAGCCCACATAACCCCAAATTACTGAACTCTTTCTTGGCTTAAACCTCATGGACGCCGTAAACTTCACTTACTGACATCCATCTATCGATTTCTGCATGAAAAACCCCCATGTACAGTACATGTCATCAACATTTAATTACTTGTTCTCGTACCATAACCGAAACACTCGATCTGGCTGTTCCCTCGTCTTCCTCATCTATCACTCATCCATGTTCAACCATTCTTTTGCTGTAGATGGGTCCCGGCTATGGAATTCAACTCTTGCCGCATGCCAAGATTACCTGTTGAATACTGTTGACTGACTCGTATGAATGGTGACGGATGGTAGGACGTATGACTGAACTAGAATAGTACAGTATTTAGGATATTATAGAAAGGTTTGTGATAGGCCTATTGTGATTATTATTATTATTCGTATGTCTTATTCATTAATATTAGTATGAACATAATTTATTTACTCTTTATTAAACATCATAATGAATTGTACTTCATAAAATTGTTTCAAATGTACCTTATTGCGTGGTTAAGTATAAGAGAGCGCCATGAATGAATACATAAATAAATAAATAAATAAATAAATAAATAAATAAATAAATAAATAAATAAATAAATAAATAAATAAATAAATAAATAAATAAATAAATAAATAAATAAATAAATGGTAATAGAGTAATGGAAAATATACCATTCCTTGGGACTGGGTTTGCAGTACACCGTCGACTAGTTACAAGCATTCTTGACTTTTCCTCAACAAACGATAGAACATCGGTGCTTTCCTTCAGATGTAAGAATAGAGGATACTCTATGATTAACTTCCATGCTCCTACCAATGACTCTAACAGAAAAAAAAAACAGAAATGACAAACCATTACTGGGATGCCCTTGAGGAAACCCTAGACAAGGTCCCAGATCACCATACGACTATATTGTTAGGAGATTTCAATGCCCAGATCGGTAGAGAATGGAAACACCGGAAGATTGTAGGAAGATATCCTGCCCATAAGAGAACCAACACCAATGGGGAACGATTAATCAGTGTCTGCACCAAGTATGGATTACGTTTGATGTCTACAGCTTTCAAACACCTTCCTAGGAAGGCCATGACATGGCGATGCCCAAATAGCATGTTGGGTGAATTCCAAATCGACCACGTAGCAATAGACAAGCTGCACCATTGGGATATTATGAATGTCAAGGTGCTACGAGGAGCCAACATTGACTCTGATCACTACCTGTCTCTGGTTAAGACGAACATGAAACCACTAATAAAGACCACTGGTATGCTAGCAAAGAACACGAAGATCCCTAGGTTTGATATCACCAAACTTAAAGAAGACAGCACTAGTTACCAAGAGAGGCTGATTCATAATACCAACAGGATTAACACATCTACAAAATGGGATCCGTTTAGGGATGCCGTAACAGTAGCGGCTCAGGAAACAATCCCCAATAGACCTAAAGGGAACGAGCATCCGTGGTGGTCCAACGAATGTGATAAAGCTATAGAAGCCAGGCGACTAGCGTGAATCAAATGGAATGTACATAAGAACGAAGCTAATTTACAAGCCTTTATTGCACAAAGGAAAACTACGTCGAGCATCATAAGAGGGGCCAAGAGGAAGCACAACCAGGAACTGATTAAGCAGGCAGAGGAGGATTTTGTAAGGAACAACTCTAGAGATCTATACAAAAGCCTCAAGCAACAAACAACCCAATTCGCGTCCCCTACCTTACACCTCCAGAGACCAGATGGATCCCTGTGTCTTAATGACAGCGATTGTACCAAGACCCTAGCTAACTACTTCAAAGGACTCTTAAATGCAGAAGAACCTATTGAGCGTCTCCAAGTTACAGAACCAGCTAACCCTAATACTGAGTATATCGCTCCTCCAACCTATGAAGAAGTCAGAGGTATAATTAAACTACTCAAGAATAATAAAGCTTCTGGGGAAGACGGGATAGTAGCAGAAATGCTAAAACATGCCGGAGAACACACCTTCAGGAGCATACATAAAGTAATTCTGGACATATGGACTAGTGAGAGGCTCCCAGATGATTGGACGTCAGCCATTATCCATCCAATCCACAAGAAGGGAAGCAAAACAGATCCCAGTAACTACAGAGGAATATCACTCATTGCTGTTACCTATAAGATATTTTCCAAGATTCTGGAACGCCATGTAACGAGACAGCTGGATAAAGAGTTAGGAAAATATCAAGCAGGGTTCAGAGCATCGAGGTCCTGTACCGAGCAGATACACAATCTGAAGACCATCCTTCAATACAGCAAGTCAAGAGCCAGACAATGGGTAGCTATATTTGTCGACTTCCAGAAAACATACGACTCAGTGGACAGAATTACTCTTTTTAACACCTTGAGAGAACTAGGACTCAACGACAAGATCAATAGGCTGGTGCAAGCCACCCTGCACAACATCACAGCCAGAGTTAAGTTTAGAGGACAGCTCTCGGAGAGTTTCACCATTAAAACAGGGGTGAGACAAGGAGACGGCATCTCATGCATATTATTTAATTGTGTTCTGGAAAAGATCATTAGAGAGTGGACGAGAATCCTACCAGAGAATACTGGATTACGGATGGGGATTAAAGCTGACAACCTAAGGATTCCATGCCTAGCCTTTGCAGGCGATCTGACTTTATTGGCAAATGACATACAGAAGGCTACTACTCAGCTCCAAACACTGCACTCAATAACGGATAAAACGGGTCTTTTGATTAACATAGGAAAGACCGAGTTTGTTACTAACATCAAGGATGCCCCTAGAATGATGAGAGTCAGTGATAACATCTACATCAAGAGAGTCAAAAGTGTAAAATACCTTGGGGAATGGTTTTCAGAGGACCTCAGCGAAACAGTGGCTCTTGAACACAGGAGACTCAAACTAGATAAGGCTTACCATGCCTGTAGAAAACTATATGCTTCAAAAAATTTGTCGATGAATGCCAAACTAAGACACTACAATGCAGTAGTCAGACCTTCAGTCCTCTATGCAGCAGAGTGCCTATGTCTAACTAAGAAGACCCCATTAAGAGCCCTCGAGGTACAAGAAAGAAAGTTCCTGAGACGGATAGTAGGACCAAGAATTCTACCAGATGGAAGCCGATGGTATCAACCAAATCGTGAGCTATATAAACACCAAGAAAATCTCATATATGCCATCAGAAGAAGGCGACTGGCTTTTTACGGACATCTATTCAGAATGGACTCAAACAGGTTATCCCATAGGATCTTCAAGGCTGCTAACAAGGGCAAAGCTACTGGATTCTTGTGGAAGAAGCAAGTGGAGAAGGATCTTTCGGAACTCCATATAAATGAAAATGACATAGCCGACCGGAGTAACTATCATACAGCTCTTAAAATTAAATCCTTCGTAACGTCCCTCACAGAAGTTACCCACAGACCAAAAGACGAGACTAGGAAATGGTCTGAGGAACGTAAGATTCAATTTAGCCGGAAAATGAAGGACTACTGGGCCATCAGAAAAGCTCGAAGTACCAACATGAAAGCAGCTGCCAAACCCACCACTAAGAACACCAATCGTGGCAAGCCTGACGATGACATCAAGAAACAGCTAAAACACAAGCACCGTGGTCCATAGATGGCCCTAACGAAATAAAAAAAATAAAAAATAAATGAATTAATAAATGAATTAATAAACATATTAATTAATAAATATGGAAGCGAGAAAGCTTGTAGTTTAACGTGACCGTTAAATCTCGTAGTTCCGCCTCTTAAAACAACAATAACCGAAACACTCGATCTGGCTGTTCCCTCGTCTTCCTCATCTATCACTCATCCATGTTCAACCATTCTTTTGCTGTAGATGGGTCCCGGCTATGGACTTCTAATCTCGCGATCATGTGCCACGGACCTCCATTTTACGTGAAATCTGAACCACAGGACATGGCATTTCACTTCGACAATCTCACATGCATTGACCGGGAATCGAACCCAGTCCGCCTTGGTCAGAGGCATACAGATTGACGACTGCGCCGCTACGCTCCTCAATAAATAAATACATCAATAAATAAATAAGGCAAGATATGAAAGACACCTTACATTCCGGATACCCTAATACCATCGGGCTCGGAAGAGAACAAGAGTTCACCAAAGGAGATCTAAGTAAAGGAGCCAGACTGAGCTGGGGTCCCGTGTTCGTCAACCTTCGCCCCACCAGTTGTGAGTTCCTGGGGATGGAGTTCAATGACTGGACTGTACAGTACTTTGCATACTTAAGCATACTTATCTTGTGTTCATTGGTTGCTGCCTCAGTGGGAAACCATTTTACTGGTGAACGAGTTGCATATGATTCACTGATTCTGTTATAGGGTGTATTTTAAGGACTTGGAATCCTCCAGAGAATCAGATAAGCAGCATGTGGGTATAGCTGTTAGATAAAAACTAGCCTGTCATTTCGTTGTAGATTGTCATTGAAGAACTGCCGTGTTCTAGGAGGGTAAGAATAGTAGTTTCATATTCAGATGGCTGAGGTTCAATTCCCGGCTCTACCAAGAAGTTTATTTCTGATATGAGGGTTGAAATGGGGTTCACTAAGCTCCGTGAGGTAAAACTGAGAAGAGGTGGATCTGAGCTCAACCTCAGCCAACCTTCCGTGGTTCCCACGTCTACACGCGGCAAATGGTTGTTATAAAATGTGTTCTCCAGTGAAGGTTTAAAGTTATAAATCATTTTTAAGCGGTTTTGTGGACCTGAGCTGTGATATTAAGGATAGGGTACATCTACACAAACAAGGAACGACCATTGAACAATGATTGAAAGTTTGAAGGCGAAACGAGACAAGAACAGGAGGTAGGAGATGGATGAGATAAGAAGCCTAGATCCTTGTGGGAAGACAAATAACTCAAGAGGCAAATGGGCTAAGCTGTACAAAGTACGAGAAATCGGGACAGACGTTCAAATAGATGAATGGATTTAGTATTTAATGATTTAATGCGTGAGGAGTATTGTTGCGATACGCTGCGATACGAACTGCGTTTAATGAAAAAGTACAAAGGAGCTTAGGTAAAAAGAGCTCGCAGGGATAAATTATTTTAATGGGTAGATGCAAGGATACACATTCCTAGGACACTGATACGCATTATTATTCAACATAGTCACTATTCTTGTCCATGCATTTGTTCCAACGCCAACGGTACAAAAGGCATCGATGACGGCATGGAATAAATGAGCGTCCAGTCCCTGAAACCACGTTGGAGAAGGGCCTGGGTAGAATGAGTGCCACAGTAACTACCTGCATTCATTGTCACTCCCCTGGTGAGGAGATAAATCAGAAGGACGCCCTTGTGGTCTGTAAAGAACGTCGCCATAACTGTCTTCAAGTATGAAGCTGTTCGGACATTGTTGATATGCGACCCTGAGGGATTTTCCAATCAAATGGTTGCTTGCTTCGTCTCCCATGTTGTGTGAGTCTCCCACGTTTGATCTTCCGTAACGGTACACATGTACCGAATCAAACTACGCACCTCCAGGCTTGAACAAGTTTCCTTGCTCGCAGGCATATTTCAGCTGATATTGTGGGGATATGACACAACTTACTGTATGTACACGTAACGGCTGCATGATAAAGTTAAAGTTGTGGTAACCTTCTTTGGCCCTGGCGAAATACTCGAACAGGAGGGGGAAGTATGTGACATTTTCGAGCTCTTGTTTTTTTAAATTTTGTGGAGATGCTTTGTATGCAATGTCAATACCCTGTGGCGTAGCCATGCGAATTAAAATCGCTTACCACAACTGCGATGGGGAGTTGCGCTAATTCCCAGAGATTAGAATTTCGAATCCTGATGTTGACAGCGACTATCCTGAGTGTGATTTTCCCTAGGGATAGTTCCTTATTTATGGTCCAGTGGCACTTACCCCACCCTGACCCAAATAAATACAGTTACACACTACTACAGTGTCCACAGAAACACAGGTTAACAGACAAATTGAACTTACACCGAAGTTCACGGGGATGATGAGCAAGATGTTCCAAGCCTCTAAAATGAATAATTATCAAGAATGTTAGTAAAACTCCCAGTCAAGTCTTGAGATGTGAGGAGAGGGAAGAAATTGGGTGCGATCGTTATTGAGATTCTGCACACTGCTGTGAGCTTACAAATAGGTTATCTTTGGACAAGATATTCACTCACATGATGAATGATGGTAGGGGTAGAGAACTTGGGAGCGAGGTATTGATCAGATGTTGGCGTACGAGACTTATGGTGATGGATAGATTTTAATTTATATACAATGTCTCTTGCGGGATGAATGAATAATGACACTCCGTCATTGGAAAGCTATCCCACCACATATCAAACATACCAGAGTGTGCCTGCTCCCTATCTATCATCTGAACTCTAATATTACTGTTCTAATATGTTTCGACACATCAATTTAAGAATAGTTTCCAGAAACTCTCATCGAAATTTAATGTTTTTCAGGCGGTCAACACGATTGTACCCAATCCTGTCAGAAATGCCATGTCCTGTGGTTCGGATTCCACGTAAAAAGGAGGTCCCGTGGCTCATAATCACAAGATTCACGGTCACGTAAAACTACAATCTTCCTTCCTTCCTTCCAATCCTGTCAAAAATACACGAGATAAATAAATAGCAAGTTTAGCGCAGGCAGTGGTGTCAGCAGCTGCACAGGAACGGACCACACATCGCTCAATCAGCTAAGTTCACAATCCACTCTAACCTGACCATTTAATTACAATCACAGATATCTTACTAAGCAAGCAAACACCACTAACAATATCTTAAAGGAAACACATATAACTAACAAATCTTGTCGAGTTGCGCTAGTTTAATAACTATTGCAACTAAATAAGTGTATACCTAGACATATTGTAAATATCATCCCCCAAACGTTTTGCATACATAGATTTAGTAGCCTAATTGTAAAGGATCTGATGATGACCGCTTGACGATCGAAACTGATCATCCAAGTGTATTTATCATTCTCGAGTAATTTTTTTCATGATTAGGGAATCAATCGAGTTGACCGACTGACAAACATTACATTTCGAATATTAGGGCAACACTGAAAACGGCTTCCAACACGATAAGCAAACTCCCTTCTTCCACGATATTTCTTTTGTATTGAATAATGGTACCTCACACTGCAGCTGAGTTTTTAATTGATAACAAGTAGTTCCGTAAAGAACTAAATAGCCTATTTTCATAAATCCTACTTACTGTATGTTAATTGCCTCTATCAACATACAAAAATTCTGTTTGATTGTTGTAATGGATTCGCAGATATTGAATACCGTCTAAATATTTCAGATGGTCGCCATGTTGGACTTTTATATATGTTGGCCATAGAGTTATGCACTATTACATGAAGAATAGCGCGTAGGTGTGTTATTCAAACTTCAATCGCATTATTAGGAGTAGATAAGCAAAGCGGTTCCTGGATCAATTTCAAGGTCATCCACTTTCTCTCTGAGTCACGTGGGCCTCCAAGTGTGCCTGAGGGCATGGGAGGCGGGGGAGGGATGGGCTGAAGGAGGAGGGGTGGGGTGGGGTGAGGTAGGGGTGCAGTGGGGGGTATGGCCTGAGGTGGAGCAGGCCGAGGTGTTGCTCGGCCTGTTCCGGCCGGTATACTGACGGTGATCATTTATTGGGGGGGGGGGGGGGGGGGCGAAATGGTAAGCCCGCACCCCGCGCGTGACAGCCGTCCTTTACTACTGCTGCCTCCGACATGCTGTTAGTACTACATAGTAAGAGAAACAGAATGATTCTAGGGGGTGGAGGATGAGCCATGCGAGGCCTTGTGCCTGTCCCAGTACTAGGTACTCTCCCAGGCGTCATCTTGTGGAACATAGGATATAAGGTGCGGTTTGGTTGCGGTTGAAGGGCCAGGATAGAAACCCTGCAGACTGAAAGAAAGAGCGTCGGCGAGTAAAAACCTGGCGAATGGGTGATAGCCACATGCAAGGAAATATGTGGGGAATCGGTAGGTTGTGTTTGTTGGGAGGTGTGTCATGCACGCGCGTTTCGCAGTCCATGTCCTCGCCAGTTTGTCATATGGGGGATCAGTTCTCCAGGCACTGTGTGGGCTGCGCGGGTGCTCAGGTAGTCGGGAGGCCACACCCTAAGGGGGCAGGTCCCAGCTCCCAGAGTAGACCCCAGTGCCTGGTCTCCGGATCCGGGGAGGGGAAAGCCAAGCCTGTGGTTAGAGGCTGTCGTCTCTCACTGCGGGGCCGTTCCGGCTATCGCTCCCCTGCGTCTGCACACACCTGAAACACTAAATTAGTATATACTAATGGGTGCATATGCACGTAGTCCTACAATAGAATACATGGATTAGCAGTGATAGGTATATACAGTAATGGGTGCATACGCACCTTGTCCTAAAATAAAACATGCGTTATTATGTACAGTTTGGGTGCAAGTGCACCAAGTCCTGAGGTGGGGCCATACAGATATGTACAAGTGGGTGTGTGGGGGACAAAACAGATATGTACAAGAGGGTGTGTGAGGGGATTTCAGGTATGTACAAGAGGGTGTGTGGGGGGAAAGAACAGGTATGTACTAGTGAGTGTGTGAGATGGGTGCAGTGTGCAGGGTGCTTGGGGGCTGTCTTGGTTGGCCTGTGCCATTTAGCCAAGGGTGAGCCAATGGGTGCGGGACGTGGTGTCCCTATGTGCCGCGTGGGTCAAGGGGGAGGGGGTTTCTCCCAATCAGCATCGTTCCAGACATCATGTCCACCGCCACAAGATGTGTTTTGGTGTGGGATGTTTGCTTCCACGGTCAATGTTGTAACGGCCAATGCCGTATACAAGTGGATTGACCGTGTTAGCTTGTATGGTGTGATACGTTTTGCGGGTTAATTGTAGGATGTGTCGCTCCATGCTCGGTGTCTTTGTTATAGCTTCAAGCTCCCGTATAGGTGTTGCATACGGGAGCCTTGCAGCTAACCGCAAGCATTTATTTTGGGCGAGTTGCAATGCCCGGAGTTTCGTTTTGGCGGTATAGCCCCAAGCCGGGCAGGCGTAAGTCATGATAGGCCTAATGAGAGCCTTGTACATGTTTACGCCCGCAGCCTCGCTTAGTCGGCTACGCCGGTTGATGAACGGGTACAGTTGCATCATGCGTTTGTTCACCTTTTGTTTGAGATCCAGTGTATGTTGTCGCATGGTCAGTTTCCTATCTAGGACAACTCCTAGGTACTTCACCGTGTTGGACCATTGGTTCTCCTGGTTGAACAGTCTAAGCGGCCTGAGGTTAGTTGCCTGGCGCGTCAATCTGTTCTTCTTGGTGAACAGGACCGCCTAGCTTTTGTTGGCATTGACTTTGACTCGCCATTTGGTGAGCCATGGTTCAAGCCTTCGTAGAGCATCCTGCAGCCTTTTGTGTATGCGGCGGATGTGTGTGTTTTGAGCAGAAATGGCTGTGTCGTCCGCGAACAGGTATGTGTTCAGGAGGAAATCCTGCGGCATGGGCATATCGTTGATGTAGAGGATGAAGAGTATCGGGCCTAGGACTGACCCTTGGGGTACTCCCGCTCTTATCCGTCTAGTGGTTGAGAGTATATTGTATACATCAACTTGGAAGGTGCGGTCCTCAAGGTATGACTTGATGAGTCTTATGTAGCCTGGATGGAATTCATAGTCAATCAGCTTTGCAAGTAGTCCATTGAACCAAGTCTTGTCAAATGCCTTTTGTATGTCCAGGAAGACCGCGCCCGTGTCGCGACGCTTGTTGAAGCCAATTGTGGCGTGTTCAACCAGCCTCATTAGCTGCAGGGTTGAGGAGTGTTTGTTACGGAATTCGAATGGTTCGTGCTTTAACACTCCTGTGTTTCTGATGTGGCCCACTAGTCGCTTCAGCAATATTTTGCCAAGCGAGTCTAGTAGGCTGATGGGCCGGTAGTTGTCCGGTATGCGTTTGTCTTTGCCTGGCTTCCCGAATACAAGGATTTTGGCCTATTTCCATTGCTTGAGGTAATATTGTACCCTTAGCATGGCATTGTATATGTTATTCAGGAGCTGCAGGGCTTTGCCTGTTAGCCAGAGTAGGACAGTATTCTGTAGATTGTCCCCACCGGGTGCCTTTTTAGTGTTAAGGTGCCGTATGATCCATTTCATTTCATGGATGTTGGTCCATCTATCACCTGGCCTGGGCGCGTTGGCGAGGTACTCCTCTACCTTGGCGTCCACCTGTCTAGTGAATTCGGGGTCAGAAGGATCGTCATTCGACGTGAAGGTTGCCTCCAGAGTATCGGCTAGGAGCTCAGCTTTTTCGCGAGTACCATAGGCCGTGCCATGGGGCCCTTCAAGTGCTGGGATGATGTATGGTTCTCTAGTGAAGTGCCTCGCTAGGTTCCATACTGGTCTGGTGGTGTCAATGCTGGTGAGAAGTGTATTCCACCTGTCAGACTTGTAGTCCGTTAGTAGCTGCTTTATTTGGACAGATAGTGCATTATGGGCTATTCTGTCCTGGTCCCTATGGTGTCGGGTCCAAGCTCTTCGCCGCCTGTTGCGTTGCTGAATTAGTGCTTTAATATTATTAGGTATTTTGTCATCCCGCGCGCGCCTAGTGATGTAGGGCACGCTAGCTTCAGTGGCGGTTTGGAGAGCTGCTATTAGGGTAGCTACGGCATTGTTTATGTCGTTTGGTGTGTCTAGTGCTTGGTCAGTGGAGCCCTCTAGATTGCTGTCCAGGGTTGTTTGGAACTTTGCCCAGTCAGCTGCTTTATAATTTCGCAGTTATCTAGGTGCTGTTTCATTAATAGCAGGGTCCTTGGTCTGAGCTCAGGTCGTGGATGACCCTTTGCCTGTGTCGTAGTGTGACATTATTCATTAGACATATATCCAGTATGACGGGGACGTTGTTCCTTCTGCGCGGTATCCAGGTTGGTTCGTCTGGTGTTGCTACAATGTAGTCGTTGTCAAGCATGTGGTTGTATAGCTTTGCACCAGCGCGGTTGGGGCGGACGCAGCCCCAGTGGGTGCTTTTAGCGTTAAAATCACCCCCCAGTATTGTGTGGGGGCCCACTCTGAATAATGATTCAATATCGTCCGTGTTGAGGGCTTGTGAACCATCACTGTAAGCAGCCACTAGGTTTATGTGCGTGCCGAGTACAGGCAAGCGGATTCCACATGCCTCAAGGTGGGTCAGTTCTGGCATTTGCAGTTCCATAAATTGTATGTCCCTGCGTATCAGTACAATGACTCCGCCTTTGTTCTGGTCACGCCTTGGTCTCCGGTCGTATCGCACCACTCTGTACCCTCTCATGGTGAACCTTTGATTAGGTTGAAGGTGTTTTTCAGTCAGTAGGGCGATGTGAATATCATGCTGGCGCAGGAAGACATCGAGTTCAAACTTCTTGTTCTTAATGCCTTCTGCGTTCCAGTTAACTACGCGTATGCCATATATGGGTCGATGTTGGTTTATATTATTGTTTGTGGCGTCAGGCATGATGGGTGGAAAAGATGCTGGTTATAAACGCTAGGATCAGCGTTAGCCATTGACCGGAGGGGGCCGCAATTAGCTCTGCAATGAGCTTGCATGCTGCCGTAAATATACTTCCTAGTGTGAGCTCTGGGTTAAGTGCTCGCAGGAAGGTATTTATCCTATCCAATATGGATGGCTCGGTCGGCATGCGGGTGGTTCTTGAGGAGAACGCTGTCGGGGATCAAGTTCGGGAGCTTTGGGGGACGATGCGACTTCCTGGCTGGCCTGGTGGGGGATGAGGGGCTCCCGAGGTTGTTCAAGCGGGTGCTCCTGTGCCGTGGCCATTGTGGAGTAGAGAGGGGGTAGTACCTGCTGGGGGTTACTGGCCTTCTTTTTCTTCTGGCTCGGATGCTTGGGTGCAATTTGTACTGTGTCAGGGCGCAGGGCTATGGACTGTTGCCAAACAAAGATGAGCTGCCAGGTCAGGGGTTCGAAACCTCGCTTCCTGTGAAGGAAATTCGAACTTAAGTCGAACGTCTTAGAACGCTAGGCCAACCCGACAAGGAAAGGTTTAGAGGATGAAATAAAAACAAGAATCATTATACAAGATCAGATTTATTATTCCAAGAGTTAAAAGAGGAATTAAAACCTAACCATTTGACATAAAGTTTCTTGCCATTTCTTGTAATCAATTTTTCAACAATATAATGTTTGGGATACTGCGTTTTTTGAAGTTCTTCCATGTAGAATCCTCCTTCGATGGGCTGGTTGTTATTGTCCTGGAATAGATAAGTGACGGGATGGGTACGTTTAACTTGGCGAATGCGGAATATTTCTGTGCTCCAGTTGGGCGTGTATACATTTGAGAAGAGCTATTTATGTTTACTGATGCGTACATAGTCACCCGCGCGAAAACGATAACGTTGTGGGTCAGCTGTTTTGATGCCATGTTGAATGCGATTCAACCGTGGAGTGTTTTTTGTTACCAAACGTGGCTTTAATCCAATAGTTCTATGTTTGGTATCGGTGTAACGCGACACTAGGGGCTGCACTAGATAAAACCAGCAATAGAAACCTCTGGCTGCAAATTCTCGCCACATGTTTGGTTTTGACGTTCGGTTGAAACGTTCAACCACACTCGCTTTCAAATTGCTATACGTGGAATAATGATGAACACCAAGTTCATGCAGATAGGTGGAAAACTCGTTGTTGAAAATCTCCTTACCTTGATCTGTCTGAAGGAGGCGAGGTTGCCGTTTAGCTTTTTGAATAATGCATTTAAGGCTGCAGTAACCAGAGAACCAGTTTTATTTCGCACAGGTTCTACAAATGCCATTTTGGAATAGACGTCGATGACAGTCAGCAGATACTTCGTTCCGTTGTTTGTAGTAGCATAGGGAATCATTTCCACGAGATCGGCTTGCCAAAGCTCATCAATTCCTCGCGAGACAACATGACGACGAGGATAGATACGGCGAGCATGTTTATGCAACTCATGAGCAATCGCCGTTTTAATAGGCGAAGGGGTATTGTCACGTGGACCCATCTCACAATAATGCCAGCATGACGAAGCTCCTCCTCTAATTCTACAATTTCACCTTCATGACCGGTATGGCCAGCCAGTTGGGATGCATACAGGAGCTGTAGGCGTTTAACCAACTTATTAGGATCGTTCCAATAGGCAAAATCGACAAAGGGTTTTAACGTTTTAAACGGGACGCCGGAAGCTGAATGTCCGCGGCGAACACTCTCATAGGTAGGAAACAATTTTGATAAGATGGTTTTATATTTGAAACTTTTATTAGCATTCATTGCTTCAGAATATTTATAATTACGACTAAAACTATTTGTAGTCCATAAGATATTCCTGTACCTTTGAAGATCGTTATTGTCATATTCTTGTTCAGAAGGTGTACGATTAAATAAGTGTTCTAAAAGACCTGGCGTCAATGTGTATCGAACTGTTTTAACAATCATGACATTACCTTTTATTTTGATCTCTGAGTCACCAATTCGAAAACTTTTTTTCATATCGAACACCGTAGGTCGTATCAGTTTTTCTATTAAAAGGTCTTCGAGGTAGGGGTCACCAACGGTCCGAAAATCTCTACCAGAATGCCTTTCAGCTACACATAATTTTCAGGTGTACCTAAGATTTCTGACAGAGTAGGTTTCTTTCTAAAGCTAGAGGGTATTTCAGCAATTACCGATGTTTTCAGAAACGGGGGCAGCGGTGATTCTTTGGAGCTAGAAGACAGAAGCGACGGAGAAAAAACATCGTCAGCTTCTTCTTTCTCATCTCCTTCCTCCTCTTGGATTGATTGCGTTCCTATTGATAGTGAAGTGGACTTATTGGGCTTTGCTGCACCTTTCAACGTGGCTTCCAGAGGTGATTTCAAATATTTCTCGATCAACAGCTCACTATCGGCATGCGTGCGTGTCAGATCACGGAACTTGCGTCGAATACTATTTCGCGCACGGATAATCTGCTTCTTGAATTGACTGCCTGCTGTTGTCATGCTAGCTGAATAAATGACGTTTGAAAAAGCAATGCAGCGCCTTAACTACCGGTACGTATAAAATGATCAAACCCCATGCGGTAGCGTCCGTTTGTAATATCACACTGCGTATCGATAACAAGACAACTGTGTTGATGAGCGTTCCAACACGTGGCACACAACTGTGTAAAGGCTTGAAAGGCCATGTCTGGGTTCACGTGATCATCGTAGACGTGACGAATGTTGCGTTCATCTTGCCGGAAGAGAACAATCACGTCCGCATTGTCGCGAATGAGCTGTTTCGGTATTCGTGAATAGGTTTGAGCGAGATAAAAACAGTCAATGTATTTAAGACGTCCTATGCTAAAATAGGTCTGAACGATAGCCTGCCGTTCCGTGGTCACATCTTCAAAAATCATGAGCGAATTCGAGCGAACATGATACGGTGAGACGACATCTTCGTGTGCGGGGAATGTGAAGTAGCCCATGTTGCGAAGACCTGACATGACCTGTTCCAAGAACACGTACAGCGGTTGAAGCAGCGATTTGGCAAAAATGTAGATATTTGAAATCGTACTCCGTTTAAGGAGGCAATTAAGGTAAGCAGAAGATTCGTTTTTCCATATCCTGATGGTCTGGCGATGAGACAGCGAATGGAAGACGGAAAAAGCAAACCGTGATGTCGTTTGGTCGATGTCAAGAAGAGTCGAGAAACCAAATCTCCCACCGGAAGTGAATGTTGTTGCTTAATAATCTGCATATCGACTAAATCTGAAAGGGGAAGAGGTGGTCTCTTTATACATGAAGCAAATGGCTGTTTCAGATCCAGGGTAACCATGGATGCCTTTGGAAGAACACTTAAGACAAAGAAAGGAAGTGAATCATCTGCTTCGACAGACTACCCAAAACGTGATACGGATCCGGCTAATAAACGATATGTCGATGCCAATGCATTGTCGCGTACAAAGGATAACGATTATGACTTTAATGGAAAGCGATTAACTAATATAAAAGAACCTCTATTAGCTTCGGACGTATGTTCAAAACAGTATGTAGATTTTTAACGCTTTTGACGTATCAAAGGAGAATACGATGCCCAGAATAAACGTATTATGAGCGTTGCAAACCCTGTGAACAATCAAGATGTGTGCACCAAAGCCTACATGTTAACCAATGCTGTGGTGTTAACGGAAGCAAAAGACTATGACGTACACCAACGTCGAATATCTCAGCTTGCTCTTACAAAAAAACGACACGGACGCTGCTAGAAAGTAGTATGTAGATAACATGGTGAAAGAGATACGCCGTTTTGTACCAATCCTAACGGTAAATGGTTACACAGCGAATAATGCACGCCTTGTGCACGTGGCCGATCCTCAGGATGATCAATATGTATGTTCAAAACGATTTTTAATTACTGAAATGGAAAAGGTGTGCGATATTAGGGAGAACGCTCTACAGATGAAGCGAAGACGAATAGCCGATGTTGGTGATCCTTTTCAACCTCACGATGTGGCGACCAAACGATTTTTGGAACAACGGTTATCGCCTTTCATTAAATCCATACCCTCCATATTTTTATTTCACATTTTAAACCAACAACCGGTAAAAGACCCCAATGAACTCACCTATATATACTACGTTCGGATTGTAGCAATTACCGTCTACCGTATAAAGGTGCTATTCGTGTTATTGAATACACACCGGATTTTAAACATTTAGTGCTACTATTAAACCGTAGTGTTCTATCATCATCACTCATCGATCTGGCGGTGAGAGCCGAGGACAAATTATCATTTCAACTGAAACTGTCGTCTGAAGAAAAAGAGGCGGGGAAAAGAATAAACGATTTTTCGCTGTATATATAACTTGAATATAGACCCTACCACCACCATTGATTAAATTATTGCAGGTTCTCTTCCCCAGGAGCGTTAGTTGCGTTCTATCATTTACAGCATGAGGTTGTCTTGTTCCTCGCTCCCGATGGTGAAACAAAGATATATGAGGAAGAAGAAGTAATCGAGAAAGGGAAGCTTTAAAGATATTCTTCATGTGGCACGTCAGGCTTCGCGCGGAGAAACCAATAGCGAGTTGGCCATTAAAAAGCACTCCAAGCAGCACGATTGCATGTGAATTCGAAAAGTAAACTAAGTTTTAAAAATCGTGTCCGAGTTATTCCTGTACCGAAACGAGGTAGATTTTTACCCGCGATGTTCGCTGGACTGGCAGCCCTGGGTTCACTTCTTGGTGGAGCAAGTGCGGTAGCACGAACAGTGAAAGCTGTCGATGAGGCGAAGCAACAGTTGAAGGAAAGTGAGAGGCACAATTAAACTATAGAAGCTATAGCATTGCGTGGCAAGGGTGTGAACATAAAAAGGACTCGGCATTTGCATGTCGCCAAAATACGTTTAATCAATGCACTGCCACGGCGAGCCATGACACACGAAGAAGTCATAATATATTCAAATCATATGAAAATTGCACTCTTTCGAGGTGTATTTACGCGCAACCGATTACCACCTCGACCATGGAAGCGTGAAAGTGCAGTTATTAATTTGGTTGACAGTCATGGACCAGGAACACATTACGTGGCCTACGTCAAGCATGGTCGCACCGTGTGGTACTTTGACAGTTTTGGAAACCTTCCTCCTCCGACAGAGCTTGTTCACTACTTCGGAAGCAGTGCAACAATAAACTATACAGTGAAACGAGTACAAAATTTTATCACTCAACACTGTGGTCGCCTCTGTCTGACCTTTCTATATAAGACCCAGCACAGATGGTAACGTGAGCAGTATAATGGCAGAAAGTAGAACGTTTACAGTGCACGGACAAGGAGCTGATTTAACTGTTGACTTTTATCCTCCAATTGAATCGGGACAACGACCCTACGTGCTGGGACTTGTTTCGTTTGAAGGTTATAATAGACTCTACAACATACACGAAGGCATCAACGGTAAGTTCTACTACAATTATTTTATGATAGTCCTACCACCCGGCAGCTATACCGTAGATGATATTTACGAACACATTTATAAGATTCTCATCAAAGAATTTACTCTAAAAGCACTTTTTGACGGAACATACAAGTTTGAACTCATAGCCAACAACGTGACACATCGATGCAGTATTATTTCTTCCTTTAGGATTGATTTTAAATCACAACCAGATTCGATTGGTCCATTGCTAGGCTTTTTAGCAAAGGAGTTAGAACCAAACGTGATGCACGAGTCTGACCAACCAGAGAAAATACTAGAAGGCCATCACGTATCTGTCACGTGTAACATCATCACAGACGTTTACAGCAATCAGGAACCATCCCATTCGCTCTACGATTTTATTGTCACCTCACGCAGTGGCTATATAATCCGTGAAAACCCATCAGTGGTGCTCTATCATCCTGTGAGTCTAACCAATATTAGGAATATTACCTTAAGACGGGTGAATAGAAACCAACGTCTCATCCAGTTAAACCTTCATACGCCTGAGATCTACAAAGTGTATCTTAAGCCAGCATAAAACAAGTGTATAAAGCAACAACACCATCATGGTTGGGTGTTAGTTGTTCTCAACGCGTGTTCAGGTTATCACCTGTCAACAAGCAGATCTTACAACAACCGGGTTAACCCTACGTCATGAATTCGATCCTCGACGTGACCAACCTGGTCGAAGTACAGGAGAGTTTCGTGAGAATTGAACATTTCTACCAACCGTATACTCAAGGACTAAATAACAATGACAAAATTCGTATTACCATTAATCAACAAGATATCTACACCCTACCCCATGAAATTTACATCCAGATTGAAGGCCAACTCACCAAATCAGATGGTACCATTCCAACAACGTCAAATTTGGCCGAACATGCTCTGGCCTTTATTTTCTGTGGTTCGCTACGTCATCAACGTTATCGAAGTGGATACGACTCGAAATGTCGGCATAACAAGCGCTATGAAACTTAATCGGTCGTACAGAAGTGAGGAGAGTAAAGATTTTCGTATTGCCGGCTGGTGTCCCGACTCGACGAACGACTGGATGATTAACACAGATGGTTTATTTACCGGTCATTTACCGCTATAATTAATATTAGGCTTTGCAGAGGACCATAAGCGCATCGTTGTGAACGCAAGACAGGATCTGATTCTTGTCCGAGATAGTAGCGATTATAATGCGCTAGAGGGTGCTGATGGAGCTGCAATAGATTACAAATTTTTATTGCAACGAATTCTATGGAACGTACCGCACGTTACTCTATCTGACCAGAAAAAATTGAGTCTGCTCAATATTGTGGAGAAGGATACAGCTTTACCCATACAATTTAAAAGCTGGGAGCTGCATGAGTACTCTGTATTGCCACTCACTGATACATATACTTGGTCTATAAAAACCTTAAGGTATACACAGAGCGGCCTCTCTACGTCATTGTTAGATTTCAAACAGATCGCAAATATCAATAGAATAAAGATGCATCACAATTTGATCACATTCAATTGCGAAATATACGACTCTTCCTGAACGGAGTTACCTTCCCCTATGAAGGAATGGATTTAATCATTACCAGAACAAATATGGTAAACTCTATGACATGTTTGCAAACTTTCAGTCATCCTATTATCAGAAAGAAGCATGTCCGCTATTATCACTGCAAGAATTTAAGTCCAAAGCACCTCTGGTGGTGATAGACTGTTCGTATTTGGAGGAGTCGATGAAGGAAATCGATATCCGGCTAGAATTTGAAATATCTGCAGTTATTCCAGAAAAAAACAACAGCCTATTGCCTTATCGTTCACGAGACACCGGTGTATTATCAGCCGCTGTCCAACATGGTGACCAGAGTATAAATAGAAGGTCTGCCTGCAGAGGCCTGTTCAGTCATGGAAAGTTACGACATAGTCAATACCTCTTTTGGGAGGCAGCCCACAGACTGTAAATGGGAACGTTGGTCGCACAGTACAGATGAGGCTTCGAGGTTTATCATCTATCGCTCCCTAGTGAGTGAAGCTATTACCGCCTATTCCAAGGCTCACTCTGTACAAGTAATATCACCGCATCTGGTTTCCTATCTACCAGATGGATTCATGTCAGCGTTCGGTCATTATGATAGGGCATACACGCTCTGCTACAATCAAAAGAAAAACGAGGATGACGTTACCAAAGCCTCATGTCGTCATGTTGGAGAGCGGGCAGATCCCCTAAACTCTAAATATGATCGTTGCTCAACGAGTCGAGTAGCCGATGCGGTATTTGAGATTTATCTCACCATGGTGAGTTTAGCTATTCAAGCATACAATAAAGCAGAATTTCTTCGAGAAATGCCGCAGCATCTGACACCCTATTTACCAGCTGGATTTCTGTCCATGTACGGTGCTCACGACAGTGATCTCAACTGGGATAAGCTACCATTACATCTCCGTATGTCAGCGGATGTTGCAGCCTGCCGCGTCTGTCGTTGACATTTCATGCATCGAGGAGAATTTCCCACCGATTGGGATGGACCAAATCTTATGATACAAGATTGTAAGCAATATTCTGATGTTTTTATGAATCAAGTAGTATATTACATTTCAATGTTGTTTCTTAATCCTTTTAGCAAATCCGGTTCCTTTTCCCAGCCCTTAACTAGTAGGACTATAGGTAGATATTGATTAGTTGGCAGAAAGCAGCGGTGAAGAAATGAGTGTGTGTCAGCGAGCAGTAACCATGCCTAGAACACTGATTGTCGATATGCAAGGCTTCAAAGTCAACGGAAACAATTTTGTTTTCAAGGACGTTGCAATTATAGATTGCACAACCATGTGGACGCCCAGAGTAAGTGCTTTCATTTTTTAACCACCATTTCCATTGCATATGCAGCCAGACGAGGATAGAAGACAAAACCGAGTGGCTGCAACATTGTTTAGGATTAAACTGGAATCAAGGAAACATTCCTCATCATTATCTACCGTTTGTTTTAAAAGCCTATGTTTTCGAAGGAAACCCTATTTTTTGTAAAAGGAGGCGAAAAAAGAAATGGTTACGTCACTATGTTTCTCCAACTTGTCAACTCATCGATCTACATGAGATAGGATGTCCTGCACTCCACACCTTGTGCGAGCCTCCTGAACGTGTACAAAAAAGGCACTCTTGCATGTATCAAAACTCTTTGATTGGCTAAGTCGCAATGCATGTCGGTACGTGGAAGACGAGTGTAAAACCTCGTATATGAATGCAGACTAGAACAGTGAGACAGAGACTTAGGTCTAGTGCAGACATGTCTGTGTATAATGGTTACTATTGAAGGTTAAAATCAAACCCCATTGAACGGGCAATTGTTATGTTTTTTGCTTGTAAGAAGAAACTGCACACGATTACCGAATAAGAATTCAATATTTTACCCAAAGCATTTCTGTATTATGTGGCGTCAAATGCTGTAAAGGAGATTTGGGATAGTGTGCCGAGTGATTGGACACAGGATCCTGTGCTGTGTCAACTTCAACCATGCACCGATTATGATCATCACCAAAAGTGTACATTTCCAAAATGCCATCAGTTCAAAATTGTAGAACGTGTCAGTTAATTAAACTGAATCCTGGACATAAAACCTCATGCAACGATTATGTGTCTTCATTCCACGGGTATGATGGTGAGAAAGAAGCAATCTCCGCAGCAGCGGAAAAAGAACAAACGTGTGCGTCATCAACTGAAAAAATATGCCGTATCTGTACTGGTCATGATCTCTTTGACAATGTCATAGATCTTTTACCCTTCGAGTTAAACTTGCCTGGTTATCAATACTGTGGACCCGGTACAACGTTAGACGTTCGACTGGCACATGGTGATCATGGAATTAATGTCTTAAATGCAGCCTGCAGGCAACATGATCTAGCGTACAGAGCGTCAAAGCGTGAGAACAACATCTCTGAACTAAGACGTGTCGCCGACCAGATACTTTTACGAAAAGCTATGGAACGTGTGACGTCACCTTTCGCATCTGTTGCAGAAAAAATGGCGGTCCTTGTGGAAGCAGGTGCTATGAAGGGGAAGCATGTGTTGAGTGGTGGACGTTTACAAACAAAAAATGTGCAAGGAACACGATCAAAGCAAAAATAATCTCTACATTATACTTACCTTATGTTAAACAAGTTGTAACATGTTTATGTGCAAAATATAATAAACAAATGAACTACAATGTTTGTTTCTTACCTACCAAGAATAACAGAAAGTTTTGGGAAGGAGGCAGCTTACCTAGTACATCATTTATGTTTAGCCAGTATAAAGCAAGGTTTAAATGATGATTACATAGAGCTCGAAAAACATTAAACGAAAGAACCATACATAATATTTCTTTACAATATTTACAATATAGTACAGTAAGATACAAATAGAGCAAAATGATGATGTTTGATTCATAGAGAATAGTTTGAAGCTATAACTCTTGTAATAAAAAACAAGAAAACATCGTTGGTAACTTCTTAAGGGAGTAATGGCCCCATGGCATGCTTCTGAGGTGATCATTTAACCATGACCGTTTATCGTCAAACAAAAGCAACGAGCGTCGCATTTGCTCGACAAGAAACCCTTCATGGGTATGAGATGTTAGACATGACTGTTTTGCATACTGTTCAGTGGGGTTGTATAATGCCTCGCGACAACGAGTCATACATAACTTTCGGATGACACTGGAGCGGACACCGTTGGCTCAACTGACATGTCTTGAACTGTCGCAAGTGTAGCAGTACATTTTTGATGGAAGACCTAAAAATTTTGTCATGACATCAACGCCACATTCATCCTTCATGAGCCCCATGACTCTATTGTTTTCAGTTAACAAGCCAAAGGTGTTGCCAACAGGAAAAGAGGAAGTATGAAATGATCAGGATGGTCACGCATCACCTGATAAAATTCTGTTTCTTTAACCTGATATAAGTAGCTGTCGGTGTCCATATAAACAAGATGAACATCATTAAAATAGCGACGAGCAAACCCATAATGAAAGTCATAGATCGTTAATTTTGAAAACTCCAAAATAGTCATACCTAAATAAATACACTGAAGAAAATGGAAATTGCAACACCCAGAAGGAGTGGTGCTACATTGCTGCAATTAAACATGCAGGACGAGTGTTCGGTTGTGATTCGATGATTACACTTTCAGGTCCCTTTGACCGCAAGTTTTGACAACAATCAATACAGGATATGCCCACCACGAGCTGCAATACATTGATGAATTCGGCCAGGACCGCTTTCTGAGGAATTGTGGCCCATGATTGCTGCACTGCATGGGTCAGTTGTTTCAGAGTTGTGGGAGGCTGAGGACGGTTGGCCAGTGGTCGACCCATCATGTCCCACACATGCTCAATAGGACTGAGGTCCATAATCTGGCGGGTCATTCTAAGATTGTGATGTCGTGGAGAGCTTCTCTAGAGATGCGTGCAGTGTGGACCCGGCATTGTCCTGCTGAAACATCCCATTAGCAATGTTCGCCATCATAGGGACAACCACTGGATTGAGTACCCTATCAACGTACTGTCGAGCAGTCATAGTGCCCTCAACAAGCACTAATTGTGATTTCACATGAAAGCCAATAGCACTCCAGACCATAATGCTTGGTGTTGTCATTGTGTGCCTCTCGACAATAAGGTCTGGGCAGCCCCTCTACCCGGTACGTCGACGCACACGATTCCGGCGATCACTGCGGGCAAGACAGAAGCGCGATTCATCACTAAAGACGACCCTATGCCATTCGTCGACCCTCGTCGATCGTTCTCGACACCAGGCCAGCCTTACACGTCGCTGTTGTGGGGTCAATGGAACACCTTCTGCAGGGACACGGGATCGTAAGCCAGCTGCACGCAGGCAATTACCAACTGTTTGTTGTGTAACGTGGGGTGCCACAGCTGCTCGAATTTTCGCTGCTGTTGCATGGGGTTCGATCCGGGCCATCCGAATGATGCGGCGATCCTCTCTCACAGTTGTCTGTCGCGCTGGGCCTGTGCCAGGTCTACGAGTGTGGGTACCTTCATTTGACCACTGCTGCCATACACGTTGTACCGTAGATATCTGTCGGCCAACACGTGCAGCGACAGTCCTTAGCGATAATCCAGCCTCACACAGCCCAATTATCTGAGCCCTCTCAAATGGTGACAGTTGTTGATAGCGTGCTCTTCTCTGTCGTTGAGGCATGTTTGACGGGGAACACTTCACTGCACAGACTGCAAGTCAACTACGCTACACCAGAGTCTGTATACTGGAGTTGATTCCTCCGCGACCAATCACGTGGGGAGACCTGTGGCAACAATCCAATGGGTCCGAAACTTTGATCGTTTACATACCTACATGGCATCGTTCTATATCTTGAAAATTAACACAAACGACCAATGCCTTCATGGTGTTGCAATTTCCATTTGCATCAGTGTAGGTTTATTGTAAAGAATTTGAACCTTTCCTAATTCAACGGTAACCAATGCGTCAGTGATAATTTTCTTGGTTTAAAAATGGGGCATGGCAACATATTTTCGAGACCCATTCCTACCTTCCCACGAATTAACTACATGGATTGACTGGTGTTTGCGTGCATTTTCATACGATTTTCCGTTAGCTGAATTATTCATCATTAAAAAAATTGATTTCAAAAGGTTGGGTAGCACGTTGCCGATGGTGAGTATTCAGGTCCATGTAAGGCTTCAACCACGCCTTTTGTGCAAACAACACAATACGATGGATCTTACTCAACGACCAATGCCTTCATGGTGTTGCCCATACGTTAAGCATTGCAAAAGCACTTGGATATGAATCACATACGTTGTTTTAGGAAAAAGTGTACCCAGTTACTTTGGATGTTTTGGGCTCGAATTCGGAGGAATCCTTCGCTCGACAAAAAAAGAGTTTAATCAGCGTGATCGTCATGCACATGCGCGGGGGTATTGTAGATCAACCTCCAGCACAAAACCGAGATCAATTTGCTGAACAGCGGTGTGCACGTCAGAGCGTTCAATTTCCTCGTTACTGAGCCATTTAAAATCTTTATACGGAAGTGGTTGACTCGTAGCATAGCCGTATAAATTATCACATCGTATTGTGTTAAATACGAAATGGGCTGCTGTGCATTATATGTTGACATGTAAGGATGAATGGCATGGACATGTCTCTGTACAAGGGAAACAAATCCACCACGAATGCCTTTTTCGAAAAATAATAACATGTCAATATGCACAAGTAAATGCAACTCGATACCTGTGTACAGCAACATGGCATCCCATTATAAATATAATAGTGACATGGGTCCAGCTTGCAAAGGGTTATACACATGCGACGGAATTTCTCAAAGATATCCGTTAATAGCAAGGTATCCACAGTGAGATACAGATGAGCATATTCACCAAGGGAGGTACAACCAAAGGTATCCCACACGTTGCAGGCGTGTGTATAATCGGTATCGGTAATGGCAGTATTATGCAACGTGCTAAGAAATGCAGCCTGCGGCGGTAAATGCGTTTCGTCCAAGGAAGACCAACTGTAGGAATATTCATATGGAAGAACGCCCTTTCGGATGCAAAGTTTGAATTTTGCATCATCCGAAAAATGGTTTCGTGTATTATGCAAGTCATCAAGGGAAATACCCTTGGCCAAGGCGTCTAGCATATAGGTCATAAATCGATAGGAATCGAGAAACCGAAGTGATATACCCTTGTAGTAGATAGAAAAGGAGATAAACCGCTCATGATTTTGTGGGATAATGGAAAAATGTTCATTGTCTTGTGGCAAACTCACGAATAATAAAGTGAGAGTCAAAATTGGTGAGGCCGTGAAAATAGACGGGTATATACTTTGCTGCACGAAACGTCAAATTATACGTGTTGTGTTCAGCTCCTCAATAAACGCCCGTGTAATGACAATGATCGCGTACCTTAAGGCTGTCAGATGATATAGGCTTCCGACAAATATGACACGTCGTTGCCGTATCATGACGTATCAGTTCGTCTAGCATCATCTGTATGGGCTTGGGAGTTTGAAGAAGCTGATGGACAAGCTCGGCTAATTGTTTCAGTTCCTGCAACAACCACTATATTCAGGTAGGTCTCGAAATAATTTGAAATAGGATTGACTTGCATCATAGGTACAAACAACTTGAAAGGCAACCGAAAATGGAGTATGTCTTTGAATAGTATCTGTGTATGAGGATGACGGATTCGGTGGACAGTTAAAGTTTCAATGTCCGCATACACGGTATAGATCACTGAATCCATGCGATGATAGTTTTTGAGTGTCATTTTAGCCTCCTCCGGTTTTGGAAATGTAATTTTAACTGCTGGCTGAATAGAAGAATCCACCATGTGGCTATCCAGCTTGATTTGAGTTGAAAGGTACTCCAGACACCGTTCGCTAATAAATTTTGACTTATGATTATATGAAATTTGACTTCCAACTAGCTTGGAGAGGTTTTTAATTAAACAATAGTGACTCGTTTGCTCGTTTGAAATGTATAATAAATTTATATGGTGCACCTTTTGCTGCTGCGTACAATAAAGCGGTCCAATAACCGTATTCTCATCAAGACCATAAATCATAAAGGAAAATCAGGATTAAGTCTTTCTAATTTCTATAATAAATGAAATAGCTGCAAAGATGAGCAACCTGTTAAACATGACCGTGTATGACGCTGTTCGAGTAACATTACGTTGAACAGGGGCTAAAAATGCAGCAATGCACCATCAAAAACAATAGTCGTCCTCATTTTGAATATTGAGAACGGATTTTCTACGTTGAACAGGAAGAGGAAGCGGAAAATACTGAGAACCCGAATTTAAAGGGTCAAAGCAACACCCATTGACTTGTAAAAACGGGATGACCTCGAGCGTTTTGCCACTTTCACCTTAAAAAAATGCGTCAAACTTAGCAACCAAAGCGTCAACGACATGTCGGTCATAGCAAGCTTCCCTGTCATCCGTCCTATAAAAAGGTCTCATTTTCGTTGCCAAATAAATGGTTTCTCGTTTTTCTGCTCCATTGACTTAAAAAAATATAAAGTTGCAAGCTAATTCCTTGTTCACCTTTAAAGCTGTGAAGCGCATAAAAAGAGTGGCAAATTGTAATAAAAATTCGGGTAAACATGCCTGTACAAAAAATTTTGGATGCAAAATTTTGTTAACATTATAGATTCGCCCACTGCACAGTCGTTTCTGAAAGGAGTCACGAACATTCTATTTAACAAGCGCTGCCGTGGGGGTTAGTTCTTAAAACACAGTAATAATACAAAAATAATGAATAAACCATCAAGTAGTATATTTCGAATAATAAATTGCTGCTTGAAGGGGCGGAACAGCGAGGTCATCTGCTCATGCACTATTGGACAAAACGTTAAACACTGATTGGAGTCAGGAGAATTAACTATTGTCCTCTTCAAAGTGTACTAGACATGCATTATTATGCATGCCTAAATACTTCAACACCAAGGTCTGTGAAATTAACGCTGCCAGTGTCTAGTCGGATAGGTTGTTAAAGCGACTAGGTAGAAACACCTTAAACTCCTCGCAGTAACAAATTATTGTTTCCCCAAATCGTGTGTCTATCGTCTGCAGGCTTCTTACTGGGAACGGCTGGTTGACTGGACGATCTCTCAGTTTTCTGGTCTCCAACCCATCCTGTGCCTCTATTTTGTTGAACTGTGTGAGAGCATCGATAACAACAATAAGAAAATATAACCCTATATAACCTATTTTTTTTAGCGTATGGCTTTTAGTGCCGGGAGTGTCCGAGGACATGTTCGGCTCGCCAGTTTTGTAGCTGCTTCGAGACGGACACCCAATGGGTGAGCTACAAGTACCGTTGGGGAGGGAAGGAGGGAAGTTGGAATGTAAGGACGAGGAGTTGGAAGGTAGCGGCTGTGGCCTATAGTTTGGGACCAACCCCGGCATTTGCCTGGAAGGAAGATGGGAAACCACAGAAGACCATCTTCAAGGTTGCCGGCGGGGGGATTCGAACCTCCTCGCCTCCCGGATGTGAGCGACTGCCATCAGTCATGCCGCAATATATAACCTATAATCACCTACTAACAGTTCAACAAATATAAGAAAACAAAATCGTTGGTTTACATTATATAGAGCAGAGCGATGTTCACGCTAAATGAGACTTGATGCGAGTGTGATTGTAGGCAACAATTACACCTGTGTATATACTAGCAGTCAAGGTTGTTAACATGAGACTATGTCCTGTATTGCATCAGAATCAAGTAACCTTTCAACAGTGTTTATTAGACAAGGCTATGCCCTGTATTGCATCAGAATCAAGTAACCTTTCTAGAGTATCGCCTTAGGTCTTGTATGTATGTACAATCAAGTTAAGAAGTATTAAACACTACAACCTACAGCCACCACCAAATATAATTAGTTACATTGCAACTAAGCTAGGAAGGGCCAAGTACCAAATTTTCTTTAACCGCAAATATCTCAAGAACGGGGTCTCCTAGCGTTAAGCGACCAAGAGGGTCGCCCATCAGCTTTCATCGTCAGAAATGATAATATCTAAATTTAAAGGTCGTAGAAACAAAATGGGTAGGGGACCAAGTACCAAATTTCCTTTAACCACAAATATCTCGAGAACGGTGCGCAGTGAAACACGGTAGAGAAAATTTGTATGCACATTGTTATGCACTGATATCTTACTTAGTTCAATTGTTTACATAACCTCAAGATGGCGGATGTGTGTATTTTTCAAATTATTATTTTTATTTCTTGTGTCCTAATCATGAGATCGAAGTCAACTTTTGAATAATGAACCCGCGCAGCAATCGTCATCTAATAGTACATAACTATATGGCTTACATACATAAAAATCCAACATGGCGACCGTCCGAGATATTTAGACAGTTCTCAATATATACTAATCTATGACAGCAATCAAACAGAAATTTTGTATGTTGATAAAGGCCATTAACTTAAGTTGACCTATGGGACTTTCAATGACCTGGTGAACACAAATACAACATGTTGGCGACGCGAAATTTAAATATTTAAATGGACATGTCTCGCGATTTAATCATCCGAGCGCAGTGAAGATTGGTACTGTACCTTTATTTCTTGATGATCCACCAAAATCCGACACTGGAAAAATAATGGATTGTAGCATCTTGAAATCCTGGCTAAAAACAACACAGTGCTACTTGGCGAATACACTCAGAATAAGGAACAGGGATTTTTCAAACTGAATGTGCTATAGAAACAAACTACGGAACAATAGGGTTCTCAAAGTACTCAGGAAAGACGAGAATCCATGAAAATCTCGGGCGTAAGGATACGGATTAGGTCCCTCGGAAACTTCCACCCTATAGTACATTCCACTACCATTTAACTACAAAGACAATACCAAATTTCTATAAAAGATCAGGGAATCGTAAAATCGTGCATGTTATATTTATTGACATAAAATACTCGCCTCCTATCACTTGCATTTATTATATGCACAACTAACGTTTAAACTGGGTCAAAAATGACCAAACGTCATTAATGCTGTTCCAGTACACATATTTGTTTCTTCTAGAAACCTATAAAAATATTTACAGTGGCTTTCATAAGCTCAAATAAAAATTACGAATGAAATCGTGGCAAACAACTGCTGTTCCCTAGGTAACGGGAGTTTCGTAACAAAAATATAATGTTATAAAGCTTTAAAAATTCCCCAAAATAAAATGAATCACCCCTGACGTAGATCTCCGTCATTACAAAAACTATTCATTACTTTATACAATTTATCTCCCGTCTCCTAGTACTTAAATTCTTCTCATAGAAGCGATAAAATATCTTAACTCAAAATAAAATTAAAGAAAAAAGTTACAACACGCATAAACATGACTATAAACCTTTCTCTAAATCCTAAACATAATTTATGTACAACACAAATATCGGCGATGCAGTTCATCAACTACTCATGTTAAGATAAAATATTTACAATGGGCAAACTGCCTTCTTCGCACACAAAATAGATATAAAATATCTTCCTGTTTCTCCACTTAAATTCCTACAGACTTTAGAAAATATCTTCACCATACTATGTCTTATTCGGGAAACTATTACAATTCGGGATTCTATAATCCGTACAACTAAGTAAAGACGTACAAGGTAGTTCATTGACCTCCTATAAGTTATCTATCATCAATATAAAAATACTTAATAAAAATATAATCTTCCAAATCGTTGAATAATTACCGTAAATTCAATCTCCGATTAGAACCATTTAAAGAGAACTTAGTGTACTCTCAGTTTCAACAAAGATCCATTGTTCCTATAATTTCTTTCAGATACAACTTCAACTAGGATTCGCTGTCCTACTACTTTCAAGGAGTTTCAACTCTATGAGTCTATTTCAATAAATCCAAATATTAATAAACACCAACAATACTGCTTCTTCTTCTTAACACTTCCTATTTTCAACATCAAAATCATGCGCAAATCTGTCCCTACAGACATTCTTCAACTGTTGACCAATGGCTTTACAATGCTCATTGTCATACTTTCAACAAATACCTCCGTCAACACGGGAATAATAAAAATCTCTCTCTTAGAGATACTTCGCAGTTCTTTTTCAAATAACATAGTATTCTCAACTAACTTCACGTTAACAAATTCTTTTATCAGTTTCAACATCATTAATATAAATATCTAATAAAAATACTGGTTCTATCGATGAATTAATTTAACAGGTAATATGGTAAAATACTAGTCTTCTAATAACAATTATATTACTTTTATATAAATCACATTTCAATAAAGCTTCCTATTAGCTGTGATATTTCACTTAAATCTTTCTTCAATATCTTTTTGTTTCAATAATACGTTGCAATTCGTATTCACTAACATCACATCACATTCTCATATAAATTCTTTCTTTAATATATTTCTTATGAACTTCCATACTCTTATGTTTGCGAATTATGTCACCAAATATTTATAACCAGATCTGTATAATAAGTTATCAGATCGTGACTTTAAATGAATCTCCAAATAAGATCTTTAAGAATCGCATTCTCTAAAATATACCTCGGTATAACATTCATGGAACAAATTTCCATTACTTCCATCGTTATCAAAGAACGATATACTGTAATACAATTGATAAACCAATAAAATGTGATCGTAACACACTTAAACTTGACCAAGAAAAATATTCTGAGCTAAAATGTGAAATCTCCATCATTCAAGTTCGAAAGTCGCAAAATTCAAATTCCAAATAACACTTCTAAAATATCAAAATCGACGAAAATCGAGAATAAACATCTACATGACGTAGCTATGAACAGATAAAATCGAAAACTCTAGAGATATTAAGAAAATGTAGAAAAATGGCATTAATATAGAAAGTTGTCGGATATTCTCAAAAGTATCTACAATTCTACAAAATGGGATACATCCTTGGTCATGAGACTACCTTGTGCTGCGTTATAGTTGACTAGAAGTGGGATTTCCTCGCTGTTCCTCAGAAACGGATTGTTTCTGATAGCTTGAAGCTTCATGAACTCTGGTGGGCCTCTCCTCGATCTCCTTCAGAAGTTTCCAGGCTGTCAGGAAAGGGATTCGAACTCCAACATCTTCGTGTTGCCGTCCTTTCTGCTGGGCAATCTTCTTGTATGAGATGGGAAAACCCTTTCTCTCTTGATGGCGCTGGGATCCACTCGAGCCGCCCTCGTTCGTGAAGTTCTTCGATCTTTTTCGCCAAAGTTCCGATGTATTTGTATTCGTCATTGTAGTTGGTGAAATGACTTTTGTAGACGTAGAATAACTTTACATGGGAGAGACGAGATGTTTATCTCCCCCACGATATTGATATTATGTCATTTCGAACACTCTCGCTGCCATTATAGTCATGTTCCCATTAACATTTTAGTTCATCATTACGATCTCTGTAGATTCAGTTGTATTCACGGAAGAATATTTAAGAAAGTGAGTTGTTTTTAGCGAAGTGTATTATACGTCAATGCTTGATATAAGTGAATGGACGTTAAATTTAGACGGAGTGAAACGATACTGTCATTATTAGACGTTAAATAACATTTCTTTTTTGTATAAATGGAATGTCAAATCAACTGTGTGTGGCGGGACAGAACCTGTTATGATTGCGACGGCAGGTTATATAACAAGTACTGCAGTGATGCATAGACTGCAGGGGTAAAAGAATGCAACCTTGAATAATGTAAATACACGCTATGGCTGTAACTTAAAGCGCGTGTGTGCAGTTTTAAAGATATAATATTGTGATTTTCAGTAACTTTTGTTATTTTTCTACTGGATTATCAGTAACAGCCGATATGTGTGTGGTTTGATATACACCGGCAGGAAAGTCGTCTCCGACTTTATTTCTTTTCTGCGTAGAGGCGATAAAGCCTTGATGTTTTTATTTTATTATATTTTAATTGTTTTTATTAATAAATTTAGTTCGTTCTTTTTCTACGACTTGCGTTACGTGACTTATTTTAATTATAATGGAGATTGTGTTGTGGAAACTGAACAGGTAAGGCACCCTATACCCATTCCGACCCGAGAATTTGGTAAGTTTCTCACTCTATCACACCTTATTTTTATTTTATCCATAGCACAATCGTAGACACTGTTGTGTGATTATGAATTGCTTGCTGGTAGGATTTGTTTTTTCCTAGCCGAGAACTTTCAAGATTCTACGATCCAGCCGATCTTCGGATTTCCAACAAGTGGCTTCTTGATTTATACGGGTACAGTACCACCCCCGAACTGATTGAGCTAGGCGAAATATGACTATATATCATTACTGACGGAAAGGTGCAATAATAAGGTGAATTTATTCTTAGAGATAACTTATTGTGTTTTTCGTGATGGAATTAAGAACGGCAGATGCAGGTTTGCATCAGCAGTATTTTTAAGAAGACTTGATTGATGTCTATATAATTGTTTTTTGATTTTTGATTGTCGTCTTTTTCTCTACGTTTGTCTTCGTTAAATAATTTGTTATTTTATTTTAAACTTTTTCCTGACTTGGTCATTTGTTTATTTTTAATTTTTAAATCGGATATTACTATTACAGAGCACGTAAAATCAATACTTCAAATCTGGCCACATGTCTTTTCTTTCTCTGCCCACATTCGCTTCATCCTCTCTCGCCTCTGCTTACGGAGCTGTTCAATGTTCCGTGGCTGCTTTCGTTGTCTTTCTTGTTCCTCCCTGAAGATCACTTTTTGAATTTTGTCCCGAAATAAATTCCTATTATATGTATCTGTAATGTCAATGTCGGCTTCCTTAAGATCCTTTAATGACTGTGTAATCCACGCTGGTTGAACTTAAAGTTTTAACACTTTATTAAATATTTGTTTTTTAAGCCTGTCGTTATTAATTCCATTTAAATGCCCAAAAAATGACACCCGTCGTTTGCGCATGGTGTGAATTATCTTCTCCACATGGGTGTATATTTCCTTGTTAGGTCGTGGTCTGTTATAGTCTGTTTCTGTTTTCCTTGGGCCAAGGATGCATCGAACCAATCTTCTTTGCATGAGCATGATTTTGTTTATGTCACATTTCCACATTAACTTTAATGTTTCAGTTCCAAAGAGTGCTTCAGTTCTCACCACAGAATTGTAATATTTAATTTACTGTCCCATGATAATGCCTTCTTGTATACATTTCTGGTGATATGAAATTCTACGTTCATTTTCTTTGCTCGGACCTCTAAGCTAGTTGTTTCATTGTTATAGATAGTTATCCATTCACCTAAATACTTAAATGAGTTAACTTTGTGTATTTTGTTTTGGTTTATGAATGTTACATCAGGACAATCTTGAACATTCGTTATAAATTCTGTCTTGGGGAAGGAGATTTGTAAACCTATTTTTCCTGCTTGCTCCATTAAATATTCTACTTGGATCTTTGAAATTTCTGGCGTGTCCGTGATCAGAGCAAAGTCATCCGCGAAAGCCAAGCAATCTAAATGGATATTATCTTTTTTACTACCCAAATTTATACCTTTCGTGTCTGTTTTTCTCCAATCTCTAATCACCTTCTCCAGAGCACAATTAAAAAGCAACAGCTACAACCCATCTCCCGGTCTTACACCTGCCTTAATTTGAAAAGTTCTAGAGAATTCTCCATTGAATCTAACTTTAGATGAGGTATTTTTTAATGTTTCTTGTATAATATTTGTGGTTTTTGAATCCAAACCGAATTCTTTTAAAACATTTATGAGGGATTCTCTAATAATTGAATATAAGCTTTCTTGAAGTCAATGAAAGTAATAGTTGTTACTTTGTTTCTAAGTTGCCTCATTTGTAGAATAGTTTTGAGATTCCAGATCTGCTCAATGCATGATCTGTTTTTCCGAAAACCACCTTGATATTCCCCTATTTGCGGTTCTAATTGTGGTTCTGCACGGATGAGTAGTGCTTTCGAGAGTATTTTATAAGTCACCGACACAAGTGAAATGCCCCTATAGTTATTTGGATCAGTTTTGGACCTTTCCCATGTATAGGGTGTATGATGGCTGACTTCCAATCTTCTGGAATTTCTTCATTATCCCAGATTGCATCTAAGATATATTTAAGTTTATTGACGATATAATCATCGAGAACTTTCCACAATTCTGCTTTAATTCCATCTTCACCTGCTGCTTTATTATTCTTCAAGGAGCATATGAAAATGAAAATCCACAGCCTGCTTCCAGTCTCCGACCGGGTCAGGAATGGAATGAATGAAGCCCCCATCTAGCGGCAAGGATATGAACTGTGCCGGCTGCCGAAGCCTGACGCACTCCTCTGGGGCAATGATTAAATGAATGACAGATGAAATGAAATGATAGTGGAGAGTGTTGCTGGAATGAAATTGTGACAGGGAAAACCGGAGTACCCAGAGAAAAACCTGTCTGCCTCCGTTTTGTCCAGCACAGATCTCACATGGAGCGACCAGGATTTGAACCACGGACCCAGTGGTGAGAGGCCGGCGTGCTTCCGCCTAAGCCACGGAGGCGTCACTTCAAGGAGCATATCATTTCTTTAATTTCATTTAAATCTGGGGCTGTAGAGTCATCCTTTTGCATATAATCATTACTAAATGTAAATGTGAATTCCTGGTTATGACAGTTATGTAAATCTTCAAAGAAATCTGCCATTACATTGCAATTTTCCTGCTTTGAGTGAGCAATTTGTTTTCTTCTTGGATTGACTAGTTGTAAGGTTGGAGGAGTAAATTTGGGCAATTGTTTATTAAATAATTGGTAGAAGTTTCTCATCTTATTTTTCTGAAAGTCCACATTAATTTGATGTAATTCATTCAAAATAAACAACTTTATTTCCTTTTTAAACGTTTAAGTTTTCTATCTTCGCCTTTATACTAGCTTATCCCTATTCTCCTGACTCCTATTTGCATTCCACTTTTCCCAAGCATTCTGTCTTTCTTGTAGAACCTCATCACATTGTTCATTCCACCAAGTCTGTTTTTTTTCCGCTTATTTAATGGTTCCGTTGTCGTAGCTGCTTTTATTATGCCATTTTTTTTATCAACCCAAGTATGAACGTCTTTGGTTTGAAATTCTGCCTTTAATTTATTACCATCGAATTTATTAACGTCATATTGTGGGATTCTAATTTGTCGAACAAATTTTCGTACATTAGGTTTAATCCGAAATTTAGCAACAGAAATATAATGATCAGTTTCAATATTCGCAAATTTTATAACTTTTTTTTCTAAACTTATGTCCTTTTAAGCTCCTCCAAGGAGCAAAGGGCTTCCACAAGAGCTTTCCAGCAAACTCTGCAGACAGCAGTTTTCTTCACTCCGTTCTTCTTCCACAGTTTTTCTCCAGGTTTGCTTTGGTCTCCCACTTTCCAGGCTGCCTTGTGGGTTCCAATCCAAAGCTTGCCTCGGGATTTGCGTTGGGCTCCTTCTTAGGGCGTGGCCTATCCATCTCCATTTTCTTCTTTTGATCTGGGTTTCACATTGACTATGTCCCGTTCTCTGCCACAGGTCAACGTTGGAAATGACATCTGGCCAGCGTATGCCCAGAACGCTCCGCAGGAATCGGTTTACGGTCGTCTGTATTGAACCCCCTAAGCACTGGTTCATGTGATATTTTTCATCGCAACGCATTTTTTATGCATCACTTTAGAACGTACCCACTGACCGACCATGCTGTCGCCACATGCTAACATTCTTTGGAGTTATAAGTGGTTGATCCTTTGACTATGGAGAAAACCATGATTAAATAATCTGAGGCTAAATTATGACACTTCTATTTCCTACGAAGCTCAGATATTCTCATGTTGTAATTCTGTATCACCGAAACATTCTTTAGAATGTTATTTCTGCTTTTGGTAACGTATTAACATCGCAGATACGCGAACCGGAACCAGACAGTCGCTGCACGACTAGTGTATTCACAATTTCACGCAGCGCAGGACTGAGTTCTTATCACATGTGTTTGGTTTACCATCCAAGTTGGATGTTGTTCTTGTCAGGTCCGTCTAAAAGACGATGTAATAGTCCGCCTGGAGGCGAGGAAAGCAATCTTAGTGCATCGCACATTATTTAACTACGAACAGTAAATAATATTAGTGAATATTATAGCCGGAAAAGGCTTGTGCTACGAATACTGTGAATTTTTGGAAAAGTGTTTATAATTGTGGAACACCACATTTTCAACCACGTGTTTGAACATCGTATTTCGAAATCGTCAAGTGGCGATAAAATATATCATTCACTGTGAGATTATCATTAACCGAGTGAATCATTTCAACACTCATAACTACAAATATTGCTTTAATCGCAAGAGCGATACCTTTCTGTGAAACACAACGTCCATGCCACGTGATTTGTGGGCAAGTCAAATCTGTGTTAGTAAAGCAGATAATAGTGCATGGCCAATTTATAAACCATCTGCGCCGTGTAGCAGCAGTGAATTTAGTACCACATTAAAGCTAGCTTCAATGCAACTGTGCTACGCTCATTTTTCGTATTTTCAAGTGGTAAATTCGTACTTCAAAATGTCACTTCTTGATAACCACGTGTACGACGATCTTTGTTACGCATCATCTGTGGAGATGAGCTGTTAAGCTTCATCATGTGAAGGAGAGGACCGGAGAACTACAGCCGATGACGGGAGAACCATTACTTTAGCATCCGCTAAGCCAAGGAAAATGACGACTTTGGGGAGGAGTCTGGTCATATCATCACGACAACGACGAGGACGAATAAAGGCCGTGGAAATGGATAGAGCCTATGTGGAGGCCCAGATTGGACAACCCTTGTCCGGAGACCAAAGCCTTATTGTATCCCTCAGGTCGTTGGAACGACTGAGATGTAGACATCCTTTCTTGTGAGTCCGAATAATTCATTCCTTGTGAGGTTCTTTTGTGGTGTAGCTTAGTGTAGTTTATTGTAGAATCAGCCGAAGTAGTGGTTTTGTGCCGGTTCAAAACCCTCCTCCTCCTCACCCTCCTCACAAGATGGCGGCGAGACGATATCTCTCGAACGCATGGTCGGATTTTGACGAATGAGGTGTCATTGAACTCGGGCTGACACCCCCTTTCCATTGCACAATATATTTCAACCCCAAAATAAAACCTACCCCTACTAGGGGGTGAAATTGTAATTTTTTAGAGAATCTCTCTTTCCAATCGCAACATGTGAGAGTTTGAATGCCAATATGGAATGAAACGTTGTTCTACACAAGAGACGTGTATAAGGTGGATAGCCACTATGAATTAACATGCTTGTTTTTGTGTTTGTTTTGTTTTTTACGCATGCCCACTCATGGCTTTTGCAAGAGGGCGGGCTTTTTAAAGATGGTGGCTGTAGTGTAACCTAACCTAACCCCACCCACGAGGGGTGATCAAAAAGTATTTTAAACAGCGCTTGTCGATAGGCAAACCAATAATCAAAGAGGATCTTGTCAGGCCTTGAGGCGAGAACCCCTGTCATTGTTGACGAGTCCCTGTGGACGGGTCCTTGTTGACGGGTCCCTGTTGACAGGTCATTTTTGACAGGTCATTGTTGACGGGTCCTAGTTGATGGGTCCCTGTTGACAGGTCCTATTGACTAATCCCTTTAGACCGGTCCCTTTGGACTGGCCCATGAATTTATCCAAATTGTGCCAAAGGGCTTAACTAACGGACTAATAAGGCTAGGAACTTGTATGAGGTATTGTAGGACTTGGGATGAAGCCCCCTTTTAGAATGTATTTTTGAAATTTTGACAAAGGGCCTAACCACACTTTTGTTAATATCTCGCGAACCAATCATGCTAGTGACTTGTATGAGGGGTCCTAGCAATTGGGGTGATGTTCCCCTTTTGGGGGTGAAACTATCCCCCCCCCACTCCCAAATTGAAAAATCAATATCTTGGAAACTAAGGACCCTAAAATTATGTGTGATAGCTTTAAAAATAGGTCATAAGATACGCTTTTACCACGATAGGTCATTTCACCCTTAAATAGTAAATAGTAATGTTACAGGAAAAAAAGGGGTTAACACTTAAAAATGATAAATGAACCTAAGATCTTTTGTTTTTGATGAAAAACTAGTAGGAGGGTTAAAACTACCCCCCAAAAAAATCATTATCTTGAAAACTAAGAACCTTAAAATTAAGTGTGATAGCTTTAAAAATAGGTCATGACATACGCTTATACCACGATAGATCATTTCACCCCTAAAACAGTGAATAGTGATTTTACAGGGAAAAAGGTGTTAAACGTCTAAAAATGATATATGAACCTAAGATCTTTTATTAATGATGAAAAATAGTAAGGGGGTGAAAACTACCCCAAAATTGAAAAATCGATATCTAGGAAACTAATAAATCTAAAATTAGGTGTGATAGCTCAAAAAATTGGACATTTAATACTCTTTTACCACGATTGGTCATTTTACCCCTAAAACAATGCATGTAGATTTTACAGGAAAAAAGGGGAAACCAATAATCAGATTTGGACATATGAGGTGTTATACGACTCAGGGCGACAATCCCTTCTTGAATTTATTATTTACTTTTTGAAATTTTGAAAAAGAGCCTAACCACACATTTTGAAAATTTAGATTTTTTAAATTTTTTGAATTAATTTTAATTTTTTTAAAGTAGAGAGAGACAGTACCGGTTGTGTTTAAACCAGCATGTCGTCGATCACTGTGACCATGTTCAATGGATGAATCGATATTTTGTGAAGCATTGATTGAAGAGGGTCATGCGATGACTTGTTTAAGAATATTTTTTATGATTTTTCCTATGATGCATGCATTTATTTAAATATCCCAAAACGGCAAGGTTACTGATTTGAGATTTTATAAACTAATAATGGGATTTGGGCTCATAAGGTGTCCTAGAACTTGACATGACGCTTTCTTTATATGGCTTATGAATTTTCCCAAAACTATTGAAAACAACAAGGCCATGGACTTTTGTTTCTCTTAATATATTGCAAACCTATAATGTTAGATGTTTATGGTGAGTGATGAATCATAGCTAGGTAAAGAAAGAATTATTGTAGGCTATACGTATGGTGACTGACAAGTCTTTGAGCATTGAAACTTGTTTTTAAACCTGACCGCAGTACATAGGAAGTATAGGTTTCAGGCATGAAATGACAAACGGTGTGTACAAAATCCAATTTATCGATTCAAGAATTAAGAGTAGACTAACTTTAATTGTTTAGTTAAAGAGGGTGGCTAAGAAACCAAGATGGTGATTACACTGAACCAAACCGAACCAATACAATCCTTTTTGGATGTATAAGTTACTTGCTAACCATTGTGTGCTGCAGTGGCAAGCACTTTTGACGCTTGCACTAGAGGTCTTAACTCGATTTTAGCTTTAAGGCTTAGAATGAATCAAACTAAGAAAGATGGTTAGAGTGGTGCAGTGGTTAAGCTGTTATCCTTTGACTAAGGTAGACCAGGGTTTGATTTTAGATTAATACGCATGTCAAAAACATATAAAAAAGCAGGGATAATGTTTTAAGACTGATTACACTTGTATATTTTTTCAAATTATTACTTGGATTACATATACAAAGTAGGACTTGGTTCAATATACAGTTGATGCAAGTAAGATTTTTTATTAGTTTTTTTTTATTTTAGACTTTAGATTTTAGAATTTACATTTTACATTTTAGATTGTACAAAAAGACCAAACCATATTGTTATGACTTTCAATTTTCAGTAACTAATTATTAAAGAAATACATATAAGGATTTGTATTACTTGGAATTATGTTTTCTATACTATTTTTTGTTTTGTTTTTTGTTTTTGTTTTAGATTTTAGAAATTTGGTATTGGATTTTAGATTTTAGGTAAAGACCAAACTAATATTGACTATTCATTAGACACTGGTATGTAGATAGAAAGATGATTAGACTATATGTTAAGATGAATTTTTAGGTGTTGACTGGCCTTGCAATAAGAATTGACTAACCAGACATGAGTTAACTACCAACGAAACACTTTGGCGACTATGCTTGTTATTGACCAGTGAGTAGGGTTTTAGAAAAACTGTTTGCTATTTTGGGTTATATACAACAAATGCATAGACCTACTGAGCGACTATGTTTGCTAAACAAGACATTATACCAGAGACGATTAGGATTCTTATATAGCTCAGGCAAGGAAAGCATTTCTGCAGAATTTGTTGACATTGAATATAGATTTAGGTATTAGGATGTCATTTTTGATGACCTTTGTCTGGAGCGTGACGCTCTATGAAAGGGAAACTTGGACTATTGGAGTAGCAGAAAAGTAGAGAATTGAAGTGTTTGAAATGTGGTGTTACAGGAGAATGATAAAGATTAGATGGGTAAATAGGGTTACAAACAAAGAGATATTAAGACAAGTGGGAGAGGAGAGATGTTTCTGGCGACTGCTAATGAAGTAAATCGATAGGTTGGTAGGACACATACACCCAGGAATAGTAAGCTTAGTTATGGAAGAAAGGGTTGAGGACAAGAACTGTAGGGTAAATAGGGTTACAAGCAAAGTGGTATTAAGACAAGTGGGAGAGGAGAGATGTTTCTGGCGACTGCTAATGAAGTAAATCGATAGGTTCGTAGGACACATACACCCAGGAATAGCAAGGTTAGTTATGGAAGAAAGGTTTGAGGACAAGAACTGTAGGGGCAGACCAAGGTTAGAATATGTTAAACAGATAGCCTTGGATGTAGAGTGTGGTAGCTATATGGAGATGAAACGATTAGCTTAGGACAGTGAGTCATGGAGAGCTGTATTAAACCAGTCAAAAGGCTGAAGACTCAAACAACATGTAGAGCTTACCAAAATAATGTTGTGTAATGGTAAATGCTAGTCAACAAACATTAATGCATTACTAAAACCCATGACACGATACCTGAGAGCTTTTCTAAAATTATTTTAAGATGCCTTTAACCCTATATTAAACACCCAGTTCTCAAGACTCATAACTACAATGTAAAGGAAAAACAACAAAAAAATATACATTTAAAAACGAGCAAGTGGTTGAGTCAATGTACACTGGAAAATTTTGCAAACAATCAAGTACACAAAACAAATTACATTATTAACTGTCAGGTTGACCGAGTGGTTAAGGCGTTTGACTTATGTTCACATTTTCAATACAAGAAAGCAAGGATTTGAATCCCTTACCTGACAGAACTGTTGCTTTAACATAGCTTAACGATACTGTATTATCATGATACTCGATACACAATCCATAGAGTGTATTGTTTAAGTTCACTCTCTCTTTCTAAACATAGCTAGAGACTGTCAATGGTTATCAATTCCATTAATAGTGGGAGGATGTAGTGATAGTAATTAAGGAAAAGCAGACAATAACCATAAAATATTTTTATTAAATTCATTTTATAATAGATACACACTGAATACAACTCGCTCTATTTACCATTGTTTGATATAGATTTTTAAACCCAACGCTTGTTGTAGATCCTTTTATAACCTTCTCCAGGTACTCTTGTTCTTAAAAACTGGGGAAGTCACAGTGGTTTTATAGACATAAAACCCTCATCCTTTTCATTTTCATCATCATCATCATCATCATCATCATCATCATCATCATCATCAACATTATGAATATTATCATCAAAATTATGATAGTCATTGTCACCATCATTATCATTATTGTTACGTGCAAGAGCCCGTCCCAACGTTTCAAACATGTAATTTCCCCTGATGCAATTCTTGACATTTTGAAACGTCCGCTTCGTCGCTCAGTTCCGCCTGTGACCACGAGATGTTAGCTGCTGTCGGACTTTGGAAAGACTTCAAGTAGTTCCTGCAGCTCCGCTAGAGAGTGTGTGCTGGGTCTTATAAAACTCCTTATATGCATGACATAATTGAAAGACAATTACATTCTTCGTCATGAAACAAATGCCAGTGTATTCATGATACCGCCCAAATTATTTGCTAATTTATGACATTGTTGATTGAGGTGTCAAGCTGTGATTGGACAATAAATTTTACATGAATGCAGTTCGCTTCTTGACGCAAAAATTCTCCGCCATTTTGTGGAGTCCATTAGTTTTTTTTGTAAACAAGAAATCAAGCCGACTGGTCGTGAAAGGTGTCACCGCTGATGGGGGCTCTAGCCCCCATTCTCTACGAAATATTAGTGTATTCAAGAGAAAAAGGAATTGCCTGTTCTCTTCAGGCTGGGAATTTCATCGTTTCGCCGTGAAGTGGACGTGTGAAATGTGGTCGCATCTCGAACCAGACCTGTGATTGTGACCCAAACAATGCATGTGCAGGGTTAGCCATTTTTGTGAAGCACATGTAGTGACGTACAGAATTTAAAAATTATGTGTTAATTATTTTATTATTAGTGTGTCTCCACTGAGAAGGATGTAAGGTACGTTACGTTATATCTTCATATTTATTTTTGTTATGGAGCTCCGATGTCATCTTATAGTATTGTTTTAATTCTGCACCTTATTTTGTTTTATAGGCCTAATTTTATTTCTGTTTTAATAACGTTTCCTTATATTTATTTATTTTGTTATTTTCTTCGTACCTTATGGAGACACATTTCTAATTTATTTTACGTTTAAATTATTATTTATTTTCTTTTGCCAATCTTGGGATTGACATAGTAATTTATTCTTGATCCGTTGCCTTTCACTATTGTAATAGTATTTAGACATAATCGTTTTCCGCCGTTCATTTCCTTCTGCTAATGTTTAAATTTAATTTTATTAATTGTTTGCCGTAATTTCGATCAGGCATGCGGTTTCCTTGTGTTTTTGTGGCCATGTTATGAAGATATGCATTATGGTCTCGAGATCAGTCTCTTGGCGTCCACCGCGAAACTCAAACGTGTTGTGTTAACTTAAGATGTTTTTTTTTATTTAACCTTGTCGGTTTAACATTGTGTTTTTCGTAATTGTTCCTGTGTTTATCTCCATCATGCAAATTAATGAATTGTTTTCTGATTCAATTTAATTTGTTTTTTTTTGTTTCATCGTGGCCGGGATCTACGCATGCCGGATCGCTATTGCATTCCCTTGCAAATTATCAAGCCCTTTTTCATTGTGTTATGCATGTAATTTTTAATTTAACCTTTGGGTTTTAACATTTTTATTTTATTTTAAGTGTTTTCTTTTCTTGGCTTTGCAAGCAAGCATGTTAGGCGGTATCTGGCCTTCATTGTAAATTTGTGCTGGTTGATGCATGTTCTGTTTCTGGTGAGGGTGCTCCTTTAAATTTTTAATATTAAACCTTTTATTTATAAAATTTTAATCTTTTGTTGTGGCATTATTTCGCCGGCAGCAGTTCTGTCGGTTATTGGGGGGTGTTTGTATAATAGCCTGTGTGTTCCCCTTCTCCATCTTCCTTCCACCCCGTTGGAGCTCTTCTGTTGGGACATGTCATCTGGAGGTGATTTTGTTGCTGCGGAAGTGACGCGGACCTCTGAATAAACGGTAAGTTGGGCCCCCCATTCCAGGTGTCGCAGTGGTAAGCAGAGCGTTGGTTATCGAGTTACCGACGTGCTGCTGGCCATGCGGCGGTGTCTTTTCCAGGTGGCACAATTATCATCATCATCATCATCATCATCCTCAACATTACTAGAACTATCCAATTCCTCTTGTTCCTTTTCCACAGGGACCTCTTTTAAAGTCTGCGTTGCTTTTGATAGTGTTAAGGGTTTCTTAGACGTTGACAACTGTCCTAACATGACTTTTTGAGGACATGATAAGTGATTTTGAACAAACACTACACTATCTTGAGCAGCAATATTTTTTTCTTGGACTTGCTTTTTTTTTACCTTGGTTAGAGTATTTTGTCTATTTAAATGTGTATTAATTTGAGATTCACAATGATGCTCGTATGAAGTAAGTACGTTGGAGTCTCTTGTTTTAATCATTCCTCGACACTTTTTAGATCGTTGTTTTGAACATCGCAAAATAACAGTTCCATCTTTATTGGTTGTTTTTACAATATATGTATATCCTTTATAGTAGGCACATGGCTTACCATGGCTGGTTGTTGATACTTCCATATTAACTAAAACACATTAATTAAATTTTAGTAAAGTCACTTTAGTAATAATAACAGTAAAATAAATGAAGTGGATTGATATTTTTTAAAGGCGTAATTTTCAAAGTACTGCCATGAATAATAATCACATGAACAAATTTTAGACTACAAGTGATTAACACACACATTGCTCAATGTCAAGATTTATACTGAACACAATTTATAGTGATTATGATTTTTATTGACTGTAATTGATAGTAGCCATGGTTAGTAGGAGCAATGTATACTGAGTGCGTTTTATAGCACGCTCAATTTATAGTAGGTACGATTAGTAGACGCGTTTGATACTGGGCGCGTTTTATACTGATTATGATTTATACTGAGCGCGATTTTTACTAGAAGCCATTTTACCAATTGTAATTGATAGCAGGTGCTATTCATACTCAACGCAATTGATAGTAGGCGTAATTGATAGTAGGCGCAATTGGTAGTTAGCGCAATTGATAGTAGGCAAATTAATAGTAGACACAATTAATAGTAGGCGCGATTGGTAGTAGGTGCAATTGACTGTAGACGCGATTGGTAGTGGATGTAATTGATAGTAGGCGCTATTGATAGTAGGCGCAATTCATAGTAGGCGTGATTGATAGTAGCCGCGATTAGTAGTAGGCGCGATTGGTAGTAGACGCAATTACTAGTAGGCGCGATTGATAGTAGGCGCAATTGACAGTAGGCGCGATTGGTAGTAGGTGTAATTGCTAGTAGGTACTATTGATAATAGGTGTAATTGACAGTAGGCGCAATTGGTAGTAGGCGTGATTGGTAGTAGGTACAATTGATAGTAGGTGCAAATAATAGTAGGTGCAATTAGTAGGCGCAATTGATAGTAGGCGCGATTGATAGTAGGCGCAATTGATAGTAGGCGCGATTGATAGTAGACTTAATTGATAGTAGGTGCGATTGATAGTAGGTGCGATTGATAGTGGGCACAAATAATAGTAGACGCGATTGGTAGTAGACGCGATTGGTAGTAGGTGCTATTGGTAGTAGGCGCAATTGATAGTAGGCGCGATTGGTAGTGGGCGTAATTGCTAGTAGGCGCGATTGATAGTAGGCGCGATTGGTAGTAGGCGCAATTGGAAGTAGGCGCAATTGCTAGTAGGCGCGATTGGTAGTAGGCGCGATTGGTAGTAGGCGCGATTGGTAGTAGGCGCTGGCGCAATTGACAGTAGGCGTGATTGGTAGTGGGCGTAATTGCTAGTAGGCGCTATTGATAGTAGGTGCAATTGATAGTAGGCGCGATTGATAGTTGGCGCAATTGATAGTAGGCACAATTAACAGTAGGCAAAATTAATAGTAGGCGCGATTGGTAGTAGGTGAAATTGACCGTAGGCGCGATTGGTAGTGGACGTAATTGATAGTAGGCGCTATTGATAGTAGGTGGAATTGACAGTAAGCGCGATTGATAGTAGGCGCGATTAGTAGTAGGCGCGATTGTTAGTAGACGCAATTACTAGTAGGCGCGATTGATAGTAGACGCGATTGGTAGTAGGCGCAATAGATAGTAGGCGCGATTAATGGACGCGATTGATAGTAGGCGCAATTGATATTAGACGCGATTGATAGTAGGCGTGATTGGTAGACCTTGAGGTGATAACCCCTTTTGATTGATCCCTGTTGATTTGTCCCTTTTGGACTAGTTCCTGTTGACTAGCCCCTGTTGACCAGCCCCTTTGGAAGGGTCCTTTATGAAGGGAGTCATTTTTGACGGGTCCCTGTGGACGGGTCCCTGTTGACGGGCCCATGCATTTATCCAAATTATGTCAAAGTCACTTAACCCCTTGTCACATGACATGTTCTACAAGTTTAGACTTGCTTTGAGACTGGCTATGACGTCACAGATGAATGGTGGTGGGAGGCTGGACATGACCTTTTATTACACAAAAACATTTGCCTTTTTTGAAAAAAAATTCAAGACGTTGGTCATAGCTTAACTGAACCTAGCTTAACCTAACCTAACCTAAACTTACAAGGTGTGATCGTAAAGGTCCAAGATGGCGGTCGTAGCTTAACTCAACCTAACCTCACCCTACGAGGTGTGATCAAAAAGTTCCAAAATGGCTACCGTAGCTTAACTTAACCTTTGATTGATCCCTGTTGATTGACCCCTTTTGATTGATATCTGTTGATGTATCCCTTTGGACTGGTCCTTGTTGACTAGCCCCTTTGGACGGGTCCTTTTTGAAGGGGGGTCATTATTTTACGGGTCCCGGGGGACGGAACTTGTTGACGGGTCCCTGCGGGCGGGTCCCTTTGACATAATTTGGATATAATGCATGGGCCAGTCCATAGGGATCAGTCCAAAGGACCCGCCCACTGGGACCCGTCAACAAGGACCCGTCCCCTGGGACCCGTAAAATAATGACCCCCCTTCAAAAAGGACCCGTCCAAAGGGGCTAGTCAACATGGACCAGTCCAAAGGGATACATCAACAGAGATCAATCAAAAGGGGTCAATCAACAGGGATCAATCAAATGTTAAGTTAAGCTACGGTAGCCATTTTGGAACTTTTTGATCACACCTCGTAGGGTTAGGTTAGGTTGAGTTAAGCTACGACCACCATCTTGGAACTTTATTATCACACCTTGTAGGTTTAGGTTAGGTTAGGTTAGGCTAGGTTAAGTTAAGCTGTGACCACCATCTTGAAAATGTTTTGAAAAAAGGAAAATGTTTTTGTGTAATAAAAAGTCATGTCCAGCCTCCCACCACCATTCATCTGTGACGTGATAGCCAGTCTCAAAGCAAGTCTAAACTTGTAGAATATGTCATGTGACAAGGTTAGGTTAAGTGACTTTGACATAATTTGGATAAAAGCATGGGCCCGTCAACAGGGACCCGTCAAAAATGACTCCCTTCATAAAGGACCCTTCCAAAGGGGCTGGTCAACAGGGGCTAGTCAACAGGGACTAGTCCAAAAGGGACAAATCAACAGGGATCAATCAAAAGGGGTTATCACCTCAAGGTCTACCAATCACGCCTACTATCAATCGCGTCTACTATCAATTGCGCCTACTATCAATCGCGTCCATTAATCGCGCTTACTATCTATTGCGCCTACTACCAATCGCGTCTACTATCAATCGCGCCTACTAGTAATTGCGTCTACTACCAATCGCGCCTACTACTAATCGCGCCTACTATCAATCGCGCCTACTGTCAATTCCGCCTTCTATCAATAGCGCCTACTATCAATTACGTCCACTACCAATCGCGCCTACGGTCAATTTCGCCTACTACCAATCGCGCCAACTATTAATTGTGCCTACTCTTAATTGTGCCTACTATCAATTGCGCCAACTATCAATCGCGCCTACTATCAATTGCACCTACTATCAATAGCGCCTACTATCAATAGCGCCTACTATCAATTACGTCCACTACCAATCGCGCCTACGGTCAATTTCGCCTACTACCAATCGCGCCTACTATTAATTGTGCCTACTGTTAATTGTGCCTACTATCAATTGCGCCAACTATCAATCGCGCCTACTATCAATTGCACCTACTATCAATAGCGCCTACTAGCAATTACGCCCACTACCAATCACGCCTACTGTCAATTGCGCCAGCGCCTACTACCAATCGTGCCTACTACCAATCGCACCTACTAGCAATTGCGTCTACTTCCAATTGCGCCTACTACCAATCGCGCCTACTATCAATCGCGCCTACTAGCAATTACGCCCACTACCAATCGCGCCTACTATAAATTGCGCCTACTACCAATCGCACCTACTACCAATCGCGTCTACTACCAATCGCGTCTATTATTAATTGTGCCCGCTATCAATCGCACCTACTATCAATCGCATCTACTATCAATTACGTCTACTATCAATCGCGTCTACTAATAGCGTCTACTATCAATTGAGCCTACTATCAATCGCGCCTACTATCAATTGCGCCTACTAATTGCACCTACTATTATTTGCACCTACTATCAATTGTACCTACTACCAATCACGCCTACTACCAATTGCGCCTACTGTCAATTGCACCTATTATCAATAGCACCTACTAGCAATTACACCCACTACCAATCGCGCCTACTGTCAATTGCGCCTACTATCAATTGCGCCTACTACCAATCGCGTCTACTACCAATCGCGCCTACTAGTAATTGCGTCTACTACCAATCGCGCCTACTACTAATAGCGCCTACTATCAATCACGCCTACTGTGAATTGCGCCTACTATCAATTACATCCCCTACCAATCGCGTCTACAGTCATTTGCACCTACTACCAATCGCGCCTACTATTAATTGTGTCTACTATTAATTTGCCTACTATCAATTGCGCTAACTACCAACTGCGCCTACTATCAATTACGCCTACTATCAATTGCGTTGAGTATGAATAGCACCTGCTATCAATTACAACTGGTAAAATGGCTTCTAGTAAAAATCGCGCTCAGTATAAATCATAATCAGTATAAAACGCGCCCAGTATCAAACGCGTCTACTAATCGTACCTACTATAAATTGAGCGTGCTATAAAACGCACTCAGTATACATTGCTCCCACTAACCATGGCTACTATCAATTACAGTCAATAAAAATCATAATCACTATAAATTGTGTTCAGTATAAATCTTGACATTGATCAATGTGTGTGTAAATCACTTGTAGTCTAAAATTTGTTCATGTGATTATTATTCTTGTCAGTACTTTGAAAATTCCGCCTTTAAAAATATCAATCCACTTCATTTATTTTACTGTTATTATTACTAAAGTGACTTTACTAAAATTTAATTAATGTGTATTAGTTAATATGGAAGTATCAACAACCAGCCATGGTAAGCCATGTGCCTACTATAAAGGATAAACATATATTGTAAAAACAACCAATAAAGATGGAACTGTTATTTTGCGATGTTCAAAACAACGATCTAAAAAGTGTCGAGGAATGATTAAAACAAAAGACTCCAACGTACTTACTTCATACGAGCATCATTGTGAATCTCAAATTAATACACATTTAAATGGACAAAATACTCTAACCAAGGTAAAAAAAAGCAAGTCCAAGAAAAAAATATTGCTGCTCAAGATAGTGTAGTGTTTGTTCAAAATCACTTATCATGTCCTCAAAAAGTCATGTTAGGACAGTTGTCAACGTCTAAGAAACCCTTAATACTATCAAAAGCAACGCAGACTTTAAAAGAGGTCCCTGTGGAAAAGGAACATGAGGAATTGGATAGTTCTAGTAATGTTGAGGATGATGATGATGATGATAATGATGGTGACAATGACTATCATAATTTTGATGATAATATTCATAATGTTGTTGATGATGACGATGATGAAAAAGAAAAGGATGAGGGTTTTATGTCTATAAAACCACTGCGACTTCCCCAGTTTTTAAGAACAAGATTACCTGGAGAAAGTTATAAAAGGATCTACAATAAGCGTTGGGTTTAAAAATCTATATCAAACAATGGTAAATAGAGCGAGTTGTATTCAGTGTGTATCTATTATAAAATGAATTTAATAAAAAAAATTATGGTTATTGTCTGCTTTTCCTTAATTACTATCATACATCCTCCCACTATTAATGCAATTGTTAACCATTGACAGTCTCTAGCTATGTTTAGAAAGAGAGAGTGAACTTAAACAATACACTCTATGGTTTGTGTATCGAGTATCATAATAATACAGTATCGCTAAGCTATGTTAAAGCAATAGTTCTTTCAGGTAAGGGATTCAAATCCTTGCTTTCTTGTATTGAAAATGTGAACATAAGTCAAACGCCTTAACCACTCGGTCAACCTGACAGTTAATAATGTAATTTGTTTTGTGTACTTGAGTGTTTACAAAATTTTCCAGTGTACATTGACTCAATCACTTGCTCGTTTTTAAATGTATATTAGCCTACTTTTCACATTTTGCAAAAATGAGGAAAAAGTAGTCTTATGAGATCGATCCGGGAAAATGTGTGTCTGTCAGTCTGTCTGTCTGTCTGTCTGTCTGTCCATCTGTCTGTCAAATGTCTGTCTGGCTGTGTGTGCCCCCCTATCAACTCCTAAACGGCTGGAGCAATCGAAATAAAATTTGGTAGGAGTAAAGATCTATACCTGAATATCTTACGGCCATATTTGAAAATAATGTCAGTGCTACCAACTGCTGAAAAATCGCAATTGAAATTTGAGCTCCATGTTGGATATCTTGGAAGGTATGAATGGGAGCTATTTCAAAATCGGCACACATATAGACCATAATATTGCAGTTTAATTTCCAGAAGGCCATACATGGCAGTGTTGCCAAAATGATTATAAGCCTACTGATAGGTCCAATATTAAAATGCATATAACTTCTACACTATCAATTGGAATTCAACCAAATTCCGTATGTTGTATGTGTACATAACCAGATATGAATGAACGTATTCTTATGAACCACCAGTGCTGCTAACTGTTAAAAATGCTCTTAATTTCTATTATCCAAATACCAATATATATATGAGAAAGTATGCAAGCCGACAGCTTTAAACTATGCACACGTATAGTACATGACATTCTATAATAATTTGGAGTAACTTATATACGTCAGTGCTACCAACATGATTCTAAGCCTGCTGAGAGGTCCAACTTTAAATACATGTAACATCCATACTATCATTTGGATTTCAACCAAATTTCGTATGTGCTATGTGTACCATAACAGCTATGACTATGCGTATTCTTAAGAGCAACCAGGGCTGCCAACTGTTAATAAATGCTGTCACTATTTTTGTTACCCTAATATCAATATATCAGAAAGAATGCAAGCCAATAGCTCTAAACTTTGCACACGTATAGTACCTGGCATTCTAGATTACTTTGGAGTAACTAATATACGTCAGTGCTGCCAACATGATTCTAAGCCTGCTGATAGGTCCAATTTTAAAATGCATGTAACTTCTGTACTAACTAATGGATTTCATTCAAACTTGGCACAACAATAGATCATATTATTTCAGATTATTTCTGACCAATACATGCATGGCACTGTTGCCAACATGATTTTACGCGCGCTGTTAGATCCAATGTTTAACTGCATGTAACGTCCATGCTATTCATTGGACTCCAACCAAATTTTGTATTCTGTACCTTAAGAGATGGAACTAAGAAAATATTCAGTCACCAGGGCTGCCAACTGTAGTGCTCTATTAGGCTACGTTATGCCAGGTATAGCCTACAGTATTTCGAACTAATTAGAAATTTCGATATTACCAACTTAATTTCGTGATTATTCTAGATAGATCCATATCGATTAATCATTGGCATGAATCTTAAATTTTAAGAAAAGTAGGCTCTTTAGTTCGTCACGGAACTTCTTGTTTTTTGTTGTTTTTCCATTACATTGTAGTTATGAGTCTTGAGAACTGGGTGTTTAATATAGGGTTAAAGGCATCTTAAAATAATTTTAGAAAAGCTCTCAGGTATCGTGTCATGGGTTTTAGTAATACATTAATGTTTGTTGACTAGCATTTACCATTACACAACATTATTTTGGTAAGCTCTACATGTTGTTTGAGTCTTCAGCATTTTGACTGGTTTAATACAGCTCTCCATGACTCCCTGTCCTGAGCTAATCGATTCATCTCCATATAGCTACCACACTCTACATCCAAGGCTATCTGACTAACATATTCTAACCTTGGTCTACCCCTACAGTTCTTGTCCTCAAACCTTTCTTCCATAACTAACCTTGCTATTCTTGGGTTTATGTGTCCTGCCAACCTATCGATTTACTTCATTAGCAGTCGCCAGAAAAATCTCTCCTCTCCCACTTGTCTTAATACCTCTTTGCTTGTAACCCTATTTACCCTACAGTTCTTGTCCTCAACCCTTTCTTCCATAACTAAGCTTACTATTCCTGGGTGTATGTGTCCTACCAACCTATCGATTTACTTCATTAGCAGTCGCCAGAAACATCTCTCCTCTCCCACTTGTCTTAATATCTCTTTGTTTGTAACCCTATTTACCCATCTAATCTTCATCATTCTCCTGTAACACCACATTTCAAACACTTCAATTCTCTACTTTTCTGCTACTCCAATAGTCCAAGTTTCCCTTTCATAGAGCGTCACGCTCCAGACAAAGGCCATCAAAAATGACATCCTAATACCTAAATCTATATTCAATGTCAACAAATTCTGTAGAAATGCGTTCCTTGCCTGAGCTATATAAGAATCCTAATCGTCTCAGGTATAATGTCTTGTTTAGCAAACATAGTCGCTCAGTAGGTCTATGCATTTGTTGTATATAACCCAAAATAGCAAACAGTTTTTCTAAAACCCTACTCACTGGTCAATAACAAGCATAGTCGCCAAAGTGTTTCGTTGGTAGTTAACTCATGTCTGGTTAGTCAATTCTTATTGCAAGGCCAGTCAACACCTAAAAATTCATCTTAACATATAGTCTAATCATCTTTCTATCTACATACCAGTGTCTAATGAATAGTCAATATTAGTTTGGTCTTTACCTAAAATCTAAAATCCAATACCAAATTTCTAAAATCTAAAACAAAAACAAAAAACAAAACAAAAAATAGTATAGAAAACATAATTCCAAGTAATACAAATCCTTATATGTTTTTCTTTAATAATTAGTTACCGAAAATTGAAAGTCATAACACTATGGTTTGGTCTTTTTGTACAATCTAAAATGTAAAATGTAAATTCTAAAATCTAAAGTCTAAAATAAAAAAACAAATAAAAAATCTTACTTGCATTAACTGTATATTGAACCCAGTCCTACTTTGTATTTGTAATCCAAGTTATAATTTGAAAAAATATACAAGTGTAATCAGTCTTAAAACATTATCCCTGCTTTTTTTATATGTTTTTGACATGCGTATTAATCTAAAATCAAACCCTGGTCTACCTTAGTCAAAGGGTAACAGCTTAACCACTGCACCACTCTAACCATCTTTCTTAGTTTGATTCATTCTAAGCCTTAAAGCTAAAATCGAGTTAAGACCTCTAGTGCAAGAGTCAAAAGTGCTTGCCACTGCAGCACACAATGGTTAGCAAGTAACTTATACATCCAAAAAGGATTGTATTGGTTCGGTTTGGTTCAGTGTAATCACCATCTTGGTTTCTTAGCCACCCTCTTTAACTAAACAATTAAAGATAGTCTACTCTTAATTCTTGAATCGATAAATTGGATTTTGTACACACCGTTTGTCATTTCATGCCTGAAACCTATACTTCCTATGTACTGCGGTCAGGTTTAAAAACAAGTTTCAATGCTCAAAGACTTGTCAGTCACCATACGTATAGCCTACAATAATTCTTTCTTTACCTAGCTATGATTCATCACTCACCATAAACATCTAACATTATAGGTTTGCAATATATTAAGAGAAACAAAAGTCCATGGCCTTGTTTTCAAAAGTTTTGGGAAAATTCATAAGCCATATAAAGAAAGCGTCATGTCAAGTTCTAGGACACCTTATGAGCCCAAATCCCATTATTAGTTTATAAAATCTCAAATCAGTAACCTTGCCGTTTTGGGATATTTAAATAAATGCATGCATCATAGGGAAAATCATAAAAAATATTCTTAAACAAGTCATCGCATGACCCTCTTCAATCAATGCTTCACAAAATATCGATTCATCCATTGAACATGGTCACAGTGATCGACGACATACTGGTTTAAACACAACCGGTACTGTCTCTCTCTCTACTAAAAACAATTAAAATTAATTCAAAAATTTTAAAAAATCTAAATTTTCAAAATGATTGGTTAGGCCCTTTGTCAAAATTTCAAAAAGTAAATAATAAATTCAAGAAGGGATTGTCGCCCTGAGTCGCCCTGGGGGGGGGGGGGTAGTTTTAACCCTCCTAATAGTTTTTCATCAAAAACAAAAGATCTTAGGTTCATTTATCATTTTTAAGTGTTTAACCCCTTTTTTCCCTGTAACATTACTATTTACTATTTTAGGGGTGAATTGACCTATCGTGGTAAAATCGTATCTTATGACCTATTTTTAAAGCTATCACACATAATTTTAGGGTTCTTAGTTTCCAAGATATCGATTTTTCAATTTGGGAGTGGGGGGATAGTTTCACCCCCAAAAGGGGAACATCGCCCCAATTGCTGGGACCCCTCATACAAGTCACTAGCATGATTGGTTCGCGAGATATTAACAAAAGTGTGGTTAGGCCCTTTGTCAAAATTTCAAAAATACATTCTAAAAGGGGGCTTCATCCCAAGTCCTACAATACCTCATACAAGTTCCTAGCCTTATTAGTCCGTTAGTTAAGCCCTTTGGCACAATTTGGATAAATTCATGGGCCAGTCCAAAGAGACCGGTCTAAAGGGATTAGTCAAAAGGACCTGTCAACAGGGACCCATCAATAAGGACCCGTCAACAAGGACCCGTCAACAATGACCTGTCAAAATGACCTGTCAACAGGGACCCGTCAACAAGGACCCGTCCACAGGGACTCGTCAACAATGACAGGGGCTCTTGCCTCAAGGCCTGACAAGACCCTCTTTGATTATTGGTTTGCCTATCGACAAGCGCTGCTTAAAATACTTTTTTGATCACCCCTCGTGGGTGGGGTTAGGTTAGGTTACACTACAGCCACCATATTTAAAAAGCCCGCCCTCTTGCAAAAGCCATGAGTGGGCATGCGTAAAAAACAAAAAATACAAAAACAAGCATGTTAATTCATAGTGGCTATCCACCGTATACACGTCTCTTGCGTAGAACAACGTTTCATTCCATATTGGTATTCAAACTCTCACATGTTGCAATTGGAAAGAGAGATTCTCTAAAAATTACAATTTTATAATTTGGGGTTGAAATATGTTGTGCAATGGAAAGGGGGTGTCAGCTCGAGTTCAATGACACCTCATCCGTCAAAATCCGACCATGCGTTCGAGAGATATCGCGTCGCCGCCATCTTGTGAGGAGGGTCAGGAGGAGGAGGGTTTTGAACCGGCACAAAACCACTACTATCCGAACTCCTTGACAAGCCATAGATAGGTTTTGTACTGTTTTAATTAATCCTTGTAGTTCACTTTCAGTGATTTGTTAGTCACCCGTTGTGATTTAATTTCTTTTCGATCACGGTGCATTCTGGTGGACATCGCTAAGATGTTATTTCTACCCCTGCTGGCGTGACTGTAGTCTTTGTTACTACGTTTTGTTCAACCCTAGGTGGGTGATTTTGTGTACAGTTATTTGGGATGACGAACAGACGTCATGGCCAGTGTTATTTTTATAACACCCCTTTCTAGTAAATGTTGTCAAGCCACTGATTAGTCAGAGCAGTCCGTACCATTAGATAGCCGACTGAAGTTATCAGTTTTGTAATTCAATGTCATTTTCATTTTGATGTGCTATGAAGCCATCCAGTTCAAGTTATGAACACATTCAGGGTGTTACATTTTGTATGCAATCTAGCATCGAACCCTGCAATGAATGCCGTATCATTGGCAAACTCAGCAATTGTAAGGTTTGCGCCTTTATGATGTTCATTTCGTGTCAGGTGTTTCGACACAGTTATTATTTTGGTAATGATTAGACAGAGCAGTTATGAACTGACATATCTGCACATTTCAAAGAGGTTCAGACGATGTGGAATATCTGTATTTTTCATTTCTTTGACTTTTACAAACATGCCATAATTTTGAGGCGTGATTTTAAGCCTAATGCTTATGTGATTTTGTATTATATCTGGGACATGGTAACAAGGCCAGTTTTCTGATAGGACTTTCTGCGAGAAAGCTGCCTGCCTTCAGTGTTGTTCATTTTTTCTAAACTGTCCGTGTGGATGATTGTGAGTAGCGAGGCTAGCTCGAATCATGTACAGGTGGTAACAGTTCCCAGCATGCAGTGTACTAGAGCACCACTCTCTCAGTGAGACATACTTTTTCAGACTCTTTGACAATGCTTATAGCATTACTAACATTTAAATGATGTGTCTCATATGTAGGTCAATGTCCAGGCCACCATTTGTAATAATCAGATGTTTTGCTACTTTAAGATGAATGGCAAGAGCCATATGTTTGCATCGCTATTGAAGCGACTATCTTTCTTCTCCATCTGAGAATGATTATACGTTATGTTAAGGTTTATTTGTTGAAAGTAAGAGGCTAGATGAGGTACCTGTATAGAGGCTATATTTATGTGTGTCCAGACTTCGATTCTCTTGACTGTGTTATTGTAGGAGGTAACTGATGTTTATGCCAGGCCTTACCCAGAGGTAAATTAAGTGAGCCGAGAGCCACTAATAACCTGTGTTATTGTTATGTCCGAGCGAGAGGGCTCGTTGACGGTGTTTTATAGCAGAGATTGATCTCGCACGAGACTGCTACTGCTGAGCCAAGGTATTCAGGATTGTCAGCCTATTCGCCATAAACCAACGATAATCTAAACCAACGACTCTAATAATCAAAAACGTCATTATTATAAACTGATGATAATTAACTATTTATAGCATTTAACCTTGATTTTCTTGCATTTTGGACCTGCTGGCTGACACTTGCTTTGTGCACACTTCTTTTCTGGAAGTAATCTAGGACAGATTACACTAATTTTTATCGACGGAGTGCTTGCTCAACCTTTAGTCAGTAGCTGGTGGAGCGTGAGCCTCATGCGACGTTAGACGTAATTTTTACTGCGCAATCGCCACCGTAATTAGCATGCACGTAGATGACACTGGTTTACAAAGAGTAACCCAAGGCGAAGGCAGGAATAATATTGTTTATGGTCTTGTTATTATTTATTCAAGTGTATGATAACCCCATGTTTACTCTTTTTTAGATTGTAAGAGGGCATTTAATGTTTTTTTGACGGCTTGTCATGTAGATTTGTACTAACTGTTTTGCTTTACGGACGTCATCGTCGTAAATTTTGTACTAATTGTTTGGAATTAGCTAGATTATTTAAAAATAAATGTAAATGAGGAAATGGTATCATCCTAACTTAGACTTGCCATTGCTACCCTGTTAAATGTAAATTCCGCTACTAGCTTATTTTGTAACTTGACTTAGAGATTATTGCCGTACCATTTTCCCAGCGTTGCTGTTGTTGCTTTACTTTGTCGGATAGATCTTTCGCGAGGGTTTACAGTAGTTTACAGGTAGGGTACTGATCTTTTATTTTTGTTTATTTATTAGTTGCGGATTAGCCGATAGAAACCCTCCGAACTAGGCTAGGTGTCTGAATATTTTGAATAAATATTTCTACATGTTTTACTTAAGCCTGGAAGTTTATTTCTCAGTCTAGCTTTAGGAGATGTATTTTCTTAGTCTGTCTATGGCCTTTTTAGCAACCATGTTACCACAGATCCCCTGGATCATGGATTCTCGTGCCGCTATGGCCTATAAGAAATTCACCTGATCGTCATGGCACATGGGTCCGACAAGTGAGGTGTTAGGGATGTCGTTTCGGCTGTTGGCAACCCTGATAGCTCCTCTGACGGGCACAGTATGGATTTTTTTTAGCTTTGCTGTTACCTTCCATGTCTCACATCCATAGAATACTTTACGTTGGTATCCAGCAATCTCAATTTGGTCCTCAGCGAAATCTCTTTGGATCTCCAAACCGGTCGCAGCTGTGCAAATGCTACCTTTGCCTTCCTATTCCGATTTGCGATGTCCTCTTCTGTGCCTCCAGTTGTTGATACCATACTCCCAAGATAGCGGAAATATTGGACACCTTCAATCTCATCCACATTCATCATGACAGGCTTGGCGTTCTTAGAATTGATACGCATTTATTTGGTCTTGTTGTTGTTAATTTTCAATCCATTTTTTTCTGCTTCTTCCTTCAGTATGTTGACTTTCTCTTGCATGTCTATATGTACCTGCGACAAAAGACATATGTCATCGACAAAGTCCAGATCGTCTAGTCGCTGTGTTAGTCCCCATTGAATGCCTCGAGCTTTTCCTTCTGTAGCCCTTCTCATGACATAGTCCAGTACCACCAAAAATAAGATTGGTGAGAGCAGACAACCCTGTTTCACTCCCGATGCTATTCCAAATGGTTCCGAGAGTTGGCCTTCATGAACTACTTGTGCACTGTATCCTTCATACATAGCCTTAACGAGCTGATTGATCTTCTGTGGTAACCATAGCTCTTCAAAATTAACCACATATGCTCTCTATTCACGCTATCAAACGCTTTCTCGAAGTCTATGAACAAGAGATACAATGGTGTCCGATATTCCAATGTCTGCTCAATGGTTATCTTCAGTGTATTGATCTGATCAGTGAACGATCTACTCTCTCTGAACCCAGCCTGTTCCTTCCTCTAGTGTTTTCCAAATCCTACTCAAAATAATTCTTGTGAAAATCTTACTAGTCGTAGACAACAATGTGATGGCTCTCCAGTTATTACACTCCATTAAGTCTCCTTTCTTTGGTAGTTTGATTAGTATTCCTTTTGTCCATTCTGCAGGCAGTACTTCGGAGTCCCAGATTTGGTTGAAAAGAGGAAGCAATTTCTCTGCGATAAGGCCAGTCTCGGTTTTAAGTACGTCTGCTGGGATGTTATCTATGCCAGGTGCTTTGCCACTTTTACAGTCTTTTATTGCTCTGAATATCTCAGCCTTGGTGATATGGCTTGTATTCATATTCATCTGGGGTGCATCATGTTCCTCAACTGTTTCAGTGGCTGGTGGTATCTCTCTGTTGAGAGTCTGTGCAAAGAACTCCCTCCAACGAATCAATTGGTCTTGGGTGTTCGTCAGTATATTTCCTGCAGCATCCTTGATGGGTTTCCTCAAGTTAAACTTCTTATTCGATAGCTGCTTAGTTATCTGACACAACTCTTTGGTGTCTCCTGTAACCACTGCCTCTTCTGTTTTTCTTGCCATATCTTCTGTCATCTTACGCTTGTCATTCCTCGCGCTTCTCTTCACCTCTCGGTTTAGAGTGTTGTATTGCTCTATGAGTCTTGCCTTCTCTTCAGGTTTGCACTGCAGTTGACGGGTCTTCACTTCCCTCCTCCTTTCCACTTTATTGTCATCCAAGGTTTTGCTTCCCTCTTCTCGAACCCAAGAACATTTTTGCACGTGTATACAATGGTGTCTTTGAAAAGTCTCCATCTTGACTCTACATCCCTCTGCTCTACTTCCTCTTCTTGTAGGCGTTCAAAGCGATTTTTAGTTCAAGGTTAAACGCCTTCTTTATGTCTGGCTTCGTCAGCTGCCTGTAATGGAATCGTCGATGTACTCTTGGGTTCTTTTGTTTGACCGTTGCTATCTTTGTCCTCACCTCTGCCGTCACTAGGTGATGGTCACTGCCCACATCCGCTCCCCTTCTGTTTCTTACATCCAATAGTGAGCACCTCCACATTCTGATGATAGCAAGGTGGTCAATCTGGTTCTTTGTTCGACTGTCTGAAGACATGTGACATGTATTATGAGTGAATACTGTGCCTCCTATTACCATACCATGGTACTGGCAAAGATAAACTAATCTCCCTCCATTGTCATTACAGGTACCGACACCATGCACTCCAAGGACATTATCCTGCCCCTTGTTGCCCTTTCCCACCTTTGCATTGAGGTCTCCGATTAATATCTTGACATCTTTATGTTTGATGGATGACAGAACACAGTTCAGTTGTTCGTAGAACTGGTCTTTTTTTTCTCTTAGTCCGCCTGTTCAGTTGGTGCATAACACTGGACCACATGAACATTTCTCGCAGCACATCTAAACCTGGCGGTTATGATCCGCTCTGATATCGGCTTCCATTCCATTAGACTGCTCCTAGATCTTCTGGTTAGCAGAAATCCGACTCCTTCACGGTGTCATGTGCCCTCATCTGTACCCGAATATAGAAGTGTGTGCCCATCAGCTGTGTTGATCTCTGCAAATCCTTCCCACTTTGTTTCGCTGACCCCTAGTATATCCAGTCTGTACCGATCCATCTCTCTTTCCACCTGTACCAGTTTTCCTGTCTCCCACATTGTTCTCACATTTCATAAACCAATTCTCGTTTTCCTCTTCATGCTGAAAGTCGTCATCGTGAGATCCGTCCGGTTTGCTCTTTTTTCAGTTTCAGTAATAAATAAATTTAAGGGGTGCAGGTTATTAGCCTACAATCCCCAAGCCTGATGATGGGGCTGCCACATTGGGCAACAGGCTGCCCTGGAGCTACTTCAGGGTATTTTGGTGGTCAATACTCTTGTTATTCCCTGGGACGAGAATTCTTTCCTCCCTCCAAGTTGTAGCTCCTTCCCTCATTCTTTCTCAACACGGGCTTGGGACCGGCTCTGCCGGAGTTCTTTATAACTCTGACATTCATTATTTCATTCGATGACTTTCGACTTATTGCTATGTGGTCAAGTTGTTTTTCACCACATAAAGGATTCGGTGACACCCATGTCATTAATTTCTTAGGATTCCTCACATAGGACGTGGATTTTACAACTAAGTTGTGATTATTACAAAGTTCGATCAATCTTTCTCCATTTTCAGTAGTATGCATATGAGCTGAATGCAATTAATGCAAGGATGTGTTGAGAAGACCAGTGTTTGATAATTTCCCAATGTAAGACTTCATCCACGAGATCTTTCGTAGATTCTCAAGTTCTACTTTGAGCTAGCTTATTTTTGTGTGCTTTTTCACTTGTGTTTCCTTAACACATTCTTATAATTATGTTTGTCCCTATTCCTGGTTGATCCATGTTGGTAGAATTTTGGTTTATTTTCTAGCCGGGTACATCCAGATTCTACGATTCGGCTGTGTCACCGGATTCTACAGGTAATTGACCACGAGCATACGGGTACAGTACCTACTGTAAGGCCACGGCCGCCTTCTTCCCTCTTCCATTCCCTATCCATCCTAATCTTCCCCTCCCTTCCCTCATGATGCCCCTGTTCGCTTTGCAGGTGAGGCCGCCTGGGCGCGGTGCTGATCACACCTCCCCAGTTGTATCCACTCTAACAAGATGTTCCCAGCTCTAGAACACTGCCCGTAGTGGCGGTAGTGGTGATTTCCCTCGCTGAGTCCGTGGGAGCCACCAACCTGGAGGGTAAAATCGATAAAAATAAAATAAAATATGGGAACGTAAATCACGGAGAATTCGTTCCTTTACGGGAATGATAAAAGTGAAATATGTTTCGACAATGTAATACCCATTGTAAGAAAGTAAAAAACGGAAAGAAGAAAACATACACGAGGTGCGATTCGAACCCTCTCGACGATGCATAATACAAATTATCGGACTGTAACGTCAACTCCTCGGCCATCCAGACAACCATGTATCAGTGCAATATTAAGCTACCTAAACAGCATTCACACTCAACTGCCAGTTTAAGTCCTTCAATATTTCGCTTATTTTATAATTATATTTCAATGTATATTGTGGAAACATCATAAACAATATTGGGGACCCTGAGTTAGACGTGGCGGGAAGCGCCATTTCCCTCGTTGAAAAAGGCCTTTGTGCGCAAGCGCGGGAGTGACAAATATTATATATTTCTTGAGTAACTTAAAAATATACCGTAACATATATTTTCCTTTTAAAGACACTCTGCAAATATTCATGCCAAGATCTTTCGTCAGAATGCCTTACGAAGCCAATCGGTTGAGCCGTTTTCTCAATCTCGCGGTAACAAAAAATATCTAAGTGTTTTAAATATATAGATAAATAAATAAATCATGAATTACAATAATAATAATAATAAACAATAAAAATAATAGTCATAATTAAATAAATAATTATTATTAAATAAGTAATTAATAGTCAATAACAAATAAATAATAATAATTAAATAAATAATCATTTCGAAAGCCCACCGTCTTACAAGAGCCGCGAGTGAGTATGCAAACAAAAAAATCACTATTTCACCCCCGGGTAGGGGTAGTTTTTATCTTGGGGTGGAGATAGGTAGTATATCAGAAAGGGAATTTACACCCAAGTTATTTTACACTTAACACGCACGCCCATCTCCAATAAATAGGGTGGGAAATAGCAATTATTTTAAACTAGATGTATTGCGGGTAGCCTATTCAGTTGCCCCAGCGTTAGAATCCCTGTTCTCTCTACTTAAGTGTTTGTTCTCTGTTCAATATGCTTCCTTGGCAACTTAAATTGATCGGGAAATATAAACTGCTGAAGGAATGGTGAGAAAAATGAACGAGAACATGGAGGATATCAGTCTCCTAGAGTGAAAGTTCGACTTGGTGCAATGGACAAGATGCATTACAGGGATCACGATGCAATCACATGCAGATTGTAATGGCATGATCACTCAGTTCCATTTAGCTTGGCTTAATTGAATGATGGTGTTCATCCACAGTCTATACACGACGTAACGAGTTTGTTCCATTGCACAGGGCTGCGGTTACGGATATCGAATGCCATTTGACGGAATGCTAGCCAGGGGCAATACAATTACTAATACCCTCCCATCCCTCAGCCCTCCCCTCTATCTGATGCCTGCCCCCAGCTGTTCTTCAATGACGCAGACAACGGGCGGTGTCGTCGTTTCTTTGTTGGAGTTTTTAAATAATGTGTCTTCAGTCCGTGAATAAATTCTAGCGCCCAATAATCTCCAGCAGGAAATGATATTAAAAAAGTAAAATTGTATTGTTATGTGGTTCTTAACTTTGCGATCATAATTCACGGAACCTCCTTAGAATCTGTGAACAAAGGCTCAATTCTGAAAGACCACATAGATCGGTCGGTGATGGATTCTCGAGCAGTTATACCAGGCTGCTATCAAACCCTTGGATTTATTATTATTATTATTATTATAAGTATTATTAATACCGACAGTGGTAGCTACGCTCGTTAAAGCGCAGCGCAATGCCATGGGATAAGCTATCTGCGGACTCGATAGACGTGGGTTCGAGCCCCTTGACATGGTATTCCGTGGTTTCCCCATTTTCAACTCCAGGAAAATGCTGGGACAGTAGCTTCTGACAGGCCACGGCAGCTTCCTTCCACATCCTTACTCAGTTTCATTCATATTCATTTATTTAATTTCGCATTAACTCCTCTCATGAAGTTGGCGACAGGAAGGGCATCCAGCCATAAAAACCATCCGCCACATAGAATTTTATAGCATCTCATCCCCGACCCCGTTAGAAACGTGAATAATAGGGGTAGACATACATAAGTAGCCTATTGTTATTATTAATATCACAGGTGTCGCCTCCGTAGCGTAGCGGTCAGCATGGTTAGCTGCCGCCCCGGAAGTCCTGGGTTCGATTCCTGGCTCTGCCAAGAAATTTGAAAAGTGGTACGAGGACTGGAGCGGGGTCTACTCAGCCTCGGGTGGCCCAAATGAGTAGAGGGGGTTCGATTCCCTCTCAGCCATCCTCGAAGTGGTTTTCCGTGGTTTCCCACTTCGTCTTCGGGCAAATGCCGGGATGGTACCTTCTTCAAGGCCACGGCCGCCTCCTTCCCTCTTCCTTGCCTATCCATCCTCACCATCCCTTACCTTCCCTCATGAGGCCCCTGTTCGCTTTGCAGGCGAGGCCACCTGGGCGAGGTGCCAATCCCACCTCACCAGTTGTATCCCTTCCGATTTGATGTTCCCAGCTCTAGGACACTGCCCGTAGAGGCGGTAGTGGTGAGTTCCCTCGCTGAGTCCGTGGGTTCCACCAACCTGGAGGGTAAAAAAAAAAAATATATAAAAAAAATCACAGGTTCTAACTGAGGTGATAACAGCTATGAAATTTAAATGATTTGCAGTCGGTCAACACGAGTATACCCAAATTGTACTGGGTATTATTTCCTGAACCTGAAAAATATTATTAGAGATTTAGTACTGTAATACACTTGGATGCAAGTTTCTATCGTCAAGCCTTCATCGCATTCCTTACACTCAGGCCATTAATCTACGTCTACCAATATGTGGGTTCATGATATATGCACTATATTTTTAGTTATACAAGTTTATTGTAAACTTCCGTAACTTGTCAGATTTGTTAGTTTTACGTGATATTTTCGAAATTTGATTTTCTTCAGTCGGTCTTCACGTTTGTACCTAATTGTGATGAGTTATTCCCTAATCCTGAAAAAAGTTACATGAGGTTTATAAATACACTTGGATGACCGGGTTACGATCGTCAAGTATTTTTTTCAGGATTAGGCAATAACCCAGCACAATTGGGTACATTCGTGTTGACCGGCTGAGAGACATCACATTTTGTTTATTGAAGCAACACTGAAAATGGCTTCAAACATCATAATGTGGTTTTTTGTTTTGATAATGTTAGTGGCTATTGACCTTCAGGTTTACTTGTTTAGTGTAATGGTTAGTAAATAGTCAGGTTGGTGTTGTAACTTGAATATGGGTTAAATATAGACGAAATGATTACATTACATAAGTATGCACTGAGACTTCAAGTATAGTTTGTACACAGGATAACCTTTACACGAGTTTTAACGTTGCCCTCTTCCTCTCCACATTTCTATTTGAATCTGATTTCTATTTAGGTTAGGCCTGGACAGCAGAAAAACTCTACAACCGTTGTTCTTCAGCGTATCCGTAACTTAACTATGACTTTATGAAGTTCAGAAAACTGACGCAAAATGATCCAGAAGATTAGTTTCATATTGGGCTCGTTATACGGGATTGTCAGGGTACCAATAACCGCAGATGACATTCCGGACACCCACATCCCGCAAACACACACTCTGTGAGGATCGGATGTGTTCCTCAAGTCACCTCCGGCACGAGACTGATAACCCGGGGGTATCAGGTATAACCGGCGGAAAAGTCATAGACATGCCCAAGGAAACACCCCCCCCCCTTCCCGAAAACATAAAGCTAGCAATAAAAAGATCCCGGCTTAGGTAAAATTCGTAAAAAATTATTTAATAAAGTCACAAACCCCTATCCTACTTTGGAGGATTGAAAATCGGCTAGTCCACAAAGGCGGTAAAAATATAAAAATAAATAATCCATTCCTAAATTGACGTTAAGTTGTAACCTCTCGAAAGTCCTTGTTACAAAAATCACACGGCAAGCAAGCTTGGAATGTGGCACGAAAATGAAATCCCTACGCAAATAAAATAATATGTTAAGAATTCGAATAATCACATCATCGAATATATGGCAAAGCAAGAATACTAATCGTCCACATGCCACAAGAATAAACTTACATTTAATAATTGCACCAATAGAAAATAGGCTACGTTATGGTGGTGCCACTTCGGACATTTATCTTTACGTTAATCAGTTAGCTAAGTCCTAATTTACGTTAAATTACGGGTGTGAAGCATCCGTAGCAAAGAAATAACATATCAAGATTAGCAACCATATCCTAGCATGATAAACAAAAACAGCAAGTCTGAAAAATACACACAAGAGTACAGGGAACATGGATAAATGCACTTGTAAAATAAATACACGCTTAATTATTAAACAATCCTACCTACGCTGACTAGAATACTCTTTGCATCTAATCGTCATCTAAGTGCATGTGATTAGGTTGGCAAATGCACAGTAAGAATTCCATCTAACATTGTATTAGTCACTGCTGCCCTCAAGTTACGAACTATAGTGGCGCTAGTGACCTTCGTCGTTTCAATATAGTATCAGCTAGTCCTAAATAATATCAGTTCCACCAATGAAAGATCGGCTCAATGCGTCGATCAACAATAGAAATGTTAGATCAAATTCAGAATCAGTTCAAATTAGTTAACAATTGTTTTAAATCGTCGGTTCAAGATAATTAGATTCCAGGATTTAGTTCTTCTTTTAATTCGTTGCTTTAAATCTCTCACTGTGTAGTTTAGATTCCTAGTGAACATAAAGACACATGCCGAAATAACTACAGACCACTTCTAAAGTGTTGTCTATAGCAATAACTCATTTGACTACCATCTCACGGGTAGCACATTAACACAGGCTATAAAAAGCTCAATACGCGGCTCTCAGGCTCGCAAAACCTCGGCTAACGTGATTACAAAAGCATTCATCATCACCGGAAGAATACGCCAATACATAATGTGGGTGAACAACGTCTATCCCAAGGGGCGTGGTGGAGCAGCGGTCAAGCTGTATGCCTCTCACCAAGGCGGACCGGGTTCGATTCCCGGCCAATGAATGTGAGATTTTCGAAGTGAAATACCATGTCCTGTGGTTCGGATTCCACGTAAAACGGAGATTAACGGTCACGTTAAACTACAACCTTCCTTCCTTCCTTAACGTCTATCCCATCATCAGTCTCCAATAGGCGCGACAATAACACATGTTACTACTTTTATACATGGTCTGGTCCTTTCTTAAAACATGGAAAAATTTCCTCTCATAGGTTACTAATTCATGAAAAAAAAACATCAATTAACTGTCGTAAGCATAGACGACTTTCAAACATGTGATGTAACAGTCTTACAAGGGATTCCAGCGATCAGCTGTGACCTAAATTAGCATTGAATCTAGCATTCATGGGAATAATTCGTCGTGTGTCAAAAGTCTGTAGCAGTCTCGCTATAGAGTCACTTTTGAATGCTGGGTAATATTAGCTCGTTTCGCACAGTCACAGCTACACACACCTTTACTCACTAGAATTACAATGTTTATAGCGCAGCCTTGCCTTCATAAATCAGAATGCATTGTAATATTTGGAGCTCACAAAATGACAGTCCTATCTGTGGCTCATATGACTTAAATACACACATATTTACAGGTTCATTAACACCTGAGCTAGTCTCACACTCAGTTCATCATAATATCAAAAGTTAAAAACAAAGAGAATAAAATCACAAATATGTCTATGTACTCCAAGTGCTTTGGAATATAAAAATGCTGCTATCACCCTGGTGCTTTGTTCTGAAGGTATCACACACCTTCTCTACTCTCAGTACACCTCATAGTAGGTTTCGAAAACGATTAGTGTCCTCCTCGACACAAAATAAGCATAACAAACAACACCTACATCTCTCGTGTTGTAAACTGATACGATGACGTATCAAGGATGAATACACGGCTTCTGAAGTCTTATGCATGAATCCTGCCGATTCCAATCTCTGGAATGATGTGGCCTATGAACTTCAAAAATCGAAATTAACCATAATTAAGGCGACAGGTGAACCATCACTTCCGTCAATGATACGCCGATGATTAGGGGTGTCCAAATACATAAATGGATGCCTTTGTATTCCACAAAAATTAATGAATTAAACATTCAGGATATTTAAATCAGAGGTTGTCTACATCGTGGACTGGAAACATAGCTCACAAGGGCTATAAGAATTCATGGGTGTCTCCCCAAGTTATATTAGTGCATAGTAGGCTGCACATGGCATAGTTATGCCACAGGGTGTCACAAACATTAGTGCTAAGATCAGGGCTGTCTTCAAAAGCTATAAATCAGTAAATATGATATTTAGAAAAGGTCCTACCTAAATGGTTGCTATTAAGTGCGGTTCTACAACTACTCAACTGAAGCAGAAATCTTAACAAATGGAAATTATTGGACTCACATGGCCGGCGAGCTGGATCTCATGTTACCTTGGGATTATAGGATTATCTCCAAGTCCTGGCTTTGAACCTTTTACGTCCTCCGAATCCATCGTTTCCTTTTACTTCTCGTCATGTCATATTTTCCCCAAGCATCCCCCTCACAGGGTAATTTTGTCCAACTTGGGCATCATTCTAAAGTTGATGATAGACTCGTCCACGTGGTGGTTGAAGAATTCCATTTTTGGCGTTTTGAAGAATATTCGTGGCAATGAATTTACAAATAGTTGTACTTAAATTTGACCCTACACTGGCTTCACACTGTTGCAGACTGGTATAAATTGGCTGTATGTCTGCCACTGGCTTTAACGAACACGCAGAGGGGGTGGGGTGTACAACTAACTGAAGTTATTACTATGGCCAAAATCGTCGAAAATCGTTGCAATCGCACACAAATATTAGTTCTCAAAAATTGTATCTGTTCTGTTTACAAGTCAATGTGATTACAAATTGTTTTATAGGATACTCACACGATTCCTGTGATGTATTTTGGTACCTCGTGGCTTAACCACGCTAAAATCGTACAATGCGGTCGTACACAATTCCAATGTGCTAACAAAAATTACTTTTTCCTCAAAGATTGTGCCTCTTTCACACACAAAGTAGCAAGCACGGCGTTATGCTGTAACATTAGCACTGTAGCAACGATACAACTCACAAATTATCCTTTTAAAGCGCAGATTCGAAATCACTGCGGAAACTCTCCCAAAATTACGTCTGCACGACAGTCAAGCAGACACGGTTTTGACGTCGGCTTGGTCGAGGTTCCGGGTTCATTAAGAAACCTAAGAAGTCGTGTAATGACTAACTAACCCTCATTCGCATATCTGCGAGGAAAATTAAGATCCAATGTCTCCATAAATCGATCATAATGTGGTGAAATATGCATAATGACGTTGTATAAAATCGTAGAATATAAAAATTGAAAATATAAATTACTTCCTTCCAGTCAGAAGGTTGGAATGCAATACCAGAGTCAAAATAAGGGTAGGAGCTATCTCAAAGCTTTCACGGTGCGTTTTGTCCATCGTTGGTGGATTATCAACTCATGCTCCTTGAAGTTATCACCAACATGAGCCATACGGGCTCAATATGCATGCCTATGAAAATTAAAATCTCATATTTAGGAGTTCACACTAGTGCCACACATAATTTAGGCGATCTACGATAGAAGAATATGCAAGAATATATTATTCATTGCATCGGTTCATTGTACTGTACCAGGTTTCTGAGAGATCGGAACATTCCCTGGTTAATTGGAGGTAATTGATATATGCACCATGTATAATTTATTGAAACTAAGATGGAGAATAATGTACAAGTAGATTAACATTATAGTAGTGGTTCATTATACCAAGTTACAAGATCACTTTAATATGACTGAGATTTTCGAAGTGAAATGCCGTGTCCTGTTGTTCAGATTACACGTAAAAAGGAGGTTCCGTGGCTCATAATCACAAGATTTACGGTCACGTAAAACTGCAATCTTCCCTCCCTACTTTTACTTTAATATGACTCAAGATATTGAAGTACATTTTGAAAATAGCGCACGGTCAACATCTTGAATTTTCGTTAATAACTGAATTACATTATACGTCGATATATTCAGTTCTAAATGCAGATTCTCTATGCCATGTCTCACTACACTTAGGTAATTAGGGTGATAGAAAAGGAGATTCAATTCATGGAATTCGCGTGGTCGACATGTTGGGTTTGTGTTCATGACGTTTCTGGACGTAACTTACGTGAACTTGTATCACATTCCACTAAAGTCGTATACCATTTCAGGCTGATTTCTTTAATAACGTCCTACATATTGATGAAATACTTCGCACAGTCACCCTGATAAAATTGTGACACTTATAAAAGGTGAACTACACTAGAAGATATTATAAAATAATATTTTACTTGTAGCATCGGTTCATTATACCAGGTTTCACTAAGATTGCATCAAAGGAGCATGCCGAATTTTGAAAGCAGATCAAATGACTTAAAATCAGCACGTTGCCCTTATGCTATGACTACATACCAGATGTTGTGAATTACAAGTTTTGGGCGCCTTATTGCCACTTGCCAGCGAGGAGAGGTAAAATAGGGCATTATGAAGTAAAGTAAACACATTCCCTAAAGTTAAAGACTAGTAGTCAAAATGAAAGCAAATAACTCTTTTTATATATGTACCGCAGAGTATCGTCGTTGCCAATATAAAATCTGTGATGTTCCAATGTTTCTTAGTTCTAAGCTTTTTCATAGAACTGGACACAAGCTGCCTCCTATTCTTGCAGTACACTATTCAGTGGTGGTGGTGGTGCTGGCCATCGGTTTGAGCAGCAAAATAAGAAGCTAAACATAGGAAAATAAGAGCATATTCTATATACTCTCTGTAAAACAGAATTATAACAGGGAAAACTGTAAGGAAGTGAGCATTTTATTGCTTAAGAACACTCGGGGAAAATTACAGTAAAACCCAAGAAGGTAGAGTAAGAATGCGTCTCAGTAGGCACCATGAAACTAATGACTCATTGTTTAACTCGTTAAAGATATTAGGCACAGTGGTGTACGGGTTGCATGCTTGCCTTTTATCTACGAGGTCCTGGGTTCGATCTCCGGCCAGGAATGTTTGAACAGACTTGAGGCTGGAACGGGATGCACCTCATGATGACAATTGAGTAGCTCTCTGATCCGAGAGGAAGCAAATCTGGTCAAGATGGCCAAGCTTAATGGGTGAGGAAACACGTCTTGCAGACCACGCCGCACGCCACACGCCGCAATCAGCAGGCCATATGACTGAGAAGCGGTCGCTTGGTAGGCCCAGGCCCTCAGTGGGCTGTAGAGGCGCAGGTGTGTTTTAGTACTGTATGTGGGAAATTGATAGCGAGACGTAGCTGGTTTTGAAATAAGGATTACATAATACATTAACTGGGAAAGAATTCAACAGATGTCATCATACGGCAGGTACCGATGAGAATTAATACTCGCAAAAGGATGTGGAAATTACTTTCTTTAAATTCTAGAGACGGATAACCTCGACGTTCTGCTTCTTTAAAACAGTTACTACTACCATGATGACCTTTGGGTGGACTGATAATTGCTCTGCCTATACATTGTTCTAAATGTCCGCTTTTTATTAAAAAAAAAAGTGATTAAGAACCTTGTCACTAGTATGGTGTGGAATTGTTAATTTTTAATTGAAAATTCCAGTTTTGCCATGAACATTTTCAAGAAAATATTTAGGTGAGATCAAAACCACTCACATGTTCTTAAAGTGTTCTACTTTAACCTATCAGAACCATAAGGACCCATTCTTCGTCTTTGGCAGGAATGTCCAGTTTTGAAGGCAAGCCCCACTTGTGGAATTTCATATGTTCCATGTTTACCTGATATTTCCCAACATGCTATCCATCTATATTCTGAATTCTAATAAATAACCCGCACACTTTTGAAGATACATATTCGTGAATAGAAATTTCCGCACGAGAAGGAATATTACAGCACTGATTGCATATTCATGGTGTAGTCATGTCCACTGCATGTTAGCTTTAATGAAGGTTCTCGCGGTTAAATGCTGAATGCTGATTCCATTTAGTGTTTGTCTGGTTTTCAGCGTGAATGAAGATATCATCTTATTCCAAAGAGTAGAGTACATCTGTAGCGAAGGAGATACCTGAGGAGAACTGCAACTTAAATGGAAGGTGAGCCACGCCACACACTGTATATTAGTCTACTGCTCATTAGGGAACTCGTGATAGCCTGATGAGCTAAGTGCTAATCAACTACAAGCATTGTGCAGCGCATTAGGAAACACCTGCTGAACTACCTGAAGACCTGCCAATGGTACGCATTGCGTAAGACAGTCCATTAGGAAATACCTGCTGAACCAACTGAAGACCAGCCAATGGTACGCATTGCGTAATACAGTCCATTAAGAAACACCTGCTGAACTAACTCAATACCTGTCAATGGTACGCGTAGCGTAGGACAGTCCATCAGGAAACACCTGCTGAACTAACTGAAGACCCGCCAATGAGACGCATTGCGTAAGACAGTCCATTAGGAAGCACCTACTGAACTAACTCAAGACCCGCCAATGAGACGCATTGCGTGAGACAGTCCATTAGGAAACACCTGCTGAACTAACTCAAGACCCGCCAATGGTACGCATTGCGTAAGACAGCCTAAGGAAACACCTGCTGAACTAACTCAAGACCTGCCAATGCTACGTATTGCTACGCATTGCGTAAGGCAGTCCATTATGAAACACCTGCTGAACTAACTGAAGACCCGCCAATGGTACGCATTGCGTAAGACTCTCCATTAGGAAACACCTACTGAACTAACTCAAGACCCACCAATGGTACGCATTGCGTAAGACAGCCTAAGGAAACACCTGCTCAACCAACTCAAGACCTGCCAATGGTACGCATAGCGTAAGACAGTCCATTGAGAAACCCCTGCTGAACCAACTGATGAAGTTGAAACGTATCTTAATATTCTCTATGACCATACAACAATTCAGGATATCAGGAACTGATTCGGAGATATAAAATGCCGGTGAAATATTTCGTGCCGTCACCATGTTGGATTGATGAAGCGTATTAAGATTTGAAAGGCACGGTCGAGCTCGCACAATGTTATAGTTTCTCCTTACCCAGTTTCATTGAAATCGGTCCAGCTCTTTAGGTTTTATTACTGCACGCACACACGGACAAAGGGTGATTTCATAGGCCTATTTTTTCGTATGATGAAAATAGGCTAATAAAAATGAAAGGCGATGGTAAGTGACTGCCTAGGTCATTAACATAGAGGTAAACAAACAGCAAATATCGTATAAAAAGATGTTGTTGAAATGAATGCTGAGGAGCAGCGCGGATCCTTGAGTAAAATTTGAAAATCGGAATTTGGTGTCATCATAAATATTCAGTTGGGCATCATAATGGTAATTAGGAGCTCCTAAGATTCTTCCGTTGATAAAACTTGAACAATTCAATTTCATCCGTCTTTCAGTGAATTCGTACCTCTTACGAATCTAACCTTGCTCTTATATTTGTATATAAACTGGTTTTCAGTACGATACTTCAGCTTTTTCTTGTGCCATGTGACGGGACGTCGGGAGTTGTATTCTGCAATTCCAAGAGGAAATCCCGAACTGTCATTACAGTTTATTCCCCTAAAATCCAACACAAGTTGGAGTAGTTTCCAGCATTAAGCAAAGGAACAACCATTTTCTTGCAACCCATGCAGGGCGTGGCGTTTGGTTTACACATCTTGCATTAGCTCGCGCAATGAAATCAACTCTTCTATTTCCATCCTCCATGCTCTAACTCAGGGCATGCCAACTGGTGTAGTTGTGACACAAATATGTGGGAAAGTAGCAAAGGAAATACGTGTGACGTCTGCAGTGATTTCTTTACCTGTATTGGTCGAGTGATGGGGAGTTGGTAGAAGTAGAGAGTTATTCAATCCTAATCTACGCACTTCATTTCTCAGTCACGCACCTGAGGAAGTGAACAGTAGTGCTACAAGCTCTGATATTTCAGTGTACGACTCTGGCTAGATTTGTTCTAGAGCTGGTAATAAGCGATGTTCGGGGAATAATCGATTATTCGAATAGATTGATATTAATCGTAAATGATTAATCGACAGACCGTTCGATCGATTAATTGACTAATCAAACAATTGATCAATCGGATAACCAAAGAATCGATTATATGATTAGTAGACAAAAATAAGAAAATCATTTTTAAATGTGAGGTCATCCCTTAAGTTGAGTTACGCTCATTTTCGGAGTGACGTAAATTATAGAAATCTATAAAAGTTACTTTCTGCCTAGAAATAGTCTACAAAATATCCTTCCTTGTTTATGTTAACAATGACTAATTAAGAGTCAGCGACAGTGGAAGGACAAACATTAATCAAATTGGGAAGGGTTTCGAAAAAAGAAAACGAAAACAAAGGATTTTCACCAAAGATTTTAAATTCTTTAATGTTCGACCCTGACTATTATGTGTCTGAAAACTGTATCATAATGATGGTCATTATAACACTATTTTTCATTATGAAACAGTTTCTCCCACCAATCACAGCTCAAGAAATAGTTTTTTGACCAATTAGATAAGGATACCTTCGCGCATACGCTCAAAATCCAACATGTCTATATAAATTACCGAAAGTGCACCGTCCATATGCTCGCGTAAATAAACTGGTGAATATGAGACAAGAAATAGCACTGTACCTTAATATACCCAAATCCAATTTCTACACAGCGCGTTGATTTCAAACGACTACGGTGATAGTTTTACTGAATACTGGTTCACGATCTGCACATCTGCATTGAAGCACACAGAGCGCATGCGTCGGTCGGCCAGAGAGCTTGGAACACGGAGATATGCTACCTAGCGCACCACCCGATCACAAAATTCTAGTTACTGAACAGATATTTATGAATATTTATGTTAAAACATGTAATAAAGTTATAATTATCGTCGAACATAAACAGTCGTATGCAACTCGCCTATAATGGTAATTAAGACACTCGTATGGAAATTATAAAACTCGCTAAAGCTCGTTTTATAAACATACTCGTGTCTTAATTATAGCCATTATAGGCTCGTTGCATAATGTACTAGTTCAATGTTAACAATTTAAGATAGGAATATATTTTATTTTATTTTTAGCATAGTTTTCACAAAATATGTGTATTATTTTAAAATATATGATACAATACACTATATTTTAATTAATTAAACGTCTATTTTGGTTCTGTGAGAGCGTAGTTAAATGAACGAAGTACATCGATTAATCGACAAAACAACTAATCGATTATTCGACCAACCGATTAATCGATTGTACGACCAAATGATTAATCTATTATACGACCATTCAATTATAAGCACAATAGATTAAGCGTTATTTGTAGCAATTAATCGATTTTTTGCTTCGATTAATCGCTTATTCAACACTGAAATTAATCGATTAAAAGTATCAGCCCTAGTTCTAACGTTCACCTGTGTTTTCCGAGCCGGCTTACGTCTTGCTTGCTCGCCCGTTTACATAGCCTAACAGAGAGTACATGGAGTGGGTGGGGAGCAGGAGGTATTGTCTGTGTGCTGTCTACAGATGGACACTTACAGTGTATTAATATTAATACTGTAGTAACTAAAAGACCCGTGCTGCTCCGCAGCATTCGTTTCAGCAATCGTATAGCACTTCTTTCCATACGAGACCAAGGTTGCAGGTTCGTATCCTGGCGCAGTCAACTGGCATTTGAGGGTGCGCAAATGCGAGGGAGCCGTGTCAGTAGATTTACTGGCACGTTAAAGATCCCTTTCGGGGTAAAATTCTGGCACCCCGGCGTCTCTAAAAGCCAGAGTAGTTAAAAGGGACGTAAAACCAATAACATTATTATTTCTATACGACATTTGCTTTTCATTGTGGTGATGGATGACATAATGACCCGAGTGGCACAAGTAATTGGGGAAGGAAAGATGAAAGCAATGGTGTTTGCAGATGATTTGATGATTTGGGGAAACAAGGAGGAGGAGGTACAGGAACAGTTGGACGTGTGGGAAGGAATAATACAAGGGTATGGGATGAAATTTAGCATAAATAAGAGTGAGATGGTGATCACAACAAGGAAGAAGGAAAGAACTACAACGGGAATAACAATTGGTGGGGAACAGCTGAAGAAAGTGGAGAGTTTCAAGTATCTGGGAAGTCTGATACAAGATAATGGAAGAAACGATAGAGAAATAAATGAGCGGGGGAGGCAGGCAGAAGCATTTCGGAGGAGTGTGAGAAGCATGTTAAGGAGCAAGGATGTCCCTCAGAACAGCAAAAAGATCATATATCGGACGTACTATGTCTCTATCCTGACGTATGCCTCGGAGACCTGGGTTATGAAAGGAAGGGAGAAGAGCAAAATACAGGCCAGTGAGACGAGGTTCTTGAGAATCAGTATTGGAGCTACAAAGATGGACAGAATAAGAAATGAGAGGACCAGAGAATTAATGAAGGAGGAACCATTACAGGATGGTATAGAGAAATCTAGACTTAGATGGTATGGACATGTAAAACGAATGGAGGAGAAGAGGATACCCAGGAGAGTACACGAGACGAAGTGGGAAGGAAAGAGACCGAGAGGAAGACCGAGATACAGGTGGCTGAAGGGGGTGGAAGAAAGCGTGAAGAAGAGAGGAGAAGACTGGACAAGGGTGGAGGCTGAGAGATGGTGGGAAGACAGAAGACGTTGGAGAGGCTTGTGTTCCAAACAGACCCGGCCAGTGGCTGGAAACTGTGCAAGATGATGATGATGATTTGCTGTTCGCTTGACTTTTGGTTCTGTTTGAATTTTGACGTCTTGACAGGATATTTATCGCGATAGTATGACATACAGCAGTCCATGTTCATTTTTGGGTGCTAAAATAACTATTTTTGAAAAGCGTGAAATATTGTTATGTTCGGATGTCGGTTCAAGGCGAAACCGTTCGGACATTCAACCCCAGTTCAACATGGTAAGCAAAAACCTCACTAGCCTATAAAAAGCTCCGGGTTCAGGTCATAAGAGCTTGTTCAGTCATTGCATTGGCGGAAGCCAGACCATCGCAGAAGTCGATTGGCTGCCGATTGAGAGATGGGCAAGTTGAGACGTCGGGTGCTCGTTGATCAAAGTGTACGGAGCTCAGGCGGTAAGTGGGAGCACCATCGCTAGAAAAGCTGAGGGAACAGGTGACAGTTTTTCAATTTTACTTCAGGATTGAATTATAACTCAACGTAATCCTTGTGTCCACGGTGGTAGCTCCTTTCCTCCCATACTCAATAAACTGGGCGTTAAAATTTCCAACTGGTTCATTGGGGAGTATTATCGGAATTCTGGAATCACATCCCGCTCCCAATTGCTTGTATAGTAGGGACTGTACTGTAATCCCGATCAGAAGCTATCGGTAGGCACACGATAACGACCCTGGCACAAAACCTCGCAGAACCACTGATCGGCCTATGACTTAAGTCCATGACAGCAGGTGGGGATACAACAGTAACTTTCAGCGTAGAAATTTCACTTCCATATATTTCAGTGTTGATATCAGGTTCAGCAATGATGGAGGGTGGTAAGTTGACTAATTCTGATTTTTCGCCATTAACGCGAGGGTATCCACCGTTACCAATTTGCATCTACAAATTCGTAAAGTCACGTTGATCTGTATCCACTTACATGTTTTTGCTGACTTGAAACATTTTGATTAATGGCCACTGATGATCTTACAAATACTTGGACTGAAGGTGCTCTAGATCTGTGAGGCACAACAGGTAATACCTGCCTAAAATCTCCTCCTAAGCTTATCATTTTTCTACCGAACGGCACTTCGTTATTCATGATGTCACTCAGGAGACAATTTACAACATCAACGCGTGCTTATTAGCCATAGGGGCTTCATCCATGATATATAATGAATGCTAAATGAGTATGAAAAGCTTCTTTACTGTTAACGTTTATTCCTGACACAGAACGTTCATTTACATTCAGGGGTAACTTAAACTGACTGTATACAGTGCGCTCCTGAGGTTGGGACGATTGCACAAGGTTGCTGCGATACCAGTCAATACAAAAAATACATTTAACCACAAATTTGTGCAACTGTGAATCATGCATGTGTGCGTGCGTGCGTGCGTGAGCGTGTATATGTGTGTGTGCGTGCCTGTATCTTCCCGTTTATTTATTAATTGTATGATATAGACGTCGAGTTCAGCAGATTATGTGTATATAGCAATGTAAAGTTGTAAATTGTATATATGTAACATATCAGATTTGTATAGATTTAATGAACGGAGATGGAGACACTGCTGTGTATGTGGGGCTTGCCCTTTCTCTATCTGCCGTCCATAAATTGTAGGCACAATTTTTGATAAATAAATAATAATAATAATAATAATAATAATAATAATAATAATAATAATAATAATAATAATAATAATAATAATAATAAGCATTGGTGAAGAAATGTTTTCCCGGTGTTCCCTAGACCATCAATAAAATTTGCATTACTCATCCTCCCATTGCTGTTATGTACTAATCTCATAATTTCGGTACTTATAGTCGTTAGGTTTTCGTTTGCTTGATCAATCATCCGACTTAATTGATCCTCATTAAAGTTTGGACAATTCATTGGTAAATTACCAGTAATAACTGGCAAATGTAGAGAAGTAATGGAAAGGCAATGGAGAATTTAATGTGTTAGATATACAGTATGTATAATTACAATTTAGACCTTATCCCAGGAGCATCAAGAATTTTCATCAGCGTGAATGATTTGATCACCGAAGGGGTGCTAAAATAGTTATTTTTGAAAAGAGTGAACTGATAAGCAATATTAGGTTCGTGAAACTGCAGATAATATTCTGATAACGACTCTTTGAAAATGTTTCGTGACTGCCTTACATTTGAAGAAGAATAAACGATACATATGTAAGAAAATAATTGTCGTAACTGAGAGGGCATCTGGAATTGTGACGGATCTTCCAAATAACGCTGTTATTCAATGCCATCAATCAGCAAACCTCACTCCAGGTGTACCAGCCTGCAGGATCTATGAACATATAAAACAGTTGTCTATTCTATTTGCCCATAACATGTTTAACAATTTGCTTTCTAAACTGAGTAATTAAAACTGTTTGTTGTACACACAATATTCCAATGGCCTGAACAGGCATTTACCGTCGCCTTTCATAACATCTGTGATTGAGGTTCGCCTCTAACTCGTCACCTTGATTGCGAACACAACCTCTCTGACAAGGAGCATGTAATAACAGAGTATGGACTCTCAGGTAAATCACCGATTCGTTAAATGCAGGGTGATTGCGTCATTGTTTGGGCTTCAACTCAAAAGCATGTTACGCGCACATGATAATTCCAACGCCACTGAGATGCAATAACTGACCGTATATAGTAGCAATAAATATAAGTGACCGAAGGACCTAGGTTGCTTTCGCCTAGTATGTTAGCCAACTTATGAAATGAGAGGAAATCGGATCGAGAGTGATTATTCCGGTTATACATCGTAATTAGTACTTTAAAGCAACTACGTTTTCTGATTTAACATCAAAATATCACTTAGTTTGAATATTAAGAGGCAATGGACACCCCAAAATTGAATTTTGTACGTACGTTTAGGTCTAAGACGTTGGTACGTTTTTTTCGAGAGAAAAAAAAGAACTGTCGATTTTTAGCTTACTTTCGATTTTTGCAAAAAAAAATGAAAGTAGACTTATGAGATCTACACAGGGCCAAAAATAGTGTGTCTGTGTGTCTGTGTGTGTGTGAGTGAGTGTGTGTGTGTGTGTACTCTGAATGTCTGTCCCCCCCTATCAGTTCGAACACGGTGAAACCGAATTAAACGAAATTTAATACAGAGGTAGCACTAGCAAAGGGCACCTCAGAGTCATGTTTTATATCGCCGCCATCTTGACGGATACGTGATGGCGGCCACCCAAATGTTCAAAGCTTAAATCCAAATTACGACTAAACTAATCATCCGATCTCTACCAAATTTTGCAACGTTAAACCGTTATGTATGAAGAATCTTTCTACCTAACTACAAGGTCATCAGCCCAATAATTTGCGGATGGCTGCCATGAATGTGTGCAAATCGATTCCCCCAATGTATTCAAACACGGTGTAACCGAATTGAACAAATGTTGGTACAGAGGTAGCACTAGTAACGGGCACCGCAGTGTGATGTTTTATATCGACGCCATCTTGACGAAAACGTAATGGTGGCCACCCAAATGTTAAAAGCTTAAATCAAATTACGACCACCATAATCATCTGATCGTTACCATATTTTGCAAAATTATACCTTTATGTATGAAGAATCTTTTGACTAAACTACAAGGTCATCAGCCCAATAATTTGCGGATGGCAGCCATGTATGTGTGCAAATCGATTCCCCTATCAATTCAAACACGGTGAAACCGAATTGAACGAAATTTGGTACAGAGGTATCACTAGCAAAGGGCACCTCATTGTCATGTTTTTATATTGCCGCCATCTTGACGGAAACGTAATGGCGGCCACCCAAATGTTCAGAGCTTAAATGAAATTACGATCAACCTAATCATCTGATCTCTAATAAATGTTGCAACAACATACCTTTATGTGGTATGCATCTCTTGACCGAACTACAAGGTCATCAGCCCAATAGTTTGCAGATAGCGGCCATGTATGTGTGCAAATCGATTCCCCATATAAATTCAAACACGGTGAAACCGAATTGAACGACATTTGGTACAGAGGTAGCACTAGCAAATGGCAACTCAGTGTCATGTTTTATATCGTCGCCATCTTGACGGAAACGTAATGGTGGCCATCCAAATGTTCAACGCATCAATCAAATTACGACTAACCTAATCATCTGATCTCTACCAAATTTTGCAACAACACACCCTTATGTGAGAAGCGTTCTTTGACAAAGCTACAAGGTCATCAGTCCAATAGGTTGCATATGGTGGCCATGTATGTGTGCAAATTGATTCCCCCTAGCAATTCAAACACGGTAAAACCGAATTGAACGAAACTTGACACAGAGGTAGCACTACTGTAGCAAAGGTTATCTTTGTGTCATGTTTTATATCGCGCCATCTTGACGGAAACGGAATGGCGGCCACCCAAATGTTAAAAGCTTAAATAACATTACGATCAACCTAATCATTTGATCTCTACCAAATTTTGCAACAACATACCTTTTTGTGGGAAGCTTCTTTTGACTGAACTACAAGGTCATCAGTCCAATAGTTTGCAGATAGCGGCCATGTATGTGTGAAAATTGATCCCCATATCAATTCAAACACGGTGAAACAGAATTGAATGAAATTTTGTACAGTGGTAGCATTAGCAAAGGGAACTCCATATTCATATTTAATATCCGAATAGCACGTTGTATTTCAACAAGCTACTACAACCAACATTCAATTATACTCCTGGAAAAGGACAAAGGGTTATAACTAGGGCTCGGATTCGAGCATATTTGCATATTTTTTCCTGAATAGTACACATTGAAAGAAGCCTTTCGGTGGTATTTTCGCCTCTCCGGGACCAACAGAATTGAAATTTATCGAACATATAAATGCATAAAACCGCGGTTTCCAGAATAGAAGCATATAAATGCATATTCTCGTGGTTTTCGTCTAAATAGTTTGTTTTTCTTCGAATTCCCCCCCCCCCCCCTCCGAATTCGGGCACTGACCAGCCTTAAGGTTCGAAAACAGAAATAATTATTGAGAAGCCTATCTGGTGCGAATAATAGAACCGCAGGTTTTTAACCTTTAGTGAGGTTGTTCTCCTCATTGAAACTTTTATTGACTGATTTAAGAAAATCATTCAAAACTGAAAACATAAAAATATTCTTGTTGTACAGACCAATGCAGATATACTTCATTGACTCGCCTAATTCTAATTATAAGAAAACTTCTCTTATATATACTTGAAGAACTTGAATGCGAGTATATTGCAGTGTATCATACATCCAATTAGAAAATAAAGCTCGTATATAAAGGTATGTCATTGGTTTTTTCGTTTCACTTTCCTTTTTATAGTTTTTAACGGTGTTTTTCGAGCATATTCTGCATATTTAACCGCATATAATAGTTTTTTCGAGCATATCTATCGAGCATTTAATGTATTTTTCGAGCATATCTATCGGGCATAAAACAAATGGTTTTCGAGCATATCTGGAGATTTTATCGAGCATATCGATCCGAGCCCTATGCATTTAGGAGAAAGCAGGCTGTATGTTCTTTACTGAACATCTTGTTATTTCCTACTTTTTACATTTGTTTAGCCCTTTTAATACGTGTAAGTACATGCGAATGGTCAATTTGAAGTTTTAACGTAAAAAAAATAAATCATGAAGTTTCATGCAAGTTTGCAATATTATGGTACCACAACCTCAAAATTACCGTACCCCTATTCCAACCCAGTACACCACTATGGCTGATTTCTTGTCTGCTATACCTCCTTCTCTAAATAAATATACTGTATATGCCCAAGAAATGTCATTTCATTGCAATTTACTTGCCCTCAAGGGTTAAATAATTTTCAACTGTATCTACAGAAAATCTATAAGCAGGGTTGAGGATTGTCTTCATGGTAATGTGAAAGCGGATTTTCCAGGCAGTACACATTGTACATTCTTTCACACGTGAGTCATAACTTCTGATATGTAAACGTCAATGGATTTGTCGACTGGAGACAGGATTGAAGAGGACCATGCCGGGCTGCACTCAGATGATCGGCTATGCTGCAGGGCGGTGGAAAACAACTGACCACCCACAGCCAAGTACACTCCAACTCAGGAAATCCTCTTGTCAAGCTCCTATCAATCCTCAGGCTGAAGAAGCTATTAACTCAAACAGGAACATTTATGGTAAACATGATTTTTTAGCCCGTAAAGCAACGCAATTCAAGTTAACGCAGCATTTCTTTCAAGAAATAAGAGGAAGGAGACATTTGGAAGATGTGGTTGAGCGAAATGGTGGAGCACTTTATCAAAGAATTTGCATTCATAACCCCCCACCTCAGGTTAATAGCAATTAAAACCTCGTGTTTGGGGCATGTTAAAAAGACTCCTGCAGGGCAAATGTATGGAGCCACACATATTACTGTTAAATACACAGAGAAAAATATCTGCATCACAGGAATTGTGCCCATCGTGTTAAAAGAGAGAGGGGAAAGAGTGTGTCCTACAGACAAGTTGTCAATATTCTTGAAAATATTCTATGCCCTTTAATATAAATTTAAATTGGTCTTTAACCTCACCCATTATCTCACAACATGTGTGTTTTGAAATGTGCACATTAAATGCTAAAATCTATCGTTTTAAAGTTAGGCAATGATGACATTGTTGCTTTGTTGAAGAAGGACTGGTGGAGATCAAAAAATCTGCACGTATACCTACCCCCTTTTTTCTTTTTTTGTCGTGTGGCCTCCTGAGAGGCCGAGTGCAGGCCTTTCTAGTCAACACCCGTGGGCGACCTGCGAACCGGAATGAGAGATGAATTAATGAATGAATGAATGAAACTAAGCAAGGATGTGGAAGAAAGCGGCCGTGGCCTGTCAGAAGGTCCCAGCATTTGCCTAGAGTTGAAAATGGGAGACCACGGAAAACCATTTCAAGGATGGCCGAAGGTGGGGCTCGAACCCACGTCCACCGAGTCAGCAGAGAGCTTGGCCCCATGGCCGAACGCTGCGCTTTAGCGAGCGTAGCTACCGCTGTCGGCATACCTACACCTAATTATTATTCTTTCAGAGGGATCGGAGATGAGATATATACAATGAATTGCTATACAAATTGAAACAATATTTCAATGATCCGGCATCCAATGCACTACCAGCATTGAAATATTGCATTAATTTAAGTCGATGTGGGTCCACCTAGCCAATGTTTACAGCCAGATGTCGTAACAGATGGCAACATCACAAGGAGCTGATAAAAAGATGAATAAATGAATGAATGTGACCAAGCAGTTGGAATGAAGCGACCATGTCATATTGGGAGGTACCGGCCTGACCATTGGGGGAGGTTGTAATTGGTAAACCTGACAAAAAAAATCCAAAACCGGTCGACAGAAAGATTGGCCCCATGGCCTAGCACTGCACTTACATGAATGCAGCTACCAAATATGTAAAAACTTTACATTAAACTATAATACAGTATAAGCCGGCCCCGTGGTGTTGGGGTAGCGCGCCTGCCTCTCACTCGGAGGCCCCGGGTTCGATCCCCGGCTCCGGCAGGGATTTTAAAACTGACGTGAGGGTTGGAACGGGGCGCACTCAGCCTCGTGATGACAATTGAGTAGCTGCCTGACAGTGAGACAGCGCCCCGATCACGAAAACCAAGATTAACGGCCGAGGGGACCCGACGCGCTGATCACGCGTCACCCCAATATCTGCAGGCCGAATGGCTGGACAGTGGTCGCTTGGTCGGCCTTAGCCCGTCATGGGCTGTATAGTGCCAGGGGTTGTTTTTTGATAATACAGTATACACACATGTACTGTAGTGCAATGTAAAAATATTGTATCTCCTTTAGAAATTACTACAACATTAACATACTGTTACACCAGATTATATATATATATACTGTATATCCCGAATAATTTTACAGCACGTGTGCCAACCGTCCAACTCTGCCTGCGGGTGTATTCCATCTCTCTCACCCATGGGGGGGGGGGGGGGGGGGGATCCAATTCATAAGACAAGTAAGAAGCCTGAAAGAATGGCCTCCTTTAAGCCGCCTCGTACGATAGGCATAGGATATCATGGTTGTGGTCTAAGCCCCCACCCACAGGGGGCTGCAGTGTTGAAGCCACCCAAAGAAATGATATGTGTTGTTGATTCTTTTCGGGGCTTTGCGACACTGTGGTCATGTAGCTCCGTGTACTTGGGTGTGTGTGTGTGAAATTTGTCTGATTACCTGTGTTATTGTGAAGGCTCTATTAGTGCGCGTAGTTGTAACTCAGATGAGGATTAGGAAGGAGGCGGCTGTGGTCTTAATTAAGCATTCGCCTGGAATAGAAGTGGGGAAACCACAGAAAGCCACTTCCAGGATGGCTGAGGTGGGATCGGAACTCACCTCTTCTCAGTTTTTGCTTCATGAGGCTGAGTGTACCCTGTTCCAGCCCAACCCTCAGGCCAGAATTAAACTTCTTGGCAGAGCTGGGAATCGAACCCGGGCCTCCGCGATGACAGTCAAGAGTACTAGCCATTACACAATGAGGCAGACAAGAAGTTATGTATATGGTCAGTCACTGTGCATAGTTGTTGTGCGACAATAGGCAGTACTCCTGATCTGGCAATTGGTATCCGGGTTACAATAGCAGTGGCATCCACATTCACAGTTGTTCCAATTAAGACTTTTCTACCTCTGAAGGGACAAAGTTCCAGAGGCATTTCGTGATAATAGCAAGTCTATTTATTTAGCATATGGTATACAAATATATTATTACAAATGAACAATAATTATCAATGAACTAAACTACAAACATCTAGACCTTGTACAGTACATACTCAATACATTTTGGGGTTGCCAACAAGAAATCTTCAAATCGCCCTCCGTATGCTCTGATGCTGCATACCTCCCCGATGTGCTCAACAGTCTGTCGCGGCGCACCACAATCGCATACTGGTGAGGACAACATTCTCCTTTTAAAGAGTGAATCCCCGCGTCTTCCATGTCCCGTCCTAAGACGGTTGAGCATTGACCATACCTTGCGAGGTTGATCAAACCCAGGAACTGTCTCACTGATGCATGGCGTTGCCTGGTATGTAGCTGGAGCATTTTGAGTCCATTATCTCCTCCAGGAATCGGTAGTGTTGAATCCGATGAGGTTGATGACAAGTGCAAGTGGTGGATGTCTCGAACGAAGTCTGTTGATCCTGAGGTCTGAGATGTCAGAGTGTACCGGTAGTCCAGGGTTCGCTAAGATCTTGTTGTATTCTCTGATCAAAGCTACTTTCCTTTGCAGATTAGGGGGTGGTATTGTGCCCGTTTAGACCGAAGTCCGGACGACCACATATGAAGGGTACAGGGAAAGAAGGGGCCCATCAACATTTTACTAACTTTTCAGTAGAAGCATTTTAAACTTCAAAACCCTGTAAAATCTGTTATTTGTGTATATTTTGAAGTCTAGTAATTCATAAATCTTGGTATATTTGTTATAAATGTGTTACTAAATTTCATTGTGGAATTTTAAGGTTTAATAAGGCAAAACATATTGAAATGTTCCGTAACTACATAAATTTGTGGGAAAAAAAGGGGCTCATTGCACTGAACTATTATCTTATGTCTCTGTATTATTGTCAATTTTTATTATCATTACTAAAATAACACTAGCAATACATAAACTATGAACATTGGCTTCTAACAAGCACAAAATCACAATATATAATAATTTTAGCAATTAGCCTACTTAATACCTATGACGTCCATCACATTACATAACATAGGCTACAGTTCATTTATGAGGTATTTTGGAGAAATAATCCCTTGCCTCATCGCCACAGAATCTTATTAATTGTTGCAAATCTTTGAACTTCTCATCAGATATGGGCAATGCTCTTAGGGAAGAAAAGCAGTGTATTATAATTCATTGCGCTATATTGGGATAAATGAAGGTAAGAATTACACCAAGAAGGGAATGATACACTTCCCTTCATAAGCATCCCCTGGCAGGTCAAATTGGCCTTCAGGATGATTAGAAGCATCATGTCTCTTCAGTTTCGCCGTTATGGAGATGGATTCCCAAGCGCCGTTGTAAGTGGTCCGAAAGCTCAATAATGGTCTTTTCTGAATCTTGATCTCTGTTACTGGCCGGGATGGAAATGGTGACTTTTTTGCATACTTCTCATCTAAGAAGTTCTTCCAACTCCTAATCATTGTGTGGTCAACTGTTACAACTTCGAACTGTGAGGTCTTCTGACGTGCGGTTTTTATGATAGAGATCCAGTAACTAGAAACAATTGCCTGGGCTTTTGAAATCACCAAACCCATGTTCTTATCGTTCTCCAGATAGGAATGGCCCCTTACTGGGAAAGTTACGGTGATGGACTCCAGTTTTTTCTCAACGTTCACCAAGTTGTAGAGGAACCGAAAGAAAGTGAAGTTCTTCCGTTGTCCACTACACGAGTCGCAGAAAATACTCAGATGCTTTACGTTTGAATGTAAATGGTTGTAGATGAAGTGATGCAACAAGGAGCATACATCGTCACTTCCCTTTTTGCCTTCATGCTCCGGATATACATAAAAACACTTCGGGAAGTGGACAGTACATGGATGTTGAATGCAAACACAGATAACTGTCTCTTGTAGTAGACATCATTCGTGGAGATGTTAGGAACAGCCAAATTTTTCCCATAGTCGAAGCAAATCGCCTCAAATTCGCATTGTATTTTCGCATTCTCCTTATCTCTTATTTTTCTCATATAAAATGCTTCTGCTTTCTTCTTATGAACGGTGTTCATTAATGTCAGCCGAAGCAATTCATCATCCAATCTGCGAACCTCTTCCGAGCTAGATTTTAGTTTATTCTCTGCTTCTATACTTTTCTTTTTAACAATATAGTCGTCGCATATGCTGCAGGTATCAGTCCTGGGATAACCAAAGGCAATGTTGAAATCCCTACCGAATATGCTCCTGTAAGTCTCATAGCTTACTTGAATGGCTGGATGTTTTTCTTTGAACATTTGAAACATCTTGTTAATATTTAGATCTTCCGGCAGGTATAGTTTGGAGGAATCATGTAAGCTGTAGGGCTTTGACGGCCTTTGAAGGAATTTATATGTTGACGTATACTACTTTCAGTGTCAATACTAAGTTTATGGTGTTGTTGTCCATGTTTCCCTCGCATATCCATCGGTGCAGAACATGTGGTTTGCAACGATTTCACAAGATACCGATTTTTTTCTTTCTTATGCCGTGTATAGCCATAAAGGCTTTGCGGCATACATCAAATTCTTTCACAACTTCCGTGTCATCTTCTCTAACTGGACCCCGAACCTTGTACTTGTATGTGGCACCATAATGTACAGCAGATTCACTAGTTGAAGGTCTGCTTACCGGTAGAACAGAAATTAATCCACAGAGGTACATATTCTGTTCATCATGTGTTTCAAGAGGATTGAATTGTTGTAAGATCTTGTATCTTCTGGAACAGTCTGAAAACAATGGTGCTTGCAGTTACAGCCATTCCCCATTTCATGGGACTGCAGTCTTAGCTTTTTATTAGCTACAGACAGTCTACCATACGATTTACGTTTCTTTGTTTTCGGTGCCATAATATCTTTCACTTGTGAGCGCTCCATATTACCGACACATAGTTAAGTAACACAGTGGTAGTCTACAATCACTTGTCCCCACCCACACACAAACAACACTGCCTAGCCTACCTGCTGCAGCTCGTACACTAAGCACGCGAAGAATAGGCTACAATGAGCTCGTTCTTCCCCTGTAGGTATGTCGATGAGCCCCTTCTTTCCCTGTATGCTCTTTCTTTTCAGCTTAGTATCTCTGCAGGGAGCTCCTTCTTTCACAGACGGTGTTGCCCATTAGGAAGTACAAGTAAACCTCAATAGATGGAGTGAGGATCACGATTTTTGAAAAAAATGCAATGAACCCCTTCTTTCCCTGTACCCTTCATATGCATTTCACCAAAAATCAGTCAGCACGAGAATCTAAACATCCCAGGGCGCCATAAGGGTTAAAGTGACTACAATAACACAAAAAGAAATTGCTTTACTGATTTTCGGCTCGATGCAACAATAAGGATAGAAGAAGATTTTCTGAAAATAACACAATTCGTAAAATTATCTCATTTTATTAAAATGTTTAAAAGTTGACTGAAGTAATGCCAAAAATAGCACTATGGATGCATGACGGATCATACACTTATATACACAAATTTACAGATTCACCAACACATGAACACTAGGCATTTGAAACGAAAGTAAGATTGTTAGTCCTGTTGACTTCGTTCAAATGAATTATTTACAAACGTAGGTTTGTCAGTGCAAATTTAATTGTCCAGCCTGATTCCTAACTTTTAAGTATTCACACGTTGAAATGAAATATTATCACTCGATGAAAAAGATTACTGTTTTTGTTTTTCAAATAGTAGCAGAAAATTAACTAACACTTGTTCCAGGAATCAGTATCTCAAAATTGGTTCAAATATAAAGTCATAACAATGAATATAACACAATATTAATTACATGGACATTCGAGCATGGATTCGAAGAACTTCGATAAACAGAAAAATATTTATTGTACCGTCTGTTCTCGATCCATATTTATTCTGAGCTCTTGACTCAATTATCAATATTATGGTCAAAAATTTATTATTAACAAAACATCAATTCTATTTAACTATGGATTTAACAATTCAATTATTTAAATATCACTTAGAAATATTATTCAGAAAATTTATCACAAAAACAATATTATTTGCTATTATCAAAATTACAATTCTTTGACAGAATGTCAAAATGTTAATCATCTCATTAATTTACATAATGTTTATATTTTTAACAGGATCACAAATATCGTCTAAATTGTAGTGGTAGTTAAGAAATAACAGTTTTATTTCAGTTACAGCATCAGCCCATTCGATTTAAATGTGTTAAAAATCACATGATCATAATTGACATTTAGACAACGGTTAAGTCTTCTCATAATGAAAGGTAAATGTTAATAACAAAATTTCGGGTCAACAATTACTAGGAAATATTTATAGAACACGTGGGTAAACTGTGAATTGACATGATGATTCCATAAAATAACCCTTGGTTTTAAATTCGACGAAAGTGTGGCTTGCAACAATATTTCAACTCCCAACATATTTTAAAGTCATCCAACCTAGAATATGGTTGATGCTCCATTATAACAACCTCATTCCTGCGACTTAAAATGCACAATCAGAATGGCATATTTAACTATATCCACACACACAAAACTATCTTCCCAAATTATACATAATAATCAAGCCTTTGCTTGTTACTTAAACTGGAAGATTTATAAGCTAGTAAGCTCCTCAATGAGTTCACAGTAATTTTAAAATCAGTTTAAACATTAATAATTCCACACCGTGTTTATTTCTAGCCAAACGTTCTATCACAAGACGTTGCTCAAAATGATTTTATATCTATACAAACTCTAGTAAAACCCTATTTTATACAATCTATTTGCTTCCCGTATGATTACTTTCCGTGTCTTCTAAAAGATTTAACTGCATAATGCAAGTGTAAAATGTTCCCATAGAATTATTCTGTTAGTTGAATGTGGGCGTGCGTTAACCACTAGCCTTCGGAAAAACAAGTATCCGATCTAGAAAACTGTTATAAATATCAACTTTATAAATTCACTGCATGATATGATTATTAGAAAATATAAATCATAATAATTATTATCTCAGAAAAATATTGAAAATAATAATTATTATTAAATCACCATTATTATTATTATTATTTCCACAAATGGAATTAACGTTGCTCAACTGTTCGGGAAATATCATCCTCGACTTCTTAAATATGGATAAGCATCCATTCCTCAACTTAAATTTATTATTAAATTTACAGTTACGACGTCTGATGACCGCGATTAGAAAAAAATATCAAAATCAAATAAATGCTCATTTTGCTCGTCCATTAATTCAAATCATTTACTTCTCATGTCTGAGTGTAAACCTGCTCATATCAAGGCTTCCCATGCCTTGCAAAAAAAATATTTGCTACAGCAAAATATCGAAGAAAAAAATATGTTGGCAAGACTGTAGAAAAATGAGAATTCCAGCTAACTAGGCATAAAAAATAATGCAAAATATAGCTTACATTCTTGTAGATCTTGATGTGGATAATCTGGTCTGAACCAGACTATTCCAGTCTTCTGTCCTCATTTGGACACGTACTTAAATTCTCGTATCAGCCTCCATTATATACCCGCAAGATTTCTAACCGGACATAGCGGTATTCATACTCGTTGCCGGATAATCTTGATGAAAACTGTTTGTAATATTAGCTGATTCAACAGCTGAAGTAATACTCTTGACAAGGGTCAGATCGAAATGATCCATGATGCAAAATACCAGATTGTAACGTGACCCAACTGTGATGCATTCAGTGCTATCAATACTCTGACAATCTTATTCAGCACCGGCACAAGTTCTGATGTTCAAGTCCCTGGGCAGAGTTTCTCACTCTCCAGACACATGCTGGTTTCCCTATGTCGGCTAAATGAACTGAACCGTGCAAGAATGGTATGTGAAAAGTACTGACTTATCTTGGTTGGTCAAAAGTTACCAAGACAAAAGCTTGTTCTGGTCATTGGATGAAAATAATCCAGTTTAAATATTAGTGGACAGTGGAAAGAAAAATATAGACAAAGTCTATCATATGTCCGTGTAGCAGTAATAATTACCAATGTTCTGCCACAAAGTCTATCACCTCAGTGATAACTTACGAAGAATTCTAAGTTCACTAAAATTTCAAACACTTTTCGAGGTTCAGTAACCATGTACTGTCGTAGAAATTCACTAAGTCAGCAACCGTGTGCTAGTAAAAACGTAGAGTATTGCAACCATGTGCACGAAGATATTTTCGAAGTATAACGATGTCCTTAGCGGCATAGCGCTTACGAAGTAATAACGTGATGAATCAGCAACTGAGTGCTGTGGCGAAGTAACATATTGAGCTATGGCTCCCAGCCATTTTATACTCTGCGGGCGGACTCCTTGACGTCACTGCTTGAGATCTGCTCAAACTAAAACATCTCATATCTCAGCTTCCGCTCGATCAATTTTCTTGAAATATAGCACGTTCTTCTTCCCTTGTCCGTGCCAGTAATTTGGTGTTAGTCCCACGTTTGTACTCAATCGGAAAATATTTTATACAAATATAGGCTCGACTATGACACTCTTGCTACGTCACTTAGCGATCTGTTGGCTGCATAAAGCTTCGAAATGCTTCTAAGAACAATGGGAGAGCGCTATTCAAAACCTCAGCTCTGGACTTAGCATCTGGGCCTGTGCTCTCAAATATGGACAACTGGATTTTGGCACAGTATATTACTTAGGACAGGCAGCCAGATGGTGGTCGTGGATCTGATTGTTCCCGAAATAATGCGCCTGGTACTATTAAGCTGGACATCAACTTTGTTTATGTGGGCGCTGTTCAACCATACTAGTGCACAGTACTCCACCGCAGAGTATACCAGGCTCAACGCAGACGTCCACAGAGTTGTGGCGGATGATCCCCATGTGGTTCCACAAAGCTTTTGTATGATATTGTTTCTTGTTCTCAGTTTCGCAGCAGACTTTTTGAGGTGTGATTTAAACGACAAAGCCCTGTCTAGCGTGACTCTCAGATATGTTGGTTCCTTATTGTGGGTAAGTTGTGTACCCTCAAAATAAACTTCCAGAGTTCTGTTGAATTATCTTTTGTTGAGTTGGAAGCAAGTGACCTCTGTTTTCGATGCATTTGGTCGAAGCCTCCATTTTCGGAAATATGCTGCAAGTATAGACAAATCAGATGTTAGAATTTCTTCCATGGGTTCAAAGTGAGTGTGCCTATTTGCAATGCCCCAATCATAAGCATATCCAAATTTCTTGCAGACAGTTTCTGGCATATCAGCAATGTAAAGACTAAAGAGCAGTGGGGCTAGACAGAACCTTGAGGAAGGCCATTTTGGAAGAATTTCTGGTTACTGGTTTTGTTTTCCACGATGACCTGGAATCCTCTGTTGCCGATCATGTTACCAATAAGCTTTGTTACTTGTTGGCATGGAATGACCTTCATCAAATTGTAGAGCAGGCCTTGCTTCCAGACGGTATCATAGGCTGCTGATAAATCAATGAAAGCCACAGATGTTTTCATCTTCATCTGAAAATCTGCTTCAATATGCGATGTGAGCGCCAAAACTTGATCTACACAACTTCAGTTGGGATGAAAGCCAGATTGTTCTACAAGGATCGCCGAAAGTATTGTTTGGCCAATCCTATTAAACAGTACTCGTTCCCAAAGTTTATATAACACACTAAGAAGTGCAATGGGACGATAACTTTGCGGATGATCTGCACATTTTCCTGGTTTAAGGAGAGGAATTATCTTGGCACGTTTAAGTTCTTGAGGTATGTTTCCTGTTTTAGCAGTGAGGTGAAGAATATTCACACGACATCACCCCTGATGAGGTTGTAGCAGCAATAAAGGATATAAAACCTGGTAAAGCTCCTGACTTTGATGGCATCCTCCCCGAGTTTCTCATAAAATCTGGAAAATATGTGAGGGCATGGCTAGAAAGTCAATGCATTCTTCGCTACAAGTCCAGATATTACAACCCACCGAACAGCAAGGAATTTGGGAGGAGGGAGTTAAGTACACGATTATCCGGGCCCTGCTTATAACTTTTCACACTCCCTCCAAACAGTCACAAGCCTAATTTTTGGCTCTATGTTAACCGTGGAAAATTGCAATTACATGTATAATAACTTATCACACTCCCTCATTAGCACACTCCAAACAGTCACAAGCCTAATTTTGGGCTCTATGTTAACCATGGAAACTTGCAATTGCATGTATAATTCTTTCAAGGTGTCAACATAGACATAATGATCATTATTTTTCAAACTGGAAACACAACTTCCTCATGAAAAACATCTGGGTGAAGCTTACGCTCTCTACTGATAGGGGCAGATGACCTCGTAGTTCTGCCCCTAAACACCTCAATGAATAACTAACTAACTAACTAACTGCTGATCATAGCCTAACTACAGGGATGAACAGACACAAATCTACATCACAGATAATGGTGAATAAAATGGACAATACTGTACCTGGTTTATACAAAGGATTTGTATAAAACTACTAGCCTACCATACGGTAATACAAGGGAAATCTGTACAGGTGCATAAGCTGGTTAGATGTCGTCATCACAATTGAGAGCAGTACACGACCTCCTTGCCAGCATGGTATTTCTAAAATAATGTGACAGACTATTCATCATGAACAACAAGTGAAACAAAAGTTTGAGAAATGATGAGAATGTAGGCTACATGTAGAGGATAAAGAGGATGTTCATCCTACCCTAACAACAACAACAACAACAACAACAACAACAACAACAACAACAACAACAACAACAACAACAACAACAATCAATATAATGCACACCATTAATCCCAATAGAAAATTAGTCTACTGGTATGTGTCAACACATTTTCAAGATATATAACAATTTCTCATTCATACGCGGGCAGACTTTCTAAACTCCTAGCCGATGGCTGGATTACGAACAACACACATCACATCCATCATTACTTCTCAAGTATTGAAGAGCAATGAATTAATGTCGGTTAACCTATACAGGATCTCTTTAAGTCTGTATTATTATATATTTAGCACGACCAAAAGAGAACTTAATTCACACACAATCAACCAACAATATACTGTCATTTTATCGACTGAAACTACCATTACCTTTCTGTAAATCACCAAATGTCGAGACGTAATAATTACCTTATAGATTTGCGAACTCCGCATCACATGTATCCATCACCGTCCATCACGTTGCGTTAATTTTCCCAAGGACCAACAAAATAAACGCAAAGTCCCTAAAATTTAGTGACAATACAAGGTTGGTAAAAAAAGTTACCAAGTTCGGGCCCAAACATAAGGATAATTATTTAACGAACGGAACCGGTGCATTGGAGTTTCTAAGGCCTGCCCTCTGAACGAATGCTGCAACAAACTGTTGCCAGACAATAGCGAGTCTGTCTTCTAAGAGCAAGCGCGTTACAAGCCTTACAGGATTTCCTGACATTGGCAGGCCACGCATGAGAACGAGTCTAGCCTTCGTATGACATCAGGGGAGGTAGTGCGCCGACCTGCCTCTGACTGTCAGATTGCTTGGCACATCGGATGGAATGGTGAGGAGAACTGCGCTAAGTTGTAGGCATGATGTACTGAATAAGCGGCTGCCTTAATTCTGGGCATTTTCAATACATATCACTAATATCCAGTCTCCTATATCAAATAACGCTGCGTTCCGCGGAAACATCAAGAAGGCACAGTAAAATACCCACTTCTCCAAGTATTAAATCCCAAATAATTAACTTATATCACTACTCCTACAGAATTAAACAGGTTATGAAACACCAGTTTAGGGAGGTGAAGCTTCGTGAATTAGTAACTACAAACAATGTGTTTTATTTTTCTTCCAGAGACAGATTATTATAATTTATCTTACAATAGGGTATAATTAAATAAAAAAATATTACATGTTATTAAAAATGAAACTATGCAAAATATCGGTAATATTTAAATTTACGATACGTTGAGAATTATGCATCATATTACTTGCGTCCGCCTCGCTGCGTAGTAGCTAGCATTCTTGGCTGTCACCGCGGAGGCCCGGGTTCGATTCCCGGCTCTGCCAAGAAATTTAATTCTAGTCTGAGGGCTGAAACGGGCTACACTCAGCCTCGTGAGGCAAAGGTGAGAAGAGGTGGGTTTGATTCCTGCCTCAGCCTTCCTGGAAGTGGTTTTCCATTGTTTCCCACTTCTACTACAGGCAAATGCCGGGATGGTACTGAGCCCTGATTTTGAATTATTCATGACCAAAATGAGAGTATTTTTACAAGCCCATAGTAAATTTAGCATTGGAGAATTGAATCTGGATTGTGTCAGAAAACGGGTTTGTTGGTGAGTTACAGTCGTACCACGACGTAGTCACGTGATCTGTGATGCCAGAGTTGGTGTGTGACACGGTCAAATGGCCCATAGCAACATTAATTTGCCGCGTATCTGCAGTATTAATTGTTATACATTATGCTATTGGATATAAGCAGACAGCCAATGAGGAGAGGTTTAATGGAAGTCAATATTACTGAAAGCCTCGTTCACATGATGAAATAATTACTTTTAGGCCCTAGGAAGGAGATTTTATGCATTAGAATGATCTAGAAAATGAGAAGATGAATATAACAGTACTTTAAAAGTCGATGAAGGTCCACAGTAGACAGAAATAAGCTTTTAAACAAGTACAAGCAAAATTTTAGCGCGAAGTCAAAATGGTGCGGACGAGAGTCGAGCAGGGATGTGCCGACTGAGGAAGGGAGGTCTTTCGCCTTCAGAACTCGTCGAGTACGGACGTAGTTCCACAGTCAATCTCGAGACTAGTGAGCCCGATATTTAGTGCAGAGAATCTTGACCGCCAACAAGACTGCCGTTGCGGGGCAAAGCTAGTCATCGCCCGGTGAAGCGATCTAGTGCAAGTTACTCACAAACAAGCCAATTATTAAGGCTTGTGAAGTTAGTCCAGTAATACTACAGTATATTCTGTAATAATATATATTGGCGAGTGTCCACTATCATTATAGTGAGGAAATTTACCGCAGTTTATGAATTTAAGCGAGTTATAGACAGATATATTCCTGCAGAAGAAAAGTGTTTATCTCAGAGCAGAACAGAACGTTTATGTATAGCAAGTTAGCAGTGAAAGCTATTCAACAATACAACTTGAAGAGAACGTAAGTCATTGAACTATGCTAAGTGTTATATGAACAGTAAAGTGAATTGTTACTACAGAACATACATTATGATTTCGATTATGAACATTAAGATGAGAACTACATTAAACAATTTAGAGATGATTTCGAATATGGAGTAAACTAAGATGCGCTTGGGATATATCATGACAGAGATATGAGTTGACGGCGTAGAGCAACACTAAACTTCAAACCATGTACGACATCATGCTTGGCTACGATGTCGAATACATTATGTACTTTACCAACTTGTACATTAATGTATTCTCAAGTAATTCGACTACAAGATTAAGAGCATTATACTGAATTCGTAGAACAACCGTATGAACATTTCATCAAAATATACGATCAGATCTATAGTTTTCGAACGTTATTTTCAACAATGGAGATCGATCGACAGAATTGCTCGAATATGACGTGGTCTATTGAAATGAGAGGTCGTCGGAGAGATCATCATTTGAAGAAAGAAGCCGCTAGGGTGTCCCAGCGATTGCTTGAAACTTGGAATCCAGAACGGGAGGAAGTTCCGCAGTTCGAATCCCAGTGGATGCGTGGAATCATTCCGGGGAGGAACCCAGTCCTACCCGAGGTCGCAGATTCATCATCGAGGGCAGACTTGCAGCCGAGCCTTTCTTCAATGGAACATCCAACATCAGGACATTTCTCAAATACCTTTCTTGATCTTCGAGAAAATCTTCATATGGTAGAGGCCAACCACTTTCATTTGTAGTGTAGTATTTTGGTGACATTTCAGAGCAACATTTCTCCATGTATTCGATGTATTTTCAGTCGACGTTTATTGAATTTAAACTTCAGTTTCATGTGAGATGATGGTCTTTATTCATCTGTACATGTAATTTCAACGATGCAGCTTTTGAATTAACTGGATTTATATTTGGAAATTTATTTAATTATACGGAGGCAGACAGGTTTTTCTCCGGGTACTCCGGTTTTCCCTGTCACAATTTCATTGCAGCAACACTCTCCACTAGCATTTCATTTCATCTGTCATTCATTTAATCATTGCCCCAGAGGAGTGCGTCAGGCTTCGGCAGCCGGCACAGTTCATATCCTCGCCGCTATATGGGGGCTTCATTCATTCCATTCCTGACCCGGTCGGAGACTGGAAGCAGGCTGTGGATTTTCATTTTTCATTTCTTAATCATTTAAGACTTTCTTAAATTATTCTACGAAGTCAGTAATTTTGATTTTTGAGAATTTCAGACAGTTTTTGAGTCTTGGCTGCCCATTTAAATTCGTTTTGGAATAAATGACTTGGGTATCTTATCTGTAAGAAGCAACTTTAGTAGGAGAAGAAGTATGCGTGTGATATTATAGTTAAACATTAGATCCGACGATCTGGCAAGAACTATTCGTCATGTATAAGCAACGAACATTGATGTATGCAATGATATTCCTACAAGGAATTTAATTCACGATTATGACTAACCATTTTACTTGGAAGAAAGCTTTGAATTTTTTAATGTAACTTTTTACAGAGAGAGAGGTCTTCTTAGAAGACATGATATCAATCGACTTAAGATATTATAGGGAAATCCTTTTTCCAGTCGCAATTGATCTGAATTCGATACGTCCATAACGTTTAATGTTATATAGCACGGTTTGTAACGTTATGTAATTTGTGAACGTAATTTTACAACAGTGTATGAAGAATATCAGTATGGAGAGACACTATACAGTAATTTTATTGCATGTTTAGAAACAGAGGTTAATATGACAAAGTATCTTTACCTAGTAAACCATCGAATGGTCTTTCCATTAGCAACTTCAGATGTCGAGAGTATGAGTACTACAGAATATCGGTAGATATGTGTATCAACAATGTAAATCAGTTGTATAGACAGCAATTATGTGCAACGGTAAGTTTGAATCAATGCAATTCTAGTATGAGGTTGAAATAGACCGTTGTTACTCAAGTGTATGAGTTTGTAAATGATGTACGAGGAAAGTAATGCCGTACATGACGTTTGGATAACGTGATTTAGTAGAGGATTCTCAGTGGAGAGATTATATGGTATAGCAATACGAGGGTGTATTCCATATTGGCTTTGATTGCATTTAACTACTCTTGTGTTGTATATTGAAACATTGTCAAGTGTATATTGAGTTTATTATTACTCAGAGGGGTGAGTAGAGCTCCGACATTGAGGGGATTGACAGCAGAGTTGATTGGCTGTAAAAGTAATTGCGAAACGAAGTATAACCTTTGATTATTAAACCTTTATTAACATTTATTAAACCGGAACTGTAATAATCAGATGCCTTATCTTAATTGATTGGTCATTGAAGACTTGAAATCGACATGTTACCAGATAATGACCAAGGCATAGCAATCGTAGATAGAGATAATCTTAAACAGAGATAGTATATAAAAAGCTGGTAGTTCAAACTGAGATAGTTTTAAACTGAGATAGAGGAAGGATTAATACTATTGTATATAGTAAATTTAAACTATTAATCTTGGATAGATATTAATAATCACAAGTTGAGATATTGTTATAAACAATTAAACTTTCGTGATAATATAGTGTAAATATAATAAACTTTTCATTTCTAATTATTTAATTTGGCCATTAATATACATATTCCAAGTGTATTTAATTGTTTTGACAGCATCAGAGAATGCTAGGGTAGGATTGTGTATAGTTTGTTTGAATGGTATGAGAGTATGCAAGAGTTCCGTTAGTCTAGAATAACTTGAACAGTTGTAAGCATGTGTGCATTTTAAACGTTTTATTTTGAGTGTATAAGATTGAGATACTCCACATTTAGGAAGTGTGAATGATTGTAACAGAGTTGGAACATTATTGAAAGGAGTCAGCGGGTTGACAAGTTTTACGTGTTGAGCAGACAGCAGCTGCGAATATATGAAACCAGTTGTGTGGTTGCGCATATCTAGCGGGCCGAGATTATATAACTCATAGTATGAATGAACCGAGTAGAATGTAAACAAAAGCCTGTCAATGAAACGCGTAACTCCAGCTTCCTTGTTAAAAGCTGTAGGAGTAGAAGAATGTATTATTTGATTGTTGGGAGTTCAACAACCCATTAAATAGTATGAGTGTATTAGTATGCGTGTTGTGAAGTCGTAGAGACTCAGATATTTGTGTTCTTTGTGTTATTTATTGTTAAATTAGTTTTTAGGTTTTTGTTAATAAACGTTTCTTCGATCTTTTCTACATCTTCGTGGCGTGGCTTATTTTAACTATAGTGGAGAGATTGTGTTAAGGTTGCCCCTGAACAGGTAAGGATTCCTTCCATCCCTACACTCCCTGAGAAATGGTAAGATTCTCACTTTTACCGCCCAGTGTTTTTTATACCATAACATGATCATTGCAGCTGTGTGTAGTCAAATAATACTTGTTGGTAGGTCTATGAAGGTTTTTCTAGCCGGGGACACTCAAGATTCTACGATCCTGCAGATCATCGGATTCCCAGCAAGAGGCTCCTTGATTTATACGGGTACAGTACCTAACTTAAGGCCATGGCTGTCTCCTTCCCAATCCTCATCTGAATTCCAAATACACACGCCCAAGTACACGGGGCTGAATAACCACGTTGTCCAAGCCCCTTGCGCTTCCAACCCAAATCTTACCTCGATTGTAAATACACAACTAGTACCGACAGTAGTGGCTATGCGGGCTAAATCGCTGCGTTAGGTCACGGGGCCAAGCTCTCTGCTGACTCGGTAGACGCGTGGGTTCGAGCCCCACCGTCGGCTGTCCTTGAAATGGTTTTCCGTGGATTCCCATTTTCAACACCAGGCAAATGCTGGGACGGTAGCTTCTGACAGGCCACGGCCGCTTCCTTCCACATCCTTGCCCAGTTTCATTCACCATCATTCATTTCATCTCTCATTAACTCCTCTCATGAGGTTGGCGTCAGGAAGGGCATCCGGCCGTAAAAACCTTCGCCACTAAGACTTCCATCGCATCTCATCCCCGACTCCGTTGGAAAAACGGGAATAATAAGGGGTAGACATACAATACAGACATCAAAGTGACATAGGTTATCAGACAGCTTCTATACACACCCAAGTACACAGGGCTACATGACCACGATGTAGCAAAGCCCCTAAGTAATCAACAACAATATTACTGGCAAGCAATAAATTAATGTAATGAACAGGATGCTTACCTCGTCAGACATTCAAATGAAATCACTCCACACTGAGAGTCAGCAGGTTCAAAGAGGTAGGCCGATAAGCGATAGCTCTTCTTGTGTAATCAAACTTGCTATAGTCTGGGACAATGCATTGCAAGCCTGAAGGTCACGCGTAGTCGGTGCAGTGTTGTCCTGAACGTTCTCGCATCCGGTACGCGACTGAAGGGACGGTGCAAAAGCATGGCAACACCGCCGGGCGCGGGGAGGAGTGCGGAGTGGAGAGCCGGTTGACCTACAGGCTTGCAATGCTTTGTCCTGCACTATAGTCACTTAATAACCTACAACGTTTAACGAAAAATAAATAAAAAAATACACAAAAGCGCACAGTCACTGTTCCATCCAGTCTACGTGTTATTCAGACAGTGGTTCGATTCCAGACAGATCACATTCAGACTCGGCATCAATATCACTTTTACTAGTAGCATCATCACTATCTTCTGACACGCGTATTCTAAATTCATCCAGAGCATCTTCTATGATTCCCTCCTTTTGGAAGTATTCTGTTTCAATTTTTTCGGCGTGATCGCAAACTTTCTTCCTTTCTTTAACACCAATTGCACTTACTCGCACTTCCAACAATCGTTTAACGTCATCTAACTGAAATGTAGTATTGTTTCAAATACCCACTGTTTAATGTCTCCCCAGATAAGTTCTATTGGATTTAAATCAGGATGGTATGGAGGAAGCCGCAATACAGTATGACCCTGTGTTACCATAATATTGTAAATTTTAAAATTCTTTCGATGTGGTTTATTAATTTTAATTAAATTATAAAGTTAGATTTTGAGCATTTCATCGCGGAATGGAATGCTATATCGCAACAGCCACTCTTTCATCACAGTCTTGGTGCTGTTGCTGGTTTGCACTTTATTCAAGTGCACATTGTGATACGAGGCATTGTCTATCACCAGGACTGAATTGGGAGGCAGGTTTGGAATGAGTGTCGTAGTTAGCCAGTTTTGGTAATTATTGGCGTTCATCTCTCCGTGGCAGTCTAGCAATGCTCCAGGAACAAAACCAATTCGACCTCCTGCATGAACTACACACATCAAAAAACGTTTTGCATCACCTCGGTTCCAAGAGTTCCGGAACCTTTAAATACAAAGGGAATAGAGATCAACACAAACAACATTTCAGCTCGTTTTATTGCTCATGAGACCCACACATTGCATGTTGTACCATCATACAGCTAGACTTTCAGCATTTGTGGTCCAGATTTCAGTACACACCACTACCTCTAATACCCAGTAGCACGTCCTCTTGCATTGATGCATGCCTGTATTCGTCGTGGCATACTATCCACAAGTTCATCAAGACACTGTTGGTCCAAATTGTCCCACTCCTCAACGACAATTCGGCGTAAATCTCTCAGAGTGGTTGGTGGGTCAAGACGTCCATAAACAGCCCTTTTCAACATATCCCAGGCATGTTCGATAGGGTTCATGTCTGGCGAACATGCTGGCCACTGTAGTCGAGCGATGTCGTTATCTTGAAGGAACGCATTCACAAGATGTGCACGATGAGGTCGAGAATTGTCGTCCATGAAGACAAATGCCTCTCCAATATTCTGCCGATATGGGTGCACTATGGGTCGGAGGATGTCATTCAGGTATCGTAAAGCCGTTTCGGAGCCTTCCATGACCACCAGTGGCGTACGTCGGCCCCACATAATGCCACCCCAAAACATCAGGGAACCACCACCTTGCTGCACTCGCTGGACAGTGTGTCTAAGACGTTCAGCCTGACCAGGGTGCCTCCAAACACGTCTCCGACGATTGTCTGGTTGAAGGCATATGCGACACTCATCGGTGAAGAGAACGTGATGCCAATTCTGTGGGGTCCATTCAGCATGTTGTTGGGCCCATCTGTACCGCGCTGCATGGTGTCGGGGTTGCAAAGCTGGACCTCGCCATGGACGTCGGGAGTGAAGTTGCGCATCATGCAGCCTATTGCGCACAGTTTGAGTTGAAACACGACGTCCTGTGGCTGAACGAAACGCATTATTCAACATGGTGGCATTGCTGTCAGGGTTCCTCCGAGCGGCAATCCGTAAGTAGCGGTCATCCACTACAGTAGTAGCCCTTGGGCGGCCTGAGCGAGGCCTGTCATCGACAGTTCCTGTATCTCTGTACCTCCTCCATGTCCGAACAACATCGCTTTGGTTCACTCTGAGACGCCTGGAAACTTCCCTTGTTGAGAGCCCTTCTTGACACAAAGTAACAATGCGGACGCGATCGAACTGCGGTATTGACCTTCTAGGCATGGTAGAACTACAGACAACATGAGCAGCGTACCTTCGTCCTGGTGGAATGACTGGAACTGATCGGCTGTCGTACCCCCTCCGTCTAATAGGCCCTGCTCATGCATGGTTGTTTACATCTTTGAGCAGTTTTAGTGACATCTATGAACAGTCAAAGGGACTGTATCTTTGATACAATATACACAGTCAACGTCTATATGCCGGAGATCTGGGAACCGAGGTGATGCAAAACTTTTTTTGATGTGTGTATAATTAGTCCCTGCCCTTTTGAAATCGGCGCTGTGTAACCTGCTGTGGAATCATCAACGCAGTTCTTTGGTCTAGTATGAGTGCTGTGAATGTAGTGTAAGTCTCATCTTCGTAAATTATAGGTCGCCCTTCCTCCTGGTATTTCTTAACTGCAAGCAAATACGCTACACGCTATGATCTAATATTTTCCCTCTCTATTAAAGTGGCTCTGTTGTTTTGGATTTTCTCTCACATAAAACCCAAATTCTTCAATATTAATTTAAGACTGGTGCTCCCCCCCCCCCCCTTGAAGTTAATATTTTCCCGAAGTTTCGGCAATAGTTTATGAATTGTAGGTACTGTATTTTCCTTAATGTAAAAATCATACACATTCCGCCGAATCACACACCTGTCAAAGTCAACTACGCCTGTCACAGTTTTAAGAAACTGGTGATGTTTACCAGGTGTACTGAACGAGGTACCTTCCTCCTCGCTCCAGGAACCTTCTTTGGGGATTCTCCTAACAGTCGTTTTCGATATACCTGTCGCTTTTGCCACTCGCTCTTGTACCTTTTTTTAAAGGTATGGACACAGTACCAGCCACTGCCTCACTTTTCATGAAAGTGTTCATATTATACACCACTTCCCGCGTTTGGCTGTGTAGTGTTTTTGAAGAAAGCTTCGATGGAATAGGTGGCATTGCAGTTGTTCAATGTTTATACCGAGCTTTAGTCAATGCAATTAACTTTTAATTTGTAGCACTAGTGCTACGTAGTCTACTTTTATAAATTGCCCGGTAGAACAAGAAATACACGCAAACGTCAAAAGGAGAGTTTTCAGTTATCACACCACGAACAGCGAAGCTCATAAGGCGACAGACACGTCTCTACTGGCAGTCGGCTGGCAGTGGAACAACCATGCGCGTGCGCTGCTTGCATGGGTCTGCGGAACAGCTATAATCTACCGCGCAGGTGACCGCCAGTATTACCCTTTCACGAATTGATTGTCGGCGGTCGAGATGGGAACTATTCCTTGTTTACTTGTGTCACACGTCACTCTGCTTCGATGACAGGTACAGTTGCGCGAGTAGGATATGACTCAGCTCAAATAGCCTCAGTTATCGTTTGACTGTCCGTGGTGACATGAGCTCCTGTGACGCGCAATGCTGCTTGTCTTATGTGCAGAATGAACTCTTGTCATCGCTGTGTTCCCCGCTTCGTCCCGCGGGGCAGCTGCTACAATCAACAACAAACACTGGCGCAGCCAGGCTCAGCGGCAGTCAAATGTTAAACGGGTAATATCCAAAAACGAACGTCCCAGCTGTACAGACGCTTGACTCCGCCCCTCACTACTTAGAGCCAGCACACAGCTTGGCCAGAATGACTTTGCTCAAATGAATATTCGCAATTATTTCAATACAGTACTTGGATGAAATAATCAAGTAAGTAAGGGATCAATCGATAATGCGTAGGGTCCAATATGTCTCAAACCAACAATTATTGTTGTCGTACCACAATTACTTATCAAGATATTTCAGTTTTAGTAAAAGGTGAAATTTCTAAAAATTAATTAAAATTAGAGTGCAATATCCCCTCCAGGGACGTAGGCGACCTGGATTAAAACCCTTGAATTCATCAAGGGATCACTAACAAGGCATCCCGAGCCGGAGTTTGCGTGTGGTAGGTTGGCCAGTTCCTCCTCCTGCCATAGCATCCGGCAGGTTCCCATTTTGCATCACGAGGCTGGGGGACCCCGTACCAGACCATACCAAGACTTTAAAATTCCTGGCAGAGCCGGGGATCAAACCCGATACGTCGGGGGTGATAGCCAACAATGCTAGCCACTGCGCCACGAGGTGGTCGTTAAATTTCTACCGGACTAATTAATATATAAGATTTTCATTCTATATTCTTCACTCTCAAGCTCCCTTAAATGTGAGAAGACCCTGTGCAGCCGCACACATTACATAGCCTACTCATACTATTGACGACTGCAATGTACTACCTTACCAGAGAATTGCTACAGCTAGAAGGAGAGCGCAACTGTTGTGTATATATTACGTCATCTCGCCTCGTTATGGCTGCAGCGAGCGGCTTGCGGGGCAAGGCGGGGGGATTCATGTACAGTCATAGGCTACAATGAGAACACACCGCACGGTCCAGCATGAATCAGGCACACAAATAACGTCCATCGCAGGCGTGTGGCTGGGCGGGGCGCATTAGTTCCGATTTCCGCAACCGGTAACAATTCGCTGGTCGGGTAGTATAAGCGACACGTGCTGACATCGAAAGCTGTTTGAAGAAATCAAAATGCTTCCTTCGATACATAAAATGTGGTCTCCTTAGAGGGAGAAACATTCTCACAATAGATTCAGAAGTACACTTACTTAGTGTTGAGACAAAGGCTTACAGCTTTCAAACCTGAGTCTTCAGCAGGTGTAAGCAAGGAAAAGTGTAGGCTAACTATGGAAATTGCTATTCCTGTGTCTGTTCGTACGTGCATGCCCGAATATTCGTTACCTGAAGAGCGCATCTAAAGTATATCCTTAAATATCCAATAACACCACAATAACACAGATTAGGAGACCAATTTCACTCCCAGAGAAAGTACATGGACTGATGTTCACAATACCTTCAACCAAAGGTTGTCATGGCAGAGCGGTACGGCTCTCGCCAGCTGAACCAAGGATTACGGTATTGAATCCCGGGTCGGTCAGTTGGCATTTGAGGATGTACCTTTTTTTCTTTCATTCATTTTAATTTATCTGCAAATGGAGGAGTATTCTCGATGGCAAATTGGGTATACATAACAAATAAACAATTATACATCTTAAATATTAGAATAATTGGGAAGAAATTCCACCGTTTACTAAATCTGAAGTATCCTGACAAGTAATTGTGCTGCGACGACGTTTGTCAGCTTGAGACACGTTGCACGTTACGATTTTATCCAATGAGCCCCAATTTGCTTGATTCTGTCATCCGTGTTTTAAAGCATACCGGCCATCGTCGGCGGCATTGCCGAGTGGTCAGCCGACCGCAACCAGGTTAGAGGCAGTGCTAACAACATGAACTACAATGGCTTTTCAAAATAGCTCTACGCCACCGCGAATTGTGCTTGGATATAAAATAATCTGTACATTTCGTTTTAAGAGTTTAACTCTGGTTATCAAATGTATTTAAAAATAATAGTCAGATATATTTGTTTCCTTACCTAGTACCCATATAATTACAAACCATTTTAACTTATATCTGGAGAAAAAAAACATGTTTGGAGAGTAGAACGTATGACCCTTTGTTTCCAGGTGCATCGGTTTTTTTTGTGTTTCCGGTATCAGTAGCGTAGCCAAGATTATAGTTACTCAAGCCAAATTCAACTTGTATATCTATTACTCAACGACCACGGTATCCGAGAGCGCTAACGTGCATCGCTTGCGTCGGGAGAGCGTAGGTTTGAATACCACATTGATCGTCCTGAAAATGGTTTTCGTGGATTTTCAGTTTCACCACCGGGCAAATGCCGCGATGGTTCCTTTCCTCAATTTCTCATTGGGAAAGAGACTTTTTTGAATCGCTTAACCTCCCAGCTCGGCTTCACCCACGGATTCTGGGAGGGATCATTCCTCTACCGTTGCAAGGATGGTGTATGGGAGCCGGGAGCGACCGCTAACCTGGGTCTAATTAGGGAAGGGTCTGGGAAGGGACTTGGGAAGTAAGTCGGCAGTGGAGCTGTTGAAAGGAACCGTCCCGGCATTTGCCTGGTGGTCAACATGGGAAACCACGAAAATCATTTTCAGGATGAGTGAGGTGGAATTCAATCCCACGCTCTCCCGATGGCAGCTAGGCATGAGCTAGCACGTTAGCGCTCTTGGCCACCGTGGCCAGTAACTTATGAGTTACCATAATAGGCTATAATTAGGGGTGGTGATTTTTCGCAAATGCGATATAGCGCGAAATGTTCATAAAGCATTGTACACCTGTATTTTAATTTTTGATGACCTCTAAAGATAAACCAAATTTTAATGTGTTTCGAAAATGCGATAAAATGCGAAATTTACACACAATGCGAAAATTATACTAAAATACGATATAAATGCGAAATCTACCATATTTTAAAACTGAATTTTCTTTTCTTCTTTATTTTCTTCTAGAAATTTCATTTTAGGAATGTTTATGATTCTGCCGCACTTGTCCACCGCACCGTTTGGAATGTGGAACTAACTCCCTCATCTCTTCAAGAATCACGTCTAGACCGTCGCACCGAGTATTGCCTCATTCATTCCCATCGCGTAAGTCAGCTAAGATGGTGAGATCGTAAATATGTATGAAACAGCGGGCTGAAAATTATAATCAGGAAAGTTTTGATGTAAGTGATGGTGATATGTTAATGTGTAAATTGTGTATACAGCGCCTAGAGTGGCAAAAGAAAGACGTTTCTGTTTTTGTGTTTGTTGCTTCAACGTATATGATACCCTATATATAGTCACAATTTATTTTATGCATTTTATCTCACTATTAACCCTTTATTAATGTAACTAGCAACCCGACCTGACTTCGCCCGGGAACAGTTATGAATGCATTACGTGATAAGCGCTTTTTTTTTCAATGTCAATGAACAACGACCAATATCCGTTTTACGTCTCGGCATGATGGGTTAAAATCACTGACTGGACTATTAATTATATTATAATGGAGATGCATGTGCAACAAATTCTTGTCAGACGCAATTTAAGAATGGTGAGGTGCATGAAACACAAATCCTCCTTCCGTCCAATCTTAACTTGACTGTGAATTTTGCGGAACGAAAAGTTCACAGGCGAAATGAAGAAAAGCTGAGTTGCACTTCCAGGGAAACTTCAAACACAACCACTCTTCTCTAAAGTTTTTAACTCCACATGACTCGACAGTTTGTTGCTGGCTGTATCTGGGGCAATAAGTTCGACCGCTAGCTAAGCTGTAACTGGGGTGATAGACTCGCCCCTAGCTAGCTCGTAAGCTGTCGCCTCAGTAACGGAATGGAGATTGTTGGAAGAAATGAAAACGTAAAAACACTTATAGTAGGCGATGTATTGAAGATAGAGATATGCTCTCCTAGGCTTTTTGTAGCACTTTTCATGCTGAACAATTCTTACACTCATAGTATAAATATATTTTAACGGTTTGCCCAGCGTAGGCTTAAAAAGCGCACGGACGCCAGTTTTTTTCGACCTTTTCACTGAAATCGTTAGTGCTCGACTTCCTTTGGTCATAAATAAATAATTTTCTACAGAAACCTTCCTCGAGATATCCTTTACAGAATGGTGAAAACCGCATCAAAATCCATTCAGTGGTTCTCGAGATTACCCGTGACATCCAAGAATCGGGGACTTTGTTTTATACTAAGTAGAGATTATGTTGTTGTTATTGTCTTCAGTCTTTTGACTGGTTTGATACAGCTCTCCTTGTCTCCCTGTCTTGAGCTAATCGTTTCATCTCTACATAGCTACCACACCCTACATCCGAAGCAATCTGTTAAACATATTCTAACCTTGGTCTACCTCTACAGTTCTTGTCCTCAACCCTTCCTTCCATAACTAAGCTTGCTATTCCTGGGTGTCTTAGTATGTGTCCTACTAACCTATCTCTTCTCTTCATTAGCTGTCGCCAGAAACATCTCTCCTCTCCCACTCGTCCTAATACCTCTTCGTTTGTCACCCTATCTACCCATATGATCATCATCATTCTCCTGTAACACCACATTTCAAATGCTTCAATTCTCCCCTTTTTCTGCTGCACCAATAGTCCAAGTTTCACTTCCATAGAGCGCCATGCTCCAGACAAAGGCTTTCAAAAATGACGTCCTAATACCTAAATCTATATTCGATGTCAACAGATTCCTTTTTTGTATAAAGGCTTTCCTTGCCTGAGCCAACCTACTATTTATATCCTCTTTGCTTCGTCCATCACTGGTTATTTTGCTTTCTAAGTAACATAAGTCTCCTACTTCCTTCAGCTTTTCACCTACCAATTTGATGTCCATAGAGGTTTCTGATTTATTTCGGCTGCATTCCAGTATTTTTGTTTTACATTTATTAATTTTCATTATGTATTCATTCCGTAAGACGGAGACCATACCATTCAAAAACTCATTCAAATCCTCAGGCGTGTCGGCCAAGATGACGATGTCATCCGCAAATCTCAGAGTAGAAATTATTTCTCCTTGAAGCTTCACTCCCACTTTAAATTTTTCTCCAATTTCCTTCATTGCTTGTTCAATGTAAAGATTGAAAAGTATGGGTGATAAGTTGCAGCCTTGCCTTACACCTTTCTGAATACCAGCTTCTCTCTCATGTCCTTCAGCTCGAATGACTGCTGTCTGGATTCTGTATAGATTGTAGATCACCCTCCTATCCCTGTACTTTATTCCAATAGATTTCAACATGTCAAACAATTTAGTCCAATCAACGTTATCAAAAGCCTTTTCTAAGTCTACAAATGCCATGAACGTTCTCTTATTTTTCCTTATTCTACCTTCCAAAATCAGCCTATGACTTAGTACATCTTCCCTTGTTCGTACATTTCTCTTGAAACCAAACTGGTCTTCACCCAACTCCGTTTCTATCTGGCTTTCCATCCTCTTGTAAATTATTGTAGACAGGATTTTTGAAGCATGAGTAATCAAGCTCATTGTACGGTAATCTTCACATCTGTCAGCTCCAACTTTCTTTGGTATAGGGATAATAACATTCTTCTTCAGATCAGGGGGTTCCTCACCTGTCTCATAAATCCTACACACCAAGTGAAATAACCTGATCAGACCTTCATCTTCTATGCAGCGTAGCAACTCAGTCGGTATATCATCTATGCCTGGTTCTTTGTTCCTGCTTATGTCTTCCAAAGCTCTATTAAATTCTGATCTCAATATTAAATCTCCTTTCGCATCCTCATCAATTTCCTCCTCTCTTTCCATTACCGGTACATGATTCTCAATCTCCTTTCCCTCATACAAACACTCTATGTAAGCTTTCCATCTCTCAACCTTTTCTTCCCTATCTGTTAGAGGCTTTCCATTTATGTCCTTAATATTACAGCACTTAGTCTTCTTTTCCCCAAAAGTATTCTTAATCCTTCGATAAGCTGTGTCTACTTTTCCTAATTTCAGACAATTTTCTATACCTGCACATTTCTCTTTCAACCATTCTTCTTCCGCTTCCTTGCACTTCTTGTTAACCTCATTTCTCAGACGTCTGTATTCTGCTTTCCCCTTTTCATCCCTTACATTCTTGTGTTTCCGCCTTTCATCCATCAATTCTAGTATATCATGAGTGATCCACGGTTTTTACCTATTCTTTCTTTCCTACCAATGTTTTCTTCTGCGGATTTTATTATTTCCTTCTTCAAAAGTGCCCATTCGTCTGCAATTGATGTTGGTTTAGGGTTTTTCATTAGTCCTTCCTTTATACTCTTCTTGAATCTTTCGTTTACATCCTTCACTTTCAGTCTGTCTATTGCCCACCTTTTTGGCTTTTGAATTTACTTCAGTTTCTTCAACTTTAATCTGCATTTCAAAAAAAGAAAACAAAATTGTGGTCAGAGTTTATGTCAGCACCAGGATATGTTTTTCAATCCAAAATCTGGTTTCGAAACCTCTGCTTGACCATAATGAAGTCGATTTGGTAACGCCTTGTATCTCCTGGTCTCATCCTTGTGTATATTCTTCTATTGTGGTTATTGAATAAGGTGTTAGCTATGACCAACTTATGCTCGGTGCAGAATTCCATCAGCCTGCTTCCTCGATCATTCCTTTCACCTAATCCGAAATCTCCTACTATCTTCCCTTCTCTCCCTTTTCCTACCACAGCATTCCATTCTCCCATTACTATAACATTTTCATCACCTTTGATATACCTCAGAATTTCATCTATTTCTTCGTAGACCTTTTCAACATCTTCATCATCAGCTTGACTGGTAGGCATATAGACTTGTACCACTGTGCTGCACGTAGGTTTAGTATTTATTTTTGCTACAATAATCCGTTCACTATATTGCTCATAATATTCCACCCGCTGCCCAAGCTTCCTACTCAATATGAGACCAACCCCTGCTTGGCCATTGTTTGATTTAGTGCTAATGACCCTATAGTCACCTGACCAAAAGTCCTGTTCTTCCTGCCAGCGCATTTCACTAATCCCAACCAAATCCAACCTCAACCTATCCATTTCCCTTTCTAAGTTTTCTAACCTTCCATCTCCTAGCAGACTTCTAACATTCCACGCTCCGATCCGTAGAATATCAGATTTCCTCTATGTCACTTCTGTGATGTTAACCCCCTCTTGATTAGTCCCCACCCGGAGATCCGAACGGGGGACTAGTTTACCTCCGGATTGAAATTTTACAAGGGAGGAGGCCATCATCACATGTAATTATGCATAGAGAGGTGCATATCCTCTGGAATAGCATTACGGCTCCAGTTTCCCGTTGCTTTCAGCCGTGCAGCAGAACGCAGTGTAGCCATTAGTTGGATTATATTATCAATATCTTAACCGTCTATAAGACAAGTAAATAACTGATTTATTCTGAAAGGCTTCTACTCCCTTTCAGAATAAGTAAAGAGCAATTCTACTAACAAAAATAATAACCTTCTACTCTTTTTATAGCGTATGGCTCTTAGTGCCGGGAGTGTCCGAGGACATGTTCGGCTCGCCAGTTTTGTAGCTGCTTCGAGACGGACACCCAATGGGTTGGCTACAAGTACCGTTGGGGAGGGAAGTTGGAATGGAAGGTCGAGGAGTTGGAAGGTAGCGGCTGTGGCCTATAGTTAGGGACCAACCCCGGCATTTGCCTGGAAGGAAGATGGGAAACCACAGATGACCATTTTCAAACCTTCTACTAACAATTAAGTACCAAAATTCTACTAATGAAAAATTACTTAAGTTCCACCAACAACAAGTACTACCACTAAAACAGTCCGTCACCAGGCACACTCACATGCACCCTCACACACCACAGTCTAGTGAAACAACGAACTATATCTAATAAACATGCAACTGCCACCAGACACTCTCACACACCACAGTCTAAAGATGATGATGATGGTAATTGTTGTACAGAAGATGATAAGCAGACCTGACTACATGGTCATTGGCCCAGATGATGATGATGATAAACAGACCAGACTACATGATCATTGGCCCAGATGATGATGATGATGATGATGATGATAACACAAATAAAATTTATAAATTAAAATTACGATAAAATAATTAAATAAACACAAATAAAATATATTAATAATAGTTCTGCATTATAAAGGGTTAATACAGTACATGTTATTCAGATAAGTTAGCTCAATGGTAGTGATGTGATCGTGTATGGTGTCAATGAAAAAGGAAGATTGTAGTTTTACTTGACCGTGAATCTTGTGATTATGAGCCACGGGGGGTGTCAATGAGGGAGAAACTATGTTGTTGTTGTTGCTTATTTTAGATGCTGTGACATCGTGGTCGGGTATATATATCCCGTACGTATCTGCAAGAAGAAGACGAAAAAGATCAAGTCGCAAAGAAATTTGTAGAAGCAGCTACAGAGCGATTTTTGGACTACAGCCCTTCTTCAATATAAAATACAGATCAGAGTGGTTTCGTGCGCAAAATGAAAGCGAAAAGGACTATCGTTTGTTGGTGAGAAACATACAGAAGCAGTTATACGCCTATCAATGTAATTTAATATAATATAATCCCCCTTCCGCCCTATCTTAAATTGACTGTGAATTTTTCGGAACGAAAAGTTCACAGGCGAAATGAGAGTTGCACTTCCAGGGAATGGCGAGGTGAATGAAACTCAAATCCCTCTTTCGTCTAATCTTAACTTGACTGTGTTTCACAGGCGAAATGAAGAAAACCCGAGTTGCATTTCCAGGGAAACTCCAAACACAACCACCCTTCTCAGAAGTCTTAACTCAATACGACTCAACGGTTTGCTGCTGGAGCTATCTGGGGCAATAAGTTCGCCCGCTAGCTAGGCTGTAACCGGGATGATAGACTCGCCCTTAGCTAGCTCGTAAACTGTCGCCTCAGTAGTTGAATGAACATGGTTGGAAGAAATTAAAACGTAAAAACACTTATAGTGGGCGATGTATTGAAGAAAGACATATGCTCTCGCGGACTTTTTTTTTGTAGAACTTTTCATGCTGAACAATTCTTACACTCATAGTATTTAGATATTTTTAACGGTTCGCCCAGCGTAAGCTTACAAAGCGCTCGGACGCCAGGTTTTTTTCGACTTTTCCACTGAAATCGTTACTGCTTGGCTTTCTTTGATCATAAATAAATTATTTTCTACAGAAATGATCCTCGAGATATCCTTTACAGAATGGTGAAAACCGCATCAAAATCCTTCCAGCGGTTCTCGAGCTTACCCGTAACATGCAAGAATCGGGGACTTAGTTTTATACTAAGTAGAGATAAGTAGAGATATTAATTTCACATTAAAGCTTTTATCAGAATTAATTCAACATATTATGTTTTTATTCAGAATGCTACAAAGTACTAAATTGAAAATGTATTAATGCTACAAAATGCTAAATCATAAATGAAAATGCTAAATTTATGATTTCTAAGAAATAAAAATCACCTCCCCTAGCTATAATGCATGATATCGCTACGTGTTTACAGTGCAGCTTTTTGAATGTCTGTAGTGCTTTTATTAATATTAACCACTCGAGTAACGTGTCAACCTGCACTTTGTCGGATTGTAATGAAATCACCTCAACACCCAGGCCAAAACAGTAATGCACGTTCAGAGAGCACTAGTCAGCTGACAGGACTGGTCAAGCGGAGACTAAGCTTTCGGCTCATTCACCAAGCCTCGCAAGTCTCACTAATCTATCAAAATGACAGCTGTGGGCAATTGAGGATCTCGGAAGATTCTGTCTCCAAGTAATATACGACGTTTGCAATCGTCGAAAACCGCAAACGACGGATGTTACACCGAGCACATCAAGTTGCCAGCTGATGACCTAAAACATTATACCAGTCGTAGAAACGTTTCATCTATTCTAGAGGCTCGGACATCGTGGATATTATTATTATCATATTACATACAAAGATGTGTGAATACTCTGTCTGATAACATTTGTTATTGTGATATCTGTAGTAGTATGTGTATTTGTAATTGGGGGTGGGATAGGGAAGGAGGTGGTCGATGCCATACCTTAGGAAAGGACCCGACGTTTGCCTGGACTAGAATTGGGAAACCACGGGAAACTAGGCCTACTTCTAGATAGGCTGAGGTAGGAATCGAATCCACCTCCTTTAAGTTTTACCTCACAAGGTTGAATATACTCCGTTCCAACCTTCAAGCAAAAATTAAATTTCTTAGCAGAACCGGGAATATAACCCGGTGCTCAGGGGTGACAGCTACACCATGATATGGTCAAACTGCTGAGTAAGGTCTTCGAAATGAGACCACAGTAGAGGTTCGAACCCGAAACTCCAGCATTCTGGGTATGCGCTTATGATTCAACATGCAATTTCCATTAATTGAAAATCCCAATCCAGGTTTCGACTGTGACAAATAGGTAGTTCTGGTGTCGCCTTCTGAGAACATGGTCATCTTAGTGATATTCAGGAAGTTGCTAAGCAAGTGCCCTTTTTATCAAACTTCCGCCTCGTGGTGTAGTGGCTAGCATTCTTGACTGTCACCCCTGGGGTTCGATTTCCGCCTCTGCCGAGAAATTTAACTGTGGTCTGGTGGCTGGTACGGTACACAAAGCCTCGTGAGGCAAAATCAGGAAGAGGTGGGTTCGATTGCCACTTCAGTCACCCTGGAAGTGGTTTTGTCAAGTTTTCCTGGTGAATGCTGTGAGGTTCCTAACTTAAGGCCACGGCCGCTTCCTTCAGAATCCCCGCCTCAATTTCAAATACACTCACTAGTACAGTCATCACAGTACACAGTTTATCAGAAAATTACTAAGCACACGCGGGAGTAAATGACCACAATGCCGAAGACCCTCAAATGAAACATCAGCAACAAGTCCTTATCAAAGACTTGGAGATAAATCCTGAACGGGGTAGGACTGAAAGGTGTAGGCAACTAAATTGGTCTGTCTGCAATTGAAGAGATTCCGGTTTGAATCCCGACAGGTCTTATTTTCATTTCTTACTCAACATTACTCGTAGATAATATTCTAAAGGTTAAACACGTGGCTGGGGGAGAAGTGGGAGGGTTGAGTCAGCTGTTGACTGCCAGCGTATGGGTAAAGTGGTGACAAACACTCAACTGGACCTCTTGTCCTCTCATACGGCGCTTACAGGGCAGTCCCGTATCACACCGCTTAGTTCCTGGTTAATGTGGCGTTGTGTTCACCGACTGTCGATGGCATCAGTCCCCCATTCTCATCACATGGCCCCACCTTCGGAGTCGGCTCATACGGACAGTCTCGTCTAAAGTTTTGCAACTAATGTTAGTCTTATATAATCTGCCTTGTGAATACTAAAATATCTATCAGTATTTACAAGATCACCACAATCCATCGCAACTCCATTTTAGAAGCAACACTTTCTAATGTTTGAAAACATTATTTGTGTCATATGGAATTTTAATTTTAATTCAAAATTATTTGTAAAGATATCCATTTTCATTTTATTTTATACTAGTAACCCGTCCCAGCTTCGACCCGTATCTTGAACGGTTTACCCAACGTAAGCTTAAAAGGCACACGGACGGCAGGTTCCAGACGCATTTCAGAAAAATCTAGGTGAACTCTTCTCTGAATTCTCAACTCGACACGACTTGACTGTTTGATGGTGGCTGATGCTGGGGTGATAGGGTCGCTCGCTAGCTCGTAAACTCGCTCTGAATGTAGTAACTTAAATTTCCACTGAATGGAGATTGTTGGAAGAAATGAAAACGTTAAAACACTTATAGTGGGCGATGTATTAAAGAGAGAGATATACTTTCACGAACTTTTTTTTTCTATAATTTTTCATGCTGAACAATTCTTACACTCATAGTATATAGATATTTTAACGGTTTACCCAAGAGGCGCATGTACGGCAGGTTTTTCTTCGACCCGATTCACTGAAATCGTTATTGCTAGCTTCCTTTGGTCATAGATGAATGTTTATCTACAGGAACCTTCCTCGATAAATCCTTTACAGAAGGGCTGAAAACCGCATCGAAATCCATCCAGTGGGTCTCTAGATTAACAGTTACATCCCAGAATCGGGGAATTTGTTTTATACTATGTAGAGATTAAACTCTATTAATTTGAACGCTGAAGAAGATATCATTGTATATTAAAACATGTTCATTTAAATATTATTGAACTACATATTTTAGTATTGGCAAGACGGACAATACAGGGTGTAATTGATATAATGGAAGTCCCTTACACTGGTGATAGAAGAGACTATTCTAAGCTTCCTAGGTAAGAAATTTCTCACCTATCTTTAAATTGAAAATTAATCATTAAAAAGTCAATGTTTTTAGGTTTTTCAGAAACTCTTCAATCAGAAGGTGGGGCAGTCTGGGGGAAACGAGGTGGGGCGAGGTGGGACGACGCGCGGAGGGGAAGTTGTTACGTAATCGGAGGATTGACCTTACCGGATGAGGGGTGGTATCAGCTGTTATGAGGATAAGCGATACCCGTCTCATAAGAAAATTTGTATTGCTGTTAGGGATGACCTCATAGTTCCGCCCCTTAAAACAACAATAACTAACTAACTAACTAACTAACTGTATTGCTGTTGTTGTTGTTGTTGTTGTTGAAATTGCATGCAATGGCTTGGGACGTTAGGACAGGTAGTATTGCCTAGCCTACTTTGTAAGTGGAAGTATAAAATAATTTCGATAATCAGCCCTGGTATGTCATTGGCGTCCGGCACGTTAATGCAATACAGTGGGACAAAATTCCGACATCTCGCAGTCTGTTCAGAACTAGCATTTAAGACGGAAGTAAAATACTTGATGATTTGTTTGAGAGGCTTGGCGATTTTAGTCATTTAGCCCCATGTAGTTGGGTGTGGGTAGAATTTGTCTGATAACCTGTATTTTTGTGGTTTCTGTAGTAATGTGGGTATTTGTAATTCAGGTGAGGATTGGGAAGAAGGCAGCCGTGGCCTTAAGTTAGGAACCATCCTGGCATTTGCCTGGGGTAGAAGTGGGAAACCATAGAAAACTACTTCCAAAGTACGGTACCACATGTACTACACTACCAGGGAATTGTTACCACTAGTTGTGGAGCGCAGCTGTAGTGTATACATTACGTCATCTCACCTCTTTATGGCTGCAGCGAGCGGTTCCGGGGCAAGAGGGGAACGCATGTACAGGCATACAATGAGAACACATCGCACAGCCACGACCCAGCATGAATCATGCACACAAATGACACGCGATGAGGTTTCGCTGGCGACAACTGCACGTCTATCGCAGGCGTGTGGCTGGGCGGAGCGCATTAGTTCCGATTTCCACCACCGGTAACAATTCGCTGGTACGGTAGTACATAATAATAATAATAATACTAATAATAATAATAACAATAAAGCAAATATAGCGAGTTGATGGGCCCTATCAAAAGGCAATGGCTTGTAGAACGGGTAGAAAACCATACCTATCATTGTCTCAAGTACGGGCGTGATCCCAAGTACCTTGCTCCAAGGCCTTAAAGATCTGGATCTGGATACTCATCTGTACAAGCTAATCCAGAAGGCAGTAGTTCTCTCAACAGTCCAGAATAGTCTGGAAGTTCATGGGTAGCGATTTCGACTTTCCAGCTTAGAAGTGGCAGTTTCAGTAACATTACTTTGGTTCCCTGAAGCCCGTATAGTAATGTTGTGATGTACGGTATCAGCATTGTGTTATATGTACTGTATAAAACAATAATAATAATAAAATGATAGCGAGGCAGTGTAGCTCAGGTAGTAGAGTGCTCGGGGGTTCGATCTAGGCTCAGTCATTTACTACATGAAGGTGAACAAATACGACAGCCCTAAGCCGATGGACGTAATGGAACGTACATGAAATTCTGTGAATACAACATTCTGGAATCTCGACATCCCCGCAAAAATAAACATAGTGTGCCTAACAACATATTATTATTATTATTAGACTATTAAACAAATTATAAGAGATTAAATCTTTACTGAATGATATATTTTTTAGGGTTCCAATTGCTTAGGACGTTCAGTAAATAAATATTTTTGGTAACAGTGATGATGGAAGAGACTTGCAAGCTTGGTGTGATTGTTGTTGTTAATTCATTTTAGGGGCTTGGATCATTTGTTTATCTGTCCCGTGTAGTTGGTCGAGTGATGGATTTGTCTGATAATCTGTGTTTCTGTGGGGAGTAGTAGTATGTGTAGCTGTAGTTATTAGGGTCGTGAATGAGTTTGATTCCCTGGGACTCCAAGTACCATAACATCCCGGCATGTGCTTGGAAAGCGCGTGGAAGACTCCGGTGAAATGTAAAATCAGGTTAGCCCCTGTGGGTTCTGAGTTCAGACCTCCAATTATCAGACTTGCTGCGATTGTGGTGCACGATTAAATGCGCATGCCTCTACACCGCGGGGGTAGGAAAGAAAGCAGCCGTGGTCTTATGAAAGGACATCCCAACTTTGGCCTCGTGGGATGCCACTTGAAATCATCTTGTGGCTGCCGATGGTGGGAGGTAAGGAAACTTGTGGTTTCACATGACCGTAAATTTCTTAATCATGAGCTACTGGACCTCCTTTTTATGTGAAATCTGAACCACAGTACATGGCATTTTACTTCGAAAATCTCACATGCATTGACCGGGAATCAAACCCGGTCCGCCGTGGTGAGTGGCCAACAGCTGGACCGCTGCTCCATCACGCCCCGACTTGCATATCGGCTGGTAATGGTAAGCTGTCTCAACACTAGCACCACATAAAGATGATGATAATAATAATAATAGTCTAATAATAACAATAAGCGTCAGCATGTGTAGCTCTGGCGGTAGAGTGCTACCCCTCACGAGGGTGCGATCTTCGTTCAGTCATATAGTAAATGAATGTGTTATAATACGATCATGTCCATGGATTTCATGGCACATACAAGAAGTCCTGCGTACATAAAAGTCTGGCAACTCGACATACCATAAAAACATAAAAGAATTTAGTGTGTCGAAAGGCCTATTATTACTATTATTAGTAATAGCCTACTATAATAAAAATATTATTAATATTTCTATTACAGTTGTTGCACTGTCTTCACACAAAGATAGGCCAACAGTTAGTAGTGGAGTACTAGGAGTTCTGCCCCACTTCAAAACCCCCCTTGCTCTACTACTAAGCCTCAGCCATGTTAAATATCTCTTGAACGCATGGTCCGATTTTGACAAATGAGGTATTGTTGGACTCGGGCTGACGTCCTCTTTGCTATGGACCACTCATTATATTTTTCAAAATTTTTTTGAAAATTTTTGTTTTCGAAAATAGGCGATAGTTTGAAAACCAAACAGGATAGAACGTTGTGCCATGGCTCAAACGAACAGTCTTTATGACCTTTATTTTTTGTAATAAAAAATTTTTATTTTTTATATTTTTTTGAAAACACTCGAATTTTGAAAATCCTATATTTTGGAAACTAGGAACTCTACAAAAAAAATTGTTTAACGTAAATCAATGGTCCCTACCCCCTCTACCCCCAAAATAAATTTAAAGTCTCTAGAATGAAAACCTGCAGTAGTGTGGTAAGGACAGAGCTGCTTATAAAAGCAAGTGGTGAGCCCCTGCGACCTTGGAATGGAAGGAGCCATGCTAGGAGGGCGTGCTTGGATTCGTTTTTTTCGTCTCGTTGTGCTCTTTACGGGAATGTCGGTGTCGAAAAGGTGAAAATCTGGAAACACAGTCTTTTTGGGGTAAAAACGTGATTTTAGACTTTTTGCTATATCTCGCGAACCAATCATGCTAGAGGCATGTTCGACAGGTCCAAGGACTCGGGGTGACGTCCTCTCTGCTATGGACCACTCGTTATAATTTTTAATAAAATTGGAAACTCGATTTTGGGGTAAACACATGCTTTTTGTGATTTTGCCGATATCTAACGAACCAATAACGTTAGAGGCATGTACGACGGGTCCAAGGACTCGGGGTGACGTCCTCTTTGCTATGGACCACTCGTTGTAATTAAAAAAAAATGGGAAATGCGATTTTGGGGTAAACACGTGTTTTTTATAATTTTTGCCGATATGTCACGAACCAATAACGCTAGAGACGTGTACGAGGTGTCCTAGCACTCGGGCTAACGCCCCCTTTCAAATGTGGTAGATATTTTTTTTCCAAAAAGATAATTCACAAAGGGCCTAACGCCATACATGTTGAAAAAACGTTTTCTTTTTCTTTACCTGTTTATAATTTTCATGGAGCGTGGTGGTTGAGAGAGACGATACTGCTGGATGTGTGTGTTTCAACGAACTTGTCGCTGACCAAGGTGGCTGTGTTCAATAGATCAATTGATATTTCGACGAGTCGGTGTATGACAGAGCGAGCGTGCGTTTTTCCTGATATTTTACCTTTAACGTGTAAACGGTGATGAGAACTAGGTTCTATGTTGGTCGAAGCGAGTAGAGAAAACAAACTTACAGGAGGTGAATGTCATTTGAGCTTATTGGAAGGCTCCGATCTGACTTGACAATAGGTGACGCTTGAAGGTGAAATAATCTGACCATCGTGGTGGCAGGGGAGTGTGAAAGGCATGCACACACATTTGTGAAACCACATGTAGGCTAAACCAGTGACATCCTGTCTTGCTTCGTACGTGACAAAATGCAAGTTCAGGTGACATTTGATCTACCTCAGGTGTTCACCTGGGACGTTATCTGTCCACGTGCCTGATAACAGAATGGTCAAAGCGTGGAAAAAAAAAAAAGATTATACATGCAATGTAGCATATATAAAGACATGTCGTTATCATTTCCACGCTCACTTAGGTGACTACCTTTGAACACACTGCGTTTATCAGTTTTGGTGTTGGTGGAAAATACTTAACCTTGTTGTGGGGTAGGTATATATTTATTCATTTATATATTTATTGATTTTATATAAATACATGCAATTATTTATTGATTAGATAATTAATGATTTTATTTATTTATTTGTTTGCAGATAACGTGTATAGCCTACCTGTCGTGTGTCTGTGGGAAATATATTAAAGAAAGAGAAAGACAGACAACTAGAAAAGAAAACCATTTCCATACTAGCCCACGAGACGGGAATATAGAAAAGCATTACACGTCAAGGTGAGATTTGTTTTTTTAAATATATAACCTGTTTGATTTTGTTTTGTTTATGAAATGCATAAACTATATGGAATGGATATACTTATGGTGGTTTATTTTATTTCTTTTTAGAGTGTTGGAAAACGCTTGACCTCTGTGAATAACCAGGAACGTGTGTGTTTTTTGGATTATTGTCAGACAGTCTACATTTCTAAACTCAGGTGAGTGTGTTCTTTCAAAATAATGTCTTTTACTGCTGCGGATACGTTAACTTGGGAAACCCTAAACAGTTGTTTCAAATCGCGTGTGTGCTCTGGCCGCATAGTGAATGTTAGAAAAAGTTCGATTCCCAAAGAATTTTTAGAATCTTGTTTTGAAATTTTTAAAATTGAAATTTGTACAGCGCAAAGGTTGCATATGGCTTTAAAGGTGAATACAGAACTAGTGTGCGATTTCGTATATAAAAAGAAGGATGTAGAGCATAAAGAGACATTCTATATTTGCAGTAAAATGCAAGAGCTATTCATAGCCCATAATTTGGAACAGTGGTATGAAACCCACGTGGTGAATGCCTTGCTGTCAAAATTTGATAAACTGCAACAAGGACCGAGTGGTCTAGCCTTAGACAAAATTCATCATTTACAAATCAACATTTGTCATTTCAACCCGTTGAATGCTGGGTCTAGCTATATTAAAACACCTCCAGCAATAGCTTCGAAAAAGGCTGTGGTGAATATTGAGAACCATGACAATGATTGCTTTCTGTGGGCTGTGGCTGCGTACTTGCAGCCAGCTCAAGATCGTCATGTTAACAGACCAGGAATGTACAAGGCCAAGTTTGTTGAATTGAAACATACTTTAAATTTAACTCGAGTGACGTTCCCTATGGACTTAACCGAGATCCATAGGTTTGAACGAGACAACCAGGACTTTTCGTTCATGGTGTATGGCCTTGACGGTGATGAGATTGTGGGTCCTCTTTATGCCACAAAAGAACCGAAACGACATCACATTCATCTTTTATATTTATCTGTAGGAGAAGTGAATCACTATTGCCTCATTAAAAGCCTGAGTAGATTGCTAAGCAGTCAAATGTCCAAAGCACATGGTATAAAGCATATTTGTGACCGTTGTCTCCAATACTTTTGGACGCCTACTTCTTTGGAACGTCATAGGGTAGATTGTGTTACTCAGGAAGCGGTGAGATTGATATTGCCACAAGGGGACAAGGCTGTGTTAAAGTTTAAGGACATTCATAAGCGTGACACTGTTCCCTATGTGGTATATGCAGATTTCGAAGCTCTCACCACACCCATGGCGGGATGTGAACCAGATCCCTCCATGAGCTCAACCACACCCATTCAAAAACATGAACCCTTTGCCATAGGATTTAATGTGGTGTGTGCCCATGACCCCACACAATCCGTTTACAAATACCGTGAGGGGCCAGATTGTGCCAAATGGTTCTTGGATGAACTTGTCAAGTTGGCCGACCATGTACAGGAATTACTGGACCACCCAGTACCCATGAGCCTATCTCCAGAACAACAGCAGCAGTATGAGCATGCCATGACATGCCATATTTGCGAAAAGCCACTGATCAATGCTGAAGACACCGTTCGTGATCACTTGCACTTTACGGGGGAGTTTCGTGGAGCTGCGCATAGTAAATGCAACTTGAACTTTCCAGCTCCTCGTTTCATCGGTGTCTTTTTCCACAATCTGGCGAATTATGACATTCAGTTTTTGATTCGTGAATTGGGCCATGTTAACAAGGGCTCGTTTACCATTATTCCCCAAAACCATGAGCGTTTTACAGCCCTGACATGGTGGTTGAGCAACTTTAGCATTCGATTTTTGGATTCCTTTAAGTTTATGGCATTCTCGCTAGACAGCCTTGTGAATGGCTTGAATGAGGAGGAATTAAAAAATACTAGAATGCATTTTAATGATCCTGAGCAATTTCAATTGTGCATTCGGAAAGGTATATTCCCGTATGATTTCTGCAACAGCTGGGACGTGTTAAAGCAAAGAAAACTCCCTCCACAAGAGAAATTTTACTCGAAACTAACACGCAGTACCGTTTCCGATGAAGACTATGCACATGCATGTCAAGTTTGGCGAGTGTTTGGCATGAAGACGCTAAGTGAATATGCTTTGCATTACCTAAAACTGGATGTATTGCTGCTCACTGATGTGTTTGAAAAATTCCGTAACTTGTGTCAACACATTTACGGTCTTGATCCGGCTCACTATTACACGAGTCCTGGACTCTCGTTCGATGCCGCTTTGAAATACACTCAAGTGGAATTGGATTTACTCACTGACGTAGACATGGTTCTATTTTTTGAAAAGGGCATTCGTGGCGGCTTTGTGTCACTTAACCAACGCCATGCTGAAGCGAACAATGTCTACATGTCTGATTATTCACCAGACAAACCAGAATCGTACTTAATGTACTATGACGTGAATAATTTGTACGGTTACGCCATGAGTCAGCCTTTGCCCTATGGGAAGTTTGCTTGGCTGACAGAGAAACAAGTGTCAGAATTTCATGTGAACATGGCTAGCCAAGAAACAGGCCGTGGATATGTGCTAGAAGTGGATATTGAATATCCATCATCCTTGTATGATGAACATGCCGATTTCCCATTCTGTCTTGAGCAAATGGTTCCCCCTGACAGTAAAGTGAAAACTGAAAAACTCATGGGCACACTTTACAACAAAAATCGGTATGTGCTACATATCCAAATGTTGGTGCAATGCCTCGCCCAAGGCTTGGTGTTGAAGAAAGTCCACAGGGGTATTTCTTTTGCTCAAAAAGCATGGCTTGAGCCATACATGCGACTCAACACAGAGCACCGACAAATGGCAACACAGCAGTTTGAAATTAATTTTTTTAAATTAATGAACAACTGCATCTATGGCAAGTCTATGGAGAATGTCCGCAAATACCGTGACATTAAATTGATGAATGTCTGGGAGGGGCGGTGGGGTGCCCGGCGGTACATTGCCAAGCCAAATTTCAAATCGATCAAAATTATCGATGAGGATTTGGCTACTATTGAAATGAGTAAGACCAGCGTGACCATGGATAAGCCCATTTACTTGGGTCAAGTCATTTTAGACTTTTCTAAATCGGTCATGTATCGATTCCACTATGAGTTTGCGAAACGCCATTTTGAGGACGTCTCTCTTTTGTATATGGACACGGACTCATTCATTTACCACATTCGCCACTGCAACCCCTATGACGTCATGAGGCAACATAGTGACTGGTTCGACACCTCTTGCTATAGTGCTGACAACGTGTTTCAGCTGCCCATAAAGAACAAGAAGGAAATGGGCGTTTTAAAAGATGAATGCGGTGATTCCATTATGACGGAATTCGTAGGTTTGGCTTCAAAAATGTATGCTTACCGCACACTCGACTGTAAGGAAGCCAAGAGAGCAAAAGGTGTAGGTAGGGCAGTGGTAAAATCGCTACGTGTAGACGATTACTTAGCGGTTTTACGCACTGGCAAAGCTATGTCTCATACACAGTGCAGGATACAATCCAGCAACCATCATTTGTATCTTGTGGAACAGAGAAAACGCACCCTCGCCTCCATGGATAACAAGCGTGTGTGGGCTGATGACCTGCTCACTAGCCTGCCCTGGGGTTATGATCGCAACGAGGAGGAGGTGTGATTTCACTGTTTAATCGTTTATGGGGCATGGCTTTTTGTAACTTGTAGATTTAGAATTTTGTAAATATTGGTTTCTGTCATTGTAAATAGTAGATTTTGTAAATAGTGACAATTCACTTGGACCTTTTGCTCTTTAAAAAGTTGTGTGCAACCTTATTTTTTAAAATTTTTTTGATTGGTAAATAGTGTGATTCTTTTAACGCTGTACAAAGTTGAGTTTTTTTTGTAAATATGAAATAAGTAAGATTTTTAGTAACTTTAATAACTAGTATTTAATTATTTTTCGTAATGTAAATGATAAACTAAAAAGTTCTTTTGGAATGAGTGTGCATGTCGAGAATGTGCTTTTGGGAATAAATAAAGTGGTTGTGTTTGTTCCCAAAGACAGGTGTGAATGTATGAGTGGAGAGAGAAAACTGGTGTGTATGATTGACCAGAGCAAACACGATGAGGTAGAGTGGGTGGGTGGGGTGGGGGTAAATGGTCACTTATATATTCATTTTGTTTTAAATAGTTTCGTTTTTTCATTGAAATGTGACAGTCAAAAGACATTATTTTTGTAAAAACAGTCTTACCTGCAGTAGTCGTAGACCTCGACGTTTCTCCAAACACACATCAACACATTGCAGTATTATCAAGGTCAAGCACTCGCATCAACATCATTGTCAAATCTCAACTTTCGACATACACCAAATGGAAAAAATATGAAAACAGCAAAATGGAAATTCCATGTTTCCATATCACCAAAACAGCAAAACTTAAAACGGACATTTTTAAAAACTGGAAATGGCCATGTGTGAAATTTGAAAATTCAAAAACTTCAAACGGACATTGTTTAAAATGTGTCATCAGCAAAATGGAAAAATCCATATCATCAAAAACGTTAAACTTGAAACGAACGTTTTCAAAAACTGTAAATTGCAAAATGATAAATGACAGTGTGTGGAATTCATCATGTGTGAAATGTGTAAAATGAAAAAATCAGCCATCAACATCACGATTTCTTAAAATTAAAAATAACAAAACATCGTGCTCTGGAAAACTTTTGTTTTTATTTCATAGTCATAGTGAATTGACAAAAGAAAAATAGAATACAAACAAATCCCAATTCCTCACTCCTCAATGTTTATGTCCATGCATCATCAACTTTCCTTTCATAGCACTCATGACAATTAGGGCTGCCATCCTTTCACCTACTGAGGCATCACTGGATGTGAAACGTTGTTTAGCTTTCTTCAATAACAATTTATCTGCCACATGTCTTAAACCAGAATGACTATGGCGATAAGAAAGGTCATGTTCCTTGCATGCTTGATCCAAAAGATTAATGGGTACATCACCACGTTGTAAACGTTTTTCGAGACGAGTTCCAGGGCCGCAAAAACGATAACCTGGAAGATGGATTTCGTAAGGTAAGTATTGAATCACTTTGTCAATGACGCCATTGCCAGTACAGGTCTGGCATATCCTTTTCCATCGATGGTAAAAAGGTTTGGTCTTCCTCCTCCTCTGTGGACGATGTTTGTGTTTGTTGTTGTTGTTGTTGCTTTTTCTCGCCATGACACTCGTGGAATGATTCAACAAAGTCTTTACACGGACTTTTATGACCGTGATACAGTTTCACTAGCTGGCAAGTCGCACACTGACGCATAGACGGTATTTTTGCCATGGCCACTTGCTTATGGTGATCGTAATCCGTACAGGGTTGCAATTCACTCAACACAGGGTCTTGAGTCCATGATTTTGGTACATGTTGCCAGATTTCTTTGACCGCGTTGGCGGCCACATAATAAATGAACGACTTGGGCAGTGCCAAGAGTTCCTCTTTGGTAAAACTGTCTAGTTTCTTTTTGCACACAAAGAACTTGCCGATGGCTTTGTCCGTAGCATTGCCTTTCTCCATGGTATCATGTGCTGTAGATGTTTACACGTCGCTAGTAGAAATCTCACTGACGTCATTCACAGGTAAATCTTGAGTTATAATTTTGTTCAACAACTCCCAGCAGGCATGAGTGGTTAACCAATGAAAGAGATGCCACGCATGCGATAGGGCTGTATGGGTAATGTTGCCACAGGAACAAGTATCCATGAGCGTTTGCAGGGAGGGGCAGCCCAACTCCATGAGGTCGATACATTGACAGTAAGACGCCAAAAATGGTTGCAACCATTGACGTTTTTCATTACCTTTCACAAATACCACATTGGCCGAGGACAAGTGTGCTTTCATGACCACGTCCAAATATTTATAGGAAATGGTTCCCTGATTCCAGTCTAGTTGCCTATGATTTTCAATCCACTGGGTTTGTTTACGGTCTTTTTCACACAACAAATCAAAAGCATGGGGTGGTTTAAATAGCAAATGCGTAGCTTGCGATATCCAAAACGTGGTACAATCGATTATGGCCACTTGTTTAAATATAAATTTGTTGTCACCAATTTTAAACCCTTGGCAATCCACAATGAGTGTGCGCAACATGTTGACGCTTGCCTGGACCAAGTTCAACTGACGACTGACTGACGATCACGTGTGATCATGGCATGGACTTACCTGCCATGCTAGTTTCAAAAAATAAGGTTAGGGTAGGACAGGGGGACATGCAAAAATAAGAATTTAAGAATTACATCATTTTATTATCATAACACGTCTTACAGGCTTTTCTCATTTTAGGATAAGGACGATAGCAACTGATACAACAAAATAGTCTCTTGTGTTTGTAACGTCCATAACACCGATGATGTCCCAATGTCTCTAAACTAGGCGTTTTTGATGGTGATCTGCTCACCGAAGCACCATGGATACCATACGGCCCACATGTATCATAACTTGTATTTTTTTCATCACCCAGAGACACAAGTGAGGGATAGCTTGAATGACAGGGTATATTTCCCACTTTCATTCTGCACAGGTAGGGGCAGGTGTGTGACCAGCGCTGATGTTCCTGCATGGGTTCATCGCCCTCCTGCCATTGGTCTATGATGATGGGACAAAAGGCACATTTCACTTCATCTCTTGTTTTTAAATAGTAGAATCCAGCAGCCGCCAAGGCTTGAGGGTTTATGAAAGGCACTGGCCATGTGGCAAAAGTCTTGAAACGTTGTTCCTCAGAGTTTAAATTCATGGATGTAACGTCTCTTGAGGCTTTAAAGCAAGACATGACTGAGCGACTTAACGTGGGTTGAGCTGTTATTTATACACTCGTCACTTGGTTGGACAGTGGATAATAGTTGACTTGTTTGTGATGAATAATCAGACAGTAGGCTGTCGTATTGGCTGGTACATTGTCATGCGTTTCAAAATCTAGTCGAATGTCGATATTGGATGGCTTGACAGACTCTTCCAGGTAAGAACAGTCAAAAACAATCAGTGGTGCTCTTGCCTTAAACGCTTGGGGTAGTAGCATGGGACCGTTCTCTTTTTGATAATACGACCATCGAAATTTAGAAAACAAGTCGTACAGGGGGCCAAACTTATTTTTTGAAAAATCCAAATCCAGTCCTTCATAGGGAAACACAGCTCCGTTGAGGAAAAGACGTGCATTTCTCAATTGCAGGTGATCAAATTGCGTGGCATCTTTGGTTTGTTGATACTTGCGATTCGTTTGAAAACCCACGATCAGGTAGAGAGGTCTCTCTGTATAGCGAGCTGTTTTTACAGACCAACTGTGTGTGTTGGTGGTGGGCAATAGCGGATACTCATGGAGTGCCCAGCTTCTAAATTCCATGGGTAGAGGCATATCTCTCTTTACCATTTTGAGTATGTCCAGTTTTTTGCTATCGTTAAGGGTCACATGAGGCACTTTCCATAGCAAGCGTTGTAGTTGAATTTTTGAATCGATGGGGGCATTGTCGGCCCCCTTGAGTGCATTGTTATCACTCCTGTCTCTCACTAGATAAAGCACTTGCCTTGCGTTAACCACAATGCGTTGGTGATCTTCGGCAAAGCCTAGAACCAGTTTAAGAGGTAAATATCCAGTAAAGGTCCCATCGGTGTGTACCATCCAGTCATTGGTCGAGTCAGGGCACCAAGCTGCCATGCAAAGTGTTTTACCTTCTTCCTCACTATAAGAGGGGTATAGTTTCATGACACTGGAAATACCCACATTTCGAGTGCTATCCACCACGATATCGTTAATGACATAACGTACTTCAGAAAACAGAAAGGCTAAACCATGGTTGGCCAACTTGGATGTAGTGGGTGTAGAGCCATCGGCTTTGGTGAGCCGACCTTCAATCTGAATAACACTTTCATGCGGTAGGGTGTAAATATCTTGGTTGTTGATAACAAATTGAATTTCATCATTGTTATTGAGTCCAGGTGTTTGAGCTTGATAGGAATGGAGATCAATTCTTACCACTCCTGGTTGCTCCTCGATGTGGTTCGCTATCTCTAGGATAGAATTCATTATAAGGGTTGACGTGGTAACCCAAATGCTGTAAAATCTGCTTGCCTTGAGATGTTAACGTGTATTCACGCGGCAAACAACTAACACCATTCCTAGACGGTGTTGTTGCTTTATACACAAATTTCATAGTGGCTTTAGCACCAACTTGTAAGTCACTGGTGTAGTGGAATCTAGATCAATGAGTTGTTGATCTCTATTGATCAGTCTTAATGTTATATTACTAATACTATCAACAGCCACAGCATGAAAAAGCACCACTGGAGGGTTTTCACGAATAATATACCCATTGGGCGATGTCACAATAAAGTCATAAAGCGAATGCGATGGTTCTTGATTGGTGTACACTTGGCTAATAATATTACACGTCACCGACACATGATGGTCCTCAATGAATTTCACTTCATGGTCCGATTCATGTTTTTTGTTGGGCTCCAACACACGTGGTTTAAATCCGAGTAATGGGCCAATGGAATCGGGGTGTGTTTTAAAGTCAATGTTGAAGGTAGAGAAAATACTGCAGCGATGAGTGTTAGTATTGCCTACAAGTTCAAACTTGTGCGTTCCGTCGAGAAATGACTTTAAACCATACTGATTGATCAACACCACATAAATGTGTTCATAAATATCATCGATCGTGTATCCACCAGAGTTCAGGGTGAGCACAGAATCATCATAGTAAAACTTGTTGTTCACATTTTCACGTATGTTGTATATTCGATTGTACGTTTCAAGAGAAACAAGTCCTAAACCATAGGGTTTTTCACTCAATTCGATAGGCGGGTAAAAGTCTAGGCTGACTTCAGGTCCACGTCCATGCACTGTAAACGTTTTACTTTCTACCGACATACTGGTGGCGTTTTTGCTTATGCTGCGTCTTATATAAAAAAATTAAACACAAACGTCCACACTGTTGGCTGTTAAACGTTTGCTCACGTTTCACATTATAATATATCTTGATCCTGTTTCCAAAATAGGTCACTAGTTCCATGGGCGGGGGCAAATTCCCAAAACTGTCAAAGTACCATACCGTGGATCCCTCTTTGACATAAGCTACATAATGCGTTCCTGGTCCTCGGTGATCATCCAAATTGACAACAGCACATTCCTGTTTCCAGGGTCGTGGGGGTAATTGGTTTCGCATAAACACACCTCGAAAATGAGAAAGCTTTAGTTGTTTAGCATAGCTTTCCACTTGTTGATGCGTCAGGGCATGTCTCGCTATGGCTGAGGTTAAATTTTTTTTTTTTTAATATTTCGAAATGGTGAAATCCCAAATCCTTGTTGATAAAAGGCTGGCTTTAAATTGGCATTTCTAGCCCCCATGGCAATCGCTTCCATCGTTTCATTGTGTCGCTGACTTTCTTTGAGTTGTTGCTTGCCCTGCTGCGCGGCTTTAATGGTTTTCGCCACTGCACTGGCACCGCCCAAAAGTGAGCCCAGAGCAGCCAAACCAGCAAATAATGCAGGTAAAAATCCCGCTCGTTTGGGAACGGGAATCACTCGCCCTTGGTTTGAAACCTGTCGCCGACGTTTTGGAATAACCTGTCTCTGTGCTGCTCGAAGGGCTTTCCTTATGGTCAATACATTATTTTTTCTTTTTTTCTTTCGCAAGGGCTTGTCCTCGAATGTTGTAAGCCCTGGCTTTGCCAAGGACAAAGTCCTTTTTTTAGTCTTTCTCACTGCATACCTTTGTTTCACCATGATGATAATGACCCACAACCTTTCACAAGAAAGTTTAAATCACAACTAACGTCAGATGGTTATTTCATGGCTGTATATTCCAATTCCACATAAAGTGGGAAGTCGTTTATGGTTTTTCCCGCTTGCTTTTCATCCCATGTCAACATGAGATAAAAGGATAATTCGTCACCTGCATTGACCATTTCATGGTTATGAAGCAACATCCTATGACCATTTATCTTTATTTGTAAATGGTTCTCATCAGGTATGGCATATTTGATGTGAATGGTTCCATCATAGTGTAATCGATAGTGGCTTAAACCCGAAGCAAGCGCATAGGTCAAGTGCTGATCATGGACTAGCGGTAAATGGTTTCTGTCATTCACAGGTTTTTCATTTGTCAGATACACTAAAAACACAGATGGGATAAATTTATAAAGCCTTTTCATTTCATGGGTCACGTAACGCTTGGTACAAACATCGTCTTCGTCTTGTGGGTCTTCCACGTGAATAATCCGATGGTGATTAGCGCTATAGCCATTCACCATAAGCTGGGGCACTTTGTCATAAAACTCATACACTTTGTTATCCACATACTTTTTCGTAGTAACGTCTGTAGACACTTGAGGATGTTTTACATGGGTTAACCGCTTTCCCTTAAAGTCATAATCTCCCTGTTTTGTGCGTGGCACTACTGACCTATCCACATAGTGTTTATTAGCAGGATCTGTTTCCTGTTTAGGATCATGTATGGGGACAGGCCTAGCTTTGGCCATCAACGCACGTCCAAAGACATCCATCGTCAACCTGTAGTACCAGTCTACTGTTTCTATGACAAGGCTCGGTGTCCTGTATATAGACAGCCTGCTAGCCTTTCTAAGCCTTAGTTGAAATGAAGATTATTAAGCAGCAAGAGTCATTCCCCGTGGGGGACATGGTTTCCCATCTCTGTCCCACATCACGTGAACAACGCCATGGTTCACTGTTTCCATCTTCCATTCGCTGCATCATTGTGGGGCCTTCCGGCTGTGGAAAGACTAATCTTTTGCTAACGCTCATTACAGCGCCCAATGGTCTGCGTTTTCAAAATATTTATATTTTTGCAAAATCTCTCTACCAACCCCTCTACGTGTTTCTGGATCAAGTCATGTCTGGATTACAAAAAGAGAATATGGGTTATTTTACATTTTCCATGCAAGAAAATGTGATTTCACCGGATGAGGTAAAGCCTGATTCACTCATGATTTTCGATGATGTATCCACTGAACGTCAAGGCATCATTCAAAGCTATTTCAGCATGGGTCGACACAAACATATCGATTGCTTCTATCTTGGGCAAACGTATTCTAAAATGTCCAAACAGTTGATTCGTGACAATGCCAATGTCATTGTTTTATTTCGTCAGGACGAGAGGAACAGTCGTCACATTTATAATGAACATGTGAATCCGGATATGACCTTTCAAATGTTTACAGAATTGTGTGCCAAGTGCTGGAACACTCAACGTCATGCCTGTTTAGTGATTGACAAACAAAGTGAACTCAACCAAGGACGGTATCGCTTAGGGTTTGATCATTTTATTGCTATTTAAGGCCCTGTCTCATTCGCCATCAAGTCATTTGTCAAGACACCATGGCGTTAGCAGAGAGTCAATTGAAAAAGCATATTATTAGAGCAAAAAATACTATTCGCCAAAAGTTTCGTCAATTGAAACAATCACGTGCCAATCATGCTTTGTTTATTCAGCAACATTTAGCACCTCCACTAAAAGCCATGTTGAAACCCTCTTTCAAGCCATCTGAAACGCTACCCACCGTTTCACAAGCCACGCAGACGCTGCACGAGGACCCTGAGGAAGAGGAAGTGGAAGATTTGACTAGTGATAGTGAAGTTGAGGATGAGGAGGAACAAGTGTTTACGCCTCAAAAAAAGGCCGCACCCCTTGCAGAGTTTTTGAGAAAAAAGAAATCCTTGGCCATGGTCGAAACACCTTGCCCTTCCAGAGCGTCTCCGTTTTCACAACTCTTGGCCACCCCTCAACATAAAGCTCAACTGAAAACCATTTTAATAAAATATTATGGATCAACATTGGAACCCTATTTCACCGATCTATTTATTGGAAACACAGATACCACGTATGGTGTTCGCTATGAGGATGATAGTTTTAAAATTGGCGATTCATCCATTAAATTTGCTCGTACTAAAGCTGTCATTAAAAACATCAACTATAAATTAACGCCAGGACTGTTAAAGCTGCTCTTTTCTCGGACCCCCTCTTCCCATGATTATACGTCAGAGGACCTTGACAAATATAAATCCATTTTATTGGATACCCATGCTCACAAAAGACAGTATGATCCCACGCAACAAGTGAATGCCAATATATCTCAAAAATATAAAACCATCATTGCAAAAATGTTTCCCACCAGTCAAAGTACTCGTCGTAAAGTGTCCGCTTCGGGAGTGACTTTTAAACCATTAAAACCCCTTGTGGATGTTACCTACTGGCACAATCCCAATAAGCTCGTCCAGCGGCTACAATTGTTGCATGCCTCACGTCAAGCTGGCCACACCGGTCACGATTGGGAAATTCAAGAAATTGAACAAGAACTTCGAAATGCCAAAATTATTGTTTAAGCCCTCACCCATTAAAATGGGTATTGCTCACGAGTTGCATCGCCCAGCTAGGCGTCACTATCCGCGACTCAAGGTGATTTCACGAGGTGTGGATGAACTTTGGCAGGCTGACTTGGTTGAAATGATACCCTATGCTGGCGTTAACGACGGTGTACGCTATATGTTGACCGTCATTAATGTCTATTCCAAAATGGCCTTTGTTGAACCTGTGCGTCGCAAGTCTGGTCCACTAGTTACCAAGGCCTTTCAACATATTATTCAACACTCCAAACGTCAACCTCAGTTGCTACAAACCGACCAGGGGAAAGAATTTTTCAACAAGGATTTCTCCAGTTTTCTCAAATCTAAGGATATTCACCATTACACCACGTACAGCAATCTGAAAGCCAGTGTGGTCGAGCGGTTCAACCGAACATTGAAAACCCATATGTGGAAAGCGTTTACCGCTCAGGGCAGTTATCGCTGGTTGGACATGTTACCTGAGCTAGTATCACGTTACAATGACACCAAACATAGAACGATTGGGACCAAGCCACGCCTCGTGACTAAAAATATTCAGCGATTGGATAAACTGTTTAACCCCATAAAAGCAGCTGATCCTAAACGTCACCGACTGAACATTGGGGATTTTGTTCGTGTAAGCAAATTTAAGTCTGTCTTCAATAAGGGCTACACGCCTCAGTGGGGGACTGAACTATTTCGAATTCGTCGAGTCTACTTGGACAGTCCAGTCACCTATTTACTCGAGGACCTCAACCATCAACCCATAAAAGGTAGATTTTATCTCCATGAACTTCAGAAAACAGCATTTCCTCAGCATTATCTTGTGGAAAAAGTGTTGAAACAAAAAGGAAATAAACTCTACGTCAAATGGTTAGGGTTTAACTCTACGTTTAATTCTTGGATCAATAAACTACATGTTGTGTGAACCTGTGTACTTTTTATTTATTCACACATGTTGTACACCACCTATAGCTCTATGTGTACAGCGCTCCGCGCTTCATGCATGTTCATACATGTTTGTCTTTCCCTTTCCTCCTGTGTTCTCTCATACATCACCCCCTCCCCTCTCCCTCCCTTCACCTCCCACCACTGCTGTTTGCAGCTCTTGCCTATCTATTGGTTGTGACATTATTCCGACAAGTTGCATTATACTTTTTACTGATTCAGCGATTCCCACGCTTTGAACATTCTCTTATCGTGCACGTGGACAGATAACACCCAAGCGAACACCTGTGCCGGATCAAATTTCACCTGAACTTGCATTTTGTCACGTACGAAGCAAGACAGGATGTAACTTGTTAACAGTTATCGCGCATGTAGATAGATAACGTCCCAAGCGAACACCTGAGGTAGATCAAATGTCACCTGAACTTGCATTTTGTCACGTACGAAGCAAGACAGGATGTCACTGGTTTAGCCTACATGTGGTTTCACAAATGTGTGTGCATGCCTTTCACACTCCCCTGCCACCACGATGGTCAGATTATTTCACCTTCAAGCGTCACCTATTGTCAAGTCAGATCGGAGCCTTCCAATAAGCTCAAATGACATTCACCTCCTGTAAGTTTGTTTTCTCTACTCGCTTCGACCAACATAGAACCTAGTTCTCATCACCGTTTACACGTTAAAGGTAAAATATCAGGAAAAACGCACGCTCGCTCTGTCATACACCGACTCGTCGAAATATCAATTGATCTATTGAACACAGCCACCTTGGTCAGCGACAAGTTCGTTGAAACACACACATCCAGCAGTATCGTCTCTCTCAACCACCACGCTCCATGAAAATTATAAACAGGTAAAGAAAAAGAAAACGTTTTTTCAACATGTATGGCGTTAGGCCCTTTGTGAATTATCTTTTTGGAAAAAAAATATCTACCACATTTGAAAGGGGGCGTTAGCCCGAGTGCTAGGACACCTCGTACACGTCTCTAGCGTTATTGGTTCGTGACATATCGGCAAAAATTATAAAAAACACGTGTTTACCCCAAAATCGCATTTCCCATTTTTTTTTAATTACAACGAGTGGTCCATAGCAAAGAGGACGTCACCCCGAGTCCTTGGACCCGTCGTACATGCCTCTAACGTTATTGGTTCGTTAGATATCGGCAAAATCACAAAAAGCATGTGTTTACCCCAAAATCGAGTTTCCAATTTTATTAAAAATTATAACGAGTGGTCCATAGCAGAGAGGACGTCACCCCGAGTCCTTGGACCTGTCGAACATGCCTCTAGCATGATTGGTTCGCGAGATATAGCAAAAAGTCTAAAATCACGTTTTTACCCCAAAAAGACTGTGTTTCCAGATTTTCACCTTTTCGACACCGACATTCCCGTAAAGAGCACAACGAGACGAAAAAAACGAATCCAAGCACGCCCTCCTAGCATGGCTCCTTCCATTCCAAGGTCGCAGGGGCTCACCACTTGCTTTTATAAGCAGCTCTGTCCTTACCACACTACTGCAGGTTTTCATTCTAGAGACTTTAAATTTATTTTGGGGGTAGAGGGGGTAGGGACCATTGATTTACGTTAAACAATTTTTTTTGTAGAGTTCCTAGTTTCCAAAATATAGGATTTTCAAAATTCGAGTGTTTTCAAAAAAATATAAAAAATAAAAATTTTTTATTACAAAAAATAAAGGTCATAAAGACTGTTCGTTTGAGCCATGGCACAACGTTCTATCCTGTTTGGTTTTCAAACTATCGCCTATTTTCGAAAACAAAAATTTTCAAAAAAATTTTGAAAAATATAATGAGTGGTCCATAGCAAAGAGGACGTCAGCCCGAGTCCAACAATACCTCATTTGTCAAAATCGGACCATGCGTTCAAGAGATATTTAACATGGCTGAGGCTTAGTAGTAGAGCAAGGGGGGTTTTGAAGTGGGGCAGAACTCCTAGTACTCCACTACTACAGTTCCTTAAATTAATTAACCAAATCTTTAGGATTTCTATTTTCTATGCATAGGCAATGAGGCTGACAAAATCCTAAACAGATCCACCATCACTAATCATGTAGCCACTCCCCATGAATGCGTGAATCAGCTGTTCATGGGTTCGGTTTGTGTATTTCAAAGCCATTGGCAGACAAGACGAGGAGGTCACTCAACTTCAGACTCTTGTCAACATTCCTCAGCGTTGGAGGAGAGGGTAACGGGGAGAAGTCAGCTCTGCTGCTGAGGGGAACGCAGTCTAAGCCCTTATCCAAGACATTGACCGACAATCTTTGTGATTTAATTCCACCTACACTAAGATACGACTAAATTTCATGAATATATTTGCTTAGAATAGTCTCTTCCATCACCAGTGTAACGGATCAACTTTTACCAAGCCAAAATGGTAAACACATACGCATTTTCCTAAACCTTTTTCTCTCCATTACAAATACCTTTCTGCCATTGCTCACATCTATCTATCACATAAATCATTTGTGCAACCCTCATATCAGTGACCTCTACCTTATGTATGAGATATCTTGATTCCACCCAGCTCTCACCCCCATACAGCTAATACTGAGCGATGCAGAGAGAGTTACGTCGCTGCACAATTCCTTCTTTGCTTAATACGGTAGACCGCCACTGAGAACTCACTACATTGTTTTTTCTACACCTTGACTGGATCTTTTTCACTACAGGCCTACTACCACCCTGAGAGAATACACAGCCCAAGTAAAGTGCGTTCGCTTACTGGTGGGTCCGAGGGTACCTCGCTTGCCTGATAGTAGCCACTTGCGGGGCATAGACGCGCGCGCGCTAGTCAAGGTCGGGAAGGCGTCTGTCTGTTGTACGCTAGCCAGCTGTGCAGCGCGTCGGTTAACAATGCAACAGGCAAAATACCCGTTTGAACAGAGTTTTATGTACAATACATACGTATGTAAAAACAGATTCATGTAGAGAATTGTGCAGACAATTTGCAGTGAAATATCCGTGTGCTCCAATTCCGGGTAGAGAAACTGTCAGACGATTTGTTAACAAACGAAGGACAAGAGGATCGTTAAATGCTTCAATTGCTAAGCGAAAACGAAGCGTATTGACGGCGGACAAAATTGGTGAAATCAGTGCTTCATTCACATGCTCTCCGAATAAATCTCTAAGACGTGTTTCACAGGAAGTTATCGTTTCAAAAGCATCCGTTTTTACTGTCACTAGAATAACTCGTGTGAACCGTAATTTTTTTAAACGATGTCAGAACTGTGTGGCAGCAGACGGACAACACTTCCAACATCGCCTATTACAAGGTAAGTACTGCATAAACTAATTAATTAATTACTTAATGTCTGATTCCCACCCGCAAGCAACAGCGAAGCTGGTGCCCGGCATGTGATACTTCCCCCGGCCCCACCCGTAAACGAACGCACTGTACTTAAAATGGTTCTCCTACTTCTACCAGGCGTTCTATTTTCTTGCGTTTCTTCCCTACAGACATCTCTTTCGTTTTTGAAATGTTGATTTTCATACCATGTTGTAAGTTAAATAATGGATTTTACGTAATGTCCAATGTAAAGCCATTCTGTCTTTTGAATGTACCAATGACACAGGAAGCAATATTCAGGGTGATCGCAAAGTCCCATTACCCCCTATGTATTACATAGATGTAAATGAATTGTTGTCTTTTATTATTGTAGGTGTTCATCTACACCTTCATGGCTGATGAATCTACTTACAACACGGAGGAACAGATCGTAATGAGCATGAACGACCCCCATACAGGAAAATCAGATATAGTTCACTGTAAAGTTTCAGAAACCTTCCCCACAAAAAAACCAACAATTTTACAGTGGGAGAAAAAGCTCTTTTCAACTGGTTGCATAAAATATAAGCCCCGCTCAGGAGACCAACAATACGACTGGAAAGGTATGTGGAGGCTGCAGCGTCTGTCGAATGTTCGCCAATGAGGTCCATTTGTAAGCGATCACAGGAATTGGGAGTTCCATACTCGACATTACAAAAACAGAGGAAGGATTTTAAGTTAAAGGCATGCAATGCAAACAGAAGATTGCTGCCTCACATAACGAGACTGTTAACGAACTTAAGGATGCTGTTTGACGTGCATTTACTGTGCTCATGTTGAGAATCGCACATCGTACATGGAGAAGAATCATACTCTGTTATGAAAACGATGGTGTACACACGGAACTCCGGAATAATAATAATAAAGAATTGTCACACTACATCAAAGTTGTCCTCTGCCATGATCCCACATTAGGCCTAATGCAATGCGACCATCTATTGTGAGGTTTGAAGCCATTTTTCAGTGCTGCCTTAGTAAACTAAAGTTTGGTGCTTTTCAGTCGGTCAACACGAATGTACCCAAAAGAGTTGGGTTATACCCTAATTCTGAAAAAAAAAATGATTTTGCGACACAATGACGAGGGCTGTTAAAGTCCATACTGCTAGCTCAGATCTCAGATAAGGATGGTGAGGCAATTAGTGGCCGAGGTGTGTGCTCGTAAGATAACGATCAGTTTTGAAGCTTGTATAATCGGAAGCAAATTCGGTGATTAACTAATGGGAGTTCTTCATATTGTAACGGCTACCTTTGTCGTTGGATATCGCTCTACAAGTTGGGCGATCATTTATAACGTTTCTACAGATATTACACTCAAGACTCCTTAAAACCACCTCATCGTTCTTATTTAGCATTGGCCTGTCTAGACAGACGACATACACTTTATTAATTTAGATTTACTGGGCGCCAGTTATCGTAAAGATAACACATTAAAATTTTATTTAGCCACGGCCGCTCCCTTCCTTGAGCCAAGATCTATCATCGGAGCGTAGGGCAATAAACTTGCTCTATGAGATACTCTTTGCATTCCAACTATCCTATATATTCAACTCCCAATGAACAAGACATTTTAACTAATACTGGTTTATTTACAACAAAATTATTAACATTTGATCTGAGGTTTCGAGCTGTGTACAATATGTGCATTAATATTCCCTAATTGCGGGGCAATATTGACTGTCTTCTCGCTAGCGCTGATCTTCTGTGTTGATAATAACTCGGTCCACATACCTGGTGCCTTGTGGTTCAAAGTCCATCTCGTTGGTCTGCTTGCAGTCTAATTTGAGATCTTACGCCAACACACGTTTATTGACCTTTGAAAACATATGTTTTCTTCTTCTCGTTGTTGTTGTTGCTGCTGCTGCTGCTTGTTTCTGAGTTTGATCACCATGGTAAGCAAATTTGAACAAACCAGGCTAATTGAATTCACTAAGTCCCATCTTACTGAGGGACTGGCAGAGTCTACGACTCACAAAGTCAGTGAGTGAGTGCGTGATCGAATATGTGAATGACAGAATAGAATCTATAGAATAGCCAGTGCTGAAGTCGCGCTGGGCTTTTATACACTCTGAATGGTCCCGATGTTTCGCGGCATAAATTTGCCCGCGACCCATCAGACCAATTACAGTCCTCAAGCGACGCTAAAACTTCTCCGAGCGGGAATACAGGCCCGCGTACTTCAAATATTCCACTCAGAACCCGCTATTCCTCTCGTTGCGCATCTATATATTCCGCCGAAATCTTTCTCCAAGCCCTTGTCTCCAGTCAGCGTGGCTTCGTTCCAGAAATACATTTTCTTGCAATATGTTGCTTCACCGTCCGTAACTTCTTCCAACCATGCCCGTCCTGTCTTTACAATTTAACTAATAAAACAGCCCTAGACCTCTATAAAAACCCTGTTTCTTAATCTAAGCACTTGACAATATTATATATGACTATGGTAATGACGTGAATATGGTATGGCCCCTCCCTTGATATTAATGGGTGAATAAAACGATATAACTTTGATATTTCAATAATAATAATAATAATAATAATAATAATTACACAATGACTTTAATAATAATAACAATAATAGTAATAATTTGTACCGTAATCAAGATTACGTTACAAAACGTCCCCATGGTTTCATAAAGATTGTAATGAATGATGAAATCACAAATCTTCCCTTTAAAACTTAACAGGAAATACACTGAATATACATATATGACCCTCCAAATTACATACATAATAATAATAATAATAATAATATCGTATGGCCTCGGGTGCCTGGTGCAAGCTTTGTTAATTGACACCCAGAGGGTAGCTTGCATGTCGAATTTCGTCGTTCCTTTGAACGCTATGAAAGTCAAGGATGTTAGATATCTAAACTCCTTGACACTACAGCGCTTTCAAGTAGAGAATGGAGGAACTTTGTGTTGGCGGAAAATCCCGAGATTAATTTTGCCATTGAACACGGCCTACTGAATTCAAATGGGTTCTTTAACATGCCAACAACGTATGACATGAGTGTCGTGATTTTTGTCGCCTTCAAAAATCACTTACCATGGCCAGGGGCGAACCTGCAATCTTGGGGTTGGTAGTCCGACACTATAACCACTCACCCACCGTGGCAAGCTACATACATAATGATTATACCCTTTTCATTTTCCTTGATTGATCTGCACTCTTCTTGCAATGTTACATAAACATTCTGATTGTCCTGTGCAGTCATACAGGATTTACATGCTACATTTGTTCTTGTAGTCCCTTACAATAACAGAACACAATATATATTGCTTCTTGTTTCACGCAACACAAGTGATTTATCTCACTTCCACCAATTCCTTAGAGCCACGACACGACTCTAATTATAAACACACGGCAGTCTGCCCTTCTTGCAGCACTTGCTCTTTTCTATGATATTTCCTCAGATTGTAAATGTTATATGTACCAATGACACAATTTTCCTGATCTTTCAATAAGTAGGCATTCTTTCCTATCCTCTTCGAAACGACATAAGGTCCAGTAAACAATAAAAACAGCTTTGACATTTTCCCTTCCAATGCACAAGATGGCAACGGCTTACGTAACAATCGTTGCTACAAACTTCCATGTACTTCCTACCTCTCAACAAAACACTGACTAGTCTCGATAACATCACATGAGTCAACAATACATACCTGAAGTAACTACCTAGTGTCCTACCTAATTTCCTCACTAACGTTGAGCAACTACTACTAAAATCTACTGTTGAGAACCACTTCCGCCCCTGAAAACGTTGAACTAATTCCTCCACTGTTTCAGTTCTCAGCTGGTCGCTTTCGATTCTGGTATTTAACATTCTGGCGTCTATGCACAGTCTCACTGAATTGTCTTTCTTGGCTACTACAACTAATGGATTTAAACAATGGCTAGCTGAAGGCTCAATTATGTCGTTTTCCAACATTAATTCTATCTGTTCTTCGACGACTTTCATATATTTAGTTGCGACAGGATACCTAGGCCCTACGAAACTACTTGTGTCTTTAACGACAAAACTATGCTCATATAAGTGTGTTGCTCCGGGTTTTGTGCTGAAAATTTCCTTATATTTTATTAATACCTCATGTAACTGATGACCTTGCACCTCATCCAGCTTACATTGTGACAATGCATCATGGATCTTACTCTTAAGTTCAGACTCCATTGCAACCTGACACACCTTAAAAACTTTGCTCTCACTAGCATCTCCGCGGTCTACCTCATTTACTTCAGGAATCTCATCACTCACAACCACGTTGCTTTCTTCCTCAAACACACACACTTTCATTTGTTTGTCAGTCTTAGACACCTTATACGTAACCTGAACTTCTTTATCCTGCCAAAATAAACATATCCTGCCAAAATGAAAATCTAATTTAACTTGATATAATGATAACCATTCCGCACCGAGAATCACCGGATATACTAAATTTGGAACTGCCAAACAGGGCTGAAATTTAACTAACTCACTAATGTTAATTGGAACTGCGACTTGCTTACATATTTTCTGAGACCTACTACCTACAGCTGTGACAATGAAAGTGGACTTAACTGGAATTATATCAACATGAATACCTTCTCTCATTACATCTTCCAAAAATCTTAAATTTATACAAGAGTTTTCGCTTCCACTGTCCAATAAAACATCAACTTCTTTACCCCACACATTAAGTTTAATTACTGGTGACATAATCTCATTCTCAATATTGTCTAAATTTCCACCATTTAGGTCATAAAGCAGTTCTTCTCTAACATCTATATTAAAATCTCCTAAATACTCAATATTCCTAGGACATTGAACTGCAATCACTTCGGGCTGTCTGTTGACCTCACTGCAACCCGTTATTCGTTTAAATTAGGCCTACCTGCCCCTGGTGTAGATTGTTGTTGTTGTTGTTGACCTGTACGTCTGTCTGGCCTAGTACCTTCCCCTACTCTGTTCAAATTCTCGTTCCTCGTATTTGCTGTGCGTCCCCCATTGTCAAGTCGTCTTTCGTAATTCGCATTCCTGCCTTGTTCTCTTCCCCTCTCTCTCTCACCCTGCCCGAAATTATCTCCTCGACTTATTGGCTTGCGTTCGGTCCTACTATTTTCAAGAGAGTCAAAGTTTTCCAATAGCTTCTCGAACCCGTCAATAGTAGTAATATTCTGCATGAAGAATGCTTCTTTAATTATATCAGGAAAATGCCTTAATAATGTTTTAATTACCTGTGATTCAGTCTCTAAACCTTCTAAATTCTGGCATATAAGTACATGCGCTAAGAAATACTCTGTGTACGAAACACCATCTCTCCTTTGGTACTTCCCAAAAATAATGTTACATCTTTCTCTTTCTTGCACATTTTCATTCCAGTACTTGGCTATGAACTTCTCTTTAAATTTTCTAAAACTAGTCATCTGGTATTTATACACACTGAACCATGACCTTGAATCCCTAACAAAAGATTTATCTAGCATCTCAAGTACTTGTTCCCATTGAACGATCCCCTCTTCTAAATCTTTAGCGAACTTCTTTTCTACTGTTTTTAAGAATTCCATTGGGTTATATGCCTTGCCTGTGAATACTGGCAAATCTGCCTCTTTAGTTAGAAATCTACTTAAATTTCCTATTTGTACATTACCGCTATTTGTTGCTATTTGCTTCTGACATCTCTGCAATTTCTCCTCCATTTTATCTGTTTTACTCGCTACTTCTTCACTGATACTGTTAAATTTACTGTTAACCTCTTCCCTAATTTCTTGATTATCGCTCTCTAGTTTATTTTCTAAATTACCTATTTTAGCAATATTATTATCACACTTGACCTTCATACTGTTGACTTCGCCTTCTAAGTCAACCCTAACTTTACTACATTTAATTTTCACTTCCTCGTCAATTTTGTCAACTCGCTCCGACACTTGTTGCATTCTGGCATCAACCTTAAGTGACCATGATTCCTCCACCTCACTAATCCTGTTTTCTAACTTATTGTGAAATTCTCGGCCTACTTCTTTAATTTGTCTATTGAAGTTCTCTGTGGCTTCATCAAACCTCTTACCTTGTTCATCTAGCTTCTTACTCTGCTCAGAGAACTTAAGATCTATTGCTTTTTCTAACTGATCACTACGCACGTCAAATTTCTTACTTTGTTCCTCTTGCTTTTTACTCTGTTCAGCTAACTTAAGATCTATTGCTTTTTCTAGTTGATCGCTACGCACGTCAAATTTCTTACTCTGTTCCTCTAACTTCTTACTCTGTTCAGTTATGAGCATCGTCAGGTTTCGAAGCCAGGAAGGATTCTCCCCCTCATTACTCTGGATGGTTGTAGCCCCGTCTTGTTTATTTTCCTCAGTTTCCTGATTTTCGCTTACTTTTGACATCTCATCATTGGTACCCTGCACATCTAATTTTGACATTTTAACTGATCTTATAATACTACGGTTTCTCAAATGTATATTCCCCAAATTATCCCTGTTACTCATTACCCAAAAAACAACTCATCAAAAGAACACTCCTAATTTATAACCGTAGTTCCCTAACTTGATATATGCCTCTTTATTGAAAAACTCGGAATGAATGCAAAGAGTACTCGTTTATATCGTACATGAAAACAACTTTAAACTTTAACATACTTGAAATAAACTGGATTTATACATAATATCCATTCACTTCAGTACGATATTTCGTAGCCCCACATTGGTTGTGCCATTTGTAACGGCTACCTTTGTCGTTGGATATCGCTCTACAAGTTGGGCGATCATTTATAACGTTTCTACAGATATTACACTCAAGACTCCTTAAAACCACCTCATCGTTCTTATTTAGCATTGGCCTGTCTAGACAGACGACATACACTTTATTAATTTAGATTTACTGGGCGCCAGTTATCGTAAAGATAACACATTAAAATTTTATTTAGCCACGGCCGCTCCCTTCCTTGAGCCAAGATCTATCATCGGAGCGTAGGGCAATAAACTTGCTCTATGAGATACTCTTTGCATTCCAACTATCCTATATATTCAACTCCCAATGAACAAGACATTTTAACTAATACTGGTTTATTTACAACAAAATTATTAACATTTGATCTGAGGTTTCGAGCTGTGTACAATATGTGCATTAATATTCCCTAATTGCGGGGCAATATTGACTGTCTTCTCGCTAGCGCTGATCTTCTGTGTTGATAATAACTCGGTCCACATACCTGGTGCCTTGTGGTTCAAAGTCCATCTCGTTGGTCTGCTTGCAGTCTAATTTGAGATCTTACGCCAACACACGTTTATTGACCTTTGAAAACATATGTTTTCTTCTTCTCGTTGTTGTTGTTGTTGTTGCTGCTGCTGCTGCTTGTTTCTGAGTTTGATCACCATGGTAAGCAAATTTGAACAAACCAGGCTAATTGAATTCACTAAGTCCCATCTTACTGAGGGACTGGCAGAGTCTACGACTCACAAAGTCAGTGAGTGAGTGCGTGATCGAATATGTGAATGACAGAATAGAATCTATAGAATAGCCAGTGCTGAAGTCGCGCTGGGCTTTTATACACTCTGAATGGTCCCGATGTTTCGTGGCATAAATTTGCCCGCGACCCATCAGACCAATTATAGCAAAGCATTTCTCAGTCCTCAAGCGACGCTAAAACTTCTCCGAGCGGGAATACAGGCCCGCGTACTTCAAATATTCCACTCAGAACCCGCTATTCCTCTCGTTGCGCATCTATATATTCCGCCGAAATCTTTCTCCAAGCCCTTGTCTCCAGTCAGCGTGGCTTCGTTCCAGAAATACATTTTCTTGCAATATGTTGCTTCACCGTCCGTAACTTCTTCCAACCATGCCCGTCCTGTCTTTACAATTTAACTAATAAAACAGCCCTAGACCTCTATAAAAACCCTGTTTCTTAATCTAAGCACTTGACAATATTATATATGACTATGGTAATGACGTGAATATGGTATGGCCCCTCCCTTGATATTAATGGGTGAATAAAACGATATAACTTTGATATTTCAATAATAATAATAATAATAATAATAATAATAATAATAATAATTACACAATGACTTTAAAAATAATAATAATAATAATAATAATAATTTGTACCGTAATCAAGATTACGTTACAATATTAAAAATTCAGTTCTGGAATTTGTTGATTTGTGTTTTCTTTTCATGTTAGTCACTGTCTCATAATTATTGTAGATATTTTTGATGCGTATTTGTGTGCTAAGTGTAACTTAGTGTGTTCGTGAAACTTTCGATTTGTCCAAGTGTTAGTTGCTGATGACAACGTTCGAGTATTCATGATTGTGTCTGTAAGACCTATGTTTTAGGCAGTTTTGAGTTTGTGTACAAGTAAGAGTTAAATTATTCATTAATTTCGTGTGCTTCATCAAACTAGTAAATTATTTTAATATGAATTCAAAATACACAGGTTATCAGTACACGGGACTGATGACAGAGGTGTCCTAAATGAAAAAACAACAACAAAAACCAAACCCAAGCGTATTTTCTCATGAACTTAAAATTTGTTATTTGTTGTTTTATTTTGTTGGTTGGGGCATAATGGGCATGAGCTCCATGTACTTGGGATGACTGTAGAATCAGCCTGATGCTAGTGTATGTTCCTATAAGTGAGGCTAGTGTTAGGTACCATCCCTGTGGAGTAGAAGGGGAAATCATTGAAATCTAGTTATAGGATGGCAGAGTGGGATTCAAACCCATCTATTCTAAGTTATCCTTACGAAGATCAGTGTAGTCAGTTCCAGCCGTTAGTTCATAATAAAAATCCTTTGCAGACACGGGATGGACGGGATAGTGGTCTCATTATTTACGCTTGGACTAGGAAGGTGTTTTCACGTGGCAGTGACAGTTACTATAATTATGTTAAGAGTACTTGAAGATTCTTTGCTGCCTTTCATTGACTTCAACTACCCCTGTCACCTGAAATATTCTAACAAAATATTTCAGACCTCTCTTCAGTTGGTGCACATCGGGCGAGGACGTCAACTGACGGTTCCGTGTTCGGCTCCAAGCTCTCCCCACATACTGACTGACTTGTCTCACCAGGTGGAACAGGCTTGTTCTATGACCTACCCGGCAAAATCCCTCTCTCTTTCGCACCAGGCAACAGCTCCGCTTAATCACAGCTTCGCAGCTCCAAGCCAGCCAGCGGGCAATTAATTAGTTTGTTGTTGATTCTTTAGGGGCTTTGCAACATCCTGGTAATGTAGCCCAGGGTACTTGAATGTGTGTAGAATTTGTCAGATAATCTGAGTCACTGTGGTGTCTATACTAGTGTGTGTATTTGTAATTGAGTTAGGATTTGGGTAGGAAGCGGTCGTGGCCTTAAGTTAAGCGCGATGCCGTTATTTGTCTTGAGTAGAAGTGGTAAACGACGGAGGTGGGTAGGTAGGGAAGTAGTGTGTTTGTAAGAGTTCAGGGCCCTCCTACGGCTTTCCTCCTACAAGATGGTGGCGGCGCGATATCTCTCGAACGCATGGTGGATGTTAAGGAATGAGGTGTCGTTGAACTCGGGCTGAAACCCCCTTTCATCTGAACAACTTATTTCCACCCCAAAATAAAACCTACCAATACTAGGGGGTGAAATTGTAATTTTTTTTTAGAAAATCTCGCTTTCCATGTAAAACATATATGCGGTTAAATGCTATGATGAAAATAAAACGTTGTTCCACACAAGAGACATGTGTACGGTGGAAAGCCACTATGATTAACATGCTTGTTTTTTGTTTTTTACGCATTCCCACTCATAGTTTTTGTAAGAGGGCGGACTTTTTAAAGATGGCGGCTGTAGTGTAACCTAACCTAACCCAATCCAAGAGGGATGATAAAAAGTATTTCAAGCAGCGCTTGTATATAGGCAAACCAATAATCAAACAGGGACATGTCAGGCCTTGAGTTGAGAGCCCATTTTGATTGATCCCTGTTGATTTGCCCCGTTGGACTGGTCCCTGTTGACTAGCCCCCCTTGGACGGGCCCTTTTTGACAGGGGGTCATTTTTGATGGATCCTTTTTGACAGGTCCTTTTTGACGGATCCCTGTTGATGGGTCCCTGCGGATGGGTCCTTGTTGACGAGTCCCTATGGACCGGTCCTTGTTGACAGGTCCTTGTTAACAGGTTCCTGTGGACGGGTCATTGTTGACGGGTCCCTGTGGACGGGTCCTTGTTGACAGGTCCCTGTTGACGAGTCCCTGTGGACGGGTCATTGTTGACGGGTCCCTGTGGACGGGTCCCTGTTTTCGGGTCCCTGTGGACGGGTCCTTGTTGACGGGTACTTTTGACTGATCCCTTTGGACCGGTCCCTTTGGACTGGTCCCTAATGCTATGATGAAATTAAACGTTGTTCCACATGAAACGCATGTGAAGAGCCGATTGCTACTATGAATTAACATGTTTGTTTTTTTGTTTTTTACGCATGCGAACTTGGTTTTTTGTAAGAAGGCGGACTTTTTGAATAATGATTTATAGATGAGTTATTTATAAAAAAAATAACCTGAAGATCCAAAACTGATAAGTCATCGGCTTTTTAATATCTCATGAACCAATAAGGCTAGGGACTTGTATGTGGGGGTCGTTGGACTTGGGGTGACGCCCTGTTTTGAATGTATTATTCATTTTTGTCAAAAGGGCCTAACTGCACTTTCGTTAATATCTCGCTAACTAATAATCAGAGAGGGTCAAGTGAGGTGTCATAGGACTCAGGATGGGCCAACCCTTTTCCATGGCCAACGAATTTACCCAAAAGACCCAAAACAGGAAGGCCATCAACCTAAGATTTTATAAACTAATCATCGGAGAGGGTTGGTTATGTGGAGAACAGCCCAGATTCATCAACATAAACGGGAGGACAGCATCAGGCTTAAGGCCTGGACAAAATAACTTCCTTGAGAGAAGATTAGACTGAAAGGATTGGGCTAAGGAAATGCGGCCTGGTTCTTTCAATACTAGACTGAACATTGAGAGTAAATACAATACTTTTATTTTTAGGGTGAAACTTGCAAACACATTAATAAAGCCTTAATTAAAAAATTAGTTATGCTGGCCCGCCTGGGGCAGTTTCAAATGTTCATTAATTTTAATTAGGTTGGCCCAGCCATGGGCTATTACTCAAAAGTTCATTCTGCTTGATGCACACACAAATTTAATATTCTTGCACTTGCTAGCAAACACTTAAAACGAAGATGATTAAGATAATAATAAAAAAGGCACAAACTTATCTTTAGTGGCGATGACTAGAAGCATGCTGACGGAGACTGCCGTGGCCAACACTAGATTTTTTGGTAGTAGAATTTGAAATGTCCAGCATCAGGAAAATAACTTCGCCAGGGCGACCAGCGCTGTACATTGGCTAACATCGTTAGGTTTTGATGCTATTTCTTGAATGCCAAATAACATGGCATTTAGAACTGCGATTTGATGCAGCTTCTTGCGGTTTGGAGTAAAAACGTAGAATGCACTTTCTCAGTGCTGAAGCTCTCTGCTGTTGCGTTTCCTGGTAGTTTCACTCATAAATGCAGATTAGGCCTGAAGTTTAGAAGGCCCCGGAGAAGGGCGGAAGGCACGAATGCCTCTCGCTAGTTGAAGAAGACCGTAGAAGGTTTGAAGAAGGAATGCTGATGGAGAGCAAAACGCCGCCACTTAAATAATAACATCATGGAAACGTCTGGAAGCCAAGCTGGCGGGCGATGATTGGCCAGGGCAAGCTGTGACGTCAGTCATACAGGAAGGCAGCAAGCAAGTCGACACCCTTTTCAGTATGCGATCGTAAGCTGGAGGCGCATGACCTATTAACACGCTGAGGTAAGAGTCTTAGATATATATATAGAGAGAGATTAAACACTAGTAATAAACATTATAATGTTAACAGAAATGAATAAGTACATATGTTTTCGTTCGGTGGTCTCAAAAGCATTTAACTGACAAATGCGGCACAAAAGAGAAACGCACTATAAACATCACGAAAGTGATCATGCTCCGAGACCCCCGAAAGAAAACAATCAAAGAATCAGTTACAAAAACGTGAACAACAATAAAGAAGATGACACTAAGCCTCAACAGGCAAGATAGCAACCATAGAAATTGGTCTAGTATAGACACCCTTACTAGTGAGAACATCTACAACTCTCACATGATTATCCCGACCCAAATGGCAGTGAGTTACCCTACCAATATTCCATACGAGAGGGGGACTTGGATCTCGCAAAAGAACCATATCTCCCACTCGCACATCAGGCTGGGAAAGCCGCCACTTCTCTCTTCTGTTAAGTGAGCCAATATTTCTCGCGAATTAAACAAAGCAAAGTGCGGGTGCCAGCGTGCAAATTCTGATAATGAAATTTCTTTACGATAAGAGTAGTAATAGGATGTCTAGAAGGGAGAATAATGGGATGTTTTTTCTCATCTGAGTAACTAGAATATTCTAGCCTACCCCCCACTCTTATTAATCCATCTTGGTCCAAAAAAGGGGTGAGAGGTAACAGCCTACTAGACTTTGGTAAAGCTTTTTTGCTTAAAAGCGTCTGATACTCAAGAAAGAATACTTCTTGTTGCATGAGAAACAAGATTCTACGAGTAGCAAATTCCAATTCCATTTTAGTGAGAAAGGGTTGCGGTTTCACAGGCTGATCAAGAACAAGAAATTTCCATCGAAATAAATATGCTACCACACGAATTAATTTATTAAATGAAGAGTAACGCTGAAACAGACTAGTAGCAATAGAAGTTAGAAAAAGGGAAGCGGTAACAATGCGAGCATCAGGAACATCTTCTGCGAGTGGATTAGATGAACGAGGCCAACAAGAGAAATCCTGACTGAGCCACGCCGGACCATTCCAGTATAATTTAAGAGAAATTAATTTCTTGGGCAAGCAGCCACGTGAAATTATATCAGCGGGGTTTTCTTTTCCCGGAACATGATTCCATTGGTCAAAATGAGACAACTCTTGTATTTTAGAAACGCGATTAGCCACAAAAGTGGTCCAATGCGAAGAAGGTTTTGAAAGCCAAGCTAACACGATGGAAGAATCACTCCAAAACCATGTGGTCGAAAATTTCAAATTTAAACTGATTTTTAATTTGCTGGCTAATTCCACAGCCATTACAGCAGAACATAATTCCAATCTAGGCAAAGATATGGATTTGAGTGGGGCTACCTTTGATTTTGCGCAAATTAAATTGGAAAATCCGGGTAAAGTATTGGAAGAGCGGCCTACTAAATAGGCGCAGCAACCGTATGCCTTTTCAGAACTATCTGCAAATACGTGCAAATCGAAATACTGACATGAAAGGTCCGAAATTAAAGTGCGGGGAATAGAAATTTGAGAAAGATCTAACAAACTCTTGCGGTATTTCAACCACTCATCCAAAAGGGGGGAGGGTACCTCCTCATCCCAACCAATTTTCAATAACCAAAGTTTTTGCAAGAAAATTTTTGCAGTAATAACCACCGGAGCAATGTACTGCAAGGGATCAAAAACTTTTGCTATTTCTGATAATAATTGCCTTTTCGTTTGAGGGTGAAACTCAGATAAGTGTACCTGATAGCAAAAGGTATCTGAAGAAGGAGACCAAAAAACACCCAAGGTTTTAATAGCTGATTCCTCAGTAGGAAGCGCAACACATTTGTCAACAGGAGTTACTTGTGAAAAGTTAGATAAAAATTCGGTTGAGTTCGAGTTCCACTTATGAAGGGTAAACCCACCACCGGAAAGAAGAGAGTTTAAATCTTCACAAACAAGAAGTGCGTCAGAGATACTAGGAAAAGAATACAGAAAATCATCTACATAAAATGCAGTTTTCAAAACTTCAGAAGCTAGAGGATGAAAAAGATGACCATCTTGTTCGGCCAACATGTGAAGAGATCGTATTGCGAGAAAGGCAGACGGCTTAAGACCGTATGTCACTGTTCTTAAACGAAATATTTTTATAGGTTTTGCATTGTCGTCTCGCCACAAAATTCTTTGCAAATCACGTTGTTCTGAATTTACTAGAATTTGCCTATACATTTGCTTGATGTCAGCAAGGACAGCAATGGGGAATAGACGAAAGTTAAGTAAAACTGAAGTAAGATCTGTCTGAATAGCGGGTCCAGAATGCAGAGTGTCATTGAGAGAAACACCATTAGCATCTGGAGATGACCCATTAAAAACCACTCTTATCTGTTCTCGGGTGGAAGAATTTTTCCAAACCGGATGATGATTAAGATATACTATTTCTTTAGGAGGATTACTAATTTCTTCAGATTTTGCAACGACTTCCATGTGATTCGCTGATTCGTATTCTTCCATGAAGGAAGTATACTGAGTTTTTAAGAGAGCATCTTTTTTAAAGCGATTTTCAATTGCGAATAAAGCTTTGAGAGCTCTGGAATGTGATTCTGTAATAACAGGGGGGTTAAAAATGCGAGGAAGAGTAACCACGAATCTGCCTTCAGTAGTGCGAACAGTGGTTTCTACGTAGTGTGTTTCACAGATCTCATTATTGAGAGAATGAGGTGAGGTGACTTGAATATCCTCAATGTCCCAGAACTTAATTAATTCTTGATTTAAATCAGCACCAACAAAATAACAATGAGATTTTTGTTGAACGGGGTTGCGGTATATTTGCCCAGTGGCAATCCAACCAAAATCAGTTCTACGAAAGAAAACATCACGGGCAACTTTAACCTTTTCCGGATGTAAACATTGCCAAAAAATGCTGGCACTTAAAAGAATTTCTACAGATGAAGCTCTGTTGAAATTCGGATCTGCAAGTTGCAAATGATGCGGAATATTCCAACCCTGGACTTGAAAAGAAGTAATGGGGGTGTCATTACCTATGGAATTTATAATTAAAAAATCTAAATTTAAATGAATGCCAAGATTATTGGAATCTTTTACATCCACTTTAGCATAACTCAGAGATTGCGATTTGGAACCATTAATTCCTGTAACTTCTATAGAAGTAGGGCATATTTGTAGACCTAACTTGCGAACTAGCGATTCACTGATAAAATTGTTAGTTGCAGCATTATCTAACAATCCCCTTACAGAAACCCATTTTCCGTGAACATTCTTCACTAGAATTTGGACAGTGGACAATAAAACTTGAGTTTTACTGAACGAAACAGAGCTTTGAGTAAAAGACTGAGCGTTATTCGGCAAAGTCTCAGAATGAGATTTAGCGGATGAACTATTGGTTGCTGATGACCGCGATCTTTCATGCCTATGCAGGAGAGTATGATGCTTTGCTTTACAGTGAAAACATAACCGTTCAGAACGACAATTGCTTATCATATGTGTCGCTGATAGGCAATTAAAGCAGTGCTTGTGGGTGGTAATTAATTTGCGTCTTTCATCCACAGATAAAGATTTGAATTGAGCGCATTGGTACAAGTTATGTGGTTGTTGACACAAAACACAAGCTTGTGCTTGATTGGAAGACCGAATATTGGTAGAAAAGACATGTGACCTTAGTACTCTCTGAGTGGGGCTGATGTCCTTACTATTAGAGGGAGGTTTGAAGGTAGCGCTACTCTTTTGACTGGCTACAGCAGAGAGAATTTGGCATTTCGCCTTTAAGAATTTAATAATAGCTTCATAGGTACACAATGAATGTTGCGACAGAGCTGCTTCCCAATCTTTTAAAGTTTTAGTGTCTAATTTAACAGAAATAAGATGAATCAAAAATAGATCCCAATGGTCAACTGGTTGGTCCAAATTTGCAAGCGCACGAATATGAAGTTCCGCAGCATCGATCAGATTACGAAGCGAGGCAAGATTATCAGCTTGAACAATAGGTAAATTGAATAAACCCTGTATGTGACGTTGAGTTTTTAAACGAGTGTTCCCAAACCGATCTCTGAGAAGTGCCAAAGCTACTTCATAATTTTCATTTGTCAACGTAAGCTCTTGGATGAGTTTAAGTGCGTTGCCTTGCAAGGACAAACGCAAATAATGAAACTTCTGTATTGAAGGAAGAGAATCGTTTTCGTGAATCAATGAATTGAATAATTCAAAAAATGGTTCCCATGTAGCTTCATCTCCGGTAAATTTAGGTAATTCTATTTTCGGTAATATAACACGGGAAGGAAAAGAAGAAGATTCTGAAGGAATTTTCTCCTGCTTTTCCTGCAATGTTAAACTTCTTAAAAGCTGCTTCGCGTCTGCGAACCCCTTATAATATAGATTTTCAACCTCACAACGGTCACTTTGCTGATCGGGATCCTTGGTCTCAATATTACTTTGGATCTCATCATATTTTTCAAAGGCCTGTTCATAACCTTTCAGTCTTGGAGAAATTATGTCACTATTACGTTCTTTTTCCGGGAGCTCATCTAGAAAAGTGCGAAAACGCGTTAACTTGCCTTTGACAGAAGCTCTGGCATTAATGAGTTTCTCGTCAATCGGCATTATGAAAGTTTGTTGTGTACTCACGACTATACTGTGAGCTGGTACACCTTGCTTCGGAAGAAGTTGACAGTCTGCCAGAAAAGAGAGTGCGGCTTCCCCTGCGGTGAAATACGGGCCTGCTGTTTGTCTCCCTTCTCAGTGCCAACCATATACACTCGAGCTGAAACTTTCGAAGTAGATTAGAAAACACAATTTTTAAAATATTAACACACTCAATGTTCAGTATGGCATTTAAATTTTGAATTAGTTCCAACATTAAGAAATTTGAAGATTTGGTTAAACAGAATGTTTACAAGCATCCCGGTTATAGGCACCAAAATGGTTATGTGGAGAACAGCCCAGATTCATCAACATAAACGGGAGGACAGCATCAGGCTTAAGGCCTGGACAAAATAACTTCCTTGAGAGAAGATTAGACTGAAAGGATTGGGCTAAGGAAATGCGGCCTGGTTCTTTCAATACTAGACTGAACATTGAGAGTAAATACAATACTTTTATTTTTAGGGTGAAACTTGCAAACACATTAATAAAGCCTTAATTAAAAAATTAGTTATGCTGGCCCGCCTGGGGCAGTTTCAAATGTTCATTAATTTTAATTAGGTTGGCCCAGCCATGGGCTATTACTCAAAAGTTCATTCTGCTTGATGCACACACAAATTTAATATTCTTGCACTTGCTAGCAAACACTTAAAACGAAGATGATTAAGATAATAATAAAAAAGGCACAAACTTATCTTTAGTGGCGATGACTAGAAGCATGCTGACGGAGACTGCCGTGGCCAACACTAGATTTTTTGGTAGTAGAATTTGAAATGTCCAGCATCAGGAAAATAACTTCGCCAGGGCGACCAGCGCTGTACATTGGCTAACATCGTTAGGTTTTGATGCTATTTCTTGAATGCCAAATAACATGGCATTTAGAACTGCGATTTGATGCAGCTTCTTGCGGTTTGGAGTAAAAACGTAGAATGCACTTTCTCAGTGCTGAAGCTCTCTGCTGTTGCGTTTCCTGGTAGTTTCACTCATAAATGCAGATTAGGCCTGAAGTTTAGAAGGCCCCGGAGAAGGGCGGAAGGCACGAATGCCTCTCGCTAGTTGAAGAAGACCGTAGAAGGTTTGAAGAAGGAATGCTGATGGAGAGCAAAACGCCGCCACTTAAATAATAACATCATGGAAACGTCTGGAAGCCAAGCTGGCGGGCGATGATTGGCCAGGGCAAGCTGTGACGTCAGTCATACAGGAAGGCAGCAAGCAAGTCGACACCCTTTTCAGTATGCGATCGTAAGCTGGAGGCGCATGACCTATTAACACGCTGAGGTAAGAGTCTTAGATATATATATAGAGAGAGATTAAACACTAGTAATAAACATTATAATGTTAACAGAAATGAATAAGTACATATGTTTTCGTTCGGTGGTCTCAAAAGCATTTAACTGACAAATGCGGCACAAAAGAAAAACGCACTATAAACATCACGAAAGTGATCAAGGGTCAAGTGAGGTGTCATAGGACTTAGAAGGGTTAACCCTTTCCCACGACCAATGAATTTACCTAAAAAATCCAAAACAGCAAGGTTATTGACCTGAGATTTTATAAACTAATAATCGGATATCAACATGTGAGATGTCATAGGACTTAGAATGGTCAACCCTTTCCCATGGCCAATGAATTTACCCAAAATAGCCAATACATCAAGGTCATCGACTTGAGATTTTATAAACTAATAATCGGATACGAACATGTGAGATGTTTACCATGAGTGATGAAACATAGCTAGGTTGAGAAATAATTAGTGTAGGCTACATGTATGGTGACTGACAAGTCTTTCATCATTGGAACTTGTTTTCAGATCAAACTGCAGTGCAGAGAGAGTATAGGTTGCAGGTATGGGTTAATAAATGACAAACGGTGTACACAAAATCTGATTTATCGATTCAAGAATTAAGAGTAGACTGTCTTTAATTGATAGGATAAAGAGGATAGCTGAAAAAACAAAATTGTGACTACACCGAACTAAACCAAAACCTAACCCAAAAAAAAAAACCGAACCAAACCTAATCGAAAATAAACCAAGGGTTTATGTGTAAAATGTGTGGGTGGATGTGGTCATTGGTGATGTCAAAAAGGAAAGGGATAACGCTCTACCTATACAGGGTAAGGTAAAGCTAGTGCATGGTGTTAATGCACACACCCAAGTACATGAACCACACACAACCATCCTATGCTGTATTTATGGGTTTACTGTTAAAACTTGTTACTGGGACAAGATGGTCGCTACACACAACAAGCTTTAAATACCCGAGGCTTATAATCTATACACACACACTTGCTTGTTCTAATCTAAACTGACTTGCTGGCAGTGCTCACACAGTAGGCAAATGACAGAAATGCTTGGCTAAGAGAAATACAATCATTTTCGGTTGTCTAATGTTACCAGCTAACCATTCTGTACTGCAGTGGCGAGCACATGTGCCTCTTGCACTGGAGATCTTAACTCGATTTCCAGCGCCAAGGCCTAGAACGAATCAAACTAAGAAATAAGAGTATGGTGGCGCAGTGGTTAAGCTGTTAGCCTTTCACTAAGGTAGACTAGGGTTTGATGTTAGGTTAATATGCATGTCATAAACATATATAAAAAGCAGAGATAATGTTTAAAACTGATTACACTTGTCTCTTTTCAAATTATTACTTGATTACAACTGCAAAGGTGGACTGGGTTTGGTATACAGTTAATGCTGCCTATCGCACACTAGACTGTAAGAAAGCCAAACAAGCAAAAGGTGTAAGAAGAGCAGTGGTAAAATTGCTATGTGTAGAGAACTACCTAACTATTTTATGAACTGGAAAAGCTATGTCGCATAAACAGTGCAGGATACAATCCAGCAACCATAATTTGTATCTTGTGGAACAGAGAAAACACACAGAGAGAGAGAGAGAGAGAGAGAGAGAGAGAGAGAGAGAGAGAAAGCTTGTGTATGTGTGGGTAGCATTGATTGTTTGACCAGAGCAAATACGATGAGGTAGGGTGGGGAGAGGGAAAATTAACACTTATATATGAATGGTAAATAGTATTTTTGTTTTTTCAATAGTTTTTTTTTCAAATGCAGTGGTAGATAGACGTTATTTTGTAAAACACTCTTACTTGCAGTAGTAATAAGCCTCTACGTTTCTACTAACACATAGACAAACTGTACTATTGCCATGGTCAAGCACTCGCATTAAGATCATTTAAAAAAACATAAAAAAATTAAAAATCTTGTTTTGGAAATATCATTTTTCAACGTACACAAAATAAATAAAAAATGTGTAAACAGGAAAATGGAAAATCCATGTTTCCATATCGACAAAATGTAAAAATTTAAACTAAAATTTAAAATATATATATATATACAGTAAATGGGAAATTGACAAATGTGTAAACATGGAAATGGAAAATCCATTGAACCCTTATTGATTTGCCGATCAATAAGTCTTCATGATTTTTATTATTATTATTACTGATATCCAGGCAGTACATGTTGGAGATTGACAAAGGGAAGACAGGTAGTGTGTCGCAACGCTTGCAACAGAGGTAGCGTGGTAGTTATTCTTGGGGATGACCAGCTATGCCGAGTTCAAGGACAAATTCAGGGTGAACGCGCATCCATGTCGGCGTCATTATGGGCGTGCCAGAAGTGAATTTCGAACCGATACACAATTGAATCATCGAATCAGGAGAGAGGACGCCTAAACCACGCGGACATTTGCGTACCATCAAAAAAGCCCTGAAAACACGTGTATGAAGAACCGCCGATGCGATGGGATTCCGCATGAGTGCATTGAGACGCTTAAATTAAAAGAAGAAATTTGATACTAGTCTCAAGTCTGTGAGTTGAAAATTACAGATTATTTTCACAGAATGCCCCCACTCCACCCCTTTCTGTCAGTTTCTAATAAATTGATCGGTGATGAGTAGTTTGACACACAACTTTATCGGGCTCTGAGGAGCATCGTTCACGCCAGTTTGAGACACGATTTTATCAGGCTCTAGTGAGCATACTTCACGTCTGTCTGAACGAACATTTTATTGTGCTCTTGGGAGCAGAGTTCAGGCCTAGCGGAGGGAGATCTCTAGTTGAGATAAGCGCTACGCGGTAGACGTAATTTGTGAGACTTGTTAAAAGCCAGTTGCGTGGTGGACGAAGATTGTAATATTTTCTGTAAATTTTGTGTTATATTTTGTGTGATATATATGTGCTTGTGAAGTAAGCAAATGCTTAGATAGGGCCAGTTCAACGTTGAGTAATCGCCCAGGACATTTTGAGTGAAAGTCAGTAGCTCATAGCGATTCTAGCTAGGTAGAATAATAACTTTGAACATTTCTTTCCAAGAAGCCACGCCAAGATGTCTACAGGAAGGTCGATTGGTGGAATGAAGTGCTACGCCTCTACCAGAACGTCGACGATGAAGGAGTAGATTTCCCGTGGGGAAATGCATTGGGATGGAGGTTGTTATTCTACAAGCTGCACGGTGATGTACAAACCATTGATTTATTCAATATGTAGCTAGATTAGACGCGGGAACGTTGTAAATAATTTTATTCATGGTTTTCTTGTGTATTTAGATTTTTGTGCGCCGACACTGTTATATTTAAATATACGTTGGCACGTGGCCAAAATGTTTGTTTGATTGTATATTTTTCTTATGAGTCATTATTAGTATGCACGGTGTGTGTATTTTGATTTTATTCATGCGAATGCGAAATTCGTCATGGTCGATAAATGGTGCTTTTATTCAAATTCATTTTTAGTAGGAGAAGGGGGTAAAAGTTGTTAGATGTTGTACAAACAGGTTTTTATTCATACTAGGGTTGCCGAGCGCAACAAGTTAAGATATCACTGTAGAACACCTTAGTTCTATATTTTTTTGATTTTTTTTTGAGATCCCTTTCCAGGTTCTTTAGTCACGGACTAGATTGGGAGCGCAAGTCGGTGGAAAATATTTTATGTCCTTTATTTCAGGTTTCTGTCAAACCCATACGTGTGATTCTGGTGTGTGTATTGTGTCAAGGTGTGTGTATTGATTCTTCGTGATGAGGGGTAGAATGTCTACCGCCCTCATAATATTGTGGTTGTAATTTTATGGAAAGGCAGAGCGCTCTTCGAGGCTACTGTACCTTGTCCTGTGCTGATTCTTGGATTTCCGTGGGAAATGCTAAGATATTTTATTTTGACACACACACGTATATTATGTGCTTTGGGAGCACGCTTCTTCGAGACTCGAGCCATTGCTACGGCAGGTCGAGGTAATTGACCCGTGGGTTGACAGATGTGCAGATTCCACTTTGCGCCTGTCTATGTCTGGTGATTCATCGTTTAAGCAGTCCAGCTGACCGACTGACCCCTGTAAGCCATCTGTAGCAAACCTGTTCTTTTAATGGTCATTGGATCATAATATTAAATTGGGAGTTCGCCATGTCCGTTACGAATTACCGCATATCGTATGAAATGAAATATTTGTTTTATGATGTAAATGTTGGCTTTGAGCCTAGTGATTTCTGTGACTCATTTCATTTGTTTATATTGTTAGATTTTGTCTGTTGTGACACCGTTGGGTGTATTTTGTATTTTCTTGTAAAAATGGCAAGCGGCCATATGTGTATTTTTTCTCGATTGGTCACGTGTTGATTTACTTGTGTTGATATGAAAAGTCCTAATTTGAGGCGTTAATGTTGTTTGCTACGGCAGTTCTTTGATTCCAATTTCATGCGGAAATTATTTTTGTCTTATTTAGTGTAGGAAGTGTCGGATTAGTTTAATTAGTGTTTAGTTGGTTCCTCGTGTCTGTCTAGCTCTAAGACAATGCAGATTCGTCCCCTGAAGGTTTACTGGGTGGTAACGAATCTCGCATTAATTTTACACATCGTAACGCATGTAGAAAAGCCACACACGCACATGTCATTGCAGTATTTTGGGACATTTGGTCCAGATGTTTAAGATCTCTCCTGAGATCAGGCCTAGTTTGGCATTTTTATTTAATTCAAGTGGGTGTCATTTGGGGAGACCTTGTATTTTTGTTGTAAATAGTGTAAATTTGTTGATCTGTTTATTAAATTCATATGTTTTAATCCAGGTATTCACTTTTCCTGCATGTTATTTTGTTATATGTTACCCTGCATGTTATAAGAAGCGCTTAACAACAACTTTACGAAATGGACTGTTACACCCCCCGAAATTGAGTCTCATATGCTTCTTCGCAAGGATTCATATATCAAAAATGGCTGGCCAAGTGGGGTTTGTTGTTGTTGTTGTTTTGTTGACCTCATACTTATTTCGCTGAGAAATGATGCCAGGTTAGCAGGACAAAAGTAAATTCAGTAAATTGAGGCGAAGTTTTACCGCCATGTGTATCAGTAAAATCACTGAGTTCTTAAAGTTAGAAATGTTGAACAAGGTTAGAAGTTGATATTGTGTTTGTTGATAACTTGTTCTGGCGCCCGGCTTAAAATTAGAAAATTTGCATATTTAGTGAACTCAGTCAAAAGCAGGAAGGTGTTGCCTTACTTTACATTTAATTAACTTCGGTTAATTAAAGTGTTTTTCGTAAATTCTGTTAGTTAGGAATTTAAAAGCAGATCACAAGGGAGTTATTTGTTGTTTGGAAATAAGAGTCATTATTCAGTAAGATTTTGATTACTGAAAATTTATTTAAATTAGAATCAATGTAATCTTTAAATATCAAGACATGTGTGTGTGTGTACGACTGAAATCCCATTGCATGACCCTATTTTCTCAGAATATATTTGTGTGTTTTGCGATGGCTAGCATCGAGGAGATGAAAGTGTTGTTGGAGCAGATGTCTGTGCAAATGTCTGCAAAGACGGAGGAACAGTTGAAAAGAATGAAGGAGGAGATGAATGAACATAGTGATAAACAATTACACGAGTCGCGGGAACAGAGTGATAAACAATTACACGAGTTGCGTGAACATAGTGATAAACAATTACACGAGTTGCGTGAACACAGTGATAAACAATTACAGGACGTGAACAGTAACATTACGGTACAATTGCAAATTCAGAAATTGGATAGTGACAAACAATTACACGAGTTACGTGAACAGAGTGATAATAATAATAAACAGTTAGTTGAACTAAACCACTAGTTATCGGAGCAGGCATCTTTACAAACTGTTCAGTTAGAGAGGATAACCCTTGAAATAAATCAGAGTACTAAAGTAGAACTAGAGAAACTGGCGGGGGAGGTGGCAGAGAATAATTCAAAACAATTAGGCGAAATCAAGAAATTAGAATCCAAATTTGACGTCAAACTAGTACAGTTAGATGGAATGGTAGCCGGCAAACTGAAACAAATCGAGACAGCATGTGTGAACAATACGGCAGGAATTAAAAGCACGCAGGACGAATTACAAGGGCAATTCAACAGAATAGAGGCGAATAATATTAACATACAAGAGCAGATTAATTCAGTCGACAACAATGTGTTAGGATTGATAAAAGAACTTGACAAACTGGAGATAAAAATGGAGAAAGAACGGATGCACTTGCGCGAAAACTTGGAAGACCAGTTAAGTAAAAATCAAGAGAAAATACGAGAAGAGATAGGAGAACAATCAATTAAAACTCAGAAGCAGATACAAGAAATAGGGGAACAGCTTGAGAAGAATCAGGAAAACAACGAAGAAAAAATTAACAATTTGAAGAGTAGAATCCGGAAAGATTGGGAACAGCAGGTGAATGAGACTAAAGGGGATAGGCTGACTATACTAAAGAGGCTAGGCGAGAATAACTCTAGAATACAGGCTCTGGAGGAAAGTATCAAGTCCAAGCTCCAAGAACACGCAGACCTCATCGTTAAAAATGAGATAAGATCTTTAGAAAATGCCACTTTATTCTCTTCAGAAAATTCAGTAGGGAAACACGGAAATATTGGAAGTCCGGAGGGGTCGAAGCTAGCTGAGGATACGAGCCGAGGTCAGAGTCCAAAGATAACTTGCGACACATTCCACAATTACATAGGGGAGACGTCAACTCCACAACCTGGTGTGACACCTGCCCAAGTCATACAAGTTATTAGGGGAAATGATTTTAAACCAGACAAATTCAGGGAAAATTCAGGATCTACTCCAAAAGCATTCTTGCGCCAGCTGGATGATTATTTTAATGACCAACACGTCAGTCCCGCAAAACAGCTTCGTCTAGTGGAGAAATGTTTAGAGGGCTCAAGTTTAATCTGGTTTCAAAGCTTCAAGTATACGTTTAATGGCATGGCCCAGTTTAAGGAAGCATTCTTGAGGAAGTTTAGGAGTCCTTCACTGCAGCAGGGGTTGAGGATGGACTTATATACCAGAAAATACTATAGTACACTCCCTACAAGGTTTTCTGAGTTTTTTAGTCAACAGCTAGTAAAATTCCGGGATTTTGACGAGGCCCCTTCCGAGGAAAACATGGTATTAACTATCGGCAAGCAGCTTCCGATGAACATACAGAAATTTTTAGTGGCAGAAAATATCAAAACCGCAGTTCAGGCCGAGGAGATACTCCGCCACTTGGACGAAACGAGTATGGTTATTCCGCAGACCGGGAGACGGAATATGGAATGGGTGAACACTGCTGAAATAGTTCAGGGGCATCAAAACAGTCAAAGTCAGAACAATCAGACGAAGACACAGTCCACTAGCACACAATTTACGCCCAGACGGCAGGAATTCGACGGTCGAAACCAATACAATAATAATAATAATAATAGGAACTTCCAAAATCGCAGTGATAATTACAACAATCAGAACAACAATCACAATCAGAGGACGTACCAGCGAGAATACACTAACTGGAGAGGAAACCAAAGGCAGGATAGAGCATATCAGAGAAACGGGGACGGTAGATGGAATAATCAGAGGAATTATCGGCAAGAAAACCAGAGAGATTACTGTAACGATTGGAACGAGCGTTACGCTGAGTCGCAAAAATATCTGGACGAATTAAATGCAGAAGAGGAAACAGGGAAAGAGAAGTGGGGACGAGCCATGAAAAACAGAAGAAATCCCGACAATCACAGTAACGAGGATGCAGAAAAGGTGACAAGACATGAGGAGACGCGGAAAAATAGCAGAAGAAATTCGCGGGACGAAGTTTCAGGCAAGGGTCTGGAAATATGGTAAAGAAGACGGTAGCAGAAGAAGAGGACGGTAGCGGAAGAAGAAGATGGGAGCAGAAGAAGAAGCGAACCATTTGATGAGTAATAAGGACAAGGGATTCAGAATCATATTGCAAAAATTAATTTGAGAGCCCACACTCAAATGCACGTGGCTGCGTGATACCTGGGAGAGCGAGCTTTGTTTGTAAACAAGACGGCAGGTCTGGCCGAAGTTGTAATTGCGTGAGTGTGAGAGGGGAGGTCTAGCGAGACGTGTGAATGACATCTCAGAGGGGCACATTGCAGCGAGAAGCGCGCACACTAATTGGGACAGTGGAATGCACACTCAGGCAGACGAGTGATGTACTTAAGTGATGTTATCTATACTACTGTGGATATTGTTTTTAAAATCCAAATCAATCACTTGCTTCGAATTTCAAAACCTTGCTGAGGATAAATGAACCCTTATTGATTTGCCGATCAATAAGTCTTCATGATTTTTATTATTATTATTACTGATATCCAGGCAGTATACGTTGGAGATTGACAAAGGGAAGACAGGTAGTGTGTCACAACGCTTGCAACAGAGGTAGCGTGGTAGTTATACTTGGGGATGACCAGCTAAGCCGAGTTCAAGGACAAATTCAGGGTGAACACGCATCCAAGTCGGCGTCATTATGGGCGTGCCAGAAGTGAATTTCCAACCGATACACGATTGAATAATCGAATCAGGAGAGAGGACGCCTAAACCACGCGGACATTTGCGTACCATAAAAAAAGCGCTGAAAACACGTGTATGAAGAACCGCCGATGCGATAGGATTCCGCATGAGTGCACTGAGACGTTTAAATGAAAAGAAGAAGTTTGATACTAGTCCCAGGTCTGTGAGTTGAAAATTACAGATTATTTTCACAGATTGCCCCCACTCCACCCCTTTCTGTCAGTTTCTAATAAATTGATCGGTGATGAGTAGTTTGACACACAACTTTATCGGGCTCTGAGGAGCATCGTTCACGCAAGTTTGAGACACGATTTTATCAGGCTCTAGTGAGCATACTTCACGTCTGTCTGAACGAACATTTTATTGTGCTCTTGGGAGCAGAGTTCAGGCCTAGCGGAGGGAGATCTCTAGTTGAGATAAGCCCTACGCGGTAGACATAATTTGTGAGACTTGTTAAAAGCCAGTTGCGTGGTGGACGAAGATTGTAATATTTTCTGTAAATTTTGTGTTATATTTTGTGTGATATATATGTGCTTGTGAAGTAAGCAAATGCTTAGATAGGGCCAGTTCAACGTTGAGTAATCGCCCAGGACATTTTGAGTGAAAGTCAGTAGCTCATAGCGATTCTAGCTAGGTAGAATAATAACTTTGAACATTTCTTTCCAAGAAGCCACGCCAAGATGTCTACAGGAAGGTCGATTGGTGGAATGAAGTGCTACGCCTCTACCAGAACGTCGACGATGAAGGAGTAGATTTCCCGTGGGGAAATGCATTGGGATGGAGGTTGTTATTCTACAAGCTGCACGGTGATGTACAAACCATTGATTTATTCAATATGTAGCTAGATTAGACGCGGGAACGTTGTAAATAATTTTATTCATGGTTTTCTTGTGTATTTAGATTTTTGTGCGCCGACACTGTTATATTTAAATATACGTTGGCACGTGGCCAAAATGTTTGTTTGATTGTATATTTTGCTTATGAGTCATTATTAGTATGCACGGTGTGTGTATTTTGATTTTATTCATGCGAATGCGAAATTCGTCATGGTCGATAAATGGTGCTTTTATTCAAACTCATTTTTAGTAGGAGAAGGGGGTAAAAGTTGTTAGATGTTGTACAAACAGGTTTTTATTCATACTAGGGTTGCCGAGCGCAACAAGTTAAGATATCACTGTAGAACACCTTAGTTCTATATTTTTTTGATTTTTTTTGAGATCCCTTTCCAGGTTCTTTAGTCACGGACTAGATTGGGAGCGCAAGTCGGTGGAAAATATTTTATGTCCTTTATTTCAGGTTTCTGTCAAACCCATACGTGTGATTCTGGTGTGTGTATTGTGTCAAGGTGTGTGTATTGATTCTTCGTGATGAGGGGTAGAATGTCTACCGCCCTCATAATATTGTGGTTGTATTTTTATGGAAAGGCAGAGCGCTCTTCGAGGCTACTGTACCTTGTCCTGTGCTGATTCTTGGATTTCCGTGGGAAATGCTAAGATATTTTATTTTGACACACACACGTATATTATGTGCTTTGGGAGCACGCTTCTTCGAGACTCGAGCCATTGCTACGGCAGGTCGAGGTAATTGACCCGTGGGTTGACAGATGTGCAGATTCCACTTTGCGCCCGTCTATGTCTGGTGATTCATCGTTTAAGCAGTCCAGCTGACCGACTGACCCCTGTAAGCCATCTGTAGCAAACCTGTTCTTTTAATGGTCATTGGATCATAATATTAAATTGGGAGTTCGCCATGTCCGTTACGAATTACCGCATATCGTATGAAATGAAATATTTGTTTTATGATGTAAATGTTGGCTTTGAGCCTAGTGATTTCTGTGACTCATTTCATTTGTTTATATTGTTAGATTTTGTCTGTTGTGACACCGTTGGGTGTATTTTGTATTTTCTTGTAAAAATGGCAAGCGGCCATATGTGTATTTTTTCTCGATTGGTCACGTGTTGATTTACTTGTGTTGATATGAAAAGTCCTAATTTGAGGCGTTAATGTTGTTTGCTACGGCAGTTCTTTGATTCCAATTTCATGCGGAAATTATTTTTGTCTTATTTAGTGTAGGAAGTGTCGGATTAGTTTAATTAGTGTTTAGTTGGTTCCTCGTGTCTGTCTAGCTCTAAGACAATGCAGATTCGTCCCCTGAAGGTTTACTGGGTGGTAACGAATCTCGCATTAATTTTACACATCGTAACGCATGTAGAAAAGCCACACACGCACATGTCATTGCAGTATTTTGGGACATTTGGTCCAGATGTTTAAGATCTCTCCTGAGATCAGGCCTAGTTTGGCATTTTTATTTAATTCAAGTGGGTGTCATTTGGGGAGACCTTGTATTTTTGTTGTAAATAGTGTAAATTTGTTGATCTGTTTATTAAATTCATATGTTTTAATCCAGGTATTCACTTTTCCTGCATGTTATTTTGTTATATGTTACCCTGCATGTTATAAGAAGCGCTTAACAACAACTTTACGAAATGGACTGTTACACCCCCCGAAATTGAGTCTCATATGCTTCTTCGCAAGGATTCATATATCAAAAATGGCTGGCCAAGTGGGGTTTGTTGTTGTTGTTGTTTTGTTGACCTCATACTTATTTCGCTGAGAAATGATGCCAGGTTAGCAGGACAAAAGTAAATTCAGTAAATTGAGGCGAAGTTTTACCGCCATGTGTATCAGTAAAATCACTGAGTTCTTAAAGTTAGAAATGTTGAACAAGGTTAGAAGTTGATATTGTGTTTGTTGATAACTTGTTCTGGCGCCCGGCTTAAAATTAGAAAATTTGCATATTTAGTGAACTCAGTCAAAAGCAGGAAGGTGTTGCCTTACTTTACATTTAATTAACTTCGGTTAATTAAAGTGTTTTTCGTAAATTCTGTTAGTTAGGAATTTAAAAGCAGATCACAAGGGAGTTATTTGTTGTTTGGAAATAAGAGTCATTATTCAGTAAGATTTTGATTACTGAAAATTTATTTAAATTAGAATCAATGTAATCTTTAAATATCAAGACATGTGTGTGTGTGTACGACTGAAATCCCATTGCATGACCCTATTTTCTCAGAATATATTTGTGTGTTTTGCGATGGCTAACATCGAGGAGATGAAAGTGTTGTTGGAGCAGATGTCTGTGCAAATGTCTGCAAAGACGGAGGAACAGTTGAAAAGAATGAAGGAGGAGATGAATGAACATAGTGATAAACAATTACACGAGTCGCGGGAACAGAGTGATAAACAATTACACGAGTTGCGTGAACATAGTGATAAACAATTACACGAGTTGCGTGAACACAGTGATAAACAATTACAGGACGTGAACAGTAACATTACGGTACAATTGCAAATTCAGAAATTGGATAGTGACAAACAATTACACGAGTTACGTGAACAGAGTGATAATAATAATAAACAGTTAGTTGAACTAAACCACAAGTTATCGGAGCAGGCATCTTTACAAACTGTTCAGTTAGAGAGGATAACCCTTGAAATAAATCAGAGTACTAAAGTAGAACTAGAGAAACTGGCGGGGGAGGTGGCAGAGAATAATTCAAAACAATTAGGCGAAATCAAGAAATTAGAATCCAAATTTGACGTCAAACTAGTACAGTTAGATGGAATGGTAGCCGGCAAACTGAAACAAATCGAGACAGCATGTGTGAACAATACGGCAGGAATTAAAAGCACGCAGGACGAATTACAAGGGCAATTCAACAGAATAGAGGCGAATAATATTAACATACAAGAGCAGATTAATTCAGTCGACAACAATGTGTTAGGATTGATAAAAGAACTTGACAAACTGGAGATAAAAATGGAGAAAGAACGGATGCACTTGCGCGAAAACTTGGAAGACCAGTTAAGTAAAAATCAAGAGAAAATACGAGAAGAGATAGGAGAACAATCAATTAAAACTCAGAAGCAGATACAAGAAATAGGGGAACAGCTTGAGAAGAATCAGGAAAACAACGAAGAAAAAATTAACAATTTGAAGAGTAGAATCCGGAAAGATTGGGAACAGCAGGTGAATGAGACTAAAGGGGATAGGCTGACTATACTAAAGAGGCTAGGCGAGAATAACTCTAGAATACAGGCTCTGGAGGAAAGTATCAAGTCCAAGCTCCAAGAACACGCAGACCTCATCGTTAAAAATGAGATAAGATCTTTAGAAAATGCCACTTTATTCTCTTCAGAAAATTCAGTAGGGAAACACGGAAATATTGGAAGTCCGGAGGGGTCGAAGCTAGCTGAGGATACGAGCCGAGGTCAGAGTCCAAAGATAACTTGCGACACATTCCACAATTACATAGGGGAGACGTCAACTCCACAACCTGGTGTGACACCTGCCCAAGTCATACAAGTTATTAGGGGAAATGATTTTAAACCAGACAAATTCAGGGAAAATTCAGGATCTACTCCAAAAGCATTCTTGCGCCAGCTGGATGATTATTTTAATGACCAACACGTCAGTCCCGCAAAACAGCTTCGTCTAGTGGAGAAATGTTTAGAGGGCTCAAGTTTAATCTGGTTTCAAAGCTTCAAGTATACGTTTAATGGCATGGCCCAGTTTAAGGAAGCATTCTTGAGGAAGTTTAGGAGTCCTTCACTGCAGCAGGGGTTGAGGATGGACTTATATACCAGAAAATACTATAGTACACTCCCTACAAGGTTTTCTGAGTTTTTTAGTCAACAGCTAGTAAAATTCCGGGATTTTGACGAGGCCCCTTCCGAGGAAAACATGGTATTAACTATCGGCAAGCAGCTTCCGATGAACATACAGAAATTTTTAGTGGCAGAAAATATCAAAACCGCAGTTCAGGCCGAGGAGATACTCCGCCACTTGGACGAAACGAGTATGGTTATTCCGCAGACCGGGAGACGGAATATGGAATGGGTGAACACTGCTGAAATAGTTCAGGGGCATCAAAACAGTCAAAGTCAGAACAATCAGACGAAGACACAGTCCACTAGCACACAATTTACGCCCAGACGGCAGGAATTCGACGGTCGAAACCAATACAATAATAATAATAATAATAATAGGAACTTCCAAAATCGCAGTGATAATTACAACAATCAGAACAACAATCACAATCAGAGGACGTACCAGCGAGAATACACTAACTGGAGAGGAAACCAAAGGCAGGATAGAGCATATCAGAGAAACGGGGACGGTAGATGGAATAATCAGAGGAATTATCGGCAAGAAAACCAGAGAGATTACTGTAACGATTGGAACGAGCGTTACGCTGAGTCGCAAAAATATCTGGACGAATTAAATGCAGAAGAGGAAACAGGGAAAGAGAAGTGGGGACGAGCCATGAAAAACAGAAGAAATCCCGACAATCACAGTAACGAGGATGCAGAAAAGGTGACAAGACATGAGGAGACGCGGAAAAATAGCAGAAGAAATTCGCGGGACGAAGTTTCAGGCAAGGGTCTGGAAATATGGTAAAGAAGACGGTAGCAGAAGAAGAGGACGGTAGCGGAAGAAGAAGATGGGAGCAGAAGAAGAAGCGAACCATTTGATGAGTAATAAGGACAAGGGATTCAGAATCATATTGCAAAAATTAATTTGAGAGCCCACACTCAAATGCACGTGGCTGCGTGATACCTGGGAGAGCGAGCTTTGTTTGTAAACAAGACGGCAGGTCTGGCCGAAGTTGTAATTGCGTGAGTGTGAGAGGGGAGGTCTAGCGAGACGTGTGAATGACATCTCAGAGGGGCACATTGCAGCGAGAAGCGCGCACACTAATTGGGACAGTGGAATGCACACTCAGGCAGACGAGTGATGTACTTAAGTGATGTTATCTATACTACTGTGGATATTGTTTTTAAAATCCAAATCAATCACTTGCTTCGAATTTCAAAACCTTGCTGAGGATAAATGAACCCTTATTGATTTGCCGATCAATAAGTCTTCATGATTTTTATTATTATTATTACTGATATCCAGGCAGTATACGTTGGAGATTGACAAAGGGAAGACAGGTAGTGTGTCACAACGCTTGCAACAGAGGTAGCGTGGTAGTTATACTTGGGGATGACCAGCTAAGCCGAGTTCAAGGACAAATTCAGGGTGAACACGCATCCAAGTCGGCGTCATTATGGGCGTGCCAGAAGTGAATTTCCAACCGATACACGATTGAATAATCGAATCAGGAGAGAGGACGCCTAAACCACGCGGACATTTGCGTACCATAAAAAAAGCGCTGAAAACACGTGTATGAAGAACCGCCGATGCGATAGGATTCCGCATGAGTGCACTGAGACGTTTAAATGAAAAGAAGAAGTTTGATACTAGTCCCAGGTCTGTGAGTTGAAAATTACAGATTATTTTCACAGATTGCCCCCACTCCACCCCTTTCTGTCAGTTTCTAATAAATTGATCGGTGATGAGTAGTTTGACACACAACTTTATCGGGCTCTGAGGAGCATCGTTCACGCAAGATTGAGACACGATTTTATCAGGCTCTAGTGAGCATACTTCACGTCTGTCTGAACGAACATTTTATTGTGCTCTTGGGAGCAGAGTTCAGGCCTAGCGGAGGGAGATCTCTAGTTGAGATAAGCCCTACGCGGTAGACATAATTTGTGAGACTTGTTAAAAGCCAGTTGCGTGGTGGACGAAGATTGTAATATTTTCTGTAAATTTTGTGTTATATTTTGTGTGATATATATGTGCTTGTGAAGTAAGCAAATGCTTAGATAGGGCCAGTTCAACGTTGAGTAATCGCCCAGGACATTTTGAGTGAAAGTCAGTAGCTCATAGCGATTCTAGCTAGGTAGAATAATAACTTTGAACATTTCTTTCCAAGAAGCCACGCCAAGATGTCTACAGGAAGGTCGATTGGTGGAATGAAGTGCTACGCCTCTACCAGAACGTCGACGATGAAGGAGTAGATTTCCCGTGGGGAAATGCATTGGGATGGAGGTTGTTATTCTACAAGCTGCACGGTGATGTACAAACCATTGATTTATTCAATATGTAGCTAGATTAGACGCGGGAACGTTGTAAATAATTTTATTCATGGTTTTCTTGTGTATTTAGATTTTTGTGCGCCGACACTGTTATATTTAAATATACGTTGGCACGTGGCCAAAATGTTTGTTTGATTGTATATTTTGCTTATGAGTCATTATTAGTATGCACGGTGTGTGTATTTTGATTTTATTCATGCGAATGCGAAATTCGTCATGGTCGATAAATGGTGCTTTTATTCAAACTCATTTTTAGTAGGAGAAGGGGGTAAAAGTTGTTAGATGTTGTACAAACAGGTTTTTATTCATACTAGGGTTGCCGAGCGCAACAAGTTAAGATATCACTGTAGAACACCTTAGTTCTATATTTTTTTGATTTTTTTTGAGATCCCTTTCCAGGTTCTTTAGTCACGGACTAGATTGGGAGCGCAAGTCGGTGGAAAATATTTTATGTCCTTTATTTCAGGTTTCTGTCAAACCCATACGTGTGATTCTGGTGTGTGTATTGTGTCAAGGTGTGTGTATTGATTCTTCGTGATGAGGGGCAGAATGTCTACCGCCCTCATAATATTGTGGTTGTATTTTTATGGAAAGGCAGAGCGCTCTTCGAGGCTACTGTACCTTGTCCTGTGCTGATTCTTTGATTTCCGTGGGAAATGCTAAGATATTTTATTTTGACACACACACGTATATTATGTGCTTTGGGAGCACGCTTCTTCGAGACTCGAGCCATTGCTACGGCAGGTCGAGGTAATTGACCCGTGGGTTGACAGATGTGCAGATTCCACTTTGCGCCCGTCTATGTCTGGTGATTCATCGTTTAAGCAGTCCAGCTGACCGACTGACCCCTGTAAGCCATCTGTAGCAAACCTGTTCTTTTAATGGTCATTGGATCATAATATTAAATTGGGAGTTCGCCATGTCCGTTACGAATTACCGCATATCGTATGAAATGAAATATTTGTTTTATGATGTAAATGTTGGCTTTGAGCCTAGTGATTTCTGTGACTCATTTCATTTGTTTATATTGTTAGATTTTGTCTGTTGTGACACCGTTGGGTGTATTTTGTATTTTCTTGTAAAAATGGCAAGCGGCCATATGTGTATTTTTTCTCGATTGGTCACGTGTTGATTTACTTGTGTTGATATGAAAAGTCCTAATTTGAGGCGTTAATGTTGTTTGCTACGGCAGTTCTTTGATTCCAATTTCATGCGGAAATTATTTTTGTCTTATTTAGTGTAGGAAGTGTCGGATTAGTTTAATTAGTGTTTAGTTGGTTCCTCGTGTCTGTCTAGCTCTAAGACAATGCAGATTCGTCCCCTGAAGGTTTACTGGGTGGTAACGAATCTCGCATTAATTTTACACATCGTAACGCATGTAGAAAAGCCACACACGCACATGTCATTGCAGTATTTTGGGACATTTGGTCCAGATGTTTAAGATCTCTCCTGAGATCAGGCCTAGTTTGGCATTTTTATTTAATTCAAGTGGGTGTCATTTGGGGAGACCTTGTATTTTTGTTGTAAATAGTGTAAATTTGTTGATCTGTTTATTAAATTCATATGTTTTAATCCAGGTATTCACTTTTCCTGCATGTTATTTTGTTATATGTTACCCTGCATGTTATAAGAAGCGCTTAACAACAACTTTACGAAATGGACTGTTACACCCCCCGAAATTGAGTCTCATATGCTTCTTCGCAAGGATTCATATATCAAAAATGGCTGGCCAAGTGGGGTTTGTTGTTGTTGTTGTTTTGTTGACCTCATACTTATTTCGCTGAGAAATGATGCCAGGTTAGCAGGACAAAAGTAAATTCAGTAAATTGAGGCGAAGTTTTACCGCCATGTGTATCAGTAAAATCACTGAGTTCTTAAAGTTAGAAATGTTGAACAAGGTTAGAAGTTGATATTGTGTTTGTTGATAACTTGTTCTGGCGCCCGGCTTAAAATTAGAAAATTTGCATATTTAGTGAACTCAGTCAAAAGCAGGAAGGTGTTGCCTTACTTTACATTTAATTAACTTCGGTTAATTAAAGTGTTTTTCGTAAATTCTGTTAGTTAGGAATTTAAAAGCAGATCACAAGGGAGTTATTTGTTGTTTGGAAATAAGAGTCATTATTCAGTAAGATTTTGATTACTGAAAATTTATTTAAATTAGAATCAATGTAATCTTTAAATATCAAGACATGTGTGTGTGTGTACGACTGAAATCCCATTGCATGACCCTATTTTCTCAGAATATATTTGTGTGTTTTGCGATGGCTAACATCGAGGAGATGAAAGTGTTGTTGGAGCAGATGTCTGTGCAAATGTCTGCAAAGACGGAGGAACAGTTGAAAAGAATGAAGGAGGAGATGAATGAACATAGTGATAAACAATTACACGAGTCGCGGGAACAGAGTGATAAACAATTACACGAGTTGCGTGAACATAGTGATAAACAATTACACGAGTTGCGTGAACACAGTGATAAACAATTACAGGACGTGAACAGTAACATTACGGTACAATTGCAAATTCAGAAATTGGATAGTGACAAACAATTACACGAGTTACGTGAACAGAGTGATAATAATAATAAACAGTTAGTTGAACTAAACCACAAGTTATCGGAGCAGGCATCTTTACAAACTGTTCAGTTAGAGAGGATAACCCTTGAAATAAATCAGAGTACTAAAGTAGAACTAGAGAAACTGGCGGGGGAGGTGGCAGAGAATAATTCAAAACAATTAGGCGAAATCAAGAAATTAGAATCCAAATTTGACGTCAAACTAGTACAGTTAGATGGAATGGTAGCCGGCAAACTGAAACAAATCGAGACAGCATGTGTGAACAATACGGCAGGAATTAAAAGCACGCAGGACGAATTACAAGGGCAATTCAACAGAATAGAGGCGAATAATATTAACATACAAGAGCAGATTAATTCAGTCGACAACAATGTGTTAGGATTGATAAAAGAACTTGACAAACTGGAGATAAAAATGGAGAAAGAACGGATGCACTTGCGCGAAAACTTGGAAGACCAGTTAAGTAAAAATCAAGAGAAAATACGAGAAGAGATAGGAGAACAATCAATTAAAACTCAGAAGCAGATACAAGAAATAGGGGAACAGCTTGAGAAGAATCAGGAAAACAACGAAGAAAAAATTAACAATTTGAAGAGTAGAATCCGGAAAGATTGGGAACAGCAGGTGAATGAGACTAAAGGGGATAGGCTGACTATACTAAAGAGGCTAGGCGAGAATAACTCTAGAATACAGGCTCTGGAGGAAAGTATCAAGTCCAAGCTCCAAGAACACGCAGACCTCATCGTTAAAAATGAGATAAGATCTTTAGAGAATGCCACTTTATTCTCTTCAGAAAATTCAGTAGGGAAACACGGAAATATTGGAAGTCCGGAGGGGTCGAAGCTAGCTGAGGATACGAGCCGAGGTCAGAGTCCAAAGATAACTTGCGAAACATTCCACAATTACATATGGGAGACGTCAACTCCACAACCTGGTGTGACACCTGCCCAAGTCATACAAGTTATTAGGGGAAATGATTTTAAACCAGACAAATTCAGGGAAAATTCAGGATCTACTCCAAAAGCATTCTTGCGCCAGCTGGATGATTATTTTAATGACCAACACGTCAGTCCCGCAAAACAGCTTCGTCTAGTGGAGAAATTTTTAGAGGGCTAAAGTTTAATCTGGTTTCAAAGCTTCAAGTATACGTTTAATGACATGGCCCAGTTTAAGGAAGCATTCTTGAGGAAGTTTAGGAGTCCTTCACTGCAGCAGGGGTTGAGGATGGACTTATATACCAGAAAATACTATAGTACACTCCCTACAAGGTTTTCTGAGTTTTTTAGTCAACAGCTAGTAAAATTCCGGGATTTTGACGAGGCCCCTTCCGAGGAAAACATGGTATTAACTATCGGCAAGCAGCTTCCGATGAACATACAGAAATTTTTAGTGGCAGAAAATATCAAAACCGCAGTTCAGGCCGAGGAGATACTCCGCCACTTGGACGAAACGAGTATGGTTATTCCGCAGACCGGGAGACGGAATATGGAATGGGTGAACACTGCTGAAATAGTTCAGGGGCATCAAAACAGTCAAAGTCAGAACAATCAGACGAAGACACAGTCCACTAGCACACAATTTACGCCCAGACGGCAGGAATTCGACGGTCGAAACCAATATAATAATAATAATAATAATAATAATAGGAACTTCCAAAATCGCCGTGATAATTACAACAATCAGAACAACAATCACAATCAGAGGACGTACCAGCGAGAATACACTAACTGGAGAGGAAACCAAAGGCAGGATAGAGCATATCAGAGAAACGGGGTCGGTAGATGGAATAATCAGAGGAATTATCGGCAAGAAAACCAGAGAGATTACTGTAACGATTGGAACGAGCGTTACGCTGAGTCGCAAAAATATCTGGACGAATTAAATGCAGAAGAGGAAACAGGGAAAGAGAAGTGGGGACGAGCCATGAAAAACAGAAGAAATCCCGACAATCACAGTAACGAGGATGCAGAAAAGGTGACAAGACATGAGGAGACGCGGAAAAATAGCAGAAGAAATTCGCGGGACGAAGTTTCAGGCAAGGGTCTGGAAATATGGTAAAGAAGACGGTAGCAGAAGAAGAGGACGGTAGCGGAAGAAGAAGATGGGAGCAGAAGAAGAAGGGAACCATTTGATGAGTAATAAGGACAAGGGATTCAGAATCATATTGCAAAAATTAATTTGAGAGCCCACACTCAAATGCACGTGGCTGCGTGATACCTGGGAGAGCGAGCTTTGTTTGTAAACAAGACGGCAGGTCTGGCCGAAGTTGTAATTGCGTGAGTGTGAGAGGGGAGGTCTAGCGAGACGTGTGAATGACATCTCAGAGGGGCACATTGCAGCGAGAAGCGCGCACACTAATTGGGACAGTGGAATGCACACTCAGGCAGACGAGTGATGTACTTAAGTGATGTTATCTATACTACTGTGGATATTGTTTTTAAAATCCAAATCAATCACTTGCTTCGAATTTCAAAACCTTGCTGAGGATAAATGAACCCTTATTGATTTGCCGATCAATAAGTCTTCATGATTTTTATTATTATTATTACTGATATCCAGGCAGTATACGTTGGAGATTGACAAAGGGAAGACAGGTAGTGTGTCACAACGCTTGCAACAGAGGTAGCGTGGTAGTTATACTTGGGGATGACCAGCTAAGCCGAGTTCAAGGACAAATTCAGGGTGAACACGCATCCAAGTCGGCGTCATTATGGGCGTGCCAGAAGTGAATTTCCAACCGATACACGATTGAGTCATCGAATCAGGAGAGAGGACGCCTAAACCACGCGGACATTTGCGTACCATAAAAAAAGCGCTGAAAACACGTGTATGAAGAACCGCCGATGCGATAGGATTCCGCATGAGTGCACTGAGACGTTTAAATGAAAAGAAGAAGTTTGATACTAGTCCCAGGTCTGTGAGTTGAAAATTACAGATTATTTTCACAGATTGCCCCCACTCCACCCCTTTCTGTCAGTTTCTAATAAATTGATCGGTGATGAGTAGTTTGACACACAACTTTATCGGGCTCTGAGGAGCATCGTTCACGCAAGTTTGAGACACGATTTTATCAGGCTCTAGTGAGCATACTTCACGTCTGTCTGAACGAACATTTTATTGTGCTCTTGGGAGCAGAGTTCAGGCCTAGCGGAGGGAGATCTCTAGTTGAGATAAGCCCTACGCGGTAGACATAATTTGTGAGACTTGTTAAAAGCCAGTTGCGTGGTGGACGAAGATTGTAATATTTTCTGTAAATTTTGTGTTATATTTTGTGTGATATATATGTGCTTGTGAAGTAAGCAAATGCTTAGATAGGGCCAGTTCAACGTTGAGTAATCGCCCAGGACATTTTGAGTGAAAGTCAGTAGCTCATAGCGATTCTAGCTAGGTAGAATAATAACTTTGAACATTTCTTTCCAAGAAGCCACGCCAAGATGTCTACAGGAAGGTCGATTGGTGGAATGAAGTGCTACGCCTCTACCAGAACGTCGACGATGAAGGAGTAGATTTCCCGTGGGGAAATGCATTGGGATGGAGGTTGTTATTCTACAAGCTGCACGGTGATGTACAAACCATTGATTTATTCAATATGTAGCTAGATTAGACGCGGGAACGTTGTAAATAATTTTATTCATGGTTTTCTTGTGTATTTAGATTTTTGTGCGCCGACACTGTTATATTTAAATATACGTTGGCACGTGGCCAAAATGTTTGTTTGATTGTATATTTTTCTTATGAGTCATTATTAGTATGCACGGTGTGTGTATTTTGATTTTATTCATGCGAATGCGAAATTCGTCATGGTCGATAAATGGTGCTTTTATTCAAATTCATTTTTAGTAGGAGAAGGGGGTAAAAGTTGTTAGATGTTGTACAAACAGGTTTTTATTCATACTAGGGTTGCCGAGCGCAACAAGTTAAGATATCACTGTAGAACACCTTAGTTCTATATTTTTTTGATTTTTTTTTGAGATCCCTTTCCAGGTTCTTTAGTCACGGACTAGATTGGGAGCGCAAGTCGGTGGAAAATATTTTATGTCCTTTATTTCAGGTTTCTGTCAAACCCATACGTGTGATTCTGGTGTGTGTATTGTGTCAAGGTGTGTGTATTGATTCTTCGTGATAAGGGGTAGAATGTCTACCGCCCTCATAATATTGTGGTTGTATTTTTATGGAAAGGCAGAGCGCTCTTCGAGGCTACTGTACCTTGTCCTGTGCTGATTCTTGGATTTCCGTGGGAAATACTAAGATATTTTATTTTGACACACACACGTATATTATGTGCTTTGGGAGCACGCTTCTTCGAGACTCGAGCCATTGCTACGGCAGGTCGAGGTAATTGACCCGTGGGTTGACAGATGTGCAGATTCCACTTTGCGCCCGTCTATGTCTGGTGATTCATCGTTTAGGCAGTCCAGCTGACCGACTGACCCCTGTAAGCTATCTGTAGCAAACCTGTTCTTTTAATGGTCATTGGATCATAATATTAAATTGGGAGTCGCCATGTCCGTTACGAATAACCGCATATCGTATGAAATGAAATATTTGTTTTATGATGTAAATGTTGGCTTTGAGCCTAGTGATTTCTGAGACTTATTTCATTTGTTTATATTGTTAGATTTTGTCTGTTGTGACACCGTTGGGTGTATTTTGTATTTTCTTGTAAAAATGGCAAGCGGCCATATGTGTATTTTTTCTCGATTGGTCACGTGTTGATTTACTTGTGTTGATATGAGAAGTCCTAATTTTAGGCATTAATGTTGTTTGCTACGGCAGTTCTTTGATTCCAATTTCATGCAGAAATTATTTTTGTCTTATTTAGTGTAGGAAGTGTCGGATTAGTTTAATTAGTGTTTAGTTGGTTCCTCGTGTCTGTCTAGCTCTAAGACAATGCAGATTCGTCCCCTGAAGGTTTACTGGGTGGTAACGAATCTCGCATTAATTTGTACACATCGTAACGCATGTAGAAAAGCCGCACACGCACATGTCATTGCAGTATTTTGGGACATTTGGTCCAGATGTTTACGATCTCTCCTAAGATCAGTCCTAGTTTGGCATTTTTATTTAATTCAAGTGGGTGTCATTTGGGGAGACCTTGTTTTCTTTGTTGTAAAAAGTGTAAATTTGTTGATCTGTTTATTAAATTCATATTTTTTAATCCTGGTATTCACTTTTTCCTGCATGTTATTTTGTTGTATGTTACCCTGCAGGTTATAAGAAGCGCTTAACAACAACTTTACGAATTGGCTGTTACACCCCCCGAAATTGAGTCTCATATGCTTCTTCGCAAGGGTTCACCATGTTTCCATATCATAAAATTGATTAACTTCAAACTGACATTTAGAAAAATGCAAATGGAAAATTGACAAATTGCAATGTGTGAAATGTGAAAATGAACAAATGGCTATCATTATTTAAAAAAAATAAAAAAACATGGTATTCTATGGTTGAGGTGTGAATTAAACCCTCTCTATTTATTTGAACCACCCGAGACTGAGTAGACTAGTTTTAGTCGTCATACCACTCTTAAATGTTTGTGTTAGAGCTAGGAATTGAACCCATGAGCTTGTAGGAGAGTTCAAAGGTTAGAATATGTTAAACAGATAGCCTTGGAGGTAGGGTGTGGTAGCTATATAGAGATGAAACGATTAGCTCGGGACAGGGAGGCATGGAGATCTGCACCAACCAGTCAAAAGACTGACGACTCAAACAAGAACATGTAGAGCTCACCAAAATTATGTTGTGTAACGGTAAATGATAGTCAACGAACAGTAATGCATTACTAAAACCCATGACACGATACCTAAGAGCTTTTTTAAAATTATTTTAAAATGCCTTTAACTCTATATTAAACACCCAGTTCACCAGACTCATAACTGCCATGTTATGGTAAAACAAACAAAAATCTATATTTCAAAACAAGCAAGTGGTTTAGTCAAAGTATACTGGAAAATGTTTTATAAACACTCAAGACCACAAAACTAATTAAATTAGTAACTGTCAGGTTGACCGAGTGGTTAAGGTGTTTGACTTAAGTTCAAATTTTCTGTACAAGAAAGCAAGGGTTTGCAAAGTGCGCGCGACCCTCGGCCGTGGGAACATAGGTGTTTATCAGCAGTCTCCAGCAATGTTCGGCGAGAGTAACCTTGAAAAGTAGCTGAAACTCGGTAGTCGAAAGCAAAGCGTGACCTGTTTCTTACCTATATGACAAGGTTAGGTTAGGTAAAGTTAGGTTATGTTAGTTGAGCTGAGGTCAAGTCTTAAAATATTTCCTCTCTTATGTGTTCAAAGCCGATACCCCTTGAACAGTCGGCAAAAACTTTAAATATGTATTCATCATTACATAAAGTATGAAAGCAAACTTAATTAATTAAGAATGGCGTTTTTGGTTACTGTTTAATGTAGACAGAATATATGCATTAAATAATAGACTCAACACACAATTGTTTTGTTTGTTGACTTGTGTTATTGATACATTGGTTCAGAGAGTCTAATGTTAAGGACAGTGCACACTTTCCATGTCGATAATTTATATCGGCTAGAAAGATGGTGTTGCAAACTTCTGATGTGTATTTCCAAATTTCTTGCATAGTCTATTTCATTGTATTTTCCTGTAACTTATATGTTCATGCTGATTTTGTCTTTGTGTTTGACATTGTAACTACAATGGTTGATTGGATATCCTTTGTCAACTTTCAAATCATATAATTCATGTCAGATATGTTGCATTTTTTTGTTCATGTGTGAAACTATCAAGAACCGATACCTAATTGGTTACACAACTGTTTCATAATGAAAATCTTGAGCTCTGATTCATTGGAGAACTGTTTTCCCTTGGCTGAACCAAGACTAACTGACTACTCACTGCTAAGGTTTAGAAATTACATTTACTCAAATCACATTCTGGTAAAAAATCATGACTACTATAAACTGCTACCACTCTTCCACCAATTTGCTAACACTATTCTACCATTTGACTCTCACTTTTGCTCTTACTTTACACTGCACATACTACAAACTATCATTTTTATTATCGAGTTAACTTTCCTAGAGATTATTTTATGCTTAACAGTTGACATGGAAGTATCAACGACTAGCTATGGTCAGCCATGTGCTTACTATAAAGGATATACATATATTGTAAAAAGAACTAATAAAAATGGAACTGTTATTTAGTGCTGTTCGAAACAACAATCTAAAACGTGTCGAGGAATGATTAAAACAAAAGGCTCCAACATACTTACTTCAAGCGATCATCATTGTAAATCTCAAAATAATACTCATTTAAATGGACAAAATACTCTAACCAAGGTAAACAAGCAAGACCAAGAGAAAATAGTGTGGCTCAAGATTGTTTGTTAAAGAGCATTTATTATCTCCTGAAAAAGACACGTTAGGACAGTCGTTAACGTCTAAGAAACCCCTAACACTATCAAAGGCATCACAAACTATTCAAAAGGGTATTGCATTGCAAAATGAACAAAAAGGATTAGATAGTAATAGTGATGAAGATAAAGATGATGATTATATTAATGATGATAATGATGATGATGATGATAATGGTAATGCTCTGTCTACACTCAAAAAATCATTTGTTAAATTTGTTTACTGGAACAATCCCAGTAAGCTAATCCAGCGGATTCAGTACTTGCATGCCTATAAACAGGCTGGTCATACTGAATATGAGGAAGAACTATTGGATGTAGAAAATGAGCTTCGTCATGGCAACATTATTGTGTAATGAATCCATGTAACCGCTTAAACTATTTCTTAACAATACATTTAATATTTTCTACCAATTTGCTACCACTTTTCTACTTTTCTACCACTTTTCTACCACTTTTCTACCACTTTGCTACCACTTGCCTACAACTTTTCTATTTTGCTACCACTTTTCTACCAGTTTGCTATCACTTTTCTACCACTTTGCTGCCACTTTTCTACCACTTTGCTACCACTTTTCTATCACTTTAAACTGTGTGTATTAAATATAAAAGCCAACGCTAAATCATTCTATTACCCAAACAGTTATAACCTTTGTAGTGAGCAAATCATACTAACAGGTTAGTTCCAACTATGGAACTTACTATAACTAACCAAGGTAAACAACGTGTACTCTATAAAGGCTACTCTTATAATTATAGACGACAAAATGTAAAAGGAATAATATTCTGGCGATGCTCAAAACAGAGGTCAACAAGATGTCGAGGCGATATGAAAAGTAGAAAAGGTGTGGTTTTAAGTGTGAGTGATCATCAATGTAATGCTCTAGACAAAACACTGATGGTGTTGACAAAAATTCATCAGAATGCTAAAATGTTAGTACAAGAGAAAAATGTTGCTACTCAAAATAGTGCATTGTTTATTGAGCAACGTTTAACCCCTGTTATAATAGTTATGTTTAATCCATCTTCCACGTCTCAAGAGTCATCAACATAACAGACTATGCAAGAGGTAGTGTTGTTGTTGTTGTTTTAAGGGGCTGAACTACAAAGTCATCTGCCCTTGATATGCAAGTGGATCGAAAAAGAGCTAGATAGTAATAGACAAAAGAGAGTTGTATTTTGTATATAACTATTGTATAAGTACTTACATTAAATAAATAAAAATGGTGTATGGCTATTGTCTACTTCTCTTAATTGCTATCCCCATTTCCCAATATTAAAGCAATTGTTAACCATCAACAGTCTCTGACTATGTTCGGAAAGAGAGTGGTCTTAAACAATACACTCTATCTATGGTTTGTGTACTGAGTATCATAATAATACAGTGTGGCCAAGCCATGTTGAGGCAATAGTTATATCAGGTAAGGAATTCGAACCCTTGCTTTCTTGTACAGAAAATTTGAACTTAAGTCAAACACCTTAACCACTCGGTCAACCTGACAGTTACTAATTTAATTAGTTTTGTGGTCTTGAGTGTTTATAAAACGTTTTCCAGTATACTTTGACTAAATCACTTGCTTGTTTTGAAATATAGATTTTTGTTTGTTTTACCATAACATGGCAGTTATGAGTCTGGTGAACTGGATATTTAATATAGGGTTAAAGGCATTTTAAAATAATTTTAGAAAAGCTTTTAGGTATCGTGTCATGGGTTTTAGTAATGCATTACTATTCGTTGACTAACACTTACCGTTACACAACATTATTTTGGTGAGCTCGACATGTTGTTGATTGAGTCGTCAGTCTTTTGACTGGATTGATGCAGATCTCCATGCCTCCCTGTCCCGAGCTAATCGTTCCATCTCTATATAGCTACCACACCCTACCACCAAGGCTATCAGTTTAACATATTCTAACCTTTGAACTCCCCTACAAGCTCTTGGGTTCAATTCCTAGCTTTAACACAAACTTTTAAAAGTGGTATGACGACTAAAACTAGTCTACACAGTTCGTGTGGTTCAAATAAGTAAAGAGGGTTTAATTCACTCCTCAACCATAGAATACCATGTTTTTTTTTTTTTTAAATAATGATAGCCATTTGTTCATTTTCACATTTCACACATTGCAATTTGTCAATTTTTCATTTGCGTTTTTTAAAAATGTCGGTTTGTAGTTTTTCAATTTCATGATATTTAAACATGGATTTTCCATTTTCATGGTTACACATTTGTCAATTTCCCATTTACTGTATATATATATATATATATATATATATATATGTTATATATATTTTAAATATCAGTTTAAAGTTTTTAAATTTTGTCGATATGGAAACATGGATTTTTCATTTTCCTGTTTACACATTTTTTATTTATTTTGTGTATGTTGAAAAATGATATTTCCAAAACAAGATTTTTATTTTTCATGTTATGTTTTTGTAAATGATCTTAATGCGAGTGCTTGACCATGACAATAGTACTGTCTGTCTATGTGTTAGCAGAAACGTAGAGGCTTATTACTACTGCAAGTAAGAGTGTTTTACAAAATAACGTCTATCTACCACTGCATTTGAAAAAAAAAACTATTGACAAAACAAAAATACTATTTACCAATCATATATAAGTTTTAATTTTCCCTCTCCCCACCCTACCTCACCGTATTTGCTCTGGTCAAACAATCAATGCTACCCACACATACACAAGCTTTCTCTCTCTCTCTCTCTCTCTCTCTCTCTCTCTGTGTTTTCTCTGTTCCACAAGATAAAAATTATGGTTGCTGGATTGTATCCTGTACTGTTTATGCGACATAGTTTTCCAGTTCATAAAATCGTTAGGTAGTTCTCTACACATAGCAATTTTACCACTGCTCTTCCTACACATTTTGCTTGTTTGGCTTTCTTACAGTCTAGTGTGCGATAGGCAGCATTAACTGTATATCAAACCCAGTCCACCTTTGCATTTGTAATCAAGTAATAATTTGAAAAGAGACAAGTGTAATCAGTTTTAAACATTATCTCTGCTTTTTATATATGCTTATGACATGCATATTAATCTAACATCAAACCCTAGTCTACCTTAGTGAAAGGCTAACACCTTAACCACTGCGCCACCATAACATTATTTCTTAGTTTGATTCGTTCTAGGCCTTGGCGCTGGAAATCGAGTTAAGATCTCCAGTGCAAGAGGCACATGTGCTCGCCACTGCAGCACAGAATGGTTAGCTGGTAACATTAGACAACCGAAAATGATTGTATTTCTGTTCGCCAAGCATTTCTGTCATTTGCCTACTGTGTGAGCACTGCCAGCAAGACAGTTTAGATTAGAACCAGCGAGTGTGTGTGTATAGAATATTAGCCTCGGGAATTAAAACTTGTTGTGTGTAGCGACCATCTTGTCCCAGTAACAAGTTGTAACAGTAAACCCATAAAAACAGCATAGGATGGTGTGTGTGGTTCATGTACTTGGGTGTGTGCATTAACACCATGCACTAGCTTTACTTTACCCTGTATAGGTAGAGCGTTATCCCTTTCCCTTTTGACATCACCAATGACCACATCCACCTACACATTTTACACATAAACCCTTGGTTTATTTTCGATTAGGTTTGGTTCGTTTGTTTTGGGTTAAGTTTTGGTTTAGTTCGGTGTAGTCACCTTTTGTTTTTTCAGCTATCCTCTTTATCCAATCAATTAAAGACAGTCTACTCTTAATTCTTGAATCGATAAATCAGATTTTGTGTACACCGTTTGTCATTATTAACCCATACCTGCAACCTATACTCTCTCTGTACTGCAGTTTGATCTGAAAACAAGTTCCAATGGTGAAAGACTTGTCAGTCACCATACATGTAGCCTACACTAATCCTTTCTCTACCTAGCTATGTTTCATCACTCATGGTAAACATCTCACATGTTCGTATCCGATTATTAGTTTATAAAATCTCAAGTCGATGACCTTGATGTATTGGCTATTTTGGGTAAATTCATTGGCCATGGGAAAGGGTTGACCATTCTAAGTCCTATGACATCTCACATGTTGATATCCGATTATTAGTTTATAAAATCTCAGGTCAATGACCTTGCTGTTTTGGATTTTTAGGTAAATTCATTGGTCATGGGAAAGGGTTAACCATTCTAAGTCCTGTGACACCTCACTTGACCCTCTCCGATGATTAGTTTATAAAATCTTAGGTTGATGGCCTTGCTGTTTGGGTCATTTGAGTAAATTCGTTGGCCTTGGAAAAGGGTTGGCCCATCCTGAGTCCTATGACACCTCACTTGACCCTCTCTGATTATTAGTTAGCTAGATATTAACGAAAGTGCAGTTAGGCCCTTTTGACAAAAATGAATAATACATTCAAAACAGGGCGTCACCCCAAGTCCAACGACCCCCACATACAAGTCCCTAGCCTTATTGGTTCATGAGATATTATAAACCTATTAGTTTTGGATCTTTTGGTTATTTTTTAAAATAAATAACTCAGCTATAAATCATTATTCAATAAGTCCGCCTTCTTACAAAAACCCCAAGTGCGCATGCGTAAAAAAAAGTTAATTCATAGTAGCAATCGGCTCTTCACATGCGTTTCATGTGGAAAAACGTTTAGGTTCATCATAGCATTAGGGACCAGTCCAAAGGACCCGTCCAATGGGATCAGTCAAAAGGACCCGTCAACAAGGACCCGTCCACAGGGACCCGAAAACAGGGACCCGTCCACAGGGACCAGTCCACAGAGATCCGTCCACTGGGACCCGTCAACAATGACCCGTCCACAGGGACTCGTCAACAGGGACCTGTCAACAAGGACCCGTCCACAGGGACCCGTCAACAATGACCCGTCCACAGGGACTCGTCAACAAGGACACGTCCACAGGGACTCGTCAACGAGGACCCATCCGCAGGGACCCATCAACTGGGACCCGTCAAAAAGGACCTGTCAAAAAGGATCCATCAAAAATGACCCCCAGTCAAAAAGGGCCCGTCCAAGGGGGACTAGTCAACAGGGACCAGTCCAACAGGGCAAGTCAACAGGGATCAATCAAAAGGGGCTCTCAACTCAAGGCCTGACATGTCCCTCTTTGATTATTGGTTTGCCTATATACAAGCGCTGTTTGAAATTTTGATCATCCCTCGTGGGTTGGGTTAGGTTACACTACAGCCGCCATCTTTAAAAAGCCCACCCTCTTACAAAAAGCTATGAGTGGGAATGCGTAAAAAACAAAAAAACAAGCATGTTACTTCATAGTGGCTTTCCACCGTACACATGTCTCTTGTGTGGAACAACGTTTTATTTTCATCATTGCATTTAACCGCATATATGTTTTACATGGAAAGCGAGATTTTCTAAAAAAAATACAATTTCACCCCCTAGTAGGGTTAGGTTTGATTTTGGGGTGTAAATAAAATGTTCATAGGAAAGGGGGTGTCAGCCCGAGTTCAACGACACCTCATTCGTTAAAATCCGCCCATGCGTTCGAGAGATATCGCGCCGCCGCCATCTTGTAGGAGGAAAGACGTAGGAGGGCCTTGAACTCTTACAAACACACTACTTTGGGAGGGAGGCGTTTTGTTTTTTCATTAAGTTGGTTGGGACATATTGGGCTTGAGCTCACTGTACCTGAGGTTACTGTGTAATCTACGTGATGCTGATGTATGGGGAGTGGTATCGATCGCGTTACCTTAGACTACAAAATTCCCCTAGGCACATCCCTGAGGTCTTGGACGTCACTAGAGGTTTAAACCTACATACATGTAAAATTCGTTGTATTAATTAGGCTTTACATACAAACACAGACCCAATCTGGGGCTTACGCCCCAGACCCCCTTGCGTGTAGTAGAAGCAGTAGTGTTCGCCCAGACCGTTGTTTAACAAAGTAGTGACCAATGGCTTCGTCTCACCATGGCTTTAGAAGAGTACAGTGTAATTTTTCAATTAAATTGAACAACCTAAAGTAAGTTATGAACATTCGCAACTCACAACCACTCCTCACACTTGAAGACATTTGACTTCATTGGCAAGTAATAGCGCACTGTTTGAAACCTCATCCAGCTGACCAATATGGCGGCAATTCCAACCAAAAATAAACCAAACGAAAATCAATGCCCGTACGTCGACCGTGTCTTCACTAAAATCCCCTAAATACATAACTTACGTATCGCGGTGTATACTTGAACAGATGTATGTTCCTCTACGTGAAGCTAGCGTTAGGTAGCCCCCCCCCCTTGTGGAGTAGAAGGGGAATACATTGAAACCCACTTTTGATATGGCAGAGTAGGATTCGAACCAACCTCCTCTCAGTCTTTCCTTCAAAGGCTCATTGTACCCCGTCCAGCCCTCGGACGAGTATTAAATTTATTGGCAGAGCCGGAAATAGAACCCGGGCCTCCGTGGTCACAGTTAAGAATGCTAGCCAGCGAGCAATTGACTTAGAAAGTCAAGGGATTAGGCACTACGAACTCCCCCAACATGGCGATAAGCCTTGGGTGAAACAAACACGGCGAAACCTAAAATATTTGCCAGTCTCTTGCCGTATTATTATCATATTGTCACCGACATTCGATCGAGGCTTCCACAAATATGCATCTTGCGTCCCCTGACACTATTTCTGACGACATGGACGCTATCCCTACCAGGGCAACCAAACTCTCCACCCCAGACTGTTGGCGTAAGGAACTAATTTCTTTGATCATCGATTTAATGATATCATGATGATCTATTCAGTTTGATGACTGGCGAAAAATCTTAGGAATAGTCCATGTTTAGTGACGTTAAGGGTTCGACCCTGGGTGTTATCGTATTGTCACAATTAATTTATTTAGTGATATAGGGGCGGGGCTTTGCTAACTTACGGCGTACCGTAGAACATACGAGAACAAATTATTGTGGTCAGTTTCCCAAGAAGTCCTTGAAATGTTGCACCTGCTCTGGTCGATGCGTAGCATAGAAACATGTTCTAGACTTCGCTGTATTGGCAAACATTTGGCAACACGTCGCTGGTGCTGCCTGCGACGTACATGAGCTCGACTTGCAACATAGATCGGGCGCTTGCCATGATTAAATAATATGCAATCCGGTTTCCTTCTCCTCTGTAATTTGAAGCTCATTTAAACGATATACACTCTGTATGTCCAAGAACCATGCGAACTTAGCCTAGGGCCTATAGGATAAGGGCGCATCTTCCCCCTTCTTGGGTTTCGAAAAACTATCTACAGGATGTGATGGTTTTTCGAGATTCATTATCTTCATCTCCCTTCTTAATAGTCATTCTGTCATGCACCGTTTAAATGCTGAGTACGCTGACCTTCCGATCATTCCCTCTTTTCATGAATAACATTGACTTGTTGACCCGTATCTTCTTCCTCCTTCGGGTAATAAACTTTTCGAGTCTGAGCGTTGTAGATTGCTTCCACTCCTGTTTCCAGATGTTTGACCTTGTACGCATTGTTCCCAATCACCTTTGTGATATTGTACGGTCCATGGAACAACTCACAAAATTTGGCATACACTCGTGCCTGAGGATCGGATATTGCCGGCTTCTTCACGAGCACCAGTTCTTCCAATTCAAGAGGTCGATGAAACCTCTTATTCCTTACCCTTCTTAAACGGCGCTCAGCCTGTTTCTTCAAATATGACGCTGTGTCTCTGATCACTAACTCATGGCTCAGTCTGGCGTCTACCGGACACGGTACAACCTTATTCCATGGTCGATCAGGGTGTCGGTTGAAATGCACGACCGCGGGAATCCGACCCGTGCTTTCGTGTATGGTATTATTGATACACGACTCAATTATTGGCAATACATCCACCCATTTCCAGTGTTGTTGTGGACAGTATATTCGACAGAACTTGGCAATTTCTCTCATAATTCGTTCCGACGGATTTCCCTCTGGATGACGAACAGAGCTTAGGACGTGTCGAATATTCAAACTTGCCATTTCCCGTCTAAATTCGGCGCTGGTGAAATAACTTCCGTGGTCCGTGAGGCAAAATTCTATCTCTCCAAACGTGGGAATTACTTTAGCTTTGATTCGGTTCAAAACCTGACGGGTATTCATCTTCTGAAGTGGGCACAAGACCACGTATTTCGAAAATACGTCTATGCTGACCAAGATGTATTTACATCCCCTTCTGCCTTTGGGCAATGGACCGTATCCATCCATGGCGATGAGCTCACACGGCTTTTGAGGCAATAATGGTTTCGGATACTGCTTCATCAAAAACGAGTTGGGCTTCACTCTTTGACATTGGTCACACATCTTTAGTGCTCTTTGGGTGGTCTCCCGTAACTTCGGCCACACAAATGTCTCCTGGATTAAAGCGCTAGTTTTGTCAATTCCACCATGACCTGAAATACGATGTGCGTGCCAAACCAACCCTTTCTGCAACGAGGGTGGCACCATAATCCTCAGTTTGGTACGATCTGCGTCTACGAACTTGTGTAACAATTCGTTATACCAAATATAATTATCAGAAATTTTCTCTGCCTCGACGAATGCGGGAGTTCCGGGTTGTAATTTTTTCTTGAAGTAATTTATGATCATGTTCATCCAAGGATCCTTCTCTTGTTCAATTTTGATATCCCTTAATTTATCCAAAAATTCTTGATCTAGCCGGGTGAGTTCAATTTGGTTCACAGACTCAATCTGATCCTCTTGATCTAGATTTCGGCTTAAAATGTCCGATATTAGGTCGAGTCTTCCCGGATAGTGCTCAATGGTGATGTCAAACTGCTGGACGTACAGCGACCACCTATTGACCCTTTCTCCTGCCATCGGCGTTTTCAACAGAAAAACCAGGTTTCTATGGTCTGTTCTGATGAGAATTTTGAATCCGTACACAATTTTTCTCCACTGTTGTAGAGCGAATATTATAGACAACAACTCTCGTTCAGTGATAGTATAATTCATCTCATGTGTCCTCAATTTGCGACTTGCGAAAGCTAGATAAGTTTTAGTCTGAGGATTTTCCGGGTCTTCCTGGTATAACATCGCACCGACTCCAATTTGTGATGCGTCAGTTTGTATGATGAACTTTCGTGAAAAATCAGGGTAAACCAACTTAATGCTTCCCGTTAATAATTCCTTGGCCTTCCTAAAAGCGCTAACGCATTCATCATTCCATGCCAATCGGTTGTTCTTGTGCAGCATGTTTTGGAGTGGAGCCATTATCTCTGTGTACCCCGGACAATGATCAGCGAAGAAGTTACATATGCCTAAAAATTGGCGAACATGCTTCACTCTCGTAGGCTCGGGAAGTTCCGAATTGCTTCCAATTTAGCTGGATTTGGGCTGATACCTTCACCATCAACAACATAACCCAAATATAAGACTTCCCTTTGGCAAAAATGAGACTTCTCAATGTTGATTTTGAAATTGGCCTGTTCGAGGTTGGCTAATAACTTCTCCAAGTTTGATAAGTGTTCATCCAAATCTTCAGAAGCCAGTAAGATGTCGTCCACGTATCGGGTGGTTATGCTCTTGACTTCTGGTGTCAGATTACGTTCGAGAGCTCTGATTAACGCCGATCCGGCTGTCTTAATGCCAAATGGTAACCTCTGGAATACATAAGTCTGCTGATCAAACAGAAACCCTGTGAGCAGTTGTGATCTTTCATCCAACTCCAGGTGATGATAACTACTCGTTAAGTCAATGGAACTGAAATATACCTTGTTCCTGAACTTCCGGATTATCTCCTTGATTGGTGGAGCCTGATCATATTCTGGGATCAATCTCGCGTTTATTTGTCGCACGTCCAAACAGACTCGCACTGTCCCGTTGGGTTTCAAAACTACCACCAAGGGGTTCACAAAAGGAGTAGCCATCTTGGCGATCACACCTCCTTCTTCGATCTTCTTCAGAGTTGCGGCAACTTCTTTAACGTATTTTTCAGCAACAGGGTATGCCTTTTTCTTGAAAGGTGACCAGTCATTAATTTGCATCGCATATTTAAACCCTTTGATCCTCCCGGGCTTAGAATCAAAAACTTGTCGATGCCGTTTCAACATCTCCCCCAGCTTCATCCGATCGTCATCATTAATTTTTGCCTCTTGCATTTTCTCTGCAAATTTCGCCTCAGGTTCTTCGACCTCATTCCTCTGTGGTCGTGGTCCATATCTCGGGTCTTATTAATTCGTCGTCAATGTCATTGAGCCGTCGATTCAACTTGCAGCAACTCTGCACCATCCATATCTCTTCCGAATTTCTGGGAACGTCCGGGTTCAACGGGATCTTCATGGCACGATCCTCGTCCACAATTTTAAATTGGATGATTCTATTGGCCAAATCAATGACAGCTCCATATTCCCGAATAAAGTCTGCCCCTAAGATGACATTATAACTTACTTTACTCATTACGAGGAATGGGTGTGGCATGCTGTACCCTTGCACGTCAATATCTAGAAGAGTTTGAAATTTGCATGTGGTGGATTTGTCTGGAAGGATACCTTTAATTTTGACATTGGACAGGGGCAAGATTGGGATCTTAAAATGCTTTCCCAACTCATTCACCAATGCTTGTGAGACTATGCTAATGCTAGCTCCTGTATCCACCATGCATCTGACAGTTAAGCCTCCTACTCGGGCATGTATGACCGGTAATTCTCTAATAACTTTGATCTCTGGCCCCTTTAGATCCTCGGTCAATTCCTCTTCCTTCAACACCCAGTCACTTCTCTGAGCGATCACCATGTATTTATACGACCCATTTAAATTGTCTACCTCGTCCTGATGGCCTAAAATTGACGTTTTTTAATTATCTTGGGACGCTTCTCTAGTGTTTTGTCCTCTAGACCTCAGCTAGCCTGAAATTCTAGACTTTCGGCCCCAGTTTCCACTACGTCCGGATTCTGCCTCGCTTCCATACCTCTCGTCCACTTATCCTCTTCTTCCCACTTCCGTAAATCTTGGGCTTGGAGCTCGTCCAGGTATCTTTGTGTTCCTCGATGCCATCGTTCCATCTCTTCTTGATGCGATGGATGCGGCCTCCGATTTTGCCATGGTCTTCCTCCTCGAGTCCATGAGGATCTGCCTCTCCAGAAACCTCTTCCTCTCCAGGGGTTGGGCCTAGATGTTCCTCTATCCGCTCTCCATGTTCCGCTGTATCTCCAGTCGCGTCTCCATCCAGCATTCTGAGGCATCTCAGGCTGTTGGCTTCCATATCCAGGATTCTGGCGTCCTTGTTGTTCCCTTCTCGATTTTTCTTCCATGGCGTCAGCATTCATTCCTTTTCGTCGTTTACGAAGTGGCTCCGAGATTTCAGCCGAATTGACGTTTTCTACTGTCCGATGTATTCGTTGCGGACTGTGCACCGTGGTTTCATCCAAATGGCGAAGTATTTCCTCTGCACGCACCGCGGTTTTTATATTTGCCGTCGCCATGATCTTTTGTACCGCAAGTGGCAGCTGTTTTTCAATTGCTGTTACCATTTCCTCCTCCGACGGTGGCATGTCAAGTTCCTTCATCCTGTGCAATTGGGTTATGAAGTACTCAGAGTATTTCGTTGGGGAATGTCGTACTGTATCGACGAGCGTATAACTCAGCCCGCAAATTCTGTTGAGCTGAAAAGCTCCAGTATTTCTTTAAAAATACCTCCCGGAATTCCTCCATGGTGTTGAATGGGTAACGGAAACTCCTGAACCACTGTAGAGCGTTACCAGTCAGAAGCTTTTCCATTGTTCTTAGCTGACGGTCTTCGGGAACCTTGGTCTCCTTTATATATTCCATCACTTCCGGGAGAAAAACTTTTGGCGTGACGTTTGTTGTGCCAGAAAATTTGTTTGGCCGATCGTCATTCATCCGGATGACTTGCACCACTTGAGTAGTCATGTTTTGCTCCACTGGCGTTGACGTCTGTCCTCTTATGTCTCGAAATTCAGGACTATATGGCCTCCCATAATTTCCGAGGTCGAGCTGTTCCTGGAATCCTGTTTTATCCACTCTATGGGTCTCTGTTGCTGGTCTGACCATCCCCATCTGTAGGTCAGTTATGGCTCTATCTTGTATCGAAATCTTTACTTCGTTTTTGGCCTGCTTGTTCTCCAGTTTCTCGATTCGAGATAACAGATCCATTTCCACTCTGTGACGTCTCTTCTTATCTTCCCCAAATTCTCGCAACATGTTCTTATTTTCCTCCTTAATTTCTTTACGAAGGTCCTCGTATGCCATTTCCCTGTCTCTCCTGAGATCTTCTCTATCCTGAATCCATGCCTCACCTTTTCCTTCCTGACATTCCTTTAATTCCTCTCTTATGACTCGCCAGGTTTCTTTGACTTCTTCTTTGAACTTGGAAACGTCAATCTCAACTGATTCGATTCTAGTTGATGTTTCCATGTGGCCGTCTTGTAACTCATCAATGTCTGCTCGTGCAGCAACGAGTTCCTTCTCAACTGTGGATATCTGTGCCTGTGTACCGATTTCCAAAGCTGCATTCTCTGGGTGAGACTATCGACCTGACTTTCAATTGCAGCCCTGTGTTCTCGCATTTGCACATTGCTCTGTTCGCAGGTGCGACTTATTCGACTCATTTCTGACCTAATGTCATCGAATTGTGTCTCGTTGTCAACCCTCAACTGACCTAATTGTTGTGTCAAGTAAGCCCCCTGTTGTGTTATCTGTTCTTGAATGTCATTTCTTAATTGCGCTCCCTGTTGTGCGAACTGTTCTTGATTATCGGCCTTCAACTGCGCTATCTGTTCTGTTAATTGCGCACCCTGTTGTGTTAACTGCGCTAACTGTTCTCCACTCATTTGCTCCATCAGAGCCTTAATGTCTTCTAAAGACGCCATTACAATCAATATAAATAAACGGAGCTGCACCAACCCATGCTGAACAACGACTACAACTACATAAGTGCATAGCACATCTCAATCCTTTATTTGAATCCTTCAATGAGTATCTGTTTCAAACCAAACAATATCCTCCTCTCTGGAATTTAGGTAATTAATCGCGCAGTGTTAATAAAGTATAAAAAAATCTAATCCCCGTATACTACAACAAAATTTCGTGGACTCTTGAAAAACATTAATTTTACAAAGAAATTAATGCCTTCCGTAAGCCTCACCAAATAAGGCTCTATGAGTCCCTCATGGAAACTCAATATCGAAACTTTAAAGGGTTTTATCAGCTTACTGTGTAATTAAAATGTTAAAATAGCAATAATTCTGAAACACAGTAACTGTTAATTGATTGAATTCCACGAATGCTTCAAGCATCTGCCCCTATCACGTTGTGCGCCATGGTTCGGCCACTCCACCACGGATGGCCGGGTTTCGCGGGGTTATCCCTGGATAGGGACTCCCGCCGGGGCAGCTAATGCCTTCAGGGATGCTTCGGGATATCGACCCCATACGGATGCATGAAGCTCAAACGCATCTACCATGCCATACGATTAGGCATCACATGATAAATCATAGTATGCAAGTCACCCGCGTGCGTCTGTGTGTGTTAACCGCTATTATCTTCCATAAATAAAAGAAAGTCGACGAAAGGATAGATAACAATCTACCCATGCCTTATATACCCTTTTGAACATAGGACCTTCAGGACAGGATTCATTCCTCGGGGGTGGAGCGTTCCTACTTGAAGCTAACAACTGTCCTGGCATACATCATTTGGAAGATCGATAGGGCTGATCAATGAATCATCACACACAGAATTCAAATAAAAGGAAAGCAACTTTATTAACACTGAAGAAACAAAATACAAACAAAAAAAAAGAATAAAACAGAATATCAAAATAAGAAAATCAAAATCTTAAGGAAAATGAATTAAGGCGAAAGTAAAACTAATAAATCATGAAATTCTGAAGCAAATCCAAAATAAGTTTAAAACTCCAAAATAATCTACTCAAAATTACAAAATATCAAAATCAATCCAAACGGATTCCAAAAATAACAAAATTGAATAAAAAGAATGATCAAAATCTAAATTAATTGGATATCAATTAAATTAATTACTCAATCAATTTAATTAATTAAGTGAATCAAAGTGATCAATCAAATCATTCAATCCCGATTGGGCAATATCAATCCAATTAAATACCATTAATAAATTATTCAAATTGATAATTACATAAATTAATTAATCCATCTTTGATCAAACACGTAAGCAAAATTATGATCTGATCTCACTATAATCAGTATTGTACTCATTGAAAATTCCACACTGTGAGCTCATTACATCAAGCACCATGTCATCTCACCATAACGTAATGTACCATGTAAATTAACATTACATTAATTAAATCATTCGTGCATCACACTATTAAGCAAGGGTTTTTCCAATCATGATCTAATATCATAACATAATCTGGCAATACCGCCTGCATGATCCCTTGTTTGGATTAAAGTACTCTCATAAAGATACACTTCTTATGCATCCAAATTCTTAACACAAACCTTGCCCCCTTTTTTCTGTGGATATAAAATTGGTACATTTATCTATGAGCTCTCGTGTATGCAACAGATGTGCCCTTCAATAGGACTTGAGATATGCTATGCTGACACATTATAATAAGCACCAATGCATGAGGACACGATTATCCAAGGTTCGAACTCAAGACTCGATACCTCATTTCGGGTCTCGAACTCAATACTGTCTGTCAGAGTTTATGGGTGTATGACAACTATACTAATATACAACAACTGAGATGCTTGCAATATCCCTTCAAATATTATCTTATGCAAGACAAAAACCAAAGGCTAAAAATGAATGCTAGACTATATGCAAATTTGCATCAATGCAATAATAAGAATATTCTATGTTCACACGTCGTACGATGACAATTAACATTTGAAACAACGATGAGTGTAGGCAACAACGATGTTTCTCCGACACTGTAAATAAAGGCATGGCACAACTGTGTCTACAAAATATATTCACAAAATATGTACACGAATAGGTCTCGAAGTAAGGACCTCGACTTACCTGTTTTGGGCGTGGCATATCCGCAACCTTCGCTAGTATCAGAGAGAGAATACACTTCTACCTCAAATGGTTAATGAATACCTGTACCCTACTGTAGAATACCATTATCAAATTAATTACTTAATTATCATTATTATTATTATCATTATTATTATTATTATTATCCAATATTATCCCCACAGTGATGTTAATTTGCAATGACGCTAGGACACGAAAGGTCAATGGATACCTGTACCCTTTTACAGAATCCCTTGATTACATACTTATTATTATTATTATTATTATTGTTATCATTATTATTATTATTATTATCATTGTTATTATTATTATTATTATTACGATCCGTCACTGCGGGGACGCTAGGTCATGGGAGGTCACTGTGTATCTGTACCCTATTACAAAATACCATTATTTAATGAGTCATTACTATCATTTCAAAAATGTGCTCAAACAAATACAGACTTAAACTTGGTACGGGAAACATATGATTTACTAAAGGCTCGGTTTTCTACACGGCCAAGAGGGGAGTGATGTAAGTACCGTTAGCCTAAGAGTGAGAGGGAAAATGTCAAACGACCTTGGCCTAGGACAAGCATGTGTTGAGCCAATACACCCAGTGGTAACCAAAAACATCCTACTAATCTTGCACCAAATAAGCGAAATGAAATATACGAGCAGCTAGTCTCGTAAGCCTGGTGGTCTCCTGTTCGAAGCTGAGCGTGGTATAAACTTTGGAACATACCCAGTCGTGGTTCATAATTTCAGTCAAATAATTGCAAGTGCCGCTCGGCCTTACCTTTTATCTTATGGCATGCCTCAATACACAATTCTGACCTTTTTATTTCCAGTTGGCGACATCATAGGACATATGGCAGTGTCCGCTGCAGCCTAACTGCACATATTTCACAATTCTTACCATTTTTTCTTCTTTCATTCGTCGTAGCTAACCTGGGATCACATGGGACCATCCCAATACCATATTTTGCATGCCTTTATCATAACCTTTCTGCATATCACCACGATTCAACCCAATGCTCATAAATGTTCCAAAACACTCAGACAGTTGTTCAGTACACTCTCTCACAAATCGTATCTTACCTGTTTATAGCAAACATATTGGAGACGCAAAGGTAACGTTCCTAGCTTAATTCCAGGGCGTAACTTAGCTAAATAAATATCTCACCAGGTGTCAAATCAAAATACCATCGTTACGGAATTAAATTCCCCCTACGTCACTCGTGTTATTATTATTATTATTATCCCTACGTTATCATTAATAACTTGTGTTATTATTATGTCCGTAAAAATGTTCGAATCTCTCTCTCTTTCTTACCCAAAACTACATGCCTCGCTCTGGGCTTCTTCCGCCTTTTCCTGGGCTGAAATACACATGAAATGAAAATCCACAGCCTGCTTCCAGTCTCCGACCGGGTCAGGAATGGAATGAATGAAGCCCCCAACTAGCGGCGAGAATATGAACTGTGCCGGCTGCCGAGGCCTGACGCACTCCTCTGGGGCAATGATTAAATGAATGACAGATGAAATGAAATGATAGTGGAGAGTGTTGCTGGAATGAAATTTTGACAGGGAAAACCGGAGTACCCGGAGAAAAACCTGTCTGCCTCCGTTTTGTCCAGCACAGATCTCACATGGAGTGACCGGGATTTGAACCACGGACCCAGCGGTGAGAGGCCAGCGTGCTGCCGCCTAAGCCACGGAGGCTTGTGCTGAAATACACATACTCTAGCAAATAAATAAACATACATTCCTACTAGTGTATCCAACATGTACGACTTGTGAACGTTATTTCTGCCAAGCATCTCAAAATAAATCAGCAAGCGTCACGTCATCACGTGCGCACATATCTAAGCAAAATAAATCTAACTTCAAAAATCAATCATTAACATATTATTTACACAACTATGGTAATCCTAAGAATACACCCATAAACAATGACTTAATATAATCAAAGATTAATACTCATCGTGATCTCCCGTCAGCTGCCATCATTCCTTTCAGCAGGGATCTTTCGCAGCTCCTCTCCATGGGCTTTACATGATATCACAATCACACATCATCACTGAATACGTTATTACACTGATTAATTCTTCATCATAATTATGCTGGGTTTCACTCGATTTTCTTCACAAACTATTATTGACACTTTCATAAGGTTATCACATACGAGTACCCTAATAAACACGCAATTTATTATTTTAGACACTTTGATACACTTTGCAGGGATTGCGCAATATAACCACACGTATTCCTATCTCACTAATTCTTTCTTCACGATGCCGTGGGTTGACCGATTCTATGCGTATTTCCCTCCGAGTGATGAGCTCGCAGATGACGTGCCGGTTCAACTGGACTCCGGTTCGGACCTCGATTGTCCTTCTACGTATTCCTCACTCCTGCGACTGCTAGCACGGTCTCTGCACTTGGCGTGGAAAGACTACTATATAAATTTGAGCGAATATATTTCTTTCCCTCACGTGAATACTTTATTTAACACAATTTATGTCTCTTTAAATACCGTTCCCTTGTACTTCACCAACTGTGGTGCAATATTATTTGGCTTGGCGTGCACCCACTGGTAACTGTTTGTAGCTATGCGTCGACCCTTCTCGCCCACCGACTGCAACCAACCAACTAGCAAACCGGACTCTGACTCACTGCAAACTACGCAAAACTGCTCACGCAAACTACTCCAGACTACTGCAAACTAACTGCTGCGGCCACGAGAGTGCGGGAATATATCCTCCACATGGCGGCACTCAACACTAATCTTTCTACGCTTTCGGGAGCTCTTCTTTCAGACCGTTCACCATATTCACAATATGTGCAAATTAATATTGATAATAGGGCCGTATTATTATCATATTGTCACCGACATTCGATCGTGGCTTCCACAAATATGCATCTTGCGTCCCCTGGCACTATTTCTGACGACATGGACGCTATCCCTACCAGGGCAACCAAACTCTCCACCCCAGACTGTTGGCGTAAGGAACTAATTTCTTTGATCATCGATTTAATGATATCATGATGATCTATTCAGTTTGATGACTGGCGAAAAATCTTAGGAATAGTCCATGTTTAGTGACGTTAAGGGTTCGACCCTGGGTGTTATCGTATTGTCACAATTAATTTATTTAGTGATATAGGGGCGGGGCTTTGCTAACTTACGGCGTACCGTAGAACATACGAGAACAAATTATTGAGGTCAGGTTCCCAAGAAGTCCTTGAAATGTTGCACCTGCTCTGGTCGATGCGTAGCATAGAAACATGTTCTAGACTTCGCTGTATTGGCAAACTTTGGGCAATGATTAAATAATATGCAATCCGGTTTCCTTCTCCTCTGTAATTTGAAGCTCATTTAAACGATATACACTCTGCATGACCAAGAACCATGTGATCACTTTCGTGATGTTTTTAATGTGTTGTTTTCTTATGCCGCATTTGTCGGTCAAATGCTTTGAGACCACCGAACTATTAATGTATTTAATCACATTTATGTTTATAATATATAATGTAATTCTCGAGTGATCACTCGTAACGAACAAAATTTCTAAGACACATACCTCAGCCTGTTCATAGATGTTGACTCTCCGAGCCGCAAGTTCACTACTGCCAGGTGTTGCTTCTCGCTAGCCGCTACGTGAAGGACTGTCGTCACATCTCCGCTTTGACCAATCAGACGCCGCCAGCCAGTGAAATTTCTCGACTGTTCTACGCCCTATTTAAGAAGCGGTTCTCCTCTTCAAGATTCAGATCCAGTACGCCAGATCCAATACGACAGTACCGCATTACCGCATCACTTCATGGTGTCTTCCAAAGCTTCGTTCCATGGGGCAGATACCTGACGGCATGCTTCTACAGTAAGACGGTGTACTCAGCACGTCACACCGATACGCTGGAGATTACTACGCATCAATGTCACAACTAGATGAGCTGTTGCAAGGCTCAGATTACAGTTCTCACCGCTACGCAAGATGAAAGCTTGCTTGTTACTTTCGCTCTTCAGTGTACTTTGGTTCTAAAGAAGAAACCTTCTTCAAGCCGATACTTTATTTCGAGATGCTGGACATCGCAATCACAAAGTATAGTGTTCTTAAACTACAAACTACAACAGCCAAACCAGCAAGCTCTGGCCACGGCCGACCTGCAGCACTGAAACCTCTCTAGTCAACATAAATAGCAATGGAAGATAAGTTACATTCTTTTATTCTCTATTTTTATCACTTATCTTCTATGTTTTAATGGTTTTAATATTGCTTGCAAGTGCAATTATTTCCAAAAATAGTGTGTCTTTCAAATGAACTCTTGTAAATAGCACCAAGTTGTGCCAACCTACTAATTTTTAAACCCAAGGGGTTTCCAGTAATGTATAATATTTATCACTTGTTTCAAACAACAAATAAAGTTTATATTATATTAATGCTTAAATGTTCAGTGTTAAATTTAGACTTAAAGTTGAGGATAAAGAACCAGGCCGCACTCCCCTAGCCCAAAATATTCAGTCTAATAGCTCCTTTCACAGTAGTTATTTTGTCCAGGCATTTGCCTGATGCTTTCTCCCGTTTATGAGAACGAACGTGGGCTGTTCTTCACATAACCATATCGAGCCGATAACCGGGAGTGCGATTTGTAAACATTTGTTGAAGCAAGTCTGTATATTGAACCTTTCTCAGAAATTAATATTTGAACTAATTAATTTTTTTTTCTCTCATACTGAACATTAAGTGTATAAATTGCTCAAAAATTGTGATTTCTAATTCTTTTGGAAAGTTTCAGCTCGGAGTTCATGCTTGGCACTGGAAGAGGAGACACAAAAACAAGTTCCACATTTAACCGTTGGAGGGGCTGCTTTCTCTCTCTTCTGGCAGGCTGTTGTACGAGTTCACAGGGAAGTCGTGAGTACCTTCACAACAAACTTTCACAATGCCAATTGACGAAAAACTCATTAATGCGAGGGCTTCGGTCAAGGGCAAACTCACGCGTTTTCGCACTTTTCTATATGAGCTCACGGAAAAAGAACGTAATAGTGACATAATTTCTCAAAGACTGAAAGGTTATGAACAGGCCTTTGAAAAGTATGACGAGATCCAAAGTAATATTGAGACACAATATCCCGACCAGCAAAGTGATCGCTCCGAGGTTGAAAATTTATATTATAAGGGGTTTGCAGACGCAAAGCAGCTTTTAAGAAGTTTAAATTTGCGGGAAAAGCAGGTGAAAACTCCTTCAGAATCTTCTTCTTTTCCTTCCCGTGTTATATTACCGAAAATAGAATTACCTAAATTTACCGGAGATGAAGCTACATGGGAACCATTTTTTGAATTATTCAATTCATTGATTCACGAAAACGATTCTCTTCCTTCAATACAGAAGTTTCATTATTTGCGTTTGTCCTTGCAAGGCAATGCCAATGATAATCTTGCCTCGCTTCGTAATTTGATCGATGCTGCAGAACTTCATATTCGTATTCATATTCATATTCATATTCATATTCGTGCGCTTGCCAATTTGGACCAACCAGTTGACCATTGGGATCTATTTTTGATTCATCTCATTTCTGTTAAATTAGACACTAAAACTTTAAAAGATTGGGAAGCAGATCTGTCGCAACATTCATTGTGTACCTATGAAGCTATTATTAAATTCTTAAAGGCGAAATGCCAAATTCTCTCTGCTGTAGCCAGCCAAAAGAGTAGCTCTACCTTCAAACCTTCCTCTAATAGTAAGGACATCAGCCCCACTCAGAGAGTACTAAGGTCACATGCCTTTTCTACCAATATTCGGTCTTCCAATCAAGCACAAGCTTGTGTTTTGTGTCAACAACCACATAACTTGTACCAATGCGCTCAATTCAAATCTTTATCTGTGGATGAAAGACGCAAATTAATTACCACCCACAAGCACTGCTTCAATTGTCTATCAGGGACACATATGATAAGCAATTGTCATTCTGAACGGTTATGTTTTCACTGTAAAGCAAAGCATCATACTCTCCTGCATAGGCATGAAAGATCGCGGTCATCAGCAACCAATAGTTCATCCGCTAAATCTCATTCTGAGACTTTGCCGAATAACGCTCAGTCTTTTACTCAAAGCTCTGTTTCGTTCAGTAAAACTCAAGTTTTATTGTCCACTGTCCAAATTCTAGTGAAGAATGTTCACGGAAAATGGGTTTCTGTAAGGGGATTGTTAGATAATGCTGCAACTAACAATTTTATCAGTGAATCGCTAGTTCGCAAGTTAGGTCTACAAATATGCCCTACTTCTATAGAAGTTACAGGAATTAATGGTTCCAAATCGCAATCTCTGAGTTATGCTAAAGTGGATGTAAAAGATTCCAATAATCTCGGCATTCATTTAAATTTAGATTTTTTAATTATCAATTCCATAGGTAATGACACCCCCATTACTTCTTTTCAAGTCCAGGGTTGGAATATTCCGCATCATTTGCAACTTGCAGATCCGAATTTCAACAGAGCTTCATCTGTAGAAATTCTTTTAAGTGCCAGCATTTTTTGGCAATGTTTACATCCGGAAAAGGTTAAAGTTGCCCGTGATGTTTTCTTTCGTAGAACTGATTTCGGTTGGAATGCCACTGGGAAAATATACCACAACCCCGTTCAACAAAAATCTCATTGTTATTTTGTTGGTGCTGATTTAAATCAAGAATTAATTAAGTTCTGGGACATTGAGGATATTCAAGTCACCTCACCTCATTCTCGCAATAATGAGATCTGTGAAACACACTACGTAGAAACCACTGTTCGCACTACTGAAGGCAGATTCGTGGTTACTCTTCCTCGCATTTTTAACCCCCCTGTTATTACAGAATCACATTCCAGAGCTCTCAAAGCTTTATTCGCAATTGAAAATCGCTTTAAAAAAGATGCTCTCTTAAAAACTCAGTATACTTCCTTCATGGAAGAATACGAATCAGCGAATCACATGGAAGTAGTTCCAAAATCTGGAGAAATTAGTAATCCTCCTAAAGAAATAGTATATCTTAATCATCATCCAGTTTGGAAAAATTCTTCCGCCCGAGAACAGATAAGAGTAGTTTTTAATGGGTCATCTCCAGATGCTAATGGTGTTTCTCTCAATGACACTCTGCATTCTGGACCCGCTATTCAGACAGATCTTACTTCAGTTTTACTTAACTTTCGTCTATTCCCCATTGCTGTTCTTGCTGACATCAAGCAAATGTATAGGCAAATTCTAGTAAATTCAGAACAACGTGATTTGCAAAGAATTTTGTGGCGAGATGACAATGCAAAACCTATAAAAATATTTCGTTTAAGAACAGTGACATACGGTCTTAAGCCGTCTGCCTTTCTCGCAATACGATCTCTTCACATGTTGGCAGAACAAGATGGTCATCTTTTTCATCCTCTAGCTTCTGAAGTTTTGAAAACTGCATTTTATGTAGATGATTTCCTGTACTCCTTTCCTAGTATCTCTGACGCACTTCTTGTTTGTGAAGATTTAAACTCTCTTCTTTCCGGTGGTGGGTTTACCCTTCATAAGTGGAACTCGAACTCAACCGACTTTTTATCTAACTTTTCACAAGTAACTCCTGTTGACCAATGTGTTGCGCTTCCTACTGAGGAATCAGCTATTAAAACCTTGGGTGTTTTTTGGTCTCCTTCTTCAGATACCTTTTCCTATCAGGTACACTTATCTGAGTTTCACCCTCAAACGAAAAGGCAATTATTATCAGAAATAGCGAAAGTTTTTGATCCCTTGCAGTACATTGCTCCGGTGGTTATTACTGCAAAAATTTTCTTACAAAAACTTTGGTTATTGAAAGTTGGTTGGGATGATAAGGTACCCTCCCCCCTTTTGGATGAGTGGTTGAAATACCGCAAGAGTTTGTTAGATCTTTCTCAAATTTCTATTCCCCGCACTTTAATTTCGGACCTTTCATGTCAGTATTTCGATTTGCACGTATTTGCAGATAGTTCTGAAAAGGCATACGGTTGCTGCGCCTACTTAGTAGGCCGCTCTTCCAATACTTTACCCGGATTTTCCAATTTAATTTGTGCAAAATCAAAGGTAGCCCCACTCAAATCCATATCTTTGCCTAGATTGGAATTATGTTCTGCTGTAATGGCTGTGGAATTAGCCAGTAAATTAAAAATCAGTTTAAATTTGAAATTTTCGAGCACATGGTTTTGGAGTGAATCTTCCATCGTGTTAGCTTGGCTTTCAAAACCTTCTTCACATTGGACCACTTTTGTGGCTAATCGCGTTTCTAAAATACAAGAGTTGTCTCATTTTGACCAATGGAATCATGTTCCGGGGAAAGAAAACCCCGCTGATATAATTTCACGTGGCTGCTTGCCCAAGAAATTAATTTCTCTTAAATTATACTGGAATGGTCCGGCGTGGCTCAGTCAGGATTTCTCTTGTTGGCCTCGTTCATCTAATCCACTCGCAGAAGATGTTCCTGATGCTCGCATTGTTACCGCTTCCCTTTTTCTAACTTCTATTGCTACTAGTCTCTTTCAGCGGTACTCTTCGTTTAATAAATTAATTCGTGTGGTAGCATATTTATTTCGATGGAAATTTCTTGTTCTTGATCAGCTTGTGAAACCGCAACCCTTTCTCACTAAAATGGAATTGGAATTTGCTACTCGTAGAATCTTGTTTCTTATGCAACAAGAAGTATTCTTTCTTGAGTATCAGACGCTTTTAAGCAAAAAAGCTTTACCAAAGTCTAGTAGGCTGTTACCTCTCACCCCTTTTTTGGACCAAGATGGATTAATAAGAGTGGGGGGCAGGCTAGAATATTCTAGTTACTCAGATGAGAAAAAACATCCCATTATTCTCCCTTCTAGACATCCTATTACTACTCTCATCGTAAAGAAATTTCATTATCAGAATTTGCACGCTGGCACCCGCACTTTGCTTTGTTTAATTCGCGAGCAATATTTGCTCATTAACGGTGTTCATGAAGTTTCTTCTGTTATTCGGAAATGTATACCTTGTTTCAAATCTAAGCCCCCGCCAATCACGCAAATTATGGGAAACTTGCCATCTTTTCGTTCCGAACCTAGTAAGCCTTTCGCCCTTACGGGTATCGATTATGCTGGGCCTTATGTCTATCAAGTTAATTCCCCCTTATCTAAGCGAAAGTTGTTAGGTAAACTTTATATTTCTTTATTTGTGTGCATGGTGACAGGAGCCATTCACCTTGAGTTGGTTACAAGTGCTTCTACTCCTTATTTTATAGCAGCCTTTTCTAGATTTGCCGCTAGAAGGGGTGTTCCCTCCGAGGTTTTTTCAGATAACGCAAAATTTTTTGTTAGTACTTTTGATCTTTGGAAAACTGCGCTTACCTCCCCTTCTGCTAAGGAACAGTTTTCTAATTTTTCTCATGCTAAGGGATTCAAATGGCATTTCACTCCCCCTTACGCCCCCCATCATGGTGGTCGTTGGGAATCTTGCATAAAGCTCACGAAGAGACAGCTGAAGAAAACCCTTGGTTCAGCCATCCTTTCCTATGAGGAATTCAATTCCTTAATTATTCAGGTTGAGGGTATCGTAAATTCTAGGCCGCTCACGCCTTTGTCTAACGATCCTAAGGATCTTCTTCCCTTATCACCTGGTCATTTTTTAATAGGCTGTTCTTTAGCTTCTACGCCTCCTTTGCTGAGTCGACGTTGTGATCTCGGGTTGCCTATTTTCTGGAGAAAGTTAGAATCTTTGCGAAACTCCTTTTGGCGCCGTTGGAAGCTGGAGTATCTCGGCTCACTTAACAGGAGAGAGAGGTGGCGGCTTTCCCAGCCTGATGTGCGAGTGGGAGATATGGTTCTTTTGCGAGATCCAAGTCCCCCTCTCGTATGGAATATTGGTAGGGTAACTCACTGCCATCTAGGTCGTGATAGGCATGTGAGAGTTGTAGATGTTCTCACTAGTAAAGGAGTCTATACTAGACCAATTTCTATGGTTGCTATTTTGCCTGTTGAGGCTTAGTGTCATCCTCTTTCATTGTTGTTCATGTTTTTTCCAGATGATTCTTTGATTGTTTTCTTTCGGGGGTCTCGGAGCATGATCACTTTCGTGATGTTTTTAATGTGTTGTTTTCTTATGCCGCATTTGTCGGTCAAATGCTTTGAGACCACCGAACTATTAATGTATTTAATCACATTTATGTTTATAATATATAATGTAATTCTCGAGTGATCACTCGTAACGAACAAAATTTCTAAGACACATACCTCAGCCTGTTCATAGATGTTGACTCTCCGAGCCGCAAGTTCACTACTGCCAGGTGTTGCTTCTCGCTAGCCGCTACGTGAAGGACTGTCGTCACATCTCCGCTTTGACCAATCAGACGCCGCCAGCCAGTGGAATTTCTCGACTGTTCTACGCCCTATTTAAGAAGCGGTTCTCCTCTTCAAGATTCAGATCCAGTACGCCAGATCCAATACGACAGTACCGCATTACCGCATCACTTCATGGTGTCTTCCAAAGCTTCGTTCCATGGGGCAGATACCTGACGGCATGCTTCTACAGTAAGACGGTGTACTCAGCACGTCACACCGATACGCTGGAGATTACTACGCATCAATGTCACAACTAGATGAGCTGTTGCAAGGCTCAGATTACAGTTCTCACCGCTACGCAAGATGAAAGCTTGCTTGTTACTTTCGCTCTTCAGTGTACTTTGGTTCTAAAGAAGAAACCTTCTTCAAGCCGATACTTTATTTCGAGATGCTGGACATCGCAATCACAAAGTATAGTGTTCTTAAACTACAAACTACAACAGCCAAACCAGCAAGCTCTGGCCACGGCCGACCTGCAGCACTGAAACCTCTCTAGTCAACATAAATAGCAATGGAAGATAAGTTACATTCTTTTATTCTCTATTTTTATCACTTATCTTCTATGTTTTAATGGTTTTAATATTGCTTGCAAGTGCAATTATTTCCAAAAATAGTGTGTCTTTCAAATGAACTCTTGTAAATAGCACCAAGTTGTGCCAACCTACTAAGTTTTAAACCCAAGGGGTTTCCAGTAATGTATAATATTTATCACTTGTTTCAAACAACAAATAAAGTTTATATTATATTAATGCTTAAATGTTCAGTGTTAAATTTAGACTTAAAGTTGAGGATAAAGAACCAGGCCGCACTCCCCTAGCCCAAAATATTCAGTCTAATAGCTCCTTTCACAGTAGTTATTTTGTCCAGGCATTTGCCTGATGCTTTCTCCCGTTTATGAGAACGAACGTGGGCTGTTCTTCACATAACCACCATGCGAACTTAGCCTAGGGCCTATAGGATAAGGGCGCACTGTTAATAGAAGCTTTTCAGTCGGCCAAGACGAGTGCGCCCAATTAGATAGGGCGGGGAGTTACAATTAATTTCCTAGGGCCCGAAATAAATTGTATGAATTATTTATACACTTAACAAAACACTTCTCACACAAATGGGGGGTTTAAACACTGGCCGTAAAAGCCAATATGTCATCTTCTGGGACCTCTTTAAGTAGGAGATAAGTTGAGGGTCTCTTGGTCCCCAGCGGAAAGTATTTAAACGATTGCGCTACCCTAGCGGCGGTCCGGGCAGTGTGGGCCAAGAGCTCGCTGATGAGCCTGACTTGGTGTACCTAGGTGAAACGCTGCAACAGACATGGCAAAATGCTACAATATTTGATGGAGTTTAATGTCCTTCTTGAGTTGCTTTGTTTTGGCCTTCACGGCTGTAGTAGTTGTTGTCATGACTAACCGAATCACCCAAATGCCACTACAGGTTAGAATGTATTTTAAGTGACCTAATGTACGTCTACTTATTGATTGTATTCCTTTTTATGTAACCTTGGGGATGAGGTGCGATGTAGGTTGGGCTAGGTTAGGTTAGGTTAAGCTACGGCCACCATCTTGTGGAGGCTGTAGAACCCCTACAAAACCACTACTACTATTGCGAACACCAAATTCCCTCAGGAATGCCCTTTGCGTGGCTATGACTGAGTTCGTCATCCAACAGTTTTTAAGAAGAAATACCCTTTGCCGTAACGTGTACTGCATCTTGACTGAAGCTGGTAAAGCAGTAATGGCGCCTGACACAATCAAACGACAATAAACAACTGCAAGTTGCAACGCCAATTGCGCCATCTCGTGATAGATGCTTAAAGTCCTGGTGTATTCCTTGGAATACACGTTCAGTCAGAGATAGCTCTTGCTGCTCTTTAATTAGTTCGTTTATTTATTTTCTTCCCCTCTTCGCAGACACCACCAGTGATCCCTTTGTATTTCTTTTTTTTCTTTGAGCAGGAATTTATTGTGTCTTTGAGTCTGTTCTAGATGTGTATTTTCTATGGAAACCCTAGCGGCATCTTGCAGCAAACCACTGAAGTTCCTCAATCTCTGTGAGCTCAAGAGGACTTCCTCACCTTTCCACCAGGCGTCATCCTCGTCGCCAGCTAACATCTCCTTGATGACACTGCTCCATGAAGAAAATTTATTGTATAAAGGGTTTTTCATTTTTTCATGTAGCACATTCTGACATAAACTGTTTTGTTCTCCTCCCCTTCCCCCTTGCCTACCTTCCTCCTTCGTGTGGGGATTTGATCGTTCTCACTTATAGTCCAGTCGTCAAGTGTACAGTTTGGAGCCCTCCCAGGGGCCAGTCTCCTGTCTTCATGAGACATTTTTTTAAATAGACGCCAAGTCTGTGTTCTAAAGCTAACGGTTACTAGGAACCATCGCCAGCGCAACATGAAAAAGCTAAGTTGAAAACTTCAATGTCTTTAGAATTCTTTTAACGTTTTTAATCAATACTTTTAACTAAATTTTATAGACAGTGTGGGGAATTACGCAATATTGTGCAATGACCGTCTTCGTGGGATTTTCTTTATCAGGCTTTAGCTATCTAAGCTGGCTTTATAACATGAAATCCAGTACTTCTTGTACGAAATAAATGGGAATACCTTCCCACAACGAGGGATTTAAGTCAAATTAACCGTTGTTGAAAACTTAATTTGTTTTCGCCGAGGGATTATTACAGCATCATTTAATTGTGGCTACAATTCTGGAACTATTCTTTGCATTCTAAAACTTGTTCAACGCAAGTAACATGTCAAAATTCAACTAAGTGTTTACACAAACTGCAATAACTTACTCTTTTTCTACGGACTTACCTACACTACAGTAGTGAACATTTTCAACCTATCAACGAACTATCAGTGCTTCGAACAGTTTATGTTCAAATTCAAACGCGCCACGTTCGATTGAGAGCAATAAATTCTGGCCAGGACTTTATCCTAAAGTTCCTATCTCCATTTCCTAAAATACCCTTTACTAACAAACCTAAGCTAATCTACGAGCTAGTTACTACTCTATGAGGCCTCGCCCAAAGTTTGGCGCCCTCCCAGTTTTTCTCTATGTATCACATATTCACTCTGTTTCAATATCAGTAGTTATAGAAACTACTTATTAATCTTCTTTTCTTATCCTGCTTGTTCAGGAATCGTTGATTTTCTAAATTTTAAAACTTTTGTACCTGATTGTTTGTTTTTCTCTCCAGGCTTCGTTAATACTACCGGTACATTTTTGTATTTCGCATCTAGTAATCTCTGTTTAAAAATAGCGGTAACCTCCGCTTGTAATTCTACTTTTTCCTCCTGCTACGAACAGGAACTTAATCTATTTGTTCATAGCCTCTTCGATTGCCAGAAAGGCAGTCCAATAGTGCTTGTATCCTACCTCATTTATAAAGGTGAAAATTACTGTACTATTCATTGTCCTTAAAAGCTTTAAATTTCTTAATCTTAAGCACATTTTAAAACCTTTGTACAGGGTTAGTGCTTGTAACAAGTTTGAAACTTGTAACTACTTTAATATTGTTCATTGTGAACTTTCCTTTTATTAGGTCTGAGACTTTCAAATGTTTGTAAAACTAACCAAAGAAAAAGTTCTTCTTAACTCAAAAAAAAAAAAAAAAAAAAAAAAAAAAGATTCTAAATCTAACAATTTGTCACTAATCAAAAATTTATATTTGTTAAATAAATTATTTCTAATTTTTTGCCTTATCTCTCTCCCTAGAAACACGGTTAGGCAGGACCTTCTCTTCCCTGATTCTTCCCCTAATCTTATGTTCTATTCTCGAAAAAAGGTAATTTCTAAATCAATAAAAACTTTACCACTTGTTGAGTTTGAAACGAAGCTTAAAACAACAACATTTTCAAAGTTTCTCAGCTGTTATAGCTACTTCTAGTAAACCACTAAGGCAAATACAGCTTGCTCCGCCAGCTACCTATTTGTAGAGATTTTCTCTCTGACTTATGTTTTGTTTTCAAAATCTCAGTTTTGTTTAAGTTAGGTCTGAGGTTTTCCTCTGTTCTAAACTCTTAGTCGGCATCCTGCTGGGTAAAAGCTTAGCCTACCTTCAGTGCAACAATTGGTATTCTTCTAGGATTTTCATAAAAAACAGTAAAAGTATTGCTAAAAGCATTAAAGTTGCCTTTTCTCTTCCCACTCTGGGAGTATTCGGTTGTTTTGCCAGAGATCCAACAGTGCCCAAAAATAAAAATATTACTGCAAATACAAATCTTGCTAGCATTTTCGAATGCGTGATAAAATCTAACCTTTCTGAAGGGAAAGTTAGTAAATCCTTTCCTTTTTGCTTACTTTGTTTTGCCAGAGTATCACCCTTCCCCATAGTACCGGAATACTGGCTCGGGAGGGAAAGAGCACTCACCGAGCGCTTGCAGGCAACCTCAATTCATGCTGCGCTCTCCGCTTGCCATGTACAGGCCCCCGCTAAAGTTAGGTACTTCATAGGTTTAGCAGGGCGAAATTCCTTTTTATATCAACATTTACTCATAACTTAGTGTTGGATTCTCTTCCTATCTACCAATACTTCTTTCCAGTCCTAAACCCACATCCTTTTTTCTCTCATCATCTTCCCTTAGGTAGTGTTAATAGTCAGTAATAACCTACCAAGCTCCACGCGACGAGCAGTCATAACTCCAAGACCTCACGCGTCATTTGATAGGCAAATGAAGCAATTCGGCGTATTTCTATGAAAATAATGGACGAAAGATCTTCACGAATTTTTTATGAATCACTCTGTATACTTAAAAATATAAAATAAAAAAATGATAATATTCAGTAGCTGATCCTTACCAGGTGGTCTACTTTTCTCCTATATCGGCCTTAAATTACTGAACCAAATTTCAACTCTGTATCTTCAATACTTTTCCTGACCACCTCGTGGTGTAGTGGCTAGCATTCTTGGTTGTCGCTCCGGAGGTCCGGGTTCGATATCCGGATTTTCCAAGAAATTTAATTTTGGGCTGAGGGCTGGAGTGGGGTACACTGAGCCTCGTGAGGCAATCCTCAGAAGAGGTGTGTTCGATTCCCGGGTCTGAGATTTGCGCACATATACAAACAAAAATTGGAGTGCCGGGAATTTGATGCACAAGTTACCATTCAGAAAACATTATGGTGTTTGAAACCAGTTTCAGTGCTGCCATAGTAAACGATGTAGGCTATTTATTAATCTCTTGTAGATTTTTTTCAAGATTAGCTGCTATCACAAGCTCAGTATGGATTTCAAAAAGACAAGTCCACTACTGATGCTGCCTCGAAGGTAACAAGTACCATAGTAGATGCCATTAACAAAAATGAAGAAATCGTAGCTATATTCCTAGACCTATCAAAAGCGTTCGACTGTCTAAATACTAAGTTGCTGCTAAGAAACTGGACAGTTATGGTCTAAGAGGTATACCAGCAAAATGGCTAGATTCATACTTAACCAATCGTAGTCAGTGTGTCCACATTCAACATGAAAATTCTATTGTGGTGTTTGAAGCCATATTTCCAGTGTTGCCTTAGTAAACAAGAGTTTAGTGCTTTTCAGTCGGTCAACACGAATGTACCCAAAAGAGATGGGTTATGCCCTAATCCTGAAATAAATTACATGAGATTAATAAAACACTAGGATGACCAGTTTCGATCGTCAAGCGATCATCATCAGATCCAATACACTTAGGCTATAAAATCTATGTTTGAAATACAGGTGAAAATATTTACAATATGTACAATTATTTAGTTGCAGTATTGGTACTGCAACTGTCAGTGTATGCTAAATGCAGTATATATGTTAGGTGAAATGCTAAATGGTGATGGCTATCCGGAGATTGTGCTTTAGGGAGATTATATGGTTGTAAACTATGGTTAAACTATAAAATTTTAGGCTAACTACTTATCTGATTGTCTTCCGTACTACAGCTATTCGCAGTTTCCGTGCTCACTTGAACTCGCTGTGCGGTCGACTGCGGTGGTTATCTTAACGACTGGTTTTTCCCTGCCTTCCCCCCCTGTCCCTACGTGCTGTGGGGAGTGATCGCGATGTGTTTATGTGAGGTGTTGCCAACCTAGATAAGATGTATGTTATTGAATGAGGTGGACCTACAACTATTAAAGACCGTGGATTAGTCCTCGCCACGCGTGGAGCATAACCCATTCGAACTAAGCGTTGACGGTCTTATGAGGACGTCCCGGCACCTTTAATACTGCCTCTAATATGGGCCTTGGTTTATTGCAGAAGAAAAGTACATCGTACACCTGATCCAGATAACATTTACCTATTAAAAACCCCCTAATTTCCCCCCTTTTTTTTATCTAGCTTGGCTGTGTGGCTAAATTGTGTTTTGTTTCCGACAGGGTGTGTTTTTTAGTAGCGTGAAGAGGGGTGAGCTCTCCATGAACGTGTGTTCATTTAGATTGTTGGGATTGTTTCGTTTGGCTAGGTGTATCTCGATTGCTTCCTTTATGTCAAGAGCTCTGCCTTTCGATTCGTGATGGATTATTTTAAGGTCCGACTCTATGTTGGTAAAGCTATGCCCTGCGTCACACATATGTTCGCACACGGAACACATTCAGCCGTGTGCGAACATATGTGTGACGCAGGGCATAGCTTTACCAACATAGAGTCGGACCTTAAAATAATCCATCACGAATCGAAAGGCAGAGCTCTTGACATAAAGGAAGCAATCGAGATACACCTAGCCAAACGAAACAATCCCAACAATCTAAATGAACACACGTTCATGGAGAGCTCACCCCTCTTCACGCTACTAAAAAACACACCCTGTCGGAAACAAAACACAATTTAGCCACACAGCCAAGCTAGATAAAAAAAGGGGGGAAATTAGGGGGTTTTTAATAGGTAAATGTTATCTGGATCAGGTGTACGATGTACTTTTCTTCTGCAATAAACCAAGGCCCATATTAGAGGCAGTATTAAAGGTGCCGGGACGTCCTCATAAGACCGTCAACGCTTAGTTCGAATGGGTTATGCTCCACGCGTGGCGAGGACTAATCCACGGTCTTTAATAGTTGTAGATCCACCTCATTCAATAACATACATCTTATCTAGGTTGGCAACACCTCACATAAACACATCGCGATCACTCCCCACAGCACGTAGGGACAGGGGGGGAAGGCAGGGAAAAACCAGTCGTTAAGATAACCACCGCAGTCGACCGCACAGCGAGTTCAAGTGAGCACGGAAACTGCGAATAGCTGTAGTACGGAAGACAATCAGATAAGTAGTTAGCCTAAAATTTTATAGTTTAACCATAGTTTACAACCATATAATCTCCCTAAAGCACAATCTCCGGATAGCCATCACCATTTAGCATTTCACCTAACATATATACTGCATTTAGCATACACTGACAGTTGCAGTACCAATACTGCAACTAAATAATTGTACATATTGTAAATATTTTCACCTGTATTTCAAACATAGATTTTATAGCCTAAGTGTATTGGATCTGATGATGATCGCTTGACGATCGAAACTGGTCATCCTAGTGTTTTATTAATCTCATGTAATTTATTTCAGGATTAGGGCATAACCCATCTCTTTTGGGTACATTCGTGTTGACCGACTGAAAAGCACTAAACTCATGAAAATTCTACTAATCTGAAAGTATCTCACTTTTCAAAACTCACAACAATAAAACATGGCAAACCACAGGGCTCTGTGTTAGGGTCATATCTCTTTCTACTGTATATCAATAACTTGCCTGACATTTTAGATAATGGATGTGTGAAGACTGCACTATTTGCAGATGACATTACCATTTTAATTAGAGGTGAAAATTACAAAACATTACAAAAAAATATTATATATGCAATACATAAACTGGAAACATACTTAGAAGCTCACTATCTAAAGCCAAACATTAAAAAGACTCATTATATTCATTTTAGGATGTATACTTCAAAACTTCCAGATATTAATCTAAGCATTGTACTCAACCAACAACAAATAGACAGCACCGATGAACAAACCTTTCTTGGTATGACAATGGACACAGATCATAGTTGGAAAAACCACTTAATTAAACTACAATCTAAATTAAGCGGTGCAATATTTGTATTAACGCAGCTAAGACAGGAAGTTAACATCAATATTCTGTTATCAAGTTATTATGCTCTGTTTCATTCCCACCTGGTTTATGGAATAAATCTATATGGCAGTGCAACAAAGTAAGTTTTAAGCTATATCTTTATCCTGCAGAAGAGAGCAATCCGCGTATGTTTGGTTTACACCCTCTAACATCTTGTAGGGAATATTTTAAAAAATTCAGAATAATGACATTACCATCATTGCATTTACTCAATTGTTCTATTTATATTAAGAGACAAATTCTAACTGGAAATGCTAATATTGTAAAAAATTCTGATCTACATTCGTACAACGCTAGATGCAAAATGGATGTTCACTGTAAATATTATAGAGGAGCTTTCAGAAAAAAAAAGATCCCTTGTTTACTGCCTCCAAATATTTTAACTTGCTGCCTCTAACTCGAAGAAATGTCAGCACCATTTCCACATTCAAATTAAAATTTAAAAAATGGCTCACAGACAAGGCAATATATTCAGTAGAAGAATTCGAGGCAATGTGCATAGAGATGTAGGTGTATATTGATTATTGTATTTACCTGTACCCCTGTAATTATGTATTTTATGTATAATTATGTTTTTATGTATATTATGTATAATTATGTATTTTATCATTTGACGACTCCCATATGTATATTAACATATCACCATGGAGAAATAAAGAAATGAATGAATGAATGAATGAATGAATGAATGAATGAATGAATGAATGAATGAATGTTTGAATGAATGAACCCATCACAATTGGGTACAATCATGTTGACGGACTGAATATCATGAAACTTCATTCAGAAAACTATGGAGATTTTTACAATGCATAAAAGTAAGCATGATGTTACGTGTTTTGGCGTACAAGTCCCCTTAAGTTGAAAAGCCTGCAGCCATCAACTGAGTATGAAAGTGCTGTAAACAACTAGGTGAATTGCCACGGACTGCGTCACTGATAAGAAAAAAAAAACACTTCTAATTAATCTTCAATTTATTCGCTGATAATGAGGTAAAGCTCCAACCCTCTGAAGACAACACCGCCTTCTGAAAGTTATATTCATTGTTTCTTTAATGAGTACTCCCGGCTGTTTATTTATGTTTTAACGTGTACAAAAGCACACTGAATCAAGTCAACTAGAGAGAAGAGTTTAGACGCGGGTGAAAACAATGCAACTTTAATGAAATAGCTGCATGTTTTTGAATAGGCAATTCTCAATTCGAGTGAGAACAATGCGTGTTTTCATTCCGGTCATGGCCGCACGCAATGAAAAGAAAGAGGAGCGGGGAAAGTCAGGAAAATGGAGTTGTTTGTTTCAATACACACAAAACAGCAGGCCAGTAAAACTGTATTCTCTTTGAATACTCGTCGTAGGCACTTATAATTCAGGTAGCGTGGGGTTTCACAATAAACTGTACTTCCACAAATGTGTGTTTGCACCCCACAGCAGACCGTCAGTCTTGTGTCCCACCAGCACTCAGCTAATCCTACACAGCCGTACTGCTCCCATATGTGCAGTGGCGGCCGACAGACTCTTGGGTCGGGAGGGCGATCACTGTCTTTTTTTTCCCGCGCTCCTTTATAACTTGACAGAAGAAAATGAGGTCCTAGCCTTTTTAGTTCTAATATACTATCAAAAGAAAGTTTTCTGCTATTAAATATAGCGTACAGAGAATTCTTTCTGAAACGCAGAAATAGCCTACTTAATCACCCTGAGATGTTGCACTAAGCATAAAGAAAGACATTCAAGCCTTAAGGAGTTTCAATTCTAGAGCACACCCGTAACAAGAATTATTATTATTATTTTTATTATTATTATTAAGCACCGATAGAGATATCACGAGAATATCACTTTCGCCTGGCTGCGTGTCTCAGAGGTAACGTTCTCGTCTGCCGTGGCCAAGGTTGCAGGATCGATTCTCTTTTCCAACAATGCTACCTCGAACAGTTCTACAAATTCTACCAGTTCAACCCATGATAAACTCCGCTATTTGGACCAGAAACCATTGAGAAACCACTGTTTGAACTTGTTCGTCGTTGGAAAATCTTTCTCCATCAGCTTGCCGAATTCATAGGAACAAGGCAAGCATTGCTCCAACGTTTTATAAGTATCCGTCCATGTGCATACACTGCTCATTCTATAACTCTGCCACTGTTCTACGTCATTACTTTCGGAAAGCTACATCGACAATGACCAAGTTTAAACAGCTGTTCTCCAATGGTTTCAGGATCAAGGAGTGGATTTATATCGTCAGGGAATTGAAATATTGGAATCAACTGAGAAGCAAAGTGTCGGGTAAAAGCTGGGTGACATATTTATTAGTTCATAGTTTGTATATGTTTTCATTGCCAGAATAATCAGACCTTTGATTAAAGAGTCTGACTATGTCAAAAACTGAGTAGTTTATTTCCAAAGTGACGTAAATCCATGAAATGCAAAACTTCAGCAATCACGTTTTTGTTTGTACGTATAATAAAACTCATATATGATTATGAATATAATGTAATTTCATTCATTACTTTTATGCACATCCTGACACTGTGTTTTAAAAATCTCCTATCAATGGAAATGGTGGTAATCGTCTCATGTAAGTTGGAGTTAGGGCGTTATGGAAATAAATCATATATTGACATACGTTTTTAGTGACATCTATAAACATTTAAATGGTTTAAACACAACAAACACAAACTGATGCTCTACATATTCTTCAAAGTTAGCCATAGCCTTAATTTATCTCGGGATATCACGTGATGTCCAGAGAGCCATCGGGTTGGTCAACATGGATATAGGACACATTGGAAATAAATACAAGTTGGAGTTACTGTATGTCACTTTGCGAATAAACTTAGTTTTTCGATCTCTGTTAATGTGGGATATACGACGTATTGCGATTGAAAACCTTTGTTATACGTTGAGAGAACCTACAAACTTGCTAATGAAAGAAAAAACTGAAAAACCATCAATTTTGGCTTTACGTCACTTTGGAAATTAACTCTTCAATTGTGTGGTGAATCTGTATCACTTTGTATCCTACTGAGTCACCCAATAAACGTTAATTGATCACGAGTAACTACTTTTACAATTCCCTACGTACTACACATGGGAGTTAGCTACATAGGTTAATCTCCAATTGGTATTGGCGAGGAAATAAAATATAATAATACAAAAGCGAGGAAAAATCTAAAAAGTACTGAAACAACATTGATTTTAATGAATACTAACTCCATTCTAATATATTTGGGGGATAAAACTTAGCCAATCCTGGTCACAACTTACTGAGAAGTCTTCTCTGAGAATGTTACTAAGTTCGGTGGAGTCATGTATATACCAATCCCAGACAGATAAGAGTCTCTACTTCACATACAGTAGAGAGATTTATTTATTTATTTATTTATTTATTTAGTGTCATAAATGCATAAAATGTATGGTGTTTGAAGCCATTTTCAGTGTTGCCTTAGTAAACGAAGTTTGATGATTTTCTGTCGGTCAACACGATTGTACCCAATTGGGATGGGTTATTCTATAATTCTGAAAAAAATTGCATTAGATTAATAAATACACTTCGATGACCAGTTTCGATCGTCAAGCGATCATCATCAGATCCATTAAACATAGGCTATAAAATCTATGTCTGAAAGTATGGGTGGTGACTTCGGTGGCGTAGTTGGTAGCATGCTGAGCTTCTATGCCCAAAATCGCGGGTTCAAACACGGCCGAACTGTTCGAATTCTTTAAGAGCGTTAAAAATCCCTCAGTATGCCTTCATTCAGAGGAAAAGTAAAGCCGGTGGGCCCATTTCATAGATTAATAGCATCTAAAAGAACCTTCCAATAACTACAATTGTGTGAAGCTAAATTTGAGGTTAGATTTGATTTACGCTCATTAAGTTCCAAAGTTCGCCACCAGGTGCTGATTGCTGTGGCATCTAGTAGCCAAGTTCGCAGCTAGGTGTCGTTGACAGTAGCATTTGGTAGCAAAGGTAGGAACTACTTGCAATTGATCGTCTGCAGTCCTTACCTTAATTAGGCTACAGATAACACACACTAATACAGCCATCACAATTAACACCGGTTATCAGACAGATTCTACACACACACAAAGTACACGGGGCTACATAACCGCGTTGTCGCAGCCCCTAAATTGAGGAAACAACCAAGAACCAACACACCAAAGTATGGGTGAAAGTATTTACAATATGCACACTTATTTAGTTGCAGTATTAGTTACGATAATGCAACTCGTCAATATTTGTTAGTAATACCATGACGAATAGAAGGACCTAGTGTGAGGACTCCGCCATTATAGCACGGTAGTTTGTGGTCCCGCCGCTACAAGCACTGCAAGCGATAATGTCCAACAACGTGTCCTGTTGTTGGGTCGAGCCGGGTCTTAGAAAAGTGCGCGAGAAGTTACTGTGTGAGATGTTTGTGTGAATTAAATTGAATTTTCTTTGCATTCAGTTCTTAAATTCAGTTAATTGTGTCTTGTGTACATCAGCGTTTTGTGTTGTGAACTTCAAACATATTTCTTATGCGGCTTTGTTAATTTAATAGTTCAACATGCCGTACTGGTTTTTTCCTGGCTGTAAGTCAGGATATGGTAGAGTAGTTGACGATATACGATTTTTTTCACCACCGAAGAATACAAATCAATTTGAAAAATGGGCCAGAGCTATTCCACGAAAGGATACGGAGTTAACGCAAAGTATTAGAATTTGTCAAATTAATTTCTCTGATGATTTGATAAAATCAGGTAATTTTATAGTGAATGGTGAAGAAGTGGAAATCTCTCGTGTGTGGTGGAAGTTACGACCTGGAGCAGTGCCTCATTTTCCCCCTAATTTACCGAAGTAGTGAGAATAAGTCCCGTAAAGATCCCAACAGGAAAAAGAATCTCGACACCACCAGAAAAAGAAGAAAGAAGATTGAAGATGGGAGTGGAGCAACGAATAGGGCATTAAAAGGTCAATCCAGTGTTGATAAGAATTTGGGTCATTCTAGTGTACTTACTGATGCTGAAAGGACTATAATATTGCTCAAAAGTCGCCTTAAGAATGCTAACCGTAATTTAATTCGCGTTTGATCCTGCCTTAACTCAGCAAAATCGAGAATTAATTTGCTGGAGAAGCAGGTTCGAAATTCACAGGCATTTAATTAAAAAGATAACGATTACAGTGGCGGATCCAGGCCTTGCGAGGCCCTGGGCGATATGATAAGGTGGGGTCCGTAACAATAGAAAAAAAATCGAATCAAATGGAAAATAGTTTGGTAATAATAATAATAATAATAAAATAAAGAATAGTTACAATATTTTGAATACACTACAGTACATTATTTTAATAATATGAAAGAAACCTTTATGTCCCTTTGAATAAGATTATGTAAACAATGAAATATTAAAATATTACTTTGCGACTTTTTCCCCGGCTGAAGTCTTCTATTATTTCACTGAAATCTTAACTTGCTAAACGGTCACGAGAGGTCATAGCTGCACTGAAGAAAGGAATATGAATTATAAATTAGTTTGAAAAGTATACTTAATTAATTAATTAAATGTAGAAAAATCCATGGCGCGGGGCCTCTAGGACCGCGGAGCCCTGGGCGGTCGCCCTCCTCGCCCTCCCCTGGATCCGCCCCTGATAACGAACACCTTAGCAAGAAGGAAAATATGATAATAGACAAAAAGGAAGGAAGGAAGCTTGTAGTTTAACGTGACCGTTAATCTTGAGATCATGAGCCACGGGACCTCCTTTTTTACGTGGAATCCGAGCCACAGGACATGGCATTTCACTTCGAAAATATCACATGCATTGACCGGGAATCGAACTCAGACCGCCTTGGTGAGAGGCATACAGCTAGACCGCTGAGCCACCACGCCTTCTGATAATAGACACTATGCTCAAGAAATGCCAGGAAAAATCTCGCAATGGAATGAGGTACAGCAATGAATTCATTTTAGAGTGTTTATTGTTGAGAATAAAATCACCGAAAGGATTCCGTCATTGTCGGCGACATAATCTCTTGCCCCTGCCTTCAGAAAGTCACTTGAGAAAACTTTGTAAAGGACTAAAGTGCCCTTATGGAGTTTTTTTGTTTTTCGTGTGGCCTCTTTAGAGGCCGAGTGCAGGTCTTTCTATTCGACGCCCGTGGGCGACCTGCGCGTCGGGATGAGAGATGGAATGGATGAAGATGAATGAAACTGGGCAAGGATGTGGAAGGAAGCGGCCGTGGCCTATCAGAAGGTACCGTCCCAGCATTTGCCTGGTGTTGAAAATGGGAAACCACGGAAAACCATTTCAAGGACAGCCGACGGTGGGGCTTGAACCCACGCGTCTACCGAGTCAACAGAGAGCTTGGCCCCATGACCTAACGCTGCGCTTTAGCCCGCGTAGCCACTGTTGTCGGTCCTTATGGAGTTAATGCGCATAGTATAAATGCTATTTCAGACTATTTTAAGGAAGAAAAGAATGATAATTCACGTTACGGTGTTGTAATTTTCGAAGAAGAGAAGCTAAGAGAAGAAATCGAGTTAAATAGCTTTTCTGATAAAGTAGATGGATTAGTTGATTTAGGTGAACACACACCTGACCTCCAGAAGAACGTACTTGCAAATCACGCTCTAGTGTTCATATTCGTACCTTTCATGCATATATTGGGTGCAGCCAGTTGCTGTTTTTGCAAGCAGAAAAGCTACTCCAGGGGACATTCTAGCTTAAATTCGAAGTCTAGGTGATTTTGCAGTTAGAAGAGGCTGGGGCGAGGGTGGCTGGCTTTACTTGTGATCGTAGTCAATCAAATAAAAAGGTCAGGAATTCGTTAGGAGTCAGTGGCAAGACAAGCTCTCTACAACCTCACATCCTTAATCCTGCAGATGTTACGAGAAAGATCTGGGCTTTCTCCGACTGTATTTTCCAGGAATCTGTGTGTTCCGTAACATGTAATGAAGACCGTAGTTCTTATTTCCGTGAATTATATTTTCCAATGTGCCCTGCCATGCTATTTTAATTGTAACCGCTAATTATTTTTTAAAAGAGTATTAGTTACAAAGTAATTCGTTTCCCTTAGCACCATCCCTAAGACCAGCTGACCCCGGCTGTGTGGAACTTGTCCACTCTAGCGCTGCCTGGCGGGGCGCGCTTGAACTTCAGGAGTCTTCTCACTTTCTCCTTCTATTCGTCATGGTAATACTCTATATGACGTTTTGTTAAGATACTGGAAGTGGTGATTGACCTCCGGAATGTGCTTGTTTGGAGTGAATATGTAATTGTTGTTAAATAGTCAGTTCAGATTGTATTGTACAGGCTACTTTTGTGGTTGAGTCGTGCCTGGTCCTGGTGAGAGCAGTTAACTTCGTCACTGTCTGCTCTCAACCAGATAAGTTGCCTCTACAATGCAATTTGATATGACCATTTAACAACAATCACATATTCACTCTAAACATGCAAACATTTTTGGAGGTCAATCACCACTTCCAGTATCTCAAAAAAATCACATAGACCAGAGCTTCACATTAGGATTATTTCTCGGACCCCCTAAAGCGATCGTTATGTAAGCACGGACCCCCCTGCTCCAAAATCTTTCAAGTCAAGACTTAAAATATTTAAAATCCTAATGGGAACCTCTGCACTAGTTCACAGGAAAGAAGAAAATCATTATATATTTCGTCATGACGTAAAAAACGAACAAAAATCAACATTATCGCCTTTTCTGATATGTTGGTGCTCTCATCCAACTGCTGAGCAAACATGTCACACATGTGGAGCCTTGCAAACAACGTCTCTTCGATATTGTTTGACATATCTGTAATTCGCCTTTGAACAGTATTGTTAGACAGCGGGACGGTACTTATAAGCTTTGCGGCAGAATCGCCCAGCATTCTCTCGCACAAAATAATTGCTAAAGGTAGAATGCGTTCTTCAGCAATGGTATGGTTTTTGGCACGTTTTGCGACAAGCTGAGATACTTCATAGGATTCAATCGTTGCTTTTTCATTCACATTTGCACCAGAATATTTGGTAATTACTTCAGGCATGACTTCTGTTCAGCTAACTTTATTTTGAAGAACTCAATGAATTCATTTTACCTTGGTGCTCCGAGTGCCTACGGATGTTTGCAGGTTTCATACTCTCGTTGGCCAGGGTTTCAAAGCATATCACGTATTGAGTCTCAGGACTATCTTTAGGTCCAGAATACGTACAGCCAATTTTCAATATTTGATGTCGTATTTTCTTCTGTTCGCAGTAGGCTTACTCTTTGAATGGCTAGTCTCAAGAGAAGCACCAGGTGGCCCATTCACTTCTATATAACCACAGTTTCCTCTTCGTCACTATCTATAACAGTGGGCCTACTTCGTTTTAAAGATCCACTCTTCAACCAACGATCCATATGCAATGCACTTTTAACAATTAAATCAATCAAAAGTTTCAACTTTCAAAACTCATGTAAATATGTTAACACACAAAATACAAAATGGCTGCGGAGCAGAACACAGAGATAAAGGATTAGAACGTTTTCTAGCGGAAACTTGAAAAGCTCAAATTACGCTGCGCCACATATGCTGTGCATGACAACGCATAATTATTATTTTTAAGGAACTGTTTGTACTTTCTCCGTTTTCCGTTTTCATTATTGCGTTATTTCTTGACGACTGTTCGCGGACCCCCTGGCCAACCGTCGCGGACCCGTGGGGGTCCGCGGACCACCTAATGGGAACCTCTGACATAGACTATAACTAACAAATATTTACGAGTTGCATTATCTTAACTAATAAAAGCAAAGCCAACTCCGTACAGGCCATGGAGGCCCTGCGAGTAGTGGAAAGTAGAGGCTTCCACTTTTTTGTGACATCGGCACTAGATTGGATGAAGTAAGCCTAGTCAGCTCCACGCCCGGCTGTCTTTGCTTCCAGGAATTGCCCTGGTATTCATTTCTGGTGCAAGCTGAGGGAACCCCAGGGCTATTTGCGTCTCCGAAAGTGATAGTTTTGTTTCTAAAATCCACTACCTGGTTGGGCATCGAACCCACTCCCTGTCAGTTAGAAGCTTAGCACCTCTACCGACTGCGATACGCAGCCCCCTATCTTAAATAACACTTCAACTAAATAAGTGTACACATTGTAAATACTTCACCGGGGAGCGTGATGGCGCAGTGGCTTAGCTGCTCGTCTTTCACCCGGACGTCCGGGGTTCGAATCCCGGTGACAGCGGGGTGGAATTTTTACCTGAAAAATGACGTGGCGTCAGGAAGGGCATCCGGCCATAAATCCCCGGCCAAAACCAAAATGAGCCTAGTTGGCTCCGGCGACCCCAATGAATTGGGAAGAAGCCGAAGGAAGTTATTGTAAATACTTTCACCCATACTTTTAGACACAGATTTTAAAGCTTAAGTGTAATGGATCTGATGATGATAGCTTGACGATCGAAACTGGTCATTCAAGTGCATTTATAATCTCATGTAAATTTGTTTCAGTATTAGGGAATAACCCATCACAATTGGGTACAATCGAGTTGACCGACTGAAAAACATCAAACTTCCTGCATAAGAACTGTTAAACCACAGGGGGGAAAATCAACGCGAGGTTGCGCTGGATAAAGGACGTTAGATATTTTCTCTTATTGAGCCCTCACCTTCAGTTATCGTCACCGTGAGACTGTTCGGCAAGTTCACTCGCACTATGATGCTGGTTCTCACTTCCTCACTCAGACATTTCAACCACGAAATGTCTCTCCTCTTTGACAATATATTTGCGGTTTGTAGCACAAGAAACGTTGTGACTGTGAAACACGGTGAAGAGAGTAGGATGCACTTTGTTGTTGCTTGCTTTTAGTCCGGTATACTAAGTCTGTGTGAATGGTGTCGACTGGTCACGCATCTGTGCTAGTGAGTGGAATTGTAAATCATTCAGCGCTGGAATTGGGGAAGGATTCCGGAGATTAGAAACAAGTACCGACCCAGCATGCAAATGAAGAGAATGTGGAAAATCGTTTGGAAGGCTTCCCTCAATCTGTGGGAATTTGAACCTGACATCTCCAAACGGTGTAGTTCACAACAGCTGTACTCTCACAGCAACTGAGCTTCAGCAGTTAAGCAGTAGTTACGTATATCCTGAAGTTTGAGCTGGCGTACTAACCATTATACTGTAACTCACCGGAAAGAGTTTGTTTGAGTTATTATAATCTAATTCTGGAGTTAGTATTCATTAAAATCAATGTTTAGATGTCCGGGATGCGTTTTTTTAAATACTTCCCTGTCTGCCATAAAAATGACCATGAAATGGGATACACCTGATATTACGTTGCCATAGCGATAGAAATACCGTGTTCAGGCTTTTATATTTCCCACAGTTGGTGGTGACTTTCTAATTTATTTATTCAATCTTTTATGAAACCAGGCATCAGGAGAAGGAAACTGTTTTTGATGCCTTTGCTCCAGTATAGAACACGAGGTTGTTTTATGCGTACTTATACAGTCAAAATGTGGAGTCATCCTTGAGAAATCATTGGTTCAGGGGCCCTGACTTCAGTACAATCTGCAATATTGTTGTTCCCTTAACTCAAGGCCACCAAATAGAAGGGATAAAAACCTGGTCTTATTTCTAATGACCTTTTCAGGGCTGTGAAAGTCACATCACTGTGAGTATCTGCCAGAGACGTTATAATAATTTTCGTGCCATGGTCAGCAGTTTTCGCATCTAGACCATGGCCCCTATCACGTAATATCAAATAGTATGCTATATCAAGAATCGTTGCAGTCAAGGAAACTACTGTAATACACTGGCGTATATGTAGGAGTAATTTTATTTGTTGTCGTAGTTCATTGCCCTTTATAGAGGAAGTCGATAGTTTTCCTATTACCAGCAATACGAACAAATGTGCTTTTGGTATCCGACAACATCGTACTGCTAAGTTTTATTGGACATTTCTGGTACTTAAAATATCACTAAGAGTAATTTCATGCTCAGGCTTTTATATTTTCCTTCAATACGTCGCAAAGAGGCCTACCAGATCACGCTGATATCTCGATTTTGCATTTTGAGTTAAATTCTCCTTCCTACCGTGGACCCTTCAATTGTAAAATACAATAAATGTTAAATACAATGTGGTCAGGAGGAATAAAAGTTAACTAAACGGTGGATGTAGAACATGAGAATGGAAGGAATGAAACATATCTCAACTTATAATCGATATTTATTAGTAGAATACGCCTTTCAGTCGGTTAACACATGTGTACCAATTAGATTGAGCAGGGATTATCAATTGATCTCTTAGAGCCTGAAATAAATACAGGCGTTGATTATACACTTAATAAAACACTTCTCATACAAAGGAGGGGCTTAATTTAATAATTGGATAATTTAATTGTATTTATGTTCGACTATAATGTGTCAGAAAACTGTATCATAATGAGGCTCATTATAACACTATTTTTCATTATGAAACAGTTTCTCCCACCAATCAGAGCTCAAGAAACAGTTGTGTGACCAATTAGATAAGGATACCTTCGCGCATGCGCTCAAAATCCAACATGTCTATATAAACTACCGAAAGTGCACCGTCCATATGTTCACGTAAATAAACTGGTAAATATGAGACAAGAAATAGCACTGTACCTTAATATCCCCAAATCCAATTTCTACACAGCGCGTTGTTTTGAAACGACTTCAGTGACAGTTTTCCTGAATACTGGTGCACAATCTGAACATATGACATTGAAGCACACAGAGCGCATGCGTCGGTTGGCCAGAGAGCTTGGAAAACAGAGATATACTACCCAGCGCAGCACTCGATCACAACATTCTAGTGACTGAACATATATTTATGAATATTTATGTTAAAACATATACTAAAGTTATAATTATCGTCGAACATAAGCAGTCGTACGCAACTCGCCTATAATGGTAATTAAAAAAAGGAAGCTTGTAGTTTAACGTGACCGTTAATCGCGAGATCATGAGCCACGGGACCTCCTTTTTACGTGGAATCCGAACCACAGGACATGGCATTTCACTTCGAAAATCTCACATGCATTGACCGGGAATCGAACCCGGACTGCCTTGGTGAGAGGCATACAGCTAGACCGCTGAGCCACCAAGCCGTCTTATAATGGTAATTAAGACACTCGTATGGAAATTATAAAACTCGCATACGCTCGTTTTATAATCATAGTCGTGTCTTAATTATATACATTAAAGGCTCGTTGCATAATGTGGACTACTATTATTTGATCCAATTGGTATTGACCGACTGAAAGCGATTGTACTAATAGATACTGGGCAACACTGAAAAATGGCTTCTAATATTTCAATAATGGATATTCTGTACATGGATCGTGTTTCGAGTACGGTATTTAGAATCGCTGATTCATAATATAGGCTAGGCAAGGCCATGGAAGACTGCTGCGGACAACGTGTTGCGTTTTTTCAAATATCGCACTGAAAACAACGACGGATGAACAATTAGCTCAACTTCACTGCCAATTACCACAGTTATGTGAAGAAGGGGGATACTACAGAAACACAGAGTGCATCAGAGTTTCAATGCGCCTTTGTTAACTATTGCTAGGGTGGCGAGGAAAGAGTTCCCTTAATTGTCCCGTATAACGTGGTACGTGCTGGAAGCACCAGAGGCAGCTGCGTGATAACGATCCCATGGCTCAATGGGAGAGAGGACCTTCACTTCGTAATTAGTTTCAGACATACACAGGGCCATTCAACTAAGATGTTACACCCGAATAACGTCTGACCCGATTAATATACCGATGTTTTGTTTCCAGGTTCTTAAACGGCATTGAGAGGTTAGTAATGTGTTGCAAAGAAGCCATCGGTACAAACTTTCCTTTTTTAATTGAACGATACTATTTTCTGCCACAGGAAGAATGGTTCAAATTAATACGAATCTAAGTACGTCATTAATTTAAATGCCAATTGTGGCTGGGCGTATTCTTAAAACTTGAATATCAATAACTCAGGATAAAATAGCACAATTAAGGCGAAATTTAGTGAGAGTGGAGTGGCCATCTTGTTATTATAAAATATGCAAACAAATAATTCTATATATTTTAGAGATACAATATTTTAAATTATCATTGATGTAGAAACATATATGGACTTTGTATGCCAGAGGCAAAAGTACACCCTCGACATATACTGTATTCGAGATGGTGGCTGAGCCTACTATTAAAACTTCAAAATCAAAAACTCAGAATCCAATTGCGCAATTAACACGAAACTTTGTACTAGAGAAGAAACAGATAAGACTCTAATATCGACAATCCACTATTTATTACAGTAACAAGGACGTAACGCAGCAATTACGTAGTCTTACTCAAAAGGAGTAGGCGGAAGATAAATGTTTTTCTATATTCAAGATGATGGATGGGCGTATTTTTCTAATGTTCCAATCAATTCATCTGGATGAAAAAGTGGAATTATGACGTGACTTAGTAAACGGGGAGTCTTATGTAGGATGCAACACTTAACGTTCAACTTAAGAAAATTCAATTATACTCCTTGATGAGGACAAAGAGTTACAACAATACCCATACATTTAGGATGAATAGGCTATATATTCTTTACTGAACAACTTGTTGGGCTGTGCCCTCACTTTTTCTGCTCGTCAGTGTCAGTGGGTTGGTTAACATAAGTTGTGTGACAAAAAAAAACAATTTTTTAAAGTATCCTTCCGTTATGTCATAGTTCTAATGCAATCTGTCAGTAAGACCTTCTCTAGGTGTTGCGAGGTCCTCTCCTTTCCTACCAATTTCCTCAGCTGAGATATGAAATAGCGTTTTATCTAGAGATGTTGAGATCCTTCACTCACATAGAAATGGAAGCTTGCGCACTCTTCAGATAAATTAAAGGCCGTTTCCTGTTGTATAATTTGTTGCGCTGTTTGGATGGAACTCAGGGAATATAATTAACGCACTGTGTACGTAATATTTTGATAACGTGTTGGCAGACCTGTAGTTCGCTTGGGATCTCCCCGCGGCGGGCGGGGGTTTCCCTGTTTAATACTTGACGTGCATCCGGCAGACTCCGGCTGGGCATCCGCTTCAATATTCCATCATGCACTTGGGACTCGCATCAACTGACCCGGAAATTGGTTGTCCCGGAAGCCTGGGAAGGGACAGGGGGATGAGGCGGACTGAGCGCCGACGCGCCCAGTACCCTCGCACACAGACCATGGAGTTCAGGAGATTGATCACACACAGATCTCGGGTGACGTGATAATGCTCATCAATTGCAGGTAATTGTATATCCTTGCCGGGGAGGACTGAGCATATATTGTTATTATTATTATTACTATTATTAATGGGGAATGTAATAATACACTGGCATACACGCCTGTCTTGTACTCGAACGACTGGAGTTCGAATCCTGGTGACAGTGTAATAAACGTTTCACCTGAAAATACACGTGGCGTCAGGAAGGCCACCCGACCAAAACAAAAATGTGTCAGGTAGTCTTTGGTGGTTCCAAATAATTGAGATACCAGTAAGTTATTGAAAGCGCTTCATTATTATCTATTATATAATACGCTAAGTTCATCCGACAAAAAAACTCAAGCTCCTGAACCATAAGAAGTTAGAAGGTGCGTTTTGTGCCAAAATCTCCCAAATCGTCTCAGTAGTACAGGAAAAATATTGCATTTTTTGAAAAGTCAACTGAAAATCTATTTATTTGTTTAAAAAGTGTGTTTAAACAAATAAAAAGACGATAGCCCCTGGCAGAACTGTGTCACGTCCAGCCCGCATAACACTAGCGCTGAGTGGGTAGTCTGTACACATGGGGCGCACACAACCAATTGTGCATTGGGCAAACAGAATTACGAGCAACAGTGATGAATTGCACTCTGATTTCATAAATATCGACAATTTGTTTAAGAAGTGCGCAAATTAAACAAATAAACATATTTATAGAATCCCGCATCACAGTAAAGCCGAGCGGGTGGTTAATGAACATGCAAGATTTCTTGCACAGGTCTCCTAGTTATTATTATTATTATTATTTTATATCGTTATGCCCATCTGTGGAGTGCGATAAAACTTATCTTGCTAATTATAGTTATATATTATTCCACGAACCTACTACGCTGTCGTAGCAGGCGGAGAGGTGATACTCCGACGTGGCGCGTCCCAGGTGGCGGATAGGGGGGTCCTCACCGGCTTGCCGGCGGACTTGAGCGAAATAAAATAGCTCTCGCGGACCAAACACACTTAAGCCAGAGAACACCTAGAGGCACCTCTCGATCTCAACAATCGAGTAGTAATTTCGTGATCTTATCTTAAGATCACCACTAGTTGTATATTCAACTTGTAACTAAGGCATGATGGAACACACACTACTAACGCAACTACCCCAGGCCCCGGACACACGTCCGGTCTTTCCCGATCATCGGATTCTGGGGGATCGGGAACGAAATCATGCTTCAGAGAAGGATCGGAGCTTCTCAAAATCTCTTCGACCCAAGAAAAAGAACTTCTTGGGTACTATTAACATCAATACCCTGTTGAAAACAGGAAAGCTCAAACAACTGACTGACGTCCTGGACAAATTTGATATTCAAATCCTAGCAATTCAGGAAACACGATTCCAAGATGAGAACCATTTCGAGTCTGAAAACTTCAGGATATTTAAGGGTAAACCAGCCATTAATATCACAGGCAATTTATTAATGTTTGGGACGGCTTTTGCAGTGAGGAAAACTATCTTAGATTCAGTTATTGACTTCACATCGCCATGCGAAAGAATTTCAGTGCTTACAGTAAAATCAAGCAACAAGGCATATGCCTTGATAAATGCCCATGCTCCCACTAACATAGACAATAAGAGAAATCCACAGAATGTAGAAGACTTTTGGGAATTACTAGAGGAAACTACAAGTAAAATCCCCAAACATCACGTGAAAATCTTATTAGGGGATTTCAATGCACAGGTTGGCAGAGAGAAGATATACAGATCAATAGTAGGACTCCATCCCACACATCGGCGGACTAATAAGAATGGAGAGCGTCTAATAAACTTTTGTACATTATTCATGCTGAGACTCATGTCCACGCACTTTATGAGACCATTACACAAAAAGAAAACCTGGAGATCACCTAACCCGTTATTAGGGGAATTTCAGATAGATCATGTGGCTATTTCCGCAAAGAATATGCTGGAGATTCAGAATGTTAAGATACGAAAGGGAGTGGTAGATTCGGATCACTACCTCACGCAAATCAAGGTTCAGTTTCAACCAAACAGATCCAAACCTAAAGGCAACCGGTTTCCAAGAGTTGATCCGGACTGCTTGAGGAAGAACGCCGAGGTTTTCCTACGAGATTTACAGGAAGAAAATCCTAGGGAGTGGCCAGACCTTCGCAAAACATTACAGTCATCAGCCATGAAATTAGGACAACCACCTAGGAAAAGAAAGCACAGATGGTGGAACACACCGTGCGATGAAGCCGTCAATGACCGAGTCAAAGCATGGCATCAGTGGAATGGACATCGGACAGTGGAAAGATGGGAGAACTTCCTAAAAACTCAAAAACTGACCTCTAAAACAATCCGGCGCGAAAAACGTGCCTACAACAAAATCAGACTTGAAGGGTTAGAACAGGATTTCCAGAAAAACAACACTCGAAATTTTTACAAGACATTCCGTGAGGACTTGTCAGGGTACAAACCACCAACTCTAAGTTTCCGTCGACGTAATGGACGACTAGAAACAAACAGTAAGGAGAACTGCAAGATACTGGCTGATTATTTCCAAACTCTACTGAACTGTGATCCTCCAGTGGAAAGACTGCAGTTTGAAAAACCTGTACCAAACCCAGACTCACTTCCCCCAACAACTCAAGAAATAAAAGAGATAATCCAATCGCTCAAAAATAACAATGCCCCAGGGAACGATGGAATAACTGCTGAGATGTTGAAAATAGGAGGAGATGACCTCATAAGGAGAATTCATACACTCCTAACAGAAATATGGGAGAGCGAAATAATTCCGAAGGACTGGAAGAATGCCATTATCCATCCGTTGCATAAAAAGGGCGACCGAGCGGACCCCAACAACTACAGAGGTATATCACTTTTACCAATTATATACAAGGTATTATCTAAAGCACTCTTAAACAGAGTAGAACAACAAACTGATCATTTGATTGGTGAATACCAGGCAGGCTTTAGGAAAGGTAGATCGTGTTCGGAGCAGATTTGGAGCCTAAAGACGATATTAAGGATACGCCGCAGTACCAACACGTTTGTCACCTTCGTGGATTTTAAGAAGGCGTATGATTCTATTGACAGACAAACTGTTCTGAACACCCTAGAAGAGCTCAGAGTTGACAGGAAAACCAGGGACTTAATCCGCCAGACTCTCACTGACACAACATCTCAAGTGAAGTTCCTAGGTGAACTATCAGAGCCTTTCGAAGTACATACCGGAGTTCGACAAGGTGACGGCCTCTCCCCACTGCTTTTTAACTTAGTGTTAGACAAAGTCATCAGGGAGTGGGAAAACAACATCAAAGGCATAAGCATTGGTACTCTGGAACAGAAAATAAAAGTAAAATGCCTAGCTTTTGCTGATGATCTAGCTATCTTTACCAAGACTAGTGAAGAAACCAAGTATGCCATAGAGAAGTTACATGAGTTAGCATCAAAGACAGGACTCCAAATATCGTATGAGAAGACGCATTTCATAGTAAATGGAGACCAGAATATCCCGAGATCTCCACTACAGACCAACTATGGAATAATTAGACACGTAACTTCCTTCAAATATTTAGGAGAAATTATTGTACCGTCTGGATTGGACAGGAAAGCTAATTTAGAAAGAGCTACCAAACTTCAGAAAGCATACCGAATAACATGGAATCACTATAATAAAAGAGTGATGTCACGAAATGCAAAACTACGGCACTACCAGACAGTTGTTCTTCCGGAAGCATTGTACGCCTCCGAAACTATATCTCTAGGAGGCCACTCTCAAATTGGTGAAATCGAAATCCAGGAACGTAAAATTCTCAGGAAAATATATGGCCCCGTTTATGTTAATGGTATATGGATTAAAAAGAAAACCACAGACTTGTACACAGTAATCAATAAGTTCACTGATACCGTGCGTAAGAGACGATTGAAATTTTATGGCCACATCTGCCGAATGGACAACACCAGATATGCAAAAAAAACTGCTTGATATAATTAATTCAAAGAAGGTCAAAATCAGTTGGTTGGAAGAAATCAAACAGGACTTAAAGGAAATAAACATTACAGAAGATAGCATCATGAATCGCAAGACTTTTGGAACCCGAGTTAAAAATCATTCTTTCGCCGAAAAAGCTAAAAAGACCACTGGAAAAAAAATGGACGGAGGAACGTAAGAAGGGGCATAGCGAGTTCATGAGGAGATTTTGGGAGGAGAAGAAGAGGAAAGCTCCATCAACCCGAGTCAACAAGTTCAAGCGCGCTCCCTAAGTGGGCAAAACGAAGAAAGAAGTTATATATTATTACGTATTATTATTATTATTATTATTATCTGTTATACATTATTTCACTAAGGATTGCAGACAGTTTGGAACACATTTATAAAGGAAAGTACGTAACGGAATGACGTAAATGATCATTCATTAGAAGTATCAGGGAGCGTGTCGTCGCAAATTTCATGATTCCAAGTAAGTTAATTAATAAAACTGACATAAGTACCGCAATGAATGTTAGCGAAGTACCACTTTCATCCGCCATTTGGTATTCAGCACTGCAGTCATGCAATGGCTGGCTATCTCCTTATTCCAACGATTTTGACTGGAAAATAAGTGTCTGGGTGCACTGTTATAGACAATACGAAATTTTAACAGTGTCGAATAACAAGTAGTTCGGAAAGAAATAACAAAACATATTTTCACCTAGGCCTACTATATTATACTGATCCTTCACATCCTATCCATTTAAATATATTATGCATATGATGGTCTAAATAAATTTTGGTACATGACCTACACTGGGTTAAATATATAGTGACAACTTCAGATTCGTAGGTCAATTTCCAAATATTGTAGCCATTTTCGACTATAAGCATTATTAGTCAGCAGAAGGTGTTATTAGGATGTTAGAGCTTGCTCCTTTCTAGAACACGGCTATCACCATTGTTCAAGATACCTTCTATCAACACATCTCCATGGTGAGGCATCATCTTATGGGGCCGATTACCAATAAAACAGTAAAAAAAATGTACTAGAATATTTAAGTATAGTGCGTAATTTTGCTACTGTGGTGGAGGTGGTTTATTTTATCCACTGTCCCAGTGGCCTGTTCTGTAACATGAACGGGAGATGATTATAAAATATAAAATTAAAAAGTTACATTCCCGTCATCTCAGGTGACTTGGACGAAATACCCCTTAACCCTTTATGGGATAGTGGTCTCTATATTAACCACCTGTCATAAGGACAGTTTATGCTTTCAAAGATGCTGATAGTTTAATCTTTAAGCCAAATCTTTGGAGAATTTTCATGCCGAAGTGCTAGTATTTCTAAAAATCAAATATTCTATACGTATCTACTTGACGTTATGTGTTGGGAAAAATTTAAAAAAATATACTAAAAACATTAACAATTAAAGTGTAGAAATAATATATAAATATAGAAATGAAAACAATAAAGATAAAATTACAATTATAAACGAAATATAAAAATTAAAATAATAAACATAACTATAAAAGAATTATGAAAATAATTGTAAAAATCAATTCGAAATTAGTTAATTAATTAATTCAAAACAAATATCAAAACTAAGTGCACATATTGTAAATACTTTCACCCATACTTTTAGACATAGATTTAATAGCCTAAGGGCCGGGTTCACCATGGTTCGTCAAAATGTCAACACACCAATTAAGGCCGTTAACGGACGATTACCAAAATGTTGTGGTTCACCAAACAATAACAATCCATTAGCTTCCCTAACAAGCCATCAAAACTAATTGTTCTGTCAACATAGAATTAACGACTTGACGGTCGATTTACGTAGCATTCAAATCCAAAATGGAACGTTCATTAAACTTTATTCCGGACCATGACGATGTTTTCGAAGACATGGTAGATTTTCATCGACCACGACATTATAAAGAACGAAGGAATTACTTTGATGAATGCGACGACACAGAATTTATTATGAGATTTCGGTTGTCAACACCTTCTGAGATGAATGTTCTACAGATGATAGAACCTAACCTGGAATTCCTATGTGACAAGTAAGATGGTATTTACCACTTCTTATTTAAGTATACTATTGTGTGATACATTACGGTGTAACACATGCAGTTAAATTAATAAAAGACTACCTAGACGTCACAGCATCAGTCCTCTTATTTTCAATGATTTCACGATATTTATCAGCCAAGTGGATAAGTACGTTTCTTACATCTAAAACAAATTCAGCCCCCGGCTCTTCTTCCTCTTCTCCTCATCAGCCATGTTTGATTTTAACGAAAGAGTACATCAATTTTAAGCAATTTGCAGTTCACGGCCTTTTTGATAAAACTAAGAATGTACAAATACCACCACAATCATCATCTTTCAAGGAGTTTCGTACATTTCTTAACAATAACGATTCGTTTGCTAATGCTAATCCTTGAATGAGCTGGTGAAACGCCAACGAGCTTAACTGCAATGTTAAAATTAATAACGCATTTACTGACGGCCTGTTAACACCGCGTTGGTGAACCAGACCCTTAGTGTAATGGATCTGATGATGATCGCTTGACGATCAATACTGGTCATCCAGGTGTATTTATTTATCTCATGTATTTTTTTCAGAATTAGGGAATAACCCATCACATTTGGGCACAATCATGTTGACCGACTGAAAAACATCAAATTTCAACAATCCGAGATTCACAATGGAGGGTATCTACTCTTCACTGTGGTCCAAGCACTATGCTCCAACCCTCACGACAATCAAACCCGAGCCGTCCAATCGGTAGGTAATAGAACACGCACAGTAGCATATTCGGTAGATATACATGATAATACCCCTTTTACCGGGCATGTTAATTTGAAAGTTATATCAATCTAAATCTAAAATAGCAAGGTTTCAAACATCAGTCATGTTGAAACTGAAATCTGATTTTCTTAGTAGGAAAGAAATGAGCCATTGAGAGCCCAAGTGGCAAGTCTAAACTTTGTGCCCAGCAGGCACAATGCTTACTTCCAATGGTTCACGCACACTGGCCCTACCATTACGGTTAGACTTTCCTGTGATTGCGAGAGTAGTGACACCACTTGTGCTTTCAACGACTCAGATATAGTAAGCCCGATAGCTCATGGCTGTGAAATATCACTTATTTGTTTCGTGCTTGGTATTGCACCAAACTGGCCGGAATGAGCCTAGAGAACTTTGATCCTGTCCCACTGTAATATTTCACCAAGGTAGTGGTCATCTGCACATTTTTCTGACCACGTGAAAATGTTACCCTTTATGAAATTGTACGCCCCTGAATTCGGAAACACTATGCATCTTGAATCCACACGAGGGACAAAATTGAGAATTTTTGAGAGTATAGGAAACATATTTAACATCGCAGATATGCGAACATAGTAATGAAAATGACTTATCAAACGCTAAATGACTAGCGTAGATTTTCCTGAACCTAGGACCGCGTCATTGGAAACGTCAAACACACCTTTCGTGATCTGCATATTCTTGTGTTACGGAAACGTGGAAATGATATAAATGAATTCTAGTGCTTTGTGAGAACCGTCGAAACATAAACGTGACTGTAAAACGCGCTCACATCATTGCGAGTAAGGAAAGTGATTTATTTGGCGATATTTCGCATTTCCCAGTAATTTCTCTATGAGTGAAGCAGATCGCATGGCCTGGATTGTGTGTGGCGAGACAATAAGGTGATTGTACAACGTACTTTAAACTGTGAGAATTGTATCTGAATTAATAACCACTATCTACGATAATTTATGAACTGTGTATAGACATATTTGTGCAGTGTTGCAAATATACGATTGCACTGATTTTCACTGTTCGCCGCATGACCTTAAGGCTAATGGTCATGTGCCCACATGACAGACAATCGTTTTTAATCACAACAATCACCGTGAGAATATCGAGTACGTCATGTCTGTTATATCCGACTTCATTGAGATGATGAATTGCATCCAGCGTATCCAGTTGTATACCGTGATGTGCTAAACCAACACAATGAGGGAGGAGCCGAGATCATAACCTACATGATAAGACGCAGGAGGCGATGGAGTCAGGGGTCGAACCAAGGCTCTTTTTCCAAGGGGTGCAGCCCGAGAGCTGTTCCCAATGTCTACACGCCGTAATGTGATTTTTTAACCACCTTTAACCCATGTCTGTTGACTAGTATTTAATGTCACACTTAAAAGCAACCATAGGTAGGGATTATTATTATTATTATTATTATTATTATTATTATTATTATTATTATTATTATTATTATTATTATTATTATTAACATGGTTAGCATAGTTATACAGCTCAACTTTGACCTGTCTTGCTCAAATCACTACAAGATCACGCCACATGATTCCATGGCGGTGACCACGAGTACGCCAGTACACCATTCATCATTGAGAGGAAATATCTGTACGCTATTACATGCTTGCTTTGCACAGATTGATATTTTGGAGGCTATAAAGTTAGCTTGAGATGTTTGGTTATTTTATTTTTGTCAGGGTGTGCAGTCGTACTGTATAGGAGCTTATCAGTTGGCAGAAGCTGAAGTATTACTCTGCCGTTTATAAAATGTGATATTTTAGTGTGCTAAGATGCCACATTTTCTATTAAAATGAACAATGAATGAGTGTTTAAGGGTAACACAAAGTTATGAAGTCAGGCATGGTACTTGCTTACTTACGTATCATTTGACAACGCGCCTAATGTTGTTGTTTTCATGATTATTTTAGTGCCCAAAGAGAGCACCCAATGTATCACAACACATATTTAAAGTGTACAGTAATATGGGGTGAGAGGCGAGACTTAGAAGTCTCTTCATGCCAGTCCAAAGTCTTTGAAACATTTGGCAACATTTCATAGGGGGAGTGGAATATCTCCATTTCTCTATTCTTGGGTTTTTGTGTGGATTAAAGCAACGAGCCCTAGTACAGGCTATTCCCAGTGACAATTTCGCAAATGTGATAGTAATGTGTAAAGAAACTCTTTATCGAGCTAGCAGTCAGGACTTTCGTGCTAGAAAACTGCTTGTTTGAAATCTAAATTTTGTACTACGGTACGGGCGAGGCTACGCCACGCGCCGGCCTTGATTGTGTGTGAGTCCAGGTGGACTGAACAACTGTTGGATGTCTGTTAAATGCTCACGCTCATATGCAACCATGCGAAACGACGGAATATTAGACTTTTGACTGAATGATACTATGATCAGCTGCAATGTTAATTCTTGGGGAGAATTACGGTCTCACTTTGTGTACTATTCTGGTTAGTATGATGACATTCAGGTCTGTACGTAGATGTTAATTCATGCTTACGATCTGACTGTACAAGCTTCTTAAATATTCCATTTGAATGAGCCATTCCTTTGAGATTTGATTGACCAGAGACCGTTGTATAAATTAGTAAAAGATGTTGATATTGTGTCTATTATGGAATGTTGGGATTTGACAAGGTTCACCCACATTATATTTGAGGTTTTGTCGGTGGTCGAGATTAGACTTTTCATCGGATCAACCGAAGTATTGAGCGAGCTTCTGAGCCGCGCCAGTTATCGCTATTTTTAGCCTACTTTTCACATTTTGCAAAAATGAGGAAAAAGTAGACTTATGAGATCGATCCGGGAAAATGTCTGTCTGTCTGTCTGTCTGTCTGGCTGTGTGTGTGTGTCCCCCTATCAACTCCTAAACGGCTGCAGCAATCAAAACCAAATTTAGTATGAGTAAAGATGTGCACCGGAATAGCTCACGTCCATATTGGAAAATGCTGTCAGTGCTACCAACTGCTGAAAAAACGCACTAGAAATTTGAGCTCCATGTTGGATATCTTGCAAGGTATGCATGGGAGCTATTCCAAAATTGGCACACATGTAGATAATACTATTTCAGTTTAATTTCCAGGAGGCCAACCATGACAGTGTTGCCAAAATAATTTTAAGCCTTCTGATAGGTCCAATGTTTAAATGCATATAACTTCCACAATATCAATTGGATTTCAACCAAATTTTGTATGTAATATCTGTACATAAACAGATATGACTGAGCGTATTCTTAAGAGCCACCAGGGCTGCCAACTGTTAATAATTGCTCTCTCTATTTTTTAAATCCAAATACCAATATATCAGAAAGTATGCAAGCCAACAGCTTTAAACTATGCACCCGTATATTCTAACATTTTAGATTAATTTGGAGTAACTTATATACGTCAGTTCTACCAACATGATTATAAGCCTGCTGATAGTACCAATTTTTAAATACATGTAACTTCTATACTATCAGTTGGATTTCAACCAAATTTCTTATGTACTATGTGTACCATAACAGATATGACTAAGTATTGTTAAGAGCAATCAGGGCTGCCAACTGTTAATAAATGCTGTCTATATTCTTTTTACCCTAATATCAATATATCAGAAAGTATGCAAGCCAACAGCTCTATACTTTGCACACGTATAGCACCTGACATTCTAGATTAATTTGGAGTAATTAATACAAGGCAGTGCTGCCAACATGATTCTATGCCTGCTGATATGTCCAATTTTAAAATACATGTAACTTCTATACTAACAAATGGATTTCATCCAAAATTGGCACAACAAGATATCATAATAATTCAGATTATTTCTGACCAGCACACGCATGGTATGGTTGCCAACATGCTTTTACGCGTGCTGATAGATCCAGTGTCTAACTGCATGTAACGTCCATTGGACTTCAACCAAATTTTGTATTCTGTACCTTAAGAGGTGGAACTAAGAAGATATTCAATCACCAGGGCTGCCAACTGTAGTGCTCTATTAGGCTACATTATACCAGGTATATTTTGAACTAATTAGATATTTCGATATTACCAACTTAATTTCGTCATTATTCTAGATAGGTTCATATACTGTAGAATAATCATTGGCATGAAAAGTAGGCTGTATAGTTCTTCACGGAACTTCTTGTTAGCCTACTTTTCACATTTTGCAAAAATGAGGAAAAAGTAGACTTATGAGATCGGGCAAATGTCTGTCTGTGTGTGTGTCCCCCCCTATCAACTCCTAAACGGCTGCAGCAATCGAAACAAAATTTGAATATCTCACGGCCATATTTGAAAATGATGTCAGTGCTACCAACTGCTGAAAAATCGCAATTGAAATTTGAGCTCCATGTTGGATATCATGGAAGGTATGAATGGGAACTATTTCAAAATTGGCACACGTATAGATAATACTATTGCAGTTTAATTTCCAGGAGGCCATACATGACAGTGTTGCCAAAATGATTATAAGCCTGCTGATAGGTCCAAATTTTAAATGCATATAATTTCTACACTATCAATTGGATTTCAACCAAATTTCGTATGTGCTATGTTTACATAAACAGATATGACTGAGCGTATTTTTAAAATCCACCAGGGCTGCCAACTGCTAATAAATGCTCCCAATTTTTTTAAAATTCAAATACCCATATATCAGAAAGTATGCAAGCCGACAGCTTTAAACTATGCACACGTATAGTACCTGACATTCTATATTAATTTGGAGTAACTTATATACGTCAGTGCTACCGACATGATTGTAAACCTGCCGAGAGGTCCAACTTTAAATACATGTAACTTCTATACTATCATTTGGATTTCAACCAAATTTCGTGTGTGCTATGTGTACCATAACATATATGACTATGCCGATTCTTAAGAGTAACCAGGGCTGCCAACTGTTAATAAATACTGACTCTAATTTTGTTACCCTGATATCAATATATCAGAAAGTATGCAAGCCAATAGCTCTAAACTTTGCACACGTATAGTACCTGGCATTCTAGATTAATTTGGAGTAACTAATATAGGCCTACGCCAGTGCTGCCAACATGATTCTAAGCCTGCTGATAGGTCCAATTTTAAAATGCATGTAACTTCCATACTAACTAATGGGTTTCATTCAAAATTGACACAACAATAAATCATATTATTTCAGATTATTTCTGAGCAATATATATATATGTCATTGCTGCCAACATGATTTTACGCGTGCTGTTAGATCCAATGTTAAACAGCATGTAACGTCCATGCTATCCATTGGACTTCAACCAAATTGTGTATTCAGTACCTTAAGAGATGGAACTAAGAATAAATTCAGTCACCAGGGCTGCCAACTATAGTTCTCTATTAGGCTACATTCTGCCAAGTATACAGTATTTCGAACTAATTAGTAATTTCGATATTACCAACTTAATTTCGTCATTATTCTAGATAGATTCATATAGATTAATCATTGGCATGAATATTAATTTTATGAAAAGTAGGCTCTTTAGTTCATACGGAACTTCTTGTTAGTGTGTGTTATTGTATTGACCGTGAGTGAGGTAATGTTTGGTACAGTCGACACCCACTTCAGTGCTTTTGCTGTTATTGCTTCGTGTCAGGATGGTCATCAGGGATAATCTAAACACACTATCAGGAATTAATAATGGAATCCAAATCTGGAATTAAATCATGAAGCCTAATTTACCTAAATCAACGAAATAAGTCGAACAAACTAAATAAGAGGTAGATTACTCTAAATATGGATTATAATTTATTGAATGACTGACACGTGAAGCTGCTTGTTAGGAATTACACTATTTTAGGACGAGCTGACTCGATCTTGAAGATCGACAGGTTGCAATGCCACAGGAATCTCTGAATATGTGGACATTTGACAACTACGTGAGGCAAAGACGCCTTTGCAGCCATGCCACCGCCAACGGTTACACACACTCAGATGACCTTCCATTGCAAAGAGCACATGGAAATGTGAAGGAACGATTGCTATTGTTAATTATGAATTATTTAATGATAAGAATGTTGTTTATTTATGTGAAATGTAGTATGTGTCTAATAGATCGGCTTTTTCCAGCAATGTTAGACTGGTTGATTTTCTAGATTTGTATTTTCGTCACAGATGCTTATCATCTGATATTAACTTCAGTTAGGATTAGCTAGCGAATTAAATTAATTTTTAATGTTGGAAGTGACACCTTATTAACATAGCCTATTTTCTATTGGTGCCTCAAATGTAAATTTATTCTTGTGGCGTGTGGTCGATTAGTATTCTTGATTTGCAGTGAATTCGATTCATATGTTTAATTGGATGTTTTTGTAATTGCTTAGGGACTTCAATTACGTGTCACATTCTTAGCTTTGACTTTGAACTTCATTCTACTTTTGTAGTTAGGACTTTCGAGAGGGTAACTTAACGCCAGTTTAGGGAACAATTATTCATTTTTTTAAATAATTTATTTTATTAGCTTTGCGGACTAGCCGAGACTTTGAACCCTCCGAGGTAGGACAGGGATTTGTTCTGCTGCAATACATTTCTAATGAACTTTACCTAAGCCTGGACTGCTTATTTATTAGACTTGTTTCTTTTGGGGGTGTGTTCCCTCGGCATGATTATGACTTATATCTCACTATGCCCAGATACCCCGAGGTTATTAGTCTTGTGCCGGAACTGGTCTGAGGACACATCCCATCCTTTCAGTGTGTAGGCCTGGAGGCCAAGGAAGACGGGAGGGCTGTTTGCGACAGATAGTCCTCCGAAGACTTTACCTGACGGGCACAATAGCTAGCAATACAGCCGCTCAGTAAGTTCCGTGAAGCGTGTGTGGGTGGTTTAATCACTTACCATTTTAGTTTTGGAAGCCATTTTTCAGTGTTGACTAATTCTATTATAGAAACCTGAAAAGCTTTCTATAATATTCACTTAGCAGGTCCCGGGTGAGTTAGCCGTGGTCGTTACAGCGTGGCTGCAGGCAGTCTCTCACATCCGGGAGGCAAGGAGGTTCGAATCTCCCCGCCGACAACCTTGAAGATGGTCTTCTGTGGTTTCCCATCTTCCTTCCAGGCAAATGCCGGGGTTGGTACCTAACTATAGGCCACAGCCACTACCTTCCAATTCGTCGTCCTTACATTCACACTTTCCTCTCCAGATAACACGCCACACGCGACGGTACTTGTAGCTCACCCCATGGGTGTCCACACAGAAGCAGCTACAAACTCTGGCGAGCCGAACATGTCCTCGGACACTTCCGGCACTAAAAACCATACGCTTTAAAAAGAACTTACCAGGTTAACATCAGCGGGTTATACAGTCGAAGGCTTCTGACTTAGAAGGCGGCACAATTCAGTATTGCATAGTGCCCTGCAGCAGCAGCAGCAGAAGAGAACAAAACGTCAACAACAAACATTCGTGTTCAGTTCTTCCTTGAGTCCTACGACGTAGTACTACGTTGTATGTGGTCTCCTATGCTACTGTTTACTGACAGATTAACAACTTCAACATGACAAAACTCCAGTGGTGAGAAACAGAATAGTTTGAACACTAGTCTAATATCTCTTGAACTAATGAGGGAACTAAACGAAATCCAATAAAATGAACATCGGAAAAAGTATGAGATACCTATTTTTGAAGGTCTTTTAAATCTGAAAGAGGTGATGGGAGTGTGATTTTTCGCTAGTCTTTCTTGAAGGTGAATTTAGGTGTTCTGAGTTGGTGGCCCGTGCTCTGAATAGAAACCACTAGATGGCAGCTCTTGCAGGCAGCGACAATCCCTCTCGAGAGGCTGGGGAGGAGGGACACTCTGCAACCATCCCTTGGGTTAGAAATTGCTAGAAACATGCATATTTGAACGAATGAGAACATGACCTGAATCGGCAGACAGAATAAGGCGCTTAACCTAGCCAACTAGATTGGCAGATGTAATCCCATTTCTGCAGTGTACAGGCTGGCCAACAAAGCATTTTTAAAGTAACGAACAGTTTGAATTGAACTCAACAACTTAGCTTTAGTAGTATATATAAGGGAATTCTGGTGCAGGGACTTAAGGACAGGATGGCCACTTCTGAGTTCGTATTAAATGAATTTTTCGTATTAAGCGAGTTCATGCTAACCGAGGCTTCGTATTAAGTGCGTTAATGCTAACCGAGCGTTCGTATTAAGCGAATTGTTCGTATTAAGCGTGTTCATGCTAACCGAGGGTTCGTATTAAGCAAGTTCATGCTAACCGAGCGTTCATGTTAAGCGAATTGCTCATGTTAACCGTCCCCTGCCTATACCACCGCTAGGGTAGTGATGAAAATCGTTGAACACGAACAATTCGCTCAACACGAACCAAGAGGTGGCCATCATGCCCTTTAGTCCCTGCGCCAGAATTCCCTTATTTATACTACGAACTTTGTAAAAAGAAGGAAAACACTTAATCCTTTTAATTTAATACATAGTCTACCTTTTCTGAAAAAATACCAAAATACAGATTTTTGTCTCCAAACTGTCCTGAACTTTTCAATAAAAATTGTTTTTCTTCATCTGTAGGTGGAGTCAGCCCTAACAAAGTTTGCTCATTAGGTGTGTCACGTGACTGAGCCCTTAAAAAGAAAACATCTTCACGAATGCTCTATGCCCAACTTTATAACGTTCCGTCGTAAAGGACAATTTCAGTGTTGCAATAATAATAATATAACAGTATTATAAACCTTGGATGTTTACGACTTAAGGAGCAGAAAACTGGAAGTAGGGGATAGAATGTATATCCTTCACCCTTCTCCAGCCTTTCTATGGTTACAAGGAGCGTAGTAGGAAAATCAGAGAGTTACGTGTCTTTTGGGACTGACAGCGATATCAATGTACGAGGGGAAAGAAGACGAATTATCACAGGCAAAGAGAATGTTCCTAATGGTCTCTGGCACGCACAAGTTGTGAGTTGTACTGTATCATTGGCGTGACGCTAATCGTCTGCATTTCACTGTCTTGTACAGCTTGCAGAGTTATTTAGTCCAAATATCGTCGCTGGGCGTGCAAAATCCACTGACACGACTGTTGTCTGGCAGTCTTTTCCTTAAGAATGGCCACATCCTAGCCGAATATGAATATACAGGATGTCTCATTAGTACACAGCGCAGTGTTAGGTCATGGGGCCAAGCTCTCTGCTGACTCGGTAGACGCGTGGGTTCGAGCCCCACCGTCAGCCGTCCTTGAAATGGTTTTCCGTGGTTTCCCATTTTCAACACCAGGCAAATGCTGGGACGGTACCTTCTGACAGGCCACGGCCGCTTCCTTCTACATCCTTCTCCAATTTCATTCACCTTAATCAATTCCATCTCTCATCCCGACGCGCAGGTCGCCCACGGGCGTCGAATAGAAAGACCTGCACTAGGTCTCTGAGGAGGCCACACGAAAAAATAAATAAATTAATACACATCCAAGTTTCGGGGTTAGAATACACACATGTTAAGGGTGAAAATAAGCGATTGAATGTGTATAGGCCTAAGGTGTATCCGCGCAGCAACTTTTGTTTGTTTATTTTTGTCTTCTCGAGGAAATATGACGAAAAACATGAAAAAAGCTCCCATTTTTGCGAAATTTTTAACAATATGCTTCCCAAAATTGACGAAGGCTTCCGACTTAAAAGGCGGTACAATCCAGGCTTGCATAGTGCCATGCAGCAGCAGCAGAAAAAATGCTAGCGAGGTCTTATATGATACTTTTGTCTTACCAAATTTCGTTTTAATTATGTTATTGATTTTAATGTTTTAATAGTACAAACAGCCACCATCTTGAAGTATGGAGTCGATTGGGCATACGATACCACTTATTTGTGCCCACATTACAGCTAAGTTTCGTCGTTTTATCTCTGTCTGTTAGGTAGTCAGCCCAGAGGCTGGTTAGATCCTCTAAAAGTACCGCCACAGGTTAGGTCGGTAGATACCCACAAAAACCCAAGGCAGCGCTATAATGAGGCATACTAGACAAGGTGAGGTAGTTTGTGATTGCTTTCCTCACTGAGTCAGAACAATAGCACCGACCCTATGAGTAGACACGTTCACAGTACACACAGGCAATAGCTGTGCCCTGAAGACCATTACTCAACACCACTCATACCTCAAAGTTTCCATATAGTCGCAGTCATGATTTGGACTGAGACATCGGTGGAAAGCCACATTTTATTCTAGCCTGTGCCAATAAACAAATGCAAATGCACTGCATTGATTAAGAGATGATAATTTCAAGATGGTGTCTGTGGGCTAATTATATTGTAATTGTCATAAAACTACTGTTAGCGAGGTATATTTAATAATGCTTCTAGTTTACCTATTTTTCTGCCATTTACGCAACCTTATTATAATTTCTTACTGCTCGCTTTTCCGCCATCTTGAATTAATTTTGTCGCTGACATTGTGCCTTGTATATATAAAGCATCTTTTACGAGTCTACCTTCTTGCGAAATTTCATCATTTTAGCTGGCATAGATTGTGAGTTTTCGGTTTAAATGTGTTTCCTTTCAAGATGACGACTGCGCGCTATATGCTGTATGAGAATCATGATGAATGTGAGCGAGGTCTCCTCCTCTTACACCAATTTACACGTTAATTGCGCGTCCCATGGTCACCAGTTTAGAATTATACAGCTGATGACCTTGTTCTCTGGGCGTATTAATAGTTTCCATAAAATTGTTTTTGCAAAGTGTTTCGATGATTAGTTTAGTAATTATTTGATTTAAGCACTGTACACTCGGGTGACCGCCACTTAGTCTTTGTGAAAAGGGCGTGGTATTAAAGATGGGGCTGAGGTTTCCTCTATTGTTGTTGTTGTTGATTAATATAGGGGCTTTGCGACATTATGGTCATGTAAACCCGTGTACTTGGGTATGTGTGGAATTTGTATGATTACCTGTGTTACTGCAATGACTGTATTAGTGTGTGTATTTGTAATTCAGATGAGGATTGCGAAGGAGGAGTCCGTGGCCTTATTTAGGAACCATACCGGCATTCGCCTGGAGTAGAAGTGGGCAATCACGGAAAGCCACCAAATTGTATTTACTTCGGTTTCGTTGTTTAGCAACTGAGGGTTGGGGGTGGTGGGTGCAGATATACACACACTCACACATATTAATTCGAAAGTAGGCTGAAGAACGACCTTGTGAGGCTTTGAACACGTTACCACGTGAACAGCAAGTTAATGAGCCCATCTACAGGCCTGATGGTTAACTGTTAACTAATTACACTGCTACACAAACTCTTCTGAATCTATTTTCCCATAGATAATTTTACTTGGCCTTTACAGTATATATTGTCCTTGCCGGCATGATTAAAAGCCTGAGTGTATAATGTAACGATAGACTGCTATGGACACTTCGATATACAAATTTGACGCGTCAGGTGATGTGACAAGTATGGGACGTGAACAGACTATCCCAGTTAGCTTAGAGTTTTAGGGTGTCCATGCTTTCTAGAATACGCAAACAACGTATAGACTGCAAAGTTGTTAATATTTTTGACGTAGTTCTTAGTTGCAATTAAAACTTTGCATGTAGGCTTCAATTCACAAATATTGTGCGTGAAAAATACGAGAAATTGTTTCATTAACGAGTTATAGACCTATGGAAAAATGCGTGGTTACCCAAAACATGAATCCTCTATTCCAAACTATCTACTTATATTTTCTGTATCACTGGTTCTTCAGAACAATTGGTTGACTGGAAGGATGAAAATGCATTTATATTTAAGACTGACTGTACATTGATGTGAGAGCAATGAAATAGTGTAATGGAATCAGTAGTACAGCTCTACATAAATCGATCAGACCTGGCGCACACTGAAATGTGATTCGGACATTGAGGTTTAAAAAGTTTAAAGATTCCATTGAAACTATTCACAGGTCACGGAGACCGAGAGCACTAGCTCGTGCCTCGCTGGCATCGGGAGAGAGTGGGTGCGAATCTCACCTCGGCCGTTCTGAAAATGAAGTGAAATATCACGCCCTGTGGTGAGGATTCCACGTAAAAATGGAGGTACTGTAGCTAATAGTCGCGAGATTAACGGTCAAGCTTCTTTAGCTTTTATTTTTATGTCTCAAAATCCCCGAAATTATTTCAGCAATAAAACTGAAATTTTGTGTAGTGGCATTATTGGGTAGGTACATATAGCTTGTCCATACAAAAAACTTGACCAGCACAAAGTAAAATTGTGGTCACGTGAATTTCAAATATTTAAAATCAATTTCCTGGCGATCTTATCAGCGGTGCACAGTGAAATTTGTCACAGCCAACATTAATTTTGGAGCTAAATCCAGTGACACCTATATTGCTTTTATACATTCTACATTGTGGCAGTGCAAAAGTTTAAAAACAATTGGTATATTGACTTTCACGGCCAGTGAATTAAAACTCAGCAATTCTTCTAGGTTTTAATTCACTGGCCGTGAAAGCCAATATACCATATTTTTGGAAGCTTTTAGTTCTCGCAGTCAAGTGGTGCAGTTGCACCTAATACAAAGGGAGGTGGCGCACAGTTCGTTACTCCTGTGGGGGTCCGGGCGGGGACACCAAGTGCCCGCCGATGAGCCAGCTTGGTGTCCTAGGCGAAACCCCACACACGACACGGCACAAACCTAGAAGAATTGCTGAGTTTTAAAAACAATTGTTTATTTCTCGTATGCTATCCAATCGACTGAAGTGAAACTTCGTATCATGGAACACCAAAATATTTATATTTGTTGGCACTGAATTCTATAGCTTACTTTTAATAAATTATAGAAGCCATGCATATGACTTTTCTTAACAAAATTGCTCTTCTGTCTCTCCTCTCTATGGAAGAAGTCGTACATTATTAACCGATACTAAAAATTAAATAATCTATTGCGAAGTATTAGTGTAATGTAGTGGTGGTAGTGAAGGTGGTGGTGATTATTTTAAGAGGTGGAACATCGACGTCATCTGTCCCAATGTTTGAATGTAGGTGTTGTAAATTATACATCATACGCATATTAATTTGTGGAAAGAAACATCTCTTACAGATGTTCTTTTGAATCGGTCTTTGCGAAAGTTGATAAACCAGTTCTACTATACCCTTCCGCGTTCTTCTAGGATGCCGACTCTTACTCGGGTAGTGCTCTGTTCGGGGTGGCTCTAACTTATTCTAAACATCCTAGGAATATAGTCACAGAATCACAGGAGGCTTATCTTAAAATCAGTAGGTCAGAGAACTCCTAATATAAAATAATTTATTTCACAAAAACATCATCTCCCTTTTCTCCCAACCATAGACAAATAAAAACAAAATCAACTCCCATAAATTACTGAAATCAACAACATCAAAAAATGCAAAAATAATATTTCACACTGGCTGAAACCAGGAATAGAAAATAGTCTATTTTACTGCAGTCCACTGCTTCAAGTCCAAGAGTTATTGTCAACAGACTTAATTCAAATAACTATGGCTTGAATAAACCAGCCATTCTATCACAATAAATATTGCGCACTCATTTTTATAACTTGCAAAACTTGTTCTTTGGGAAATCGGACATGTCTACTCGTACAATCATCATCTTTCCTCACAAGAGTCAGATAATGAAGGCAATAGATTTATTCTAGGTTACGGGCATGTGTGTTTTTATAACTTTAAAACAATTACTTCACTCAGAGCTATAACTCCGTTAATTATAGTAAAATAAACAAGTCAACATACATGAAGCATCAAATAAATACTTCGGCGGCCGGTGCGCCGTGATTATTAATAAACAACAACATAATGAATGCACTCCAAAAATAATGACAAATAGAATACATCGCTTCCTGAAGCGGTACACAAAAAGAAACCCCGGGAAGTTGGACTACCTCCCTTCATAGAATACAATGACAGACTCGACCTTGTGACAGACACACTTTCACCGTAATAACCAGCAGGCCGGCACAACCTTCCTGGCTGCTTTAGAATTCAGACGGCTAACCATATTTTTACCTGTTTCTTAAAGACTCCCTTTTACCTGCCTTGGGTTCGAGCAATGCAATACCTTTCCGACGGAGCTAAAGTGGACTCTCATCAGATAATGAATTCAATCATTTTACTTACCATTTATATATCGTCGAAGAATGCGGGAATATCACCTCCGCTATTATTTTCACTCACCATTATATCATCGAAGAACGCGTGAATATCACCTCCGCTTTAATTTTGCTCGACCCAGGATCGACTCTTAGCCTTACCTGAATATATCTCACAATACCCTCTAGCCATTCTTGTCTTACCTCTTTTTACCTTCGCGTGATAATCACTTACCATACTTATTACTCTCATAATTTCAGTGTCACTTACTGGTCTTGTCACAATATCGAGCGGTCTTCCCCATTTAGCTTTTACAATCACATTGTGCATAAGCACTATCAAACAAATATTCCCTTGACTGTGCATTCAACAAGATTAATGACATCCCAAACAAAACCATATTCAAAATAACACTTTGATGCTCATATACTTATTACGTTATAAAACACACAAAAATACTCATTACTGATAAACACACAAATCTACACAAACATGCCCGGTATGCCTAAAATATCTATTTTTATCATAACTGCTTATGATCGAGATAAACTTATCCGACCCCAATAATGGCAAACATTATGACCCACATGCCCCATACAATATTTACTTATCTCTCATATTTCCTGATGCGGTTCTGGTCCTTGATATCAGTCTTCTTCATTAGTTGGTTCATCTTGATAGGAGGATAATTTACACACGGTTTTTCTCAAAATTTCACCAAAACAAAGGTCCACTGTGAATTATTACCATTAACACAATGCACGGTTCTCGCACATGAAGCTCCTATCTCATATAGCTATCATCAACTTATTTAGTTCGGCCGACGGTTCATAGCTTCCTAGAATACTGGTCTAGCTGTTCATAGCTCGGGCGGCTATACCTATCATTACAACTGCGTCATACTGTTATGATATGCACTGTTCTACTTCGCACTCGCGAATACTTAGCGATGTTCGAATTTCGGAGGTATACTTGCTCCTACTTATAAACTTGTAAAAATGTTAATTATTCTTATGCCTCAATCGCAGGCTCTCGCCTCTACAGCGCGTATTAAGAACTTATAAAACTTGTAATAATCACGTTAATTTCTGAGGGCTCGAGGCACGGGCTTCCGCCTACCGTGATGCCCCAAAGTAGGCTTATAGGACTTGTAAAAATCACTGTACTTTCTGAACGCTCAGGGCCAAGGCTTCCGCCTCCCGTGATGCCCCAAAGTAGACTTACTTCGCTGTGTTTCGATCCGTTATTTATACGATTTCTCTTAAAGGGACGTGGAGTAGGGGAGTTTCAGAATTTATTTCCAAAATAACACTCACATGAATATGCGAACTAGCTCCTTAGAACGTCCTCCTTTCCAATGTCTCAATGACTCCTTTTTATTCAAAATCCGATCGTTGGATCCTTATATAATGAGCTCCGTAATTTGCTTCATTGTCCCTTAATTTCGGCGGGATTCGGTCGCGTCAAGCGTCTCTCACTGCCATTGGTCGTTACAAATCCACCCCTGATTTCATTTTAATTCTGGCAAAAATCACAGAATAATCCGATTTAAATTTTGACGATATTTCTGAGAGACTGGGATAATCCCCCATACGATGGTATAATTCCTGTTTCTGTATTCTAATTACTGCTCTAATTCCTTTCAAATGGGCGGGGTTTATTTGGTAGGTAATCGTTGATGTTTCTGCATTTACCCGCGTAGTGTAACGACCTCCGCGCGTTGTCTGGCGCATTTGGTGTCCAGATGTGGATTTTCTCTTTCCTGCTACCTTTGTCCGCTCTGGGAGAAAGCTGCTTCAAGTCACGTACGAACCATCCTTTTGTCATTCTAGTTTCACAAGCAACTTCTATTCTCACATCGACTTTGAGACATGAATTACATTTTGTTGGAATAATATGTGGACTTTATGCTATCAGAGATGCATAAAGGTCACAGTATTAGTGTAATGTAGTGGTGGTAGTGAAGGTGGTGGTGATTATTTTAAGAGGTGGAACATCGACGTCATCTGTCCCAATGTTTGAATGTAGGTGTTGTAAATTATACATCATACGCATATTAATTTGTGGAAAGAAACATCTCTTACAGATGTTCTTTTGAATCGGTCTTTGCGAAAGTTGATAAACCAGTTCTACGAAATAAATATTCTTACACACTCCTTTAGTGTAGTATTCATGTAGTCTATTGTAGATAGCGCTTCATTATGTGCCTTTGGTCGCACGCCTTTTAGTGCCGGAGGTTTGTTGATATGAATTTTCTTGAATAACTAGGAAAGCTTTGGTTTAAGACATAGTACCATAGTAAGACCTTTCAGTGGCATTCTATATCTCCGCAACAGTAACAGATATCACTCTGAAATTATGTACGGTGATAGAGAGCACTTCTATAAGTTCATCTATGTAACATTCATGAACCAGTTAAGTACGAAACTAACATGGCGGCCAAGCGTAGTTGAAACGTTTAAATAGACTTTACTCGCGATTTATCCATCCGAGCCCAGTGAAATTTGGTACAGCAAATTTTTATACATATTTTAATGCACTGACATCTAATTTAGGTCAATTGTTTACATAACCTCAAGTTGGCGAGTGTGCGAAATTTTAAAATTAAGTTTTATTTCTTGTGTAGGGCCTACTAATCATGAGATCGAAGTGAAAGTTTGAATAATGAAGCTACGCAATAATCTTCATCTAATGGTAACCTCTATGGCCTCTCTCTCTCTCTCTCTCTCTCTCTATATATATATATATATCAGTGGCGGCGCGTGGATTAAACATCTGGGGGTTCACTACTTTGAAAAATAACGTGGCCAAATTTAATGTTACTTGATGTTTACATAGACGTAAAATAGTGACATTGCATGACTAGAAAGGTGACTTTCCTTTGAAGACACACGATTGCAGCTCGGAGAAGTTACCAAAACTATGAGAAATGAAAGACAGAGAATATAATGTGCAATTACCTTAAGCTGATCCAGTTTCTTCTGATGTTGAAGACGTTGCTGGCGTTGGTATAACAGCTATCGCGTGTGTGTACAGGAAATCCATCCTCCTTTCCTTCCTGGCGGCGAATAAGTCAATTACCTTCTCATTAAAATCGACTAATTTATGAGTCATCTCTTTCTCGATGGACAACATAGCGAGAGCAGACAGTCTATCTTCATGAATTGTACTCCTCAGGAATGTCTTAGTCCGCTTTAAAGTGGAAAAACATCTTTCTGCTTCAGAAGTAGTCATGGGGACAGTAATAATTAATTTCAAAAGTTTCATCACTTCTCCGAAAGGTTCCTTGAGATTGTTCTCTATCAAAAAAGCAAGGAAGTCAGTTGCATCTTTCATTTCTTTAAAATCACTTCTTGAATAAATCACCTGCAGTTCGGTTTTCAGTTTATTTTTATCAAGAAAAGGATAGGATTCTAAAACATACGTAAGATTCTCCAATGGAAAATTATTTTGGAAGGATGGGAAGAATTGGTGGTCAAAGAAGGTGGAGGCCAGTAAATGGTTGGAGAAGTTGAATCTCTCTTTGCTGTGATTTATAATCACGTCACACACCTCCTTCGCCGCAATGTTTCTCGAGTAATAACAATTTTCGCATCTTCTTTTCCCTCTGTTGTCTTCTACATTTTCCTCCACAACGATGCTGTCAACATTGTCCCTAACTTTCAAAATTGCAGTTTCGAAGGAGCTTACTGCACTTCGCACTGATACAGGGTTAGCAGAACGCTTTTGTAATTGGTTGTATAGAATGTCCACGTGAGGCATAACACTGTAAAAGAACTCTAACCAAAAAGTAAACGTTGGCTGTTGTATTTTCAGACGCAGTCCATGAGCTTGGTTCATAGTAGCTGTTTTTCTGCTCGTGTCTTCGAGTTTCTCCAAGCATTCCAGAATTACAAACTTGTGCTCATGCAATGTAAGAATGCATCTTGATTTAAAGTTCCATCGCGTAGCTGAGCCCTGCCCACAACCTCATCAAGAATGCCCACTCTCTGAGGCGAATGAGAAAAAATGCTGGAATCTCTCGAATGGTGGCAAAGAACAATCGCACTTCTTTGTTGTGGCTAGCAGCCTGAGCCAGAATTAAATTCAATTGATGGGCGTAACAATGCACAAAGTAAGCAAATGGGTAGTCTTGTCTTACAATTGTTTGTACTCCGGAGTGTCGGCCACTCATAACATTGGCACCATCGTAACTTTGAGAGACTACTTTTCCTTTGTGCTCTCCAACTACGTGAGTGAGGACTCCTTTTATACAATCGGCTAATGAGCAGGCGTCGTTTCCTGCTGGGTTTAAGACAGTCCAGAACCTTTCAACAGGCTTCCCATTAGCTAATACATATCGAAGTACAATGACTAACTGACACTTTGAAGACACATCAGATGTTTCATCTGCTATCAGGGAGACGAAGTCTGCAGTAGCTACTTCAGCTAAAATATTCTCGCGACACACATGCAACATACATTCCAGAATGCCATTTTGAATGTCCTTCGACGTACCCTTGAAGACTGTAGCACTGTTGAAATGACCCCTAACGACGGTATCCAATGCCGACGTAAAATTAATGAGTCCTCTGAATACGCCTGGATGGTTTGAATCGAGTGTTTCGTCATGACCTCTCAAAGCAAGTTCAAATTCACCACAGAATTTCACGCAGTCAATGATCTTCGAGAGCACGTACCTATTTTTTCTGACACTATCATTATGCCTCTCAATATTCCTTCTGAAAGCGCTACTTAGCTGCTGCCTAATATCTGTTTTCCCCTGAACTGAAAGATCTAAACATGCACTCTTATGTGTAATAGATGCTTCGTGCTTATTGATCTTTGGTGTTAAATGACTGAGATCTGATACCCCAGGTTTTGTCCAATTCGTGTCCTTAACCTTAGCAAAAAGCAAGCACGGGAAACAGAAAAGCCTAGTAATGGTATCGCAACCACATAGCCAAGTATTCCTCTCGTAAATCTGTGGCTTAATTGTTCTACAAAAATCCTTACCTCTACTAGTTTGCTTCTGAATTTTGTTCAGGGAGGGAAGAGGCCTGCCAAGCTGATTTATTTTGCACTTTTCTTCTATACTGAGTGTTGAAAGGGTATTCTCTAGAAGAAACCTAACGGTATTCATTTTCACACTGATGAACACACGACACACGCATCAAGACACCGCCACACACCGTGATAACGAACGTCAGATACAATAGAGCACTTCGATAAACACAGACTTGAGAAGATATTCGCTAAGGTACTGTTCCTGAGGTGGTTGAACTGACAGGTCAGAAATAAACACTGCTTCAAGAACGTGTTAGGCAGACTGTTATTTATGTTCTTATCTTGACGTATTTTGCTTGATGAGCACTTCTAAATAATTAAAAGTTTACATTAATTACATAAACATAGGCTACGTACGCCTATAGATGTTATACAAATCGTAGTTACAAAAATATTCTGGTTCATTGCGGTTAATTATATCTATAACGCAAAATCGTGAAATTAAAATCCCTTCAAAACGTACCATAACAGACACATTTTAAACCGCACGCTTGGAGACAATACATCGCCTAGGGCTACATCGGCTAACTTCGGGCTGGTTCGAGGTAGGTCGTGTCTAGCGCTGGCTTGAGCTGGTCGTTTCACCAGCGATAGTTTAGCTTTGTTCTCGGCTTAACCCCCTTGCCTCATCCGACTCCGCGCCCATCGCTCCCTCCTTACGTCCCACCGCCGCGCGCCTGCGATCCAGAAATTGAACCCTTCGCGCACCAGCGATCCAGAAATTGAACCTTTTCGCTGGTTCCGGAGAGCAACCGAGTGTTGATGTCAAAATTACCCCTCCGAGCGCAAATTTACATACGTAATTAAAGAATTACGCACTTGATTAACCATTTTACTAAGAGTTATATATTTCTAGGGGGTTCACTGAACCACTGAACTTTAGAACGCGCCGCCACTGATATATATATATATATATATATATATATATATATATATATATATATATATAACAATCAAACATGGCGACTATCCGAAATATTTAGACGGTTTTCAATATCTACGAATCTATTTCAGCAATCATACTGACATTTTGTATGTTGATAGAGGCTATTAACATAGGTTCACCTATGGATCATTCAATAATCTGGTGAGCACAAATCCAATATGGCGGAAGCGCGAAATTTAAATATTTAAATGGACTTTTGTCGCGACCTTTCATCCGAGCGCTGTGAAACTCGGCACGGTATATCTTCATACAAGCTTTAATATAGGCCTACTGGCGTCTAATTTAATTGAATTTTGTTAAATCTCGATTTCATTTCTCGTGTCCTAAGTAGGACTAGTAGAATATATGAAAATAGGCTATTTATTTCTTCAAGGAGCTACTTGTTTTATTCTGTTTCTTGGTTCCCTCAGATGTTCGTTGTCGGATGGATTTATTTTAAAGTGAGCCGTAGTTTTATGGTAATTTACCACAATTGACTAGGTTCATATCTGCGAATAAATCTAAATGACAATCAAGCGAAACATGTTTTATAGGCTATAGAAGCGTGAGAAGGAACAAAAAGGAAGGAAGGAAGCTTGTAGTTTAACGTGACCGTTAATCTTGAGATCATGAGCCACGGGACCTCCTTTTTACGTGGAATCCGAACCACAGGACATGGCATTTCACTTCGAAAATCTCACATGCATTGACCGGGAACCGAACCCGGACCGTCGTGATGAGAGGCATACAGCTAGACCGCTGAGCCACCACGCCCCAAGAGAAAGGACAAGACGTATCGCACGGCAGTGGAGCGAAACACTTCCAACATTCTCGTTCGCCCGTCCTCGAGCGTTGTTGCATCTAATATGCAGCGATCATTTGCTCGGATAAGAGTTTCACGTCCTAGAATCGGTGCCTTGCCAGTCACTATATAAACCTGGTCGGTATTTGAGCTGTTTTTTTAGCGTATGGCTTTTAGTGCCGGGAGTGTCCGAGGACATGTTTGGCTCGCCAGTTTTGTAGCTGCTTCGAGACGGACACCCGATGGGTGAGCTACAAGTACCGTTGGGGAGCGAAGTTGGAATGGAAGGTAGCGGCTGTGGCCTATAGTTAGGGACCAACCCCGGCATTTGCCTGGAAGGAAGATGGGAAACCACAGAAGACCATCTTCAAGGTTGCCGGCGGGGGGATTCGAACCTCCTCGCCTCCCGGATGTGAGCGACTGCCAGCAGTCATGCCGAAACCACCACGGCTAACTCACCCGGTGATTTGAGCCCTGCAACAACCACTTTACGAGTGCTCGTATAAACATTATAAAGCAAAACATTAGAAGATCCCTTTCGTCCTCAATCCTAACCCCCTCCCCCTCCTCACCATGTACTATCACAATCTTTCCCGAGATTTGTTCCTTGCTGTCATTACTGCCATTTGTTACTTGTAGTTATTAATATTATTTAAGATTTGTTGTATTATTTAGTGTACAACGACCATTTAATGCTTGTATCTAATCAACAAAATAAATAAATAAAGGAAGAAAGCTTGTAGTTTTACGTGACTGTTAATCTCGCGATCATGAGCCATGGGATCTCCATCTTACGTGGAATCTTAACCACGGGTCATGGCATTTCACTTCGAAAATCTCACATGCATTGACCGGAAATCGAAACCGGTCTACCTTGGTAAGAGGAATACAGCTTGACCGCTGTGCCACCATGCCTCACAAATAAATAAATAAATAAATACGAGGGAAGATCCGAAAGTACGTTTCGTCATTTAATTGCACGAGAAGATGGTTCACCAGGATATAAAAGAATCGCTATAAGAATCCACACCCGTGGCTGGTTGAACGATGGAAGGAGCGTCAGCGGTGGGTGAATGACGCATGTGCAGTGCGCTGACGAAGAGATAGGAGCAGCAGACCGGCGTGCCTGATATCATTAGAGTACAACTCACGATGGCAGACAGACGTGTACTGCCAACGTGGTCGCCAATGGAAGCGCGTGTTGTTATCCAGTATGAATGGGCATGTGGGACTAGTGTCAGTCATCCATGAACGCTACAAACCGTGCCAGGTGAAGCGGTCATGTCTCGTCAAATGGTCGGTCGCTGGTGGTGCATGTTCAGTGAAGGACGGCATGGTGTGGAGGATGAAGATCGAAGTGGGCGTCCCTCTGGGCGTCCCTCCACATCCACGAATGAAAACAATATTGTTTGAGTACAGGACAGGCGCATAACGATGGCAGACGTGGCGTCCATGCTGCATGCTCGGGCCCATAACATGCTCCATGCGCTCTCGGGACGTCACTTTCTCACCAATGCTGAGGTGGAGCAGGCTGTGAGACAATAAATAAACGTGTTCGTGAGTTTCACCTTACTATGTAGTACACAGTAGAATTGTATCGCTTGAGTTATTAAAGGACAAAACTCACAATTCTTAAGCTCATTAAATACATGATATTTAATTTTGAAAGATTTAGTTAGTCCCCTAAGAAAGATCTAGTCTTTGGCAATGCTGCAACTTGAACACCAGTCACCAATGGCCGGGGACAAAGTGTGTCCCAACCCTCATATTGCCACGTCAGAATACAAGGAATAGTTTTTTTTTATCGTATGGCTTTTAGTGCCGGGAGTGTCCGAGGACACGTTCGGCTCGCCAGTTTGTAGCTGCTTCTATGCGGACACCCATGGGATGAGCTACAAGTACCGTCACGTGTGGAGTGTTGACTGGGGAAGAAAGTTGAATGTAAGGACGAGGAGTTGGAAGGTAGCGGCTGTGGCCTATAGTTAGGGACCAACCCCAGAATTTGCCTGGAAGGAAGATGGGAAACCACAGAAGACCATATTCAAGGTTGCCGGCGGGGGTATTCGAACCTCCTCACCTCCCGGATGTGAGCGACTGCCAGCAGCCATGCCGTAACGACCCGGTAAGGACCAGATGATGCTTGGCGTCGCGACATACAGGTGGAGCCTTGCCCCAATAATCGATCGATATGATATATTAGGCGTACTTTTGTGGGGGGGGAGTGGATTGATATGCCGCATGCAATAAAGCAGAGAATGCAAGAGGGTTCGCTATTGTCTAGTGTAGTTAATTTAGGTTGCTGGATGCAATATGCGCTTGACGCAGCGGGCACTTTTTGAACGAGGAATGAATGATTCACTTTTATTCGTCCCCAATACGATACGACCACATCAAGTGAACAATGGACACCTGGAAAATTACCATAGAAATAACTTAGCAAAGAGAATACCAAAACACTCAGATATACGTTATATTCAGTCGTGAAGTTAAAATAGTTGAATACATTTATGACGGCTCTCCGCAAACCTAAGGCTTCGTTCACTTTGTAGGCACGCTCGGGCAGAAACAAAAGCGGCTGGGACAAGTGGCGACGTGGTGCTGTTTATATTGTTCACCACTCGTAAGCGCAAGCTTACAGAAGTTCGCTCATTCCTCACCAGGAATAGTGTAAATTTTATTTTTACTGGCAAGCGTGCTCAATTGGCTTGAGACTAGCGCTCTTGTTGTGTCGTACCTGGTGTGCTTTTTGGGTCTTTCCAAGATGTACCGCAGGTTTTTCTTTGAGTGATTTTATTTTCTCTATGATGTACTAGAATGTATCAAACATAATTCTAAAATATTCAAAGAGTCTGTTGGCTGTCTAAGTAGGTCAGGAAAAATCTGAGAATGTTCTCTATCTACGTGCCTGGTCATAAAATATTCACCATAAATGCTTTTTAGTCGGTCAACACGTGTGTGCCCAATGAAATTAGGCGGTCAGTAGAAGTATTTTAACACCTTAACCTGAAATAAATATTACATGAAATATTTATCATTTAATTAACACACTTTTTATACAAAAAAGTTGGGTGGGGTCACAAAAACTCGAACAAAAAAATGAAGTGCTAAGATTTAAAGAGTAAACATTCGCCGATGTCACTTTCCTACTTTTTGTTTGAAAGTTTAGGAGAATTTCCCTATCATTTATACCAATCTTACCTGTCAATCCTATCATCTCAGCCCTCTGTCTAAAATTCATCAATGAAATAAAAAACTGAAAGCACATGATAAACCATTGTAGCCAACTTACGGCAGTGAGAAGCTGTTAATGGATCCTATGAACTTACCATGATTGTAATTCTTCATTAACGTCTTGAGTATGTAACGTGAAATCTCACACCCCATTTCCCATTTCATGCATTATTTTGTTATTCCTAAGTTTTGCGGTTACAAGAACTAAATTCATCGATTACAGTGGAATTACGCCTTTGTTTTTGGCAACGCTGGGAGTGACTCCAACACCTTTGGCACTCTCCGCCAATCGGCGGTTTTGCTGGTAAGCGGGTCTTTGAATTTAGTGCGTCGTTCTCAAGTCTCTTTCCTGTAGTCCAGTTACTCTTTATGTTAGTGTAGCTCACGTTAGGTTTGATGTTTTGTGTGTGCGATTAACGGCAAGCCGTATCAGCCAAGAACTTTAGTAATATGATCAACGGTTTGTCAGAATCGAAGAAAAACATCGGTGCTTATAAGAGTCAATGCCGTGAATTAATTTATAGTATATGCTGCGTGAATACTTTGAGAAGGAACGATACAATGAAAGCCCCGTTTTCTTGTTACAAAAGTGATAGTTTGTGACGCTTTGAATGTGGGAAAATAACCGTGAAGTGTCTAAAGAAAAATATCCATTTTAACTTGATATAGCCTACACCGTCTGCAGTGCTAAGCAATGAACATGAGCTGGCCCTTAAACATCACCGGATGAATTTCTGAAGGGCCCGATTAGGCAGCATATTTATCATTATTATTATATGAGGAAAGAATTTCCCACTCGGGAGAAGCTTCCCGTTTCCTTGAATGAAGGGAAAACCAGCTTGAGTCATGTGCTAAAAGAAGAGCACATTAACGAAATGTAAGTTAATCCAATAGAGCCTATTTATTTTAAATACATATTCTATTGTTGCTATCACAGCTATCTCCCTGTATTAATATAATGTGGTAATATACCGACATATATGTACGTGTGTACAGTAACACATGATCTCATTTAAAACATGTGAAATATATTTTGCAGTCCGCGCGTTCTTTATACTGTATTTTACGGTACTGAACCGGCAGCACTTTCTCTCTCCCTCACGAGAAATGTCAGAGCTGGAGACTGGGCGGCTGGACCATAGGTACAAGTTCTTCATCATCTGTGTGGCTCTTTTGTCTTGCTGATGAACATTGGCATGCACAAACCAAAATACATTGAACTATTGTCCACGCACCGTAAATAATTTACTAACATTACAATTTGTCTTCCATCTCCACAAACATGGTGATTTATAGTACAGTTTAATTCCTTACTGTTGGGTTGAATTAGGGTTGTATTCCCGGTTACCATTCTTTCACCGTGAAATGTCACCATTTTTGCAGACCTCCTGCAGACACTAAACTTGGGACTTATAATGTACCGGTATGTTGTAAGTTGGCAGCATGAGCAGATCTTCGTCTGTCTCTATGACGTCATTCAAAGTTTGGCACCGTTTGCCAGATAAAACATAACATAGCCTCATAATGGATTGGTTTCCAAGCTCTGGGGTGTAGGAAGAAAAATAAACAGTGATGGACGAAGTAAAGAGGATATTAAAAGTAGGCTGGCACAGGCAAGGAAAATATTTCTACAGAAAAGAATTCTGTTGACATCAAATATAGATTTAAGTATGTAGAAAGTCATTTTGAAAGCCTTTGTCTGGAGCGTGGCACTCTATGGAAGTGGTACTTGGTCTGTTGGTGCATCAGAAAAGAGGAGAATGGAGAGGTTCTAAGACGAGTGGGTGAGGAGAAATGTTTCTGGTGAGTTCTAATGAAGAGGAGAGATATGTTGCTAGTACACATACTAAGGCAGCCAGGATTAGGAAACTTAGTTATGGAAGGAAGGGTTGAGGACAAGAACTGTAGGGGTAGACCACGGTTAGAATATATTAAATAGCTTGCCTCGGATGTAGGGTGTGGTCGCAATGTAATGACGAAATCATTAGCTCAGGACAGGGAGGCATGAAGGACTGCATCAGTCAAAGGATTGAAGATTCAAACTACAAAAACAACAGCAACAACAACTTGGAAAATATAAATACATATTTAATACACAGGGTTATTCCAAAAGAAAAATCAGATTTCAAATACATATTTAAAACAAACTGTAAAATATAGAGGAAGGTCGAAAATGTTATTGTCCTTGAGGTTGCTTGTGAGAAACGAGGAGTCAAGCGCAACGTGTGGATACAACAGGAAAAGTCGCACATGTTTCCGAATACATTACTCATATTTGTGGGCGCCATTCAAAATGATATGCGGACTGACCATCAAGTTGAACTTCTATTCAGGTGAACACTTCGCATTTGAAGCAGCATCTTGATATTGACATTTTTAAGTATGATTATTTCTATAATATTTCAATTTATATTCTTGTTAGTAGTTAAATCTGTATTACAACGGGTATTTATAAAATAATATTATATTAACGTTTGGCAAAGTAGAGTTTGGCACGTTGATGGCTTTTAGAGACGCCGGGGTACCGTAATTTTCCCCCAAAGGCGATCTTTAACGTGCCATTAAATTTACTGACACAGCTTCATCGCATTTGTGCACCCTCAAATGCCAGCTGACTGCGGCTTATTGAAAATCAGTGATGTACTTTCATTTCGTGTAGACTGTATATTTTATATCTACTGCATATTATTGTAACTTATATTTTGAAGTATTAGAATCCGTTTTTCAGTGCTAGCTAGTTATATTAAAGAAAGTTTTCCATTTGCTCAACACAAATTGTGCCCAATTACATTATTCGGGAAAACAAGTATTTATATACCCTAACATGAAAGAAATATTACATGGGATATTTAGGAGTATCAAAATAACACGCGTTTATGTATAAAAAAAAGGGGAGTTCACAGCAACCGGTGCAAGGTGAGCAGTGTGCAATAACGGACGCCGTAATATGACTCAGAATACAAATACCAGCTAAGTTTACATAACCATATTCAAATCTAGTGTATTGTTGCATGCACTCACTATATTGACAAGCTAACCACATTTAATTAGGGTACCAGTTTAAATAGGAACAGTTTCATTAGAATTATAAATAACAAAATAGTCAACATCTTACCTGAAGTTTGTCACAATAAAAAGTCAATAGATCGGAGGTTAACATACTTAAACTACATTAATAATAACGCAACAACTATAGAAGTGAGGAAATATACGAGGGCAGATCAAAAGTAAGTTGCACTTCCCAGTTATAGCCATTTATTACACCACCTATACAACAGCAACACGACTATAACGACATACAATGTAACGTCACTTTTCCACATAGTTTCCATGAGACTCCAAACATTTCTGCGAATGCACAACCGACTCGTCGAAGCCGGATGAATAGAAAACTCCTCCAGCGTTCTGCAACCACACGGAGACAGCGGCCTTCACCTCCTCATCGGTCTGGAAACGTCGACCACCGAGCTCCGTTTTGAGCTTACCGAACAGATGAAAGTCACATGGCGCTAGGTCGGGACTGTAGGGTGGATGTTGCCAGACCTCCCACTTGAAACGCTGCAGCAGTTCGCTCGTTTGGCGGGCCTTGTGAGGTGTTCCGTTATCGTGCAACAAAATCACACCGGCGCTCAATTTCCCCCGGCGCTTCTCTTTAATCGCTTTACGCAACCGGTGGAACGTTTGACAATACGACGCGGGCCTGCCGTCGCGATATTCGTCCGTGATATCCATGCGTCCGGCTTCGAATTGCTGACACCACTTTACGATCCTTTGCCGGGAAATGGCCCGCTCCCCATACACAGCACTAATTTCACGATGAATGTCCGTGCAATACTTCCTTTTGGCCCATAGGAATCGGATTGTCGCACGCCCTTCATATTTGGAGTGAACGTCCAGTCGACGCGCCATTGCATTTGGCCGCTATTCACACAATACAAGACGAGACACTACAGCGGCCTGCCTAACAGACGTGTGGGCAGTGTCTGTCCCATTCTCCGTTGTGCCTACGTTTGCGACACACAGCGCGCTGTTGCAGCGCGTTAGTGCAACTAACTTTTTGATCCACCTTCGTATCTGTAAAGAGGATTGACATGCTACACAAGTTTTACAGACTTTTCTAATTTAAGTGTTGTACATAAGTGTAACACTTAAACACCGTACCTTATGCAAGCGTAAGTGAGCAAGATCTGGTGATGATCACCTGACGATGGAAACGTGTCATTCATTTAATTTCCCTCCTCCTCCCTTTTATTTGTACACAAAAGTGTGCAGTTTTGGACAAATATTTCATGGAAAGCTTTCTATAATAATTATTGTATATTGTAATTGACACAAGATAATGCCATCTATAATGAACGGGGGCGTGGTGGCCCAGCAGTCAATAGTCAATTGGCCTCTCACCAAGGTGGACTGGGTTTGATTCCCGGTCAATACATGTGAGATTTTCGATGTGAAATGCCATGTCCTGTGGTTCGGATTCCACGTAAAATGGAGGTCCCGTGACTGATAATCACAAGATTCACGGTCACGTAAAACTACACAATCTTCCTTCTTCCTATCGTTTTGTTATATTATACTAGCGGACCCGTGCGAGAAATCTCGCATGTTCATAAACCACACTTTCCCCAATAGGTTTATAATGAGAGACTTAAGGAGAAAGTTTGTTATGGTTTTATCTCAAACAAAATAATGATTATTTTCCTACATCAATAGTATTTGCAAATCGTATAGGCCTACTTCTTACAAAAATTGATATTTATGCAATTAGAATGCAATTCGTCACTGCTAATGTCATTTGTGCGCCGAGTCCATTGATTGCCAGCTTAGCTGTAACTCTCACCGGTTATTCGATATTTATGAAATTATACGATTTGAGTACCGTACTCATTCCTTTGATCCCCCAGGGGCTCACATCTTGTGGGCGTGGGTTGGCGACCACGGGGCCCCAGCTGAGTCCGGCATTGCTTCCACTTACTTGTGCCGGGCTCCTCTCTGTCTTCTTTCCTGTCGACCTCACTTGGTCAACTCTTGTTCTCTTCTGACCCCGACGGTATTAGGGTATCTGAGGCCTAGGGAGTCTCTTCCTTTCCCGCCTTAATTGGCCCTTGTCTCATCTTTTCTGATACCCTCCTTCTGCGAGGGGTCAGCCTTCTTTTTCTCTTCCTTTTACCTCCTGCTTTGTGCTCTAGGCCCTTAAGGAGGCAGGGTGTATGTAGCCCCACCACGTCTGGTGCACCCTAGATAATGCTACACCCTCAGGGGCTCACGGCTGGTGAGTTCGGGAGTTGGCGACCCCGAGGGATTCCTGAGCTGGGTCCGTTTTCCCCTTTTGTCCCTTACCTTTGGGGCGGACCCTCTCCTCTTTCACTTTCCTATATGCCTTTCATGGCTCTCCGTCCTTCCAAGTCCCTCAATCCGCCTTCTCCGAGGGTTGAGGGCATTTCTTTTCCTTCTGTCCTTTTATTTGCCTTATTCTTCTTTAGTTTTCCATTTCTTCTTCTAGTATGTAGGTTAGTAGTTAGTTTTAGTTTTAAGTTCGCTTTTCATTTTCATCTTCACGATCACCCAAACCATCAGGGGCCGATAACCTAGATGTTAGGCCCCTTAAAACAACAATTATCATCATCATCATCATCATCATCATTCCTTTGATTTTCTGTTTCTGAAATCCATGCCAAATGATAAAGGAAAAACCCCAGAATGTTAAAATGACATGAAACAGGTGCATACCTGCCAACTCTCCCGATTTAGGCGGGAGACTCCCGATTTCAGACCATTTCTCCCGCCCTCCCGCTTAACGTATTAAATCTCCCGATTTTTCAAAAAACCCACGCGTAATTTCGGATTTAATATGTCGTCTATCGAACGGATCGACTTTACGTGTTTTGAAGTTATATCTCGATACCGCAGTTTCGCTTTGTATCGATAATCGACAACTGCGTACTAACTCCCGCGTCGCGTCCTGCTGTTATAAAAAGTTGGCTTCGAATAAGTCTTCGTTTGAAATCGGCTTCGAATAAGTCTTCGTTTGAAATCGTCGAAGGTTAATTCAGCGCCTGTTCCTAGATGTGTTGCATAATGACCAGTGGGTGATAGGTAGTTGTACGCTGCGGAATATTGTATCTGTTTCACACGTGAAATTATATGATTTGTGTATAACTTAGTTTGATGTTGTTGGCGTTAATATGCCGGTAGGTTATTGTGATTTTTCGAACTGAGTGATTGCGTCGGTTCGTCGGTAATAAGGCGAAAAGATATGTGACATTTAAAAGTGTGTACAAAGATAACATTCCCAGGGTGTCTACCGGTAACGGAAGTAATGAATTTTACAAATGGGTAACGGAAAAGTAACGAATTTTACATACGGGTAACGAAAATTTTCCGAAGGCGGATTGAATCATTTAAACTCGCGCCTCTAAGCTCAGAGATTGCGATGGAGCGAGTTTCACGCAAGCGGCGCCAATTGCATAAGCTATATTTCCCCGTGCCCGACCTCGAGGAAATGCATACTGAGACAACCCTTAGTGTTATACATCGTTCAGCGTATATCTTCGGCATCAAGATGACTTTTAGTTTTGTGTGAAATAATTATGTGTTATATTAGGAAGCCTGACTTTTCGCGAGACGTTTATTCGTGAAAACTTCTGAAATTATTCAGAAACCTCGCATTTTTCGCATTTATTTGGAGACTATTAAATTGAAGTCCAGAAATAACGCTAAATAATTTAATGTCGCGATCTTGCGAAATGTTACCGTTTTGAAAAAGATTCGAAATACGTAGGCTGTAACTTATTTTAAAAATCTGTCTCGTAAATTTGCGACATCCAGTATGGTTAATTCGAAATTCCGTTAAATGTCGATTTTTCCTTCTAACTTGGGTTCCATCGGATATATTATAATCTAACCGGTTATTTCGAAAACTTGTATAACTTTTATAATTCGTGATTCGGATTTGAAAGAAAACGTGTCCTCTAGTCGTATTATTCGTGTAATCCTCTCCGAATAATTCTTAATATTTGATACCTACTTCGAACATTCATACTCAAGACGGCCGGCTGACCGCACGACTTGCCTGCGGGAATCTCGTCAAATGGACCGAGATCGACGTCAGTAGCGTAAAATCAAAAAACCCGTCCCCTATCGTGAACTTGTGACCACGAGGTCTGCGGGAATCCCGTCAAAGATGATTGGGCACCAATCACGAAACATTCCGAAACCTACTCGCTACTTTTCCCATGACCGTATACTTAAAAGCGTACGGGGAGCGAGAAGTGCATCTACCCACTTAGAAATGACAGCCTACGTAGCGTCGCGATACTAATTTCTCCTCGTGATCTACCCTGAACTGATGAGCTCCCAACCACAGCATAGGGACAGCGGGAATCACGGCGCCGGCCATACAACTTGTCCATAACTACTCGTGAATTTTAACCATGCCCAACCCTGAGCTTGCATCCACCAATCTGTGAGGACGAATAAACAATCGTTCAACGGCCGGGTGCGGCGCGGTATGCATAATATCGCGAGGACAACTTGAATCTCGTAAAACGGCTGAGAGCGGCAGCGATTGCGATACATCGCGATATTTCTCCGCATTCAATGACGAGAACAACTGTATTTTTGTCAAACGGACAGCAAGTGGCGCCGATTGCATAATAATGCTATATTTCCTCGCGCCCGACCTCAAAGACAATGGAAATCTCGTCGAACGACTAAAAGTGACACCGATTATTAAATCGCGATATTTATCAGTGTTCTATCGCGAAAACAACGGGAATCTTGACAAACGGGTGAGACCAGCGCCGATCGTGTAACATCTTGAAATTTCGCCGTACTTGACTGTGAAGACAGAATTCGGTTACAATCATGTAACGTCCCATAAATTTCGTCGTGATCTACCGCGGGGACAAAGGAAATCTCGCCACGGTCAAGAGCAGAGCAGAGTAACCTCTTGGCAATTATAAAAACGCCTTGTGCACAAGACGACATATTAGCTGAAACAACTCATTTGATAATACATTTCTAGTATTTATTTATTGTTTTTGAAATTGTTGTAACTCCCTAAGTGAATTGTATTTACCGCTTTAAACACAGTTCATTGCTCTCTTTCTCCACCGCGTGATGAGCCCATTTGCTTGCAGACCGCAGACGTATCTTGAATTCAAAGGTAACTAAAATTAACTAAAAGGTAGCTAAAAAGTAACTAATTTTTACTTCATCCTTAACAGTCGACACCCTGATTCCGCATATAACTGAGTCAGGAAGAGGCGCAACATTTGCATTTTGTAGTGTCTGTAGGTGTGATTTCAGTATCTCGCATATTGGAAAGGGGGACATTTCATTTTCCAAAATTAAGTTTTTTGTAAATACATTTCCTAGCATGTTAACAGACACTCAAGACAATTTTAATGAGGAAATGGATGCTTTACATTCCCAATTTTGTAACTTCCAACTTGAGGATGTGACATCTATTGAAGAAGAAGAAGAAGAGAGAATTGATGTGAAGTGGGCACTGGTAGGCCAAATGATATGTAGTGGTGGGGTACTCAAGTTATGCTTTCCATTCTGACCATTCCGCATAGTAATGCAGAGTGTGAGAGGATGTTCAGGTCATCTCTCTCTGACAAGACTTTGGACAAACTTATAACTCTGAAGTCGATTCAGAAAGAGAAGTGTTTTGAGCAAGAATATAGCAAGACCTTTATGAAGAGGGCAAAATCAGCCTCAGTCACCTGCAACAACGACCAATAATATGATCTTCGATACATATTTGCTGCAATGTCTTAGACTATGTATGTATTATGTAGCGTCCTCCCCCCCCCCCCCCCCCCCCCCCCCCCCCGTCGCCGCGTCGAATCTCCCGATTTTTCACTTTGAGAGGTTGGCAGGTATGCAGGTGTCACAGCAGCCAAAATGTGAAGTGGACAGCAATGGAACGTATTTTCCTACAGCAACAGTATTTGCAAATCGCACACTTCATACATTTTTTAAAGTCATTTTTGAAAGAAATTATAGATATTTATGAAATTATAGTGCAATTTGTCACTGCTATTGTCTATTCTCTATCATTTGAATGCTTATTTGTCACGATCGGTCGCTTGTGAGCGCCGCAAGAGGGATCTATACTACTGAAATAATATTTATGATGATTCTACAACGGTTGTAAGAAAATGCAGGTTTGTCTCGATGAAAAAATTTCCCCAAATGATATATAATTTGCTTTGTAGTGGTTTAAATAAGATGACTCGGACTGTACTCGGCGCTGGAGAGCAGTCAGTCAGTGAGGACCGTGTGGTCTAGAAACAGCCGCGAGCAGCTAGTGTTGTGTGAGTGACTGGCGCAAATTTATATCACCTCTAGAACAGTTGCATCTCCTCATGGCCTACTCTCGATGAATTTACCTACTCAGTTTACCGTTTCTCATCATCATCATCATCTTCTTCTTCTTCTTCTTCTTCTTCAAATATTGTTAACTAACTAAAGCCTGTTAACCATCGCTTGAAAGCCTGTTAACCATCTCTTCCACCCCCCCCCCCCAGGGGCTCACTTCTAGTGGGACGTGGGTTGGCGACCATGGGGCCCCAGCTGAGTCCGGCATTGCTTCCACTTACTAGTGCCGGGCTCCTCTCCGTCTCCTTTTCTGTCGACCTCACTTGGTCAACTCTTGTTCTCTTCTGACTCCGACGGTATTAGGGTATCCGAGGCCTAGGGAGTCTCTTCCATTCCCTCCTTAATTGGCCCTCGTCTCATCTTTTCTGATACTCTCCTTCTGCGAGGGGTCAGCCTTCTTCTTCTTTCCATGTTATCTCCTCCCTTCTGCTCAAAGCCCTCAAGGAGGCAGGGTGTATGTAGCCCCACCACTTCTGGTGCACCCTAGATATTGCTACACCCTCAGGGGCTGATGGCTGGTGAGTTCGGGAGTTGGCCACCCAGAGGGATTCCTGAGCTGGGTCCGGTTTTTCCCCTTTTATCCATTACCTGTGGGGCGGACCTTCTCCTCTTTCACTTTTCTATCTGCCTTTCCTCCTGTCCTTTATTTGCTTTATTCTATTTTTGTTTCCCATTTCTTCTTCTAGTATATAAGTTAGTAGTTCGTTTTAGTTATAGTTTACATTTTATTATCACCTCACGATCACCCAAACCATTAGGGGCCGATAACCTAGATGTTAGACCTCTTAAAACAACAATTATCATCATCATCATTAACCATCTCTTGATGAATGCAGTGCATTTGTCTGTTGGAACAGGCTAGATTAAAATGTGGCTTTTCACCGATGTCTCAGTCTCATTCATGGCTGTGAATATATGGAAGCTACTGAGGTATGGGTGGTGCTGAGTAATGGCCTTAGGGCACAGCTAGTGCCTGTGTGTACTGTGAAAAGTTCTACCCATAGGGTCGGTGCTATTGTTCTGACTCAGTGAGGAATGCAATGGCAAACTACCTCACTCCTCATCTTGCCTAGTACACCTCATTATAGTGCTGCCTATTGCGTTTTTTTGAGGATCCAACCAGCCTCTGGGCTGAGTACTAAACAAAGAGAGAACTAAATTCATAAATGAAAATTCCAGCAAATCTTCTAGGTATTGTTGGTCTGTTGCAAGGTTCAATCAGGTGTGCCAAATTGGACTCACCAGCAGGCTCTGAAGGAACTGATATCGCTATAGAAAGTCGATGCCACTCTATCGACTTTTCTAATAAAAATAAACTTTAACTCAGAGTTGGCGAACTTTTGTGATAATGAAGGTGAAACATTTCACGTGGCAACCATGCTGGATTGGTGAAACGTATTTTAATATGAAGGACACGGTCTGGGTTGGACAAAATTGTCCTTTATCCTTACCGATTTTCATTGACATCGCTCTAGGCATTTAGAATTTAATGGGCACAAACACGGACAAAAGGTGACCTCATAAGCCTATATTTTCATATGAAAAAAAAAAAGAAGACTAAAATGCCTTTTTTTTAGCCTATTTTCATTTACCAAAAAATAGGATTATGAGATCACCTTTTGTCCGTGTGTGTATGTGTACAGTACGTGTGTGTGTGTGTGTGAGTAGGCATGTGTGTGTATGTGTCCCCCTAATGAAATCTAAACGGCTTGAGCGATTTCAATGAAACACGGTAAGGACATAGTACAAATCGGTCCGACCACGACCGTGCCCTTCGAATTCTATTACGTTGCACCAATCCAACATGGTGGCTGTGCGAAATATTTCGCCGGCATTCTGTATCTCCGAAACTATCACTGATATCACCTTCAAATCTTGTACGGTGATAAAGGGCACTACTATACGTTTACGTATGGGTTTTTCATAAACCTGTTAAGTACAAAATGAAGTTCAAACATTTAAATAGACTTTTCTCGTGATTTAACCATCCGAGCGCAGTGAAACATGGTACAGAAAATGTTTATACACATTGTAATGCACTGACATCTACTTTAGTTCAATTGTTTGCATAATCTTAAGAGGGGGAGCGTGATGGCGCAGTGGCTTACCTGCTCGTCTTTCACCCGGACGGCTGGGGTTCGAATCCCGGTGACAGCGGGGTGGAATTTTCACCTGAAAAATCACGTGGCGTCAGGAAGGGCATCCGGCCCGAAATCCCCGGCTAAAACCAAAATGAGCCTGGTTGGCTCCGGCGACCCCAATGAATTGGGAAAAGCCGTAGAAAGTTTTAAGTTTACATAAACTTAAGATGGCGACTGTGCGAAATTTTAAAATTAAGTTTTAGCCTATTTTTATTTATGAAAAAAAAAAAAAAAAGACTTATGAGATCACTTTTTGTCCATGCGTGTGTATGTGTGTGCTTAGGTGTGAGTGTCCCCTAATAAAATCTAAACGGCTGGACCATGCCCTTCAAATTTTATTACGTTTTACCAATATAGCATGGCGGCTTTGCGAAATATTTTACCGGCATTCTATATCTCCGAAACTATTACCGATATCACCCTGAAATTTTAACGGTGGTAAAACGCAGTACTAAAAGTTCACTTATGCGACTTTCAAAAACCTGTTAAGTACAAAACGAACATGGCGGCCAAGCGAATTTGAACATTTAAGTGGAGTTTTCTTGCGATTTATCCATCCGAAGGCAGTGAAACTTGGCACAGCAAACGTTTATGCACATTGCAATGCAATGACATCTAATTTACTTCAATTGTTTACATAACCTCAAGATGGCGGCTGTGCGAAATTTCAAAATTAAGTTTTTATTTCTTGTGTCCTAACCATGCGATCGAAGACAACGTTTGAATAATGGACCAAGGCAATAATCGTCATCTAATAGTACATAACTCTATGGCCTACATATATAAAAATCCAATATGGCGACCATCCGAAATATTTAGACAGTTCTCAATATCTATTAATCTATGACAGCAATCAAACTGAAATTTTGTATGTTGATAGAGGCTCTAAATAAAACTTCACCTATAGGACGATCAATATCCTGATGAGTACAAATCAAACATGGCGGCGACGCGAATTTTAAATATTTAAATGGACGTTTCTACGTTTCTGGCGATTAAACCATCCGAGCGCAATGAAAGTTGGTACGGTATATGCTTATACAAATCTTAATCCACTGGCATCTAATTCATTTCAATTGTTTTCATAACTTCAAGATGGCGGCTGTGCGAAGTTTTATAATCTCGTTTTTATTTCTTGTGTTCTTATCATGCGATTGATGTTTGACTAATACACCTACACAATAATCTTCATGTAATAGCACGTACCTCTGAGGCCTACATCTATAAAAATCCAACATGGCGACCATCCGAAATATTAAGACGTTTCTCAATATCTACGAATCTATTACAGCAATCAAACTAATTTTTTGTATGTTGATAGAGGCTATTAACATAAGTAGGATATATGAAAATAGCCTATATAGTTCTTCACGGAACTACTTGTTTAATGTCCTGCAACGATCCTATATAGGGCATAGTCACTAGTTGCGGATCGGTCACTAGGTAAGGATCAGTTCGTCTGTACAGTTAGTTTCCAAAGTTACCGACAGGTGTCTCTTGTTGTATGTTCGGTGGCCACAGCAGCTAGGCTCTCTGTCGGTTGTGAGTGAGTAAAGCCTATTGTTAAGACGTATGAGGGTTTGTTCCAATTATTGGCAGAAAATTTAAGAGAAAAATAAGGTAAGTGAATTAAAAAATGTGTAATGACTTCTGTAGATACTTCAGAGCTCTCAAATTTACTTAAAATAAAGTCATAGGTATATAGTTTGTAGAGATAAATATAAGACTTCACATGAAGCTTTTAGTCTTGCCTTGCGGGCATGTTGTTGATTACCTTGCAGTGGAACCGGAAGCATGCCGGGGTGCGCGCTAAATTCAAATGCACTTCAAGTTTAAATACATTTTAAACTAAAATCTTGGTAATTCAAGTGTTCACAAATATTACAATATGTTTTAAATTCCATGCGAAAATATATTTTGATTATTTAAATGATGTATAAAACAACATAACTGACAATATTACCCAACTGATGAACCATTTTGGCCATTGGTACTTAGATTGTGAAATGATTTTAGATGACATTATTAAAAGGCTACATCTATAATACGGTTTTTAAATGATGATAATAATAATAATGACAATAACAATAATGCAATTTGAGTATGCCTAACTGCTCAGTATGGTAGATAACCTACCAAAAAATTGTCAGACCCAAAAAATATTAAAAAACTAGATATCCCAATAGTTTCTCAATTATTTGAATTTAGATGCCGAGAAGCTGCACTGACGAAGACCTAGCAAGGGCGCTGTTCGGGAAGGAGGTCTTTCTATAAGGGAGGCTCAAAGGACGTATTCGGTGCCATTCAACACGATTCGGAGGAGAGTGAATGGTTACGTTGATGTGCATTGCAAGAGACCAGGACCACAACCTTTCTTGGGTTCAGAATGTGAGAAAGACATTTATGAAGCAGTTGTGTAGTTGCAAAAAATGGGCCACTGTTTGAGCAGGAAGGAAATATTAAAACTTGCAGGTGCAATAGATGGCAAAAGAGAGGTGAAAGTTTTCAAGAGTTCCTGAGAGAAATGGAGGAAAAAGAAAAGAACGAATGAGCAAAAAGAAGAAAAGTCAAAGCAGTAGTGAAAGTTCTGAAAGTAATGACGATGAGAATGATGACACTACCTGTGGTGAATGTGGTGGGGGCATTTCAAGATGATTTTAGAGGAGAAAGATGGATACAATATTAAACAAAATTTGGCAAATGATGCTCAGCCAAGAAAGTTTCTATGTACCAAATGTAAATAGTAGGCTATTGAACAATGAACTGCAGTGTTTAAAGTGACTCAAATTAAAGATCTTCTTGTTTATAACATGTACTTTTGATTCTTACAAGTGAAAATTAGGTTTTCATTAATCATTTAAACATAGAAAATCATATTTTAAAAAAATCGTCAATTTTGATCCAAAATTAGTCCCTGTCACTATTTGTGGATCACATTGCTTATCTTTTCTATGGGGTGTTATAATCTCATCCGCAATGCATTTATATGATTCTTGTGTTATTTTCTATTAAAATATAGAATATACAATGTTTTTGGTTTACTGATCCTCAACCAGTTCCTGGGGTCTAATTGTGGATCAAATGTCACTTTTTAAATTTCTAAAAACCTATTTACTGAATGGACGTTGTTGTAAATGTAAGTGGCCTTAAATTATTGTAGAGGGGTCAATAAATGAATTTTAAGTGAAACTCGGTTCTCAACTTAATTTCCATCTCCGATGTCAGCATATATGCTTAGGTAGATCCAGAACTAGTGACCTTACCCTATATTAGAGTAACTCTGCGATAGGGAATATGTTTGATTGGCCCTGATAGGGAAGAGTGAGTGGTAGACAGACGTAATACAGTTGTTGATGTACCGCTTTCAGTCGGGCCATTCAGTTAGCCTAAAAGCAAGATTGGCACAACCCCACCTCAATGAAGAGGGGATTTTTGAAAATGCGAGAGTCTCCATGTAGCCTATTGATGATTTCCATGAACTGACAATATGAACCGTTATCAGTCGGGCCATTCAGTTAGCTTAAAAGTAAGACTGGCACATTAAACTTTACCACAATGAAGAGGGGATTTTTGATAATGCGAGAGTATTTATGTATTGATGAGTTTCGTGAACTGACGGAGTGGAAAAAAGGTTCGCCCATGGGAATTCCTGGTTTATCGTTTATCTCTTCATTTTTCGACAAATAGATAACGAATTTATAGCGATGCTTCAATTAAATCAATACGCCCTGATAACAACAATGGTTACAACCTCCAACTTATGGTCATAGGAAATTGTCACCAAGCCTTGTAACAGGAGTCAGGGAATCGATGGAATTAGGGCTGTCAACTCAGGATGTTATATTTCTAAATAGGCTACTTCTGAAATCCTCCAGGGTAAATAAATCAGTAACCTCTAGTATTATGCCCAAACATTCTTATGTTATTTAATTATTTCTAGCCTATTTTCATGTATGAAAAAATATACCCATGAGATCACCTTTTGTCCGTGTGTGTGTGTGTGTGTCCCTAATAAAATCTAAACGGCTGAAACGATTTCAATGAATCTCGGTAAGGTCATAGTACTATTTTGTCTAACTACGGTGATAAAAGACACTACTAAAAGTTCACTTAGGCTATGTGACTTTCAAAACCCTGTTAAGTACAAAACGAACATGGCGGCCAAGCGAAGTTGAAACATTTAAATATACTTTTTCTCGCGAGTTAACCATCCGAGTGCTGTGAAATATGGTACAGCATATGTTTATACACATTGTAATGAACTGACATCTAATTTTGTTCTAATGTTTACACACTCCAAGACGGAGGCTGTGCGAAATTTAAAAAATAAATTTTTAATTCTTTGTGTCCTAATCATGCGATCGAAGTCAACGTTTGAATAATGAACCTACGCAATAATCGTCATCTAATAGAACATAACTCTATGGCCTACATATATGAAAATTCAAAATGGCGATCCATCGGAAATATTTAGACGGTTATCAATATCTACTAATGTATGACAGCAATCAAACTGAACTTTTGTACGTTGATAAAGGCTATGAACTTAAGTTCACTAATAAGACTTTCATTAACCTGGTAAGCTCAAATCCAACATGGCAGCGACGCGAATTTTAAAATATTTAAATGGACGTCTCTCGCGATTTAACCATCCGTGCGCAGCGAAACTTTGTACGGTAAGTGCTTATACAAATACACACATCAAAAAAAGTTTTGCATCACCTCGGTTCCCAGATCTCCGGCATATAGACGTTGACTGTGTATATTGTATCCAAGATACAGTCCCTTTGACTGTTCATAGATGTCACTAAAACTGCTCAAAGATGTAAACAACCATGCATGAGCAGGGCCTATTAGACGGAGGGGGTACGACAGCCGATCAGTTCCAGTCATTCCACCAGGACGAAGGTACGCTGCTCATGTTGTCTGTAGTTCTACCATGCCTAGAAGGTCAATACCGCAGTTCGATCGCGTCCGCATTGTTACTTTGTGTCAAGAAGGGCTCTCAACAAGGGAAGTTTCCAGGCGTCTCAGAGTGAACCAAAGCGATGTTGTTCGGACATGGAGGAGGTACAGAGATACAGGAACTGTCGATGACAGGCCTCGCTCAGGCCGCCCAAGGGCTACTACTGTAGTGGATGACCGCTACTTACGGATTGCCGCTCGGAGGAACCCTGACAGCAATGCCACCATGTTGAATAATGCGTTTCGTTCAGCCACAGGACGTCGTGTTTCAACTCAAACTGTGCGCAATAGGCTGAATGATGCGCAACTTCACTCCCGACGTCCATGGCGAGGTCCAGCTTTGCAACCCCGACACCATGCAGCGCGGTACAGATGGGCCCAACAACATGCTGAATGGACCCCACGGAATTGGCATCACGTTCTCTTCACCGATGAGTGTCGCATATGCCTTCAACCAGACAATCGTCGGAGACGTGTTTGGAGGCACCCTGGTCAGGCTGAACGTCTTAGACACACTGTCCAGCGAGTGCAGCAAGGTGGTGGTTCCCTGATGTTTTGGGGTGGCATTATGTGGGGCCGACGTACGCCACTGGTGGTCATGGAAGGCTCCGAAACGGCTTTACGATACCTGAATGACATCCTCCGACCCATAGTGCAACCATATCGGCAGAATATTGGAGAGGCATTTGTCTTCATGGACGACAATTCTCGACCTCATCGTGCACATCTTGTGAATGCGTTCCTTCAAGATAACGACATCGCTCGACTACAGTGGCCAGCATGTTCGCCAGACATGAACCCTATCGAACATGCCTGGGATATGTTGAAAAGGGCTGTTTATGGACGTCTTGACCCACCAACCACTCTGAGAGATTTACGCCGAATTGTCGTTGAGGAGTGGGACAATTTGGACCAACAGTGTCTTGATGAACTTGTGGATAGTATGCCACGGCGAATACAGGCATGCATCAATGCAAGAGGACGTGCTACTGGGTATTAGAGGTAGTGGTGTGTACTGCAATCTGGACCACAAATGCTGAAAGTCTAGCTGTATGATGGTACAACATGCAATGTGTGGGTCTCATGAGCAATAAAACGAGCTGAAATGTTGTTTGTGTTGATCTCTATTCCCTTTGTATTTAACGGTTCCGGAACTCTTGGAACCGAGGTGATGCAAAACTTTTTTTGATGTGTGTATTAATCCACTGACATCTAATTTACTTCATATGTTTTCATAGCCACAAGATGGCGGCTATGCAAAATTTTAAAGTGTCCTTTTTATGTATTTTGTCCTAATCATGCGATTGAAGTTTGAATAATACACCTACGCAATAATAATCTTCATGTAATAGTACATAACTCTATGGCCTACATATATAAAATCCAACTAGGTGAGCATCCGAAATATTTAGTCAGTTTTCAATATCTACGACTCTTTACAGCAATCAAGATGAAATATTGTATGTTGATAGAGGCTGTTAACATAAGCAGGATTGCTGTCATAAATAAGTAGATATTGAGAACAGTCTAAATATTTCGGATGGTCACCGTGTTGGATTTTTTATATGTAGGCCATAGAGTTATGTACCATTAGATGACGATTATTGCGTAGATTCATTATTTAAACGTTGATTTTGATCGCATGATTAGGATACAATAAGTAACAACAGTGGCGTGCGCAAGGGGGGCTCACGGGGGTCATGACCCCCCCCCCCCCCAATCTGCGTCTAGGAATTCGCCCGTATTTATTCCCTTTAATGCCGTAAAAGTTGAGCGAAGAAATAAAAAACGAATTTTACAAGTGAAATCGGTATAATGAGTGCGGAACGGACGGAGAACTGCGAGAAGTGCTCATGCCCTACCTTACCGTCTTTGGCCATCCTGAATTTAGCCGTAATTCTCTGCGAACTATCTGTTCCCTCTCTCTCCCTCCGACAGGAACACAGCGCGACTTGTAGCGTCGCTCCGCCTGCACCACCTCCCCTCCACATCCTACTTCCCCGCCAGCAACGGCAGTGACAGAGCAGGACAATGCAAATGCAAATGTAAACAATGTGTGATGATTTTGTGTAGTGAAAGTAGTTTTGTAGTGTCAGAGACATGTAAGATTCTGTAAAATATGCATATTAGTGGAAAGTGCATTTGAGTTTGAGTTTGTGTCGTTGAGCGAGAAGCAGAGAGCAACGTAAAAAAATTACTGTGACTGTCGGCAAACTGATGAAGAATCCGGATGACTGATTTGATTTGTGTTGTGTTTTTGGCTAATCTGTCCTGTAGTTATACGTGAGGTTAAGCACGCCAAGGATTTTCCTACAAAATGGTGAGTTTTGAATCCAAACCAGCTTTTGTGTGTTTCGTGTTTGTTGAACTGTGCCATCAATGTGAAATCATAACATCGACAGTACCAACACCATCGTCACTGATCATGCAACTCGCTGTTTACTTTGGCGATTTGTGCCCAATTTGCCGTATGAAAAATTAAAAAATCGTTTAATTAGGTTCACCTCCCACGAAAAAGGGGTCGTATACGTCACAGGTACGCTACGTGCACGATATCGTTGGTTCATTACAACAATTTGAATACAGTATGGTATGGCCACCCCTCATTATTCCCGTTTTCAACGGGGTCTGGGATGAGATGGGATGTAAGTCATTGTGGCAGGTGTTTTTTGTGGCCAGATGCCCTTCTTGACACCAGCCTCATGAGGGGAGTTAATGAAACATGAAATAAATAATGATGGGCAACGATGTGGAAAGAAGCGGCCGTGGTGGTGTATTCTTTGGAAAACACGGTTAGACAGAGTGAGCTTTTGCTTCTCTTTGCTTTATTTCATTACTTCCTTTTTTTCGCAAACACCAACAGTGACCTTCTGGTTTCTCTTTGTTGGTATACTTTGCTTAAACTACCTTTGAGTCTGTTCTAGATATATATCTTCCATGACCCACCAAGCGTCATCTAGCAGCGAATCTCTGAAGTTCCTCAATTTCTCCATGTACATGTACACCAATCTGGCCACCAGATCTCGTCGCTATCGCCAGCTATCATCTCTGTGATCAAGAGGACTTCGTATACTTTCTCATCCACCAGGCTTCGCTAGTGACGCCTGCTATCAACTCTTTGAAGACCATTTCATCAAGAGAATTAATTTTTACAATGTTGGTTATTCTTATGTATATTCCTTTGTCTCATACCCCCACTCTTTTCCCTTCCCTGGTATCTCCGTGCTTCGTTGAGCTGGCCTCACTTGTGCTACAGTCGTCAAGACTTCCAGTCGGAGCTTACCTAGAGCTCGTCTCCTCTCCTCGAGAGACAAACTTTCAAATTGGACGCCATGTCCAGATCGTAACTAACGGTCAACTAGAATCGCCGTTCATCAGAAATGAGCTAAGAACTACTTCAACGTTCTTCAACTCATTTTAATTGCTTTTAAATAGCTACATGCTTTTTAACCATCATTTACAGACAGTGCGATATTACTAAATGTGGGAAATAACCAGCTTCGCGGAATTTTCGAGGTCCGGCTTTGTCTATCTAAGCTAATCTTAACATGAAGCAGCATTTCTTATGCAAATTAACTGAGATTATTTCTCACAACGTGGGACATCTTTAAATTACCCACTGTCTGTAGAAAACTTAGCTCGTTCCACCGCTGGACTTTTTCTGTCAATTTCAACAGTTATGATTGTTCTGGAATTTTCCATGCCGAACAATTCATCTATAAGTTAAACCTTCTAGTATTTTCCTCTCACATATGGGAATACTTTTTCTAACCAAGGAATTTTCCTTGTGAACAGTTAATCAACACCTAATTTTTCTTCCTCCGTTGGAATTTTTCTGCTGCATTCAACTATAACCTACAAATTTTCAACGCAATAGACTCTCGCAATTCTAGTGCAACTAGTTATTTTTCACCATTGCAATAACTTTCCTAGCTATAAACTTTCTGTCCTACAATAGTGAACTTTTCAACCACGTCAATAGACTATAGTGAAACAGTGCTCGTTCGATTTCTCATCCGCGTCGCGCTCGTCCGAAATAAATAAAATAGGCCAAGAACTTTCTCTACAAAGTTCCTAATTCCTCTTCTCAACCCCTCTTTACTAACAAATTAGGTTAATCTTTAAATTTATGTATTTTGCAACGAGGCTTCGCCAAACCATAGGCGCCCACCCAACTTTCTCCACTTACCATTTATTCACTCTGTATAAATATCAGCAGTTAGAAACAGCTTATTAATCTATTTCTTTTATTGCTAGCACAAGAATTGGTTATTGTCTACCAAACCTTTCATTAATCTCTTTAATCCAGGTTTCACGAAAGGGTAACTGGCCCCATTTTTTCCTCGTGATCCTGATTAAATATAGAAGTTCTAGAAACTTCCTTTTATTTTTTCTCTTCAGGTTTCACAATAAGTGACCTGCCCTATTTGTATAACCTCTAAAAGTAATTCTGTATCAATATAAGAAGTTATAGAAACTTCTATTTCATTTCTCCCTGTTTTTTTGTTGTTGTTAGTTTCGAAGTTGTTATTTGTTCATATTTCTAAGATGCCAATCTAGAAATTCCTAAAGTACACATCTTGTACTTGATTTATTGTTTAACTTTAATTACGTTAATTATCTTTAAATTTTCTATTTATTAATCTTAGCACCATTTCAAAATCTCATGAAGATTTTAGTGCTTATAAAGGGTTCCAAACCAAAAAATTGTCAATTGCCTGGTGCAAGCTTTAAATGATTTTAGGAGGTCTGCGACCCCAATTGTTTATAAAATCAAATTACATATGTGTCAAATTGATTACACTTTTTGCATTGTTAAATAAATCCAAATTTATCCTTTTGCTTTATCATTTCTCTAAAATAACGATTAGGCAAGATCCTATCTTCCCCTACTCTTCCTATGGGCTTAAATTTAAAAACCTTACAAATAAAATTAATAACGGTTCCCCTTTTTGTTGCATTTGAGCAAGAATTGTTAGTCACAAACTTATTAAAGCCTCTCTTAGTTTCGATAGCTAATTCTAACTGGCCAGTAAGGCAGTAGGTGTCGTCCCATCAAGATTATTGAAACGACGAGGCCTATCCTCAAAATTCCTAATAATCGTAATGTGGCCTGCCCCATTAGATGCGTTCAGATTGTAGGCTCCTGTTCTTGTATGTGTCATCGGTGATGTGTATGTTTGGACACGTGGATTAGCTGAGCTCAAATTTGGATTAATTTGATACTGTGGACTACTATTTGCCATAGGAGTTTCATGTGAAGTGAGATTAATCTCCTTAATCGTGGTTTGGAAATCTGCGATCCAATTTACCCTTAATTTATCCCTTAACTTATCCAGATCTATACCGTCCCCAATTGTTAAACTCTCAAGTTGATCTCTGATTTGGTTGATTTCCGAAGTCTTTTTCTCACGCAATTCAATTAATTCCGTTTTGCCTTGATCAAATTTTACCTCTAAAGTTTGAATTCTATCCTCCATGCTATCATGGTTTGTAGTTTGATTGGACTGAATAACATTCAACCTTTTTATCAGGTCCTCCCTTACATCTGTGATTTCCTTGCTACATCTAATTTCACCATCTACAATGTTCTTATTGACCTCTAATTTGAAGTCTTTAAAGTAGTCTTCATTTATTTTAGTCATCTTTTGCCTTAAAGTGACTACATTCTCGTTTATGATTCCCTTTATATCGACATCAAAGTCGTCTTTAATAAGTTTATTGTGGTCCCTAACTTGTGTTTGCAACAACAATAACTCTTCTTTTAAGTTTTCTAAAGATGCTTGGGTGTGAATTGTGTCATTTGACACTTGTAATTGAAGTGCTTCAATATTATTTTTAGATTCTCTCTTATTATTGGATAATTCTAATCACATTTCTAGTTGAAATTTGTTATTAGATTGTTCAGCTTCATTCAACTGGACCTGTAACAATTTCTGACTGGCATCTACTATGTCTATCTTGGTTTGTATATTTGACTGTGACGATTGCATCAGATTCTGGGTAGATTGCATATGGCTTTGTGTTGATTCAATTTTAAGTAAATTTGATTCTGTTTTATCTAGGCTAGTTTTAATTTCGCCTAGTTCTGTTTCGAGATTATCCTGGCTAGTTTTAATTTTGCCTAGTTCTGTTTCAAGATTATCCTGGCTAGTTTTAATTTTGCCTAGTTCTGCTTCAAGATTATCCTGGCTAGTTTTAATTTTGCCTAGTTCTGTTTCAAGATTATCCTGGTTAAGTTTAACACAATCCTGACTGAATTTAATGCTATCCTGGCTAGTTTTAATTTTACTTAGTTCTCGTTGATGGTTATCTTGACTAGATTCAACTTTACCTATTTTCAATTGAAACTCATCAACTGTGGATTGAAGTTTATTACCGCATAATTCTAGCTTCATTTGTCCAGTTTGAACTTCTCCTAAGTCCGTTTGTACTTTATGAATGTCTGTATGGGCTTGTTTTACGTCCACTTGGACCTCATCTACTGTTTCATCTACCCTATTCACTTTGGTTTCTACTCTTTTAGAACTATTTTGTATTTCCTTTAATGTGCCTTGGATGCCCGTAATATCTTGCCTTTGACTCTCGGCAACTACATCTTGTATAAGACTTTTACTTGTATTTGTCCAATGATCATGTATGGCATCGATTTTATTTTGTAGCATACTGTAAAACGACTTAAGGTCCACTACCTCCTCTTCTCCAGACATGGTATAATTAATATAATTCACTAAAGACAAACAACGTGTGTATCACTATAACTAAGCAAAGCACGAACATTCCAATGAAAACCACTGCCACATGGGAATTTATTTAATGTATTGCATTACCTTATAACTAGGCTAACTTAAACATAACTAATAATAAAGTCAGCTATAAATATGAAATTTTCCACTCCTAAACGTGTGATGTTTTATATCGACGATAATAATATTAAAGATCCTAATTTGACCATAATTTAAATGAATAAAAACCCTCCTAAATTACGATGAGTTCATGAATGCTCATCAGCCGGATTTTACTACACCATGCACTGTGTATGCAGCTCAAACGTGAACTACATCAAATGCCTCAGTCGACCAAACACGTCAGTAAAGATTCCGTAGTATTCCTTTCACTGTTCATGTTCTAATCGAATATTTATTACAAACTAGCGTAGCACCACTATTAATAAAAAGAAAATCTATTAATGGTTGCGTATCTACATGTATGCCACGCAAATTGAGTGTCCTCATATACGCTTTGTTCACAAGTGAATTCCGACATTTTGTGCTAAAAATGTCAGTACACCATTACTTTCTGACGTTCATTCAAAGAATTCGCAATGATCGATATAATGGCGTCAGAGTATACCCATTCATGACGCCTTCCACGTGTTTGACAGCAATGTCAGACACTAGCATGAAATGGCGTCATTCACCCGGCCTATAGAACCATCATGGAGTATGACATCTCTGTCTAAGTCCCCATAAGCTATGGCTCTCTCTCTGGTATTCCAGTTATATCTCTTCCAAACATTGGTCTCAAAAAAACCATGGAATTTAATGGTACTCCAGTAAATTCTCGCCCCTGAACGTTGGAAGCCATATTCTATGTACCCGAAATACCTACCATCAGCATGTTGGAATTCCACGAAGACAACTGGGTCGTAGAGCCTGGAAACCCCGGCTAGAAAATTTGCCAGATTCTACCCAACATAAGACGAGGAAATGGGGTACAGGAATTCCCAACTGAGACTACGTTAAGAAAAACCATGGTGAACGACATAAGAAAGCTCAAAAGCACAAGAATAACGATGAACGCAATCTCTGGTGTGTGGGAATACCACTGAAATACCCACCACTGGCCTTCTTAACGTGTTCTCTTATCGTTTCTATAAAGTACCACACTTCGAAGATTTTAAATGGATCAAAAAAAAATTATTCAGGAAAGGAAAATATAGTGGAAGTCATTATATTATAATTTAAGGCAGTGTGCCCAACTTCCATCCGAAGTTTCAAGAACATGGGAGAAAAAAATGCCAGCCCCCACATTCATCAATGTTGTTGGCTGCATTTTACCCAAGTATGAGTGAACACAAATCATATACATGGTTCAACATAAATGTTGACAGCAATTGGAACATTTAAATATAAACCCTGGAAATTTTCATATTTACAAGACATACATCAATTTATACCCTGATTTTTTTATTTAAAGCTATAATACAAATGTACAGTTATTTTGTAACACCTTCTTAGTGTTTTTTTTATAGGATTCAGAAGTGACATCTTCCATGTGTTTTATTATAATTGTGTTTGCTGTGTTTTTCTGATTTTATTTATCTCTTCTGACCGAGCAATAAAGCTAAGCCAAAATTAACTTCTTTAATTTTATTTTACATCCCTTTAAATGAACTGTCCTCACCAGACCGGAATTAGTGATTGTTATAACGCCTGTTAAGCATTGCATTGATACAGATGGTCGAAAATTTTACCAGGTAGGTTTAATTCAACATGCCTAAAATGCATGATTTCCACAACAGATTATTTACTTGAACTGATACTGAAATAAACTGCCCTAATTTCACAATCTATCTGAGTGGATTACTTTCCATACTACAACTTGGAATATTCCATTGAATACCCTTTTAATAATCAAGGACATTAGCCTTTACATGGCTTTGCCATTAAATATCATGCTACACTAAGCATTCATATCATTTATATTATCAGGCACTACTACTATACCTTTAGCGCTTCAATTAATTATCTTTCTTGGTGAACAAAGAATTCGGCTTAGTTGACAGATCACATTCACAATGAAATATAGTTGCTAAAATTATACAAGTTTCTTTACAGTTCCATTAATCACTGTTAAATTATTATTTCATTTGCTCATATGTTATTATTATTCACGATCAATATGCATAGCTTTCGATAAGTGTTAAATAACAATTGCAGCTTTGGCGATATATCTGCTTCCGCATAAATCTAGTCTGGGATTCGCGTTAATAACATAGGGTGAATGTATTCAAATGTCTTCAAACTGTGTTTAAAACATCTGTCTAGTCCATCAATAATGGATCTTGATCGAATCTATTAAAGCAAACGTAATGCAGAATCTCAAAAAAAAAATTACGTTAGAAAGTACCTGGATCAAGTCAAAATTCGGAATAAATTCCTAGCAAATCAAAACAAATCCGCTTTCTTCACTGAACCTGCTTCATAAAGCTTACTACAGTATTCAAAAATCAACCTGAATACTGAAATTTCACTTTCGAGTGTATAACAGTCTTCTTAGTAGACTTACGGGAGTGGACACTCCAAATTGAGTCTACCCAAACTCGAGTAATGTCATATGAAGGCATAAAACTAGTGTTCATTTACAATATAAATCAAACTCGAAAAATGATGAATCTTGAGTGGCCTAAAGTTCCTCTTCTCTACATTAAATAAATTCCCCATAAAATGAACTTGAATTTACAGTAATCAAAAGAAAATTAAACTATAATACATTTAATTACAATGGGTGCATCCTTTTAGTAGAATCAAAACCCTGTCCAGAATAGAATCAGTCATGACACTAGGATCAAACCTAAACTCCATTCTTAGACATTCTACGAAAAATTCTATATATAAAAAATGTGGCAGGGTGACAACGTTAGAATAAACATGCTTAGCTACGATTGAAGATGGTTAATTCTGTACCTTAGATGATTCTTGTAGATCCCGAAAGAACACAGTCATGTCCTTCGTGACTGTTCCCTCCATGTAAGCAATAGAAGTCTTCACTGTCCAGGAAATCGAGAAACGAACCCTGGATCTCCAGACATCTCCCATCCTGACTGAATGTTCCACTCTAATACCAACGACAGTTCCTTTCATCTTCGGATAACGTCCTACCAACTGCAGCACGCAGTGATGTCTATAACGGCTCGAACACCAAAGTTCACTGGCCTCGCGCAATCGGGTCATTTCGAAACACACTGTATTATAATACAACAGCTGTGTTCACACTCACCAGCACGTGACTTCGCTCGTACAGTGACACTCATGTCTATATCGCCTAACCGCCCATGGTTAAGTTACTAAAACACATAGCAGCCTTTCCTCTCTACATGAAATTGCTCAACATAAGTGCAAGGTCACAGATATATGAGTTAGGCCCTGTATATAATGAAGTATATTCAATATCCAAGCACTCGTATTGAGAAATGCTTCTCAAATGGAGGGCTAATTGTTCTAACAACACACACGAGGTGAGTGTATCGATACGGCCAGTTCCAATGCGAAGAAATTCTACTGAATGAACATTATAATTGTATGCTTGTAAAAGCAAGTATCCACCTTTCACGAACACTATACGGCTGGTCTATAATGAACAGTTATCTAACAAGACAAGCTGCATTTTCATTTCGATCGCAATGGCCTAATCGGTACTGAAACTGGAGTCCTTTACGACACTAAGGAAACTCCCTTACTGTGCAAAAGTGGTACACTACTCAAAACGAACTTTCATTCACGGTTCACGTGACATTGGCCGCCGGTCACCGGTGTATTCGTGCGTGGTATAATCCAATCTACTCTCCCCGTTGTTCAAGCCAGATCGCGACTGCGGGTTCACCTACCTTAGCGCCACGAGTGGTCAAAACTGGAACTGATAAGATGCAAATACCTTATTTCCGTGTTCCTAAGAATTCAATTATTTGAAAGTAGTTAATAATCCAACACCTGCTATAATTACAGACATGTTAAAATACGCCAGAACGTATAAAAAACTTGAATTCCCATCCAAAGGGCATAATTTATCTCTCGTTGCTAGTCGATAAAATAATCAATACCCCTAACCAATCAGCTGTTACAACAGTACATGCAACGCATGCGCCCCGCTTCTCTCGTCGTGATCGCTATCGAAAGTCAACTTGTGGGTCGCGAAACATATGTTCCTGACTCTCCCTTCATGTTCACAAGTAATTACATATTACCTTCCCATAAAGGCATTCCAGTCATGAGAATGAGGGTACAGTACCAACTCCTCTCGCTCGCAAATAGCCCAAGCTCTAGCTGCGTTTCCTGTTAGCTGTTTTCAGGTCCCCACTCACTTTAGTGATTTCACGGGCTTTGCGGTGACACCTTTCTCCAAAAATTAGTGGTATTTGATATTGGACTTTCGTTCTATTATCCACACTTGTTCCTCTGTCCGAAACCCACTTCCCTTTACTTCTTTATTCATCTTCCATTGTGGGTAAGGTTAATTCTTAGCAAAAACCTACCCACGTGGCCTGTCAGAAGGTACCGTCGCAGTATTTGTCTGCAGTCGATGGGGAACCCACAGAAAACTATTTCAAGGACGGCCGACTGTGGGACTCGAACCCACGTCTACCGAGTCCACAGATAGTTTGGCCGCATTGTCTAGCACGGCGCGTTAGCTAGCGTAGCTATTGCTGTCAGTACTTTGATTACAGTATAAATTTGCTGTCTGCAGAGACTTTTGGGATACAAGATGCCCAGTTGTCATGCTTAGGTAATAGATTTTTCTAGTTACTCTAAATTGCTATGTCCTATGTGTTTGTTTCATAGAAAGTAGAAATACAGGCGAGCTCACAGTCCTCTCCATTGTTAGTTTCTGGGCTGTGTCTACCGCCTCACACCAACCAATAGTAATCGATCGCACGAACCGCTTGCTATCAGTATCCAGTATCATACATCAGTCGCGGGTTTCCTTCAGGGAATAAGATTGATGGCAACATAGCTCACTCGATTCGATTAAAAAATCAGCATGACAGCCATGAACCGCCCACTAGATTTAATAGATCTCGTAGCATATTTCGTGAGGGGTGCGGAGTATCTAACCGCCTGCCCGCTGTGATTTATTCTGGCGTCGCTGTTTCCAGCGGGTGAGATAAAAGTGGCCCAGTATCCAGCCAAATTCAAGTGCGATTAGAATGTAATTGTTGCATGACCCATTTTTAGCCTTCTTTCAACTTTTACACAAAAATTGAAAGTAGACTTATGAGATCTACACGGGTGAAATGCCCGTGTGCCTATCTGTGTGTTTGTGTGTATGTCAGTGCCCCCTATCAAATCAAATTACGACTAAACTAATCATCGGTTCTCTACCATATTATAGAAAAATATAGCTTCATTTAGGAAACATCTTGTGCACAAACTATAAGATCATCAGCCCGAACATTTCAAGATGGCGACCATGTGAAATACGCAAACTTTATAATCCATAACTAATTATCCAATGAATCAACATTCACATTATTTGGCATTCGTTAATTTTTGTCAACGTAAAAACAACACAAGACTGTACTGTATGTTGCAAGAAGCCACCATATTGAAGTTATAAAAACAAAGAACTCTATACACTTAAGAGCTACCGCAATAAAAAATAGTGACAAAGTAGGACCATATATGACCTTCTATGTCCAAAGCAAAAGAACAGACTCTCAATACATTCAAGATGGCGGCTGTGGGAATTATTAGAACATTAAAATCGACAACTCCGAATTAAATTGGGTAATTAAGGTGAATCTTGCCATAAGGTGAGTATCGTATTAGGGCTCTCACATGCGTTAGTCAGAAGACTATCACACTGAACATAGCGCACAGCGGCTATCTTGAAATATCACAATAAATTAATAACTTTCGGTATTCTAGAGCTAGGCTTATAATAACGAAATTTAGAAGAGAAATAGAACCTTATAAGTCACTTTCATATGATCAAAGAAAAAGAACAGTAACTCTATAGATTCAAGATGTCGCAAAGCCCCTAAAGAATCAACAACAACAAACATGCATTTAAGAAGCCACCAGGTATCATCTGTCATTCACTCCGCTGGGACCACAGAGTGAGTCCATATGCTCACTACTCAAACTATCTCCGGCCAGGAGAACGGATAATAGATTCTTTACACACCTAAATTACGATTATTGCTGTTAAACTAAATCCACTACATTTTTCTCGTCGAAGGATTTGCTGACAGTGATTTCTTACTATAGATTCCAATATTAGTAGTAGTTAATTCGTCACGGTTTGTCGAGTTAGTATTGTTTTTTTTTGTATCGCTTATCCTCCCACTTGCTTCACCCACGGACTCTGCAAGGGATCATTCCTCTACCGCCGCAAGGACGGTGTCTGGGAGCTGAACACACTTTGTTAGCAGACACAACTGGGGATGGTGACAGGCCGATCGCCAAGGGAATGGTCAGGGAAGGGATTTTGGAAGAAATTTGGTCGTGGACCTGTTGAAAGGAACTGTCCCAGCATTTACCTGGTGGGGAAAATTGGAAACCACGAAAATAATTTTCAGGACGGCCGAGGTGAGATTCGAACCCACTCTCACCCGATGCCAGCGAGGAACGAGCTAGCGCGTTAGCGCTCTTCGCCATTGTGACCGGTATTAGTCAAATATAATCAACTGCTTGTGGTTTAGAGGGTAAGGCTGCCCTCCATTTTTCTGTCATAGGTCTTTTGTTTCTTTACTTCTGTGACAGGGAGATGACCTAGAATTTGTTGTCATAAACTTGATGTATTCTATGAACCCATCGGCGATAGCTAGTATAAACAAGACCACGTCGTGGTCATCAATTTTGAATGTTTGTGTGGAATCTGTGGTGTCAATACCAGGACTGCTTGTCGGTCCTTTCAACTTCTGCGCCAATGATACATGGGACGGATATGCATTTGCACTTGACCACCTCGTTGTGTAGTGGCTAGCAATACTTAGTTGTCACCTCTGAGGTATGGGTTTGATTCCCGGCTCTGACAATGAATTTAATTCTGGCCTGAAGGCTGGAACCAGGTACGCTTAGCCACGGGAGGCAGAAATCCTAGAAGTATATTTTAGTGGTTACACACTTCTACTCCAACCAAATGCCGCATAAGTCGGAATGGTTCCTCATTCCCAATCCTAGTCTCAATTTCACACACATACTCTACTACAGACACCACAGTAACACGTGGGGCGTGGTGGCGCAGCGGTCAAGCTGTTGGCCTCTCACCAAGGTGGACTGGGTTCGATTCCCAGTCAATACATGTCAGATTTTCGAGGTGAAATGCCATGTCCAGTGGTTCGGATTCCACGTAAAAAGGAGGTCCCGTGGCTCATATTCACAAGATTCTCAGTCACGTAAAACTACAACCTTCCTTTTCACAGTAACACAGGTCATGAGACGAACTCCCACTCATGTACACCTGATGACCTCGATATCTCCAGCTCCTAAATGAAGCAACAATGACTCTTTTAATATCAGCCAGAGCATTGCGGCGCCTCATGAATTCCTGAGAATGTTGAATAGCAACTTCCTGCTGTGCTCACCAGGAGTGAAGAGTAATGTTATAATACGAAATGAACGGTAAAAGATTTCGTTTGCTTTTTTCACAACGGTTACAAATTCGAATAAGTCCCACAGTGAATTTAACCAGCATATGTTGTGTTTGAGTCCTCAGTCTTTTGACTGGGTTGTTGCAGCCTCCATGGCTCCCTGTCCCGAGCTAATCGTTTCAACTCTACCACATCCTACATCCGAGGAAATCTTTTTAACGTATTCTAACCTTGGTCTAACCCTACCTTTCTTATCCTCGACCCTCCTCCATCACTAAGTTTGCCATCCCTGGGTGTTTTAATGTGTGCCCTACCAACCTATCACTTCTCTTCATATCAATCACCAAATACATCTCTCCTCCCCCCCCCCACTCATCACAATGCCTCTTCATTTGTTACTCTATCTACCCATCTGGTCTTCATCATTCTCCTATAACACCACATTTCAAACGCTTCAATTCTCCTCTTTTCTGTTGCACCCACAGTCCAAGTTTCATATCCAAAGAGTGCCAAGCTGAAATATGTTTTTACGATATGTGTCATACAACAAGAAGTTCCGTGACGAACTAAAGAGCCTACTTTTCTTAAAATTTAAGAATCATGCCAATGATTAATCTATATTATGGATCTATTTAGAATAATGACAAAATTAAGTTGGTAATATCGAAATTTCTAATTAGTTCGAAATACTGTATACCTGGCATAACGTTGCCTAATAGAGAACTACAGTTGGCAGCCCTGGTGACTGAATATATTCTTAGTTCAATCTCTTAAAGTACAGAATACAAAATGTGGTTGAAGTCCAATGGATAGCATGGAGGTTACATGCAGTTAAACATTGGATCTAACAGCGCACGTAAAATCATGTTGGCAACAATGACATACATGTATTGGTCAGAAATTATCTGAAATAATATGATCTATTGTTGTGTCAATTTTGAATTAAATCCATTAGTTAGTATAGAAGCTACATGCATTTTAAAATTGGACTTATCAGCAGGCTTAGAATCATGTTGGCAGCACTGGCGTAGGCCTATATTAGTTACTCCAAATTAATCTAGAATGCCAGGTACTATACGTGTGCAAAATTTAGAGCTATAGGCTTGCACACTTTCTGATATATTGATATTAGTGTAACAAAAATAGAGACAGTATTTATTAACAGTTGGCAGCCCTGGTTACTCTTAAGAATCGGCATAGTCATATCTGTTATGGTACACATAGCACACACAAAATTTGGTTGAAATCCAAATGATAGTATAGAAGTTACATGTATTTAAAGTTGGACCTCTCAGTAGGCTTAGAATCATGTTGGTCGCACTGACGTATATAACTTACTGCAAATTAATATAGAATGTCAGGTACTATACGTGTCCATAGTTTAAAGCTGTCGGCTTGCATACTTTCTGATATATGGGTATTTGTATTTAAAAACTTGAGAGCATTTATTAACAGTTGGCAGCCCTGGTGGCTCTTAAGAATACGCTCAGTAATATATGTTTATGTACACATAGCACATACGAAATTTGGTTGAAATCCAATTGATAGTGTAGAAGTTATATGCATTTAATATTTGGACCTATCAGCAGGCTTATCATCATTTTGGCAACACTGACATGTAAGGCCTCCTGGAAATATAACTGCAATATTATTATCTATATGTGTGCCAATTTTGAAATGGCTCCAATTCATACCTTCCAAGATATCCAACATGGAGCTCAAATTTCAATTGCGTTTTTTAAGCAGTTGGTACCACTGACATCATTTTCAAATATGAACGTGAGATATTCAGGTATAGATCTTTACTTCTACCAAATTTTGTTTCGATTGCTGCAGCCGTTTAGGAGTTGATAGGGGGGGGGGGACACACACACAGCCAGACGGACATTAGGACAGACAGACAGACAAACACACATTTGCCCGATCTCATAAGTCTACTTTTTCCTCATTTTTGCAAAATGTGAAAAGTAGGCTAAAAACAATTGATGCTGCTCCCTTGGACAGACCATTCGCTGTGTTAAGAAATCCTGGTTCACTGAATGCGGACATTTACTTTTGCCTTCAGTAACATTATTTGCGCCGGCCCCGTGGTGTTGGGACAGCGCGACTGCCTCTCACCCGGAGGCCCCGGGTTCGATTCCCGGCCCCGTCAGGGATTTTAAAACCGACGTGAGGGTTGGAACGGGGTGCACTCAGCCTCGTGAGGACAATTGAGTGGCTGTCTGACAGTGAGGCATCGCCCCGATCACGAAAACCAAGATTAACGGCCGAGGGGACCCAGTGCGCTGATCACGCGTCACCCCAATATCTGCAGGCCAAATGGCTGGGCAGCGGTCGCTTGGTCGGCCTAGGCCCTTCATGGGCTGTATAGTGCCAGGGGTTGTTGTTTGACTAACATTATTTGTACTTATCTCCAAAAACATCAGATCACAGTAACAACACGATGTATGCATCCCTAATATATATGAATTATTTCGTAAGAACAGCACTTCTTTATAGCTAATGTCAGTACGGATGCATAAATTGTGCGGAAACATTCCACGTAGGCTACACAAGCACACAGTTTCACACGAAGACCTTATGTAATGTATGTCAGCAAAGCATACGTTATTTGTCATTATACTACGTGAGCCACAAACATCATACTTTCTACATAATTTTTATATTTCTGCAGTCTTTAAAATCGGAAATTATTTTCACCTCACATGTCATCAGGGCCGCCAACAACCGGCAGAAAACATATTATTACTTATGTCAGAAACACCCTGTATACCAGGTCTGGACACTCCAAGTCATCCATGGCACACCATTTAACATTTAAAACCAAAATGTCCACTGTGCAACAACAACAAACGTACGCCAGAACTCCAGAAATATGCAGAATATGCAGAAACAAATGTCCGTCATATGATTTATTTACCCCATGGAACGTGCTAATGCAGTTTTTGCATGGATTCCAATAAGCCACTCCAAATATGCATTTGCATACCAAGCCCGAACCTACACGTGACATAATAGTAGATTGTTAATGACCAGTTACAGTGATGTTATTACTGTAACTCTGGATTAACTCACTCTTCGGTTGTCGTAGTGGCTAGCATACTTGGCTGTCACCGCGGAGGCCCGGGTTCGATTTCCGGATCTACGAAGAAATTTAATTTTTATCTGAGGATTGGGTTCCATTTAATAGTGATGTCGCCTCCGTAGCGTAGCGGTCATCATGGTTAGCTGCCGCCCCGGAGGTCCTGGGTTCGATTCCCGGCTCTGCCACGAACTTTGAAAAGTGGTATGAGGACTGGAACGGGGTCTACTCAGCCTCGGGTGGTCCAAATGAGTATAGGGGGTTTGATTCCCACCTCAGCCATCCTCGAAGTGGTTTTCCGTGGTTTCCCACTTCGTCTTCGGGCAAATGCCGGGATGGTACTGTACCCGTAATCCACGTGGTCTTACCTGTTGAAATCCGATGGAAAAGCTGGATCGTAGATTCTAGAAGTTCCCGGCTGAAATAAACCCTAAAAGCCTACCAACTAGGATCAACCAGGGATCAGGATACGTCGATATTAAAGAATGCGGTACGAAGATATCAGTGGTGTATATATATATATTATGGAACGAAGCTCTAAAAGAACTCGAACAAGAGACTCTAAAATAAAACGAAAGTATCTCGGGCGTTAAGTTTAAGCAAACTCAAGGAAAAACCACCCACTGGTCCTCCTAACGCACTCCCTTTTCTAATAGAAAACACCAGTCGTTCTAAGATTTTTTTAAAAATTAAACTCAGTTTATTAACTGGCAAATGGTGTATGTCTGTCAACTAGATACAAAAATAAAGAAAAGCTTCTTTAGATCAAATGACGAAAATAGTTTTAAATAAACGCCTATAATAAGGCCCCATCTTACTGTTCTAAATCGCAGTGTTTTAATATCTCATCCATTGATCAAATTACAAGAAAAATACAATATTAAATCATGCACTGATGCTATACCATTATTAAAAATTTATACATATCTTACATTTTATATACAGGTTATATTCTTAGTTAGGATTTTGTTATAATCGCTGCCCATTTCCATTTAATTTTACAAGTATATCTCAAGGTTATAATTCTCTTAATTTGTTGCATTCAACAGTCAATTAAGATAATCGAATAGTGTTACAAGTTATTAAAATAGTTTATTAACTATCTAGATGCTTCAATGAATGCAGTATATTTTTGCTAAAGTCACTGAAATGTCAAATGTATTATATTGCATGAATTAATTAAAGTTATTAGAGAAGTGGCTGTGTCACTTAAATATGTGTGTCATGATATAAGCAATTCATCTCCGGAAAATCTTAATAGGCAAGAATAAAAACGTAGGGTTACTTGAATTAAAACTATCATTAAAGAGAAACATTCGTGATTCCAATTCACGTTTACTACAACTTCCTATCCAAATTGGTGATAGCTCAAAAGCTAATTTCACTCTTACAAAACGAAATGACTACGTTAATGTCTTCACCAAAGACTACGAGTACATTATGCAATATTAAGGTTGACCATCCAAAGATGTCAAATATTCGCTTCATTAGCACAATAAATTCGTATGCATTAAATTGCAATACAACAATTCAGCTTTCCAAAGCTGTCAAGCATTTTTCCCAAACGTAATTAAACTCAAAACCTTTCAGAAATTACTCTGAAAATATCATGCCTTATCGTAGACGAATATAGAAGTGTCACAGAGTACCTCTTTCCCAACTTCACTAAACAAGATGCAACAATTTATTAGATTAATTGTATTATCTACTTCCATAAATTATCGTCATTTAAGTCTACGACAAATTTTGTTATACTTGTTTGAACTGTTAAATTTAGTTCACTATTCCAATATATATATATAATTATTTCCATAATAACTTATATATGAAAAAAATGGTAGATAGACACTAGTAAAATAGTCGGTTCAGTTCCGCCTATCCAAACTCGAAAAATGGCTCAACTACTCAGAAGAAAACACGTGAGACTTACACCATGGAAAGGAGTCTATTATCATATCAATAGATACACGCAAACCATTAAATCAAACGATGATCTAGCCAACAGCCTACCAAAAACGAGTTAAAATAACACAAGCTAAAGACTGAACGAACTAAAGTTTCAGTTAAAAAGAAAAAATCTCTAATCAAAAGAAATATGAAAGTAGGCTACAAATGCCTTGATAATCAATTCACAATTGTTCTCGCTGGACGATTTCTATAATTCCATACCCATGGAAAATAATGATGAAAATGAACTATCATTTCTAAAAGAAAGAATTTCTACTAGAATGTCATAAGTCCAAACGAAGAGTATCACTGAAGTATTTTTGGAATAATTCAAGTGCACGTGTGTGTGGCCATCTTCTTCCTAATTGCTATTCTTATACAAAGATATCGTCGTCTTGGTCCTATTTATGCTGCAGATATCTTCCCAACAAAATTCAATGCTTGGTTTAATTTCCAAAATTTTCAAAAAAAACAAACAAGTAATGCTCTAAATAGCATTACGTTTACTGTTAACTACACAATAAATTACACTCTCCGACAGAAATGATAAAAGGAACCAAATCTAGTCTTCGAATGAATTTCATACTATTTAATAAAATATTGGTGAAAAGTATTGAACTAAAAGTGACAAAGTCTACTGTCTACAAGAAAGAAAAGTTTCCAGCTACCTTGGACGATGTTCTGGTTGAGATTGAAGAAAGTAAAGGAATATACATTCAATTCAGGAACTGAACCCTCATCCCTTAGTAGTCCATGGCTGGAGCTGTAAGTCGTCGAACCAACTTCCTCCTAACTCGAAAACCACTGTCTACGAAACGGAGTTCCTACATATTACTTGTACAAGGCTCCCTCGACGTTATCAGTAACGTAGTTTCGTTCATTTGGAGTTGTTTCTTCATTCTCCGGTACTTCAAAACCACTGGATTAGAACGAACGCTCCCCATCGTTTCTTTTTCTTCATTGTAGTATTAATAAGGTTGTCACTCCAAATGATCAATCCTGCCTCTGCATTACATTCCTGTACGATCTGCTTAGCCCAACATTGCTGCAGCAGCTATATTCTCACAATAAAGTCCATTCGTATTGTTCTTGATAATACTAATGCTTTCCTGCATTTCAACCATATATGTAGTAGATTTCCTCATCGTGAAGTTTGTACTGACAAGTCCATGCAATAACTAAGCTCACTCGCGTATATCTACTCTCTGGGTTATATCAAACACGCCAGAAATACGAACAACCGCATATTGCTATGTAGCAATCCGCCCGTTCGCTCCGCGCCGCGAGTAGAGTACACTCGTATGACTGCGTGATTAACGAAACTTTCTTACTAAGGCGATAGCATGTTCACTGCGTGTGTCACAAAACTCAAGTGTGTGTCATATCAGAACTGCTCGTAGATGCTCCAGCTGGCTGTCTACCCATGATGCATCTCTCCTGTATCGAGGTTGACAATCGAACTCTGTCGATTATCATTTTATATGTGCATCAGACAGTTGCAGGAATAAGTTAGTGAGCATGTCCTGTCCACGTGATCAAGAGCATGGCGGGATTGCCTATCTATCTCCTAAGTGAAAGATGAGAGAATAGCTCCTCCAGCCTGCAGCCAAATTAATGCCAATCAATAATATCAAAATACGTCTCGCTGTCGTATCAGGTTTCAAGTATTCAGCTAAATACTGGCTCAGTACCTACTGTAAGGCCACGGCCGCCTCCTTCCCTCTTCCTAGCCTATCCATCCCAATCTCCCATCCCTTCCCCTCCCTCATGAGACCCCTGTTCGCTTTGCAGGTGAGGCCGCCTGGGCGAAGTGCTGATCACACCTCCCCAGTTGTATCAATCCCGACCAGATGTTCCAAGCTCCAGGACACTGCCCATAGAGGCAGTAGTGGTGAGTTCCCTCGCTGAGTCCGTGGGAACCACCAACCTAGAGGGTAAATCGACTAAATAAAATAAAAAATAAAAATTATTAGTGATAATTAACTAATACATGTAATTATTTCCAGGAGTGTATTTACATATTTATACTCTGTGCCCCACCCATTCATTGGGCAAATTCGTGTTGACCGACTGAAGAGCTACAAATGACAGTCATAGTGAGGAGTTGTTCGCAAATTGAGGTTTGCAGACTAGACTGGATTATGAAAGACAAATCGTCTCAAATGAAAATGTAAAAATTTGTAAAGATTTTTCGGCTGTAACTCCTTCAGATTTCCCTTGAGGCTCACCCTTGGAAATATGTACATATACAGAATTCTGTCAAATTATAAATTCATTTTCCAATTAGGTTTTGATATACTGAATCGTGTTTCTTTCAATGAAACATACAACTTTCAGAAAGGCAAGTTTTATAGTTCAACACATCGTTATGTCCCGATATCGGACATTCAACCACAGTTCCTCCTGGTTTGCAACAACCTCGCTTCCTTACTATAAAAAGGAAGCCTGACAATCACAGAGGTCGATTGCCTGCCGATCGGGAGATTGGGCAAGTATGGCCGTCGGACGCTCGTTGACCAAGGAGCACGGAGCTAAGGCGGTTCTTGGGAGCACCATAACTAGCAAAGTTGAGGGAACAGGTGAGAAGGAAGGAAGGAAGATTGAAGTTTTACGTGACCGTAAATCGAGTGATTATGCGCCACGGGAGCTCCTTTTTACTTGGAATCCGAACCACAGGACATGGCATTTCACTTCGAAAATCTCACATCTATTGACCGGGAATCAAACCCAGTCCACCTTGGTGAGAGGCCAACAGCTTGACCGCTGCACCACCACGCCCCCTTAGGAACAGGTGAGAACCAGTATATCTATTATTTTTCAAGGTTACATTAATATCCATCCAATCCATGGTGGTGGGTCCTTTATTCACACACGGAATAACCCGGGCGTTAAACTTTCCAACTCTCTCATTGGGGATTATTCCTTGAATCCTGGAATCACGTCCCCCTGCCATTTCCTTGTATAGTAGGGACTGTACTGTAATCCCTATCAGAAGCTATCGGTAAGGACACAATAACGATCCTAGCACGTTATCTTGTAGGACCCCTGATCGGCTTATGGCATAAGACCGTACTGTCAGGTGGGGACACAATAATATTCTTTCCACCTGTGTCTTCTTACAACTTCTCACTGTAACCCAACCATCTCAAACTCTACTGGAACTATTTGCATGGAAATTGGTCCAGTGACGTAGGGAGATGTCCTAACAGATGAACCTAAGAAAATAATAAGTTAACATAGTGTTCTAAGCCCTTGAAAGTCATAAATATATTATTTAAAGATGATTTTGGTTAATTTATCAGTCAACATTATTATTATTATTAGTCTATTTTTAATGTTGTTTAAACATCTAGATTATTTGCCCCTAATGATATGGGTGAAAATAAAAATGAGGGTGAAATGTTGTTGTTGATTCATTAGTGCTTTGCGACATCGTGGTCATGTAGCCCCGTGTAAGGACACAATAACACGTTATCTTGTGTAAAATTTGTCTGACAACCTGTGACACTGTGATGTCTGTATTAGTGTGTGCATTTGTAATTGAGGTAGGATTTGGATAGGAAGTGGCAGTGGCCTTAAGGTAGGTACCATCCCGGCATTTACCTGGAGTGGAAATGAGAAACCACGGAAGACAACTTCCAGGATGGCTGAGGTAGGAATTGGACCCACCTCTTCTCAGTTTTGCCTCACTAGTCTGAGTGTACCCCGTTCCAACCTTCAAACCATATTTTTTTTTTTTTGGCAGAGCCGGAAATCGAACCCAGGCCTCCGCGATGACAGCCACGAATGCTAGCCGCTACGCAACGAGGTGGTCTTGTCCATAGTATCAGAGAGCACTTTTGGACTATATAGACAACTCTGTGCGTACAGCGTAAGCAGAACTACGGTCTCTGTTGTGAAGGGTAGTTGAAATCTAGTTGCGGACCTTGAGAACGTCGCAATTCGATTAACGGGCAAACGCCAAGTTCTAACAAATACTAGGTAATTCGAGAATTGCTGCCTACTTATTTATTTATTTATTTATGTATGTATTTATTTATTTATTTATTTATTTATTTATTTATTTTAAAATCACTTATCCTCCCAGCTCGGCTTCACCCACGTACTCTGTGAGGGATCATTCCTCTACCGTCACAAGGATGGTGTTTGGGAGCTTATTTGTGGATACAACTGGGGATGGTCACAGGCCGATCGCCCAAACGACCACTAACTTGGATCTAATTAAGGAAGGGTCAGGGAAGGGATTTTGGAAGGATGACGTCCGTGGACCTATAGAAAGGAAGCGTCCCAGCATTTTCTGGTGGAGAAATGGGAAACCACGAAAACAGTTTTCATGACGGCCAAGGTGGGATTGGAACCCACGCTCTCTCGATGCCAGCAAGACACGAGGCACGAGCGGGCGTATTATTGTTCTCGGCCACCATGGCTGGTTACCTAGTTACTACAATATCCTTTTTTTCCGCTCATGCCCAGCTCATGCTCAAGTCACTTTCAGTGCATGTTAAATTTGACGCGGAGCTACAAATAAAAGCACTGATGTCAGAGGCTGGACTCGAACTGGTTACAGTTACAAACTTGCACTCGGGCTCTTCGCCACACTTGCCATTAAGCCCTCAATTGTCTTTGAAGTTGAACGTGCGTGGTAGCATGAATAATCGGCTGCGATACATGGAGATAGGATTAATATCGTTCCAAAAGTGAAATAATGCATGGTAATAGCATATTCCCACAAGCCATTAGCACAAAATTCATAAATTGTGAGTCATAATTCATGATGACAATGTGTTTACCACTAGTTTCAGATTGTTTATCACCACCCGACACGTATGTCATGCTTCCACATGAAAATATTTATGAGGTTATATTAAATATCCCACTTTTATTTATGCTCTCATTTCATGCAAAGCGGAAGGACCTACGAAATACTGTTAGAAAACATGGCATTTCATACGTCGAAGATTCTCTTTGTACGGCATGTAATAGAGCATTTAATCATGAACCAAATTACTTAGGGCATTTTGCTAATGGGTGTTTTTTTGTTAACTTATGGAATGGTTCCTATTGCGTCTTGTTACGATCATATTTTGAGTACGCAGGAGATGTTGTTTGTCAATGACGAGACGTGGATGTTCTGATGATGAATAACATGCAATTTAACTTGCGAATTGGACGTAATGACATGTGAAATGTGAAGGGTAGCTTGAAGTGTCGTCAGCTGCTACTTCTATGGACGTGTTTGTGACATAACGCCAGGAGGAGGGAGGCGGGTACACATATGTGATGGAAATCACAGCGTGTACATGCTCATTTACCCTACTCAACAATGAAAGTTTTGAGTACACTCTCTTACACTCCTAGTGGAGACAAGACTAATAATAAATTGAGCCAAATTGCATGTAAACGGCCAGTGGCAAATCCTTGTCTTCAAAGTAGAGCTGGTAATAAGCGATGTTCGGTCAATCGATTAATCAAATAATCTGAAATTTATCGAGAGAGATTAATTGATTATTCGACTAACCGAATAATAGATTAATCGGCTAACTGAAGAATCTATTAATCGACTAACTGAATAATCGATTATTTGATTAGTAGAGACGAGGTAAGAAAGGAAGGTTAAATGCTTAAGTTGAGTTACACTTATTTTTCGGAATGATGTATAGAAGTCTATAAAAGTTACTCTTTTCCTAAATATACCAAGTGTCCTTCCTTGTCTATGTTAACAATAACCAAATATTAGTCAGTGACAGTGGAAGGACAAACATCAATCAAATTAGGAAGTGTTTCCAAAAAATAAGAACTAAGAGTTTTCAGCAAAGATTTCGAATTCTAGCTCAATGTTTACTATTAAAATAGGAGCATTTTTGTTTTACTTTGTTTTTGCATAGTATTCGCAAATATGGTACATTATTTAAAAATATATGATACAATATAATTATTGAAATTAATTAAATGTATGTTTTGCTTCTGTAGGAGCGTAATGAAAGGAGCGAACTACATCGATTAATCGACAAAACGTTTAATCAATTATTCGACCAACCGATTAATTGATTAGAGGGCCAATATATTATTCGATTAACCGCACAATCGATTAATTGTTATTTGTAGCAATTAATCTATTTTTTATCTCTATTAATTGATTATTCAGTAACTGAAATTAATTAAAAGTACCACCCGTACTTCAAAGTCAGGAATGCTCCTCACAAACTCTTTTAATGAAAGTATGAGGCCTGTTTGCCATCTCTTGATGAATGCAGTACATTTGCATTTGTCTGTTGACACAGGCTAGAGTAAAATGTGTCTTTTCACCGCTGTCTCAGTCTTACTCATGGCAGTGATTATATGGAAGCTACTGAGGTATGGGTGGTGGTTAGTTATGAAATTCAGGGCTCAGTCAGTGCCTGTGGATGCTGTGAAAGGTTCCATTCATAGGGTTAGTACTTCTGTTCTGACTCAGTAAGGGAAGCAATGGCAAACTACCCCACTCCTCATCATACCTAATGCGCCTCAATATAGTGCTGCCTTGGGTTTTTGTGGGTATCTACCCACATAACCTAATGGTGGTACACTTTGAGGATCCAACCAGCCTTCGGGTTGACTACCTAACAGACAGATGGTGACTTCGCCAGGATTCAATATAAAAAGCATTAACATTTTCCAGACTATAGCTATAGTAGGCTATTTATCTAATTTACTAATTACGTAACGTACAAGAGGAATAATCAACAAGTATCAATGTGAGAAGCAGTCAATACTATTTAGTTGTTCTTGTTGTTTCATTTAAGAGGCTTGGACGTTGTGATCATTCACCCCGTGTATTTGTGCGTGTACTTTTATCTGATAACCTGTGTTATTGTGGTAGTTGTATTAGTGTGTGTATTTATAACTTCATGTGAGGATTGGGAAAGAGGATCCCTTAGCCTCAAGTTAGGTACCATTTCGGCATTTGCCTGGAGTAGAAGTGGGAAAGCATGGAAAACCACATCGAAGATGTCTTAGTTTTGCCTCCGAGGATGAGTGTACCACGTTGCAGTCTTCAGATCAGAATTAAATGAGTTCTATTTAAAAACAAACCTTATCGTGCGATTGTTTGTCAAAAACTTTTCAATTTGGCAATCTAACGTGTTTAGAATATTGGAACCCGTTAAACACTACTTGTTTCCGTTCTGAGATACTTTAAATCAGCAAATGTGTTCTCTACTTTTTCTCCTCGAGCACTTTGTTTAAGTTTGACAATACTGTAAAGGATTAGGCCCACTATTCTTCACTATGTCTGATTTCTCCATAATGCTCCTCCGTGAAAAAAAATTACCGAACAACACAGCATTCCATAGCTATCAACAGCACTGTAGTTCTCTGTCGAGAGCTTCAATCAACACGATATTAACGTGTCGTGAAAAGCGACAGTAGTGGTAGGAGGGAGGTAGCTCTTTGCAGAGAGCTTCAATGAACACGATATAAACGTGTCATGAGAAGCGACAGTAGCGTGTGGAGGGAGGTAGCTCTTTGCAGAGAGTTTCAATGAACACGATATTAACGTGTCATGAGAGGCGACAGTAGCGGGTGGAGAGAGGTAGCTCTTTGCAGAGAGCTTCAATGAACACGATATTAACGTGTCGTGAGAAGCGACAGTAGCGGGTGGAGGGAGGTAGCTCTTTGCAGAGAGTTTCAATGAACACGACATTAAAGTGTCATGAGAAGCGACAGTAGCGTGTGGAGAGAGGGTAGCTCTTTATAGAGAGCTTCAATGAACACAATATTAACGTGTCGTGACAAGCGACAGTAGCGTGTGGAGGGAGGTAGCTCTTTATAGAGAGCTTCAATGAACACGATATTAACGTGTCATGAGAAGCGACAGTAGCGGGTGGAGGGAGGTAGCTCTTTGCAGAGAGTTTCAATGAACACGATATTAACGTGTCGTGAGAAGCGACAGTAGCGGGTGGAGGGAGGTAGCTCTTTGCAGAGAGCTTCAATGAACACGATATTAACGTGTCGTGAGAAGCGACAGTCGCGGGTGGAGGGAGGTAGCTCTTTGCAGAGAGCTTCAATGAACACGATATTAACGTGTCATGAGAAGCGACAGTAGCGTGTGGAGAGAGGGTAGCTCTTTATAGAGAGCTTCAATAAACACGATATTAACGTGTCGTGACAAGCGACAGTAGCGTGTGGAGAGAGGGTAGCTCTTTATAGAGAGCTTCAATGAACACGATATTAACGTGTCATGAGAAGCGACAGTAGCGTGTGGAGAGAGGGTAGCTCTTTATAGAGAGCTTCAATGAACACGATATTAACGTGTCGTGAGAAGCGACAGTAGCGGGTGGAGGGAGGTAGCTCTTTGCAGTGAGCTTCAATGAACACGATATTAACGTGTCATGAGAAGCGACAGTAGCGGGTGGAGGAGGGTACCTCTTTGCAGAGACAAGCGACAAGCGACAGTAGCGTGTGGAGAGAGGGTAGCTCTTTATAGAGAGCTTCAATGAACACGATATTAACGTGTCGTGACAAGCGACAGTAGCGTGTGGAGATAGGGTAGCTCTTTATAGAGAGCTTCAATGAACACGATATTAACGTGTCGTAAGAAGCGACAGTAGCGTGTGGAGATAGGGTAGCTCTTTATAGAGAGCTTCAATGAACACGATATTAACGTGTCGTGAGAAGCGACAGTAGCGAGTGGAGAGAGGCATGGGCGCCCATACGGGGGGGGGGGGGGCAGGGGGGGGCATGCCCCCCCCCTGGATCCTTGAAAATTAAAACGATATGAAAATCAGACTGAGAACAAACTTTTTTTTTTGCAAAAGTTCTTACAGTATTCTAATTAATTTGTACTAAATTTGTACTTCAGATATTTAACATTCCGCCAGGCCAAACATTAAATGCTGTATAGTGGCAGTGGGCGCATTAAGCCTGTCTGGCACACCTCAGAAATCTGAATTTTAAAAAATTACAATATTTGCTAAATAATAGTTTTGCTTCAATTAGTGAATACACTAATTCGTTCTCTACATAGTCTATTACGTAATGGTGCTCGATCAGGAGCAATCTGCCTCGCATATCACTTTCGCAACAACAGCAAATGTGTAGAAGGGTCATTGACAAACTGGCCGATATGGACTTAGTTTGTGGATGCTCACTAAAAATTGTTCTTAGAATATTCAAGCTTTAAGTGGGCCTGTTCGGCCATTTGGTACTCGTGGGCGTCCTTAGGGGGGGGGCTGGATTTCCGAGAATGTTGAAATAAGATTGTTCATTGGCACACCAGTTTATTTCATAAATGGAAGTTACAGATAGTCAACTGACAACTGTTACAACTACAAAATTCTGTAATGTTGCTGACGTAATATGTATTTACAATTTTTAAATACAAATATGATTCTAATGATGCCATGCACTCTGTCACCAATGGAAGATCATGATGATCATGATAACATCTAGGTAAGCTCCAAATTTCAATACGGTTATGCCTAGTGTTTCCCCATCCCTATCTTGAGTGGCTACTACTTTAGCCACCTCACTTCGGCAGTGTCGATATGAAAAGCATGTTCTGGAGATATGTTTAGACATTGCGACATCGCTAGCGTATCTTAACCCCTAAAATAAGCTTTTCTATGCTTACTAGTAAAACTCTGGTCCTGTAAGGTCGTGCTTACAATATTGGATAATTTACTGTATTCAGACCCGACGGGGGGACAAACTTGCAACTGCCAAGGCGGCAGGTTTTAGGGACGGAAAATTTTCTGGAAACTGTACAAAACTGCTTGGTCATTAAACGTCAAGTTGATTAAGTTTAAGCCCTCCACAAGAGAATATACTTTGGCATTGTTGATTATTTAAGGACATAAATAAAAGGATCGTCTTAGTCACCTTGGTGTTATGGCTGTTGATCTGACATGAATGTTAAATTGTACCAATGAGGAAATTCCAAACTCGTTACCGGTATTTAAATAATTTTTTTTGCTCATTGGTTGTGTATGATATCTATTAAAATTTAATGTACATTATTTGTATTATATTTTTAAATTTGTAATTTTAGCAAACGCATATTTATAGTGTATGCCACTCCTAGTTAAGTACACACTCAGGCGAAGAAACAGCGTCATATGTTATGGAAACTTTGTAACTGCTCGGCTTCACGTGTTGCGGGAGGGTTAAACACCTGTACGGTATGAACAACAGCAATACACATTCACTCCTAACTACACTGGTTATCTCATAAATACAAGCACTATAGATCTGGTAAAATTTACAATGTATTCTGATACCAGACATGAAATACACTTCGCAGGATCCTCGTCGTACAGACTATCTAACACTCCCTATCATATTCACACAGGTACACTTATGACGTATTGATGACCCTCGGAAATAATGATGACTGGTACTTACAGGCGTTGACTTCAGCTGTGACGACTTAATTCTACTGATTCGGGGGTTAGTTGCCCCCCAGAGAATCACTCCTACTTACTCGCAGCACAATTACTATATATTTCACACGCAAGCCTCTCAACTATGAACATTATGCACATTATTACTTTGATGGTCAGCATCCAACGATTTATCTAGTTTCTTGGATCTGATTATACCAAGATGCTTTAAATCAGTGTGATGGATTATCGCATCTAGTTCGTTCCTGAGTTTACTAATACATAGCATATTTTACTAGAATTTGTCGTGTAACAATTTACCGCTATGGTCTCAGAATCTCGGTATACAGACGTTAGTTTACAATACTTCATGCGATTCGAGACAAACAATCTAGACTATTTGTTTGAAACTTGGCTCATAATTCCCTTGAGAATGTATAGCCAGCAACTCAGTAATTGTACATCGAACACCAACTTGTGATCGTCAGAATTACCTTCCTTCTCCACCAAAAACTCACAAGTCCAAAATACAAGTTCCACTCCCTCACGGAGTCCTACCAAGAATACGAACCACTCCACACGGAGTCCAGAGGATGAGTACACCGCCCTACACGCGGTCCAAAGAATGAGTACTACTCCCCACGGAGTCCTAAGAATGAGTCGCCCTCACAGCTTCGTCAAGTCCTAATAACATTCATCTCCCCTCCACAAATCACTGGCCTACCTGGCTTCCCTCACGGGTCCAGCCAATCAAAACAAAACATTACCATATAAGGCGTGCCTTCTTGGTCTTCAAAATACCCTAGTCACGCCCCTAGCATAGGGTTGCCAAGCCTCCTACCTGCATGAGTCATCATGCACTTGAGCTTGCGAGAGAAAAACCCAGGTGACAACAAGCCTGCTTCCTGGTTCTTGCACACAATTCCAGACTCTCTGACTGAAGATTATTCCAATGTTAAAATATTCACATATAACTAGACTCGGATCCTGCCAATTACAATCCCTTAAAACCTAAACAAATTAATCGGAAATAAATCACATGATATTATACACTTCATTACATAATTATAAAACATAAAAAGGCATCAAATAAAAATATATGGACGATTATGAAAATCGTACGTCCCGAAAGTAAGGGTTCAATCCCTTGTGACCTGGGAAGGTTACAACTTTAATAAATCTGCATATTCCAAGTCGGGGGCAGCAACGTAAATCCATACGTGGCATGCATTGTAAGAAAGGACAGAATGTAGTAATTTGATTTTTAAGCCCATCTGTGTAGTTGAGTACCTCAATTTAAGCTCCACGATGACGACTGGTTACCTAAATATTCTAAATGTGATTGCCGACGCTGACAGCAGCCATCCCTAGTAGGCCTACGATATTTTCAACACTACCTTCAGGGAAATACCACGTACGTATCATGTTTCATATTCCGGGGCACTCATCTCAAAACTACGGTATCGGTACTCTGAAATAACATTACTTATACACACTCGTCTAATGATACGTTATTACATAAACCGGAATTTCACTCAGAGTCAAGTACAAGGGGTGAGGTTTAACCCTGTTTACAAATAAAGCAACAATATTTAAAACAATGCCAGTTATTGAATATAAAAAGGTTAATTTTCCCCTCTTTAAGGGTAACCTTAACACACATAAATTAAAAAAAACTCAAAAAGTATTTGTATTAGATTGGTTAGACTGTATATTATTTACGTCACAGGCACAATAATACGGCGAAATATATCACTTGTTAATTTTATAAAACTCTACGGAATTGTACAATATCTGTTAGTTTCATGTTATCGTCTATTATTTTCATAATCAGAGAAAAGCTTGAGCATAAGGCTCAATTACACATTGAAAGAAGTGGTTTGTTTATGTTCATATCATCATTCCTGTATCACCATTCCTCTTGTTTCAGTCAAGAATTCGAATAATGGTAGTAAGAAGTACGTGATATAGTGGTTTTTATCCATTTTACTTAGTGGTTAGTAATAATCAGGCGAAATATTTTTATTGACAAAACTAAATTTTACTAAAACCATTAGCTCGAGTTGATCAGTTGATTGGCTACAAGTGTTTCATGATTCTAATAAGAGCAATGCGAAATATTCCCGATTGGTTGTTTAGAAGAGGAAAGACCTGACGATCTGCTGTGATGGCCAGTAGGCCTACAAACTAGATACCGTAGCCTACCGTATTTGGAAACAGTGCTATTTAAATAATTGGGCTGATTCAGATGTTGGGATATTTCCACAGTTTAACTTAATGATTTGGGATCGTGTGAAAATATGTCCAGTTATTTAGAAAGTTCGCGAACTGGATTAACGATACCATTTTAATGAACTACGGTACTTGATTATTATTTTTGTCGATACCACTAGATTTTTCCTGTTTTTAAGAATTGAACATTACGACGTTGAATCACGAAGAAAAGCGAACGTTAACGGACAAAAACTCAAAGAAAACATTCCTCCCATACTTGCCACAAAGTAGCCAATGGTTTCAGAGCAGTCAAATAATGAATTTCACGAAGTAAGTAAGATATGAAACCTTCCTTTTGTGTGTGTGTGTGTGTGTGTGTGGGGGGGTGGGGGGGTGGGGGGGGGGGGGTGACAGGTAGGTAATGAAACGAAAATATTTACTTGCCCCCCCCCCCCCCTGGAAACAATCCTATGGGCGCCCATGGAGAGAGGTAGCTCTTTGCAGAGAACTTCATTGAACACGATTTTAACGTGTCGTGAGAAGGGACAGTAGTGGATGGAGGGTGGGTAGTTCTCTGCGCACTGCTTCAATAAACACGATTTTAACGTGTCGTGAGAAGCGACAGTAGTGGGTGGAGAGAGGGTAGCTCTCTGCCGAAAGCTTCAATGAACGCTTCAAAGTACTAGCAGCTAGTTCGACAACTAGAGAAGCTTCTTGTAACGTGATCATAGTTCTGTTCCAAATAACAGTATTATTATTAATATGGAAATAGGGTATCATTGCATTTGCGTGTGTAGCTAGGTGAGGGATTATTTTTATTTCATTTTGTTTATTTTAAATCCGGATATTATTCTGAAGAATGCAATCAACATCCCATAATTTCAAGCTATGGATTAAACTGATGCGCTGATGATCTCTCACGGTTCATTTACCTCAGGAAGCAACTTAACTGAGTTGTTATTTGATATTGTCGGCCGATAACCTAGATGTTAGGCCCCTTAAAACAACAATTATTATTTGATATTGTCACCAAATTTAGTTATAAGCAATGCGAAATAAGAAACAAGCCCTATAGATTCTCCGGACTAGGGCAGGAGAGGGGAAGTTTATGATCTTTGGAGGTTATGGTACCACAATGTTAAGAATAGCAGCCATAGTTCACATTTTACTTTTAAACACAGCTGGGACACTACAAAGAACAACTCTCCTATACTCCAAGGCGCGTATCATAGGCCTACTACCGCGTATTCACAGCCTTCACTGAAGCTCTCTACTGCGAGCAAGCAGCTTCACATACTCATATTAAAAACTCCGAAAATTCACTTCACGATTGTGTCAGTTCCTAAAATATAAAAAATACTAAGGTACTAATGCATACTGATAAATTACTTACTTCTGGAAATAAATGGGCTTGCGCAGGACGCTGAGGAAACACGAAGAAATTGCGACTGCAAACGGCGTTCTATGTATGCATTTAAAGAGTATTGTATATCCTTGCTCTGATAAGGCTACTGGCTGGATGCAGTGTGTTTGATTATAGCCAACAGAATTTTCTAATGTTCCATTAGAAAACGTGTCGCTTATTTTTTCGTTTTAAGTGCTAGAGATATTGCGGTAATCAGCACCGAACTGATTGTGCATTGTCTACGTTATCGTCTTACATAACGCTGATGTACGGAAGGTATTCGGGAAGGGGGGAACCGGAAGGAATACAATTGCAAAAGGTGAGAATCACAGTTCGGTGGTGGTGGTGAGTGTTATTCTAAGAGGTAATATCTGGGTCCTCTGGGCTGAACCCCAGTTTTCTCAGTGCATTACTGGCTATACCAAATCCATATTGGATGAAATATGACTAGAGTTAAAGAAGCCAAAATATAGTCAATTTTGTAAAATATAAATGTTCCGTAGAAAAATAACTACATATTTGTATGTGTTGTACAGGTGCCACCTACCTCAGAACTCTTCCTTGACCCTAGAATTTTAACATTATTCAATTGATGCTTAATACTAATAATACGTTAAATTTACGTGCATTACGAACTTTGTGCTAAGGCACCAATTAGTTAAACGGTTGAAATTAATATATATATATCGTATGTAACACTATTTATAGCCTCCGTGGCTTAGGCGGCAGCACGCCGGCCTCTCACCGCTGGGTCCGTGGTTCAAATCCCGGTCACTCCTAGTGAGATCTGTGCTGGACAAATGGTGGCAGACAGGTTTTTCTCCGCGTACTCCGGTTTTCCCTGTCAAAATTTCATTCCAGCAACACTCTCCACTATCATTTCATTTTATCTGTCATTCATTTAATCATTGCCCCAGAGGAGTGCGTCAGGCCTCGGCAGCCGGCACAGTTCATATCCTCGCCGCTAGATGGGGGCTCCATTCGTTACATTCCTGACCCGGTCGGAGACTGGAAGCAGGCTGTGGATTTTCACTTTCATGTAACACTATTTATATTCAGTACACTGAATCCTCTGTGGCCTTTGAAGTTTAATACGCTAAGTTCCATCTTAAATACAACAAATACAGAATTCATTTACTTTGACGTAGTCGCCTCCGTAGCGTAGCGGTCAGCATGGTTAGCTGCCGCCCCGGAGGTCCTGGGTTCGATTCTTGGCTCTGCCACGAAATTTGAAAAGTGGTATGAGGACTGGAACGGGGTCTACTCAGCCTCGGGTGGTCCAAATTAGTCGAGGGGGTTCAATTCCCACCTCAGCCATCCTCGAAGTGGTTTTCCGTGGTTTCCCACTTCGTCTTCATGCAAATGCCGGGATGGTACCTACTGTCAGGCCACGGCCGCCTCCTTCCCTCTTCCTAGCCTATCCATCCCAATCTTCCATCCCTTTCCATCCCTCATGAGGCCCCTCTTCGCTTTGCAGGTGAGGCCGCCTGGGCGAAGTGCTGATCACACCTCCCCAGTTGTCTCCATCCCGACCAGATGTTCCACGCTCCAGGACACTGCCCATAGAGACGGTAGTGGTGAGTTCCCTCGCTGAGTCAATGGTGACCACTAACCTAGAGGGTAAATTGACTAAATAAAATAAAAAAAATCTGACGTAAATAGCAGTACGTAATCTCTCCAGCCTCTTATACTGTCTTTGTTTTTTATGAGGATGTTTTATAATCCCTCTGAAGTGATGTGACATATCTACATCAAATTCCCCACCTCTTTGTTATTGCCATGGAGAAACCAATATGTTGTTAAATTTAAGGATAGTTACCAGGCAATTCTTTGCCCCATAATTATGCCTCTAGAACAGATTGCATTACTAACAAAATCATTGACATCTCCACCATAGACCAGTAGAAGCACTGCTGGAAGATGTTAGGGTGGGGACAGATATAGAGGGAATTCTAAGCAGTTACTGTAAATTATTCACACACGTAAATTTTACGTATGTTAGTGTTGAAGGGTTAATCTCAATTAACTTAAAACAATTCGTTTATACCTAAGGAAAATTGTCATTATTCAATATTTGGCCATGAAAGTTGGTTATTTTCAATTTCAATTCCCCAGGCACAAAGCATTGTGAAGAAAGGGGCAAGGCAGAGCTAGAGGAGTCATGAGCGGATGGATATCCAGACAGTGATTTGTATTGTGGAGTGGGGAGTTCGAAGGGATATGGATGTAGTCTCATAAATCTCTGACCTACATAGACTCCAGGGAAGTCAAGGTCTTTGCTCCAGAACGTACGTCTGTGGTGACTGGTGGACTACGGAAACTATCATGTAGGGAATCACGTGACTGGTAAATCCGGCATTAACTCAAAATATGTGTAAATGGACTCGGTGCGTTTTGGAATAATTTTTAGTGCAGAAAACACGCTTGCCTTTTACCTAGGAGATCCCGGGTTCGATATCCGGCTCCATCAGTGATTTTAGAACTGACGTGAAGGCTCAAAACGGGGTTCACTCTTACTCGTGAGGTCAATATTGGAGGAGCTGTCTGATCTGAGAGACAGCGACCCTGTTCAAGAAAAAACAAGATATACAGTTGAGGGGACCCTTCGGATAGCCTTCCGGAATTCAGAGTTCTAGGCCCAAAATTGTGATAATGAACTTGCCATATTGGGTGTTTTAACTATTCTGTTGTAACTAGTGGTACACTTGGCACATCTCGTTAACTTTTAAGGTACCGTAATTAAAGCCTTTTACATTCCGGTTGTTACAGCTCAGCAATTCTTTCATATTCAAACCGTCCAGCTACGTGGCTAAGTGGCTAGCATGTTAGGCTTTGGCCCGCAGAGTTCCGGGTTCGATGTCTGGGTGGATTATGGAGATTTTAATCTCCTATGGTTAATTCCCCTGGCTCGGGGGGTGAGTGTTAGTGAGGTCTTCATCATAATTTCATCCTCATAATGACACTCAGGTGTGAACTGCACCAGACTTGTCCGGAAATCACACGCATATTATTAGTCTATTATTACGTAGGGCTCCGTGGCTAAACGGTTAGCACGCTAGGCTTTGGCACGGAATGCCCCGGGTTCGATTCCCGGCTGAGCCATCAATGATTTTAATCTCCTGGGGTTAATTCCCGTGGCTCGGGGACTAGGTGTATGTGACGTATTCATCATCACTTCATCCACATTACGACGCGCAGGTCGCTCACGGGCGTCAACTAGAAAGACCTGTACTCGACCTCTACGGAGGCCACATGATCATTATTATTATTATTATTATTATTATTATTATTATTGTCACCTTCGTGGTGTAGTGGCTAGCGTGCTTAGCTGCCAGCCCGGAGGTCCGAGGTTCGATTCCTGGCTCTGCCACGAAATTTGAAAAGTGGTTATGAGGACTGGCCAGGTACCCCTCCCATCCCCCATAAGGCCACTGTTCGCTTTGCAGGTGAGGTGCTCGTCCCCCCCCCCCCCCTCACCCTTGTTGTATCACCCAACCCGATGTTTCAAGGGTTCAGTGCCATTTCGTCCAGCAACAAATTTCCTTGAAAAAACGTGCCATTTCGTCCAGCTCAGTTTTACAAATTATTACACAATTTAATGAGCGCCATCTCGTCCAGGCGAAATGTTGACAAGGGTTTCAATCTACGTTGCATTTTGTAAGTCTTTTCTATCTAAATTGCATTTTGCGAGTATTTTCAACCTCAATTGCATTTTGTAAGGATTGACAATCTAAAATGCTTTTTAGTACGGTAAGTCTTTCAATATAGGGGCTGGCACTTTCGTGATTATTTTGAATTTCAATTGCATTTTGTACGTCTTTTCAATCTAAATTGCATTTTGTAAGTATTGTCCATCCAAAGGAGTAGTTTGAATCTACCGTGCATTTTGTAAGCATTTTCAATTTCAATTGCATTTTGTAAGTATTTTGAATTTCAATTGCACTTTGTGAGTATTTGGAATCTGAAATGCGCGTTTTTCATCTACATTGCATTGTGTATTTTCAATTTCAATTGCATTTTGTAAGTATTTTGAACCTTAATTGCATTTTGTACGTATTTTCAATCTCATTTGCATTTTGTAAGTATTTAGAATTTCATTTGTATTTTGTAAGTATTTCGACTCTACATTGCATTTTGTACGTATTTTGAACCTGACGTACATTTTGTGCGTATTATTCAATCTATTCCATTTGTGAGTATTTTCGTTCTAAATTCCGTTTTTTAAGTATTACCGAGAGCAGTTCCTTTTCCTTTTTTGTAATTATTTTCCTTCTCACTTAATTTTCGTTCTGGTTTACACTTCATTGCCATTTTCGCTATCACCCAGACCGTTAGGGGCCGATAACGTAGATGTTAGGCCCCTTAAAATAACAATTATCATCATCATCATCATCATCATCATCATTATAATTATCATCTGATTTGTGAAAATATTTTTTGTTTCTGTTCTCACTATGTTGTTTACATTATAAGCATTTCATATATATATATATATATATATATATAAAGCTCAATGTTTGTTTGTCTGTCTGTCTGTCTGTCTGTCTGTTATGTATACAAATCCACACCGTTTCACCGATCTGAACCAAAATGTGTATACTTACCCTTTGTAACCCTGTGAATATCACTGTCCACCTACATTTTCGGACCGACCACCCCATTTCCTGCATTTAGGCCCTTTGGCAAAAATCTATATCGTTTCACCGATCCAGACCAAAATTTGTATACTTACCCTTTCGAACCCTGCGGGTAACCCTGTCCACTTGAAATTGCGGACAGATCACCCCATTCCCTGCATTTGGGCCCTTTGGCCCAAATCTACACCGTTTCACCGATCAGAATCAATATTTGTATACTTACCCTTTGGTACCCTGCAAGTAACACTGTCTGCTTGAAATTGCTGACAGACCACCCCATTCTCGGAAAGAGGACAGGGTCCGTCCCAAAGGCAATGGAAAAAAGGGGGTAAAACCGGACCCGCTCAGGAAACCCTCAGGGTTGCCAACTCCCGAACTCACCACCCGTGAGCCCTTGAGGATGTAGCACTATCCAGGGTGCACCAGAAGTGGTGGGGCTACACACACCCTGCCTCCTTGAGGGTCTTGAGCAGAAGACATGAGATATTAAGAAAAGAAAAAGAAGGCTGACACCTCGAAGAATGAGGCAATCAGGAATGATTAGACAAGGGCCAATTAAGGCGGGAAAGTGAAAGAGTCGCTAGGCCTCGGATACTCTGATACCATCGGGGTCGGAAGAGAACAAGAGTTTGACCAAGGGAGGCTGACAGGAAAGAGAACTGAAAGGAGCCCGGCACCAGTAAGAAGAAGCAATGCCGGACTCAGCTGGAGTCCCGTGGTCGCAAACCCACGTCCCATAACTTGTGAGACCCTGGTGGGTGGAGGGGGGAGGAGGGGGCAGGTGTAAGAATAGCTTGCTGTTTCATCGCGAGGTGACATGAGAGGAATGTCCAGACCCCGCCATGTTACCTGGTATTGCTGACTATCCTGATGTTCATACAGGGTCTTTGCTCAAACCACTGTAGTGTTACGAAAGAATGAGTCATTGACCGGTCAATGTGAATAGGACCGGGACCCCCCCCCCCCCCGAACGTCTGTCATCATATATCGTCATCATCTGCGATATTCTCAGGTTCGTGCAGCTGGGACCCGAGCAGTAGTCGATAAGCTCTTTCACTACACGCATCGAGTATAGGCCTAAGCCAGAAAATAACGTTCAGACTTTGAAAGACATCGAAGTTAGAAATCTGAATTACCTCTATCAGATTAAAAATTACACCATGTTCGTTTAGTAGTCAATTTTCATTACCTTATTATTATCATCATAAGGGCAAATGACCTAGATGTTACGCCCATTATACCAGTAATCACCACCACATCATGTCTTCTACGACTGAGATGTCATGAATTCTGGGACCGTTAACGAAATATCTCAACTCGGACTGAAGACAAATATCACGAGAATGATCATTATTTTACAGAACCTTCCCATAGTGACTTAGGTATAAACATTTTCACTGGGTTTGATAATGTAAGAAATGAATAAATAAAAAAATATAATTTATGACGTTGAGTGTTATAGTGACTGGAATATTATCATCATTCCACCGGGCGAAGCCGGGTACTACTGCTAGTTGTAAAATATAGTTGACTGGTGGCAAACGAGCGGAGTGAGTGATGTCCATTATTACAAACATCAAAAAATTCCTTTTTTCTAACAAGAAACGCAATGAAATGAAACAGTTATTGTAGACCTGTCAAACTGTCAGTCATAGGTGTTTGGACGAAATAGCATTAGTGGGCCGGTAGAGAGCTAACCACCTGCCTCTGTTCGTGGAATTTGGTCGAAATGGCACCTGGACGAAATGGCACGACACCGTTTCAAGCTCCAGGACACTGCCCCGGAGGCTGTAAAAGTGGGATTCCTCGCTGAGTCCGAGGGAAAAGCCAACCCTGGAGGGTAAACCGACTAAATAAATAAATAAATAAATATATATATATATATACAGTATATCTATACTAATATAATAAAGCTGAAGAGTTTGTGTGTTTAAACGCCCTAATCTCTGGAGCTACCAGTCGGATTCGAAAAATTCTCTTTGTATATGATAGCCAGATTCAAGAGGAATGGTTTTGGCTATGTTAAATTTCGGACAGACCACTCCATTCCCTGCATTTAGGCCCTTTGACACAAATCTACACCGTTTCACCAATCTGAACCATAATTTGTATACTTAGCCTTTGGAAACCTGCGAGTAACAATGTTTACCTGAAATTTCGGACAGACCACTCCATTCCCAGCATTTATGCCCTTTTGCACAAATCCACACCGTTTCACAGATCTGAACCAAAATTTGTATACTTACCCTTCGAACCTGGCGAGTAACACTGTCTACATGAAATTTATGACAGACCCCTCCATTCGCTGCATTTAGGCCCTTTGGCCCAAATCCATACCGTTTCACCAATCTGAACCAAAATTTGTATACTTAGGCTTACCCTTTGGAACCTTGCGAGTCTACATGCAATTTATGACAGACCAGCCCATTCCCTGTATATAGGCCCTTTGGCACACCTTTTCACCAATCTGAACCAAAATTTGTATACTTAGCCTTTGGAACCGTGCGAGTATCACTCTTTACATGAAATTTCGGACAGGCCATTCCATTTCCTGGATTTAGGCCCTTTGGCACAAATCTACACCTTTCCACCGATCTGAACCAAAATTTGTATATTTAGCCTTTGGAACCCGGCGAGTAACACTGCTTACATGAAATTTCGGACAGACCACTTCATTCCCTGCATTTATGCCGTTTGGCACAAATCTACACCGTTTCACCGATCTGAACCAAAATTTGTATACTCACCCTTAGGAACCTGTCGAGTAGCACTGTCTGCATGAAATGTCGGACAGACTACTCCATTCCATGCATTTTTGCCCTTTGGCACAAATCTACACAGTTTCACTGACCTGAACCAAATTTCACATACTTAACCTTTGGAACCCGACGAGTAACACTGTCTGCATGAAATTTTGGACAGACCACTCCATTCCCTGCATTTAGGCCGCTTATCACAAATCTACACCGTTCCTCCTAATTGCACCAAATTTTACATAGGCCTACACTTTGAAGCCCTGCTGGTAACACTGTCCGCTTGATATTTTGGACAACGCTCTCCATTGCCATAGTAGTGTAACAGTAAGAGTATTTTAATAATTCTATTGTTGACTGGCAATTCTGGCTGCATCACGTCGCCCCTACCAGTGTTATGGTGCAGAATTGCAAAAATAGTAATCTTGCCCTGCTTATAAATTGCAGTCACGGGGAGTAATTAGTGAAAAAAGATTTCTTAGGCCACTTAAAACAGTTATCATAATGAACATATTATACCTCTGTATAAGTGCAATGGTGTTGGTGAAGTACATTGAGGTTATCAGCTGCAATAAACGTTGGTGCTTTCAAATTTACCTTCATTCATTCCGAAACTTATCGTTGAGTGCTATGTGGTGGATATATGCTACTTTGGCTACTTCAGGATCTCGGGACAGCCGAAGTTTTCCAAAGTGTTCTAATTATTCTCCCACGGCGCTATGCGACAAAAGACGACACTATTGGTCTCTACATTTATAACAGATAATGAGATATGGGCCCTAGTCAGTGTCTTTTATTTCACTTACTCCTCTTTCTAGTAATTTTTAGAAATTTATTTGTATATTACATGTGTCAGTGCTGTAGTTAGTAAATAGCCATTTCCCTATTCATTATTATCATTACGGGAAAATGACCTAAATGTTACGTCATTTATACCGTACTGCTTATTACCCCCACTACTACCACCACCACCACCACCACCACCACCACCACAAAAAGTTATATTTAAAAATATTTATTTTCTGGTAGTTTAAGTATCATGTGCCAGTTCTGTAGTAGTATTCATTATCATCCATAAAACAAATAAATCCACCGGGCGAAGCCGGGCACTACTGCAAGTTATTATTGTTCTGTGTTGTGAGAGTTTGAGGTTTCAGTCTTTAGACTGATTGATGCAGTTCTCTTTGCCTACTTTCCCTGACCTAATCGTTTTATCTCTACGTAGTTGCCACACACTACATAATGCAAACTCAACCTTTTTAATACTGTGAGCACCGCCGCCTTCATGTTATAGGCCTACCAAGTACCCGAGCACCATTAATCAAACATAATAATAATAATAAATGATGATAATAATAATAATTGGCACGTGGACGGCCAGCGTGGATGGGCCAACTTACCGTTTATTCAGAGGTCCGCATCGCTTCCACAGCAAAATCACCTCCAGATGACATGCCACAACAGAAGAGCTCCAAAGGGGTAGAAGGAAGGTGGAGAAGGGGACAACACACAGGCTATTCTACAGACACCCCCCAATAACCAACAGAACTGCTGCCGACAAAAAAATGCCACAACAGTTGTTTAAAAATTTAAAATAAAAATTTAATGTTAAAAGTTAAAAGAGCACCTCCACCAGAAAACAGAACATGCATCAGCCAGCATTAAATTACAAAAATAGGCAAGAGACGGCTTAACATGCTTGCAATGCAAAAAAAAGGAAAAGAATTAAATTAAAATTAGAATGTTAAAGCCCAAAGATAAAAATAAAATTACAGGCATAATTAAATGAGAACGGGCTTGATAATTTAGTAGGACGCAATACCGACCGGACATGCAGAGACCAAGGCCATGATGCAAAACATGAAATTTAAAATTAAATTAATAAAATAAAATTGGATCAGAAAATAAATCCATACTTTGCATGACGGAGGAAAACACAGGAATATTCACCAAAAACACAAAGTTAAACCAACAAGGTTAAATAAAAAAAAACATATTAAGTTAACACCACAGCACGTTTGAGTTTCGCGGACGGTGCCAAGAGACTGCCCTCAAGACCAGAATGCATTTCGGCAAAACAAAAACAAACATGGCCACAAAAACAGGAGATCGCATGTCAAATTGAAATTACGGCAAAGAATTAGCATTAAATTAATTTTAAAATCAATCGGAAAGAATTGAAATGAGAAAAACAATTACATCTAAATACTATTAATATGAGTGTGGAGCATCGCATCGTAAAACAGATTAATAATATGCCAATCCCAAGATTGCCAAAAGAAAATAAATAATAATTTAAAACGTAAAATAAACTTAGAAATGTGTCTCCAGAAGGTACAAAAAAATAACAAAATGAATATATATATGGAAACATTATTAAAACATAACAAAATTTTAGGCCTACCAGCCGAAACAAAACACAAGATCAAACATTCATACAAGGCCCATATTGGAGCTCCCAAAGTAAAATAAATAAAAAACGTACCTTAAAACTTCACAGTGGAGACACAATAAAAATAAAATAATTCACACACAAACCAAATAACGTAATACGGCACTATATTGCCTGAAAATGGCCCACCCAGCACATGCTTCGTTTTGGTATCACAAGCACTGGTCTGTATCGAGATGCGCTTTTCATTTCGTACTTCTTCACAGCGAAACGATGAAATAATATCCTGAAGAGCACAGGCAATTTCTTAGTAGAATTGGTATTCATATTTTGTATAAGCTGGGGGCCAAGGCCCCCCCCCCCCAGCCCACGAAGAGATACTCTGTCACACCAGCTGGCCAGTTGCTTCTTAGACGACAGACAATGAACTCCACAAGATGGCGGAGAATCGCGCGTCAAAAACAGCATTGCATACATGTTAATTTAATTGTCCAATCACAGCTTGACACATCAAGCAACAATGTCATTATTAAGCAATTAATTTGGCGGCATCAAGCATACACAGTCCTTTGTTTCATGACGTAGAATATAATAAATAGCCTTCAAACATGACTGGAATAGGATGAGTTTATTAGTCACCCCAACACACTCTATCGGAGAAGAAGGAACTACGTGAAGAAACCCCGAAGTCCGACAGCAGCAGCCATCTCGTGTTCACAAACGGAATCAAGTCACCAGGCGGTCGATTCAAAATGTCAAGGAACACCAGAATACAGGGAAGATGGATTTTTAAAAACATTGGAACGTGCAATGCACGTAACAATAATAATAATAATAATAATAATAATAATAATAATTATAATAATGCAACAAGCATACCCTTCAATTTCTAATCTCTCTCTCCCTCTGAAGCACTGAAATAGCTAGGGATTCACCGCTCACCAGGCATGCTGCAATTGCTTGCATGACTCTTGCAGATAACATACATTTACGTGTCGAGTCGAGTCAGCATATTTCGTTTACCCATAAAACAGGGTTGTCCAATTACTTTTACTGAAGATTAAAAATAGTATTCCACAAAATGATACAATTTTTGACTATCGAAAGTTGTAATGAAATCACTGTTATTCTGGTTCGTGCAACAAAATTTGAATAAAAAAATGGATCTCAGGGCAGCTTGTGCTCACGAGCACGTTTTGGTTCGTATGACGACTGCACAGAAAGTTCATTTAAAGAGCATCGTTGTGCTCGCCAGCACAAGGCTGAGAAAGCCTGCCCTACATCCAAGACAATCAGTTTAACCTATTCTAACCTTGCCCTACCCTTACAGTTCTTGTCCACGATCCATCCATAACTAAGGTTTCTATTGCTGGGTGCCTTGGTATGTGCCCTGCCAACCTATTAATTTTCTGCATTAACACTCGCCAGAAGCATCTCTTCTCCTCTCCTCGTCTCAATACCTCTTCATTTGTTATTCAATCTACCCACATAATCTTCATGATTCTCCTGTAAAACCACATTTCAATGCTTCTATTTTTCTTAATTCTGCTACACCAACAGTCCAGGTTTCACGTACACAGAGTGCTACGTTCTGGTCAAAGGCTTTCAAACTTTTCATAACTGAAATTATATATATTTAATGATACTTTTATTGCAGCCAAATATCTATAAAAGAGAGGTCAAAACACGAAATTGCGCACCTGATTGAAGGGTTCATTCCAAGAACCAGACAAGTCCCAAAATTAAATGGTTCAGAAACTAAAAAAGAAAAAAATGTATATCTTCATTTGTGCTGATTGAAATTACAAATTGCTTTAAGACCTACTTCAGTATTTTATCACTAACAGCTTTACTTTTCACATAAAGGAAATAAGTTATATTTTTTATGAGGATAGTTGAGAAAACCTAAAAAAACCTTTGGACTAGTCTGGTTTTAGCCGAAATCTTAGTTGAATACAAAAATGAAATATATTTTAATCCTCAATTACGATTATTTATTATAAAAATCCTAGCAAAGTTCAAACCATTATTGAATGCCGAACATTCCAGGTGATTATGTTGAAAAAGCATTGGACTTGTCTTATTTTTGTAGAATCCCCAATATTTGACACTAGAATATAACCCGACCTGTGTGCTGTTTGGAGACACCATTAATATTTATACGTAGAGCTGGCTTTGAAGAGGAAGAAGATGTATTTTTCTCAAAAAGTCAATTTTTGGACTGGTCTGTGTTTTGGAATGAACTCTTCAATTAATGTAGTTCGTTTGCTGCAGAACTTTAATGATAGTGTTCACACGCATGTTCACGTAGTTTTTATTCATTTGTCTCTATTGGTTCATGGTGAGATGTTTTGCTACAAATAATATAATGAAAACAATGCACTGGCAGTCTTGTAAACACGTTCCTCATCTCCAAGTTGGATGTTGTCCACGTCCAATCTTTCATGGCCCCAGTTCCATAGAATTCTAGGGGTATATCCTCTCTCGGTTTGAGTCCGCCTCGTTGCGTTGGAGCTAGCATTTTTGGCTGCCACTGTGGAGGCCCAGGATCGATTCGCGGCTCTGCCAAGAAATTTAATCCTGGTCTGAGGGCTGGAATGGGGTACACTGAGCCCCATGAGGCAATAATGAGAAAAGGCGGATTCGATTCCTACCTCAGCCATCCTGGAAGTGGATTTCCGTGGTTTCCCAGACAAATGCAGAGATGGTTCCTAACTTAAGGTCACGGTCGCTTCCTTCCCAATCCTCATCTGAATTACAAATACACACACTATTACATCCATCCCAATAACACAGATTATTCCACTCATACCCAAGTACCACAATGTGTCAAAGCTTCTGAATAATCAACAACAAAAATTCTCCTCGTTTGTCGAATGATGTTAGTTTTTACGAGGCTCTAGTGTTGAATAGAGGCAAATGTGTTCTGAGATCTCCAATGAGAATAAAAGATTTCTTTTCTTTAGAGAAACTTTCCTGGCGTATGCCAACCTGCTTTTTATTTCCTCTTTGCTTCGTTTCATCAATGGTTATTTCGCTTTCCAAGTAGCAGAATTCTCCCTCTTCCTTTAGCTTTTCAGCTGCCAGTTCGATGTCAGTAGGGGGTTACTCTTTCCTTCCTGCTGCATTCCATTATCATTACTGTTTCGGCCAACTAAGGACCACGGCTATTCTACTGTTTCCTTTTAAATTCGTCCAGAATTCCTTCATTCGTAGACGGTGTTGTTCCTTTTTCTCGTTTGTCCACGCCTTTCCAGTTTCAGCGTCGGCTTTCGTTGGAAACTCTGATATTCGAAGAGTTATTTCTTAAGCTTGGCACGCTCCTGGATATTTTCACAAGAGTTCCTAATCTTGTGCAGAGGTTTTTGTATTTCACTGAACCAGGTTCCCTTTGTCTTTTTCTCTTGGAGAAAAGTGAAAATGTGATAGGTTAATCGTGTTGTCGTCATTCGGATCACGGGCTTAAAAAACGTTATTAGTCTCTACCGCATCGCGTCAGTAATTTTCTCCATGTGTGTATATAAATCCTGATTATGCCGTCTTCTAAACTCACCATTCTTTTTAACTGAACCTAAGATATTCCTCAAAATCTTCCTTTCCTTGGTTTCCAACTTGTCCATCATTCCTTTCTTGTTCATGGCGAGACATTCCGCTGCACATAGAGCTTATGGCCGGATGACAGTGCAGTAATATTTGTGTTTTACATTCAAGGATATATATTATTATTATTATTTAAACCCAATAAAAAGAGACATTTAGCCTCACAACCGAGTTCAGTGATGACAAGACCACCTTGTGATGTAGCGGCTAGCATTCCTGGATGTCGCTCCGAGTTTGATTCACGGCTCTGCCAAGAAATTTAATTCTGGACTGAGGACTGGAATGGGGTACACTTAGCGTTGTGTGTCAAAACTGAAATTGGCGGGTTCGATTGCCACCTCAGCCACCCTGGAAGTGGTTTTACTTGGTTTCGCATTTCTACTCCAGGCAAATTCAGGGGTGGTTCCTAGTTTTAAGACCACGGCCGCCTCCATCCTAATCCTCGCCTGAATTACAAGTAACTTAACTTATACATACTAATTTAGACACCACGATAATGCAGGTTATCAGACAAATTCTTCACTCATCTTAGTACAGGGGGCTGAAATGACCACGATGTCCAAGCCCCTACATCAATGATGACACTAAACCTCCCGTCTCTAGATATCTCGAAGGGAGTGTACCTCTCATGTGCTGCGGTTAGCTGGGCACAGTACGCCAAGCCACGGTGATTGATGTGCCTGTGTGGCCAATATCTTAACACGCCACAATGCAGGTACCTATCACACAAATCATGCTCTCTCTACAGCTATATGGTCATTGGACAGATAATTTGAGCGCAACATTCTGCGCATACGGCCCAACAGCCAACACCAAGCTAATTGCTTTTGATAGCGACAATAGCAAGTTGCCCTTTGTGATAGCCTAACGATACTGATACTCATCTGTTTTATAAAATAGCAGTGAGCCCATTTTAAGATATTTTGAGAGGGCTTGGATTCTTTATTTTAGAACTGTTTGATATTTGTGGGATTGACTGAGGTTTGAAACATGTGGAAGTATTGAAATCGCTCAATTACGCAAAAATCCTTCCCCTTTCCTAGGAATGACTGTATTAATATAATTATTATTTCTATTATTATTATTATTATTGTAATTATTATTATTACCGACTGGGGTAGCTTATTGCGTTAACGCACAAGGCACTACATGGAGAAGCATGTATGTCACAAAAAAAAAGCGGTTTTCTTCATGATTAACTTATTAACAAATATTAACAGATATTTCCAATATGATTAACTTATGTTAGTAAAATCCAATAGCAGTAGGTCGCTTGGCTCACAGAAGGCAGAAAGTCAACGTCACATCTGGAAAGAGCTTACGTGTTGTCTATTAAGATTTATCACATCACATCACCCTGGAGATTTGGTGTAATAGCTGTGTGGGACGCGTGGTTCTTGTGGAACTAATCTGGGTTGTAGCTAATAACTACTTTAAAAAAATTAATTTGAAATCTCTAGCCTTTGGAAACTCTTGTATGTCTTGTAACGAAGACTTTGGCACTATCGAGAAAAGGAAAACGGTATGTAGAGCAATGGTGTCGGAAGAGGTTGCAAATATGATAGTGGTGAAGCATGTGCACCATTCAAGGTTATTTCCATGAAGCCCGAAGATTCCCGCGATGTGGCAAGGGCGAGTGCTCAATGCTCGAGAACAACTACTCTGATAGTCAGCGGACACGTTTGTGATGGGCCGTCGGTCAAAACATTCATGTGAGGATCACCGTCGATTCCCAAAGGGTCGGGGTCTAGTTGGACCCCTGCTCAGTATGATAGGTTTCTTCATTTGTTAATGTTCAGCCGCTAGTTTTTATTTGAATGACCTGCTTGGTATTAGCAAGTATAAAAATTACATTTCAATATCAAAGACAATTATTGACATTATTACACCTCCGTGGCTTAGGCGGCAGCACGCCAGCCGCTCACCGCTGGGTCCATGGTTCAAATCCCGGTCACTCCATGTGAGATCTGTGCTGGACAGAACGGAGGCAGACAGGTTTTTCTCTGGGTACTCCGGTTTTCCCTGTCAAAATTTCATTCCAGCAACACTCTCCACTATCATTTAATTTCATCTGTCATTCATTTAATCATTGCCCCAGAGGAGTGCGTCAGGCCTCGGCAGCCGGCACAGTTCATATCCTCGCCGCTAGATGGGGGCTTCATTCATTCCATTCCTGACCCGGTCGGAGACTGGAAGCAGGCTGTGGATTTTCATTTCATTACACCTCCATAATTTATATATAAGATTTATTAAACACATTGTGTACAATAGTAGTAAATTGAAGTTGGCATCATTTGCCTAGTAAGATAGTGTCAATGTCCTTTCTTTACAATCAATGATGTGGTACGTACTACATGGTCCTCCGCAAATAGTACACTGGCATCTGTCGGTGGGGCTGTGATATCCCTTGGTTGAACTTATCCGGTGGTGTAGTCCGTGGGCTGCCACTCTCGTGTATAGGTGGCGTAGCTGGTAGTTAGCTTTCTTCCATTCGTTGTATGTCATTGCTGGGGTGTTTAGGAGCTCTTTGTTTATTTCTTTCGCTTTCTGTCGCCTGTCTTTCAGGATTCTTATGCTTTGTGGAGATGGTTTTAGACTATGGGCTTCCATCAGGTCTTCTATGAAGAAGGTTGTGTCTGCCAGAATATACCGGTACGTTATTCTGTTTTGCGTGTATTTTGAGACGCAGAATATTCTTTTCATGTAGTCTGGTTTGACGCCTTCTAGTCGTTTGAGGGTTGAGTATGTGAGATGGCTCCAGGTGAGTTGTATGCCGTATGAGGCAATGGGCGCAATCTTTATATCGAATAGCCTATGGGCTGTTCCGATGGATAGGATTTCTCGAAGGTTGCCTTCATTGCTCTTACTGCTCTGCCTTCAATGCGCTTGGAGAAGGCCACCATTTAGCATTTATAATAAAAGATTAAATAAGGTTAAATAACCTAACCTAACATAGGGTCGACGGTAATCCTCAGAGGAATGTTTCGGCCGTGGGCCCAAATTAAATATGTCTATGAATATTGGGGTAGTTCCATGAGACCAACTCGAACCTCTCTCTGAGCTGACCATGGGACCAATTCGAACCCCTCTCCAAGCTGACCATGGGACCAATTCGAACCCCTCTCTGAGCTGACCATGAGACCAACTCGAACCCCTCTCTGAGCTGACCATGAGACCAACTCGAACCCCTCTCTGAGCTGACCATGGGACCAATTCGAACCTCTCTCTGAGCTGAACATGGGACCAACTCGAACCTCTCTCTGAGCTGAACATGGGACAAACACGAACCTCTCTCTGAGCTGAACATGGGACCAACACGAACCTCTCTCTGAGCTGACCATGGGACCAACACGAACCTCTCTCTGAGCTGAACATGGGACCAACACAAACCTCTCTCTGAGCTGAACATGGGACCAACACGAACCTCTCTCTGAGCTGACCATGGGACTAACTTGAACCCCTTTACGAGCTGACCATGGGACCAACACGAACCTCTCTCTGAGCTGAACATGGGACCAACTCGAACCTCTCTCTGAGCTGAACATGGGACCAACACGAACCTCTCTCTGAGCTGACCTTGGGACCAACACGAACCTCTCTCTGAGCTGAACATGGGACCAACACGAACCTCTCTCCGAGCTGACCATGGGACCAACACGAACCTCTCTCTGGGCTGAACATGGGACCAACTCGAACCTCTCTCTGAGCTGACCATGGGACCAACTCGAACCTCTCCTTGAGCTGACCATGGGACCAACTCGAACCACTCTCTGAGCTGGCCATGGGACCAACTTGTACCTCTCTCTGAGCTGACCATGGGACCAACTCAAACCTCTCTCTGAGCTGGCCATGGGACCAACTCGAACTTCTCTCTGAGCTGACCACGGGACCAACTTGAACCTCTCTCTGAGCTGACCACGGGACCAACTTGAACCTCTCTCTGAGCTGAACATGGGACCAACTCGAACCTCTCTCCGAGTTGACCATGGGACCAACACGAGCCTCTCTCAGAGCCGACCACGGGACCAACACGAACCTCTCTCTGAGCTGACCATGGGACCAACACGAACCTCTCTCTGAGCTGACCATGGGACCAACAGGAGCCTCTCTCAGAGCTGACCATGGGACCAACACGAGCCTCTCTCCGAACTGGCCATGGGACCAACACGAACCTCTCTCCGAGCTGGCCATGGGACCAACACGAGCCTCTCTCTGAGCTGACCACGGGACCAACACGAACCTCTCTCTGAGCTGACCTTGGGACCAACTCGAACCTCTCTCAGAGCCGACCACGGGACCAACACGAACCTCTCTCTGAGCTGACCATGGGACCAACACGAGCCTCTCTCTGAGCTGGCCATGGGACCAACACGAACTTCTCTCTGAGCTGGCCATGGGACCAACACGAACCTCTCTCCGAGCTGGCAATGGGACCAACACGAACCTCTCTCCGAGCTGACCATGGGACCAACTCGAACCTCTCTCTGAGCTGGCCATGGGACCAACTCGAACCTCTCTCCGAGCTGGCCATGGGACCAACACGAACCTCTCTCCGAGCTGACCATGGGACCAACACGAGCCTCTCTCCGAGCTGGCAATGGGACCAACACGAACCTCTCTCCGAGCTGACCATGGGACCAACTCGAACCTCTCTCTGAGCTGGCCATGGGACCAACTCGAACCTCTCTCCGAGCTGGCCATGGGACCAACACGAACCTCTCTCCGAGCTGACCATGGGACCAACACGAGCCTCTCTCTGAGCTGACCATGGGACCAACACGAACCTCTCTCTGAGCTGACCATGGGACCAACACGAACCTCTCTCTGAGCTGGCCATGGGACCAACACGAACCTTTCTCCGAGCTGGCCATAGGACCAACACGAACCTCTCTCTGAGCTGACCATGGGTTCAACACGAACCTCTCTCTGAGCTGGCCATGGGACCAACACGAACCTCTCTCCGAGCTGGCCATAGGACCAACACGAACCTCTCTCTGAGCTGACCATGGGTTCAAAACGAACCTCTCGCCCAGCTGACCATGGGCCCAACTCGAACCTCTCTCTGAGCTGACCATGGGACCAACACGAACCTCTCTCTGAGCTGACCATGGGACCAACACGAACCTCTCTCTGAGCTGGCCATGGGACCAACACGAACCTCTCTCCGAGCTGGCCATAGGACCAACACGAACCTCTCTCTGAGCTGACCATGGGTTCAAAACGAACCTCTCGCCCAGCTGACCTTGGGACCAACTCGAACCTCTCTCCTAGCTGACATTGGGACAAACACGAACCTCTCGCCGAGCTGATCATGGGACCAAGTTGAACCTCTCTCTGAGCTGACCATGGGCCCAACTCGAACCTCTCTCTGAGCTGACCATGGGACCAACTCGAACCTCTCTCTGAGCTGAACATGGGACCAACACGAACGTCTATCTGATCTGAACATTGGACCAACACGAACCTCTCTCTGAGCTGGTCATGGGACCAACACGAACCTGTCTCTGAGATGACCATGGGACTAAATCAAACCTCTCTCCGAGCTGACCATGGGACCAACTTGACCATCCATTTTATGGGTAACACTGACCGTGGGCCCCACTCAACATCACCCAAATCACCACCCTATCTTAGATAAAGGTATCAAAAGCACAGTGCCATTCTTAAAGGCACGCCTTACGTTTATCGAGCTGGAAGCATGGAAGGAGATCAAGATTACCAAGAGGGGGCATTCCTTGAACGTCATAGTTGACATGGAACTTCTTATACCTCTCGAGACCAGACCATCGATTGCATAACCTGAAATAAATAGCTATGGTTCAATTTGAGATAATTTTGCTCTTGAACTTACCAAGCGTGCTTATAAATTGTTCGTGCCACTCGTTTTAATTCAATTTTGTATTATTCATACCGAGTACAGGGTGGTCGAGAGTGCTTATGCGCTAGCTCGTGCCTCGGTGGCATCGGGTGAGCGTGGGTTGGAATCCCACCTCAGTCGTTTTGAAAATTGTTTTCGTGGTTTTTCAATCACCGTCCTTGCGGTAGAGGAATGATCCTTCGCAGAGTCCGTGGGTAATGCCGAGCTGAGAAGACAAGCTTTAAAATAAAATAAAATAAAAAATCTTTAAAATATATGTCTTATCCCGAGTAAATCCCAGTTCATGTCAGTGATCTTCTAGAAGTTGTTTAGCCCCACTATATGAAATTCACCTTCAAATGTATGATATATTCACACTATAAAGTGGATTATTGTGATCTCAAAATGTGTCACTATAATGACCTGAGTTGAAAGGGATTTTAAGTATAATTCCAAGATAATGATCCAGTAATATATCATGCAATTCCCACGATCTACTGATTAAATGTCTTATCTGCAACGTGACATACATTCCTTTACACTAGGGCTGGTATTTTAATCGATTTAATTCACTTATCGAATAATCGATAAATCGATTAATTACTACAAATTACGATTAATATAACGCGCGTTTAATATACTAATCGATTATTCGGTTGGTCGAAAAATTGATTAATTGCTCTTTCCATTAATCGACGTACTTCGCTCATTTAACTACGCTCTCACAGAAGCAAAATTGACATTTAATTAATTAAAATATATTGTATCATATATTTTAAATAATGTACCTTCTTTGTGAAAACTATGCTAAAACAAAGTAAAACTGTTTCTATCTTAAATTGTATACATTGAACAAAAATTTAAATTCTTTGCTGAAACCCCTTCGTTTTCTCTTTTTCGAAACCCTTCCCAATTTGATTGATGTTTGTCCTTCCACTGATGCTGACTCGTATTTGGTTATTGTTAAAATTAACAAGGAAGGTCACTTTGTAGACTATATTTAGGCAAAAAGTAACTTATTGATTTCTATAAGTTACATCATTCCTAAAATGAGCGTAACTCAACTAAAGTGATGACCTCTCATTTAAACAACTTTTTTTAAATCTTGTGTCTACTAATCAATTAATAGATTCATTGGTCAGCCGATTGATCAATTATTTGGTTAGTCGATTAGTTGTTTTTGATTAATTTCAAATTATTCGATTAATCGATTATCAATCGATTAATCGATTAACCGAACATCGCTTATTACCAGCTCTACTTAACAAAAATAGACATTGAATATGGATATTCTGTCCATTCTTGGAAGGTGTTACCATAGCATTTAGAAGAAAAGGCCAATAACGTATCTTCGTGTAACTAAGAATTATTCCATGCCTTGTCTCTTTCTGTGTCTCTCTGTTTTCGGTAGCTTGGAAGAGAGTTTATTATTCACAATCGTTAACGCTTTAATAAACAAGACTCACGAGCTGTTTCTGGTCGTAATTCTTAACGTCATTAATATTGATGATAAAAGCTTGAGTGGAGAACGGTAAGAAATAATTTCGTAAACGGAAACAATAATATTTCCATAACAAATGCTGAAACATTTTCTTATTGCTTAAACGACTGATTCTTATTATACCCAGTGGCTGCATGTTTCATTGTCTGCGCTTAGCCTGCCTACAGTTGAGCTGGAAACAGAATGCGGTTTCGGATTCTTTATGCGGTTAAAGCCACAAAATCCCTAAGGATCCATAACTGTCCATAAAGTTGACGCGCAAGTAATAGGTTTTCATCAGATGATCATTCACCTGCATTGCAAATTTAATAAGTTATGACTTAGTCTTGATGTTGCTTCCTTCAATTCTACGTCATTGTAGTGACTGTGCCGAGGTACTGTAAGTTCATTTGTAATTGAATCGTATGGCCAAACAACGGGATAAGCGTCAACTTGAGTAAAGCAAGGATGTTTGGAAGTTCACGTTTTATGCTTCACCTTCCGTCACTCAGACTCTGTTTCATTGAAAGGCTTCTAGGTAACATGGAGGGCTCGGTTTTGTGAACGATCGTTTTTTTTTTCTAGTGGAAAAACCCTTTGTTGTTGATAATTTATTTCCGGGGCGTGGGACATCATGTCCATCAGCCCCGTGTAGTTGGGTGTGTGTTCAACGTGTCTGACTACCTGTATTTATGTGATGACTGTAGTAGTGTGTGCAGCTGTATCAAGGACAGGAATGGCGTAGGCGCCCCGGGACTAGAAATAAGGTACTATCCCGGCATTTTCCCTAAGGGAGTGTGGAAAATTCTGGGGAAAATCCACACTAAGGATAGCCGCTGTCAGCGCCGGGATTTGAACCTATCTCCGGATTTGCGGCAGCTGCCCGTTAGGTAGTGGCGCACGATATAACGAGCACAGCTACGCCGCGGTTTGTGTAAACATATGTTAACTAGAACGCTGTCGCTTCAAGAAAGTCTATCCTTTCACTCAGTCTCATTTTTCTCCCCAGTTCTACACTTATTGTTTACGCTCTTCATTTTTTTTTGCTATTGAAGTCATTCCTTTTCCTTCCCTTTCGGTTAAAGCTTGTGATTTTGGATTTAAAAACGTAATTAAAAAGTATGAATGCAATGTCTATTATGTTTTGTTGTATAGGAAATGATGGTTTATAAGAATACCATTTTCTTTGTGCCCTAAGTTGAAGAGAAGGTGAAAAGCTCTTTTTTGATTCAGCGGTTGCTCTTTTCTTAATTGGGGAGGAACTGAGAGGGAAAGAGAGAGAAGGTAGTTAGAATGTGATATAATGGTGAAAATAAATCTCACAATCAGTATTACTGGGTCGCCTCCGTAGCGTAGCGGTGAGCATGGTTAGCTGCCGCCCCGGAGGTCCTGGGTTCGATTCCCGGCTCTGCCACGAAATTTGAAAAGTGGTACGAGGACTGGAACGGGGTCTACTCAGCCTCTGGTGGCCCAAATGAGTAGAGGGGGTTCGATTCCCCCTCAGCCATCCTCGAAGTGGTTTTCCGTGGTTTCCCACTTCGTCTTCGGGCAAATGCCGGGATGGTACCTTCTTCAAGGCCACGGCCGCCTCCTTCCCTCTTCCTTGCCTATCCATCCTGACCATCCATTACCTTCCCTCATGAGGCCCCTGTTCGCTTTGCAGGTGAGGCCGCCTGGGCGAGGTGCCAATCACACCTCACCAGTTGTATCCACTCCGATTAGATGTTCCCAGCTCTAGGACACTGCCCGTAGAGTCTGTGGGTTCCACCAACCTGGAGGGTAAACGACTAAGAAAAGAGAGAAAGAAAAGTGGAGCAGCGGGATATGTGCACAGTCCGGCCTAGATGGATACAGTACTTAAAATAGCCTCTCCTGCACAATTTGCTCAGTGGCACTAGTCCCGTTGATCGGCCGTCGGCTAGGATTGGAAACTGTGCTTCGGGACTTGAAATGGGGTTCAATTCCAAATTCACTGTTCTTATATGCCGAAGTAGAGTGGGATATTCACATTGAGAGTGCGCAAATGCGAGAGAGTCGTGTCAGTAGATTCAATTGCACACTAAATATCCCCTTCGCGGCAAACTTCCTGCACCCCGGCGTTTCTAGAAGCCTCAGCATATAAAAGGGACGTAAAACCAATAACATTATTATTATTATTACATAGTTAGGGGTATTTACAGTGCACAGGTGCATACTATTCATTGTGATGTAGACAGGCTGTCAAATGTTAAAGTAAGCGATCAGAGTACTTTGCCTTATATCCATGCATGACGATTGCATATTGTTTTTGAGTTGTGATTTTGATCATGATTTATTGATATTGATAATCCACAGTGATTCGATATTTTGTGGATTTGAGATTTGATCTGGATTATGAATGTGAACTAAAGTGAAGTAAAGCAGTAGATTTTCATAGATTGATATGTTTTGAAATCTTGACCGGATGCAATATTCTTGGCAATTTAAAATCACGTGAGGATTTACGTTGATTTTCCTACTTGTTTTAATGAGTGCCTATTGAAAATTTATTCCAAGGTATAACAGATGACTCATATCGAGTTGTTACGTGCCACCCCGTAGTGGCGCTTCCGTTAACTGGATTACGGTGGGTAGAAAGCACAACACCAATTACTGCTTTAAAGAAACGTATTGGCTTTATTGTGGGCCAGAAAATACACCACACAAATAGCAAATACAAGCAACTAGTATCTCACTCTAGTTCCTCTCTTGCTGCCGTCACTTCCCTTTCACTCTCTCGAGCAGCTGTCCGTTCACTATTTTGGCTGACCTGTGTCTAGCCGGTCTGTCACTCACCGAAATACCTGTCCACTTCCTTGTACGCAAACTACAGTTATTTACGATAGCCAGTCACTCACCACCACACACTGCCTCGCTGTCCGCTGGCTAGGGAACTGCCCAATGCGTTCCGTAATTCACCACAATGTCTCTGTCGCCCTAGGTAAGTACACACTCCTCACACTGCTCCGCGGCTCGGAAGGAATCTCACTGGGTTTCGCAAGTCACGTCACCACACTTCTGTCGCTCAGGAAAAACACGCACTAGCTCAGAAACTCCGTCCTCAGAAAAACTCGGTCCCCTCACTGTTGAGGCCGCTTATATAGCAGGCTGGTGATTCAATGAATTCTAGAATCGTCCAGGATACACGGCTTCTCGAGATTTCCATCACTGGCTGGGTCACGAATATTCTGGACCATACCTTTCACTTCGCAGCCCGTTGCGTAGGGCGCACGTAATACACAGAGGCAGAGATAGCCCAGGGCAGCTGTGACGCACACGGCGAGGTGACGAAACAAACTCACAGCCGTAACAAAGTCTTCAAATATGCTATTTGATGCATTTGTCAGGATTTGCGAGCATTTGGAAGAGTTGTTATTGGTAGAAACTTTAATGATTATTCATCTGCTTAGTTAGGCCCCATGTGTTGGTCATGATACTTAAAGATTCATGATGTGTATTCTAAAGTTACGCTGTGGAATGACAAGAATGATATTTAGCGAACGGGTTTGGTGATATTGAATGCTAGTATTAACCTATTGAGGGATAATTAGTCCAAAATTGTATTATTACCCTGAAGTCTAATGTCACAGACAATTTTCTGAATTTTGAAAGAACATTGATGCAGGGTAGTATTTTAAAGTGGATTTATTGGTTATTGAGGAAAATACTTTCCTATTGTGAGAGTGTTCTGTGCGATACAGCTTGTAGATCTAATAAGAAGTTTGCAAATTCGTGGTATGAGAGTTTCCTACTTTCGGAATTGTGTTATATCCGAACAGATGTATATTAGAGTGGAGGGAATTAAGCCACACGACCACAGAAATATACAGAATATATTACGGTACATGATTAAGCAAAATATGGATGAACCTGTTGATAGGATGTTGTAATAATCAGCACTCTGAATAAAGTGAATGAAGAGCGGTAGTCGTGGACACAAACTTGATAAATGGTTATACTTAAACAACTAAATGATATAAATAATGTTCTGATGATAATAAGAACGCTTAGAATTTATTAAGATGATCATCTCGTGGTGTAACGGCTAGCATTCTTGGCTGTTGCCCCAGAGGTCGGGTCCGACTCCCAGTTCTGATAAGAAAATAATGCAATTCTGGTCTGAGGGCTGGAACGGGGAACACTTAGCCTCATAAGGAAAAACTGAGATGGGGCGGGTTCGATTTCCACCTTAGCCATCCGGGATGTGGTTTTCCGTGCCTTCTAAAATCCTTGACGGGGCCGAGAATCGAACCAAGGGCCTCCGGGTGAGGCTACCATGGGGCCGGCTGCTTTTCATTTCTATTCCAGGCAAATGCCGGGATAGTTTCTAAGTGCCGGCTACAGCCGCATTCCTTGCCTCTATTACAAATGCACACACTAATACAGCGCTGTCAGCGTCGGCATTAGAACCTATGACTTGCTGCAGCTGTCCGCGCGGTCGTGGTGCACGATTTAACGAGCACGGGGGATCCTAAGGGATGTGGTAGAGCTAGTTGGAGTACTTCATGCACCCCAATCCCAAGGACGGGCATATGCTGACTTCAATTCTTGCGTCCATATGCTATATGACCTTCTTATTGTTACCAGGAATACACACCACAGTACGTGACATTAAACCTAGAAAATCCTACATGAATTAACCGGGAACCGAACCAGGTCTACCTTGGTGGAAGGCAATCAAAGTGATCGCTGCGCCATCACGCCACGTGCACCACCATTCTGAAACACTCTGTATTTGCTATGAAATTATTATTATAATATAATTACGTAATCTTTAGACAGGACATCCAATACAGACTGCAGTGTGGGACTGGCTTTGCGCGGTATGAAACTTGATAATTTATGTCGAAAGCTTGGAGCAAGGTAAATAATATAGCAAATGAGCATTCCCTCTAGCGATCACAATCAGGATATGACTGATAACTATATAGAGACTCTCTGGTTGATTGATGGGCAGCCATAACCGAAAAGTACGCAAGAAATTAAATAAAAGCTATAGGAACGGGAGCTTTATGAAATCCATACATCACAGTTTGACGTGGCCAGTGAGGAGTAGCGTAGTGGCGGAGCGGTCATTATCCCACAGGAAGTGGGCATCAGGACGTGAACCACAAGGACATAAAAACATGTCGACAGTTACTTTTGCATGGTTCGTGGTTCTGGTCCCTTGCCTCTGCCAAACCGCAGCTGTAGTCAAGTCATTTCCACTCACAATGGCTCTCATACAGTCGGGGCCATTGCAATCAAGTGTTATCTATATTTCGAACTAGCATTCATTAACTATCAATGACGGTTTCATAGAGTAGAGGACGACAACTTCTAGGTCATCTCCCCGACCCCAAAGAAAATAGGAAGTCCAAATGACAGAAAATAGGAGTATAGTCTTGTCCTGTAAATCGATATTAGTGGAGTAAGTAACCAAAATTAATGCTTTTCAGTCGGCAAACACAATTGTAACCAATTGTAATGATTTTTTCCCTAAACCTGAAAAAATGTACATGAGATTAATAAATAAATTCACTTGGATGACCATTGAAATTCAATGTTTTTTAGTCGGTGAACACGATTAAAATTTATATTAGATAAATATCATCTCATGTAAATTCTTTCAGGATTAGGGAACCACCCAATACAATTGGGTACAATCGTGTTGACCGACTGAAAAGCACCAATTGTGATTACTAAGGCGACACTGAAAAATGGCTTCCAACACGATAAAGGACTAAGTTACACTAACACGATATGAATATTATTTTTTGGATGCGTATTGACTTACAAACTCATATAGGCTAATAATAACAATAACAATAATAATAGTTATTATCAAAAAAAATGATCAAAATTTGTTCTGCCCTGTCAACACCTTATGTATTTGGTTAAAAGCCATTAGACCTACATGAAAACTAAATTCCTTCTTCAGCTGGGACATGAAAAATAACAAACACGTGGAGATATGTAGTGAAACAATAATTGTTATAATATCAAATATAAAGAAATGTCTTGAAGAGTGCATTATACAAACACTTCCCTTTTCATCGTTAATCCCATCTGATGTTAACAAGCTTAAATAAAGAGTACTTCAATTATAAATGCACACATTACAACAGAAATCACAATAACGCAGGTTACCATACAAAATCCACGCACACCCAACTATGTGGGTGTGACAACCAGATATCCAAATCCCTAAATGAAACAACCTTATAATATTACGATATTTAGTGGAGAATATAACAAATACAGGGTCTTTCATATAAAGTAAGAACGGCGAGCGGCGGTTTTGTCATTCGCTGCTGAAGCCGGCTTGGCCGAGCTTGTGACGCACCACGGCCCCCTGCTGTAGTATTGAAAGCGGGCGCATTGTACAAACTTGACCTTGCAATAAGCGTGCAGGTGTTCAGTCGCCAGTCTGAACCACAGCTGCTAACATGGTGAGACAGTTATCATTGCAACATCGTATTTTTGTATGTAAAATTTATTTTAATTACGATTCGGCTCGGAGGGTACGTGATGCATTTGTTCAGCAATTTCCTGATGAAGTGCCACCTTCACTAGCACAGATTCATGTAATTGTAAATAACTTTGATACTACTGGTTCAGTGGTCAATAAAAAACACAAAATAAAAAATCAGAAAAAATACAGTGGCATGACTCACTCGCGTCAGCCAAAATGTGGTTACCAGATACAATGCCTGTATAACCCAGGAAGGACGTCACTTCCAGCAACTTTTATCAGGTAATATTTCATAGAGGATTGTACACACGCTTAGAGCAGGGGGCCACGGCTCACCACGAGCTTGGTCAAGGCCAACACACTAGCGGATAACAAACCCGCCGCTTGGCGTTCTTACTTTATATGAAAGACCCTGTATGCCTTACGCAAAGGAACAATCAAATCACATTATCCGTTCATTCGAGGGCGGTTTTCGTAAACTTAATGGATCATGGCCTGCCACGGTGTTCTCTCTTGCATTAATTCTTTCTTGGTGTCAGCTTTGATGGTGTCATTCCAGCAGGTTCTTTTCTTCGTATACCGCTTACTGTTCCCAACGTGATTGGTGACTGCAGCGATCCAGCTAGTATAATGGTAGAAATATGAGGGTCTTTGCTTATCTTGCCTTCCAAATACATCCTAATGTGGTCAAGTATGACTCTATTGGTGACTTTTCTAGTCCATGGAATTCGAAAAGAATCTCCTGGAGCACCAAAACTTGAAGACGTCTATCTTTCTCCAGTCAGCTTTCTTCAGCGCCCATGTTTCGCATCATACATTGTGAGAGGGTATATGATGGCGTTGTCTATGCTGCAGTTTTTACTCCTCCATATTTACGGCCAAGGACTATACGACGCATTCCGGATTCTCCTTGGTGGAAGATTTTGGGCTCAAGGAAAATACAATCTTAGATATGTTCAATATTTCAGTTTTGGTTGGAGTGGTGTTATTTAACCCTGTTGTCAGTCAATGATGTGTAAATCACGAAAACTGTTCTTATACCCGCACAAGCCAGTCGCATTCATCGACGCAAGCTCTACCAGCCTGCTGCACACTGCCAGCCTAGCCAGCTCAGCCTGTTGAGAAGACGAGCTTGGCAAGCCCCACAGCTCTGATATGGTCTCGGTGACGTCACCATCCAAGTCTCGCAGTGCACCCGCTAGCAAGACGTAAGCCAAGCCTGGCTGCCTGCACAAGTAGTGAGCCCAGCCCTGCCTAGGCTGGCATTCTGCTCATTTCTGGGTGTGGTACCGATGTAGAGATGAAACGATTAGCTCTGGACAGGGACTAAGTCAAACCAGTTTAAACTGGAGACTCAAACTCACATTTCAAATGACACATGTTCGGTATCGACAGCTCAACTGATTAGTGAAATAGGTTGATTTCTGACAGATTTGTACGTGTTGATACTATACTTGATCAACGTTCGAATTCTTAGAGGGTTACTTACTTTGTGGATGCTACAAGAAGTGGCATTGCATTATTCAAATGACCTGTATACACAGCTGAGTTTGTATTCGAAAGAAACAGAAATGGATGATTGATTTATTTGTTTGCTTCCTTAAAGTGAATTAAGAAATAGGAGTACGCTTACTATATCCAATAATTAATAAATCTTGAGTGGGATCAACATGTTACCTTCAAATTGTGAGGATGCAATGATAAGGACTAATTATAAACGTACAATTTGATACACTTTTCTCTGTAGTAAGATATTGTTGTTGTTGCTGTTGTTTTATTTAGGGTACCTTGCGATATCGTAGTCATTTAGCCCCGTGTACTTGGCTGTGTGTAAGATTTGTCTGATAACCAGTCTTGTAGTGGTGGTCGTATTAGTGCGCGTATTTGTAATTCAGGTGAGGATTGGGAAGGCGATGGCCATGGCCTTAAATTAGGTATCATCCCGGCATTTTCCTGGAGTTGAAGTGGGAAACCACGGTAAACCACTTCCAAGATGGCTGAGGTGAGGATGAATCCCACTTCTTCTCAGTTTTGCCTCATGAGGCTGAGTGTACTGTACCTTGTTCCAGCCCTCGTACCATAATTACATTTCTTGGTAGAGCCGGTAATCTAACCCGGACCTACGAGGCGACAGCCGAGAATGCTAGGCACTACACCTCGAGGTGGTCTAACATGGTTACAATAATATGAACTAATTATACACTTACGATTTGATACACTTTTCCCATTATTTAGAAAAGTGTACCAAAGTGTAGAAGTGAATAATTAATCCATACTATTGAATCCAGGTTAGTATCTGTGAAAAATATTTCGAAAATGTTCCTTTCGACGTACGGTACGGTATTTTGAATAAAAGCGATTATTTTACAGATTCCTTGAGAATGACGTTATCTTATAATAATGTGCGTTACATGGGGCACTCTGTTTGCTGAAGAATGTTCCACGAGCCCGTGCCAAGTGTTCCAACACATACAACATCACGCTCTTAATGGTGATTAGTTACAGTGTACCGGGACATAGCAAGGGCTCTCTATAGACTGAATATTCATGGCACGGGCACTCAGCCGCTATTGTCACGCTTCAAATGAAACGAGGCTCTTACCGTCAGATATACTATAGTGTAGTGTACTCTACACTTCAGCCGTAAATAATTCTCCTTACCAAGCAGGAAGGTTGTCCTGATTTCCTAGAGGCCTACTTTCTTCAAGGTCTACAATGGGGATCTTCATCCCACATGGGTTTCTTTGATCAGGTTTGTATAGTCAATCCCGCAAAGCCCATTTGAATTCGCTCGCGAAACGATCTTATTGGCTAACTTAAGCAGCTGATAAAATGACACTGACATGAGATATCAACTTTTTTTTTCAAATTATTTATCAGATTCACCTAACCTCTAACACACATATATCGGGTGTACATTCTTTCTGACCACCCTGTATATTAATATAATTGGGAAGATATTATATCGTTTCCTAAACTTGAAATATCTTGACAAGTTATTGTGCTACGACAGGCCGTTCCAGACGAGCTGCTCACCAGTTTGGAGCGGAGTACTCGCCGCCTTGTGTGAGTAAACCTGCAACATGCAATACAGCTCTGCTGTGAAGGCTGCCGTCACTGCGCGGTGGATACATCAATACTGGCAGGAAGAGCATGGACTTGTGTTATGACCTTCGCCCAGTGACGTATTGGCTACCACCCCCAGTCCCTCTCCAACCGTGCTCCGAGCATCACTGCTGAGTACGCGTACAAACTCGTGGGTATGGAACAGCCTGGGCTACGACAACGTTTGTTGGCTTGAGAGACTATGCACGTTACGCATTATCATTTGACTCCCAACTTACTGGATTCTGACATTTGTGTATTAACATAATTTAGTGGTAGTAGGGGGGTGAGGCGGTTTCTAAATAGTGACACGAGCCACTCGGCTACGCTGAACTCTCATGTATATTTCATGAAACCATGGGCATGCGACATATCGTTGGACTCGGGCTGACGTCCTCTTTCCTATGGACCATGTACTATATTTTTCAAAAAAAAAATGAAATTTTTCGTTTTCGAAAATAGGCGATAGTTTGAAAACCAAACATGATAGAACGTTGTGCCATTGCTCAAACGAATGGTCTTTATGACCTTTATGTTCTGTAATAAAACTTTTTTATTTTTTATGTTTTTTGAAAACTCTCGAATTTTGAAAATCCCATATTTTGGAAACTGTGAATTATACAATAAAGTTTATTTGACGTAAATGCAAGGTCCCTACGCCCTTTACCCCCAAAATAAATGTCAAGTCTCTAGGATAAAAACCTGACAGTAGTGGGATGACGGGGAAGCTGCGCCACTTCTTTTTGAACCCTCCTCGTATCGGCCCCGAACCTGATATCTCGCTAACCAAACATGGGATTAGAACATACAGGGTGTCCTAGCACTCGTAGTGACGCCCCCTACTTTCCTATAGCCTCTTAATTTAAATAAAAGACCAAAACTAAAAGGTCATCCGCTTTTAATATTTCCTAAACCCATGGTTGGATTTGAGCATATGGGGTGTCCTAGGAATCGTGGTGAACCCCCCTTTCGTATGGATGTTTTATTTCCACTCTAAAATAGTGCTAGGTTGTAGGTTCTGCTCTACCTAGGAAGTTGTGAGCCCCTGCGACCTTGGAATGGAAGGAGTCATGCTAGGAGGGCGTGCTTGGATTCGATTTTTTCGTCTCGTTGCGCTCTTTACGGGAATGTCGGTGTCGAAAAGGTGAAATGCTGCAAACATGTTTTTTGGGGGGTAAAACCGCGATTTTAGACTTTTTGCTCTATCTCGCGAACCAATCATGCTAGAGGCATATACGACGGGTCCAAGGACTCGGGGTGATGTCCTCTTTGCTATGGACCACTCGTTATAATTTTTTTTAAATTGGAAACTCGATTTTGGGGTAAACAAGTGTTTTTTGTGATTTTTGCCGATATCTCACGAACCAATAACGCTAGAGACGTGTACGAGGTGTCCTAGGACTCGGGCTAACGCCCCCTTTCAAATGTGGTAGATATTTTTTTCCAAAAAATAAATCAGAAAGGGCCTAACGACACTTTTGCTGAAAAAAAATTCTTTACCGGTACTTGTTTATAATATTCATGAAGCGTGGTGGTTGAGAGAGACGATACTGCTGGGTGTGTGTGTGTGTGTGTGTTTCATCGAAGCTATCGCTAACCACAATGACCATGCTTAATAGAACAATCGATATTTCGGCGGGTCGGTTTATGACAGAGCGAGGGTTCGTTTTTCTGATCTTTCCTATGGCAGACGGGTGGAGGCTAATATTTGAAAATGTGTGAAGCATGCTACGATTTTTTTACCCCCAGAAGGAGATCTTTAACGTGTAAACGGTGATGAGAACTTGGTTCTATGTTGGTCGAAGCGAGTACAGAAAACAAACTTGTAGAGGAGCAGACGAGCTTATTGGAATGCGCTGATCTGACTTGACAACAAGTGCAATGGAAAATGACAAAGACGCTTGAAGGTTAAATAATCTGATAATCGTGGTGGCAGGGAAGTGCGAAATGCATGCATACACATGTGAAACCACATGAGGGCTAAACAAGTCACATCCTGTCTTGCTTCGTACGTGACAAAATGCAAGCCCATGTGAAATTTGACCTGCCACAGGTGTTCACCTTGGACGTCAGCTGTCCACGTGTTTGATAACAGGATGTTCAAAGCGTGGGAAAAATGATTATACATGCAACGTAACATATATAAAGACATGTCGTTATCATTTCCTCTCTCACTTAGCTTGGAACACATTGTGTTGCGTGAAACCCCTGGTCCTGTTTAACAGTTTTGGTGTTGGTGGAAAATACTTAACCTTGTTGTGAGGTAGGTATATTTATTCATTTATATATTTATTGATTTATATATATTTACAAGCAATTATTTATTGATTAGGTAATTAATGATTTTATTTATTTATTTATTTATTTATTTGCAGATAACCGGTATACCTTAGATATCTGAGAGAGAAGAAACCATTGCACTTTTGAGCCCACTAGAAGGAAACAGCAACAATCCACTGCAAGTGAAGGTGAGATTATTTTTTTAAACTAACTTGTTTCATTTTTTTGTTTTATATTTTATTTTATGACATGCATGTATTAACCTAAATTTAGGTATTTATAGTGTTTTAATTTTATTTACTTTTAGAAACATGGAAAGAAAAGCCTTACCGATGTAGCAGTTGCTGAAAATCCGAGACGCAGTAGAGCGAAACCATTGTTTCCAGGCAGTGAACTATTGAAAACTCAGGTAAGCCTAACTTAAAATGCTATTGCATTTTACCACTACTGAAAAAAATCTTACACAAAAAAAATTCATTACCTGGACATGACTGGGACAATGATTGCTTTCTTGATTAATGGCTATGTTGTTGTTGACTGGGAAAAGTACAAGGCCATGTTGGATTTTCTAAAAACAAAAATTTAAATTTAATTTATGGGTGGTTCCCTATGGACTCAACGAATGTCCACAGGTTTGAACATGATAATGAGAACAAAATGACATGACATTCAATTTTGTTTATATATTGGTTAAAGGGGAATGTAAATGTATGTAACTTTATAAAAAGAAAATAAGCACATGGGTTACTGTTAGTGCCAACATACAGTTTATTTTTAATGGTGTTTTGATATACTAATGCCAATTAACGTTAACGTTATATTTACAAGTATTGGTTGATTGATTGATTGATTGATTGAGTGATGGGCTATTTTGTTTGCTTTTAGGTGTCGTCAGGTGCCATTAACGTAGTGAACAGACAGTGAAAAAGGCATACATTATGCTTTAAAGTACTCTGTGCTCTTGTGCAACGTTAATAACTTACAATAAGAAAAAGTTTTATTATAACACATGGCGTTAGTACCAAATACAACAAGTGAGCAAGTTGGTTTACCACGTGGGTTAAATTTAAAATCAGAACATGACCGTTGGTTAACATTTGAATCCTGGCCTGTAGGCTTTTTTGTCGACATATGAACTTGCAAAAGCTGTTTTTTTTTACTTGAACCGAGAAGATGTTGTGCGCTGTGTGTTTTGTCGTATTGAACTTTCACACTGGGAAGAAGGGGATGATGCCTTTAGAGACCATTTGCGATGGTCTCCTTGTTGTCCTTACATGCTTGGAAAACAAGTGGGTAACATACCCGTGTATTCATTTTACCGAACCACAAGACCATTGGCCGCTACTTACGTTGCTGAATCACAAATAAATAATAATAATAATGATGTATTACCAGCCAACAACGGTAGTGTCGATATATGTGGTCCATATGCCATAGACAGTGTTGAATTGGCATTTGCTTTTGAAAAATTGGGAGTTTGCAAGACTAAAGCACTAGCACACCCAGAGTACAGCTCTGTTGAAAAACGTTTAGAATCTTATAAAAATGTTTGGCCAATAATATTAAAACACCTTACCAAACAGCTAAGTGAAGCTGGATTTTTTTATACTGGTGAAGGGGATAAAACAATATGTTTTATTGTGGATTTGCTTTAAAGAATTGGCAAATGACCGATGACCCTTTTGTGCAACACGATCGTTGGTTACCTAACTGTAAATACATGGTGTTGCTTAAAGGTCAGGAATTTGTGAACACTATTCGTAAAGAAAACCTGATTGCTGCACAAGACATAAAAGTGCCTTTAGAGTTAGAACATGCGGAGCAAATACCTGAGGCTGAAAAAAAAAGACTTGTCTCACGAACAGATACAAAAGTGTAACCAACAATTATGTAAAATTTGTTATCAAGATGAACTAGGTGTTGTATTTTTGCCTTGTGGAAACATGATAGCCTGTGTCAAGTGTGCATTAGAACTCAACACTTGTGCTATATGCAGAAAAGCAGTATCTGCTACAGTTAGGGCATTTCTTGCATAAATAGTAAAATTTATCAGCCATGCATAGTGTAAAATCCCTAATTGCACAATATTATTAAAGCTGTTTTAGAGTGTAATAGATATGATTTTCATTAGTTTATAGACTACTACAATGAATGTTTTGAATGCTGTGGGCCAAACATGTGGCTTAGAGACAAAAAAGCTCAGCGAATTGCCAACGCATATTCCATTCCGCATTATCAAGATTCGGAAATTGAAAACAGCATATGGTGATCGTGTACTTTGTGTATGTGAAAACTTTGAGACATTTCTGCCTACACGGTTTAATGATATGTCGGAGAGTGTTTTTGATGAAGTAAATAATGCTTTACAACCTGTTCACTTAATTTATGAAGGTTTTAAAAACAATAGGTGCATGGTTCGTTTTAATGAAATAAAAAAGTCAAATAATAATGGAAGATATAAGTCATGACAATGGACCGAAAGAAAAATATGTGTATAGAATAATAATGTCTTAGTGTTTAGTATTGTCTTAAAAATATTATCATGAAACCAAAAAAATGTGTATAAAGTTTGTAAATAAATGAAAATAATGGTACAATGTTGTTTTATTTTCTATAGAAGTCAGAATATTTAACATTGCAGAGTATACATGATTATGACAATAAAAAGCAAACTTAATACAAGTCTTTGCCTTCACGGTAGTGTGTTATAGTTTTAAAAACAAAGCTTGTCGTAGATCTTTTTTCTTCCACGGTAAACAATAGGCATGAAAACGTTATTGTCTTGTTTTAGATCATTATCACTATCATAATCATAAGCAGCGTGATCTATATCACTATTATTATAATCACTATAATTATCCTCAACATTACTAAAACCAGTTAAATATTCCTGTTCCTCTTCCTGTTCCTGTTCCTGTTCCTCTTCCTCTTCCTCTACAGTGTCCTCATGTAGAGTCTGCGTGGCTTTTGATAATGTTAAGGGTTTTTTGAACATTGCATTATTTTCAATTGTAGTATTGTTTTTTAGCACTTGCTTTTTAACATTTTCATGATTTTCTGTTGACAGTAACAGTGTTTCATGCAGTACACTACATTGATGATCACTGACACTTAAAACCTCACTATTTTTACTTTTTAGCTCACTGCGAACTTGTTTTGAACGTTGTTTTGAACAACGCCAAATAACAGTTCCATTTTTATTGGTTCGTTTCACAAGATATGAATATCCTTTATAGAATGCCTGAGGTTTACCATACCTTGTCACAGATACGTCCATATTAACTGTCAAGCATAGACTAAGCTCTAGTAAAGACAACTTGGAAATAAGAACAATAGTTTAATGTGCGAGCACATATGGGTGCAAATGTGGGAGCAAAAAAGTGGGAGCAAAAATTGGGAGCAAAATGTGGGAGCAAAAATTGAGAGCAAAAAGTGGGAGCAAAAAAAAAGTAGGAGCAAGTATGGGAGCAAATGTGAAAGCGAAAGTGGGAGCAAGTATGGGAGCATATGTGAAAGCAAAAGAGGGAGCAAAAAGTGAGATAACAAAAAGGGAGAGAAAAAAAGTGGGAGAAAAAAGTGAGAGAACAAAAAGGGAGAGAAAAAAAGTGGGAGCAAAAAGTGTAAGCAAAAGTGAGAGCAAATATGAGAGCAAAAAAAGTAGTATCATGTATGGGAGCCAAATGTGAAAGCAAAAGTGGGAGCAACAAGTGAGAGAAAAAAAGTGGGAGCAAAAAGTGTAAGCAAAAGTGGGAGCAAATATGAGAGCAAAAAGAAGTGTGAGCAAATATGGGAGCAAAAAGCGGGAGCAAAAAGAGGGAGTTAAAAGTGGAAGCAAAAGTGGGATCAAAAATTGGGAGCAAAATGTGGGAGCAAAAATTGGGAGCAAAAAGTGGAATAAAAAAAGTAGGAGCAAGTATGAGAGCAAATGTGAAAGCAAAAGGGGTAGCAAGTATGGGAGCAAATGTGAAAGCAAAAGTGGGAGCAAAAGGTGAGAGAAAAAATAGTGGGAGCGAAAAGTGTAAGCAAAAGTGGGAGCAAATATGAGAGCAAAACAAAAAGTGAGAGCAAATATGGGAGCAAAAAGTGTAAGCAAAAGTGGGAGCAAACAAGTGTGAGCAAATATGGGAACAGAAAGTGGGAGCAAATGTGAAAGCAAAAGTGGGAGTAATAAGTGAGAGCAAAAAGAGCGAGCAAAAGTGAGTGCACAAAGTGGGAGCAAAATGTGTGAGTAAAAAGTGGGGGCAAATGTGGTGTTTTACTAAAACAATCTCCCCTAACCTAACCTAACCTAACCTAACTTCACCTAACCTAACTTAACCTAACCTTCCAACTCTCAGATCAAAAATTAAATTCTGGCCATAGTCGAGTTGGAACCCAAAACCTCTGGGATAACACCCAAGTATACTAGCCACTACACCGCGAGATGGGCAAATTATCATGCAACACAACACAAAAATAAAAGTTTCCTGTAGTGTAACTCATTGGCTGACAACCATAGTTGAGAATTCAAACCCAAGACCTCAGGACTTTTGTTTTGAACATTATCAGAAATATTATTCCATTTACATTTTGCTGTTGCTTATAGTTATAAGAGTTGGCATTAATATGGGAGCAAAAGTGAAAGCAAAAAGTGAGTGCAAGCATGGCTGGTTGTTGAGACTTTCATATCAACTAATACACATAAATTAAATTTTAGTAAAGTGACTTGGCTAATAATAATAATAATAATAATAACAGTTTAAAAATTCAAAGGGGGATTGATATTTTTTAGGGTGTAATTTCCAAAGTACTGTCAAGAATAATAATTACATGAACCGATTCCAAGAACTCTAGAGTGCTTTTAAGGTTAATGATTGGCTAGGAGTGAGATAGAGCTAGCTAACCTAAGTTAACCTCAGCTCACTAAACCTAACCTTGTCACATGACATGTTCTACAAGTATAGACTTGCTTTGAGACTGGCTATGACGTCTCAGATGAATGGCGGTGGGAGGCTGGACACGACTTTATAATACACAAAAACATTTTCCTTTTTGCTAGCCTTTTTGCTCTCATATTTGCTCCCACTTTTGCTTTCACATTTGCTCTCATACTTAATCCTACTTTTTTTATTCCACTTTTTGCTCCCAATTTTTTCCCCCGCTTTTTGCTCCCACTTTTTGCTCCCAATTTTTGCTCCCACTTTTGCTTACACTTTTAACTCCCTCTTTTTGCTCCCACTTTTTGCTCCCATATTTGCTCACACTTTTTCTTTGCTCTCATATTTGCTCACACTTTTGCTTACACTTTTTTCTCCCAATTTTTTTTCTCTCACTTGTTGCTCCCACTTTTGCTTTCACATTTGCTCCCATATTTGATCCTACTTTTTTGCTCTCATATTTGCTCTCACTTTTGTTTACACTTTTTGCTCCCACTTTTTCCTCTCACTTTTTGCTTCCTCTTTTTCTTCCACATATGCTCCCATACTTGCTCCCACTTTCGCTTTCACATTTGCTCCCATACTTGCTCCTACTATTTTTTTGCTCCCACTTTTTGCTCTCAATTTTTGCTCCCACTTTTTGCTCCCACATTTTGCTCCCAATTTTTGCTCCCACTTTTTGCTCCCACTTTTTTTTCCCCACATTTGCACCCATATATGCTCGCACATTAAACTATTGTTCTTATTACCAAGTTGTCTTTACTAGAGCTTAGTCTATGCTTGACAGTTGATATGGAAGTATCTGTGACTATGTATGGTAAGCCTCAGGCATTCTATAAAGGATATTCATATATTGTGAAACGAACCAATAAAAATGGAACTGTTATTTGGCGTTGTTCAAAACAACGTTCAAAACAATGTCGTAGTGAGCTAAAAAGTAAAAGTAGTGAGGTTTTAAGTGTCAGTGATCATCAATGTAGTGTACTGCATGAAAAACTGTTTCTGTCAACAGAAAATCATGAAAATGTTAAAAAGCAAGTGCTAAAAACAATACTACTATTGAAAATAATTCAATGTTCAAAAAACCCTTAACATTATCAAAAGCCACGCAGACTCTACATGAGGACACTGTAGAGGAAGAGGAAGAGGAAGAGGAACAGGAAGAGGAACAGGAATATCTAACTGGTTTTAGTAATGTTGAGGATAATTATAGTGATTATAATAATAGTGATATAGATCATACTGCTTATGATTATGATAGTGATATTGATCCAAAACAAGACAATAACGTTTTCATGCCTATTGTTTACCGTGGAAGAAAAAAGATCTACAACATGCCTTGTTTTTAAAACTATAACACACTATCGTAAAGGCAAATACTTGTATTAAGTGTGCTTTTTATTGTCATAATCATGTATACTCTGCAATGTTAAATATTCTTATTTCTATAGAAAATAAAACAACATTGTACCATTATTTTCATTTATTTACAAACATTATATACATTTTTTTGGTTTCATGATAATATTTTTAAGACAATACTAAACACTAAGACATTATTATTCTATACACATATTTTTCTTTCAGTCCATTGTCATGACTTATATCTTCCATTATTGTTACATGCAAAGCCCGTCCCAACGTTATTAAATATGCATCTCCCCTACATATATGTATCCCGACCTTTAAAGCGCCCACCTTGATGGTTTGGTTTCGCTTATGAACTCGAGGTGGCAGCATCTATCGGCACCTCTAGCCGGGGTTGTATCTTCGACCGCTAGAGTGTGTGAGTGGTGTCTTCTGATCTCGTCTAATCGAGACATATTTGAAGGATGTTGTTTTATACGTCATTAAACAAAAGACAATATATACTTCATGCCGCCAAAATAATTATATAATATGCACATTGTTACTTGATGTGTCAATCTGTGATTGGACATTTACTATTAACATTAATGCACTGCGGCCTATACTCTTGGGTTCCCGCCATATTGGCATCTAGGCAGTCTGTCGTCAAGAAAACAAGAAGCTAGTTGGTCGTGAAAGGTGTCGCCGCTGCCCGGGGACTTTGCCCCCTGGCCTCCACGAAATATGGATGTATTTTAAAAAAGGAAATGCCTGTGCTCTTAAGGCTATAAATTCGCCATTTCGCCTTGAAGATGAAGTGTGACATAATTATCTCATCTCGCTGCAAACAAAAGTGCTTGTTACCAAAACGGCGCATGTGCTGGGTAGGCCATGTTGAGGCAAATCTAGTGCCTTATAATATTATTTAATTTGTGTGTTAATGATTTTATTATTATTGTGTCTCCACAGTGAAGGATTTAAGGTACGTTGTATCAAATATTTATATATATATATATATATATATATATATATATATATTGTTATGGGAGCTCCAATATTGGCCTTATATTAATGTTTTAATACTGTATTTTATTTCGCATTGTAGGCCAAATTTTTCTGTTTTATTAATGTTACCTGATATGTAAGGTTTTGTTGTTTTCCTTCGTACCTTCCGGAGACACTTTTCAAGTTTATCTTACATTGTAGTTTATTATTTATTTAGTTTCTTTTCTTTTGGTAGTCTTAGGGATTCGCCTTCATTAATTTGCTTTACGATCCGTAGCTTCCTAATTTACTTCGTTGTTATCGTGTTAAGATGTAATTAGTTCCTCCTTTCCTTTCTCTCTGGTGACATTTTATTTTAAAAAGTAATTGTTTGCCGTGATTCGACTGAACATGCAAGCATCTGTTTCGTGGCCATGTTTGTTTTTTGTTTTGCCCGAGTGCATTCTGGTCTGGTAGTGTAATTTTCTAGGCGTCGAGCGGGACACTCAAACGTGTTGTGGCGGTAGATCAATATGTTTTTTGTTAGTCTTGTTGATTTAACTTTGTGTTTTTTTGAGTGTTCCTGAGTATTTCTCTGCCACAAAGTTGTGGATTTGTAAATTGGTCCTATTTTAATTTTATTAATTTAATTTTATACTTTTCGTTTCCTCGTGGCCTTGATGCCTACATGGCGAGTCAGTTTTGCGTGCATTAGTGATTTATCAAGCCCGTTCTCTTTTTGTGATCGCTGTCTGCTGACCTTCTTTCATTTGGGCTTTATTATTTTTTTTTAAATTAAATTAAATGTTTTCGTTTTGGTTCAGCAAACTTGCATGTAAAGCCTTATCTAATTTTCTTAGGCAATTGACTTGTTTTGGCCTTAAGCCAATGTCCATCACCAGAGAGGTTGTTTTTTGTGGCAGTAATTGTCTTTTAAATTTTTTTTGGCTGGAGGATTTTAATTCATTTATTATTTTCTCGCCCCCTTTTGGTATTTTTTTTTAAATATTAAGCAACTGTGGCATCATTTAGTCGGTGGCAGTTCTGTGGGTTATCGGACTGTGTCTGTAGACGAGCCTGTGCGTTTCCCTCTTCTCCACCTTCTTCCACCTATAGGTGTTCTTCTGTTGGGACATGTCATCTGGCGGTGATTTTGCAGTTAGCGATGCGGACCTCTGAGAAAAGGTAAGTAGACCCACCCTGGCCACATCCGGTGTCACATTTGTAGCAGACCAAGCTCGTGTGTCGCTTCTGCAGCTGTCCCCTCCCCCGTACCCGCAGGCTCATTTATGGACCCTTCTGGTGCTGATGGGACTGTTGCTGATGGGATGTGTCATGTCAGTGCACTTGATGTTATTTTATGCTAATCCTTGTCGTTTGTTCGGTTTCATGTTTGCCTCTAAATATCCATGTGGTGATATGTGAAGTGACCTGTTCCAAGCGAGGTTTCTGTGCTGAATCATATCCTGTTTATGATGCAACTCTCCCAATGAAAAATCAGCTTGGTAAGTGACTGGCATGTGTTCTTGGCATGGGAAATGTGGGTTTGTTCATTCTCTGATAGCCTACATGCTGCGAGTGAAGGGCTCGAGGAGCCCTGTCTGAAGCTGTTCGCCCTGTGATTTTTCAGCAATTTGTTGTAATGTAGCTTCCTGTTCTCGAGCCAAGCAAGCGATGACGTCTGCAGTTCTGGGCAGCATCGTGCATGGTTTGGTATAGTATTGTGGCAGTGTTCGAGTGTCAACCTAATCTATGGTGTTGGTAATTGGTAGTTTAGGGTATTTTTGTGAAATTGTAAACTGTCCTCGTAATTCCTAAAATTTGTTTCCTTCTGTATTATCTGCCTGCATTCTGTGTTTTTCAAAATGGCCGACAATAGTAGTGCTTTTGATTTGATTGACTTAAGAGATAACCTTGTGAATTTGGAGCGTTCTTCTGGGGTTGAACGTGAGTCACCTCTCTACTAGGTCTGTGGTTTTGGGATCGATTACTGGTAGTGGTTTGCCTGTCCCTCTATTGCCTGGTTCTGGCTCGTCCAGACCACTTACCCCTGGATACGGTCATTCTTCTCATGTTAGGTCACCTAATGACTTCCTGGGTCCGGCTGACCCATTGCATCCCAGTTTTTTCTCTGGCAATGTAAATGTTTTGTCTCCTGTAGAGGGTGTGCGAGAAAGCTACCCTGGTAATAATGTCTCTTTTCCGAATGCTACGTACTCGCCTACCGTTAATTATGGGTCGATTCCTCACCCTATTTCTAGTTTCTTAACTAAGTTGAAGAATTTCAACCTAGATGACGTTACCCAGGTGGTCCTATTTTTAAAGCAAGTGGTCGATTTGGGTAACCATGCCTCGATTTTTGGAATGTCGGAAAATCAGATTTTCCAACTGTTGTATCCTGTTGCGTCCGGTATGCTGCGCGACAAGCTGATTGAAGCTATCCACCTCCGCATGTCCTTAGCCATGTTCATTAGGGAAGTGTTGTGGGTTTTGTCCCTGAGAGTGCCCTTAGTACTCTCGAGCAAAAGTTCTTATATCGTGTCCAAAGGTTGGACGAGTCACTTAGCGACTATGTCAGTGACATTAAGGTATATGCCCAGGTGTTTGCATCCCCTTTAACTGAACGACAATTGGTGTCGTCTATTGTAAATGGGTTTTCGCCTCAATATAGGTCGTACATGACTATGTGTACTAGGCCTTCGTCATTTGTCGATCTGAAACAGGTCGTTATAGAGGCTATGGCTGTGAAACATGCAGATTCCCTTCGTGTAGCTAATGTTCCCCCTCCTTCCTTGATGTCTCGTCCCCCTCCTAAGGTTATGTTTCATCCTAGACCCAATGTTAAGTGCCACACGTGCGGTGGCGTGGGTCATGTTAAGAAGGTGTGTCCGAATAACCAAGTTGTGTATCGCCAATGACGGGATATTTTGGAGACCAATTCGGGTGTTACTTCTATGGATATTTCTGTGCATGAGAATTTGGGAAAACCGTGTGAAGTTTCTGGTCGCCCTACTAATGAAAATCTTGATAACCCGTGGAAAACTAAATCTTCACGTGCTAATTCTGCTTATGTCTCTGATCTACCTAACCTGTCGGTGAGCAATGTCGTGGCAAGTCAGCCTAATTCTAAACATAATGTGAAACCTGTGGTGCGGGTGACCTCGTCATCTAATTGTAATCGTTTTAGAGTGAATAATGATTTTGGAATTTCTCCTGTGGCTAAAGGAATATCCCCGTTTATTGAAATTTGTGTTACTGACGTGCCCGTTTCTGCATTGGTTGATTCTGGTAGTGTCGCATCCTTTATAAGCGAGGTCTGGTTTTTATCTATGAAGAGTGTTTGCAATCTACCTGAGTTAGAGCCTAACAATGAATCTTTTATTTCGGCAAATTGTTCAAACTTAAATATTTTGGGTAGTATGACAGTCAAAATCCATATTCTAAATTTTTCTTGGAAGTTTAAATTTTTTGTTGCCAGAAATCTTTCTTGTTCTGTGGTCATTGGAGCTAATTTCATGTCCCACGTTGGTATGCTTCTTGATTTCGGTGCTCGCAACTTATGGTTTAAGTTTAATCCGCAAATTAAATTATCGTTTAACCCGGTTTTATCTTCTCCTGTTGTCAATTCAGTTAGTGAACCTGTGACTATTGAGGATCTCGATCTGGAAAATTTAACGAGTCCTCAAAAGGATGCCATTAAGAGGTTATGTCAGGAGTATAGTGATGTATTTACTGACAAGTTGGGTGTAACCCATTTGATTGAATACAAGATTGAGCTAACCGATTCTGTGCCGGTGCGTTCCAGCCCGTATCGCCTTGCCCCGCCCAAGATGGCTGAACTTCGGAAGATTATCGACAAGATGTTGGAAGAAGGTGTAATCCAACCTTCTATCTCTGCCTACTCATCCCCTGTATTCCTTGTGCCAAAACCTAACGGTGGTTTTCGGCCGGTGGTCGACTATAGGGCTCTTAATCAAAAAGTTGTTTTACAATCCATCCCTTTGCCGGACCTTCACACATGCTTTAGTTGGTTTCGCAACGCGAAGGTGTTCACGATCCTCGATTTGAATTCTTCTTACTTCCAAATTCCCCTCTCTCCGGAATCCAGGCATGTTACTGCTTTTTCCACTGACTGGAACCTGTTTGAGTATGCCCGTGTCCCGTTTGGCCAATCCACCGGAGCCGCTATGTCGAGCAGACTTCTGGACAAGGTGTTTTCAGAAATTAAATTCAAATTTGTGTACCACTATCTTGATGATGTGGTGATCTATTCTGAGTCCTTCGAGGAACACGTTGATCATCTGAAGGTTGTACTTAATCGGTTGCGTGATGCTGGCCTTACCGTCAAATTGTCCAAGGTTTCCTTTGCCAAGCCCAAAATTTCCTTCTTGGGACATATTGTTTCCGAATCTGGTATCTCCGTGGACCAGTCTCGTACTCAGGCCATCAGAGATTTTAAACCGCCCAAGAACGCCAAGGGTGTTGCTCGTTATATTGGAATGGTGAACTTCTTTCGTAAGTTCATCAGTAACTTTGCCGACCGTGCTGCCCCTCTAAATCACTTACGAAAAAATGCTGTGAAGTTTGAGTGGGGTCCCTCTCAGCAGGCAGCCTTCGAAGATCTAAAGCTTGCGCTCTCTAACGCCCCTGTATTAGCCATTCCGGATTTTGGGAAGCAGTTCATTGTGCGGACTGATGCGTCTGGTCGTGGTGTTGGTTGTGTCCTACTGAAAGAGTCTGATCTGGGTAGGCAACCCATTGCATACGCTTCTCGTACCTTAACGGACGCAGAGAGGAAGTATTCCATATACGAACTTGAGGGTTTAGCTGTGTTGTTCGCTCTAGAAAAATTCCGTATGTATCTTGAGCACACTAAGTTTCTCCTTGAGACCGATAACCAAGCCTTGAGCTGGGTCTTAGGGAAACCCCGTAAAACTGGTAGGATTGCCAGATGGGCAACTAGGATTCTGTCATTCCAGGTCACTGTCCACCATATTCGTGGGTCCGAAAATGCGGTAGCTGATTCATTAAGCCGCATGTACGAGGAAACAGCTGAAGAGGATATTCAAGAATGTGAACCCGTAAACCTTGTATCTGCTGTAAATTGTGTCAATGTCGTTCTTAGCAATTCCCCTGGGCTTTTTGAGGATGTGAGACGATTCCAGAAAGAAGATCCCTCCTTATCTAGCCTTATTGACCGAATCACTTCTGGTGAAGTGATCAAGCCCTACTCTCTGAAGGACGGTGTATTGTGTTGTTCGTCTCGTCATGACCGTCTTCCTAAAATTGTGCTCCCGTCAGTCCTAATTCCGGAAATCTTTCGTTACTATCACGAATCTCCTATTGGTGGCCACCTAGGAGTTTTCAAGACCCAAGCTAAAATCAGACAGTTTTTCATTTGGCAAAGTATGGATGGCGACATCAGGAGGCTCATTAGGAATTGTGCTGCATGTAGTATTAGCAAACCTCCGGTTTCTACTAAGGTTGGCCTGTTGTCATCTGAACCGGCATCTAGACCCATGGAGAGGCTGTTTATCGACCATGTTGGGCCGTTCCCTCGCTCTGGTCGGGGAAACCAATTTGCGCTTGTTTGCACTGACGGTTTCACCCGGTTTAGTTGGATTTTCCCCACCAGACAGGCTACGACCAGTTCCGTCATAAAGTGTCTTAATTCCATCTTTTCATCTTTTGGGCCATGTCAGTTCCTGGTGTCAGATAATGCCAAGTGCTTTGTATCACATCAGTTCCGTCAATTCTTATTTGATTATGCTATTTCGCATGTAACCACCACTCCCTATTTTCCTAACCCGTCTCTCGCTGAGCGAGTCAATCGTAATCTCCGTTCTGCTCTGATTGCTTTCCACCACGACGACCATTCCAAGTGGGATTCTAATTTGCATTGGCTCAATTTTGCTTTCAACACCGCCGTGCATGAGAGCACGCAAGCCACCCCTTTTTCGTTAATGTTTTCGTTTATGGCTAATTCTCCGTTGTGTAATCTGTGGAACCTGCACGATCTCCTTCCAGACAGTTTCACGCCCGAGGATATGAGGGCGAAATTCGACAAGGCTATAGAGTGTATTCAGATATCACATGACCAACTTGCCAAGCGATACAGTGCCTGTCGCAAGCCAACTGATTTGGAAATTGGGGATGTTGTGTACGTCCGCAATATCGAGCCCAAGGGCGTCAGTAATCTAGCTTCTAGCAAGTTGACCCCTCGCTTCAAGGGCCCCTGTTATGTAGAGGCATTCTTGACTCCCGTTACTCTTCTTATTCGAAACCCTAAGGCCAACAAAATATTCAGAGTGCATCTGTCGCACATAAAACGAGGTGGAGAGATTTGTAATGAAGAAATGCTACCCTAAATTCGTAAACTGATTTTTGTATAATGTAGATTGAAGCCTTCAAGCATCTGTTCCTTCTGGAATTTTGAATTGGATTTGCAAACTCTACTGGGATACAGCTTGTAAATGTTGGGTAATTCCCATTTAATGGTAAAATGTTAACATCGTGTAATAGCCTAACATTGTAAAATTGTAACTAATTTTGATGTTCTCATAGAATATGCTAGCATGTAAGTTGGACTCGGTGGGAGACCTAACTCATGGTGATCTTGTATACCTGTTTCCTTGGGAATTTGAGTGGTCATTCCTCTACCGTAGCTCCTTCTAAATATATAGTCGTTCAACTCGTGAATTCTAGAAAAGTACTTCTAGTCTGTAAAATCTTAACCTTGGTAATGTAAATCTTGTTTGTTTAATGCAATATTGTAAGCACGGATCTAGGGCATGGTCAGGATTTTCTTTTTTCATATAAATTCAACCTTGTTTCTCTTTTGTAAAATGTATTAAGAATTAGTAATTTCTGTAAACTTTTATTTTTTGAAATAAGATTTACTTCTGTTTTGTAAATGGCTGCCCACTCGTCGCATGATATCTGGCACATTGCATCCATCTACTTCGTCTAAAGCTAACTACATTGGACTTTTTGAAAATGTACCTAACGCGTCTCGGACTCTGAAAGCACTGCAGGTGCTGGTGTAATGCGTTTCTGAGGACTTATGGACACAGTGAAGCTGTTAACTAAGTGGTTTGCGAGGTGATCAATTATCCCTTCACTGATAATCTGACCCTGCACTCTTCCTAACCAAAACGATGAGGTTTTATCCATCAATTGGAGTTAACTGGTGAACATTATCTTCTGGAAACATGCTTGGTGAATCGACTAGTTATGGAGTACTGCCTATGCCTAGGCATATTAGTGAACGGCGTTCACGCTTAAGGGAGGGAGACTGTTACGTGCAAAGCCCGTCCCAACGTTATTAAATATGCATCTCTCCTACATATATGTATCCCAACCTTTAAAGCGCCCACCTTGATGGTTTGGTTTCGCTTATGAACTCGAGGTGGCAGCATCTATCGGCACCTCTAGCCGGGGTTGTATCTTCGACCACTAGAGTGTGTGAGTGGTGTCTTCTGATCTCGTCTAATCGAGACATATTTGAAGGATGCTGTTTTATACGTCATAAAAAAGACTATATATACTTCATGCCGCCAAAATAATTATATAATATGCACATTGTTACTTGATGTGTCAATCTGTGATTGGACAATTACTATTAACATTAATGCACTGCGGCCTATACTCTTGGGTCCCCGCCATCTTGGCATCTAGGCAGTCTGTCGTCAAGAAAACAAGAAGCTAGTTGGTCGTGAAAGGTGTCGCCGCTGCCCGGGGGCTTTGCCCCCTGGCCTCCACGAAATATGGATGTATTTTAAAAAAGGAAATGCCTGTGCTCTTAAGGCTATAAATTCGCCATTTCGCCTTGAAGATGAAGTGTAACATAATTATCTCATCTCGCTGCAAACAAAAGTGCTTGTTACCAAAACGGCACATGTGCTGGGTAGGCCATGTTGAGGCAAATCTAGTGCCTTATAATATTATTTAATTTGTGTGTTAATGATTTTATTATTATTGTGTCTCCACAGTGAAGGAATTAAGGTACGTTGTATAAAATATTTATATTCATATATATATATATTGTTATGGGAGCTCCGATATTGGCCTTATATTAATGTTTTAATACTGCATTTTATTTCGCATTGTAGGCCAAATTTTTCTGTTTTATTAATGTTACCTGATATGTAAGGTTTTGTTGTTTTCCTTCGTACCTTCCGGAGACACTTTTCAAGTTTTTCTTAAATTGTAGTTTATTATTTATTTAGTCTCTTTTCTTTTGGTAGTCTTAGGGATTCGCCTTTATTAATTTGCTTTACGATCCGTAGCTTCCTAATTTACTTCGTTGTTATCGTGTTAAGATGTAATTAGTTCCTCCTTTCCTTTCTCTCTGGTGACATTTTATTTTAAAAAGTAATTGTTTGCTGTGATTCGACTGAACATGCAAACATCTGTTTCGTGGCCATGTTTGTTTTTTGTTTTGCCCGAGTGCATTCTGGTCTGGTAGTGTAATTCTCTAGGCGTCGAGCGGGACACTCAAACGTGTTGTGGTGGTAGATCAATATGTTTTTTGTTAGTCTTGTTGATTTAACTTTGTGTTTTTTTGAGTGTTCCTGAGTATTTCTCTGCCACAAAGTTGTGGATTTGTAAATTGGTCCTATTTTAATTTTATTAATTTAATTTTATACTTTTCGTTTCCTCGTGGCCTTGATGCCCTCATGGCGAGTCAGTTTTGCGTGCATTAGTGATTTATCAAGCCCGTTCTCTTTTTGTGATCGCTGTCTGCTGACCTTCTTTCTTTTGGGCTTAATTATTATTTTTTTTACAATTAAATTAAATGTTTTCGTTTTGGTTCAGCAAACTTGCATGTAAAGCCTTATCTAATTTTCTTAGGTAATTGACTTGTTTTGGCCTTAAGCCAATGTCCATCACCAGAGAGGTTGTTTTTTGTGGCAGTAATGGTCTTTTAAAATTTTTTGGCTGGAGGATTTTAATTCATTTATTATTTTCTCGCCCCTTTTGGTATTTTTTTAAATATTAAGCAACTGTGGCATCATTTAGTCGGTGGCAGTTCTGTGGGTTATCGGACTGTGTCTGTAGACGAGCCTGTGCGTTTCCCTCTTCTCCACCTTCTTCCACCTATAGGTGTTCTTCTGTTGGGACATGTCATCTGGCGGTGATTTTGCAGTTAGCGATGCGGACTTCTGAAAAAAGGTAAGTAGGCCCACCCTGGCCACATCTGGTGTCACAATTATTATTTGACTTTTTTATTTCATTAAAACGAACCACGCACCCGTTGTTTTTAAAACCTTCAAAAATTAAGTGTACAGGTTGTAAAGCATTATTTACTTCATCAAAAACACTCTCCGACATATCATTAAACCGTGTAGGCAGAAATGTCTCAAAGTTTTCACATACACAAAGTACACGATCACCATATGCTGTTTTCAATTTCCGAATCTTGATAATGCGGAATGGAGTATGCGTTGGCAATTCGCTGAGCTTTTTTGTCTCTAAGCCACATGTTTGACCTACAGCATTCAAAACATTCATTGCAGTAGTCTATAAACAAAAGAAAAGCAAATCTATTACACTCTAAAACAGCTTTAATAATATTGTGCAATTAGGGATTTTACACTATGCATGGCTGACAAATTTTACTATTTATGCAAGAAATGCGCTAACTGTAGCAGATACTGCTTTTCTGCATATAGCACAAGTGTTGTGTTCTAATGCACACTTGACACAGGCTATCATGTGTCCACAAGGCAAAAATACAACACCTAGTTCATCTTGATAACAAATTTTACATAATTGTTGGTTACACTTTTGTATCTGTTCGTGAGACAAGTCTTTTTTTTTCAGCCTCAGGTATTTGCTCCGCATGTTCTAACTCTAAAGGCACTTTTATATCTTGTGCTGCAATCACGTTTTCTTTACGAATAGTGTTCACAAATCCCTGACCTTTAAGCAACACCATGTATTTACAGTTAGGTAACCAACGAGCGTGTTGCACAAAAGGGTCATCAGTCATTTGCCAATCCTTTAAAGCAAATCCACAATAAAAACATAATTTTTTTATCCCCTTCACCAGTATAAAAAAAATCCAGCTTCACTTAGCTGTTTGGTAAGGTGTTTTAATATTAATGGCCAAACATTTTTATAAGATTCTAAACGTTTTTCAACAGAGCTGTACTCTGGGTGTGCTAGTGCTTTAGTCTTGCAAACTCCCAATTTTTCAAAAGCACATGCCAATTCAACACTGTCTATGGCATATGGACCACATATATCGACACTACCGTTGTTGGCTGGTAATACATCATTATTATTATTATTTATTTGTGATTCAGCAACGTAAGTAGCGGCCAATGGTCTCGTGGTTCGGTAAAATGAATACACGGGTATGTTACCCACTTGTTTTTCCAAGCATGTAAGGACACCAAGGAGACCATCGCAAATGGTCTCTAAAGGCATCATCCCCTTCTTCCCAGTGTAAAAGTTCAATACGACAAAACACACAGCGCACCACATCTTCTCGGTTCAAGTAAAAAAAAAACGGCTTTTGCAAGTTCATGTGTCGACAAAAAGCCTACAGGCCAGGATTCAAATGTTAACCAACGGTCATGTTCTGATTTTAAATTTAACCCACGTGGTAAACCAACTTGCTCACTTGTTGTATTTGGTACTAACGTCATGTGTTATAATAAAACTTTTTCTTATTGTAAGTTATTAACGTTGCTCAAGAGCACAGAGTACTTTAAAGCATAATGTATGCCTTTTTCACTGTCTCTTCACTACGTTAATGGCACCTGACGACACCTAAAAGCAAACAAAATAGCCCATCACTCAATCAATCAATCAATCAATCAATCAATCAATCAACCAATACTTGTAAATAAAACGTTAACGTTAATTGGCATTAATATATCAAAACACCATTAAAAATAAACTGTATGTTGGCACTAACAGTAACCCATGTGCTTATTTTCTTTTTATAAAGCTACAGACATTTACATTCCCCTTTATCCAATATATAAACAAAATTGAATGTCATGCCATTTTGTTCTCATTATTATGTTCAAACCTGTGGATATTCGTTGAGTCCATAGGGAACCACCCATAAATTAAATTTAAATTTTTGTTTTTAGAAAATCCAACATGGCCTTGTACTTTTCCCAGTCAACAACAACATAGCCATTAATCAAGAAAGCAATCATTGTCCCAGTCATGTACAGGTAATGCATTTTTTTGTGTAAGAGTTTCTTCAGTAGTGGTAAAATGCAATAGCATTTTAAGTTTGGCTTACCTGAGTTTTCAATAATTCACTGCCTGAAAACCATGGTTTCGCTCTACTGCGTCTCGGATTTTCAGCAAATGCTGCAGCGGTAAGGCTTTTCTTTCCAAGTTTCTAAAAATAAATAAAAGAAAACACTATAAATACCTAAATTTAGGTTAATACATGCATTTCATAAAATAAAATATAAAACAAAAAAAATGAAACAAGTTAGTTTAAAAAAATAACCTCACCTTCACTTGCAGTGGATTGTTGCCGTTTCCTTGTAGTGGGCTCAAAAGTGCAATGGTTTCTTCTCTCTCAGACATGTAAGGTATACCGGTTATCTGCAAACAAATAAATAAATAAAATCATTAATTACCTAATCAATAAATAATTGCTTGTAAATATATATAAATCAATAAATATATAAATGAATAAATATATACCTACCTCACAACAAGGTTAAGTATTTTCCACCAACACCAAAACTGTTAAACAAGACCACGGGTTTCACGCAACACAATGTGTTCAAAGGCTAAGTGAGAGAGGAAATGATAACGACATGTCTTTATATATGTTACGTTGCATGTATAATCATTTTTCCCACGCTTTGAACATCCTGTTATCAAACACGTGGACAGCTGACGTCCAAGGCAGGTCAAATTTCACATGGGCTTGCATTTTGTCACGTACGAAGCAAGACAGGATGTGACTTGTTTAGCCCTCATGTGGTTTCACATGTGTATGCATGCATTTCGCACTTCCCTGCCACCACGATTGTCAGATTATTTAACCTTCAAGCGTCTTTGTCATTTTCCATTGCACTTGTTGTCAAGTCAGATCAGCGCATTCCAATAAGCTCGTCTGCTCCTCTACAAGTTTGTTTTCTGTACTCGCTTCGACCAACATAGAACCAAGTTCTCATCACCGTTTAGACGTTAAAGATCTCCTTCTGGGGGTAAAAAAAAATCTTAGCATGTTTCACACATTTTCAAATATTAGCCTCCATCCGTCTGCCATAGGAAAGATCAGAAAAACGAACCCTCGCTCTGTCATAAACCGACCCGCCGAAATATCGATTGTTCTATTAAGCATGGTCATTGTGGTTAGCGATAGGTTCGTTGAAACACACGCACACACCCAGCAGTATCGTCTCTCTCAACCACCACGCTTCATGAATATTATAAACAAGTACCGGTAAAGATTTTTTTTTCAACAAAACTGTCGTTAGGCCCATTCTGAATTATTTTTTGGAAAAAATATCTACCACATTTGAAAGGGGGCGTTAGCCCGAGTCCTAGGACACCTTGTACACGTCTCTAGCGTTATTGGTTCGTGAGATATCGGCAAAAATCTCAAAACAACACTTGTTAACCCCATAATCGAGTTTCCATTTAAAAAAAAATTATAACGAGTGGTCCATATCAAAGAGGACATCACCCCGAGTCCTTGGACCCGTCGTACATGCCTCTAGCTTGATTGGTTCGCGAGATAGAGCAAAAAGTCTAAAATCGCGGTTTTACTCCCAAAAAAAACATGTTTGCAGCATTTCACCTTTTCGACACCGACATTCCCGTAAAGAGCGCAACGAGACGAAAAAAACGAATCCAAGCACGCCCTCCTAGCATGACTCCTTCCATTCCAAGGTCGCAGGGGCTCACAACTTCCTAAGTAGAGCAGAACCTACAACCTAGCACTATTTTAGAGTGGAAATAAAACATCTATACGAAAGGGGGGTTCACCACGTTTCCTAGGACACCCCATATGCTCAAATCCAACTATGGGTTTAGGAAATATTAAAAGCGGATGACCTTTTAGTTTTGGTCTTTTATTTAAATTAAGAGGCTATAGGAAAGTAGGGGGTGTCACAACGAGTGCTAGGACACCCTGTATGTTCTAATCCCATGTTTGGTTAGCGAGATATCAGGTTAGGGGCCGATACGCGGAGGGTTCAAAAACAAGTGGCGCAGCATCCCCATCATCCCACTACTGTCAGGTTTTTATCCTAGAGACTTGACATTTATTTTGGGGTTAGAGGGCGTAGGGACCTTGTATTTACCTCAAATAAACCTTTTTGTATAATTCACAGTTTTCAAAATATGGGATTTTCAAAATTCGAGTGTTTTCAAAAAAACATAAAAAATTAAAAAAAATTATTACAGAACATAAAGGTCATAAAGACCATTCGTTTGAGCAATGGCACAACGTTCTATCATGTTTGGTTTTCAAACTATCGCCCATTTTCGAAAACGAAAATTTTTTTTTTGAAAAATATAGTACATGGTCCATAGGAAAGAGGACGTCAGCCCGAGTCCAACGATATGCCGCATGCCCATGGTTTCATGAAATATACATGAGAGTTCAGCGTAGCCGAGTGGCTCGTATCACTATTTAGAAACCGCCTCACCCCCCTACTAGTGGTCAGGCTACTTGTTTCTCACAAAGGCGGACAGGACTCGCCGGTATACGTTCTTAGAGGTTGTGTCGAGTCGGAGGCGAACCTGAATAAAAAATTGATATTGCAAATCTTCAGTCGGTCAACACAAAATAATCTGAATTACTGAGAAATACGATATAAACCTGAAACAAGAAGTTCCGTGAAGAACTATACAGCCTACTTTTCATGCCAATGATTATTCTACAGTATATGAACCTATCTAGAATAATGACGAAATTAAATTGGTAATATCGAAATGTCTAATTAGTTCAAAATATACCTGGTATAATGTAGCCTAATAGAGCACTACAGTTGGCAGCCCTGGCGACTGAATATATTCTTAGTTCAATCTCTTAAGGTACAGAATACAAAATTTGGTTGAAGTTCAATGGACGTTACATGTAGTTAGACACTGGATCTATCTGCACGCGTAAAAGCATGTTGCCAACAATACCATGCATGTGCTGGTCAGAGATAATCTGAAATATTATGATATCTTGTTATGCTAATTTTGGATGAAATCCATTTGTTAGTATAGAAGTTACATGCATTTTAAAATTGGACATATCAGCAGGCATAGAATCATGTTGGCAGCACTGCCTTGTATTAATTACACCAAATTAATCTAGAATGTCAGGTGCTATACGTGCAAAGTATAGAGCTGTTGGCTTGCATACTTTGTGGTATATTGATATTAGTGTAAAATAAATATAGACAGCATTTATTAACAGTTGGCAGCCCTGATTGCTCTTAACAATACTTATAGTCATATCTGTTATGGTACACATAGCACATACGAAATTTGGTTGAAATCCAACTGATAGTATAGAAGTTACATGTATTTAAAAATTGGTCGTATCAGAAGGCTTATAATCATGTTGGTAGAACTGACGTAATTAAGTTACTCGAAATTAATCTAAAATGTCAGAATATACGTGTGCATAGTTTAAAGCTGTTGGCTTGCATACTTTCTGATATATTGGTATTTGGATAAAAACAAATAAAGAGAGCAATTATTAACAGTTGGCAGCCCTGGTGGCTCTTAAGAATACGCTCAGTCATATCTGTTTATGTACAGATATTACATACAAAATTTGGTTGAAATCCAATTGATAGTGTAGAAGTTATATGCATTTAAACATTGGACCTATCAGAAGGCTTAAAATTATTTTGGCAACACTGTCATGGTTGGCCTCCTGGAAATTAAACTGAAATAGTATTATCTACATGTGTGCCAATTTTGGAATAGCTCCCATGCATACCTTGCAAGATATCCAACATGGAGCTCAAATTTCTAGTGCGTTTTTTCAGCAGTTGGTAGCACTGACATCATTTTCAAATATGGACGTGATATATTCCGGTGCACATCTTTACTCATACTAAATTTGGTTTTGATTGCTGCAGCCGTTTAGGAGTTGATAGGGGGGGGGGGGGGGACACACACACACACAGCCAGACAGACCGACAGACAGAAGGACAGACAGACAGACAGACATTTTCCCGGATCGATCTCATAAGTCTACTTTTTCCTCATTTTTGCAAAATGTGAAAAGTAGGCTAAAAATACACGCGTTTAAAGAGGTATTTGCTACGGAGTACCAGCATAAATGCAGGCGAGCAGCAAATGTCATATACAAAGAGCTATAGGTTTGGCTTCTTTCTTGTAATTAAAAATTTACGACACTTCATGCTTTACGGCTCCTGAGTACTGAAAAATGTTATCTAAATATAAAAGCACATTTCTAGTGGGGTTAATGTTTTTTTTCTTTAATGGAACCCTGATCATTCTTTCATACAACGATCAAATATCAAACGTATATTTATTTTATCGGAAGCTTATCGTTCATTTCTTTAAAATCGTTATCATCCTAGCTTGACTTCACCCATGGACTCCGCGAGGGATAATTCCTCTACCGTCGGTGTCTGAGAGCTGATCACACTTTGTCATTAGATACAACTGGGGATGGTGACACTAACTTGGATCTAATTAAGGAAGGGTCAAGAAAGGGATTTTGGAAGTAGGTCCTCTGCGAATCCATTGAAAGGAAACGTCCCTTTATTTGCCTAGTGGTGCCACGAAAACCCTTTTCAGAACGACTGATGTGGGATTCGAACCCACGCTCTCCTGATGCCAGCGCGTTAGCGCTCTCGGCCACCGTGAACAGTTAATAGTTCATACTTAGTAATATTCAACAAGATGATATATTGTACACGCATAACTGCTTCCTACTGGTGACAAAAAATTTTTGTTTTTCACTTTTGATGGATTTTTATCTTTACTCTCCCGTACCCTTCAAATGCAATGACCCCACGGCGTAGCCGTGCGCGTTAAGTCACCCACAATGACTGGAAGTGTGAGCTGGAATACCGAAAATCGAAAGGCAGCAGTCAGTCTTTTCCCCGAGTTTCACTACAGACAAATGTCGAGGTGACACCCTACTTCAAGTGAGTGGGCATCAACCCTTAGCCTATCCTAGATCCCTATAACAACAGTTACACACTTCTACGGCCAACACAGGTATTTAACACACCCAAGTAAACAGGGCTGATGAATACTTCTCAGGTGACTGGAAAGAATTAAAAACAAATAAATGTACAACCGGCAACGGTGTCCGAGAATCCAAACGCGATAGCTCGTGCCTGGCTGGCATTGGGAGAGCGTGGGTTCGAATCCTCAGCCATCCTGAAAATGGTTTTCATGGTTTCCCATTTTCACCACCAGGCAAATTCCGGGACGCTTCCTTTCTACAGGCCCACGGCTCACTTCCTTCTAAAATTCCTTCTCAGACCCTTTCTTAATTAGACCCAAGTTACCGGTCACCTGGGTGATCGGCCTGTCACCTTCTCCAGTTGACAATGAGTGTTCAGCTCCCAGACATCGTCCTTCGGACGGTAGAGGATTGATCTTTCCCAGTGTCCATGGGTGAAACCGAGCTGGGAGGATAAGCGATTAAAAATAAATAAAATGTACAACACCAAATTGAAATTAAAGCCTATTTTTCTTCATGTAGGCCTACCTACTGTAGGTCTACCTGATCCCAGAACAGTAGATCAGTGCGCTACGTTACAAGCCTTGTGGCATGAATGTCGAGAGACCGCAATGTAAGAGATAGTCGTTATCCTGTGTTTGCTTGAGGGCTAAGCCTCTGTTAGCACGCCTGGCCTTGTGCGTTTTAACAATGCATGCTCCAGCGAAATGCCTTGTGACTCTTCGTTCTCATGAAAAAAACATGGCGACAAAAGTGGACACACTTCTCATAGAAAATGCAGTCGTCTTTGTCCTTTGTTTCACTACGGCTCACAAATCGATCTGAGGGCTTACATCATGCAAGTCTTTACAATACAGAGTGAAGCAGGCTGCTCAACTCAACCAACAAGTTGTTAATTTTATCAGTCAATAAATTAATGAAACTACGTAAAACCACTTCAAAGATGTCTGAGATGCGAATCGAACCCACCTCATCTCTGATTTGCCTCACGAGTCTGAGTGTACCCTGTTCCAGCCTTCAGACCAGGAAATTAAATTCCTTGGCAGAGCCGTGAATCGAACACGGACTTCCGGGGCGTTACTTAAGAATGGTAGCCACTACACCACGAGGTGGTGTTTGACCAATATTGCACTACTTGAACAACTTCTTTCCTCAGCAGCATATCATTGGTGAGAGAGCCAAACGGTATATGATTGGAGGGGTGGGGTATTGAAGATACTGGTTGGAGTGGAAATAAGAATACTTCAAGTGCGTCTTCTTTGGCTGGTCCAAGTCACTAGCGCGTATTTAAATTCATACAATTTTACCCTCATTAGAGATGGTTGAAATGAACTTGGGGATTAAATACAGTGGAACTTGGATAATTCGAACCTCAAAGGACCAGTAAAAAAATCGAATTATCCAAAAATTCGAATTAAGAAAGTTCTTTGAAAAGGGTAGAGAAAATATATTGTATTACGTTTACATAATGATTTACGTTCAACAAGGCAGATTAACAGACAACGGTACTTTATAAAGACTATCGTGAATAGACTCAAAAGTTTCAAATGTAAAATAAAACCAAAATGTACTATTCACCTATTTAACGACAGTAGTAATCCAGTTAAGTCTTAGAGAAATCTACTGTTTGCCAAAATAGTTTGAGGTTTTTACCTGTTTCCTACAATTTAAGAATCTCAGCCATCACAAAAGAATCTAACAAATTTAAGGAACGGAAAACAGAACCATTTACGCCATTTCTACTTTAAACAAACCGCGTAAGTTCTGTGATGTGGTTTGTTGGTTGGGGCTGCACTCGGAACAGGTTTTTCGGGAATTGTCCCAACTGTTTGGCTTCCGATCGACTTTTTACACGTAAAAACTTCTAATTATCCAAAATATAATTCGAATTAACCACGATTTTTTAGCATTGATTGTATATAAAATGCTAGGGACCAAGAGAAAAATTTGAATTAAAGGAGATTTCGAATTATGGAAGTTCGAATTAGCCACGTTCCACTGTATCACAAATATGCATGCAATGCTTCAGCGAGATCGGGAGATGTTTCCTTGTTAGGCTAGAAGGTTCTGGTGACAGCACCACACGCAATATGCATCACGATTTCCAGTATTCGTGACCCGTTGCCATTACAATAACTTACTGGAGAGAATAAATCACAAATAAGATTTATAATATTTTTTTTGGATGCGGTCTTGGGAAAGGGTATTGAATATATAAGAAATTCTGAGAACTGGTTTGAATGTTTCAACTAATTTCAGACGCACACATAGAATTTATGTCTCGTCAGTCGTGCAGGGCCGTGTCAAACAGTCGCGTCCAAGTTAGTAAGAGATTTGGCCACGCATGCGTTGTGACAACTATTCGGTGAACTTTCTCCTTCCCGTGACAGCTCCTATTACAGGTGCCGCTGTGCCAGTGTTTGTTGATCGTAGCAGCTGGAGCCTTACGGGAGGAAGGGGGACACAGCGATGACTGAGTCTAGTCTCCACATTTGTCGCTGCATTGCGCACGATACTTGTGCTATAGTGCGTCTCTACTTTAAAAGAAAAGGAAGGAAGCTTGTAGTTTAACGTGACCGTTAATCTTGAGATCATGAGCCACGGGACCTCCTTTTTACGTGGAATCCGAACCACAGGACATGGCATTTCACTTCGAAAATCTCACATGCATTGACCGGGAATCGAACCCGGACCGCCTTGGTGAGAGGCATACAGCTAGACCGCTGAGCCACCACGCCCCCTACTTTAAAAGACAGTACGCGTTAAGTGGGATGCGCTGATGGCAGATCTACTGCATATACAAAGTTCTGCAAGGCCGGGCACATGATCCAACATAACTCGTTTACAGGCGAGGTTTTACGGAAAACTCTGGAAATTTCTGAAATATTTGTGTGTTGTATATAACTGAACCTCATGCCTTGTAGGGAATGAGGGTACAAAATTTAGATATGATACACCATAGTTCAGAGCGCTATTTTAATATACACAGATATTAATTTATAATTTTCAATTATTTACGAATATGATGATATTATAATATGTTGTAATATTACACAGTCTCCGTGGCTTAGGCGGCAACAGGCCGGCCTCTCACCGCTGGGTCCGTGGTTCAAATCCCGGTCCCTCCATGTGGGATCTGTGTAGGACAAAACGGAGGCAGACAGGTTTTTCTCCGGGTACTCCGGTTTTCCCTGTCACAATTTCATTCCAGCAACCCTCTCCACTATCATTTCATTTCATTTGTCATTCATTTAATCATTGCCCAAGAGGAGTGCGACAGGCTTCGGCAGCCGGCACACTTCATATCCTCGCCGCTAGATGAGGGCTTCATTCATTCCATTCCTGACCCGGTCGGAGACTGGAAGCAGGCTGTGGATTTTCATTTTCAATATTACATTTTCTCGAATATCATAGGTTATAATAAATGACATTTTCCACGAATATAATAATAACGGAAAATTGAAAGTTAAAATACATCACATAACTTCAGGCCTGCCCACTATCCTCTGGTAGTGGTGTTAACCCTTCCATAAATTCCTCCGTGTCCCTGCATGGTCCAGTTTCAGCCGAATCGGAACCAGTAGGCAATCCATCGAAAGTGAAGAAGCGGAAATGATGATGAAGATTACAAGCGTATCAAAAATTGTTCCTCGTTATCTTAAATCTCATCTGCTTTCCACAGTTCACTTTCGATTTTTTTGGTGTGGTTCACGTAGTTTGCCCAATTTTGTGTGGACACGTGGTGGTATGCAGCCGAAATTAAATTTATCATCTCTTGTGTTTTGAATTAGACGTTGTTCAATTTTATATAGTTCTTCACTTGCACCCACACCGATAGTAGTGGCTACGCGGGCTAAAGCGCAGCGTAGCTCTCTGCTGACTCGGTAGACGCGTGGGTTCGAGCCTCACCGTCGGCTGTCCTTGAAATGGTTTTCCGTGGTTTCCCATTTTCAACACCAGGCAAATGCTGGGACAGTACCTTCTGATAGGCCATGGCCGCTTCCTTACACATCCTTGCCCAGTTTCATTCATCTTCATCCATTCCATCTCTCATCCCGACGCGCAGGTCGCCCATGGGCGTCGACTAGAAAGACCTGCACTTGGCCTCTCAGGAGGCTACACGACAAAAAAAACTTGCACCCATACCATTTCGATGGGATTAAGTTCACATTGGTATGGTGGCGACCGAAGAACATAATTTTCTGCTGATTTAGCCATCTAGTCAATGATGTATTTATCATATCTGTCTCTGTTTTGATTCACAATAAATGAGCTCCCGCTTTAGCATATCATTTCGTAAAAGGATCCGCTTAAGAGTGAGCCAGTCTACAATCCAGTCCTTTCTCCATGACGTTGTAGGTGAAAGTTCGCTTTTCCGACTGTGATAGCCTGCTTTGCCTATTGCTAGGATAAATCCTTCTGGAACATTGGGCAACAATTGCTCGGCGAACCACTTTTCATACAGTTCACCTGTCATTTCGTCGTGGGCGTCTGCCGTGTACTTTTGGCACAGAAAAGTTAACTTGGCACCATTAACGCACCCTTGCTCATTCCCGACATGAACCAAGGCAAACTTCGACCCTCGAGCCCTAGGTGGCGTAAGACCTGTGCTGGCTAACGAGCACTTTTAATTTTGGTGTCTCTCCATCCTTTTGTCATGGTGTGGCCCATGTTCACCCAAGACTCGTCAGTAAGAACAATAGATTTGTCTTCATTCCTAAATCTTTTCAAGTCCTTGAGATACTTATGACGCCACCTGAATATATCATCCCTTTCAATGAGGGCACATTACATATTCACACCCTATGTCATGAAAATCTATTTAAAGTGGACCTCGAAACATTTGGTAGAATATCATCACTGTTTACCCTGATCAAAACTATATTTAATGTTGGTGGTATGTTTTCAAAGAACAATGAATGAACGATGCGACGGACTCCGCTTTTTTCTATATCATCATACTTTATTAACCTAGCATTTTTTTTATCATTTCAAATGATCTTGTCGACTTCGTCGTTATGCTTGAGTCTAAAGTTATGCGTTACGGAGATGGAAGTGACGTCATGCAGCCGCGCGGGAAGCGAGTGCGTGACGTCATGCAGCCACGTGGGAAGCAGAAGCTAATGGTTAATGGAGTCGGTTGAAAGAGTCCTGGGGCGTCGAGCGACGTGGGGCTTTGAGCGAAGCGAAAAGAATACAGGGTGACTCCTAAAGAGGTGTACAAGATGCCAGATAAGAATACAGGGTGACCCCTAAAGGGATATACAACATGCCAGATAAGAATACAAGGTGACTCTTAAAGAGGTGTACAAGATGGCAGAGAAGAATACAGGGTGACTCCTAAAGAGGTGCACAAGATGTCACACAAGAATACAGGGTGACTTCTAAAGAGATATACAAGATGCCAGATAAGAATACAGGGTGCCTCCTAAAGAGGTGTGCAGGATGTCAGAGCAAAATACAGTACAAGATGCCAGATAAGAATACAGGGTGACTCTTAAAGAAATATACAAGTTGCCAGATGAGAATACAAGGTGACTCTTAAAGAGGTGTACAAGATGGCAGAGAAGAATACAGGGTGACTCCTAAAGAGATATACAAGATGCCAGATAAGGATACGAGGTGACTCTTAAATAGGTGTACAAGATGGCACAGAAGAATACAGGGTGACTCTTAAAGAGGTCTACAAGATGCCAGATAAGAATACAAGGTGACTCCAAAAGAGGTGCACAAGATGTCAGACAAGAATACAGGTGACTCCTAAAGAGGTGTACAAGATGTCACACAAGAATACAGGGTGACTTCTAAAGAGATTTACAAGATGCCAGATAAGAATACAGGGTGCCTCCTAAAGAGGTGTGCAGGATGTCAGAGCAAAATACAGTACAAGATGCCAGATAATAATACAGGGTGACTCTTAAAGAAATATACAAGATGCCAGATAAGAATACAAGGTGACTCTTAAAGAGGTGTACAAGATGGCAGAGAAGAATACAGGGTGACTCCTAAAGAGATATACAAGATGCCAGATAAGAATACGAGGTGACTCTTAAAGAGGTGTACAAGATGACACAGAAGAATACAGGGTGACTCTTAAAGAGGTGTACAAGATGCCAGATAAGAATACAAGGTGACTCTTAAAGAGGTGTACAAGATGGCAGAGAAGAATACAGGGTGACCCCTAAAGAGCTGCACAAGATGTCAGACAAGAATACTGGGTGGCCCCTAAAGGGGTGTACAAGATGTCACACAAGAATACAGGGTGTGAAGGATTTCAGAGCAAAATACAGTACAAGATGCCATATAAGAATACAGGGTGACTCCTAAAGAGATATACAAGATGCCAGATAAGAATACAAGGTGACTCTTAAAGGGGTGTACAAGATGGCACAGAAGAATACAGAGTGACTCCTAAAGAGGTGCACAAGATGTCAGACAAAAATACAGGGTGACTCCTAAAGAGTTGTACAAGATGTCACACAAGAATACAGGGTGACTTTAAAGAGATATACAAGATGCCAGATGCCTCCTAAAGAGGTGTGCAGAATGTCAGAGCAAATTACAGGGTGACACTTAACGAGGTATACAGTATGTTAGATTCAATTCAAATACAGGGTTACCCTTAAAGAGGTTTGCAAGATATCTGATTCAAATAATGGGTGACTCTTAAAGAGTTGTAAAAGATGTCAGACTCAAATACAGGGTGGCCCTTAAAGAGGTGCCCGCGTGGGAAGCCTAAGTTAATGGGTAATGGAGTCTGTTGAAAGAGTCCTGCGTCTTTCAGACTGACTGTAATTTTGTGGTTACACGCTCTATTGAGTTTCGATTTTGCTAGCGATCTCTGAGGACCTTCCTCTTTTTCCTTTCTTATTCTATATACTAAACGTTTTGAACATCCGGTAGCTTCTGCTGTCTTTTCAACTGCCTCGGTAACGTTCATGTTCTTTAAGAAATAATTATATAGGCCAATATTCAGTACTATAATTCGTTCTCTACTGTGCAATTTGCCAATACTACGTCGCTTTCTAGTTGCTGTATTCATTGTGAATATTATTATAATAAAAATAAAAATAATAAATATAATAACTTAATAATAATTAACACAATTTGTAAAAAAGAAAACACAAAGACCACTTCACTTCACTGTTTAACTTCACACAACATCACATTTAATAACACTGAGCTCTAGGGTAGCACTGAATCTTTTCCTACCCTCATCAAACGCAGTCGTGTAGATTACGGGCCACCTGAATAAACAAACTTTCGCTGCGCCTTAGTAGCACTGGGCGGGGACAGTACGCGAAGTGCGATAACTTATGAATGATTGATACCGAGTTTTGGTTTGTTTTAAAAACTATATCAGATATTAATGAACATTTCTTCTCGCTTAGTCACCGACCTAATGTCATCAGCAAAAAGGTTTCTCGCTACCTAACTTTTCTGTCATACCATCCTAGAATTTTCAAGTAACGTTTAAGAAAAAAAACTTTCTTATTATGAAACAAATTACTTTCCTAAGAAATATGATATCTTCTACCAACATCAGGCAATATAAAAATACATTCTTAATCAATTGTGATCATTAGTTCATTAGCTATGGCGTGATGAGTTATATATGTTGAACCCGCTGAGCTATGGTTCATGTGATTTTTTTTTATGACAGAGCATTTATGATGGGATGTTGTACTTTTGAACACACCCAGGAAGCCACGTGAAGCTGAGAGATCACGCGATACTTTTTGAAGTAGCGGTGAATCGCACTTTTGACTTTGGTGTAATCTGCTAATTATTTATCTGAGGTCTTATTAATTAATTTTATCTTTCCACAAGACTCAGAATATTCCATTTCGTCATGCTGCATTATTAAGACATTTTGGAGAATGTTTATTTTTACTTTAGGTAAGGTAATACCCTTGCAGATACGCAAGAAGGAACGTAAGTAGTCGCTCAACGATTTCGTTTTGACGACCTACTTTCTAGAGACACCCAGTACCTGGCACTGCGTCTTGAGAATCCGCCTTGTGTAGGCGTGGAATTACATTTGTCCTACGAGACGTAGAAGAATATCCGCTGTTTAGCGTTAAAAGTGATTATAAGGTGCCATCGAGCACGCTAATACTATTATTCACTGTTGTTGAAGCCCAGTGAACTAAAGAAGAAGCTTGGGAAATAATTATTGGCAAGTATAGTGTATTGCACAACATTGCCGTAACACCACATTTTACCCACGCGTATGTGGAGGGCAGATGCCTAGTGGAAATATACAGGTAATAGTGTTACAATTATCCTGAATAAGTGTGATTATAATTGTATGAGATATTTAAATTGCCAAAGTGAAAGTTTCATTTAAAAAACGTCGTATAATTCACGGATGCTGCTTGATACAAAAGTAGCGTCACTAGCACGTGCAGAATTATAAAACAGTGTTAGCTCACATGCTAATCCACATCTGCAAAATTAAGGCTGCGTCGTATTTTATAATTGAAGCCTATAACATTCACGACGAACATTATAATTTTGAAAGTGAGAGGATGAATTATCACGTAACTTATTTCACTACCCACGTGATTGGACTTTTCTTCACCATGGTTAAAGCAGTCACCATGGGCTAATACCATCCCGGTATGAGGGTGACGTTTCTACGGGAACCAGCATGATGGTGGAACTTCCAGGACGACGAACGAGAAGGAAGGAGCCAAAAATGCCATTTCCAGGCATATCCACGAAGTTGTCGACAGGGACAAATCGAACCCTGGTCTTTGGAGGAGTCCAGATGGGAATCCTGATGTTGAGGATACCGATCCAGAGAGCCAGAGAGGATTTTGTACAACCCTTGTTGTGGAATAGAGAGCTGAGTGAGAGCTCCTCCATTTCGTGAGTTTTTGTCACACCCCTTCTTTGTTCTAGTTTCTGGTGGTATAGTAGATTTGATGTAGTTTGTGAACCAACCACACTCAGTGTCAGCCATTTTTCTAGGTAGGGATGTAACTAGATTAGTTAGATGTCATTCATTTCAGTTTAGAGTGAGACACCCTTGGGGTCAGACATTTTGGTCAGCCCTGGTGCAGCCTGATGAACGTCGTAGAACGTCAATGCCTACCTTTTGCTGAACTTGATCGTAGTCATTTTGAGGCTATTTTGTTCAACCCTACTTGGGGTAATTTTCAAGTCTTTGCTGACTTTAGTTATGGCAATCAGATGCCATGGTTATTAATTAACTGCATTCTTTGCAGCCATCCTTTGTTATACCCCTGACTGTCGTTAGAACGGTCGTATCATTTAGGTAGTCGACTGTAACTACCAGTTTTGTAAATGCATTATATTTCATTTTGAATAAGCTCAGAAGCTATTCTTGGTCAAGTTTGAACCTAACAACTAGAAGGAATGTTTCGTTGCCTATCATCGAACTCGGTTCCCAACGTATCATTAAGCGGATCTAGTATGTGAATCTGCGCCACAATTATCATTTTTGCTTGTGTCATGTAAGATACGTTTTTATTTGATTTACTGCAACTATTGAGTTGTATTTTTAAAGCAAAGAGCTCCAGAAATTGTAAGATTACTTTCATTTAGACGTCTTTGGTAGAAAGACGGCATTATATTGTTATATTCAGATTTATTGCGTGTGTTTTATACACGGACTCTTTAGAGGTCCGTAACCTATGGTAAAGTTTTTTATGAACTGGCCAGGTGCAGTTTTATATTGATTAAATCGCCGGCCTTGAATAAACTGGTTATGTAGCCCAGTGACCTGAAAGCACGCTTGCTTCATTGTGAGACAAAACTACTATTGACAAGGACAGAGTACGATTTGTATTCGCTTCTCCTTTCATTGCTATTTTGCTTATGGAAATTAGTTTCCTCTCTTGTATTTGATCACATGTTTTATAGATAGTTTTTGTTAGTTAAACGCTCTGTTGCGTGTACTGTCTTCTGACAGGTACAGTTAAGTCAGGTTTTCTATAGTATGGTAAAGTCTACCCTGTTATAGCAGGATGTTATTGTATGAAGGTATTTTGTGTATGCCTTGTCCGGGATTGATCCCGTTGACCAGATGTTATTGGAAGGTAACTGTTGTGTACAGGCCTATCCCAGATTTATTGAACGCGAGCTTAGCGCCGCTGGTAACCCGTGTTATTGTGTGTCCGAGTTGTTGTACTCGTTGATTATATTCCGACTGTCGAGTCGATGCTTTTTGGTGGAAAATGATCTCAGTGGGGACACTCCGTGCCCAGGCTATTGTCAATGTTATTCGCCATAAACCTACGATAAACCTATAAACCGACATCTTAATAATAAGACGCATAATTGTTGTAAAACAAGTCTAACTAACGATTCTTTTTATCTAACTTTGTTCTTTGCATTTTGGAACTGTTGACATAGCCGTGCAGTTGAAGATAATTTCCTTGTGAGGAAATGACTAGGACAGTTGACATTTTTGTAGCGACCTGAAGCATGCGCGAACCTAGAGTTCGTAGCTTGTGGAGCTCAGGCCATGCGATGTCAGACGTGGTCTCAACTACGCATTCGTCACCGTAATTATACACATTAGATGACTATGGTTTACAAAGAGTAAACCAAGGTGCAGGCAGGAATTTTTAATAAAACTACTGTGTTTATTTCATTACTTATTTATGATGTCAAGTGTATAAATCCTACATGTTACCTTATTGTGTGCTGTTAGCACATAGTTATTAAGCATAATTAAATTGTTTGTTTTTCATGGCTGTACACTTAGCTTTTGGATGTAATTGTTTTCTTTTACGGACGTCATCGCCGTAAATTTTGTTAATTGATAGGACTTAGCTAGATGAATTAACGTTAAATGTAAATGTCGAAATGGTACCATCCTAACTTAGATTTGTCTTGCTACCCTGTTAAATGTAAATTCAGATATTAGCTTAATCTTGTAACTTGAACTAGGCACTTGCGTTGTACCATATTCCTAGCGTTGCTGTTGTTGCTTTATTATTGTGAGTTAGATCTTTCGCGAGGGTTTTCCGTGTCTTCTCAGGTAGGGACCTGCTCTTTATTTTTGTTTATTTATTAGCTTGCGGACTAGCCGATTATAACCCTCCGAACTAGGCTAGGGGCTTGTGAATTTTAATAAATTTTCGCGGTGTTTTACATAAGTCTGGATGTTTATTTTCTCAGTCTAGTTTTAAGGTGAACCTTTCCTTAGGCGGTCTATGACCATCGTCACCATGTACCACGATCCCTGTGGACTACGGACTCTCGTGCCGCTTTAGCCTTTATGGAAGGTCACCTGATCCTCACGGTAATTTTATTCGATTTATGGGACGTTAGGAAAGTCATCGTGGTTGTTGGCTCGACCTTGACGGTCTCATAAAATGGCGCCCAACTCATGTGCCGACGTTAACGTGGTGACCTTCAGTACCATGTTTTTTTTTTGAGGATCTTAATGTTGATTAATGGTAAATTGACAGGACTGGGACGAACTTAGAAAGTCGTACTGCAGATCAATTGACCGCATGGCTTTCACGTTTGATAGAAGTCCATGGGGTGAGGCTTTAGTTTTAGATAAATGAAGGATAGGATTTTCTTTGATGATGCCTCATCCTAAGTAAATGTAATACTTTGCTTTGCTCACCGTTGTCTTTGTAAATGTAGAAGCACTTAGTCTGCATACTCCAGCTGTACTCGTGATATTTATATAAATGAAGCAAGCTTTATACCACCAAGTAACTAATCATAGCTGTAAGTTCCAGTAGAAATTGATCCCTCACTTTCTCATATATTTCTTATCTATGGATGAGGAAACTATTCGTCGTGTGTTTGGAGAGATGTAGGCAGGTGTGAATGCCAATCTTCAACAGATTACTGCTGACTTAGGTCAGAATACTCAGGCTGTCAATACTGTAAGTGGTCATGTGGACCAGGTTAGACAGGAAGTCAACAATGTAAGACAGGACTTAGAGATTAACACTCAGTCTATAAACAATGTTAGTGGTCATGTAGATCAAGTAAGATTAGATTTAGAGGCTAACACTCAGTCTATAAACAATGTCAGTGGTCATGTGGACCAGGTTAGACAGGAAGTCAACAATGTAAGACAGGACTTAGAGATTAACACTCACTCTGTAAACAATGTTAGGGCTGATTTAACTCAAGTCAGGGCAGACATGGACACATATAGGGTCGAAGCGAGAAATGATCTGACGGCAGGTTTAGCAGCTGTTAGGGTTGATGTCATACGACACCATCAGGAGGCTAACCAGCGCGTAGATTGCTTAACCGACCAGATGAATAGAGCTAGGGAGGATGTGCAAAACCGATTGGAGGAGCACACAGCTCAAATTCAGACAACCTTGAATAAAGTCCAGATAGACATGAGAGCAGATCTGGAACATACTAGGGAAGAATTCGGGACTCGACTAGATCACGTCGAGGGATTTATCGGCAATGTGAAGAAGGACATGGCAACCATGAACATTGGTTTATCTTGATGAGAGGAGCTGCCAATGCCGTTAATAACAACGTGAAGACTATCGTTGATGGCATGATGGAGGTTAAAGAAGAACTCAACACCAACAGGAGAAACATTTCTGAATTGACGGAAACCGTAGCCAGTCTACGAGAGACAGTTGATGTTCATCATGAGGAACACAAAATTGACCTCATGTTATTGAGAGGTGACCTCAACGAACACGAGACCACAGTCGAGGCTAAGGTAGCCGAGGTTAGAGACGATGTGGGTAAAATCCAAGAAAATATGTCCAGAGTTGAAGGAGAGATCGATTCCTTACAAAAAAGATTTGAGGAAGTCGCGGTGACCGAGAGGTTAGACCTCAGTTATAACCTTAGGACGGCCATACGCGAGGTAGACACAAACCTCAAGGGAAAGGTCGACAGGATCGAGCTGCAATTGAACGACTTAGGCAACAAAGTCGCAGCCAGAACCATCCCAGGACTTGAAGTAATAGAAAGACGTCTGGACAGACTCGAGACGATTCCTAGAGAGAGACACGTACACCCACAGGTGGGAGAATCTCAGGAAACGCCTATATCTCAATCAGGAGGGATGATGCCTACCCATTTCCAACCCAGCGCGCCTATGGAATCGCAACCGTCACAATTCACTAATTCAGCGCAAGGTCAGACCTTGAACTTTGACGCTCATCCGTTTCAACCAGCATCTAATAGAATTAGTCATGAGACTAACACTCCTACGCAGACTTACATGCAAAATACGTTCAGACCCGCGAATACGCAGGGAAATGTCACCATAATTCGTTCAAGAGAGGAGCAACCAGCTCGCTTCTCAGGAACTGGAAGTGGTGTTACTCCAGTGGAATTCCTAGCAAATGTCGAGAGCTACTTACGTGATACTATGGTAACTCCAGAGAGGGAACTAAGAGTTATAGAGCGACTGCTAGAGGGACAAGCCGGTACCTGGTTCAGAGCATTCAGATACTCATTTACAGGCTACCAGGACTTTAAGGAAGCATTATTAAGAACATATTGGTCGAGCGACATCCAACAGAGCATCCGAGCTGAGATGTACACTCGAAGATACAGTTCCAATACACCTACTCGTTATGCGAATTACTTCGCAATACAGCTTGCGAAGCTTCGTTGTCTTCAGCCTCCGTTGTCCGAACAAGATTTGGTGAACACAATTGTTTGGCAGTACCCTGCGGACGTACAACGTGTGATCGCTGCAGGGGCATCCACTTTCCAGCAGTGTGACCAGATACTGCGAAGGTTGGATGCTAACACAGAACAGTTCCCTACACACCGTCAGCAGAAGGCTGATAGGCGCGAGGATAGACATCTAAATCTGACGACTGTTGATAAAGTGAGCCAGACGCCACAACAAACACAAACCAGAGAGGACTCTGGGCGACGTGATAACAACTACAGTTATAACAGGAGAGAATGGAACAACACTCCTTATACTCGAAATCAACAAGATGACCGGCGAAGCCATTGGAACCGGCGATTTGACCGAAGGACGGACGACAACCGACGTCATGAACACAACCGCCGAGGGAATGAAGGAAGAAATCAACAACACGGAAGTATCCGTAGAGACTATCGATATAGCAGGGGATACGACAGAAATCGAGACCCTAGATACCAGCCAGACAGGGATTGGAAAGGAAGAGCACGGGAGAGCCGTGAGTACCTCCAACAACTGAGAGAATTACAGATCCAAGAAGAGGGAGAACGGAACCCTACTTCGAGGGAAAATAGAAATTCGGCGCAGGAGACGGAGCAGAACGAGCCCAGTACTTCTCGCCAGGACAGAAAAAAAAAACGCCGAAAAATCAATAGATTCTTGTTCGGTTGAGCACCGAGTAACTGCCACTATATTACTCTGGGAGCCAATCCAAGAAGACTTGTTGGACGAACGACGAACGACGAACCACAATTATGAATTAACACGTCTACCCAAGATTGTAGCCACCTTGAATGAAGTCAGTGTAGTCATACTCATCGATACTGGGGCGATGATTAGTGTAATTTCCGCCGATTGCCATGCCAGACTGAAAGCAAACTCTGAGGTGACAGAGCTGCCTATTTCAGCTGTAAGAGTCAGAGGTGTCATACCTGACCGCGTTGTAACGTGCAAAATCCAGATTCTGTGTACTCTGAAGATTTCGAGCCACGTGTACTTGCACGAATTTCTTGTAATGAAGGGCCTGCTTCATGATGCCATTTTAGGCGCGGACTTCATTAGAAAATATGATGGAATCATTGACATGGGACGGAATACGGAAGAGTTCAAGCCGAACGAACCCATTCAGATGAGCCTAATTGAAGAAGAACCGGAATTCCTATCCGAATTCGACGTAGTCGAAGAATTAAAGGGCAAGGAAATTGAGGAGACACTAGATGCCGACGAAGAGGCAGAATCGTTATCAGCGCCCATACGTGAGGATCTTGAGGCAATATTGAACGAATACAGGGATATATTCGACACCACACCTGGTGAGATATTAGACTACGAGTATGATCTTGTGTTACTGGATGATTCCCCATTCAAGAAAAAGATCTATCCGATTACCGAGAAACATCTCGAAGAAGCTGCTAAGAAGATCCATGAGATGGAAGCAGCAGGCACAATCAAGAAATCACCGACTCCTTTCTTGAATCCCATAACGCCTGTGGTTAAGGTAGATGGAAGCTTGAGACTTTGTCTTGATGCCAGAGCCTTGAATGAACGCCTAGCTCCTGAGCATGACAGACCGCCCAAGATTAGGGACATTCTCAGGAAGTTCAAAGGAAAAAGGATATTTTCATCATTGGACTTGGTTCAGTCTTATTACCATATCAGATTATCTGAGCATACTCAGAAATATACTGGATTCCTGTTTGATCAGACTACTTATGTCTTCCGAAAACTACCATTTGGATTGAAAAATGCCGGAGCCGCATTAATCAGAGCACTTGATGCCAAGCTGACTCCTGAAGTGAAGCAGAGAGTAATATGTTATGTGGATGACATAATCATAGCTTCAGAAACAGAAGAAGAGCATTTAAAAACATTGCGCCTTGTGTTTGAGAATCTTCGACAGGCGAATTTTAAGGTCAAATTTGACAAATGTCGATTCTTTCAGAAAGAAGTGAAATTCGTAGGACATATAATCAATGGAGAAGGATATAGACCGAATCCGGCAAAGATTAGAACTGTTGCAGCATTTCCAACGCCAACCCGTGTGAAACACGTGAGACAATTCTTAGGAATTCTCCAATTCTTTGCTGCTCATTGTGAGAAGTATTCCGAGACTGTTGCACCACTGCAAGGATTATTGAAAAAGAACTGCAGGTGGAACTGGAATGATGAATGCGAGATAGCTTTCAGGAGAGCTAAACAGATGCTTGTGGACTCAATTCAGTTAGAATATCCAGATTATTCTCGGAACTTTATTCTAGAAACTGATGCATCTGCCATTGGTATAGGAGCCATTTTACTGCAGGAGGATGATGAGAAGAAACGTCATTACATCGCTTTCTTAAGCCGACGTTTAAGAGCACATGAATCTCACTACTTCACGACCGAGATAGAAGCACTTGCAATTGTCTACGCACTTGAATACTGGCAGAAACTTCTGTTAGGCCAGAGGATTATTGTGTGAACCGATCATCATGCGTTAACCTTCATCTTAAGAACAAGACTGACAAGCGACAGGATCACATGTTGGACGCTGTTTCTCCAACAGTTCGATTTGGAAATAGTTTATCGACCAGGCAGAGAGAATGTGTTGGCCAACATCCCCAGCCGGAATCTTGAAGCTACTGTTAATGCCATAGACATCGAGGGAGAATGCGAGGAACACCTTCGCCGACTTCGTCATCTACCTGAAGGACAGCGACGTGAGGAGGAACTCAGACATATTATCCGTTTCCTAGAACGAAGAATGGATCCACAGGATGATCATTATGCAAGAATTGCTGCTGTTGCAGATGATTATTTGATTTATCATCGGGTCTTATACAAGTTTGTAGACGAGGACCACACTCAACTGCGTGCAGTTATTCCTAGGAGATACCAAGAATCTGTTATTCTTATGGTACATTTATCCATTGGACATGGTGGAACAGACAAAACCATTGCAACCATCAAGGAGTCTTTTACATGGAAAGGGTTAGGAGCCACCGTTAGACAGTGTTTACGTGCTTGCGACGCATGCCAGCGGAACAAGTACACGTCACACTTGCTGAAGGAACAACCTAGACCAATACTACCAACTCAACCTAGAGAGTTATATGCACAGGACCTGTATGGCCCAGTACCTAAGGCTCGTCGTGGGAATCGATACATCGTTGTAACCATTGATGTGTTCACGAAATATACGATGCTTCATCCGATTCAAAAAGCCACTGCACATCAGATTATTCAGAGGATTAGACGTCAAGTGATACCGGAGGCAGGAAAGCCACAATTCCTGTTGACTGATCACGGATCACAGTACACCTCAGCAGAATTTGCCAATGCCATGAATGAGCTTGAAATAGGTCATATTTTATCATCTATTCGACATCCAGAGAGCAACCCAGCAGAATGCGTGATGTCCATTATCGCAAAATTCTGTCGATTATATTGTCAAGAAGAACACTGGCGATGGACTGAAGTCCTTGTTATTATGGCAAAATGTATTAATTCAACAGTCCATGAGAGCACTGGTCAAATTATAAGGAGACCTGGAATTTCTAGTCCTATAGACCGCATATATGGGAAATTTCTGTCCTTGTATTATGGCCCTAGTCGTATCCGACAGCCTTTGAACAATGGAAGTTATGTAATAGAAGACATTAGGACAGGAGAGCGCATTGGAACCTTTAATGCAGCCAATCTAAAAAAAATATCACTCTTGAATGAATTTCAAAGCAAATAAAAATGTTATCCCAACATTTTATTTGAAACGACGGAGAGGCAGATGAACCTGCTGAGCTATGGTTCATGTGATATTTTTTTTTATGACAGAGCATTTATGATGGGATGTTGTACTTTTGAACACACCCAGGAAGCCACGTGAAGCTGAGAGATCACGCGATACTTTTTGAAGTAGCGGTGAATCGCACTTTTGACTTTGGTGTAAACTGCTAATTATTTATCTGAGGTCTTATTAATTAATTTTATCTTTCCACAAGACTCAGAATATTCCATTTCGTCATGCTGCATTATTAAGACATTTTGGAGAATGTTTATTTTTACTTTAGGTAAGGTAATACCCTTGCAGATACGCAAGAAGGAACGTAAGTAGTCGCTCAACGATTTCGTTTTGACGACCTACTTTCTAGAGACACCCAGTACCTGGCACTGCGTCTTGAGAATCCGCCTTGTGTAGGCGTGGAATTACATTTGTCCTACGAGACGTAGAAGAATATCCGCTGTTTAGCGTTAAAAGTGATTATAAGGTGCCATCGAGCACGCTAATACTATTATTCTCTGTTGTTGAAGCCCAGTGAACTAAAGAAGAAGCTTGGGAAATAATTAATGGCAAGTATAGTGTATTGTACAACATTGCCGTAACACCACATTTTACCCACGCGTGTGTGGAGGGCAGATGCCTAGTGGAAATATACAGGTAATAGTGTTACAATTATCCTGAATAAGTGTGATTATAATTGTATGAGATATTTAAATTGCCAAAGTGAAAGTTTCATTTAAAAAACGTCGTATAATTCACGGATGCAGCGTGATACAAAAGTAGCGTCACTAGCACGTGCAGAATTATAAAACAGTGTTAGCTCACATGCCAATCCACATCTGCAAAATTAAGGCTGCGTCGTATTTTATAATTGAAGCCTATAACATTCACGACGAACATTATAATTTTGAAAGTGAGAGGATGAATTATCACGTAACTTATTTCACTACCCACGTGATTGGACTTTTCTTCACCATGGTTAAAGCAGTCACCATGGGCTAATACCATCCCGGTATGAGGGTGACGTTTCTACGGGAACCAGCATGATGGTGGAACTTCCAGAACGACGAACGAGAAGGAAGGAGCCAAAAATGCCATTTCCAGGCATATCCACGAAGTTGTCGACAGGGACAAATCGAACCCTGGTCTTTGGAGGAGTCCAGATGGGAATCCTGATGAGGAGGATACCGATCCAGAGAGCCAGAGAGGATTTTGTACAACCTTGGTTGTGGAATAGAGAGCTGAGTGAGAGCTCCTCCATTTCGTGAGTTTTTGTCACACCCCTTCTTTGTTCTAGTTTCTGGTGGTATAGTAGATTTAATGTAGTTTGTGAACCAACCACACTCAGTGTCAGCCATTTTTCTAGGTAGGGATGTAACTAGATTAGTTAGATGTCATTCATTTCAGTTTAGAATGAGACACCCTTGGGGTCAGACATTTTGGTCAGCCCTGGTGCAGCCTGATGAATGTCGTAGAACGTCAATGCCTTCCTTTTGCTGAACCTGATCGTAGTCATTTTGAGGCTATTTTGTTCAACCCTACTTGGGGTAATTTTCAAGTCTTTGCTGACTTTAGTTATGGCAATCAGATGCCATGGTTATTAATTAACTGCATTCTTTGCAGCCATCCTTTGTTATACCCCTGACTGTCGTTAGAACTTTCGTATCATTTAGGTAGTCGACTGTAACTACCAGTTTTGTAAATGCATTATATTTCATTTTGAATAAGCTCAGAAGCTATTCTTGGTCAAGTTTGAACCTAACAACTAGAAGGAATGTTTCGTTGCCTAGCATCGAACTCGGTTCCCAACGTATCATTAAGCAGATCTAGTGTGTGAATCTGCGCCACAATTATCATTTTTGCTTGTGTCATGTAAGACACGTTTTTATTTGATGTACTGCAACTATTGAGTTGTATTTTTAAAGCAAAGAGCTCCAGAAATTATAAGATTACTTTAATTTAGACGTCTTTGGTAGAAAGACGGCATTATATTGTTATATTCAGATTTATTGCGTGTGTTTTATACACGGACTCTTTAGAGGTCCGTAACCTATGGTAAAGTTTTTTATGAACTGGCCAGGTGCAGTTTTATATTAATTAAATCGCCGGCCTTGAATAAACTGGTTATGTAGCCCAGTGACCTGAAAGCACGCCTGCTTCATTGTGAGACAAAACTACTATTGACAAGGACAGAGTACGATTTGTATTCGCTTCTCCTTTCATTGCTATTTTGCTTATGGAAATTAGTTTCCACTCTTGTATTTGATCACATGTTTTATAGATAGTTTTTGTTAGTTAAGGGACACTAGGGCTGAGTTTTTAGGCAAATATGGCAAAATAACTGTTTTTTTGTTTTTACCATATATTTATCTAATGGACCCCTGCGGATCATTTCAGTAAAACAGTTTTCATGCATCGCCATATTTAAAGGCTCAGCGACATTTTTAAATCTCCTCTGCGTTAGACTTTAAACGCCCCCTTCATGCTCTCTCAGTGATTGTATTTTTATATATCCATTACTGTGTGGATTTTTTCTATTTATTTTGAAGCCATTGCCAACATCTCTGTGGGTAATGATTTGTGCTGCTATCTAGTGTCTAATATTAGAACTACATAGGCCTAACCAATATAAACACTAAAATCTAATGTGAAACTTTTACGGATTGATTTGTTTGAAAGTATATTTTGCCATATAACTTCCTACATTTATATTGTCCTATACATTATTTTTATTATATAGTTAACTTATCTTTACGTACAGTTACATATTATCAATTGAACAGGTAGTAACTTCCTGTGTTTATGTTTAAATTTTATTGTTTACATCAGTGCATGCGGCTTGAAATTTGTGATTATAATGGATGTAGTAAGTTCACGTTGGCGTGTTTCGAAAGGAAGATGTACCAAGAGAATAAGAAAAACTTCAGCGGCAATAGAGGCTCGTAAAAAGAAGCAAGAAGCTAATACGAATGAGACAGCTTCTAGGCCTATTTCATTAGTGGTACCTACAGAAGTGGTTAGTGTTTTACAAACTGTAGGCCTACAAATTAATTCCCAACAAACTGTAAACATTAGTGCTTGTTCACACCCCAGTAATACCGAGTTTGTAAATAAATATAAATCAGGAGATGTTAGTAATTCTGACAAGACTAGGTCTGAATTAAAACTGTCCTCTTGTGCATCAGTGTCATTAGCTACATCAGATGAAAGTTATATTTTACTGCACACTAGCACATTTCCTGATTTATTAAAAAATTTGAAACGTCCTCACTGTAGCCAAGCTTCCCTAAATGTGGTGATAAACGAGCAGCATGGATTTGCTAATAAACTACATGTAGTATGCAAATCATGTGGACACTGTGCAGGTCAGGCATACACAAGTCCTCGGGTAAAAGCAAATGAGGGCAAAACAGAAAGAGCTCCATTTGAAGTAAATAGAAAGGGTACAGAAGCTTTCCTAAATCTTGGACTTGGTCACAGGTACATGCAAAAATTTTGTATGGCTATGAAAATGCACTGCATGAATTCCAAGACCTTCACCAGTCACATGCACAACTTAGCAACAGAAGTTGATTGTCTCAAGGAGAAAATGCTGAGTGAGAGTCGAACTGTAGTTCGTAACGCACATGAATGTGTAGACCCATCCCTCATAGAGGCTAATGTTATTGATATCGCAGTTAGTTTTGATGGAACATGGCACCGCAGAGGTCATAAATCATTATATGGGATTGGCTTAGTTGTAGATATCTTGACAGGTCTCTTTATTGACTGTGAAGTCTTGTCAAAATTTTGCCATTATTGTGCCTTACTTGGCAATGAACTGGGTACTGATACACCAGAGTACATGGTATTAGCTGAACATCATGAAAGAAGTGGGGAATGCTGTAAAAACTATGATGGGTCATCAGGGGCAATGGAAGTACACGCTGCTGATATAATGTGGAAAAGATCAGTTGAGAAGTGTGCAATGCGATACACAACTGTACTTTCTGATGGAGATGCAAAGACTTACCAGCATCTGAATGGAATTGCAGTGTATGGCGAAGGAATTAAAATAATAAAAGAGGAGTGTATCAACCATGTCGCTAAACGAATGACTACTGGGCTTCTGAAATTGGAAAAGGATACCAAGGACACAAATTTGGGGGGTCGTGGTCGTGGAACTTTGAAAATGGACACAATAAAGAAGTTGTCCAGTTATTACAGACAGTCAATTCAGAAACATATGCCTGATGTTCAAGCAATGAAGACTGCCATTTATGCCACTCTGTATCATTACAGATCCACAGATCAGAAACCACAACATCAGAAATGCCCCAAGGGAACTGACTCGTGGTGTTTCTATAATAGAAGCACTGCTCGAGGTGAGACACCTGAAAGCCACACTAAGATGTCAGTGCAATTTTCAGAAAAAATGGTCTGTCGCATTGCCCCTGTGTATCAGAGACTGGCCAGCAATGAGCTTTTAGCCAGATGTAGCAGGGGAGGAACACAAAATTCAAATGAGTGTGTTCACTCTGTTATTTGGAAGAAATGTCCTAAAGAAATTTTTATATCGAAGAAGCGACTGGACATGGGGACATACACTGGTGTTTTTGAGTTCAATATGGGCTGCTCTGCGACACAGGAACTGAAATGTGAAGTAAGAAATGAAGAAAGTTCAATGGTTTCCTCAAAAATAAGTGAGCGTTGTGATCAAATGAGAATTTATGAAAGCAGAAGGAGCTCGATGCAGGTGAAGAAGACACGACAGGGTCTGCAGTTGAAGAAAACACAACAGGAAGCTGCCAAGGAGAAGTTGGAAGGCAAATCATATGAATCTGGGGCATTTTGATTCATTAGGTGAGCCAAACTTGGTAATATAGCATGCGATTTTATAAAAATGCTTTTATCTCCAAACAACATTTTTAGGTAATGAAAATACTCCATGCGCATGATATATTCACCAATTTTACTCAAAATATCACTGGATATTCACAAATACATGTGTTGTAAGATGACCTTGCAATATCTTAGGTCACTTTGTAAATTACAGACAAAAAAAACTATGAAAAATTATCAGAATTTATAAAACATGGTGGCACATAAAATGAAATTAATCTAACATCATACATGTATCACTTTTCTGAAATGTCTCAATGTTATAATATTTAGAATAGGTTTCTGTATGTGCAATTTAAAAATCAAGCGTTTTACACAATTTCTAATGCGCATGGAGCATTTTGATCGCACGTTATATTTTAATAATAAAATTAGTAAAAAATCAATTAGATTTCATCCGATTGTTTTCAAATTTGGTATGTGACTTAGTATTACTAATTTTATTGTGCAGTTTAAATTTCAACTCATTCTGATAACAAATGTGGAAGTTGAAAAATTCACCCCTAGTGTCCCTTAAACGCTCTGTTGCGTGTACTGTCTTCTGACAGGTACAGTTATGTCAGGTTTTCTATAGTATGGTAAAGGCTACCCTGTTATAGCAGGATGTTATTGTATGAAGGTATTTTGTGTATGCCTTGTCCGGGATTGATCCCGTTGACCAGATGTTATTGGAAGGTAACTGTTGTGTACAGGCCTATCCCAGAGTTATTGAACGCGAGCTTAGCGCCACTGGTAACCCGTGTTATTGTGTGTCCGAGTTGTTGTACTCGTTGATTATATTCCGACTGTTGAGTCGAGGCTTTTTGGTGGAGAATGATCTCAGTGGAGACACTCCGTGCCCAGGCTATTGTCAATGTTATTCGCCATAAACCTACGATAAACCTATAAACCGACATCTTAATAATAAGACGCATAATTGTTGTAAAACAAGTCTAACTAACGATTCTTTCTATCTAACTTTGTTCTTTGCATTCTGGAACTGTTGAAATAGCCGTGCAGTTGAAGATAATTTCCTTGTGAGGAAATGACTAGGACAGTTGACATTTTTGTAGCGACCTGAAGCATGCGCGAACCTAGAGTTCGTAGCTTGTGGAGCTCAGGCCATGCGATGTCAGACGTGGTCTCAACTACGCATTCGTCACCGTAATTATACACATTAGATGACTATGGTTTACAAAGAGTAAACCAAGGTGCAGGCAGGAATTTTTAATAAAACTACTGTGTTTATTTCATTACTTATTTATGATGTCAAGTGTATAAATCCTACATGTTACCTTATTGTGTGCTGTTAGCACATAGTTATTAAGCATAATTAAATTGTTTGTTTTTCATGGCTGTACACTTAGCTTTTGGATGTAATTGTTTTCTTTTACGGACGTCATCGCCGTAAATTTTGTTAATTGATAGGACTTAGCTAGATGAATTAACGTTAAATGTAAATGTCGAAATGGTGCCATCCTAACTTAGGTTTGTCTTGCTACCCTGTTAAATGTAAATTCAGATATTAGCTTAATCTTGTAACTTGAACTAGGAACTTGCGTTGTACCATATTCCTAGCGTTGCTGTTGTTGCTTTATTATTGTGAGTTAGATCTTTCGCGAGGGTTTTCCGTGTCTTCTCAGGTAGGGACCTGCTCTTTATTTTTGTTTATTTATTAGCTTGCGGACTAGCCGATTATAACCCTCCGAACTAGGCTAGGGGCTTGTGAATTTTAATAAATTTTCACGGTGTTTTACATAAGTCTGGATGTTTATTTTCTCAGTCTAGTTTTAAGGTGAACCTTTCCTTAGGCGGTCTATGACCATCGTCACCATGTACCACGATCCCTGTGGACTACGGACTCTCGTGACGCTTTAGCCTTTATGGAAGGTCACCTGATCCTCACGGTAATTTTATTCGATTTATGGGACGTTAGGAAAGTCATCGTGGTTGTTGACTCGACCTTGACGGTCTCAATGTGCATACAAATATATTCGCGCTAAAATATCGTAATTGTGAAAATTGGGCCATGTGTTAATTATTTATGGCTTTCAATTTTACATCATCATAAAGAGCGGAACATTATCTATAAGACCACGCAAACATTTTCTTTGATTTATCACTTTGCAATATTGGGAAAGGGCAACATCGCCGGCGTAGAAGAGGACGAAGCTAATTGCAGGATATATGAGTGAGAGGCAAATACTACATTTAATCCCACACTGTCTTTTAAGGTAGAGACGCTCTACTGACAGAAGTTATGATGTGAAATGTGAACAGAAACATTTATTTTAATGGATGACTCAAGAATGGAGTGTTTCAAATTGTTTTGCAATAACTCAGCTACGCAAAACCGGAGCTCATGTCACCTCGGAGAGTAAAACGATGACGGAGGCAACTGGAACTGAGACATCTGACCCGCGTAACTGTACCTGATAGTCAAGCAGGCTGACAGGGTGCCGCATGTACACAAAGAATAGTTTCCACCTTGGGCACCGGCACTCGTATCTTGAAAGGGGAATGGTCGAAATGCGCTAATTGGGTTAAAACCAGAAAGTCCAGTCACTAGTCGATTACATGACAGTTCGCCACACTGACACTTCCACACACAGCCCAAAATACTGACAATTCGCCACAGCCCTTGGACGCGGCTACCTGTTTAATGACTCAGAAATAATCTCGACTGACAGTTCCACACACATCCCCCCCCCCCCCCCCCTAAGGCTATAAGCTTCAGCGATCATCGTTACAGCCGCACTAGTGACAATGCACCTTAACATAATGCTCCTTTGGAGTGAAGAAAAGCGCACGGTCTATGTACTTCATTACTAACACGGTCTCGAAAATATCATTGTGATGTAGTGTAATTTCCATCAAAATAAAATAAATGCAGAGTCTGATTTCCATCACACTTTATCCAGGCTGTGGACTGGCAAAATAATAACAAAAACCGATCATGTGTGTGTGTTTAAAATCAGCTTTCTAGGGCTCGTCAGTTGTTTTGTATTTTTTTTGTTCAACAATAATATTAACCTACTCCATTTTCTGCGAATAGGCAACTGCCTTCAGAAAACTTTTCATTTTTGTTGTTGTTGTCATTTTCGAACTTTTTCTGAATGTTCTCAATCCGTCCGTCCAGTTTGACATATTTTCGTCTTCTTTTTTTTCCTTCCATGTTGAGCTCGGACTTTACAAATGCGCAGTTTGTCTTCTTAGCTTCCGTCTTCAACACTTTGACAACCTCTTTTAATTTGGGGTGAGGTCTCCCGGAATATTGTTGAGTCGGTTGTTCCAGCCCTCAACAGCATTCGTTGTCCTGTGTCGTGCTTGGTGGCAGTTCCACATCTCGATTGGAATGTCTTGGTTATCTTGCCAGTTGTCAACGAAGTAGTCAAAAACTGGCTAAGTTTGGGACTTTCTGGAGCTTGAGAGTGTATTTCCACCCATCCATCGAGCACATCTTCATGCTTTAAAAACGCAAGTGCTGCGCACACACGGACATGAAGGCTGATTTCGTTATTCTCTCGGTACTACACCGACAATCCGAGATCCTGTACTTTTCTCCATAAGCATTTTGTCATGTGAAAATGACAGCAATGTATTGTTGTTGTTGTTGGAAATACGTCTTTCAGGGAAGAAATTACAGCAGCTTCAAAATCCACATTTATGTCTTCAACTTGATCGTTTTCATAGTAGCTTTGGTGGTGGGGTGGAGATGTGTGTGGAAATGTCAGTCGAGATTATTTCTGAGTCATTAAACAGGTAGCCACGTCCAAGGGCTGTGGCGAATTGTCAGTATTTTGGGCAGTGTGTGGAAGTGTCCGTGTGGCGAACTGTCCGGACACCCACTAGTCAGCTTACGCTAATGGGTTTGGGAAGAGAGTGAGGGTAGGCAACCTCTTTGAAATGTAGGGTAAGCCATGAGTTGACTGACAGCTACGTAACCTAGACCCACTGGAGTTTCCGTAGATGTAATCCGTTCAGGTAACATGCTATCTATGTGCAGTCAAAGAGGTGGAGAATTGCGAGTTATAGGAAACTATACATTTTGTGAGAGTAGTCACAACGGGGCCAAAAGTGGAGGTGTTCGAAAAAGGAATGTACTGCCCTATATTGACGAATGCACCTTGTTTTATTGCAGAAAACAAGCATTTTGGTCCCCACGATATCGTTTTAAAGCCCATAGAGCAAGCTATAACTTGCATACGAAGACATTTTTACGAGGGTACAACATAAGAAATTAAAATGTGCAAATCTGATTATTAGCTGTGGCACACAAAGAAAATGACCGAACTCGAGCTTTTAGTGCAATAAATCCAGGAATCTGGAATAATGCCAAGACTTGCTAATTAATCTTTGAAACAACGAGAGTAGATAGTGAAGAACACCGTGAAGATACCGGGTGAGTTAGCCGTGGTCGTTATAGCATGACTGCTGGCAGTCGCTCACATACGGGAGGCAAGGAGGGTCGAATCCCCCCGCCGGCAACCTTGAAGATGGTCTTCTGTGGTTTCCATCTTCTTTCCACGCAAATGCCGGGGTTGGTCCCTAACGATAGGCCACAGCCGCTACCTTCCAACTCCTCGTCCTTACATTCTGTTACGGCTGCGCGGTTAGTTCATCACCTCGCTGCGTGATTCACAGGCCGCCTCGGGCTACCCCCTGCCTCTGTGGTAACCAGCGATTTGCGCAACAAGAAGACAAGCAGTAACAAAGAGACCGTCTCGAATGTTCGTGCCCAACTAGTGTTGGAATTCTCGAGAAGGTGTGAACCCTGGTCTACTCTAGAAACATCTGTGAGTCATCAGCCCCGCTATATAAGCGACCTGGCCAGCGAGGAACGGACTGAATTTTTGAGGAGTGTGTGTTTATACTTGTGCGACAGAGGTAATGCGGTGACGTGTGAATTGCGAAACAGTGTGTAGTACGGTATTCAAGAACAGTGAGTTACAGACTGTGACTGGACACGGGTCTACCTAATCAGTGAAGGAATAACTGAATGAGGAAGTGAAAGGGTGAGTGTCCTCCATAAGGGAGCAAACACGAAGAAAGACAGCTAATTGTTTCCATTTGCTTATTGAGTGGTGTAACTTTCTGACCTGCAATAAAGCTAACATTTCCTTAAAGGACCATTTGTGTTGTGCTTTTACCCACTGTAATCCAATTAACGAACTTGCTACTAGGGGTAGCACGTATCAACTGGTTTCAGTAGCCGGATTACGAACCCAAGCACAAACACAACACCTGAAGGTCCTGGTTCAAAACTCCAGCAGGTCATTTTACCACAGTTCACTATTTCTCCAGTAAGTGCATGCCATTCACAAGACGAACAACTAAAATGGAAGCGCAATTACAAGCACTGGTAGAAAAGTTAACTGACATGGAAACCAAGCTGGAGGATGACCAGAAGAAGTTAGCAGAGGACCTAAATTCCAAATTAGAAGACGACCAGAAGAATTTAGCCGAGGACCTAACTTAAAAATTAGAGGACGGACAGAAGAAGATGGAAGACGGCCATAAGAAGTTAGCAGAGGACCTGAAGAAGATGGAAGACGGTCAGAAGAATTTAGCTAAGGACCTAACTTCCAAATTAGAGGACAGCCAGAAGAAGATGGAAGATGGTCAGAATAAACTAGCCGAGGACCTAACTACCAAATTTCTGGATGGCCAGAGAAATTTGGAAGAGTGTCTGCTGACTAAATTAGAGGAAAGTCAAACGAAATTAGAACAGGGTTTGCGGGAGGAAGTCAACACCGTCTGCCAGGGCCTACGTGAGGAAGTCACGGCAGTGAAAAAGAAATTCGACGCCTTGCAAGAAGAAGTTGCCGAGCTGCGCCGACACCCGCTGACGGAGGTAGAAGAGAAATTCAACGCTCTACAGGAGGAAGTTGCCAAGCTGCGCCGACGCCCGCCGATGGGGATGGAAGAGATATTCAACACTCTACAAAAGGAATTTGCTGAGCTGCGCCGACGCCCGCTGACGGGGATGGAAGAGAGATTCAACGCTCAACAAGAGGAAGCTGCCGAGCTGTGCCGACGCCCGCCCCCAGTTACACCGGGAACATCAGGGACGGAACAGAGCAGAGTCACGCCCCCAGCCTTCGACGGAAAAGTCCCGTGGAGCTCTTACTTACGTCAGTTCAAGGCGGCCTGATCCATAAACAACTGGAACAACACGGAAAAGGCTACAGCTCTCATTGTAGCACTGAGAGGGGACGCCCTTAATGTCCTTCAGGCAATCCCGACCGAAACTCAGGACTACGCTTCACTAATCGCCCATATGGAGTCCCGATATGGAGATAGCCATCTTCAGCAGGCCTACCAGATCCAGCTCCGGACCCGGGTACAAAAGAACGCGGAAACCCTGCAGGAGTTCGAGACGGACATCGCACGCCTCGTAAGGCTCTCCTATCCAACAGCGCCGGCAGACTTTCTGGAGCAGAATGCGAAGCAGTCCTTCACTGACGGGCTACGAGACACGGACACTCAACAGGCACTGCGACTCGCACGCAATAAGACCATTGCAGATGCGCTGAGCCACGCACTTGAGTTCGAGATGGCAAAGCAGGCATCTAGAATGCACGCGCGGGTGCGTCATGTGGACGTCGACGAACCAGCCAAAACCAACGAAACCAAGCTTCTGGCCGATGAATTGATGGAGGCGCTAGGCCGTTTCTTCCATAGTCGCGGCACCACCAGCAACGACACAGCCGGAAGACACCCGGAGAGGCGGCCCGGAAGAGGACTACCGACCTGCTGGACCTGCGGTAAGAAAGGCCACCTGAGCAAGGACTGCGTTGATCGCCGCCGCCGAGGGTATCCGACGGGAAATCAGTCACCTGAAAACCGCGCGACCCAGGGAAACGAGTATTAGCCGGTCCTGGGGGGGGGAGATTGGCTTGCTACAGTTGTCAAGTCCCGGCAGTCCAAGTCCGTGTGCCGAAGTTACGGAGGGACAACAGCAGCCGGATGGTCGACGGAGTCGTCAATGGAGTGAGTTGGCCCATGCTGATCGACACGGGAGCATCGAGGACCATCGTCAATCCCACCGTGATCCCGAAGTGGAGAGTGCAACCCACACAAAGGAACCTCCAGCTAATAACCGCGACTGGAGAGACCCCACCGGAACATGGCGAAGCATCACTGGAGTTCACCATTGGTCGACGGGCGGTGAAGCATCCAGTGCTCGTGGCTTATGTACAAACGAAGTGATCATCGGACTGGACTTTCTGGACCAGAACAACGTCATCTTGGACCTGAGTACCAACACTGTGCACTACGGAGTTGAGGAACTTGCTTTGCAACCAGCACACGAGGCCATCGCCGCACGACGAGTAAGGCTGAGAGAGGATATCACCGTTCCCGCCAGGACGGTGGTCAGCGCTGCCATAATTGTCGACGGAACTGCTGAGGTAGTGGCGGCTGTCATCGAGCCAAAATATGAGGACATCCAGAAAAAGGTTTGCTAATTGCCAAGACCCTCATTAACACGACGTCTCGGCCGTACGTCCGCCTGACCAACCTGAACGACTATGACATTACGGTTCACCGGGACACAACCCTAGGAGTCTGCAAGCCCGTTACCTGGATTGCCCGCATCACAGACACGACAGACGGACACCTGCAGACGGACAACCGAGGAAGACGCGCCATGCCAGAAAAACTACGGAAGCTGTACCAAGGATCCCAGGACCATCTAGACGAGGAGCAATCACGCCAACTCCAGGACCTGCTACGCGAATTCCAGGATGTCTTCTCCGTGGGGAGCAACGACTTCGGCAGGACAAGCTTGGTCCAGCACAGAATCGACGTTTGGGACAGCGCACCGATTAGGGCCCCATTCCGTCGTGTCCAGCTCGCCAAGCAAGCCGAAGTCGACCGGTTGGTAGAAGAGATGAAGAAACAGGGGGTGATCGAGCCATCACATAGTCCTTGGAGCTCTCCGGTCGTGCTAGTGAAGAAGAAGGACGGTTCCACCAGATCCTGCGTAAATTACAGGCGGGTGAATGACGACACGAAGAAGGACAGCTACCCTCTTCCCCGGATCGACGACACCCTGGACACCATATCAGGGTCAAGATGGTTCTCCACCTTAGATTTGAAGAGTGGCTACTGGCAGGTGGAGGTCCACCCTAAGGACCACGAGAAAACGGCGTTCTCTGTGGGCAGCGGGCTCTGGCAGTTCACCGTCATGCCATTCGGTCTGTGCAACACCCCTGCGACCTTCGAAAGGCTAATGGAGTCCATTTTGGAGGGGACTACACTGGAAGACCTGCCTGGTCTACCTAGACGACGTCATCGTTCTGGGGAGAAGCTTCGAGGAGCACTAGAGCAACCTGAAGGAGATCTTGATGAAGCTACGGGCTGCCCAGCTGAAGTTGAGCCCCAAGAAGTGCCAGCTCTTCCAAAAGCAGGTCCAGTACCTTAGGCATATCGTCTCCGAGGAAGGGGTGCGCACCGACCCAGAGGAGACCGCAGCTATGAGGGAGTGGCCAGTTCCGAAGGACAAGTCCCAACTACTAAGCTTCCTGGGACTCTGCACTTATTACCGTCGCTTCGTGAGAGGGTTCACCGACATCGCCAAACCTCTGCATCGGCTCACCGAGAAGGACCAACTCTTCACGTGGACAGCAGAATGCCTAAAAGCCTTCGAACAACTCAAGCAGGCTCTATTCACCGCACCTATTCTGGCCTATCCCAGACCTGGAACAAGGTTCATCGTCGATACCGATGCCAGCGACTTTGGTATAGGGGGAGTCCTGTCCCAAGTAGTGGACGGCGAGGGGAGAGTAGTGGCATATTTCAGCAAGGCCTTGTCAAAGCCAGAGAGGAACTACTGCGTCACCAGGAAGGAACTGCTCGCCATCGTGAAGACCATTGAACACTTCCACAAGTACCTGTACGGGCAAGAATTTCTCATCAGGACGGACCATGCATCACTGCGGTGGCTCCTGAACTTCAAGCAGCCTGAAGGTCAACTCGCGCGGTGGTTAGAGAGGCTCCAACTTTGAGATCCAACACAGGAAAGGCCAACTGCATTCTAACGCCGACGCCCTGTCACGAAGACCCTGCCCCGAAGACTGCACCTTCTCTGCCAGATGGAAGAGGGCCTGTGTTCCCAGACCCGTGTGGAACATTGTGAGCGACTGCAGTCCAAAGTTTAAGTCCTACTGGGCGCAGTGGGACTCGCTGGTTGTAAGGGATGGCCTCATCTGCCGTACCTGGGAGAGCACCGAAGGGAAGACATCTCGGGAACAAGTCGTCGTTCCAAAGGCCATGACGGAGGAAGTCCCTAAGGAAGTCCATGGACGATCATCTGGTGGACACCTAGGGATAAAGAAGACCCTGGAGAAGCTGAGAGAGCGGTTTTACTGGATCGGATGCCGAGCAGACGTGGAGAACCACTGCGCGAGGTGCCACGATTGTGCAGCCTGCAAGGGCCCTGGACGAAGACGACGGGACCCACTGAAGACCTACAACGTGGGCGGCCACATGGAGAGAGTGGCCATCGATGTTGCTGGGCCATTCCCGTTGAGCGAGGCAGGGAACCGTTACATATTGGTCGTCAGCGACTACTTCACCAAATGGCCAGAGGCGTATGCACTCCCTAACCAAGAGGCCGCGACGATCGCAGGGATCCTGGTGAAGAAATTCGTCAGCCGGTACGGAGTACTCTTGAAGATGCATTCCGACCAAGGGAGGAATTTTGAGCCGCAGGTGTTCCAGAACCTATGCCAGCTGCTGGGAATCCGGAAGACAAGGACGACGCCGCTTCACCCCCAGTTCGAGGGATGGTAGAGCGATTCAATCGCACCATCGAGAACTATCTCCGGAGAGTCGTCAGCGAGCACCGGAGGGATTGGGGACAGACACCTTCCACTATTTCTCCTGGCCTACCTCGCCGCCGTGCATAAAGCCACCGGGTGCAAACCAGCCCGGGCCATGTTTGGGGGGGAACTCCGTCTACCTGTCGATCTTGCCTTCGGCCGACCTGGGGATAATCAGGTCCCGGTAAGCCAGTATTGTCAAGAACTGGTCAACCGACTGGAGGACGTGCACGCGTTTGCAAGGAGGAGACTGCTGATCGAGACCGACCGAATGAAGACCCGATACGACCAGCAGACGGATGCCGGCGGATTCCACAAGGACGACCTGGTCTGGCTCTTCAACCCATTACGGAAGAAAGGCTTGTCACCCAAACTGCAGAAGTCCTGGGAGGGCCCGTACCGAGTCGTGAAACGGATCAACGATGTCGTTTACAGGATCCAGCGGAGCTCGAGGGCGAAGATGAAGATCGTTTATCGAGATCGCCTGGCAGCCTACGGAGGGACACAGACGACCAATGATTGATCTGGGCGATCAGCTTTTTAGAAAGGGGGTGGTGTTACGGCTGCGCGGTTAGTACGTCACCTCGCTGCGTGATTCACAGGCCGCCTCGGGCTACCCCCTGCCTCTGTGTTAACCAGCGATTTGCGCAACAAGAAGACAGGTGTTAACAAAGAGACCGTCTCGAATGTTTGTGGCCCAACTAATTTTCGGAATTCTCGAGAAGGTGTGAACCCTGGTCTACTCTAGAAACATCTGTGAGTCATCAGCCCCGCTATATAAGCGACCTGGCCAGCGAGAGACGGACTGAGTTTTTGAGGAGTTTGTGTTTATACTTGTGCGACAGAGGTAATCCGGTGATGTGTGAATTGCGAAACAGTGTGTAGTACGGTATTCAAGAATAGTGAGTGACAGACTGTGGCTGGACATGGGTCTACCTAATTAGTGAAGGATTACCTTAATGAGGAAGTGAAAGGGTGAGTGTCCTCCATAAGGGAGCAACCACGAAGAAAGACAGCTAATTGTTTCCATTTGCTTATTGAGTGGTGTAACTTTCTGACCTGCAATAAAACTAACATTTCATTAAAGGACCATTTGTGTTGTGCTTTTACCCACTGTAATCCAATTAACGAACTTGCTACTAGGGGTAGCACGTATTAATTCAAACTTTCCTCCCCAGACAACACTCCACACGCGACGGTTCTTGTATCTCACCCATCGGTTGTCCGCCTCGAAGCAGCTACAAAAACTGGTGAGCCAAACATGTCCTCGGACACTCCCAGTACTAAAACCATACGCTAAAAAAAACAAAAACGTGAAGATAGCGCAGGTTGACTCATTCCGACAGTATTTACCGTCATGTCCAGTTTGGTGGATGGGGTGGGGAGAGGGGGAGGGGTAGGTGTGGGGGTTGGGGGCAATGAAACACGCCCCTGTTAGAAATTTCCTCATTCACCCCCGTAAAGAGAAACCATTTGCGCAGCTAATACAGAAGATTGGTGTCCCTCGGCATAGCCATGCTCCTCGTTAAATCGAGCACCACAATCGCACATGCACCCACTTTTAATGAGTAGTACGGTGAAGAAATACATAATGGTGCTATGTCTGTGATGGATACAAATACTATCCAGCCATAGTGGAGATGTTGTTGTTTGAGTCTGCATTCTTTTGACTGGTATGATGCAGCGCTCCACATCTCCCTGACTTGAGCTACCGTAATCGTTTCATCTCTATATAGCTACCACATCCTATATCCAATACTATCTGTTTAACCTTGGCCTACCCATACAGTTCTTATCCTCGACTCTTTGTTTCATAACTCAGTTTGCTATCCCTGGGTGTCTTAGTATATGTCCTACCAACTTATCTCTTTACTCCATTAGCAGTCGCCAGAAACATCTCTCGCCTCCCACCCGTATTAATACCCCTTCATTTGTTACTCTATGTACCCATCTGATTTTCATCTTTCTCCTGTAACACCACATTTCAAATGCTTCTATTTTCCACTTTTCTGCTGCACCAACAGTTCAAGTCATAAGCTTGCAAACAGACGGATAACACATTTATTTTTGCCATGAAGCACTCTGAAACACGTAAATAACGCAAAATTCGGAAAAGAAAACCCCATAGATACACTTTGATTCTTATAGAATGGATTGAACTAGACCTACATATTTTACAATCTATAGTGCAAATTTACAAATTCCAAGTAGATGAATATACCGGGTGAATCAGCTGCCCCTAATAATATTGTCTTATGCAGTCCAAATAACGCGTGTTATCAGGAATGCCGATATTTACCGCCAGCGGTAGCTACGCTCACTAAATAGCCACACTAGGCCATGGGGTCAAGCTCTCTGCGGACTCGGTAGACGTGGGTTCGAGCCCCACCGTCAGCCATCCTTGAAATGGTTATCTGTGGTTTCCCCATTTTCAACTCCAGGCAAATGCTGGGACTGTACCTTCTGACAGGCCACGGCCGCTTCCTTCCAGATCCTTGCACAGTTTCATTCATCATCATTCACTTAATCTCTCATTAACTCCTCTCATGAGGTTGGCGTCAGGAAGGGCATCTGGCGTAAAGACCATCCGCCACAAAGACTTTCAACGGATCTCATCCAAGACCCCGTTGGAAAACAGGAATAATAAGGGGCAGATAGGCCTTTACATACATTAGGAACGTCGACATTTCTCATCCTGCATTCTGTATGGTACTAATGCACTGCTAGCATATCCCGCAAACGATACTGAACACTATTCCCTCGCATTAGTCTGTAGTCACATCGACGGAAAAATAATAGTGTTCAGTACAGTGGCGGCTGGTACAGAAAAATCAGTTGTGTGCTGTATGAAAGCCATCCCTCCTCCAAAAACTTAATTCATTTATAAACCTAATTTATAGAAACACTCACTCCAAACGCTTGAGAGGCTCTCCGCTGAACAAATTCAACATAAATACATATTCCTCATACAAAATTAATGAAATACTCATATTCACAAACTCAAAAACACTTGGTGTGAGCGCGCTAAAATAGAACTTCTCAGTGTTGCCAAAAGCAATAAAATGAAACCAGCAACTCCGTAATGCAAAATTACATGTTATTTAGAAAACTGGACATTTTTAACTAAAGAAAATCACAATATTTTGACAACATGAAAATTATAATTTTTATAGTTCATCGATTTACAAAATATGACTGTAGAATAGGTAAGTTGGGAGTATTAAGAGACCTTCTGGCGGGAACAATCGATTGCTTCCTCTACTTTTTACCCCGTTTGCTTTGAGCGATCTCTCTAAAATGCTGCCGCAGAGTCTAGAAGAAGAAGAAGGTGCCATCACCCACTTTTTCATTTGGTGTGACCAGTGCTGCCACTCTATAGTCGAACGAAGAATCGCTGTGATGTCCTATGGACTTGTCCCAACAGCACAACGGAAAAGGTGGGCACGCATGCGCAAAAGGTAGGGTTCATATTTGCTGAAAAAGAAAACACAACAACCTTGTATTCTCGCTGAGCTGCGATCTACACAGCCAGTGCCGGACGCAGGACTAAATACCTCGTTGTGCGGGGAGTTGAAATAGCCAATTTCCTATTATTCGTCTGACGTCTTTTTAATGCACTGTATTTGATTGTAGATAATATTATTAAAGTAGTTTATTTTCAAATAAAACCATGTGCAGCAACATTTCAGCACATAAGGTGCAGCCGCCCCTGGTTCAGTATCGTTTGCGGGATATGCTTGCAGAACCATGCGGAGTGGAGGCTGAGCAATATCGCCCTTCCTGATAACAACGCTAATTGGGCTGCATCAAATAATATTATTAGGGGCAGCTGATTCACCTGGTATAGTACTATGACTCAGTTCTCTACTAATCGGAGTCAACAGCATAGCCGAGCAGTCCAAGGAACGCTCCCCGACTTGATGGGGCATCTGAGGTTCAAATTCCGGTGCTAGCAGTAGCAATCCCAAATGTGGTTTCTCCCAATTATTTCCGCACATACTCCCGATGAACGCTGAGTTAGGTCGCTATATCAAGCCCCGAGGTATCCATCCCAATCCTTACAGCTGCACACTCTGCTATAGTTATTGTATTGCAATAACGCTAGTTGTCGGGCAGATTTAATTAACAGGAACTACACGGGGCTATTGAGCACGATATCCCATGCTCCCATATAAAACAAAAATAACTCCACCAATAAGTAAATCATTGACTTGAAGGTAAAGTGAATTTTGATACCTTTCTAACCACCTCGTGGTGTAGCGGCTAGAGCATTATTATATAGTTATCGCGCCGGAGGTCCGGTCTCTGCCAAGAAACTAAATTCTTGTCTGAGGACTGGAATGGGGTCCACACACCCTCGTGAAGGCCAAACTGAGTAGATGTGGATTCGATTCCCACCTCTGCCATCCTGGAAGTGGTTTTCCGTAGTTTCACACTTCTACTCCGGAAAATGGCGGGATGGTTCTCAACTTAAGTCCACGAATGCCTCCTTTCCAATGCCAGACAAACACACACACTAATACAGCAATAACACAGGTTATCAGACAAAATTACACAAAATGATCAGGATGTCCAAGCACCTCAAATGAAACAACAACAACAATAACAAGATATCTTGCTAACTGTTTGATAGTAGGCCTGGAGGTTTGTTGGATCCTCAAAGAGCACTGCCATAGGTTATGTTGGTAGAAATCCGCAAACAGCCAAGGCAGCGCTATAATGAGGCAACGAGTGAGTCTTCCTCAGTACAGCAGTACTAATCCGATGTGTTTAATCATTCACAGCATCCATGGGCAGTAGCTGTGTCCTAAATGCCATTACTCAGCACACGCATACCTCAGTTTATTCATTCATTTAGTTTATTTGGAAATGTGGGTAATTCCCCGGTGGCAAATTGTACTTACCTACAAGGAACAGGTGGTATACGAATTGGATGCAAGAACAGAGGAATTGAAGTATAAGTAGATTGCTTAGCCTTTGCAGATGACATTGTGATTTTGTCAGAATAAATAGGGGCATAAAAACGGATTGCTCAGTTGCAAGAACAAGCAAGTAAAACTGGTCTACGAATCTCCTTTGAAAAAAAAAAACGCAATACATGACCAACATCGAAAAAGCACCATCCAAATGGATGGCAGTAGAGGAAGAACGGACCAAATAAGTGGAGAAATTTAAGTACTTGGGAGAATGGATGGAGAACAACCTGCCAGAAAAAAAGGCAATGAAATCGAAAACTAACAAGTTAAACTTGGTATACAAATTTACTTGGAACACTTACATTAAGAAGACCATCTCGATCAACAAAAACCTGAGACACTGCCAGACAGTGATTCGTCAGGAAGCCATATATGCAGTTGATTTTTTTTTGTCTGATAAAGAAAGGAATGATCAGAAATTGGAGATAATAGAGAGAAAGGTTCCTAGGGAGATACCAGAACCTAAAACAACGGAAGATGGGTCGTATAAAAAAAGGGAATCAAGAATTATACCTCAGATTGGATAAAATCTCAGACACCATCCGGAAAAGAAGGGCCATGTTCTTTGGACATATTATACAGAATGTTCCCAGGTAGATTAACCAACCGGATGATTAAATTCTCTGCGACCAGGAAAACCACAGCTCGCTGGTATCAGGAGGTGATGAAGGACATAGAAGAAATTGCAACATCTGAAGCTGAAATCAGCAACAGGAAAGCATACAAAGCCAACATTAAGAATTTCACGGGTTTTAAGAGTCATCCTACATCACGGATTCAGGCATCATGAACTGAAGATAGGAGGAGACTGCAGAGCGTTAGAATGAAGGAGTATTGGGCAAAAAGAGAAATATCCAGAAGCTAAAATCAAATTAATGTGTTCCACAGTCGGCCTAAACGACAGAATAAGGAACACAATGTACACAAGTCACGATTTGGGAACTACAGTATAGCAATTACACAAATTTTCAGTCTTCTTTTAAATACATCAATATGTTTGGGGAAAGGCTCTAAGACTATGGCAGGTAATGAGTTCCGATTATCATTACCAATTTAATGCATGAAGCTCCCTTATAATCACAGCCATGAATGATTCTGAAATGTGGGCGAAAAGCCACATTTTGCTCTAGCCTGTGCCAATATACAAATGTAAGGAAGCTTGTAGTTTTAAGTGTGGACCTGTCAATCTCGTGATCATGAACCACGGGAACTTCATTTTTACGTGGAATCCGAACCACAAGACGTGATATTTCGCTCGAAAATCCCACATGCTTTGGCCGGGAATCGAACTCAGTCTGCCTTGGTAAGCGTCAAGCAGCTTGACCGCTGTGCCATCACACCCCAATATACAAATGCAAAAATACTCCATTCGTCAAGAGATGTTATAGTTGTTGATTCATTTAGGGGCTTTGCTACATCATAGTCATGTAGCCTCGTGTACTTGGGTGTGTGTAGAATTTGTCTGGTAATCTGTGTCACTGTGATATCTGTAAGGGTGTTTGTAGGAGTATTTGTATTTGGGGTAGGATTTGGGTAGGAAGTGGCCGTGGCCGTAAGTTAGGTACCATCCTAGCATTTGCCTGGAGTAGTAGTGGGAAACCACGGAAAACCACTTCCAGGGTGGCTGAGGTAGGAATCGAACCTGCCTCTTATCAGGCTTGCCTCATGAGGCTGAGTGCACCCCGTTCCAGCCCTCAGACGTAAATAAAATTTCTTGTCAGAGCTGAGAATTGAACCTGGGCCTCTGCAGTGACATCAAGACATGGCAACAGGCCTTCCTAGGTACCAGTTAATGTTAGACAACTTACGCAAATACTCTTCGGGGTTTGAATCTTAATTTTGAGAACATTTTGCCAGTCATACGTTTAGGGGTGAAATGTCTGCCAAAAAAGCAACATAAAATGGAAATGAAATGAAATCCCTTTAGTCATTATGTGCATGAAAATATTAAATTTGGAACCATCCTCACAGATGAACCTTGTTATGTGATAAAAGTGAATTGTACATGTGCGTGTGTGGAAAGTTAGGAGACACATTTCCCGGAGCGGTGAGCATGTATAGCTCATTACACCGCTAATTAAAACAGGGGCAGGGCGCTGTGATTGCAATCCTGCGCCGATACCCGCCTGCGGCCATGACTCATGCTTTTTTTAACGAAGGCCAAAAATGTGTTTATTTTGCTCGTTAAAATAGAATGTTGCCTATAATCCGTTAACTATAAAATTAAAGCAAACACGGCCTATTCCGCATAGTCATGCACCGCCACAAAGAGGCCCTTGTAACCAGTTTCCTTTGAACACAAACCTGTGGCCATTTCTCGCCTCACGCCGCTAGCACGAACTCCCTTTCAGACATTCTTACCTGTGTGCAGAGCTGTAGGCTGTAGTGGTTACACGCCGCCATAGGGCTCTACAATAGGGTGTCCACACAATGTGTATATAAAAACAGGACATTAAAAAAAATAGGAAAGACCTCGAACAATTAAGAAAAGAAGGGGACAAAATATATGTTGACAAAATTTAGTGAACATGTAAAATTTATCTTCTTATCGTGAATACAAATAATCAAAAATTACTTCTTAAATTAAGTCTGCAGACTGACATAGATTATTTATTCCGCAGATGTAGATGCCCCATTAACCCCGTACTATTCACTCCCAAGTATCTTTTCTTCTGATTTTTTTTCTTCATAAAAGTCAACACATGATACCCCATTAAAGTGTGTCTTGACAATGAACAAGGCCTTCACTGTTGTAATTTTCACTTGATTCACAATGTCAAACCGTCCACCACGTCCAATATCAAAATTTGATTTCCATAACGAGCATTCTACGGTTTCTCCACTACCAGTGATAAAAGGAAACTCACTTTTTATGTTGCTGTTAAAATTACGCCTTCGCTTCGGCTTGTTGAAACAGAGATTTTATAGGTCTAAAACCTGAACTTAACAGGTAGGCCTACGGTAAGAACCAAACCAGTCGAAATACAACTGAAAATTGCACCAGTGCTACCAATAACACAGAACATTGAAAGTAAAAGGCAGAGATTATTGAGCAAATTGTACTAGTGGCGCTTTCTTGCGAATATACTTGCATAGCAAACAACGAAACAAAAGAATGTAGCATAAGATACATGGCCAAGACTCCATGAGGGATCACAAAAAAGCGGGACATTTGAGCGTCCCCAATAATACTTTTGAAACAGCGGGACATTTTGCCTAAAAACTGGACTATCCCGGGAAATGCGGGTCGAATGGACACCTTACTCTTCAAAGACTACTGTCGTTGCAGAAATTATGTGCACTCGAATTTGGAGATTACGCTAACCAACTTTTCTGAATTTGATGATGAACTACAGTAACTTCTAGTGACTTGATTAATTTTAATTTGCGTTGTGGCTAACATTCTTGGCTGTCAACACGTGGGCCTGGGTTCGATTCCTGGCTCTGCCAAGACATTTAATTCTGGTTTGATGGCTAGAACGGGGTACACTCAGACTCGTGAGGCAAAACTGAGAATAGGCGGGTTCGATTACCACCTCAACCATCCTGGAAGTGGTTTTCCGGGTTTTCCCCATTTCTACTCCTGGCGAATGCCAGGATGGTTCCTGACTGGAAACCACGGCCGTCTCCTTCCCAATCCTCAGCTGAATTAAAACTACACACACTAATACTGTCACCACAGTAACACAGGTGTTCATATAAATTCTACACACACTCAAGTACACGGGGCTACATTACCAAGATTACGCAAAGCCCCCCTAAATGAATCAGCTACAACAACTCATTTTAAGTGTGCAGAATTTACAAGAATATCCTTGTTGATAGTCGGCACACTTTTCCTTTTGAGAACTTGTGCGTGAGTTAAGATTCTAGATTAATGTACGTGCTTAGCTCTGTATTTTGTGTTAAGTTCAAGTCCTTACGGATTCTTCGACGCGGCTGAGTCTAATCCTGGTATTAATTAGTTGACCATTATATACAAAGTATTTACAATAGCTGATACGTAAAATGTCAGTAATGGTAGAGAGACAAGCTCTTATTTCCGTGCATCACCGCCATGCTTAGCCGATAACTTAACCATTTGGCGACTCGAGAGTACCGTGCCCTAGCTGTTATTTTGTTGTCTTATATAGGCCCTACCATTAGTAGCAATTCCCATTTTTGTGCTCCATTTATATCCAATAGTTTGACTGCCTGCGTGACTCAGCGGTAACGTTCTCGCCTGCTGATCCCAAGATAGCGGGATCGAATCCCGGTCAGTTGGCATTTGAGTGTACTTAAATGTGAGGGAGCGGTGTCAGTATATATACTGCACATTAAGGATCCCCTTGGGGGCAAAATTCCGGCACCCTGGCGTCTCTAAAAGTCGCAGTAGTTAAAATGGACGCAAGACCCAAGACATAATTATTATTATTAGAGTAACCTAGAGGCCAGAAGTAATATCACTCTAACCAGCCAATCACAGGCAGCAATTCATATCAATATAGCAACATAGCGACATGCATCACGGAATTCATGAAGTTTGAACTGCTTCAGCTGTGCGTGTACTAGATGTATCGTTACTTCCGACTTGGCACTTCAAGTTCGGGGAGCGTAGGTTCGAATCTCGGTGCTGACAGCGGCTGTCCTGAGTATGGTTTTTTCCGGTTTCTTCCACACTCTCTCCGGGCAAATGCCGGGGTAGTACCTTATTTCAAGTCTTGGGGCACCTATCCTATCCCTAATATAGCCTACAGCTAGACACAACTTGTCACCCCATAAATACAGGTTATAAGACAAAATCAATACACACCCAACTACACGGGGCGATGATGAACCAAGACCCTAAAATGAATTAACAACATCTTGTCGTCAAGTCCCGTTTGTGTACCACGCAAGGTTTCACTTGACCCTGAGCCCAAGAAACGTCCATGTTAAAACGATCCTCATAAAATTGTCACAAAGGTTGATTTTCTAGTCTAGTTTTTGGTTGTGTTGAAAATAGACAGCGTCTCGTTCCATGTGCACGAGTTCACAGTGGAAGCGCAGCTTGGCAACAACTATAACTTTGTTTATTGCTCGTAAACTGTTTCTCCCTTTAATGACTACATACTAAACACTTCTTCCTCCCCTTACACTCTAAAGTACAGATTTCAGACGCTAACTGCTTCATTAATTACGAATCCCGTGAAAGTTGCTCCCAGTAGCAGATTGATTAACTGACGGCCTCGGATTATGAAGAGCAATATGCTTCGAAGTAAAAATCTTACTGTTGGGTGAACAGTGAAATGTAACCAGCTTGCTAGAGTTTCTTGTTTTTGTTGATTTTTTAGGGACATTGCGACATCGTGGTCAAGTTGACCCATGTACTTGGGTGTGTGTAGCATTTGTCTGATACCTGTGTCGCTGTGATGTCTGTACTAGTGTGTATATTTGTAATTGAGGTAGGATTTGCGTAGGAATCGGCCGTGGCCTTAAGTTAGGTACCATCCTGGCATTTGCTTGGAGTGGTTGTGGGGAAAGCACGGAAAACCACAAAAAAGGAAGGAAGCTTGTAGTTTAACGTGACCGTTAATCTAGAGATCATGAGCCACGGGACCTCCTTTTCACGTGGAATCCGAACCACAGGACGTGGCATTTCACTTCGAAAATCTCACATGCATTGACCGGGAATCGAACCGGGACCGCCTTGGTGAGAGGCATACTGCTAGACCGCTGAGCCACCACGCCCCCCGCCTTGTATTAATTACTCCAAATTAATCTAGAATGTCAGGTGCTATACGTGTGCAAAGTATAGAGCTGTTGGCTTGCATACTTTCTGATATATTGATATTAGGGTAAAAAGAATATAGACAGCATTTATTAACAGTTGGCAGCCCTGATTGCTCTTAACAATACTTATAGTCATATCTGTTATGGTACACATAGCACATACGAAATTTGGTTGAAATCCAACTGATAGTATAGAAGTTACATGTATTTAAAAATTGGTAGTATCAGCAGGCTTATAATCATGTAGGTAGAACTGACGTATATAAGTTACTCGAAATTAATCTAAAATGTCAGAATATACGTGTGCATAGTTTAAAGCTGTTGGCTTGCATACTTTCTGATATATTGGTATTTGGATAAAAAATAAAGAGAGCAATTATTAACAGTTGGCAGCCCTGGTGGCTCTTAAGAATACGCTCAGTCATATCTGCTTATGTACAGATATTACATACAAAATTTGGTTGAAATCCAATTGATAGTGTAGAAGTTATATGCATTTAAACATTGGACTTATCAGAAGGCTTAAAATTATTTTAGCAACACTGTCATGGTTGGCTTCCTGGAAATTAAACTGAAATAGTATTATCTACATGTGTGCCAATTTTGGAATAGCTTCCATGCATACCTTGCAAGCTATCCAACATGGAGCTCAAATTTCTAGTGCGTTTTTACAGCAGTTGGTAGCACTGACATCATTTTTAATTATGGACGTGAGATATTCCGGTGCACATCTTTACTCATACTAAATTTGGTTTTGATTGCTGCAGCCGTTTAGGAGTTGATAGTGGGGGGACACACACACAGCCAGACAGACCGACAGACAGAAGGACTGACAGACAGACAGACACACATTTTCCCGGATCGATCTCATAAGTCTACTTTTTCCTCATTTTTGCAAAATGTGAAAAGTAGGCTAAAAATAATGGAAGGCAGACGAAAGAAATCAGAAACCCCTACTGACGTCAAATGGGCAGGCGAAAAGCTAAAGGTAGCAGGAGTCTTCTGCTAGTTAGGAAGCAAATTAACCAGTGATGGTCGAAGCAAGATGATATAAAAAGTAAGTTGGCTCCAAGGATGGTAAAGTGAACGAAATTTTATATTTCACTCCGGAGCCGGAGTGGAATTAAATTTATCCAGCCAATTCAATACTATTCCGGCGTAGAATTAAACCTGGAGTGAAACGTATAATTTCACTCCGACAAGGAATTAAATTGGGAATGAAGTATTGAATTCTATTCCTCTCAGAATAAATCTCGGAATGAAATTCAATTCAATTCCGATAGGAGTGAAATTAAATCCATTGCATTGCATTTTATTCCTTTCGGAATGAAATGTTGAATGAGACACTCGATTTTGTTCCGATGGGAATAAAATTAAATCCAAAGAATTCAATTTAATTCTCCTCGGAATGAGTCTCTGAAGGAAACATTGAGTTCCACTCCACTGGGAATGAAATTAAATCCATACGCTTTAATTATATTCCTCTCGGAATTAAATTGTGAATAAGATATTTAATTATATTCCGACAGGAATGAAATTAAATGCGTGGCATTTAATCCTATTCCTCTCGAAATGAAACTCTGAACAAAATATTTCGGTCTATTCCGGCCGGAGTGAAATGTAGGCCTAATTCATACAATTTAATTCTATTCCGGTCGGAAGGAAATTACATTCATACAATTTAATTATATTCCGCACGGAATGATACTCTGAACGAACATTTAATTCTATTCCAGCTGGAGTGAAATCAAATCCATACACTTAAATTCGAACGAACATTTAATTCTCTTCCGGCAAGAGTGAAATTAAATACATACAATGTAATTCTATTCCGGACGGAGTGAAATTAAATTCATACAATTTAATTCTATTCCTGCTGGAATGAAACTGTGAACGAAAATTTAATTCTATTCTGGCTGGAGTGAAATTAAACACATGCAATTTAATTCTATTCCGGCCGGAGTGAAATTGAATTCATACAATTTAATTCTATTCCGGCCGGAGTGAAATTATATTCATACAATTTAATTATATTCCGGCCGGAGTGAAATTAAATTCAAACAATTTAATTCTATTCCTGATTGAATGAAACTGTGAACGAACAGTAGGCATACTTGTAGACATAGATTTAATAGCCTAAGTCAAACGGATTTGATGATGATCGCCTGACGATCGAAACTGGTCATCCAAATGTACATATTTGTTTCATGTAAAATGTTTTCAGGATTAGGGAACCACTCATTACAATTGGGTACAATCGTGGTGACCGACTTAAAACATTACATTTCGATGTACCGGTAAAAGATCACATACACACATCAAAAAAAGTTTTGCATCACCTCGGTTCCCAGATCTCCGGCATATAGACGTTGACTGTGTATATTGTATCAAAGATACAGTCCCTTTGACTGTTCATAGATGTCACTAAAACTGCTCAAAGATGTAAACAACCATGCATGAGCAGGGCCTATTAGACGGAGGGGGTACGACAGCCGATCAGTTCCAGTCATTCCACCAGGAAGAAGGTACGCTGCTCATGTTGTCTGTAGTTCCACCATGCCTAGAAGGTCAATACCGCAGTTCGATCGCGTCCGCATTGTTACTTTGTGTCAAGAAGGGCTCTCAACAAGGGAAGTTTCCAGGCGTCTCAGAGTGAACCAAAGCGATGTTGTTCGGACATGGAGGAGGTACAGAGATACAGGAACTGTCGATGACAGGCCTCGCTCAGGCCGCCCAGGGCTACTACTGTAGTGGATGACCGCTACTTACGGATTGCCACTCGGAGGAACCCTGACAGCAATGCCACCATGTTGAATAATGCGTTTCGTTCAGCCACAGGACGTCGTGTTTCAACTCAAACTGTGCGCAATAGGCTGCATGATGCGCAACTTCACTCCCGACGTCCATGGCGAGGTCCAGCTTTGCAACCCCGACACCATGCAGCGCGGTACAGATGGGCCCAACAACATGTTGAATGGACCCCACAGAATTGGCATCACGTTCTCTTCACCGATGAGTGTCGCATATGCCTTCAACCAGACAATCGTCGGAGACGTGTTTGGAGGCACCCTGGTCAGGCTGAACGTCTTAGACACACTGTCCAGCGAGTGCAGCAAGGTGGTGGTTCCCTGATGTTTTGGGGTGGCATTATGTGGGGCCGACGTACGCCACTGGTGGTCATGGAAGGCTCCGAAACGGCTTTACGATACCTGAATGACATCCTCCGACCCATAGTGCACCCATATCGGCAGAATATTGGAGAGGCATTTGTCTTCATGGACGACAATTCTCGACCTCATCGTGCACATCTTGTGAATGCGTTCCTTCAAGATAACGACATCGCTCGACTACAGTGGCCAGCATGTTCGCCAGACATGAACCCTATCGAACATGCCTGGGATATGTTGAAAAGGGCTGTTTATGGACGTCTTGACCCACCAACCACTCTGAGAGATTTACGCCGAATTGTCGTTGAGGAGTGGGACAATTTGGACCAACAGTGTCTTGATGAACTTGTGGATAGTATGCCACGACGAATACAGGCATGCATCAATGCAAGAGGACGTGCTACTGGGTATTAGAGGTAGTGGTGTGTACTGCAATCTGGACCACAAATGCTGAAAGTCTAGCTGTATGATGGTACAACATGCAATGTGTGGGTCTCATGAGCAATAAAACGAGCTGAAATGTTGTTTGTGTTGATCTCTATTCCCTTTGTATTTAAAGGTTCCGGAACTCTTGGAACCGAGGTGATGAAAAACTTTTTTTGATGTGTGTATTATTCCAAATATAGTGTTGCCTTCTGTGAAAGAACTGGCATGTTACGAAAGGCCATAAAATGAACATATAGAATAATCCACATATTTGGGTTTGGAAAAGTTGTATCAAAAACCAATTGAGTTTCACTGTGTCTTTGGTAGACAGACGGCCACTCCAAGTCTGCTTCATAAAATTTGCTTTCAGATCTATATATTTGTTTGGATTCATTCGCGGGATTTATTTTTACACTCGTAAATTGCCCCACGTTGAACCGTGACATTGCCACAAGAGCACAGCTCTACGACGCGACGTGTTCGCGTATATTCACGCGCGAAAGTTGGACCAATCAAAATTGGCCTGCTAGGCTAGCAGAGGGCGTGGCTGTCTATGCGACTCCCCCTCCTTGGATCAACATTCATGTGCTAGTTGGTTATTGTTGTTTTAAGGGGTGGACGATCGAGGCCATCTGCCCCCAACAGCCACGTGACCACTGCTCAGTGATCTGCAGATTGTGGGACGACGAGTGGTCTGCACGACGTGTAGGCCTACCTTTGGCCGTTAATCTAGGCTTTTTTGACTGGTGTCATTGCTGCTCAGATCAGCTACTCAATGTTCTTCACAAGACTGAGTACACACCGTTCCAACCCTCTCGTCGGTTCTAAACTTCCTGTCAGAGCTGGAAATCAAACCCGTGGCTTCCAAGATAAAAAAAACTGTGCTACCTCTACACCACGGGGCTGGTACGTCGTCAGAACTCTTACTGAAAAGCAACTCACGTAACCCTACATTATCCTTTCTCTTCACTGTTCCATTACGCGCTGGGTAGGAAATACACCATTCAAGTGATCTCCTTTAACGATGAGAATCGTTTGCACTTCCATGCGCCGGCTTTAAAGCAGAACAAGGATTAACTTAGAGTTCAATTTATTCTAGAGATGCTTCATTAGATAGAAAACATATTTTTAACAACTGAATCCACTCCTATTCAGTGTAGTTCCCACTCTGGAACTACTGTACTGTATTCCCGTCTGCAAAGCTCGTCTGCTGTAGCAATTCCAAGCTTATTTTGACGTTAAGGGAACTCTCGGGGCCAGCTGTGTTGACTTGAAAGCGGAGAATAATAGAAGGTAATATAACAACGGAGTCTCGACATAATGCTTCCGTACAGTCACTTTCTTCACGGTAGCTCATCCATTTAATGCTGTATTTCGTGTAAGAAAAGCTATTGCCTTATTGAAGATAAACAACAGTTCTATCTATGTAGCTGGATAAATTAATTACAGGTAGAGTAGAGTCCTGCTATTCCGAACAGAGTTCAGAAAAAAATATTTTTTTTTTACTTTTTACTTTCTTTTCTTAAAAACAGGAGAAATCAAGAAGACGTTAGTTTCTTCGTGTTAAAACGTACATGTATTGTTATACTGTACAAGGAAGTTAAATGAAGGCTATTAGAGAATACAATTCAACTTTGCAGGCTAACTCTTATAAAACAATAAAAAATAGAGCTTAAGCTTAATGAAAACGCCTGAAACCAAATTGTAATGAATCTGATCACAGTACTCGACTTACAGTTAGTGAGTCGTGTGTATGGAATGCGGGACGAGAGGGATAGGTAGGGTGGGGGGTGGAGTGACGAGTGTATTTTTACAACACAGTCGATTGTCTACTCCAGGGCGTGTAAAGTAACAAGTGAAGGAACTCCGGTAGTTGACCGTTTCCGCCGCTAGGTGGTACTAGCGTAACTTGGCCTCTGCTTGCCTGTCTGGCTCGCCTCTACTTCGTATAAAACAAAGTCCTCGATTCTTGTATGTCACGGGTAATCTCGAGAACCACTGGATGGATTTTGGTGCGGCTTTCACCATTCTGTAAAGGTAATCTCGAGCAAGATTTCTGTAGAAAATAATTTATTTATGATCAAAGGGAGCCAAGCAGTAACGATTTCAGATTTCAGTGAAAAGGCCGAAAATAGGACCTGGCGTCCGTGCACTTTTTAAGCTTACGCTGGGCAAACCGTTAAAAATATCAATATACTATGAGTGTAAGAATTGTTCAGCATGAAAAATTCTCCAAAAAAGTCCGCGAGAGCATATCTCTATCTTCGATACTTTGCCCAATATTAAGTGTTTTTAGTTTGGACGGAACGGGGATTTATGTCTCATGCACCTCGCCATTCTTAAATTACGTCTGACAGGAATTCCTTGCCCATTCATAACTGTTCCCGGGCGAAGCCGGGGCGGGTTGCTAGTTGTTTATTAAAAGAAGTATTGCACTAAATACTAAGCAAGTTGTGAATAACAGAAACAAATCTTCAAGGGAATACGAACATATTAAAATACTATCCAGAACACACTGAAATACATTTCTAAGAAGAATAGAGCTTACCTCTAAACAGAAGAGATCTTTATTGTTTTTTTCGCTGATTTTGAAGACGATCTGGATCTCGGTCCCCAGGACATTTCTTTCGCCCGGAAAATGAACTGGTATTTAATGTAATGAAACACTATCCTAGGGAAATTTAGTAACAGATGATCCTCTTAGCGCCGGCCCTGTGGTGTTGGAGTAGTGCTCCTGCCTCTCACCCGGAGGCCCCGGGTTCGATTCCCGGCTACTTCATGGATTTTAGAAATTGACTTGAGAGCTGGAACGGAGTGCACTCAGCCTCGTGAGGACAATTGAGTAGCTGTCTGACGGTGAGACAGCGCCCCGGTCACGAAAACAAAGATTAACGGCCGAGGGGGCCCGAAGCGCTGACCACGCGTCGCCCCAATATCTGCAGGACAAATGGCTGGGCAGCGGTCGCTTGGTAGTGAGACAGTTGGTCGAGTCAACAACCACGATGACTTTCCTAACATCCCATAAGTCGAATAAAATTACCGTGAGGATCAGGTGAACATCCTAATAGGCTAAGCGGCACGAGACACTGTAGTCCACGGGGATCGTGGTACATGGTGACGATGGTCATAGACTGCCTAAGGAAAGGTTCACCTCAAAACTAGACAGAGAAATTAAACATTCAGACTTAAGTAAAACATCGTGAAAATTTACTAAAGTTCACAAGCCCCTAGCCTAGTTTGGAGGGTTATAATCGGCTAGTCCGCAAACTAATGAACAAAAGAAAATAAAGAGCAGGTCCCTACCTGAGAAGTTACTGAAAACCCTCGCGAAAGATCTATCTCACAATAATAAAGCAACAACAGCAACACTAGGAAAATGGTACGACGCAAGTCCCTAGTTCAAGTTACAAGATTAAGCTCATATCAGAATTTACATTTAACAGGGTAGCAAAACAAATCTAAGTTAGGATGATACCAAACCTCACATTTACATTTAACGGTAATCATCTAGCTAAGTCCTAACAGTTAATAACAAAATTTACGGCGATGACGTCCGTAACAGAAAACAATTACAACAAATCTAAGTGTACAGCCATGAAAAACATTTAATTATTCTTAATAACTACGTGCTATCAGCACACAATAAGGTAACATGTAGGATTTACACACTTGTACATCGTAAATACGTAATGAAATGGACACAAATTTTTATTAAATTCCTGCCTACACCTTGGTTTACTCTTTGTAAGCCATAGTCATCTAATGTGTGTAATTACGGTGACGAATGCGTAGTTGAGACCACGTCTGACATCGCATGGCCTGAGCTCCACAAGCTACAAACTCTAGGTTCGCGCATGCTTCAGGTCACTACAAAAGTGTCAACTGTCCTAGTCATTTCCACACAAGAAAATTACCTTCAACTGCACGGGTATGTCAACAGTTCCAAAATGCAACAGAACAAAGTTTTATTAATCTCATGTAATTTATTTCAGGATTAGGGCATAACCCATCTCTTTTGGGTACATTCGTGTTGACCGACTGAAAAGCACTAAACTCTTGAGAACAAAGTTAGATAGAAAGAATTCATTAGTTAGCTCTTGTTTTACCAAAATTATGCGTTTTATTATTAAGATGTTGGTTTAGGTTTATCGTTGGTTTATGGCGAATAATACTGACAATAGCTCGAGCACGGAGTGTCTACACTGAGATCATTCTCCACCAAAAAGCCTCGACTCAACAGTCGGAATAAGATCAACGAGCAATAACAACTCGGACACACAATAACACGGGTTACCAGCGGCGCAAAGCTCGCATTCAATAACTCTGGGATAGGCCTGTCCACAACAGTTACCTTCCAATAACATCCAGTCAACGGGAACCCTCCCGGACAAGGTAATCACAAGTACCTTCATACAATAAATTCCTGCATTTAACAGGGTCGCCTGCAACTCACTATAGAAAACCTGACCTAATTGTACACGTCAAGACGGTACACGCAAGAAGTGCGCTCAACTAACAAAAAGCAATCTATACAACATGTGATCTGAGACAGGGTTGAAAACTGGGTTACATAAGCTAAGTTGCAATGAAAGAAAGAGCGAATACAACAAGCATTCTGTCTCTTGTCAAAGTCCTCTGTCTCACAAGCAAATGAAGCGTGCTCTCAAGGGCACTGGATTACAAAACCAGTTTATGTCACCAGCAGGCTACCACATTCCTGCGTTCGGTCGACACAAAACACACATTATTCAAGGCCGGCGATTTAATCAATATAAAACTATACATCTGGCCTGTTCATAAAAAACTTTACCATGGGTTATGAACCTCTAAAGAGTCCGTGTATAAAAAACACGCAATAAATCTGAATAGAAAAATATAATTCCGTCTTTCTACCAAAGACGTCTAAATGATAGTAATCTTACAATTACTGGAGCTCTTTGCTCTCAAAATACAATTCAGTAGTTGCTAGTACAACATCTAATAAAAACGTGTCTTACATGACACAAGCAAAATGATAATTGTGGCGCAGACTCCATACAAGGATCTGCTTAACGATACGTTGGGAACCGAGTTCGATGCTAGGCAACGAAACATTCCTTCTAATTGTTAGGTTCAAACTTGACCAAGAATAGCTTCTGAGCTTATTCAAAATGAAAATATAATGCATTTACAAAACTGGCAATTACAGTCGATTGCCTAACTGATACGACTGTTCTAACGAAAGTCAGGGGTGTATCAAAACTGGCTGCAAAGAATGCAGTTAAAGAAATAACCATGACATCTGATTGTCATAACTAAAGTCAGCAAAGACTTGAAAAATCACCCCAAACAGGGTTGTACAAAATAGCCTCGAATGACTACGGTCACATCTAGCAAAAGATAGGCTTTGACGTTCTACGACGTTCATCAAGCTGCACCAGGGTTAACCAAAATGTTAGACCCAAGGGTGTCTCACTATACTGAAATAAATGACATTAAATTAAACTAGATACAATCCCTACCTAGAAAAATGGCTGACACAGAGTGTGGTTGATTCACAAACTACATTAAATCTAATATACCACCAGAACTAGAACACGAGAAGGGATGTTCAAAAACTCACGACATGGAGACGCTATCACTCAGCCCTCTATTCAATAACCATGGTTGTACAAATTCCTCTCTGGATCTCTGGAACGGTATTATCCTCATCAGGATTCCCATCTGGACTCCTCCAAAGACCAGGGTTCGATTCGTCCCTGTCGACAACTCCGTGAATATGCTGGATATGCCCGGAAATGGCATCTTGGATTCCTTCCTTCTCGTCCTCGGTTCTGCAAGCTCCATCATCATGCTAGTTCTCGTAGAAACATCACCCTCATACCAGGATGGTATTAGCCCATGATGACTGATTCAAGCATGGTGTGGAATAGTCTGGTCACGTTGACGGTGAAATAAATTACGAAATTCATTCTTTCACTTTCCAAAAATATAATGTTCGTCGTAAGTATTGTAGGCTTTGATAGTAATTGATAACACAGCCTTAATTTCGTGGATGTGAATAGATACATGAGCTAGCACTGCTCTATGATTCTGCACGTGCTAAATGACGCTACTTTTCTATCATACAGCATCGGTAAAATGTACGTCGTTTTGGAAATAAAAACTTCACTCTGGCAATCCAAATATGTTACACTATCGTAATCACACTTATTTGAAGTAGTTGCAACACATTTACCTGTATATTTTCCACAAGGCATTTGGCCCTCCACAAACACGTGGGTACTAAAATGTGGTGTTCCTGTAAAATTATATAATTCACTAATACTTGCCAATAATTATCTTCAATATGTTTCTGTGGCTCACTGTGCATAAATACCAGTATTTTACAATATGCCAGTGCACGATGGCACCTGATAACCAATTCAACGCTAACAAGCGGATATTCTTCTATGTCTTACAGGACAAGTGCAATTACACGGCTATACTGGGCGAATTCTCCAGACGTAGTGCAAGGCACTGGGTGTCTCAAGGAAGTAGGTCGTTAAAACGAAGTCGTTGAGCGACTACTTACGTTCCTATTTGCGTATCTGCAAGGGTATCACCTTACCTTAAGCTAAAATAACATTCTCAAAAATGTTTTAATAATGCAGCATGACGAAATGGAATATTCTGAGTCTTGAGAAAGAATAAAATTAATTAATAAGATCTCAGATAAATAATTAGCAGTTCTCACCAAAGTCAAAAGTGCGATTCAACGCTACTTCAAACAGTATCGCGTGAGCTCTCAGCTCCACGTGGCTTCCTGGGTGTGTTCAAAGGTACAACATCCCATCATAAATGTTCTGCCATAAAAATATCACATGAACCATAGCTCAGCGGGTTCATCTGCCTCTCCGTCGTTTCAAATAAAATGTTGGGACGACATTTTAATTTGACTTGAAATTCATTCAAGAGTGATATTTTTTCAGATTGGCTGCATTAAAGGTTCCAATGCGCTCTCCTGAAAGCTATCTCGCATTCATCATTCCAGTTCCAGTGCAGTTCTTTTTCAGTAATCCTTGCAGAGGTGCGACAGTCTCGGAATACTTCTCACAATGAGCAGCAAAGAATTGGAGAATTCATAAGAATTGTCTCACGTGTTTCACACGGGTTGGCGTGGGAAATGCAGCAACAGTTCTAATCTTTGCCGGATTTGGTCTGTATCCTTCTCCATTGATTATGTGTCCTACGAATTTCACTTCTTTCTGAAAGAATCGACACTTGTCAAATTTGACCTTAAAATTCGCCTGTCGAAGATTCTCAAAAACAAGGCGCAATGTCTTTAAATGCTCTTCTTCTGTTTCTGAAGCTATGATTATGTCATCCACATAACATATTACTCTCTGCTTCATTTCAGGAGTCAGCTTGGCATCAAGTGCTCTGATTAATGCGGCTCCGGCATTTTTCAATCCAAATGGTAGTTTTCGAAAGACTTAAGTTGGAATGTACACGACGACCTCTGTGACAGTGACCATTTCCCGATCGTTCTTACACTTCTGAACCAGAAGCCCGTGGAGTTCCCCAGTCGTTGGGTGCTTAAGCGGGCAAATTGGCCCTCGTTTCAAGAACGAGCTGTGTTCGTTGTTCTTGGTTGCAGGAGCGTCGACGACGAGGTACAGCACATCACCGATGTGCTTCTTGCTGCCGCCGAAGAGTCCATTCCATCCTTTTCTGGGACTCCTCGTCGCAAACTCGTCCCTTGGTGGACAGAGGATATTGCAGCGGCAATAAGAGACCGTCGTCGAGCTCATAAGCACTACCGTTGGCGTCCAACCATGGCCAATTTGGTGGCGTTTAAGAAATTTCGTGCCAAGGCACGGATTCTTATTCGCCAAACCGTTAGCATCTCACACATTTGGAAAGAATGCTGCGCAGAGTCTTCCGCCCTTTGACAATCCAAAATCGTTCTCTTATGATAGATAGCAGAATTTGCACTCCTGCATGAGAGGCTTTCATATGTTCTTCCATAACCAACAGATGTGTTACTTTATGATCTGTAAATATTGTCAATTCAAATAACAGTACAGTACGTATGTCGTTAGTTTTAGTTGTAAGTAGGTAGTTAGTTTGTCTATTAGATATATGTCATTGTTCTATTAGACTGTGGTGTGTGAGTGTGTCTGGTAGCAGTTGCAATGTTTATTAGTTCTAGTTCATTGTTTCAGTAGACTGTGATGTGTGAGGGTGCATGTGAGTGTGCCTGGTGACAGACTGTTTTAGTGGTAGTATTTGTTGTTGGTGGAACTTAAGTATTTTTTTCGTTAGTAGAATTTTGGTATTTAATTGTTAGTACGGTAGAAGGTTAGTATTTTTGTTTAGTAGAATTGCTCTTTACTTATTCTGAAAGGGAGTAGCAGCCTTTCAGAATAAATCAATTCTTTACTAGTCTTATAGACGGTTAAGATATTGATAATATGAGCCAAATAATGGCTACACTGCGTCCTGCTGCACGGCTGAAAGCAACGGGAAACTACAGCCGTATGCTATTCCCGAGGATATGCACCTCTCTATGCATAATTACATGTTATGATGGCCTCCTCCCTTGTAAAATTTCAATCCGGAGGTAAACTAGTCCCCCGTTCGGATCTCCGGGTGGGGACTACTCGAGAGGGGGTTAACATCACAGAAGTGACAAAGAGGAAATCTGACATTCTACGGATCGGAGCGTGGAAAGTTAGAAGTCTGCTAGGAAGTAGAAGATTAGAAAACTTAGAAAGGGAAATGGATAGTTTGAGGTTGGGATTAGTGAAATGCGCTGGCAGGAAGAACAGGACTTTTGGTCCGGAGACTATAGGGTCATTAGCACTAAATCAAACAATGGCCAAGCAGGGGTTGGCCTCATATTGAGTAGGAAACTTGGACAGCGGGTGGAATATTATGAACAATATAGTGAACGGATTATTGTAGCAAAAATCAATACTAAACCTACCTGCACCACAGTGGTACAAGTCTATATGCCTACCAGTCAAGCTGATGATGAGGATGTTGAAAAGGTCTACGAAGAAATAGACGAAATTCTGAGGTATATCAAGGGTGATGAAAATGTTATAGTAATGGGAGATTGGAATGCTGTGGTAGGAAAAGGGAGAGAAGGGAAAATAGTAGGAGATTTCGGATTAGGTGAAAGGAATGATCGAGGAAGCAGGCTGGTAGAATTCTGCACCGAGCATGAGTTGGCCATAGCTAACACCTTATTCAATAACCACAATAGAAGAATATACACATGGATGAGACCAGGAGATACAGGGCGTTACCAAATCGACTTCATTATGGTCAAGCAGAGGTTTCGAAACCAGATTTTGGATTGTAAAGCATATCCTGGTGCTGACATAAACTCTGACCACAATCTGGTCGTAATGAAATGCAGATTAAAGTTGAAGAAACTGAAGAAAAGTCAAAAGCCAAAGAGGTGGGCAATAGACAGACTGAAAGAGAAGGATGTAAACGAAAGATTCAAGAAGAGTATAAAGGAAGGACTAATGAAAAACCCTAAACAAACTTCAATTGCAGACGAATGGGCACTTTTGAAGAATGAAATAACAAAATCCGCAGAAGAAAACATTGGTAGGAAAGAAAGAATAGGTAGAAAACCGTGGATCACTCAGGATATACTAGAATTGATGGATGAAAGGCGGAAACACAAGATTCTAAGAGATGAAAAGTGGAAAGCAGAATACAGACGTCTGAGAAATGAGGTTAACAAGAAGTGCAAGGAAGCAAAAGAAGAATGGTTGAAAGAGAAATGTGCAGGTATAGAAAATTGTCTGAAATTAGGAAAAGTAGACACAGCTTATCGAAGGATTAAGAATACTTTTGGGGAAAAGAAGACTAAGTGCTGTAATATTAAGGACACAAATGGAAAGCCTCTAACAGATAGGGAAGAAAAGGTTGAGAGATGGAAAGCTTACATAGAGAGTTTGTATAAGGGAAAGGAGATTGAGAATCATGTAATGGAAAGGGAGGAGGAAATTGATGAGGATGCGAAAGGAGATTTAATATTGAGATCAGAATTTGATAGAGCTTTGGAAGACTTAAGCAGGAACAAAGCACCAGGCATAGATGATATACCGATTGAGTTGCTACGCTGCATAGGAGATGAAGGTCTGATCAGGTTATTTCACTTGGTGTGTAGGATTTATGAGACAGGTGAGGTACCCCCTGATTTCAAGAAGAATGTAATCATCCCTATACCAAAGAAAGTGGGAGCTGACAGATGTGAAGATTACCGTACAATCAGCTTGATTACTCATGCTTCAAAGATCCTGTCTAGGATAATTAACAAGAGGATTGAAAGCCAGATAGAAACGGAGTTGGGTGAAGACCAGTTTGGTTTCAGGAGAAATGTAGGAACAAGGGAAGCTGTGCTAAGTCTTAGGCTGATTTTGGAAGGTAGAATAAAGAAAGATAAGAGAACGTTCATGGCTTTTGTAGACTTAGAAAAGGCTTTTGATAACGTTGATTGGACTAAATTGTTTGACATTTTGAAATCGATTGGAATAAAGTACAGGGATAGGAGGGTGATATACAATCTATACAGAAACCAGACAGCAGTCATTCGAGTTGAAGGACATGAGAGAGAAGCTGGTATTCAGAAAGGTGTAAGGCAAGGCTGCAACTTATCACCCATACTTTTCAATCTTTACATTGAACAAGCAATGAAGGAAATTAGAGAAAAATTTAAAGTGGGAGTGAAGATTCAAGGAGAAATAATTTCAACTCTGAGATTTGCTGATGACATAGTCATCTTGGCCGACAAGCCTGAGGATTTGAATGAGTTTTTGAATGGTATGGACTCCGTCTTACAGAAAGAATTCATGATGAAAATTAATAAATGTAAAACAAAAATACTGGAATGCAGCCGAAATAAATCAGAAACCTCTATGGAGATCAAATTGACAGGTGAAAAGCTGAAGGAAGTAGAAGACTTCTGTTACTTAGGAAGTAGAATAACCAGTGATGGACGAAGCAAAGAGGATATAAAAAGTAGGTTGGCTCAGGCAAAGAAAGCTTTTCTACAAAAAAGGAATCTGCTGACATCGAATATAGATTTAGGTATTAGGAAGTCATTTTTGAAAGCCTTTGTCTGGAGCGTGGCGCTCTATGGAAGTGAAACTTGGACTATTGGTGCAGCAGAAAAGAGGAGAAAAGAAGCATTTGAAATGTGGTGTTACAGGAGAATGATGAAGATCAGATGGGTAGATAGGGTTACAAACGAAGAGGTATTAAGACGAGTGGGAGAGGAGAGATGTTTCTGGCGACTGCTAATGAAGAGAAGAGATAGGTTGGTAGGACACATACTAAGACACCCAGGAATAGCAAGCTTAGTTATGGAAGGAAGGGTCGAGGACAAGAACTGTAGGGGTAGACCAAGGTTAGAATATGTTAAACAGATTGCTTCGGATGTAGGGTGTGGTAGTTATGTAGAGATGAAACGATTATCTCAGGACAGGGAGGCATGGAGAGCTGCATCAAACCAGTCAAAAGACTGAAGACTCAAACAAACAAACAAGTAGTCTGATCAAACAGGAATCCAGTATATTTCTGAGTATGCTCAGATAATCTGATATGGTAATAATACTGAACCAAGTCCAATGATGAAAATATCCTTTTTCCTTTGAACTTCCTGAGAATGTCCCTAATCTTGGGCGGTCTGTCGTGCTCAGGAGCTAGGCGTTCATTCAAGGGTCTGGCATCGAAACAAAATCTCAAGCTTCCATCTACCTTAACCACAGGCGTTATGGGATTGAAGAAAGGAGTCGGTGATTTCTTGATTGTGCCTGCTGCTTCCATCTCATGGATCTTCTTAGCAGCTTCTTCACGATGTTTCTCAGCAATCGGGTAAATTTTCTTCTGGAATGGGGAATCATCCAGTAGCACAAGGTCGTATTCGTAGTCTAATATCTCACCAGGTGTGGTGTCGAATATGTCCCTGTATTCGTTCAATATTATATCAAGATTCTCTCGTGTGGGTGCTGATAATGATTCTGCCTTTTCGTCGGCATCGAGTGTCTCGTCAATTTCCTTGCCATTCAAGTTTTCGACTACGTCGACTTCGGATAGGAATTCCGGTTCTTCTTCAACTAGGTTCATCTGAATGGGTTCGTTCGGCTTGAACTCTACCGTGTTACGGCCCATGTCAATGATACCATCATATTTTCTAATGAAGTCTGCGCCTAGTATGGCGTCATGATGCAAGCCCTTCATTACAAGAATTTCGTGCTAATACACATGATTTGAAATCTTCAGAGTACAAAGAATCTGGATTTTGCACGTCACAACCCGGTCAGGTATGACACCTCTGACTCTTACAGCTGAAATAGGCAGCTCTGTCACCTCAGAGTTCGCCTTTAATCTGGCATGGCAATAGGCGGAAATAACACTAATCATTGCCCCAGTATCAATGAGAATGACTACGTTGACTTCGTTCAAAGTGGCTACTATCTTGGGCAGGCGGGTCAACTCATAATTGTGGTTCGTCGTTCGTCGTTCGTCCAACAAGTCTTCTTGGATTGGCTCCCAGAGTAATATGGTAGCAGTTACTCGGTGCTCAACCTGACAAGAATCTGTTAATTTTTCGGCGTTTTTTTATTATCCTGGCGAGAAGTACTGGGCTGGTTGTGCTCCGTTTCCTGCGCCGAATTTCTATTTTCCCTCGAAGTTGGGCTCCGTTCTCCCTCTTCTTGGATTTGCAGCTCTCTTAGTTGTTGGAGGTATTCACGGCTCTCCCGTGCTCTTCCTTTCCAATCTCTGTCTGGCTGGTATCTAGGGTCTCGATCTCGGTTATATCCTCTAGCGTATCGATAGTCCCTTCGGATACTTCCGTGCTGTTGGTTTCTTCCGTTATTCCCGCGGTGGTAATTTTCGTGACGTAGGTTATCATTCGTCCCTCGGTCGAATCTCCGATTCCAATGACTACGATGGTCATCTTGTCGATCTCGAGCATATGGAGCGTTGTTCCATTCCCTCCTACGATAGTTGTAGTTATCATCACGATGCCCAGAACTCTCTTGCGTTTGCGTTTGTTGCGGAGTCTGGCTTACTTTATCGACAGTGGTCAAGTTTATGTGTCTTTCCTCGCGCCTGTCAGCCTTCTGCTGACGGTGTGTCGGGAACTGTTCCGTGTTCACATCCAAGCGTAGCAGAATCTGGTCACATTGTTGAAACGTGGATGCCCCTGCAGCGATCAACACACGTTGTACGTCCGCAGGGTACTGCCAAACAATGGTGTTAACTAATGTCACTCGACCAATACGTCCTTAGTAATGCTTCCTTAAAGACCTGGTAGCCTGTAAACGAGTATCTAAATGCTCTAAACCAGGTACTGGCTTGCCCCTCAAGCAAACGTTCTATGACTCTGAGTTCCCTCTCTGGAGTTACCATCGTATCTCTCAGATAGCTTTCGACATTGGCTAGACATTCCACTGGAGTAACACCACTTCCAGTTCCGGAGAAGCGAGCTGGTTGCTCCTCTCTCGAACGTATTATCGTCACATTTCCCTGCGTATGCGCGGGTCTAAATGCGTTCTGCGTATAGTCATGCGTAGGTGTATTTATCTCATTATTAGGTTGACTTGGTGCTGGTCGAAAGGGATGGGCGTTAAAGTTCAAAACCTGGCTCGGCGCTGAACCAGTGAATTGTGATGGTTGTGGTTCTGTAGGTGCGCTCGGCTGAAAATGAGTTTGCATTATTCCTTCAGATTGAGAAACGGGTGTTTCCTGAGATTCTCCCATTTGTGAGTGTAAGTGTCTCTCCCTAGGAGTCGTTTCGATTCTGTCAAGACGTCTTTCTATGCCTTCAAGTCCTTGAATAGTTCTGGCCGCGACTTTGTTGCCTAAGTCATTCAATTGTAATTCGATTCTATCGACCTTTCCCTTGAGGTTCGCGTCTACCTCGCGTATGGCCGTTCTGAGGTTATGGCTAAGGTCTAACCTTTCGTTTACTGTAACCTCCTCAAATCGCTTTTGTAAAGAATCGATCTCTCCCTCGACTCTTGACATGTTGTCTTTGACCTCGGCTACCTTAGCCTCTACTATGGTCTTATGTTCGTTGAGGTCCCCTCTTAATAACATGAGGTCAATGATATGTTCCTCATGATGAACATTCACTGTTTCGCGTAGGCTTGCTACGGTTTCCGTTAGTTCAGAAATGTTTCTCCTGTTAACGTTCAGTTCGTCTCTGACCTCTAACATGCCGTCAACGATCGTCCTAACATTGTTGTTCACAGCATTTGCAGCTCCTCTCATGAGAACTAATCCGATATTCATGGTTGTCATGTCCTTTTTTACAGTGTCCATGAATCCCTCGACGTGCGTCAATCGAGTCCCGAATTCTTCCCGAGTGTGTTCCAGGTCAGCTTTCATGTCTATCTGGACTCTATTTATGGTGGTTTGAATTTGAGCCGTGTGCTCTTCCAGTCGGTTTTGCACATCCTCCCTAGCTCTATTCATTTGGTCTGTTAGGCAATCTACACGCTGGTTAGCCTCTTGATGGTGTCGTATGACATCAACCCTAACTGCCGCTAAACCTGCCGCGAGATCATTTCTGGCTTCGACCCTAAATGCGTCCATATCAGCCCTGACTTGGGTTAAATCAGTCCTGACATTATTAACAGATTGAGTGTTTACCTCTAAATCTAGTCTTACCTGGTCTACATGACCACTAACATTGTTTATAGATTGGGTGTTTACTTCTAAATCTAATCTAACATTGTTTATAGATTGGGTGTTTACTTCCAAGTCCTGTCTTACTTGGTCTACATGAGCACTAACATTGTTTATAGATTGAGTGTTCTGACCTAAGTCAGCAGTAATCTGTTGGAGATTGGCATTCACACCTGCCATCATCTCTCCAAACACGCGACGAATCGTTTCCTCATCCATTTGACAAGAAATATATATATGAGAAAATGAGGGATCAATCTCTACTAGAACTTATAGCTATGATTAGTTACTTGGTGGTATAAAGCTTGTTTCATTTATATAAATATCACGAGTACAGCTGGAGTATGCAAACTAAGTGCTTCTACATTTACAAAGACAACGACGAGCAAAGCAAAGTATTACATTTACTCAGGATGAGGCATCATCAAAGAAAACCCTATCCATCATTTATCTAACACTAAAGCCTCACCCCATGGACTTCTATCAAACATGAATGCCATGCGGTCAATTGATCTGCAGTACGACTTCCTAAGTTCGTCCCAGTCCTGTCAATTTACCATTAATCAACATTAAGATCCTCCAAAGTAATGTGGTACTGACGGTCACCACGTTAACGTCGGCACATGAGTTGGGCGCCATTTTATGCGACCAAGTCCGCCCACAACGTTGTGCGCCATTTTATGAGACCGTTAGTCGAGTCAACAACCACGATGACTTTCCTAACATCCCATAAGTAGAATAAAATTACCGTGAGGATCAGGTGAACTTCCTAATAGGCTAAGCGGCACGAGACACTGTAGTCCACGGGGATCGTGGTACATGGTGACGATGGTCATAGACTGCCTAAGGAAAGGTTCACCTCAAAACTAGACTGAGAAATTAAACATCCAGACTTAAGTAAAACACCGTGAAAATTTATTAAAATTCACAAGCCCCTAGCCTAGTTCGGAGGGTTATAATCGGCTAGTCCGCAAACTAATGAACAAAAGAAAATAAAGAGCAGGTCCCTACCTGAGAAGTTACTGAAAACCCTCACGAAAGATCTATCTCACAATAATAAAGCAACAACAGCAACACTAGGAAAATGGTACGATGCAAGTCCCTAGTTCAAGTTACAAGATTAAGCTAATATCAGAATTTACATTTAACAGGGTAGCAAAACAAATCTAAGTTAGGATGATACCATCTGCACATTTACATTTAACGGTAATCATCTAGCTAAGTCCTAACAGTTAATAACAAAATTTACGGCGATGACGTCCGTAACAGAAAACAATTACAACAAATCTAAGTGTACAGCCATGAAAAACATTTAATTATTCTTAATAACTACGTGCTATCAGCACACAATAAGGTAACATGTAGGATTTACACACTTGTACATCGTAAATACGTAATGAAATGGACACAAATTTTTATTAAATTCCTGCCTACACCTTGGTTTACTCTTTGTAAGCCATAGTCATCTAATGTGTGTAATTACGGTGACGAATGCGTAGTTGAGACCACGTCTGACATCGCATGGCCGGAGCTCCACAAGCTACGAACTCTAGGTTCGCGCATCCTTCAGGTCGCTACAAAAGTGTCAACTGTCCTAGTCATTTCCACACAAGGAAATTACCTTCAACTGCACGGCTATGTCAACAGTTCCAAAATGCAACAGAACAAAGTTAGATAGAAAGAATTCATTAGTTAGCTCTTGTTTTGCCAAAATTATGCGTTTTATTATTAAGATGTTGGTTTAGGTTTATCGTTGGTTTATGGCGAATAATACTGACAATAGCTCGGGCACGGAGTGTCTACACTGAGATCATTCTCCACCAAAAAGCCTCGACTCAACAGTCGGAATAAGATCAACGAGCAATAACAACTCGGACACACAATAACACGGGTTACCAGCGGCGCAAAGCTCGCATTCAATAACTCTGGGATAGGCCTGTCCACAACAGTTACCTTCCAATAACATCCAGTAAACGGGAACCCTCCCGGACAAGGTAATCACAAGTACCTTCATACAATAAATTCCTGCATTTAACAGGGTCGCCTGCAACTCACTATAGAAAACCTGACCTAATTGTACACGTCAAGACGGTACACGCAAGAAGTGCGCTCAACTAACAAAAAGCAATCTATAAAACATGTGATCTGAGACAGGGTTGAAAACTGGGTTACATAAGCTAAGTTGCAATGAAAGAAAGAGCGAATACAACAAGCATTCTGTCTCTTGTCAAAGTCCCCTGTCTCACAAACAAATGAAGCGTGCTCTCAAGGGCACTGGATTACAAAACCAGTTTATGTCACCAGCAGGCTACCACATTCCTGCGTTCGGTCGACACAAAACACACATTATTCAAGGCCGGCGATTTAATCAATATAAAACTATACATCTGGCCTGTTCATAAAAAACTTTACCATGGGTTATGAACCTCTAAAGAGTCCGTGTATAAAAAACACGCAATAAATCTGAATAGAATAATATAATTCCGTCTTTCTACCAAAGACGTCTAAATGATAGTAATCTTACAATTACTGGAGCTCTTTGCTCTCAAAATACAATTCAGTAGTTGCTAGTACAACATCTAATAAAAACGTGTCTTACATGACACAAGCAAAATGATAATTGTGGCGCAGACTCCATACAAGGATCTGCTTAACGATACGTTGGGAACCGAGTTCGATGCTAGGCAACGAAACATTCCTTCTAATTGTTAGGTTCAAACTTGACCAAGAATAGCTTCTGAGCTTATTCAAAATGAAAATATAATGCATTTACAAAACTGGCAATTACAGTCGATTGCCTAACTGATACGACTGTTCTAACGAAAGTCAGGGGTGTATCAAAACTGGCTGCAAAGAATGCAGTTAAAGAAGTAACCATGACATCTGATTGTCATAACTAAAGTCAGCAAAGACTTGAAAAATCACCCCAAACAGGGTTGTACAAAATAGCCTCGAATGACTACGGTCACATCTAGCAAAAGATAGGCTTTGACGTTCTACGACGTTCATCAAGCTGCACCAGGGTTAACCAAAATGTTAGACCCAAGGGTGTCTCACTATACTGAAATAAATGACATTAAATTAAACTAGATACAATCCCTACCTAGAAAAATGGCTGACACAGAGTGTGGTTGATTCACAAACTACATTAAATCTAATATACCACCAGAACTAGAACACGAGAAGGGATGTTCAAAAACTCACGACATGGAGACGCTATCACTCAGCCCTCTATTCAATAACCATGGTTGTACAAATTCCTCTCTGGATCTCTGGAACGGTATTATCCTCATCAGGATTCCCATCTGGACTCCTCCAAAGACCAGGGTTCGATTCGTCCCTGTCGACAACTCCGTGAATATGCTGGATATGCCTGGAAATGACATCTTGGATTCCTCCCTTCTCGTCCTCGGTTCTGCAAGCTCCATCATCATGCTAGTTCTCGTAGAAACATCACCCTCATACCAGGATGGTATTAGCCCATGATGACTGATTCAAGCATGGTGTGGAATAGTCTGGTCACGTTGACGGTGAAATAAATTACGAAATTCATTCTTTCACTTTCCAAAAATATAATGTTCGTCGTAAGTATTGTAGGCTTTGATAATAATTGATAACACAGCCTTAATTTCGTGGATGTGAATAGATACATGAGCTAGCACTGCTCTATGATTCTGCACGTGCTAAATGACGCTACTTTTCTATCATACAGCATCGGTAAAATGTACGTCGTTTTGGAAATAAAAACTTCACTCTGGCAATCCAAATATGTTACACTATCGTAATCACACTTATTTGAAGTAGTTGCAACACATTTACCTGTATATTTTCCACAAGGCATTTGGCCCTCCACAAACACGTGGGTACTAAAATGTGGTGTTCCGTTATAATTATATAATTCACTAATACTTACCAATAATTATCTTCAATATGTTTCTGTGGCTCACTGTGCATAAATACCAGTATTTTACAATATGCCAGTGCACGATGGCACCTGATAACCAATTCAACGCTAACAAGCGGATATTCTTCTATGTCTTACAGGACAAATGCAATTACACGCCTATACTGGGTGAATTCTCCAGACGTAGTGCAAGGCACTGGGTGTCTCAAGGAAGTAGGTCGTTAAAACGAAGTCGTTGAGCGACTACTTACGTTCCTATTTGCGTATCTGCAAGGGTATCACCTTACCTTAAGCTAAAATAACATTCTCAAAAATGTTTTAATAATGCAGCATGACGAAATGGAATATTCTGAGTCTTGAGAAAGAATAAAATTAATTAATAAGATCTCAGATAAATAATTAGCAGTTCTCACCAAAGTCAAAAGTGCGATTCAACGCTACTTCAAACAGTATCGCGTGAGCTCTCAGCTCCACGTGGCTTCCTGGGTGTGTTCAAAGGTACAACATCCCATCATAAATGTTCTGTCATAAAAATATCACATGAACCATAGCTCAGCGGGTTCAGTAAGCCTAGGTTCTTCAAGAGCTATAGTGCCAGGGGTTATTATTTTGATCCTCTGAGCAGCTCACATTTCGGAACACAGGAAGTTCACAGATCATATCCACACAATCTGAAAAGATATCCCCCCAACTTTGCCTCCACTACTGCATCTACACGATTCATTACACGTTTCATCACGTGAAATGTTCGGCTCCGTGGCTAAATGGTTAGCGCGCTAGGCTTTGGTCCACCGTGTCCCGGGTTCGATTTTTGGCCGAACCTTTAGGGATTTTAATCTCTTGGGGTTAATTCCCGTGGCTCGGGGGCTGTGCCGTCTTCATCATAACCTCATCCTCATTACGACGCGCGGGTTGCCCACGGGCGTCAATTAGAAAGACCTGCACTCGGCCTCTCAGGAAGTCACACGATCATTTTTTTTTCATCACGTGAAATAAAGATAAAGACGGGTATTTGAGAAATTTAGATTCACTTCCGCCAAAGTCTCTCAGCATGGTGAGGATACATACATCACTAACAGCATTAAATGTTTCGGAATCACTTTCCAATGACCAAATGCAGGAAGTACATATCTCAATCTTCGTTGCTGCTGTGTGAATCAGGTAACCACTCAAATAATAAACAACGTTATCGCCTGCTCTCTCAGAACTCTCATCATTAACTGACAGGATTATAGGGTTCAATTTCTGTCAGTGTAATAGTTTCTTTAATTTGCTGACAATTTTTATCCTTCACCTCTCTGCTCGTATGTATTTCATTTCTCGCCATTCACCGTATTCATTAAGAGAAGAAAGCTAATGGTCTATAACGTCCTCATAATTAGCTTGTGAAGAAAGGACCTCTTTCACTGGTAGGCCAATGCATAATGATATAGGGGCGTGGTGGCGCAGCGGTCAAGCTGTATGCCTCTCACCAAGGCGGACCGGGTTCGATTCCCGGTCAATGCATGTGAGATTTTCGATGTGAAATGCCATGTCCTGTGGTTCGGATTCCACGTAAAACGGAGGTCCCGAGGCATATGATCGCAAGATTAACGGTCACGTTAAACTACAAGCTTCCTTCCTTCCTTCCTTCCTTCCACAATGATAACAGAAGTTTAAAGCAAGCATAGAAATAAAACGTAAGAACAAATTGCGCGTGGTAATGTATCACTGCTTGACTGCCGTCCCGTCATGTGCTTTAGACCATATGCTCGGCGCGTCGCCTGATGTTGAAATTTAGAACTACTTCATCTTAACCATTGACTCATACGGAAGTTCCACCACTTATTACTTTACACGCCCTGGTCTACGCTATGAGTAGTCGAAGGTCACTGTCCTTCCCTTCCGACTTTCACTGAACATGTCAATACTGTGTAGAGCTGACACTAGCAGATGTCCCCACACTTCATTTACGCCTTAACAAGTCAATAAGTTGATATTATTTTTTAAATCCGCCATTACGAAATTCCCGTTAAACCAAACAGGGTTGAGTCCCAATTAGTTCGGAATAGCGTCTACTGTATGTCGTTATTGTTTTGTTGGTCTACTTTCACTTTTTGCAAAAAAAGAAATTAGATGTCCATTGTCTATTGTAATTATTGATTCATTTAGGGGCTTTGCGATATCATGGTAATGTAGTCCCGTGTACTTGGGTGTGTGTTGAATGTCTGATAACCTGTGCCATTGCGATGACTGTAGTAGTGCGTGTATTTATACTAGGTTTTGGAGGGAGGCGAACGTGGCCTTAAGTTAGTTGCTATCCAAACATTTGCCTGGAGTGGAAGTGGGAAACCACGGAAAACCACTTCCAGGATGTCTGAGGTGGGAATCGAACTCATCTTCTCAGTTTTGCCTCACGAGGCTCAGTGTAACTCGTTCCAGCCCTCAGACCTGAATTGCATTTCTTGGCAGAGACGAGAATCGGGTGATAGCCAAGATTGCTAGTCGCTACACTACACGGTGGTTGGTTATAAGTAGGGCTCGGATCGATATGCTCGATAAAATCTCCAGATATGCTCGAAAACCATGTGTTTTATGCTCGATAGATATGCTCGAAAAACCCATTATATGCTCGATAGATATGCTCGAAAAAAAAAACATATGCGGTTAAATATGCAGAATATGCTCGAAAAACATCGCTAAAAATTATAGAAAGGAAAGTGGAACGAGCATTATTTTCTATTTGTGTGTATGATAAACTGCAATATACTCGCATTCAAGTTTTTCAAGTATATATAAGAGAAGTTTTCTTATAAAAGTTACAGTTTAAAATTTCATTTACAAAATGTTCAGAATGAGGCGAGTCAATGAAGTAGGTCTGCATTGGTCTGTACAACAAGTTTTTTTTCTATGTTTTCAGTTTTGAATGATTTTCTTAAATCAGTCAATAAAAGTTTCAATGACGAGAACGACCTCACTAAAGGTTAAAAACCTGCGGTTTTATTATTCGCACCAGATAGGCTTTTCAATAATTATTTCTGTTATCGAACCTTAAGGATGGCCAGGGCCCGAATTCGGGGGGAATTCGAAGAAAAACCAACTATTTAAATGAAAACCACAAGGATATGCATTTATATGCTTCTATTCTGAAAATCACGGTTTTATGCATTTATATGCTCGATAAATTTCAATTCTGTTGGTCCCAGAGAGGTGAAAATACCACCGAAAGGCTTCTTTCAATGTGCACTATTCAGGAAAAAAATATGCAAATATGCTCGAATCCGAGCCCTAGTTATAAGACAATAGCTAGAAGTAATTACAGCACTAATTTTCATTTCATACCATTTTCAGTGTCTCCTCCGTTGTGTAGTGGTCAGCGCGCTTAGCTGTCATCCCTGAGGTCCGAGGTTCGTTTCCTGGCTCTGCCACGAAATTTGAAAAGTGGTATGAGGACCGGAACGGGGTCTACTCAGCCTCGGGTGGTCCAAATGAGTAGAGGGGGTTCGATTCCCACCTCAGCCATCCTCGAAGTGGTTTTCCGTGGTTTCCCACTTTATCTTCGGGGAGATACCGGGATGGTGCCTACCGTCAGACCACGGTTGCCTCATTCCCTCCTCCTTGCCTATCCCTCTCATTCTTCCCCATCCCGTCCCATCCCTCATGAGGCCCCTGTTCACTTTGCAGCTGAGGCCGCCTGGGTGAGGCGCTAGTCCTGCCTCCCTAGTTGTATCCCCCGACTCTCTGTCAAGCTCCAGGACACTGCCCGTAGAGGCGGTAAGGGTGGGATCCCTCGCTTAGTCCGTGTGAAGAGCCTACCTGGATGGTAAACTGACTACCCTATCGATACCATTTTCAGTATCACTCATATCATTAGCGACATATGACCTAGATATTGAACTTCTTAAAACAGCAATCACCACCACAGATCAGTAGACTGCACCTCAGTTACTCGGAATAATAGGAAATTCAAAAGAAGAAACTTTCTTCCAGATAAAGAACACTTTTCAACAAAGTATTGACAACTTTCTTATCACATGAATAAGTAAGATGTCATTTCTCAATTGTTTGGACCCACTTTGTATGAAGAAGCACAATAGCAAAGCGCACACTTGACAGACCAACAGCGATACGCCATCCAGACAGTGCAGCAGGGCGAGGGAATAAAATATCCCACGAGTGCGATAGATGTCCGCCAGCCCTAAACTTCACTCTATATCACACAGATGATTTATTAATTGAAAACATGCTCCCTAAAATGTTCCATGACCGCCATTGCACGTTGTGTATCTCTCTCAATATATTGTTATAATTTAATTTAATATTAACGAGCATGAATACTCCGATGTAATGAGTTACATAAATGAATAATTATGCACTAATATCAGCTATCTACATACAATATTTAGCTATGGTAATATTTGATCACCGATTGCGTATTAGTATACACTAAAAGTCTAGCTTATGATCAGCTCAGGGCAGGCGATAAATTGGCTTGTTATGCGTTAGAACGCGATTCTGAATTAATAATATCAACCAATGAGAAGTAACTCAACTACAGGCCATGTTCTGCATTGTGCTACTAGCGTGTACACTGGTATTTGCACTTCCGTGTAAATAAACTTGGGTGTGATGCAAGAGGAAGGGAACAAGAGGCAACTTTTTTAGCGTATGGCTTTTAGTGCCGGGAGTGCCCAAGGACATGTTCGGCTCGCCAGTTTGTAGCTGCTTCTATGCGGACACCCGTGGGGTGAGCTAAAAGTACCGTCGCGTGTGGAGTGTTGTCTGGGGAGGAAAGCTTTTTTGAATGTAAAGACGAGGATTTGGAAGGAAGCGGCCGTGGCCTATAGTTAGGGACCAACCCCGGCATTTGCCTGGAAGGAAGATGGGAAACCACAGAAGACCATCTTCAAGGTTGCCGGCGCACAGTGGGTCAAAATCGAAATCTAGGAGGACAAAATTATTTATTTTCATAATTAAAAAATCAAAATTTGTTACTTCTACACCATTCTCATACAATTGCCGCTCACTATTCTGGGATATAAACGCATCTTAGTGTAAATCTGTCACCACTGTTCGAGCAGTCTGAATTGGAGGGTGAATGTAAGTGGTTGTGGTATGGTTGTCTTTGTGGTTAGTGTGATGCTTTAAGATGGAACATGCAACTGAAGGTATGATCTTTGTAACGTGTTTCAGTTATTAATGGGCTTAATTGTTACGTAATTTTAGCTATATTTGCATTATATAATATTTAATTATTATTTTTAAAATTATATTTTCACTTATATTTTTAGTATGTCACGTCACTCTGCGTCACTTTACACTTAATGTTAAAATGTAAAAAAAGCCTTGTAGTTTACGCCTGTTATAAGATTTTTTGCATCTTTTTGCAACTTACTCAGTTATTTTACGTTTTAGAAGATGCCGCGCAACCAGTTCTCACACGTTTACAACTGTTTGAAGCACTGGGTTCAACGATTATGTCAAAAGTGGAACTTTGTGACTTCGTTAAAAGTAAAATAGGGGTAGAAAATTGTTCTTAAGAGATAACTGAATGCTCTATCCAACTCTTAGTTATAGACAATTTCTAGCATGTGTAGACGTAGCTTATAAAAGGTCTTAACTGATGTTTGTTATGAAGTAAACAAATTATATACGTTGCTTTCACTCTAAATTCATGATTAAAACGTAAAAATAATTTTGTCCCCCTAGATTTCAATTTTGACCCACTGTGCGGCGGGGAGATTCGAACCTCCTCGCCTCCCGGATGTGACCGACTGCCAGCAGTCATGCCAGAACGACCACGGCTAACTCACCCGGTTATATTTTAATGATAGGCTATCTGTAGAAGTGCATTTTTATTGAGACACGCATTCATAAGAAAGCGGCTGTGGCCTTTAGTTAGGAACCATCCCACCGTTTGCCTGGAATAGAAGTAGAAAACCACGGAAAACCACTTCCAGGATAGCTGGTGTGGAAATCGAACCCACTTCTTGTCAGTTATAGCTCACGAGGCTGAGTGTAGCCCATTCCAACCCTCAAACCAAAATTCAAATTCCTTGCGGAGCCGGAAATCGAACCCGGATCTCTGGGGTGAGAGCCACTACGGTGAAGTGCAAATTATGACGCTCAAATAATGAATATAAATCATTCACTTTTTTCAGTTAAAAATATTTTTATTTTATTACCCTAATTCATAACTTAACTTACAACATTTCCCGTAAGAAATTGTCTATGGTATTGGGGATTCCGAAGGACACCTGAGCTGGGTCCGTTTGCTCTATTTACATTGACTTTGGGACGCAGCCTATAGATCAGGTGACTTCAACCCGTCACCGCGGCGTAGCCCTGTGAGATAAAGCGGTCGCCACGATCGCGATGGGGAGCTGCAGCACGTCTGGAGATCAGGGGTTCAAATCCTGGCACCGAAAGCGGCTATATTTAGTGTGTTTCATCCCAAGATTTTTCCCGTGCTCTCTCCAGGCAAACACCGGCATTGTAGCCTACTGATATCGCGCCAGGAGTTGGCAGTTGGGTTTGAACTGCAGATGTCTTCCCACTCACTGCGTATCGTGCATTCCAAAAACATTAAGTTAGTCACTACTTGCTTCACTCACTCAGCTCATTCCTTCTTTCACTGACTGCGAGTCGTGTGCTGCGATAACAATATGATTTGCATGCAGGAAACTAATATATTTAGGTCTGGAATAGGTTGGCTGCGCATGTGTACTGCAAGACCCCCCCGCACCCCGTCACAGCGTATTGAATTGCCATCTGACGCGATTACATTACTTAGCCCTTCCTGGACCATATTACAGTCACCGAAGAAACACAGAGTATCAGACAGATTGAAGACACACCAAAATACACGGGGTTCATGTCCAAACTGTCCCAAGCACCTAATACGAATTAAGGGACACTGGGACTGAAATTTTAGTGAAATTTGGGGAAAATGTCGATTTTCGGTTTTTTCCATATTAATACACCCCTATCCCCTGCGGATCATATAGCAGTGTTTTATTCGAATTCCGCCATTTTTAAAGCCCTGGCGTAACTTTAAAATGCACGGTGTGTCCTTTAAACGCCCCAGCACAGTAAGTGTCCTGAAGGTTCTGAGTCTTGGTGTTTCTACAATCGAAGTATCGCAGCTGGTAAAACACCACAGAGTCATGACAAAATGGCTGTAGAACTTGAAGAACCCTTAGTTGTCAAGATTATGCCTGTTTATCAAAGGCTGGCATTAGAAGAGCTACTATCCAGATGCATCCGTGGTGCTACTGAAAATCAGAATGAGTCTCTGCATTCTGTTATCTGGAGAAAGTGCCCAAAAGAGATTTTTATTTCACGGAAGATACTTGAAATTGCTGTTTGGAATTCTGTAGCAGAATTCAACATGGGGTGTAGTGCAACAACAGAGTTGAAATCAGGAATAAGACTAACTACAGTATCTCATGTCACAGCACAAACACTTGAAAGATGTGACAGTCGCAGGAAGTACGTAAGTACGCGGTCATAATTGGAGAAGCGAAAGGCATGTCGACGGAAGGTGAAACTGACAGAAATGAAGGAGGAGGCTGCAAAACAGAAGAAGGAGGGTGTCACCTATGCTGTAGGACAGTCCTAATGTCATTGGTAAGCTGAAACCTTGTAAATTGTGCATCATTTTAGAAAATTGCTGTTTTCTCGGATTCACTTTTTCAGGCATTCAAAATGTTACTCGCGTCATAAATCTTATAATATTGCTTTCAAAATGGGAATTTATTATCTTCATTGCAATGACTATAAACCTGCGGATCGTTTTTTAGATTGCACTTTTGGTTTGGCTGCAAAAAAAAATCAAACTGGAAAAAATACGAATTTTTTTTGAAAAAAACTTGGATATGAAAAAAAAAAATTCTTGACACTCATTAATGCAATTCAAAATCGGATCCGTAGGTTTCTTCCAATTGTTATAGTGCAATAGAATATTACCTAAAAGTTACACTACCTTGTTTTTTTAACGCGGCTGACCTTTATAAAACTTGAATAATTAGCACAATAAATGTACAAAATAATTCATATCTGGAGAACTAATCAACTTACAATGCTCACGTTTCCCACAGTGGTATATAATATGACTATTCATAACCATATAAAATTTCAAAGCTGTACCTCAGATTATATAGAATTTGAAAATTTCAGTCCCAGTGTCCCTTAAAAACAACAAAAACGTTAACAACATTTTTAACCCAGGCCCACTAATCTTAGAACATAGGTTAGTTGTTGATTATTTTGGGGCTTTCCGACATCGTGGTCATGTAGCCCCGTGTACTTGGGTGTGTGTAGAATCTGCCTGATAACCTGAGCCACTGTGATATCTGTAGTAGTGTGTATTTGTAACTGAGGTAGGAAGTGGCCGTGGCCTCAAATTTGGTACCATCCTGGCATTTGCCTGCAATATAAGAGGAAAACCACAGGAAACCACTTCCAGGATGGCTGAGGTAGTAATCGAACCCACCTCATCCCATTTTTGCCCCACGAGGCTGAGTGTACCTCGTTCCAGTCATAGAACAGATCAAGAGCAGCCCATCAATTAAAAGAAAAGAAAAAGGAAGACATTGGATCCCACAGCTCTAAATGCACACAGAGTATGCTAATCAAACCGAGACGTGAGACACTTCGCATTAGAAGACTCTTCTTTTCATGGAAATTCTGAGAAAGAAACATTTTAGTGTCAGTTTATTTAAAGAAAATATATTAGAACTATAGCTAAAACCAAAAGTTAAACATTTAGAGTAATATCATAGCCTTGTAAAACACTTTAACTGCATTACGTCATGAAACGTGTAAAATAACTGTTCGAAAACTGGTGTTGTGTCTCATAATTTTCATACCTTTGTACATATGGAAGCTTCTTTACATAGACGCCCTACGGTTGTTATGATAAGGGCAGATGCACTGTAAAAGAGAACATAAGAAAAGTAAAGCACACCGAAAAAAGAATCAGAAAACAAAATAATTAATCCGTTAAGCATTACAAATCTTAATAATTTTTCAGACAGGCCTATAATAACTTTTAACTTAAAACACAAAACTTGTTAAATACAATATAAGTTGGTCACCACTATAGTCTACTACTACTACTACTAATAATAATAATTCATTAGCAAAGGTGTCCGCTAACTTGGGTCTAATTAAGGAAGGGTCAGGGAGGAATTTTGGAAGGAAGACTGCCATGGACCTGTTAATAGGAACCGTCCCGAAATTTGCCTGGTGGTGAAAATGGGAAACCACGAAAAAAAATCAGTACGGCTGAGGTGGGATCCGAACCCATGCTCTCCCGATGTCAGCGAGTCATGGGCTAGCGTGTGCATCAGTTGATAAAAGCTTGCATGTGTGCTTCCACTGGGCGGAGGAATTGAGGTGGGGTTCTTCTGTGATGAGACAGAAACAATTGTACATCCCCATCATATAACAAGGTCGCAATCGAGCGAAAGTCTTCAGGTTTGATTTGATGGATTGTTTTTTTCCTTCCTGACAACTTTTGGAATAGGATCACTAACACAATGGTGTATGAAATTATCCGAGAAAACACCGAGAAGACATAAAAGAACACCTGTCGAGCAATGTGACATGAATGGCAGCAAACGTGGACTGAATAGTCAGATGGAGTACTGGGCACTAGTGGAATGAGACTTTAAATGATTCGTTCATTTGAAGGCATATTCGATCCCACGCGGTGGACTTGACGAGGAGCCGTATTGTTCATGTTGGAAGCAGGCGTGATGTCGGCCCGTAATCAAAGACAAAGGGAGAATAGTACAGTCTAGCCTTCTTTCTGATTAAAACTCTTCTCACTCATAACAAAACCTCTACATTCTCTATCAGCAAACACACGTTTCATGAGTATAATACTCACTGCCTCACTGTTGTCAGTTTTCCAAGCTTTGATTGCATCTCGTGCGGTGCAGTTTGGCATGGTGCTCACATTTGGAGCAATGTGAAGTAAACCACTCTACATTACCGGTACCTTCAGGATGTCTGTTCCATGTTATTATTAACTTCACTGTTTCGGGTTACATTCCATTGGAGTTCCTCGAGAAGAAACACATTTTGACTCATAAAATGCCTAATGTTTATACACCTTCATTTCTGTTTCGTTAAATGTGGATTAACTGCAAACGCCTGACCACTTCAAAAGAATATTCCTATTGCCGATCGCTGTCTCATATCACAATGATAGATTTCCTAAAGTGTGCTGGGTTTGTCGGTAGATGAACAATCGTGTTATTACAATTTTATACCTTATCCACAAAATATCTCTGGATTCTCCTGTATTATCCTGTAATGAAAATTAGAATAATCATGGTTAAACTAATTCACTCATTTGTAGCCTACTTTTGGTTTTTGTAAAAGAGAATAGAAGTAGACTTATAAGATATTGAACCATCATTTTGCAGACTTGCGATTTTCCCTAACCGTGCATATAGTTTAATGTGATGTAATTAATTAGTATTTTATTTGAGTATATATCTCAACAGTATTTATTGCCATTAATTGAATTTAGTTATATAGAGTAAGACTTTTGAAGCAGGATCCCCTTGCCTCTCACTCTCCCGGGGTGCTTGGATACTGTGTGTCCCCTTGCCTCTCACTATCTCGGGGTGCTTGATTACTGTGAATCCCCTTGCCTCCCACTATATCGGGGGTCTTGATTACTGTGAGTCCCCTTGCCTCTCACTATCTCGGGGTGCTTGATTACTGCGAGTCCCCTTGCCTCTCTCTATCTCGGGGTGCTTGATTACTGTGAGTCCCCTTGCCTCTCACTATCTCGGGGAGCTTGATTACTGCGAGTCCCCTTGCCTCTCACTATCTCGGGGTGCTTGATTACTGTGAGTTCTATTGTCTCTCACTATCCTGGGGTGCTTGATTACTGTGAGTACCCATGCCTCTGAAAAGTTAAGTTTTTAATTAAAGCAAATGTTCGAAATGATGTCCGTTGTTTCTAATGCACATTGCAACTCTGTGTCTCAAATACAATCCGACAATTAAGTGTCTCTGCGCTAATGTTTGCACATTCATTGATAATTCGCTGCTGCATATTTTCTGGGATTGTTGGTACTGTGCCCGTCAGACAAGGTCATCAGAAGACTGTCGCAGACAGCCCTCCCGACTTCCTTACCCACCAGGCCCACACACTGAGAGGATGGGATATGTCCTCACACCAGCTCCGACACAAGTCAAATAACCTTGGGTTATCTGGGCATAGTGAGAGATAAGTCATAAACATGCTGAGGAACCCCCCAGAAAAAAGAAACAAGTCTAATAAATAAGCAGTCCAGGCATAGGTAAAATCCGTTAAAATGTATTGAAGTAGAACAAATCCCTGTCCTACCGCGGAGGGTTCAAAATCTCGGCTAATCCGCAAAACTAATAAAATAAAAAAATAAAAAATGAATAATTGTTCCCTAAACTGACGTTAAGTTACCCTCTCGAAAGTCCTAACTACAAACATAGAATGATGTTCAAAGCCAAAACTAAGAATGTGACACGTAATTAAGTACCTACGCAATTACAAGAACATCCAATTAAAAATACGAACAGTGACATCAACGAATTTACTGCAAATCAAGAATACTAGTCGACCACATGCCCAAAGAATAAATTTACATTTAAGGCACCAATAAAAAAATAGCCTATGTTATGAAGGTGTCACTTCCAACATTTAAATTTAATTTAATTCGCTAGCTAATCCTAACTGAAGTTAATATCAGATGATAAGCAACTGTGACGAAAAATACAAATCTAGAAATGCAACCAGTCTAACATTACTGGAAAAACCTAATCTATCACACACATTATACATTTCACATAAATAAACAACATTCTTATCATTAAATAATTCATAATTAACAATAGCACTCCTTCCTACGCATTTCCATGTGCTCTTTGCAATGGAAGGTCATTTTAGTGTGTGAAACCGTTGGCGGTGGCATGGCTACAAGAGCGTCTTTACCCAACGTAGTTGTCAAATGTCCACATATTCAAAGATTTCTGCGACATTGAAACCTGTCGTTCTTGAAGATCGAGTCATCTCTTCCTAAAATAGTGTAATTCCTAATAATCAACTTCAGGTGTCGGTCATTCAATAAATTAAAATCCAAGTTTAGAGTAATCCAACTCTCATTTAGTTTGCTCGATTTATTTCGTTGATTTAGGTTAATTCCAGATTTAGATTAATTATTAATTCCTGATAGTATGTTTTGATTATCCCTAATGATCATCCTGACACGAAGTAACAACAGCAAAAGCACTGTACCAAACATTAACTCACTCACGGGCAACACAATAACATGCGGTAAAATAGCGATAACTGGCTGGCTCAGATGCTCGCTCACCACTTCGTTTGATCGGATGAAATGTCTAATCTCGACCGCCGGTAAAACCTCAAATATAATGTGGGTGAACCTTGTCAAATCCGAACACTCCATAATAGACACAATAACAACATCATTTACTAATTTATACAATGGTCTTTGATAAATTAAATCTCAAAGGACTGGCTCATTCAAATGGAATGTTAAAAAAGCCTGTACTATCAAATCGCAAGCATGATTTAGCATCTAAGTAAAGTCCTTAATATTATCCTATTAACCTGAATAGTGCACAAAGTGCGACCGTAATTCTCCCCAAGAATTAGCATTGCAGCTGATCGTAGTATCATTCAGTCAAAAGTCTAATAATCCGTCGTCTCGCATGGTTGCATATCACCGTAAGCATTTAAGGCTAAATGTCCCGACACTTTGGTAAGAATATATTTCAACAGATGGCAGCACAAGCGAAGCTGAATTTATTTATTTAGTTATTTTTGTATCGAAGGGGAGCTCCGATCTGCGATCTGAAAACTGCTGTGTACTCTGTCTAGTAGAAGCATTGATATTAATTCATTGCTTACTTTCTAATTTCAAAAACAGAAAAGTTGCTGTTTGTTTTTCAAACATCTGATTAAAATTCGAAAGAAAACGGGTACCGGTAATACGAAAGTTGAGTTTTACTCACTGAATCCGAAGCCGCATCGAAAACCTAAATCGGTTGAATAGAACCGTCGGGATCACTTTGGGAAGTTTGTGAATAAAAGTGTTACTGTATTTGCAACAAGGCGCGGCAGTAGAACAAGGTCATGGAGAGCGGGTTGTTGGTTGGTTAGGGGGAGGGGAGGGGAGTGGAGCTTGAGTGATATGAGAGAGCGATGACCTTGCCAGGCGGTATGGAATTCCCGAGTATCTAGTCTAATGTTGCGATTGACTGTGCTGGTTAGTTCTGAATTATTGTCAAGGTCTGGTTATTTCTGAGTGATCCTTTGTTATTTTACCAGTTCCTAGTTACGACTTCTGGTTTTTAGTTCATCGATCTCATTAATTACATTTTGTTTAATTCATTTGACCTGCAACAGTATTATTTTTCAATGCCCGTTAGGTGTTCTATTTTCGGCACTTTATTTTTTGGACAGTATTTCTGGTAGAATAGATTTTTTAAAGTCGATATTACCCTCCAAGTTGGTGGTTCCCACGGACTCGGCGAGGGAACTCACCACTACCGCCTTTCCAGGCAGTGTCCTAGAGCTGGGAACACTTGGACGGATTGATTACAACTGGGGAGATGTGATCAGCACTTCGCCCAGACGGCTTCACCTGCAAAGCGAACAGGGGAAGGGAAAGGAAGAGGGAAGGAGGCGGCCGTGGCGTTACAGTAGGTACAATCCGGCATTTGCCCGAAGACGAAGTGGGAAACCACGGAAAACCACTTCGAGGATGTATGAGGTGGGAATCGAACCCCCTCTACTCATTTGGGACAGGATCAAAGTTCTCTCGGCTCATTCCGGCCAGTTTGGTGCAATACCAACCTCGAAACAAATAAAAGATATTTCACAGCCATGAGCTATGTAAACTCTCTCTTTTAGCCTTCCCCGCAGGCAAATATCAGCAGAAGTCAAATCGGGTGAACGTGCGGGCCAATTTTGATGACCTCCTCGTCCAATCCATCGACCCGGATAGTTTTGATTCAAATATTCTCGAGATATTCGTGAATAATGCGCTGGGCTTCCATCGTGTTGAAACGACATATCCATTCTTGATTGAAGTGGAAGATCTTCCGTTCGTATGCGTAAAACATTATCTAAAAAGTTGCTGTACATTTGACCATTCAGATTACTTTCTATGAAGTATGAGTACCTAAAGGACCGCACCATACGTTGACACTCCTTGGGCGTTGATGTTCAACTTGCCTTAACTAATGAGGATTATCCACTGACCAATTATGCATATAATGTCGATTCACTTGACCACAATTCGTAAAATTTGATTCATCAGAGAAAAATATCTGTGAAATGAAATAATCATTGACTGCCAGTTGTTCCTGTATCCAGTTGCAACTATTGAAGCGATTTTGAAAATCCTCACCATGCAGTTCTTGATGCAGCGATGCATGAAATGGATGAAATTTGTGTTCATGCAGTATGCGTAGAACAGTTCTTTGAGAAATTCCTGAACCTCGCGCACTTCCTAGAACTAATGTGAGGATTTGCAGAAACTGCAGCTAATACATTCACTGTGTTATTCTCGTTTGTCACAGGCCGCGGTCGGACTCATTCTCTAGGTTTAAAACCTCCAGTTTCAGTAAATAGTTGGACAATACTGCGAATAGTCGTTGCAAAATGAACATTCATATCAGGGAAAAGATTAGCCTACCTTTGTCGAGGTTCTTCAACATTTCTATGAGCCTCAAAGTACAAGGGAATGATATCTACTCTCTCTGCAATCGTTAATATCGTGGAACAATTGAGAAGAGATGCTTACAGTCCGAATCACTGAAGTAAAATGAACAGTATGACCACGGACTGTGACGCATGATCACAGGCTGTGCTTCATTCGATTGTGGGAGGTGTCAGTGATATAACTTTCAAAAGGAGTTGCAATGTGCATTAGAAACAGAGGACATCATTTCGAACATTTGCTTCAATGAAACGCTTACCAGAGGCAAGGGGTCTAACAGTAACCAAGCACCCCGAGATAGTGAGAGGCAAGGGGACTTACAGTAACCAAGCAGCCCGAGATAGTGAGGGACAAGGGGACTTACTGTAATCAAGCACCCTGAAGGGAAAAAATTACTACTACGTCCACGTCGTTGTTCCTGGGTAACGCTTAAAGTAGTCTAAAAATGCAATGCGAGAGGGTTGACGGTGTCACATGATAGCATTTAAAAAAATATCAAAATCTGTGCTTTGATTTTCCTAATCTGATGTGTATTTTTTGAGATATTACCATTTTTCAACAATTTTCATCTCATATTTATTTTTGCCGATTACAGTGCCATCTACCATGAAACGAAAAAAATGTTTCATATCAAAACTACATATTTTTTCACGGAGAATCCAATCTGAAAAAATAGGGGTTCCTATTTAAGATTTCAAAGTTCCCACCCGCTCCTTGGGGGGTGGTGCAGGGGGTCGATCTTTATGTTAATGGATGTCCCTCTTCGAGGAGGCCAACAACTTTTAATGCAACTGTTTTTAATCCGATTTGTATTTTTCCAAATATTACGAAAAACTGTTTTAAGCGCCTCACCCTGTATATTTGTGTATTTATTTAAACCTCAACACAGATATCAGGAGGCAATATTCTTATTAACAATTAACAAAATAAAATTAAAGCCAACGTGTGTTTTAGATCAGTTTTTAACTATCTTTATAAGATATTTCATAGATTAATATTAGAACTCAATATTATTATTGATTTAAGCCCACTACGGAGCGCTTATGACTAGTTCTTCTTCGATGCTCTTTTCCGTTCCCAATATCTCTGGAGCCCTGCTGATAATTTCTCCTTTCTCTCCTGCGAAAGGGGCTTCCGACATTTAGGGACTCTAGGTGGTGGGGTCCAAGACTCTACCATAGCACACAATTTAGAACGATCTTCTACATCAAGGTCAGCAATTCCAGCCAAATCCAAGTCCTTTAGTACGTCATTAAGCCACAAGCTTCCAGTCTTGTAGCTTTTAACCAAGGAGAAAATCTTCTTGGTAAGCCTGTTGCTGTTCATTCGTTGTAGGTGCCCGTAGAACTTTAGCCTCCTACGTCGCATACTGGTATTGGCTGATTCTAACTGTCGATACAGGTCAGAATTAGATTTCAAACGGTAGGTTCCATCTGGGAGCAATCTCGGACCATGGATTTTCCTGAGGATACGTCTTTCGGCTTCCTCCAGCTCATCCACGGTGCCTTTTCTGGTCATCAAGAGGGTCTCTGTGGTATACAGAAACTGCGGTCTGGCAGCAGTTCTGTAGTGACAGATCTTAGCATTCCTCGAAATGCATTTCTTGTTGTACAAATCGTGGGATAGTTGGTATGCTGCGTTGTGTTTGGTACGCCTTGCTAAGATGGAGGTGCCATCTCTACCATTGGGGTGGACCAATTCACCAAGATAACGAAAGCGATTGACTCTTCCAATCCTTCCATGTATGGTCGTCAAAGGGGTTTTTACGTACTGCCAATTCTTAAAATACTTGGTATTATCGTAAGATATCTGTAATCCAGACTTCACCGCTATCTCGTGCAGGGCTTGGACAGCTATACCAGCATCCTTAGAGTTGTTGGCTAAGATTGCAATGTCATCTGCGAAGGCAAGGCACCTGATCTCGATTCTTCGGGTTCCAGCTCCAATGGCAACTGGTTTGATTCCTAGATTCCTCAATGTGCATTCCCAGGTCTTGATGACTTTATCAAGCACCAGATTAAACAGAATGGGCGAGAGGCCATCACCCTGTCGTACTCCGGTTTTGATCTTGAAACTCCGAGATAGTTCTCCTCTGAACTTCACCTCAGAGGTTGTATCCGTGAGAGTCTATTTGATGAGAGTGCTTGTGTTATAATCCACACCTCGTTCTTGGGGTATTGAGAAGAGTGTCTGGTGGTCGATGGAATCATAAGCTTTTGCGAAGTCGACGAAAACCACAGTGATGTTCATATTCCTTACTTGTTTTAGTTGGAGAATGGTTTTCAGATTGAAGACATGCTCGGTACAGGACCTTCCACGCCGAACTCCTCCTTGATATGCACCAATTGTTTGATCACATTGACTTTCTACATTGTCCAGTAAAATCCTGGAGAGCACTTAGTATGCTATTGACAGCAGAGATATCCCCCGGTAGTTGTTGACATAACTGTGATCGCCTTTCTAATGTAAAGGGTGTATGATAGCTGATTTCCAGTCATCAGGGATCCTGCCAGTCTCCCAACATTCGATTAAGATCTGGTGTAGGGCCTCTGCGATCGTATTTCCACCTGCTTTCAGGGCTTCTGCAATGATGCCATCTTCCCCGGGTGCCTTGTAGTTCTTAAGATGGTTGATGGCATTAGCAACTTGCTGCACAGTTGGTGGGTTAGATGGCAGGTGTATCACTGGAGGATCTTCAACAGGCAATCTGTCCGTGGGCTCTTTGCAATTAAGCAATTGTTCAAAGTAGTTTGCCAAAAGTTCCACGTTCTCGCGGTTGCTGGTGACCAGCTCCCCGGCTGTATCTTTAAAGTGAAGGCATTGTGGCTTATACCCAGAGAGTTCCTCTTTGAAGGCCCGATAAAAGTTTCTGGTGTTATACATTTTAAATTCTTCCAACTTTTCCAGTCTTGACATATCGTAAGATCTCTTCACACGTCCTATGGTCTTGCTCGACAGTTTCCTCACCACTGTGAGCTTCTCCCAATTTTCTTGTCGTTTTGTCGAGTTCCACTTCATCCAAGCTGCAGCACGCTCATCAACTTCAAGGTCACATTCAGAATTCCACCATCTATGGCGTCGCTTCCTTCGAGGTTGTCCGAGGTTATTGGTCACTTCGCATATAGTGGACCTTAGGTGGTTCCAGTCTTTCATTTCATTTCATTTTGCATGATGCCAGATTTAAAGCGTTCTTTATCCTCGATAAGGAATTGAGGATCAATCCTTGGTGGAATTATGGTAGAAGGTATCTTTTGTTTAGGTAATAATCTGGTCGTAATTTGTGTGAAGAAATGGTCAGAGTCAACATTCCAACCTTTTCGAACTCTGACATTCATGATCTCTTTCCTACTCTTTACACTGATTGCAACTTGATCGATTTGAAATGATCCCATAGCAGTGTTCGTTGACTGCCAGGTGGTCTGGTATCTTGCCTTTCTAGGAAAAACTGTGGACATGATATTCAATTGATACAACCTACACAGTTCAATTAAGCGTTTGCCGTTGGTATTGGTTCGTCTATGTGCTGCATATGGCCCCAGTATGTCTTGGTACTGTCGTTCTTTCCCCAGTTGAGCATGGAAGTCACCTACCAGGAACTTGACGTGGTGATCGGGGATCTTACTGACCTCGTCTTCTAGCAATTGCCAGAAACTTTGGACCTTTTCAGGGTTCTTCTTGTTGTCATCATTAACTGGAGCGTGTGCATTTACAATAGAGTATCCCTTGTTGCCGCATCTGAGATATAACACGGAGATACGTTCGCTAGCTGATGTGAATCCGATGACAGAATCCATCACATCACGTCTTATTAAAAAGGCTGTTCCAAAAACGCTAGAGCCATGTGTATTCTTAGACGCCGGCTTTCCCTTAATTACTCTAAATTAACCTTCTGATTCAAAAGCCACATCATCAGTAAATCTGGTTTCTTGGACTGCTGTTATTGAAATTTTGTGTTTATTCAGGATATCGGTCAATTGCTTGAGTTTTCCGGTCTTACAAAGAGTTTGAATATTGGTAGTTCCAATTTGTGTGATAGTTTTGGGTCTCAATCGGTTGACGGTATTGGGGAACTCCGACTTTCCCCGCACGATGAGGTCAGGCTCCCCAGAGTCCGAAGGCCTGAATGCGCCACCATTGGTGACGGGAGATTGGATACTCCCTGGGGGTAGTGACATCTGCGTCGTTGTTTATCATCGTATGTGAACTAGTAAAGATATTTACTAGGGGTGAAGACTGAACGCCTTCAAGGTTGGCCACTCCGAATCTTATTCAGGAGCGTTAATTACAATGGGGTCGCCACTCCCAAAGGCATTTTAGAGCTACCGCCAGCAAGTATTCAGGCCACCCCTTACATGGAAAACAGACGCTCTTGCAGCCATCCCTAACATGGGAAACAGACGCTGCTGATGCTTAGTGCACTCACATTATTCCCTGAGTACTGGGCTGCCTCGTCCGCAATCTCCACCGTTCCGAAGTCCATCTTATCCGCTGTAGATTCCGTTGAGGTCTTCATGGTGTATTCTTGGAATACACGGTACGAGAGATTACAATTTTGAATGCTTTTGCATGTTCTTTCCTTCCTCTGTGTCAAACACCAACAGTGATCTTCTATTTTCTCTTTGGTTCCTGTCTCTTATGTCTTCATGAGTCTGTTCTAGATATATATTCTCTGTGTCTCACCTAGCGTCATCTAGCAGCGAATCTCTGAAGCTCTTCAACTCTTCCTCGCGCAAGAGGAATTCCTTCTCCATCTGGCCACCAGATTTTGCTGCCATCGCCAGCTATTATCTCCATGAGCAAGAGAACTACGTCTACTTTTTTACTCACCATGCTGCGCTAGTATCGCCTGTTATCAACTCTTTGAAGACCAGCTCAGCAAGAGATCATTTTTTGTTGTAACATTGGCAATGCTTATATGTTCTCCTTTTGTCTCCTACCCCCCACTCTTTTTCCCTTCCTTCGACCCTCCGTGCTCCGTTGAGCAGGTCTCACTTCGCAATCGGCAGTTGACTCGGTCAGTTAAAGCTCCTCTCGAGCTAGTCTCCTCAAACCAAGAGGCACACTCTCTTCTACGCCATGTTGGCAAGGTAGTTGTCATCTAAGGAACTTCGCCTTCAACATGAAATCAAGATAAGTACCATTTTAAAAGTTTTAACCTCATCTTCATGGTTTTAACTTCCACGTGCTTTTAACGATACTTTTATAGACAGTGTGAAATTATTTATTTTGGGGCAAAAATCATTCTTCGTGGGATTTGCCATGTTGAGCTTTTGCTCGTATAAGCTAATCTTACTAAAAAGAGCTTTTCTTAAGCTATTCAAATGAGAAATCCTCTCACTACGTGGGATATTACCTAATACCCGCTGTCTATAATTCACCAAGCTAGTTCCTCCGTTAGATTTTCTCAACCCCATTTTTCTACTAAGGTCGTTCTGGAACCTTCTAGATTCGGTATTTCATCTACAAGTCCTGCCGTTGAAATTTTCACTCACTTGTGAGTATGCTATTTAAAATTGAAGAATCTCATTCCTGAATTAAAAGCTCAATAGCTAACTTTCTTCCACCGCTGGAACCGCTGGAATGTTCTATGGCACATTTAATTGTAACTCACAACTTTCTCAAGAAATAGACTCTCACCTATATAGTGCAATCAGTTATTTCCATAATTGCAATAATTTTCTTTCTCATAAACTTTAGTGTTTCTATAGTGAACTTTGCATCCATCTTTATAGACTACAGTGATAACCAGTGCTTGCTCCACGTTTCTACCGCGTCGCGATCGTCCGTTTACATTAAATACGGCTATGAACATTGATCCTATATCCCAATGATCTTTCCTCAACCTTCTACTAACAACCCATATTAATAAAATTGTAACTTTTCTATAAGGTGTCACTCACGAAGTGCCCTTCCAACTTTGCTAGTTTAACATTAATTAAATTCTGTATAATTACGTGTGTGATACACGATTCAAATTCACATTGTTCCTTTCCTATAATCAGGGAAAACAATTCTTTAAACTCTTGAGCGAGTCATGTTCAGGTTTCACGAAATGGAAACTGTCCCATTTGGCTAGTGACTCCTACTCAAACTTGGGAAGTCTAGAACCTTCCTTTTAACTTTCTTCAGGTTTCACAGTAAGTGACCTGCCCTTATTTGCATAATAACCAACGTTAATTCTGTATAAATATAAGAAGTTGTAGGAACTTCTATCTTATTCTTCATGTTTTTCTTATTGTTATTTTAAAAGTTTTCACTCTTTCTAGAATATTCTCTCAGGAATTTCTTAAGGTACACTCTTTGTACTCCAATTAACGTTCCAACTTTAATTACTTCATTGGTTATTTGTTTAAATCTTACAAAGATTTTAGTACCAGGTTTAAAACCTTAAGAATTATTATTTGCCTGGAGCAATTTCTAAATGTTATCGGAGGTCTGCGACCCCAAATTGTTAATAAGATTGAAACGTATTTAATTGTTAAATTTATCAACTTCTTTGCATTGTTAAATAAATTAAATATTTGTTTTTGGATTCATCATTTTTCTAATACTACAGTTAGGCAAGATCCTGGCTTTCCTAACTCTTCTTCAGTTCATGCCATCTTTAATACAGAATAAAGCTTTTACTATCTGTCTGGCCAGACCATCACCCTTCCCCATAGTACTTTTATGCATGCTTGGGAGGAAATACACTAAAGCCTTTCTCTGGCAAACCGCCCAAGTCTTAGCTGCGGTTCCAGTCAGCTTCGACCAAGCTCGTACCCACTTAAGGTATCCGAGAACGGATTTGCGGTGGCAACCGCTTCTAAGTGTATTGAAAGCTAAACTTATAAATTTTGTAAGACTCTCCTCCTATTTTTCTATCCTTTTTCTCCAATCCAAAATCTACTTCCTTCTCTTAATCATCTTCCCTTGGTGGGTGGGTTATTCCTTATCCAATAAACTACCCAAAGTTTGGTCCCAGAAACCCGGGAGAGTCCATTTTCTATTTCTATTATTTGTCAAGTGTCATTTGACAATACTCTGCAAATTATTAATATCTGCTTTGGATTTTTCAGCTATAACTACATCATGCAAAGCCTGTGAACGGGAAAGAGGCCGCTCCTGTCTCCTTTGGTGTGTCCTGTTCTTTCTACTCATTTGCTGCTGCCAGCTTGACAGCATCTCCAAGGTTCTACAGTTTCGTGAGTTGTATTTCAATTTATTCTCTTTGTCATGGCTCCCACTGAAAAAGATAAAACTCTCATTGCTAGACGTTCTTCCTATAAAGGGCAACTCACTAGATTCAGAAATTTCGTCAACAAATTAAATCCCGTCGAGTGTGATTTAGACATCCTAACACATCGCCTTAAGTTGTACGAACGGTCTTATGGTTATTATGATCAAATTCAAACCGAGATTGAATCCGCTTGCCCAGAACTTCAATCGGATCGGGACGAGGTCGAACCCTTGTACTTTGAAGGGATTGCCAAGGCCCACCAATTGATTCGCAATATCTCAGAACCGGACACTAGGGTCATCAATCCGGCCCAGTTCGCACCCGCTTCAGTTCACAAGAACAAACCGAAACCGTTACTTCCTAAGATAAGCCTACCGCACTTCTCAGGCAAGGAAGGTGAATGGTATTCTTTTTACGAACTTTACTGTTCACTCATTCATGACAATAATGGAATCCCAGACATTCATAAGTTCTACTTCCTCCGTACCTCTTTAGAATGCGAGGCCTTAGCCTTAGTGGAGTCACTGCCTTTAAGCGCAGACAACTACCACATCGCCTTTAATCTCCTTAAAGAGAGATATGGCAATTTACGTTTGAGTGTAGCTCGCCACATACGCTGTCTTTTCAACTTGCCAGCCGTCAAACCTAATGACGTCACCTCTTTAAGAGACCTCTTAGACTCTATACAGTTAAATGTCAGAGCATTATATCAACTCAAGCAGCCTGTCCAAACATGGGACACCATACTCATTCATCTGGCTACATCAAGATTCGATTTTTCAACTTTAAAGGCTTGGGAAATTGAACTCGCTCGCAAGGAAGAATTTTCCTTCGAACACTTAATCTCGTTTCTTAACAGCCGATGCCAAATCTTTACAGCACTCGCATTTCAGTGCGAAAAGGTCGAAACGAATCATCAGTGTCAAATTTTTGAAAAAAAACTTGCTTCTTCAAAGGGACATCAGCCCCCATCTGTCGAGAACAAGCAAACCCGTTCTTCTTTCAATCATTCAAGAGAACATATCAGGCCGCCCAACAAATCTTTAAAATGCACGCTCTGTAAAAAGCTTCACACATTGTATTTGTGCAAATCCTTTAAAGAATTGTCTGTCGAAGATCGAAGGAAGTTTGTCTTCAATAGCAAACATTGCTTCAATTGCTTGTCACCTAAGCATTCTTCTTCAAACTGTACGTCATCCAATCTCTGTTTTCATTGCAAAAAACCGCATCATTCTTTATTGCACGTTCACGATAAATCGAGGTCATCAGTACCTGCCTCTTCAAGCTCCTTGCAGAGCCTCTCCGAACAAACTAATGCTTCTTCCTGCATTTCTAACGCCGAAACTTCTCACAGTGCGCAAACCCTTTTGACCACTGTACAATTCGAAATCCAAGATAAATTTGGAAATTGGGTTCGAACCCGTGGTCTTCTCGATTCCGCTTCAACTCATAACTTTGTTTCGCAATCATTAATTAAAAAACTAGGTCTTTCGTCATCGCATACTCCCGTCAATGTGACCGGCATTGACAATTTGAAAACTCAAGTCTTGCTGTCTTCAAAATTGAAAATCAGAGACGTTTGCCAAAGAAACACCAATCTTAATTTAAACTGTCTCATTCTTACCAGTATTGGCAAGGACACTCCTAGCAGCTGTATTAATACCTCCTGTTTAAAGATTCCTTCGCACTTAAGGTTAGCTGATCCTCAGTTTAATGCTCGAGGTCCCATTGATGTACTTTTCAGTGCCAATGTTTTTTGGAAGTGCCTTCGCAAACAAACACGCAAGTTATCTTCAACCGTGGTCGCCAGAGACACCGATTTTGGTTGGGTTATTACTGGTGAAATTCAGCATCCCAGTGTTCAAACGAAAGCGCAATGTCATTTCGTTACAGCTGACATAAATCCCATTTCTGAAAAAGAGAACGCTCATGTTTCAGATCTCAATATTTTTGAAAAACACTTGCCGAAACGATGTCTCATCGTGAACAACTACGCTACCTCTGTAAGTTGTTTAAATGGTTTTTCCTTCTTCCCGCACAAGATGGCAATTCAAGTTCGCCTTGCTTTGTGTTATTTCGTTTACCTTCTCATGTCATTTTTATAGCAGGTAATTGCTTAAACTCTTTCTCGAAAACTATCTTCCCCTTGTGTAAAACCATGGCTATCAGTCTCCATCACTTTGCTGTAAGCCATGTTTCACTTCTTTCGTTATTTAGAATGACGGCCACGGCCGGCTCCCTCCCCCTTCCTCACATTTGGAAGCCTCTTTTGAAACCGCTCGAAAATCTGATTTCTCTAACATCTAGAATAACTATTCTTATGCATAACCTCCTTCTCAATGTCCCGGCTTCCCTTCCTATTTCGGAAGAATCAAGCTTTTTTCTCTCAAAAATTGTCGGATTCCGTGATCCTCTCAATTATGCGAAATTGATTTCCTACTCTATTTCATATAGCTTTAAATTGTTTTTTCACGTCCAAGTTACGATTGACTGCATGCCGTCCAACCTGAATATCTGCTTTAAGTTACAGCTGATTCAACTAGTGTTGTTTGTGTACTTTGAACTGCTTGTTTTTCAAACTTGTTTGTATACAAGCCCGAGTAAGGTCAAGTCACTGTTTATTTCCTGTACGCTTGACAAAGTTCAAAGCAAGTTTCTCTTATCTCAACTCTGGCTGATTGCCAACCCTTGTCTAGTGAGTCGCTCCTGCAAGTACAGAAGCCGTTCAACTCATCACCAAAATAAACTTGTTCCGGTTAAGGACTCTTTCAACTATTTATATGCCTTATCTCGTTGTACTATGTGGGTCAAGGTCGCGCTTGCTTTTGTCTTCCACTTACTCACGCTCGTATTCTACAATTGCTTCGATTCTTGTCTCGTAACATCGTCGCATATCCTTTACGCGCTTATGTATTGCACTTGGCTTACATATTTTGCGATCTTATTGTTCATTGATGAACAAACTTGTTTTTTCTCGTCCTTACATTCGATGTGTTTTTGCATTTATACTTGTCACGTCACGTTTCTCGCCGACTTAAGTATTTTTCTTATTAACCCCTTTGATGCTTATTATTACTTAAGGTCATTGTTTATGGCTACTAGGTTGTTACCTATGGCGTTCTTGCTTTCTACTCGCATAGTTTCTTTGTTTATTTGGTATATTCTTGTCCTGAATAGATGTACTTGTTTCTATATGCTTTGTTTAAACTTGTCAATTCTCCTTTCGCATCGTATCGTAATCTTGCTTTATTTCCCTCAGCTTATAGTTATTTTGTGATTGAAGATGTCGTTAACTCTCGCTCATTAACTCCGCTTTCCAATGACCCTGATGACCTGCTTCCACTTACACCTGGTCGCTTCCTTACACGCACTTCTCTCTCTGCCCCTCCTCCTCTTCCCAATTCTTACAGGGATTCCAATCTACCCATCACTTGGCGTAAACTTGAAGCCCTCCGTAATTCTTTTTGGAAGAGATGGAACTTGGAATATTTAACTTCCTTGCAACAGAGGCAGAAGTGGTTTCTTTCCAGTCCCGATATTAAAGTGGGGGACTTGGTCTTAGTTAGGGAAGTTTCTCCCCCCTTAGTCTGGATCTCGGGTAGAGTGACCGAGTGTTACCCTGGAAGAGATGGGAGAGTCAGGGTGGTCAGAGTTTTGACCACTAATGGTCAGATCATAAGACCACTTCTCTTCAATTACTTTATCACTCTTAAATGTTTAATTGCTTATTTGTGCTCTGTTGGTGTTTTCCCCTCCCAGTATGGTGTATTCTTGGAATACACGGTACGAGAGATTACAATTTTGAATGCTTTTGCATGTTCTTTCCTTCCTCTGTGTCAAACACCAACAGTGATCTTCTATTTTCTCTTTGGTTCCTGTCTCTTATGTCTTCATGAGTCTGTTCTAGATATATATTCTCTGTGACTCACCTAGCGTCATCTAGCAGCGAATCTCTGAAGCTCTTCAACTCTTCCTCGCGCAAGAGGAATTCCTTCTCCATCTGGCCACCAGATTTTGCTGCCATCGCCAGCTATTATCTCCATGAGCAAGAGAACTACGTCTACTTTTTTACTCACCATGCTGCGCTAGTATCGCCTGTTATCAACTCTTTGAAGACCAGCTCAGCAAGAGATCATTTTTTGTTGTAACATTGGCAATGCTTATATGTTCTCCTTTTGTCTCCTACCCCCCACTCTTTTTTCCCTTCCTTGGACCCTCCGTGCTCCGTTGAGCAGGTCTCACTTCGCAATCGGCAGTTGACTCGGTCAGTTAAAGCTCCTCTCGAGCTAGTCTCCTCAAACCAAGAGGCACACTCTCTTCTACGCCATGTTGGCAAGGTAGTTGTCATCTAAGGAACTTCGCCTTCAACATGAAATCAAGATAAGTACCATCTTAAAAGTTTTAACCTCATCTTCATGGTTTTAACTTCCACGTGCTTTTAACGATACTTTTATAGACAGTGTGAAATTATTTATTTTGGGGCAAAAATCATTCTTCGTGGGATTTGCCATGTTGAGCTTTTGCTCGTATAAGCTAATCTTACTAAAAAGAGCTTTTCTTAAGCTATTCAAATGAGAAATCCTCTCACTACGTGGGATATTACCTAATACCCGCTGTCTATAATTCACCAAGCTAGTTCCTCCGTTGGATTTTCTCAACCCCATTTTTCTACTAAGGTCGTTCTGGAACCTTCTAGATTCGGTATTTCATCTACAAGTCCTGCCGTTGAAATTTTCACTCACTTGTGAGTATGCTATTTAAAATTGAAGAATCTCATTCCTGAATTAAAAGCTCAATAGCTAACTTTCTTCCACCGCTGGAACCGCTGGAATGTTCTATGGCACATTTAATTGTAACTCACAACTTTCTCAAGAAATAGACTCTCACCTATATAGTGCAATCAGTTATTTCCATAATTGCAATAATTTTCTTTCTCATAAACTTTAGTGTTTCTATAGTGAACTTTGCATCCATCTTTATAGACTACAGTGATAACCAGTGCTTGCTCCACGTTTCTACCGCGTCGCGATCGTCCGTTTACATTAAATACGGCTATGAACATTGATCCTATATCCCAATGATCTTTCCTCAACCTTCTACTAACAACCCATATTAATAAAATTGTAACTTTTCTATAAGGTGTCACTCACGAAGTGCCCTTCCAACTTTGCTAGTTTAACATTAATTAAATTCTGTATAATTATGTGTGTGATACACGATTCAAATTCACATTGTTCCTTTCCTATAATCAGGGAAAACAATTCTTTAAACTCTTGAGCGAGTCATGTTCAGGTTTCACGAAATGGAAACTGTCCCATTTGGCTAGTGACTCCTACTCAAACTTGGGAAGTCTAGAACCTTCCTTTTAACTTTCTTCAGGTTTCACAGTAAGTGACCTGCCCTTATTTGCATAATAACCAACGTTAATTCTGTATAAATATAAGAAGTTGTAGGAACTTCTATCTTATTCTTCATGTTTTTCTTATTGTTATTTTAAAAGTTTTCACTCTTTCTAGAATATTCTCTCAGGAATTTCTTAAGGTACACTCTTTGTACTCCAATTAACGTTCCAACTTTAATTACTTCATTGGTTATTTGTTTAAATCTTACAAAGATTTTAGTACCAGGTTTAAAACCTTAAGAATTATTATTTGCCTGGAGCAATTTCTAAATGTTATCGGAGGTCTGCGACCCCAAATTGTTAATAAGATTGAAACGTATTTAATTGTTAAATTTATCAACTTCTTTGCATTGTTAAATAAATTAAATATTTGTTTTTGGATTCATCATTTTTCTAATACTACAGTTAGGCAAGATCCTGGCTTTCCTAACTCTTCTTCAGTTCATGCCATCTTTAATACAGAATAAAGCTTTTACTATCTGTCTGGCCAGACCATCACCCTTCCCCATAGTACTTTTATGCATGCTTGGGAGGAAATACACTAAAGCCTTTCTCTGGCAAACCGCCCAAGTCTTAGCTGCGGTTCCAGTCAGCTTCGACCAAGCTCGTACCCACTTTAGGTATCCGAGAACGGATTTGCGGTGGCAACCGCTTCTAAGTGTATTGAAAGCTAAACTTATAAATTTTGTAAGACTCTCCTCCTATTTTTCTATCCTTTTTCTCCAATCCAAAATCTACTTCCTTCTCTTAATCATCTTCCCTTGATGGGTGGGTTATTCCTTATCCAATAAACTACCCACTTCACTCGTCACCCTGAGCTGGGACCCTTACCAGATGGTACACAGCGGGTCAGTATGCTCTGGGATTCACATAGGCAGGGGCGCCAATCCCTGGGCAGGGATCCGTACCTGCTACCTGTTAGAACTCAGTATATTTAGTACAAAGGTTAATTTTATGATTAATAATGTTTTAAGTTTGAACTCTTTTCATTGGAAATTCTATTTTCTAGCAAAATACATTTTTAAACATTATTTTATAATATTCTACTTATTGGAATTAATTTCTTCCATGCTTTGATTTAAAAGCTTAAGTGAAATAATAACCACAAAGCTTTGCTCGCAATTACTTTAAATATTTATTTAAAGCAACACCGCTGAAGAAGGCCGAAACTGGTACGTTTTATTATTGACAGTAATTTATATTAATTTAATTATCATTGAATAAGGCGTAATAAATTTATTAAATACCAATTGGTATTCATTTACTGTAGAATAGCATAATATATTGTCACTTCTTGCGTTGATTATTTAAACATGTTGATGCTCATTTTCATGACGAATCATCAAAATAATATCGCAGCTTAGTTTACTAAGCTCCCACCTCCCCTTGCTTATCTAAACAATGTAAATTCAACCCATTTTGAAAACCTATTTTCTTGGAAGCTAACAGGTAGCTAACAGTTTCTAGCAATGAGTAAAATCACTCAGAGAGCACACTGGACCCCAGAGAATAATATAATTGTTGATAAGAGTTTAATTAGAAAAAAGGATTAAATTTTAAGGAATTGTAAGAAGCATGAAAGCAATTTTTATATTTGAAATCCAAAGAGAATATTCCAAATTTTTTAGGTTCAAGGTCAATATACAAGGATATTACACATGCACAAAAAGTTTTACTTGGCTAGGTTAAAAACTGTCTGAGTAAATGTAAGTTTTCAGAAAACAGCTATTTAAGGAACATTGTCATTATAGTGTTTGAAGCCATTTTCGGTGTTACCTTAGTAAACGAAGTTTGATCCTTTTCAGTCGGTCAACACGATTGTACCCAATTGTGATGGGTTATTCCCTAATCCTGTTTCGATCGAAACTAGTCATCAAATTGTAGTCTATTTATTAATCTCATGTATATTTTTAACAGAATTAGGGAATCACCCATTACAATTGGTTACGAGAGTGTTGACGGACTGAAAATCATCAAACTTCGTTTAAAGATACATTTGTCTAAATATGAGACTAAAATCTAAACTTAGTTACCTAGAAGAGACCTGCTCCATGAGATGGGTCTTCTGTGGCTTCCAGCCTGTCCTCAAGCCTCTTTCTGACAGTTCTTGATGTCATTCTCCCTTTCTTAGCAATAGCTGACATTGGTTTTTCTGCTTGTACAAGTCTTTGGGAATCCATCTCCTGAAGAATATTGATCGTTCCTTTGCCTGGACTAAAACCTCATTTTTTTATAACCCAGCATTTGCCTATATTTCTACAATTGAATGTCAACACAGCATCATGGACTCCTATTCACAATGTGTGTATACCAACAAACACATTTTTAGGTATGCGGTTCCAAATAATGTTGTGGAAACTTTCATTTGGATTTGGCGTCTGACTATGAAGGTACTTTTTGAGGAGCTCAGGATTAGCTAAGTCTCTGAAAATAGGCTTAATAGTTTCTAGAACTGTGATAGCCACTACAAAACGACCAAGGAAAACATTCCCTAAGGTTTTAAACATAGGAAAGTAGTCAGTACAGAGTCGCGTAACAAAACGTTGGAGTGGCTGTACATCATTCCTTACTTGTAAATGGCCTTTAAATGCCCTAATATATACCTGTTATGTAAAACAATCGCATGATGTAGAGCACATTTTCAACTATGAAAATTCCCAGAAAGACAAAAAATCGATTTTTGACCCCATTCCTTGGGTGGATAGACTACCGGTGTCTTTCCTTCTTTTCGTAGATAGTAATTGTAACAGCTACATGAACCCTCACACGTCATCTCTCTCGGAGCGGGGCCGATAGCCTAGATGTTAGGCCCCTTAAAACAACAATTATCATCATCATCATCTCTCGGAGCGAGCGAGGTTGCTCTCATGTGAGAAGAGCCCTGATATAGTTTACCTATGTGCAGCATATAACCGTGCTTATTGATTGTGCGTGCTCTTCACACTGCTGTTGGCACTAAATGAACATTAATTTTCTGATTGGCTATAAATTAATGGCATTAGTAAGTTAATTGTTGTTTACTGATTTCAACAACAATTGATTTACAACCCATTTGTTCCACAATTAAATTAGGGACTATTTAGTGTCTTACGCGTTAGGAGTGGCCAACTGCAAAGTAAGTTTTATGACCCCTGGTTCCTAGTTAACACTTGCTGGACATTTGGGGGAGGCCTACACGAGTATGCCTGATTGTACGAGGCAGACGTGTTTCCCGAACATAGCTATCGTCCCCAATAATAGCCTACTTTCGAAAATTTGCAAAATAGTATTCAAATAACGCTGCCATCCTAACATACATAAGAATGTAGCCTCTCATGTGTTCGATGCCTAAATTAAATGCCAACTAAACTAAATGTCGGGAAACCATCAAACTTTGCAAAATCAAACCACCTTATATGAAGTGTTAGTTGCCCAAACTACACGGTCATCAGCTTCATAATATCAAAATTGTGACCATGCGATTTAATCGAACATAATAATAATAATAATAGATAATAATGCTATTGGTTTTACGTCCATGTTAACTACCGTAGCTTTTAGAGATGCAGGTGTGCCGGAACTTTGGCCCTAAGGGGATCTTGAAGGTGCCAGTGAATTTACTGATACGACTCCCTCGCATTTGTGCAGCCTCAAATGACAACTGAATGCGCCAAGATTCGATTTTAAACCTTGCGATCAGCAGATGTGAATGTTACCGCTGTGCCATGCAGCCAGTACATTATTATCAGCATCCCATTCTCTAATGATTTATACTTCACAATACTTGGCATATAGAGAGTTTTATGTAAGAAACCTATGCTGACCAAGTGATAACGTCTTCAGATTACATATCACGCATAGTTGCCATATATAAATAATAGAATATAAAATAAATAATTCAATAATATAGAGTTACAATAATGAAAATTGCACTAAAGTAGAACCATGTAAGTAATTCTTTATGTCCAAGGCAAAAGAGGAGCGACTCAATACTTTCAAGATGGTGGCTGGGCACACTATTAAAACATTAAAATGAATAACTCAGATCGTATTTGCCTCTTGCAAATATGAGTTATTAAATTGGTGGCGTCTAGTAGCTAAGTTCTGAACTAGTAGTCGTTGACGGTGGCGTTTGGCGGCAAAAGTAGGAAGTATTTGAAAAATTCAAAGTTGCAGTCCTTACTTGAATTAAAAAAATAGATACACACACTAATACACACTAATTAACACCGGTTATCAGACAGATTCTACACACACCCAAAGTACACGGGGCTACATGAACGCGTTGTCGCAGCCCCTAAACTGAGGAACCAACCAAAACAACCAAAGTCGATAACCCAACACCTATTAGAGCTATAATGATGAAACTTAGCAATATGGTAGTGCCGTATAAGTAGCCTACTATGGCTTGAAATAGCCTATTAAGCTCAAGACAAGAGTTCAAGCGAGTCCTTACTTTCAAGACAGTGGCTGTGCGCACTATTTTCAGGTAGTAGTGCTGTATAAGGCATCAAATCAGTGAATTCACTTATTCAAGGTATCACTGTGAGACACAGTAGATTTCCAATCCTTGCTCTTTTAACATATCAACCATACGGTTGCGTATTGCCTGGCTCAGTGCGCAAACTGCGCATGACATTAATAGTTGAGCTGCCCAATTCTAAGAAATTATGCTGCATATGAGGGAATCTATTTAAAATAATAGAGTGCCCGTACGACATGAGACGATAGTCCCATGCCATGAACTCATTAGAATTTAGAGCATAGAACATGAGGCTATGTAGGTGTTCAGATATCGTCCCCAAAAATTCATTGGGTGATAGTAACAGGCCTTCTCTTCAAAGAATTCAGACCCTACTACCGGTAGGGAACCCTGAAGAAAGGGACTAAGAAGGTCTAGCCTGTGAAGTGGAGCTGAGGGACAGACGAAGAGGCCATGTGCCCACGAGGTAGAACAAGATACGAAATAAAAAGAAAGGTATATTATCTTCATAACATAAGAGAACAATGACGAGAAAAACACTCAGCCTAACGTGAAGGTTCCCGGGAGGAAAATTAACTGAAACCCCAGATTTTAGATGAACACAATAATAATAATGATATTGGTTTAACGTCCCTTTTAACTATGCCTTTTAGAGACGCCGGGGTGCCGGAATTTGGCCCCGAAGGGGATCTTTAACGTGCCAATAAATCTACTGACACGGCTCCTTCGCATTTGCGGACCCTCAAATGTCAGCTGACTGCGCCAGGAAACGAACCTGTAACCTTTGGCCCAGCATGAACACAATAAGTATAGTAGTAAGTAGTAAGGCCCCTCGATACAGGGGTGAATTATCACAACGTGAAAGTAATTAGGAACTGATCACAATCAGTCAAGAACCACACACGTGGTCCGAGTTACAAGGTACCAAAAATAGAAAAAAGAACGTTAATAGTACATTATGCAACGAGCCTATAATGGTAATAATTAATGTACCAATTTTGCAAATCGGTACATGTTCATCTTATCTTCGAGACGCAGCGGGAGGTCCAGGTCTGACCAGATTATCACGAGAGCATACACCAGGGCCTTTCTGAGAATTCCATTCACCAAGTTGACACCTGGCTACTGCTGAAATGGGTTCGCCTAGCCCTTTCCGACATGATTTGTGCCCTTGTGTGTGCGGTCACCTAAAGGTTTATAATAAATGGAAAAGAGGGATAAGTCAAGCTTTGATCCGTGAACTTTTGAAAGGTGAACAATTCCTGTCAGCTGCATTCGCCAAGTTTTTATTCTGAGAAAGATCTTACAAAGGACATTCTGTAACACCTCGACTCCTAGAAGGTTTCTACGCAGTAACCTGTATGGGGTGATATTCTATAGTACCCACTCAAGACCTTGAACCCTGGCTTTGTGCAACTAGTCGCAGTTGGTGCTACTGGAGGTTTGTGGTGGGGATAGGCTGATATACAAGGGTGGAATCGGTGACTCAAAACAAGAGGACGAGAGGAACAGTGTGTGAGGAAGTTTGGTGACAGAAAGACTCTTGAGCACTTGCCTCCGGGGAAAACGTATGTGCAGTTTTCCCCGGAGGGTTCGAAGACAGCAGGTGGTACTATCATGATTTAATTACTAAGGGGCATAACCAAGGACGATCAATACAAACATTGACTGCTAAATTTTGTAACGTCATTTTAAGGCCGCGTGTCGGCGGGCCGTAAGATTAACTAGATAAGTCTATTTTAGCACTTTTAGTATGTAATCTTTTGGAGGGTCTAGTAAGGATTTAACTTTGGTCAGATAGGCTTCAGAAGACAGTCATTGCTGGCCTCTGAAGTTTCTCAGACGTTTTCGTTCGCTAAGGAACGCGTAAGTTGCTTATGTAACATTGTTTCAGAAGTGACGTGGAGTCTAACTTCATGTTGTTATTCCTTTAGTTTTGTCGTCAGGGGAATCTTTCAAATCAAATTCATTTCTTCCACAAATGTAGATGTGTGTAATCTTGCCAACCGGGCAAGTGTCTGGTTTGATTAGGTTAAGTGATTCATTGGTGTTTAATTAGAACATATTTGTCAGTTAATTAAGTGGTGGAAGACGTGTCTCTTGTAATTAATCAAATTCATTTCTACCACAAATGTAGATGTGTGTAATCTTGCCAACCGGGCAAGTGTCTGGTTTGATTAGGTTAAGTGATTCATTGGTGTTTAATTAGAACATATTTGTCAGTTAGTTAATTAAGTGGTGGAAGACGTGTCTCTTGTAATTGTTTTATTTTACCGCTCAATACATGTTAGCTTATTTCGATTTGTCATATTATTTATTGCATGAAGTCACTAGGAAGATTATTCCCCTTTTCATTTTTCATCTTTGGCAGGGTCAATTTAATACGGCCTGCTGAGGTACGCATCCAGCGCTCCGCTCAACAAGCTGGTCTTGACATTGGTTTCGTCCCGCCTAATCTCTTTTCCTAAATCAAATGAGGGTGTTCTTGAAAACCAAGCAAATCGGAACATTCGCTCCTAGGTTTTTTTGCTGTGAACTCAGCTGACCTAGCGAGTAATTAAATTAGGCCTTTCCTGTGTTCATTATTATTAATTCTGGGTGTGGTAATGTCATGTGATCATTTATTTTGATATGCTAATATTAATATTATTATCATTTTGGCTAATAAACGGGGTAAGGGGGGATGAGGCTGACTGTTACAATGGTAGCAGAGCGTGGTTTTGCTCTGTGATCTTGCCATTAGTAAACAATCCTTCCTATTGACTGATTGCAGTAATTAATTAAATTCAGTAACTTAATTAATGTAGATTGGGCCCTCCATACTACTAATCTTTTCTCCAATAGGTAGGCTAGTAATTAGAGCAGAACCTAATACATGTTGTGATTTGATTTCATGTAAAATAACCGCTGTGTACACCGAAGACCAAATGAACAATTCTGTCGTCAGCTGTAAGACGAGCAGATAGCCGAAAGTCTGCCGAAAGTGGCGATCACGTGCGCTGGACGAAATCAGGACTGACGGGAGAGTAATGGCCGTGCTGCGTTGCCAGATTGACGAGTAGACCGGCTGAAGGAATTTCACACGTGGTGAGTTTTGATATGCTGTTTGTATGGTTTTGGGGTGGTTGTAAATTCATTCTGTTCTTGTAGGAACTAGTCCAGCTCAATTTTACTGCACCTGTGTTAAATCTACACCTCGGGAAGTGTTGTTTTGACTAAATTGTGTCACGTGTTTGAAATAATAAAATGTTTGTCTGGTTGGAAGTAGTGTTGGTAAAATTTAAATTAGTGACGTTTTAAATTCTCTTGAAAATAGGCTGAAATTGATAAACTTGTATTTCCAGTAAGAATAACTTAGTGTCTGTTTTGATGTGCGTTTAGTACACGCCTGTTGAATCACGTAGTGATTTTGAACCATCATGGCAGACGTCTGTGACAAGTTATTATTTTATACAACTGATGTCAGTGAAAATGTGAATTGCGTGTGTGGATTTATCATCAGCAGGTTCCTTGGGGTAAATCTGTAATTATTCTTAATAATTGTTAGTGATGTAGGGCTGAAATTCTGCGATTCGCTGTGCATAATACGTGTGAGGTATAATTGGTAGTGATCAGCTGTTCGTTAGGCCAAACATTTCATGTTTTGTTGTCATTTCTTTAGCTGGGGGTTAATTATTTCGCTGTTGGTAGTTCTGTCAAATTAAATTGGACCGTGAGAGTATTAAAATTTGGTATTGTCAACTTGTTCTGCGTTAAATTAATTCTGGAAAATGGTCGAATTGCTGTCTATATGTACGTTCGGTAATTGTGTTTTGAATGATGTTAAGTGTCGAATTGCGTGTGTGCTAATTCAGTATAAATGAATCAGGTGAGTGTTTATGTATGTATGATTTATGTTTAAGTTTGCTTAGTAATTAGGGGGAGAGTAAATAGTCTTGTTGTGACATGGGGATTTTAAGGTTAGATTGTCATCTAAATTGGTCAAGTATTAAATGGCTTTAATATTTAGTATCTTAGTGTGTTTTTCGTTGAGTGACTTACTAAGTGGGATATTTCTGGGAGGCAGTCACCTTCACGTCGCATCTCATTTAGGGTGTAAATAAATATTTTCCCCCGATTCGTGTCTTTCGTTTTAGGACGTTTTTTCTACGATGTAAGGAGAACTGTGATTTCAGGGCTACAACTTTGGGTTGTTTTATCAGGTCCTCACGTGAGTTGATACTCCGTTGGCGTTATAGTGTCTTGACGATCTGAATACTAACATACTGATGTAAATGGGGAATTTAGAGTTGGTCAGGGAAGGGAGCACGTATGTCTGGTGGAGGTATGAATGTATTTCTGTGGTTGATTGTGTTCAGGATGAAAGAGTGTGTGTGATGCGATTTTTATTGCTGCCCTGACTAGGAATCGAACTGGTGTTCTTGGGTGGTCAAAATTGTATTTATTTTCTTCTGTAATCTTTCAGTTTTTTTTAATCCTGCTGATTGAATGAAAGTCATGTGTGAATGAATTGATGTAGGTTGCAATTTGAATTTGGGTGGGAGTAATTGAGGCCTAATTGCCAGTAACGTAAGATGGATTATTATTAATTTTATATTAGTTGTATTAGTTGCATTTTGAAAATGGACCTATTATGCAGATGTGCTTCGTATGGGGATCTACTGTCAGGAGTCCATTTAATTTGGGGTGTGAGTACCATCTTGATTGGGCCCGGGCAGGGTGTATATAGTATTTGCCCGAGTCGAGTGACTATAGGTATGGGACTTCGTTATCTCGGTGATAGGCGAATTTCTTTTTGGGGTATTTAGAGGCCACTCGTCCAGTTTGTATGGAGAGTCGAGCCACAATTGTTGAGCTGTCGGTAAGTGTTTCTATACCATAGGGTATTTTGTGTTCATGATATCTGTACGATTGCTAATTTGCATAATTGAATGTAATGGGTTATTGTAGTGGGTGGTAAAATCTTATAATGAGATGTTTGAGAAGGATGTGTGATGGATGATGGATGAATGTTAGGAACTGGAGTCCTGTGTTCGAGTTCCAGTGATGAAGTTGCTAGCTCTGGGAATACTTGTTGATTTTTGGTATATAAAAAAAAAATATTTGGTAGTTCGGTTGGTGAAAGTTTTCCTTTAGGGAGATATCCTGCGGTGGCATGCTGAGCTATCGTTGTATGTCAGCTGCTGTGTTCACTAGTCTGATTTTGAGATTTTTGGGAGGTTGCAATGCTTCGTTTGCGATGGCATTGAAATAGGCTGGTTCGTTAGTTATTAATAACTTGCAGTTTCTTGCTGTTAGGCGGCTAGGTTTTTCTATTGTGGTCGCATTTCTGAAGGGTTGTAGGTTCGTGAGATTTCATGTAGACTCCCGTTAGCTTGGGTGTGTTCACTTCACAATCAGCTGTTGTAGGCGTTCATGCATATTTTGATATTTTGATTCTGGAGTTTTCGCTTGAGGGTGCTTCAGTGCATTAGTTGGTTAGTTATTTATAACTTGCAGCCTTGATCTGTTAGACCGCTAGGGTCTCTGTTGTAGTCTCTACTCTGAAAAGTTCTGGGTTCATTAAAATTTCGTGCAGCCCCATCACCTTGGGTGTGTGTGAGTTAGGCTGTTGCCACCGGATGTTCTGATCGATTGTGAGCCTTAGTGACAGTCAGTGTCCTGGGTAGTTACTGGAGTAATCATCTTTGGTGGTAAAAATAATTTAAATTCTCTGAGTAATAGGGTGTTGATAGCTTGGCAGTTTTTTTTTGGGTGCGAGGTTCCAATGTGGTTAGGTGTGAGCTGGATTTATGGATTTATTTTGAAGATATTAATTGCTTCGTGCCTTTTGAGATGTAACAATCGTCACTTCTGTGATTTGTAATTCTGAATAAATTAGTTTTGATATTCTGGGAGAAATTTTATTGGCGTTAGCAGTTGGTGAGATACAGACACGTGTTGTTAGTCGAGGAGGTTGTGAATTTTGAGATTTTAAGTAGCTTCGTGAAGTTAATGTTTTGGGAACGTATGATGACAGTGGTGCGTTGATGCATCTTGGGTTCGATTTGAGTGTGGTCATAAGGTGTCACCCGGGATTTGAATGGTGAACTTTAATGGAAGATGACACACGTTGTTAGTTAGAGACGTCTGTAGTCTGTGGTAACGCCACTTAGAGAAATTTTCGGGGTTGTGATTGTCTGTGTTGTGTGATTGGAAGGTGAACCACGTGCACTAGGGTGTGTGTGACGTTTGGTGGGTGCCCTACCTTGTGTCGAATGTGTATTTATGTTTTGGTAATGTGTTGTACTGTCATCTTCTGAGGCGGCCATGCCTTTGTAGGGGAAGATGTTAATTACCCTCTGTGGGGTCGTGAGTTGATCCAGAGGGGGAGCTCAGGTACCGAGCTGATTTTGTCGTGATGGCCAGGGTTTGGTGGCGCAAGAGTGATGTTCCTCCCGGTGTCATAAGGGAGAGGACCTGTCATGTGAAGGACAGGGCGGTGTTTGTTTGTGTAGTGTGTGAATGACAGTGCATACTGTTTTAATAATTCACGTCAGGTTATGAACTGCAGTCCTCGTGCTGTTTTCCTGGTTCGCTAGTTGTCCTATGGAATTTAGGGTTATTTATGTTTTGTGTTGTCGCCGGGAACAAGTGCCCGTAGGCAGTTATGGAGTGGGAGACGTTGTGTTGTCGCCGGGAACAAGTGCCCGTAGGCAGTTATGGAGTGGGAGACGTTGTGTTGTCGCCGGGAACAGAGCCCGTAGGCAGTTATGGAGTGGGAGACGTTGTGTTGTCACCGGGAACAGTGCCCGTTGGCAGATATGGAGTGGGAGAAATATCGGGGTGACAGCCCGATGGAATTAAGGGCATTCTTATTATTAAAGTGTGAATGTGTGAATTATGTGGGTGACGTGGTTTTTTTTCCTTATTTTATTTGTCTTGCTGCTAGTATGCTTGTGTGATAGGATGTTGTGGTCTCTGTTCCTGCTGTCCTTTGAGGGCAGTGTGGGTCAGGAACATGTAAAATTGAGCAAGACATGTAATTTGTGTTTGTGTGCATATCAAAACGAGCTCTGTGTGATGCTTTCAGTGCGGTAGGTAATTTTGTAAGGTATTTAACTTGAGCAATACCACGGGCGGTATAGTAAATGTAGTTTTGATGGAATGCCCCGTGCGGCATGTTAATGTAATTGTCATTGTGAATTTTGAAAATAGTTGCGTGCTGTCCTGATTTCGTGAAGTCGCAGAAAAATGGTCCTTCGGTTTTGTTAAAGTAAATTCATTTTGAAACATTGTTTAAAAATTTTGGTGGGCAAGTTTGTAGGTGCCTTTGATTTGCATATTCTAAAGAAAAAATTCTGGGTTCTGTACACCTTAGTTAAATTTTAGTTATTCTTGCTAAGTATTGTAGTGAACTTTCAATTAAGCTTGTTAACGTCAGTCATATCGTATAGTTGGTTGCCCCTTTCGTGTGATTTTAATACTTCAGTGGACCTTTAATTATGCCCTGAACACTATCTCCTTGCGTAGAACCTTGTTTGAAGCCTCAAGTATCCCTTGTGACATGAAAGACTCTTAAGTGAACTTCGATGGCACACTAATGCTTCGAGTGATGTTTTTTTTATCCTTCCTGGGATAACTTCAGCTGTTATGGGCTGGTTGGCTGGCCTGGAACGATTGTTCCCTCTAAGGGAACTGTATTTGGACCATACGCTGCTGTTCTGATGTGTGTTTCAGTGGTCACTATGTGGGACGTGTGCCACCAATCTGGGCCCAGTTTGGAGGTACCATCTAGGTCCCATGGCATCATTTTACCCGAAGAGATCTACTTCAAGGTCCGCTGGCGGGGATTGGAGTAGCCTCTTCAGCTGCCAAGAGACCAGCTGGACACCATCACCCTGTTCATCATCCCCCCATCGTCTTCCTTTGGAGGAGGAGGATGTACCAATTTTGCAAATCGGTACATGTTCATCTTATCTTCGAGACGCAGCGGGAGGTCCAGGTCTGACCAGATTATCACGAGAGCATACACCAGGGCCTTTCTGAGAATTCCATTCACCAAGTTGACACCTGGCTACTGCTGAAATGGGTTCGCCTAGCCCTTTCCGACATGATTTGTGCCCTTGTGTGTGCGGTCACCTAAAGGTTTATAATAAATGGAAAAGAGGGATAAGTCAAGCTTTGATCCGTGAACTTTTGAAAGGTGAACAATTCCTGTCAGCTGCATTCGCCAAGTTTTTATTCTGAGAAAGATCTTACAAAGGACATTCTGTAACACCTCGACTCCTAGAAGGTTTCTACGCAGTAACCTGTATGGGGTGATATTCTATAGTACCCACTCAAGACCTTGAACCCTGGCTTTTGTGCAACTAGTCGCAGTTGGTGCTACTGGAGGTTTGTGGTGGGGATAGGCTGATATACAAGGGTGGAATCGGTGACTCAAAACAAGAGGACGAGAGGAACAGTGTGTGAGGAAGTTTGGTGACAGAAAGACTCTTGAGCACTTGCCTCCGGGGAAAACGTATGTGCAGTTTTCCCCGGAGGGTTCGAAGACAGCAGGTGGTACTATCATGATTTAATTACTAAGGGGCATAACCAAGGACGATCAATACAAACATTGACTGCTAAATTTTGTAACGTCATTTTAAGGCCGCGTGTCGGCGGGCCGTAAGATTAACTAGATAAGTCTATTTTAGCACTTTTAGTATGTAATCTTTTGGAGGGTCTAGTAAGGATTTAACTTTGGTCAGATAGGCTTCAGAAGACAGTCATTGCTGGCCTCTGAAGTTTCTCAGACGTTTTCGTTCGCTAAGGAACGCGTAAGTTGCTTATGTAACATTGTTTCAGAAGTGACGTGGAGTCTAACTTCATGTTGTTATTCCTTTAGTTTTGTCGTCAGGGGAATCTTTCAAATCAAATTCATTTCTTCCACAAATGTAGATGTGTGTAATCTTGCCAACCGGGCAAGTGTCTGGTTTGATTAGGTTAAGTGATTCATTGGTGTTTAATTAGAACATATTTGTCAGTTAATTAAGTGGTGGAAGACGTGTCTCTTGTAATTAATCAAATTCATTTCTACCACAAATGTAGATGTGTGTAATCTTGCCAACCGGGCAAGTGTCTGGTTTGATTAGGTTAAGTGATTCATTGGTGTTTAATTAGAACATATTTGTCAGTTAGTTAATTAAGTGGTGGAAGACGTGTCTCTTGTAATTGTTTTATTTTACCGCTCAATACATGTTAGCTTATTTCGATTTGTCATATTATTTATTGCATGAAGTCACTAGGAAGATTATTCCCCTTTTCATTTTTCATCTTTGGCAGGGTCAATTTAATACGGCCTGCTGAGGTACGCATCCAGCGCTCCGCTCAACAAGCTGGTCTTGACATTGGTTTCGTCCCGCCTAATCTCTTTTCCTAAATCAAATGAGGGTGTTCTTGAAAACCAAGCAAATCGGAACATTCGCTCCTAGGTTTTTTTTGCTGTGAACTCAGCTGACCTAGCGAGTAATTAAATTAGGCCTTTCCTGTGTTCATTATTATTAATTCTGGGTGTGGTAATGTCATGTGATCATTTATTTTGATATGCTAATATTAATATTATTATCATTTTGGCTAATAAACGGGGTAAGGGGGGATGAGGCTGACTGTTACAATTAAGACACGAGTATGTTTATAAAACGAGCGTAAGCGAGTGTTATAATTTCCATACGAGTGTCTTAATTACCATTATAGGCGAGTTGCATACGACTGTTTATGTTCGACGATAATTATAACTTTATTGTATGTTTGAACATAAATATTCATAAATATATGTGGGATTCAGTTAGTGAACAGGGCATGCTGGCTTTGCTGACTGAACAGAGCGCATGCGTGGGTCAAGGCACTCCAGACGCAGAGACCATTCACTTCGCTTGTTAACCCAGAACACCTATTGTTTACAGCGGATTTTGAGCGCATGCGCGAAGGTATCCTTTCCTAATTGGTCACACAACTGTTTCTTGAGCTCTGATTGGTGGGAAAAACTGTTTCATAATGAAAAATAGTGTTATAATGAGGCTCATTATGCTACAGTTTTCGGACACATAATAGTCCGGGTCGAACATAAATAATAATAAAAACTTATCCGGACAAGTAAATAAGAAGGTGAATTAACATAAGACACGAGGTCGAAAGAAATATTGCAATAACTACAGTAGTACAAGGCAATTGAAAAGTGGGAGCGCCTCTCCAAGAAGCAACCGCTCCGTACGAGTGATGAAGTATTACTTAAGCAATGGTGGGCGAAGCCGAGTTACAACCAGAAAATATCCCCCCACCCCCCAAATAATCAAAGGTCATAAAATAATTATTTACCCTTTCCGAAAGTGAAACTAAATAATAAACAAATTGTAATTACATAAAATAAATTAAAATAAAGCACTCCTAACCTTTGAAATTAAACGATGGTGCCATATAAAATGGATTGTGCATTCGACCTAGAGCACGATGCCGCGGGCAAGACTGGGAAAGGTGACGCAATTAAAACAACAGCAATTTACGTTACGACAAATCAGGGCAGACCAAGAAGAGAAGAAACAAACCAAATGACTTGGTCAAAGCAAGTAATAAAATAAATATCCCAGGTCACCGGGCTGGGTGAGCACACAATCGAAATGAGAGTCCATTAGACACAATATAGGCACACCACGCTCGTGCTAAAAAACTACATAAAAGAAAAAAATATGTTTGAAAGTCTTCTTCAAGTTAGTGTCCGCAGATAATAATAATAATTATAATAATGCAATGGCACTGTAGTATTGATAGTGCTCTTTACCTTAAGGTTTCTTAGTCTTCGGAGACCTAGCGATATGTCTGCCTTGTTTCAGACACAAGTTAGAATGGGCGAGATACTCGCAATGTCCAACGTCCTGGCAGGAAAGAGAACGCTGAGTCATGGTAGATTGTCAGGTTTTCCAACTTGAGATGAAGGTTCCAACAAGGCATCCAAGGGATACAGAATAGGAAATAAAATACACAATAGTAGCACACCTTATGTCACTAGACACTGTTGTTACGTCAAGTCAGCATTTTAAAATGTTCTCGAAGCTCTGCTGCGTAGTGGCTTGGTTTCCTCGCACAAACCATAGCTTGCCAAGCGGGACGCCCAAACTCGACCGAGTTCAGTAAGAAGAAGTTTGTAGTTTCACGTGACCGTTAATCTCGCCATCATGAGCCACGGGACCTCCTTTTTAAGTGGAATCCGAACTACAGGACATGGCATTTCACATTGAAAATCTCACATGCATTGACTGGGAATCGAACCCGCTCCACTGAGGCCAATAGCTTGACCGCTGCACCACCACGCCCGACCTGAGTTCAGGCTCCAGGGTTGTCCAAGTGGAGGCTCCATGCAAAGAAGGGCACGGGGTTCGTGCCTTGATAATGAAATAAAAGCAGGATGACGGTCCACCCGTTACAGTAGGCATGGGTAAAGTGGTATTCGATGCTGTATGTTGGGGAATAAATTCAGGATAATAACCGAGGAGTGAAAATGAAATGGAAACATTTATTTGCTTGTTGTTCCCAGTGCAAGTGCTTTATAGCTCTTTGTTTGGGGACCCTTTTATTACGGTAATAAAATGGACTACTCTTCCCTTTCTTATGTTCAGCGTTTGACGATAATGATTTGACAAAGGAATGAGTCGAATGTTCACGTTAGTAATCGACGACTAAGCGTCATCTTATACTCAGCAGATGATTGACGTCACTGCTACAAACTCACAACCCCCCTCCCAGTGTAGCTGTCTGTTAGGTAGTCGGCACGAAGGCTGGTTGGATCTTCAAAAAGTACCGCCGTTAGGTTATATGGGTAGATACCCACCAAAACCCAAGGCAGACCTATAATGAGACGTACTATAGAAGCTCGAGTTAGCCGGGAAGGCGCTGCGCAGAACACAACGCTACCATTACATCCCACCAATCACAGTCAGTCTGTCTTGAGAATCTGAGCTAGTGTGTTGTCAGGAAAGCGTAGTGATTATATCGGAATATTTAAACATCCAGAGGAAGCGATTGTGTCTGGCTGCGTGGCTCAGGGGTAACCTTCTCGCTTGCTGAGCCCAAGGTTGCAGGTTCGAAACCTGGCGCAGTCAGCTGGCATTTGAGGGTGCGCAAATGCGAGGGAGCCGTGTCAGTAGATTTACTGGCACGTTAAAGATCCCCTTCGGGGCAAAATTCCGGCACCCCGGCGTCTCTAAAAGCCAGTGTAGTTAAAAGGGACGTAAAACCAATAACATTATTATTATTAGGAAGCGATTGTGTACATTTTGAGTGCTATGGAGGCAGAGGGAAGTAAACGACAGGTTGTGCAACAGCAAGCCCGAGAAATAGTTTACAAAGTGCAGGAATACTTTAAAGTGTAAAGCAGCGTGAGAGAGACTGCTCGATGAGCTAAGCGACGGTGTTGTCACACCGCAGGAACTCTTGACAGCAGCTTGCGGTGTGGGGACTCGGACCTGGTGGACCTGTTGCAACAGTGGGCATATATCTCTGTCTCTCTATGCGCAAATCTCAGAGAGCCAGCCGCCTTTCCGGCTGACGCGAGCTTAGGCAAGAGAGCGAGGTAGTTTGCCATTACTTTCCTCACTGAGTCAGTATAACAGTACTAACCCTATGAGTAGAACCTTTCACAGCATCCACATGCACACTCCCTCCAGGCTAATACCAGGATAATACCTTAATTCAAGTTCCGGGGCACCTGCCCCTTTCCTGACCCTGAAATTTCAGTTACACACACAACTACAGTCACCACAGAAACGCAGGGATGCTGATCATGATGTACCTAAGCCCCTACAATGAAGAAACAACAGAAAGAGTCCTGGAGCGAAGTTCTGGTGTGCTCCAGCTCTACTACACTACTGACTTGGCGCAATATTAAAGAGTGCCACTGGAAATATGACCTCGATGTTCCGTCTCTCATAACAGCAATAACCAATGTAATAAAGAGAACCACTATATTTACTTTCTGTTGTACATGACTTCCATTCTAGCAAACGTTTCAGTTTCGGCAGTCGCCATTCAGCGAATTCTGGTAGCCTAAACGTCTAGAAAAAACTACTTCAGCACACGTTCACAGATCCAGCATTTTCGGCGCTCTGTCCGACTGCTGCTGCTTGTCGTCTGGGTCCAATTAAAGGTGGGGCTCGATGTGACGACCGCCGACGTCAACACAGACACGGTACCTCCGTATCATATTCTGGCATACACGATGTACTGGTCCCACAGTTTGAAATTGTAAAATGTTATAATTTGCTTAGTTTAACTTACAATAATAATAATATGAAATTAACCATACTGTATTAAGAAGGTTCCCTTATTGACGTTATAATCATAATTCAAATAAACAAATTAAATTAAATTAATAAATTAATAAATTAAATGTATATACTGTACCCGTTTTTAACGGAGGATGCTCAGTCAGACCTCGGCTTGGCTACTGCGGTTTGGGGCGCGTTACGTTCCCTCCACCCTGACTTAACATCCGATATGTAGGCACAATAAGGTTGACAAGATTTTGGGAAAAACTCAACATTATAATTTAAAATAATTATTTATTCAATAAAAGAAAAATCGTCTGTTATGTTAAAAAAACAAGGCATCACTGTTGAACAGATCGTATCACAAATTTCCTCCTCCCTGAACACAAATATGTATGGTTTTGTATGTTTGGTGTAAAAAATTTCAACCTTCAATATTCTCTAAGTATGTAGTTAGTTTGTTTATTAGATATAGGTCATTGTTCTATTAGACTGTGGTTTGTGAGTGTGTCTGGTAGCAGTTGCATTGTTTATTAGTTATAGTTCATTGTTTCAGTAGACTGTGATGTGTGAGGGTGCATGAGAGTATGCCTGGTGACAGACTGTTTTAGTGGTAGTATTTGTTGTTGGTGGAACTTACGTTTTTTTTTTCTTCGTTAGTAGAATTTGGGTATTTAATTGTTAGTAGAAGGTTAGTATTTTTGTTAGTAGAATTGCTCTTTACTTATTCTGAAAGGGAGTAGCAGCCTTTCAGAATAAATCAGTTCTTTACCAGTCTTATAGACAGTTAAGATATTGATAATATAAGCCAAATAATGGCTACACTGCGTCCTGCTGCACGGCTGAAAGCAACGGGAAACTACAGCCGTAATGCTATTCCCGAGGATATGCACCTCTCTATGCATAATTACATGTGATGATGGCCTCCTCCCTTGTAAAATTTCAATCCGGAGGTAAACTAGTCCCCCGTCCGGATCTCCGGGTGGGGACTACTCGAGAGGGGGTTAACATCACAGAAGTGACAAAGAGGAAATCTGACATTCTACGGATCGGAGCGTGGAATGTTAGAAGTCTGCTAGGAAGTGGAAGGTTAGAAAACATGGAAAGGGAAATGGATAGGTTAAGGTTGGATTTGGTTGGGATTAGTGAAATGCGCTGGCAGGAAGAACAGGACTTTTGGTCAGGAGACTATAGGGTCATTAGCACAAAATCAAACAATGGCCAAGCAGGGGTTGGTCTCATATTGAGTAGAAAACTTGGACAGCGGGTGGAATATTATGAGCAATATAGTGAACGGATTATTGTAGCAAAAATCAATACTAAACCTACGTGCACCACAAAGGTACAAGTCTATATGCCTACCAGTCAAGCTGATGATGAGGATGTTGAAAAGGTTTACGAAGAAATAGACGAAATTCTGAGGCATATCAAGGGTGATGAAAATGTTATAGTAATGGGAGATTGGAATGCTGTGGTAGGAAAAGGGAGAGAAGGGAAGATAGTAGGAGATTTCGGATTAGGTGAAAGGAATGATCAAGGAAGCAGGCTGATGGAATTCTGCACCGAGCATGAGTTGGTCATAGCTAACACTTTATTCAATAACCATAATAGAAGAATATACACATGGATGAGACCAGGAGATACAGGGCGTTACCTAATCGACTTCATTATGGTCTAGCAGAGGTTTCGAAACCAGATTTTGGATTGTAAAACATATCCTGGTGCTGACATAAACTCTGACCACAATCTGGCTGTAATGAAATGCAGATTAAAGTTGAAGAAACTGAAGAAAAGTCAAAAGCCAAAAAGGTGGGCAATAGACAGACTGAATGTAAAGGATGTAAACGAAAGATTCAAGAAGAGTATAAAGGAAGGACTAATGAAAAACCCTAAACAAACTTCAATTGCAGACGAATGGGCACTTTTGAAGAATGAAATAACAAAATCCGAAGAAGAAAACATTGATAGGAAAGAAAGAATAGGTAGAAAACCGTGGATCACTCAGGATATACTAGAATTGATGGATGAAAGGCGGAAACACAAGATTGTAAGAGATGAAAAGGGGAAAGCAGAATACAGACGCCTGAGAAATGAGGTCAACAAGAAGTGCAAGGAAGCGAAAGAAGAATGGTTGAAAGAGAAATGTGCAGGCATAGAAAATTTTCTGAAATTAGGAAAAGTAGACACAGCTTATCGAAGGATTAAGAATACATTTAGGGAAAAGAAGACTAAGTGCTGTAATATTAAGGACACAAATGGAAAGCCTCTAACAGATAGGGAAAAAACGGTTGAGAGATGGAAAGCTTACATAGAGAGTTTGTATAAGGGAAAGGAGATTGAGAATCATGTAATGGAAAGGGAGGAGGAAATTGATGAGGATGCGAAAGGAGATTTAATATTGAGATCAGAATTTGATAGAGCTTTGGAAGACTTAAGCAGGAACAAAGCACCAGGCATAGATGATATACCGATTGAGTTGCTACGCTGCATAGGAGATGAAGGTCTGATCAGGTTATTTCACTTGGTGTGTAGGATTTATGAGACAGGTGAGACACCCCCTGATTTCAAGAAGAATGTAATCATCCCTATACCAAAGAAAGTGGGAGCTGATAGATGTGAAGATTACCATACAATCAGCTTGATTACTCATGCTTCAAAGATCCTGTCTAGAATAATTTACAAGAGGATTGAAAGCCAGATAGAAACGGAGTTGGGTGAAGACCAGTTTGGTTTCAGGAGAAATGTAGGAACAAGGGAAGCTGTACTAAGTCTTAGGCTGATTTTGGAAGGTAGAATAAGGAAGGATAAGAGAACATTCATGGCATTTGTAGACTTAGAAAAGGCTTTTGATAACGTTGATTGGACTAAATTGTTTGACATTTTGAAATCTACTGGAATAAAGTACAGGGATAGGAGGGTGATCTACAATCTATACAGAAACCAGACCACAGTCATTCGAGCTGAAGGACATGAGAGTGAAGCTGATATTCAGAAAGGTGTTAGGCAAGGCTGCAACTTATCACCCATACTTTTCAATCTTTACATTGAACAAGCAATGAAGGAAATTAGAGAAAAAATTAAAGTGGGAGTGAAGATTCAAGGAGAAATAATTTCAACTCTGAGATTTGCTGACGACATCGTCACCTTGGCCGACAAACCTGAGGATTTGAATGAGTTTTTGAATGGTATGGACTCCGTCTTACGGAAAGAATACATGATGAAAATTAATAATTGTAAAACAAAAATACTAGAATGCAGCCGAAATAAATCAGAAACCTTTATGGACATCAAATTGGCAGGTGAAAAGCTGAAGGAAGTAGGAGACTTCTATTACTTAGGAAGCAAAATAACCAGTGATGGACGAAGCAAAGAGGATATAAAAAGTAGGTTGGCTCAGGCAAGGAAGGCATTTCTACGAAAGGGGAATCTGTTGACATCGAATATAGATATAGGTATTAGGAAGTCATTTTTGAAAGCCTTTGTCTGGAGCGTGGCGCTCTATGGAAGTGAAACTTGGACTATTGGTGCAGCAGAAAAGAGGAGAATTGAAGCATTTGAAATGTGGTGTTACAGGAGAATGATGAAGATCAGATGGGTCGATAGGGTTACAAACGAAGAGGTATTAAGACGAGTGGGAGAGGAGAGATGTTTCTGGCGACTGCTAATGAAGAGAAGAGATAGGTTAGTAGGACACATACTAAGACACCCAGGAATAGCAAGCTTAGTTATGGAAGGAAGGGTCGAGGACAAGAACTGTAGGGGTGGACCAAGGTTAGAATATGTTAAACAGATTGCCTCGGGTGTAGGGTGTGGTAGCTATGTAGAGATGAAACGATTAGCTCAGGACAGGGAGGCATGGAGCGCTGTATAAACCAGTCAAAAGACTGAAGACTCAAACAACAACAATAAATAAATAGTGATATTAATACAAATTATGTTATTTTTACGTCCCTTTTAACTACTAGCCTATGGCTTTTAGAGACATCGGGGTGCCAGAATTTTGCCCCGAAGGAGATCTTTAACTTGCCAGTAAATCTACTAACATGGCTTCCTCTCATTTGCGCACTCTCAAATGCCTACTGACTGCGCTGAGATTTGATCCTGTAATCCTGGGTGCAGCAGGCGAGAAAGTTACCGCTGAGCCAAGTAGTCAGTCAAATAAATAGTCTGTAACATCAAATTAATATTTTCAATAAAAGTAGAAGCTTTACTCATCAAAAGTGTCCTAACCTAACCCCAAGGGTTTAAAAAGATCTGATCCTAAACAAATAATAGGCTACACCACTGAAAATAAGACATCCTACACTCCCCTCTCAAAAATTTCCTTCAGGTGTCCTCTGCTAAATTAAACCAGAAATTAGTTTACTGTATGTGGTCTTATTTCTTTTATCGCTTATCCTCCCAGCTCAGCTTTACATTCGGACTCGGCCAGGGATCATTCTTCTACCGTCGCAAGGATGGTGTCTGGGAGCTGAACACACTTTGTCGCAGACACAACTGGAGATGGTGACAGGCTAATCGCCAAGGCGACCGCAAACTTGGATCTAATTAAAGAAGAGTCAGGGAAGGATTTTGGGCCGAAGTTGGCAGTGGACCTGTTGAAAGGAACCGTTCTGGTATTTGCGTGGTGGTGAAAATAGGAAACCACGAAAATCATTTTCAGGACGGCCGAGGTGGGATTCGAACGCACTCTCTCCTGAATGCAGAGAGTCACGAGCAAGTGCGTGGTGATATAACATGTAATTTGAATATCTCAGCAATCTGAGATTTTATTAATGACTAGCGATCGTTACCCGTCGTTGGCGGGTTCATACGGTAGGACACCTGCAATAGAAAGGGTTCAGTCCCTTGGCTTTTTCACTTTCGTAATAGGCGTTGTCAGGTGAGCCGTGGCCATGCTTTCTAAGTTCCTACCCTGCATATACGGTGAGTCTCTCTCACGACTCGGCCGGTTTTGTTAGAAAAAATGTGCTGTATAAAGTTATTTCGAATACTGGGATAGTCTGGTCCTTGCACTTTAATCCGCCTAAGAACCCCGTTCAGTTCAAACTTTCTTCAGCGTATCACATATTGTTTGGTGTTGTCGGAGCCTTCCTGGCTCTTATTGGTTTTAACTGATACCATGTGATTTCTTAGTTGAAAATTGCACTTTGCAGTCACCGGGATTGAACATCAGCTATCCGCGTGAACGGTAAACAGCTACCCCACTGCTCCATCACACCCTATCCACCCTCCACCCTCACACATCAACACACACACTCATTCTTAAGTATGTGAGAAAAGGGAATAGCGTTAATAACTTGTGCGTGGAGACTTAGCAAGAAGTGAATGATTTATTGGCGTATCCACCCCCCCCCCCCACTACGTCATCACAGGGTGGTGTGGACTGAGTAGCGATCACCAGTTGCTACTTCATCAAGTCTGCTACGTCATCCGACCCTGGACACATTATTTTGTCGCATTACCGCAGTAAGGGAAGGGTTTCCTCTTAACAAACTAGGCTGCACAATCAACAATGGAAGTTTCATATGACAGAACTCCAATATGTCACCTGGAAAGAAAGATAAAAGAAAACATAACACACCAGTGGAATAACATTTGGACTCAACTTTGAAAGGATCTAATGAGAGATACATATTTTTCCTGAGATTCAGCATCGACTTCAAAGTAATTCCTAACTGGACATGGGAAATTCAAGTAAAATTTCGAGCGATTTCATATCACTGCTATTGTGGCTCCTCCCACACTGTACATATTTTACAATGCTTTTGAAGGAGAGAGATATATTACAATGTCTCCTGCGTTACTGCAATAATCAACTAATAAATTAAAACTCTGTATCCTATATTTAAAAAATCATGTTGTTATTCTCATTTTCATCCATCACATCTTCCATAATTTATTATAATGTAATACAAGTAGTACATATTGAACCCTTATTGATTTGCCGATCAATAAGTCTTCATGATTTTTATTATTATTATTACTGATGCCCAGGCAGAACATGTTGGAAGTTGTCAAAGGGGAGTCAGGTAGTGTGTCGCAACGATTACAACAGAAGCAGCTTGGTAGTTATTCCTGAAGATGACCGGTTAATCCGAGTTCAAGGACAAATTCTGTACCAACGCGCACCTCAATCGGCGTCATTATGGGAGTGTCAGAAGTGAAGTTCTAACCGATCCACGATTGAATCAGCAAATCAGAAGAGAGGAAGCCAAAGCCACGCGGTGGATTGCGTACCCTAGAAAAAGGCGCAAAAACGCGTATCTAAGGAACCGCCGATACGATATAATTCCGCATAAGTCCATTGAGACGTTTGGATGAAAAGAAGAAGATCGATACTAGTCCCAAATTTGTGAGGTGAAAACTACAGATTATTTTCACAAATTTCCCCCACCCTACCCCATTCTGTCAGTTTCTAATAAATTGATCGGTGATGAGCTGTTTGAGACACAACTTTATTGAGCTCTGGTGAGCAACATTCACGCCAATTCACGTCACGATTTATCAAGCTCTAGTGAGCATACTTCACGTCTGTTTGACAAACATTTCATTTTCTGCTCAAGGGAGCTGAGTTCACGGTTAGCGTAGGGAGATCTCTAGCCGAGATAAGCGCTACGTGATAGACATATTTGAGATTTGTTTGAAGCCAGTTGCGTTGAGATTGAAGAGTGTAATTTATGTAAATTTTTGTGTTATATTTTGAGTGATGTATTGTGCGTGTGTTAAGCAAATGCTGAGATAGGGCCAGTTCTACGTTAAGTAATCGCCTAGGACATTTATTGTGAGTGAAAGTCAGTAGCTCATAGCGATTCTAGCTAGGCAAACTAATAATTTTGAACATTTCTTTCCAAGAAGCTATGCCAAGATGTCTGCTGAAAGGTCGTGTGATGGAATGAAGTGCATCGCCTCTACCAATACGTCGACGATGGACGACTAGATTTCCCGTAGGGAAATGTTCTGGGATGGAGGTTAAGTTCTACAAGCTGCAACGGTGATGTACAAACCATTGATTTACTCAATATGTAGTTAGATTAGACGCGGGAACGTTGTAAATATTTTATTCATTGTTTTTCTTGTATTTAGATTTTGTGTGTGCCGACACTATTATCTTTAAATGTACGTTGGCACGTGGCCAAAGTTGTTTGATTGTATATTTCTCTTATGAGTCATATTTAGTGTACACGGCGTGTGTATTTGATTATATCCATGCGAATGCGAAACTCGTCACGGTCGACAAGTGGTGCTTTATTCAAGTTCATTTTTTTTTAGAAAAAGCGGGTAAATATTGTAAGATGTTTTACGAACAGGTTTTTATTCATACTAGGGTTGCCGAGCGCAACAAATTAAGATGTCACTGTAGAACACCTTAGTTCTATTTTTTTTAGTTTTTTTGAGTCCTTTTCAGGTTCTTTAGTCACGGACTAGATTGGGAGAGCAAGCTGGTGGAAAATATTTTATGTCTTTTATTTCAGGTTTCTGTCAAACCCATATGTGTGATTCTGTGTGTGTTCTTGTGTCAGGTGTGTGTATTGATTCTTCGTGATGAGGGGTAGGATGTGCTACCGCCCTCAAATTTTGTGGTTGTATTTTATGGAAAGGCAGAGCACTCTCAGAGGCTACTGTACCTTGTCCAGTGCTGATTCTTGGATTTCCTTGGGAAATGCTGAGATATTTTATTCTGACACACACACGTATATTATGTGCTTTTGGGAGCACGCTTCTCCGAGACTCAAACCAGTGCCACGGCAGGTCGAGGTTATTGACACGTGGGTTGACAGATGTGCAGATTCCACTTAGCGCCCGTCTATGTCTGGTGATTCATCTTTTAGGCAGTCCAGCTGACCGACTGACCCCGTAAGATATCAGTAGCAAACCTGTTCTTTGATGGTCATTGGGCCATAATTAATTGGGAGTTCGCCATGTCCGTTACGAATAGTGGCATATCGTATGAATGAAATATTGTTTTATGATGTAAATGTTGGCTTTGAGCCTAGTGATTTCTATGACTCATTTCATGTTAGATTTGTCTGTTGTGACACCATTGGGTGTACTTGTGTGTTTTCTTGTAAAAATGGCAAGCGGCCATATGTGTATTTTTTGGATTGGTCACGTGTTAACTTACTTGTGTTGATTTGAAAAGTCCTAATTTTAGGCGTTAATGTTGTTTGCTACGGCAGTTCCTTGATTCCAATTTCATGCGGAAATTATTTGTTGTTTTATTTAGTGTAGGAAGTGTCGGATTAATTTAATTAGTGTTTAGTTGGTTCCCCGTGTCTGTCTAGCTCTAGTCAATGCAGATTCGTCCCCTGAAGGTTTACTGGATGGTGACGAATCTCGCATTAATTTGTACACATCGTAACGCATGTAGAACAGCCGCACACGCACATGGTCATTGTAGTAATTTGGGACATTTGGTCCAGCTGTTTACAATCTCTCCTGAGATTAGGCCTAAGTTTGGCAGTTTAATAATTCAAGTGGGGGTCATTTGGGAGACCTTGTTTGTTTTGTTTTAATGTAAATAGCTGCTCTGTTATTAAATTCATATGTTTTAACCCTGGTATTCACTTCTTCCTGCATGTTATTTTGTTATATGGTATCCTGCATGTTATGAGAAGCGCTTAACAACAACTTAACGAAATGGACTGTTACACCCCCGAAACTGAGTCTCATATGCTTCTTTGCAAGGGTTCATATATCAAAAATGGCTGCCCAAGTGGGGATTGTTGTTGTTGTTGCTTTGTTGACCTCATACTTATTTCGCTGAGAAATGATGCCAGGTCAGCAGGACAAGAGTAAATTCAGTAAATTGAGGCGAAGTTGTACCGCCATGTGTATTAGTAATATCACTGAGTTCTTAAAGTTAGAAATATTGAACAAGGTTAGAAGTTGATATTGTATTTGTTGTTCACTTGTTCTGGCGCACGGCTTAAAATTAGAAAATTTGCATATTTAGTGAACTCAGTCTAAAGCAGGAAGGTGTTGCCTTACTTTACATTTAATTAACTTCGGTTAATTAAAGTGTTGTTCGTAAATTCTGTCAGTTAGGAATTTAAAAGCAGATCACAAGGGAGTTATTTTGTTGTTTGGAATTAAGAGTCATTATTCAGTAATATTTTGATTGCTGAAAATTTATTTAAATTAGAATCAATGTAATTTAAATATCAAGACATGTGTGTGTGTACGACTGAAATCCCGTTGTATGACCCTTTTTTCTCTGAATATATTTGTGTGTTTTGCGATGGCTAGCATCGAGGAGATCAAAGTGTTGATGGAGCAGATGTCTGTGCAAATGTCTGCAAAGACGGAGGAACAGTTAAAAAGTATGAAGGAGGAGTCGCGTGAACATAGTGATAAACAATTACACGAGTTGCGTGAGCACAGTGATAAACAATTACAGGATGTGAACAGTAACATTACGGTACAATTGCAGATCCAGAAATTGGATAGTGATAAACAATTATACGAGTTGCGTGAACATAATGATAAACAATTAAATGACATAACTACCCAAATACGTGAACAGAATGATAAACAGTTAGTTGAATTAAACCATAAGTTATCAGAGCAGGCAACCTTACAAACAGTTCAGTTAGAGAAGATCACCCTTGAAATAAACCAGAGTACTAAAGTAGAATTAGAGAAACTGGCAGGAGAGGTGGCAGAAAATAATTCGAGGCAATTAGGAGAAATTAAGAAGCTAGAATCTAAATTCGACGATAAACTAGTACAATTAGATGGAATGGTAGCCGCCAAATTGAAACTAATTGAGACAGTATGCGTAAACAACACGGCAGGGATCAAAAGCACGCAGGATGAATTACAGGGGCAATTCAATAGAATAGAGGGGAAGAACGTAAACATACAGGAGCAGATTAATTCAGTCGACAACAATGTGTTAGAATTGATAAAGGAACTTGACAAGCTGGAGATAAAATCGGAGAAAGAACGGATGCACATGCGCGAAAACCTGGAAGACCAGTTAACTAAAACCCAAGAGCAAATACAGGAAGAAGTAGGAGAACAATCAATTAAAACTCAGAAGCAGATACAAGAGATAGGAGAACAATTAATTAAAACTCAGCAGTTGATACAAGAGCAAATAGGGGAACAGCTTGAAAAGAATCAGGAAAGCAATGAAGAAAAAATTAATAATTTGAAGAATAGGATCCGGAAAGATTGGGAACAGCAGGTGAATGAGACTTAAGGAGATAGGCTGAATATATTAAAGCGGCTAGGCGAAAATAACTCTAGAATGCAGGCTCTGGATGAAAGTATCAAGTCCAAGTTCCAGGAACACGCAGACCTCATCGTTAAGAATGAGATAAGATCTTTAGAAAATGCCACTTTATTCTCTTCAGAAAATGTAGTAGGGAAACATGGAAGTATTGGAAGTCCGGTGGGCTCGAAGCTAGCTGAGGATACGAGCCGAGGTCAGAGTCCAAAGATAACGTGCGACACATTCCAAAATTACAGAGGGGAGACATCAACTCCACAACCTGGTTTGGCACCTGCCCATGTCATACAAGTTATTAGGGGAAACGACATTAAACCCGACAAATTCAGGGAGAATTCAGGATCTACTCCAAAAGCATTTTTGCGCCAGCTGGATGATTACTTTAATGACCAACACGTTAGTCCCGCAAAACAGCTGCGACTGGTGGAGAAATTTTTAGAGGGCCCAAGTTTAATCTGGTTTCAAAGCTTCAAGTATACGTTTAATGACATGGCCCAGTTTAAAGAGGCGTTTTTGAGGAAGTTCTGGAGTCCTTCACTGCAGCAGGGGTTGAGGATGGATTTATATACCAGGAAATATCATAGCACACACCCTACAAGGTTTTCTGAGTTCTTTAGCCAACAGCTAGTTAAATTCCGGGATTTTGATGAGCCCCTTCAGAGGAAAACATGGTTTTAACTATCGGCAAGCAGCTTCCGATGAATATTCAGCAATTTTTAGTGTTTGGAAATATCAAAACCGCAGTTCAGGCCGAGGAGATACTCCGCCACTTGGATGAGACGAGTATGGTCAGTCCGCAGACAGGGAGACGGAATATGGTGTGTGTAAACACTGCAGAAGTAGTTCAAGGGCATCAAAACGGTCACAATCAAAATAATCAGACGAAGACACAGTCCACCAGCACACAATTTACGCCCAGACGGCAGGAGTTCGACGGCCGAAACCAATATAATAATAACAATAGGAACTTCCAGAATCGCCGTGATAATTATAATAATAATCAGAACAACAATCATAATCAGAGGACGTACCAGCGAGAATATACTAACTGGCGGGGAAATCAAAGACAGGGTAGACCTTACCAAAGGAATGGAGACGGCAGATGGAACAATCAGAGGAATTATCGGCAAGATAACCAGGGAGATTATCGTAATGACTGGAACGAGCGCTACGCTGAGTCACAAAAATATTTGGACGAATTAAATGCAGAAGAAACAGAGAAAGAGAAGTGGGGACGTGCGATGGCAAATAGACAAAGTCCAGATAATCACCAGGATGCGGGGGCGGAAAGTTTATTACGTCAGCAGGAGAGACGCGATGACAACCGGCGAAACTCAACAAATGGGTCGCAGGATAAAAAAACACGATTAAATCAAAATCAGATAGCCTGAGAACGGAGGACACCAGGGAACGGGAGGAGTTGATTGTTGCGAACATTGAAGAGTGGGTAGCATTCCCAGACGATTGCCTGGAGGAAGTGGTGAAGAACCGAGAGAATGTAATCAGACAATTACCAATTATTTATGCTCATATTGGAGGTCTTAGAGTGAGGTGCCTGATCGACACGGGTAGCCAGGTGAGCTTAGTCACGGAAGCATTGTAGAAATAAATTGGAAATAAACAAACCATTCCAATTATGCCTGTACCATTAATGAAAGTCCGAGGGGTCATTCCTGACAAGACCATAGTTTGCAAGCACCAAGCATATTTAGATCTGGAGATATTAAACCATACATTTTCACAAACTTTCATCGTGATACCAAAGATGAATTATAATGTCATTCTGGGAGCGAACTTTATTTGTGATTTTCATGCTATAATTGACTTACATAATAACACTGTGAGCTTTAATCAAGTTGAGGGGTTGAGTCATGTTGGTCTGAACATGGAAGAGAGTCCACTAGAGAGAGAGGCGAATACTTGGGTCATTGAGGCGAAGATAAGAACTCGACGGAGGGACGAGTAAGCCAGACAGCAGTTATTGAAATTGACGGTCAAGATATTTCGGAGGAACTTTGGACACATTTGGCGGGGGAAGAAATTAGCGGGTCCAAATTTGAAATTTTACTTCAGGAGCGACTTAAGGAGGCAATATTAGGGGAACTTGACAGAAGAAAATTAGAAGAGATCTTGAGATATCATATGGGAGTTTTCGACACGATCCCTGGAAAAGTATTAAATTTCCAGTTTGCCATGCAAATTACCGATTGGACCCCGTTTAAGAGTAAATTGTACCCGATCCCAGAGAAACATTTTGCTCAGGTCAAGGACATTATTACTAACCTATTAGATTCTGGAATGATTAGAAAAGCAGCAACCCCATATTTAAATGCAATATTGGCTGTGGCCAAGCCAAATGGATCAATCAGATTATGCCTAGATGCACGGGTTTTAAATAGCAAACAGTTAGTCGAGCACGACCAAGCACCAAGGATCAAGGATGTATTGAAGGGCTTCCGTGGAAAGAAGATATATTCTAGCGTTGATTTGACGAATAGTTTCCACCATCTGGAACTTGAGGAAAAATCCCAATTATTGACGGGGTTTTTATTTGATAACCAAAGCTATATCTGGTCTCGCATGCCCTTTGGTGTAAAAACAGCAGGATGTGCATTGATAAGAGCACTAGACAGGAATCTAACTGAGGAGGTCAAGAGCTTCACTACAAGGTATGTTGATGACATACTCATAGCATCGGAAACAATGGAGGAACATTTGGAAAACCTACAAACTTTTGGATAATTTGAGAACCATGAATTTCAAAATTAATTTGAAGAAATCGCACTTTTTCCAGAGCGAGATTCTGTATTTGGGTCATATAATTGATGTTGAAGGTGTGAGACCAAATCCGGCAAAAATTGACGCAATTAAGAAATTCCCTACACCAACTAAAGTGAAACATGTTAGAGCATTTTTGGGAGTGACAGGTTTATTTAAGGAGAATTGTCCTGGGTACACGGAAACAGTAGCACCAATGCAAGAGATGCTAAAGAAATAAAATCGATGGTCATGGAATGAGGAGTGCGACAGGTCCTTTAGAGCCACGAAAGACCTACTGGAGAATTGTGTGAAGTTAGCGTACCCAGACTTCGCGAAGAAATTTGTTATTCAGGCAGACGCGTCATTGATTGGAATCGGCGCCATGCTTTACCAAGAGGACGCTGATGAACCCAAGAATCGATCATATTTGGCATTTACTAGTCGTAAACTTAGGAAGCACGAGAGGAACTACACTGTTACAGAACTTGAGTTGTTAGCGATATTTTACTCACTTCAACGATGGCGCAAGATGATCTTCGGGTATTCCATTGTTGTCAGCACTGACCACCATGCACTGAACTTCTTATTCAAAACAACGATGGCAAGCGAAAGAGTTACGCGTTGGTCCATTTACATACAGCAGTTCGATATTACCATAGAACACTGCCCTGGAAGGATGAACATCATACCAGATGCTTTAAGCAGGAATCCTGAAGATGAGAACGAGACAGCAGTAGAAGTACAACACATAGCATTGACACCTAAGGCTCGGGAATTTTTGGACAAGTTGAAAGAAATTCAGAAGGAAGAAGAAAAGGACCCATGGATGATGATGATGATCAAGTTTTACAAGAAGGAATTACAGCCAGATTCACCTGAATATCGAGAAGCCCGTGCCAAGGAAGCGAAATTCCACTACCTCAATAATCTTCTTCACAAGTTTGTGGATGATGATCACACCAAACTTCGAATTCTAGTTCCAGCATCATTACAGAGAGGACTGACGTGGCATGTCCATGAAAGCTTAGCACATATCGGCATTGACAAAACAGAAGCGACAATAGGAGAAACTTTTACTTGGCCAAAGATGCGATATACCATTGTTGAAGTAATTAGAACTTGTGACGCGTGTCAGCGTACTAAGCCCAATAATTTCATACTGAAACAGCTTCCAAAACCTTTATTACCACAGAAACCGTGCGAGCTGGTCGCTATTGACTGTTTTGGTCCTCTAGTTAAGGAAAAACGAGGATGCCGACACCTTCTTGTATGTGTCGATGTATTTTCCAAGATGGTGGTATTATGTCCAATCCAGAAGACGACATCAAAGCAAGTCCTCAGCAGAATCCAGAACAAAGTCATTCCGACGCTTGGGAAGCCGGAATTCATCTTATCGGACTATGGGACGTATTTTACAAGCAATGTTTTTAGACAAGGTCTAGAGAGCCTAGGAATAAAGCATGTTCTATCGAGCATTCGCCATCCTTGTGGAAATTCAAGCGAGAGAACGATTCGCTGTGTTGCCAAGTATAACCGCGTCATGATTCCAAATGATCATAATAAGTGGGTCGACAGAGTAGGAGATATTGAGATGTGCATGAATACTACGAAGCACGAGTCGACAGGTCAAATCCCACTAGTTGTACACCACAACAGGATGCCTGAAAGATCTTGGGACAAGATTATTCCTTGCCCAAGGGACCCGTTATTAGCACATGAGCTGCGTATTCAGAGAACCAGAGAACACATGAGGAGCCAAGCGGACCGAAGACTGAGGAGATATAGAAGGAAGAAATTTCATCGTGAACTACAGGAACAGGAACTAGTGCTTGTTCGGAGACCACCGATATCAGATCCTAAGAACAAAGTATTTGCCAAGTTCTGTCCAAAATTTATCGGCCCGTTCCGTATTATCAAAAATTTGGTTAATAATGCTTACAGACTTGAAGAATTGAGCTCTGGCGCTAAATCTGTTTTCAATAGTGCTAATCTCAAGCAGTATTACAGAAGGGAACCATTTGATGAGTGATAAGGACTATGGAGGCAGAATCATTTGCAAAAATTAAGTTGAGAAACCACACTCAAATGTACGTGGCTACGTGGTATCTGGGGAGAGCGAGCTTTGTTTGTAAACAAGACGGCCGGTTAAGCCGAGTTCAAGGACAAATTCTGTACCAACGCGCACCTCAATCGGCGTCATTATGGGAGTGTCAGAAGTGAAGTTCTAACCGATCCACGATTGAATCAGCAAATCAGAAGAGAGGAAGCCAAAGCCATGCGGTGGATTGCGTACCCTAGAAAAAGGCGCAAAAACGCGTATCTAAAGAACCGCCGATACGATATAATTCTGCATAAGTCCATTGAGACGTTTGGATGAAAAGAAGAAGATTGATACTAGTCCCAAATTCGTGAGGTGAAAACTGCAGATTATTTTCACAAATTTCCCCCACCCTACCCCATTCTGTCAGTTTCTAATAAATTGATCGGTGATGAGCTGTTTGAGACACAACTTTATTGAGCTCTGGTGAGCAACATTCACGCCAGTTCGCGTCACGATTTATCAAGCTCTAGTGAGCATACTTCACGTCTGTTTGACAAACATTTCATTTTGTGCTCAAGGGAGCTGAGTTCACGGTTAGCGGAGGGAGATCTCTAGCCGAGATAAGCGCTACGTGATAGACATATTTGAGACTTGTTTGAAGCCAGTTGCGTTGAGATTGAAGAGTGTAATTTATGTAAATTTTTGTGTTATATTTTGAGTGATATATTGTGCGTGTGTTAAGCAAATGCTGAGATAGGGCCAGTTCTACGTTAAGTAATCGCCTAGGACATTTATTGTGAGTGAAAGTCAGTAGCTCATAGCGATTCTAGCTAGGCAAACTAATAACTTTGAACATTTCTTTCCAAGAAGCTACGCCAAGATGTCTGCTGAAAGGTCGTGTGATGGAATGAAGTGCATCGCCTCTACCAATACGTCGACGATGGACGACTAGATTTCCCGTAGGGAAATGTTCTGGGATGGAGGTTAAGTTCTACAAGCTGCAACGGTGATGTACAAACCATTGATTTACTCAATATGTAGTTAGATTAGACGCGGGAACGTTGTAAATATTTTATTCATTGTTTTTCTTGTATTTAGATTTTTTTTGTGTGCCGACACTATTATCTTTAAATGTACGTTGGCACGTGGCCAAAGTTGTTTGATTGTATATTTCTCTTATGAGTCATATTTAGTGTACACGGCGTGTGTATTTGATTTTATCCATGCGAATGCGAAACTCGTCACGGTCGACAAGTGGTGCTTTATTCAAGTTCATTATTTTTGTAGAAAAAGGGGGTAAATATTGTAAGATGTTTTACGAACAGGTTTTTATTCATACTAGGGTTGCCGAGCGCAAGAAATTAAGATGTCACTGTAGAACACCTTAGTTATATTTTTTTAAAGTTTTTTTGAGTCCTTTTCAGGTTCTTCAGTCACGGACTAGATTGGGAGCGCAAGTTGGTGGAAAATATTTTATGTCTTTTATTACAGGTTTCTGTCAAACCCATATGTGTGATTCTGTGGGTTCTTGTGTCAGGTGTGTGTATTGATTCTTCGTGATGAGGGGTAGGATGTGCTACCGCCCTCAAAATTTGTGGTTGTATTTTATGGAAAGGCAGAGCACTCTCAGAGGCTACTGTACCTTGTCCAGTGCTGATTCTTGGATTTCCTTGGGAAATGCTGAGATATTTTATTCTGACACACACACGTATATTATGTGCTTTTGGGAGCACACTTCTTCGAGACTCGAACCAGTGCCACGGCAGGTCGAGGTTATTGACACGTGGGTTGACAGATGTGCAGATTCCACTTAGCGCCCGTCTATGTCTGGTGATTCATCTTTTAGGCAGTCCAGCTGACCGACTGACCCCGTAAGCTATCAGTAGCAAACCTGTTCTTTGATGGTCATTGGGCCATAATTAATTGGGAGTTCGCCATGTCCGTTACGAATAGTGGCATATCGTATGAATGAAATATTGTTTTATGATGTAAATGTTGGCTTTGAGCCTAGTGATTTCTATGACTCATTTCATGTTAGATTTGTCTGTTGTGACACCATTGGGTGTACTTGTGTGTTTTCTTGTAAAAATGGCAAGCGGCCATATGTGTATTTTTTTGGATTTGTCACGTGTTAACTTACTTGTGTTGATTTGAAAAGTCCTAATTTTAGGCGTTAATGTTGTTTGCTACGGCAGTTCCTTGATTCCAATTTCATGCGGAAATTATTTGTTGTTTTATTTAGTGTAGGAAGTGTCGGATTAATTTAATTAGTGTTTAGTTGGTTCCCCGTGTCTGTCTAGCTCTAGTCAATGCAGATTCGTCCCCTGAAGGTTCACTGGATGGAGACGAATCTCGCATTAATTTGTACACATCGTAACGCATATAGAACAGCCGCACACGCACATGGTCATTGTAGTAATTTGGGACATTTGGTCCAGCTGTTTACAATCTCTCCTGAGATTAGGCCTAAGTTTGGCAGTTTAATAATTCAAGTGGGAGTCATTTGGGAGACCTTGTTTGTTTTGTTTTAATGTGAATATTTGATCTGTTATTAAATTCATATGTTTTAACCCTGGTATTCACTTCTTCTTGCATGTTATTTTGTTATATGGTACCCTGCATGTTATGAGAAGCACTTAACAACAACTTAACGAAATGGACTGTTACACCCCCCGAAACCGAGTCTCATATGCTTCTTTGCAAGGGTTCAATATTTTGTAATATTGTCGAACTATAACCCTAAATTGCTAGGCAAAACAGGGTTCCTTCTATTTATTGAAAACTCAACAATAAGATGAAGCCCGCTATCACTTAGAACTATGTTACTGTACCCGATACCTAGTTTAGGCTATCGGCTACGCCAGCAGACATTAAGCCGTAGTTGAGGTTTTGGGAAGAGTTAGGAAAAGATAGCGCACCGATCGAGTCAAGAAGAATGTCAAGATGACGTAGGAGGTCTAGGATCAAGGAGGCACTGACGTCTGTAAGAAGATGGAATTATGAATAGAAATGTGAAACTTTATTAAGATATGTATGGAATATGGTAATTTAAACATCTTAGAAGAGGATATATAACATGCATTATATGTGGAAATAATTGTAAGGAAGTTAGATAACCCTTAAGTTATTTTATAACGGAATAGCCGAGATGATGTGGGTTCGAGACTATGATCGTGACGCGAGAGCACAGTGGTGGGGGACTACACCACGTGTCTGCGCCAGGCAGATAAGTGAGAAGACAGTGCCAGCACATTCAGTGGAGCTCTGTCAGTCGAGCAAGTAGGGTCGAGCTCTGTAGCGCAAGCGAGACGCACGGTGAAGGTCGCGTAGCATACCGAAACTGTCACGGCAGAGTGTAGGCGACAGTTTCAGCATCGCCGAGCAGCGAACGCCAAGCAGGTCGTTGATCCAGGCGGACTTGCCGAGGAAGCAATCACAGACGGCCGGGATATGTTAGAACAGCACTGCAAGTAGTTGGAGAGTTTATTACAAGCTACATTTCAACGCAGTTTGAACATAGTTCTTTTGAACAACTTTATGACTATGCTTTTCCATAACGCATTCAAAGTTACTTTAACAATTTCAAGCAACGGAATGTTGTTAGCATAGGCACTGATGAACATTAGATCGTGCATTAATGAGATTTGTTTCTTATGCAGTTTCATGAATTACCAAATACAGACAACTACAGGGTGTTTAGTAAACTTGGACACTCTCATGTAAAATTTTATTTTACGAAAGCGAGACTTAGCAGTTGTTGGAGATTGATCTTTCAATACTCAAACTGAATATTTAATGGGACAGTGGCGTAACTTAGAAGAGGAATAGGGGGTCCGCTGTTTCAATGAACTTTTTCGAGAGGAGTTGGACAATATCCGCTATGGGTAATCCAAAGTTCAACATGTCAGAGTAGACGCAGATAGAGACAAGATGGCACCGCAGAGCGATGGATTCGATTCCTGACGAGAGGAGTCCACCAGCTGATTCACTTGGGATTTCGAAGGCAATCGTCATTTCATGGATGGAATGATATTCACGCCGATCTTTCGAGAAATTCATTATGTAGGGAAAATCGACGATCTTGGAAATTTAATTACAGCTGATTATGAAAAAGGTACTGTAAGAGTTATAACTACCTAATACGATTATTTTCATGAATACTGGGCACACATGTATATTTTTCTAATAGGAGTGATACGATTATTAAGACATGGTTTGGCTTTATATACTTCGAATTTGCTAGAATATGGAGTGACCATATGATATGGCAGGCATCATTATACGATATTCTCACCATTGGTTGGCTTTATTAAGCAGATGTTTGGTCTTTTAGACATTTTTCCAGCTAGGATATTTGTCATAAATAGTTTTTTTTTGTGTAACGAGTATTTCGAACTCGTGATCTGCAATTGATTATCTAAAATTACTTCGTCAGTTCATTGCATACTAGCGAGTGTGTATTATTCATCAGTAGGGATTTTTTCCATTGGATTGTTTGGAGATATTAAGAAGTTATTCACTTTAGTGAATGAACATCGCTTTTATATGACAACTAGAAACTTGTTGATTCCTATCTGGTACATTCACTCATATAGTCTACGAGATGGGGTCTTTCGTATTTATACGATTGTATGGTGGCTACTCATCTTACCCATCGTTCAGGGAACTATCATCCAAGTCGACGGGGCGAGGTCTTTCGTATTTATACGACTGTACGGTGGTTACACATCTTACTCGCCATTGAGGGACTCATTTTTATCATCCGAGTGTACACGAGATTGTAAGTGAATCAAACAAGGAACTACTAGTCACATATCAGTCGAAATTTTGTTAAATACAATAACGATAAATGTCAGCAGGATTGCATTTAGTAATTCTTGTTTGCCAATCCAATATTTTGTTGCTATACTCTTTTGAGAGTAATTTCAGTTTAACAGCTGTTATAGCTGATGCTTTTGATGAGTTTTATAATTGTGTTTGATACCTTTGAGAAGGATTTAAAGTAATTGAATCTTGTAAGATAAATCATTAATGGTCAGAATTATTTTAAGGCAGATCAGTATTGCAGATTTTGATATGAGATTATAGCACATTGGTGTTTTTTCTGTGATGTGAGTTATGAAAATTGTAAGAGAATTTATGCTATTTGAAAGCAGGTCTTAAATTACTGAGGTAATATTTTTCCAATTGTTTAAGAAGTTGTCTAGATGTGATCAGAGTAATTACAGTTATTGGAGATTGTGTGCGTTGATAATTTGAAGCCAGTTATATATTTTTTGTAGATCATGCAACATGGTTAAGTGGAGTTTGTGATAGGCATTTTGTGGAAGTTGCCAAGTGATAGTAGCAATGTTGCTAATGTATTTTGAAGCAGACATGAGGTCGTCGTACCCAGTCTAGCGTAATTGTTGAGATTCATGCTGTATGTGCTGAATATTTATGGAGTTTTTGTGGAATAATTGTTGTATTCAAATGTGATATTTGAAGTATTGAGGAAATGTAATGTAGTTGTGGATAGTTAGATCCAACGTGATGTCGTGGAGGCAATAATATTTTTTGGCATGATAAATTAAATACGAGATATAACTTGGAAGTAATAAAACTGTAAGACAACGTTCTATAAACCTTATTAAACAATTTGTTAGGAAATTAAACAAATAAATAAAGTTGATAATACAAGATTTTCTGAAAATAATAATTAACGAAATAATAATCTGAGAATTAAGCATATTAACGATCTGACCTAATGAAATAAAAATCAGAATGACTAGATGAAATAATGAAAATCTAAATAACCAGATGATTGGAATTTAAATAAGTTGATAAATTAAATTTTGAAATAAATCAATGAATTAAATAGATGGATGAATTAAAGATTGGATAAATTAATGAAAATCCACAGCCTGCTTCCAGTCTCCGACCGGGTCAGGAATGGATTGAATGAAGCCCCCATCTAGCGGCGAGGATATGAACTGAACCGGCTGCCGAGGCCTGACGCACTCCTCTGGGGCAATGATTAAATGAATGACAGATGAAATGAAATGATAGTGGAGAGTGTTGCTGGAATGAAATGTTGACAGGGAAAACCGGAGTACCCGGAGAAAAACCTGTCTGCCTCCGTTTTGTCCAGCACAGATCTCACATGGAGTGACCGGGATTTGAACCACGGACCCAGCGGTGAGAGGCCGGCGTGCTGCCACCTAAGCCACGGAGGCTTCATTGGATAAATTAAACTGATTGAAATAAATTAATAGACGATTGTAATGATGATGAATAACTGAATTAGAAGGTGATAATTAACTAAGGAAACTAATGATTAATGAATTTATATGGAATTAAATAAATTTAATTGAGAGATAATTTGAAGGAATTGCAACTTGAGTTGAAAATTTAAATGATGTAAAGGTGATGAATTAATGATTCTGACAGGAATATGTAGAATTTTGAAGTGAGAATTAATATGAGAAATATTTAATTTTGATGATGACGATAACGATGACCAATGAGTCATGAATTTTCTGTAATTCACAGATAAGTGATTATGAATGACAATGTAAATAGTGTAAATTAATTATTCAATGTTTAGGAGCATTTGACTAACATGTTCAACATTCAAATTATGCCATGCAAACCATAAATTACGTGATGTTTAATATATGTGATTATAATATGTGTATGTTTAGACAGATTAATAACTTTTTTAAATCCACATTGATGATGTTAAATTAAAGAGAAATTAGGTCTCAGGTTTCACAAATGTCAGTGACGAAAGACATAGTGCTACAGTGATCCTGAGAACCCAAGAGAACTTTAGAGATTTTTCTTGTTATGTGGATGAAAATAATTTTGGATTAGAAAAGAGATGGTTCGATATTTGGACAATGACAATTTAACGTTGGCATTCGACCATACTCTCAGGTAGGAGTTATATTTAAAATGTCTGTTTGACTATCAAAGTAAAATAAATTTGTTTTTATCTTAGTTGTGATCTGATGATGGTGTGATGTTCCCTTTTCTTTCCTTATTTTGAGTAAGGCTTATCCGGAAAGGAAGTGGTTTGCTAGGAATTCAGTTGATGGCGCCCATTTATATTTGCATTATTTCTATTAAACTTAAGCCCGTAACGACCCTAGAGATACTTTGTCTCGTGATACCCACTGCTTTTTCGATAACTCAGCTGAATTTCCGACACATTCCTTATTTGACTAGAGGTTCATTTAACTCCGCTCTGTCCCGGAACTCCAGGAATGCGATGTTATAGCAGATGGGTCATCGCATCCCCAGGACGAACGGGTACAGAGAGAGAGAGGGAGAATTGGCTTTATCCAACTAGTGGGGCTTCGATTTTGTTTATTCTATGGAATCACATCAGATTTAGATTACTGAGAGATTGATCTCAAGTTCATTTAAGTGTGTTACAAAATTTATTAAACTTAGTCAGACAATGTACTTGTGTGCCCAATCCAGTGTTCATGTTAATCGTATTAGTTATATCATGTTAGTTATAAGACATTTTTTCCTATACCCAAGTGAATGCAGGAATTGAGACATTGTGATGTGTTGTTGTCTAACGTCTCTGTATAAAACGTATATTGAAAATATAATTATGTTGCCAGAAGATTTAGCTAAGGTGTTAGGAGAATTACAGACGGGTATGTCTGGTATTGCAGAAACTATTTCTAAAATGGAAACGGAAGTTAAAGAACAAATTAATAATTCAGAAGCTAGATTAGAAGCTAAATGTAAAGAGAATGTACAAGCATTACAGGTTAGTAACGAAGGCAATCTGAACGACAGTTTAAAGTCATTAGAGACTAGGCTACAGTCAACTAATGAAGATAATTTAAAATCATTAGAGACTAGGCTACAGTCAAATAGTGAAGACAATTTTAAATCATTAGAAGAAAAATTACAGTCAAATAGTGAGGATAACTTTAAATTATTGGAAGAGAAATTACAAGCTCGTAGTGAAGAAACTAACACTGAATTAGAAAACAAGTTAACTAGATTAGAGAATAGTTTAACTTTAAAGAATAATGAAATGCTGAAGACTTTACAATTAGACATAATTGCAGTAAATATGAAAGGAGAGGAAAATGTTCAAATATTAAGAAAAAATATTATTGAATTAGAAAGTAGAGGAGAAGAAAATATTTTTACTTTAAGAACTGACGTTATGTCCATACAGAAAGACATTAAATCAGATGTATCGAAGTTGAGATTCGACATCGATGGTTTAGTGGCAGATGTAGGCAAAATTCAAGAGTGGTCTACCGAAGTATCTTTCGAGACTAAAATTAAAGGTCTATAAATGAATCTAGGTAATGAGATTAAAGATTTAAAGACAGTAATAGGGACCATTAAAGAGGAAGTCTTAGGAGAGGTTAATTCTAATTTAAAATCATTAGAAAATCAATTGCAGAAAGATATTAGGAAGATAGACGACGATATAGAGCAAAAGGTTAATGAAAACTTAGCTTTGTTCAAAAATAGAGTCGGTGCAATTGTGGAAGAACGGTATAGTGAGGTCGATGCCGAAGCAAAAGAGAAACGTGAAGGGTTAGATGAAAAATTAATCGCAGGTATGGCAAACTTAGAATCGAGGTTTATGGAGAACAAGGAAGCGATGAAGATAGATTCAACTCTATTTAGAACAGATGTTGATCTGTTAAAGGAACAAGTCGCGTCAGTAAAGAACACGTGCGAAGGCAAAATTGACAAGTTGAAAAACGACTTAGACGAGAGTAACAAAACGCAGGATGTTACATCGTTAGATGAGTTGAAGACTCAGGTCAAGAAATTAGCAGAAGACAGGATAACTAAACTAGAATCCATGTTTAACAGTTTCACCAGTCAGAATATAACATCAGGGGAAACATTGATAAATCAGACAGCGATAGACCGCAGTATGACTAATCAAGAGGCAAGCATGGGAGAAGACCGTCAAATGCAACCGAATGTGACATTCGAAAGGGCCAGTTCAACCCCTCAGGATAATCCAAGTTCGAATAGGAGTACGTTGGGTCCAAGCGAACGATACTCAGGTCCAGTCACCATTATTAGAAATCTGGATGAAAAGCCGAGGAGGTTTTCGGGAAATACAGGAGTCACACCAGTCGAATTTCTGCGAGATATTCGAGACTACATGGCGGAACATAGGGTAGCCAAAGAAAGAGAGCTAAGGATAGTCGAACGCGCCTTAGATGGGTCTGCGCTTACTTGATTTAGAGCGTTCAGAAGCAATTTTGTGAACATGGAGCAATTTGCCATAGCTTTCTTGAGGAGATTTTGGAGTGCCGAGGATCAACTTAACGTAAGAGCGGAAATGTACTCAAAGCGCTATTCTACGTCACATCCGACGCATTATGCCAATTACTTCACGTCACAGCTGGCTAAATTACAGTTTCTGATTCCTCCATTGCCAGAAGAAGAGCTTTTGCAAGCTATAGCGAGACAGTTACCGATTGAGGTACAGCGATCACTAATAGCGTCGGGAGCCAATACACTTGAGCATTATGACGACATTTTACGGCGATTGGACTATACAAGCGCTCAAGTTACGCCTAGAAATACCAGAAACGACAATAGAAACACGCAAGAAGTGAATGCGGTAGTCGTAGACAATGCAGCTCAAACGGACAGAAGAGATTCCTGGGAAAACCGACGGAACGAAGGGAATCGAGGAAACATCCGTAACGCTCGAGGAAATGATCGATATAGAGGACCATATGAGAGGCCATACGATCAAGAAGCAAGAGATAGCCGATATAGGAATTATAACCAGAATTCCAGATATCAAGACAGGAATCGATATAACAATAGATATCGGGGCAGAAATAACTGGAGCCAAGGTCAACAGTATAATGGGAACGACAGGCAGGATGGCCGAAGAAACGATCCTAACGACAGACGAGATAATCGTGGACCTGAGAGGTCGAGGCAAGAAGATAGACAGCCTAGTGCACCACCCGAAGAGACAGTGAGAGATGTCAATCGAGCAAGCACGAGTGGCGAAGGAAGAAACAAACGTCAGAATAACACGGAATCAAGATGCTAATCATTGGAAGTCAATCATCATTATTGAGAGTCAGAAAGTACCATCATGCTGAGTAAGGGAATTGTAGAGCTATCGTGTACATGTATTATATATAGAATGCCTGAGAGTGTATTTTTTTTCTCAATCCTGATAAAAAAAGGAGATTTACGGGAGAGATGTACCCGATACCTAGTTTAGGCTATCGGCTACGCCAGCAGACATTAAGCCGTAGTTGAGGTTTTGGGAAGAGTTAGGAAAAGATAGCGCACCGATCGAGTCAAGAAGAATGTCAAGATGACGTAGGAGGTCTAGGATCAAGGAGGCACTGACGTCTGTAAGAAGATGGAATTATGAATAGAAATGTGAAACTTTATTAAGATATGTATGGAATATGGTAATTTAAACATCTTAGAAGAGGATATATAACATGCATTATATGTGGAAATAATTGTAAGGAAGTTAGATAACCCTTAAGTTATTTTATAACGGAATAGCCGAGATGATGTGGGTTCGAGACTATGATCGTGACGCGAGAGCACAGTGGTGGGGGACTACACCACGTGTCTGTGCCAGGCAGATAAGTGAGAAGACAGTGCCAGCACATTCAGTGGAGCTCTGTCAGTCGAGCAAGTAGGGTCGAGCTCTGTAGCGCAAGCGAGACGCACGGTGAAGGTCGCGTAGCATACCGAAACTGTCACGGCAGAGTGTAGGCGACAGTTTCAGCATCGCCGAGCAGCGAACGCCAAGCACGTCGTTGATCCAGGCGGACTTGCCGAGGAAGCAATCACAGACGGCCGGGATATGTTAGAACAGCACTGCAAGTAGTTGGAGACTTTATTACAAGCTACATTTCAACGCAGTTTGAACATAGTTCTTTTGAACAACTTTATGACTATGCTTTTCCATAACGCATTCAAAGTTACTTTAACAATTTCAAGCAACGGAATGTTGTTAGCATAGGCACTGATGAACATTAGATCGTGCATTAATGAGATTTGTTTCTTATGCAGTTTCATGAATTACCAAATACAGACAACTACAGGGTGTTTAGTAAACTTGGACACTCTCATGTAAAATTTTATTTTACGAAAGCGAGACTTAGCAGTTGTTGGAGATTGATCTTTCAATACTCAAACTGAACATTTAATGGGACAGTGGCGTAACTTAGAAGAGGAATAGGGGATCCGCTGTTTCCATGAACTTTTTCGAGAGGAGTTGGACAATATCCGCTATGGGTAATCCGAAGTTCAACATGTCAGAGTAGACGCAGATAGAGACAAGATGGCACCGCAGAGCGATGGATTCGATTCCTGACGAGAGGAGTCCACCAGCTGATTCACTTGGGATTTCGAAGGCAATCGTCATTTCGTGGATGGAATGATATTCACGCCGATCTTTCGAGAAATTCATTATGTAGGGAAAATCGACGATCTTGGAAATTTAATTACAGCTGATTATGAAAAAGGTACTGTAAGAGTTATAACTACCTAATACGATTATTTTCATGAATACTGGGCACACATGTATATTTTTCTAATAGGAGTGATACGATTATTAAGACATGGTTTGGCTTTATATACTTCGAATTTGCTAGAATATGGAGTGACCATATGATATGGCAGGCATCATTATACGATATTCTCACCATTGGTTGGCTTTATTAAGCAGATGTTTGGTCTTTTAGACATTTTTCCAGCTAGGATATTTTTCATAAATAGTTTCTTTTGTGTAACGAGTATTTCAAATTCGTGATCTGCAATTGATTATCTAAAATTACTTCGTCAGTTCATTGCATACTAGCGAGTGTGTATTATTCATCAGTAGGGATTTTTTCCATTGGATTGTTTGGAGATATTAAGAAGTTATTCACTTTAGTGAATGAACATCGCTTTTATATGACAACTAGAAACTTGTTGATTCCTATCTGGTACATTCACTCATATAGTCTACGAGATGGGGTCTTTCGTATTTATAAGATTGTATGGTGGCTACTCATCTTACCCATCGTTCAGGGAACTATCATCCAAGTCGACGGGGCGAGGTCTTTCGTATTTATGCGACTGTACGGTGGTTACACATCTTACTCGCCATTAAGGGACTCATTTTTATCATCCGAGTGTACACGAGATTGTAAGTGAATCAAACAAGGAACTACTAGTCACATATCAGTCGAAATTTTGTTAAATACAATAACGATAAATGTCAGCAGGATTGCATTTAGTAATTCTTGTTTGCCAATCCAATATTTTGTTGCTATACTCTTTTGAGGGTAATTTCAGTTTAACAGCTGTTATAGCTGATGCTTTTGATGAGTTTTATAATTGTGTTTGATACCTTTGAGAAGGATTTAAAGTAATTGAATCTTGTAAGATAAATCATTAATGGTCAGAATTATTTTAAGGCAGATCAGTATTGCAGATTTTGATATGAGATTATAGCACATTGGTGATTTTTCTGTGATGTGAGTTATGAAAATTGTAAGAGAATTTATGCTATTTGAAAGCAGATCTTAAATTACTGAGGTAATATTTTTCCAATTGTTTAAGAAGTTGTCTAGATGTGATCAGAGTAATTACAGTTATTGGAGATTGTGTGCGTTGATAATTTGAAGCCAGTTATATATTTTTGTAGATCATGCAACATGGTTAAGTGGAGTTTGTGATAGGCATTTTGTGGAAGTTGCCAAGTGATAGTAGCAATGTTGCTAATGTATTTTGAAGCAGACATGAGGTCGTCGTACCCAGTCTAGCGTAATTGTTGAGATTCATGCTGTATGTGCTGAATATTTATGGAGTTTTTGTGGAATAATTGTTGTATTCAAATGTGATATTTGAAGTATTGAGGAAATGTAATGTAGTTGTGGATAGTTAGATCCAACGTGATGTCGTGGAGGCAATAATATTTTTTGGCATGATAAATTAAATACGAGATATAACTTGGAAGTAATAAAACTGTAAGACAACGTTCTATAAACCTTATTAAACAATTTGTTAGGAAATTAAACAAATAAATAAAGTTGATAATACAAGATTTTCTGAAAATAATAATTAACGAAATAATAATCTGAGAATTAAGCATATTAACGATCTGACCTAATGAAATAAAAATCAGAATGACTAGATGAAATAATGAAAATCTAAATAACCAGATGATTGGAATTTAAATAAGTTGATAAATTAAATTTTGAAATAAATCAATGAATTAAATAGATGGATGAATTAAAGATTGGATAAATTAAACTGATTGAAATAAATTAATAGACGATTGTAATGATGATGAATTAGAAGGTGATAATTAACTAAAGAAGCTGATGATTAATGAATTTATATGGAATTAAATAAATTTAATTGAGAGATAATTTGAAGGAATTGCAACTTGAGTTGAAAATTTAAATGATGTAATGGTGATGAATTAATGATTCTGACAGGAATATGTAGAATTTTGAAGTGAGAATTAATATGAGAAATATTTAATTTTGATGATGACGATAACGATGACCAATGAGCCATGAATTTTCTGTAATTCACAGATAAGTGATTATGAATGACAATGTAAATAGTGTAAATTAATTATTCAATGTTTAGGAGCATTTGACTAACATGTTCAACATTCAAATTATGCCATGCAAACCATAAATTACGTGATGTTTAATATATGTGATTATAATATGTGTATGTTTAGACAGATTAATAACTTTTTTAAATCCACATTGATGATGTTAAATTAAAGAGAAATTAGGTCTCAGGTTTCACAAATGCCAGTGACGAAAGACATAGTGCTACAGTGATCCTGAGAACCCAAGAGAACTTTAGAGATTTTTCTTGTTATGTGGATGAAAATAATTTTGGATTAGAAAAGAGATGGTTCGATATTTGGACAATGACAATTTAACGTTGGCATTCGACCATACTCTCAGGTAGGAGTTATATTTAAAATGTCTGTCTGACTATCAAAGTAAAATAAATTTGTTTTTATCTTAGTTGTGATCTGATGATGGTGTGATGTTCCCTTTTCTTTCCTTATTTTGAGTAAGGCTTATCCGGAAAGGAAGTGGTTTGCTAGGAATTCAGTTGATGGCGCCCATTTATATTTGCATTATTTCTATTAAACTTAAGCCCGTAACGACCCTAGAGATACTTTGTCTCGTGATACCCACTGCTTTTTCGATAACTCAGCTGAATTTCCGACACATTCCTTATTTGACTAGAGGTTCATTTAACTCCGCTCTGTCCCGGAACTCCAGGAATGCGATGTTATAGCAGATGGGTCATCGCATCCCCAGGACGAACGGGTACAGAGAGAGAGAGGGAGAATTGGCTTTATCCAACTAGTGGGGCTTCGATTTTGTTTATTCTATGGAATCACATCAGATTTAGATTACTGAGAGATTGATCTCAAGTTAATTTAAGTGTGTTACAAAATTTATTAAACTTAGTCAGACAATGTACTTGTGTGCCCAATCCAGTGTTCATGTTAATCGTATTAGTTATATCATGTTAGTTATAAGACATTTTTTCCTATACCCAAGTGAATGCAGGAGTTGAGACATTGTGATGTGTTGTTGTCTAACGTCTCTGTATAAAACGTATATTGAAAATATAATTATGTTGCCAGAAGATTTAGCTAAGGTGTTAGGAGAATTACAGACGGGTATGTCTGGTATTGCAGAAACTATTTCTAAAATGGAAACGGAAGTTAAAGAACAAATTAATAATTCAGAAGCTAGATTAGAAGCTAAATGTAAAGAGAATGTACAAGCATTACAGGTTAGTAACGAACGCAATCTGAACGACAGTTTAAAGTCATTAGAGACTAGGCTACAGTCAACTAATGAAGATAATTTAAAATCATTAGAGACTAGGCTACAGTCAAATAGTGAAGACAATTTTAAATCATTAGAAGAAAAATTACAGTCAAATAGTGAGGATAACTTTAAATTATTGGAAGAGAAATTACAAGCTCGTAGTGAAGAAACTAACACTGAATTAGAAAACAAGTTAACTAGATTAGAGAATAGTTTAACTTTAAAGAATAATGAAATGCTGAAGACTTTACAATTAGACATAATTGCAGTAAATATGAAAGGAGAGGAAAATGTTCAAATATTAAGAAAAAATATTATTGAATTAGAAAGTAGAGGAGAAGAAAATATTTTTACTTTAAGAACTGACGTTATGTCCATACAGAAAGACATTAAATCAGATGTATCGAAGTTGAGATTCGACATCGATGGTTTAGTGGCAGATGTAGGCAAAATTCAAGAGTGGTCTACCGAAGTATCTTTCGAGACTAAAATTAAAGGTCTAGAAATGAATCTAGGTAATGAGATTAAAGATTTAAAGACAGTAATTGGGACCATTAAAGAGGAAGTCTTAGGAGAGGTTAATTCTAATTTAAAATCATTAGAAAATCAATTGCAGAAAGATATTAGGAAGATAGACGACGATATAGAGCAAAAGGTTAATGAAAACTTAGCTTTGTTCAAAAATAGAGTCGGTGCAATTGTGGAAGAACGGTATAGTGAGGTCGATGCCGAAGCAAAAGAGAAACGTGAAGGGTTAGATGAAAAATTAATCGCAGGTATGGCAAACTTAGAAGCGAGGTTTACGGAGAACAAGGAAGCGATGAAGATAGATTCAACTCTATTTAGAACAGATGTTGATCTGTTAAAGGAACAAGTCGCGTCAGTAAAGAACACGTGCGAAGGCAAAATTGACAAGTTGAAAAACGACTTAGACGAGAGTAACAAAACGCAGGATGTTACATCGTTAGATGAGTTGAAGACTCAGGTCAAGAAATTAGCAGAAGACAGGATAACTAAACTAGAATCCATGTTTAACAGTTTCACCAGTCAGAATATAACATCAGGGGAAACATTGATAAATCAGACAGCGATAGACCGCAGTATGACTAATCAAGAGGCAAGCATGGGAGAAGACCGTCAAATGCAACCGAATGTGACATTCGAAAGGGCCAGTTCAACCCCTCAGGATAATCCAAGTTCGAATAGGAGTACGTTGGGTCCAAGCGAACGATACTCAGGTCCAGTCACCATTATTAGAAATCTGGATGACAAGCCGAGGAAGTTTTCGGGAAATACAGGAGTCACACCAGTCGAATTTCTGCGAGATATTCGAGACTACATGGCGGAACATAGGGTAGCCAAAGAAAGAGAGCTAAGGATAGTCGAACGCGCTTTAGATGGGTCTGCGCTTACTTGGTTTAGAGCGTTCAGAAGCAATTTTGCGAACATGGAGCAATTTGCCATAGCTTTCTTGAGGAGATTTTGGAGTGCCGAGGATCAACTTAACGTAAGAGCGGAAATGTACTCAAAGCGCTATTCTACGTCACATCCGACGCATTATGCCAATTATTTCACGTCACAGCTGGCTAAATTACAGTTTCTGATTCCTCCATTGCCAGAAGAAGAGCTTTTGCAAGCTATAGCGAGACAGTTACCGATTGAGGTACAGCGATCACTAATAGCGTCGGGAGCCAATACACTTGAGCATTATGACGACATTTTACGGCGATTGGACTATACAAGCGCTCAAGTTACGCCTAGAAATACCAGAAACGACAATAGAAACACGCAAGAAGTGAATGCGGTAGTCGTAGACAATGCAGCTCAAACGGACAGAAGAGATTCCTGGGAAAACCGACGGAACGAAGGGAATCGAGGAAACATCCGTAACGCTCGAGGAAATGATCGATATAGAGGACCATATGAGAGGCCATACGATCAAGAAGCAAGAGATAGCCGATATAGGAATTATAACCAGAATTCCAGATATCAAGACAGGAATCGATATAACAATAGATATCGGGGCAGAAATAACTGGAGCCAAGGTCAACAGTATAATGGGAACGACAGGCAGGATGGCCAAAGAAACGATCCAAACGACAGACGAGATAATCGTGGACATGAGAGGTCGAGGCAAGAAGATAGACAGCCTAGTGCACCACCCGAAGAGACAGTGAGAGATGTCAATCGAGCAAGCACGAGTGGCGAAGGAAGAAACAAACGTCAGAATAACACGGAATCAAGATGCTAATCATTGGAAGTCAATCATCATTATTGAGAGTCAGAAAGTACCATCATGCTGAGTAAGGGAATTGTAGAGCTATCGTGTACATGTATTATATATAGAATGCCTGAGAGTGTATTTTTTTTCTCAATCCTGATAAAAAAAGGAGATGTACGGGAGAGATGTACCCGATACCTAGTTTAGGCTATCGGCTACGCCAGCAGACATTAAGCCGTAGTTGAGGTTTTGGGAAGAGTTAGGAAAAGATAGCGCACCGATCGAGTCAAGAAGAATGTCAAGATGACGTAGGAGGTCTAGGATCAAGGAGGCACTGACGTCTGTAAGAAGATGGAATTATGAATAGAAATGTGAAACTTTATTAAGATATGTATGGAATATGGTAATTTAAACATCTTAGAAGAGGATATATAACATGCATTATATGTGGAAATAATTGTAAGGAAGTTAGATAACCCTTAAGTTATTTTATAACGGAATAGCCGAGATGATGTGGGTTCGAGACTATGATCGTGACGCGAGAGCACAGTGGTGGGGGACTACACCACGTGTCTGCGCCAGGCAGATAAGTGAGAAGACAGTGCCAGCACATTCAGTGGAGCTCTGTCAGTCGAGCAAGTAGGGTCGAGCTCTGTAGCGCAAGCGAGACGCACGGTGAAGGTCGCGTAGCATACCGAAACTGTCACGGCAGAGTGTAGGCGACGGTTTCAGCATCGCCGAGCAGCGAACGCCAAGCAGGTCGTTGATCCAGGCGGACTTGCCGAGGAAGCAATCACAGACGGCCGGGATATGTTAGAACAGCACTGCAAGTAGTTGGAGACTTTATTACAAGCTACATTTCAACGCAGTTTGAACATAGTTCTTTTGAACAACTTTATGACTATGCTTTTCCATAACGCATTCAAAGTTACTTTAACAATTTCAAGCAACGGAATGTTGTTAGCATAGGCACTGATGAACATTAGATCGTGCATTAATGAGATTTGTTTCTTATGCAGTTTCATGAATTACCAAATACAGACAAGTACAGGGTGTTTAGTAAACTTGGACACTCTCATGTAAAATTTTATTTTACGAAAGCGAGACTTAGCAGTTGTTGGAGATTGATCTTTCAATACTCAAACTGAACATTTAATGGGACAGTGGCGTAACTTAGAAGAGGAATAGGGTGTCCGCTGTTTCCATGAACTTTTTCGAGAGGAGTTGGACAATATCCGCTATGGGTAATCCGAAGTTCAACATGTCAGAGTAGACGCAGATAGAGACAAGATGGCACCGCAGAGCGATGGATTCGATTCCTGACGAGAGGAGTCCACCAGCTGATTCACTTGGGATTTCGAAGGCAATCGTCATTTCATGGATGGAATGATATTCACCCCGATCTTTCGAGAAATTCATTATGTAGGGAAAATCGACGATCTTGGAAATTTAATTACAGCTGATTATGAAAAAGGTACTGTAAGAGTTATAACTACTTAATACGATTATTTTCATGAATACTGGGCACACATGTATATTTTTCTAATAGGAGTGATACGATTATTAAGACATGGTTTGGCTTTATATACTTCGAATTTGCTAGAATATGGAGTGACCATATGATATGGCAGGCATCATTATACGATATTCTCACCATTGGTTGGCTTTATTAAGCAGATGTTTGGTCTTTTAGACATTTTTCCAGCTAGGATATTTTTCATAAATAGTTTTTTTTGTGTAACGAGTATTTCGAACTCGTGATCTGCAATTGATTATCTAAAATTACTTCGTCAGTTCATTGCATACTAGCGAGTGTGTATTATTCATCAGTAGGGATTTTTTCCATTGGATTGTTTGGAGATATTAAGAAGTTATTCACTTTAGTGAATGAACATCGCTTTTATATGACAACTAGAAACTTGTTGATTCCTATCTGGTACATTCACTCATATAGTCTACGAGATGGGGTCTTTCGTATTTATACGATTGTATGGTGGCTACTCATCTTACCCATCGTTCAGGGAACTATCATCCAAGTCGACGGGGCGAGGTCTTTCGTATTTATGCGACTGTACGGTGGTTACACATCTTACTCGCCATTGAGGGACTCATTTTTATCATCCGAGTGTACACGAGATTGTAAGTGAATCAAACAAGGAACTACTAGTCACATATCAGTCGAAATTTTGTTAAATACAATAACGATAAATGTCAGCAGGATTGCATTTAGTAATTCTTGTTTGCCAATCCAATATTTTGTTGCTATACTCTTTTGAGAGTAATTTCAGTTTAACAGCTGTTATAGCTGATGCTTTTGATGAGTTTTATAATTGTGTTTGATACCTTTGAGAAGGATTTAAAGTAATTGAATCTTGTAAGATAAATCATTAATGGTCAGAATTATTTTAAGGCAGATCAGTATTGCAGATTTTGATATGAGATTATAGCACATTGGTGTTTTTTCTGTGATGTGAGTTATGAAAATTGTAAGAGAATTTATGCTATTTGAAAGCAGATCTTAAATTACTGAGGTAATATTTTTCCAATTGTTTAAGAAGTTGTCTAGATGTGATCAGAGTAATTACAGTTATTGGAGATTGTGTGCGTTGATAATTTGAAGCCAGTTATATATTTTTTGTAGATCATGCAACATGGTTAAGTGGAGTTTGTGATAGGCATTTTGTGGAAGTTGCCAAGTGATAGTAGCAATGTTGCTAATGTATTTTGAAGCAGACATGAGGTCGTCGTACCCAGTCCAGCGTAATTGTTGAGATTCATGCTGTATGTGCTGAATATTTATGGAGTTTTTGTGGAATAATTGTTGTATTCAAATGTGATATTTGAAGTATTGAGGAAATGTAATGTAGTTGTGGATAGTTAGATCCAACGTGATGTCGTGGAGGCAATAATATTTTTTGGCATGATAAATTAAATACGAGATATAACTTGGAAGTAATAAAACTGTAAGACAACGTTCTATAAACCTTATTAAACAATTTGTTAGGAAATTAAACAAATAAATAAAGTTGATAATACAAGATTTTCTGAAAATAATAATTAACGAAATAATAATCTGAGAATTAAGCATATTAACGATCTGACCTAATGAAATAAAAATCAGAATGACTAGATGAAATAATGAAAATCTAAATAACCAGATGATTGGAATTTAAATAAGTTGGTAAATTATATTTTGAAATAAATCAATGAATTAAATAGATGGATGAATTAAAGATTGGATAAATTAAACTGATTGAAATAAATTAATAGACGATTGTAATGATGATGAATAACTGAATTAGAAGGTGATAATTAACTAAAGAAGCTGATGATTAATGATTTTATATGGAATTAAATAAATTTAATTGAGAGATAATTTGAAGGAATTGCAACTTGAGTTGAAAATTTAAATGATGTAATGGTGATGAATTAATGATTCTGACAGGAATATGTAGAATTTTGAAGTGAGAATTAATATGAGAAATATTTAATTTTGATGATGACGATAACGATGACCAATGAGCCATGAATTTTCTGTAATTCACAGATAAGTGATTATGAATGACAATGTAAATAGTGTAAATTAATTATTCAATGTTTAGGAGCATTTGACTAACATGTTCAACATTCAAATTATGCCATGCAAACCATAAATTACGTGATGTTTAATATATGTGATTATAATATGTGTATGTTTAGACAGATTAATAACTTTTTTAAATCCACATTGATGATGTTAAATTAAAGAGAAATTAGGTCTCAGGTTTCACAAATGTCAGTGACGAAAGACATAGTGCTACAGTGATCCTGAGAACCCAAGAGAACTTTAGAGATTTTTCTTGTTATGTGGATGAAAATAATTTTGGATTAGAAAAGAGATGGTTCGATTTTTGGACAATGACAATTTAACGTTGGCATTCGACCATACTCTCAGGTAGGAGTTATATTTAAAATGTCTGTCTGACTATCAAAGTAAAATAAATTTGTTTTTATCTTAGTTGTGATCTGATGATGGTGTGATGTTCCCTTTTCTTTCCTTATTTTGAGTAAGGCTTATCCGGAAAAGAAGTGGTTTGCTAGGAATTCAGTTGATGGCGCCCATTTATATTTGCATTATTTCTATTAAACTTAAGCCCGTAACGACCCTAGAGATACTTTGTCTCGTGATACCCACTGCTTTTTCGATAACTCAGCTGAATTTCCGACACATTCCTTGTTTGACTAGAGGTTCATTTAACTCCGCTCTGTCCCGGAACTCCAGGAATGCGATGTTATAGCAGATGGGTCATCGCATCCCCAGGACGAACGGGTACATTACTAATGTGTAGTTTAGTTTTATTTTAGGATGGCAACCGTAAGGAAAAACACTCAGATTCTTTCGCACAGGAACTCCAACACAACTGCTTTAAATGAACGTACTGTAGGTCCTTTGTAGCTTTCACATTCTAGGGGATCTTATTCCACTGTTGCTAGCAGAGGATTCAAACAAGTAGTTTCATGAAGCACGAAATAGCCTATTTTCATACAGTATATCCTGCTTATGTAATGTAATTGCCTCTATCTATATACAAAATTTCAGTTTGATAGCTGTAATAGATTCGAAGAAATTGAGAACCGTTCAAACATTTAGGATGGTAGCCATGTTGGATTTCTATATAAATGTAGGCTATAGAGTTATGTAATTTTAGATGAAGATTATTGGTTAGGTTGATTATTCAAACTTCAATCGCATGATTGGGACAAAATAAATAAAAACTTAATCTTAAAATTTCGCACAGCCAGCGTCTTAAGATTAAGAAAACAATTGAAATAAATTAGATGTCAGTCAATTAGAAATTGTATAAGTATTTACGTCGCCTCCGTAGCGTAGCGGTCAGCATGGTTAGCTGCCGCCCCGGAGGTCCTGGGTTCGATTCCCGGCTCTGCCACGAAATTTGAAAAGTGGTACGAGGACTGGAACGGGGTCTACTCAGCCTCGGGTGGCCCAACTGAGTAGAGGGGGTTCGATTCCCCCTCTCTTAAGCTCTAAGTGTCGCCGTGAAAATAAAATCAATCAATCAGCCATCCTCGAAGTGGTTTTCCGTGGTTTCCCACTTCGTCTTCGGGCAAATGCCGGGATGGTACCTTCTTCAAGGCCACGGCCGCCTCCTTCCCTCTTCCTTGTCTATCCATCCTAACCATCCATTACCTTCCCTCATGAGGCCCCTGTTCGCTTTGCAGGTGAGGCCGCCTGGGCGAGGTGCCAATCCCACCTCACCAGTTGTATCCCTTCCGATTCGATGTTCCCAGCTCTAGGACACTGCCCGTAGAGGCGGTAGTGGTGAGTTCCCTCGCTGAGTCCGTGGGTTCCACCAACCTGGAGGGTAAACGACTAAAAAAAAAATAAAAAAAAGTATTTACCGTACCATGTTTCACTGCGATCGGATGGTTAAATAGCGAGAAACGTCCATTTAAATATTTTAATTTCGCATCGTCGCCATGTTGAATTTGTGCTCACCAGGTTATGGAAAGTCCTATAGGTGAACGTATGTTAATAGTTTTTATTAACATACAAAATTTCAGTTTGATTACTGTCATAGATTAGTAGATATTGAGAACCGTCTAAATATTTCGGATGGTCACCATGTTAGATTTTTATATATGTAGGCCATAGAGTTATGTGATTATAAATGACGATTATTGCGTAGGTTGATTATTCAAACGTTGACTTCGATCGCATGTTTAGGACACAGGAAAATAAAAACTTAATTTTAAAATTTTGCACAGTCGCCATCTTGAGGATATGTAAACAATTGAACTATATTAGATGTCAGTACATTACAATAAGTATAAACATTTTGCTGTACCTTGTTTCACTGCGCTCGGACGGTTAAATCGCGATAAAGGTCTGTTTAAATGTTTCAACTTCGCTTGGCCGCCATGTTCGTTTTTTGCTTAACAGGTTTTTAAAGCCACACAGCTGAACTTTTAGTAGTGGCCTTTATCAGCGTGCAAAATTTCAGGACGATATCAGTAATAGTTTCGGTTATATAGAATACCGGTGAAAATTCCACACAGCCGCTATGTTATATTGGTGAGATGTAATAAAATTTGAAGGGCACGGTCGGAGTCGGACAAAATAGTACCATGTTTTTACCAAGTTTCATTGAAATCGCTCCAGCCATTTAGATTTTATTATGGGGAGGGACACATACACACACACACGGACAATAGGTGATTTTTTCCATAAATGAAAATAGGCTTAAAAGGAGTGAATGTTGTCTGAAATACATTAATCAGTCTCAAATAGGAAATATTTTAACACTGAACGATAGGGTCTATAAGTCATCAACCAAGTGAGCATTGCTGGTAACACGTGGCAATGTACAGAAATGTGATATTCAGTTTCAGAGAGCCAACGATAGTTGGAATAGTTGACAACAATCACCTGTCTTTGTGATGGAGAGAGTTGGGTTGCATTTGTCAGGATTATTGAAAACACGCTCTCTGCGGTTATTGTCCTACAGCACTACCTTGTTTGTGTCGTTTGAGGTACAAATTGGGGACAGCAAAGCTGACAAACTACCGCAATAACAGAAATGTGCTTCACGAAGTTACGCATAACGAATTCCAATACACAGTTCGCTACCTGACTTGTAAGCGGACCACTCAAGCTCTTGTCATGGCAATGGATATTCGGCCTGGAATTAAATTTCGTTACTAGAAATTGAAAGCTCCTTAATACCGTCTCAAGCTACATGACTCACTGTTACACACATTACTAAGCCATTGAAGGCTGGCATTTACAATCTGACAATAAGACATTTCAAAAACTAGGTTGCTTTGTTCGTTTGATCTTAACCATTTATTGCAACGACTCAAAATCAAATAGGTGACCAACGTGCTCGACCCATGGGCCTGGTTTCTGGTTGAACAGTATGCCGGTTCTAGGTGCTGCGCGCTGTTGGCCAACATATGGAGGAGCGGAAAGGTCCTGGCCACCCTACCGCACGTAAACTCTGGCTGAGGATAGCCTCTTCGGAGGCTCGGACCTGTCTTCGGGCAGAATATCAATTAAAAATTAATACTACACTATATAACCAGTTAGTAAATGACATGGAAGAAGCCATTAAGTGTAGTAAAATATTTATTTATGCTGATGACACCACTAAATTTACCATACATAAAGACCCTAAAACAGCTTTTGATAGATTTCAAGAAGACTTCAATTTAAGGGCAGATGGCCTCGCTGTTCCTCCCCTAAAAGCAACAACAACAACAACAACAACAACAACATCACAAAGTGGTGTCATGACATTAGTTTGTATATAACTTCAACCACATCAGATTTGATCACTTCACACAAGAAAACTACAAACTGACACACCACAGCATATCATGCATACACCAAAACATCCTTGCAGGTTGCAAATGTAACACCTTTATAAATAGTACTTCGACACAAAAATATCTAGGAATTACCCTTGATTAACAGTTTAAAATGAACACACACACAGTAAACATGATAAAAACACTAAGAGCAAACCTTTACACATTCTAAAATCTCCGATTCTGTGTAGATAAAAATACTCACAAAACCATTTATAGTGCTCTGAATGACAGCAAATTAAGATATACCATATCAGCTTGGTGAAATCAAAACATAACTATAATTAATAATCTGCAGGATACCCAAAACAGGTTTTTTAAATATTTGACTGGTATCCCTTATTTTAATATTAAGGAGTTGTTTCAAATTACTGTACTGAACCTCTACTACAATGATGCAAGATTCAGGCATAAGGTGTCTCACAACTTAAGTTACACACACGAGCCATAACTAGTACTAAATGTGTAACACCTTTATGGTTTTAAGGGACTAAAGTATAGTGTACCATCACTACTTAATGAACTACCAACTGGATTGTCCAACATGAACAGCAAACAACTAGCTGGACCTATATGTCGCATTACAATTTATTACCTAAAACATTAATTTATAATATAAACTGATTATCATTATAAGTACTATACTGATATAACAGTTTATATCAGTAATGATTCAACAAAAATAGCAACAACAACAACACCAAGGTGTCATGGCTAAGGCACGTCTCATGTCCAAGGCAGAGGAAAAGAAATCTTGTAGCTAGAGAGTCAAACTATTATTGATTGTCATTATTACTTGCAAGGGATACGGCACATATGGCTTATAAATAATAAATCTACGTATACCAGCAATCTCGTGAGCTCTAGCAATTGGCTAAGGGAAGCTGACGGCAATGCCTTGCAAATAACTATTATTTATGGCTATAATGCAATAATCACGTAGCATTACTGGCTACCTCAATAAAACCATCAGCAGTATTATCCTAAATCGCCCCTCCTGCGGTAATGACGAATGGCAACTGGGATAATTATCATAGGGAATGGGCAATACATTCCCTTTGGCTGCGAGGGGCTGCAAGGGATTAGAGTGGGGTAGTCATGTGCTGAGTCCAACTAACCCCCTAGACGCTGTCGTAAGAACAAGTCACCCGGATTTCCCTTTATGTTTTAACGAAACAGAGCAATAATTGTGAAATATAAAGTTAGTGTTGCTTAAGCCGACCTACAGTAAACCTTCAATCAACGATAATCGCCAGTTTTCACGAATTTCGGCACTGTTCGCGATATCGAGAGATTTTCTATTTCTTTGCGAAGTCTGTGCATTTAGGAATTTAACATTCTTGAATGTCACCTCAAAGGTTCAGGTGCGATTCCCTGCTCTACCAAGGAATGTAATTCTCTCCTGAGGGCTCAGTTTCGGGGGGAAGAACTGTAAAGAGGTGGATTTGACTTATCCATCAGCCATCCTTGAAGTGGTTTTCTCTTATTCTACAGTACACTTCTACTCCAGACAAATGTCGCATGGTTCCTTAATTTAAGGCTGATAATCCACCCAAGTCTCACTTACAAACACCCCTTAATATGCCCGTTCCAACGGAATCGGGGTGACACGCGATGCATTTCAATGTGGCGGGTGGTTTTTACGACCGGATGCCGTTCCTGACGCCAATCATGTGACAGGAGTTATTAAGATATGAAATGAGTGAAGCTGAATAACTCTGGCCTAGGAGTATGGAGGTAGCAACCATGGTGTACTAGAAGGTACAATCCCAAAATTTGTCTGGGGTTGAAAATGGGAAACTACGGAAAGCCATTTCATGGATGGCAGACGGTTGAATTCGAACCCAAGTCTATCCAGTCCGCAGATAGCTTGGCCCTATGGCCCTGCCCTGCGCCCTAGCGAGCGTAGCTACCGCTATTGGTATCAAGCAGATGGTTTTAAGTCTAAAATATAAACAATTTATTTTAGAATAATGTTTATGGAAATTAGTAAATACGATGTTTCAATATTGGAGCAATACCTAAATAACAATCTCGACTGAGTTTACCCATTTTATTCCACTCGGAGAGAAGCCCATTGTCACTCCAGATGCTATTGAAGCGATCTTTGGGATATTTCTTAGCAATGTGGCTCATCGCCACTTTCCAAAGAAGAAAGGAGAATATTCCCCATGTATATACCATTTCTCTTGTCCATTCAAGGCTAGTCTGTATGCGATTCAGTCAGCACCATGTCTCACTGGACAGCTGATGTCCTGATTAGATGTTTCATTTAGAGGCTTGGACAACGTGGTCTTTAGCCCAGTGTAATTGGGTGTGTGTAGAACGTGGCTGATAACCTGGTTTATTGTGTGTCTGTACTAATGTGTGTATTGGTAATTGAGGCAAGGATTGGGAAGGAGACAGCTACGGTCTTGTTAGGAACCAACTTGACATTTGACTAGAGTATAAATGGAAAAACCACGGAAAATCATTTCCCGGGTTGCTGAGGTGGGAATCGAACCTACCTCTCTTCAGCTTTACCTCGCGAGACTGTGTGTACCCTGTTCCAGAACTCAGACCAGAATTACATTTCTTGGCAGAGCCGGGAATCGATATCACACCTTAGGGATGACAGCCAAGAATACTAGCCACTACTCCACAAGGTGGTCTAGATGAGTTCAGAGCATTACACTTGCACCACTGAGGTGACGTCGTGGATTTAGACAGCAGTGGCGTATCAAGTGGCTAAGGATTTACCATCAATGGAGTCATCATTGACTACTCTCGTCCAAGAAGGAGCCACCTTTTACGGTCTACAAGTATGCATTGAGAAACCTGTAACAAGTAATCTTGGTTTGATTCCCGAATCTCTTAAAATAAATATTCTGGTCTGATTTTATTCAGCATAGAGAAGACAACTGCTATTTGATGAGGCTCATTCACGTCTTAATTATCCTAGATGTGGCATCCCATGATTTTCCCTCTTCTACTTCAGGTAAATGTCAAGATGCTACCTTACATAAGGCCACGGCTGCTCCCTACCCTATCCTAATCCCAATTACTATGCAGTATATACATTTGTGCAAACAACATTAACGCGTATTAAATGATACTATCGGACCCATGCGGCGAGAACTCTTGCATGTGTATAAACCACCCGCCCAGCATTATTGGAAGGTGGGCTTGACGCGACACAGTTCTGAAAAGTGCTATCATTTTGTATATTTGTTTAAAGGTACTTTTTAGATAAATTGTCGATATTTATGCAATGAGAGTGCAATTCGTCACTGATGCGGGTAAATCTCTCTCATTTGAATGCTCATTTGTTGCGATTGGTTACTTGTACTTGGTCCCATGTGTATATACTGTTATGCGGGCTCAAAGCGACAGAGTTCTGGCAGGGGCTGTAGTCTTGTTTATTTGCTTAAACGCACATTATTAACAAATACCTATATTTCCGTTGACCCTGTACTATTGAGACGATTTGGAAGATTTTGGCACAAACCACACCTTCTATCCCCCTCTGGTTTAAGAGCTTGAGTATTGCGAAACATACACATTAGCGTTATACAGTGCGCCCGGGAATGTTCTCCGCAGTGCCCACAAGTTGTTGCGAGAGATTACGTTACCAGTTACGTTCGCAGCAAGGCTGTCGCTTGTATCATAAGAAACAAACTGTAAACTTTATACTCACCACAGCCATTCATAATTGATGCTGGATGTGCTGATGACACACATGCTGACTAATTTTGCGATACACACTGACGAATTCGACAGCCCACACATGTGGCCTTCACCCTATGGGGATGGAGGACACTGTGCTGCCAACTAAACCGATGACGCAACCACTCGCAGCTGCACGTAGTTACTGCGGAGAACATTCCCGGGCGCCCTGTACCTGGTGAATCGGCTGCCCCTAATTATATTGTTTTATGCATCCCAACTGGCGTTGTTGTCAGGAAGGTCAATATTCCTCTGCTTGCATCCCGTATGGTACTAATGCACTGCAAGCATATCCTACAAACGATATGGGGGGCGTGGTGGCTCAGCGGTCTAGCTATATGCCTCTCACCAAGGCGGTCCGAGTTCGATTCCCGGTCAATGCATGTGAGATTTTCAATGTGAAATGCCATGTCCTGTGGTTCGGATTCCACGTAAAAAGGAGGTCCCGTGGCTCATAATCACAAGATTCACGGTCACGTAAAACTTCAATCTTCCTTCCTTCCATCCTACAAACGTTACTGAACACTATTATTTTTCTCTCGATGTGACTACAGACTAATGAAAATCCACAGCCTGCTTCCAGTCTCCGACCGGGTCAGGAATGGAATGAATGAAGCCCCCATCTAGCGGCGAGGATATGAACTGTGCCGGCTGCCGAGGCCTGACGCACTCCTCTGGGACAATGATTAAATGAATGACAGATGAAATGAAATGATAGTGGAGAGTGTTGCTGGAATGAAATGTTGACAGGGAAAACCGGAGTACCCGGAGAAAAACCTGTCTGCCTCCGTTTTGTCCAGCACAGATCTCACATGGAGTGACCGGGATTTGAACCACGGACCCAGCGGTGAGAGGCTGGCGTGCTGCCGCCTAAGCCACGGAGGCTTACACTACAGACTAATACGAGGGAAAAATAATAGTGTTCACTATCGTTTGCGGGACATGTTTGCAGTACATTATTACCATATGGGATGCAAGCAGATACATATCGACCTTCCTGACAACACGGGTTAGTTGGGCTGCATTAAACAATATAATTAGGGGCAGCTGGCCGCTGGCTTAGGACCAAAATAGCGTATCAACAATGGCAATCCTATTAAGATACGCTATTCTGGTACTAAGCGTATTCCACACACTCCCATGTACACGGGTTTGATGATTATGGCGTCACAAGCCTCTGTGAAACCATAATAATAATTATAGAAACGACTGCGTCGGGGAGCTGTAGCAAGTTCGGACATCGGAGGTTGTAATCTCAGTGTTGAAAGCAGCTATCCTGAGTATGGTTTTCCCACAGGTTTTCCACACATCCTCGAGGTAAATAGTACCTTATTTCAATCCCCGGGGCACCTACCCCAGCCCTGTCCCTAACAAAGCTACACCCACTAGTAGAGTGATCTCAGAAACACAGATTATCACACAAGTTCAACGGATTGACGGGTTCACTCGCGAATAAACCGGCACAACTGCTAGCGTGTGTGTCACACACTAAATTTAATTAATACCTATCATGTTAATTGGTAATTACAGGATGCAGGTTTCCTTAAGATTTCCTACATGTCCTTGTGGGAAATGCCGGGGTAGTACCTCGCTGTTCTGCCCCTGAAATCTACAATAACTAACCATATTTCAAGTCCCGGTGCACCTACCGCATCCCAGAGACACTGGTTATCAGACAAGTTCAACACCCTCCCAAATACATGGGGCTGATGACTAAGATGCACCACTCTGTACGCAGATAACCACAGTGGATCCACCGTACACTTCCGCGTGCAGTCCAAACAGTGTTCACAGTTCGCACTTGCCGCTTCGGGCTCCAAAATAAACCAGAGTCCCGTTGAGGTAGCTTCCCATCCGCTCCTGTCCAAACCGCGTCAAACTCAGGTCCTCGCACGGGTCTTCCGGAGGATTACTCCATCACGCTATCACAACCCTTGACTGTCACTGGTCACCTTGCTGACAGAGATGCGCCCCGATTGCTTGATGTAACTGCACTTGCTGACTACACTGCTGGACACGGCTCAGAACCATATTAACCCTCGACTTCGAGCGGTCTTTCGTTTAAAATCAGTGACAGAGAGTTCCAAACCTTTTCCTTCTTTCTGGTTAAGTCTCCTGATCTGAATTTAGAGACCAAACAATCCAGATTCACCCACGATAGTTTCCTTTACAAATCCTTGATGCTGATTCACTGAAGGGGTCGATAACCTAGATGTTAGGTCCCTTAAAACAGCAATTATCATAATCATCATGATTCACTGAAAGAACTCGCTGCTGAATTCACAACTCCTCTCGTAACTCACTTGTCCATTTCGCTCCACCCACTGTCTGACTGGTCTAACCGACCACACATGGCGCCACTATTAAAATAGAGTGGACTTCTTTCAAATTATATTGGCAGGCCTATGCTGCAAGATTTATTAGCAACATTTCTTGTAAGTATTACGAGGTAATGATATTAAGACAATATATGTACTTTTCATTACAAGTAATTGAAGTAACATTCATTAAAATATGAAAAAAACAATGACTGTTGATCAGTTGTGCCGTATCTCTTCAGTAGGAAATAAAGAGCGGTTCTGGCGCAAGGGCTAATGCGTAAGATGGCCGCCGCGCGCAACCAGTCCTATGTTATTCTTAAGGAGGGGTCATTCAGAACTGGCGCAGTGGCTAATGGGCAAAATGGCCGCCACGCCCTGTGACCGTGAATAATGTCGCAGGGGGAGTTCGCCGTGTAGTCGCTAAATGGAATATTTATTATTATTATTATTATTATTATTATTATTATTATTATTATTATTATTATTATTATTATTATGAGGTAATTATTGATTGATCATGTACATTCAAGACCAGCCTTATATTGTCCACCTCTTGGTGTAGTGGCTAGCCTTCTTGGCTGTTACTGTGGAGGCTCGGGTTCGAGTCCTGGCTCTGTCAAGAAATTTAATTCTAGGCTGAGGGTTGGAATGGGGTACACTCAACCTTGTGAGGCAAAACTGACAGGAGCTGGCTTTTGATTCATACCGCAGCCATTCTGCCTAACCCAACTTCAACTAACCTAACCTAACCTAACCTTACCTAACCTAACCAGATCCCACCTTACCTAACCTAACCTAACCTAACCTAACCTAACTTCAAAGTCAGAATGTACAATACATTTATTGTTTTTTATACCCTCATAAATTAGATATAGAGAATGTCCACCACGATTTAGATCCTCGTGCACAATTTTCTGACATATCATTTAAACGTGTTGAAAGGAATGTCTGAAAATTTTCACTAACACATAATACACGTTCACCATACATCGTGTCCACTTTTTGAATGTTAATGATACGGAAAAGAGTATGCATTGGTAATTCAGTGAGCTTTTTTTCTCCCTAATCAACAGTTCTGCCCCCATAGCATTGAGAATATTTATTGTAGTAGCCTATAAAGAAACAAAAAATAATCATATCTATTACAGTTTAGCTATAAGTAACCAGAACCACTATAACATTTTATTCTAATAAGGAGATTCCCATAATGATAAGAAAAAAAATGCTTACCATAATGATGGATTGTGTAAGTAAACGTCGTTTGCTGCTTGATGCCACTACTAAATTGATAATCGTATGTTCAGACGTACTTCCTGTGTGTTGCACGCGCCGTAGTGGCTAAATTTGAAACTAGATAAGATGATTTGCTGACGTAATCGTATGTTCTCCCGCACGCAAACGCAGGCCCCTGTGGACGGGTCCTTGTGGACTAGTTCCTGTGGAAGGGTCATTGTTGACGGGTCCTTGTTGACGGGTCCTTGTTGACGGGTCCTTGTTGACGGGTCCTTGTTGACGAGCCCCTGTGGACAGGTCCTTGTTGACGGGTCCTGTTTGAATAATCCCTTTAGACCGGTCCCTTTGGACTGGTCCCTATGGACTGGCCCATGACCCCTAATGCTATGATGAAATTAAACGTTGTTCCACATGAAACGCATGTGAAGAGCCGATTGCTACTATGAATTAACATGTTGTTTTTTTGTTTTTCTGTTTTGTTTTTACGCATGTGTACTTGTTTTTTTTGTAAGCGGGCAGGCTTTTTGAATAATGATTTATAGATGAGTTTTTTTAATTACCAAAAGATCCAAAACTAATAGGTCATTAGCTTTTTAATATCTCATGAACCAATAAGGCTAGGGATTTGAATGAGTGGTCGTTGGACTTGAGGTGACATTCTGTTTTTGAATGTATTATTTATTTTTTGTCAAAAGGCCCTAACTACACTTTTGTTAATATCTCGCTAACTAATAATCAGAGAGGGTCAAGTGAGGTGTCATGGGACTCAGGATGGTCAACCATTTTCCATGACCAACGAATTTACCCAAAAGACCTAATACAGCATGGTCATTGACCTATGATTTTATAAACTAATCATTGGAGAGGGTCAAGTGAAGTGTCATAGGATTTAGAATGGTTAACCCTTTCCCATGACCAATGAATTTACCCCAAAAATCCAAAACAGCAAGGTCATTGACCTAAGATTTTATAAACTAATAATTGAATATCAACATGCGAGGTGTCATAGGACTTAGAATGGTCAACCCTTTCCCATGGCCAATGAATTTACCCAAAATACCCAATACATCAAAGTCATCGACCTGAGATTTTATAAACTAATAATCGGATACGAACATGTGAGATGTTTACCATGTGTGATGAAACATAGCTAGGTAGAGAAAGAATTAGTGTAGGCTACATGTATGGTGACTGACAAGTCTTTTACCATTGAAACTTGTTTTCAGATCAAACTGCAGTATAGAGAGAGTATAGGTTGCAGGTACGGGTTAATAAATGAGAAACGGTGTACGCAAACTCTGATTTATCAAGAATTAAGAGTAGACTATCTTTAATTGATTGGTTAAAGATGATAGCTAAAACACAAAAAATGCTCAGTGGTTACCGAGACAAAATGGTCGCTACACACAACAAGCTTTAAATACTTGAGGCTCATAATCTATACACACACACACAATCGCTTGTTCTAAACTAAACTAAACTGTGTTGCTGTCAGTGCTCAGACAGTAGGCTGATGACGAAATGCCTTGCTAACAGAAATATAATCATTTCCGGTTGTCTAATGTTACCAGTTATCCAATTTTTGTGTTCAGTGGTAAGCACTTTTAGCTCTTGTACTGGTAGTCTTAACTCGATTTCCAGGTCTGAAGCCTAGAACGAGTTGAACTAAGAAACAAGGGCATGGTGGTGCAGTGGATAAGCTGTTAGCCTGTTCATCACGGGTTCGATTTCAGGTTAATATGCATGTCATAAACATATTAAACAAAACAGAGATAACGTTTAAAACTGATTATATTTGTGTCTTTCCAAATTATTACTTGGATTACAAATACAAAGGTGAACTGGGTTTGATATACAGTTAATGCTGTCTATCACACACTAGACTGTAAGAAAGTCAAAAGAGCAAAAGGCGTAGGTAGAGCAGTGGTAAAATTGCTATATGTAGAGAACTACCTGGCAAAGCTATATCGCATAAACGGTGCAGGATACAATCCAGCAATCAAATTTGTATCTTGTGGAACAGAGAAATGCACTTACGTGAGAAAATGCAAGTTCATGTGTAATATGACCTAACACACATGTGTTCATCTGTGCATGTGCACGATAAGAGCTAACAAGTCACATTCTGTTTAGTTCGTATGTAACGTTAGGTTAAGGCTAATGCACACACCCTAGTACTCGAGGCACATGCCATTTGAGAGCAGGTCAAGTGATCTAACTTGGTGGATGGATGTGTTCTAACGAGTCATTTGTCGTTGAAAGAGAATAATACTTGTTCTTAAGATGTTAAAACTGAGGTGATGGTACGTGCAGTAAGACGTCTTGCTATTTCCTGTGTCATATTACAGACATGGCAGAGAGCACACAGGTCTGTTGCTATGACTAACTCTGCAGTAATTTGAAACCCCAGGTGTTCATCAAGACAATGGGTGATGATTATACAAAGTTAGCAGTCATTGGATATTACACAGGTGTTCCTTCCGGTGTCATGTTACTGACATGGCAGAGGGCGCACAGTTCTATTGTTATGACTAACGCTGCAGTAATTTGAAACCCCAGGTGTTGATCAAGACAAAGGGTGATGATCATGCAAAGTCAGCAGTAATTGGATACCACACATCAACATGGATTAAATCATAAACGTGTTGTCATTACCTGCAGAAACCTCATTTAAAGATTTTAGATTTTACACTTTAAATTTAAGATTTTTTGATTTTTACTTTTTACTTTTTATACATTTTCCTGAAAGAGTAAACTACAAGGTCACATACCTAACCTCATTAAACCTAGCTTTACCAAACCTAACTTAAGCAAATCCAAAGGCTAATGCACATACACAAAGTATATAAGGTACATGCAAATATCCTTTTGCTAGTCTTATAGGTTACTGTACAACATGATCACTAACCCAAACGGATATTTTTTTCATTTTGTTGTTTACACATATGTCAATTTTCCAATTTCCCATTTTCAGTTTTTTTAATGTCAGTTTTTAGTTTTTCAATTTCATAATATGGAAACATGGATTTTGCATTTTGTTGTTTACACATTTATTAATTTCACAATTTACCATTAACAGTTCTTAAAATGTCAGTTTAAAGTTTTTCAATTTCACGATATAGAAACATGGATTTTCCAATTTGTTGTTTTCACATTTGTCAATTTACTAAGTTCACATTTATAGTTTTTTAAAATTTCAGTTAAATGTTTTTTCTATTTGTCAATATGGAAACATGGATTTTTACAATTTGTGTTTTACATGTCATGCAACTATCCTTATGCTAGTCTTATAGGTTACTGTACACCATGATCACTGGCCCAACCGGAGATTTTTTTTATTTTGTTGTTTACACATATATCAATTTTCCAATTTCCCATTTTCAGTTTTTTTTAATGTCAGTTTTAAGTTTTTCAATTTCATAATATGGAAACATGGATTTTGCATTTTGTTGTTTACACATTTATCAATTTCACAATTTCCCATTTACAGTTCTTAAAATGTCAGTTTATAGTTTTTCAATTTCATGATATAGAAACATGGATTTTCCAATTTGTTGTTTTCACATTTGTCAATTTACCAAATTCACATTTACAGTTTTTAAAATTTCAGTTTAATGTTTATTTTTTTTATTTGTCAATATGGAAACATGGAATTTTCCAATTTGTGTTTTACATGTTCATTTTGCATTAGGAGTGGAGAGAGGTGGGTAGTAATTAAAAATGTGCAAGCAGTGTCCATTGTTGACAGGTCATTGTTGACGAGTCCTTTTCATACAACAGACAAGAGGGTTCATGTTTCGCATACATTACCTAAAATGTAATACCATGCAAGTGTTTAACATTTTGGAAATTAGCCTATGTATTAGTTTATGTGTGGGGTCTTGTGTTGGTCATTTTGTGTTGGCTTATTTGACAAGTTATTTTGTCAATGCATTTAGTGGATTTTTCTCTTGGTCTTGGAAAGTATATCAGTCCATTATATCACAACATATTGCTTACTGCCATGTTTGTAAGCAACAACAACAACAACACACTAAACTTTCAAAAAAATCTAAAGTACTCTAAGGTACTCTCAACTCGTACTCTTACCTCTATCCCATGCCTAGTCAAGAACATAATTTTTTTCCAAAAAAAGGTGAATGGGGAAAGTGGACTATATGTTATGTTTAAACTAAAAAAATCATATAAAGTCATATGTTAACTCTAACACCTTCGTTTATCCCATTCTTAGTTGAAATTTTTTTTTTTTAATTTTTCTAAAAAATATTTGGAAAGTAGGCAATATTTTGAAAACTAATCATCCTATAAAGTCATATATAGACTCAAACCAATGGCTTTTATATCCTTAATCGTTAGAACAAAATATGGAATTTTTGACATTTTTTCCAAAAATGTTCATTTTTAAAAATGGGTTATATATTGGAAACTAGGAATTTTACAAAAAAGTGTGGTTGACATAAATGACAGGTATTTACCCCCCACCCTCTACCCACAAACCAAGTCCCCAGATCTCTGGGACAAAATCCAGAAATGTTTTAATCTAATCCTAGCTAACCTCACCTGACGTGACCATACCTGTATGTAAGCAACAACAACAACACACTAAGATTCCATGAATTCCAGAGTACTTTTTGATTAATTATCGACTCTCAACTCTTATAACTATGTCTATCCCACTCTGTCAGAGACACCATATTTTTTTTAAATTTTTGCTCGATGTCACTACTGAAGTGATAATGGGTTTTCCGATCCTATCACTATAAATTCATTACCCCCGCTCTTATCTCGGTCTCGACAACAACCATGCCCATTTTTATTATGTCAGATGATGTAATGTTCGGGTGCAATGTGTGTGCAAAGTAGGTGTAAAAGTGAGTGAAAAGTGGGTGCAAAGAGGGTGCAAAGTGGGTGCAAAGTGGGTGCAAAGTGGGTGCAAAGTGGGTGCAAAAGTGGGTGCAAAACGTGGGGGTGTAATAGTGGTACCCTATTTGTAATGGCTTATTTGACAAGTTATTTTGTGGTACCCTATTTGTAATGGCTTATTTGACAAGTTATCTTTGTCAATGTATTTAGAGGATATTTCTCTTGTTCTTGGAAAGTATCTCAACCCTTTTTATGATAGCATAATGCTTACCGCCATGTTTGTAAGCAACAACAACACACAAAATTCCAAGAATCCAAACTACTTACTCTGAGGTTAATGATTGCCCCTCAACTCCATTCCACGCCTAGTCAAAAACATTATACATTTCAAATTTTTCAAAAAAGGTAAATTGGGACAGTAGGCTATATGTTTAATCTAAAAATCATATAAAATCATATGCTAACTACAACACCTAAGTCAATCCCACTCTCAGTCAAAAAATATTATATTTTTTAAATTGTTCCAAAAATTATTTGGAAAGTAGGCTATATTTTGAAAACTAATCATCCTAAAAAGTCATATATAGACTCAAACCAATGGCTTTTATGTCCTTAATCGTTAGAACAAAACATGGAATTTTTGACATTTTTCCAAAAAAATATTCATTTTAAAAAATGGGCTATATTTTGTAAACTATGAAATTTACAAAAAGAAAGGGTTTGATATAAATGACAGGTATTTAGCCCCCACTACCCAAAAACCCAAGTCCCAGGTCTCTGGGACAAAATCCAAAAAGGTTCAATTTTGAAAGTAGACGATATTTTGAAAACTAATCATTCTAAAAAGTCATATATAGACTCAAACACATTTTCTCTAAGTCCTTTAACGTTGGAACAAAACTTAACACATTTTCAATTTTTCCAAAAAAAAGGACAATTTTCAAAATTGCCTATATTTTGGAAACTTAGAATTTTACAAAAAAGTTTGTTTAACGTAAATGAAAGATCTTTACCCCCTCTACCCCAAAAATTAATTGTAGGTGCCTAGGACAACGACTGTGCAGTAGTGTGTTTTGATCGGTTCTACACCGTCCTCCTCCTCACCCTCCTCCCAAGATGGCGGCCGTAGCTTAACTTAACCTAGCCTAACCTAACAAGATGGCGGTCGTAGCTTAACTTAACCTAGCCTAACCTAACAAGATGGCGGCCGTAGCCTAAGCTAACCTAACCTAACCTACGAGGTGTGATCAAAAAGTTCCAAGATGGCGGTCGTAGCTTAACTCAACCTAATCTAATCCTACGAGGTGTGATCAAAAAGTTCCAAAATGGCTGCCGTAGCTTAACTTAACCTTTGATGATCCCTGTTGATTGACCCCTTTTGATTGATCTCTGTTGATGTATCCCTTTGGACTGGTCCCCGTTGACTGGCCCCTTTGGACGGGTCCTTTTTGAAGGGAGTCATTTTTTTACGGGTCCCGGAGGACGGGTCCTTGTTGACGGGTCCCTGTGGGCGGGTCCCTTTGACATAATTTGGATAAATTGCATGGGCCAGTCCATAGGGATCAGTCCAAAGGACCCGCACACAGGGACCCGTCAACAAGGACCCGTAAAAAATGACTCCCTTCAAAAAGGACCCGTCTAAAGGGGCTAGTCAACAGGGACCAGTCCAACGGGATACATGAACAGAGATCAATCAAAAGGGGTCAATCAACTGGGATCAATCAAAGATTAAGTTAAGCTACGGCAGCCATTTTGGAACTTTTGATCACTCCTCGTAGGATTAGGTTAGGTTGAGTTAAGCTACGACCGCCATCTTGGAACTTTATGATCACACCTCGTAGGTTTAGGTTAGGTTAGGTTAGGTTAGGCTAGGTTCAGTTAAGCTATGACCACCATCTTGAACATTTTTATCGCACCTCGTAGGTTTAGGTTAAGTTAGGTTATGTTAAGTGAAGCTACGGCCGCCATTTTGGAACTTTTTGATCACACCTTGTAGGTTAGGTTTGGTTAGGTTAGGCTAGGTTTGGTTAAGTCGCAGCCAAATTTTTGGAACTTTTTGATCACACAGCGTAGGTTAGGTTAAGTTAGGTTAGGCTACGGCCGCCATCTTGTTAGGTTAGGCTAGGTTACGTTAAGCTACGACCACCATCTTGTTAGGTTAGGCTAGGTTAAGTTAAGCTACGGCCGCCATCTTGGGAGGAGGGTGAGGAGGAGAAGGGTGTAGAAACGATCAAAACACACTACTGCACAGTTTTCGTCCTAGGCACCTACAACTTATTTTTGGGGTAGAGGAGGTAAAGGTCTTTCATTTACGTTAAACAAACCTTTTTGTAAAATTCTTAGTTTCCAAAATTTAGGCAATTTTGAAAATTGACCTTTTTTTTGGAAAAATTGAAAATGTGTTAAGTTTTGTTCCAACGTTAAAGGACTTAGAGAAAATGTGTTTGAGTCTATATATGACTTTTTAGAATGATTAGTTTTCAAAATATCGTCTACTTTCAAAATTGAACCTTTTTGGATTTTGTCCCAGAGACCTGGGACTTGGTTTTTTGGGTAGAGGGGGTAAATACCTGTCATTTATATCAAACACTTTTTTTTGTAAATTTCCTAGTTTACAAAATATAGCCCATTTTTAAAAATGAAAATTTTTTTGGAAAAATGTCAAAAATTCCATGTTTTGTTCTAACGATTAAGGACATAAAAGCCATTGGTTTGAGTCTATATATGACTTTTTAGGATGATTAGTTTTCAAAATATAGCCTATTTTCCAATTATTTTTGGAACAATTTAAAAAATATAATATTTTTTGACTGAGAGTGGGATTGACTTAGGTGTTGTAGTTAGCATATGATTTTATATGATTTTTAGATTAAACATATAGCCTACTGTCCCAATTTACCTTTTTTGAAAAATTTGAAATGTATCATGTTTTTGACTAGGCGTGGAATGGAGTTGAGAGGCAATCATTAACCTCAGAGTAAGTAGTTTGGATTCTTGGAATTTTGTGTGTTGTTGTTGCTTACAAACATGGCGGTAGGCATTATGCTATCATAAAAAGGGTTGAGATACTTTCCAAGAACAAGAGAAATATCCTCTAAATACATTGACAAAGATAACTTGTCAAATAAGCCATTACAAATAGGGTACCACAAAATAACTTGTCAAATAAGCCATTACAAATAGGGTACCACTTTTACACCCCCACTTTTTGCACCCACTTTTGCACCCACTTTGCACCCACTTTGAACCCTCTCTGCACCCACTTTTCACTCACTTTTACACCTACTTTGCACACACTTTGCACCCGAACATTACATCATCTGGCATAATAAAAATAGGCATGGTTGTTATCGAGACCGAGATAAGAGCGGGGGTAATGAATTTATAGTGATAGGATCGGAAAAACCATTATCACTTCAGTGGTGACATCGAGCAAAAATTTTAAAAAAAATATGGTGTTTCTGACAGAGTGGGATAGACATAGCTATAAGAGTTGAGAGTCGATAATTAATCTAAAAGTACTCTGGAATTCATGGAATCTTATTGTGTTGTTTTTGTTGCTTACAAACAGGTATGGTCACGTCAGGTGAGGTTCGCTAGGATTAGATTAAAACATTTCTGGATTTTGTCCCAGAGATCTGGGGACTTGGTTTGTGGGTAGAGGGTGGGGGGTAAATACCTGTCATTTATGTCAACCACACTTTTTTTGTAAAATTCCTAGTTTCCAATATATAGCCCATTTTTAAAAATGATCATTTTTGGAAAAATGTCAAAATTTCCATATTTTGTTCTAACGATTAAGGATACAAAAGCCATTGGTTTGAGTCTATATATGACTTTATAGGATGATTACTTTTCAAAATATTGCCTACTTTCCAAATATTTTTTAGAAAAATTTAAAAAAAATATAATATTTTTCGACTAAGAAAGGGATAAACGTAGGTGTTAGAGTTAATATATGACTTTATACGATTTTTTTAGTTTAAACATATAGTCTACTTTCCCCATTCACTTTTTTTTTGAAAAAAAAAATGTTCTTGACTAGGCATGGGATAGCGGTAAGAGTACGAGTTGAGAGTACCTTAGGGTACTTTAGATTTTTTGAAAGTTTAGTGTGTTGTTGTTGTTGCTTACAAACATGGAAGTAAGCAATATGTTGTGATATAATGGACTGATATACTTTCCAAGACCAAGAGAAAAATCCACTAAATGCATTGACAAAATAACTTGTCAAATAAGCCAACACAAAATGACCAACACAAGACCCCACACATAAACTAATACATAGGCTAATTTGCAAAATGTTAAACACTTGCATGGTATTACATTTTAGGTAATGCATGCGAAACATGAACTCACTTGTCTGTTGTATGAAAAGGACTCGTCAACAATGACCTGTCAACAATGGACACTGCTTGCACATTTTTAATTACTACCCACCTCTCTCCACTCCTAATGCAAAATGAACATGTAAAACACAAATTGGAAAATTCCATTTTTCCATATTGACAAATAGAAAAATAAACATTAAACTGAAATTTTAAAAACTGTAAATGTGAATTTGGTAAATTGACAAATGTGAAAACAACAAATTGGAAAATCCATGTTTCTATATCATGAAATTGAAAAACTATAAACTGACATTTTAAGAACTGTAAATGGGAAAATGTGAAATTGATAAATGTGTAAACAACAAAATGCAAAATCCATGTTTCCATATTATGAAATTGAAAAACTTAAAACTGACATTTAAAAAAACTGAAAATGGGAAATTGGAAAATTGATATATGTGTAAACAACAAAATGAAAAAAATATCCGGTTGGGCCAGTGATCATGGTGTACAGTAACCTATAAGACTAGCATAAGGATAGTTGCATGACATGTAAAACACAAATTGTAAAAATCCATGTTTCCATATTGACAAATAGAAAAAAAACATTAAACTGAAATTAAAAAAAAACTGTAAATGTGAATTTAGTATATCGACAAATGTGAAAACAACAAATTGGAAAATCCATGTTTCTATATCGTGAAATTGAAAAACTTTAAACTGACATTTTAAGAACTGTAAATGGGATATTGTGAAATTAATAAATGTGTAAACAACAAAATGCAAAATCCATGTTTCCATATTATGAAATTGAAAAACTAAAAACCGACATTAAAAAAACTGAAATGGGAAATTGGAAAATTGACATATGTGTAAACAACAAAATGAAAAAAATATCCGTTTGGGGTAGTGATCATGATGTACAGTAACCTATAAGACTAGCATAAGGATAGTTGCATGTACCTTATATACTTTGTGTATGTGCATTAGCCTTTGGATTAGCTTAAGTGAGGTTTGGTAAAGTTAGGTTTAATGAGGTTAGGTATGCGACCTTGTAGTTTACTCTTTTAAGAAAATGTATAAAAAGTAAAATATAAAAATCAAAAAAAATAAAATTTAAAATGTAAAATCCAAAATCTTTAAATGAGGTTTCTGCAGGTTAAGACAACACGTTTATGATTTAGTCCATGTTGATGTGTGGTATCCAATTACTGCTGACTTTGCATGATCATCACCCATTGTCTTGATCAACACCTGGGGTTTCAAATTACTGCAGCGTTAGTCATAGCAATAGAACTGTGCGCTCTCTGCCATGTCAGCAACATGACACCGGAAGGAACACCTGTGTAATATCCAATGACTGCTAACTTAGTGTAATCATCACCCATTGTCTTGATGAACACCTGGGGTTTCAAATTACTGCAGCGTTAGTCATAGCAACAGAACTGTGTGCTCTCTGCCATGTCTGTAATATGACACAGGAAATAGCAAGACGTCTTACTGCACGTACCATCTCCTTAGTTTTAACATCTTAAGAACAAGAATTATTCTCTTTCAACTACAAATGACTCGTTAGAACACATCCATCCACCAAGTTAAATCCCTTGACCTGCTCTCAAATGGCATGTGCCTCGTGTACTAGGGTGTGTGCATTAACCTTAACCTAACGTTACATACGAACTATACAGAATGTGACTTGTTAGCTCTTATCGTGCACGTGCACAGGTGAACACTTGTGTGTTCGGTCATATTACACATGTACTTGCATGTTCTCACGTAAGTGCATTTCTCTGTTCCACAAGATACAAATCTGATTGCTGCATTGTATCCTGCACTGTTTATGCGATATAGCTTTGCCAGGTAGTTCTCTACATATAGCAATTTTACCACTGCTCTACCTACGCCTTTTGCTCTTTTGACTTTCTTACAGTCTAGTGTGTGATAGACAGCATTAACTGTATATCAAACCCAGTTCACCTTTGTATTTGTAATCCAAGTAATATTTTGAAAAGACACAAATGTAATCAGTTTTAAACGTTATCTCTGTTTTGTTTAATAGGTTTATGACATGCATATTAACCTGAAATCGAACCCGTGATGAACAGGCTAACAGCTTATCCACTGCACCACCATGCCCTTCTTTCTTAGTTCAACTCGTTCTAGGCCTCAGACCTGGAAATCGAGTTAAGACTACCAGTACAAGAGGTAAAAGTGCTTACCACTGCAACACAAAAAAAATGGATAGCTGGTAACATTAGACAACCGGAAATGATTATATTTCTGTTAGCAATGCATTTCGTCATCAGCCTACTGTCTGAGCACTGACAGCAACACAGTTTAGTTTAGTTTAGTTTAGAACAAGCGATTGTGTATGTGTGGGTGTGTGTGTGTGTGTGTGTGTGTATATAGATTATTAGCCTCAAGTATTTAAAGCTTGTTGTGTGAAGCGACCATTTTGTCTCGGTAACCACTGAGCATTTTTGTGTGTTAGCTATCATCTTTAACCAATCAATTAAAGATAGTCTACTCTTAATTCTTGATAAATCAGAGTTAGCGTACACCGTATCTCATTTATTAACCCATACCTGCAACCTATACTCTCTCTATACTGCAGTTTGATCTGAAAACAAGTTTCAATGGTAAAAGACTTGTCAGTCACCATACATGTAGCCTACACTAATTCTTTCTCTATCTAGCTATGTTTCATCGCACATGGTAAACATCTCACATGTTCGAATCCGATTATTAGTTTATAAAATCTCAGGTCGAAGACTTTGATGTATTGGGTATTTTGGGTAAATTCATTGGCCATGGGAAAGGGTTGACCATTCTAAATCCTATGACACCTCGCATGTTGATATTCAATTATTAGTTTATAAAATCTTAGGTCAATGACCTTGCTGTTTTGGATTTTTGGGGTAAATTCATTGGTCATGGGAAAGGGTTAACCATTCTAAGTCCTATGACACTTCACTTGACCCTCTCCAATGATTAGTTTATAAAATCATAGGTCAATGACCATGCTGTGTTAGATCTTTTGGGTAAATTCGTTGGTCATGGAAAAGGGTTGACCATCCTGAGTCCCATGACACCTCACTTGACCCTCTCTGATTATTAGTTAGAGATATATTAACAAAAGTGTAGTTAGACCCTTTTGACAAAAAATAAATAACACATTCAAAAACAGAATGTCACCTCAAGTCCAACGACCTCTCATACAAGTCCCTAGCCTTATTGGTTCATGAGATATTAAAAAGCTAATGACCTATTAGTTTTGGATCTTTTGGTATTAAAAAAAACTCATCTATAAATCCTTATTCGAAAAGCCTGCCCGCTTACAAAACAACCAAGTACACATGCGTAAAAATTAAAAAATCAACAAAAAAACATGTTAATTCATTGTAGCAATCGGCTCTTCACATGCGTTTCATGTGGAACAACGTTTAATTTCATCATAGCATTAGGGGTCATGGGCCAGTCCATAGGGACCAGTCCAAAGGGACCGGTCTAAAGGGATTAGTCAAAAAGGACCCGTCAACAAGGACCCGTCCACAGGGGCTCGTCAACAACGACCCGTCAACAAGGACCCGTCAACAAGGACCTGTCAACAAGGACCCGTCCACAGGGACTCGTCCACAAGGACCCGTCCACAGGGGCCTGCGTTTGCGTGCGGGGGAACATACGATTACGTCAGCAAATCATCTCATCTAGTTTCAAATTTAGCCACTACGGCGCGTGCAACACACAGGAAGAGCGTGGGAACATACGATTACGTCAGCGAAACATGAACTCACTTGACTGTTGTATGAGTATCAGTTTAGTAGTGGCATGAAGCAGCAAAAGACGTTTACTTACACAATCCATCATTATGGTAAGCATTTTTTTCTTATCATTATGGAAATCTCCTTATTAGAATAAAATGTTATAGTGGTTCTGGTCACTTATAACTAAACTGTAATAGATATGATTTTTTTTCTTTATAGGCTACTATAGTAAATATTCTCAATGCTATGGGGGCAGAACTGTTGATTAGAGAGAAAAAAGCTCACTGAATTACCAATGCATACTCTTTTCCGTATCATTAACATTCAAAAAGTGGACACAATGTATGGTGAACGTGTATTATGTGTTAGTGAAAATTTTCAGACATTCCTTTCTACTCGTTTTAATGATATATGTCAGAAAATTGTGCACGAGGATCTAAATCGTGGTGGACATTCTCTATATCTAATTTATGAGGGTATAAAAAACAATAAATGTATTGTACATTCTGACTTTGAAGTTAGGTTAGGTTAGGTTAGGTTAGGTAAGGTGGGATCTGGTTAGGTTAGGTAAGGTTAGGTTAGGTTAGGTTAGTTGAAGTTGGGTTAGGCAGAATGGCTGCGGTATGAATCAAAAGCCAGCTCCTGTCAATTTTGCCTCACAAGGTTGAGTGTACCCCATTCCAACCCTCAGCCTAGAATTAAATTTCTTGACAGAGCCAGGACTCGAACCCGAGCCTCCACAGTAACAGCCAAGAATGCTAGCCACTACACCAAGAGGTGGACAATATAAGGCTGGTCTTGAATGTACATGATCAATCAATAATTACCTCATAATAATAATAATAATAATAATAATAATAATAAAAACAATAAATTTTCCATTTAGCGACTACACGGTCGAACTCCCCCTGCGTCATTATTCACGTTCTCAGGGCGTGGCAGCCATTTTGCCCATTAGCCACTGCGCCAGTTCTGAATGACCCCTCCATAAGAATAACATAGGGCTGGTTGCGCACGGCGGCCATCTTGCGCATTAGCCCCTGTGCCAGAACTGCTCTGTATTTCCTACTCTCTTCGTCTTCCAGCCAAAGGGTTGTGCCTCAGCTCATTCGTACTAACGACTAACTCTTAAAATGTCAATTTTCAGTTAGTTACATTGCCTTTCACGGCCAAGGAATTAAACTCAGCAATCTTTCTGGGTTTATTGCCGTGTCTTGCGCGGGGTTTTGCCTAGGATCACAAAGATAGGCTCATCAGCGGACTCTCGGTGTCCATGCCTGGACATGGGCTTCATAAGAAGGGAAGTAATGCTTAGTTCGCTACTCCTGTGGGGGTCCAGGCGTGGACACCAAGAGCCCGCTAATGAGCCTCTTCCGGTGTTCCTAGGCGAAACCAGGGGCAGATGATCTCGTAGTTCCGCCCCTTAAAACAACAATAACTAACTAACTAGGCGAAACCCTGCACTAAACACGGCAATAAACCTGGAAAAATTGCTGAGTTTAATTTTCAGTTTGGTTCAATATTCCAGTAAATTAACGTAATTTAGGAATGAAAAACATATCCTGGGATTAATTGTTGTTGTTGATTCATTTAGAGGCTTTGTGGCGTAGTGGTCATGTAGCCCCACGTAATTGAGTGTGTGTGTGTGTGGAATGTCTCTGATAACACGTGTCATTGAGATGGCTATACTAGTGTGTGTATTTGTAATTGAGGCTAGGGTTAGGAAGGAAGCGGCTGTGGCCCAAAGTCGGGAACCATCACGGTATTTCCCTGGAGTAGAAATGGGAAACTACAGAAAACCAATTCTAGGATGGCGGAGGTGGGAATCAAACCTGGACCTCAGGAGTGACAGCGAAGAATGCTAGCCACTAGACCACTACGAGGTAGGGGGGTTGTGAATGCCCCTTGATTCATAATGTGAAGGGGGGCAGAAAGTGCCTTCTCTCCGAGTTCTGTGTCTATGGTCTTGGTGCAGCATGAGCGATACACAAGTTGCTGAGCTGTGCGTTCTAATTACGAGTGATACAGAAAGCACTGCGAGACATTTCAAGTGACGATACGCAGCACACATCGTAGTGTTATCTCCTGTGCACCATAGTACCCCACCATTACAATTACAATAACATGGGCTGTCTCTCGTAAGCACAGATTATAACACGCTACTGGCTGGATCGAAACAATGGCCGTTATATTTAACGGCTTTATTTTATTTCTTCCAATCTGTTGTTGCGTGCATCGACATGTGCAGATAATAGGGAGCAGACGGGACTAATTCGCATATCGAGTACTTTATATTAAGTATCCTGGCAATAAAAACTGAACGATACGGTGGAGAGTTGGTAGTGACAAGCCAACACCTACGAATATGACAAGAAATTTCTGTCATTAAGAGATTTTTTCTGTATATTTAACATCACTGTTACGAGTGCATGTGTAGCTGTATCGGTCTCATATGACGGTGAGATAATGGGCGCATGATAGCCTAGCTGTAACAGAGGGGAAAACACGTTTACAAACATAGCCCCGCCAACTAAATGGTTTTCATCAACAAACCATCAGCACGTATCTTCTTCACACTTGTGAGTTTCAAATCGACTGCAACAGATATGATTCATTGTAATCGTATAATATAAATAACAATCTGAACAGAATGCAGGAATACTGGTGAGGCAATATTGTGCAAGGATTGTTCTAAAGCCCGTAATAAAAATATAAAATTTCTCTGTCAAATACATATTATAGTTATTGATCACTTAAAGGACATGGATATCGTGGACATTTAGCCCTGTGTACTTGGATGTGTGTATAGAATTTGTCTGATTATATGTATTATGGTGGTATATGTAGTGTATTTGTGGTTCTGGTAAGGATTGGGAAGGAGGCTGCAGTGCAGTGGCACAACTGTAACCGTTTATATAGGCACCTATGCCTTAAAAGCACGGATTGTGCGATATCTTATTTAACAGGTGTTCCATCAAGTTATTAATAACTCAACTCATGTTCATTATTTTTATTATCTCACATTTGAGTATTATTATTATTATTATTATTATCACTATAACATATTGGAGCTCGTATCAAGAGATACATGTCGTATGGAGGAAATTATTATTATTATTATTATTATTATTATTATTATTATTATTATTATATTATTATTATTATCAATATTATTATTATTATTAGTCGGAGGAGTGGCCACGGGAGTGTTCAGTGCGGAGTGTAAAGTGAATTAGAAAGAAGCTAAGCCTAGGAGGTAAGCTGAAATGAAGTGCAAGTGTTACAGAAAGAGGCGTACTACGAAGGTACTAATCAATTACAAACATATACCAGGGTACATAGTTAAAAAGTCTCATGACAAATCCATTGGCGTGCTAGCCCGATAAGTGAGGTTAAGTTAGCAGAGTCACGGATCGCCCACCGAAAGAGTAAACTCTGGGTAGTCCATACTGGCAACACAAGGCTCAAGTGTAGCAGGTGCGCACAAACATTTCACACCACACGGAGCGAGCAAAGGTACATGCTAGCAATGTGTAAAGACTTTCAGTCAGGAAAATGAACTAGACGCCTCATGCAGACGGAATAAGGCTAAAGTGTTACAGTTGCGCAAAAACATTTAAATTATTATTATTGTATTGTGAAGTGACTTACCAAAGCGAAGCGCTTGGAGAGAGTTTATGTTATTGAGGACCAGTCAAAACAAGAGAGCATTGGGAATCTTCGACCGAGTATGGAGGATCTTTTGCAACGGTGTCGAAACATTCTCAATAAGATGAAACTTGCAACTGACAGGCAGCGTAATATATCCAACGATGTGAAGAATGGCATAGTGGAACTAGAAGAGGCCATTGATTCTATAGCCTATTGTGATCGTACTTCACATGCGGCACAAGACGAAGCTCACAAGGTAGTATTGAATGATCTACCGAAGGACATGACCCCCAATTCTAGCAGCAGGAACGAAGTTACTTCGGGAACTGTAGCTGCTCAGGAGGGGGATAAGAAGAATGAGACAGAGTCGTCAGAAATATGGACTCCTGTTACATCGAGGAGAGACAGAAGATTGGTAAAGGTTAGAGAAAATGCTGAGAATAGGCAGGAGGATTTTGCTGATAATGTTGACATATCTACCCACCAAGCAACCCCAAACAGACAGAAGAGACCTAGTAGGCCAAGGCGAGCAGCCTTACTGATCAGACCAGCTGAAGGTAAATCATATGCCGATATTCTGAAGGAGATTCGCCAAAAAGCAAACCCTAATGATACAGGAACTGAAGTCCGGTCCATTCGACAAACTAAAGCGGGAGACGTCCTTGTCGAGTTGGGAGCAAGTTCCAGGGATAAAGCAGCTTTTGGTAATTCTCTGCGAAATGTTCTGGGGTCCAATGCTACAGTTCGTAGGCTTGAAGCGAAGGCAACTGTTGAAATCAGAGACCTTGATGCTCTAACTACTTCCGAAGAGGTCTTGGAAGCTATCCAGAGAACTATCCCAGAACTCTCTCCAGATACCAAGGTGCTGCTGACGAGGACGAATACGAGGGAAGTGAAGATGGCTGTTGTCACATTAACAACTAGTGATGCAGATGTGCTCTTGAGGCAAGATCATATCACCATAGGATGGGTCAATTGCAGGATTAGACGGAGGATCATGGTATCTCGTTGTTATAGATGTCTGGACTATGGACATGTTGCTAGCAACTGCAAAGGCACAGATAGAAGTAAACTTTGCTACAATTGCGGCGGGACAGGTCACAAAGCTAGAGGATGTACGGCCTCAAAGAAATGTGTTCTTTGTGAAGAACGAGGTTTTATCAAAGATTTAGCACATGCTATGGGATCTGGCCAGTGTAAGGTCTTCAGAGAAGCTTTGGACAAAGAAAAGGCACTGAGGTTCAAATGATTCGTATACTTCAAGCCAATCTACATAGAAGTAAGACAGCCAATGATCTGCTATATCAGCTAGTCACAGAGAAGCAAAGCGATCTCTTGCTAATCAGCGAACAGTATAAAGATAAAGAGTCATCTCTTTGGTTCAGTGACACACTTGGCACTTCGGCAATCTGGGTGTTGGATTCTAGAAAAGTTATTATAAAGGATCATGGAAGTTCTGATGGTTATGTTTGGGTGAAGACCAGAAGGGTCACCTATTTTAGTGTTTACCTAACTCCTAATGAGGCAATTGAGCACTTCCGCCGCAAAGTAAATTCTTTGGAAGATGCAATTCTAAACGCCACAGATAGTGTCATAGTGGCTGGAGACTTTAACGCCAAAGCAGTGGAATGGGGTATGCCAAGTACAGATTCCCGGGGTAAGTACATTCTAGAGATGGCATCCAGGATAGGCCTTCTAATATTAAATATTGGTAGAGTTCCAACTTTCCGACGTCCAGGATGTGAAGGAACAATTCCGGATGTCTCCCTGGCATCAGAAGTAATTGTGCCATTCATTAAGAGATGGAAAGTGTTGGAAGATTATTGTGCTAGCGATCATCAATTCATCGCCTTTGACCTTGAATCAAATGTTCAGGGACGGGAAGTACCTCCCCAGAAATGTCAACGGTGGAATGTAAATAGGATTAGCATGGACAAGTTCAAAGATATCATTGGGAAGGGTGCAGAACAGATTCGAAGTGCTGAAGCACGGAGAGAGTTTGAGGTTGAGGATCTGGTTTCTGCAACCATGAAAATTATTACGTCAGCTTGTGATGTTTCGATGCCCTCCTCAGTACCACGTCACCGAAAGAGCCCTGTATACTGGTGGACCAGAGAGATAGCAGAATTAAGGAAGAACTGCCTCAGGCTTCGCCGTCTTGCCCAGAGAGCAAGAAATCGGGAAGAAGCTAATGAAAAATCAGCGGAGCATAAAGCAGCAAAGAAGCTACTTCGGAAAGCCATAACTACGAGCAAGGTTCAGAGTTGGAGAAAGCTTCAGGAAGATATTGACACTGATCCATGGGGTTTGGGTTACAAAATTGTAACACAGAAACTTGGAAGTCACAGAACATCGTGCATCATGGAGGATGATATTATGAACACCATTGTTCAAACCCTTTTTCCAACTCATCCCACAAGACCTGAGAGGAATTTTGAATGTGATCTAGATTTCCCACTGTTTACTGAAGATGAACTTCGGGTTGCAACGCATTCTTTACGGAACAACAAGGCTCCGGGGCCGGATGGGATTCCTAATGAGGTTCTGAAAATAATAGTTGATCAAGATATGTTGTTGTTATTGTTGAGAATGTTCAATGTGTGCATGAAAGCAGGAATCTTTAGCTTTCGCTGGAAGATCTGTCGCTTAGTGCTCATTAGTAAGGGCATGGGTGACCCTGAGTTACCATCATCGTACCGCCCACTTTGTATGCTTGACACAACAGGCAAACTATTTGAGAAACTCATAAGACGGAGATTGCTTGAAGCAATAATCGCAGCCGGCGATTTATCACCAAGACAATTTGGATTCAGGGTAGGCCGGTCGACACTGGATGCAGTGCAAGAAGTCGCCGATAAAGTACGAGGAGCGGAGAGTTATAATCATTACTCTCGCCGGGTGATTCTTTTTGTTACACTGGATGTTAAAAACGCTTTCAACTCTGTCAAATGGACTGATATCATGGATGCTCTAGAATTTTCATTCCATGTTCCAAGGTATCTCCTTCGGATCTTAGACTCTTACTTGAAGGATCGTGCTCTGCTCTACGATACTACAGAAGGGATCCGTAGAGTACAAGTCACGGCTGGGGCTGCCCAGGGTTCGATTCTAGGACCTGATCTCTGGAATGTTACATACGACAGCTTGTTGAGGCTTGAAATGCCTGAAGAAACTATTCTAGTAGGATATGCAGATGATGTTGCTGCTCTTGTAGCAGGAAGAAGTGTCGAGCAGGCACAGTTGCGACTCAATATGGTAATGCGCAAAATCAATAGATGGATGGAGGAACATGGTCTGTCTCTAGCACTTAGTAAGACGGAAATTGTCATCCTAACAAAGAAGAGAATTCAGACAATACTTCCAATACAGGTAGGACAAATTCAAGTAGAGACGCAGCCAGCAGCAAAATACCTGGGCATCATGATCGACAGTAAAATGAATTTTGGAGAACAGATTAGACGGACTGCAGATAAGGCAGCCAGAGGAGTAACGTCCCTCAGTCGGCTCATGGCCAATGTTGGTGGGCCAAAATCTAGTAAGAGAAGACTATTGATGACAGCCATCCATTCAGTTCTGCTGTATGGAGCGGAAATATGGGCGGATGCCCTGGATAAGGAAATTTATAGGAAGCCACTGGCGCAAGTGCAGAGGCGGGGTGCTTTGCGCGTGGCATCTGCATATCGCACGGTCTCTGAGGAAGCAGTTCTCGTTATTGCCGGGATTATTCCGATTTTTTTTCTTGCGAAAGAACGCAAGAACATTTACTTGAGGAAATCTGATATGGGTTTACAAAATGCAAGACGATCGGCAAGAGTACAAACCTTTCAAAATTGGCAGATCAAATGGGAGCAAGGAGATCAAAGCCAATGGACTAAGAGAATGATCCCTCAGGTGCAGGTTTGGACAGAGAGGAAACATGGTGAGGTTGGTTACTATCTCACTCAGTTCTTGACTGGCCATGGGTACTTCTGTTCCTACCTTAAGAAGATGAGGAAGGTGGATTCATCAGATTGCATCTACTGTATCAATGAATTAGATAATGCTAATCACACCTTCTTCTCTTGTGGACGGTGGGTCCAAAATAGGCAGTCTCTTCAAGATCACATTGATGTAGAGATATCCCCGGACAATATTGTTGCAGTGATGCTACAAAATGAGGAAAACTGGAAACTGGTAGCAAGCTTTGTTGAAGATATCCTCCGAACAAAGAAGACGGACCTGGATCGCCACTGAAGATGATTCATTACGGAAGAGTGCCCTACAGGCAAATATAAAATGACTCTAGCCTGAAGTAATGTGCTAAACGGTTCCAGGCTAGTGTTCAGAAGTAACGGGGGAGTTTTAGTCGGTAGTCTGCTACTCAGGAGCAGGAGCCCGACACTCTGTGCGTAAATGCATTTCTTCCCCTAAAAAAAAAAAAAAAAAATTATTATTAGTCGATCGGTTTTCTATAGCATATTGTACTTTATTTTCAATTATAAATTAACATTTCATATGGCTCGAGGAATATACGTGGGTTAGCAAGATGTCATGTCGTAACTTGAGGAAAGTAGACTTGGCGACTATGAGTCGGGCTTAACGAGGGTGCCACTGAAAATAGCAGCGAAACAACGGCGGTTGCTCGACTTCTTAGAATCGGTCCAGGGTAAACGGCACGAAGCTAGGTCAACGGCCACTCGACCCCAACGAGGATATAAAGGGTGTGACGTATGAGCATCATGAAGCCGTTTTGAATCTGGTGACGTCAGGCCAGGCGCGGGAAGATGGAAGAGCCTGCGTGGGATGAACGGGCCAACGGTAGGGAAGGAAGATCAGAACTGACAGGCAATTAGGGGGAAGTTGCCCCGTGGTTAGCTCCAGGTCGCTACCCCAACTATCGCATGGAGGGAGATATGGAAAGTCTATAAACACTCTGACTGAGGTAATTCAGTCCCCAATCTTGTATATACATTTTGTTTTTCAAAGTCTATGGTACGGTGCTCATCCATAAGGACGATTGCAATTTAATATTGGTTAAGGATGATGGGCGAATTCACGTCTAACTCCTAAATGGTGCAAGTTTGATCTGGATTTTAACCATAAAATGTGACTCAAGGAATTAGATTCCATCACAACCAATAATAAAATAGCAGACAGATCTAGTCTTTGTTTTTTAAACTTCATTAAATTTCACATCATCGCTGCGAGGAAGGAAGATGAACGTCTGCAAAGGAAATCATCGCCAAGACAAACTAGAAGGTCCAGAGTTCGACTACGGTGAGCCAAATGATCTCGACTTACCCAAGATCTCTATTTTCGATTAATTCATCGGCACACCACAGCAGAGATACGAGAGTTTGTTAGCCCAGGAGTGTCAACACGTTCTATTGCTTTTCCAGTAACTTAATATTTAGAATCATCTCCACCTTAGTATCTTCGCCGAGCCGTAGTAGAGTCAGTAAATTCATTCTTTGATTATGGTTATTATTATTATTATTATTATTATTATTATTATTATTATTATTATTATTATTATTATCATTATCATTATCTTTTGTCGCAATTTTCCTGTTTTTTTAAATATAATTAAACTCTATATTTTATCTGATGCAGTCCTTTTCATTCTGTGTAGTTAGAGATAGCTTTAAGTCATCCTTAATTCCTAAACCAAGTACCATCCCGGTTAAAGACGGAGTCTTATCATGACTTGAGAGGCAGAGGTCTCAAGGTGCTTTACCCGAGGTGTAAGTGATACATTTTGGTCATTTTGAGGTATATCATGACCATGGCGCCCAACACATAATCAATATAATCACATTTCAATCTATCTAATCAGGAAGTAACTTCATCTATAAAGCTGACATTTCATTTGTCACAACAGAGCAGGACTTGTTGTGGTTTTTCCTCACTCCCGCCAGGAAAGCATATTACATTTGTTGCCCAACAGTGGGACGATATATTATCACACACCATAAATACATTACACAACAACATGAAATATGTGGAATTTTCAATAAAATCAATCTTTAGATTGATGACAAATGATAAGATTATAAAAGCTTTTACTTACTAATTTCAAGGTAATTCTAGTCACTCATGTACAACATTTAGCGTTACCCTAACTTAACACTGAATGGGCAAAATGGTCAGCTGTTCAGTTAGCAAGAATGGTCGCAGTGAGATGGGAGTTGCGCTATCTTTCCTGATTCATTTCTTAAAGTACACCAGTTGGCATTCTGTTAATATCCGAGTGAGAGTGCCATTTAGAATGTGAATATGTTTGTGTTAAGCTGTAGGCTATTGCTGTTTTAAATTAATGTTTATTTGGAGACTGTAGTTTGTTAGTATCCATACAACACCAAATGATTTCACGAAGAAAATGGACTTTGTAATATTAATATCAACAACATTGTTAATTTTTGAACATTTGCCCACTGATAAGAGCAGATACAACGTATGGCATAATGGTAATTAAATCAAACACGACAAGATATAGAGATTAGATTTTGAAACTTCGGAATCGCATATTTGATTTCATTGAAGTATTGCGTCTCATTATGTCCGAGCCCTAACCCCCGATGTCATTTTAGCTCAGCTCATTCCCCTCCAGAAGCAACCCCTAGTTACGCCACTTCTCCCGTGGCCTTAAGTTTAAGAACCATCCCGGCATTTGCCTTGAATAGAAGTGAGAAACCACGGAAAACCACTTCCAGGCTGGCTGAGGTAGGAATCGAACCCACCACTTCTCAGTTTTGCCTCACAAGGCTGAATGAACCCTGTTCCAGCCTTCAGATAAGATTAAAATTTCTTGGCAGAGTCGGGAATCGAACTCGGACCTCCGGATTCATATTATACCTAGGTATCATAATCATATTGACAGAAGTACCCATCATTCGAATGGCTTTATGTACTAATCGAAAAAAAAAAGACCTCTCACATAAACAAGTATTCTTATTGTAGTTCTATTATTACCTGTTTGTCATTCAGATTCAGCCCATTCTCGTTCTGTCTTCCATAGCTAACATGCTATGATACAAATATCTCGTAAACGGTTGATTCTTGGGTCTTAAAACATGGTTTTCACCTAGTTTTGTTTCTCACATCTTGGGAATCAAAATGAGCTTCGGTTCGTCTTTCTACGGCAACTTCGAAGTATTTTGAGGGGGTTTCCCCACAAAGCCTCCCCTTATGGTAAAGAGATACCGTACATAAATGATTGGTGCCTGATCTGTGATCCATTTTAATTAATTAATTAATTCATTCATTCATTCATTTACTTTATTTGCTAATGGGAGTAATTCCCCGGTGGCAAATTATAGAATCACAGAACATTACTAACGATAATATCAAACACACTTAATGCACACAAGTCACGATTTCGAGACTATAGTAATTACATCGGAGTATTTACACATCATTTCAGTCTTCTCTTAAACACATCAATAACTTATGTTTGAGGAAAGGCTCTAAGACTGTGTCAGGTAATGAGTTACAATTATCAATACCACGATTAATGAAATAATATTTCCCATAATTTGTAAGCTTCGGTCTTACCTTTGTGCCGATGATATGCCCTGCTCAGGTAGGTGGGATTTCCCAGTTTTTTGCTTAGTTCTCCCCATGCTGGCCAATTAGTGTATTGTTATACATAGCGTATAGTCTGGATTTCGTCCTTCTATCTTCCAAAGTTTTTACGTTGATCCACACAGCCGTTCTCGAATTATAAGCGTGCAGACAGACAGACCGACAGACAGAGATCACATCGTGGTAAAGCGGCTAGCATTCTTGGCTGTCGCCTTATATATGAGGGTTCGATTCCAGGCCCTAAAAAGAATTGTAATTCAGGTCTGAGGGCTGGAACGGGGTACTCTCAGCCTTGTGAGGTGAGGTGGATTCGATTCCCACCTCAGCCATCATGGGGGTAGTTTTCTGTGATTTCTCACTTTTACTCCCGGCAAATGCCGCGGCCAGTTTCTAGCCAAATCCTATCTCAATTTCAAATGCACGCACTAATACAAACATCACAGTGACATAGGTTATCAGACAAATTCCACACACACTCAAGTACATGGGGCTACATGACCTCGATGTCACAAAGAGGGTCGAACACAGTGTGTGGTGTACGGAGGAGCTCGATCGCAGGCTGCTCAAGTTACTTCTGGAGTGATTCAGGGCTCTGTGATCGGACCTCTTCTCTTCACTATATATGTGCTCGATCTTCCTGGCTGTGTCACCTCATCAATGTCACTATATGCAGATGACACCGTGCTATACAGGGGCATTAAATGTGAAGAAGATTCCCTCTGTCTTAAATCAGATCTGGACAACTTATCGCTGTGGTGTTCTGTGAATAATTTAAATATAAATGTACAAAAATGTAAATACATAAGAATAACCAGGTCACAAAAACCCATTGAGAATGAATACAAAATTATGAACAGTGTCATCCCACAGTGCACAAACTTAAAGCTATTAGGGGTAACAATCTCCGACACCCTGAATTGGAACATTCAAAGTGAAGAGGCAAGATGTAAGGCCACCAAAGTTCTGGGTTTCTTGTACAGGAACATGAGAGGTTGTAAACCTAGAGCCTTCAGGATGGCTTACACATGCATGGTCCGTCCGATATTAACGTACGGCTTACCTGCTTGGCATCCCACTACAGCGGAAAACATGAACAAGCTCCAGCGTGTACAGCGCCGCGCAGAAAGGCTAATAGCTCGTTATTCCCCTTCCCCTTTGTCAAAATTTCCATCTATAGAGGCAACAGCCAAACAAATTGATCTAATTTTTCTTAAAAAATCCCTTACAGGTTCCATTAATATTGACCCTTTTTGCCGACTGTCATTGGCATATCGCTCAGTTCGGAGAGGACGAGGTGTAACCCTCGTTCCGCCCTTCGCACGTAGCAATGCTTACCTGACAGGTTTCTACGGCCGCTCTGCGCGGTTATGGAACGCGCTGCCAGGGGATGCCAAGATCTTGCCTCTTAGGAAATTCAAACCGGACGTAAAAAGGTACATCGTATAAATAAACGTATGTATGAGTGATTGATTGTCTCGCTGAATGAATGAGTATCTGAATGGAATTAATGTATGTATCGCGTGATCGAGGTTATGAAAGTGCGTGCGTGAGAGAGTGAGTGAACAGGAAAATGTACTATGTCAATATTCTAAATATGTAAATACTGCAAATATCTTTGTAAAACTTGTAAATATTGTTAAAACAAATGTAGATGTAAGCTGTGCCTGTGAAGCATGACATATGTATGTGGGGCTTGCCCTTTTTCACTAGGCCTTCCATACTTCGTGTACGATTTATGGTAAATAAATAATAATAATAATAATAATAATAATAATAATAATAATAATAATAATAATAAGCCCCTAAAAGAATCAACAAGTTTTATGCTATTTTGTATACGTCTGTTTTCATTTTTTTCAAAATATATACTCTATCCCTTTCCCTTCCCACGCTTTTCCGCATTCCACTAGGGGGGAGGAGGGGGAAATAGATACAGTTACAGTTCTGCCTCTCTATCTACCTAGAAACTATTGACGAAGATCGTAGAGTATTGTGGCAGACTGGTGAAAATGAAAATCCACAGCCTGCTTCCAGTCTCCGACCGGGTCAGGAATGGAATGAATGAAGCCCCCATCTAGCGGCGAGGATATGAACTGTGCCGGCTGCCGAGGCCTGACGCACTCCTTTGGGGCAATGATTAAATGAATGACAGATGAAATGAAACGATAGTGGAGAGTGTTGCTGGAATTAAATTTTGACAGGGAAAACCGGAGTACCCGGAGAAAAACCTGCCTGCCTCCGTTTTGTCCAGCACAGATCTCACATGGAGTGACCGGGATTTGAACCACGGACCCAGCGGTGAGAGGCCGGCGTGCTGCCGCCTAAGCCACGGAGGCTCCCCAATATTATGAATCAGTGGTAGTTATTGTCGAGGTCATCAGTCCTTGTTTGTGTTGGTTTTATGTTCTAATGAATGTTGACAAACTTATTCAAGTGAACTCCTTTCGGAAGAACCATGGCTTTCCTACCTGCGTTAGATGTGAAGAATGGAGCTCACTGTGGGAGAAGACTTAAGAGCGCATTAAGACCGGGCCAGAGGTCAGACCACGACGAGATAATAGGATGAGATTACGAGCAAGCTGTATGGAGACCGCTCGCTTCTACTTAGTGAGCCAAAAACAAAGTACGGCCTGGCACGCAGTTTGTCTGAGAACATCATTACAGTCAGCGGTTCTGATACACACTCTTAAGAGCATTGCTGTCGATTACTCAGCTGGCAACTATGCTCTTTCAAGACCCTCATACTTCAGCTGATGGTGTCGCATTTGTGCGTATGTATGAAAATGGGCCCAATTATCGGATATTAAAAATACATGGACGCTTTGCGGTATTTACAACGAAGCAGTTCGTGTAAACTGGAAACTAGATTTCTGTCTCTCTCTTAAACCGTTCTTGGAAATTAAAACCCAGTCACTGAATTCATAAAATTATCTATCACACAAAACAGAACCAACAATGTACGTATATACTGTTTGTGGATATGCCTGTTCCATAGTTATTAAAGTTACACTTAGGTTCTTTTAGTTTTCTATGTAATAATTAATTTCAAAACCTGTGTTTATATTTGACATTAGATCAAATTTAGATGTAATTTTTACATTATATTTAGATTAAGCTTTTTAATACTATGCATTTTACATCTGTGTGAACTTCCTAGTTTTAAGAATTGCATTTAGATATTAATACTTAATGTAGAAATACCTGGAAATGTATTTGACTGTGTAGGTGCACTGTTATTGAGGCGCACACTGAGCCCTGTTGTGTACCATCAACAAATAAATGAAATGAAAATCCACAGCCTGCTTCCAGTCTTCGACCGGGTCAGGAATGGAATGAATGAAGCCCCCATCTAGCGGCGAGGATATGAACTGTGCCGGCTGCCGAGGCCTGACGCACTCCCCTGGGGCAATGATTAAATGAATGACAGATGAAATGAAATGATAGTGGAGAGTGCTGCTGGAATGAAATTTTGACAGGGAAAACCGGAGTACCCGGAGAAAAACCTGTCTGCCTCCGTTCTGTCCAGCACAGATCTCACATGGAGTGACCGGGATTTGAACCACGGACCCAGCGGTGAGAGGCCGGCGTGCTGCCGCCTAAGCCACGGAGGCTTCCAACAAATAAATAAATAAATAAATTAATTAATTAACACCATTTGTGGGGTCTAAACCCAGATATAAGTAGTTAATAGTTGCTTTATTATTACTATTATTATTATTATTACACTCATTTGTTCTGTATGCTATAGACCAGGCGTTCTCAACCTGGTGCTCACGAGTACAAGCAAAGTCTCAGAGTCCATTCTTCAATTCAAATTCTGTTTCATGAACCGGAATATTAAGTTAGTGTTTTCATTACAAATTTCAGAAATTTTATCATTTTATGAAATAGTATTTTTAATCTACAGTAAAAATAATTGGAATATCCTTGTTTTATGAGTAACACGAAATATGTTAATTCGACTCGACTGTCCATACGTAAATGAATCTTATCTGCATGAGTCATGCAAGCAGTTGCAACATGCCTGGTAAGCGGAGAATCCCTAGCTCTTTCAGCACTTGTGAGGGAGAATTTGAATTTGAATTTATTCATAGTGAACTGCCACTGAGGCTAAAGAGACCCTTTATGTAGCATATGCAATGGTCTGGATTGAAGTTATGTAATGAGAAACTAGACCTAGCTTAAAAACTAATAAAACAAAATATAAAATATACTTATAACTAAACAAGCCAATTAGCAAACATATTATACTGGATGAATAATACAAATTAGAATATAATAATTAAATAGGTAAATAACCTACCTAATGTATTGTTAAATCTATTGAAAAACACAAGCAAACAAATTATAGTACGCTAAAAAGGGCTACTATTTTTATATGAATTATTATATGATCTATTACCGGTACTAAAACAAGTACATGAGTGACATGATTGGTCGAACTACTGTCGATTCCACGGAAGATGTATCTTGGATACTAAAAATATTATAAAAGGCTGTATGGCACGGATATATTTCAAAAATGTTGTATGAACTATTTATATTTTTGGTAGAGAGATAGGCAAAGGAAAGAGAGGATCATGTTGAATTATTATTATTATTTTAATATTAGTATATTCGATTTAATGATGCTTGGGTACTTGGTATGGCAAGAGGATTGTGCTCACATCCTCAGAAACTTTGAGAGCGTTTGCTCTATAGAGCATCCAGCGTTTAGAAAAGACTGAGGAGCCTTATGGCGACAGTGTTGCTAACTCTTGGCAGAGGTAGCGCTGACGTCATACGTTATCTTCACCTGCTTCGAGTACTGTGCTTTCATAAGTTAGCGAGACAATACAACCCCAACAACTATCCGAAATAGAACATGCCCAGGAAGGAGCAGTTTTGTAGTTGTTAACGGATTGGACCAGTATTAAGGATACCGTACGCGAAGAGAACCAATAACAGCATTCATTTCGTTGTGATATGACGCATTACAGATTGGCAGTGATGTCGAGAGCACAACCCTTCCTTCTCGGATATATTGTATGCTGACGATGTTAACAATTTTTACGTCAGTAATACTGTTGATCATCACCTTTTTAGCCTACTTTTCACATTTTGCAAAAATGAGGAAAAAGTAGACTTATGAGATCGATCCGGGAAAATGTGTGTCTGTCTGTCTGTCTGTCTGTCCTGTCTGTCTGGCTGTGTGTGTCCCCCCCACCCCCTATCAACTCCTAAACGGCTGCAGCAATCAAAACCAAATTTAGTATGAGTAAAGATGTGCACCGGAATAGCTCACATCCATATTTGAAAATGATGTCAGTGCTACCAACTGCTGAAAAAACGCACTAGAAATTTGAGCTCCATGTTGGATATCTTGCAAGGTATGCATGGGAGCTATTCCAAAATTGGCACACATGTAGATAATACTATTTCAGTTTAATTTCCAGGAGGCCAACCATGACAGCGTTGCCAAAATAATGTTAAGCCTTCTGATAGGTCCAATGTTTAAATGCATATAACTTCTACACTATCAATTGGATTTCAACCAAATTTTGTATGTAATATCTGTACATAAGCAGATATGACTGAGCGTATTCGTAAGAGCCACCAGGGCTGCCAACTGTTAATAATTGCTCTCTCTATTTTTTTAAATCCAAATACCAATATATCAGAAAGTATGCAAGCCAACAGCTTTAAACTATGCACACGTATATTCTGACATTTTAGATTAATTTGGAGTAACTTATATACGTCAGTTCTACCAACATGATTATAAGCCTGCTGATACGACCAATTTTTAAATACATGTAACTTCTATACTATCAGTTGGATTTCAACCAAATTTCGTATGTGCTATGTGTACCATAACAGATATGACTATAAGTATTGTTAAGAGCAATCAGGGCTGCCAACTGTTAATAAATGCTGTCTATATTCTTTTTACCCTAATATCAATATATCAGAAAGTATGCAAGCCAACAGCTCTATACTTTGCACACGTATAGCACCTGACATTCTAGATTAATTTGGAGTAATTAATACAAGGCAGTGCTGCCAACATGATTCTATGCCTGCTGATATGTCCAATTTTAAAATACATGTAACTTCTATACTAACAAATGGATTTCATCCAAAATTGGCACAACAAGATATCATAATAATTCAGATTATTTCTGACCAGCACACGCATGGTATTGTTGGCAACATGCTTTTACGCGTGCTGATAGATCCAGTGTCTAACTGCATGTAACGTCCATTGGACTTCAACCAAATTTTGTATTCTGTACCTTAAGAGGTGGAACTAAGAATATATTCAGTCACCAGGGCTGCCAACTTTAGTGCTCTATTAGTCTGCATTATACCAGGTATATTTTGAACTAATTAGATATTTTGATATTACCAACTTAATTTCGTCATTATTCTAGATAGGTTCATATACTGTAGAATAATCATTGGCATGAAAAGTAGGCTGTATAGTTCTTCACGGAACTTCTTGTTTGTTATTAGTTAGGCTATAATTTAGTTTCTTTCGTTTTTATTCTCGTTTTGTTTAGATTAATATTTGTACTATTGTATGAGTTAGCCGTGCAGCTGTGAGCTTGCATTCGGGAGTATTCGGGAGAGAGTGGGTTCGAACCCAACAGTCGGCAGTCCTGATTCGATGGAACAGAAAATAAAACAGACACACAATAATAACACCAATGACGGATAGTGCTTCAGAACTTATGTTGCCGACGGAACTGAGCAGGTGCTCCACTCCGGGCGAGCATGCAGCACAGGACAAGTCTCTTCCTTCCAGCGTGCTAAACTCGAAAATTGTTAGCCTACTTTTCACATTTTGCAAAAATGAGGAAAAAGTAGACTTATGAGATCGGGCAAATGTGTGTCTGTCTGTCCTTCTGTCTGTCCTTCTGTCTGTCTGTCTGTCTGGCTGTGTGTGTCACCCCCCCCCCCTATCAACTCCCAAACGGCTGCAGCAATCGAAACAAAATTTGGTAGGAGTAAAGATCTATCATAAAGATCTCACGGCCATATTTGAAAATGATGTCAGTGCTACCAACTGCTGACAAATCGCAATTGAAATTTGAGCTCCATGTTGGATATCTTGGAAGGTGTGAATGGGAGCTATTTCAAAATTGGGACACGTATAGATAATAATATTGCAGTTTAATTTCCAGGAGGTCATACATGGCAGTGTTGCCAAAATGATTACAAGCCTGCTGATAGGTCCAAATTTTAAATGCATATAACTTCTACACTATCAATTGGATTTCAACCAAATTTCGTATGTGCAATGTGTACATAATCAGATATGACTGAGCGTATTCTTCAGAGCCGCCAGGGCTGCCAACTGTTCATAAATGCTCTCATTTTAAAATATCCAAATACCAATATATCAGAAATTATGCAAGCCGACAGCTTATAAACTGTGCACACGTATAGTACCTGACGTTCTATATTAATTTGGAGTAACTTATATACGTCAGTGCTACCAACATGATTCTACGCCTGCTGAGAGGTCCAACTTTAAATACATGTAACTTCTATACTATCATTTGGATTTCAACCAAATTTCGTATGTGCTATATGACTATGCCAATTCTTAAGGGTAACCAGGGCTGCCAACTGTTAATAAATACTGTCTCTATTTTTGTTACCCTAATATCAATATATCAGAAAGTATGCAAGCCAATAGCTCTAAACTTTACACACGTATAGTACCTGGCATTCTAGATTAATTTGGAGTAACTAATATAGGCCTACGCCAGTGCTGCCAACATGATTCTAAGCTTGCTGATAGGTCCAATTTTAAAATGCATGTAACTTCTATACTGAACCCTTTATCCTCTGATGGATAAATGATTCGATGTTTTATTTCTACAATTAATTAATATTTCCACCAGCGTCATGAAATAGCCAGACGAAGATGAGGAAACTTCAAGCATTTGTTGGAGACAGCGGGGACATACCTGCAGCAGTTTGACAAAAGGCTAAATACTTAAGGATTGTGAAAAGAAAGAGCCTAGCTATGTTTCAGAAGGACAGGTGGTGGCTACCTCAAAATAGAAGGGACGCGTGGTGAGACACGCTTATGGCATGTTCATTGTACTATTCACGCCTAGAAAAAATATAATGCAGTAACGTGAGTGGCTGATGGTACTACTGGACACTCCTACGAGGCCGAGGTCTGATAAAAACCGCGAACATCTTGAAAAAGTGGAACCAATGGGAGATGAATGCTTACGAACGCGCCAAGTCTAGCTTGGGCACGCGAGAGCTAGCATTAACGCGGGAGATCGGCTAGACAATATCTCTACGATCGATTCTAGAATTAATGGGCATATTCTTGACCTGCGCAATTTTACGAGTTCAGTGATATTTGTTTCATTCCTGTACCACTATTATTTTGAGAAATTTTTATATAATTCCCCCCCCATCGATACCTAGGGCCAGTTCATTTATAAGTGGCGTGAAGAGCCAAGACATTATTATTACATTTTGTGCGTCTGAGGACGTAGGTTATATTACATTTTGTGCGTTTGAGGACGTAGGTTATATTACATTTTGTGTGTCGGAAGACACAGGTTATTACTACATTTTGCGCGTAGGCACTTGCACTTTGCGTGTCATGAGGACACAGATTTTTATTAATACTATTGTGTGTTAAATTCAGTGTGATAGATAGTCATAGTACTATTTTGTAGGAACAATATCTTCGACAATTCGCCAACAGACTGTTCTGGGGAAATAAGTACCTAAAACGGTGAATTTAGTAGTCAGATATCGAGTGTGTAATAATCTATAACTTTTTGCATCAGCACGAGAGATGACATCGCTTATCCTGGAAGAAGTTTGGAACTGTCAACACTCCATCGAGATGTTTGAGACGAGCTAAGCAGCATTAAGTAGGGAGATGGCAGCAGATGTTCGCTGACGGTGACTGGCCGAGGATGAGTACTGAATAATATTCTTATTATCTGACAAGTTAACTTATGGTATATGGGACATATTTTGTTTGTAAATATCTTGCGTGTGTTGATTAACGTAGTGTATTTAGTTTTGGTCTGACACACCTTTTGCATGGAAACAGCTCGCACAAGTTTTCTTAGTCGTAAGTTCTTGTTTGTTTGTTTTAACTAACGTGGCTATGTGGACAACCGTGTTCGCATACGTTTACGCAATGCATTTAAGAAACGTCTCTCGGAGATATATTGTGTTTCAGAAGTAGGACTGAATTAATATAATCATACAGTAGATTGGAGGGTAAATTAAGTTTTGTAATGTTTATTATTGATCAGATTCAGTGAGTTTATTGCCGTTGGAGCAATGTGAGTTGTGGCGAAGAGCAGTCAGCTCTATCGTAGGTTTTAATTTTCTTAAATAGATTGTGAGTATCTGATTCAACCTACCTGTGTGAAAAGTATTATGTCATTCCCAGCAGTGTGTGTGTGTGTATTTTATTGGTCATTACAAGCGGGAATTTCAGCGTAGACTGATTTCTGTCAGCTTGGTGCCGAGTCCATATGGTTATCTTGCGAGGACATATGTGGCTATATCGATTAATGTCTTACCATATGTTTATGTGGTTGAGATTTGTTGCTGTTGAGTCTACGAGATAACGAGACAAGTGGTCAAGTTATTTTTACACACTGGAGTTGGACGATGACAAGAGTTGTGGTAGGGGGATGCTGTTTTCACAAGGCGGGCTGAAAAGATTGCATCAAGGTCATTAGTGGAGTGCTTGTTGGCTCCGTAAAATTACTTGAAATACAGAATAATAACTGATCAATGTTAAAAATTGTTTAAATAAATGGGAGTTGCCTGAGAGTCACTATAATCTCCGAAGCGTTAGCTTAACGTGCATTTTTGTTCATATAAGGTAATCTCAGCCGGTGAGGCTTTTGTTGTTGTTGGTTCCATTCCATGTTTATGTTCCGTATTAGTGACCCGTGCAGTCACGTGCGATGCTGTCTTTTCCTTTTTTGTGTATTGAGCAATTGGCTGGGTTGGCAGCTCATTTGTCAGATGCGTCATCGCACTGAAGGAGGGTCTCGAGGGAGATTCCTGTAAATATTAGATTTTAGATTGTGTGTCAGCATTAATTTTTAAGGGTTTTTATTAGTGTTGTGTCCCATATCCGTAAACGTTGATTTACGAGATGATTGTTCGTAAGCATCGTGGCTGGTACCCGATGTAAACGAACAGTCATCCAAGTACTCATCCCTCGTAGTTAGTCATTACGCGTACATAAAATCCCAATGCAAGTTAGTGGAACTTGGATCCACATTTTTATGAGGGGGAGATCCGTCTGACTCCTCAACATTGATAGATATTTTTGTCATGGGAAGATTCAGGGAGGAATTATTATTGTTGTTGTCTATATTCATTTTTTTGCACAAATAGTCATTAAATTATGTTATTACTTTACGTCTTGTCACTTCCTTTCTTAATTATAGTTTTAATCCTATGACCCTTGCCTCAGTAGAGCATGTTGTTTGGCGAACGTAAACATCACACTATGAACTGAGCGCGACCCCTTGATCAAGATTTCTTGCATATAAACACTGCAATACTAAAGGGTTCAATACCAACTAATGGATTTCATTCAAAATTGACACAACAATAGATCAAATTATTTCTGATTATTTCTGACCAATACATGTATGTCATTGTTGCCAACATGATTTTACGCACGTTGTTAGATCCAATGCTTAACTGCATGTAACGTCCATGCTATCCATTGGACTTCAACCAAATTTTGTATTCTGTACCTTAAGAGATGGAACTAAGAATATATTCAGTCACCAGGGCTTCCAACTGTAGTTCTCTATTAGGGTACATTATGCCAGGTATACAGTATTTCGAACTAATAAGAAATTCGACATTACCAACTTAATTTCGTCATTATTCTAGATAGATCCATATAGATTAATCAATGGCATGAATCTTAAATTTTAAGAAAAGTAGGCTCTTTAGTTCGTCACGGAACTTCTTGTTAAATTACTAAGACGTACTATAAACGATACTTGTATGCAATAACACAGGTAATGAATTGGCAGATAATTGTAGGAAGCTATTATGACGAAAAATATATATGTTCAGAGTTCCTTCTTGATAAAAGGTGAGGTACAAGATGTATAACACAATTTAACTCGCCAAATCAATACTTCACTTTACTTTACTAAAAAATAAAAATACAGTTCGTACTGTATTTTTATTTTTGGTTAGGATTTCGATGTCATATGATGTTTCACACCAACATATGGGCTGAAGAAGGAAACATATCAAGTTTCCGAAACATGTACCTATAGTATTTTTTAGTAAAGTAAAGTATTGATTTGGCGAGTTAAATTGTGTTATACATCTTGTAAACATGGTCAATACGGAACCTGGAACGAGTGCGTTTCATATTTTAAAAGGTGAGGTAACAAAACCAGTGTAGGGGGGTTTCCGTTAAAAGTAAAAGCCCATAAGACCCACAGTCTTTTCTAAACGCTGGATGCTCGATAGACGAAGTTACACTGTGCGTGAAGTAGGTTATAAAGTTAAATTCATCCTACACACTAAGGTCTGTTGATTCAGATTGCGTTTAAGCGTTTAAGCGTTTAACAGCTGCAAAATGAGCTACGGACCAGAGGCGCTAAAAAACTAGCGGGAGGAAGGAAGAATTAATACAGCGGTTATAACAACTTTCTAACACGCTTTATTATTCAAATAATGAATATGAGTCAGCATGCTTTCTCCTAAAGATTACAATTACTTGAGTATTGTAGGCCTATACTGATAAATATATCTCCATAAGACTTAAATCATAAATAGGGATTTAAATATTCACTTGCTCCCCTTGCTTATAGACCTTCGATTTTTTTTTAGGTTGATAGCTTGCATGAAACTGTCATGTTTTAAGGTAAACATACTCAAAGAAAGTTGATACCCTACCGGTATTGTACCGGTATACCTCGAAAATGCATCGCAACGTTTGGTTCTTATGTAATTTTGTCAATTTCTCAATAAGAACCGTTCCCGTACCCCTGGGGAAGGACTTGGGGGTACAATTTTTTAAGAGTTTGAGAATCCCTGCTTTAGGGCCTCGAACTGTTTTCATCTGACTATGTCTCAAAAATGTAGAAGTCAGTCGCTACCGGTACCACATTCTCCGACGGGCGGATGGAAGTTGACGATTAATTCTGATTTCAAGGAACCAACCATAATACGTTTGTGACTGTTAATGTTGCGACATTTATTCGTGAAGAATTTGTCCGAGTATAGATGTCTTTGAAAATGGGAGTCAGAAATGTTACATTCACTTCTTCGTGTAGGCCTACATTGACGATTTCTTCCCGTACTTCAATGGATATGATTCCTGCAGATTCCGATATTGTAGGCTTATCGTGATAATCCGGCAATTTTCTTGTGTATGGCCTCTTCCTTAATTATATCGTGTTCGTGGTCTACGGAAAAAGCGATGGAACAGCGCCCGGTTTTAATCTTGCTCTCTCACCTTCAAATACAAACGCAAAAATTCAGTGGTTGTTATCGAAATGTCTAATCAGTTTATAGGTACAAAATAAGGATTATTTCCCTTTGTAAATCACACTTATTCAACACAGTTTTCGTCAAGTCATCGGGTTGTAAATGATGGGAACACACTTTAATATATTCGGTCAGATTTTTTCTCATCGAAAGTTTTCCTTCTAATAGCACGTAGCCATTTCTTCCTCATTTCTTTATTTAGTGGGAATTGGTGAAACGAAAACGGGCTTCCCTGATTTTTGCAAGGAGGAACACTGCAAAATGTCGGCATAGTCACGAAAATAACAATTTAAACAACTTAAATTCGTATATATTAGCTGCATGAGAACACAGGAGACAAATGAAGAGCGCCTTGCGCTTACCCAGTACAACAGCAGTGCGCTCTATCGGTGCTAGTTCTATACATCCCTATTTATTATACTGCTACAATTATTGTTGTATTGTATGAGATCTTAATACGGAACTGATCACGCTAAAACACTCTGGGTAGTTGCATCTATCGAAGTTCCGATTCCCGATTCTCAGCGCTTAGTGCGGTTTTCTTCCGGGATTTTCTCAACTCACACCTGGTAGACTGTTTTATTTGATGACCTGCTACCTATCCCCAATCCAGAACTTGAAAATCACTGTTACACCCAACATTCCAGTCACTAACATAACACATATTATCTGAAAATTTCCCAAATCCCCGAATACACGAGGCTGATGACCAAAGAACAGATAACTTCTTCGCCTTTCTTACTATTATGATTGTCTAGTGTTAGTACTGTACTATATATTTTTATAGGGCAAGCAGCACGTATAATGGCTGCGGCTTAAATGTATCATGGCACCAGAAGTTTGTCCTTTAACTACCAGCAGATTTACTGGCGCGAGTCTCTCTCAATTAATAACCCTATAACGCCAACCGACTGCTCAGGAATTCAATCCTGCAGCCTTGGGAACAGTAGGCTGGAAGTAGTAAGTGTTTGTTAGACTCTAAATATTGCATCATCATGACCAGAAATTGCGTAATCCTGATGACGTCATGGGATGACGTCATGGGTCCTTAGAGCGAGCACGTGGTCCAGGAGCGAGCATGTGCAGTGCACGTGTTAGCGTGGGAAGAGGTTGACCCTTTGGCTTGTTTGTGCGATGGTGATAAAAAGTTAATGGGTGTTGACGTCATGGAGGATGTTTATTAGGATGCTAACTGTCATCTGACACCCATGCGAGTGTGAGCACCAAAACAAAAGGTTATTCGCGGGTAGTGGGGTAGTGTATGTTCTCTTGCAAGTCGCGTGTGTGCTTGAATACGTATGGCTATGTTGGGAAATGTTTGGTGGCGGGCGAGGACTAGGGTTGAGTGAGGGTTCGTTTAAATGCTATTTTTCCCGCTCTATTTGATGGTGAGGTAATTTTTTAAAATGGGTGGAATTTGGAAACGCAATTTGAGGTAAACGTGCTTTTTTGACAATTTGGCGAATTTAATGAGCTTGTAAGGCTAGAACGATGCATATAGGGTGTCGTAGGACTTGTGGTGAACCACCCCTTGCTATGGACGGGAGTATATCCACCCCAAAATAAATCTACCCTTACCCGGAGGTTAAGTAGTGGTTATTTTTGTATGCATGCGCACTTGAGGGCTTTTGTAAGAGAGCGGAATTTTTAAAAGATTCTTTATAGATGAGGCTTTTTAAAAAATTTATTAAAAAAACAAAAAACTAATAGGTCATTCGATTTTTAGTATCTCGCTAACCAATAATGCGATGTAAACATATGGGGTGTCATAGGACTCGTAGTGAATTCTCCTTTTGTATGAATGAGGTATGTCAACCCCCAAAATAAAAACTACCCTTACCTGGGGTGAAAGAGCAATTTTTGTATGTATGCACACCGGTGGCTTTTGTCAAAAGGGTCTAACTACACATTTGTTAATATTTTCTGAACCCAGGATGGGATTTTCCCATAGGCAGTATCCTAGCACTTGGGGTGACACCTCGTTTTTGAAAGTATCATTCATTTATTTTCTTGTCAAAAGGGCCTAACTACACTTTTGTTAATATCTCGTGAACCAATCATGCTAGGGACTTGTATGAGGGGTCCTAGCACTTGGGGCGACGTCCCCCTTTATGGGGTGAAACTACCCCCCCAAAATTGAAAACTCAATATCTTGGAAACTATGAACCCTAAAATTAGGCGTTATAGCTTTAAAAATAGGTGATGACATAGGCTTTTACCTGGATTGGTCATTTCACCCCTAAAACAGTAAATAGTCATGTTATGGGGAAAAAACGTGTTAAACACCTAAAAATGATAAATGAAACTAAGATCTTTTGTTTTTGATGAAAAATAGCAGGGGGGGTGAAAACTACCCCCAAATTGAAAAATCGATACCTTGGAAACTAAGAACCGTAAAATTATGTGTAATAGCTTAAAAAATTCGTTGTGACATAGGCTTTTACCCGGATAGATGATGTCACCCCTAAAACAGTAAATAGTGATTTTACAGTGGGGAAAAAGGTCTTAAACGGGTAAAAATGATAATTGAACCTAAGATCTTTTGTTTTTGATGAAAAATAGCAGGGGGGTGAAAACTACCCCCAAATTGAAAAATCGATACCTTGGAAACTAAGAACCGTAAAATTATGTGTAATAGCTTAAAAAATTCGTTGTGACATAGGCTTTTACCCGGATAGATGATGTCACCCCTAAAACAGTAAATAGTGATTTTACAGTGGGGAAAAAGGTCTTAAACGGGTAAAAATGATAATTGAACCTAAGATCTTTTGTTTTTGATGAAAAATAGCAGGGGGGTGAAAACTACCCCCAAATTGAAAAATCGATACCTTGGAAACTAAGAACCGTAAAATTATGTGTAATAGCTTAAAAAATTCGTTGTGACATAGGCTTTTACCCGGATAGATGATGTCACCCCTAAAACAGTAAATAGTGATTTTACAGTGGGGAAAAAGATTTTAAACGGGTAAAAATGATAATTGAACCTAAGATCTTTTGTTTTTGATGAAAAATAGCAGGGGGGGTGAAAACTACCCCCAAATTGAAAAATCGATACCTTGGAAACTAAGAACCGTAAAATTATGTGTAATAGCTTAAAAAATTCGTTGTGACATAGGCTTTTACCCGGATAGATGATGTCACCCCTAAAACAGTAAATAGTGATTTTACAGTGGGGAAAAAGGTTTTAAACGGGTAAAAATGATAATTGAACCTAAGATCTTTTGTTTTTGATGAAAAATAGCAGGGGGGGTGAAAACTACCCCAAAATTGAAAAATCGATACCTTGGAAACTAAGAACCGTAAAATTATGTGTAATAGCTTAAAAAATTCGTTGTGACATAGGCTTTTACCCGGATAGATGATGTCACCCCTAAAACAGTAAATAGTGATTTTACAGTGGGGAAAAAGGTTTTAAACGGGTAAAAATGATAATTGAACCTAAGATCTTTTGTTTTTGATGAAAAATAGCAGGGGGGTGAAAACTACCCCAAAATTGAAAAATCGATACCTTGGAAACTAAGAACCGTAAAATTATGTGTAATAGCTTAAAAAATTCGTTGTGACATAGGCTTTTACCCGGATAGATGATGTCACCCCTAAAACAGTAAATAGTGATTTTACAGTGGGGAAAAAGGTTTTAAACGGGTAAAAATGATAATTGAACCTAAGATCTTTTGTTTTTGATGAAAAATAGCAGGGGGGTGAAAACCACCCCAAAATTGAAAAATCGATACCTTGGAAACTAAGAACCGTAAAATTATGTGTAATAGCTTAAAAAATTCGTTGTGACATAGGCTTTTACCCGGATAGATGATGTCACCCCTAAAACAGTAAATAGTGATTTTACAGTGGGGAAAAAGGTCTTAAACGGGTAAAAATGATAATTGAACCTAAGATCTTTTGTTTTTGATGAAAAATAGCAGGGGGGGTGAAAACTACCCCGTATATGAAAGGAGTGTAGACTTATTGATGTTGCAGATTGGAAACAGTGAAAGTTATCACTTTTGTTTAATTAGAAATCTTGCTCGCCTTGTGCGTTCAAGCATCACTAGCACTCAGAGAAGGATTTATATATGTAGACGTTGTTTGTCATATTATCTTCTTGAGGATGAGTTAAATGTTCACTTTGCAGACTGTAAACAGTTTCCTGTTGCAAAAAGCATAATGCCGACTGATGAACAAAGATTTGTTAATTTTACAGAATTCCGAGTTAAAGATACAGTTCCATTTATAATATATGCAGACACTGAATGCGTTTTGTCTCCAATTTCCTCCTGTTTTCCAAATAGTGACATTCATAACTCTACTTTAACACATAAACATATTCCTTACAGCATTTCTTTATACCTTCATTGTAATTTCGATAGTGAATTGTGCAGTTTCAAGCTCTTTAGGGGAAATAATTGCATTGAATTGTTTGTAAAGGAACTTTATAGTATTGTGGATAAACTTCAAACATATTACTTATCGGTTAAGCCAATGTTAAAGATGACCGAAAATGAAGAAAGATTATTTTTGTCAAGTAAAATGTGTCACATTTGCGAGAAACCGATTGCAGTTAATGAACTCAAAGTACGCGATCATTGTCACTTAACTGGAAAATATAGAGGAAGCGCACACAATAGTTGTAATTTAAATTACAAAGTAACAAAGGTTTTGCCTATAGCATTTCATAATCTAACCGCCTATGATGGACATTTTATAATTAAAGAAATTTGCGAGAAACGTGATGGAGAGGTGTTACATAATCCTGGTCATATAAAATTGTTAGCGATGAATATGGAACGTTACAAAGGGTTTACAAAGTATGTACGGGCTAAGAATGGATTCATTCAGTTAAGATTTTTCGATACATATAATTTCTTGTCCTGTTCACTAGATCAATGTTCATCTTCGTTAAGCGAAGATTCAAAGCAAATAACACAACGTTATTTTAATGATGATGCACAGTTTCGACTTACTGCGAGAAAAGGTGTGTTTCCCTATGAATACGTCACGAGTATGGATGTTCTTAACGAAACTAAATTACCTGAAATATCCAAGTTTTATAGCAGCCTTAATGATCAAACAATATCGAATGAAGAGTATGAGTTTGCTCAATCGGTGTGGGAAACGTTTTCCTGTCAAACATTAGGAGAATACGCAGATTTGTATTTAAAAGTTGACACACTTCTTTTGGCGGATGTCTTTGAAAATTTTAGATCGAATGGCATGGAAACTTATGGCATTGATGCAGCTCATTTTTACACTGCTCCATCTATGTCTTGGTGTGCTATGAAAAAGATAACCAACGTTCAACTTGAATTGCTTCAAGATATTGATATGTTACACTTTTTTGAACGATCTATTCGAGGAGGAAATGTTCAGTGTATAACACGACATGCGATTGCTAATAATAAGTATATGAAAACTTATGATGAGAAAAAGCAAGAGTCCTACATAATGTACTTTGACGTTAATAATTTGTATGGATATGCGATGATGGAATATCTTCCAACGGGTGGCTTTAAATGGATTGCAAATGTTGAAGGCTTTGATGTTTTAACTATTGATGATACTTCAGAAATTGGATATATTTTGGAAGTAGATTTGACTTATCCTCAAGAGTTACATGACAAACATTCAGATTACCCTCTATGTCCAGAAAAGTTGACAAAGCTAATGGCTACCCTAGATAATAAAGAACGTTATGTTTTGCATTATAGATTGTTAAAGCAATGTATTCAACTAGGAATGAAATTAGATCGTATTCACAGAATAATTGAATTCAATCAGAGCCAATGGCTAAAACCATATATTGATGTGAACACAGAGAAACGAAAACAAGCCAAAAATGATTTTGAAAAGAATTTTTATAAATTGATGAATAATGCAATTTTTGGTCGTTCACTGATGAATGTGAGGAAGTTAAGGGACATCAAATGGGTCACCAAATGGCATGGAGCTCGTGGTGGTAGGTCTTTAATAGCTAAGGCTAATTTTAAACATAGAATTATATTCGATGAACAATGTATGGTCATCGAGATGAGTAGACTAAAGATTTTTCACAATCAACCAGTATATGTTGGTGCATCTATATTAGATTTGTCTAAATGTAAAATGAATGACTTTCATTACAATGTTATTTTAGCAAATCCTGAATCAAATGTGAGGTTGTTATACACAGACACCGATAGTTTTATGTATATATTCTATTATGATATTTATGAGTTCATGAAACAACATTCAAATTTGTTTGATACTGGAAACTATGAAACAAACAATCCTTTTGGCATTGTGAGACAAAATAAAGGTGAAATTGGTTTAATGAAAGATGAAAATGCTGGAAGGATTGTTGAAGAATTTGTGGGGTTACGACCCAAAATGTATGCAATAAAATTGTGTGATGAAATGAATAGCTTGTGTAAGGCTAAAGGCATTAAGAAGAGTGTGAGTAAAAGTAAGAATATTGATGAGTATCGAAAGTGTCTTTATAACAGAGAAAAAGTCAACAAAGTTCAAGTTTGTATAATTTCAAAATCTCATTCTGTATTTACTGTTCGGCAAAATAAGTTGGCAATTTCATCAAACGAAGATAAAAGACACATAACTGAAAACGGAATTGATACTTTACCGTTTGGTCATTTTTCTCTGAAAAATGATTAGAAACAAATTGAGATTAAAGCAGTTCATCTCACTTACTTTATTTCTTTCACACACACACTTTTATGCTGGTAATAATACTAATTTTTGTGTGTTCCTTTGCTTATGAAATCCTAGACTAGGAGTTCCACATTCGACATGATAGCGGAGTTTCATCTCCCATAAACTCGTCTCTGAGGTGGGTGCCAGAAAAGGCATCCAGCTGTAAAAACCACACCCTCACATAGACTTTCATAACTTCTTACGTTGAGGTTCATAACACTACGTTGATTGATTTATCGGTTTCCTTTTCACAATTCCTGTCTATACATTCCTCTTGAAGGTTGCAAGATGCTTGCAAGGTTCCTAAAATGCAATTAAATTTAATAAATACCTTAAGATGGTTTGATTTGTTTAATGATATGGTGTTAATAGTATTTTTAGGTTTTGACTGGCTTTGCATTAAGAATTGACTAACCAAACATGAGTTACCTATCAGGGAAACATTTTGGCCACTATGTTGGCTATTGACCAGTGAGTTTAGCTGTTTATCATTTTTTTAAATCATAAACAACAGAGGGTTAAACGTATAGATAAACCGTGTGACCATGTTTGTTAAACAAGACATTATACCAGAGACAATTAGAATACTTATGTAGAGTTTACCAAAAATAATGTTGTGTAACAGTAAATGCTAGTCAACAGTTATACACTTCTAAAAAAAATCATCATACAATACCTGAGAGCTCTTCTAAAATTATTGATGTGTAACATGATTCCACTAACTTGCTATGTATTTTTTGGCTTGGGGGTGATTTTCAAGAAATGCAAATGGAACTGAAATGCAATACAAACAATGAGCGTGCCTGGTGGCTGAGATTGATACCACGACGTACTGTCGGTTATGTAGCTATGTGGAATGTATATCAAATATGGTTTACTTCAAGGTCTGGAGATCCCTACAATTCCTACAATAAATGATCTTGAAATGGTCATCCTATGGTGTGAAAATATTTATTAGGTATATATATATTTACTGAAAACAATTATGATTTATTAAATGTTTATATGTTTACAGTATTGTTATTTAATGTAAGCACTTGAGGCACTACCGACCAATGGGAAGCAAAAAGTGGGAGCATATATGGGATGAAATGTGGGAGCAAAGCAAATATAAAAAGTGGGAGCAAATATGCTAACTTGAATTGTGTATATACTTTACTTTCAACTATCTTGAATTGTGTATATACTTTTGCCGGCATATTTGTTGACATATTTGTTAGCATATTTGCTCCCACTTTTTATATTTGCTTTGCTCCCACATTTCATCCCATATATGCTCCCACTTTTTGCTTCCCATTGGTCGGTAGTGCCTCAAGTGCTTACATTAAATAACAATACTGTAAACATATAAACATTTAATAAATCATAATTGTTTTCAGTAAATATATATATACCTAATAAATATTTTCACACCATAGGATGACCATTTCAAGATCATTTATTGTAGGAATTGTAGGGATCTCCAGACCTTGAAGTAAACCATATTTGATATACATTCCACATAGCTACATAACCGACAGTACGTCGTGGTATCAATCTCAGCCACCAGGCACGCTCATTGTTTGTATTGCATTTCAGTTCCATTTGCATTTCTTGAAAATCACCCCCAAGCCAAAAAATACATAGCAAGTTAGTGGAATCATGTTACACATCAATAATTTTAGAAGAGCTCTCAGGTATTGTATGATGATTTTTTTTAGAAGTGTATAACTGTTGACTAGCATTTACTGTTACACAACATTATTTTTGGTAAACTCTACATAAGTATTCTAATTGTCTCTGGTATAATGTCTTGTTTAACAAACATGGTCACACGGTTTATCTATACGTTTAACCCTCTGTTGTTTATGATTTTAAAAAATGATAAACAGCTAAACTCACTGGTCAATAGCCAACATAGTGGCCAAAATGTTTCCCTGATAGGTAACTCATGTTTGGTTAGTCAATTCTTAATGCAAAGCCAGTCAAAACCTAAAAATACTATTAACACCATATCATTAAACAAATCAAACCATCTTAAGGTATTTATTAAATTTAATTGCATTTTAGGAACCTTGCAAGCATCTTGCAACCTTCAAGAGGAATGCAAAGACAGGAATTGTGAAAAGGAAACCGATAAATCAATCAACGTAGTGTTATGAACCTCAACGTAAGAAGTTATGAAAGTCTATGTGAGGGTGTGGTTTTTACAGCTGGATGCCTTTTCTGGCACCCACCTCAGAGACGAGTTTATGGGAGATGAAACTCCGCTATCATGTCGAATGTGGAACTCCTAGTCTAGGATTTCATAAGCAAAGGAACACACAAAAATTAGTATTATTACCAGCATAAAAGTGTGTGTGTGAAAGAAATAAAGTAAGTGAGATGAACTGCTTTAATCTCAATTTGTTTCTAATCATTTTTCAGAGAAAAATGACCAAACGGTAAAGTATCAATTCCGTTTTCAGTTATGTGTCTTTTATCTTCGTTTGATGAAATTGCCAACTTATTTTGCCGAACAGTAAATACAGAATGAGATTTTGAAATTATACAAACTTGAACTTTGTTGACTTTTTCTCTGTTATAAAGACACTTTCGATACTCATCAATATTCTTACTTTTACTCACACTCTTCTTAATGCCTTTAGCCTTACACAAGCTATTCATTTCATCACACAATTTTATTGCATACATTTTGGGTCGTAACCCCACAAATTCTTCAACAATCCTTCCAGCATTTTCATCTTTCATTAAACCAATTTCACCTTTATTTTGTCTCACAATGCCAAAAGGATTGTTTGTTTCATAGTTTCCAGTATCAAACAAATTTGAATGTTGTTTCATGAACTCATAAATATCATAATAGAATATATACATAAAACTATCGGTGTCTGTGTATAACAACCTCACATTTGATTCAGGATTTGCTAAAATAACATTGTAATGAAAGTCATTCATTTTACATTTAGACAAATCTAATATAGATGCACCAACATATACTGGTTGATTGTGAAAAATCTTTAGTCTACTCATCTCGATGACCATACATTGTTCATCGAATATAATTCTATGTTTAAAATTAGCCTTAGCTATTAAAGACCTACCACCACGAGCTCCATGCCATTTGGTGACCCATTTGATGTCCCTTAACTTCCTCACATTCATCAGTGAACGACCAAAAATTGCATTATTCATCAATTTATAAAAATTCTTTTCAAAATCATTTTTGGCTTGTTTTCGTTTCTCTGTGTTCACATCAATATATGGTTTTAGCCATTGGCTCTGATTGAATTCAATTATTCTGTGAATACGATCTAATTTCATTCCTAGTTGAATACATTGCTTTAACAATCTATAATGCAAAACATAACGTTCTTTATTATCTAGGGTAGCCATTAGCTTTGTCAACTTTTCTGGACATAGAGGGTAATCTGAATGTTTGTCATGTAACTCTTGAGGATAAGTCAAATCTACTTCCAAAATATATCCAATTTCTGAAGTATCATCAATAGTTAAAACATCAAAGCCTTCAACATTTGCAATCCATTTAAAGCCACCCGTTGGAAGATATTCCATCATCGCATATCCATACAAATTATTAACGTCAAAGTACATTATGTAGGACTCTTGCTTTTTCTCATCATAAGTTTTCATATACTTATTATTAGCAATCGCATGTCGTGTTATACACTGAACATTTCCTCCTCGAATAGATCGTTCAAAAAAGTGTAACATATCAATATCTTGAAGCAATTCAAGTTGAACGTTGGTTATCTTTTTCATAGCACACCAAGACATAGATGGAGCAGTGTAAAAATGAGCTGCATCAATGCCATAAGTTTCCATGCCATTCGATCTAAAATTTTCAAAGACATCCGCCAAAAGAAGTGTGTCAACTTTTAAATACAAATCTGCGTATTCTCCTAATGTTTGACAGGAAAACGTTTCCCACACCGATTGAGCAAACTCATACTCTTCATTCGATATTGTTTGATCATTAAGGCTGCTATAAAACTTGGATATTTCAGGTAATTTAGTTTCGTTAAGAACATCCATACTCGTGACGTATTCATAGGGAAACACACCTTTTCTCGCAGTAAGTCGAAACTGTGCATCATCATTAAAATAACGTTGTGTTATTTGCTTTGAATCTTCGCTTAACGAAGATGAACATTGATCTAGTGAACAGGACAAGAAATTATATGTATCGAAAAATCTTAACTGAATGAATCCATTCTTAGCCCGTACATACTTTGTAAACCCTTTGTAACGTTCCATATTCATCGCTAACAATTTTATATGACCAGGATTATGTAACACCTCTCCATCACGTTTCTCGCAAATTTCTTTAATTATAAAATGTCCATCATAGGCGGTTAGATTATGAAATGCTATAGGCAAAACCTTTGTTACTTTGTAATTTAAATTACAACTATTGTGTGCGCTTCCTCTATATTTTCCAGTTAAGTGACAATGATCGCGTACTTTGAGTTCATTAACTGCAATCGGTTTCTCGCAAATGTGACACATTTTACTTGACAAAAATAATCTTTCTTCATTTTCGGTCATCTTTAACATTGGCTTAACCGATAAGTAATATGTTTGAAGTTTATCCACAATACTATAAAGTTCCTTTACAAACAATTCAATGCAATTATTTCCCCTAAAGAGCTTGAAACTGCACAATTCACTATCGAAATTACAATGAAGGTATAAAGAAATGCTGTAAGGAATATGTTTATGTGTTAAAGTAGAGTTATGAATGTCACTATTTGGAAAACAGGAGGAAATTGGAGACAAAACGCATTCAGTGTCTGCATATATTATAAATGGAACTGTATCTTTAACTCGGAATTCTGTAAAATTAACAAATCTTTGTTCATCAGTCGGCATTATGCTTTTTGCAACAGGAAACTGTTTACAGTCTGCAAAGTGAACATTTAACTCATCCTCAAGAAGATAATATGACAAACAACGTCTACATATATAAATCCTTCTCTGAGTGCTAGTGATGCTTGAACGCACAAGGCGAGCAAGATTTCTAATTAAACAAAAGTGATAACTTTCACTGTTTCCAATCTGCAACATCAATAAGTCTACACTCCTTTCATATACGGGGTAGTTTTCACCCCCCTGCTATTTTTCATCAAAAACAAAAGATCTTAGGTTCAATTATCATTTTTACCCGTTTAAGACCTTTTTCCCCACTGTAAAATCACTATTTACTGTTTTAGGGGTGACATCATCTATCCGGGTAAAAGCCTATGTCACAACGAATTTTTTAAGCTATTACACATAATTTTACGGTTCTTAGTTTCCAAGGTATCGATTTTTCAATTTTGGGGTGGTTTTCACCCCCCTGCTATTTTTCATCAAAAACAAAAGATCTTAGGTTCAATTATCATTTTTACCCGTTTAAAACCTTTTTCCCCACTGTAAAATCACTATTTACTGTTTTAGGGGTAACATCATCTATCCGGGTAAAAGCCTATGTCACAACGAATTTTTTAAGCTATTACACATAATTTTACGGTTCTTAGTTTCCAAGGTATCGATTTTTCAATTTTGGGGTAGTTTTCACCCCCCTGCTATTTTTCATCAAAAACAAAAGATCTTAGGTTCAATTATCATTTTTACCCGTTTAAAACCTTTTTCCCCACTGTAAAATCACTATTTACTGTTTTAGGGGTGACATCATCTATCCGGGTAAAAGCCTATGTCACAACGAATTTTTTAAGCTATTACACATAATTTTACGGTTCTTAGTTTCCAAGGTATCGATTTTTCAATTTTGGGGTAGTTTTCACCCCCCTGCTATTTTTCATCAAAAACAAAAGATCTTAGGTTCAATTATCATTTTTACCCGTTTAAAACCTTTTTCCCCACTGTAAAATCACTATTTACTGTTTTAGGGGTGACATCATCTATCCGGGTAAAAGCCTATGTCACAACGAATTTTTTAAGCTATTACACATAATTTTACGGTTCTTAGTTTCCAAGGTATCGATTTTTCAATTTGGGGGTAGTTTTCACCCCCCCTGCTATTTTTCATCAAAAACAAAAGATCTTAGGTTCAATTATCATTTTTACCCGTTTAAAACCTTTTTCCCCACTGTAAAATCACTATTTACTGTTTTAGGGGTGACATCATCTATCCGGGTAAAAGCCTATGTCACAACGAATTTTTTAAGCTATTACACATAATTTTACGGTTCTTAGTTTCCAAGGTATCGATTTTTCAATTTGGGGGTAGTTTTCACCCCCCTGCTATTTTTCATCAAAAACAAAAGATCTTAGGTTCAATTATCATTTTTACCCGTTTAAGACCTTTTTCCCCACTGTAAAATCACTATTTACTGTTTTAGGGGTGACATCATCTATCCGGGTAAAAGCCTATGTCACAACGAATTTTTTAAGCTATTACACATAATTTTACGGTTCTTAGTTTCCAAGGTATCGATTTTTCAATTTGGGGGTAGTTTTCACCCCCCTGCTATTTTTCATCAAAAACAAAAGATCTTAGGTTCAATTATCATTTTTACCCGTTTAAGACCTTTTTCCCCACTGTAAAATCACTATTTACTGTTTTAGGGGTGACATCATCTATCCGGGTAAAAGCCTATGTCACAACGAATTTTTTAAGCTATTACACATAATTTTACGGTTCTTAGTTTCCAAGGTATCGATTTTTCAATTTGGGGGTAGTTTTCACCCCCCTGCTATTTTTCATCAAAAACAAAAGATCTTAGGTTCAATTATCATTTTTACCCGTTTAAGACCTTTTTCCCCACTGTAAAATCACTATTTACTGTTTTAGGGGTGACATCATCTATCCGGGTAAAAGCCTATGTCACAACGAATTTTTTAAGCTATTACACATAATTTTACGGTTCTTAGTTTCCAAGGTATCGATTTTTCAATTTGGGGGTAGTTTTCACCCCCCCTGCTATTTTTCATCAAAAACAAAAGATCTTAGTTTCATTTATCATTTTTAGGTGTTTAACACGTTTTTTCCCCATAACATGACTATTTACTGTTTTAGGGGTGAAATGACCAATCCAGGTAAAAGCCTATGTCATCACCTATTTTTAAAGCTATAACGCCTAATTTTAGGGTTCATAGTTTCCAAGATATTGAGTTTTCAATTTTGGGGGGGTAGTTTCACCCCATAAAGGGGGACGTCGCCCCAAGTGCTAGGACCCCTCATACAAGTCCCTAGCATGATTGGTTCACGAGATATTAACAAAAGTGTAGTTAGGCCCTTTTGACAAGAAAATAAATGAATGATACTTTCAAAAACGAGGTGTCACCCCAAGTGCTAGGATACTGCCTATGGGAAAATCCCATCCTGGGTTCAGAAAATATTAACAAATGTGTAGTTAGACCCTTTTGACAAAAGCCACCGGTGTGCATACATACAAAAATTGCTCTTTCACCCCAGGTAAGGGTAGTTTTTATTTTGGGGGTTGACATACCTCATTCATACAAAAGGAGAATTCACTACGAGTCCTATGACACCCCATATGTTTACATCGCATTATTGGTTAGCGAGATACTAAAAATCGAATGACCTATTAGTTTTTTGTTTTTTTAATAAATTTTTTAAAAAGCCTCATCTATAAAGAATCTTTTAAAAATTCCGCTCTCTTACAAAAGCCCTCAAGTGCGCATGCATACAAAAATAACCACTACTTAACCTCCGGGTAAGGGTAGATTTATTTTGGGGTGGATATACTCCCGTCCATAGCAAGGGGTGGTTCACCACAAGTCCTACGACACCCTATATGCATCGTTCTAGCCTTACAAGCTCATTAAATTCGCCAAATTGTCAAAAAAGCACGTTTACCTCAAATTGCGTTTCCAAATTCCACCCATTTTAAAAAATTACCTCACCATCAAATAGAGCGGGAAAAATAGCATTTAAACGAACCCTCACTCAACCCTAGTCCTCGCCCGCCACCAAACATTTCCCAACATAGCCATACGTATTCAAGCACACACGCGACTTGCAAGAGAACATACACTACCCCACTACCCGCGAATAACCTTTTGTTTTGGTGCTCACACTCGCATGGGTGTCAGATGACAGTTAGCATCCTAATAAACATCCTCCATGACGTCAACACCCATTAACTTTTTATCACCATCGCACAAACAAGCCAAAGGGTCAACCTCTTCCCACGCTAACACGTGCACTGCACATGCTCGCTCCTGGACCACGTGCTCGCTCTAAGGACCCATGACGTCATCCCATGACGTCATCAGGATTACGCAATTTCTGGTCATGATGATGCAATATTTAGAGTCTAACAAACACTTACTACTGCTGGATTACGTCACGAAGCCAGTCATAATTAATATTATTATTTGTATTATTATTAATATTATTATTGTTATTATTATTATCATCACGGCTTAGCCCGGTTACATTTATCGCTACAGCCTGCCTCAATCTTAGCAAGGAACCATCCGTACTGAATTAAAGTGTATGCAAACAGTACATAAATCTCACATTATATTCATTTTATGCCCGCGCTCTTCACGAGTTTCCTTCATTTATTGAACGAGCTACAGTAAGTTGGTATCTGAATCAACGTTGAGTCTTGCTTGCTGCTTGACGGTTCGGAGTGTTTTCATTAAGGGACTTCCTCACTCTATGGCATGTGCAGCCGAAATTTGATGTTTTTCAGTCGGTCAACACGATTGTACCCAATTGTGATGGGTTATTCCCCAATCCTAAAAACAAATTACAAGAGATCAATAAATACACTTGGATGACCAGTTTCGATCGTCAAGAGTTCATCATCAGATGCATTACACTTAGGCTATTAAATCTATGTCTAAAATTATAGGAAAAATTATTTACAATATGTACACTTATTTAGTTGCAGTATTAGTTGAGGTAATTCATCTCGTCGGTATTTGGTAGTTATAGTGCATGTGACGTTTTGTTAAAATATTGGAAGTGGTGATTGATCTCCAAACTTGCTTGTTTAGAGTGAATATGTGATTGTAGTTAATTGGTCAATTCAGGTTTTATTGCACAGGCTACTTATCTGGTTGAGTCGTACGTGGTTCAGATGAAAGCATTAACTTAGTCACTGTCTGCACTAAACTGGGGGAGTTTCCTGTGTGCGAGGATCTCTTATCTTCCTGGTCTTTCCCCCTCTCGCATTCCTAAGTGTCTGTGTTCATCGAACAAATGTAACTGTGTGTTGCCGAGTCTAATCTTCCTAATGTGGTGTATTGAGCCCGTAAGACTCATGCCTGGTGATACTGTAATTTCCTTGGAATGTACATTGCGATCAGCACCGGCCAGGATGAGCCATCATGACATCGAACCCGGACCACTTGCTTATCTCGACTTCAGTGGTGGGCAACACTCCCATTTTCTGAACCATGAGGTTACATTTCCGACTTCAAAATTCGAGCAACAATTATTGAACTGGATGTGTATGGCAACGCTCACATGGATTCATTACTGGATTTTCACTGGTCATAAGCAGGTATTATACATCGCAGATATGCGAAGACTGGACGTCAGTCACTACACGACCAGAGTTGTACTTCCGAAACCTGTACCTGTCTTCTCGGAGACGTCACAATTACTAGTTTCATACTACCAAATAGAGGCACGTTTATTGTGAGTGGCAAATCTCAATATAAGATCGCACGGTGAAGTGGTGTAGTATTATAAAAAGGATCAACGTGACTATTAGAGTGGGATTTTGTACGTTGAGTAAGCAATCGTGCAATTAACTGTGAGTGAGGCGATGTTTTTGCCATTATTGGAATTGCGACAGTAGTCGAACTTGACCACGAGGACCACGAGGTGAGCACAATTACCAGTATTAACCAGTGAGTTGTTATGACCTGTTTTTGCTCAGTGGCATCATTTTTACATTGAATATTCGAGTAATTTTGAAACCAAGAGAACCTTTGATTACTGTGATTGTGGACGATTTGCTAAAAGTCATAACTTCTGTGAGTAGACACCACCCGCGTGTCAGTCGAGTCTGAGGCAGAACTTCATGTGCAATTTTCACTTGTCTGCACATGTGTAAAGTCAGTGGTTGCTTTCAAAGTATTATATTAGGGTCTGTGAAAAGACGCCAAGACCGTCATGAAAACCCCGAATCAACACGTGAAGGCGATCTCTATCCGCATTGAAGAAGCGGAGATGATGGAGTAAAAACCACCCATGGTTAGGGAGCGGCCAAAATTAATGCTCACATGATGAAGAGACGAAGGCGATGGGTTATCGTGGAGCCAAGAATCGAGCTCAGGCCTTGCTCTATGGCTATAGCTTGAAGGTACAGATGATTCCAGCACGCTGATAATGTGAGTCTTTAATACAAATTCCAACATGTCAAGGGTTCAATTTCCTGTCGACTTAGGACAACGCCGCACTGCAATAGCAACCAGCCTATGTTTGACTGTGTTATATTATTTAAGATGTTTTCCAGCTTTATCATTTCCACATTTACGATTTAGTTGGGTCAAATAACTATTGAAGAAACACTCAGAAATATGATGACGAGCGCCACGGGTACGATCAAACAACCTGTATTAGGAGGAGATGTTCTTAGACTCATACACACTCTTTCTTATAGATAGTTTTCTTCCTACGATGCAGCAGGTCTGTAATCTAAATGCTTTTGTACTGAACATACTTGTATCATTTGGCTGATATAAGGGCTACACTGTCGCTTTAGGAATAGAATATTTTGAGAGCTCAGAAGCCACTACCTTTGATTTTCGAGTGGTTTAGAACATGTGTTAGGACAACACAGGCTTCTGGAGCCATGCATTTGAATATTCTAGTCTTATCATTTGGCGGCACATAAGGTGTAAGTGCTGTTGGTTATTATCATTTTAGGTGTCCAGGGAGCACACTGTTTGCTAGAACAATATTTCAAGAGTACCTGATTGTACGGTACACGGTTCAGCGTCATGTATTTGAGAGAGCTCGGACAGCATTGTAGCTGCTGATGCTAGGCAAAGCACTCCAGTGGAGTGGAATAGCTTTCGTTTCGTTTTCTTTGGCAAAAACCTTTATTTCTACGAGTGTGGCAGAGATTCTCTCTGCAGGTGAATTATTGTGAAATTAGGTGTGTATTGTACGAGAAATGAGCTTACAGATAGGACTGTAGTAATTTTGTACAGCTCATGGTATTCAATGTTAACTGCGAGGTGAAGTTACTTGGCAATGTGATTGTGACTGGTTTCGTTAGACAGGGGATGCAACGGTCGCCAGCTGTGAGCGCGATACTCGCTTGTTTTCTCAAGGCATGCTACATAAATGAGACGAATTCAAATGACAGTGAACTAAACATTTATGAATACAAGCTTCCTATGTGTAGTTTGGTACGAAGCTGAGGTCGCTAATAAGTATTATTGTAGTTATAATTATATGAGACATTCACGTCAGATTTGGGGCTATGTTTAGCCGTTTTGATACACATTTTGTGTGAGCCTTTCGAAAGTTAGAGTTAGATCCGTGAGATCCCTTCTTTATATTATGAGTTTAGCAGACCAGACCATGTATACAATTAGTAACTGTGTTATTGTTGGGTCTTTGGAGACGATTGAATGATGGGATGGACGTTGACCACCCACATTATTGATGGTATTACCAGGGATGGAGTTTGCCTTTTCAACTCATCAGCCGAAGATTTAGTGAGCCTCGAGAGCCGCACGTTTCCGTTATTTTTAGCGGGTGTTATTGTGTTACCCGTTGGAGGTAATTTTTCACGTTGAGTGGAAATCCACATGGCAGTGTTTTTTCTGTTGTTGTCGTCAAGTGTCATCATGTTCATTAGGGACATTAAACCACACAGAAAGGGATTAAATCTGTAATTAAACTGAAATTCAATCATGAAGGTAATTATACTGAAAATTATTTTTCTAAAACGAACCTCTAAATAAGATGCTGAATGAATCAAAACTTGACATGATATTTTTATTGAATGACCGACACTATGGAACAGCTGATATTAATGAATGATGATTTAGAGCGAGCTGACACTATTTGAGACTACCACGTTGCTAATGCCACAACAGCGATCTGATTAGCGTAGACAGGAGTGTATACAATTCATGTGCGTTAATTTAAGAGTGCTTTATTTTCTACCTTGTATCCTGTGTCTATTAGATTATTTTTATAGTGCTTAGTTGCTATTTAGCTTTGATTCTTCTTGGAACAGATACATCTCATCTGGAAGTAATGTAAATTAGGGATTATCTAACCATTTAACGTAAAATTAAATGTTAGAAGTGACACCAATGCAACATAGTTCATATTTATTGGTGCCTTAAATGTAAATTATACTCTAGTTGCTTTACATCGATTAATATTCTTTCTTTGCTGTAAATTCACTGCATGTGACTAGTCGTATTCTTAATTACGTTTGTATTTGCTTAGGGAACATCTTACGTGCCACATTCTTAGCTTGATTGCTGTTTATTAAATTTTGTGTAATAAGTACTTTCGTGCGGCTTTAATTATAAGTTATTCAGTTTAGGGGATTTAATATTTATATTTCTTTCCTTTTAGACTTGCGGACTAGCCGAGATTTTTTAACCCTCCAAAGTAGGATAGTGGTTTGTGATTTAAAAATAAATTATTAACGAGTTTTACCTAAATCTGGACAGTTCATTTCTAGCATTATGTTTTGGTGGAGTGTGTTTCCTCGGGCTCGTCTATTACTTTTTCCCCCTCACTTACCTGATACGCCCTAAGATATCAGTCTCGTGCTGGAGCTAGTCCGAGGACGCACCCGATCCTCTCAGTGTGTGCGTTCGGATGATAAGGAAGTCAGTAAGGTAATCTGCGGCAGATGAAACCCTGGCGACCTTGTCTGACGGGCACAGTATGTTACTGTATATTGATCAATCGTCATGCTTAAAGACCAGTTTTCAATCTCGCAACGCATAAGCTAAAGAGCCATATCCAAGCGCAAACGGTCAAATGAGAATGTCCCGGAACCTTTAATACTGCCGTTAATGCTGGCATTGGTTTATTGAAGAATGGTACATCGTACATCCTGATCCAATAACATGTTTCCCTTGTTAAACTCTTATCTAGCTTGGCTACCTCGATATGTTGTGTCTTGTTTCTGACAGGGGGTGTTTTCTAGTAATATAAGGGGGAGGGGGTAAATTCTCCATGAACGTGTATTTGTTTAAGTTATTGGGGTTGCTTTTTTCCTATGAAAATTTTATTAAAAATAGTTAAAATCAGATCTGTAACAAATGTGGGCTTTAATTTGATGGTAATATAAAATAATTTAGTAAAAATGACATAATATATCTAAATAGTTGGTGTTTGTATCTCTATATAGGCCTAGTATAAAACGAAGTCCCCGATTCTTGGATGTTACGGGTAAAGACGAGAACCACTGGATGGATTTTGATGCGGTTTTCACCATTCTGTAAAGGATATCTCGAGGATTATTTCTGTAGATAATAATTTATTTATGATCAAAGGAAACCAAGCAGTAACGATTTCAGTGGAAAAGTCGAAAAAAACTGGCGTCCGAGAACTTTGTATGCTTACGCTGGGCAAACCGTTAAAAATATCTCAATACTATGAGTGTAAGAATTGTTCAGCATGAAAAGTTCTACAAAAGAGTCCCCGAGAGCATATGTCTATCTTCAATACATCGCCCACTATAAGTGTTTTTACGTTTTAATTTCTTCCTACTATGTCCATTCAACTACTGAGGAAAGAGTTTACGAGCTAGCTAATGGCGAGTCTATCATCCCTGTTTCAGCCTAACTAGCAGGCCCAGATACAGCCAGCAGCAAACCGTTGAGTCGTATTGAGTTAGGACTTCTGAGAAGGGTGGTTGTGTTTGGAGTTTCCCTGGAAGTGCAACTCGGGTTTCTTCATTCTGCCTGTGAAACGCAGTCAAGTTTAGATTGGACGGAAGGGGGATTTGAGTTTCATTCACCTCGCCATTCCCTGGAAGTGCAACTCTCATTTCGCCTGTGTACTTTTCGTTCCGCAAAATTCACAGTCAACTTAAAATTGGACGGAAGGGAGATTTGTGTTTCATGCACCTCACCATTCTTAAATTACATCTGACAAGTATTTGTTGCACATGCATCTCCATGATAATATAATTAATAGTCCAGTCAGTGATTTTAACCCATCATGCCGAGACTTAAAACGGATATTGGCCGTTGTTCATTGACATTGAAAAAAAAAAGCGCTTATCAGGTAATACATTCATAACTGTTCCCGGTCGAAGCCGCGTCGGGTTGCTAGTATTCCTATAAAATAGAATATTTTTTTCTTTAAAAATATCCTGAGATGATTCTATGAGATGAATAAAGGCTATTTGTGGAGTGGAGCATATGTTGGAATATGTACTGTATTTATCTACTTGCTCCTATTGAATTGTTGAAGTGATATGGAAATGTTAATTGTTCTTGCCAAAAAAAAAAATAATTGTGTCGTAATGTATGGTGAAGAAGTTGGATTTTGTCATAAGTTACTGTATGTGTTGGTTTTCATTTATGGATCTCATGGATATTAATGCAAGGCATTCATACCTAGTTCATTTATTTGCCAAAAAAGTAATCGAAAGCATTTAAAGTCAGAAGATACATTAATCTAAATGAGAGATGATGCACTGCGTAAACATGTTCACACCTAATATGCATTGGAATTTGTTGAATAATGCTGAACTTAATGCGACCAGATACAGTTTAGGCATCATTAATAGTATATACTCACAGCGTTCAGAATAGCATATAGTTATTGAATAATGCTGAACTTAATGCGACCAGATACATTTTAGGCAACATTAATAATATATACTCACAGCGTTCAGAATAGCATATAGTTATTTACCTGAACAAGTACACGGGGCTAAATGACTACGATGTCGATTCCCCGTAATTCAATCAACAACAAATATTCTCTAATTATGCATATTAAATTACATTCAGTTCTATGAATAAAATTATCATGAGATAATGAGAAAACGGACTCTTGTGTACACAACGAACTACTTAATTTGACGGACAGCAATCTATTTTACTGGTATTTTCTGAATTAATAACACGCAATACAAATACATAAACAATAATGTATTTTATAGTCTATATTCATGCAATATGGATATTTTAAGGATACACTGCACTCCAAAATCGTTATTTTTTTGTTAAGCTTGTCGAGTAAGTATTATGTATGGCCCCAAGGGGTATTTGATATAAAGGTCATCAACATACTCTAGCGAGAATGAGTTCAGGCAGCCAGCTCATTTTTAAAAAGTTTCTATTGCTTTACATTAATACCAATGATTTTCCACACGACTCAATTCGACGGTGTTCCTCATAAGGGGATGGATTAATACTGTTTTATATTTATCAAACGTAAGAATGAGGAATGGTTACAGAGAACTTTGCCTTGACACGTGCAGTGGATTGAGTGAGTCTGATTTTTCCTTAAAATGGGCACTGTCGATAATGTTGAGAAGAAAGGAAATCCAGTATTATCGAGACTTGAGATTCTAACTCACTGGAGAGACCTGACCTTAAGTGCGCGTGGTGGGGGACCATACCGACCATACGGCAGCTCACGGTACCGATCGGAACTAGAGCTAACTTGCCCAGCTCTAGCTATAGTCCCTTGTACAATGAAGGCAACCACGCACTCACGGATGTGAGGTCCTTAGAGTGGCTCAGTTGCCAGTAGAATGTTCTACCTATACGTGAGGGGTGTGATGGCCCAGCGGTGAAGATGTAGGTCTCTCACCACGACGGATCGGGTTTGATTGCCGGCCAATGCATGTGAGATTTTCGAAGTGAAATGCCATGTCCTGTGGTTCGTATTCCACGTACATAGGAGGTCCGGTGGCTCATGATCGCGAGATTAATGGTCTCGTAAAACTACAAGCTTCCTTCTTACCTATACGTAATAAGCGTGATGGGGGCATTCTGCCATCTGATTGGTTTGCCCACCGTTGCTGCTGGTGGATTAGAAGCAACCCCTTGCCCACTCGTGATGTTATTTAATAATTAATTTTAGGGGTTTGGAACGTCTTGGCCATCAGCCTCGTGTACTTGTCTCACAACTTTTTTTTTGTGATGACTGTAGTAGTGTGTGTAACTGTATTAGGGGCGGAGTTGGCGTAGATATCCGGGACATGAAATAAGGCAATATCCAAGGATTTGGCTGGAGGTAGTGTAGAAAATCCTGCGGTAATACCAAACTCAATATAGGTGATGTCAGCACTGGGATTTCAACCTCCGATCTCCTGCCTTGCTGCAGCTCCCCATCGCGGTCGTTATGGACAATTTAACGCGCATGGCTACGCCAGGTGTTTCCCACTGTGAACCGGAGTCCGTACTCACTGGGCTACGGCGCATCACGAATAGACCTACAGAACACACCTCGCTCGTATTTAAGGTCGTTTACAGCAAACGGTGCTTTCTAATTTCCTCCCACACTCTAAGATACTCAAGTTGCGATGGAACTATAACGAACTAGGAACCACAACAACATGGTTGCATAGAACAATGCTTGCCACGGTACAGTTGCACTTGGATTTTTCAGACCGCTCCCTTTCTGTGTCGGTGAGTGTACATACACAAACACACTGCTTATTGCATTATTATTGCGTACTGAAAATATAATGTAACGGCGTAGCCTACACAATTATTTCGCACATGCAGTCTTTGCTTCTAATTGGACGAGTATGTATGGGGAAATGGATCTCATAGACCGTGTTGTACGAACATTTTAATTGAAATATATTCCACATGAGCGAATAACAATTGCGCGCACTGAAACAGTTCATATGTCTGCATTATTCCTTTGAAAACTCTGAATCGAGCATTTATAGTTCATGTACTTTTATTCAGAGCGTGACTAACAGGCAACCAATGGGGGTAAGTAACAGCTCGCCACACAATAATGTTAACCAACACAATTCTGTGAATATCCAACATTTTGTATGATGTGTTGTAATGCATTTTAGTGGAGGAGAAAATACTGTGCGTTCAATTTACAACCGTCCAGGATACAGAACATGTGAACATCAGTTAAAGCCAATCACACCAGCAACAAAGGTCAATACACATAGCAGCTGATTAACACTCAGAAGCAAATAAATCCTACATTCCTACCCTGCCTTCTCTTCCCCATCCACCCACCCTCACCGTCAAAACTGGAATAAGAAGCTAACGTTCTAACATTCTGTTGTTTTAATGAAATATACGTATAATATATACTATTTACAACACTTTCGTGGCGAAACAGTTCATGTCACTTAAATATTCGGTACACCAACGATTTTAATTCTAGATGTAGTATAATTCGAATGATAGACAAACTAGGGTGGGAATCTCTGGAAGATAGAAGGGAGAAATCCAGACTAAACGCTATGTTTAACACTTACACTTATCGGCCAGCATGGGGAGAACCAGGCAAACGTCTGGGAAATCCCACCTACCTGAGCAGGGTAGATCATCCGCATGAAGTTAAGGGTCGACCGCAGCGAACAAATTATGGGAAATATTCTTTCATTAATCGTGGTATTGATAATTTATTGGAACTCATTAGAGCAGACGCAAGAAAAGCTTGCCGAAACTCAACGATGCGCAGAGACCAATATCTATCGGCGTATCTTAATGCTCATTGCGGGGCTCCTGTGTGTCCCCCGAATGCTGATTACCGGGCTCACTACACACTCCATTCTTCAACAACGCGGCTCGCTCCGAGACGCGGTCTACAGCTGTAAACCAAGCGTAAACCCAGTCACAGTTCAGCCTGCCAAGCATGGGCAGACGATCCGTTCAGCACTGCTGCTTGCGAGCTACTGCCGCGAAGTGGGAGAGGCGTTGTATGCCATTACCGAGCACACCCGAACACCCGAACATGGCCGAAGATCTGCGCAGCATTCTTCGGCAAGCTTTTCTTGCGTCTCCTCTACCTGCCACATAGAGTATTGATGTGTTTTTAAGAGAAGACTGAAACTTTGTATAAATACTACGATGTTATAACCATAGTTCCTAAATCGCAACTTGTGTACATGAAGTGTGTTTAATATTACTGTTGGTAATTTTCTGTAATTGTACAATTTGTCACCGGGGAATTACCCCCATTTGCAAATAAAGTAAATGAATGAAAATATTATTAAATATTGTTCACTATTAGTTTCGTTACAACGTGGTAGCTTCGTCAAGCGGAAAAATAACAGCTGCGCTGCGCTACGCGATGTGTTAGCTTCTTCCAACAGCGGACGTAACATCAAGGTCTCTCTCCTTAGCCTTATCTGGTGGTCGTGGTTCGATCCCAGTGATATTCTCTGTTGGTGTGTTATGACTGCGTGTTGTACCAGTGTGTGGATTATCTTCTTTGGTCACAGTATAGATCGTCAAATTTCACATAAGTAATAACCATCATCTGTGTTTATATAAGCTTCAGTCACGAAGCGTGGCACACAATCTGTAATCAATAAGTCCCCATGACAGTTAATTTTGGGTTAATAACATTCATTGATTTCATTATACAATTTCTTCTTATTTTGTTGACAACGTGTTTCATTTGAGGGGCTTAGACATGTGGTCATGTAGCCCCAAGTACTTGAGTGTGCGTGTATATATTTTATCTGATAACCTGTGTTATTGCGGGGTCTGTAGTAGTGTGTGTATTTGTAATTCAGGAGAGGATTGGGAAGTAGGCAGCCGTGGTTTTCAGTTAGGAACCATCCCGGTATTTGCATGGAGTAGAAGTGGGAAATCACTGTAAACCACTTCCAGGATGGTTCAGGTGGGAATCGAACCCACCTCTTCACTGTTTTGCCTCACAAGGCTGAGTGTACCCCATTCCAGCCATCACACATGAATTGTCTATTGTATTGGTCCTTACGCGGTAGATGCAGGTTCATTATTTTATGAAAATTACTATTGTTATTATTAATGTAGATCATATTTTATTTCGGTAATGTATAGGTACAGTTTTGTCTAAGTTTCAAGCTAAGATTGAGTTCCGTGAATTGAGCAAGTCGTGCATAAAGACGATATTTTTTTTGTCATGGGGTTTTCGCGTGACTCAAAAGAGCTCGGCACAACTCACCGTGAACAGTGATTTGGCAACGTTGATGTCACAAGATTTTCAGCATGACATTATAGGGGCAGGGGAAGGGAAAAGTGGGGGTCAATGGATTCCAACTTGTCGCACAGGCCGAAGGATATCATAAAGTATTGCCAAAGGGAGATTATAAGGTTTTAATAGTATGCGCGCGAGATCTTATCTGATCTGACTCTACTCGTTTTTTGCCACTTGATATTAAGAAGTTCACGAGTCTGATAGTGAAGCAGAGGCTGTCACGGACTTCATTCATGGAGCGGTTGAAGGACCAACAGTCTACCTGACATCGTAGGGTAGCTAGGGAGCTAACCAGTGATCTTCATTCAACATGACATCGTAGGGTACCTAGGAAGCTAACTAGTGATCTTTATTCAACACGACATCGTAGGGTAGCTAGGAAGCTATCATGTGATCTTCATTCAAGATGACATTGCATGGTAACTAGGGAGCTAACCAGTGATCTTCATTCAACACGACATCGTAGGGTAGCTAGGGAGCTAACCAGTGATCTTCATTCAACATGACATCGTAGGGTACCTAGGAAGCTAACTAGTGATCTTTATTCAACACGACATCGTAGGGTAGCTAGGAAGCTATCATGTGATCTTCATTCAAGATGACATTGCAGGGTAACTAGGGAGCTAACCAGTGATCTTCATTCAACACGACATCGTAGGGTAGCTAGGATGCTAACCGGTGATCTTTATTCAACACGACATCGTAGGGTAGCTAGGAAGCTATCATGTGATCTTCATTCAAGATGACATTGCAGGGTAACTAGGGAGCTAACCAGTGATCTTCATTCAACACGACATCGTAGGGTAGCTAGGAAGCTAACCGGTGATCTTTATTCAACACGACATCGTAGGGTAGCTAGGGAGCTAACCAGTGATCTTCATTCAACATGACATCGTAGGGTACCTAGGAAGCTAACTAGTGATCTTTATTCAACACGACATCGTAGGGTAGCTAGGAAGCTATCATGTGATCTTCATTCAAGATGACATTGCAGGGTAACTAGGGAGCTAACCAGTGATCTTCATTCAACACGACATCGTAGGGTAGCTAGGGAGCTAACCAGTGATCTTCATTCAACATGACATCGTAGGGTACCTAGGAAGCTAACTAGTGATCTTTATTCAACACGACATCGTAGGGTAGCTAGGAAGCTAACCAGTGATCTTTATTCAACATGACATCGTAGGGTAGCTAGGAAGCTATCCAGTGATCTTTATTCAACACGACATCGTAGGGTAGCTAGGAAGCTAACCAGTGATCTTTATTCAACATGACATCGTAGGGTAGCTAGGGAGCTAACCAGTGATCTTTATTCAACATGACATCGTAGGGTAACTAGGGAGCTAACCAGTGATCTTTATTCAACATGACATCGTAGGGTAGCTAGGGAGCTAACCAGTGATCTTTATTCAACATGACATCGTAGGGTAGCTAGGGAGCTAACCAGTGATCTTTATTCAACATGACATCGTAGGGTAGGTAGGAAGCTATCCAGTGATCTTTATTCAACACGACATCGTAGGGTAGCTAGGAAGCTAACCAGTGATCTTTATTCAACATGACATCGTAGGGTAACTAGGGAGCTAACCAGTGATCTTTATTCAACATGACATCGTAGGGTAGCTAGGAAGCTAACCTTTGATCTTCACTCAACACGTCATAGGACGAGCGTCGGTGGAGCTGAACTGTGGCATAAATCTGCACGACATTGTACATGTGAAAAGGGATGCTTGGTGATTTGTTTCAATCATCTGGTGCTCTGCGTACGAGAGTAGTGATCATGTGGGTAATGTGTGAAGACATGTTACATTTGGAGGAGTTATTTTTGAATTGAATGCCATTTTTGATTCCTATATTCACATTCTCAATATTCATACTTGACGTAAATTCAGTTATTTGCCCAGTAGTCCGAATATAAACTTAATTTCATATTGTAGAACAATTGTTTGGTTAGGTACCTGGAGTTATTCTTCCTACACTTTCACGGTTTTAGGAGGTTTGGGTAAAGGCCTATGCACGAGTCAGTGCCTTTCAGGATCCCTGTACTCACCCGGAGATAAAGAACAGTATTTATCAATAATTTATTAAGATAACTTTCATTTGCTCTATTGTTGTTGTGCTTGGATTACCAGTGAGGATTTTCTATTCACAAGTATTCTTTTTATTACCAATAGTACCCACTGTGGGACTATAGTGGTAAAAGATGTATTAATTATTATGTCAGGATTAACGGAACTCGTCATATTTACGGGACATAATATCAAGTTTGACCTGCCAAAGTTCAAAAGTCCAACCTAGTTATATGCTACGCTTCGTGACTGTAGCTCTAGTGCCATCCAGTCAATATGAAGAAGGATGGTGGATATCACTTGATGGACATTTGTCGACCTGTTCTGAGATCAAAAGAACACAATCCCACACTGGTGCAACACGCAGCCCTAACACACAGGCAGAGGATGTCACTGGGATCGAACCATGACCACCAGACAGCGCTGAGGAGAGTGACTCGGACGTTACGTCCGCTGGTGGAACAAACCACAACAACGTGGAACGCAGTTATAACCGTCCACCTGACGAAGCTGCCATGTGGTAGTGAAACTTGCAGTGAAGATTTCGGTGAGTAAGCATATGACGTGGTGTACCGAATATTGTAGTATAATAATAATAATAATAATAATAATAATAATAATAATAATAATAATAATAATAGTAATACTAATAATAACCCCTGGCCCTACAGCCCATGAAGGGCCTAGGCCTACCAAGCGACCGCTGCCCAGCCATTTGGCCTGCATATATTGGGGTAACGCGTGGTCATCGCATCGGTTCCCTCGGCCGTTAATCTTAGTTTTCGTGACCGGAGCACTGCCTCACTGTCAGACAGCTACTCAATTGTCCTCACGAAGCTGAGCGCACCCCGTTCCAGACCACACGTCGGTTTCTAAAATCCCTGACGGAACCGGGAATCGAACCCGGGGCCTCCGGGTGAGAAACAGGCACGCTACCCGAACACCACGGGGCCAGCGAATATTTTAGTATACAAACGTGTAATGTATCGGGCTGGTTTAAATTGAACGCGCTGTATGTTGAATGCATTGCAGGGCAGTGAATTACATTAAGTTGCGTGATCCGTGGATTGCGACATAAATGCAGTTTATATAATGACTGCTGATTTAGTGAACCCACGTTCTGATTAAGTGAGATTTGTTCTACACTCACTTGCTATAGGCTCACCAGTAATAACGCTTAGTGAGTGAATGGTGCACCCCATAGACCGGTAGTCTTTACGCGATATGTCGCGGTATATTGAGTTGTTAATATTGAACCCTTGCAAAGAAGCTTATGAGACTCAGTTTCGGGGGGTGTAACAGTCCATATCGTAAGTTGTTGTTAAAGCGCTTCATTAACATGCAGGGTAACATATAACACAATAACATGCAGGAAAAAGTGAAGCCAGGGTTATAACAAATGAATTTAATGACAGATCATCTATTTACAAAAATGAATTAACAAACAAAACTCCCATAATGACTCCCAATGAATAAATTAAATTTGCCAAAACTAGGCCAAATCTCAGGAGAGATTATTACTCGGACCAAGTGTCCCAAAAAAAATCAACAATAATGACAATGTATGCGCGAGTGCTGTTCTACATGCTTCACGATGAGTACAATTGAATGCATGATTCGTCATCATCCGGAATAAACTTTCAGAAGACGAATCCGCATTACTTAGAGTTAGACAGACGCGGGGAACAACTATACAACACTTAAAACTAAACCGACACTTCCTATACTTAAAATAAACAACACAATAATTTCCGCATGAAATTGGAATCAAGACTGCCGTAGCAAAACATTACTGCCTAAAAATTAGGACTTCTCACTAATCAACACAAGTAAGTTAACACGTGACCAACAAAACAAATACACATATGACCGCCGTCATTTTTACAAGTATAATACCACTACACCACACGGGCGTCACACACTAAATTACATGAACTGAGTCATAAACAATCACTAGGATCAAAGCCAACATTTACATCATTAACACAACATTCCATCCATACGACATGCAATAATCCGTCACAAACTTGGCGAACTCCCGAATTAATTATGGTTCAAAATAACCATCACAAAAGAACAGGTTTGCTAAATGAAAGCTTAAAGGGGCCAGTCGGACAACAGGACTGCCTAACAAAAATAAGTCACCAGGCTAGACGGGCGATTCGTGGAAATCTGCATATCTGTCAACCCACGTGTCAAAATAACCTCGACCTCCCAAGGCATGGGATCCAGTCTCGAAGAAGCGTGCCCCAAAGCACAATAATACAAGTGTGTGTGTCAGAACAAAATATATCTCAGCATTTCCCCTAGGAAATCCAAGAATCCGCATATGGACAAGGAACAGCGGTCTCCTCGGAGCACCCTGCCTTTCCATCAAAAATACAACAACAACAAAATATGAGGGCGGTAGGACCTCTACCCCTCTTCACGTATAATCAAAACACACAGCTGACACAATAACACACACAGAATCACACGTATGGGTTTGACAGACCCTGAAATAAAATGACATAAATATTTTCCACCAGCTGGCGCCTCCTTTCTATGCCTGTGACTATCGAACCTGAAAAGGACTCAAAAAAAAATAAAAAAAAATTAGAACTAAGGTGTTCTACAATTACATCTTAATTTGTTGCGCTCGGCAACCCTAATATGAATAATAACCTATTCAGCAAACATCTTACAGTAATTACCTTCCTTTCCTATCAAAAAAATATGAACTTTAATAAAGCACCACTTATCGAATGTAACGGGTTTCGCATTCGCATGGTTAAAAATCACGTACACGCGCTGTGTACACTGAATACGACTCAAAAGAAAAATAATACACAACAAACAACTTTGGCCACGCGCCAACGTACATTTAAAACATTTAGTGTCGGTGCAAGAAAAACAATCTAAAACAAGAAAAGAAGAAAATGAACTATTTACAAAGTTCCCCCGCCGTATCTAACTACATATTGAATAATCAATTTTTGTACATCACCGTATCAACTTGTAGAACATATAACTTCCATCTCGGCTCATTTCCCTACGGGAAATTAGCCCTCCATCGTTGTCTTCGTAGAAGCGTTGGACATCACTCCGGCTCCTGACCACACGTCGGACATCTTGGTGTAGTCTCCTCGACAGAAAAGTTCAATGTTATTATAAATTGCCTGGCTATAATCGCTTGTGAGTTACTAATTTCACCCACGATTGTCCTATGCGATTAATCAACGAAGACTTTCCCTAGCTCTCGCTTACACACGCACAATATAACACTTGAAAAATACAATAAAATTTACATGAAATATACACTTCAAACCCATCGTTACTGGCTTGACAATACAAGTTTTAAATCTGACCGTCTCGCAGTCGTTATCTCGCTCGGTAATCTCTACTGCACTTGTGAACCTTCGCTCGCGTTGAGCGCTAATTGGAATGTTACTCAAGTCTTGCCCCTAAGAGCTGAAAATAGTTGTCTTCAAAATAATATTTAAGTACTTAAGATCACCACGCAAACTGGCGTGAAGTTAGCTCACCAGAGCTCAAAACGTTAGACTTCAAATAATATTAGAGCTTTAAAAATCACTACCCAAACTGGCGTGAAGTTAGCTCACCAGAGCTCAAACAGTATTACTTCAAATAATATTAGAGCTTTAAAATCACTACACAAACTGGCGTGAAGTTAGCTCACCAGAGCTCAAAACGAATGACATCGAAACAGCGTCTCGTCGATCAATTTATTGGAAACTGACAGAGTGAGGAGGAGTGGGGTGAATTAAGAAAAATTTTCTAGAGTTTTCATTTCACACACATGGGACTAGTGTCAATCTTCATCATTTAATTCAAACGTCTCAGCGCACTCATGCGGAGATATTTCGGATCGGCGGTTCTTTAGATAATCAATTCCGCGCGCTTTTTACCAGTGACGCCACCCATCGCGTGGTTTTGGCTTGGTCTCTCCTGATTGGGTGATTCAATCGTAGGTCGGTTGCAAGTAACTCGTGACCATCCCCTTATGACTCCAATTCTGGTGCATGTTGTTACACAATTTGGCCTTGAACTCAGCTTACCCGGCCGTTTTCAAGAATAGCTACCAAGCCCTGCTTCTGTGGCAATCATTGCAACACGCTAACTTGCCTTCCTCTTTGTCAACTTCCACAAGTACTGCCTGGGCCGCAGTAATAATAATAATAAAAAATCATGAATACTTATTTATCGCAGATTAATAAGGGTTCATTTATCCTCAGCAAGGTTTTGAAATTCGAAGCAAGTGATTGATTTGGATTTCAAAAACAATATCCACAATAGTAACAACAACATCTCTTTAGTACCTCGCTCAGCTGCTTGAGTGTACACTCCCCTGACCCAATTAGTGTGCGCGCTCGTTGTCGGAATGTCATTCATAAGTCTCGCTAGACCTCCCCTTCTTCTCACGTGATTACCACTCCTGTCGTCTCAGCTGTCTTGTTGTTTACAAACAAAGCACGCTCTCTCCCAGGCGCTCCACGGCCACGTACATTTGAGTGTTGGCTCTCAAATAAAATTCTGCAATAATGAATCTACACACATAATCCTGCTTATTCGTCAAATGATTCTCTTCTGTAATATGGTTTTAAGTTGGCGCTATTGAAGACAGATTTAGCACCAGTGCTCACTTCTTCAAGTCTGTAAGCATTGTTACCCAGATTCTTAACGACACGGAACGGGCCAATAAATTTTGGACAGAATTTTGCAAATACTTTGTTTTTGGGATCAGATATCGGTGGTCTGCGGACAAGCACTAGCTCTTGTTCCTGTAATTCCCGGTGAAACTTCTTTCCTCTGTATCTTCTCAGTCTTCGGTCCGCTTGGTTCCTCATGTGCTCTCCCGTTCGCTGAATTCGCAACTCATGCGCTAATAGTGGATCCCTTGGGCATGGAATAATCTTGTCCCAACATCTCTCTGGCAACCTGTTGTGGTGTACAATTAGTGGGACTTGACCCGTCGACTCGTGCTTAGTGGTGTTCATGCACATCTCAATATCTCCTACTTTGTCAACCCACTTATTATGATCGTTAGGAATCATTACTCTGTAGTACTTGGCAACACAGCGAATCGTTCTCTCGCTCGGATTCCCACAAGGATGACGAATGCTCGAAAATATATGTTTTATCTTTAGGCTCGCTAGACCTTGCCTAAAAACATTGCTCGTGAAATAAGTACCATGGTCTGATAAAATGGATTCCGGCTTCCCAAGCATCGGAATAACTTTGTTCTGAATTCTACTGAGGACTTGTTTTGATGTCGTCTTCTGGATTGGACATAATACTACCATCTTTGAAAATACATCGACACACACCAGAAGGTGTCGGCATCCACGTTTCCCTTTAACCAGAGGCCAAAACAGTCGATAGCGAGCATCTCGCATGGTTTTTGAGGTAATAGTGGTCTTGGAGGTTGTTTCATAATTAAGTTGTTTGGTTTAGTGCGCTGGCTCGCGTCACAAGTTCTTATTACTTCCACAATGGTGAATCGCATCTTAGGCCAAGTAAATGTCTCCCCTATTGCAGCTTCTGTCTTGTCCGTGCCGATATGTGCTAGGCTCTCGTGGACATGCCACGTCAATCCTCTCTGTAGTGATGCTGGAACTAGGATTCGCAGTTTGGTATGATGCTCATCCACGTACTTATGCAAAAGGTTATTTAAGTAGTGAAATCTCGCTTCTTTAGCACGGGCTTCTCGGTATTCAGGTGAATCTGGTTGAAATTCCTTCCTGTAGAATTTGATCATCATTATCATCATCCGTGGGTCTGCTTCTTGTTCCTTCCGAATTTCCTTTAGTTTCTCCAAAAACTCACGAGCCTTCGGTGTTAGTGTTATATGGTGAACTTCCGCTGTTATCTCGTTCTCATCTTCAGGATTTCTGCTCAAAGCATCTGGTATGATGTTCATCCTTCCAGGGCAATGCTCTATTGTAATGTCAAACTGCTGTATGTAGATGGAGCATCGCGTAACTCTCTCACTTGCCATCGTCGTCTTGAATAGAAATGTCAGTGCATGTTGGTCGGTTCTGACAATAATGGAATAACCGAAAATCATCTTGCGCCATTGTTGGAGAGAATATAAAATCGCTAGCAGCTCAAGCTCCGTCACAGTGTATTTCCTCTCGTGCTTCCTCAATTTACGACTCGTAAATGCCAAATATGATCTCTTCTTGGGTTCTTCAGCGTCCTCTTGGTACAGCATAGCACCGATTCCAATCAATGAAGCACCTGCTTGAATAATAAATTTCTTCTCGAAGTCTGGATACCCTAGCTTCACACAGTTCTCCAGTAAGTCTTTCGTAGCTCTAAAGGACCTGTCGCACTCCTCATTCCACGACCATCGATTTGACTTCTTTAACATCTCTTGCATAGGTGCTACTGTTTTCGTGTATCCAGGACAATTCTCTTTGAAGAAACCTGTCACTCCCAAAAACGCTCTTACATGTTTGACTTTAGTTGGTGTGGGAAATTTCTTGATTGCATCAATTTTCGCTGGATTAGGTCTCACGCCCTCAACATCGATTATATGACCCAAATACAGAATCTCGCTCTGGCAAAAGTGTGATTTCTATAGATTAATTTTGAAGTTCATGGTTCTCAAGTTATCCAGAAGTTTGTTTAGGTTTACCAAGTGTTCCTCCATTGTTTCAGATGCAATTAATATGTCGTCAACATATCTCGTAGTGAAGCTCTTGACCTCCTCAGTCAGATTCCTATCTAGTGCTCTTATCAGTGCACATCCAGCGGTTTTTACACCAAAGGGCATGCGAGACCAGATATAACTTTGGTTATCGAATAAAAATCCCGTCAGTAGTTGGGATTTTTCTTCAAGTTCAAGATGGTGGAAACTATTTGTCATGTCGACGCTCGAATAAATCTTCTTCCCACGGAAGCTCTTCAACACATCCTTGATCCTAGGTGCTTGGTCATGCTCAACTAGCAGTTTAATGTTCAAAACTCGCGCGTCTAGGCATAACCTAATTGATCCATTTGGCTTGGCCACAGCCAATATTGCGTTTAGGTACGGAGTTGCTGCTTTTCTTATCATGCCGGAATCTAATAAATTACTAATGATGTCCTTCACCTGAGCAAAATGTTTCTCTGGGATCGGGTACAATTTACTTTTAAATGGGGTCCAGTCAGTAACTTGCATGGCATATTGGAAATTCAAAACTTTTCCAGGGACGGTGTCGAAAGCTCCTTTATGAAATCTCAAAATTTCTTCCAGTTTTCTTCTATCAGCCTCTTAAGCCGCTCCTGAAGTAGAATTTCAAATTTGGATCCGCTAATTTCTTCTTCCGCCAAATGTACCCAAAGTTCCTGCGAAATATCTCGGCTGTCAATTTCAACCACTGCTGTCTGGTTTACTCGTTCCTCCGTCAAGTTCTTATCTCTAATCGCCTCATTAGTGCATTCTTCAATGAACCAAGTATTCGCCTCTCTCTCTAGTGGACTTTCTTCCATGTTTAAACCCACATGATTCAACCCCTCAACTTGTTTGAAACTTACAGTGTTGTTATGTAAGTCAATTACAGCATGAAAATCACAGATAAAGTTGGCTCCCAAAATGATGTTATAATTCATCTTCGGTATGACAATGAATGTTTGAGAAAATGTGTGGTTCAATATTTCCAGGTCTAAATATGCTTGGTGCTTACAACTTATGGTCTTGTCAGGAATGACCCCTCTGACTTTCATTAACGGGACAGGCATAATTGGAACAGTTTGTTTACTTCCGATTTCTTTTACCAATACTTCTGTGACTAAGCTCACCTGGCTACCTGTGTCAATTAAGCATCTCACCCTCATACCTCCAATATGTGCGTAAATAATCGGCAATTGTCTGATGACATTTTCTCGGTCCTTCACCACTTCCTCCAGGCAATCGTCCGAGAATGCTACCCACTCTTCTATGTTAGCAACAGCTCTTCCCGCTCCCTGGCGTCCTCCATTTTCAGGCTATCAGGTTTTGGTTCATTTGAGTTTTTTTTTTATCCCGGGACCCATTCGTTGAGTTCCACCGGTTGTCATCGCGCCTCTCCTGCTGCCGTAATAAGCTTTCCGCCCCCTCTCCTTGGTGATTATCCGGGCTCTGTCTATTTGCCATTGCACGCCCCCACTTCTCTTTCTCCGTCTCTTCGGCGTTTAACTGATCCAAATACTTCTGCGATTCGACGTACCGCTCATCCCAATTGTTGCGATAGTCTCCCCGATTATCTTGGCGATAGTTCCTCGTGTTGTTCCACCTGCCATCTCCATTCCTTTGGTAAGGTCTACCCTGCCTTTGGTTTCCCCTCCAGTTGGTGTATTCTCGCTGGTACGTCCATTGATTTTGCTGGTTCTGATTGTTTTGATTATAGTTATCTCGGCGATTCTGAAAATTTCGATTATTCTGGTTGAATTGATTACGGCCATCATAGTCTTGCCGTCTCGGTGTAAACTGCGTTCCCGTAGATTGGGTTTTCGTTTGGTTACCCTTGTTGTGACTAGTTTGGTGTCCCTGAACCACTTCTGCCGTGTTGACACATTCCATGTTTCTTCTCCCTGTCTGTGGACTGTCCATACTTGTCTCGTCTAGATGGCGGAGTAACTCTTCAGCCTGCACTGCGGTCTTAATATTTCCGGCTACTAACAGCTGTTGAATATTCATAGGAAGTTGTTTCCCAATGGTTAGAACCATGTTTTCTTCACTAGGGAGGTCGTCAAAATCGCGGAATTTAACCAGCTGTTGGCTAAAAAATTCTGAAAATCTGGTCGGATGCGTGCTGTGATATTTTCTAGTGTACAGATCCATTCTTAATCCCTGCTGCAAAGAAGGACTCCAGAACTTCTTTAAGAACGCTTCCCTGAATTGTGCCATGTCGGTGAATGTATATTTAAAACTCAAGAACCAGATTAAGCTTGGGCCCTCTAAAAACTTTTCCACAAGTCGCAACTGTTTTGCAGGACTGATATGTTGATCGTTAAAATAGTCATCCAACTGACGTAAAAAGGCTTTGGGAGTGGTTCCTGTGTGCTCCCTGAATTTATCGGGTTTGAAATCGTCCCCCCTAATGACCTGAAGTACTTGGGCAGGTGCCAAGTCGGGCTGTGGTGTGGACGTCTCTCCCCTGTACTGTTGGAATGCGTTGCTCGTTAATTTAGGACTTTGACCTCGGCTGTTATCCTCAGCCAACTTCAAGCCCCCTGGACTTCCAATGCTTCCCTGCTTGCCTACTGTATTTTCTGTCGAAATTAATGTTGCGTTCTCTAATGACCTGATTCCATTTTTAATTATGAGATCTGTGTGTTCTTGGAGTTTGGATTTTACGTTTTCCTCCAAAGTCTGCATTCTCGAATTGTATTCACCTAAGCGCTTTAAAATTGTCAGCCTGTCTTCTTTCGTTTCGTTGACCTGCTGCTCCCAATCTCTTCGGATCCTGCTCTTCAAACTGCTAATTTTCTCTTCGCTCCTTTCCTGACTCTTCTCTAGCTCCTCTCGTATCTGCTCTTGTGTTTTGACTAATTGTTCTCCAACCTCTTCTCTTATTACCTCTTGTGTTTTAACTAATTGTTCTCCGACCTCTTCTCTTATGACCTGCTGGGTTTTACTTAATTGGTCTTCCAAATTTTCACGCATGTGCATACGTTCTGTTTCTGTTTTGATCTCAAGTTTATCGATTTCCTTTATTAATTCAAGTACGTTGCTGTCGGCTGAATTAATCTGTTGCTGTAATTTATCCTGTGTGCTCTTTATTCCCGCCGTGTTGTTGACGCATGCTGCCTCGATTTGCTTTAATTTATCGGCCACCATTTCATCAAATTGTATGAGTTTATTGTCAAATTTCGACTCCAAATTTTTAATCACACCTAATTCTTTTGCGTTATTCTCCGCGACCTCATCTGCCAGTTTCTCTACTTCCCTAACACTTTGATTTATGTCATGGGTGATCTTTTCTAATTGCTCTGTTTGTACTGTTTGTGTTATTGCCTGTTCTGATAGTTTATGATTCAATTCGTTTAATTGTTTATCAGTATCCAATTTCTGGACCTGTAATTGGACCGTAATGTTACCGCTCATGTCTTGTAACTGTTTTTCACTATGCTCACGCTGAACTTCTAATTGTTTTTCCGTTTTCGCGGACATCTGCTCTAATTGTTTATCATTATGCTCGCTCTGAATTTTCAACTGTTCTTCCGTTTTCGCGGACATCTGCATCGACATCTGCTCTAACAATCCCTTGATTTCTTCAACACTCGCCATCGCACGATACACAAATATAACCAGAGAAAAACAGGGTCATGCACCGAGATATTAGTCATACACACGCATGCATGTCATAATATTTAAATATTACTGATTCTAATTTAATAAAAATTTTCAGTAATAAAAATTTACTGAATAAATTACTCTTATTTCCAAACAACAAAATAACTCCCTAGTGATCTGCTTTTAAATTCCTAACCAACAGAATTTACGAACAACACTAATTAACCGAAGTTAATTAAATGTCAAATATAAGGCAACACCTTCCTGCTTTGACTGAGTTCAATAATATGCAAATTTTCTAATTTTAATGCCGGGCGCCAGAACAAGTTTGTAACAAATACAATATCAAATTCTAACCTTGTTCAATATTTCTAACTTTAGGAACTCAGTGATTTTACTAATGCACATGGCGGTACAACATCGCCTCAATTTACTGAATTTACTTTGCCCGCTTGACCAGGCATCATTTCTCAGCGAAATAAATATGAGATCAGCGAAGCAACAACAACAACAAACCCCACTTGGGCAGCCATTTTTGTTTTATGAACCCTTGCAAAGAAGCTTATGAGACTCAGTTTCGGGGGGTGTAACAGTCCATATCGTAAGTTGTTGTTAAAGCGCTTCATTAACATGCAGGGTAACATATAACAAAATAACATGCAGGAAAAAGTGAAGCCAGGGTTATAACAAATGAATTAAATGACAGATCAACTATTTACAAAAATGAATTAACAAACAAAACTCCCATAATGACTCCCACTGAATAAATTAAATTTGCCAAAAATAGGCCAAATCTCAGGAGAGATTATTACTCGGACCAAGTGTCCCAAAAAAAAAAATCAACAATAATGACAATGTATGCGCGAGTGCTGTTCTACATGCTTCACGATGAGTACAATTGAATGCATGATTCGTCATCATCCGGAATAAACTTTCAGAAGACGAATCCGCATTACTTAGAGCTAGACAGACGCGGGGAACAACTATACAACACTTAAAACTAAACCGACACTTCCTATACTTAAAATAAACAACACAATAATTTGCGCATGAAATTGGAATCAAGACTGCCGTAGCAAAACATTACTGCCTAAAAATTAGGACTTCTCACTAATCAACACATGTAAGTTAACACGTGACCAACAAAACAAATACACATATGACCGCCGTCATTTTTACAACTATAATACCACTACACCACACGGGCGTCACACACTAAATTACATGAACTGAGTCATAAACAATCACTAGGCTCAAAGCCAACATTTACATCATTAACACAACATTCCATCCATACGACATGCAATAATCCGTCACAAACATGGCGAACTCCCGAATTAATTATGGTTCAAAATAACCATCACAAAATAACAGGTTTGCTAAATGAAAGCTTAAAGGGGCCAGTCGGACAACAGGACTGCCTAACAAAAATAAGTCACCAGGCTAGACGGGCGATTCGTGGAAATCTGCATATCTGTCAACCCACGTGTCAAAATAACCTCGACCTCCCAAGGCATGGGATCCAGTCTCGAAGAAGCGTGCCCCAAAGCACAATAATACAAGTGTGTGTGTCAGAACAAAATATATCTCAGCATTTCCCCTAGGAAATCCAAGAATCAGCATATGGACAAGGAACAGCGGTCTCCTCGGAGCACCCTGCCTTTCCATCAAAAATACAACAACAACAAAATATGAGGGCGGTAGGACCTCTACCCCTCTTCACGTATAATCAAAACACACAGCTGACACAATAACACACACAGAATCACACGTATGGGTTTGACAGACCCTGAAATAAAATGACATAAATATTTTCCACCAGCTGGCGCCTCCTTTCTATGCCTGTGACTATCGAACCTGAAAAGGACTCAAAAAAAAATAAAAAAAAATTAGAACTAAGGTGTTCTACAATTACATCTTAATTTGTTGCGCTCGGCAACCCTAATATGAATAATAACCTGCTCAGCAAACATCTTACAGTAATTACCTTCCTTTCCTATCAAAAAAATATGAACTTTAATAAAGCACCACTTATCGAATGTAACGGGTTTCGCATTCGCATGGATAAAAATCACGTACACGCGCTGTGTACACTGAATACGACTCAAAAGAAAAATAATACACAACAAACAACTTTGGCCACGCGCCAACGTACATTTAAAACATTTAGTGTCGGTGCAAGAAAAACAATCTAAAACAAGAAAAGAAGAAAATGAACTATTTACAAAGTTCCCCCGCCGTATCTAACTACATATTGAATAATCAATTTTTGTACATCACCGTATCAGCTTGTAGAACATATAACTTCCATCTCGGCTCATTTCCCTACGGGAAATTAGCCCTCCATCGTTGTCTTCGTAGAAGCGTTGGACATCACTCCGGCTCCTGACCACACGTCGGACATCTTGGTGTAGTCTCCTCGACAGAAAAGTTCAATGTTATTATAAATTGCCTGGCTATAATCGCTTGTGAGTTACTAATTTCGCCCACGATTGTCCTATGCGATTAATCAACGAAGACTTTCCCTAGCTCTCGCTTACACACGCACAATATAACACTTGAAAAATACAATAAAATTTACATGAAATATACACTTTAAACCCATCGTCACTGGCTTGACAATACAAGTTTTAAATCTGACCGTCTCGCAGTCGTTATCTCGCTCGGTAATCTCTACTGCACTTATGAACCTTCGCTCGCGTTGAGCGCTAATTGGAATGTTACTCAAGTCTTGCCCCTAAGAGCTGAAAATAGCTGTCTTCAAAATAATATTTAAGTACTTAAGATCACCACGCAAACTGGCGTGAAGTTAGCTCACCAGAGCTCAAAACGTTAGACTTCAAATAATATTAGAGCTTTAAAAATCACTACCCAAACTGGCGTGAAGTTAGCTCACCAGAGCTCAAACAGTATTACTTCAAATAATATTAGAGCTTTAGAATCACTACACAAACTGGCGTGAAGTTAGCTCACCAGAGCTCAAAACGAATGACATCGAAACAGCGTCTCGTCGATCAATTTATTGGAAACTGACAGAGTGAGGAGGAGTGGGGTGAATTAAGAAAAATTTTCTAGAGTTTTCATCTCACACACATGGGACTAGTGTCAATCTTCATCATTTAATTCAAACATCTCAGCGCACTCATGCGGAGATATTTCGGATCGGCGGTTCTTTAGATAATCAATTCCGCGCGCTTTTTTTTTAACCAGTGACGCCACCCATCGCGTGGTTTTGGCTTGGTCTCTCCTGATTGGGTGATTCAATCGTAGGTCAGTTGCAAGTAACTCGTGACCATCCCCTTATGACTCCAATTCTGGTGCATGTTGTTACACAATTTGGCCTTGAACTCAGCTTACCCGGCCGTTTTCAAGAATAGCTACCAAGCCCTGCTTCTGTGGCAATCAATGCAACACGCTAACTTGCCTTCCTCTTTGTCAACTTCCACAAGTACTGCCTGGGCCGCAGTAATAATAATAATAAATCATGAATACTTATTTATCGCAGATTAATAAGGGTTCAATATATTTAAAAAAATCGTGTGGATATGTTTGGTTGGAAACAATAATATAACAAGATTTTCAGTAAACAACATGCATGGGCATTGTTATATCTTTTCATTCTTATCAAGCAGTATTATTTATTGGTCTTGTGATGAACGTTGGTTTGTAGATTCCTCAGATTAGGGGCTGCGACAACGCGGTCATGTAGCGCCGTGTACTTTGTGTGTGTGTAGAATCTGTCTGATAACCGGTGTTAATTGTGATGGCTGTATTAGTGTGTGTTATCAGTAATTCAGGTAAGCACTTTAGACGATCAATTTCAAGTAACTTAGTTCCTACTTTTGTTAACATGGCTACTAGGTTCCACCGCAACTGGCACCTGGCGACGAAAGTTGAAACTTAGAGCGTTCATCTAATCTAACCTCCACATTTAGCTTCACACAATTGTTTGTGGAGGGTTCTTTTACATGCCATAAATCTATGACATGGGACCGCCGGCTTTACTTCCCCTCCGAAGGAAGGTATACTTAGGGATTTTTAACGCTCTTAAAAATCCTACAACTTCGGCCAGGTTTGAACCCGCGTGATGAACGTTATGAGATGTACCATACATGAGACACCTTGTTTAGACTATTAAGTTTCGTTGTATTTTCGGTATTTCATCCAGAGGGATTGAATGTATCAAATCGTTTGTCTGGAGGTAAATTCTGGGGTCTAAAATTCACTCTCTTGGATAAAAGTATTAACCTTCAGAAATGGTATGGCATTTTGGAAAGTTCCGTCTTCTTTATGGCAGCCTGACTTGGACTATCACTAAAATACACTAGTGTCCAAAAGTTAAGCATAAATTACAAATAAGCAGAGCAACAGGAAATAGACCACAAATCGCACGACATATGCACCTACCAACTTTACGTGTTCGCTCTGTATAAGAAAGAAGCATTCCCTGCTTTGACTAGTGGCGTAACCGCAAGGTAAACACAGCCAGTGTCTGTGCCCCATATTCCCTCAGTCGTGTTTGCGGAGTGTAGCCTCGTGGTGAACGTGACAAGATAATGCCACAACGACGCCATTTAGCCCCGTTTTGCAGGATATAATAGGCCTACTCGGTCGGCTGGAAGCAGGCTAGACACAGACCGAAGTCACCGTATCCTTAAACGTGCCACAAAGTGTCATTTCTAGTCGTTGGAGACGATTTCGAGACACAAGAGATGTTAGTCGTAGGCCAGTAGGTCGACCAAGAGTAACCACCCCACAGCGGGACCGAGATCTGGCCTTCACCGCCCGACGAAATCGGAGTGCACCTGCAAGACAATTGTCGGCGGAGCTTGCAGCCGTCTCAGGGGTTGCCGTTTCCCGGCAAGCTGTGTACCAGAGGCTCAGAACAGCAGGGCTGTTTGCCAGACGTTCAGCGGTGTGCGTCTCGCTTACTCCAGCACAGAGACGGGCCCGTTTACTGAGGAGCCGTCAACGTCGAAACTGGACCATGAATGAATGGAGGCAAGTGCTCTTCACAGATGAATCCCGCTTCAGTTTACAGAACCATTACCGTCGGACATTAATCATTAGAGAACCGGGTAGCCGATACAACCACAGGAACATCGTGGAACGGGACGAGTATGGTGGTGGTGGCGTCATGGTGTGGGGCGGCGTCATGTTGAATGGCCGTACGGACCTACACATCTTCATGGGTGGCCCGAGGAACACTGCGAACGCTCGCAGATGCAGGGATGAGGTACTGAGACCACATGTTCGACTCTTCAGAGGTGCGGTTGATCCAGCCTTCCTATTAATGGACGATAATGCCCGACCACACACTGCGCTGCTCTGGTGGATGAATTTCTGGCTGTAGAAGACATTCATCGCAAGGACTGATCAGCGAGCTCTGCGGATCTGAATCCTATAGAACATTCCTAGGATGCATTGGGGAGGCGAATTGCATCCCCTCAGCCTCCACCAATGACTCTCCAAGACCTTCGCATTGCCCTTTCGGAGGAATAGGATCGACTGCCACAAGAGCTCTTGGACCATCTGATAGAGAGCATGCCACGTCGCAGCGAAGCATGTGTGGTCAATAGGGGTAACCATACACCCTATTAGCAGCATATTTTGTTGTGGAACACATTGCCAAGTTTTGTTAGTTGTTGTTAAAGGTGTACCTTAGCTATCAGAACCTTTCTGACACTGATTTATTTGGACAAGTTGTGCTACATATGGTGTGTGATTTAGCTTCCGTTTGTTGAGCAATCCGTCTGACATTCCTACCAGGCGCTATGGCCTCGTTTAATGATTATGCTTTACTTTTGGACACTAGTGTACATATCAAGATGATACTGGTGTGTCAACGGAAAGTGGAGAGGAGAATATTGGAACTTTACCTCGCTGATGACATGCAGAACGAGGAATTGTATGAGGGATGCATACATCCAAGTGAGATCTCAAAATTGGGCTTGGGCGCCATGATACCACGATGCCATGGTGCATCAAGATAGGTCGGCCTACACCGCAATGATATGGGAACCCTGGTTTGGGAAAAAAAACCGAGGACGTCCAATGCAGGGCAGTGGTTGGTGTTCAGTGGACAAGGACAGCGAAAGACGGAGAGAAATGGAAATAATCATTCTCAGCTTTACAGTAATTGGCATAGGAATGAACGATAATACATGATCTTAAAATGAGATGAACAGTCACAACTTAGAGTAATGATTATTAGAATAAGGTCAATGGACAATTAGTGATTGTTAGTATGTGTTAATAGCTTGGGGCTGCGAAGCGCAGTCGGTAGAGGCGCTGAGCTTCTACCTGAAAAGGAGCGGGTTTTATCCCCACATGGGTAGTGGATTTTAGAAACAAAACTACCACTTTCGGAAACTGAAATAGCCCTGGGGTTCACTCAGCCTACACCATAAATGAGTACCAGGGTAATTACTGGGAGCAAAAACGGCCGGGTGTGGAGCTGACAACTCCATCCCATCTAGTGCCGATGCCATAAAGGGTGGAAGCCTCCACTTTACATTGCTCTCAGGGCCTCCACGGACTGTGCGGAGTTGGCTTTGCTTTTAATTGCTTGGAACATAACATTTTAGGAGAAATAATCTCTCAGGGACTAGCTCATCCAGCGAGTTCAGTTGAGCTACCCGTGCCACGCGACCTCCTTTTACGTGGAATCTGAACCACAGGACATGGCATTTCACTTCGGAAATCTCACATGCAATGACCGGGAATCGAACCCGGTCCAACTTGGTGAGAGGCCAACAGCTTGACCGCTGCGCCACCACGCCCTCATATGTCAGTCTGAGGTCATGTCTGTGACATGACGTCTATCTTGGGGCTGATGTCCATGTTGTCAAGGCTTCTAAATGAAACAACAACAACAAGAGGTTCACAGCTTGCTCATTTAAAAATACTCAACACGTTCACAAACCAAGAGCTTACATTTCAGACTTTTCCGAGACCGATAGGGTTAGTCGTTCCTTCATACGAACTGTTAAAATATGCGCTGATGCGAATTAATACACATAGTGTTTCAAACAGTTGGCACCTCCTCATCAGTGAGAACATACCCATCAAAATCTGTAATCGCATCCACTGTGGGCACATAGTTCCTGAGCTACAAGTCTTCAAACATTATTACCTGCGAGGACTGAAGTTTGGGCCTCCGAATAGGGAAGAAATACTTGAAGCAGTAGAGATACGGAGTCTGAATTCCATGAAGCGTGTCCAGATGTGTCACAGGACAACTGAAGATCACGGAGTTATTCAGTCGAAGGTTTCCACTGTGAGAGGCGATAGTATGTTGTCTGAATGTGTAGAGCTATTCGACAGCGTTAGATAAATGCAAAGCAAAGCGAACTACAATAATAACTACAAACAGACGCATTTCCTAGGCTCTGAGTCATATTTGAGTCGCCATGATACGTAGCATGTGATCTCCTCTGCCATTGTCAAGTTTAGAGTTTTATAGAAAAAAGCAAGTGCCCAGTATAGAGACGAAGGACTCCAATGTTTGAACGCTAATATCACTTTAGCTAAGAGGACTATTACAGTGCTAGAAAAGACATTCTGATTCTAAGTTTTCTCTACAGTACTCTGGGGACTGGGTCTATGTCAAATACCAGAACGATAGTATACTGAATTATATTACAACTAGCACCCCCCCGCCCCGGCTTCCTCCGGGAACAGTTATGAATGCATTACGTGATAAGTGCTTTTTTTCGATGTCAATATCCGTTTTACGTCTCGGCATGATGGGTTAAAATCACTGACTGGGCGATTAATATGGAGATGCATGTGCAACAAATTCTTGTCAGACGTAATTTAAGAATGGCGAGGTGCATAAAACACAAATCCCCCTTCCGTCCAATCTTAACCTGACTGTGCATTTTTCGGAACGAAAAGTTCACAGGAGAAATGAAAAAAAAAAGCCGAGTTGCACTTCCAGGGAAACTCCAATCACAACCACTCTTATCTGAAGTCTTAACTCAACACGAATCGACAGTTTCCTGCTGGCTGTATCTGGGGTAATAGGCTCGCCCACTAGCTAGGATAACTGGGGTGATAGGCTCGCCCCTAGCTAGCTCGTAAACTGTCGCCTCAGTTATTGAATGGAGATTGTTGGAAGAAATTAAAACTAAAAAAAAAATAGTGGACGATGTATTGAAGATAGAGATATGCTCTCGTGGGCTCTTTTGTAGAACTTTTCATGCTGAATAATTCTTACACTCATAGTATATTGATATTTTTAAGGGTTTGCCCAGAGTAAGCTTAAAAAGCGCTCGGACGCCAGGTTTGTATTCGACTTTTTCACTGAAATCGTTACTGTTCGGCTTCCTTTGATCATAAATAAATTATTTCCTACAGAAACCTTCCTCGATATATCCTTTACAGGATGGAGAAAGTCGTATCAAAATCCATCCAGTGGTTCTCGAGATTACCCGTGACATCCAAGAAACGGGGACTTGGTTTTATACTAATTAGAGATTATCTATGAGACAAAGTTGCACCGAACTTTACTATTTCAGATTTGGCAGGACATGATCTGAAAATTAGGTACCAAATGTTTGAAACAACCTGTATTTATTTACAGCCATTCAGGTAATTTCAATAATATGCTGAACTATTACCCTCAGAGCCCTGGGTTATTATGTTTGATTGTATGTACATTGCTATGTGGCCACTTGATTAATTGAATTCAGCGCGGGTACTGTGTGGCTGCATCGATAGGGGCCTGATTCCCACTGGTGCTCGTGTTAGACTATGTGTGATGCTGGGTGATGAGGAATGTCAGGCTCAAGTTAATTAGAGGGAAGCAAACCATTATCTCACTCTGTTGTTTCTGTCGACGGCCCTTGGTGCAATTGGGATATCAGATAGAGCAGGTGACGGTGCGTCAACTCAACAGCTGAAATGGCAACACAGGTACCATCATTTACATAATATTCACGTTATTATTATTATTATTATTATTATTATTATTATTATTATTATTATTATTAAGTGGCAGCAGTAGCTACGCTCTCTAACACCAGTTCTAGGCCGTAGAGCCATCTTATCTGAAGACTCGCTAGATGTGGGTTCGAACTCCACCGTCCTTCGCCCTTACGATGGTTTTCCGTGGTTTCCCATTTTCAACTCCAGGCAAATGCCGGGATGCTACCTTCTAATAAGCCACGGCCGCTTCCTCCAATCTTCTTACCTAGTTTCATTAATTTAATCTCTTATTAACTCCTCTCATGAGGCAGGCGTCACGAATGGTATCCGGCCGTTAAAACCACCCAGAACAGAGACTTTGATTGTGTCTTATCCCTGACTCCGTTGAAAACGGGAATAATACGGGGTTGACAAACATTTTGATAACTTTATATTAAATGGAAAGCTGCACAAAAGGGATGGTAATAATAATTGGTGTTTTATGGGGCCTAACATCGAGATTATCGGTCCTGCACGATAGCAATGAGCCATACAGAATATTTTATCAAAACGTACAGTCATTATACCGATTCAATCTGCATCTAAAACATAAATAGATAAAAAAGTAAATAAATAAATAAATATCAGAAGTAATGTATAATTCGTTGCTGTAACTTCCGCATCGTAATACACGAAGCACATGATTGTATAGAGCATAAATGCTGTATTCGCTTCGGAAGGGGAAAATAACGGAACGCATAGACAACGACCAGTTCTTGCTACGTATTGCGCCGCCTCTCTGCCGGATTGTATAGTGAGATTCATTTGCTGGGGCGGGACCAATAGCCACGCATTCCGCCAGCCAACTGAAATCGGGCCGCAGATTACGTGGAGGTGAGCTAACCAGGGTCACTAAACTTTCACCAACGAGGGTGTGAAGTGTCAGCACGCAGATAAGAAGGTAACACAAACATCAGCGTCCTGCAAGATTTAATTAAAAAATCTCAGATTTTTATTTAATTTCTTGAGAGTGTGGATGACCTCATGTCATCAGTTAAAGGTTAGAACTTACCTTTTCACAGAAAATGCTGAAAATGTTCTCCTTCAGTTGACAGACAGTAACTTTGGAAGTTACATCGTTACATTATGTAGCTACTCCTTTATCACCCTGCGTGTTTACTGTAATTAATCGAAGCACGGATCTAAGCCCGTTTGATGTTTAATTGTGGGAGAAATTAAAATATAAAGTGTACAGATCAATTACCCGTACTCTAGAAGAGCTGGAGAACAATATATGGCATCAGATATCCCTCATAATAGAAAGAAATTACAACATGTAACCGCTAAAATATTTACACGGTACAACGCTTGTCTGTCAGCTGTAGGAGAACATCTTCAGCATCTTCTGTGAAAAGGTAAGTTCTTCAATCATGATTTGCTGGTGAATGTACCATTAATTAATGTAGTCTGTTACGGTTTCAACCCGCGCAATCTGCGGTCCAAGAAAAGAATCACCCTGTATATGCGTGGGGCGTGGAGGTGCAGCGGTCAAGCTGTAGGGCCTATGCATCTCACCAAGGTAGACTGGGTTCAATTCCCGTTCAATACATGTGAGATTTTCGAAGTGAAATGACAAGTCCTGTGGTTCGGATTCCACGAAAAAAGGAGGCCCTGTTGCCCATGATCGCGAACATTATTGGTCACGTAAAACTACAAACTACACTACTGTTTGTAGAAAGTGAAACACCAAGAACAAGAGATGTGACCACATTGCACTTTATACCACAAATTAGGGACATGACAATACATTACTGATTAGAAGGACAGTCCGGTACATGCACGTTGACGGTCGATCTTCAGTACGGCGTCGCGCCACCACGTGCTGCACTCAGAGCCGCTAGACGTCATGGCATGGAATCATACAGCGCTTGAATACGCTGCTGGGGAATACCGTCCCACGCGGTTTGTAGGTGCGTCCACAAAGCATCAACAGTGGCGGCAGGTGGACCTGAATGAGCAAGTTACTGACTGACCATATCCCAGACATGTTCGGTGGGTGGCATGTCAGGCGAACGGGCAGACCAGGTATCCCTCGTTCTCCGAAGAAGGCTTGCTCATTCCTCGCCACATGCGGGCGGGCATTGTCCTGCAGAAATATGGCCTGTGGAACGGCCTTCAAGAGGGGCAGGGCCGCGGGCTGTAAAACTTCCCTGATGTAGCGGTCACTGTTCAGATTGCCCGCAAGGCGTACGAGGCGCGATCGCCTGTTATAGGCAATTGCGCCCCAAACCATTACACCTGGTGTTTGTCCGCTATGCCGCTCAACAATACAGTCTGCCTCATTGCGTTCTCCATGGCGGCGTCGAACGCGTATGCGGCCATCACTGTAGGACAGGTTGAAGCGGGACTCGTCCGAAAACACTACATTTCGCCACTCAGCCTGCCAGTGTCAGCGTGCACGTGCCCATTGTAGTCGGAGGCGTCGGTGGTTCCCAGTCAATGGAAGCCGACGCATTGGCATGCGTACTACCAGTCCAACCCTCAAAAGACGGCGCCACACCGTCGATGAAGACATGTCCACCCCCGTTGCAGTGCTCCAACGTCGAGCCAACACCGAGGACGACGCTGTTCTGTCCAATACGGCCATGCAGAGAAGACGACGGTCGTATCGCGCTGTGGTCACATTGCGTCGTCCTGTACCCTGTCATCGCTGTGTACGGTCCTCCTCTCTCCACTGGATCCACATACGCCTTACTGTTGACGCAGCGTGCTCTGTAAGAGCCGCAATGTCCCGGAACGACAGACCCGCCTCCCGGAACCCAAGCATTCTACCCCGTTCAACCGCACTCACATGCTGATAGTCCACCCTGTGATGTTGGCGAGGCATCGTTGCACTTGCTTACACGTTTTCACGTGGTATGATGGCCCCACGCCGACAGAGCTGTGCGGAACACTGACCTGTCCAGTCTCACGACAGAGGGCACTGGTGGGCCAATGTGCACGCCATCTCTCTGCGATTTCAATCACTTAGTAGACTATGGTACAGCAAGCCTACACGACCGCTGTTCTGGGAGTGTCTACGACCATTTCTTCTGGGTGTTTCACTTTCTACAAACAGTAATGTACTTTGTTGGTACATAGCAGAGCTTGTCTGCCCACAGCAAGACAATCTCTATAAGCACCGCCAGGAGCGCGCGAGGCACTTCCTCACGAATCTGTACCTACACCTTGTTGGTTAGGCATCACGCTGAGTTCACCGTTTACCAGTGCTCAGTGTGCGGCTCAGTGCTCACGTAACACGCTTGTCGATAACAGACTGTGGCCATCAGCTGTGGATACGTGTGGAAGCTGAAACTCGGATACAATGACTAAAATAAAATTTCGCTGCCTTCATTCGCAATTAATTAAATGCCCATCGCGGTAGCTTCTCTCGCCAAGGCAAAATGCAAGACCATAGGACTAAGCTATCCCCAAACTTGGTTCACTGGTGGGTTGTAACCCATCCTTCGGGCATGGTTGGCCACGCTTTCAAATTCAAGCAACTGCCGGGACGGTATTGTCTAACGAGTCTTCCTTACTACTTGCCCAGATCCATTCATTTGTTTATTTATTTATTTGTTTATTTATTTATTTATTTATTTATTTAAAATTCTACAATTTTTCTAGGTTTGTGCCGTGTATTGTGTGGAGTTTTGCCTAGGACACCAAGCTGGCTCATCAGTGGGCTCTTGGTGTCCCCGCCCGGACCCCCGCAGGAGTAGTGAACTGCGCGCTACCTCCCTTTATATCAAGCGCACCTGCGCCCCTTTACTGCGAGAACTAGGAACTCAAGCAGCCATAACCTCCCTATGAAGGGTTCCAAAAAGATGGTATAGGCCTATTGGCTTTCACGGCCAGTGAATTAAAACTCAGCAATTCTTCTAGGTTTGTGCCGTGTCTTGTGTGGGGTTTTGCCTAGGACACCAAGCTGGCTCATCAGTGGGATCTTGGTGTCCCCACCCGTACCACTACAGGAGTAGCGAACTGCGCGCCACCTCCCTTTATATGAAGCGCACCTGAGCTCCTTTACTGCGAGAACTAGAAGCTTAAGCAGACATAACCTCCCTATGAAGGCTTCTAAAAAGATGATATATTGGCTTTCACGGCCAGTGAATTAAAACTCAGCAATTCTTCTAGGTTTGTACCGTGTCTTGTGCGGGGTTTCGCCTAGGACACCAAGCTGGCTCATCAGCGGGCTCTTGGTGTCCCCGCCCGGACCCCCACAGGAGTAGCGAACTGCGGGAATTTCATAACCAAATCCATTCTTAGTATACAGTATACAATACATACATGCATACACGATACACTCTAATTAATAATGATCCTCTCCTGTCACACTCAATGTAGGTTATCCAACAAGTTCGACATACTGTATACCCAACTGCAGTACACGGGGTTAATGACCAAGATGTCCCAAGCCATTAAAAGTAATTCACATAATATCAACATTTATTGTTGAAAAGAATCGTGTGATAACGGCCAATGCCACAAAGTGTTGAGAGGACTGTAGTTCTGATCCAGTCGGGGGCACGCTATGCAGACATAACGACGCCATTAGGCTCCCTGGCTGACACGTAAGACCGTGCACATCGGGGGTCTTGTACTCCTCGTGAATATCCAATATCGTGAGGATTAGGCTGATTAGATATTCGAGACCAGATCCGGCCAGACCTGGGGTGCACCCACACGACCAGCATTAGAGCATACACTGCTACATGAGCTAAGCTAAGTCACGGAGTTCACGAGAAATACTGTATATCTCTGGTATAAGAGTGATGAAACCGTACATTCCACTTCATTTTGTATTCAATCATATAACTTATAATACGCTAAGGTGTTGCCTATGTTTCACAAAACTCAAGCTCTTAAACCAGAGGGAGATAGATAGTGCGGTTTGTACCAACATCTTACAAATCGTCTCAACAGTGCAGGGAAAATCTTGTATTTCGTGAAAAAATAACGAAAATATATTTATTTGTTTATAAAGTGCGTTTAAACAAATAAACAAGAATATAGTCCCTGTCAGAACTGTGTTGCGTTCAACCCGCATAACATTAAAGCCATGCCGGTGGTATATACATACGGTGAGCTCACAACCTAAAATAATGTTGTTGGTATTATGTCCCTTTTAATTACTGAGGCTATTAGGTACCTCGAAGGGGAACTTTAACGTACCAGTAAATCTACTGACACGTCTCCCTCTTATTTGTGTACACTCAAATGCCTACTGATTGCGGCCGAATTAGATCCTGAAAACTTGGGAACAGCAGGAAAAGAACGTTATCGCTGCACCACGCAGCCAGTTACACAAGTAACAGATCGTAAAAAGTGAGCATTCAAAGGAAAGAGAATTACTCGCAGCAGTGACGAATTACACTTAGGTTTCATAAACATCACAATTTGTTTAAACAAAACGATAGCCCCTGCCAGAACTGTACCGAGTCGAGCCCGCATACCAATAAAGTTGGGTGGGTGGTTTGTCCGCTAGTAACCTATAATATACTGTACATAAAACAGCGCAGCCAAGCGCGTAATGTCACGCTCCAAGAATGTAATGAGCAGCTGCAATATCGGGGATTCAAAGTTCGAGTCCCGATGTTGAAGTCAGCTTTGACTGGCTGCGTGGCTCAACGGTAACGTTCTTGCCTTCTGTGTCCAAGGTTGTATGATCGAATCCTGGCACAGTTAGTCGGCATTTAAGAGTGCGCAATTGCTAGGGAGCCATGTAAGTAGAATTAATGGCACGTTAAAGATCCCTTTCGGGGAAAAATTCAGGCACGCCGGTGTCTCCAAAAGTTGCAGTAGTTAAAAGGGACGTAAAACCTTATAACAACATTATTGAAGTCAGCCATCTTGTGTATGGGTTTTCGCCGGGGTTTTGCGTACTCAATTTAGAAAAAGGCCAATTTCATTCCTCATCTCTCCCTCCGGGGCACACTACTAGTGCGACGTGGGTGTGCGACCACGGCACCCTAGCTGAGTCTGGCACTGCTTCCACTTAATTTCGCCATGCTCCTCTCCTTCAACTTTCCTATCGTTCTCCATTTGTCAACTCTTGTCCTCTTCCTATCCTGATGGTATTAGAGTATACGAAACCTAGGGAGTCTTTCAATTACCCAACTTCATTACTTTTAACTACGGTGGATTTTAGAGAAGGTGGGGTGCCGAAATTCTTCCCCGAAAGTGATCTTTAACGTGCCAGTAAATCTACTGACACGGCTCCTTCGCATTTGCGCACCCTCAAATGCTAGTTGACTGCGCCAGAATACGAACCTGCAACCTTGGGCCCAGCAAGCGAAAGCGTTACCGCTGAGCCACGCAGCCAGTCTCAACGAGGAGAAAGAGGCTATTTATCGACCATGCATACCTCACCTGAGTGAGAGATATAATCTACCTCAAAATGCATGGAATGTGAAAGGCCTCCTTTTCGGTGCTCGGGGAACATCCTTCAAGTTCGTCGTGAACATTCTTAAAGAACTTGGCATCATTGAATATTATCTCGAAGAAATATGCTTTAGCTTATTGTTTAACCTAAAAGCTTTTTGTCATTTTATATATTATCTGTGTGGTATGTTCAAGGTCTATGAAATGGTTTGTATTTATTATTATTATTATTATTATTATTATTATATATAATTTTTAAATTATTATTTATAAATCACTTCCCCTCCCAGCTCGGATTCACCCCCAGATTCTGAAAGGTATCATTCGTCTACCATCGCAAGGATGGTGTCTGGGAGCTGAACACAGTTTGTCAGCAGATACAATTGGGGATGGTGACAGGCCGATCACCCAGGTGACCGCTACGTTGGGTCTTATAAAGGTAGGGTCAGGAAAGGGATTTTGGAAGGAAGTCGGGCGTGGACCTGTTGAAAGGAACCGTCCCAGCATTTGCCTGGAGTTGAAAATGGGAAACTCATGGAAAATCATTTCAAGTAAGGCCGACGGCGGGGCTGGAACCCACGTCTACCGACCCCACAGAAAGCTTGGCCCTGGTGCCCTCGGACAGGCTGACAGGCCACGGCCGCTTCCTTTCACATCCTAGTCCAGTTTCATTCGTCTTCCTTCATATCATCTCTCATTAACTCCCCTCATGAGGTTGGCGCCGTAAGGACATCTGGCCGTAAAAACTATCCACTACATGGAATTTCATCGCATCTCATCTGCGACCCCGTTGAAAAAGGGAATAATGTTGTTGTTGTTGTTATTGTTGTTTTAAGGGGTGGAACTACGAGGTCATCTGCCCCTAAAAAGAGAATAATTAAGGGTAGACATACTATTATTATTATTATTATTATTATTATTATTACTCTTATTATGCTATTTAAATGTAGCAGTAGGGTATGTTAAAACTGTTAACATTGATCGAGTTACCCTTCCATCAAGAAGTGTTGTCAAGTTCATCTTGTTTCTTCTTTTCCTATAATTTGAAATTCAATTTTGGACTACTGTACAACATTTCGGTGCTAACTTAACGATCTTCCCTCAATAACTGTCTTTGTTACTATTTTATTTGTTTGTAGCAACTACAAATTGACTGGCTGCGTGGCTCAGCGGTAACGTTCTCGCTTGCTGGGCCCAAGGTTGCAAGTTCGTATCCTGGCGCAATCAGCTGGCATTTGAGGGTGCGCAAATGCGAGGGAGCCGTGTCAGGTGATTTACTGGCACGTAAAAGATCCCCTTCGGGGAAAAATTCCGGCACCCAAGCGTCTCTAAAAGCCAGAGTAGTTAAGAGGGTCGTAAAACCAATAACATTATTATTATTATTATTATTATTATTATTATTATTATTATTATTATAACAACTAAAAATTATTGTGGACATATAGTATACTGTATTTGTGTTTCCCTAGGACTGACCACGGTGGCCGAGAGTGCTCAAGCGCTAGCTCGTTTCTCGCTGCCATCGGCAAAGCGTAGATGGTATTACTTATTTAACAGTTTGTTACTTCACTGGCGGTGAAGACTGTCTGTATTTTATTTTTGAACTCTAAATTATGTGTCGCCTCCGTAGCGTAGCGGTCAGCACGGTTAGCTGCCGCCCCGGAGGTCCTGGGTTCGATTCCTGGCTCTGCCACGAAATTTGAAAAGTGGTATGAGGACTGGAACGGGGTCTACTCAGCCTCGGGTGGTCCAAATGAGTAGAGGGGATTCGATTCCCACCTCAGCAATCCTCGAAGTGGTTTTCCGTGGTTTCCTACTTCGTCTTCGGGCAAATGCCGGGATGGTACCTACTGTAAGGCCACGGCCGCCTTCTTCCCTCTTCCTAGCCTATCCAACCCAATCTTCCATCCTTTCCCATCCCTCATGAGGCCCCTGTTCGCTTTGCAGGTGAGGCCGCCTGGGCGAAGTGCTGATCACACCTCCCCAGTTGTATCCATCCCGACCAGATGTTCCAAGCTCCAGGACATTGCCCATAGTGGCGGTAGTGGTGAGTTCCCTCGCTGAGTCCGTGGGAACCACCAACCTAGAGGGTAAATTGACTAAATAAAAAAAAATGTTCTTTGTGTGTTTGAATTTCAATAAAACTTCGGCATCTCAGTTCAATAAAACTCCATAAACTTTCGTCTATCAATATTACAATGTATGCATTGATTGCGTGGCGAGATGGGGGTGGGAGGACGATCAGGCCGGTAGATGAGGAAAGCAGGAATATAAATTTCCTTTAGATCCCCACCCCTCACTCCGAAAGGGAATCCTGGTTACGTCACTGCCAAGATGACCCTACAACCTAAATGTAGCAAAAGTAATATCAAATAAAGAAGTTTCAGTTTTTATTCCTCGTCCGGGGAATGGTGAAGTAGTTCCGCGCTGCGCCGCTAGCTGGCAGACAAGTCCGTAACTTTGGCAGAATAAAAAAATAACAAGCGGCAACGCTTTCCGATATCTTCAAAGAAATGAATTACGAGTAAAGTGGGTCAAGAGCGATGCCATGTTTCCTGTATTTTCCCTCCGCACCAGGAAATGTATCTCGCCAAAGCTTTAAGGCTTACGGAATGTTACCACAGTTCCTTGCGCCAACTTCTCTCACATATTGGGGACAGGCCTACGCAACAAGATCGGGTGCTAGTAATATTTGAATCAATTATTACAAGCTATTGCCGTAATAATGACAGAACAAAATACACACTTTTAATTTGTAGTGTTTAAAACAATAATTATCTTTTTATTTTAACATTTTAAGAAACAATAAGTCGCCTCCGTAGCGTAGCGGTCAGCATGGTTAGCTGCCGCCCCGGAGGTCCTGGGTTCGATTCCCGGCTCTGCCACGAAATTTGAAAAGTGGTATGAGGACTGGAACGGGGTCTACTCAGCCTCGGGTGGTCCAAATGAGTAGAGGGGGTTCGATTCCCACCTCAGCCATCCTCGAAGTGGTTTTCCGTGGTTTCCCACTTCGTCTTCGGGCAAATGCCGGGATGGTACCTTCTGTAAGGCCACGGCCGCCTCCTTCCCTCTTCCTAGCCTATCCATTCCAGTCTTCCATCCCTTCCCATCCCTCATGAGGCCCCTGTTCGCTTTGCAGGTGAGGCCGCCTGGGCGAAATGCTGATCACACCTCCCCAGTTGTATCCATCCCGACCAGATGTTCCAAGCTCCAGAACACTACCCGTAGTGGCGGTAGTGGTGAGTTCCCTCGCTGAGTCCGTGGGAACCACCAACCTGGAGGGTAAATTGACTAAAACAAAGAAACAATAACGGTTGCTCAAGGACTGTTTCTTGAAGCTGGAAACATTTTGTCAACAGATACAACTGGGGATGGTGACAGGCCGATAGTCCAGGCGGCCGCTCACTTGGGTCTAATGAAGGAAAGGTCAGGGAAGGGAGTGGGAAGGTGTCGGCTGTGGACATGTTGAAAGTAACCGTCCCGGCATTTGCCTGGGGGTGAAAGATGTGAAACTACGAAAAACCATTTTCAGGATGGCCGAGGTAGTATTCAAACCCACGCTCTACCGATACCAGTGAGGCACAAGCACGCACGATAGTGCTCTCGGCCACCGTGGCGGGTATTGGCATAATTTCTCAATCAAATTCGTAGATATTTACCACTGTGAGTAATTTGTTGTGTTTGAGTCTTCAGTGTTTCGACTGGTTTGGAGCAGCGCTCCATGCCTCCCTGACCTGAGCTAATCGCTTCTTCTCTACACAGCTACCACACCCTACACCAGAGGCAATCTGTTTAACATATTCAAACTTTGTTGTACCCCTACAGTTCCTGCCATCGCCTTTTCCTACCATAACTAAGTTTGCTATTCCTGGGTGTCTTAGTATGTGTTCTACAAACCTATCCCTTCTCTTCATTAGCAATCGCCAGAAACATCTATCCTGGCCCACTCGTCTTAATACTTCTTCATCATTTTGTTACTCTATCTTCCCATCTGATCTTCATCATTCTCCTGTAACACCACATTTCAAATGCTTCTATTATCCCCTTTTCTGCTGTGCCAACAGTCCAAGTTTCGCTTCCATAGAGCGCCACGCTTCAGACAAAGGCTTTGAAAAATGCCTTTGTTATACTCTTAATAAATCTATATTTGATGTCAACAAATTTCTTTTCTGTAGAAATTTTTTCTTCTCTCTTTTTCTTTTCTTAGTCGTTTACCCTCCAGGTTGGTGGAACCCACGGACTCAGCGAGGGAACTCACCACTACCGCCTCTACGGGCAGTGTCCTAGAGCTGGGAACATCTAATCGGAGTGGATACAACTGGTGAGCTGTGATTGGCACCTCGCCCAGGCGGCCTCACCTGCAAAGCGAACAGGGGCCTCATGAGTGAAGGTAATGGATGGTCAGGATGGATAGGCAAGGAAGAGGGAAGGAGGCGGCCGTGGCCTTGAAGAAGGTACTGTCCCCGATAATCCGGATAGTAGGCTGTCAGATATCCGCCCCCTCAATCGGATTGCCAATAATCAAACGCACCGGCATAGCTACATCAATGAAAATGGCACTGATAGATACTACCGAGATTAGAGCACAGCAGTTAACAAGAAATTATTGTGGAACACACCAAAATACACGGGGGTTCATACTTACCTTTACTTACCTCTTCAAATTAATCTCGGGTCTGGGTTGTCAACTGGATCACTTAAAAGTATGCCCTCACAATAACCTCCACCATGATATTTAAAATGAACCAAGACGAAGACAAGAAACTTTAAACTGTACAATAATTTATTTCACATAAAGGGGATGACTTTAACAAAATTTCAACAAAATAAACGTGGCAATCAGAAGCCATTGTCAATATAATCATGTCCTCCTTTAGGAATTCTAGACGCTACATACAAATATTTAGCTTTCACTAGCTCAAAAAGAACGTAATAATCATAATACACTTGGAATGGATAAGGGAGTTGGGACGAGACATATAGCAATTGTTTTTCTTTTTCATAAACATCACACTTTTATTTATAACCGCAAGGCTGCTATGTAGGCGACCTTGGCCTCTAACAACCAGTTGTCTGGCCAGCTGCGATCCACCCTACAACATGTCGCATGCCTACATCGTCAAATGGACTCACCTGTCCAGCCAACGTTAGCATCTGCTAGTTACATCAGAGCCTAGCTCCTTCTCAAAACACTTTAAATGTCCTCAACTCAACTCAAATATTATCACGCAAATCTTTTAAATGCTCCATCCAAATAACCATGGATTACTCTAATAATCCCAAAACTTGTTTAATTATAATCCAAATGTTTATATAGCGTTTAGAGTATTTTAACAAAACGCTTAATGTTTATAACAAATGCTCATTAATTAGTTTATAACAATTTAAATTGTTTATAATATTGTCAAACGACAATTGAAAAATTTATACAGGCCTCTATTAATTCCTTTCGTTTCAAAATTATTATTAAAGATATTTACATAATTATTTACAATATTAATATTATTAATATTTATTTGTAATAGAATACATTAAACCACACGTTTATCCGGTTGATAATTACTCAAATCGTGGTGATATAATCGACCAATGAAGGTTAGTTATATTTAAGTTTATATTCAGGTTTAATAAGGTATAATAATTATACATTCACCATGGATCTTCTGAGGCACTTCAGTGGATTGATGGCCTGGACATAGAAGTTTAGAACTTGTGTTTATGACTTTGTATATAACTGTATATATAACTTGATATGTAGTGTATATTTTAACTCTGTATCATCATACGATAAATAATAATAATTAATATTATTATTTGTGACGGTAACCTCCATTCAAAATCGTTATCTCAAATTATTTAAACACTCTTGTTAATTATAACAGTAACTTCACATGATTAATTTTCAAAGGACCTGGACAATAAACTCAGCGGAAAAATACTTCGCTCAAACGCACAAAAATGCACAAAATAGGCCCAGAATTCATCATATATCTCAATATATATGGCATCAAAATCTTCCACAATACATACAAAAAACCTCCACTTACAAATTCTTCAACATCATTAATAACTGTGGGAATCTCCTTCACTTATTCAAGGGCATTATTCATCAGCGACTTTTACACGTCCACTGAACTAACGATTATACATCCATAGTTCCTCCTTAAAAATTCTTATATTCATTAATTGTGTCAAACTGTTATTATATTTAACCTTCGTGGGTTTCATTCATGAATCGATATGAAGTAAAAATTTGCCAATCACAAATAAATTTAATAGCAAATACGATTATACACACCTCCCTGGTCTATCAAAATTGAGATTAATATATGCAAAGTATTGTAGTATAAAAATACTATCTTCAATCAAAGTTCATCTAAACTGCAAAATAGTCGAATAGAATACAATTAGACTGTGGAATGCAAACAGTATTGTTCCAATCTAGAATTGAGTAAAACTCCTATCAAATGTTCATTAATATAGTGTATTCAATAATTCGTAATCAAAGTTCATATTTCATAAAATTGTCTATAATGCAATGGTATATCATAACTGACGATAAATGTCTATGTTGCAATCATGTTCATAAAACGACTAGTATTTCCAAGATCGTCGATACAGTAATAGATTTTAACGCTCTAAAATCTTTTAATTATTCTTCTTTCTTGAGGATGACAGAAAATTGGTCAAATTAATTAACTGAATAGAATTACTTTAATAAAGTGACACGCTGTCTGAATTCAAATCTGCCATAGAAAATCATAAACTTTACAGCCAAATCGAGACTACTAAAATATGCAAATTACTGAAAGAATATAGATTATCAGTCTCAACTGATCCAAAATTATTTAACTATGCCAATGACATACTAATGTCTTAATAAATCGTCGAAAAAGGCATAAATCATCAAAGTGTACTGAGTACAGAAATATCAAGCAAGAATATGGGGCAAATATATGGGACAGAAAATATAGGAAAAATGGTTGCTCAGACATCGCTAAATGGCTCAAATAAAACAAGAAACGTTCACGACTACCTTATCTGTTGATTGAAGTTCCAGAGGAAAATTTCCAAAGAAGACTGCTGATGGTTCCATTTTACCAGCGTAAAGATGTGCTCCGTCCTCGAACCTGGAACCAGTGCCCTCGGAGAATCGAACTGCTTCCTCCTCCGGAAATTGCACTGCTCCGTGTAGACGATAGACATCCTTCTGGCAAAACTCTTCTTTGTGAGCCGGGTCCACCCTGGCCTCTCTTGATAGTTCCCTGAAGTTCTGGTAGAAATTCGTCATGAAGTTTATTGCATTTATTTCCGTAGAAATATTCAAAATTGTAGAGTATGAAAATATTTCCACTGCCATTTGATATAATTCAGCGTTGGACTACGATGCATGAGTGTAGTTGGATGTTCACTACATGCTCGCTTTTGTAGAATGGCGATTAACGAAGTTCCATGCTGCTATTTCACTCCATTGATATATGTCCCAATTGCATTAAAGTCCTTAGCCTTACATCTCCATTTTCGTTATAATAGTTGAAAGAACTGCCATATTATATTGTTCCATATTAGAATGTAGCGTTGTATCACCAAATGCAATCTTAAGTATCACGGTTGCAATACCAGTGTCAGCCGTAGCGTAGAATGTGATCTTATAAAAGTGCTTCTCAGGTGGCGAGAAAATCACTTTTGTCTGCCGTCTTAAAATGCCAATATCTTCCAAATTATAATCGTTAAAATGTTCAACTTTACTACACACTTTAATACTGTTATGCACAATAGAATTAGCTTATAGGCATTAGCTAACTCTTGATAGATTATCTGGTAGACTCCTTTATGTGTGCGTTTCAACTTCGCCTAGTTTCAATCACCGTAAAATGGAACTGCTGCACTGCTCCGTGCTCGTTCGATGCGGTGGGCTTTACCACGCGCTAATAACGACTTGCTTCACTGAATCACTCGAAAACGACTATAAGACACCAGAAATATGATCAATATGAGAGCTTCTCTCTGCTGTGCAAGACCTTTTATCAACTTCTTAAGGGGCGTATCCATCCCTTCCATAGCTTGTTCCTCCGTCCTCGCTAGAAGTTCTAACTTTGGCAATACTTGACGGATTTTCAAATTTCAAAAACTCAAAATTAATTTCTTCAAAATTCCAGATCAAGGCCATAACTGAAAATGGATTTCCACAATTCTGCATTCCAAAAGTAATTAAATATGGTAGTTTAAGTAATCTCCGTCTCCCTCCAAACTATCATTCATTGGTTCGAGTCTTTCCTCCAATCGCGTAACTTCTTCCTCAGCACAATTCCATGTTTCCCTGCGACTGCGTCGTAAATCTCAGATCTTTCTCGAACAAAATCCTGACGTCACCAAGAATCTCAGCTCAAGCAGCCTACTTGCATGAAGTATTCGTCATCCGTGCTTACGTCATGAATATCCACGTCACAACTAAGACAGCCATAACTTTATTCATATTTTGCCAATATAGCCAACGTGGTCTCAATATAATTCAATTTACGGGCGCAGTACCATCCCGGCATTTGCCCGAAGACGAAGTGGGAAACCACGGAAAACCACTTCGAGGATGGCTGAGGTGGGAATCGAACCCCCTCTACTCATTTGGAACACCCGAGGCTGAGTAGACCCCGTTCCAGTCCTCTTACCACTTTTCAAATTTCGTGGCAGAGCCGGGAATCGAACCCAGGACCTTCGGGGCGGCAGCTAACCATACTGACCGCTACGCTACGGAGGCAACTTCTGTAGAAATGCTTTTAAATACTTGAGACAACCTAATTTTTATATCCGTTTTGCTTCGTCCATCACTGGTTATTTTGCTTTCTAAATCACAGAAGTCTTTTACTCTCTTTAGCATATCACCTGTCAATATGACGTCCATAGGGGTTTATGATTTCTTTCTGATGCATTACAATATTTTTGTTTTTCATTTATTGATTTTCGTCATGAATTGAAGCGTATGCTGGAACAAACGTCTACGTTACATTATGGTGTTTGAAGCCATTTTCAGTGTTGCCTTGGTAAACAAAAGTCTGATGCCTTTGTCTGTGTTAAATTTCGTACAATCGTCTTTGTTGTAACAAAGACGTTTGTTCCCGCATACGCTTCAATTATTTCCTCAAGACCGGGACCATTTTAAAAGTCATTCAAATCCTTTAATGAATCGGTTAAGATGACATTGTCATCAGCAATCAGAATCTAGGAATTAATGGAGGTCAGGACCTTCAGTAATATTACGATGGCGAGGGGGAAAGGGGGAGGGGCTGCCCCTTGCTTTAATAACGCGGAACACTGAAATTGCATTTCCATTGCCCCGAAACGGTCACCATTGCGCATAAAACATTCAAACATCTATTGTAAAATCATTTCGTACAAGAATTCGTGAATGCATCTTAGTTTCTGTGTTCAGTGTTGTTTCATTAGAAGATCGACTGACTGCGTGGCCCAGCGGTAACGTTCTCGTCTACTGAGCCCAAGATATTGGGATCGAATCCCAGCGCAGTCAGTTGGCATTTAAGGGTGCTTAAATGTGAGGGAGCCGTGTCAGCCGCAGTGGTTAAAAGGGACGTAATACCCATAACACTATTATTAATCAATAGAGACTAGTCTTCATCCCGTGTAATAATAAGTTGTTCTTCGAGATTTTTTTTCAGTCGGTCAAAAGGATTGTAACCAATTGTAATGGGTGGTTCCCTAATCCTGAAGAAAAAATTAAATAGGATTAATAAATACATTTGCATCTCATGTAAATGCTTTTTCAGGATTAGGGAACCACCCATTACATTTGCGTACAATCGTGTTGACCGACTGAAAAACATTAAATTTCGATCACTAAGGCAAGACTGAAAAATGGCTTCCAACACGATAATGTAAGATGGTATTGTTTCTTTTGGGGATACCGTGGCTATCAGCTCGTGTACTTGTGTGTAGTATCTGTTATTGTGCTCCCCGTAGTGTGTAACCTACTTGTAATTGGGTCTAGAATTGGAAAGAAGGCGGTCGGTATCTTGATCATAGCACCATTCAGCTGTCGCTTGGGTTCAAGTGGGTAATTTCCTATGTAGCCTATGTCAATATGGATATTTAGTAATGATTAAGTTCAGATCATACTATTAAAAGGGCTCAAGACAAACACTTGTAAGGTAGCTACGGGTGAGTTAGGAATTTACCTATCTTCTGAGTTGACCTCACGATGCTGCTTTCAACCCCGTTCCAACCCTTAACACAAGGATTCAGTCGTCCGTAGCAGGGTCAGAGTCAAACCCAAGTCATTGGGCATGGAAGCTACGTACTAATAGGCTTTATGTGCCCGTTTAGACTGAAGTCCAACAAACACATTATTTTGCCAATTCCCGAAATCAGTTCAGCACGAGAAAAACAATCTCGGGGCCTATCTGGGAATAATCTAAAGTAATCGCTGGCTTAACTGATCTCGGCAATAGGCAAGCAAGGGAGAAAAGAAATAAGAAAGGAAATACCACAATTTCTTTAAAATTATCTCATTTTATTACATTTAAAAGATCTAAAACCTTATGCAAAATCATTCAAAAACATCACAAGAAAAATATCAACACCAGAAAGAAAATATTCCTAGCCTAAATTGTTGATAGCCAGAAATTAATAGTCCATCTGGTATCAGTTCCCTATTCTAAATTTTCGCAATTTACACAATAGGCGGTTCATTGTTCATTGACCCCTATCTGTACACTTGTCACTTTCACTTCATGTTAAATAAACATGTCACTCATGGTTTCATTGTTAGTTTCGTTGGTTCAAGTTGACAACATTTTTGTTTTCATTGGAAAAAAATAAAAAATCACATCAGGTGATTTTCAAAAAGTCTCATTTCACTTGTGTATGAATGAATATATAGTTATTTCTTGTAGGAGCATTAGGTTGGAAAAATACCTTTACTCGACCACATAATGTCAGAATATTAGTATTATTATATTTCCTCAATGTCCTATTTAACTTTTCTCAACTAGCATTTGTTTCAATTGGTTGTTTAAATCTTTGCTCAAATATTTACAGCATCAACATAATTATCATACTTAATCAAATTTAACTTAACAAAAAAAAACTTTTCAAAGATGTTATTTTTATAAATAACCATATTGTGTAACTCAACATCAAATTGTTGTTAACATCACTTCATTAAATCATTCATTTCATTGTCAATCATTATTTATCATAATGATTATTATTATGAAAAATAACCAAGTTCAGAAATACCAGCAATTATTATTATTATCATCATCATCAAAAATAACTAAGTTCAAAAACATCAGCAATATATTATTATAATAAATTCCAAAAATAGGTATCACTCCTATTCAAAGCAACATTAACTCGACTTGTAATTCAGATTTATTTTATGCACTCTCAAATCTTTTTTTCTTTCAGGATCCGGCTAGGTTTTAACAAAACTTATAATCTTATATTCAGTAGGCTCAATAACTGGAAATCGGAATAATTGACTCAGATATTAGGCGAGAAAACATTTCTGACAGAATTAGAATTGGACAGAAATATGGGGCGGTTACTTGACTCAACCTTTCTTTTCACAACTGGGTAGTTAATGCTCCAACTTCTTCTTTACCACATGGAAATATATTTACCAATGGATGGCTCCTAGCCTCCATACACTTTTATACAAATGCCGACCTTCATGTCGCATAATATATTATTTTTTATAAACATAATAATAATCATATATGATTCATTCTTTTATTATTTGTGCACTATTCCTGTCTTTAAACAAAACGCCTACGTCTTCTACATTGCCTAGATCTGGTGTAAACAAAGGTTTTCCAAAAGGAAATATTTCTATTTTATCCTGGTCATATTCTTTTCCTGCCTTTATTAAACAATACTGCATCCTATTTTATACATATTAGTTATTTGCTCACCTACCGTTCCTCTACTCATTTTTAATCTAGTGGTGCATTCCACAAATACGTCATCTGACTCTCCATTTTATTGCTGGCTGACTTGTATAATATTTATTTCCATATGGAATTTAAATAATCACTGTTAGTATTATTACTGCTGAACTATACACACTGAAATCCTCAAATATTCATAATATTTAATCAAATCTATTATTATTATTATTATTATGACATGATAAAAATTATAAATAATTGAATTATTAATCACTTTCCCTGAATGTTCTTATAATTTAATTCATAATTATTTATAATTATTTATATTTATTGTGGAGGTATTTTATTATTATTTGGATTTGCTCATAATCATCATGACATTATTTTATATTACTATTTAGATTTTTATGTTGAATAATCTGAACGATCCAAGCTTTCTTCAAATTACGAAAAGCATTCAAATTAACTAAACAACTCCTCTCATTATGTCACATGGACATTCTATGACCGAAATAAATTTTCTCAAAATAACTTCACACTCGATGAGTACTAGCCATGGTTTCTCTGACTCTAGTCTCGATAGACATAACTGTCAGAACGAAGCAAAACTAAAGTGTTGATAATTTCTTAAGTGAATTAGAAAAAGAAAGAACTTCTCAACTACTCTACACTAGTAAAAGTACATGTAAGAATTTGGCTCACGTATTCTTGATGTTCATGGTGGTACAGGTCCTTGACTGACGTCACAATCTAATGGATCTCCTTCCATTCCATTAGCATGGCAACTGACCCTGGCCATCTGCCTCACCTTCAGCTCTCCTTCGGGTTCTTCCATCGTTACCCTATCCTTTCGATATTTAGCGGCACATATTCGCTCTTAATAATACGCACTGATCAACTTCGCGACAACTTTTGCTAATGTCCGACATAATGACTGATGTCATAACAAACTGTCCTATTGTTTTAAACAAATATTTCAACTGTTCAATGTTCATATTTACTTGAAAATACAGCGTTCTGTCTTATGCCACTTATTAACAGCTCAGTGATGAAATAGCAACTCGACCTCTGCGAACATACGCTTGCTGTCGTTGGAGTATATGGAAAACGAAGATGCGTGTCATAAATTAACCTATGCGGGTAAACAGATATGCTCTGCAACAGATCCGTGTCCCGGAATCTGTCCCGCTGTCGTAGACTAAAACCGTGGTCGGGTAATGAGGTATGCCTCAGGTCATATCTACTTTGTAGATAGCCCCCTCTAATCTCCTAACATTGGAAGCACGATCTGTTTAAAACAAATGGCCCCAATATCGTAGTCTAGTTTTTCCACTCCTGACTGGTATGACGCGATAATTCCAAGTGCTTATTTCACTGTAGTGCAGCTGGTTTAGTAAGAGAGACTAAGTCCAACATCAGTTGACAATGTGACTGACTGCTTTTCAACGTGGCACGTGGTCTGACGAAAGTTACGATGGTACTACTCCGGTGGTTGATGATATAATACCATAACATCGCTTGAAAAATGCTTATATATATATATATATATATATATATATATATATATATATACTGCTACAGAGCTGAAATTCGCTGTGTCTGCTGTTCCATCCGGAGAGTACGCCCCGCTGTTCCAAAGCTTAGGCTCCTTCCCTACTTCCTGTTGAAACATGTGCTTATTCAAAAATACTCATAACTCTCGAACGACTGGTCCGATTCGCCTCAAATCTCTTCTGGCATTCCTAAAATTCCACAGCCAATAATATCTACTAGTTTCTGGACCACAAATCGACGATTTTATTAAATCATCAATGAGTTTTAGTAGCTCGCTCGTCGGCGATACAGGTCTTCTTCCTAGCGCATTCTCTTGCTCGGCGCGGTGAACTAGCTGTCTCAGCGCTCTGTTCAAACTTCATAAATACGTCCCGCTGTTCATAATGCAAAAATGTAATTACGGTGGCTCCCGTAATTCGGGTAACCGCCCGGACACCACAGTAGTAGCTAACAGCGCGCCACCTCCCTTTTTATGAAGCGCACCTGCACCTCTTTACTGCGAGAACTAAAATATCAAGCAGCCATAACCTCCCTATGAAGGCTGATGAGGCAGCTTGGTGTCCTAGGCGAAACCCCACACAAAACACGGCACAAACCTAGAAAAATTGCTGAGTTTTAATTCACTGGCCGTGAAAGCCAATATACCAATATTATTATTATTATTATTATTATTATACCAATACCGACAGTAGTGGTTACGCTGGCTAAAGCGCAGCATTAGGTCTTGGGGCCAAGCTCTCTGCTGACTCGGTAGACGCGTGGGTTCGAGCCCCACCGTCGGCCGTCCTTGAAATGGTTTTCCGTGGTTTCCCATTTTCAACACCAGGCAAATGCTGGGACGGTACCTTCTGACAGGCCACGGCCGATTCCTTCCACATACTTGCCCAGTTTCATTCACCATAATTCATTTCATCTCTCATTAACTCCTCTCCTGAGGTTGGCGTCAGGAAGGGCATCCGGCCGTAAAAACCATCGCCACAAAGACTTCCATCGCATCTCAACCCCGACCCCGTTGGAAAAACGGGAATAATAAGGGGTAGACATACAATACATTATACCAGCCCCGGTGGCCGAGAGCGCTGACGTGCTAGCTCGTACCTTGCTTGCATCGGGCGAGTGTGGGTTTGAATCCCACCTCGGCTGTCGTGAAAATGGGTTTCATGATATTCCGTTTACACCCCCCTCCCCAGGCAAATGCCTGGACGGATCCGTCCAACAGGTCCACGACTGACTTCATTCCAAAATCCTTTCCCTGACCCTTCCATCATTAGACCAAAGTTAGCGGACTCCTGGACGATCGGCCTGTCACCATCCCCAGTTGTATGTGATGATAAAGCGTGTCCTCCTCCAAGACACTGTCCTTGTGGCGGTAGAGGAATGAACCGCCGCAGGGTCCGTGGGCGATGCCGAGCTTGGAAGATAAGTGATTAAACATTATTATTAATATTATTCTTGTTATTTTAACTTTTTTCTTTTCATTTTATTTAAATAAGGGGGCTGGTATCCTTAATATTGAGTTGGGAAGAGAGACAGAAGTACCGTGGACTTGAAGCCGAGATCCACAAACTTTGAGGCGAGTGTGCTGGGTTGGCATTATTCTGCTCAATCCTATTCGGTGCTGTGAACGCTATGAACCTCCTATGTGATTTTGAATATGAATTGCTGCAGAATGTGTTGCATTATGCGACCCAGGGGAGGTGGGGAAGTGGTGTGGCATTAAGCAATGAGCGTTTCAAATGTCTTGTTTGAAGCGAGTGGAGGGAAAATGTTTGCAAATGTCACTAAGCATGGTGTTCAGGGCGGGCGAGCTTCTCCCGTCCGTCCAGCTGAAGCTTAGGGCATAACAGATTCATCATCATTATCATCATCATCATCATCATTATTATTGTTAAATTCATACAGCCATCTCTATGCTACAAGTTCACTAGCTTTCCTCAATCTTAGCCTTACACCCTTTTCCTACACTCCTGCCTGAGGATTTTAAACCTTTGGCTACTCCCACGTCGTTCTTCCGGTGAGATGTTCCATGGTTTATCAGGTTTTTCAAGATTGTCCTGAAATCCACAACTATTTTAAAATATATCTGTCGTGAATTTCAGCTGATGTTACGGTTGCTTTCTGCAGATCTTTGTACATCTTTCTCAGCCAGTGGGGACAGGCTTTCAATTTCTTCTGACGCGCAGGTACTGTACATTTATGTAAGTCTATCCAGGCTCATCCTACTCAAATGTCGACAAAAGGTCATCCTTGTCTTTCGTATTGTGGTGGACATACATTCCACATTCATATACAACTCCTTGTTGGGTTCAGGATGGAATGTAACCCCGTTCTGACACATTCTTGAGCCCTAAAACCCTTTCGAGGAACTTACTTTCCTATTTCTCAATGAGGGGATCGATTTTGGTCAGGGTCTCGTTGGCATATAAACACACTGATATTATTATTATAATTATTATTATTATAATTACTATTTTTATTACTGAGCCTCCGTGGCTTAGGCGGCAGCACGCTGGCCTCTCACCGCTGGGTCCGTGGTTCAAATCCCGGTCACTCCATGTGAGATTTGTGCTGGACAAAGTGGAGGCAGACAGATTTTTCTCCGGGTACTGCGGTTTTCCCTGTCACAATTTTATTCCAGCAACACTCTCCACTATCATTTCATTTAATCTGTCATTCATTTAATCATTGCCTCAGGGGAGTGCGACAGGCTTCGGCAGCCGGCACAGTTCATATCCTTGCCGCTAGATGGGGGCTTCATTCATTCCATTCCCTGACCCGGTCGGTCGACTGGAAGCAGGATGTGGATTTTTATTTTCACTATTATTATTACTACTACTATCATCATTACTATTCATGGGAAAATTATAACTTTACACAATGTACCTATTTTGTTTAATTGTCGAATACAAAATTAAAGGGTTTCCTACTCGGTGAATAATATGTACCGTAGACTACTTTCAATTTTAACTGCCAAATATACTGTAAGTTTGAGTAGCTCTTTAATTGCACAACATGTATGCCCCAATGCTCTTGCGCGTCATGAAATCCTCTACACAATCAACAGAATTCCCACAGGCTCAGAAAAATAAAAAGCATGATTTTCTTTGTAACTCAATTTATGGGTTATGACCCATGAAACAAAAAGTTGAAATAGTGACATTTTCAGCCTGACCTCGTTGATCTGCCGGCCTTCCAATCGTAGACGGCACAATATATCATTAGCGCTGATATCGTTTAGTTTTCAATTTGGATACTTACGGCGATGATTTTGGTACTGATCTGGTTATAACCGAAAAAAAAAAATTACTTGCCTATAAAATTACAAGTGCAAATCATATAGCAATAAATTGAAGCCTCTTACGCCTTCTTCTGCGCCGCAGAAGTAGCAACAATACAGCACCTCCTCTTCCTCCTCGTTCTTATTCTTCAATGTCCATTGCTTTACCCCAATAAATGACCACTTCTTCATATTTGTAATCTTATTTCTGAGAATAAAGTTGCAGTCGAGATGGACCAAAATATGAATTCAGAAAGCAATTCAAATTGGAACTTCAAAATATGCAGTATCTTTCGACGCAAATGCCGTCCTTGTATTCCCACCCTAAGGCAGAAGTGGATAATTTCCGACAAGTACGGGGCGAACATCCTATCGATTAAAGTGCTTACAGCACGAGAATACGCCTGCCATCTGACAAGCTGGTATTAATCATGAAGATGTATTAAAAACGTCGCATACATGCATTTGATTAATTAACGTGGCGTACTTTCGTTACTGCTCCTCTCCTAATGATGGAGTAGCATCGGGCGACCAACTGCTCCCTTTTTGTTGAAATACTTGTGCACTTCATATTATCATTATTCGCTTTATGTGCAGGCTTGCAGAACTAAACGATTTTTCATTTTACAGCTGAAGGCGCCACGATGCCAACGCCATGGCGCGCCGGGCAGCTGCGTCCTATTGCGACGTCATCAAGATGAGCTACACGTTTCAAACTGAAGCTAATTCTCCGTTTGAGGGCGATGTCATTTGCATTTCTGTGTTCTTCATGCGACCAGATGAGCCTCTGAGAAATGTGATAGGTTTGCGACGCAAGCACTAGCGTCACTGTCAAATGAGTGCTTTGAATATATTTCCCATTTCTTCCTCTCTACAAAGTTAAAGCGAACTCTTGCAATGTCTCCAGTATAATTTACATGTCTATGAACTGCTTATCTGTCTGTGGTTATGTAGTGGAAGTTATACAACTTTAATAAACGACTGAAATTCAGAACAGTTACATTTAAACTGTGTTACACAGACCGGCGGAACTGCAATTCAGTGTTCGTGCTCTGTTACCAATGGCAAACTTTACCACTAGTGGTCTCAGCGAGTAACCGGGCGTGTGTTTGAGCGTCAGTCACTTTGATGAGCAGTTTAATAGTAGTAGTTGTTGTTGTTTCACTTAAAGGGCTTTTGCATCGCGTCATTCAGTCCAATGTACTTGTGTGTTTGTCGAAATTTTTTTGATACCCGGTGCCATTTTGATGGCTGGCGCGTGGATTTGTAATTCACGTGAGGAATGGGAAGGAGGCGGCCGTGGGCTGAAGTTAGGAACCATCCCAGCATTTGCCTGGAGTAGAAGTGTGGAAACCATGGAAAGACACTTCCAAGACGGCTCAGGTGCGAATCTGAACCCACTTATTCCCAGTTTTGCCTCACGAGGCTGAGTGTACCCCATTTCACCCTTCAAACCGGAATTAAATTTCTTGGTAGAGCCGGGTGACAGCCAAGAATGCTAGCCGCTACACCACGAGTTAGTTAATAATAATAATAATTATTAATAATAATTTCTTTCTTCGGCTTTTCCCAATTAATTGGGGCCGCCGGAGCCAACCAGGCTCATTTTGGTTTTGGCTGGGGATTTAAGGCCGGATGCCCTTCCTGACACCACGTGATTTTTCAGTTGAAAATTCAACCCCGCTGTCATTGGGATTCTAACCACGGCCGTCCGGGTGAAAGACAAGCAGCTAGACCACTCCACCATCACGCTCCCCCCAATAATAATTAATAATAATAATAATGTATTTCTACCTCATTATATTTCCGTTACTGTGGGATCAGGGATGACGTGAGATGATTTCTCTACGAGGCACATGGTATTTATGGCCAGATGCCCTTCCTGACATAACCCTCATAAGATGAGTTAATTAGGGATGAGATAAATAAAGATGAATAAAACTGAGCAAGGAGTTGGAAGGAATTGGCTTAGGAGGCATTATTCCTCATAGGACCGCTAATCCACGTATGACTGCCACCCGTCTCGCAGCCTTGCGGATTGTGGCCTCCAGTACGACCTCACGCTGGAACATATTCCCTTGGTTTTACATTTAAGCTTTAATACACTGAGACCTCACACATCAGTCAGCTACATTACATTCCTCACAGGGCTAGATGCACCCTGTCCCAACCCTTAATCTGATCAAAAGTCACTACCGAAGCTAGGAATCAAGATCGGGGTCTCCTAGAGGAGTGACAAGTGAACTACCCCCTACACCACCGGATATATTGATGTTGTTGATGATGATAATTATGTTGATGATGTTGATAATGATGCTGCTGCTGATGTTGTTGGTGATGATGATGTTGATAATGATGTTGGTGATGATGATGTTGGTGATGATGATGATGTTGATAATGATGCTGCTGCTGATGATGTTGGTGATGATGATGTTGATAATGATGCTGCTGCTGATGATGATGTTGATAATGATTCTGCTGATGATGATGTTGGTGATGATGATGTTGGTGATGATGATGTTGATAATGATGCTGCTGCTGATGATGTTGGTGATGATGATGTTGATAATGATGCTGCTGCTGATGATGTTGGTGATGATGATGTTGTTGCGGATCTTGATAATTATGTTGATGATGTTGATGACCATTATGATATTGATGATGTTGATGATGATGTTGGTGATGATGATGTTGAGGATATTGATAATAATGTTGATGATGTTGATAATGATGCTGCTGCTGATGATGTTGGTGATGATGATGTTGAGGATATTGATAATAATGTTGATGATGTTGATAATGATGCTGCTGCTGATGATGTTGGTGATGATGATGTTGTTGCGGATCTTGATAATTATGTTGATGATGTTGATGACCATTATGATATTGATGATGTTGATGATGATGTTGGTGATGATGATGTTGAGGATATTGATAATAATGTTGATGATGTTGATAATGATGCTGCTGATGATGATGTTGGTGATAATGATGTTGCGGATCTTGATAATTATGTTGATGATGTTGATGATCATTATGATATTGATGATGTTGATGATGTTGTTGGTGATGATGATGTTGCGGATCTTGATAATGATGTAAATGATGTTGATGACCATTATGATATTGATGATGTTGATGATCATTATGATGTTGATGGTGATGCTGCTGCTAATTATGATGTTGATGATGCTGCTGATGATGTTGATGATGATGCTGATGATGTTGATGATGCTGCCGATTAGGTTGTTGATGATTTTGATGCTGCTGCTGCTGCTGCTGCTGCTGATGTTGTTGCTGATGTTGATAATAATGCTGCTGCTGATGGTGATGTTGTTGATGATGATGTTGATGATAATGCTGCTGATTATGTTGTTGATGATGTTGATGATGTTGTAGATGATGGTGATAATAAGGCTGATGATGATTTGTTGATGAAGATGCTGGTGGTGTTGAATATGTTGTTCTTGATGATGATAACGATGATAATCATGAGGGATGTTCCAATTGTAAGTTTCGCTACTTTATTTCACAGGGAAGCTGTATTACAAAGTTAGTAAACACTACATGACAAAGGACAATCTTTCCTGAATTCTCGATGGGCAGAGCAAGATCAATAGGGTGCGTACCAAATCAGAGAGAGAAGCAGCAGATCGGCGTGTTCGAGTACATTCGGGTGCAAACCAATAAGGCAGACAACGTGTGGTGGAAACGTGGTTACGAATAAAAGCGCCTTTTGTCATGCGCTATGAATCGGTGTGAGGGACTAGAGTTCCAAATATCCATCGCTACCTACAGAGCGGCTATGGTAAAGAAATCATGTCCCGTCAAATACTTAGACGCCGGTGTTGTATGATTAGTGAAGGAAGGCAGAGCGTGAAAGATGAAGACGACCCCAATATACTGTACCCATGTGAGTAATCTCGATGGAAAATATGCTTCTGCCTCCAGCTAGCTTCAGGACTCGAGGGTGTACCGTCCTCCCACTGAGCAGTTGCATACTTTGGATTTGAGGCTAAAAGGTATCAACTCTACAATGATAAGGCACAACTCTATTCTAAAATTTTAATTCAGTAAATAAAATCATGGCTTTAACAAACAAAACAATCCCCATAACCATAAAACAAAGCAAACAAAAATTACTTTCTACAATCCACCAATATGAACATAATATAATCATAATAAATTCATATCATACCACAAACCTTTACCCTTATGTGAACTTCACAAAGATCTTCTAGTACGCTGATGCACGTACAACTTCAGAAACAAACTGTACATTGATTCTACTGTCATACAATGAAAAAGTTGTCAGTGACAGTATAAATGCAACGTCTAACCATTCGTTAGATAGCTAAAATCATGAACCATCAGGATAATATATAATTATCAATGTGTTCTTAAACCACATGGCTTCATTACTCAACATAACAATATTTCACTTCAAGTCATTAACAGGGTCTAAAATCTGTTCCTTTCAAACTTGCTTCTACGGTCCGCCTTGACCGTCCAGACCCTCTACCCGAGCGGTCGGCATACAATAGGAGTGTGGAAGGGGGTTCCAACATTAACTCGACCCTCGCTTTACGTCTGAAGGCTTATTTCCAAAGCAGTATAAGATTTTACAAGACAGTACTGTGCTCCCAATGACACACATATCTCAATGGATTTTAACTGAATATTATGCACACAGGTAGTGAATGAGCTTTATATTTATTCCTACCCCGAGGATAAATAATAACTGGCACCAAACTAGGCCCATTTCAACATGAAGGTACGAGGTTCGTAAAACATTGGTTTCGTAGGCAACCGGTGTCTTAAATAAATTATGCGGTCAGTCCAAGCTGCCGACATTGAGGTTCGCTTCAACAAGCCGAATCACTCAACAATAAGTTATCGGGAAATCATAGTGTCGAGGTGTCCATCGTTTGCCTCGCACCTACATGGGATTTCAATCCGGAACATTTCATCCATCATCAGAGTTAGGGTCCAACACTAAACACTCTGGCACAAAGTATATCTCCGCTTATGCCCCCGGCATAGGAGATTTCATACGTAGAATAGACCACCTGGCTCCTTTACCTAATGTTACGACTTCGTCCTATAATATTAAGAGAAATCTATCAATTACTCTATAAGCTTCTCACATAAGCTGCAAATTCAATTCACTAAAAGCTCTTCCATTCCTGGCATAATTATATTCCCATTAATACAATATATTCTGATATCAAACTCTTTCTTTAATCCCGTAATGTAATCTTACTGTATAATCTTACTGCTTGGATCGATGTCTTGCAAATAGCGTAACTATTTCCTGTTTACAACAATTACCTGATGCGTTCATTAATACCTTTGATATTCATAATTGTTATTATCATTATTCTCACTGACATAAATTACCAAATCATTCCTTATTATTATTATTCTCACTGAAATAAATTACCAAATCCTTCCTTATTATTATTATTATATTTCTGACATAATTTACCAAAATCCGACACAACCAATCATCTCAAAACTCGAACAACTGTGCTCGTAACATTTACATAACTGATTGCCATCTTAATTAATAGTGGTAATGATTACTCCACTTATTGATGCACATTAACATCTCAACTCTATAAAAATCAATACAATAATGATTAAACCTGGAGGGTCTACCTCCTAATCTGATTCTTACTGGCATCTTTACTGAAATCACATAACATGCAGTGGCCCATATTCTCTAATTAACCATAATTTGTGGGGTACTCACATATCTCTAGGCTCCTCATGGTGGCTTCAACCAATCATATCCTTCCAAGTCGCCCGCCATATGCAGGTTTAACGCGACATTTTTATCTTGAATACACACATTTTATGACACATATTTTTCGTTAACCATACGGCACTTTGCATTTCTATAATGAAGCTATTGCTTCCAAACATGTGACACTTTATAACACTTATTAAACCACTACTTCAAAAGATATTTTACATATGCTTTATACGTAACACACGTCACTTTGTACACTTTTCATTGCTTGAAATTCCCTAGCAAAGATATCAAAATTGCAGGTGTCGACGGCATCTCCCGTGCTCCTACCAACTCCTGATTGAAAGTCTGGTTTACCTGCCCTCGGAATTCACCAACAGTTTTTATACATACTCCTACGGTAAGCTTCCTGCGTTGCATAAATATGCTAACTTCCGTCCTGAGCGTTATTATTTGGTATTCTTAAAACATTACCAAATGCTTCGTAAAGTTTCTCCCATCGCATTCCAGCGTAATTAGACATGAATGATCGGTCGATATTTGATACATTGCGCTTAACACTGTCCATAACTTTACACAAATTTATTATTATTATTTACAATAGTTCTGCCACTCATCTTACGCGGTGCTTCCTAAGTGAACACGCCATTGCTCGTACTGCTGAGTATACCTGCAGCGCGATTATTATTAATAAAAGCTTATTAAATGCTTCACTCAAATGTAGAACTCTTTGTGCGGGCGTCCTTTCATGAGCCGGACCAACATATGTTTCGCCATGACGACTGTCTGCGACTCTCTTGACAAACTGTGACGAACTGGGGTGAGACTGGCTCCAACCGTCTGCAACTAGTGTAAGACTGACTGAGGTAAGACTGAATGCTCTGCTAAGGGTCGGCCTCCTTATATTAGTTTCACACAAAAAATAGAGCGAAATCTTCCCGCGTGATCTCGGCTCCTCTCCCAGCATGATTCTGGTCTCGAAACCATGTTCATTGGGTTCCTTTTCTTTCACTGATCCCAGAACTAACTGCGTGCTAAAGAATCGCTTGGCCAATTAATTAATATTAATTCATTTCTCTATAGCGTGGGGACGCTACCTCACTGGGATTCCCTGGCAACCTCCTCAAATCCAGCCGCGAACAATGATAGTCCTACGGTCCTTCCGCACTTCCTTAAATATGCGTCAATTTCGCAGATTAAAGGCTCTAAAATTAGCCTCCAGTCTAAAGATTCACCTGTGGGCAAGTCTCATGTCATTTCGTTACTCCAATCACGAGTAATCAATGATTTTCCTTGTGATCTCTCCCCACCATTCTCAAATCCATTCTCCGTCGGGGATGAACTGGGTCATTATTTAGGCCCTCACCCTCTTCCAGACGACAGAATGAGGTCAGAAAGATTGACTTGGCTCCACTGAACACCTCCCACAATTCTGGGCCTATTTGTAAAATGTCAACTCTGCACTTGCAGTGCTCCAAGCCCCATATAGCCTACACCAAGTAGTCTAATAGTATTGTATTCTGCTCCATTTCCCTGCATTATTTTAATAAATAATGTCACTGCAACTGAAATCACACCAGTGATTTAATATACACTTCTCTCTAGGGGTTTTTACAATGAAACTCCCTCCACAGACTTCGGGTTCGTTCCCTGGTGGAACCTTTATTCTGAGATCACAGTCTCTGAGAACCACGTTCGATTCCAGTCAGCATAACCTCCTCGGGTTCATATTCCCCTTGCAAAACTTATAGAAGTCAATTGCAAGTGGCTCTCTATAAGTAACCAGCTGACTGTCTATCACTGTCTGTGTTTACATCTGGGGTCCTTCACCTCGTCTGCTGCGAGTAGGTTAGTACAGCTCCCCATTCCACGCTGCGCTCTTCCTAAGCTGTTCATTCTCCAGGCGGAGGGTCGTATTTATGGCCTCAACCTCTCTCGCCGCTGCAACCATTTCTTCATAGAATTCTCGCAGACACTGGCATCTTTGTTTTTCGTCCCTACCACTGGGCAAACTGTCTGCTTCTCGTTCCGTCTTGCCGCTCGAACTTTCAGTTCTGACTGCCTGGCTGACTTCGCTCTCCACGTTGAGTTGGGTGTGCACTGTTAATACTTCTTCTTGTTCGTCGAATTCTTCTGGCGAATAATAAACTTTTAAATTGGCTACATTCATAACGACCTCGTTTCCAGTTTCTAAATGCTTTAACCTGTATGCATTGTTCTGTAGGTCTCTTATCACCTCGAACGGGCCGTGGTAAGCAAAAATGAACTTTTTATACTTCCGTGCCTCTGGATCTGAACTGGCTGGTTTCCTAATTAAAACTTTCTCTCCGACGAGAAGCGGTCTATGATACCTCTTCGCACGATTTTTTCTCTGACGTCTCTCCGCCTGTGCTTTGAGATATTCGAAGGTTCGTTCGATCCTCAATTCTCGACCTGGCTGTGCGTCTACTGGTAATGGAATGACACCATTCCACGGTCTCTCCGGTCTCTGATCCAAATGTAGAGTCACGGGAACCTGACCTGTCGCCTCATGTACAGTATTATTTATACAGTATTCAATTACTTCTAGGAATTCAATCCAACGCCAATTCGCTTCAGAGCAGTAGATCTTCATTTATTTCTGGATCTCTCTCATTACTCTTTCAACTGGACTTGCCTCAGGATGGCGAATGGTAGATAAAATCTGCCTAATTCCTAGAGTTTCCAGTTCTCGACGAAATTCTGCACTCGTAAAGCAACTTCCGTGGTCCGAGAGAATGTTATCCGGCTTCCCAAGAATCGGAATAACTCTCTCTTTCAGGCGTTTCAAGACCTGCTTTGAACTTGTCTTTTGTATGGGGCATAATACCACCATTTTTGAAAATACATCCATGGCTACAAAAATGTGTCTATTGCCTCTACGTGCTCTAGGCAATGGTCCAAAGTTGTCTATGCTCAATAACTGCCTTGGCTTCTCCGGTAACAAACGGGATAGGTCGTTGCCTCATTAAAAAGGGATTTGGCTTTACCCTTTGGCATAGATCACATGTCCTAATAGCATTTCTCACCGTTTCTCTCAACTTGGGCCAAGTAAATGCTTCCTTCAACAGAGCACAAATTTTGTCTATCCCTGGATGTCCAAATGCTCTGTGTGCTAGCCACACCAATCTCCTCTGCAAAGCTGCAGGAATCACAATCCTTTGACGTGTATGATCTACATCATCCCACTTGTGTAATATCTGAATATACCATACATAATCTGTTGCCAATGCCTCTGCCACACTGTATATTGCAGTTCCCCTTGCTAAGCGTCCCTCGAAGTAATCGATCATCATCTTCAACCACGGGTCTTCGCGTTGTAGGTTGGTAAGGTCCCTTAAGTCATCCAACGTCTTCTGATCTCGATTCTCAATCTGGACAGCTAGCGCTTCCTCTTCTCTAGGGTAACGGCTTAATATGTCCGGTATTACATTCTCTTTCCCTGGACAGTATTCTATTTCCACGTTAAATTGCTGAATATACAGGGACCATCTTGTCAATCTCTGGCTAGACAAGTCTGTTTTTAACAAAAATGTTAAAGCTTTATGGTCTGTTCTGAGGACTATTTGGAAGCCATACACGAGTTTATGCCAAGATTGCAACGCGTACAAAATTGCGAGCAACTCTATCTCTGTAATCGTGTAGTTTTTCTCATGGGCTTTCAGCCTCCTACTTATGAAGGCAATAAAAACTTTCTTTTCAGGCTGGTCAACATTTTCCTGGAATAGCATCGCTCCGATCCCAATAAGTGATGCATCCGTCTGTATGATGAACTTCTGGGTATAATCCGGGTATCCCAGCTTCACATATTCCAAAAGCATTTGTTTTGACCTCACGAATGCTTCCTGACATTGCTCCGTCCAATTCCATCTGCCGCCTTTCTTCAATAGGTTCTGCAGGGGTGCTACTGTCGCAGTATAGTTTGGGCAGTGGTTCGAAAAGAATCCAATTACTCCCAAATACTGTCGGACGTGCTTTACTTTCGTGGGTCGAGGGAAATTTCGAATTACCTCCAATTTATCTGGATTAGGCTTCACTCCATTTGCATCAATAACATGCCCTAGGAATTTGACTTCCCTCTGACAGAAGTGCGATTTCTTGATATTAACCTTAAAGTTAGCTTCTCGAAGGTCATCTAGCAACTTCTTCAGGTCTCTCATGTGCTCCTCCAGAGATTCTGATGTGAGTAGAATGTCGTCTACATATCTGATGGTACTCTCTTTCACTTCATCTGATAGATTGCGATCTAACGCTCTTATCAGTGCTGAACCAGCTGTTTTTAACCCAAAAGGTAGCCTCAAAAATGTGTATGTATGTTGATCAAACATAAATCCTGTCAACAGACTAGTTTTCTTCTCTAATTCAAGATGATGGAAACTGGATGTGATGTCCAAATTTGTGAATACGGTTTTCCCTTTGAACTTCCTGAGGATCTCTTTAATAGGTGGCACTTGGTCAAATTCTGGAATAACCTTCAAATTTAAATGTCTCAGGTCCAGGCAGACTCTGACAGTCCCGTCTGTCTTCGGTACAATTACCAATGGACTTACATAAGGCGTAGGTGTCTTCTCAATAACACCGGCCTCCAACATCTCCTGAATTGCCTCTTTCACTTTAGCATAATGCTTTTCAGCTATAGGGTAGGGTTTCTGCCTAAATGGTGTCCAATCACTGACTTGAAAAGCATAAGTGAAGTTCTTTATACGACCAGGTCTCGAATCAAAGACTTCCTTCTGTTCCAGTAATAACTGCTTTAAATTTTCCTTCTCTTTTAGCCCAATTTTCGCTACTTCTAGCTTTTCCGAAATGTATTCTTCCAGTTTGGGTTCCAAATCTTTCTCCAGGTCTGTGGCTAGTGTTTTCAGCTCTTCTTCTAACTGCTCAATAACTAACACTTCTTCCTCAGCCACCTCTCTGTATGTATGCCATACTTGTTCACTTGACCCTGGTTCAATCTCATTGAGTGCGACCTCTAAGCCTTCAGCTTCCTCATTCACATGGAACATAACCCTGTCCTGTGCTAGGTCGATTATCACTCTGTATTCCCTTATAAATTCTGCCCCAATAAGTAGGTTATAAGGCAATTTGTTTACTAACAGAAAACTCTGTGAGAAAATAGAGCCTCCTATCTGTAAATCTAGGAATACCTGATAGTTACATATCATCGTTCTGTCTGGAATTACCCCTTTTATCTTGACACTAGAGATCGGTATTTTCAAAATATTCTCTCTCCGGGCTATTTCATCATATAAAGCTTGTGTCATAAGGCTCACTTTTGACCCCGTGTCTAACAGACTTCTTACTTTTAATCCTGCCACTCTTACTATTATAATAGGCAATTCTCACTTGACCATGACTTGTGATCCTCCTGTATCCTCGATTAGCTCTTCCGGTTTGGCTATCCAATTGATGATGTTAACAGACTTCCATCTCTCAGTCTCGAACTCTTCTAATTTTGGAGTTTTTTTTTCTTCAGCGCCCGTCCCCTTGGAGTTTCTTCTCTCCTGTTCGCTGCTTTGTAGCTCCAAACTCTTAGCTCCATCTCCATATCTGTCTGGCGATGTCCTGTTCTGCATAACTTCTTGCCAGCGGACTTGTTGTCTCTGGGGCTCATCTCCCCTCTCCTCGAGGTACCGCAAAGAAGCGTGATATCGTTCTTCTACCTCGTCATCGAAGTTACTTCTTCTTTCTTGGGGTCTCCAATTTCTATTGTTGCCTTCTTGGCCATTGTTACCTCCATTGTTTTGGTACGGTTTACCCCTGGTATTCTGCTTATTCCACGAGTTTCGACCTCTTCCTCCTCTATTAGCATTCCCTTTGTACTTTGCCATCTTCTGGGTTCCTGTTCCCATTGCCGTCCATAGGAATCTAATGTTTCAGTGCTCGTAGCTTTGTTGTTCCTTGGAGCTTGCTGTTGGTCAGTCTGCGTGTTGGTCACGTGTACCTGTTCCTCGGTTCGACTCTGACGCATCGTATTTGCTGTTGTGAGGTCCAGTTGTCTAAGAACTGTCTCCATTTCTATAGCAGTTTTCGCATTAGCCGAGATTAGTAGTCTTTGGATCTCGTATGGAAGCTGCTTGGCGATAGCAATACATAATTCCAGCTCGCTCGGTTTTTGATCCAGTTCTTTGAAGCGACACATCTGCGATATAAAGAATTCTGCGTACTTCGTTGGGTTGTTGGTACTGTATTTCTTTGCATATAAATCCAACCGTAAATTCTGTTGGGTCGCTGCGTCCCAGTATCTCTTCAAAAATGCCTCCCGAAACTCCTCAACAGTATCGAAAGTGTAGCGGAAGCTGCGAAACCATAATGCACACTCCCCCTCTGTTAATTTCTCTATAGCTCGTAGCCTGCGCTCCTGTGGTATTCGCGCATCATTCAGATATTCAGTCACTTCCTTCAACCAATATTTTGGTGTCATATTACAGTGGCTACCTGAGAATTTCCTTGGTTTTTCTTCGCTTGCCCTTATGACGTTTATCACCTGGGTGTGCATAGCATTTTCATGAGGCGTCGATGCCGCAACTGGTACACCTGGCGTCATATAAGGACTTTCGCCTGGGCCTGTAGCACTCCTTATTATAGGTTGGGTTTCTAAGTCTGCCCACCTTGTTTTCCTCATATCTTCCATGCTGCCTTCGCTTGACTTAGGATCTTTCAGAAGTGTTTCCTCCTGTGCGATTATCCTAGTCTCCATTTGATTGTGGCGCATCTCTGCTCTTTCCAGACGAGTAATGACTTCTTTCTCTATTCTTGTAAGCCTATCTCGATTTTCCTCGGCTACTTGAAATATTTTCTTCTTGTCTTCTTTCAGACTTTGTTTGATATGGGAGATTTCATCCTCTACATCTTCCTTAATTTGAGCAAGGGTCTTGTCGCTTGCCTCTGTTTTCTGGCCTTCTCTCACTTCGAGTTCTTCCCTCAATCCTTTGATTTCTTCTCGAATGTGTCCATTGACCTTTGACATTTCCTTCTGGACCTTAATAATTTCACCTCTATTCTCCTCTTGCCTTTTGTTGACTACAACAATGTCATTCTGAACTTGGTCCAGTTCTTGATGAACTTTGCTTATCTGGCCCTTCATATTTCCTACCAGCTCTTTACTCTCGTTAACAACGGCCTTGATTTCACCTATTTCCTGACATTGACCTAATATATTCTGGTCCTGTTTCTTGAGATCACCGTTAATTGCTCTAGCATAGCTTTTCAATTTCTGGTCCCATTTAGAGTCGTTCTCCTCTAATCTCTGGTCTACCGTTCTCGTAAACTCTGAAAATTGTTTCGCTTGGCGTTCGAGATTCGCCTCATTTTGGATTTGAATATCCTTAATGTCGTTAGATAACGCATCTAACCTACTGTTGGTTTCATCCTGAGCATGCTTACACGCTTGTAAGTTACTTTCGAGTTTGGCTTCTATGGCCCGAACCGTTTATCTGTTTTAACCTGCATTTCCGATACAATGCTTACAACAGTTTCTGTTACTTCGGTCTTAATAACCTCTTGTATTTGACCTAACTTATTATTCAATTCAACTTTATTTGCATCTAAACGGTTGTTCAATTCAACCTGGTTGTGATTAATTGCCTCCTGATTGGCATCTAAACGTGTGTTTATTTCAACCTGATTAGCATCTAAACGGTTACTTAATTCACTCTGGTTATCATCTAACCGAGCGTTTATTCCGTCCTGAAAAGCCTTAGCTTCCAGCCTATTCTGCTCGTTAACAACATCAAAATGCTGTTTCAACCCTGCAATCACCTGCAAGATCTCCTCTGTGCCTGACATTTTCACAATAATACACTTAAATATGCAGGCAGGCTTCCTGGAAAAAATGTGTGGATATGTTTTGAAAAGAAACATCAAACATTGTACACATATTGTAACGTCGTACAAAACCTGATAATATTCTGATAAATTGTGGATCTGGTATGTAGCGCTCATACCCTTGGGTAATCCTCTTCTCAATAGAGAGATTCTGCGTTACATCAAAAGCCTACTGAACTCAAAAATCACTCAAACACAGTTTGAGGCAAAAAAAAACAATTACTATGGTTTCCCCCATGAAATACCATAAAAATCTATGGGTTTTCCCTAAATCCCATAAGATCCACGCAATCTGGGCGCCATGATAAATATAGAGTCATGGGAGGTGGTCCATGTTAAGACACAACAGCAACCCTCCAAGGTCTCGGTTGTACTGTCGAATGCCCCACTTGGGTCTCGCCATGATAAATATATGCATACTAGACGTATTTATCGTTTGCCCGGTTTGTGCAATGCCAAGATCGCTCATATTGCACTGACGCAGGCGGTTCCATAATGAATTAATACCGCCCCACGTTACTTGGGCCATGATAATGATAATGTACCGAGTCATGCTCCTATACGTATATGCATTATCAAAATTTATATTGTGCGTATCAGAGCTTAGCTAGACTAGGTGCGGTCCTCCCCTACTTCATGTTAATCGTTACTTTAATAGAGTCGTGTGCATAGATATAGACCGACTTTAGTTGTACCTATAGCTCAAATCACCGTACAGGACACCATTTTCCATGTACCCATGTGAGTAATCTCGATGGAAAATATGCTTCTGCCTCCAGCTAGCTTCAGGACTCGAGGGTGTACCGTCCTCCCACTAAGCAGTTGCATACTTTGGATTTGAGGCTAAAAGGTATCAACTCTACAATGATAAGGCACAACTCTATTCTAAAACTTTAATTCAGTAAATAAAATCATGGCTTTAACAAACAAAACAATCCCCATAACCATAAAACAAAGCAAACAAAAATTACTTTCCACAATCCACCAATATGAACATAATATAATCATAATAAATTCATATCATACCACAAACCTTTACCCTTATGTGAACTTCACAAAGATCTTCTAGTACGCTGATGCACGTACAGCTTCAGAAACAAACTGTACATTGATTCTACTGTCATACAATGTGACTTCTTTAATTTCAAAAAATTACTGGTTCATTACACCTTCTTAATTTGACAATTATGTGTACCGTGTGTGTTTTGATCTTTCTTTTCCCACCAAATGCTTCACATGCATTAGCCTATTCTGGGGTTGCACAGCAAACTACGTGCAACTCCATATTTATGTAAGCTACCCCTACTCCACTATTTATATAGTTCCACTGCATGCCGTTTTGTGATTTCATATAAAAACGTTATGTTATTGTTGTGTCGGATGGTACAATCAAACTACCTTGCGCGCGTAGCCTGTGGAATCCGGTAACCAACTTCTGAAAAAGTTGTCAGTGACAGTATAAATGCAACGTCTAACCATTCGTTAGATAGCTAAAATCATGAACCATCAGGATAATATATAATTATCAATGTGTTCTTAAACCACATGGCTTCATTACTCAACATAACAATATTTCACTTCAAGTCATTAACAGGGTCTAAAATCTGTTCCTTTCAAACTTGCTTCTACGGTCCGCCTTGACCGTCCAGACCCTCTACCCGAGCGGTCGGCATACAATAGGAGTGTGGAAGGGGGTTCCAACATTAACTCGACCCTCGCTTTACGTCTGAAGGCTTATTTCCAAAGCAGTATAAGATTTTACAAGACAGTACTGTGCTCCCAATGACACACATATCTCAATGGATTTTAACTGAATATTATGCACACAGGTAGTGAATGAGCTTTATATTTATTCCTACCCCGAGGATAAATAATAACTGGCACCAAACTAGGCCCATTTCAACATGAAGGTACGAGGTTCGTAAAACATTGGTTTCGTAGGCAACCGGTGTCTTAAATAAATTATGCGGTCAGTCCAAGCTGCCGACATTGAGGTTCGCTTCAACAAGCCGAATCACTCAACAATAAGTTATCGGGAAATCATAGTGTCGAGGTGTCCATCGTTTGCCTCGCACCTACATGGGATTTCAATCCGGAACATTTCATCCATCATCAGAGTTAGGGTCCAACACTAAACACTCTGGCACAAAGTATATCTCCGCTTATGCCCCCGGCATAGGAGATTTCATACGTAGAATAGACCACCTGGCTCCTTTACCTAATGTTACGACTTCGTCCTATAATATTAAGAGAAATCTATCAATTACTCTATAAGCTTCTCACATAAGCTGCAAATTCAATTCACTAAAAGCTCTTCCATTCCTGGAATAATTATATTCCCATTAATACAATATATTCTGATATCAAACTCTTTCTTTAATCCCGTAATGTAATCTTACTGTATAATCTTACTGCTTGGATCGATGTCTTGCAAATAGCGTAACTATTTCCTGTTTACAACAATTACCTGATGCGTTCATTAATACCTTTGATATTCATATTTGTTATTATCATTATTCTCACTGACATAAATTACCAAATCATTCCTTATTATTATTATTCTCACTGAAATAAATGACCAAATCCTTCCTTATTATTATTATTATATTTCTGACATAATTTACCAAAATCCGACACAACCAATCATCTCAAAACTCGAACAACTGTGCTCGTAACATTTACATAACTGATTGCCATCTTAATTAATAGTGGTAATGATTACTCCACTTATTGATGCACATTAACATCTCAACTCTATAAAAATCAATACAATAATGATTAAACCTGGAGGGTCTACCTCCTAATCTGATTCTTACTGGCATCTTTACTGAAATCACATAACATGCAGTGGCCCATATTCTCTAATTAACCATAATTTGTGGGGTACTCACATATCTCTAGGCTCTTCATGGTGGCTTCAACCAATCATATCCTTCCAAGTCGCCCGCCATATGCAGGTTTAACGCGACATTTTTTATCTTGAATACACACATTTTATGACACATATTTTTCGTTAACCATACGGCACTTTGCATTTCTATAATGAAGCTATTGCTTCCAAACATGTGACACTTTATAACACTTATTAAACCACTACTTCAAAAGATATTTTACATATGCTTTATACGTAACACACGTCACTTTGTACACTTTTCATTGCTTGAAATTCCCTAGCAAAGATATCAAAATTGCAGGTGTCGACGGCATCTCCCGTGCTCCTACCAACTCCTGATTGAAAGTCTGGTTTACCTGCCCTCGGAATTCACCAACAGTTTTTATACATACTCCTACGGTAAGCTTCCTGCGTTGCATAAATATGCTAACTTCCGTCCTGAGCGTTATTATTTGGTATTCTTAAAACATTACCAAATGCTTCGTAAAGTTTCTCCCAGCGCATTCCAGCGTAATTAGACATGAATGATCGGTCGATATTTGATACATTGCGCTTAACACTGTCCATAACTTTACACAAATTTATTATTATTATTTACAATAGTTCTGCCACTCATCTTACGCGGTGCTTCCTAAGTGAACACGCCATTGCTCGTACTGCTGAGTATACCTGCAGCGCGATTATTATTAATAAAAGCTTATTAAATGCTTCACTCAAATGTAGAACTCTTTGTGCGGGCGTCCTTTCATGAGCCGGACCAACATATGTTCCGCCATGACGACTGTCTGCGACTCTCTTGACAAACTGTGACGAACTGGGGTGAGACTGGCTCCAACCGTCTGCAACTAGTGTAAGACTGACTGAGGTAAGACTGAATGCTCTGCTAAGGGTCGGCCTCCTTATATTAGTTTCACACAAAAAATAGAGCGAAATCTTCCCGCGTGATCTCGGCTCCTCTCCCAGCATGATTCTGGTCTCGAAACCATGTTCATTGGGTTCCTTTTCTTTCACTGATCCCAGAGCTATCTGCGTGCTAAAGAATCGCTCGGCCAATTAATTAATATTAATTCCTTTCTCTATAGCGTGGGGACGCTACCTCACTGGGATTCCCTGGCAACCTCCTCAAATCCAGCCGCGAACAATGATAGTCCTACGGTCCTTCCGCACTTCCTTAAATATGCGTCAATTTCGCAGATTAAAGGCTCTAAAATTAGCCTCCAGTCTAAAGATTCACCTGTGGGCAAGTCTCATGTCATTTCGTTACTCCAATCACGAGTAATCAATGATTTTCCTTGTGATCTCTCCCCACCATTCTCAAATCCATTCTCCGTCGGGGAAGAACTGGGTCATTATTCAGGCCCTCACCCTCTTCCAGACGACAGAATGAGGTCAGAAAGATTGACTTGGCTCCACTGAACACCTCCCACAATTCTGGGCCTATTTGTAAAATGTCAACTCTGCACTTGCAGTGCTCCAAGCCCCATATAGCCTACACCAAGTAGTCTAATAGTACTGTATTCTGCTCCATTTCCCTGCATTATTTTAATAAATAATGTCACTGCAACTGAAATCACACCAGTGATTTAATATACACTTCTCTCTAGGGGTTTTTACAATGAAACTCCCTCCACAGACTTCGGGTTCGTTCCCTGGTGGAACCTTTATTCTGAGATCACAGTCTCTGAGAACCACGTTCGATTCCAGTCAGCATATCCTCCTCGGGTTCAATACTTTGACAGAGTCCAGGAAATGGTGTTAACTGACTGTCGCGTCTGATGTCTCATCCACGTTGGATGTTGGACGTGTTGAAACCAACCACATGATTCACGAATGTTTGGGATATCGGGAGGTGTCGGCAAGATGGCTGCCAATACAGCTCACCCCCGATCACAAGACTGATATAATGTCGATAAGCCTCAAAAAATTGTGGCGGTACGAGGACTTGTCGAAAGGGGGCTAATTGGATAATTGTATTTCTTTTGCATGTGTGAGTAGATAAGCTTCACTCCACGACTAATTTAATTGCACACATAACGAGTCAACCAACTGAAAGGCAATCCTTCGATTAGATTACGAAGACAAAATTGAAAAATGGCTCGTAAATGTTCTAAAGTCGCGTAGTGTCAGAAAACGCTTATTTTTAAAATAAGTTAGACCACTTTCTGGTGTAGTGGCTAGCATTCACTCCTCTCACCCCGGAGGTCCAGATTCAATTCGCTGCTCTGCCAGGAAACTTAATTCTGGTCTGAGGGCTGGAATGGGGTGCACTCACCCCCGTGAGGCAAAATTGAGAACAGGAGGGTTCAATTCCCACCTCAGCCATTCTCGACGTGGCTTTCTGTGGTATCCCCCTTCTACTCCAGGCAAATCCTGAGATGGTTCCTAACGAAATTCTGCCTCCTTCCCAATCATCAATTGAGTTTCAAATACACAAACACTACTATAAACAGCACAATAACACAGGTTATCGGACTAATTTTATGTATGTATATATATACATACAAATATACGGGGATAAAGGTTCATGGTATTCAAGCCTCTAAATGAAACAACAATATTTCTATGGTTTCATTCTTATAGTGTGTCGCCTCCGTAGCGTAGCGGTCAGCATGGTTAGCTGCCGCCCCGGAGGTCCTGGGTTCGATTCCCGGCTCTACCACGAAATTTGAAAAGTGGTATGAGCACTGGAACGGGGTCTACTCAGCCTCGGGTAGTCCAAATGAGTAGAGGGCGTTCGATTCCCACCTCAGCCATCCTCGAAGTGGTTTTCCGTGGTTTCCCATTTCGTCTTCGGGAAAATGCCGGGATGGTACCTTCTGTAAGGCCACGGCCGCCTCCTTACCTCTTCCTAGCCTATCCATCCCAGTCTTCCATCCCTTCCCATCCCTCATGAGGCCCCTGTTCGCTTTGCAGGTGAGGCCGCCTGGGCGAAGTGCTGATCATACCTCCCCAGTTGTATCCATCCTGTCCAGATGTTCCAAGCTCCAGGACACTGCCCATAGAGGCGGTAGTGGTGAGTTCCCTCGCTGCGTCCGTGGGAACCACCAACCTAGAGGGTAAATTGACTAAATAAAATAAAAAAATAAAACTCTTGTAGTTCAGGAAAAAGCCGGCACGATACCTTATTTAGGGCCGCGGCTGCCATTCCGAATCCTAGCCTAATTTGCAAGTACACACGCGTTAAGAATAGCGTCCTTGGCTTAAGCTGCAGCGTGCCGGCCTCTCACCGCAGTATTCTTGGTTCAAATCCCGGTCACTCCATGTGAGATTTGAGCTGTACAAAATGGAGGCAGGCAGGTGTCACTCCGGGTACTCCAATTTTCCCTCTCACAATTTCATTCCAGCAACACTCTCCACTGTAATTTTATTGCATCTGTCATTCATTAAATCATTGCCCTAGGGGAGTGCGACAGCCTTCGGCAGCCGGCACAGATCATAGCCTCGCCACTCACTAGATGGGGGCTTCATTCATTCATTCCATTCCCTGACGCGGTTGGTCGACTGGAAGCAGGCTGTGGATTTTCATTTTTTTTCACACGCTTGTAAAAACACCACAAATACACTGGCTATAACACGGACTTAATGCACACACACGCAAGTAAACGGAGATGATGATCAAGTCCAAAAAAGAAACAACAAAATTAATGTCAGTAGCCTAATCATGGTGTTTCATAGATTATTTTCCCAATAAACTCTTCGTAGATAAGTTTGAGTTCGTTTTATTTTCTTAAAAAAATCAATATGGTAAACTACAGAATTGCAAATGTTTTTAACTACAGTAAATATACGTTCCAAATATTTGAAAGTCTCTTGCCAGTTTCTTGCCTCAACATGAAGTGTGATTCTGACACGATGCTGGACTTCCGCCAAAGCAAATATCCCCCATCCTCAGCTTCACATAGCAACCAGCTTGTGCAATCTGAAGCCAATCCGCAGCACATTTAACCAAGTATTATAGATTTTTGGCCTCAATGCACTGCAGTTAAACTTGCCACATGTCATGTTTTTCAAGAACAGTTAATAATAAAAGAAAGGAGGCCATTTGCCTCAACATTTTTCTGGTGATCTGAATACCATGATCAGTTTTCATCAGTGATGCCTTGGGAAGTCTATACATTATGGTAAGTAGGTACTAGAGGTATTCTTATTAAGCAGAAACATTTGCTTGTGTGATGTAACATTGATATTGGCAATAGAAGTACCTAAGCAACTATCCCAGCATTTGCCTGGAGGAAGTGTGTGAATCTAGGGGGAAAGCTAGCGCCGGGATTTGAGCTTACGATCTCCTATCTTACTGCAGCTGCCCTCATGGTCGTGGTGCACGATGTAACGAGCACGGCTACGCCGCGGCTTGTACTTCAGTGTGTGGGAAATCTGTCTGATAACCTGCGTCATTGTAATGTCTGTAGTTGAGTACACTGTGTATTTGTAATTGAACCGCCTCGTTTCGTAGTGGATAGCACTCTTGGCTGTCACTGCGGAGGCCTGGGTTTGATTCCCGGCTCTGCCAAGAAATTTAATTCTGGTTTGAGGGCTGGAACGGGATACACTCAGCCTCGTGAGGCAAAACTGAGAAGTGGTGCGTTCGATTCCCACCTAAGCCATCCTGGAAGTGGTTTTCCTTGGTTTCCCCACTTCTACTCCCGGCGAATGCCGGGATCGTTCCTAATTTATGGCAACGGGCAACTCATTCCCAATCCTCATCTGAATTACAAATAAACACACTAATGCAGCCAGCTCAATAACACAGACTATCAGATGAATTCCACACACACCCAAGTACATGGGGCTACATGACCACGATGTCGCAAAGCCTCTAAATGACTCATCAACAACAAACTATTTGTAATTGAGGGTAGGATTGAGAAGATGATGGCTCTGGCCTTTAGTTTGGAACTACTTTTGTTGTGTAGAAGTGGGAAACCGCGGAAGAGTATTCTATGATGACTCTAGTGGGAATCAAACCCACTTCTCTCAGTTCTGCCTCACTAGGCTGAGTGTACCTAGCTCCAGCCGTCAGATCAAAAATTAAATTTCTTGGCAGAACTGAGAATGGATCCCAGATTTTGGGATGACAGCCAAGAATGCTGGCCACCGCTCGTGGAGGTGGTTAAAAGAGTAATAGTTGTTATTGAACTCCTTGGAGTGTCCAACAGAGCGAATGGATATAATGCAATATTGTTGAATATAAACGGGGTCATTTGTGGGAATGTCTCAGAGTTTGAATTTCAGCGAGGATAAGAACAGAATCTCTGTTGGGGGAAGGGGGGACATGCGTAATGAACTACAGTGCCATAAAGCAGTTGTGATGAAATACATTGGTAATTTCCTCGTATTACTAATTCTATATTTGTTTCCTTTCATGCTGAGTCGTTTCTAAGCAGCTATAACAGTTCAACTCAGGTAAATTCGCTTGGGCACTAGCTATAATTTATTGAAGAAGGCTAAGCTATGATGCTGTATAGCTGATTGTTTTAGGTTATTTGAGTGGTTAATTATGTCAACTTTTACTTGAATCTTTCATGAAATAAGGCATACAGTAATAATTTTCAATTTTTCGTGGTCACCACCTGAAGTTTTTGAAAACATCATGGAGCGCTTAAAGAGGACTCATTGGTTTATGCGAGGTGGGGAAGAGATTGGTCGTCAGACCGTCCTTTACAATTGGCATTCATTATCACAGGTTAGGTCATTGCCAGCTCATGACACAAACTAATTAAACAAAGTAAGGTTTTATGGAGCAACAACAGATGTCGCGGACAAAACTTATACGTAGCGTTTAGTAACATAGTTCACAGAACAACAAGTAGAAATCACCACTTGTGGTGGGATTTGAAGCCAATGGATCTCGTAGCAGTCAGTTTGAGGTGAGCAGTGAACGAGAGTGGACGCTGCATAGGAGTAAAGTTTCAAATACCAGCTAAGTTTGCATACCCTTATTCCATTCTAGTGCAGTGTATCATTTGTGTATTCGCCACATTGAGATTATAACCACAATACAATAGAACACCAGGTTAAATAAGAACGTTTGATTTAGTACATAAATAACAAAATGGTGTAGACAGCATAATTCCGGAAGTTAGTCACAATAATAATTCAATAGATCACAGGCTAACATCCTTAAACTACATTAATAATAACGCAAATAACTATAGAAGTGGGCAATACTGTCTGTAAATAAGTTTGATGCGTTACACATGTTTTTATGAACATATGACATCTAAACATCGTATTTGCGCATAAGTGTAATTCATAAACATCGTACATTAACTAAGCCTAAGTAAACAAGATCTGATGATGATCGCTTGACAACCGAAACATGTCATTCAATTGACTATCCCCACTTTTGTTTATAAAAGTGTGTTATTTTTTAATAACTACCTTAGTTCTTTTAGATTAGGGCATGTAAATAGACCTACGTGGTTTTTTGTCGACTAAAGTTAATGTAATTGGGCAAAATTTGTAGAAAGAGTTCTTTAATTAAAACTATTTATAACACACCAATATATTTAGCCTTTTAAGCAGGTTAATCATACAGTGAGCTGGCTGCGTGGCGCAGCTGTAACGTTCTTGCCGGCTGTGTCCGAGGTTGTAAGATCGAATCTTGGCGCAGTCAGTTGGCATTTGAGGGTTCACAAATGCGAGGGAAACTTGGTAGTAGCTTAACTGGCACGTTAAGGATCCCCTTCGGGGTAGAATTCCGGCACCCCGTATTCTCTAAAAGCCGCCGTAGTTAATAGGGACGTAAAACGAATAACATTTTTATTTATTATTCATCATACAGTATCAAGTTTCAATACAGGCGAATAACTAAGACGCTAGAAAGTACAACTCAGTTTCGGAAATCCAGAAGGCCACCATGTTGGTCTAATGCTTGTTATGATTTTGGAAAGCGCATCTGTGAACTTGCGTTTTACATTATTCCACTTGCTTTAATTTCCATGCTGACTTCTTTAATTGTCCCCACAATATTCATTAGTTGGGAAATATATCGTAATGCCATCCTGGTAGAATGCAAATTATTAAAAAAGGATGGCCAGCTGGCGCCTCCGTGGAAATTCGTTACATTAAGACAATACCAGTTCTAAATCAGGTGATTTGTCCAGTCATATAATTATTTTCTCAACATTTGCAGAATTATTTCCTGTATGCTAAAGAGTTACAGGCTTTTAATGCCCAAAAAGAACTTGTCACGTGAAAGTTTGAGCTGAAAATTTGAATTTCATATTAAAGCAGGTTTCTTTTTGTAAATTGTGTCTTTAGATCTGGAGAAGTGAACAAGAACTCACTGAAAATATTCGGTTTTTATGAATTGATATTGTATTATTGTAATTTTAGTCGGTACCAGCAGTTACGTAACATTATTTTCTTCATCAGCGAGAAGAAATAATCAGGATTCATCATTAACTGCCTGATATATGACTGACTGTTATTATTGGTAACGGTGAGACTTCATGTTGGCTAGAAGATGGCCATGGCTACCTATAACCAGGCCTTGCCCATAGCAGAGCGGCAACGCCGCACTCAGGTATATGTGTGGCGAGCAGTAAGCCTGGTAATGAATGGTGCTGAACGTGCGAGTCCACATTAAATTGTATAGGATATATTCTTTTATCACTCGCAGTTTTTTCAATAGTGTTTAAGATAGAGCTGAGAGCGAAGGCTAATCATCTGGGGAATGTAAGTACAGCTCCTAACACTACGTCGTTATTCTATAATATTAAATGATAATAAGCTCTCGAATTCTATCACACGTGGCTGCTCTTCTGCATTGTTCTAAAGCTTCATGCGTTATGATTTTTAAGTTTCACACACTTGTTAAAATTTAAATGTGTTGTCTATTGTAACCTAACCCTGGAACAACATTCGTACGTTGACACTAGCGGAGTCTGACAATTCTCGTCAATATTCATTAATTTCGATCGACCATGACCTACGATAGTTACTTTTCTCATGACTTCGTTGGCATTTAAGCAGTGTAAGTAAAACAGATACATATAAATCCATCATATGGGCGTACTAATTAGTTACTACATACTGTATATACCGATTTATTGCATGAGGAAGTTACCTTCGTCTATTTCTGTTTCGTATGATGTCAGAATAAGAATGCCTGCTGGAAATGACAGATATGAATGACGCAGAAGCAGCCTACCGAGCTACCTACTGTAATTAGCAGAGGCAAGAGATGTCTCAGAAGTCTAATGGTGCTTTATCATCATTATTATTATTATTATTATTATTATTTCTAACCCATATTATTGCCGTTTCTACGGGTTTTTATGGCCGGGTGCCCTTCCTGACGCCGGCCTCACCAGAATAGTAAATGAGAGATACGATGATTGAAACTGAGCAAATTATTTGATGGAAGCGTCAGTGGCCAGCATTTGCCTGGAGCTAAAAATTAGAAACCACGGAAAACCATTTCAAGAACGGTTGACGATGGGGTTCGAACCCACTGGTCTTCCGAGTCCAGAGATAGTCTGGTCCCAGGGCCTTGCGCCTCAACGTGAGTAGCTACCCCGGACCATATTATTATTATTATCATCATTAATAGTAATACAGATAATCTGCACTGGATTTTCTGTCAGATTCGTGAGACATATCACATTAATGTCATATCAATAGTATTTAATAAATAAATGAAAGTATTATTATTATTATTATTATTATTATTATTATAGACAGACACATTGAATAGGCCTACTTCAAGTGAAAGTAGGAAACGAAAATTGTTTAACACTTGTATGAACTACTTATTTGATTCTTGTCATGTTTTAGTATAGCCTAAGTTACATTTATGTGAAATAATTTTATCAGTTTTATCGTTTCAATGACTAATAATTATTAAATAACTTACATCAGAATCTCCTTTTGTCATCTACTGTATACGCACCTTCCCCCGTCCATATATATTAGTGAACTTCTTTCCAATAACTAGATCTCAAATTAATAGAATCCTAGCATTACCCGTCGCGGCTTCGCCCGTGAATATTCTAGTTGTAAAGAGTACACTTAGCAAAATCTCATAGGTATATCAGAGCGAAGTTAGTTTTCTGGGAATATCACAGACACTGTTAATTTAAGGGCCTTTAAATGTGGTTTTTGGAGACCCTTTATAGTCGGGTGAAAAAGACATTTCGTACCACACTCACACGTGAAAATTGCGTGAAAAAATTCTAGAGTGCCCCTTGACCCCCTTAAGCACAATATACTGTATGTATTGCTGAATTTTACAGCTTAATTTGGTTCAGTGATAGCCTTATAACCGTCTGGAAATTTTCACAGTAATGTAATAATTGGAATTGCATTGCGTCTTACAGAAATAGATGGTCCTGTGAGTTTCTGTTACCATGGTTAGCGTGTTGCACTCTTTCATTATTTCATTGTATATACATGTTTTAAGGTATTTGTTTAATTGTGAGGCATTTAAAGAGTAAGTGAGTGCGTTTCGCTTATGCATTGGGTTATGCTGAACCTGTAGGTACCCCATATGTGTAGGTTGGTGTTAATGGGACCTAATTTTCGGTACAAAACTGGAATGGGACCTTAGCAGAATAATATAGGGAGGGATTAAGAGACAGAAATGTTTTCGCTGCCTTAGGCACATGGCCGGACCCGGACGTATGACGCTAGCGAAGCGCTGTTGCAATTCGGTGCGGTAAAAGGCCTGGTTAAAGGTAGCTATGAGATGGCCCAGTAACGTAACACAGGTGAAAATCCGTGTAATTAACGAACATTTTTGTCTCTACAGGTTGCACGTATGACCAATAGATGTCAGCACTCAAGGTCAGGGCAGTGCAGGGCTCTCAGTTAAATGAAGCCGCTGGTGGCCGTCCGTGGCACACCTGGCTTAATAAGAGAAGTGTATTAGTGCAATAAGGAACCAGGAGTTTTATCGTGGAGATTGGGACCGGAGAGTACAATCGAGAGAGAAACTTCCTTCAGTGAACTGAGAATTTACAATATCTAGTCCAGTGCCTATCCAGATTTTATCACTTTAAATTATCTTGTCGACTTCGTCGTTACGCTGGGGTCGGGCGTTACGTTACGGTGACGGGACGAAATGTACCGAGAATGCACTGAGGTGTGTGCCGTCATAGTACTGCTTGAGCTTCCTCCTTTCTCCGCGCGCACCGGTGAGCGTGACGTCATCCAGCCAGCTACCTCCTTTGACGTTGGTTTGCACTTGCTAACGGTCTTTGAGTTCACGCAGCATTTGTAGCATTTAAAATGAAATAAAGTCTAGTCTTTCAGACTATCAGACTTTTTTTTAAAATCGATTTTACCCTCCAGGGTGGTGGCTCCCACGGACTCAGCGAGGGAACTCACCCCTACCGCCATTTTCAGGCAGTGTCCTAGAGCTGGGAACATCTGGTCGGAGTGGATACAACTGGTGAGGTGTGATTAGCACCTCGCCCAGTCGGCCTCACCTGCAAGGCAAACAGGGGCCTCATGAGGGAAGGGATTGGAAGGTTAGGATGGATAGGCAAGGAAGAGGGAAGGAGGCGACCGTGGCCTTACAGTAGGAACCATCCCGGCATTTGCCCGAAGACGAAGTGGGAAACCACGGAAAACCACTTCGAGGAGGGCTGAGGTGGAAATCGAACCCCCTCTACTCAGTTGGACCACCCGAGGCTCAGTAGACCCCGTTCCAGTACTCATACCGCTTCTCAAATTTCGTGGCAGAGCCGGGAATCAAACCCAGGTCCTCCGGGGCGGCAGCTAACCATGCTGCCCGCTACGCTACGGAGGTGGCCCTATCCAGATTGAAAATCCACAGCCAGCTTCTAGTCGACCGACCGGGTCAGGAAATGGAATGAATGAAGCCCCCACCTGGCGGCGAGGATATAAACTGTGCCGGCTGCAGAAGACTGTCGCACTCCCCTGGGGCAATGTTTAAATGAATGACAGATGAAATGAAATGACAGGGGAGAGTGTTGCTGGAATGAAATTTTTGTGACAGGGAAAATCGGAGTACCCGGAGAAAAACCTGTCTGCCTCCGCTTTGTCCAGCACAAACCTCACATGGAGTGAACGGGCTTTGAACCACGGAACCAGCGGTGAGCGGCCGGCGTGCTGCCGCCTAAGCACGGAGCCACCCCTATCCAGATTAATGGTGTAAAATGCAAGTTCATCAAAGCCAGGAACACTCACAGTTCGAGACACGATTTTATGGTGAATAAAAAAACACAATAGCGGTGTAAAAACTAAGGGCAAAGCGGGATAAAAGCGGTGAATAAATGCCATTGCTTACGGTGTAGAAAAACGGTTTACTAGACTAAATACATACTTTTGCCTTATGTTGCAATGAAGGAAACAACAAACACACTAAATATGGCTTGGTTTACAGTATTCATTTGCTGTTGAAGTAGTAACTCAGTAATGTTTCTAAGTTATCATTTGACAGGTTGGTACGCTTGTCAGACAAAATATCATTGTAGGCAGAAAGGGCCCTTTCACTGTCAACATTTGAAATGTAAATGTACAGAGATTGAAGACATTTCACAGCTATAGGATATTCCTCTAACCTTCCCTTCAATACATCTTCAACTACATTACCGTCACTGCATGAAAAAGATTTACAGGTGATTTGCAGTTGAATGTAGAACTTCAAAAAGTCATGAGAATTCACTCCAGCAAAAAGGGGGATTTTCTCTATCTTGTTGAAGAGAGATGACCCTGTGTTCACAGTTCTTAGCAGGGACAGATGAAACAGTGAGGAGAGTGAATTAAAAATCTCATGAGCAGAGTCTTTTGCCAGCATATCTGAGAGTTTTGTGTGACATGCATTGGCAAGGGCTACGAACCTTTTTTCAGCACTTTTCTTTCTATCGCTTGATAGTTCATTCTTTGCCTTCAATGTGTCTGATTTCATCACTAGTTTTTCGATAACCGTGTACTCAGAAATGAGTTCATTTACCATTGGAACAACTTTATGAGCAAAAGCATAATTAGAACCCTCGAAGCAATTTATCTTTTCAGAAGTTGAGGCACAGTGTTCTTTCACAAAAATTGCCTCACACAAAATTGATTTTACTTCACTTTCACTTAATTTTTGAAAGTATTTAACACTTTCAGCATCACTCTCCACTGTTTTAAAATACTGAACCAAGTCCATGACATAGTCTGCCAAGTAGGAAACTGATGTGAACCACGTATTCCACCTTGTGATAACTGGTGAGGGAAATAGCTTTATATCCTTTTCTCCTGCACCATACTTCTGCTGCAAGAACCTAATATACCTATGCTTCCGTTTTCTTGTATTAAGAAAAGCTTGCTTTGTTTTGGTAACACACTCATTCACACGATGAAGTTTTTCGGCCAGATTCCTGCTACTAAATCAAGCTTGTGTGCCCAACACTCAATGTGAAGAAGGTTGTCCGATATCAAACCTTGTAAAGTTTGCACACACTTTTTGATATATCGTGCACCATCTGTTGAAATACCTATGATATTTTTGTATTCAAGTTTGACTCTTAATAACCCCCACTATGGCTTGAGAACATTCCTGCGAGTTAACATTCTGAAGCATTAGGACACCACCTACTAGCACTTTAGGAGTCTCGCTACTACCCTTGGGAAGAGTTCTAAATAGCACAATGAACACGGGTCGACCCATCCTATCTGTGGTTTCATCACAGTGTAGAATAACATGCTGATTCTTTAATTTCTCACTACTTGATTCTTCTTTTTCTTGATGTAATAAGGGCAAATATTTCTTTCGTAACCAGTCAGCTGTGGGGAAAATTTCCACTTCCTAAAATAGTGTAATAAAAAAATCTATAAGCAAGCAAATCATTTTAATTTAAAATATCAATAAATCAGACTTATTTGTTGTTTATGATATGAACTTAAAAGTATTTAAAAGTAAACTAAGTCATTACTACACTTTCTAGTATCCCTCATCACGTTTCCATGGTGGCTGCAAAACTTTCAGCTGTAAATGTCACGGCGGGTTGGTGGATTCTCGGCAATCGTAACCTTCCCTCCCTGATAAAATTCGTTACATAAAACTACGTCTTTCCACCTATTATTATTTTTATCGCTACGAAAAATGGGGCTGCGGGATACTGGTAAGTGTAGCGGCATCCAAAAAAAAAATTAACTCGCCTGGTATATGTTTGTTCATCCAATCCTTCGTTGTTGGATGATCTAGCTTTTCTAAAGGAATGTTGGCACTCATAAAGGCCTCCACTGTTGACATTACAAATTCGTCGGAGTCATTTCTCACTTTTTTTTTTGGCATTCCCGACCGCCTCTTGAACTGATATCTGTCTTTTGTTACATCCTTCAGACAAAATCCTTTTCTTCTTTTTGTGATTTTCACTTAAGTTGTGTTTCACACATGAATCGCGACGCTTCCAATCTAGTCTAATGTTGCAGAATTTGCACATAACTATCTTCTGCCGAGCATCGAAAACATGATAGCCTTCGTCTTTAAACTCGACAGCCCTATCAAAACACGTCGTTATTTTCGGCATTGAGAATTCACATTAGAAATAGAAATTTCAACTACACATCACAGCGCACCCACGTGGTCAGCAATGCGCGGCCCAACTCTCTCACTTGTCTCCCAGTACGACAGGATAGCCAATATTGAAACTGTGTAGTAATTTCCTGCTACGTGATGTTAGGATATGCTTAGGCTTTAAACACTTTAAAATACATTTGAATTGGGTTCTACCAGCAATGCTAACGAGGTGAAAACCACTGAAGGCTCGCGATATCGCACCAAATCGTGTAGAGACGTAATAAACAAGCCGATTTCGTGATATGTCGCAAATACGGACGTACATCGCAAATAAGGAGGAATTTCGCGTTTACTTGTGAGGACAAATTCAGTGCTTTATGATCAAACAATATTAAACACACATTTAAAACACCTTTGATGCACATATAAACACATTTCGCATTTTCGCGATACACCATAAAATAGTGTCTCTACTCACAGTACATCGGAACGGTAAATCAAGCAGTGGAGGACGGTGATAATGCTGCAGCGTTGTACATATACGTATTTTTCTCTGCGAGAAAAGGAGGCTTTTAAAACTAAATATTACGCATAATACCGTATATATTTCGCCTTATGTACAGTACATCAGAATTGAAATGTAGTGGTTTACTTTGAGGAACTTGGACATCGTGGTCATTTAATTGGACGAGTGTTGAATTTGTCTGATGACCTGTGTGAGTGAGGTGTCTGTAGTAGTGTGCATATTTGTAATTCAGGTGAGGATTGGGAGGGAAGCAGCCGTGGCTTCAAGTTAGGAGCCGTCTGAGCATTTGCCTGGAGTAGAAGTAGGTAACCGCGGCAAAGTTAAGGGCCGACCACAGCGAACAAATTATGGTAAATATTCTTTTGTAAACCGTGCCATTGATAACTGGAACTCTCTACCTGCCGCAGTCTTAGAGCCTCTCCCCAAACATATACTGTAAGTGTGTTTAAGAAAATACTGACTATTTGTGTAAATACTCCAGTTTAATTGTTATTGAATTGTTATGTATAATTATTTATTTGTTATGTATATCCAATTTGCCACCGGGGGACACACCCCCAATTGCAAATAAATGAATAAATGAATGAAAACCACTTCCACTTCTCAGTTTTGCCCTTTAAGCCTTCAAACCAGAATTATATTTCTTGGTGAAGTCGGGAATGGAACCTAGACCTCTGGGGTGACAGACAACAATGCTAGCCGCTACAGTCTCATCGGAATTTAGTCTTGTCCTTCAATAAGTCAAGAAATCCAGTTCTACATGAGAAAAGGAAGTTGTTTCAGATTTCTACAATGACTAGTATGGTGCAGATGTTAGATCCGAGAACTCCTATCCCAGCAGTTAACTTCACTGGTCGCATTTTTCGATGCTTGTTAATTACGCTTGTAACTTAGGATTGTTTTCCCTTAAAGTGTGATCAGGTCGTTACGCCCAGCAGTCAAGTCGCCAATATGGGTCACTTTGACGTGAAGATTAGTACCCCTGTTCTGTTTATATCCATCTTTCATATCATGTAGTTTGTTTCCATATATATTTCCCATTTTTCTTGAGTCGTACCCCCAAAAGATTTTCTCCAAACACCATTTACAAAAATCAATACGTAGCCTGTAACAAATACCAAACGATCGGCGATTGGTCGAAGAGCTTTGCTAGTATCCACCAAACAAACGAAGAAGAGGAATGAAGGGGAAGAAGAGCTCCACTGGTCATTGCATGGCGGATGTAAAATGGCTCGAAGTGGCGTGACAGTGAGAATACACGAACTGCTCCGAGGACTGCCGAGCCAATCCTCCACTGCCGTGCAATGTAAATAGACTGAGCGATACGTCTTGTTATTTCTCACGCTGCAGTTTAATACAAGTTGTTTTCTTTTACCGAACTTAAGATTTATTTATTTCCTGTGTGTTCGAGTCATCAGCCTTTCGACTGGTTTGATGTAGCACTCCAAGGCTCCCTGTCCTGAGCTAATTGTTTCATCTCTACATAGCTAGTACACATTACATCCAAGGCAATCTGTTTAATATATTCTAACCTTGTTCTGCCTCTACAGTTCTTGTCCTCGACCTTCCTTCCATACCGGTAACTAAGTTTGCTATTCCTACGTGTCTTAGCCTACTATGTGTCCTACCAACCTATCTCTTCTCTTCATTAACAGTCACCATAAGCATCTCTCCTCTCCCACTCGTCTTCATACCTCTTCATTCGTTATTCTATCTACCCATCTGATCTTCATCACTTTCCTGTAACACCACATTTCAAACTCTTCTATTTCCCTCTTTTCTGCTGCGCCAACAATCAATGTTTCGACTGGCTGTGTGGCTCAGTGGTAAATTTCCTGCCTGGTGTGTCCAAGGTTGCAGGATTGAATCCCGGCACAGTAAGTTGGCATTTTAGGAAGCGTCAATACAAGGGAGCCATGTCAGTAGATTTACTGGCACATTTAAGATCCCCTTCGGGGCAAAATTCTTGCATCCTGGTGTCAGTAAAAGACAGATTAATTAAAAGGGACGTAAAACAAAATAAATAACATTATTATTAGTCCAAGTTTCACTTCCATAGAGTGCCATGCTCCAGACAAAGGCTTTTCTAATGTAAATATAATTCATTATGGTAAGTGACAAGCCCGTGGTGTTGGGGTAGCACGCCTGCCTCTCACCCGGAGGCTCCAGTTTCGATTTCCGGCTCCGTCAGGGATTTTAGAAACTGACATGAGGGCTGGAACGGGGTGCACTCAGAATCGTGAGGACAATTGAGTAGCTGTCTGACAGTGAGGCAGCGTCCCGATCACGAAAGCCAAGATTAACGGCCGAGGGGATCCGATGCGCTGATCACGCGTCACCCCTATATCTGCAGGCCAAATGGCTGGGCAGCGGTCGCTTGGTAGGCCTATGCCCTTCATGGGCTGTAGTGCAAGTATTTACGAATGACAATAAAACTTCGAATCCATTTAGAATAAATTCACCTAATAATGAACACAGTTTTACATTTCAGGAAAATAATGATGATAATGATAATAATAATAATAAATCTCGGGCAACCCATTGTGATGTTCACGACCAATCCAAATACGTCCTCCCTTCTTCGCTCTGGAAGGTAGTGCAACACCCAGGTCAAAAAGCCACCAGCAACCACAGAAATCGAGGAGAATGTGAGCTATTTGTCGTATTTAGGAAACAGTGTTATATCAATGAACAAATAATTTGGAACGCCAAGTCAGAAGTACATCAATAGCCTACTCTATTTAAGAACGCAGCATCATCTTCCAGGCATTGGAGGGCAGTCAAATCCCTGGGTGTTGGTTCCGAAAACTCACGTACCAGAGTGTTGAAATGCTATGCCATCTCTGAGAACTTGATGAATATTTCATCAAAGGCTGATGATATTCATCTCACTGACAACACTGCAAATTACGAGTTGTCTCTTCCAGCTGGGTATCTGTTAAAAATGTAAACCCTAATGGCTCAACAGCTCAGTTATTCTTACTTGTTCGTTCCAGATTTCTCAATGCTGTTGAAGTGAACTTTATTTGCTGTCACGGTGCCTCTCCACAATTGACGGTGATTATTCGTAAATTGCCAGTAACAAAAAGGATAATAATTATTAAATAAAAATATGTTTGAACCAAATTCCTCAACATATCTTTCACATGCATGGTTTAGAATAGAGGACGTTCACGACAAACTTAGTAAGCATATTCCACACCCCGTGTACTAGGGTGTATGTGTGTGGATTATGTCTGATAACCTGTGTCCTTGTGATAATTGTAGTAGTGTGTGTATTTACAATTGAGGCTAGGATCGAAAGGAGGCAGCCGTGGTCTTAAGATAGGAACCATTTAGACATTTGCCTGAAGCAAAAGTAACATTCTATGATGGCCGAAATGGGACTCGAACTCATCTCTTCTGAATACTTTCTCACGAGGCTGAATATACCCCGTTTCAGCCCTCAGACCAGAATTAAATGTCTTGACAGAGCTGGGAATTGAACTCAAGTCTCATGGGTGACGGTCAAGAAAGCTAGCCACTACACCATGAGGTGGATTCATGCGTTATTAACCTCAACCGGAGCATGGGCATGTCATTGTAACCCGTTTTGTTCTGGCAATTATCATTTCCATTCCAGAACATTGCACGGTCAAGAGCAGTTCACGCTGCCTTAGAATTTGATGACCGTGAAACATACACACATTTCGCCAGGTTTTGTGCTGGTCTTTAGTTGGAAGAAACTAAACCCGCTGGAGATACATTTGCAGTAAGAACAAATAGTTTTGTGAAGAACTATACAGCCTATTTGCATATATCCTACTTATGTTAATTGCCTCTATCAACATACAAAATGTCAGTATGATTGCTATAATACATTCGAAGATATTGATAACCGTCTAAATATTTCGGTTGGTCACCATGATGGATTTTTATATAGAGTTATATACTATTAGATGACGATTTTTGCGTGGGTTCATTATTCAAACGTTCACTTCGATCGCATGATTAATACATAAGATATAAAAACTTAATTTTGAAGTTGCGCACAGCCACCATCTTGAGGTTTGTGAACAATTAAACTAAATTAGATGCCAGTGCAGTACAATGCGTATAAACATTTACTGTGCCATATTTCACTGCGCTCAGATGGTTAAATTGCGTGAAAAGTCCATTTAAATGTTTAACTTTGCTTGGTCGCCATGTTCGTTTTGTACGTAAAATTTTGTGTAAAGTCACAACGGTGTATTTGTAGTAGTGTTCTTTATCACTGTGCTTAGGTTCACGGTGATACCTGTAATAGTTTCGGAGATATAGAATGCCGGTGAAATATTTCGCACAGCCACCATCTTGAGCTTATGTAAACAATTGAACTAGCCTATATTAGATGCCAGTGCGTTACAATGCACATACACATTTGCTGTAGCAAGTTTCATTGCATTTGGAAGGTGAAATCACGGGAAGAGCCTATTTAAATGTTTCAACTTCGCTTGGCCAAATGTTCGTTCTGTAGTTAACAGGTTTTTGAAAGTCTCATGGTTGAACTAGTAGTGCCCTTTTATCACCGAACAAAATTTCAGGGTGATATCAGTAACCGTTTCGGAGATATAGAATGGCGGTGAAATATTTCGCACAGCCGCCATGTTGGATTGGTGAGACGTAATAAGATTTGAAGGGCACGGTCGGGGTCAGCGTTATAATACTATGGCGTTACCGAGTTTCATTGAAATCGCTTTAGCCGTTTAGAAGTCATTTGGGGGACACACACACACATAGGCACACACATATACACACGGAAAAAGGTGATCTCATAAGCCTATTTTTTTTTTTCATAAAATGAAAACGGACTAAAAATTCCAAATTCAATCAATCTTTTATTTTTAAATGTATAATTTGTACAAGGATGAGAATTCTCATGCGTCAGTGCTTAAGAGGCACCTTACCAGTGCGGGCTATAAGTGAGAATTAGAGGATTGCGAGATCGTGGCAAGTACGGTACATCATGGATTTGCATAGATAATTTTAGTGTATTCTTGGTATTGGTTGTAGTTTGTTAAATTTAATGATTGTTGACCATGCTGTATTTTATATAAGGGAGCGGATTATGTACATCCAATGGGACTTTCTAGTCCTATGTGTGTAATCCTTAAATAAATCACTAATTAATAAATCAATCAATCAGTTTCCGTGCCTCATTTTTGACTCCTGTATAAAATTTATACAGTCTGTAAATTGTTGGGGTAGCGCGCCTGCCTCGAACCCGGAGGCCACGAGTTCGATTCCTGGCTCCATCAGGGATTTTAGAAACTGACGTGAAGGCTGGAACGGGGTGCACTGAGCCTCGTGAGGACAATTGGGTAGCTGTCTAACAGTGAGGCAGGTCACGGAGACCAAGATTAACAGCCGGAGAGACCCGACGTGGTAACCACGCGTCATCCCATAATCTGCTGACCAAATGGCTGGGAAGCGGTCCCTTGGTAGGCCTAGGCTCTTAATTGGCTGTAGCTGTAGTTTGGTTTGTAATTAATAATTCCACTCTGTTCCTGGGGCGTGGTGGCGCAGCGATCAAGTTGTTGGCCTCTCGCCAAGGCGGTCCTTGTTCGATTCCCGGTCAATGAATGTGAGATTTTCATAGTGAAAATCGCACGACGCTGAAACTTACGAACACATTTACTGCAAACTTCTTCTTGAAACGATAAGGCTCCACTAGGAATATTCGATGTTCTGTTCCTGTGGTTCGAACTCCACGTATAAAGGAGGGCCCGTAGCTCATGATCGTAAGATTGACGGTCACGTAGTACAAACTTCCTTACATCCTTCCACTCTGTTCCATCTTGTAACTCACTACATTATTGCAACGGTCGAAATTCGTACATAATAATAAAGTCACCTCTGTTATTCAGTGGGTCCCCCCTGTAGAACCTCATTCTAAATTCTGGCCTCAATTTCAAATACAGACACTACTACAGCCATGCCAATGACACTGGTTGTGAGACAGATTCCACACACACACACCAATGAACAGGGGACTACGTGAGCACAGTTTCGCAAAGCCCTTAAATGAATCAATATCAACAACAGCAAGTAAGTCTAGAACTCGTGTTAACTCAATTTTCATTATATTACGAATCACACTATTAATTACGCTTCACTACCGGAGGAAACCCTAATGATGGTTCTAGAGAACGAGAATATGAGACTAGCATCGCCCTCAGTTCGTCCAATGTCTTAACTCAGCAGCCTGTAACTAGCCCGCACGGCTGGAAATGAAGCATGACTAATGGAGGATCTGAAATTGAGACGTCCCAGGGCGGATGTAGGCTATCCTTTCGCTTAGTAAATTGAGCTAGTAAGTGGCAGAGAGATGTCATTTAGCCTGGAAAGACGTGCAGAAGAACACCGCGTTCTTTGGAATGTTCTGCAATATATCAACGGTTATAAATTAAGGAATGCCTTCAAAAGGTTATTCAGTCGTAGTTTCTATAGTATTTTGCCTCGAACCCGGAGGCCCTGAGTTCGATTCCCGGCTCCGTCAGGGATTTTAGAACCTGACGTGAACTGATGTGATAAGCAATTTCGTATTGTTGAACTACAGTATAATATTTAATCCTAATTGCTACTTATAATATTGCTCAAAATCCTAATTTGAAATAAATATCCAACAAAATGTGAAATCTAAAAAACATGGACAGCCTACTACAAAATATAAGTTCTAGATGCGACATTTTTGATTTTTAAATGCTAAAAAAATACAAACTCTAGTCATAAATACACTTAATTCTCTGTATTTTACATCGTTTTAAAACAAAGAAACTAATAATAATAATAATAATAATAATAATAATGTGCACAGTGTGGGAGCTGAAAGTTACTCTGGCGTAGAGAGCCTTGTGCTAATTGCGGGGGTTAAGATCTCAAGTTCATGTCCTCGCATATATTAGTGTGTGCGCTGTGTCTTAAACTAGCTCATTATTCCACAGCAAGTCTCGAGAAACCAAGTATGGCAGATTTCATACAGCGAGACAAAAGCAGACTTGAGGATAAGCAAACGTTGAAGGTTTTGTATGACAAGTCAGGCGTAACTATGGAAACATGGGGATAACATTAAGAAAACCCAACATTTGTAGCCGTGAGGTGTAACTTCCTTACCATGTGAGGATTCAGAAGATGAATTTGAGAAATTTTATTTAGGCCATGGTGTTTCATTGAGGTCACTACGAGTGTGATTTCTCCTGGTTTGGTCGCACTCACTCTACAGTACATAAATGTTTGCGTGGAACCGTATATTACTGTATGTAAGGTTATTAGTCGCCTTTCCCAATGTCAATCGCAACTGATTTTATTTTTTTGAAGTTTCAGAATGGAAGATGAGGTGAAAATAACAACTTGTCTTGGCCTAAGATGATCCACTAGAAATGTTTGTCTCACGTCACTCATTCACGGGGGTCAACAATGAGCATTGTTTACTTTACAATGCTATAATTTAGCGCATGATTTATCGGGTGTTCTCTCCATCCGCGGTCAATAAATGCACATCCCATTGTCTCATTTTCACTTGGCCTCTATTGGCCTTTATTGTACTCCGGACTGCATCTTCAAGGTTAAGGGGCGTGGTGGCGCAGTGGTCAAGCTGTATGCCTCTCACCAAGGCGGACCTGGTCCGATTCCCGGTCAATGCATGTTAGACTTTCGAAGTGAAATGCCATGTCCTGTGGTTCGGGTTCCACATAAAATGGAGGTCCCGTGGCTCATAATCGCGAGATTAACAGTCACGTTTAACCACAAGCTTCGAGCATGCTTATCTTCAAGGTTACCACCATACGTTATCAGTCGATGTTGTGTATTCTATTACATGGTTCAGGTACTACCATAGAATGGTGCAATTGTAACAATATGTTCCGCAAATAATACATGGCCCACCTGTATCTTTGAAATTCATTGTTTCATTTGTATCTTCTGTTCTTAGTGTTTAGTAAGATTCAGTACAATGAGCGCGACCAAATTCCTTCGTCACATAACTTCACGCTGGGAAACGTAATATGCTCGTATAGTCCATATTGGTAAACAATACTTTTATTTTATCAAATATCTCATACGAACCTATTACCTAGCCAATTTTTTTGTTTGTAGCTTAATTAGTTGCTGAGTATTCGAGTGTAACATTTTGTATATTGTAATAGTAATATTTCTGTATTCGAGTTAGCCTCAGTTAAGCGTTGATTTTAATATGAATAATTCTAGTGTCGCCTCCGAAGCGTAGCGGTCAGCATGGTTAGCTGCCGACCCGGAGGTCCTGGGTTCGATTCCGTCTCTGCCACGAAATTTGAAAAGTGGTATGAGGACTGGAACGGGGTCTTCTTAGCCTTGGGTGGTCCAAATGAGTAGAGGGTGTTCGATTCCCACCCCAGCCATCCTCGAAGTGGTTTTCCGTGGTTTCCCACTTCGTCTTCGGGAAAATGCTGGGATGTACCTACTGTAAGGCCACGGCCGCCTCCTTCCCTCTTCCTTGCCTATCCATCTCGATCTTCCCATCCCTCCTGAAGCCCCTGTTCGCTTTGCAGGTGAGGCCGCCTGGTCGAAGTGCTGATCTCACCTCCCCAGTTGTATCCAATCCGACCAAGTGTTCCCAGCTCTAGGACACTGCCTGGAAAGGCGGTAGTGGTGCGTTCGCTCACTGAGTCCGTGGGAATCACCAACCTGGAGGGTAAAATTGACTAAAAGAAATAAAATAATTCTAACAAAATTAAAATCATATAAAAACCCACATCTTGGACCAATAAACATTTGAAACAATTACGTGCGGAACTCGTATGATTCCCTGGGTGAGTGCAGAATCTCTGAAATATATATGGGTCGTACCTAACCCTCTGTAAACGTAGAAGGGTAGAAGGGTAGGAAGACTATCTACTGGTATAGCCTGCAACTGAGGAAATGACGTCATTCTTTGTACTCTGATCCTTGGATTGAAATAAAAATTAATTGATCGTATTGATCTTGACACTGAAATTTACTCCAGTGACTGAAAAAGGAAGTTCATTAAAACAAATGTAAGCTCTTTCTTCAAAACACCCACAACCTTTACTCGGGAATCAAAATCTGGTTGATACCAAGTTCACATTAACTTTACGGGAACAGATGATGTCTGCCCCCTTCAAGCTCAGAAGAGGCCGGCAGAAGCATCCGGCTGATCTCGTACCATGCTGGCGACGGTAATAGGCTCTCCACCAGTTGAGAATCTGCACGGCAAACCACCAAGTCTCGTACACTGCAGTAAAAGACGTTTGCAACGCGTTGCCTCGTGCTGTACCAAGCTGGTTGGTGGTGATAATGCCTTCCATTAACCTCCTCCAAATTCAGAACTGTCAGGGAAGTCACAGGGACATGTAAAATGAAAGATCAAGAAGCCATAACCGAATTATACGTAGAGTATCATCGAAGTCCAAGACGGAGTAATTATCAGTAGCTGTATGTAAGCTAGGCCGTCCCCGTTGTGTTGGGGTAGCGCGTCTAACTCTCACGCGGAGACCCCGGGTTCGTTTCCCGGCTCCTTTAGGGATTTTAGAAACTGACGCGAGGGCTGGAACGGGGTACACTCAGCCTCGTGAGGACAATTGAGTAACTATCGTGACAGTGAGGCAGCGCCCCGGTCCCGAAAACCAAGATTAACGGCCGTAGGGACGCGATGCGATGACCATGCGTCACCCCAATATCTGCAGGCCAAATGGCTGGGCAGCGGTCGCTTGGTAGTGTACCCGATACCTAGTTGAGGCTATCGGCTACGCCAGCAGACATTTAGCCGTAGTTGAGATTTTGGGAAGAGTTATGAGAAGATAGCGCTCAAATCGAGTCAAGAGGAATGTCAAGATGACGTAGAAGGTCTAGGATTAAGAAGGCACTGACAGCAGTCAAGCAGATGGAATTATGGATGGAAATATGAAGCTTTATTAAGATCTATATGGAACATGGTATTTAAACATCTCAGAAGAGAAGATATAACAAGCATTATATATGGTAATAATTTGAAGGAAGTCAGATAACCCTTAAGTTATTGTATAACTTAATAGCCATGATGATGGGGGTTCGAGATTATATTTGTGACGCAAGACCACAGAGGTGGGGAGAACGTCACGTGACTGCGCCAGGGGGGTGCAGGTCAATGCAGTCCAGAGACAGTCAGTCGAGCTCTGTAAGCAGAGGAGTTGAGCTCAGTGAGCAAGAGAGTCAAGTACAGTTAGCAAGGCAGACGAATTCAGAGAGCGAGCTGAGTAGGACATGCGCCGAGCGTATGGTAAAGTCGCGCAGCGAACAGCTTTTGTCACGGAAAGTGAAAGCGACAGTTTTTACTTCACCAAGCAGCGAACGGAAAGTAGGTCAGTGAGCCAGGCAGACACCCGCAGTAGGCAGCGTGAAGACCGGTTACGGAACCAGCTGTACGGGCCAAGCAAGCATGAGAAGGCCGGGGTTTAGAACAGCACTGTAATAGTAGTTGGAGAACTTTATTTCGAGCTGCATTTCAACGCAGAACAGCATAGCAGAGCGGCATGGCGAGGCCAGCTTTAGGCGGAGATTGTTCTAGAACATTGCAGTAGAGACGAGCGGGTTATTTCCAATTTTATACGCAAGTAATATGATAGAAGCTGAACTTCATTACAACATTAAGTTGGGACTCATATTCAGTAATTGAATTGTACAGGCAGATAGTTACGAGATACTGCAACTGTGAAGTTCAAATGAACATAGTTATTCAATGACATTACGACTATGCATTTCATTACGGAACATGCAGAGCGACCATGGGGTCCAAGTAACATTAACGATTTTAGGCAAATGAAATGTTACAAGCATAGGCACTTATGAACATTAGCGCGTGCATTAATGCAATTCTTTCTTATGAAGTGTTATAAATTACCGAGTACGAACACAGCTACAGGGTGTTTCATAAACTTATGCACTCTGATAAATAAAATTTATTTTCTGCAAGTGAGACTTAACCGCTGTGGATATTGAACTGTCAACACTCAAACCGAACATTGTATGGAACAGTGGCGTAACGTAGAAGAGGAATATGGGGTCCGTTGTTTCCAAGAACTTTTTCGTGAGGATTTGGACAGTATCCGCTATGGATAAGCAGCAGTTCATCATGTCGGAGTAAACGAAGACAGAGACGAGATGGCACCACAGAGCGATGGATTCGATTCCTGAAGAGGAGGAGGTCCACCAGATGATTCACTTGGGATTCGAAGGCAATCGTCATTGCGTGGGTGGAATGATATTCACGCCGATCTTTCGAGAAATTCATTACATAAGGATAATCGACGATCTTTGAAATTTAATAAGAGCTGATTATGAGAAGGTACTGTAAGAGTTATAACTTTCTGATACAATTATTTTCATGAATACTGGGCACACATGTATATTTTTTTTATAATAGGAGTGATACGATTATTTAGACATGGCTTTGACTTTATATGCTTCGAATTTTGCTAGAATATGGCGTGACCATATGATATGGCATGCATCATTATACGAAATTCTCACCATTGGTTGGCTTTATTAAGCAGATGTTTGGTCTTTTAGACATTTTTTCCAGTAAGGATAGTTTTCATGAATAGTTTTTTTTTGTGTGACGAGTATTTCGAACTCGTGATCTGCAATTGATTATCTAAATTACTTCGTCAGTTCATTGCATACTAGCGAGTGTGTATTATTCATCAGTAGGGATTTTTCCATTGGATTGTTTGAAGATATTAAGATGTTATTCACTTTAGTGAATGAATATCGCTTTTATATGACAACTAGAGACTTGTTGATTCCGATCTGGTACATTCACTCATTTAGTCTTCGAGATGGGGTCTTTCGTATTCATACGATTGTATGGTGGTTACTCATCTTACCCATCGTTCAGGGCACTATCATGTTAGTCGACGGGGCAAGGTCTTTCGTATTTATACGATTGTACGGTGGTTACTCATCTTACTTGCCATTGAGGGACTCATTTTTATCATCCGAGTGTACTTGAGATTGTAAGAGAATCAAACAAGGAACTAATAGTCACATATCAGTCGAAATTTTGTTAAATAAAGTAAAGATAAATGTCAGCAGGGTTACATTTAGTAATTCTTGTTTGCCAATCCAATATTTTGTTGATATACTCTTTTGAAGGTATATTCAGTTTAACAGCTGGTATAGCTGATGCTTTTGATGATTTTTATAATTGTGTTTAATACCCTTGAGAAGGATTTAAAGTAATTGAATCTTGTAAGATGAATCATTAATGGTCAGATTTATTTTAAGGCAGATCAGTATTGCATATTTTGATATGAGAGATTATAGCACATTGGTGTTTTTCTGTGATGTGAATTATGAGAATTGTAAGAGAATTTATGCTATTTGAAAGCAGATCTTGAATTACTAAGGTAATATTTTTTCCAATTGTTTAAGAAGTTGTCTAGATGTGATCAGAGTAATTACAGTTATTGGAGATTGTGTGCGTTGATAATTTGAAGCCAGTTATATATTTTTTGTAGATCATGCAACATGGTTAAGTGAAGTTTGTGATAGGCATTTTGTAGAAGTTGCCAAGTGATAGTTGCGATGTTGCTAATGTATTTTGAGGCAGACATGAGGTTGTCGAACCCGGTCTAGCGTAATTGTTGAGATTCATGCTGTATGCGCTGAATATTTATGGAGTTTTGTGGAATAATTGTGGTATTCAAATGTGATATTTGAAGAAGTGAGGATGTATAATGTAGTTGTGGATAGTCAGATCCAACGTGATGTCGTGAAGGCAATAATATTTTTTGGCATGATAATTAAATACGAGATATAACTTGGAAGTGATAAAACTGTAAGACAACGTTCTATAACCCATATTAAACAATTTGTTAGGAAATTAAACAAATAAATAAAGTTGATAATACAAGATTTTCTGATAATTATAATTAATGAAATAATAATCTGAAATTTAAGCATATTAACGATCTGACCTAATGAAATAAAAATCAGAATGACTAGATGAAATAATAAAAATCTAAATAACCAGAAGAATAAAATTTAAAAAAATTTATAAATTAAATTTTGGAATAAATCAATGAATTAAATAAATGGATGAATTAAAGATTGGATACATAAACTGATTTAAATAAATTAATAGATGATTGGATAGATGATGAATAACCGAATTAGAAGGTGATAATTAATTAAAGAAGCTGATGATTAATGAATTTATATGGAATTAAATAAATTTAATTGAAATATGACTTAAAGGAATTGCAATTTGAGTTGATGAATTAAACAATTTATATTGATGATTTAAGATGATTTAATCTGAAGGAGATGATAAGATAAGTGTGTGTGAATAATTAGAAAGTATAATGAAGTGATGATAATAATTTTCATTTAAATGATTTAATGGTGATGAGTTAATGATTCTGACAGGAATATGTTGAATTTTGAGATGAGAATTAATGTGAGAAATATTTAACTTTGATGATGATGATGAGTATGACCAATGAGCAGTGGATTTTCTGTAATTCACAAACAAGCAATTATTAATGACAATGTAAATTGTGTAAATTAATTATTCGATGTTGAGGAGCATTTTTCTAACACATTCAACATTTGAATTATGCCATGCAAGCCATAAATTACGTGATATTTAAAATATGGGATTATAATGTGTATGTTTAGACAGATTAATATTTTGTTCAAATCCACATTCATGATGTTAATTTAAAGAGAAATTAGGTCTCAGGTATCACAAATGTCAGTGACGAAAGACATAGTGCTACGGTGATCCTGAGAACCCAAGAGAACTTTAGAGATTTTTCCCATTTTATGTGGATTAAATACTTTTGATTAGAAAAGAGATGGTTCGATTTTTGGACAATGACAATTTAACGTTGGCATTCGACCATGCTCACTGGTAGGATGAATATTTAAAATGTCTGTCTGACTATCAAAGTGAAATAAATTTGTTTTTATCTTAGTTGTGATCTGATGATGGTGTGATTTTCCTTTTTCTTTCCTTGTCTTGATTAAGGCTTAACCGGAAAGGATGTGGTTTGCTAGGAGTTCAGTTGATGGCGCCCATTTATATTTGCATTTTTTTTATTAAACTTAAGCCCGTAACGACCCTAGAGATACTTTGTCTCGTGTTACCCTCTGCTTTTTCGATATCTCAGCTGAATTTCCGACACATTCCTTATTTGACTAGAGGTTCATTTAACTCCGCTCTGTCCTGGAACTCCAGGAATGCGATGTAATAGCAGATGGGTCATCGCATCCCTAGGACGAACGGGTACAGTAGGCCTAGGCCCTTAATGGGGTGTACTGCCAAGGGTTATTTTATTATTAAGTTAATTTAGCTAGTAAGTACGAGAGAGTCCTCTTTTCCGCCGTTTCCGCCTGCTTATCTCTCTCAAGCCAAATCGCCTTTTCAGTGTCCATTCTCAGCTGTCGCGACTAAATCTTGTTCAGCCCATCCGGTCGTATCTTCCCATCTGAAGACTCAAGATCAGCACGCAGCTCGAATCTGACAGAACTCCACCCTGAACACATCACCAACGGCATGCTACTTCACACCAACGTTGCCATACTCTGACACACTGAGCTCCGTATTTCTTTCGGAGAAAAAACATTTTACTCTACAGTTATTCCCCCCTTCGCCAAAATGTACCATCACTAGTGCAATTCCTTGCACCACATATCCGTTTCAACACCATAAAATCAAATCTTACATATAATATCCAAATACAAGTGAAACAAAATACACCACACATCAGAAAGAAGTGAATAACTCATTCTACACATTGGAAAACATCAGAACATAAGATTAAAAGAATAACATATATACATACCTATACATACGAGGTGCATCTAGAAAGTAAGTTTCTCTATAAAAAAAACGTAGTTATATGCAAACCTTTATTGGCAACTGGTACAGCTACGTGTAAGCTGTTAATGGCCATAGGCTCCAAACGAATTGTGACACTTGTCATAGCGTGGTGTCAACGTTTGTAGTCCAGTGTGATAGAAGTCTGCCATCTTCGAATGGAACCAGCATGTGACGGTCGTCTTCAGCTCTTCGTCAGTGTGAAAATGCTGACCGGAAACCAGGAATCTTTTGAGGTACAAGGAAAGGTGGAAATTGGTGGGAGCAAAATCAGGACAGCAACTGTTCTGCAGAAGTTTGGCTGGGAGCTGTTTGAACATCCACCGTACAGTCCACATATTGCTCCCAGTAATTTCCACATTTTCTTGCACCTCAAGAAATGTGTGGTTTCCGGTCAGCATTTTCACACGAACGAAGAGCTGAAGACGACTGTCACACGCTGGTTCCATTCGCAGGCGCAGACTTCTCTGACACTTGACCACAAATGTTGACACCACACTATGACAAGTGTCTCAATTCGTTTGGTGCCCATGTCGATAAACAGCTGACACATTGCTGTACTTGTTGCCAATAAAGTTCTGCATATACGTGTGTTCTCCATCTTTTTTTAATAGGAAACCTTTTCCTGGATGAGCCTCGTACATTTTCATTTGAGACTGTTTTGCCTTTCAGCGATCAGTCTAGTCTGCAAGTCTCTGTTTGCAAACAAGGCTTCTCCATGATACCCTATTAGAAATTAGCACTGCGGCCTCCTCTGCTTCTACACCTTTCACTTTGAAATTGTGTAACGTTCCGGACCTAGTACACAGCTTTCCCCATTGTTAGAAGTAATAATGTAATGGTTCCACTCCTGAGTGATTGTGAATGAGTAATGAGCTCGGATATTAAGCCGCCAATCTCCAACATAAAGTTGTAAGGTATTTTTATAATTACTATTAAGATGCGACTCTTTAATTTCGAGGGTAGGGCAACAGTGGCTAGATATAGAACACCTTATACTAACATATTGACATCTGGGAAGTAGTGACTGGGGATTATATTTATGGAAACTCATATATGTCTAAGTTATTTATTTAAACAAATGAAATGAATACTCTAGCGACCTCTCAAATGTTGTTTAATGTTGTTGTCACTGATTTTCTTTGTCAGAAGGCTACCTAATGCTAAGCAGAACAATGTACACGTTGCAACTTACGAAAACACACGTGTGCTGTTGCCAACTGTTGATGAATGCTCTCAAGAAGCGTGAATCTTCTAAACGGTTCTAAACCTGGCACACATATAAACCATAATATTTCAGATTAATTTTCAGCAACTCATACATGACAGTAAAACCAACATGATTCTACGCTTGCTGATAAGTTCAATATTTAACCGCATGTATCTTCCATTTTAACAAATGGATTTCTTCCGAAATTGACACATATAGTTAATATTGCAGATTAATTTTGACCAACGGATGCATTACACTGTTGCCCATATGATTCCACGCGTGATGATAGATTCAATGATTAACTATATGGAACTTTCATACTAACTAGTGGATTTCAACCAAATTTCGTATGTGCGATTAATGTCTCACGAGTTATAACTCGGCGTATATTTAGAGTCACTAGGGCTCTATAATTTTGAGCCCTAGTCTCAATGTATCACGAAGTATGCAGGCAAACAGTTCAAAATGTTCCACAGGCATATACCATAAAATGCATATTCATTTTGAGCAACCCATACGTAACAGTGTTGTGAACATAATTCTATGCGTACCGTACTTATAAAAAGAAGGAAGATTGTAGTTTTACGTGACCGTTAATATCGAGATCATAAGCCACGGGACCTCCTTTTTACGTGGAATCCGGACCAGAGGACATGGCATTTCACTTTGAAAATCTCACATGCATTGGCCGGAGATCGAACCCGATCGGCCAAGGTGAGAGGCCAACAGCTTGAACGCTGCGCCAACACGGCCCCCTATGCGTACTAATAGGTTCAATGTTTAACTGCATGTAACTTCCATAGCATTTGATTCATTTCAACAAGATATATAATTGTGCACATTTTAAGAAGCAGCACTCCTACCAACTACGTAATGATAACTCCTTCTGGGCTCATGATCCGTAGAATCCACGCAAACCAACAATTTTAAACTTACTGTAGTTATCTATTTGGCTTCAATATTTCATTGTCTTTTGTAGCTTAATTGTAGCTTAATCATCACTAACACATATAATATTTTTTTCCAGGAGTGTAGGCCAATTACATATTTATATTTTGTATCCCGCCCATTCATTGGACAAAATCGTGTTGACCGACTGAAAAGCCACAAAAGGCAATTTTTATAGGCAACACTGAAAAGAATGGCTTCAAATCTCTACATTTCAATATTTCAGGTATATTTTGGGCAAATTATAAATGCAAGTGTTACCAACTTAATTGTGTAGTTAAATGTATTATTCTAGATAGATGTAAATAGATCAACCATTGATCTGAATCATTTTTTTTTAAATTAGGCTATTTAGTTCCTCATGGAACTACTTGCTTGTTACCCCATCAACACAAGCGTCAATGATGGGTACGAAGAGCTAGAGTAACACACACACAGTATCATAAGGTGCATCCGAATTGTATCGGCTTGCTTTTGAAAAGTTACATGCCCGTAATCTATCCACCTTGCTGTACATTACGGATATTAAACTATATCCTATGAAGTTTAACATCACGGTGTAAGATGCTAACTCCAAAGGGGTACTCCAGCAGTAGGCCTATTTCATTGTCCTCTAGTACACATTCACTAGCCCACCTTTACAACTATTACTGTTTGGCATTTTCAAAGCGTCCCTTGTATCCAGTGACGTCAGAGCTTGAAGTAGCTCTAGCCGAGGCAATCACAGTTCTGAAGGAGCAATTCTGTGAGAGGCACGCGCAATTTAAAGATGACGTACTGTACCATGGCCATGCTCCAGAAAAAGTAGGTACGAACATAGAATGCGTTCACATTAACCATAAAAAATGGTAAATAGATATATCCGTATTGATTGACACAATTGATAAATTGAAAATCCGCCTGATCAATCAATACTAATAGAAGTTGTTTAATTAAATATTAAACGACGTACATGTTTCAGAATATCAATTATTCCATCCTCAGCGTGAAAAATATTATACCTTAAAAACTAGTTTAACATTGTAAAGACAATGGATATCCTTAAAAATAGTGTTAATTTAAATTAATAAAAAACTTGTAAATATATGGATTGATATGCAATGAGACAAACTACTTTAAAATACTATGTTGATATTTTATTAGTATTTCGAAAAGTATATTAATAGGAGACTTCTCTTTTAAAATGTAGATATGTGAGAAGGCATGTAAATCGTCGTTAGAATTTGAAGACAATTTTCGATAATAAACGTAAATAAATATTATCAAAAATCAGTCGAAAATTCAAGATGATTCTTCACTCTGAAGATTTATTTGATCCACTGGCAAGACAATGTGCGTAAGAAACTCTATAATAGAAACTAATATTCAAGCATACGTGACATGTAAGTAGTAATCATCAATTAACTTGCCAAAAATATCTTGTTATGAAAATCCGTCTGCCAGGTGGAGTAAAGTAAAGTGCACCTCCAAATTACTTGATAACAATCCTTACGATTTGGCTTTTTATGTTATGATACTTGCGTTTTGACAAACATAATGTGTATATCATCGATAAAAATTCATTAACAAAGCTTACATGCAAGCATGCACATATCAATTGATAGTTAAGGCCAACAAAAATGATTGGAAAGTCGAAGCAAATAATAATACACATTCATGGAACAGAAAGCTATATTAAGAGATCATATAATGTCACAAAAACATATGACAATAAAGAGTAAGCACAGTAAAATGAAATACTTTTGAAATGAACTATCGAGGAAGCTAAGTTGTACTGTGTGCTACAAGAAAATCGTATTAGATGTGGTTGTTTCGGTGATCGTTGTAGCGCTGTTTAAAGTTGTTTGCACTCTACGTATTTAGGAAATAATATATTATGTTACCTATTTGCATTAAATTGTAGAGTAAGTTGTTAAAATTTTCAATATAAGTGGTTAAAGATAATATTGAGCGAAAATGATTATTTGATTAGGTAGATGTAGTTGTTTTTGCGACCGTTGTAGCGCTGTTTAAAGATGTTTGTGCTCTACGTATTTAGTAAACAACATATTGTGTTATCTATTAAGTGTAAGCACAGAATGATGTTAAAGAACGTTCAACTAAATTGGTCAAAATTAAATTGGTGTGAAGCGCTGTTTAAAGTTGTTTGTGCTCTACGTATCTAGGAATTACTATATTAAGTTACCTATTTGTGTTAAATTGTAGAGTAAGTTGTTAAAATGTTCAACGTAAGTGGTTAAGGATAAAATTGAGCGACATTGATTATTTAAAGTGGTAGATGTAGTTTTTTCGGTAATCGTTGTAGCGCCGTTTAAAGTTGTTTGTGCTCTACGTATTTAATAAACAACATATTTTGTTGGATAGCGTTGTCAGCTTTCACCCTTGGGGTTTATGGTTCGATTCCCGGCTCTAGCAAGCATTAAAAAGCATTGGTGTGGTCTGGTACGGTGTCTCAAAACTTTGTTGTGATCAATGGGATCTGCCAGATATTGTGGTGGGATGAGGAGCGGAATAGAAGTGGCCACCCTACCGCACGTAAACTCAGACCTTGTACATATAATTGAAAGACCCCTGGCGTGAGATTAATTTCTCTGTAAGTCTATGTGTGAGTGAAAAGGCGTTTGATGCGTGATTAATTTCTCCGTAAGCCTATGTGTGAATGAAAAGGCCTCCGGCGTGAGATTAATTTCTCTATAAGTCGGTGTGTGAATGAAAAGGTCTCTGGCGCGAGATTAATTTCTCCGGAAGGCTGTGTGTGTGTGTTAACTCTGCCTCTAGGGTTATTCCCTAGTGCCGGTCTCAGGCCCGGCGAAAGGAGGAGAGGCACAAAAGCTCTTACTTCTTTAAACTATAATGCACTGCACCCTTACGAAGGGAGAGTAGACTTTTGAGGTGTATTTGTTATCCAAGGTTGTAAAGCTTGTTGATACACCTGCGATAAGAGGTTACGTATAGCATTTATAGTTAACTTACTAGAGTTTGTAATCTTGAGCTCGTTGTTCGTGGAGGTTATTTTGCCTAGTAACCACGGCGCTAGCGTTCCCTCACCCTCTATAAGACTAGCATGGGGGATAGTTGCATGTGTCCCATGTACTTTGGGTGTGCGTATTAGCCCTGGCTCAGCTTTAAAGGTTAGCTTAAGTTAGGTTAGCTTAGGATAGGTTAAGTTAAGCTATAGTCGCCATCTTGATGAAATTTTGACAGAATAGACCTAACGGTAGTAAATTATGTTCTTACTTTTCTCCGTTAAGTCTTTTAAATTAACAAAGAGGAAGAGGAAAGCGAGGACGAGCAGTGGTAGTGATGTTAAACCCCCCACAGGTTAGGTTAGTTGAAGCTATAGTCACAGTATTTATTTGAAAAGCACGCCATCCAAGTAGGTGATTGTGTGCGGCGGCCATCTTGCGCATTAGCCCTGTGTTAAAAATAATAAATAATATAATAAAATAGAACAATTAAAAAACTATAAAACTGATTTTTTGAAAATGTATACTTGCGCCCTTTTGGTATAAATCTAAAAATAAAAAATAAAAATAAAATACAAATTATATAAATAATAAATTAAATATTAAAATAAAAATTAAATAAATAATAAATAATAATATTAGATAATTAAATAAAAGAAATTAAATAAGAACCGTACAAAAATAGTAATTATAATAATAATAGACTAAATAATAATAATCTCTAATTAGTATAAAACGAAGTCCCCGATTCTTGGATGTTACGGGTAAACTCGAGAACCACTGGATGGATTTTGATGCGGTTTTCACCATTCTGTAAAGGATATCTCGAGTATGATGTCTGTAGAAAATAATTTATTTATGATTAAAGAAAGCCGAGCAGTAACAATTTCAGTGGAAAAGTCGAAAAAAAACCTGGCGTCCGAGCGCTTTGTAAGCTTACGCTGGGCAAACTGATAAAAATATCTAAATACTGTGGGTGTAAGAATTGTTCAGCATGAAAATTTCTACAAAAAAGTCCTACTGAGGCGACAGTTTACGAGCTAGCTAAGGGCGAGTCTCTCATCCCTGTTACAGCCTAGCTAGCGGGCGAACCTATTGCCCCAGATACAGCCAGCAGCAAACCGCTGAGTCGTGTTGAGTTAATACTTCTGAGAAGGGTGGTTGTGTTTGGAGTTTTCCTGGAAGTGCAACTTGGGGTTTCTTCATTTCGCCGGTGAAACACATTCAAGTTAAGATTGGACGGAAGGGGAATTTGAGTTTCATTCACCTCGCCATTCCCTGGAAGTGCAACTCTCATTTCGCCTGTGAACTTTTCGTTCCGCAAAATTCACAGTCAATTTAAGATTGGACGGAAATTATACTGATTGGCGTATAATCACTACTTATTATAAAACAAAGCCCCGATTCTTGGATGTCACAGGTAATCTCGAGAATCACTGAATGGATTTTGATGTGGTTTTCACCATTCTGTAAAGGATATCTCGAAGATGGTTTGTGTAGAAAATAATTTATTTATGACGAGAGGAAGTCAAGCACTAACGATTTCAGTGTAATGGTCGAAAAAAACAACAACAAAAACTGGTGTCCATGCGCTATTTAAGCTTACGCTGGGCAAATCGTTAAAAATATCTATATACAGTGTCCGGCAGCATAACTTCCTTTTTTAAATTGCGCGCCATTCAGTCGGTTGATGTCCTAGCGGAGCGCCAGTGGTCTCGTTTGTGAGGTGGTGCTATAATGTTTTGTCTATTATATCCTCTTTGGTCCCGACACAGTTCAGCCGCCATCATGCGTTGGAACAGGGAGGAGCGTGCTTTTGCCGTTGAGGCATGCTTTTCGAGCGGATGTTCTGTGATCGCAACCCAGCGCGCCTTTCGGAGGCGCTTGTATTTAGTCTCGTTGGCCCCTGTCCCGGACCGGAAATCAATTGTTACGTGGGTCACTACGTTCTGACGAACTGGAAGTGTGACAGGACGAAGAACTGGAGTCCCTCGGCCTATTGGATCACCTGAGATTCTGAGAACATTGAGGCAGTGAGAACTTCAGTGATGCGATCACCACGGCGTTCTGCACGCAAAAATGCGTCTGACCTTGGACTTTCCGATTGGTCTGTGAGGAGAATTCTTTATGCTGATCTTCATTTCCATCCGCACAAGATGGCGAGTGCGCAGGAACTTTCTGGCGGAACGCTTGTGAGTTTCTTCTCGAAGTCGTTCCTGAGGACGCTATTGTTTTTTTTTTTGTGATGACGCCCATTTTCATTTGTGTGGATCCGTTAACAAACAAAACAAGCGCTACTGGGCTGCCACCAAAGGCCTTTGCATTCACCTAAAGACACAGTGTGGTGAGCACTGTCTTCAGCTGGAATTATTGGTCCCTGGTTCTTTGAGGAAAATGCAGTCACAGTTACAGTGAATTTGGACCGGTATGTAAACATGTTACAGGACTTTTTCCCCACGGCTGGATGAGTTGGACTTAGGGGACATTTGGTTCCAACAAGACGGTGCAAGGGCTCACACTGAGATATTTCCATGGTTGGTGCTGTAATATGATATTTTAATCAACCTACATGAACGTTGGGATACATAATAACCACCCACGTAATTTTAATTTTAACTTTTTATTGTAATTATTTTTGATATCAATTTATATAGAAGGAGAGGGTATTTTATTAGAAGATTTTCGATAAACGAATACTATAAATTTAGCGCGAGGGCAAAATCGAGCAGGAACAGAGATTTTAAGTCATTTAGCGAGGCAGAGTAGATGTTGCTACTCAAGTTATTCTCGACGATACGCACAGCGGGACGCTTTCCCAGAATTGGAGCAGACAAGAACTGACGCTTCCCTAAGGCGCTTTTCCACGAACTTGGTTCATGTGAGGTCAAGCTTACTGAGGACAAGGGAAGCAAGGCTTTTGACGTACAGCATATGCTAATTTGGCTTTAAGACCTGAAATTCCCAGAATCGGATCCACGCTACTCCTGAGCAAATCAGAACGTTGACGACAACCCATTTTGAGGGAGTGGGAGACTTGGGGTCGGCATCACAAGAAGAGATTGGCCAACGACCACATGTGAGGGGTTCTGGAGAAAGGGATGTCAAGAAGTTTTAAAAGACTCAACCCGGGGACGGAGAGTCACTGCATTTGATTCCGTTTCTTTAGTCAGATTCGATTATCATGTTGATGGTCAGTTTAGTCTACTTTTGAGCATCTCTAAGCTCATAAACTATTACAGTTGCAGTATGCTGGGGACATATCTCGTTTACGCATGTTGATGATAACAGTTGTGTCTTTGGCTGTTGTCATAAATGGGATTCTTGAAGCTAGATCTTCATCTCACGCAACGCTATAATTAAATATATCAAGAATTTTCAAGAAGATGACGACGATCTCGTGCAGAAGACAACAGATTTGCTCGAGGTTGAGCATAACCTACCATGAAGTCAGCACTGGTGAGCGTAAATGACATTATGATATATCTCTCTGTTTTTCTTTTCAAATTAATCAATCTTTCGTTGGGCAAAGTAACTGTAAATTCATTTTAATTCTGCAATAAGTTAAAGTAATATGTCTGCGCTTCGTCTAGATTTAGCCGCCACGTTAATAGTAAATTTTACGTCTTCCATTAGCATGTGTTTTATAAGTGATCTTTTTATTATAATTAAATTCAATTTCTTTAAATTCAGTTTCCATGTTTAATTCTTGTAGATAGAATTAGCTATAATACCGAACCTATCCTCTCTTACTACATATCATTTTGGTTGGAAGCTGGATGTTTCCCCACGGGTTGAGTTATAAGAGTCTATATAGCTGAGGTATATAATGGTAAGTCTGATTATATGTATATTTCGATGTCCTAACGGTAATTGGACAAGATGGCGCCCATGCGGTATACAGGTTTATAGTGGTTTCACCACAGTACATCAGGTGAATGACCATTACTTCTAGTTGTCCAACTGTGGAACTTGTTGTGGTGCTGATTCACTCCCATCAGGAGATAATAACCATCACAACACTTCAAGAGCATGGATGGCTATATTGAGGGAACAATTCCCGGAGCACCTTATCTCACTTAGGTGCGATCTGGAGTGGCCGGCCCGCTCTCCCGATTTGTCCTTCTGAGATTTTTATCTATGTTTTTATGTGTTTATGTGAACCGTCCAAGGACCCTATATGATTTTAAGACCACTATCCAGGAAGAAATTGCCAACATAACGCCTGGTATGCTGGCAAGGGTCATGACAAATGCCAGAAAGTGGATTACTCAGTGTATGGAGAATGGGGGACGTCACCTACCTGATTTGATCTTCAAAACTAAGTAAAACAAAACTTTATGTATGCACCTATATTATTTAGAAAAATAAAAGTTTTCTGATTCATACAATGGGTTTTATTACGTTTTAAAAAGAGGAAGTTATGCTGCCGGACCCAGTACCATGATTGTAATAATTGTTCAGCATGAAAAGTTCTACAAAAAAACCGGGAGAGCATATCTCTATTTTCAATACATCGCCTACTATAAGTGTTTATACGTTTTCATTTCTTCCAACAATCTCCATTCATTTACTGAGACGACAGTTTACGAGCTAGCTAGGGGTGAGTCTATCACCCCAGTTAAAGCTTAGCTAGCGGACGAGCTTATTGCCCCAGATACAGCCAGCAGCAAACGGTCAAGTCGTGTTGAGTTAAAACATTTAGAGAAGAGTGGTTGTGTTTGGAGTTTCCCTGGAAGTGCAACTCGGCTGTTCTCCATTTCCCCTGTGAACTTTTCGTTCCGATTTTACTAGCCTGTCTGCAGCTTCTCCATCACATGTGGGGATAGAGAAAAGCTGTAATGAAATTGCAATCTTTCAATATAATCCGTTCGTGTGATTTCTTAGTAACGGTGCATTGTTCTGTATCAGTTTCGTAAGTATTTGGTTCATGGAATATCTGAAAAGTTATTATTTGTTTTGTATCATTAATTGTGTTTCATGCACCTCGCCATTCTTAAATTACATCTGACAAGAATTTGTTGCACATGCATCTCCATGATATTATAATTAATAGTCCAGTCAGTGATTTTAACGCATCATGCCGAGACGTAAAATGGATATTGGTCGTTGTTCATTGACATTGAAAAAAAAAGCGCTTATCACGTAATGCATTCATAACTGTTCCCGGGTGAAGCCGGGTCGGGTTGCTAGTAATTAAATCAGAATAAATGAATAATCAGTTGTACACGGGATTTAAATCTGGGACATCTAGCCATAAGTTTTTCCATGTAAAACCTGGCCACTCGCACGTGGCTGAGCCAAGGGCGGCTGGATGGCTTTCTCTAACATCCACAACCTGGCCACAACCGGCCTGTACTCCGTCTTCGCCAGAGCCTCAACACTGGGACAGTTCAACACGGTATTGGGAGAGGAATGACTGTGGTCTAGTGCAAAGGCAAACGAGAAATATCAATAGAAAACTGCGGAATAGTGAATGGTGCAATTTGAACCAACCACCCCACAAAATCTGGCCTCCACAGCTTGTTCCTTATCGTACTGTGCTAACTTGGACGGTACAATTAATGATACAAAACAAATAATAACTTTTCAGATATTCCATGAACCAAATACTTACGAAACTGATACAGAACAATGCACCGTTACTAAGAAATCACACGAACGGATTATATTGATTATATTCAAAGATTGCAATTTCATTACAGTTTTCTCTATCCCCACATGTGATGAAGAAGCTGCAGACAGACTAGTAATCTTTGAGTACAGTATGATAAACTGTCTCAGATGGACCACCCTGTATATAAAAGCATATGAGATACGGGTGGTACTCAGTAATTGTATAAGTCAGACCTTCCTCGCTCGGTTCTCATGTACAGTAGGTAGAACAAGATGTTCAGTAAAAGACATATAACCTACTTTACCCTAAATATTTCGGTATAATTAAAACTCGTTGTTCTTATCAAGCATCGTATTGGAATGTTCTTGAGTTGAACATTAAGAGTTGTATCATATAGAAGACTCTTCGTTTACTAAGTTAAATAATGTAGTAATTCTGTTATTGCATCCAGAGAAATTCGTTGCAACATTAGAAATGTACGTTCATCCTCCATCTTCAATGTACGGCATCGTTTTATCTTAACTCTTCTTCAGGGAAAGCCTCTTATGCGAGACTACCAACTTTCTGCATTTCATCATTGTAACTGTAAGTATAGTGGATTATCGAGATTAATGTCTAATATTTTCAAGATGGCAGGTGCGTATTATGCAGTGTGGTAGTCTTATGGCTAATGACAGCGAGGTCTATTATAGGAAACTCCTCTGCTACAAAATTTCCTGTTAATTGCGCAATTGAATCCTAAGTTATTGATCTTGATGATTTAACAGTACGCTCAGACACCATCCTGACTGTAAATTAGGGCAAGGCTGTTCTTTTGTCTTGGGCATACAAATCCACATAAATTGTATTTTGTGTGTTTTTCTTATGGCTTGTTTCAGCTAGGTCCCTTATATTTTACTTCTTTAGTACTAAGTTTGGTTTTAATTGCCAAATTATATTGTGAGTGATTCATTACGGTTTTGTAGTACAACCAGTCACCATCTTGAATGTTGGAGTCGCTGTTATTTTGCTTTGGATATACGAAACCACACATTAGGTAGACCCCTACTACTCTATCACTCTATGTCTACTCCTTATTATTCCCGTTTTCCAACGGGGTCGAGGATGAGATGCGATGGAAGTCTTTGTGGCGATGGTTTTTACGGCCGGATGCCCTTCCTGACGCCAACCTCATGAGAGGAATTAATGAGAGATGAAATGAATAATGGTGAATGAAACTGGGCAAGGATGTGGAAGGAAGCTGCCGTGGCCTGTCAGAAGGTACCGTCCCAGCATTTGCCTGGTGTTGAAAATGGGAAACCACGGAAAACCATTTCAAGGACGGCCGACGGTGGGGCTCGAACCCACGCGTCTACCGAGTCAGCAGAGAGCTTGGCCCCATGACCTAATGCTGCGCTTTAGCCAGCGTAGCCACTACTGTCGGTCCTACTACTCTATCACTAATTTTCTTTATTGCAACTCTGAAAGATAGGGAGTTATTCACCTTCAAATTCTCAAATTTCAGGATGGCCGCTGTGTGCTATATTCATTGTGATAAATTTATCACTATTGAGGCCTTTTATGAAATAATCCTCTCCTACCAAGTTTCGTCTTAATTATGCAATTACATCCTCAGTTACTGAGCTCTATTTTTAATCGAATGCTTGGGTGCCATCTTGGATGTATGGAGGCGTTGCGTTGGTGTTTTGCTTTGGGCATACGAGGGAAGTTTTTATATATCTTTTTAAATTTCATGATGGCCGCTGTACACTATATTCAGTGCGATAATATTTAGACTTACGCAAGTGTAAGCCCTTATAGCCTATGATACTCATCTGTTGCCAAGATTTGTCTTTACTACGCAATTAAATGTTGAGTTGTCAACTTAATTGCTCTAATAATTCGCGCAACCACCATCTTAGAATATATAGTCTTCTTTTTTTTTTGCTTTGGCCAAACAAAGTCACATGTAATGTTCTACCTTCTAACTAATTTCAATTACTGTAGCTCTTTAGTGTTGACAGTTATTTATTTTTGTATTTAATAATTAGAAGATGGCGGTTGCACGTAATATTGAACCATTTACAGTAAACACGTTGGCAACAGAGAGTCTGTATATATAACTACCTGAGAGCCAAATACTGTGGCATTGATTCATTGGATCATGAGAAGATTGGCTCTGCCGCCATCTTGAAATTGTTCAGTTGTTGACCTGGCAGTTTTAGCTCAACGTTTTTCACATGAAGTTTTGTGTCTGTAAAGTTTGGCACTGAACCGATGATTATTTTTGTCATAATAACACTTGGGTGTAATGTAAAACATGACACCGATGTGTCCTTTTTTAGTGCCCAATTTAATTCAATTCAGTTTCGTCGTTTAGGAAATCATAGGGGATGGGGGAAGGGGAGGGGAACTGGCATGCATACACACAGACAGATGGACATTTGGCCCATGTAGATATCATAAGTCAACTTTCATTTTTCAAAAGTAGGCTAATAATACTGATGATATTACAGTATTTGATAGTAATCATGTAATTAATATCGACAAGTTTCACTACAGATTTAATTTTCTGGTATTTAACGTCAACTTGATTTTCAATAAACAAATGAACCCGATATAATAACTCATTCCACGCGGGAGAGGCACCAAGAAGATAACCACATGATCTAATTTCCAGGAAAATCAGTTCCATTAAGCTGCTATTAATGTTATAATAAGGGGATGATGCAATCATGGTCCCACCCCCTGCTATGATATTGTGGTGGTGTTATTACTAGCTTGTAATTTGGGCTAGAATTGGGAAGGAGATGGCCTTGACCTTACGTTTAGGTACCATCCCGGCATTTGCCTGTATAACCACAAAACAAAACCACTTCTAAGATGACTAAGGTGAAAATAGAACCCACCTCTTCCTAATTAATCTTCAAAAGGCTCAACATACCTTGTTCCATGAATTGACTTGGTGACCCTTGGGACAAGAGTTTCAGTTCATATTTCGAAACCACAAGAGCCGGACTTTCTCACTCACGAGAGGAGCATGCCTACCCGTCATCTCCGACTTTGTCCAAATTTGTGATGCGGGGTGTATAAAAAGTCTCTCCGCAGTGACGTGAATACGCTAGCTCACTCACTCATCCACATTCAAGATAGCAACGGATCCCTCTAGCAGCACAGACACAACCACCTTGTAGCACTGTTCTCACATTCAAGTATCAGCGGTTGCAGGTTCGTATCCTGGCGCAGTCAGCTGTCATTTGAGGGTGCGAAAATTCGAGGGAGCCGTGTCAGTAGATTTACTGGCACGTTAAAGATCCCCCTCGGGGCAAAATTCCGGCACCCCGGCGTCTCTAAAAGCCAGAGTAGTTAAAAGGGACGAAAATCCAATAATATTATTATCAAACATCAGTTTGATCAGCGCGCAGAGATAGTGAGCAGGCAGGCTCCAAGGTCAACGCGTGCGCAGTTACCAACTTAACCAGACCCGCAAGCGCCTGGCTTCGTTGCGGAGAGAGTTTCTATACGCACTATATATGCAGGGCTTGGCCAGAAATGAAAGTGATAGAAGTAGGAGCTCCTGATTGCCAAGCGTTTAGAAGAGAATAGCATTTTGGTGCGGGTCGGGTGAGGCATGAGCCACGTATATTTGGGTAGTTTCCAGGCAGCTGTTGGGGCAGTGGAAAGAGTACAGAACGGTAATCCGAGGGTCGCGGAGTCAACGCCCTATGCAGAAACATTTTCGTCTTGTTTTTATTTTTTATTTGTAAGTTACTTACACTGCAAATAAACAGAATTAATGCTCAATATATTGATTCTATGAATATTTGCGTAAAAGTCATGAAACGGAAAGGCAAAGAAAAATGTGGGATGTCAAATACATTTCCAAGAAAGGATTGCAATTGAGGCGTACACGAGAGCGTCGTATATAACATTAGATATATTTATGATTTTACAGTTGATGACTTACGCATGCTGTGGTGATATTCATGGTAAAACCAGGGGAAGGAGTAAAATTCTGACACACACTATAAACGCCGCATTTTTAGAATTACATGGTTGTTTTAAAGTTACAATAGAAAAACAAAAAGAAACATGCTTGGCTTATGTCTCGCCCGACCTGCATTAAAATGCTATTATTTTTTCTAAACGCTTGGCCATCTGGAGCTCCCACTTCTGTCACTGTTATTTCTGGCCAAGACCTGCATATGCCATTAATATGGACGAAATCGGCGACGATGAGTAGGCACGGTTCCCTTTTAAGTAACGTGCTCTGGTCTACTGCAATCATTCAGGGAGCGTACAGTACAATATACACGTATTAATAATGAGGCAGAGCGGTCTGTCCAGGGATACACCGCTCCCCGGCGATGAATGTGTATCATAATACAAATTAATTCCGTCATTAGATGTTCGTGGACTTGTTAAACTTAATAAAACAAGCAGCATTACAATAGAGACCTCCGTATCTTGAATGGGATCAGCTTTCTGCTAAGAATGAGCCATCAACTGCTGTTAAACGCTTTCGTTGTTAATTGGATTTCGTGGCTACTGGATCAATATCTTACGAGAGTACTTTTTCCATGCTAATGTGGGTGCTTCGTGAATATTAAGTGTACTTTGCATGTTTTTCAGCAGTTTTTACATTTTCTAAACATGCGATTCGCCGTTAGTCACGACTGGGTTGATAATTATAATAATAATAATAATAATAATAATAATAATAATAATAATAATAATAATAATAATAATAATAATAATAATAGCTTTCGAATGACTCACGGGGATTTGTTCCAAGGAACGGAAGGCCTCATTATGACAGTTCAAGATCAGGTTGTCGTGACGAAGAACTATATGAAGTATGGAAAAGGAAGGATGAAGGAAGGATGAAAAAATTCAGGATGAGTCTTGCAAATTGTGCCAGAGTGCTTGTCAACTCTGAATACGCTCAAATAGCACAACCAAGTAGCCAAAGTCATCCATTTGCTCAGAAATATAACCTCATAGAAGCATACAACCGAATTTTTAACACACAGCAAGCTCAGTTCTTTGAAAATGACGGTATTTATTGATGATTCATTTAGGGGTCCCGTGCACTTGGGTGTGAGGAAGATTTGTCTCATAACCTGTAGTATTGTGATGTCTGAAGTTGTGAATGTATTTGTAACTGAGATTAAGATGGGGAAGGAGGCAGTCGTGGCCCTAAAGTAGGAACTATCCCAGTATTCGTCTGGAGCAGATGTGGGGAGATCACGGGAAACGACTTCTAAGATTACTGAGGTTGGAATCATACCCACTTCTTCTCTGTCCTGTCTTGGGTGTACCCCTGTCCAGCCCTCAGACCAGAAATAAATTACTTGACTGAACTGCGAATTGATCAAGGACCTCAAGAGTGCCATTCAAGAACACTAAATCTATTGAAAATGATGACTGCAAACTCTACTGGGACGAATCTGTCATTACTGACAAAATAATTCCCGCCAAAAGACCAGACATCATTCACATAGACAAATTTCAATCACAATCGTATTTGATTGATATTGAAGTACCAAATACCAACAATATTGTACAGCCCGGGGGAAGTACCCCCTGAGAACCACCCCGCCATCTTTTACCAAAACCACCCCAACTGGAAACACTATAATTCCAGAACATATCTCTACACAGCAAGCGGCGACCACCTAAGCCTAGGAGGTTAGCCAACGGCTTGCAAAACTCACATAAACATTTACACTAACAACTATCTGGGGCAGCTACACTGATGCAATGCTGACCAAGCAGCGCCGAAACATATAAGAATGGAACCCGGACAGGAGGGATTATCTGTTCTGTTCTGTTCTGTTCTGTTCTTCGCCAGCGGCCCTGCCCGACGACATCCGTTCCAGCTCTTCACCAGGTGAGGTCTAGTTGTGCTAAGACTCCTTATTTTTGTAAATACCTACCCCAAACATTTGTACACTTCACAAATTGTATTTCATACTTGTTTAAACTCCCCAAGAGGGACATCACATTACATCAACTGGCCAATAAATACATGGTCAGTAAACAACACGCTTATTACTAATCACATTCCACTTTACATCCTCCTGCCCAACCTCACCTTAGTCATAATTGCCCCTGACCGTAGCGGCCAGTAATTGCATCGTCAGATTCTATTGTGCTCGAGCACGCGACTCGACTGCAGAGCGTCGAGTCACTGACCCTGCACATTCATTGAATTGTTCATCCTACCCAGCTGGCAAGCTAGTTTAGCAGCCGGCACTTAAACATTCATCCCCTGACAGATAATTGCATCCTGCAGGGACGCCCCCAATAGATTAAGCACTTACACCAACACACTACACTAGTAGTCTCTCCCAATTACGGGACACTACTCTCATCCGGAAGCAGCCTTCAAAATTAGCACATTAACACTACCGTGCTTATCCCAACCCCCAACCAAGGGATAAAACATATTCGGTGGAGGCGCGACTACCACGCAAAATAAGGGTAAGGGACTCAAACAACGAGCCCCCGTGGTAGAACGATCCGTACCGCACGCAGCCAAGCAAAAGTTTTTTTTTGAGTGACAGCATTATATTTTTCCCTTCACTCTAGAAACACAAGGGAAATTTTAATCAACCCCCCCCCCCTGGGAAGAATCAGAAATATAATACATTGGAAAACACACACAGTTCTTTTTATACATACACTTGATTCAGGATGGCCCCTTTATACCGTCTAGCTGTGCTGAGGAGCATTGGGGAATACCAGGAATTAATTGCCTGGCACAAGTTCTTTGAGACAAGGCAGGACTACCTCAGAAGGTATCAGCAGCTCCTGCACGCCCAGTATATGCGAATTGTAAGGTCACTTGTCCGGCCACTCCGCAGCACCAAGAATCGAAAGATTCGAGCGAAAATCCCCACCCTCCGTACACAAATCATTAACGCACACTGGAAACTACACTGCCGACACGAGATCATGTTCCAGCAATGGGAGACACTCATCGAGGAACACAAAAGGATAGGGACTAACGGCACCAAAGTTGCCGAACAGGCCATAAGCCTCAACAGGCAGTACGCCCAAATTTGGGAGGAATATAGGGAACTCCAAGCCAACAAGGCCATTTTTGATTTCATGGCAGGGCCACCAGCCCAGCCAAGAGAGGACATAGGCGTAGATGTGCTAACTGAGCAATTCGCGAGGATGTCCCTCTCGATACGTACCGCTACACATGGGCAGGAGTCTACCGTGGCCATAGGCCAGAAATCGGTCAGACTACCCTCCAATACATTGCAAGAGCACACACAGACAAATACACGACCCCTACCGCCAGTCCAGAGGACGATTTCGCCACAATGGAAGCGGACACTAACATGTGCACCCCCAGTGCAGAGACATACAGGGGGATCGTTTACAGTTCACCAGGGTGTAACACACACGCCTGCACACACTACCCTGCCTCCGCTACAAAGTACACGGGGTTTAAGGAAAATTTTACTGCCCACCCCACGCGACCAGGCAGACAAGAGGGCGTACACGCGCACAGACACTAATAGGGGAGCGCGGAGCCAACACAGCCCTTCAGGCGCCAGCATACCTACGCCTATTAACAGGCACTACGGGGAACGTAGGCTTAGGCCTGCTTTACTTAAACACCCCTGAAAGATAGTAAAGAAGCGCCTCAATGGGAACCTGAGGCCTATGCCTTCATAACAGGGCGCAATAATTCACCCCGACGAGCGAGGGCGTGCGCACAATAGTGAAATTCACTGACCGCACAAGCCCATGGATAAATGTTCCCAAAACCCTCACGGGGGCGCGTACACTACAATTGACACAAAAGACAGGTTCTACCCCTGTAGAGGGTAAACACACAAAACACACATGCACACAACTGTACAATTTGCATGCATACAGATATATTTAATCCATAAGTGTACGCTATTTCTTACGCTGCCCATAGCAGGAATTTTTCTTGTCCCCTATGATGTCGCTCAAACTAAGCGTAAATATCAGGGGATAACACTCACAGTTCAGGGGAAAATACTGTAACATATTTTTGAAGTCACACAGTAAACACAGTTATCATAAAAAGAGTATAAAACACTAACGAATCTGTCACAGAGATACAGGTCCAAAAGGCAACAGGAATGATCATCCTGAACAAAGACGGTCTCAAACCCGCGACCTTCTGAATACCAGGAGCGCAAGGTCGGGTACCCATCCAATTGGAGGATACAGTAATAAGGGACAGACAGGCTAACAGGAATATATTCGCACCAGGGTTACAATAACACAAAATTTGGGGACACGATATATGAACAGAGGTAGGGTCTTTTACATGACGAGAAGCCAAAGGCACATCATGTATGCTCACAATAGAATAGCGTGTCAGCAAACCCACGCACGTTGTCTCAGCACATGTAACAAGCAGACCGCAGGCTGGCAGCAGGTACTGCCCACGCCATTGAAACTTGACACTATCGCCAGTCAGCGATAAGACGTAATGGAACAGGCGGCCTTCGCAAATATCAGACGGGCTAGGAGCGCTTTCACTGCAGCAGTAGTATACACAGTCATTCACACCATTTTCAAAGCCGGATAACTCCCGAAATTAAAGTACGAGGGACGTTCCGAATTATACAAAACACTCACACTAACGTACATTTTCGCACGCGTATCTCAAACATACAATACACGCCATGGTACATAAAACACAGAAAATGTGGACCCGAGGCATTAGCCTAAGCATTAGCTTAAGGCATATGCGCACGCAGAGAAACACGATACAAACGTGCCAAAAAGGAAGCTAGCCAACGGCATTTTTGGCGCGACAACACAATCAGAGGCCACACTAGGGACGCACAAAATCCCAACAGACAACGCAGACATAAAACACGGAGCGCTACACGGGATCACGGGTCCGAATACCCAGTCAAACCGGACGCCGTGACAAACAAAAAATTGTCGACCGACGAAAGATCAGTTACATACAACACACGGGTTTTTCAACATGGAAAGTCAGAAAACTCAGCCAGCGCGACTAGACACCAGATAGACCCATTCACACGGGAAAATTTACTCCCACCTAGACGGAAACTGGCCAAAATTAAGGCAATCCGCAAGTACGTCCAAATTAAACCAGGAATATGGACGCGGGGACAGACAATTACACGGGCAGCATCGCAAAAACAGCATGCATACACAATTCCATACAGAAAAACCATAGGGTCCCATACAGACACTGTGCCCCATATAGTATAGCTGAGAGTGAAGAGAGGCATAAGAATGTTTAAATTATACGTATATGAATGGCATATTATTACTGTGTACACACTTTAAACATACACTAGAGGTGGCAAATGCATTCCACTAATGCCACACACAAGCACATAATCGATTGAGCCACACAATCATGAACACAGGAAGGTTCTTTAACATACATATAGGGGCGTAGATTCGTTCTAAGGTACTCGCTACAACAGCCTACTAAGGGCATTAGCGACCCCGGGACTGCCAATAGGGGACGTACCGGGAACACCAGGCCTCTACAGAGACCACGAGACACTTTCTTTTGAACCATAGCGCCCGACACCTGAATACGGGGGACGCCACTCTCACAAACAAACGCCCACACAAAACAGGTAACACCACATCTCTACGGCCAAAAATCATGGCACATTTGGATTACCCCGAACATAGGCAATAGACTTGCTAGACACAAATCATAGATAATTACATAAAGGAGAGGTATTGCGGAAGCAAAGTCCAAACAAGATTGGGAGCAAAAGTATGACAGGTTAACTCATTGGCCTTCCTAAAATGTAAAACACACGTCAACATACGGACAGTGGCGAAAGTCACGTTCCGCCAGCCTTCATACATAATATTAGAGACTTTCTGTATACAAGGACACATAAACAAATACACAAAAAAACACTGCGTTGCGAATAAGCGAATTCCAGCGCGTTGCAACACTGTTGCCGGTAGACATTCTCATCATAGCCAGACGTGACAATGACACGCAGACATGATGACACTGGCACAAAAAACAATAACAATAACGACATACAGTGGCACGGATGTTGACACAGGATTCAGCACCATTACAATAGGCCCTGCATCCACTAATGCACAAATACTATGGGCCGGATTCATCTCAGGAATACAGGAACATATCTACAAGGGTGTTAACACGCAATAAGCGGCACCTGACAATTAGCCACGCTACATGAGATAAGCCTTCTCCGATAAAGCCCTACGCGCCAGCGGACGTCAGCGATACGCGACCTCACGCACACAGCCGCGCTAATTACAGCCACGGCCACCTCCTTCCTACACGCGCCCAACACTCAGGGGCGAATACAGACAGCGTCCATGAGGGAACAATCCCCCCTAATAATTTCCTTTCTTGTTTTTTTTAAATCATTACAGGCGATCAGGCTATGACAATTCACACTAACAATCAAATGCTACCCCAACGTTATGAACGTTATGAACAGGAGACAAGGTTAGGCCGTGACATCACTGCGTCACCGCACTTAAACATCCTAAGGGCAGCCCGAGGACGGTGCCCACAGACACAAACATTTTTACACAGCGTGGGTATCACAGACCCACAGCCACTCCACAGACTGGTAGATTCTCTATGGCATCTCAACTTAACCAGCATACATCCCAAGGAAAGGTAGAGAATATATAGTGACTAAGAGAGGATGACACACCACGACAGGAGTAGAGATGGATAGTGCCATCAGGATGGCCATGGTACCAACTACGGGCTACCATCCCAGTACTCTTCCTCCTACATATCCTGTCTCCTACAACACCATCCAACACAGACATACAGACACGTAAAAACAGCTACACTACATTCCAAAATATACATCGGGGTTGATAGACTTCATGCGCCTAACAAATTAAGGTATGCTACACCTTGGCCCCAAACGCCTACACCTGAGTATTAGAGGTGAGTCGGAAACAATATCAAGCACAATGCACATCTCTGTGTAGAGAGATGAGGCCATAATTATATTAACAAGTATTTTTATTAAATAATCCCGCATGCAAGGGACATAGACTTATTATACCTTGACACATGCCTTATCTTCAAGCGAGAGCGGACACGCTTCATATCCATCCCAATGCATGAAATATCCTATCCACATACCTGGGATTTTATTATTATTACACCTGCATGGCATTTTTAAAATTTTGCACACCTGGGAAAAACCCACCCCATCCACTCACTGTAAATACCTCCTAGCAGCATCATCGGCTCCCGGCCACCATAAACGTGGAGACCAACGATGCACGACCCCCTCCTACCACGCTTTAAGCCCATTCAGCAAATAACACACCCGGATCCTAATAACAAAGGGACCAAACGCCCTACAAACCTACTAACACCTCTAGGAAATTACCAAGGCATTACCGCTGGAAATCCGACATGGCAGTGACAAGCCTAAAGTAGACACTGCATTTAGGAGATCCTAAAACCCCAGAACACTGAAAATTTTACATAATTACATGGTACACACAAACTTATTTGCAAAGCACACTTATTAAAAAAAAGGAATCTGACACCACACTAGATGGCGATGAGAAGTAAACGGAGGGAGCAGAAGCGCCACACAAGAACAGAGCTGGAGAAGGCGATGATGAGGCCTGACCCAGTTGAATGACTGATAGATGAAGGGTTGAAGCATCGATGACTTAGCGCGGGCAAACGTCGAGGTCTAGGGTGTGCCTAGCCTGTCCCCTTGTTGGAGAAAGTTACACCCACAATGCGCTACGGTCATCGAAGCCAAACCTGCAGGGGAGACTTTTGACGGCTAGTAGGAGAATTAGCCAGCTACATACTAGACTCAGGAGACGAACCTAGAGACGACCACATTAGGACTAGACTTGTAGTAGCATGTGACCTAAGTAGAGCTCCTATGGCGGGGAGTTAGTCTTCCACTCGCGGAAGTGAAGCAGGGTCTCAGGATTCAGCGGGACCAATCCTAGATCCGCCAAGTCCTTGTCCCGGAAGACAAGGTGAAGACGATTTAATAAATAATAACAAATGAATAATACATAATGCATATGGAATGAATGCGATCATTCGGTTCCGTGCCCACATAAATGGATGACACCGAGTCTCCAGAGCTTAAATGGTAACGCACCGGGCGGCCAGAGATGTAAATGAGGAATGCGGCGAGCTCTCAAAGGGGTTTTGTGGGCAAACCCAGCACTAAATACAAATGAATAACAAATGGCGAATAATGCCAACACAGACAGGTATAAGAACAACGGAAAGGATATCCACGCGAGGCGTCTGCTCCTTCGCAACACCGTCGCGCAGGCCTATATTAATTACTAAGAGGGGGATGTCGACAATTAGTATTAAGGGAGGGGACTACAGGCCACTGCTTGGTTCCGGTCCCGGCAGGAGGTCACAAGGGCCCCCCGGAAGGGAAACCGACCGGGACGAGCCTCCGATCAAAATTCTAGTATATAAGATACAGTTACCTTTAAAAGGCAACTTAGACTTAAGCAAATTTAATAATCGCTGTTGTAAAACAGCAGCTACAACACATTTCGGCACTAGACTAAGGACCATTTCGGCTTGTAAATACAAAATATATATATATTTTTTAATGTTAACTAACATAATTTAGGCTAAGCACCTTTTAATTAAGATAAGAGCGTTCGGCACCTGGCAACTAAAACCGTTACCAGGGTAAGACCGACAACACCTTAAAGTAAGTAGGAAATATGCGATGCGAACGCGACATCGAGCGTTCGGCACCTGGCAACTAAAACCGTCACCAGGGTAAGACCGACAACACATTAAAGTAAGTAGGAAATATGCGATGCGAACGCGACATCGAGCGTTCGGCACCTGGCAACTAGACGTTACCAGGGTAAGACCGACAATACATTAAGATAAATAGGAACATGTAATGCGAACGCGACATAGAGCGTTCGGCACCTGGCAACCAGACGTTACCAGGGTAAGACCGACAATATATATATAGCGAAAACACGCGTATGCAACGCGAACGCGACATATATACACGAGACGTCCGAAGAGGTCTCAAGGGCGGTGGCATTATCCAAGCCGACCCTTAAAACAGCGCTGCGCGATATGTGCCCATAATGTATTGGCCACATGTACTAAATTTACATGCATTTTCTTTTAGCAAAAGCTCCACCACTGCAGCATCATGGGAACGCTGACAACATGATCACTATCAGGTAAAGGTGACGTCACATACACTACACACAATTGGAGTACACTGAGGAGACATACAATTACACAGGTACATAAAAAGTAGAATAAAGTAGGCTAAGATAAGACTCTAGCCGGCTTAGGTTAAGGTAGAATAATATAAGGTGCCAAAGGCAAATGATATCGGCACGCACCGCTAAATGGTACATTTGAATGACATAATAGTGTTTTGCTCTACTACAGATCACCCGAGCGGCAATACAATGCACGCAACCCCGTCTGGATATCACTAATATATTTTACCACAGGTCCACGACGAAGTGCACATACCTTTTGTAAATATATTTTTCACACACACACATATGTAACACACTTTCTATAGCATAAACACGTACACACTGCAGCGATTTTAGTCGCGCCCTTAAGGCGACGGCGCCGCGGGCAGCAACGCGAGGTGACCGTGGGGCACCGAACGGAGCTAACGCAACACACGACAGACGCTTAAATAAGGAACGGATGCGATAGCCAGGAAAGACGTAGCTTTGTGAACGTCTATCCTAGCCATCAAGGTGAATTCTTCCACCCACGGAGGAAAATTCACAACAACGGTTTAACCACTAAACCACAGAGGCAGGTCAAATGCCACAGATGAATGGCACAAGGTAAAGGTGGCCAAGAAAGAAAAGCGCTATGGCGATATGCATAGGAGAAAGGAGAAAGGTACTCATGAGTAGAAAAGATTTAGTAGTAATAGTACTATAATTAAGCGTAGCATGTAAGAATTGTAATCGAAAATTGTAAGAAAATGTAAAACCGGCAAAGCACAAGAAATATGAAGAATACACATAAAGCACTGCAACATTCTAACACCAAACACGTTTCTACACACTTTTGTCTCTTTCCTTTCTATTCTACCAACGCCAAATTTGTGAAGGTGTCCCGTTTCATCCCAACAAAAAATCATTCTGATATACCTTTAACTTATACCCTGGGGCACCTGTTTTTCTATTTTCTTCCATCTTTTATACAATACCTTGCAGGGAGCAATTTTTTCTCCACACAGCGTCGGACGGCACAACCACCCGTCCAACCATGGTTGTTTTTCCTTCCTGCATAATACCAACATGCATATACGTAACTTCAAGAACATGTATTTTTTTGTATTTTATATTTTTATTATTTCCAGTGTCAAATTTCATGGTGATTAATTTTAGAAGAACAATTAAATATGTATACCCAAAACCCACCCCCTCTGAGCACACGCTAAACTCACATCACTACCAGGACAACACGATACCGACACTGAAGAAAAAGAAGAAGAGGGACAAGCAGGAAACGACGAAACATCATCACAACGACACGCCCACTCTACTTCCCGTTCGCGAGGACGCGAACTAACGACGAAGGGGTCTTGTACAGCCCGGGGGCAGTACCACCTGAGAACCACCCCGCCATCTTTTACCAAAACCACCCCAACTGGAAACACTATAATTCCAGAACATATCTCTACACAGCAAGCGGCGACCACCTAAGCCTAGGAATTTAGCCAACGGCTTGCAAAACTCACATAAACATTTACACTAACAACTATCTGGGGCAGCTACACTGATGCAATGCTGACCAAGCAGCGCCGAAACATATAAGAATGGAACCCGGACAGGAGGGATTATCTGTTCTGTTCTGTTCTGTTCTTCGCCAGCGGCCCTGCCCGACGACATCCGTTCCAGCTCTTCACCAGGTGAGGTCTAGTTGTGCTCAGACTCCTTATTTTTGTAAACACCTACCCCAAACATTTGTACACTTCACAAATTGTATTTCATACTTGTTTAAACTCCCCAAGAGGGACATCACATTACATCAACTGGCCAATAAATACATGGTCAGTAAACTACACGCTTATTACTAATCACATTCCACTTTACATCCTCCTGCCCAACCTCACCTTAGTCATAATTGCCCCTGACCGTAGCGGCCAGTAATTGCATCGTCAGATTCTATTGTGCTCGAGCACGCGACTCGACTGCAGAGCGTCCAGTCACTGACTCTGCACATTCATTGAATTGTTCATCCTACCCAGCTGGCAAGCTAGTTTAGCAGCCAGCACTTAAACAATCATCCCCTGACAGATAATTGCATCCTGCAGGGATGCCCCCAATAGATTAAGCACTTACACCAACACACTACACTAGTAGTCTCTCCCAATTACGGGACACTACTCTCATCCGGAAGCAGCCTTCAAAATTAGCACATTAACACTACCGTGTTTATCCCAACCCCCAACCAATGGATAAAACAATATCCAACAGACCTGTAACCATAAGATCAGCAAGTACAGGTTCTTTATATTTGCTTGGCAAGGATATTCTCGCTCACGCGCTCCGCCAGTGACGGCTCAGTTCCTGGCTGCCGGGCGCGCATATGTACGGCAAAATACCGTGCTTAAAATCAGTATCATGCATTTTTACTCACCATGTTTACAGTAGATGCTGAAAATGTTCCTCATCCGCTGCCAAACATAATCGGCATCTCCTTATGAAGTTTACGGTTACTCCGGTTAATTTAGCTTCAGTAAGGAAATAACGACCTTTAACTTACCGTACGTCTATTTTTATTGTTTACTGAACCTGTACATTTGAATCTCTTAGCCAGTTGTTTAATTGTGATTGTGAACAGTGCTGTTACTTGAACGTGCATATCTGCACAATACGTTCATAAAGTGCAGGAAATCGTGCGCTAGAACAAGACAAAAGTTTCGAGTGATATTTCCAGGGGGACCCATTCCTATAAATTGCACAATAAAACAACTGGCTAAAATAGATTCAAACGTACAGGTTCAGTAAACAATAAAAATAGACGTAAAGGTCGTTAGGCCTATTTCCTTACTGAAGCTAAATTAACCGGAGTAACCGTAAACTTCATAAGGAGATGCCGATTATGTTTGGCAGCGGATGGGGAACATTTTTAGCATATACTGTAAACATGGTGAGTAAAAATGCATGATACAGATTTTAAGCACCGTATTCTGTCGTATATACGCGTGCCATGCAGCGTCACTGGCGGAGCGCGTGAGCGAGAATGTCCTTGCCAAGCAAATATAAAGACCCTGTACAGTGAGTTGGGGTAGGAAGTAAGGAAGTCAACACTGTTTTATATTAGTACAGGCTTTTCAATCGGTCAAGACTAGTGTGCCCAGTTAGATTGGGCGGGGAGTTACAACTAACTTCCTAGTACCTGAAATAAAATACACAAATCTCTACATAGTGTAAAACAAAGTCCCCGATTATTGGATGTAATGGGTAATCTCGAGTACCACTCTTCAGATAAGAGTACTGTATATATGTTTTGAGTTTCGCTGTTCACCTCGGCTTTTCTGAATTGCGTCTGGGACCTTCCGTCTGTGCGCCTTTTGAGCTTTCGCTTGTTAACCGTTAAGGATACCGGGCAAATCTGGGGCAGTTTGCACGTTATTTATAAAATTCTTCTATCGTAAATAATTAGGGGAGCGTGATGGCGCAGTGGCTTAGCAGCTCGTCATTCACCCGGACGGCCGGGGTTCGAATCCCAGTGACATTGGGTTGGAATTTTCACCGGAAAAATCACGTGGTGCCAGGAAGGGCATCCGGCCCAAACCAAACTGAGCCTGGTTGGCTCCGGTGACCCCAATTAATTGGGAATAGCCGAAGAAAGTTCTAACGTAAATAATTAAGCCCCCCGCCAATTTCAGTGAGAAGTGAGTTGTGTAAGAAGTGTTTTATTAAGTGTATAAATAATTCATGGATTTATTTCAAGCACTAGGAAGTTAGTTGTTACTTCCCGCCCAAGCCCAATCTCATTGGGTACATTCGTGTTTACCGACTGAAAAGCTTCTAATACAGTAATAGATTAGTCCACCTCGTTTCGTAGTGGCTAGGATTCTTGGCTGTCACCACGGAGGTCCAGGTTCGATTCCTGGCTCTGCCAAAAAATGTATTTCTGGTCTGAGGGTTGGATTGGGGTACAATCAGTCTCGTAAGGCAAAACTGAGAAGAGGCGGGTGAGTTTCCCACCCCAGTTATCCTCGAAGGGGTTTTCCGTGGTTTCCCACTTATACTCTAGGCAACTGCCGGGATGGTACTGCGACCGATCCAGTCAGGGTCAATTACCGGCCCCGGATGACAGAAGATCGAGAGGAGACCGGAGGGTCAGTATGACGTCATGGCATGACGCGGCGAGGCAACCGCGAGAGTAGGGGAATGCTCCAGAAGGTTCCAACCCCTTCCACTTTTTTTCTCGAAGGAGGACGCAGTTCCGGAATGTTCAGTGAGTCAATAGTGCGTGGACGAGTATGTTATCCAGCGGAGCACGGACGAGTAGCCCATGTCACGTAGACAGTAATTTGCATCGGGAACTTGAATGGTTTTCGTGAGTGATCAGCAGGCCATGAAGCTAGCGTGCATGTAGTGCCAGTGAGTTGTTCACAGTGAAGTATGTCAGTTTTTTTTGTCGAACAGTGTGAATTTCAAGACGATATCGGACTCGCTAGTATGTGAGAAATAGTCAGAACTGATAAAGGAAGGTCCGTTCATGCCGACAATTTATGTTAATTAAAGATGAATACCAGGAGGTGTTTAACATTACGAGTATCAGGGAAAGAACAATAATAACGATAGTCGAGGCGAAGCATTATCGCGAGGCCCTATATTGTAACAGACATCCATTCGAAAATAGCATAGCAGTGCGGCATTTTAAGAGACGCAGTGAGAATGCAACAGGGAAGGCTACATCTACTTTAAGCTTGTGTTGGAAGACTGCAGGCCGCAGGCAACTTGATATGTCGGTCAAGGCCAGGTCGAAATAGCTCCTCGTGGAAGGAAGTGTGTCACTGGTTGAGGAAAGTGAATACATATTATTCAAATGAACCAGGAACTAGACGCTATAGTGCGTGGGCGTGAAAGTGCTCTGATATAGTGAAATGTAAAATTGCCACACGGCGGCATGAACTTAATAACCATGGACTCAAATATTCTGGGAATCAACATGCATATTAATACGCAAATTACGCTGCACTGAACCTCTAAAGGGGCCATAATGGGGTGAACGGTCGCAACGAGATGGACGAGTGGACCATGGTTGGGACGTCAGGAGACGCCGCTGCTGTAGGTGACCGGGGGCAACCAGTGGGCGGACATGGGCGTCACCAGGAGATCGAGAGGTGCCGGGGGCGTATACCTCTACCAGTACGCTGGGAGACCACATCGCAGAGACGCTGGAGGAACAACGCCGCCCTAATGCCGCAGACGACGCCGACGCCGGGGTTTTCCGAGGACACCGGATCTAAAGTAAGACGTTTCATTTCCATCCTTGTTCATCAGGAAGAAGAGAACTTCTACCTCGGATAGCCGTGCCACGAGATAACCTGAGATCGTGTAACTTAATGCCATTTATAATCATTTATTCCAGATTGAAAAAGAGCATCATTTTCTCACAGGGTTGTACAGATTTTTTTTTGTCTTTTCTTTTCGGATCGTTTGACTTACATAAATTAACAGCATCAATGGTAGGAGTAAGACATACATTTATTCTCTGAGACATAATAATAATAATAAGTTGAAATTGGATAACGATAATATGAGATGCCCATTTTGTTGGGAGATTCTAGCATCTCGATTTCCGAGGTCATTATACGAATTTTATTCTGAAAGGTTTGTCACGGATTGCATAGATTTTAATAGCAAAATGAATATGGTTGGAGATTGTCGAATAAGGTTCCTTGGATAGGATGCCATATTATCATACGACATCGTGGTCCCGATAAAGTTGATACGATCTGTTAGTGTGGGTTCATGAGACATGCTAATAATGCATGATTTTTTGTAATGATGTTGTGTAAAGTTAATGTGATAATTAAATATGGTATTATTCCGTCATATATGACGAGGTTATTCACGGGGCGACGTATGACCGTTGAATTGAATTTGTGAGGACAGGGTCCTCTTGACGAACGTGTTACGTTTATCGATGAGTTGTATATTGAATAGCGCATGGGTGTAATTGATAGTGCGCTCGACAGTCAGATTGTTCGGATCCTCACACAGAGTGTTCGACGGAAGGGTTGCGATTAAATGTTCGTTGTGAGTATGAAATACACTAGGGTGCCTTATTTACGAGGTTCTCAACCTTTCATAAACATTAGACAATGCTATAATTTAATTACAATAACAAATATGACAGTGTGGATCAAGGTTGTTGGAAAGGCGGATATAAATCATTGATAATAATAAGAATTAGTAGTGTAAATATGTAAGCACAATCTGGGTGTGTTAATAATTTATGATAGGTTATAATTAATTGTTGAAATGCCATATTATGTGAAGCTGAGTTGATGTTTGAGTGCTATTTGATGTAGTATGATGCTCTTTAGTTATGAATTTGCAGTTCGATAGAGGAGATCCGTCCATTTCTGTATAAGGGTAGACAGTTGTAATATACGTAGATATTCAATATTTTCTTAGAGTTTTTGCCGCAGGTGAACTTTGTGATAAGTGGCTAGTGATGTTTACATGCGTGTGCACCGATAAATTAAGGTTAATTTAGCTCTTTGAAAGGCGATCTCCTTGTCGGAACTTTAAGAGAGGACACCCACGAGTTTGAATAAGTATATATTTTTTGTTTGTTTGTTTAGGGACTATGAACTTTTTTTTTTTCGGACTTTGTCCCACCCTAACTCTATACTCGTGCGTGGTAGGCAGGTTGCATATTTATTTATCCTTTGGCCAATAAAGGAGCAGATGTGATTTTACGAGGGCTTTTCCTTTCTTCTCTGTTTGTTAATTCAAGTTAGGGAGTTTGCTTTTGAATCCTGGTTCAGTCAATTTGCCATCCCAACCCGTAAACGACCCGAGACCCTTTGTCTCTGGCTCGCTGGAGCATTTCTTTTATTCTTGTCTGTATGAACCAAGATTCACGCCGTAATTTTTTTTCCCACTTCCTTGGCTGTTTCTTCTGATGGGGCCGGGATGTTGGCCGGGTGATCGCCTGTCCCATTGGAGAAACGGGCACAGTACCATACTTAAGGCCACGACTGCTTCCTACCCAAATCTTACCTAAATTACAAATACCCACATGACACAGGTTATCAGACACATTCTACACACATCCAAGTACATAGGGCTACATGACAACGGTGTCACAAAGCTCCTAAAGAATCAACAACAACAGCAACTAATAGATTACTTAGGAAATGCCGTACTAATAAATGGCTTCTAATAATTCAATTTTCTTGAAATTATTATAAACAATTGAATTACTTTACATAAATTGAGCATTACTGACAGCGGTAGCTACGCTCACTAAAGCGCAGCGTTAGGCCATGGGACCAGGCTACCTGCGGACTTGGTCGACGTGGGTTTGAGCCCCACCCTCGGCCGTCCTTGAAATGGTTTTCCGTGGTTTCCCCATTTTCAACACCTGGCAAATGCTGGGACGGTACTTTATGAGAGGCCACGGCCGCTTCCTTCCACATCCTTGACCAGTTTCATTCTTTATTCATGTCTTCTCTCATTAAATCATCTCATGAGGTTGGCGTCAGGAAGAGCATCCGGCCGTAAAATCCTTCCGCCACATTGAATTTCATCGCATCTCATCCCTGACTTCGTTGGAAACGGGAATAAAAAAGGAGTTTTACTGGGCTCAGATGATAAAGTTGCGAGTAAAGCCGATTAAAACATTTGACTTTTGCGTGGCCGCAATGTTGGTTTACGCTTAGTGGGTTTTTGAAATTTGCGTGTGTGAACTTACTTCAGTAGCCTCTATCACCAATGAAATATCAGGTTGATTGGAATAATCATTTTTGAGTAATTGGATGCTGGTAAAATATTTAACTTAGCAGCAATGGTGGATTGGTGACTCTAATTGAAATTTGAAAGGCAAGGTTGGGGTCGGACGGGATAATAGTAAGTACTTACTAAGGTTCATTTAAAATCGCTCTACACGTTTTATTCATCCAGCATGTGCTCGTTCTATAATTAGGTTCGTTTGTAATAATTTTAGACTTCAATCAGCTAGTTTCTGGATACTTAGAATCCTTAAAATTATTATACATTGGTTCGTTACAATCATGAATTACATACAGTATATAATTATTACAGTTTGCTGTTTTACCCTTTTTCTTAGCGTAAATTTGACTACTCACTTCACTGAATTTATTACCGTGAGCTTGGAGACTGATCCTGAGGTCCAGCCCCATGACAAAACACAGAACCAAAAACAAAACAAAGCAAAAAGCAAAATTTTAAAACAAAAAAAATGCAGAAAACAAACACAAAATCAAAAACAAACAAAAAACAAAACAAAAAAAGCAAAATTCAAAAACAAAGGCAAAAGTAGAGAAAAAACACAAAACCGAATACACAAATCATAAAGAAAAAAGTAGAAAGCAACAAACACAACACCAAAAACACAATTAGTTCAGATTTCACTCCCTTCCAGAAGCAAATCCTAGTTACGCCACTGCAATGGAGGTTGAGGGACTTGGAATAAAGTAGAACCATGAAATGCAGATAGGAAAGGGAAGGAGGAGAATGTCCACCCCAAAGTTACTGGAAAAAGAATGAAAAACCGGACCCAGCTCAGGAATTCCTCGGGGTTACTAACTCCTGAGCTCAACAGCCGTGAGGATGTAGCAGTACCCAGGGTGCTCCATTGAAGGTTGGGATAAAGATACCCTAGCTCCTTTAGGGCCTTGAGGATGTAGCAGTACCCAGAGTGCACCATAGGAGGTGGGGCTACAAAAACCCTAACTTCTTTAGGGCCTTGAGCAGAAGGCAGGAGGTACCATGGAAAGAAAAGAAGAGGTCTGTTCCCTCAGAGAATGAGGGCATCAGAAAGTATACACAAGGGGCAATTAAGGCGGGAAAATGAAGTTCACCCTAGGCTTCGGATACTATAATGACGTACGGTCAGGGTCTGAAGAGAACAAGAGTTGGCCGAAGGAGGTTGAGAGAAGAAATAATAGAGAGGATCCCGGCACAGGTAAGTGGACGCTATGCCAGACTTAGCTCGGTCCTGTAGCTGCCAGCCTACGTCCCAATAGTCATGAGCCTCCTGGGGGGTTTGGAATGAAGGAGAGCCATGCATGGCAGATAGAAAAGGAATGTGGATATGGTCCACCCCAAAGGCAATGGAGAAAGGAGAAACAAAATCGGACCGAACTTAGGAATTATATCTTGGAGTCGCCAACTCCCAAACTTTTCTGCTCTGAGCCCTTGAGTGTGTAACACTATACTGGATACAGCATGTGTGGTGGTGTTACACACTCCCTGTCTTCTTTAAGGTTTATAGAGAAGTCAGGGAGATACACTGAATAATAAGAATAGCTATAACCCCTAGAAAAATGATAGTATTCGGATAGAAAAAAGACAAGGCCCACCTAACGTGGGAAATGAAAGCCACCATAGGCCTTGGAAGAGAACATGAGTTGAGCATTAGAGGTTGACAGGAAAGATAGGTGAGAGGAGACCATCACAAGTAAATGTAAGCAATGCCAGACTCAGCTGGGGTTTCGTGGTCGCCAACCCATGCCCCACTAGTGGTAAACTCCACGCGGAGGGAGGGGTTGTAGGTTGCCCCCCATCCCAGCCCTCAGACCAGAATTAGATTTCTTGGCAGAGCGGGATATCGATACCGGACCTTCACGGTGACAGCCATGATTGCCAACCACAAGTCACGTGGTGGACTCCACAACTTTGTGCTGACCATGATTTACACGACTGATGTAGCAAGTGTAGCAGCATTGGGATGCTCATTGAATCCTCAGGCTACTACTGTACATTGAGGACTAAGGAAGTATGGACATGAGTGAAGGTAATCTCATTTAAATCACACAATATTCTACACAATTCCTTGACCGTTTTCCTAGAGTAAGGATTGAGTGCAGTTGTAATTTCCTTTGTCCAGAGAATGAAATATCGTGGAGACATCGTCGTAAAAAGGAGTTAATTCATCCCCTCAGACTTCCTTTGTGTATGCCATTACCCCCAAAGATTCATCTCTAATTTCAGTCATCAAAAGCACTACTCTTTAAAACGTCCATTTGAAGTTCAAAAAGGCTCTTAACAGAAGGAAGGAGCGAAGGAAGGAATTACGGTATTGGAGAAGCCAGTTACGGCTAGATTTACACACAAGTACTCTTCATTATAATTATACTTGTAGACTCCAGTGTGTGTTCTGTGTTTGAGTCTTCAGTCTTTTGACTGGTTTGATGAAGCCTTCCACGCTTCCTTAACCTGAGCTAATCGTTTCATCTGTACATTGCTACCACACCCTACATCCGAGGCAATCTGATTAACATATTCTAACCTTGATCTACCTCTACGATTCTTATCCTCGATCCTTCCTTTCATAACAAAGTTTGCTATTCCTGGGTGTCTTATTATGTATCCTACCAACCTATCTCTTCTTATTAGCAGTCGCTAGATACATCTTCCCTATCCCAATCGTCTTAATATCTCTTCATTTGTAACCCTATCTACCCATCAGATCTCCATCATTCACCTGTAACACCACATTTCAAACGCTTCGCTTCTCCTCTTTTCTGCTGCTCCAACAGTCATAGTTTCACTTCCATACAGTGCCACGCTCCAGAAGAAGGCTATCAAATATGACTTCCTAATACTTAAATCTATATTTGATGTCAACAGAGTCATTTTCTGTAGAAATGATTTCCTTGCTTGTGCTAATCTACTTTTTATATCCCCTTTGCTTCGTCCATCACTGGTTATTTTTCTTCCTAAGTATGAGAAGTCTCCTACTTCCTTTAGCATTTCAACTGCCAATTCTACATCCATAGGGTTTTCTGGTTTCTTTCGGCTGCATTCCAATATTTCTGTTTTTCATTTATTAATTTTCATCATGAATTCTTTCTTCAAGGCAGAATCCATACCATTTGAAAAATCATTCAAATCCTCTGGTGTGTCGGCTAAGATGATAATGTCATCAGCAAATCTCAGAGTTGAAATTATTTCTCCTTGAATCTTTACTTCTACTTCGAATTTTCCCCAATTTCCTTCATTGCTTGCCCAACGAATATATTGAAATGTCTGGGTGATAAGTTGCAGCCTTGCCTACCTTTCTGAATACCAACTTCTCTCTGATGTCCTTTGGCTCCAATAACTGCTGTCTGGTTTCTATAGCCTATATATATTGCGTGGAGAAATGGTGATTGAGGACAAATAAATACTGGAAGCTAATCGATATTGCAAAAGAAAGAAATGACATTTTCATGCATTGTTGTAATAAATAGCACAAAGACGTATTCAATAAGACAATTTCATATTAACAATATTACCTTACCACTAGTTTTACGGGATTAGTTCATTACTTTAGAATCAAATTTCCTTCTTGGGCTATAACACAACTATGACTGCGTGTGTAATGTACTTCCGGAAACAATCCTCGATGCCAATTTCAGTGCTTTTGTTCTCTCATTTTTGGCATCTTCTGTGACGTCTCGCAAATCACGCCCTCTGAGATGTTTCAGCAGTGGAAGCAGACAAGACAGTAGAGAGTTTTGAAGAACATGAGGGATGTTCAAAGTTGTCACACTATGCATAATGAAATAGTTTTTGACCTATCATAATTGATGAGCTGGTATGTTGGCTTAAATAAGAGTTGTTGTTGTTGCTTATTTTAGGGCCTCTGACATCGTAGTCATATGGCCCCGTGTTGGGTGTGTGTGGAATTTGTGTGATTACCTGTGTCAATGTGATGGCTGTAGTCTACTAGGCTTACATAAGAAGCCAGCAGTATGTTTGTGTCCGTCTTTATAGACTGCATATCTGAAAGATACCGACGCTCACTTCCTTGTTTTCATTTCACCCCTCAAGAATAAATTCATCGTGGGTATTTATAAATATTGTATAATTGTATAATTTTAAACTTCAACCCTAATGATCATCGTATGATGAACACGTGACGGTCGAAAGGCGTAATACTAAAATTCCCTGTCTATCAGTGAATAATCATATTATTACTTGTAATGTATTTTAGGAAAGTGTGTTATATATATCGTTAGCTCGCCTATTCTGATTGGGCAAAAGCGTGTTGACCGACTGTAAGGTATAAATTGATAGTTTGTACAGGCAACACTGGACAAATGGCATTGAAACTTCACACACGCTGTGAAAGGATACAACAGCACATACTACTGGGTAACTAGTCATTCCGTTGACTTAATCTGCTCATAGTGGCCTCAAGTAGATGGTAATTTAAATTAGTAGTTCCGTGAAGAACTAAATAGCCCATTTTCATATACTGTAGCCTTTCCTACTTGTGTTAGTAGCCTCTATCAACATACAAAATTTCAGTTTCATTGCTGTAATAGATTCGTAGATATTGAGAACCATCTAAATATTTCAGATGATCGCCATGTTGGATTTCTAGATGAAGGCCATAGAGTTATGTACTATTCAGTCGCATGATTAGGACACAAGAATAAAATAAACAAGGAGTTCCATGAAGAACTGAAGCCTATTTTAATATATCCTACTTATGTTAATTGCCTATATCAACATATAAAATTTCAGTTTGATTGCTGAAAGAGATCAGTAGATATTGAGAACCGTCTAATATTTTTGATGGTCGCCATGTTGGATTTTTATATAAGTAGTTCTTAGAGTTATGTGCTATTACATGAAGATTATTGTGTACGTGTAGTATTCAAACTTCAATTGCATGATCAGGACACAAGAAGTAAAAACAAGATTTTAAAATTTAGCACATCTGCCATCTTGTGGTTATGAAAACAATTGAAATAAATTAGATGCCAGTGGATTAACATTTGTATAAGCATCTACAGCACCAAGTTTCACTGCACTCGGATGGTTAAATCGCGAGAAACGTCCATTTAAATATTTATAGTTCGCATCGCCGCCATGTTGGATTTGTGCTCTCCAGGTTATTAAAAGTCCTATAGGTGAACTTATGTTCATAGCCTCTATGAACATAAAAAAAATCAGTTTGATTGCTGTAAATGATTCATAGATATTGAGAACCGTCTAAATGTTTCGGATGGTCGCCATGTTGGATTGTTATATGTATAGGCCATAGAGTTATCTACCATTAAAGGAAAATTTTTGCGTAGGTTCATTATTCAAAATTTCACTTCGATCGCATGATTAGGACACATGAAATAAGAACTTAATTTTAAAATATTACACAGCCGCCATCTTGAGGTTTTGTGAACAACTGAACCAAATTAGATGTCAGTGCACTACAATATATATATTTACTGTACCAGATTTCACTGCGCTCAGATGGTGAAATCGCGAGAAAAGTCTCCTAAAATGTTTCAAATTCGCTTGGCCGCCATATTCGTTTTGTACTTTACAGGTTTTTGAAATCTACATAGGTAAACTTTTAGTAGTGCCCTCTATCTCCGCACAAAATTTTAGGGTGATATCAGTAATAGTTCTGGAGATACAGAATGCTGGTGAAATATTTCGCACAGCCGCCATCTTGAGGCTATTTAAACAATTGAACTAAACAGCATGCCAGTGCTTTACAATGTGTATAAACATTTGCTGTACCAAGTTTCATTGCATTTGGATGGTTAAATCGCGAGAAAAGTCTATTTATAAGTCTCAATTTCGTTTGTCCGCCATGTTGGTTTGGCAGTTACCAGGTTTTTGAAAGTCTCATAGGTGAACTTCTAGTAGTGCCGTTTATCACATTACAAAATTTCTGGGTGATATCGGTAATAGGTTCGGAGATATGGAATGCCGGTGAAATATTTCTCACAACCGCCATGTTGGATTGGTGAAACGTAATAAAATTTGAAGGGTACGGTTGGTGTCGACCAGGATAGTGACATGACCTTACCGAGTTTCATTGAAATCCCTCCAGCCGTTTAGATGTTATTAGAGGGGGACACACACACGCATACGCACACACATACACACACACGGACAAAAGTTGATCTCATAAGCCTTTTTTTTTTTTTTTTTTCATAAAATAAAAATAGGCTAAGAACGAGATTTTAAAATTTCAAACAGACGCCATCTTGTGGTTATGAAAATAATTTAATTAAATTAAGATATTAGTGCAAAATCAAACACTCATTTTAGACACCCACTGGGAATACTACCTTTAGATAACGATAAAAAAATTAAATAAATAAATAAATAAAACAAATGAGAGAGACTTAAGAAAATATCTGCTGTTGATTCGTTTATAGGCTGGTGACATCGTGACGATTTATTCCCGTATGTACGGTATATTTACTGTTATTTGTCTAATAACTTGTTCTATTATGGTGCCTTTAATAGTGTGCGTATTTGGTATTTAAAACCAGGATTGAAATGAGGCGACCATGACTTTAAAATAGGAACAATTCTGTTATTTGCCTGGAGTAGAAGGGAGTAACCACGGTAAGCAACTTCTAGGAAAGCTGAGGTGAAGATCGACCACTTCTCATTTCTGCCTCACGAGTCTGAGTGTACCCCGTTCCAGCCTTCAGACCAGAATTATTATTTTGGCAGAACTGGGAATCGAACCAGGGCCTCTGCGGTGACAGCCAAGAATGCTACTATTACGGCAGGACGCGGACGTATTAACTTGACCATGGAATTGCAAGAGTTGTTGTTGTAGATTCTTTAGTGACTTTGCGACATCGTGGTCGTATAGCTCCGTGTACTTGAGTGTGTGTACAATTGTAGAAGTGTGGGGATGTGCCTCTACAGTTTTACAAGGACAGCTCTTGGCAACTTTCTTCAAAGCAAGAGGCACGTGTGTTGGTGTCAAGAATTGCTCCAGGTGTCTTGTTATTTGAGCGCAAGGACAAGTTTTCTGTTAATCTCTGTCCACGTCGCTGTAATGAGTGCATGTCTTGCGTCTTGTGTCCAACTAGCTCAATAGTCCCACTAACAAGCAGAGATCTTCCGGGACGCGAGACGCGGGACATGGGACACAAAGCGAGTCGTTAGGTCAAGTGACCCAGACTCCTGCCTGACACAGGAAATATCACTCACGTGTCCGCCTCCTTCCCTTAATTATCACAGCTTTCTGTCGCTTGGAGAGAGGGCCCAGCCAATTACTGGAATTTGTGAAAATATAACCTGAAATAAATTGCATGTGATTAAGATATAGGCCTACAGGGTGTAACTAAATATGCGAGAAAGCTCCGGGAATTCGATAGAGGACCTGACAACAAGCAAAACATGTCCGGTAAACATATGGTGTATTTGCTTTCGTTTCTGTGTTACTAGCATTGTTTGTGGTGTACATAACACAGACCGCTTCACTATGCAGGTTGGTCATTTGAGTTGATAAAGTGTACGTTACTACTAACAGAAGGTGCTCAAAATGGCTACCACGAGCTGTAATGCAGGCGTCTATACGCCGCATCATTGACTGCCTCACACGCTCCCATATTCCCGGCGTCTGTCTTATCTGCTGACATTCTTGCTCTATTCACTAACGCAGCATGTCCACGTTATGAATTGATGTGGCATACACAATGGCCTTCAAATGACCCCATAAGTACTGTAGAAGTCCAATGGGTTGAGATCGGGAGAGCAAGCTGGCCACGTTTTTTTTTGTCGTGTGACCTCCTCAGAGGCCGAGTGCAGGTCTTTTCTAGTCGACGCCCATGGGCGACCTGCGTGTCGGAATGAGAGATGGAATGGATGAAGATGAATGAAACTGGGCAAGGATGTGGAAGAAAGCGGCCGTGGTCTGTCAGAAGGTACCGTCCCAGCACTTGCCTGGTGTTGAAAATGGGAAACTACGGAAAACCATTTCAAGGACGGCCGACGGTGGGGCTCGAACCCACGCGTCTACCGAGTCAGCAGAGAGCTTGGCCCCATGACCTAACGCTGCGCTTTAACCAGCGTAGCCACTGCTGTCGGTAGCAGGCCACGGTGTCAGTCCCTGACGCCCTATACCTTTATTTGGGAATGCACACCGACTTGAATAGTGACGAAACGTACAAGTGGCCTCTGTGCCCTCCACAAATGACCAACTAGCATCGTGCCGCCGTCTGGGTTATGCACACCACAAAACAATGCTTGTAACACGGCAACGAACGTACATACACCGTATGTTTACAGGACATGTTTTGTTTGTTGTCAGGTCCTCTATTGAATCCCCAGAGCTTTCCACATATTTAGTTACACCCTGTATATAGTATATATTGTTATGGGCTATTGAAGAAGGAGAAAACTAAGCGATGACATGTTTCGCTCGTCAAGCGAGCATCATCAGATCCAAATTTACAAGACAAATAGCTCTACATAACACTACCAAACCTACAGTGACACCCCCGACAGTCTGTTGACCGACCGAAAGTTACAATATCAATTGAAAGAAAAATAGTTGTTGATTCATTTAGGGGTTTTGTGACGTGTTAGTCATGTAGCCCCATGTACTTGGGTGTGTGTTTGAAATTTGTCTCATAACCTGAGTCAATGTGTTGGCTGTACTAATGTGTGTATTTTAGTAATTGGGGTCAATATTAGGGAGGAGGCATCGGTGGCTTTACTTAGGTTCTATCCTGGGGTATAAGAGGGAAACCACTGAAAACCATCTCTAGGACAGCTGAGGTAGAAACTGAACCCACCTCTTCTCAGTTCTGCCTCACAAGGCTGAATATACCGCGTTCCAGCCCTCAGGCCAGAATTATATTTCTTGGTAGAGCCGGGAATCGAACCCAAACCTCCGGGGCGGCAGTCAAGAATGCTAGCTACTCAACGAGGTGGAGGAGTTGTTAATAGCAATGGTGTTTTCTGAAAGGAATGGAGCTTAAAACTCTGAGAAATTGAGTTAGAACTGACTCAAATTTGAACGGAAGATTGATCACAGAAACCAAAGGCATGATGATCTGACTAAACGAAAGGAAAGTATTTCCAGGGATAAGCGATTCAAGTTCCACCTTTAACCACTGAGAGTAGTCACTGTGAATGAATTTCTCTCACTGCAGGAAACTGCTACTCATTCTCCCAGAGCGTGAAGAACAAGGGCCTCAATCAGCAACCCAGCTTCTTGCAATGATAAAAACCAGAAGCAAGGTGATTAAGAAACCAAGAAGACAAAAAGTGACGGCCAAAACATTTAGGGAGGATTCATGCCCTCATCTTTAGGGTCTGAATATAGGGCATTTCTTTTTATTCAATTTCTACATTGAGCTAAATTTGTGAAGAATAATTCATGCAATTCTTAGACTGTGATTAGCAATATCCCAGTCAGCCGTTTGGCTCGTTATTTCTTCAGAAAACTCCTCTTCATCTAGTGTCGTAATAATTGCTCGATTATTATTTTAATTTATTGATCTTGATGGTTTAAAAAAACGGAAGACCACCATTTTAAATGTCTGCAATCTGAGCCTTCAGTTGTGTAAATTTCATGTACAATATTATATATTGCTAGTTTCCAAATTCAAAGTATATTATGTTTGGGGTATTCGATTTTAAAATTTTATATATTCAAGATGGTCTCTGCACATTATATTCGTTAGGGTCTGATAACCTAGATGTTAGGCCCATAAAAACAACAATTGTCATCATCATCATCATTATATTCGATCTGACGGTCTTGTGGCTACTACACAGAGGTCTTTCACTAAAGACTCTTTTTTCCGACAAGCTTCATGACAATTGCTCAAATGTCTTTTAATTTGCCGATTTCAAAGTTTCAACACTAGTAATGAACGTATATTTATGAACTTCTGATGCGGTAGAGAAAGTGTCAATTACAGCACTAAATTTATGCAATATATCGATTCTAAGCTTATTAGATACTGAGCTATCAATTATATTATGTTGTATATTCAAGATGTAGGTACGTGTAATATTCAATGTGATCGTCATATGATACATGCAACTGAGATATCCCATAAAACTCATTGTTTTCCAAGAATCGTTGTAATTGCTTAATTACATCCTTATGGATGATATTGATTTAACAGTAGACATGGCCGCCATCTTGTATGTCTGAAGACAATATTATTGTGTCTTCAGCAGAGAATCCCCCGTAAAGTACTACCATGACGAATAGAATACATAGTGTTATCACTCACCGAGTTCAAGCGCGCCCCGCTGTTGGCTAGCACTAGCGGCTCTGATCCCCAACGCTACGCAGTCAGCTGTTCAAAAATGGGATACGCGCTGGGCTACGTAAACCTCTTTACGAAGGCTGCGGTTACGCTGATTACAACAAATTGTTTGTTTAGACATATGAATAATACTGTCGAAAAGTTATTATATTCTTAGTCCCCATGTAGAACTACAAAAACCCACCGTTAGTCGCGCATTGGTCTGACAGCTTCATGGTTCGCTTTAGTTTTAATATCAAGCCAACAGTTAAAGTTATGATCTGATCGTCTCGGGATATCTTACACCATACCGTAGTAAGCATTTTCATGGAGTTGCGAATTGAAGAGCCAAAAAATAACTCTACACGTGTAACATTATGTCAGCGAGGGATTGATAGTACCCAATGATGTCAGTGAGTTGCAGGTGTCCTGTTATGGCGAATGTTTGGTGCGTTGTCTTAGTGAATATCAGTAAAGAGATTACGCCTTACGAAAACCTAAGGATGTAGATGAAGTGTGTCGCCTTCTGCTGAAAGATAACGAATCACTAGTTGATAATTTCAATCATATTGGTGACTCTGATACTGAAACTGAAGACAAAGTTGAAACAAGATCCGAAAACTTGGATACTAACCATGATATTGATCAGGAGGACAGTAACGGAAGCTAAGAATTGGATGGCCGTTTATTTTATTGGTAGCTAGGCCATTATTATTATTATTATTATTATTATTATGCCCGCCTCATTCCTGACTATCACCGCGGAGGACCGGGATCGATCCCCAGCTCAGCCAAGAAATTAACTTCTGGTCCGAGGACTGGAACGGTGTTCACTCAGCCTCGTGAGGCAAAACTGATAAGAGGCACGTTCGATTCCTACCTCAGCTATCCTGGAAGTGGTTTTCCGTAGTTTCCCATTTCTACTCCAGACAAATACTGGGATGGTACCTAACTGAAGGCCACGGTCGCTTCCTACCCAAATCCTACCTCAATTCGGAATACACACCGTACCCGATACCTAGTTGAGGCTATCGGCTACGCCAGCTGACATTGAGCCGTGGTTGAGATTTATGGGAGGAATTGTAAAGATATCGCTCACATCGAGTCGAGAAGAATGTTAGGAAATGACGTAGAAGGCCAAGGATCAAGAAGGCACTGCCAGTCAAGCAGATGGAATTATGGGAGGAATATTAAAGTTTTATTAAGATCTTTATGGAACATGATATTATATCATCTCAGAAGAGAAGAAATGTCAAGCATTATATATGATAATAACTTGAAGAAAGACAGATAATCCCTTAAGTTATTGTATAACTTAATAGCCGAGATGATGGTGGTCGAGATTATATTTGTGACGCACGACCGCAGAAAGTGGGGGAGCATCACGTGACGGCGCCAGGGTAGGAGCTCCTTGACGCAGTCCAGACACATCAGTCGAGTTCAGCCAGCGAGCTGAGTAGTACACATGCGCAGAGCGTACGGCAAAGTTGAGCGGTGCACAGCACTTGTTGCGTGGCGTGAAAACGAACAGTATTACTTAACCAAGCAGAGAGCGAAAGTAGGTCAGTGAGCCAAGGCGAGCAACGCACGGTAGACGGCGAGAGAACCGGTTACGAGGCAAGTTGTACGGGCCGTGTAGGCAGGAGAAAAGCCGGGGTCAGAACAGCATTGTAATACGAGATTGAGAACTGTATTTCGAGCTGCATTTTGTAACGCAGAACAGCACAGCGAAGCGGCATGGCGAGGCCCGCTTTAAGCGTAGATAATTCTGGAACAGTGCAGTAGATCAGAGCGGGCTGTTTCCGACTTTTATACGCATGCAACATTAAAGAAGCTGAACTTCATTTCAACATTAAGTTACAACATTGAGTTGGGACTTGTATTCAGTAATAGAATTGTGCAGGCGGATGGTTGTAATATACTGCAATTATGAACTTAGATATTCAAACGACATTACGACTTATGCATTTCATAACGGAACATGTAGAGCGACCATGGGGTCAAGCTAACATTAACGCTTTTAGGCAAACGAAATGTTACAGTTATATGCACTTATGAACATTGGCATGTGCATTAACATAATTCTTTTTTATGAATTATTATAGAATATCGAGTACGAACACAGCTACAGGGTTTTTCAAAACTTATACACTCTCATAAATAAAAATTATTTTCTTCAAGTGAGACTTAACCGCTGTGGAGATTGAACTTTTAACAAGCGAACCGAACATTGTATGGGACAGTGGCGTAACATAGAAGAAGAATATGGGGTACGCTGCTTTTATGAACATTTACGTAAGAATTTGGACAGTATCCGCTATGGATAACATGCAGTTCATCATGTCGGAGTAAACGAAGACAGAGACGCGATGGCACCACGGAGCGATGGATTCGATTCCTGAAGAAGAGGAGGTCTAACAGCTGATTCACTTGGGATATGAAGGCGATCGTTTTTGCGTGGGTGAAACGATATTCACGTCGATCTTTCGAGAAATTTATTACACACGAGGATAATCGACGATCTTTGAAATATATTAACAGCTGATATGAGAAGGTACTGTAAGAGTTATGACTTTCTGATATGATTTTTCCGTGAACACTGGGCATACTTGTATATATTTTTCTAGTAGGAGTTCTACGATTATTTAGACATGGCTTAGACATTATTTGCTCCAATTTGCTAGAATATGGCGTTACCATATGATATGGCAGGCACCATTATACGAAGTTCTCACCATTGGTTGGCTTTATTAAGCAGATGTTTGGTCTTTTAGACATTTTCCAGTAAGGATTGTTTTTCTTGGATAGTTATTTTTTTTTTTTGGTGACGAGTATTTCGAACTCGTGATCTGCAATTGGATTATTTAAATCACTTCGTCAGTTCATTACATACTAGCGAGTGTGTATTATTCATCAGTAGGGATTTTTTCCATTGGATTGTTTGGAGATATTAAGATGTTATTCACTCAAGTGAATGAATATCGCTTTTATGTGACAACTAGAGACTTGTTGATTCCAATCTGGTACATTCACTCATTAGACAACGAGATGGGGCCTTTCGTATTTATACGATTGCGTGGTGGTACACATCTTCGCCCATCGTTCAGGGCATTATCATGTTAGACAACGGGGCAAGGCCTTTCGTATTTATACGATCGTGTGGTGGATACTTATCTTACTCGCCATTGAGGAACTCATTTTTATCATCCGAGTGTACTTGAGATTGTAAGAGGTTCAAACAAGAAACTACTAGTCACATATCAGTCGAATTTTGTTAAATAAATTAGAAATAAATGTCAGCAGGGTTACATTTTGTAATTCTTGTTTGCCAATCAAATATTTTGTTGCTATACTCATTTGAGAGTACTTTCAGTTAACAGCTGTTACAGCTGATGCTTTTGATAATTTTTATGATTGAGTTTGATACCTTTGAGAAGGATTTAAAGTAATTGAATCTTGTAAGATGAATCATTAATGGTCAGATTTATTTTAAGGCAGATCAGTATTGCATATTTCGATGTGAGAGATTATAGCACATTGGTGTTTTTCTGTGAAGTGAATTATGAGAATTTTAAGAGAATTTATGCTATTTGAAAGCAGATTTTGAATTTGATTACGATTACTAAGGTAATATTTTTCCTAATTGTTTAAGAAGTTGTCTAGATGTGATCAGATTAATTACAGTTATTGGAGATTGTGTGCGTTGATAATTTGAAGCCAGTTATATAATTTGTAGATCATGCAACGTAGTTAGGTGAAGTTTGTGATAGGCATTTTGTGGATGTTGCCAAGTGGAAGTTGCAATATTGCTAATGTATTTTGAAGCAGACATGAGGTTGTCGAACCCAGTCTAGCATATTTTTGAGATTCATGCTGTGCGCTGAATATTTATGGAGTTTTGTGGAATAGTTGTGGTTTTCAAATGTGATATTTGATAAAGTGAGAATATATAATGTAGTTGTGGATAGTGAGATCCAACGTGAATTTGTGAAGGCAATAATATTTTTTGGCATGATAATTAAATACGAGATATAACTTGGAAGTGATAAAATTGTAAGACAACCTTCTATAACCCATATTAAACAATTTGTTAGGAAATTAAACAAATAAATAAAGTTGATAATACAAGATTTTCTGATAATAATAATTAATGAAATAATAATCTGAAATTTAAGCATATTAATGATCTGACCTAATGAAATAAAAATCAGAATGACTAGATGAAATAATAAAAATCTAAATAACCAGATGAATAAAATTTAAATAAATTGATAAATTAAATTTTGGAATAAATCAATGAATTAAATAAATGGATGAATTAAAGATTGAATAAATAAGCTGATTTAGATAAATTAATAGATGATTAAATAGATGATGAATAACTGAATTAGAAGGTGATAATTAATTAAAGAAGCTGATGATTAATAAATTTAAATGATTTGATGATAATGAATTAATTATTCTGACTTGAATATATTGAATTTTGAGATGAGAACTAAAGTGAGAAATATTTAATTTTGATGATGATGATGATTATAACCAATGAATAGTGGATTTTCTGTTGTTCACAAACAAGCAATTATTAATGACAGTGTAAATAGTGTAAATTAATTATTCGATGTTTAGGAGCATTTTACTAACATATTCAGCATTTGAATAATGCCATGCAAGCCATAAATTATGTGATATTTAAATATGTGATTAGAATATATGTGTTTAGACAGATCAATTAATATTTTTACATCCACATTCATGATGTTAATTTAAAGAGAAGTTAGGTCTCAGTTATCACGAATGTCAGTGACGCAAAGACATAGTGCTACGGTGATCCTGAGAACCCAAGAGAACTTTAGAAATTTTTCCTATTTTATGTGGATTAAATACACTTTGTGTAGAATAGAGATGGTTCGATTTTCTGAACAATGACAATTTAACGTTGGCATTCGACCATACTCTCAGGTAGGATGAGTGTTTAATATGTCTGTCTGACTATCAAAGTTGAATAAATTTGTTTTTATCTTAGTTGTGATCTGATGATGATGTGATTTTCCTATTTCTTTCCTTGTCTTAATTAAGGCTTAATCAGGAAGGATGTGGTGTGCTAGGAATTCAGTTGATGGCGCCCATTTATATTTGTATTTTTTTAAATTAAATTTAAACCCGTAACGACCCTGGAGATACTTGATCTCGTGTTACCCTCTGCTTTTGTTATATTTCAACTGAATTTCCGACACATTCCTTATTTGACTTCATGTTCATTTAACTCCGCTCTGTCCTGGAGATCCAGGAATGCGATGTAATAGCAGATGGGTCATCGCATCCCCAGGACGAACGGGTACAGAGAGAAAGGGAGAATTGGCTTTACCCAACTGTGGGGCTTCGATTTTGTTTATTCTATGGAATCACATCAGATTTAGATTACGGAGAGATTGATCTCAATTTCATTTAATGGTGTTATAAAATTTATTAAACTTAGTCAGACAATATACTTGTATGCCCATTCCAGTGATCATGTTAATCATATTAGTGTTATATCATGTTTAGTTACAAGTCATTTTTCTTATACCCAAGTGAATGCAGGAATTGATACATTGTGATGTGTTGTTATCTAACGTCTCTGAATAAATCGTTTATTGAAAGATATAATTATGTTACCGGAAGATTTAGCTAAGGTGTTAGGAGAGTTACAGAATGGCATGTCTAGTATTGCAGTAACTATTTCTAAAATGGAAACAGAAGTTAAAGAGCAGATAACTGATTCAGAAGCTAGATGTAGGGAAAGCTTAAAGTTATTACAGACTAGTAATGAAGAGAATTTGAGATCATTACAGGCTAGTAATGAAGACAATCTGAAAGATAATTTAAAGTCATTAGAGACTAGATTACAGTCAAATAGTAAAGATGAATTGAAGTCATTAGAGACTATGTTACAGTCAAATAGTAAAGATGAGTTGAAGTCATTGCAGACTAGTAACGAAAATAATTTGAGATTATTGGAAGAAAGATTACAGTCCAGTAGTAGGGATGAATTAAAATCATTACAGGCTAGCAATGAAGAAAATTTAAAGTCATTAGAAACCAGATTACAATCCAGTACTGAAAACAATTTGAAAGCTAATGAAGCTAACTTGAAGGATAGTTTTAAATTATTAGAAACTAGATTACAAGCTCGTAGTGAAGAGAATAACACCGAGTTGAAAAACAATTTAACTAGTTTTTGAGAATAGATTAACGTTAAAGAACGATGAAATATTTAAGGCTTTACAATTAGATATAAAAGCAGTAGAAATGAAAGGAGAGGAAAATGTGCAAATATTAAAAAAAAGAAATTGATTTAGAAATTAGAGAAGAAGAAAATATTTTTAATTTGAGAACAGATGTTATGTCTATACAGAAAGATATCAAATCCGATGTATCGAAGTTGAGATTCGACATTGATGGTTTGGTGGCAGATGTAGGCAAAATACAAGAGTGGTCTACCGAAGTATCTTTCGAAACTAAAATCAAAGGTCTAGAAATGAATCTAGGTAATTAAATCAAAGGTTTAAAGTCAGTAATTGGGACCGTTAAAGAGGAAGTCTTAGGAGAGGTTAATTCTAACTTAAAATCCTTAGAAAGCCAATTGCAGATAGACATTAGGAAAATTGATGATGATATAGAGCAAAAGGTTAATGAAAACTTAGCTTTATTCAAAAATAGAGTCGGTGCAATGGTGGAAGAACGGTATAGTGAGGTCGATGCCGAAGCAAAAGAAAAACGTGCAGGGTTGGATGAAAAATTAATCGCAGGTATGGCGAACTTGGAAGCGAGATTTACTGAGAATAAGGAAGCGATGAAGATAGATTCAACTCAATTTAGGACAGATGTTGATCAGTTAAAGGAACACGTCGCGTCAGTAAAGACTACATGCGAAGACAAGATAGACAAATTGAAGAACGATTTAGAAGAGAGTAACAGAACGCAGAATGTTACGTCGTTAGATAATTTGGAAACTAAGGTCAAGACAGTAGAAAAACGAATAGAAGATAGGATGACTAAAATAGAATCTATAAAAATAGTTTCACAAGTCAAAATGTTACAACGGGGGAAGTATCGATAAATCAGACACCGATAGACCGCAGTATGAACAGTCAAGAGGTTAGCTTGGGAGAAGACCGTCAAACGCAACAGAATGTTACATTCGAAAGGGCTAGTTCAACCCCTCAAGATAATCCGAATTCGAATAGGAGTACGTTTGGTACGAGTGAACGATACTCAGGTCCAGTGACCATCATCAGAAATCTGGATGATAAGCCAAGGAAGTTTTCAGGGAACACAGGAGTCACACCAGTCGAATTTCTGAGGGTTATTCGCGATTACATGGCGGAACATAGAGTAGCCAAGGAGAGAGAACTAAGGATAGTCGAACGCGCCTTAGACGGGCCTGCGTTAACTTGGTTTCGCGCATTCAGGAGCAATTTTGCGAATATGGAACAATTTGCCATAGCATTCTTAAGGAGATTTTGGAGTGCAGAGGATCAGCTGAACGTAAGAGCAGAAATGTATTCGAAGCGTTACTCTACGTCACATCCGACGCATTATGCTAATTACTTTACTTCACAATTGGCTAAGTTGCAGTTTTTGATTCCTCCATTGCCAGAAGAAGAGCTTTTGCAAGCTATAGCAAGACAATTGCCAATTGAGGTACAACGATCACTCATAGCATCGGGAGCGAACACACTTGAGCACTATGACGATATCTTACGTCGATTAGACTATACAAGCGCTCAAATCACACCCAGAACTGCAAGGAACGATAATCGAAACACGCAAGAGGTGAATGCGGTAGTTGTCGATAACGCAGCACAGACTGATAGAAGAGAATCCTGGGGAAACAGAAGAAACGAAGGGAATAGAGGTAATATTCACAACGTTCGTGGGAATGATCGATATCGAGGACCATATGAGAGGCCATACGATCAGGACGCAAGAAACAGTAGATACAGGAACTATGATCAGAATTCCAGATACCAAAATAGGAATAGATACAATAATAGATATCGTGGTAGATACAACTGGAACCAAGGTCAACAGTCTAATCAGAACGATAGGCAGGATAGCAGAAGAAATGATCCAAATGAAAGACAAGACAATCGAGAATATGGGAGATCAAGGCAAGAAAGTAGACAGCCTAGTGAACCACCCGAAGAGATAACTAGAGAAATCAATCGAGCAAGCATGAGTGGTGAAGGAAAAAAACACGACAAATTAACTTCAAATCAGAATGCTAATCATTGGGAATCAATCATCATTGTTGAAACGTATCAGGTCAAGGACGAGGATTTAATTGAAGAGGAAGACGTAGTACATCGAGGGAATAGACATGAATTGCCAGTTGTCAGTGTGGAAGTCATGGGAAAGGAAATAAAGACATTAGTGGACACGGGGGCTATGGTGAGCTTGATATCCATAGGCTGCCTGGATGAATTGAAATTGTCAGGAGAGATTACGATGTTGCCAACTGTTGTTAGCAAGATTCAAGGCGAGATCCCAGACAAAAGTATGAAATGTAAAAGTCAGGTACTTTTAGATGTTGGGATTGGAACCAGATATTTTGAACAGATGTTCCTAGTTGTGGGTCAACTACATTTCGATATGATCCTATGAGTGAATTTCTTAAGTGAGAGTGGCCTGATCATAGATATGCAGAGCAGGCGCATGTACTTTCAAGAAGGGGTCACAGAAAATCAAGAATCCGAGATGACATTCTTTAGAGAGAATATATTGGACGAGATTGTGTGCAGCATTGAAAGGTCTATAGAGGATAAAACTAACACGAAGAGTAAGATAAATCCAGAAACTAAGGAGCAGTTTGATCAAGCAATTTCAGAATATGAGGACATATTCAATGATAAACCAGGACTCATAGAAAATTTTACCTACAGCATCAAGTTGATGGATGACAAACCATACCACAAGAATTTATATCCCATACCGGATAAATGGAAGGAAGAAGTCAGTACAATGATAAGCGATATGGAGAAAGATGGAATTATCAAGAAGATGCCGACTGCTTATTTGAATCCTTTAGCGGTTGTCAAGAGACCTAATGGTAAGCTGAGGATTTGTCTAGATGCTAGAGCCCTTAATGAAAGAGTTCTTCCTGAACACGACAGGCCACCTGTTATTCGTGAATTGTTGCGCAGATTCAGAAGAAAGAGTTTCTTTTCTACGATTGATCTGACTAGTTCTTATTATCATATAGAGCTAGCAGAAGACTGCAAACAGTATACAGGGTTCTTATTTGATCATAAAACATATGTGTTCAATAGGTTACCTTTTGGAGTAAAGAATAGTGGTCCGGTGATGATCCGAGCACTAGATGAAAATTTATCAGATGCAGTTAAGGAGCATGTAGTGAGCTATATTGATGACCTGATTATAGCGTCTGAGACAGCAGAAGAGCATATCAGGCACCTTCGAATGCTTTTTGAAGATCTCCGGAAGACGAACTTCAAGGTGAATTTCAACAAATGTCAGTTCTTTCATGAAGAAATCGAATTTCTTGGACATAGAATCGATGGAGATGGTTATAGGTCCAATCCAAAGAAGATCATGGCTATTTCAGAATTTCCAACCCCAAGAAAGCTTAAAGAAGTACGGCAGTTTTTGGAATGTGTCAGTTCTTTTCAACACATTGTCCTGAATATACTGAAACGATGGCACCTCTGCAGGATTTGCTAAGAAAGGGAAATCGGTGGAAATGGGACGACCGATGCAATCAAGCGTTTTTAGCAGCTAAGAACATGTTGATCCAGAATGTAAAACTTGAATACCCAGATTTTGCTAGAAGATTTTTTGTGGAGACAGACGCATCCAAGATAGGCATCAGTGGGATCCTATATCAGTTGGACGATACCAACAAACACAGATATTTAGCTTTCACCAGTCGCCAGCTCAGGATTTGTGAAAAGAATTACTATGCAACCGAGTTAGAGGCATTAGCAGTGGTTCATGCTCTTAAGACGTGGAAGAAGGTGTTGTTTGGACATGACATAACGGTGATCACAGATCATAAAGCCCTCCAGTTTATTATGAAGACAGACTTAGCAAGTGACCGCATCACTAGATAGGGTCTGTTCTTACAACAATTTAACCCAACTATTGTGCATAGACCTGGGAAATTAAATCTGTTAGCGGATGTGTTGAGCAGAAACCCTTGTGAGGAGGTGATTGTCAACCATATAAATCTGATTCAAGAGGACCAGGGAACTCTAGAAAAGTTGAAGATGTAAGCGCAAACTCAGAAGAGATATGCACCTTTGCGAAGAATTTACCGTTTTTTGACACGCAGGATGGACAACGCTGATCCAGATTTTCGAAGAACTGAGATAGAAGCTAGAAAATATCACGTTATGGGAGGTGTTATATGCCAATATATCGATCAGGATCATACTAAACTTAGAGTAGTGATCCCACCCAAGCTTGTCAAACCAGTTATTTGGATGATACACCGAACCGCAGCTCATGTAGGTGTAGACAAGACTTTGGCTCTTGCTCAAGCAACTTTCGTTTGGAGACAAATGGGACAAACGATCTGCGACGTCATAAAGACCTGTGACAGTTGTCAGCGAAGCAAATATTCATCTAAGCTAATGAAGGAAGTTCCTAGATCAATATTACCTAGTAAGCCGAGAGAACTTTTCGCTACGGACATTTTCGGTCCGATTCCTCGTTCGACGAAAGGAAACCAGTTTGTTTTGGTGACAGTAGACGTATTTTCTAAATACGTATCTCTATGTCCTATCCAGAAAGCTACATCCAAGTACGTGATCAACAGATTGGAGAAAACAGTAATTCCAAGTATGGGGAAACCTGAAATTTTGTTGAGTGACCATGGATCACAGTTCACCAGTATGGAATTTTCTACTGCGATGGAACGTTTAGGAATAAGGCATGTGTTTAATTCTGTGCGGTATCCAGAGGGAAATCCAGCCGAAAGAATTATGCCGGAAATTAGTAAAATGTGTCGCTTATATGTGTCAAGACAACACCACCGATGGATGGAAGTAATACCCATCATTAGTCAATGCTTGAATTCCACCATACATGAGAGCACAGGACAGATTCCGTCCATGCTTCATCATGGGTTGAAACCTGATAGACCATGGGACCGAATCGTGAAGGCACCAGTAGATCCTGAACCTACACAAGAAAGAAGAGTCGAGATAGCAGGAGAAAGACTCAGAAGAAAGGCGGAGAAGAGAGCCAGGAGACACGCAGGAAGAAGGTTTCACGAGCCATTTCAAGAAAATGACGAGGTGCTGATTAGGAAGCCAGTCACATCGAATCTTCAACAGAAGATCTACCATAAATTAGCGCCACTGTACGCTGGTCCATTCCGAATTGATGAAACATACCGAAATAACAGATAAAAGATTGTCAGAATGGATACTAATGAAGTTGTGGGGACTTTTAACGCAGCTAGCATTAGAAAGTATCATTATGCTGAGTAAGAGGATTGAAGAGCTATCGTGTACATATGTCGTGTATAGAATGCCTGAGAGTGTATTTTCTTTCTCAAGCCTGATAAAAAAAAAGATGTACGGGAGAGATGTACCCGATACCTAGTTGAGGCTATCGGCTACGCCAGCTGACATTGAGCCGTGGTTGAGATTTATGGGAGGAATTGTAAAGATAGCGCTCACATCGAGTCGAGAAGAATGTTAGGAAATGACGTAGAAGGCCAAGGATCAAGAAGGCACTGCCAGTCAAGCAGATGGAATTATGGGAGGAATATTAAAGTTTTATTAAGATCTTTATGGAACATGATATTATATCATCTCAGAAGAGAAGAAATGTCAAGCATTATATATGATAATAACTTGAAGAAAGACAGATAATCCCTTAAGTTATTGTATAACTTAATAGCCGAGATGATGGTGGTCGAGATTATATTTGTGACGCACGACCGCAGAAAGTGGGGGAGCATCACGTGACGGCGCCAGGGTAGGAGCTCCTTGACGCAGTCCAGACACATCAGTCGAGTTCAGCCAGCGAGCTGAGTAGTACACATGCGCAGAGCGTACGGCAAAGTTGAGCGGCGCACAGCACTTGTTGCGTGGCGTGAAAACGAACAGTATTACTTAACCAAGCAGAGAGCGAAAGTAGGTCAGTGAGCCAAGGCGAGCAACGCACGGTAGACGGCGAGAGAACCGGTTACGAGGCAAGTTGTACGGGCCGTGTAGGCAGGAGAAAAGCCGGGGTCAGAACAGCATTGTAATACGAGATTGAGAACTGTATTTCGAGCTGCATTTTGTAACGCAGAACAGCACAGCGAAGCGGCATGGCGAGGCCGGCTTTAAGCGTAGATAATTCTGGAACAGTGCAGTAGATCAGAGCGGGCTGTTTCCGACTTTTATACGCATGCAACATTAAAGAAGCTGAACTTCATTTCAACATTAAGTTACAACATTGAGTTGGGACTTGTATTCAGTAATAGAATTGTGCAGGCGGATGGTTGTAATATACTGCAATTATGAACTTAGATATTCAAACGACATTACGACTTATGCATTTCATAACGGAACATGTAGAGCGACCATGGGGTCAAGCTAACATTAACGCTTTTAGGCAAACGAAATGTTACAGTTATATGCACTTATGAACATTGGCATGTGCATTAACATAATTCTTTTTTATGAATTATTATAGAATATCGAGTACGAACACAGCTACAGGGTGTTTCAAAAACTTATACACTCTCATAAATAAAAATTATTTTCTTCAAGTGAGACTTAACCGCTGTGGAGATTGAACTTTTAACAAGCGAACCGAACATTGTATGGGACAGTGGCGTAACATAGAAGAAGAATATGGGGTACGCTGCTTTTATGAACATTTACGTAAGAATTTGGACAGTATCCACTATGGATAACATGCAGTTCATCATGTCGGAGTAAACGAAGACAGAGACGCGATGGCACCACGGAGCGATGGATTCGATTCCTGAAGAAGAGGAGGTCTAACAGCTGATTCACTTGGGATATGAAGGCGATCGTTTTTGCGTGGGTGAAACGATATTGACGTTGATCTTTCGAGAAATTTATTACACACGAGGATAATCGACGATCTTTGAAATATATTAACAGCTGACATGAGAAGGTACTGTAAGAGTTATGACTTTCTGATATGATTTTTCCATGAACACTGGGCATACTTGTATATATTTTTCTAGTAGGAGTTCTACGATTATTTAGACATGGCTTAGACATTATTTGCTCCAATTTTCTAGAATATGGCGTTACCATATGATATGGCAGGCACCAATATACGAAGTTCTCACCATTGGTTGGCTTTATTAAGCAGATGTTTGGTCTTTTAGACATTTTCCAGTAAGGATAGTTTTTCTTGGATAGTTTTTTTTTTTTTTGGTGACGAGTATTTCGAACTCGTGATCTGCAATTGGATTATTTAAATCACTTCGTCAGTTCATTACATACTAGCGAGTGTGTATTATTCATCAGTAGGGATTTTTTCCATTGGATTGTTTGGAGATATTAAGATGTTATTCACTCAAGTGAATGAATATCGCTTTTATGTGACAACTAGAGACTTGTTGATTCCAATCTGGTACATTCACTCATTAGACAACGAGATGGGGCCTTTCGTATTTATACGATTGCGTGGTGGTACACATCTTTACCCATCGTTCAGGGCACTATCATGTTAGACAACGGGGCAAGGCCTTTCGTATTTATACGATCGTGTGGTGGATACTTATCTTACTCGCCATTGAGGAACTCATTTTTATCATCCGAGTGTACTTGAGATTGTAAGAGGTTCAAACAAGAAACTACTAGTCACATATCAGTCGAATTTTGTTAAATAAATTAGAAATAAATGTCAGCAGGGTTACATTTTGTAATTCTTGTTTGCCAATCAAATATTTTGTTGCTATACTCATTTGAGAGTACTTTCAGTTAACAGCTGTTACAGCTGATGCTTTTGATAATTTTTATGATTGAGTTTGATACCTTTGAGAAGGATTTAAAGTAATTGAATCTTGTAAGATGAATCATTAATGGTCAGATTTATTTTAAGGCAGATCAGTATTGCATATTTCGATGTGAGAGATTATAGCACATTGGTGTTTTTCTGTGAAGTGAATTATGAGAATTTTAAGAGAATTTATGCTATTTGAAAGCAGATTTTGAATTTGATTACGATTACTAAGGTAATATTTTTCCTAATTGTTTAAGAAGTTGTCTAGATGTGATCAGATTAATTACAGTTATTGGAGATTGTGTGCGTTGATAATTTGAAGCCAGTTATATAATTTGTAGATCATGCAACGTAGTTAGGTGAAGTTTGTGATAGGTATTTTGTGGATGTTGCCAAGTGGAAGTTGCAATATTGCTAATGTATTTTGAAGCAGACATGAGGTTGTCGAACCCAGTCTAGCATAATTTTGAGATTCATGCTGTGCGGTGAATATTTATGGAGTTTTGTGGAATAGTTGTGGTATTCAAATGTTATATTTGATAAAGTGAGAATATATAATGTAGTTGTGGATAGTGAGATCCAACATGAATTTGTGAAGGCAATAATATTTTTTGGCATGATAATTAAATACGAGATATAACTTGGAAGTGATAAAACTCTAAGACAACGTTCTATAACCCATATTAAACAATTTGTTAGGAAATTAAGCAAATAAATAAAGTTGATAATGCAAGATTTTCTGATAATAATAATTAATGAAATAATAATCTGAAATTTAAGCATATTAATGATCTGACCTAATGAAATAAAAATCAGAATGACTAGATAAAATAATAAAAATCTAAATAACCAGATGAATAAAATTTAAATAAATTGATAAATTAAATTTTGGAATAAATCAATGAATTAAATAAATGGATGAATTAAAGATTGAATAAATAAGCTGATTTAGATAAATTAATAGATGATTAAATAGATGATGAATAACTGAATTAGAAGGTGATAATTAATTAAAGAAGCTGATGATTAATAAATTTAAATGATTTGATGATAATGAATTAATTATTCTGACTTGAATATATTGAATTTTGAGATGAGAACTAAAGTGAGAAATATTTAATTTTGATGATGATGATGATTATAACCAATGAATAGTGGATTTTCTGTGGTTCACAAACAAGCAATTATTAATGACAGTGTAAATAGTGTAAATTAATTATTCGATGTTTAGGAGCATTTTACTAACATATTCAGCATTTGAATAATGCCATGCAAGCCATAAATTATGTGATATTTAAATATGTGATTAGAATATATGTGTTTAAACAGATCAATTAATATTTTTACATCCACATTCATGATGTTAATTTAAAGAGAAGTTAGGTCTCAGTTATCACGAATGTCAGTGACGCAAAGACATAGTGCTACGGTGATCCTGAGAACCCAAGAGAACTTTAGAAATTTTTCCTATTTTATGTGGATTAAATACACTTTTTGTAGAATAGAGATGGTTCGATTTTCTGGACAATGACAATTTAACGTTGGCATTCGACCATACTCTCAGGTAGGATGAGTGTTTAATATGTCTGTCTGACTATCAAAGTTGAATAAATTTGTTTTTATCTTAGTTGTGATCTGATGATGATGTGATTTTCCTATTTCTTTCCTTGTCTTAATTAAGGCTTAACCAGGAAGGATGTGGTTTGCTAGGAATTCAGTTGATGGCGCCCATTTATATTTGTATTTTTTTTTATTAAATTTAAACCCGTAACGACCCTGGAGATACTTGATCTCGTGTTACCCTCTGCTTTTGTTATATTTCAACTGAATTTCCGACACATTCCTTATTTGACTTCATGTTCATTTAACTCCGCTCTGTCCTGTAGATCCAGGAATGCGATGTAATAGCAGATGGGTCATCGCATCCCCGGGACGAACGGGTACAACACACTACTACAGACACAGGTTATCACACAAATTCTACACACACCCAAACACACGGGGCTACGCGACCACAATGTCACAAAGTCCCTAAAGAATCAGCAATTATTATTTTAGGCCTATTATTATTAAGACGGATTATATATTTTTTCGTTTTAGGTAAGGATGGCACGACGTAGAACAAGTAACCATGAAAGGCTGCCTTCATTCCGTCTGGGCGCCTTTCGTGATTTTACATCAGTGGATAGATATTTCGGTAAATTTTGAAAAATGTGCGGAACTGATCCTGGTTTTCATTTCCACTTCACGCGAGGAAGTTCCCCGTTCTAACAGTTCACTACGAAACAGTCCGCCTTTATAATAAATAATCTCCCGAAAAACGCACGTCACAGGTTCCACTTTTGATCGACAACTGCTTATCTTTCCGCAGAATAACTCTCGCCCTTTCGCAAACAGATTTGTTTCTTTCGGCGGTGTGGAAAAATGTCTACCATCAGATTTTCTTCTGTAACCCGATTTACATCCTGGAACGAAACAGTACGACATCTTCCCGAAACAGCAGAAAATTTAGTTGTTTGCACACACAAAGAACTGCACAGACATTCGTAAACTATTACAAAGATACAAATTCCCTCGCTTTATATGACTTCTCGTGCACATGATATTACAGTACTAGCCTCATGAGTTACTTGTCACATGCGCTTAAGGTTCGGCGCGACTTCCGCGCTACACACTGGCTGGACCATGAACTACAATGCTTAAGGAGCGGAGTGATGACACTGTTTATTTCTATTCGTTATGGTACTACCATCTGAAAAGTTTCAAATGGACTTTAACATGTTATATGTATAGGCGGAGCGGTTGCGCGTTATGTGTAAACAGTAGGGACCGAACATTTATGCATTGAAAACGATTAAAATATGCATGCAACTATGCACTAAAATGTAGCAAATATGCATTTAAAATCGAAAAATATGCACTTAACAATAAGCCAATCTTATTCACTCACTACATACGAAGTACGTCCAGAAAGTAAGTTCCGTTTGGTAATAACATTAAATTGTGTACAGATACAGAAAAATTATTTATTGCACAAAATTCTACAACCCTTAAACTACTTTTCCACATATCTACCGAAATGTTGCAGGCATTTGTCGTAGCGTGGCACGAGTTTTTGTATACCTTCTTCATAGACGTGTGCTGCCTGTGTCTTCAACTAGTTGTACGTTCCGCTGCAGCGGTTACAGAAGAACTGGTTCACGCGATTGATGGCAAGATCCGGGAAAACCGCAGGTTTATAATTAGTGCTCTCGCTATGGAATTTCCCCAAATCTCACGATCACTAATTCATGAAATTGTTACCGAAAAACTGAACTTTCCTAAACTTTGCCGACGTTGGGTACCAAAGATTCTTACGGAGCAACACAAAACAAAACGGATGGGTAGTGCACTACAGTTTTTGACCCGTTACAATGAAGGTGGCTAAGAATTTCTGACACAGATAGTCACAGGAGATGAAACTTGGGTTTCTTACGACACCCCTGAAAGTAAGCGGCAATCAATGGAATGGAGGCACACTTCATCCCCAGCAAAGGTTAAGCCGAAACAAATCTTGACACCTCGGAAAATGATGTTTCCAACTGGTTAAAGACACAGGCGGCAAATTTCTATGAAGAAGGTATCCAAAAACTTGTGCCACGCTATGACAAATGCCTGCAGAAGTTCGGCAGTTATGTGGAAAAGTAGCTTAAGAGCTGTAGAATGTTGTGCAATAAATAATTTTTCTGTATCTGTACACAATTTAATTTTATTACCAAACGGAACTTACTTTCTGGACGTGCCTCGTACATGTATCATTCACTGCAGAAAGAAGCATCACAATAGATAATTGCAAGTTTTTCAATGTTTTCACGAGACAAATTACGTCTATTTTAATCGTTTTCACTTCATAAATATCTGGTCCCATCAGTTGAATAATCACTATTACCTGACACCCACTCTTTTAATAAATACTTTCTGCTGCCCTTCTCTGTAGTCATTTTGAGTTAAGGATATGCAGACTAAGAATAATGTAACACATTAACTAAAGAAACTCCTCACAAAACTAACTCCGTGCTACTGGCTGTCGAGATGTTGAAAGGAATGTCCCACCCGATTCCCTTCTTGAAATAACCAGGCAGCAAGCTTGCGTAAAATATTAGTTATTAATCTGTTGCTCAGAAAGTTGCTTACAAGGGATGTCCAACACGAAGGTGAAACCTATTTTGTTCAAGAAGTTTTAAAATATACTTAATTTGAACTGTATAGGCTAAAATATGCTATTATGTTCAGAATGTGCAAAAAATTCAATAAACCCTCAAAATATGCATTTGCATATGCGCATAGGAACACCTTCTACAAATTGAGGACTTTAATAACTAATAACACACAACAACATTGGCCCCAGGCTTTGTGTGTGGTGATATTGTGTATTTTCAACACTCTTTTATGGTATGGGAGGATGGACACTCACTTCCAACTAGTGAAAACCATATCAGGAATTTGAAATGTATTTGAAATCTTCGTATGCTTTGTATCTCATGGATGGATAGGATTACAAGTGCTGAAGTTTAGAATCTTATGTACACACATGTAGAAGTCCTGATGCCAGTTAAGGAACGAATATTGGAGTACTTTCGGCACATCATGTGTGCCAAGAAGTATAGAATTTTGCAACTAAATCTGAGAGTGGAAATTGATGGCTCACGTAGACGTGGTCGTAGAAGGATGTCTTGGTTGCGTAACATGCACAATTGGTAACAACAGCGCACATGCTTCACATTTCAAGTGGCAAACGGTAAATGTCTCTTTGCCAGGATTGTAGGCAACCTCCATTGAACTGAGACGGGACAAGAAGAAGTTAAACTAATCTGTTAATTCGAATTGGTTGGTATTTATAGCACTAAAATGCGATCAAATTTAAGCTGCGTGCATGCTATCCAAGTATCATTCTATAGTTTAAATATGACACATTAGCTCAAGAAATCACGAAAGCGACAGGAGTCCCAGACACTCGTGTAATTGAATAGCTTCAACAATTGTTGTTGGTTGTGAAACATACTTACAAACCACTTGTTACAACAATTATTAAACAATCCTGTTTAATTCAAGTCCAGTGTTATTGCGAGTCCACTGTTTTAAACTTCTTTAATGTTAAGGGCGCGACCGTTACAAGCGGCAGATTATGTATGACGTGATCATTTTATTTCAAGTCCCGTGTCGCTTATTTTAAGCCTTGTAATGGAATTTTAATTTCAAATCTGCTTAGAATACTCCATCTCCACGGAATTACTGCATCTCTTTGGAGATTGATGCAGAGTGGAGAGGGCTCTTCTTGGATACAGGGAATGATTTATTCGCCTCATTCATTCCTTGTCGCTGATAAAATGAATAACATTACCTGGTTTGCTCATGAAGCAGTTCAGGAAAATAGGAATCCCCCATGTATACACAGTAGTCACATTAGTTTTTGCATTATTCAGATTCCAGGGACTTCGGAATCATCAATCCAGTATGTCTCTTATTAATGTTTAAAACTCTCTATAGCGACGTAGATTGCATTGAGACAAGTAATTTGATATAGGACACTTAGGGTTGCAAGTATTCGGAAATACCTTAAAAGTGAACCACAACTGTTAAACATATGACGCCATCAGGTGACGGCTCAGCTCGAGCTGTCAGGCCCATGCTCCCTAACGCTTACCAAAGCGAACGTTGAATATCATATCACTCTGGTTCCGTGTCTTAATGTCAACAAACAATCTGCTTTCACTTGAAAGGAGAGGAGAGAGAACAAAGAAAGCTGATGGATACACCCCGGATTTGAACCTCGAACCCCACGCGCCCAAGTCGCACACGCAGACTCGGAGCCATAGTGATATGACGTTAAACGTTTGCTTTGGATGCTTTGGTGTGCGTAAGAGAGCACGGGCCTGACCGCTCGAGCGTAGCCGTCACCTGATGACGTCATATTGAGCCCACCAGAGGTGATTGCCGGGGTACGACCAAACCGTAGATGGCATTCCGGACAAGCTCATCCTTCGAACCTACAACCTGAGAGGATCGGATGCACTTCTTTAGGGCTAGCGCCGGCACGAGAATCAAGCACTCTAGGGAGCAGGTCCCAACACGGAGTAGAAATGTCATAGACGCCCAAAGAAGTACACCCCAAACACACAAAGCTAATAAATAATAAATCCAGGCTTATGTAAAATTCGTGGAAACATTTATTTTCTATCCACAAACCCCTATTTTACTACGGAGGGTTTGAAATCGACTAGTCCGCAATGCTAATAAACAATTACAGTCAATGAATAAAATGCCCTAACTGAAAGTAGGTCAACCCTCGCGAAAGTCCTCCTAATTACAGGAAAAATAATCAACAACAACAACAACGCTTTGAATGTGGCACGTAACAGATACCTACGCAACTACAAACAAGACTAATAGTGAATTTACATTTAACATAAAAGCAACGCAAGGCCTAAGTTATGATGGTACCACTTGCGCATTTACAGTTAAATTTACTCATCTAGCTAAATCCTGACTTTAATAAAAATTACGATGAGAAGCATCCGTAAGCAAGGATTAATAAAAAACTATGACAACAACCATGTCTGATCAAAAAGAAACATTAACTAATACAATAACAAATACAACATCATATAGGAACTCATCAGGATTATCATTCATAAATAAAGGTTTCAGACACTACAATATCATTGTTATTATCCCCAAAAGCCTTCCTGCACAAATCAAGGAGCTCATTGCCCTTAATTGTCATCTACAGCTTGTAATTCTGTTGGTGAATGCGTAGCTACAACTACATCTGATATCACTTCGATCATGCGGCCCACCAGTTACTGACTCAGTGGTGTGCCATGATCTTCGTCGGTCATAAAAAATGTGTCAGCAAAATGTAAGTCATTTCCCAGCGGAAATGCGATGATCCATGCAACAGTCATCACGTAGAAATATGGGTACAAGCGTACAAGTTTAAATGAGCATTACATTATTTATCAATCGATTATACACGTCGTTTTAAAATAATTAGATTCATGATTTAATTCCAGGTTAGATCGTAGGTTTAACTTCCTAATAAGCTTAAATGCTGTTCTGACTTAACGCAAAATTACACTGGTTAAACATAACAACGGTAGGTCCCATCAGAGATCCTTACAATGCATGACTCTAATAGTCACCACAACTTCATGAGCTAAGAATAGGCTCAAATACAATAACACATAATACGCGGCATCACATAGCTTGCAAACTTCATCAGTACAGTTGGCAACAATGGCTCTATTCTGTCTGGCATAATAGTAATCACGGCAACAGTGCATTTACACAGCACGAAATATACATAACTGGCTAAGTTATACAGTGTCAGCTTTGGTGAACATTACAAAGAAATATTATAAACCTCTAATCATGTTTGTGAAATAATACACACTCATTAAGCATTTGCTCGTAAATAGCAATCTCAATTTTGTGACGTAGTGTCACTTGTACACAAGCTGTAAGCTATCAGTTGTAACCCACATAAGAACGGCATTCTTATAATATCTCAATGACATTCCACATGGATGTGACGTCAGATCACGTCGAATGAATAAATCAATAGTCTAACTGTCTGTCTCGCACATAGTCATGGGTAATCCGAAACTAGTAATACTTGTTAGCCTTGGCGAATGTCACCACTAAACATCGCTCATAAAATGCTGCGTGTAGTAGGGAGCTTGCGCATTAGCAAGACAATAGAATAAAATAAAGCGGGTTTCCACATACTCAAGTCCTCTCTTGTTGTCCCAATATTGTTAAACGGTAATTACCATATCATACTACCATGTTCCTACACATGTTTCACTGGTTGTAAAAATACCAAATGTACAAAAATGTCTAACAAGCGGACAGTGCAGAGAATGACACTCTCCCTGACTGCGTTGGTTCAGAAGATGTGTCACTCACAGACTATTTACACTCTTCTCCTCACATATAACAGAGCGTGACCTTACTCGGCACAAAATAAATATACATGTGACAGCAACTAAACCTTCTGGCTGTCCTATCTGATACGAAGATGTGTACTAGGTTCGATGAATGTCCTAACAATTCACATCGTACACATAAGTTCAATTCCTACTCGGAATGTAGTGGTTTCAGAATTCCACAATAATGTTTTAACTCAATCCATTTATAAAGGCGGTAGCGGAATTTCCAAACTACCAACTGATACGACAAAACACATGTGGTATCACCAAATCAGATATACTTTAAAACAGGGTGTCCCCTAAATTACGTTCAGACGTTATTCGTCCTATAAAATCACAGCTATTGTTGGCAAAGTATAGCTTATAAAGCTCTGTCATCTTAATAGGTTCATGTTGAAGCATTTCAACTGTACAATCGTTGAAGCACCCGGCATTGCACTTGCCAACTAGGTGTCTAACTCTCATTGTTGACTATTAAATAACTGAAATAACTGGTCCTGGCCCTTTTTCCTCTTCTTCTGACATCTCCTGGTTCCAAAGTGGTCTCCAAATAATCAGCCATCACTGCTGGTTCCTCGTTCATCTGGTTCGTCATCATGGGTTGGATCTCTTCCTTTACGTCTCCTCCATCATGAGAGTTTACGCCATTACGTGCACGTCAGGTACGGGGTAACAGATAGTGTACACGTGGTCGACGTTCTAGTGCATGTTGTAGAATAAAATATACACGTGGCACAATTTTCTAATTATCACTGCAGTTACAAAATTCAACACTGCTTCTAATATTGCAGATTCATACAAAATGGCCCAATTAATATCTGCCACAGGCTTTACACTGGTACACGTTCGGTACCTTTTATCACAGATTCTATCACTTTTACAAACACAATCATACGAATATCAGTGCGATCGTTCGTTGAAATTTACGCACAAACTGTTGGTAATGTTGTAATTTATAGCGGCACCTTATGCGCTACCACAAATTGTAATAATTAAGCACATATATAATTTCCACGATCTCGTGGTCTGACGATGATATTCGGCAGCGTGGTGTAGTGGAGTATCACCCACGTGCTCGATGAAAAATTTACTAAAAATATAATGTTCACAACTGCGGTGTAGATAATATTTCTCTCGCTTTAGTCAGCGTAATTCAATAGTATTTCGAATTAACTTTTGTGGCACAGGCTCGATGGCCTAGGATACACTTAGTACTGTATAACTTGTGCTCCCTAACACAAAAACGTGTTCTTCTTCTAACTCGACGGACTCGGGATATACACGTCTAGTCTGAGTGGACTCTCAAGACGGTGTGTCTTCCTCACGGAACTTGGTTCGTGCTCCAAGGAAGTTCTGGAGTCGTGTAGCGACTAAATAAATCCACTCGCATATCTGCGATGCAAATACCTTACCGAAATGGTTGAAAATCGTAAATAAAATTACAGGCATGTGATAAATGAAGAAGAATTACTTGTAATAAATTCCTGGGATGTCTAGAAAGTAAACAAATAATAAAATATATCCAGGGATAATTTCAACGTAACTCTCCCGAGTCAAAAGAATGCTCGAAGCTTGGACATGCTTCAGGGTGCGTTATATATGCGATGCTTGTACAATTCACGGACAATGTCTCGGGATAAAAATATCGCCAGCATGAGCGCCTACGGGCTCAATATGTTTAACAGTTGTGGTTCACTTTTAAGGTATTTCCGGACACTTGCGACCCTAAGTGTCCTACAACAATTACTTGTCTCAATGCCATTACGTCGCTATAGAGAGTTTTAAACGTAAATAAGAAACACCTGTATATACTTGTGTAAATACCGTGTGGTAGCATCAGTTTTGGCTTACTTGACACCTCGCCTAGCCATGCAGCCAGATATTTCAAAATAGGGCGGTATTAAAGTTTTCAACGGATGTATGAAAGGTACGAGTATTATTGCCTTGTAGCTGATACATTTAAAACACTATGTAGCAGCCGTGGATTGAACTGCTTTGTAGAGCATCGAAACATTGTATGTGGTGTGTCTAGCCTACAAGTCGAGTCTTCAGTTATCATTTCTGGGCTATATCATCGTGTTGGAAGCCATTTTCAGTGTTGCCATAGTGATCAAAATTTGACGTTTTTCAGTCGATCAACACTATTGTACCAAATTTTAATGGATAGTTCTCTAGTCCTGAAAATAATTACATGGCATTAATAAATACACTTGAATGACCAATTTCGATCGTCGAGCTATCAACAAAAGATCCTTTACCGACAGCAGTGGCTTCGCTGGCAAACGAGCAGCGTTAGGTCATGGGACAAAGCTCTCTGCTGATTCGTCAGACGAGTGGGTTTGAGCCCCACCGTCAGCCGTCCTTGAAATGGTTTTCCGTGGATTTCCCATTTTCAATACCAGGCAAAATGCTGGGACGGTACCTTCTGTCAGGCCACGGCTGCTTTCTCCCACATCCTTGCGCGGTTTCATTCATCTTCATCCATTATACCTCTCATCCCGACGCGCAGGTCGCCCAAGGGCATCGACTAGAAAGACCTGCACTCGGCCTCTCAGTAGACCACACAACAAAACGAAAAGGAAAAAATCAGGTCTTTTACACTCAGGCTATTAAATCTATGCCCCCTCCCAGGGGCTCAAATCTAGTGGGACGTGGGTTGGCGACCACGGGGCCCCAGCTGAGTCCGGCATTGCTTCCACTTACTTGTACCGGCCTCCTCTCTGTCTTCTTTCCTTTCGACCTCCCATGGTCAACTCTTGTTCTCTTCCGACCCCGACGGTATTAGGGTATCCGAGTGCGTAATTTCCAACACTGTCTATAAAATTTTGTTAAAAGTATTCAGCATGGATTAAAAACATTAAAAGGTGTTTAAAATCATTGAAGATTTGTACTTAACTTTTTCATAGCCGCTGACGATCGATGGCTTCTGGTAGCGGTTAGCTTACATCCAGTACCACAACATGGCGGCAATTTGAATTTGTTCTTCGGTTGAGAGGAGGTAGCCTCTGAAAAAGGTCGAACTCACACGTTGACGACTCGATAAGAATTGAGAGCGAGTAGAGAGGCACACGATAGAGCTAGGTGGGTAAGGAGGAGGGGGTAGAGAATAAAGGAACACATAGCAAATTAGGAAACATAAGACCAATAAAAACTCTGTACATAAAATTATTTCTTCATGGAGTATGGTCTTCATGGAAATGATAGCTGGCAATGAGGACGACGCCGGGTTGCTGCGAAATGCCGCTAGGTAGATTTCATAGAAGATGCACATCTAGAACAAACTCAAAAACCAACTTAGGCACATGGATTGAGAATGATAGAATACAGAGGGTCGCTGATGGTGTCTGTAAGAAAGGAAATTATATAAATAAAACCAAGGAGAAAAGCAAAGAGCAGCAAGAGCTAACTCTAACTGAACGTGTATTCCAAGGAATACACCATACTGGGAGGGCCAGTCACCAGCAGAGAATAGAAAAGAAACGATTTTAAGGATTCAGAGGAAGGGGAGCTATGAGAGAGATGGGTCTTATGATATGACCGTTGGTAGTTAAGACCTTCACCACCCGGACTCTTCCATCCCTTCCCGGGTAGCATTCCGCGACCCTGCCAGAGATCCAAACTAGTGGAGGGGGGGAATAATCCCTTACCAAAACTAGATCTCCCACTTTGATGTCAGGATTGGAAAGAAGCCACTTCTGACTCCGTTGCAAAGAAGTTAAGTACTCCAATTTCCACCTTTTCTGGAAGGAATTACGAAGAGCTTAACGCCAAACAATAGGCAAGCGAGAATCTCTTTGAGAGTTAGAAAGGGGGGGAAGGGGAAGAAAGAGAACTGCCAATAAGGAAATGACCATGTGTAAATGGAAGTAAATCATCAGGATCGTTAGAAAGTGGGGTCAAGGGGTGACAACACCCTCAATTAGGATAGAAAGTGAGCAAACTTCTTTATAAGTTAGAATACGATCGCCTAGAACCTTTTTTAGATGACGTTTGGTGAGCTTGACACAAGATTCCCACCTGCCGCCGTGATAGGGGGGGGGGGTATGAAGGCAAGGGGAGTTATGAGAGAGATGGGTCTTATGATATGACCGTTGATAGTTAAGACCTTCACCACCCGGACTCTTCCATCCCTTCCCGGGTAGCATTCCGCGACCCTGCCAGAGATCCAAACTAGTGGAGGGGGGTATGAGGTATGAATTGCCATTTGAAACCTTTGGCATAGGAAAAATTAGAAATTTGCTCCATGGCAGGAGATGATGTAAGAGCTTTCTTCCACAATGAAGCTGCTCCTTGAAAGGTGGAGGCATTATCGGAGAACATTTCAGAAAGGACGCCACGCCTGGCAGTGAAGCGAGAAACGCCTGACAGAAAGTAAGAAGTAGAGGTGTTTGTTACTAGTTCCAGATGGATCGCACCAGTAATCATGCAAACGAAGATAGAAATATGGAGTTTTCCAAATAATTTGCATCTAGCTTCTGGAGAATTGCGTTGATATTCAAATGGACCCATGCAATCCACGCCAGTTAAAGCAAAGGGACGAATAGGAGAAGAGCGGAAAGAAGGTAGATCGCCCATCATTTGAATGCTCACCTTAGGTTTCACCTTAAAGCAGGGGATGCATTTGTGTATTGCTGAGGAAACTTCATGAACTTCATTTATTATCCAGTACTTTTCCCTTAATAAACAAAACAGGGTGCGAGTACCCACGTGCAAATTTCGATAATGGAAGTCACGTATGATTAAAGAAGTTACGTGATGTTTCGAAGGCAAAATGACAGGATGCTTTTTGTCTTCAGGAAGTGAAGAGTGAGAAAGCCTACCACTTACTCTGAGTAACCCGGTTTCATCAAGGAAAGGGGCTAGAGTGCAAGGACGACTAGATTTCGAAAGATCCTTCTTAGCTGAAAGCAAAGACAATTCAGTAGGGAAAGCTTCTTGCTGTGTGAGTTGCAAAACTTTAATAGTAGTAAGATTTAATTTATGATTAGTTAGATGTGGTTTAGGAAGAACAGGCTGGTCAACAACGAGATATTTCCATCTAAGAAGATAGGCAAAGATCCGAATTAGTTTATGAAAGGATGAATAGCGAGATAATAAGGGAAATGAAACGCTGGAAAGAAGACAGGAATCAGTGGATTTAGATACTTCAGCGTCAGGCAAGTTGGAAATTGTAACTGGAGGTTCAGAAGGCCAGCAGTAAGAGTCTGCAATTAACCACGAGGGCCCATACCAGTACAGTTGAGATGCTGCCGATAGGGAGGGTAAGCAACCACATGAGATAATGTCAGTGGGGTTATCAGCGCTAGGCACATGTCTCCATTGACATTCCAAAGAAAGTGTTTGAATTTTAGAAACTCTATTGGAAACGAAGGTTTGCCAGTGGGTGGGGGTTTTGGCGATCCAAGAAAGGGTGATCATGGAGTCGCTCCATAGATAGATTTGCGAAAATTGAATTTTTAAAACTTTCTGCAGTTTTTTAGCAAGTTCTGCGGCCATGAGTGCAGCACACAATTCGAGTCGGGGCAAAGTGATAGTTTTAAGAGGGGCAACTTTGGATTTAGCACAAATAAGATTTGAACGTGAAAATTCGTTTAGAGGATTGCATTAGACAAGGTAGGCACAGCAAACGTAAGCTTTTTCGGAGCCGTCGGCAAAGACATGAAGAAAGAAAGAAAGAAAGAAAGAAAGAAAGAAAGATGTATTAGGAGAAGCGTTAATTAAATTTCTAGAAATTTCAATAAACGAGAGGTTAAGCAAACTACATCGAAAAGAAAGCCATCTATTAAGAAAAGAAGAGGGAACAGCTTCGTTCCATTCACATTTGAGAGACCATGGCTCTTGCATGAAAAGCTTGGCGATAACAATGACTGGAGCAAGAAATTGGTGCGGATCGAAAATCTTAGCTATTTCAGACCAGATTTGCCTTTTAGAGTTAGGGAGCTCTTCGGAAAGCGAGACCTTGTAGATGAGAGTATCAGTGCGAGTGCACCAGTGTACTCCTAGCGTTTTTATGGATTCTGAATCTCCGCCAATTTCGACAGAAGAAGGATCTACATCTTCGACGGGAAATTGAGCAAGGAACTCAGGTGAATTCGAATTCCACTTACGAAGTGGGAATCCTCCATTTTTTTACAATGCTCTTAGTTCAAGAGAAATGAGAGTAGCTTCTTCAAGAGCCCTAAAGGATTGAAGATAATCGTCGACGTAAAAGGATGTGGTTAATGCTTCTGAAGCTTTAGCGTTAAATAAATGACCATCTTGAGAGGCTAACATATGTAGGGATCGATAGCTAGGAAAGCGGAACGACTAAGACCATACGTAACCGTTCATAAGCGAAATATTTTAATGGGTTTACTAGTTTCGTCACGCCATAAAATTCTTTGAAGATCTTGCTGTTCAGATTGAATTAAAACTTGACGGTACATTTGTTTGATATCTGCTATGGCAGCTATGGGAAACAAGCAAAAATTCAAAAGAATAGTAGACAAATCGGACTGATGGCAGGACCGGAGTGAAGAGTATCATTAAGACTGTTGGTATTAGACCCGTTAAACACAACGCGAATTTTGTCCTTAAAAAGAGGGTATTTCCACAAGGGATGGTGATTTAAGAAGACAGTTTCGACTGGGGGATGTAATTCGTCATCAGATTTACTGACAACTTCCACGTGAGGCGTAGTGCTAGTCACACAACCCAGATGTATCCCTGAATCAGAGTCTCAAGCTCCAGGACACTGCCCTCAGTGGCGGTAAAGGTGGGATCCCTCGCTTAGTCCGTGGGAAAAGCCAACCCTGGAGGGTTGAACGATAGCAAAGAGAGCTTTTTGAGCTTTAGGTTGAGAATTAATACGTTTTGGAGGATTGAGTAGTCTCGGCATTTCGACTATGAGGTACCAACTTCCACGTGATCCAGAATTTCATATTCTTCCATGAAGTTGATATATAGTCGCCTCCGTAGCGTAGCGGTTATTATATTGTTATTCAGTACATATTGCAGTTTTTTATAACTTATTATACATTTTTTCTTCCTGCCGTGAGGGGACGTAGCTCATATGTCAGTCCCACTTCGTGGCTCAGTGGTGTTGGTCACTAGTCGTGGCCGAGTTCGGTACGTGTGTGCGCGCTGTGTGACCACATTGGAAGAGTTTACGGTTCCTAATACCGGTGCTTCCTTAGTTCCACGTGTGTACTGACCTTCCGTGTGTCATTCGGACAATACTTTTTTAAGTAGTGTTCCAGATAGGACAACAAAACCAGAAACCCAGAAAACCCCGCTGAAAATCATGTCCGGATACCAGAGAAAAAACACCGTACGCTGCCAATGGGACAGGCAGAGTTCTCGCCCCTCACCAGGAGAAATTCACCGCTGGATTGGCGATACCCTCCGGTTGACTGTCGACCAAGTAGAAGCCATCCAGTTAAATGCGCACGAAAAAACCATGTACATCAAGGTAATCAGCATATCTATTTATCAGAAATTGTTAAATACTTTTGCAGATCCTATTAAATTTCAGTATGACTCAGGCGAAATGACCAATGTTAAGCTCTCCACAGCGGATTCCAATTTTACCACAGTGCGTATATTTAATGTCCCACTCGAAGTACCCCCTGAAATTTTCAAATCCGTCCTGTCGAAATATGGCACTGTGAGTGACGTCAGGAAAGAACAATGGTCTTCTGCTTATCAGTTCCCGGTGTATAATGGAATACGTGCCGTCACTATGGAAATCAAGCAAGATATCCCCTCCACTGAGACTTTTGGTGGCCATTCTGGCTATATAACGTATAATGGACAGAAACAGACCTGTTTAATTTGCAATGCTACCACACATCTACGTATTAACTGCCCAAAGAAAATGATTCCCCTCGGTATAACTCCTACACAACAACGACGTGTACAATACTCGGAAGTTGTGACGCAGCAAACGTCATATGAAAACATGCTTATTGATCAGTCAGCTGGGACAACACCAGGAGTGACCTCGGATACATCTGACGCAGAACTGGTACCTTGCCCTGACCAGAGCTGCGAGACACAGAGTGCCCCTGTGCTATCGGCAACCTGTATCGCAGCCTTAGAACCAACTATGCCGTCACTACAGGCTGCCACAGAAATTTTGTCTTCACTGCCCCCGACTTCGCTGGTCCCTACCGACTCACTTACGAATGTTGATCGGGGATCCGAGAACGTCTCTAAGAAGATTAAACAAATGCCTCGATTGCCGTACCAGCCCCGAAGAATCAAACTGGCTCTACAAACGTTCCCGCAGCTGTGAAAAAGAAACAAAATCTTCATTCTACGTCATCTAGGGACCCACGAACGCTCTCAACCGCTGACAGCCGGCCTATGAATGGCAGTCAAAAGGAACTATCTCAACCTAAATTGACATAGTGCACCAGTATATTTCTCACCTGTGTCTTTTTTTCTTTTTTCTTTTTTCTCGAGTCCAACTTCCAGTATGTCTAGCACAACTTTTATACTTCTCTTAATGGCGCAATTTCTCATTGTGGCCACTGTGAATATCAATGTAATAGAATGCCCTCTGAAATTTCAACTGTTGGAGAGATTCCTTCGAGATGCAGACTTTGACATTGCCTTCATTCAAGAAGTTGCTCTACCCTGTTTGCCCATATCTGCCTTCTACAAACAATACATCAATACCGGTAATACGAATAGAGGGACCGGATTCCTCATAAGACATGATATCCCACTCGAAGGTGTGCTATGTCATCCATCAGGACGCATAATATCTGGACACATAAACAATACCACCCTGATAAATGTATATGCCCCATCCGGGTCCAATAAACGTGTGGAACGGAAAATGTTCTTTCAACAGAGTATACTGCCTCATCTGCACGAAGTTAAGGAAAAGCTTATTCTTGCAGGGGATTTCAATTGTATTCAACGCCAAGAAGATTCCACTAGCTCATACCAAGGTGTCAACCCGGCTCTCAGGACCCTTCTTACCTCCCTATACCTCATTGATGCTGTGGATAGTTTAAGGGTGCCCCTGCCCCATTACACCTGTATAAGTCACAACTCCTCATCACGACTTGACCGCATCTACTTTTCACAGGAACTTATCCAGCCTAGACGATATGAAGTGATACCTGCCAGTTTCACTAACCATCATGCTGTCGTATGTACAATCTCTTACCCCCATCCCATATTTCACATAGGAAGAGGTTATTGGAAGCTGAATTGCTCGCTGTTACTGGAGGAGGAATGCCAAGATATTTTCAGACAACACTGGACGCGATGGGTCCAACAAAAATGCAAATTTCGCGACTGCACAGACTGGTGGGATATTTTAGTTAAACCAGGGATCCGCCGCGTCTTTAAGAACATATCTTACCAACGAGGTCGGGAAAGACGGGATACAGTTGAATTTTACTATCGAGTTCTTCGCCAGCTCCAGCAAAGATCTGATGCTGGGGAGCGTATATATGACCAGATCCGGGAAGTTAAAACCAAGCTCCTGTCTCTACAGCAACGAACGCTCGCTCATATCAACGTGGCTTTAAAAGATCGTACAGTGCTCCCGGACGAAAGTGCAAGTGTATACCATATCGTCAAAGGACAACGTGAGCGGCAACGTAAATATATCCACCGCCTCCGCACCAGAACTGGAAGAGTCGTCACCTCCCCTGACGCTATACGTAGTGAAATATCATTATTTTATCAACGGTTCTACGCTAAGGCTCCCATTGATCCACAGCAGGTGACCCTATTGCTGTCATCTTGCAGTACCAAACTATCTCCGGACAACAAAACTCTGCTCAGCGCGGATATTACGGATGAAGAGATTCACTCTGTGGTTAAACAACTCCCAAACAACCGCTCACCTGGCATTGATGGACTGCCATATGAAATGTATAAACACTTCTGGCCTCTCATTGGCAAAGAATTTTGTCATGTCCTGCGTACCATTCTCCAACGTCGTGCTCTTTGTCAATCACATCACGAGGGTACCATAGTCCTCATACCAAAAACATCCTCTCCCATGGCAGTTGGTGACTTCCGACCAGTTACTCTGCTCTGCAGTGACTATAAAGTCCTTACCAAAGTACTTGCATGCCGATTGAAGACTGTTCTACCTGATATCATTGGTGATGAACAATGTTGCAGTATTCTTGGAAGAACTCTGTTAACAAACTTAGCGATACTACGGGACCTACACCTAAAAGCCGAAATGCTCCCCACTGAGCCAATGAGTTTTCTCACCTTAGATCTTGATAAAGCTTTCGACCGCATCAGTCATGAATACTTGTACCTGGTCTTGCAACACTTCGAATTTCCTGAAATCCTTATTGACTACATTCGTATGATAAATTGTAATGCTACGTCTAGAGTGCTCGTCAACGGTTTTCTTTCCCCTCTGATTCCAATACAACGATCAGTTAGGCAAGGATGTCCCCTTTCTATGCTACTTTTTGTCATTGGCCTTGAACCGTTCATTCGGACTACCCAGGTGAAGCTACAGGGTTACAAACTGTCCACACATGTTTTTGGAATGTGCGCCTATGCTGATGACGTATCAATATTGATCCGCAATGAAGAAGACATCTCCCACATCGATAGCGTCCTTCAGCTCTACCATATCGCCTCTGGAGCACAATCGAACCCCCAGAAAACTGCTTTGCTTCCGCTCAATACTAACTCAGTGATTACCCCACAGCCCTGGTTCCGGATAGTAAATGAGCTGAAAATTCTTGGCATTACCTGGAAGCAATCGCTTCTGGACACAGTGCAAGTTAACTGGACTAAGGTCATTGCCAAAGTTAGGGGAGTCCTGATCCAATTTGGTCAAAGAAACCTCAATATAGTGCAACGGGTCATGGTCCTCAACGTGTTTGCGCTCTCTAAAATATGGTATGTCGCACAACTTTTCCCACTTCCCAAAATGTTTGAGAGCCAATTGGCAAAATATACAGGTTGGTTTATATGGCAAGGATTTTTGTTCCGAGTACAACGGGAACAGTTGTATCTCCCATCCCGGCAAGGCGGGCTAGGGCTAACAGCTCATGGCATGAAATGCCGTGCACTCCTCTGCAAGAACGATATCACCATTCTTTCCCAACATGACACTTTTACGAAAGCGCTATACAAAGATATTCGAAACACAGCCCGTGGTTGTGATAGAGCTTTGCCGAAGATATTTAGGGACCATCAACAACACCTTCTGGAAACTGTTCGCCAAATGCCTTCAGGGATTGTTCCAACGACGAAAAGTATCTATAACATGTTGCGGCAAGTGGTACACTCCAAACCGCGAATAGAGGCCACCACCCTCTACGTCCATTGGCCCACTGTTTGGAAAAATTTTGGGGCTATGACCATTTCTTCTGCTGTACACTCCCAAGTTTTTATCTTCCTCAACGATCTCATCCCAACCGCTCTACGGCGATATACCATCCATCTTGAAGCTTACCCATGGTGTACTATATGTGGTCAAACTGATACGGCGATACACCGCTTCACATCATGCACGCGAGTTGCCTCCACGTGGCTGTGGTGTAAGGGAAAAGTATGTCAACTATTAAATGTGCCCTCGGATGACCTTGATGACAGGAAGTTGGTTCGTTTGTCGGTGACCGCCTTCCCCCAAATTAAACAGACTGCCATTGTGTGGATAATGGGCCAATATGTACACTTCGTGATGGACAATGATCAACATTTCTCTCAGGTATCACCTGCAAAAAGAGCGTTGGAAGCTTAGTGAAAGTGGACAATTGTACGATAAATATGGACACTATCTGGATTTCTTCTGATGTATTAGTATGGTATTTATCATATCTGAAAATTCTGTAATTCTGTAAGGAGCTAATAAAAAAATAAAAAAAAGAAGATGATAGAGCGTTCGCTTAGCATGCGAGAGGTACCAGGATCGATGCCTGGCGCCTAGATAATATTGTTATTCAGTTCACAATTGTGTCTTATATTTTATACATTCTTAACAACGTTGTGCGGGGAGGTAGCTCAGGTAGTGGAGCGTTCGCTTAGTATGCGAGCGTTACCAGGATCGATCCCTGGCGTCTTCATTATATTGTTATTCAGTACACATTGCAGTCTTATATAATATACGTTCTTCTCACGTCCGAAGCCGTCGTAGCTCAAATGGTAGAGAGTTCGCTTGGCATGCGAGAGGTACCATGATCGATACCTGGCGTCTCCATTATATTGTTATTCAGTACACATTGCCGTCATATATATGATACATTTTTTTCCTTCTCATCGTGAGGGGACGTAGCTCAGATGGTAGAGCGTTCGCTTAGCATGCGAGAGGTACCAGGATCGATACCTGGCGTCTCCATTATATTGTTATTCAGTACTCATTGCCGTCTTATATATGATATATTTTGTTATTCTCGTTGTGAGAGGACGCAGCTCAGTTGGTAGCGCGTTCGCTTAGCATGCTTGAGGTATCAGGATCGATACCAGGCGCTTCCATTATATTGTTGTTCAGTACACATTGCAGTCTTATATACTATACATTTTTCCTCACTGTCGCGAGAGGACGTAGCTCAGCTGCTAGCGCTTTCGCGTAGCGTGCGAGAGGTACCGGGATCGAATCCTGGAGTCTACATCAGGTCGTTTTTCAGATTACATTGCTGTCTTTTATATTGTTACGGCTGTGAGTTTGTTTCATCGATCGCCGCATGAGTCACAACTGCCCCCGGGCTGGGCTGTGCTCTGCCTCAATGTATTGCGTGCGCCTTATGCAACAGGACTACTAGGACAAAGGGATGGTCCAGAATATTCGTGACTCAGCCAGTGAAGGAAACCTCGAGAAGCCGTGAACCCTGGATGGCTCTAGAAGCATTTATTAGGTCACCGGCCTGCTATATAAGAGCGACCTGTCAAGCAGTGTGTGTGTGTGTTTTTTCGAGCTAGTGCGAGCGATTATCCTGAGCGACAGAAGTGTGGTGACTTGTGAAACCCCTAGTGAAGCCGATTCTCTTGAGAGCGAGGGAGTGAGAAGCATACAGGGGACTGCCTGTGTTTAGAGCGAGTGTGATTTCACTGAGCGACATAGGTATTGTGGCGAAGTGCCGTGCGAGTTACGAAATCCAGTGACATTGTTTCCCCAGCTTGTGGACAGCGAAGCAGCGTGCAGCAGGTTATCGAAAGTATCTGTAGTTTGTGTACATAAGGAAGAGGTGCAGGTATTCCACGGGTCTCATTAGTGGAGAATTAGCTGCATGACTAAGTGAAAGGGGCAAGAGCGCTCAAGGAAGAGACTTGAGGAAACTGGAGTAAGGTTCTAATTGCTTGTATTTGCTGTTGAGTGGTGTATCTTTCTGGCCGCAATAAAGTTAATTATTTCTTTAAAGGAACAATCTGTGTTGTGCTTCAACCCACCGTAATCCAGTTAACAAAAGTGCCATTAGGGGGGTGGCACGTAACAACTGGTGTCAGAAGTGGGATTACGAACTCAAATACAAGCACAACACCTGACGGTCCTGGTTTCAAAACCCAAGCAGGTCATTTTTAAAAAAAAAATCCTGTGAGTGCATGCCCTTTACAAGACAAACAACCAAAATGGAAGCACAATTGGCAGCATTGCTAGAAAAGTTAAGTGGCATGGAAGCCAAATTAGAGGACGGCCAGAAGAATTTAACCAAGGACCTAACTGCCAAGTTAGCGGAGGACCTGAAGAAGATGGAAGACGGCCAGAAAAACTTAGCCAAAGACCTGAAGGATGGCCAGAAGAAGATCGAAGACGGCCAGACTAAGCTAGCACAAGACCTGAAGAAATTAGAACAGGGCCTACGCGAGGAAGTCACGGCAGTGGAAAAGAAGTTCGACGCCTTACAAGTGGAAGTTGCCGAGCTGCGCCGACGCCCACTCATGGGGGTGGAGGAGAAATTCGACGCCTTACAAGTGGAAGTTGCCGAGCTGCGCCGACGCCCGCTGATGGGGGTGGAGGAGAAATTCAACGCCTTACAAGAGGAAGTTGCCGAACTGCGCCAACGCCCACTGACGGGGGTGGAAGAGAAATTCAACGCTTTACAAAAGGAAATTGCTGAGCTGAAACAACGCCCACCGACGGGGATTGAAGCGAGATTCAACGCTCTTCAAGTGGAAGTTGCCGAGCTGCGCCGACGCCCGCACACAGGTACACCGGGAACGTCAGGAACGGGACAGAGCAGAGTGACGCCCCCAACCTTCGGCGGAAAGGTCCCGTGGAGCACATACTTACGTCAGTTCGAGGCAGCCTGTTCCATAAATAACTGGAACAACACAGAAAAGGCTACAGCTCTCATTGTAGCGCTGAGAGGTGACGCCCTTAACGTCCTTCAGGCCATCCCGACTGGATCCCAGGACTACGCTTCACTAATCGCCCTTATGGAGTCCCGATATGGAGATAGCCATCTTCAGCAGGCCTACCAGATGCAGCTCCGGACCAGGGTACAAAAGAACGCGGAAACCCTGCAGGAGTTTGAGATGGACATCGCACGCCTCGTAAGGCTCGCCTATCCAACAGCGCCGGCCGACTTTCTGGAACAGATTGCGACGCAGACCTTCACCGACGGGCTACGGGACCCGGACACTCAACAGGCGCTGCAACTCGCGCGCAATAAGACCCTGGCAGATGCGCTGAGCCACGCACTTGAGTTCGAGACGGCAAAGTGGGTATCTAGAATGCGCGCGCGGGTGCGTCAGGTGGACGTCGACGAACCAGCCAAAGCCGACAAGACCAAGCCCCTGGCCGATGAACTGATGGAGGCGCTAGGCCGGTTCTTCAAGAGTCGCAGTACCACCAACAAAAACGTAGCCGAAGGACATCCGGAGAGGCGGCCCGGAAGAGGACTACCGACCTGCTGGACCTGCCGTAAGAGAGGCCACCTGAGCAAGGACTGCGGTGATCGCGGCCGCCAAGGGTTTCCGTCGGGACAGTCAGTCGTAGGGAAACCGCGCGGCCCAGGAAAGCAAGTATCAGCCAGCCTTGGGGGGCAAAGGTTGGCTTGTGACAGTCGTCAAGCCCCGGCAGTCCAAGTTCGTGTTACGCAGTTACGGAAGGTTAATAGCAGCCTGATGGTCGACGGAGTCGTCAACGGAGAGAGCTGGCCCATGCTAATCGACGCGGGAGTATCGAGGACCATCGTCAGTCCCACCGTGATCCCGAAGTGGAGAGTGCAACCCACACAAAGGAACTTCCAGCTAATAACCGCGACCGGAGAGACCGCACCGGTACATGGCGAAGCATCACCTGAGTTCGTCATTGGTCGACGGGCTATAAAGCATCCAGTGCTTGTGGCTGACGTATCAAATGAAGTGATCATCGGACTGGACTTCCTGGACCAGAACAACATCATCTTGGATCTGCACTTCGGAAGTGAGGAACTTGCATTGCAACCAGCAAACGAGGCCATCGCCGCACGACGAGTATGGCTGAGAGAGGACGTCATCGTTCCCGCCAGGACGGAAGTCAGCACTGCCGAAATTGTCGACGGAACAGCTGAGGGAGTGGCGGCTGTCATCGAGCCAAAATATGAGGACATCCAGACAAAAGGATTGCTAATTGCCAAGACTCATCAACACGACGTCTTGGCCGTACGTCCGCTTGTCCAACCTGATAAACTACGATATTACGGTTCACCGGGACACCAACCTAGGAGTCTGCGAGCCCGTTACCTGGATCGCCCTCATCGAAGACACGACGGACGGACACCTGCATACGGACAACCGAAGAAGACGCGCCCTTTCAGCAGAACTACAGAAGCTGTACCAAGGATACCAGGACCATTTAGACGAGGAACAATCACGCCAACTTCGGGACCTGCTACATGAATTCCAGGATGTCTTCTCCGTGGGGAGCAAAGAATTCGGCAGGACAATCTTGGTCTAGCACAGAATCGACGTTGGGGACAGCGCACCGATTAGGGCCCCATTCCGACGTGTCCCGCTCGCCAAGCAAGCTGAAGTCGACCGGATGGTGGAAGAGATGAAGGAGCAAGGAGTGATTGAGCCATCACATAGTCCTTGGAGTTCTCCGGTCGTGCTAGTGAGGAAGAAGGACGGTTCCACCAGGTTCTGCGTGGATTACAGGCGGGTGAATGACGTCACGAAAAAGGACAGCTACGCTCTACCCCGGATCGACGACACCCTGGACCCCATATCTGGGTCAAGATTGTTCTCCACCTTGGATTTGAAGAGTGGCTACTGGCAGATGGAGGTCCACCCTAAGGACCGCGAGAAAACGGCGTTCTCTGTGGGCAGCGGGCTCTGGCAGTTCACCGTCATGCCATTCGGTCTGTGCAACGCCCCTGTGACCTTCGAAAGGCTAATGGAGTCCATTCTGAGGGGACTACACTGGAAGACCTCCCTGGTCTACCTAGACGACGTCATCGTTCTGGGAAGAAGCTTCGAGGAGCACTACAGCAACCTGAAGGAGATCTTGATGAAGATACGGGCTGCCCAGCTGAAGTTGAGGCCAAGAAGTGTCAGCTCTTCCAGAAGCAGGTCCAGTACCATGGGCATATCGTCTCCGAGGAAGGGGTGCGCACCTACCCATAGAAGACCGCAGCTGTGTGGGAGTGACCAGTTCCGAAGGAAAAGTCCCAACTACGAAGCTTCCTGGGACACTGCACTTATTACCGTCGCTTCGTGTGAGGATTCGCCGACATCGCCAAACCACTGCATCGACTGACTGAGAAGGACCAACTCTTCACGTGGACAGCAGAATGCCACAGTGCCTTCGAACAACTCAAGCAGGCTATGTGCACCGCGCCTAATCTGGCCTACCCCAGACCTGGAACAAGGTTCATCGTCGATACCTATGCCAGCGACTTTGGTATAGGGGGAATCCTGACGCAAATAGTGGACAGCGAGCAGAGAGTAGTGGCCTACTTCAGCCAAGCCTTGTCAAAACCAGAGAGGAACTACTGCGTCACCAGGAAGGAACTGCTCGCCATCGTGAAGACCATCGAACACTTCCACATGTACCTGTACGGGCAAGAATTTCTCATCAGGACCTACCATGCATCCCTGCGGTGGCTCCTGAACTTCAAACAGCCCAAGGGTCAACTCGCGCGGTGGTTAGAGAGGCTTCAACAGTACAACTTCGAGATCCAGCACAGGAAAGGCCAACTGCATTCTAATGCCGACGCCCTGTCACAAAGACCTGCCCCGAAGACTGCACCTTCTGAACTAGGAGGGAGAAGAACACCGGTATACAGTGCCTACGGACTACTGTGGAACTTCAAGGGAACTGGAGCCGCGAATCTTTCACGCGGGCACAAGCAGAAGATGATGACCTGGGACTGATAGCCGAATGGAAGAGGGCCTGTGTCCCCAGACCCGGGTGGAACATTGTGAGTGACTGCAGCCCAATGTTTAAGTCCTACTGGGTGCAGTGGGACTCGCTGATTGTAAGGGATGGCCTCATCTGCCGCGCCTGGGAGAGCACCGACGGGAAGACATCTCGGGAACAAGTCGTCGTTCCAAAGGCTATGACGGAGGAAGTCCTGGAGGAAGTCCATGGAGGATCATCTGGTGGACACCTAGGGATAAAGAAGACCCTTGAGAAGCTGAGAGAGCGGTTCTACTGGATCGGATGCCGAACTGACGTGGAGAACCACTGCGCGAGGTGCCACGATTGCGCAGCCAGCAAGGGCCCAGGACGAAGACGACTGGGTTCACTGAAGACCTACAACGTGGGCGGCCCCATGGAGAGAGTGGCTATCTATGTTGCTGCGCCATTCCCGTTAAGCGAGGCAGGGAACCGCTACATATTAGTCGTCAGCGACTACTTTACCAAATGGCCGGAGGCGTATGTGCTCCCTAACCAAGAAGCCGTGACGATCGCAGAGACCCTGTTGAAGGAATTCGTCAGCCGGTACGGAGTACCCCTGGAGCTGCACTCCGACCAAGGGAGGAACTTCGAGTCACAGGTGTTCCAGAACCTGTGCCAGCTGCTGGGAATCCGGAAGACAAGGACAACGCCACTACACCCTCAGTCCGACGGGATGGTAGAGCGATTCAATCGCACCATCGAGAACCATCTCCGAATAATCGTCAGCGAGCACCAAAGGGATTGGGACAAACATCTTCCACTATTTATCCTGGCCTACCGCACCGCCGTGCATGAAGCCACCGGGTGCACACCAGCCCGGGCCATGTTTGGGAGGGAGCTCCGTCTACCTGTCGATCTTGCCTTCGGAAAACCTAGGAATGATCCGGTCCCGGTAAGCCAGTATTGTCAAGAACTGGTCGACCAACTGGAGGACGTGCACGCGTTCGCGAGGAGGAAACTGCGGATCGAGACCGACCGAATCAAGACCCGATACGACCAACAGACGGACGCCGGCGGATTCCACGAGGACGACCCGGCCTGGCTCTTCAACCCATTACGGAAGAAAGGCCTGTCACCCAAACTGCAGAAGTCCTGGGAGGGCCCGTACCGAGTCGTGAAACGGATCAACGATGTCGTCTACAGGATCCAGCGGAGCCCGAGGGCGAGGATAAAGATCGTGCATCGAGATCGCCCGGCAGCGTACGGAGGGACACAGACGGACCAATGATTGATCGGGACGATCAGCCTTTTAGGAAGGGGGTGGTGTTACGGCTGTGAGTTTGTTTCATCGCTCGCCGCATAAGTCACAACTGCCCCCGGGATGGGCTGTGCTCTGCCTCAGTGTATTGCGTGCGCCTTATGCAACAGGACTACTAGGACAAAGGGATGGTCCGGAATATTCGTGGCTCAGCCAGTGAAGGAAACCTCGAGAAGCCGTGAACCCTGGATGGGTCTGGAAGCATTTATTGAGTCACCGACCTGCTATATAAGAGCGACCTGTCAAGCAGTGTGTGTGTGTTTTTTCGAGCTAGTGCGAGTGTTTATCCTGAGCGACAGAAGTGTGGTGACTTGCGAAACCCCTAGTGAAGCCGATTATCTTGACAGCGAGGGAGTGAGAAGCATACAGGGGACTGCCTGTGTTTTGAGCGAGTGTGATTTCACTGAGCGACAGAGGTATTGTGGCGAAGTGCCGTGCGAGTTACGAAATCCAGTGACATTGTTTCCCAAGCTTGTGGACAGCGAAGCAGCGTGTAGCAGGTTATCGTAAGTAACTGTAGTTTGTGTACATAAGGAAGAGGTGCAGGTATTCCACGGGTCTCATTAGTGGAGAATTAGCTGCATGACTAAGTGAAAGGGGCAAGAGCGCTCAAGGAAGAGACTTGAGGAAACTGGAGTAAGGTTCTAATTGCTAGTATTTGCTGTTGAGTGGTGTATCTTTCTGGCCGCAATAAAGTTAATTATTTCTTTAAAGGAACAATCTGTGTTGAGATTCAACCCACCGTAATCCAGTTAACAAAAGTGCCACTAGGGGGGTGGCACGTAACAATATTATACATATTTCTTCCCGACGTGAAGGGACGTAGCTAAGATGGTAGAGCGTTCGCTTACCATGCGAGAAGTACCAAGATCGATACCATGCGTCACCAATATATTGAAATTATGTACACATTGCAGTCTTATATTGAACCCATGTGCCATAGGGTCCAATGAGGGCGAATCCATGTATTTGGGAAAAAAATGAAAGAAACGTATAGTTTCTAATGTAACTTAAAGAAAGATCCAGCTAAGATGCTAGCCTAATATGGTGCAAGAGGCGAGGACCAGGTGTTCGTGAGATGAGATCACTCCTCTTGACATTCAGAAGGGAGCGAGTCATGAGTATTAATAACCGAGTGGAAATTTCCCAGGATTAAACAAGGAAGCCTGACTCGGAAATCGACCTTACGTTGCTGGAAATTGACAACACCGCTTATGCGCCAGAAGAGGAATAATTAAATTTAACCCGTTTACAAGTATAATAATGAGTAAACAAGTACAGTACAGTGAATCATTTCGAATGAGAGATTTTTTAGTAAAGAGAAACCATTTAATAATTGCGCAGGAGAAAACTGCAAACGCAAGACGACGTCATCGGGGAATTACCAAGGCCTGTGTGGAGGGGAGAAAGCAAAAGAAATGCAACACCCACACAATTGAGGACGAGAAATTAATTAATATCTCCGAATTGCACGATCGATTCTTAGGTGCAATGAGATTATTTGACATTGAGAAGACGAGCTTTCGGAAGGTATAATTTTTATATTTGTGCCACCATTATTTTAGAAATTGGCCACAGAAAGGACTAGAGTCTTATTTTTTTGTAGTGAAATAGTATAAAGCTTCGGGCTTCACCAAGCCAATCATGCAGTTATTCTGACAACCCGTGAGGGTGTTACTACGCATGCAGTCATTCCGACAGTCCGTGAGGGGCGTAAGACTACATCACAGCACATCAGTATCCAGACAGCCATGTGGGGCGTAACTCTGCGTCACATCGAAGACAGTTACTAGTACTCCTTGAGGGGAGAAACGCTGTGTTACACCGCAGAAGTAATATCCGATAGCCATAGGCGTCGCAGTATTAACAACTTGCTTGCCTCCATAAGGAGTGGTAAAGAAGAAATTTAAAGTATCGCCGTATTGAAATATTAGGAAAATCCTAGTTACAGGATTTAGGCCCGACTGTATACAAGTTATAGTGAAAGTTCGTAAGATAAAGTCAGAGCAGGCTGCGAACGTCGGACTTAAAGGCGATAGGTCGTTAAATAGACGAACGAATATATCATAACGTACGGAAGTACCGTACCAGAAAGATAAACTGTTATCTAAATTAAAGAACCCAAAAAGGGAAGAACAGAATAAGGTTCGGAACGTATTTCAGAAACGTAGGAGTGCTAGAACCGATTAAATAAAGAAGCACGGAGAATATAAACATTATCTCCAGAAAGCAGGCGAACTATTCTAAAAGTACTAGACTCGAGAAGTACTAGCTGCTATAAACTAAATCCATAGGTCATCGAGAGGTTATCGAGGAGACCTCGATCCGAATAGACTTTCGCTAGGATTGATAAACAGATCTACAAAGAAGCCGTTCAAGCTAGATAAATAGCCGGTTATCCAGGATAGGAGTAGAAGAATTTGGATTCCAGGGAACAGTAGATGTTTCGAGACTTTCGTACTCTGCAGGATAGGAAGCCGACATTGAATAAATTTCACCCTTGGAAACGGGAAATTAAGAGGTCACGTGTGATAGGCTCAGAAATACGGCCTAGTGATCAAGAATTGTGAAGTGTAAATTTATCAAGATTGTGTGTTAGATTAATATTTTTAGTGTTTATTATGTGTTCAAAAGGGACACATCAGTGTATAAAAATGTCGTCAATGTTAAGTGTCTTATATATATGTCAAGAAGTGTTTGTACATAAGATGAATTCCTTTAATATGGAGTAAAAGTTCAAAGTAGGCCCAAAATGAAACACCGCACAAGAATAAAGATCATGGGACGATCTTAAAAACATGTGAGTACTGAATTTCATTCTATTTTGGTGTCAGGAATTGGTTGTGGACAAATCCACCGGAGTTTTTGAGTAAAAGGGATGTGTTTTAAGAAATAAATACTGAATAAACAAGAACGCGGTCTGAACAATAATAGAAATTTGAGAAATTATAAATGATTATGTAAAGAATAAATCCCGTAGAGGAAATATATGAATAAAATGTTAATGTATTTAACGAATGTCATAAGAGCAAGCGAAATATCAATAATTATCATGAAAGATATTTAAATAAAGTAAAGTTGAGATATGAAAGAAATAGCTTTTGAGCTTGTGTAAAGAATAAAGGTAATACTAATAACTAAGTATGGAAATATTAAATAAAGATCAAATAAATTGATGTGAACATAAGAGCGTTAAAGCCTTAATATATGTGTAAGATATGATGTTCAAGGGAATGTTTTAAATGGGAGCGATTTATCGGCAACGGAAAAGATTAATATAAGAATTAAAAATAATATGAATTGTTACTAATGAGATTTATCAGTTCTTGGGAAGACATTTCGGCTTAAAATAATGCATAGCGCCAAGGAGCGCAAATAATATTAAAATGTCACGCTAGGAAAGCGTAGAAGTTAAAATACTTGGTAAATTACTTATGGAGGGTAGTTGATTGTAGTGAATTGATAATTGTATAAGTCCTCTATTTGTGACGTTGTATCACGAGGCATTGTGTATGTATTAAAAGGGAGCTAATGTATGGTAATATTGAGCGTATGTCATGTAGGCCACGGCCGACTTTAAATCGCGTCTTGTATAAGTCCTATATAAGGGAATGGTTCCCGAGGCATGTGAAGAGATTCGAACTCAGAATCCTCTTATGATAAAAGCCCCTGAATTCTCCGTCGTCGAATGTGTATTAATCTTCCCCAATCAATGAGGACCCTCTCATAATTAATAAATGCCAAGGTTACGAAAGTGGTCTATGAACCAAAGAATATTTGTTTGAATGGATACAGTATAGTAAAAGCCCGGTCTCTCCCCAGGACTGAGTATAATGTGAAGGTTTGTTTTGAAAGCCTTGGAAAGGAGCTGCTAACGTGGGTTAGACAGAGAGTCGCCCGTCACCCTCTGTGTCATAAATCGCGCCCGAGTTAATGGCCTGGCTCTCTTAGAGTAAGGGTGGGCCGGAACCGTCTCGTAAGATGTAGTAAAGACACCGTGAGTGTTTAAAGTTGTTAACGACCCGGGCGTTGAACCGAGGTCCTTGTAGATTGATATTTTCGTTTGCCTGTTCAGATCGTAGTTTCTTATGTGATAATGGTCTTATAAGACATAAGAGATAAATAACAATCCCTATTGTAATGATGTATGGAAGTAGGATTCCACGAGTTAATTGAAGGCAACTAAGTTTCGGGAGTAACTATAGTTTTTTGACTGTGTCAAGTATCTTCACGCTCTGGAGTACACAATTGATTTCATGATTACCTTAATATATTTGTGAAAATAAAGAGAGTTGATAACAGCTGAATGTGTGAACATGCCCAAAAATATTGAGTAGATAATTAACATAAAATTTTAAATGTAATTATACATTTGTTTTGAGGATTAAGAAAATATAAAAGATAGTATTTGAGGTGTACAAGAATGACACCATTATTATGTAAAGCATGGAGCCAAAAGAGCTCGGAGTTATATAAAACTTACAGTTGATGCTTTATGGAAGTAAGACTAAGTAGGAATTGTTGGTTTATGTGGAAACCATATGTTTAAATACAATATTTGTTTTATTATATTTGTGATTCCTTGTTCATTTGGAACAAGTAGAGGATTATGGGTCAGTAGTTAATTTGTTAAAGTGTTTGTAGCGCCATTAATTTTATTAATTAAATGTGTTAAAATAGGAGTTGATTTTGTTGTTATTTTTGCAAGTGTATCCTCTAATTAATCCAAAATATGTGAGTCACAGAGTGGGGGAACTTACCACTGCCCCGAAAATTCCGAATTGAGCTACGCTGGCATACTGTGATTGGCATATTTCTTGCTAAAAGGGCACATGGGGGCATATAAGTAATGTGCTGGATTAATAACTAGAGGAACACTTAAGACGGTCATATCATGTAAAGTAAAATAATGATAGGAGTAGCTACAACATAAAATATTAACTGACCGCATGGGTCCCTGGAAACTCATACCGAGCAGCCCTGAATTATATTATCAACCCCCTAGCAAATCATAGATCATGGCGCCCAACGTGGGGCTGAGTTTTCCTAGGGAAAACCCGAGTTTTCTCGAAAAATCAAAATTTTCATTTTTGAAAAAAATGGTTTTTCGAAATTTTGAATTTTAAATACTTCCATAAAGGTTTATGAAATTGAATAAAAGGATCAAAAGGGTACGTTGTAAGTGAATACCCGTACCAAAGTAAAGTTTTAAAGAAATTGGGACACACTGATTCAGAGTATCATCTCTCAAGCATGTACTAGTGTGGTGGCATTAGTGGCCCACTGTATTCTTATATTAGAAAAGATGGTGACGATGATGGAGTTAAAAGAGTGTTTGGATGAACATTTCCAAAAGAATAGGGACGAGATAGTAAAAATAAGTACGAAAAGTACGGAAGATGCAAAAAAAGAGATTAGGGAAGAGAGGCAGGAACTTTTAAACGCTATAAAAGCCGATAGCAAAGAAAAGTGGGAGACCATGAACAATAAATTGGGAATAATAGACAATACATTGAGTCTACAAAAGGATGAAAATAACAAAGTGTTCGAATCCATGAATCAAAGTTTAGAGTCACTAAAAACTGATAGTGCTAACATGGGAACTAAATTAGAAGCTATCGAAGTTAACTGTGTAAAAATGAACGATGAATTGAAGGCTGAGATAGAGGGCAAATTGAATAGTATAAAAACAGAAAATTCAGATCATTTGTCAGCACAATCCAGGGCTTTGGAAGATAAACTAGGAATAATGGAAGGGAAACTTGAAAATAAATTACATTCATTTCAGGAGAAGATGATAGGTGATAATTTTTTGAACAATCAAGCCATGAACACTAAATTAGAGGCCATGGAGACTAAAATACAAAGTAATATAAATAAGAAATTAGAAGAAACAATGAATAACAAATTTCAAGCTTTTGACACTGATCTTGGGAATAAGTTAAATGAATTAAAAGGGGGAATAAAACAGGGGTCAGATGAACTCCGAGAAAGTATAGAAGGAAACATAGAGTCCAAATTTCAAATATTGGATAAAACATTTGGGGACAAGTTAAAGGCATTGCAAACTGAGAGTAACACGTTTAATGCAGGATTGAGAACCCAGATAAGTACTATAGAAAAAAATAGTATAGAATCCAAAAAGGAGTGCCAAGATAATTTTAAAATTATAGAGGATAAAATTGGTACCATGAAAAATAATTTTGGTTCTATAGAAACTAAATTAAATAGCATGGAAAAAGCATGTATAAGGAATGTAGACGAATGTAGAAATGAACTTGTATCCCAGATCCAAGGTGTGCAGGAACATTTAGAAGCTCAGATAAAATCTAACAAGAATATTTGTGAAAGTTCCCGGGATGAAATAAAACAAAGCGTGAATGAGCTAGGAGATAGATTTGAAGGGGTTGAGAAAAAAATGGGAGAACTTGAGGGAAAAGTCAATGAAGTTCAAACCGAAGTAACTGAGATGAAAAATCAAAATAAACAGGATGTTAAGGGTATGAAAGATCAGATTGATCATTTTATTAGGCAGGTAGATGATAACTGGAAGACGTACGAAACGAAAATAGATAAAAGTTTAGGTCTATATGAGGAGCATCTCCAGAATGAAAGAAAACAACGAGAGAAAGAAAATAAGGATAACACCCATAAGATAGATGAAATAAGCAAGGGTATTAATGAGGTCCAGGATACTATCGGAAAGTTAGAAGGGCGAGTAGGAAAAACTAATAATGAAGTAAAACTGATCAAAGATGAATTAACGGAAGTGTCTAAGAAGACGGAAGGAAAGTTGAAAGGAATTGAATTAGATATGGTCAAAGGACGAAAAGAAGTGGAGAAGCAAATAAAGGAGATACGAGAAGGCCTGGAGACCATAGGTGACGTTAAGCCAGAAATTATAGACCAAAGGGTCATGATCTTTAAGAAAGCGGTAGAAGACCAACTAAATGAATTCAAGGATAGTTACAGGGATGAGAAATTCCAATCCAAAAAGGTAGAGGAAGATAGTAGAAGGAATCAAGAAAGAATTCAGAATGAATTAAGATCCAGGTTGGAGAGGACTGAACATAAGAATAGTCAAATGGAAATCCAACTCATGGCTAATGAAGAAAGTGCCCGAAGGGAAAGGAAGTTAGAATTCGAGAATCAGGAGGAGTTTCCAAAGACAGGATGGGTAGATTCCCGTGAACAAGGCACAGATACGGAGAGGGACTTAGGAGGGGAGAGCCCTTATAAGAACCCAGGATATCCGATGGCGATGTCAACCCCGTACATGAATCAGACAAATGGCCAGATAATAAACATTATTAAATCCAATGAGGACAGACCAGTAAAGTTTACGGGTAATAACATGTCTATTACTCCAAAATACTGGCTAAAGGAAGTTGCAGAGTATTTAAACGAAATGAAAGTTCCTCAGGATCAGAGACTGAGAGCTATTGAAAAGCTGTTGGCAGGTGATTGTCTCACCTGGTTCAGAAGCTTCAGATACACCTTTGATACGGTGGAAGGCTTTAGGGAAGCATTTTTAAAACGATATTGGGCAGCAGACGTCCAGGAGAATTTAAGGCTGGATCTGTACTCTAGGAAGTACAGCACCAATGCACCAACTAAGTACTCGGAGTTTTTCACCGCTCAGCTGTGTAAATTCCGCGAACTTGATATTGCTCCGTCAGAAAACGACCTGTGTGCCGCCATTGCAAGACAACTTCCGTATGAGATTCAGAGGCTGTTAATCTCATCCAAAGCCAGAAGTGCTGTGGAAGTGGAGAGTGTATTACGTCAGTTAGATATGACGACTTCGCACGTAACTCCTCGGCATCAAAGACAAACTGAGCAAGTACACATGGCCAGCAGTCAGGAAACTGGAGAAAAACCAGCGACCAGGAATCAGTCCACCAGCACGGATACCCAAGGACTAGGTCGAGAGTATGGGCACCAGGAGCCTAGAAGGATACAGCCATACTACAGAGGAGGATATCGAGGAAGAAATCCTAGGAGTTCAGGTTATAGGCAACAAGAGAGCCGACCCTATAACAATAACCATCAAAGGCAAGACAACAGAAAGAAATGGGAGAATTATCCCAGAAGGAATGTAAGGCCAGAGGATAGGGATGATGAATATCGGGCCGAAATAGAAGAAAGATATCAGGAAAGTCTTCGTTATATGAACGAACGACCAGATGAACCTGATAGGCAAATAGTCCGTTGGAGTGAGGCAATTATGAACCGGAAATCACCCGACCGACTAGACGGAGCTCAAAGCTTGGAACTACAAGCTCAGTTAAAGAATGAGGGAAAAGGGAGCCCTCAGGATAAAAAAAACTCCAAATTTAAATTGTCAAAAGTGGAAACATACCAGGAGCTGGGAGGAGGTAGAAATTGTGAATTGGATAGCCAGACCAGATGAGCTAATTAACGAGGATGTGGAAGGAATCCCACCTGTTAAAAGAGAACTACCTATAATTATGCTTAGGATAGAAGGACTACTGGTCAGAGCATTGATTGATACCGGATCCACAATAAGTCTAATTACACAAACCCTTCTAAATGAATTGGAAACAAGGGGCCGAGTATTAAAGATTCCCACATCAAGTGTAAAGATTAAGGGGATTATCCCTGAAAAATCTTTAACATGTAAATTTCAGGTATACATTGATCTGATCATGGGTAACGCTGAAATTTCGCAGTGCTTTTTGCTGGTAAATCAATTACCGTATAATGTCATATTAGGTATTGATTTTATCCGTGAGAACAAGGTCATCATAGACCTAGCGCAAAACTGCATTAGAGTTCAAAGAGAGGATGTGGATGAGCAAAACATTAACCTACAGGAACAGGATGCGAAAATAGGAGAACAGGTATGGCATATGGAAGAAGTGATTGAGGAAGATTATAAGGACATAGAAAAGATATTTGAAGTCCTCAACATAGAACTCGAAGATAATTTGGAAAATGAGTTCGAGACCAACCTGTCAGGAAAAGTGGAGGAAGCTAAAGTCAACCTCGAAAATAAGGAACAGTTAAAGAAATTATTATTGAATTATAGGGACGTATTTGATTCCAAGCCAGGGAAGATTGAAAATTTTAAATACGCGTTCCAAGTCAATGATTGGGCACCGTTCAAACAAAAACCATACCCGGTTGCGGAAAAACATTACCCACAAACCAAGAAAACACTGCAGGAGATGATGAATGCAGGTGTTATAGAAAAGATGGCGACACCATATGTTAGTCCATTAGTGATTGTGAGTAAACCGGATGGCTCAGTAAGGGTGTGTTTAGATGCCAGAAATTTAAATGCAAAAATCATACCAGAAAATGATTCGGCACCACCCATAAAAGAAATACTGAGGAAGTTCAAAGGCAAGAAGATTTTTACAAATATTGACATGACTTCTTCGTATCATCATCTCGAACTGGAAGAGAAAACCAGCTTGTTGACTGGATTTCAGTTCGACCAACAAACATATTGTTTTAGAATATGTCCGTTTGGATTGAAGACCGCAGGATCTGCATTAATAAGAGCGCTTGATCGAAACCTGTCAGAGGAAGTGAAAGATTGCACTATCCGATACGTGGATGACATTTTGCTTACCTCGGAGAACATTGAGGAACATTTAGAAAATTTGAAGAAATTATTGGAAGACTTAAGAAGGGAAAATTTTAAAATAAATTTAAAGAAGTCGAATTTTTGTCAAAGGCAAGTGACATTTTTCGGGCATGTGATTGACAAGGATGGTGTTAAACCAAATCCATGCAAATTGGAATCGATAAGGGATTTTCCAAGGCCTTTGAAGGTAAAGAACGTTCGCCAGTTTTTGGGATTGATTGGGTTCTTCTCAGGACATTGTCCATCATACACCAAAACTGTTGCACCACTACAGGACCTTCTGAAGAAGGGGGGCAAGTGGAAATGGACGGAGGAAGCAGAAAAAGCATTCGTGGAGGCCAAGGAAATGCTCTTAAATTACGTGAAGCTAGGATATCCTGATTTTAATCAGAGATTTATCATTCAAACAGACGCATCCCAGATTGGAATAGGGGCAATGCTATATCAGGAAAACCCGGAAAACCCTGAGAAGAAAAACTATCTAGCTTTCACAAGTAGGAGACTGAAACCACACGAGAAAAATTATACGATCAGCGAAATCGAGCTGCTAGCGATATTGCACGCGTTGCAATATTGGCGGAAGATCGTATATGGGTTTCAGGTCATTCTAAGAACGGATCATAAAGCTTTAACCTTTTTGATGAAGACTGATTTATCCAGTCAAAGGTTGATGCGTTGGGCTTTATACATTCAACAATTTGATGTCAAGATAGAGTACTGCCCAGGAAAAGAAAATATAGTTCCAGACTACTTAAGTAGACAGCCAGAGTCCATAGAAGAGGAAGTAATGGCTATAGATTTGGAAGACAGGGATCAGCGTACTCTTAATGAGTTAAGAAGCATTAGTCAAAGACAACGGGAGGATCCATGGATGAATATGCTCATATCTTTCCTTGAGGGAAGCTTGATAAGAGGAACACCAGCGTACACGGAAGCGAATAAGATAGCTCAAGACTACACGTTTTATAATGGATTGTTATATAAGTTTCTAGACTCTGACCATACAAAATTAAGGATTGTTGTACCTGCAATTTTGCAGAGGAAAATAGTATGGTTAGCCCATAGATCGTTCGGACATATGGGAGTCGACAAAACAGTCTCAATGCTGAAAGAAGCATTTGTATGGCCGAGACTGAGAGAAACTGTAAGGGACACGTTAAAGACATGTGATTTATGTCAAAGGATCAAACCTAATGCATTTCTGATGAGACAGAAGCCTATACCATTGTTGCCCGAAAGGCCCGGCCAAATCATATCTATTGATAATTTTGGACATTTGCCAAAGGCAAGAAGGGGAAATCGACACATAATGGTGGCTATGGATGTCTTCACTAAAATGGTTGTCCTTGCTCCCATACAGAAGACTAGTACCAAACTGGTGTTAAAACGACTTAAAGAAAAAGTGATACCGATTCTGGGGAAACCTGAGAATTTGTTGTCGGATCACGGCAGTTGTTTCACCAGTGTAGAGTTCAGACGAGAATTAGAAAGACTCGGAATACGTCAGATTTTGTCAAGTATTCGCCATCCTGAGGCAAATCCTGTAGAAAGAGTGATGAGAGAGACGGCCAAGTACTGTAGAATATACTGTGCCGAAGAAAATTGGAAGTGGATAGATATCTTGGATATCATCGAATTTTGTATAAATAATACAATCCATGAATCCACAGGAGAGATACCCATAACGTTACATCGGAATGAGCAACCAGAAAGACCTTGGAGTCTAGTAATTCCTAGGCCAGCAGACGCTCAGCCTGGAAGAGATGTACGCATTAGAAGAGCCTTTGAGCATCTAAAAGCTCAAGCCGACAGGAGGCAGAGAAGAAATAGGCATAAGAGGTATCATCGACCATTATTAGCAGGAGAAATGGTGTTAGTAAAAAGACCCGCCATTTCGGATCCAGGGAACCGTGTGTACAAGAAGTTCCAGAAAATGTACCACGGACCGTATCAAATAATCAGAGATTTGAGGAATAACGCATATAGAATTCGGCACTGTGAAACGGATCACGAAGTGACCATGAATTCAGCAAATTTGAAATTATATTACCCTCCCGAAGATTTCGATGAAGTAAATGAACAAGCCCTGGTTATGGAAACATGTAGAGATGAATCCGCTTTTGACATAAACAAGAATAAGGAAGAAATAGAAAATAGAGCTCAAGCATTCGAGTGCGAATGCGAATTGGAGAAATTGTATTGGGAAATTAAAGAAATAATTGAATTTATTGAAGAAGAAAATTCCAATTTAAGAAAGGAAAATGATGAAATAAGGAAACGGGTAGGGATAGACCAAACCCGTAAGGAAGAATGAGGTTCTGGGAACTTAAAGTCCAGACAAGTAAAGAAAGAGAGAAAGGGTAGGGACAGAGCATACCCGACCTACACAATTACCGGATACGACTTTAAAGAAGTAAAAACAACGGAAGGTACGGACGACGTTATGATGGCTTCGACGAATAAAGACAGATATGATTAATTGAAATAAATTTCCTCAATTTTTTTCGAAAATTTATTTACCTAAGGAAGGGAGAGATGAACCCATGTGCCATAGGGTCCAATGAGGGCGAATCCATGTATTTGGGAAAAAATGAAAGAAACGTATAGTTTCTAATGTAACTTAAAGAAAGATCCAGCTAAGATGCTAGCCTAATATGGTGCAAGAGGCGAGGACCAGGTGTACGTGAGATGAGATCACTCCTCTTGACATTCAGAAGGGAGCGAGTCATGAGTATTAATAACCGAGTGGAAATTTCCCAGGATTAAACAAGGAAGCCTGACTCGGAAATCGACCTTACGTTGCTGGAAATTGACAACACCGCTTATGCGCCAGAAGAGGAATAATTAAATTTAACCCGTTTACAAGTATAATAATGAGTAAACAAGTACAGTACAGTGAATCATTTCGAATGAGAGATTTTTTAGTAAAGAGAAACCATTTAATAATTGCGCAGGAGAAAACTGCAAACGCAAGACGACGTCATCGGGGAATTACCAAGGCCTGTGTGGAGGGGAGAAAGCAAAAGAAATGCAACACCCACACAATTGAGGACAAGAAATTAATTAATATCTCCGAATTGCACGATCGATTCTTAGGTGCAATGAGATTATTTGACATTGAGAAGACGAGCTTTCGGAAGGTATAATTTTTATATTTGTGCCACCATTATTTTAGAAATTGGCCACAGAAAGGACTAGAGTCTTATTTTTTTGTAGTGAAATAGTATAAAGCTTCGGGCTTCACCAAGCCAATCATGCAGTTATTCTGACAACCCGTGAGGGTGTTACTACGCATGCAGTCATTCCGACAGTCCGTGAGGGGCGTAAGACTACATCACAGCACATCAGTATCCAGACAGCCATGTGGGGCGTAACTCTGCGTCACATCGAAGACAGTTACTAGTACTCCTTGAGGGGAGAAACGCTGTGTTACACCGCAGAAGTAATATCCGATAGCCATAGGCGTCGCAGTATTAACAACTTGCTTGCCTCCATAAGGAGTGGTAAAGAAGAAATTTAAAGTATCGCCGTATTGAAATATTAGGAAAATCCTAGTTACAGGATTTAGGCCCGACTGTATACAAGTTATAGTGAAAGTTCGTAAGATAAAGTCAGAGCAGGCTGCGAACGTCGGACTTAAAGGCGATAGGTCGTTAAATAGACGAACGAATATATCATAACGTACGGAAGTACCGTACCAGAAAGATAAACTGTTATCTAAATTAAAGAACCCAAAAAGGGAAGAACAGAATAAGGTTCGGAACGTATTTCAGAAACGTAGGAGTGCTAGAACCGATTAAATAGAAGCACGGAGAATATAAACATTATCTCCAGAAAGCAGGCGAACTATTCTAAAAGTACTAGACTCGAGAAGTACTAGCTGCTATAAACTAAATCCATAGGTCATCGAGAGGTTATCGAGGAGACCTCGATCCGAATAGACTTTCGCTAGGATTGATAAACAGATCTACAAAGAAGCCGTTCAAGCTAGATAAATAGCCGGTTATCCAGGATAGGAGTAGAAGAATTTGGATTCCAGGGAACAGTAGATGTTTCGAGACTTTCGTACTCTGCAGGATAGGAAGCCGACATTGAATAAATTTCACCCTTGGAAACGGGAAATTAAGCGGTCACGTGTGATAGGCTCAGAAATACGGCCTAGTGATCAAGAATTGTGAAGTGTAAATTTATCAAGATTGTGTGTTAGATTAATATTTTTAGTGTTTATTATGTGTTCAAAAGGGACACATCAGTGTATAAAAATGTCGTCAATGTTAAGTGTCTTATATATATGTCAAGAAGTGTTTGTACATAAGATGAATTCCTTTAATATGGAGTAAAAGTTCAAAGTGGGCCCAAAATGAAACACCGCACAAGAATAAAGATCATGGGACGATCTTAAAAACATGTGAGTACTGAATTTCATTCTATTTTGGTGTCAGGAATTGGTTGTGGACAAATCCACCGGAGTTTTTGAGTAAAAGGGATGTGTTTTAAGAAATAAATACTGAATAAACAAGAACGCGGTCTGAACAATAATAGATATTTGAGAAATTATAAATGATTATGTAAAGAATAAATCCCGTAGAGGAAATATATGAATAAAATGTTAATGTATTTAACGAATGTCATAAGAGCAAGCGAAATATCAATAATTATCATGAAAGATATTTAAATAAAGTAAAGTTGAGATATGAAAGAAATAGCTTTTGAGCTTGTGTAAAGAATAAAGGTAATACTAATAACTAAGTATGGAAATATTAAATAAAGATCAAATAAATTGATGTGAACATAAGAGCGTTAAAGCCTTAATATATGTGTAAGATATGATGTTCAAGGGAATGTTTTAAATGGGAGCGATTTATCGGCAACGGAAAAGATTAATATAAGAATTAAAAATAATATGAATTGTTACTAATGAGATTTATCAGTTCTTGGGAAGACATTTCGGCTTAAAATAATGCATAGCGCCAAGGAGCGCAAATAATATTAAAATGTCACGCTAGGAAAGCGTAGAAGTTAAAATACTTGGTAAATTACTTATGGAGGGTAGTTGATTGTAGTGAATTGATAATTGTATAAGTCCTCTATTTGTGACGTTGTATCACGAGGCATTGTGTATGTATTAAAAGGGAGCTAATGTATGGTATTATTGAGCGTATGTCATGTAGGCCACGGCCGACTTTAAATCGCGTCTTGTATAAGTCCTTTATAAGGGAATGGTTCCCGAGGCATGTGAAGAGATTCGAACTCAGAATCCTCTTATGATAAAAGCCCCTTAATTCTCCGTCGTCGAATGTGTATTAATCTTCCCCAATCAATGAGGACCCTCTCATAATTAATAAATGCCAAGGTTACGAAAGTGGTCTATGAACCAAAGAATATTTGTTTGAATGGATACAGTATAGTAAAAGCCCGGTCTCTCCCCAGGACTGAGTATAATGTGAAGGTTTGTTTTGAAAGCCTTGGAAAGGAGCTGCTAACGTGGGTTAGACAGAGAGTCGCCCGTCACCCTCTGTGTCATAAATCGCGCCCGAGTTAATGGCCTGGCTCTCTTAGAGTAAGGGTGGGCCGGAACCGTCTCGTAAGATGTAGTAAAGACACCGTGAGTGTTTAAAGTTGTTAACGACCCGGGCGTTGAACCGAGGTCCTTGTAGATTGATATTTTCGTTTGCCTGTTCAGATCGTAGTTTCTTATGTGATAATGGTCTTATAAGACATAAGAGATAAATAACAATCCCTATTGTAATGATGTATGGAAGTAGGATTCCACGAGTTAATTGAAGGCAACTAAGTTTCGGGAGTAACTATAGTTTTTTGACTGTGTCAAGTATCTTCACGCTCTGGAGTACACAATTGATTTCATGATTACCGTAATATATTTGTGAAAATAAAGAGAGTTGATAACAGCTGAATGTGTGAACATGCCCAAAAATATTGAGTAGATAATTAACATAAAATTTTAAATGTAATTATACATTTGTTTTGAGGATTAAGAAAATATAAAAGATAGTATTTGAGGTGTACAAGAATGACACCATTATTATGTAAAGCATGGAGCCAAAAGAGCTCGGAGTTATATAAAACTTACAGTTGATGCTTTATGGAAGTAAGACTAAGTAGGAATTGTTGGTTTATGTGGAAACCATATGTTTAAATACAATATTTGTTTTATTATATTTGTGATTCCTTGTTCACTTGGAACAAGTAGAGGATTATGGGTCAGTAGTTAATTTGTTAAAGTGTTTGTAGCGCCATTAATTTTATTAATTAAATGTGTTAAAATAGGAGTTGATTTTGTTGTTATTTTTGCAAGTGTATCCTCTAATTAATCCAAAATATGTGAGTCACAGAGTGGGGGAACTTACCACTGCCCCGAAAATTCCGAATTGAGCTACGCTGGCATACTGTGATTGGCATATTTCTTGCTAAAAGGGCACAATATATGAGTCATTTTTTCTGCCCACAGTAAGGGCACGTAGCCCAGATGGTAGATTGTTCGCTTAGCATGCAAGAGGTACCAGGATCGATACCTGGCGTCTCCATTATATTGTTATTCAGTACACATTGCCGTCTTATATATGATACATTTGTTCTTCACATCGTAAGGGGACGTAGCTTAGCATGCGAGAGGTACCAGGATCGATACCTGGCATCTCCATTGTATTGTTATTCAGTACACAATGCATTTTTATATACTATACATTTTTCCACGCCGTCGCGAGAGGACGTATATCAGTTGCCAGCGCTTTCGCGTAGCGTGCTAGAGGTACCGGGATCGATTCCTGGAGTCTACATCAGCTCGTTTTTCAGTTCACAGTGCTGTCTTATATATTATACATTTTTCTTCCCGTCGTGTGGGGATGTAGCTCAGATGGTAGAACGTTCGCTTAGCACGCTAGAGGTACCAGGATTGATACCTGGCGTCACCAATGTCTTGAAATTATGTACACATTGCAGTCTTATATATGATTCATATTTTCTGCTCACAGTGAGGGGACGTAGCTCAGATGATAGAGCGTTCGCTTAGCATGCGAGAGGTACCATGATCGATACCTGGCGTCTCCACTTTATTGTTATTCAGTACACATTGCCGTCTAATATATGATACATTTTGTTCTTCGTGTCGCGAGGGGACGTAGCTCAGTTGGTAGAGCGTTCGCTTAGCATGCGAGAGGTACCAGAATCGATACCTGGCGTCTCCATTATATTGTTGTTCAGTACACATTGCAGTCTTATATAAGATACATTTTGTTCTTCTTATAGCGAGTGGAGGTAGCTCAGATGTTCGAGAGTTCGCTTAGCATGCGAGAGGTACCAGGTTCGATACCTGGCGGCTCCATTGTATTGTTATTCAGTACACAATGCATTCTTATATACTATACATTATTGCACACCGTCGCGAGAGGACGTATCTTAGTTGCCAGCGCTTTCGCGTAGCGTGCGAGAGGTACCGGGATCGATTCCTGGGATCTACATCAGATCGTTTTTCAGTTCACATAGCTGTCTTATATATTTTTTATTTTATTTAGTCAATTTACCCTCTAGGTTGGTGGTTCACACGGACTCAGCGAGGGAACTCACCACTACCACCTCCATGGGCAGTGTCCTGGAGCTTGGAACATCTGGTCGGGACGGATACAACTGGGGAGGTGTGATCAGCATTTCGCCCAGGTGGCCTCACCTGAAAAGCGAACAGGGGCCTCATGAGGGAGGGGAATGGATGGAAGATAGGGACGGATAGGCTAGGAAGAGGGAAGGAGGCGGCCGTGGCCTTAGAGTAGGTACCATCCCGGCATTTTCCCGAAGACGAAGTGGGAAACCACGGAAAACCACTTCGAGGATGGCTGAGGTGGGAATCGAACCCCCTCTACTCATCTGGACCACCCGAGGATGAGTAGACCCCGTTCCAGTCCTCATACCACTTTTCAAATTTCCTGGCAGAGCCGGGAATCGAACCCAGGACCTCCGGGACGGCAGCTAACAATGCTGACCGCTACGCTACGGAGGCGAGCATGCGAAAGGTACCATGATCGATACCTGGCGTCTCCATTTTATTGTTATTCAGTACACATTGCCGTCTTATATATGATACATTTTGTTCTTCTCATCGTGAGGGGACGTAGCTCAGTTGCAAGTTGGTCACTAGTCGTGGCCGAGTGAGGTGCGTGTATGCGCGCTGTGTGACCGCATTGGAAGAGTGTACGTTTCCTAATACCGGTGCTTCCAATAGTTCTACGGGTGTACTGACCTTCCGTGTGTCATTCGGACAATACTTTTTCAAGTAGTGTTCCAGATAGGACAACAAAACCAGAAACCCAGAAAACCCCGCTGAAAATCATGTCCGGATACCAGAGGAAAAACACCGTACGCTGTCAATGGGACAGGCAGAGTTCTCGCCCCACACCAGGAGAAATTCACCGCTGGATTAGCGATACCCTCCGGTTGACTGTCGACCAAGTAGAAGCCATCCAGTTAAATGCGCAAGAAAGAACCATGTACATCAAGGTAATCAGCATATCTACTTATCAGAAATTGCTAAATACTTTTGCAGCTCCTATTAAATTTCAGTATGACTCAGGCGAAATGACTAATGTTAAGCTCTCCACAGCGGATTCAAATTTTACCATACCACAGTGCGTATATTTAATGTCCCACTCGAAGTTCCCCCTGAAATTTTCAAATCCGTCCTGTCGAAATATGGCACTGTGAGTGACGTCAGGAAAGAACAATGATCTTCTGCTTATCAGTTCCCGGTGTATAATGGAATACGTGCAGTCACTATGGAAATCAAAGCAGATATCCCCTCCACTGAGACTTTTGGTGGCCATTCTGGCTATATATCGTATAATGGACAGAAACACACCTGTTTAATTTGCAATGCTAACACACATCTACGTATCAACTGCCCAAAGAAAATGATTCCCCTCGGTATAACTCCTACACAACAACGACGCACAGTGGTCCGGATTTGAAAAAAAGCGGACAAAAATATTTTCCGCTAAATGAAATGAAATACTTTTGTATATAACTTGAAATTAGATGTTACTATTAGGTAAATTTGTCTCAGTACATAAAATTACTTACTTATTCATCCTCTGATCCGGATGAGTCGACTTCTTCTTCTTCCCCTTCCTGCTCCGTCTCGTCCTCGGGTATTGACAATAAATTACACACCTCCTGAGGCAACTGTCTTCATTTCTTCTTTGGTAGACTTCCCGTGCTTGAGATTACTGGGTCACAGCTTAGCAATAGTCTATGGAACAAGTCAAAATTATTGGAAATTCTTGAGGATTTTCTGGTACGGTCTTCTCTATATTTTCTTACGTCTTGTTTTCTAGACTCTAAGACCTCTTCTGAAAGTTCTCAAATCGGCAAAATAGCTGCTTCTATAATAAAAGATCCATGGATAAGTATTTTATGGAGTGTTAGAGGCATGTAAAACCACGGATATAGCGTACATATAAGCTTGCTGTTTCGCAGCAGTAGGAATTGAACTCTGGACTATTAATTTCATGACCAGAGGAAATTGCTTTTAAAATTATTCCAAAACGAGTTATTAACTCACAGTCTACCCCTGCCATTTCGGATGCTACTTGAGGTTGATCAAAAAACCTTCCGGCAGTGTTGCCATCACTGGTTGTTCCATATTCAGGCTTCGGAATATCAACTAGAAGACCTAATCTCGTTCTGAATGAGTCTTGCACAATTTTTTCTTTCTTTCGAATAAGTCTCGATTACCATCTTTCACGCTCACTTTCCACTTTTTAAAACCCAGGCGGTACGAAATATGCAGGAGACATTCAAAAAATCGAAAGTGGGCGTGTGGAACTGAAATTCCAAACTCAAGTTGTAAATTGTCGACGATCTTTTGTGCCACTTATGTAGATTTTTCATTTCTGAAAATTTCGCACCATTCGTTTGTCCATTGTTGGTGTAGTCGTGGTAGCTTCTTTCTAGCTTGGCTGAATCGTCTCCCTCTGCCCTTAAATTCATAACGGTCGCATAGGCAAGCTCTGATGAAGTGGCACTCTCCCTTAAGTCTTTAATTTTCCTTATTTTCTTCTCTCCGTTAGCTCTTGAAATTCTTTTGGAGGACGATCTCGATCTACTGATTTTGCGGAGCCAGGAATGCTCGGAATTGATATCACAATTTCTGTTTTCAACCAGTCTGAATATTTCTTCAAAAAAAGCATTTTCTAAGAAGTTACACTTTCTCCACCGGTCAACATACGGCAAAAAGAAAAGGTTCTTATATTATTATACACTGCTTTCTCTACTCTGTCGTCAACATTAAATTGGAATTTGTTAAGGAGATATGTTACCACAAACTTTCCATGACACGCGCGAGACTGATTTTTGTTCTCTCGAATCTTGTTAATAAGATCACTGCGACTAACAACGAAAATTCATTTTTCACTCTTCACGACACACACAACTACTACTAATCAATTACTTCTCGTGATTGAAGATTACTTTGGTTTCATGGCCTCGAGATATCCCTTGCGTAGCATAAATAAATGTCTCAACAGGCCCTTATCTCGCGCGAGTGTTTATCCTCAGAGCGCGTAGTAATGTTCTCTCCCTTCTCAATCACGCATCTGGCGGGTTCTGGCGATGAAACCTTTAAGGATATATTCTCCAGTCTTCATTTTAAAACTTGCATAAGTTCCATGGTATACATATGTATACATGTTTTTGTAGGTCAAGCAAAATTTATTTTTCTCGAAGAAAATAAAGCACTATAAAAATAAGTATGACAGTCCTTATAAGTGATCTGAAATCGAAAATCATGCTATAATCAAATATATCAGATCACAAACTACATACAGATACAGTATTATAGACCCCGAGTTTCGTTTTGAAGTTAGAATGATATTTCAAAATTTACTTAATGGAGCGCAGAATTCAGAAACGAAGAGTTGTATCACTTTTGTAGTATTATATCTGAGAAACACAGAAGCAATTTCCAAAGAAAAAGTGAAATTAATGTACACTGATTAACATACTTCACTTGGGAGTTGGTTTGGCCTTTCTTATGTAAAGTTGAAAAATCTATTTTTGTCCGCGTTTTTACGGATCCGGACCACTGTGCGACGTGTCCAATACTCGGATGTTGTGTCACAGCAAACGTCACATGAAAACATGCTTATGGATCAGTCAGCTGGGACACCAGCAGAAGTGGCCTCGGACACACATGACGCAGAACACGAACCTTGCACTGACCAGATCAGCGAGCCACAGAGTGCCCCTGTGCTATCGGCAACCTGTATAGCAGCCTTACAACCAACTCTGCCGTGACAACAGGCTGCCACAGAAAATTTGCCTTCACTGACCTCACCTTCTCTGGTACCTACCGACTCACTTAAGCAGGTTGATCGGGGATCTGAGAACGTATCTCAGAAGATTAAAACAAATGCCTCGATTGACGTACCAGCCCCGAAGAATCAAACTGGTTCTACAAACGTTCCCGCAGCTGTGAAAAAGAAACAAAATCTTCATTCTACGTCATCTAGGGACCCACGAACGCTCTCAAACGCTGACAGCCGGCCTATGAATGGCAGTCATAAGGAACTATCTCAACCTAATTTGACATAGTGCACCAGTATATTTCTCACCCGTGTCTTTTTTTTTCTTGAGTCCACCTTCCAGTATGTCTAGCACAGCTTTTATACTTCTCTTAATGGCGCAATTTCTCACTGTGGCCACTGTGAATATCAGTGTAATAGAATGCCCTCTGAAATTTCAACTGTTGCAGAGATTCCTTCGAGATTCAGACATTGACATTGCTTTCATTCAAGAAGTTGCTACACACTGTCTGCCCATATCTGCCTTCTACAAACAATACATCAATACCGGTTCTACGAATAGAGGGACCGGATTCCTCATAAGACATGATATCCCACTCAAAGGTGTGCTATGTCATCCATCAGGACGCATAATATCTGGACACATAAACAATACCACCCTGATAAATGTATATGCCCCTCCGGGTCCAATAAACGTGTGGAACGGAAAATGTTCTTTCAACAGAGTATACTGCCTCATCTGCACGACGTTAAGGAAAAACTTATTCTTGCAGGGGATTTCAATTGTATTCAACGCCAAGAGGATTCCACTAGTCCATACCAAGGTGTCAACCCAGCTCTCAGGACCCTCCTTACCTCCCTACACCTCATTGATGCTGTGGATAGTTTAAGGGTGCCCCTGCCCCATTACACCTGTATAAGTCACAACTCCTCATCACGAATTGACCGCATCTACTTTTCCCAGGAACTTATCCAGCCTAGACGTTATGAAGTGATACCTGCCAGTTTCACTAACCATCATGCAGTCGTATGTACAATCTCTTACCCCCATCCCATATTTCACATAGGAAGAGGTTATTGGAAACTGAATTGCTCGCTGTTACTGGAGGAGGAATGCCAAGATATTTTCAGACAACACTGGACTCGATGGGTCCAACAAAAATGCAACTTTCGCGACTGTGCAGACTGGTGGATATTTTAGTTAAACCAGGGATCCGCCGCGTCTTTAAGAACATATCCTACCAACGAGGTCGGGAAAGACGGGATACAGTTGAATTTTACTATCGAGTTCTTCGCCAGCTCCAGCAAAGATCTGATGCTGGGGAGCGTATGTATGACCAGATTCGGGAAGTTAAAACCAAGCTCCTGTCTATACAGCAACGAACGCTCGCTCATATAAACGTGGCTTAAAAAGATCGTACAGTGCTCCCGGACGAAAGTGCAAGTGTATACCATATCGCCAAAGGACAACGTGAGCGGCAACGTAAATATATCCACCGCCTCCGCACCAGTACTGGAAGTGTCGTCACCTCCCCTGACGCTATACGTAGTGAAATATCAATATTTTATCAACGGTTCTACGCTAAGGCTCCAATTGATCCACAGCAGGTGACCCTATTGCTTTCATCTTGCAGTACCCAACTATCTCCGGATAACAAAACTCTGCTCAGCGCGGATATTACGGATGAAGAGATTCACTCTGTGGTTAAGCACCTCCCAAATAACCGCTCACCTGGCATTGATGGACTGCCATATGAACTGTATAAACACCTCTGGCCTCTCATTGGCAAATAATTTTGTCACGTCCTCCGTACCATTCTCCAACATCGTGCTCTTTGTCAATCACATCACGAGGGTACCATAGTCCTCATACCAAAAACATCCTCTCCCATGGCAGTTGGTGACTTCCAACCAGTTACTCTGCTCTGCAGTGATTATAAAGTCCTTACCAAAGTACTTGCATGCCGATTGAAGACTGTTCTACATGATATCATTGGTGATGAACAATGTTGCAGTATTCCTGGAAGAACTCTGTTAACAAACTTAGCGATACTACGGGACCTACACCTAAAAGCCGAAATGCTCCCCACTGAGCCAATGAGTTTTCTCACCTTAGATCTTGATAAAGCTTTCGACCGCATCAGTCATGAATACTTGTACATGGTCTTGCAACACTTCGAATTTCCTGAAATCCTTATTGACTTCATTCGTATGATAAATTGTAATGCTACGTCTGGAGTGCTCGTCAACGGTTTTCTTTCCCCTCTGATTCCAATACAACGATCAGTTAGGCAAGGATGTCCCCTTTCCATGCTACTTTTTGTCATTGGCCTTGAACCGTTCATTCGGACTACCCAGGTGAATCTACAGGGTTACAAACTGTCCACACAAGTTTTTGGAATGTGCGCCTATGCTGATGACGTATCAATATTGATCCGCAATGAAGAAGACATCTCCCACATCGATAGCGTCCTTCAGCTCTACCATATCGCCTCTGGAGCACAATCGAACCCCCAGAAAACTGCTTTGCTTCCGCTCAATACTAACTCAGTGATTACCCCACAGCCCTGGTTCCGGATAGTAAATGAGGTGAAAATTCTTGGCATTACCTGGAAGCAATCGCTTCTGGACACAGTGCAAGTTAACTGGACTAAGGTCATTGCCAAAGTTAGGGGAGTCCTGATCCAATTTGGTCAAAGAAACCTCAATATAGTGCAACGGGTCATGGTCCTCAACGTGTTTGCGCTCTCTAAAATATGGTATGTCGCACAACTTTTCCCACTTCCCAAAATGTTTGAGAGCCAATTGGCAAAATATACAGGTTGGTTTATATGGCAAGGATTTTTGTTCCGAGTACAACGGGAACAGTTGTATCTCCCATCCCGGCAAGGCGGGCTAGGGCTAACAGCTCATGGCATGAAATGACGTGCATTCCCCTGCAAGAACGATATCATCATCCTTTCTCAACAGGACACTTTTACGAAAGCGCTATACAAAGATATTCGAAACACAGTCCGTGGTTGTGATAGAGCTTTGCCGAAAATATTTAGGGACCATCAGCAGCACCTTCTGGAAACTGTTCGCCAATTGCCTTCAGGGACTGTTCCAACGACGAAAAGTATTTATAACATGTTGCGGCAAGTGGTACACTCCAAACCGCGAATCGAGTCCACCACCCTCTACGTCCATTGGCCCACTGTTTGGAAAAATTTTGGGGCTATGACCATTTCTTCTGCTGTACACTCCCAGGTTTTTATCTTCCTCAACGATCTCATCCCAACGGCTCAACGGCGATATACCATCCGTCTTGAAGCTTACCCATGGTGTACTATATGTGGTCAAACTGATACGGCGATACACCGCTTCACATCATGCACGCGAGTTGCCTCCACGTGGCTTTGGTGTAAGGGAAAAGTATGTCAACTATTAAATGTGCCCACGGATGACCTTGATGACAGGAAGTTGATTCGTTTGTCGGTGACCGCCTTCCCCCAAATTAAACAGACTGCCATTGTGTGGATAATGGGCCAATATGTACACTTCGTGATGGACAATGAGCAACATTTCTCGTTCCTGGATCTCAGATATCACCTGCAGAAAGAGCGTTGGAAGCTTAGTGAAAGTGGACAATTGTACGATAAATATGGACACTATCTGGATTTTCTTGTGATGTAATGGTATGGTATTTATCATATCTGAAAATTCTGTAATTCTGTAGAGAGCTTAAAAAAAAAAAAGTTGGTAGAGCGTTCGCTTAGCATGAGAGAGGTACCAGATCGATACCTGGCGTCTCCATTATATTGTTGTTCAGCACACATTTCAGTCTTATATATGATACATTTTGTTCTTCTCATTGCGAGGGGACGAAGCTCAGATGGTAGAGCGTTCGCTTAGCATGCGAGTGGTACCAGGATCGATCCCTTGCGTCACCAATGTATTGAAATTATGTACACATTGCAGTCTTATATATGATTCATATTTTCTGCCCACAGTGAGGGGACGTAGCTCAGATGGTAGAGCGTTCGCTTAGCACGCGAGAAGTACCATGATCGATACCTGGCGTCTCCATTGTATTGTTATTCAGTACACAATGCATTCTTAAATACCATACATTTTTCCACACCGACGCGAGAGGAAGTATCTCATTTGCCAGCGCTTTCGCGTAGCGTGCTAGAGGTACCGGGATCGATTCCTGGAGTCTACATCAGCTCGTTTTTCAGTTCACATTGCTGTCTTATATATTATATATTTTTCATCCCGTCGTGTGGGGATGTAGCTCAGATGGCAGAACGTTCGCTTAGCATGCTAGGGGTACCTGGATCGATACCTGGCGTCTCCATTATATTGTTAGTCAGTACACATTACCGTCTTATATATGATACATTTGTTCTTCTCATCGTGAGGGGACGTAGCGCAGATGGTAGAGCGTACGCTTAGCATGCGAGAGGTACCTGGATCGATGCCTGGCGTCTCCATTGTATTGTTATTCAGTACACAATGCATTTTTTTTTTTTTTTCGTTTTACCCTCCAGGGTGGTGGCTCCCAGGGACTCAGCGAGGGAACTCACCCCTACCGCCTATCCAGGCAGTGTCCTAGAACTGGGAACATCTAATCGGAAGGGATACAACTGGTGAGGTGGGATTAGCACCCCGCCCAGGCGGCCTCACCTGCAAAGCGAACAGGGGCCTCATGAGGGAAGGGAGGGGAAGATTGGGATGGATAGGCAAGGAAGAGGGAAGGAGGCGGCCGTGGCTTTACGGTAGGGACCATCCCGGCATTTGCCCGAAGACGAAGTGGGAAACCACGGAAAACCACTTCGAGGATGGCTGAGGGGGAATCGAACCCCCTCTACTCATTTGGGCCACCCGAGGCTGAGTAGACACCTTTCCAGTCCTCGTACCACTTTTCAAATTTCGTGGCAGAGCCGGGAATCGAACCCAGGACATCCGGGGTGGCAGCTAACCATGCTGACCGCTACGCTACGGAGGCGGCATTCTTATATACTATACATTTTTCCACACCGTCGCGAGAGGACGTATCTCAGTTGCCAGCGCTTTCGCGTAGCGTGCGAGAGTTACCGGGATCGATTCCTGGGGTCTACATCAGATCGTTTTTCAGTTCACATAGCTGTCTTATATTTTTCTTTCTTTCTTTCTTTCTTTCTTTCTTTCTTAGTCGTTTACCCTCCAGGTTGGTGGAACCCACGGACGCAGCGAGGGAACTCACCACTACCGCCTCGACGGGCAGTGTCCTAGAGCTGGGAACATCTAATCGGAGGGGATACAACTGGTGAGGTGTGATTGGCACCTCGCCCAGGCAGCCTCACCTGCAAAGCGAACAGGGGCCTTATGAGGGAAGATTATGGAAGGTCAGGATGGATAAGCAAGGAAGAGGGAAGGAGGCGGCCGTGGCCGTGAAGAAGGTACTGAGCCAGTATTTAGCTGAATACTTGAACCCTGATACGACAGCGAGACGTATTTTGATATTATTGATTGGCATTAATTTGGCTGCAGGCTGGAGGAGCTATACACTCATCTTTCACTGAGGAGATAGATAGGCAATCCCACCATGCTCTTGATCACGTGGACAGGACATGCTCACTAACTTATTCCTCTAACTGTCTGATGCACATATAAAATGATAATCGACAGAGTTCGATTGTCAATCTCGATACAGGAGAGATGCATCATGGGTAGACTGCCAGCTGGAGCATCTACGAGCAGTTCTGATAAGACACACACTTGAGTTTTATGACACACGCAGTGAACATGCTATCGCCTTAGTAAGAAAGTTTCGTTAATCACGCAGTGATACGAGTGTACTCTACTCGCGGCGCAGGGCGAACGGGCGGATTGCTACATAGCAATATGCGGTTGTTCGTATTTCTGGCGTGTTTGATATAACCAAGAGAGTAGATATACGCGAGTGAGCTTAGTTATTGCATGGACTTGTCAGTACAAACTTCACGATGAGGAAATCTACTACATATATGGTTGAAATGCAGGAAAGCATTAGTATTATCAAGAACAATACGAATGGACTTTATTGTGAGAATATAGCTGCTGCAGCAATGTTGGGCTAAGCAGATCGTACAGAAATGTAATGCAGAGGCAGGATTGATAATTTGGAGTGACAACCTTATTAATACTACAATGAAGAAAAAGAAACGATGGGGAGCGTTCGTTCTAATCCAGTGGGTTTGAAGTACCGGAGAATGAAGAATCAACTCCAAATGAACGAAACTACTTTACTGATAACGTCGAGGGAGCCTTGTACAAGTAATATGTAGGAACTCCGTTTCGTAGACAGTGGTTTTTCGAGTTAGGAGGAAGTTGGTTCGATGACTTACAGCTCCAGCCATGGACTACTCAGGGATGAGGGTTCAGTTCCTGAAGGGAATGTATATTCCTTTACTTTCTTCAATCTCAACCAGAACATCGTCCAAGGTAGCTGGAAACTTTTCTTTCTTGTAGACAGTAGACTTTGACACTTTTAGTTCGATACTTTTCACCAATATTTTATTAAAAAGTATGAAATTCATTCGAAGACTAGATTTGGTTCCTTTTATCTTTTCTGTCGGAGAGTGTAATTTATTGTGTAGTTAACAGTAATCGCAATGCTATTTAGAGCATTACTTGTTGTTTATTTTTTGAAAATTTTGGAAATAAAACCGAGCATTGAATTTTGTTGGGAAGATATCTGCAGCATAATTAGGACCAAGACGACAATATATTTGTATAAGAATAGCAATTAGGAAGAAGATGGCCACACACACGTGCACTTGAATTATTCCAAAAATACTTCAGTGATACTCTTCGTTTGGACTTATGACATTCTAGTAGAAATTCTTTCTTTTAGAAATGATAGTTCATTTTCATCATTATTTTCCATGGGTATGGAATTATAGAAATCGTCCAGCGAGAACAATTGTGAATTGATTATCAAGGCATTTGTAGCCTACTTTCATATTTCCTTTTGATTAGAGATTTTCTTTTTAACTGAAACTTTAGTTCGTTCAGTCTTCAGCTTGTGTTATTTTGACTCGTTTTTGGTAGGCTCTTGGCTAGATCATCGTTTGATTTAATGGTTTTCGTGAATCTATTGATATGATAATAGACTCCTTTCCATGGTCTAAGTCTCACGTGTTTTCTTCTGAGTAGTTGAGCCATTTTTCGAGTTTGGATAGGCGGAACTGAACCGACTATTTTACTAGTGTCTATCTACCATTTTTTTTCATATATAAGTTATTATGGAAATAATTATATATATATATATATATATATATATATATATATATATATATATATATTGGAATAGTGAACTAATTTAACAGTTCAAACAAGTATAACAGAATTTGTCGTAGACTTAAATGACGATAATTTATGGAAGTAGATAATACAATTTATCTAATAAATTGTTGCATCTAGTTTAGTGAAGTTGGAAAAGAGGTACTCTGTGACACTTCTATATTCGTCTACGATAAGGCATTATATTTTCAGAGTAATTTTTGAAAGGTTTTAAGTTTAATTACGTTTGGGAAAAATGCTTGACAGCTTTGGAAATCTGATTTGTTGTATCGCAATTTAATGCATACGAATTTATTGTGCTAATGAAGCGAATATTTGACATCATTGGATGGTCAACCTTAATATTGTATAATGTACTCTTAGTCTTTTGTGAAGACATTAACGTAGTCATTTCGTTTTGTAAGAGTGAAATTAGCTTTTCAGCTATCACCAATCTGGATATGAAGTTGTAGTAAACGTGAATTGGAATCACGAATGTTTCTCTTAAATGATAGTTTTAATTCAAGTAACCCTACGTTTTTATTCTTGCCTAATAAGATTTGCCGGAGATGAATTGCTTATATCATGACACACATATTTAAGTGACACAGCCACTTCTCGAATAACTTTAATTAATTCATGCATTATAATACATTTGATATTTCAGTGATTTTAGCAAAAATATTCTGCATTCATTGAAGCATCTAGATAGTTAATAAACTATTTCATAACTTGTAACACTATTCGATTATCTTAATTGATTGTTGAATGCAACAAATTAAGAGAATTATAACCTTGAGATATACTTGTAAAATTAAATGGAAATGGGCAGCGATTATAACAAAATCCTAACTAAGGATATAACCTGTGTATAAAATGTAAGATATGTATAAATTTTTAATAAGGGTATAGCATCAGTGCATGATTTAATATTGTATTTTTCTTGTAATTTGTTCTATGGATGAGATATTTAAACACTGCGATTTAGAGCAGTAAGATGGGGCCTTATTATAGGCGTTTATTTAAAACTATTTTCGTCATTTGATCTAAAGAAGCTTTTCTTTATTTTTGTGTCTAGTTGACAGACATACACCATTTGCCAGTTAATAAACTGAATTTAATTTTAAAACAAATCTTAGAACGACTGGTGTTTTCTATTAGAAAAGGGAGTGCGTTAGGAGGACCAGTGGGTGGTTTTTCCTTGAGTTTGCTTAAACTTAACGCCCGAGATACTTTCGTTTTATTTTAGAGTCTCTTGTTCGAGTTCTTTTAGAGCTTCGTTCCATAATATATATATACACCACTGATATCTTCGTACCGCATTCTTTAATATCGACGTATCCTGATCCCTGGTTGATCCTAGTTGGTAGGCTTTTAGGGGTTATTTCAGCCGGGAACTTCTAGAATCTACGATCCAGCTTTTCCATCGGATTTCAACAGGTAAGACCACGTGGATTACGGGTACATCTATATATGGCGGCCCAACCTATGGGGCTTTCGAATTGGCATTCTCGATTTCTCCAATGCTAAACCCATGTGTGAGAATCCATTTTTATGAGGTTATTGAATTTAGCAGTTTTGGAACGATGTAGTCGTTAGCAAAATTTTCTTTGGCACTGCTACGATTATACACGTCGAATTCGTTGGGAATTCGCGTTTCTTCAAAACGTGAAGATGAGTTTACTCAATCTACCTGGCATACAGATAGAATTATCGCCATTGCTTAAATTTATTTGTTTTGTGTGTGCCTAGTAAAATGCAATTTGATTGATTACGACATGACCATAAAAGAGATTTCTAGGAATTTTTTATGGATCAGCGTGGTCAGATGGGACATGTCATGGGGCCATTTTTTTTCACTCCATGCTTTTCGGCCATTTCGTGTTAGTCACCGGCGATGATTATTTGTAGATCATCTGTAATAATAGAATCACTTTCTTTAATAATAAAATAAATAATTCACCATTTCAACTTTAATTTGAACCTTTTCTAATATAAATCACCGTCGTTGCATTCCTCCTATTTTCTTATAGACTTAATTTATATAATAAGTTTAGAAGCAAAACGAAATTCAATGCTTGTATTGGTGAAAAGGGTCATTCTAAATGTGTCAATTCTGCTATTTATGTATTGCATTCCTGTGTTTTCTATAATTGTATTTATCATGACAGATGTGTCAAATGAGGACACTGCCAATATGTTGACGGCAATACAGGAGAAGATGAGCAGTCACACCAATGAATTAGCTGAGATCAGGAGTAATTGCCAAACTAGTTTTGACAGTATCAACGCCATTGTCAATAAGAATACTGAATTTGTTCAGGAATCTGTAGGGGAGAATTTGAAGGCAGACATTAGTCAAATGCACTTGTCCCTCAAATATCTTCAAGATAGTAATCGCAAGATTTCAGCTAAAACTAAAGATATAAAAGAAAAGATAGATGATATAGAAACAGGCATCGACAGTGTGATAGCCGATGTCTGGCTTGTTCAACTTGACATTAGTAATATTAATGTAGAACTTAGCCATGTTAGATCTAATGTTGCATCATTAGAAGTAAGAGCCATTAGCACTGAAAATAAATTAGATTCAACTGAAGGCAAATTAGATGCAATGCAGGGTAAAATAGATTCAACTGAAGGCAAATTAGATGCAGCTCAAGTTGATATAACTGCAATGCAGGGTAAAATAGATTCAACTGAAGGCAAATTAGATGCAGCTCAAGTTGATATAACTGCAATGCAGGGTAAAATAGATTCGACTGAGAAAAAGATAGATGCCACTCAGGCTAAAATTAACCTAACAGAAGACATTGTAACTGGTATACGATCTAGTATTTCTACCATAAAGGAGGATGTTAGGAATATTAAATCGGAACTAGACAGTATCCAAAAAGAAAATAAAGATAGCTTAAATGCATTGCAATTGCAGTTTTCGAACGAAGCAATTACGACGCAAGAAACTCTAGCTAAATTAGAGGGTGATATGGCCCAACTTAGGAAAAGGTTGAAGAACACAACAAGGTCTTAAGAAAGGATATAGAGATCGATCTCAAGGCTATTGTTAACGATCAAGTGACCATCTTAAGGGGGGAAATCACAAAAATAAATGAAGATGTCATTAAAATTATTAAGTCAGATTTTGAATTAAAGATTAACAGAACGGAAATAAGACTTAAACAAGATATTTCCCAGGCTAGAATAGACACTGATAAACGAATCGATTCAGTTCAGACTATGCAGGTCGAAAGTGTCACTGTTCTTAGGGAGGATTTAGAAACGCAGATTAAAGGCGTAATTCTGAAAGTAGACCAAGTTAAGATAGATCTAAACTCAGAGCGTGAAAAGAAAACATCGGAATTAAACGAGATTAGACAAGAGTTGCAAACGTTCAGTTTAAAGGATCACATAGACATAAATAAATTAAGAGAGGAAATCAAGTCACAATTGGACGCGTTGGGGAAACCTATAAATTCCGATGGGGAAGGAACGGTACACTATTTAAGGGACAGGATGGATACCACCACTCCAGCTAGAAACTATTTAGCGCGGTTGAATAAGGCACGTGAAACAGAACAGAGTCAAGCTAGATCAGAGATCCCGAAGGAGGCTACATCAGAAATAAATCCCAGAGATCTTAGGACATCAATGCCTAATGACAGATCTAATGTCATGATAGTAAGGAATTACGAGGAGAAAATTAAGAAATTTTCAAATACGGAGGGCTTAACTCCCATAGAATTCATTAGAAATCTACAAGATCATTTTGCGGAACATCATGTTACAAGGGACAGAGAACTGCGGATTGTTGAGAAGCATCTGGCAGATGCGCCGTTAAATTGGTTTCGCGCTTTCCGATACACTTTCGATAACTTCGAACAGTTTTCGGAAGCATTTATTAAAAGATTCTGGTCGATAGAGATACAACACGCAGTGAGGGCGGAAGTATATTCAAGGAAGTATAGTAGTACTGGACCCACCAGTTACTCTGAATTCTTCACATCTCAGTTAGCCCGCCTTAGATATCTTCAACCCCCACTGAGACCGGAGGAAATTCTCGAGACAATTTCACGCCAGTTACCGGTGGAAGTTAGAAGGAATTTAATCTCATCAGGCGTAGAGGATTTAGCGGCAATGGACGACTTGCTGCGTAGGCTCGACCATGCTTCTATGTCGCCTACCATAGTCAAAAGCGGAAGGACGGAAACTAAGACCGTGAACGCGGTAGTCGTTGATCAAACTCAACATACAGAAAGGTCAAATAGGACAGAATCTAGATGGGAAGGTCCGATGAGGAACAGTAGAACGTATAGTCGAAGGTTTGATGATAGAAACAACCAGCGACCATATGGAAACTACCAACAGAGATATGACCGAGACCGGGATAGACCTTACCAAACAGATCGTAATCAAGAAAGATATAAACCTTACGAAGGTAGAAATAGGAATGACAGGTATATGAATGGAAATCAGGATAGGGAACAATACCAACCTAGAAACAACAGATATCGAGGTTATCAGAACAATAACCGATGCTACGATAATAGGGATAGACAAGGCCAGTATCAGCAACAGAACAGAGGTCAACAAGGGTTTGCCAGATACAAAAACTACCGAGACAAGAACTATTATAACCAGGAAGATAAAGAACAGTCTAGAAAGGACAGGGATAGGCGTGAAGAAAGGAAGGATCGAAGGGACACAGAAAGTGAGCCAGAACCTAACACTAGCCATCACACTAGTGACAATGAAAGGAGTTCACAAGAAAAAAAAACACGCCAATTACGAAATCCCGGAAGGATTAAACAGCCAGCCGTCTCCATTTGACATAATTATACAAGATGTTTATGAGGTCACGGACGAAGATTTGTTGCACGAAGAAAAGGAAGGAATTGTGAATGAACGAGCTGAATTGCCTATTATTGAAATCTCTGTGGGCAAACAACATTGTAGGTCTCTCATAGACACGGGAGCGGTCATTTCAATCATGTCCGAAGATTGCTTTTTGAAATTAGAAAAGGAACAACAATTTACCACGTTGCCAGCTTCATCGATCAAAGTTAGAGGACTATTTCAGGATAAGTCGATGAAATGTAAATTACAAGTCCAGCTGAAGTTCAGTATAAATGAAAGATGTTTTGAACATATTTTTGTGGTGCTCAAAAATATCAACTTTGAAATAATCCTAGGGATTGACTTTATTACCCGTGCCAGAATTACCATTGACATGGACAGGAGAATTATCAGGTTCCCAGAGAAAACTATTAGGAAGATAGTACCTGAAGATATTGATTCCAATGAGGATGTGGAAAATTTGATCAGGGAAGAAGTTTTAGAAAATATGATAAACCAGACCGAGCAAGAAAGAGAGCATTATGCACTTTACGTCGAGGGATTTGAAGAAATAGAAAAAGAATTCAAAGACTTGATCGAGGAGTTTACTGATATCTTCGATGATAAGCCAGGCCTAATTAAAAACTTCAAGTATCAGATTAGATTAAACGATGACACTCCATACCAGGCCAAATTGTATCCCATTCCGGATAAATATTATGAAGAGGTCAGGGAGATCATTAAGAGAATGGAAGCAGAGGGAATCATTAAGAAACAAGCCTCTTCCTACTTAAACCCTATTACGGTGGTAAAGAAAAGCAATGGAGAGCTTCGTCTATGTCTATACGCTAGGAAAATAAATTCCCGGATATTTTTAGAAATGGACCGACCTCCCAAAATCAGAGATTTGTTACGGAAATTTAAAGACAAGGCATGTTTCAGCGTACTCGATTTAACAGCATCTTTCTATCAAGTAGAACTTACCGAGGACAGCAGGCAGTACACAGGGTTTCTGTTTGACCAAACAACCTTCGTGTTCTGTCGGGTACCGTTCGGTATGATAAATAGCGGTCCAGCGCTCATTAGGGCTCTCGACAGTAAGCTTTCTGATGAAGTCAAACGCAGCGTCACGTGCTACATTGACGATCTCATCATCGCTTCAGTAAATGTTGAAGAACATCTGAAAGAACTTAGAAAGTTGTTCCTAGAGCTTCGAGAAGCAAACATTAAGGTCAACTACGATAAATGTCACTTCATGAAGGAACGTATAAATTTCCTAGGCCACACCATAGATCAATACGGTTATCATCCCAATCTTAAGAAGATTGAGGAAATTGCAAAATTCCCTAGGCCAAAAAGAATCAAGCACCTACGCCAATTCCATGGGATGTGCCAATTTTTGAGTAGTCACTGCCCAGGATACTCAGTGACCATGGCACCGTTATATGAACTGCTGAAGAAAAATAATCGGTGGAAGTGGACGGACTTAACTGAGCAGGCCTTCGAGAATGCGAAGACTATGCTGAAGGAATGCATTAAGTTAGAGTATCCGGAATTCAGCCGCACTTTTTATATTGAATCTGACGCCTCCAGAGTAGGTTTAAGCGCGGTCCTGTATCAAAAGGATGAACAGGGGAATAAACACTACATTGATTTTTACAGCAGGAAATTAAGACCTCATAAGGAGAATTATTTCACTACAGAGCTTGAGGCTCTGGCCTTTGTCTCAGCTTTGCAGAAGTGGAAAAAATACTTCTAGGTCATCAGATTGTAATAATTACAGATCACTGAGCTCTGCAGTTCATGCTTCAGTCCGATTTGTCTTCTGATCGTCTGACGAGATGGACGTTGTTTATACAGCAGTTTAACGCCACCATCAGACATCAGCCAGGCAAGGACAACCTTCTTGCTGATGCTCTTTCGAGAAACCCTTCTAATAAATTAGCAGTAAACCTGGTACAATTGGAGGAGGGAGATGAGGCAACCCTGGAAAAGCTACGCAAATTAGCTGTGTCACAGAAGAGACACACTCCAATAAGGAACATGTACAGATATTTAAAGGGCCACATGGATGACTCGGATGAGTATTTTCAGGCAACTAGGAGATGTTCTGACAGATTCGCTCTTTGTGGAGAAGTTGTTTGTAAATTTGTGGACAAGCACAAGAACAAACTTAGAATAGTGGTGCCTCCCAAATTGACTGTACCTTTGATCTGGTTAACACACAATAGTATCGGCCATGGTGGCCTGGATAAGACCATGAAAATGCTTCAGGAGACGTTTTATTGGTCTAAGTTGCGTCAGTCCGTTGCGAGGGTTATTAGGTCATGTGACAGTTGCCAGAGAAGCAAATATCCTTCGTCATTATCTAAGGAGGAGCCGAGAGCAATTATCCCCTATAGACCACGTGAATTAATGGCTTGTGACCTGTTTGGCCCTTGTCCAAAAGGTGCCAGGGGTAACCAGTTTCTACTTGTTACCGTTGATGTGTTTTCGAAATTCGTCACCCTAGACCCCTTGCAGAACGCAACAGCAACGCAAGTTATAAGTCGCTTAGTTAAGAGTGTTTTCAGAAAAGCCGGAAGACCAGAAACGATTCTTTCAGATCATGGATCACAATTTACTTCCCATGAATTCAAAGTCGCTATGGAGAGATTTGGAATACATCACGTGTTCTCCAGCATCAGATATCCTGAGTCCAACAGTTCGGAACGTCTAATGTCAGAGGTTGCCAAGGTTGCACGTTTATACTGCCCTCAAGATCATCCTAGCTGGGTAAAATATGTACCTCTGATGGAGACATGCCTAAATACGACATATCATGAAAGTCTGAAAGATATTCCAGTGTTAGTTCATCATAACAGAAAGCCAGAAAGAGCTTGGGATGAAATAACAAAATTCTTAACCAAAGATACTGAACCGTCAGAGCAGGAAAGGGTGGATAATGCCCGAGAAAGCCTGATGGATGCGGCGGAAAAAAGACAGAAAAGAAATGAAGGAAAGCGCTACAACCCACCTCTAGAAACTAATGACTTTGTTCTTGTACGTAAATCTACTAATACAGATGCAGCAAGGAAGATTTACACGAAGTTCAGTAGCCTGTACATTGGCCCCTACAAGGTAGGCAGAGTGTACGGGAATAATAGTTACCAAGTCCCAGACATCCATACGAACGAGGAAATAGGAAAATTCAATGCGAAGAACCTCAGAAAGTATTTTAAGAGAGTGGAATAAAACGTAAAATACTGTTCATTAACGAATACCTAGAATGGTGTAATAAAAGTATTCGCACACTTTTATTAGCTAGGTTGGGAGGAGGATGAGCCAGTATTTAGCTGAATACTTGAACCCTGATACGACAGCGAGACGTATTTTGATATTATTGATTGGCATTAATTTGGCTGCAGGCTGGAGGAGCTATACACTCATCTTTCACTGAGGCGATAGATAGGCAATCCCGCCATGCTCTTGATCACGTGGACAGGACATGCTCACGAACTTATTCCTGCAACTGTCTGATGCACATATAAAATGATAATCGACAGAGTTCGATTGTCAATCTCGATACAGGAGAGATGCATCATGGGTAGACTGCCAGCTGGAGCATCTACGAGCAGTTCTGATATGACACACACTTGAGTTTTATGACACACGCAGTGAACATGCTATCGCCTTAGTAAGAAAGTTTCGTTAATCACGCAGTGATACGAGTGTACTCTACTCGCGGCGCGGAGCGAACGGGCGGATTGCTACATAGCAATATGCAGTTGTTCGTATTTCTGGTGTGTTTGATATAACCCAGAGAGTAGATATACGCGAGTGAGCTTAGTTATTGCATGGACTTGTCAGTACAAACTTCACAATGAGGAAATCTACTACATATATGGTTGAAATGCAGGAAAGCATTAGTATTATCAAGAACAATACGAATTGACTTTATTGTGAGAATATAGCTGCTGCAGCAATGTTGGGCTAAGCAGATCGTACAGAAATGTAATGCAAAGGCAGGATTGATAATTTGGAGTGACAACCTTATTAATACTACAATGAAGAAAAAGAAACGATGGGGAGCGTTCGTTCTAATCCAGTGGTTTTGAAGTACCGGAGAATGAAGAAACAACTCCAAATGAACGAAACTACTTTACTGATAACGTCGAGGGAGCCTTGTACAAGTAATATGTAGGAACTCCGTTTCGTAGACAGTGGTTTTTCGAGTTAGGAGGAAGTTGGTTCGACGACTTACAGCTCCAGCCATGGACTACTTAGGGATGAGGGTTCAGTTCCTGAAGGGAATGTATATTCCTTTACTTTCTTCAATCTCAACCAGAACATCGTCCAAGGTAGCTGGAAACTTTTCTTTCTTGTAGACAGTAGACTATGTCACTTTTAGTTCGATACTTTTCACCAATATTTTATTAAATAGTATGAAATTCATTCGAAGACTAGATTTGGTTCCTTTTATCATTTCTGTCGGAGAGTGTAATTTATTGTGTAGTTACCAGTAATCGTAATGCTATTTAGAGCATTACTTGTTGTTTATTTTTTGAAAATTTTGGAAATAAAACCAAGCATTGAATTTTGTTGGGAAGATATCTGCAGCATAATTAGGACCAAGACGACGATATATTTGTATAAGAATAGCAATTAGGAAGAAGATGGCCACACACACGTGCACTTGAATTATTCCAAAAATACTTCAGTGATACTCTTCGTTTGGACTTATGACATTCTAGTAGAAATTCTTTCTTTTAGAAATGATAGTTCATTTTCATCATTATTTTCCATGGGTATGGAATTATAGAAATCGTCCAGCGAGAACAATTGTGAATTGATTATCAAGGCATTTGTAGCCTACTTTCATATTTCCTTTTGATTAGAGATTTTCTTTTTAACTGAAACTTTAGTTCGTTCAGTCTTCAGCTTGTGTTATTTTGACTCGTTTTTGGTAGGCTCTTGGCTAGATCATCGTTTGATTTAATGGTTTGCGTGAATCTATTGATATGATAATAGACTCCTTTCCATGGTCTAAGTCTCACGTGTTTTCTTCTGAGTAGTTGAGCCATTTTTCGAGTTTGGATAGGCGGAACTGAACCGACTATTTTACTAGTGTCTATCTACCATTTTTTTTCATATATAAGTTATTATGGAAATAATTATATATATATATATTGGAATAGTGAACTAATTTAACAGTTCAAATAAGTATAACAGAATTTGTCGTAGACTTAAATGAAGATAATTTATGGAAGTAGATAATACAATTTATCTAATAAATTGTTGCATCTTGTTTAGTGAAGTTGGAAAAGAGGTACTCTGTGACACTTCTATATTCGTCTACGATAAGGCATTATATTTTCAGAGTAATTTTTGAAAGGTTTTAAGTTTAATTACGTTTGGGAAAAATGCTTGACAGCTTTGGAAAGCTGAATTGTTGTATCGCAATTTAATGCATACGAATTTATTGTGCTAATGAAGCGGATATTTGACATCATTGGATGGTCAACCTTAATATTGTATAATGTACTCGTAGTCTTTTGTGAAGACATTAACGTAGTCATTTCGTTTTGTAAGAGTGAAATTAGCTTTTGAGCTATCACCAATTTGGATAGGAAGTTGTAGTAAACGTGAATTGGAATCACGAATGTTTCTCTTAAATGATAGTTTTAATTCAAGTAACCCTACGTTTTTATTCTTGCCTATTAAAATTTGTCGGAGATGAATTGCTTATATCATGACACACATATTTAAGTGACACAGCCACTTCTCGAATAACTTTAATTAATTCATGCAATATAATACATTTGATATTTCAGTGATTTTATCAAAAATATACTACATTCATTGAAGCATCTAGATAGTTAATAAACTATTTCATAACTTGTAACACTATTCGATTATCTTAATTGATTGTTGAATGCAACAAATTAAGAGAATTATAACCTTGAGATATACTTGTAAAATTAAATGGAAATGGGCAGCGATTATAACAAAATCCTAACTAAGGATATAACCTGTATATAAAATGTAAGATATGTATAAATTTTTAATAAGGGTATAGCATCAGTGCATGATTTATTATTGTATTTATCTTGTAATTTGTTCTATGGATGAGATATTTAAACACTGCGATTTAGAGCAGTAAGATGGGGCCTTATTATAGGCGTTTATTTAAAACTATTTTCGTCATTTGATCTAAAGAAGCTTTTCTTTATTTTTGTGTCTAGTTGACAGACATACACCATTTGCCAGTTAATAAACTGAATTTAATTTTAAAACAAATCTTAGAACGACTGGTGTTTTCTATTAGAAAAGGGAGTGCGTTAGGAGGACCAGTGGGTGGTTTTTCCTTGAGTTTGCTTAAACTTAACGCCCGAGATACTTTCGTTATATTTTAGAGTCTCTTGTTCGAGTTCTTTTAGAGCTTCGTTCCATAATATATACATACACCACAGATATCTTCGTACCGCATTCTTTAATATCGACGTATCCTGATCCCTGGTTGATCCTAGTTGGTAGGCTTTTAGGGGTTATTTCAGCCGGGAACTTCTAGAATCTACGATCCAGCTTTTCCATCGGATTTCAACAGGTAAGACCACGTGGATTACGGGTACAGTACCATCCCGGTATTTGCCCGAAGACGAAGTGGGAAACCACGGAAAACCACTTCGAGGATGGCTGACGTGGGAATCGAATCCCCTCTACTCATTTGGACCACAGGAGGCTGAGTAGACCCCGTTCCAGCCCACATACCACTTTTCAAATTTCGTGGCAGAGACGGGAATCGAACCCAGGACCTCCGCGGCGGCAGCTAACCATGCTGACCGCTACGCTACGGAGGCGAGCTGTCTTATATATTATACATTTTTCTTCCCGTCGCGAGGGGACGTAGCTCAGATGATAGAGCGCTCGCTTAGCATGCGGGGGGTACCAGGATCGATACCTGGCGTCTCCATTATATTGTTGTTCAGTACACATTGCAGTCTTATGTAACATACATTTTTTCTTCTCATCGCGAGGGGACGTAGCTCAGATGGTAGAGCGTACGCTTCGCATGCGAGAGGTACCTGGATCGATCCCTGGCGTCTCCATTGTATTTTTATTCAGTACACAATGCATTCTTATATACTATACATTTTTCCACACCGTCGCGAGAGGACGTATCTCAGTTGCCGGCGCTTTCGCGTAGCATGCGAGAGGTACCGGGATCGATTCCTGGAGTCTACATCAGCTCGTTTTTCAGTTCACATTGCTGTCTTATATATTATACATTTTTCTCCCCGTCGTGTGGGGATGTAGTTCAGATGGTAGAACGTTCGCTTAGCACGCTGGAGGTGCCAGGATCGATACCTGGCGTCACCAATGTATTGAAATTATGTACATATTGCAGTCTTATATATGTTTCATATTTTCTGCTCACAGTGAGGGGACGTAGCTCAGATGATAGAGCGCTCGCTTAGCATGCGAGAGGTACCATGATCGATACCTGGTGGCTCCATTGTATTGTTATTCAGCACACAATGCATTCTTATATACTATACAATTTTCCACACCGTCGCGAGAGGATGTATCTCAGTTGCCAGCGCTTTCGCGTAACGTGCGAGAGGTACCAGGATCGATTCCTGGGGTCTACATCGGATCGTTTTTCAGTTCACATAGCTGTCTTATATATTTTTTATTTTATTTAGTCAATTTACCCTCTAGGTTGGTGGTTCCCACGGACTCAGCGAGGGATCTCACCACTACCACCTCCATGGGCAGTGTCCTGGAGCTTGGAACATCTGGTCGGGACGGATACAACTGGGGAGGTGTGATCAGCACTTCGCCCAGGTGGCCTCACCTGCAAAGCGAACAGGGCCCTCATGAGGGAGGGGAAGGAATGGAAGATAGGGATGGATAGGCTAGGAAGAGGGAAGAAGGCGCCCGAAGACGAAGTGGGAATCCACGGAAAACCACTTCGAGGATGGCTGAGGTGGGAATCGAACACCACCCGAGGCTGAATAGACCCCGTTCCAGCCCTCATACCACTTTTCAAATTTCGTGGCAGAGCCGGGAAGCGAACCCAGGACCTCCGCGGCGACAGCTAACCATGCTGACCGCTAAGCTACGGAGGCGAGCTGTCTTATATATTATACATTTTTCTTCCCGTCATGTGGGGACGTAGCTCAGATGGTAGAACGTTCGCTTAGCATGCTGGCGTCACCAATGTATTGAAATTATGTACACATTTCAGTCTTATATATGATTCATTCTTTCTGCCCACAGCTACCGGACGTAGCTCAGATGGTAGAGTGTGCGCTTAGCATGCGCCGGGATCGATACCTGGCGTCTCCGTTATATTGTTATTCAGTACACATTGCCGTCATATATATGATAAATTTTTTTCTTCGCATCATGAGGGGACGTAGCTCAGATGGTAGACAGTTTGCTGGAGTCTCCATTGTATTGTTATTCAGTACACAATGCATTCTTATATACTATATATTTTTCCTCACTGTCGCGAGAGGACGTATCTCAGTTGGCAGCCCTCGGGATCGATTCATGGAGTCTACATCAGCTCGTTTTTCAGCATTGCTGTCTGATATATTATACATTTTGCTCCCCGTCGTGTGGGGATGGAGTTCAGTTCAGATGGTAGAACGTTTGCTTAGCATGCGAGAGGTACCAGGATCGATACCTGGCGTCACCAATGTATTGAGATTATGCACAATTTGCAGTTTGTTTTTTTTTTGTTTTTTTTTTAGTCGTTTACCCTCCAGGTTGGTGGAACCCACGGGCTCAGCGCGGGAACTCACCACTACCACCTCTACGGGCAGCGTCCTAGAGCTGGGAACATCGAATCGGAAGGGATACAACTGGTGGGGTGGGATTGGCATCTCGCCCAGGCGGCCTCACCTGCAAAGCGAACAGGGGCCTCAGGGGGGAAGGTAAGGGATGGTTAGGATGGATAAGCAAGCAAGGGGGAAGGAAGCAGCCGTGGTCTTGATGAGGGTACCATCCCGGCATTTGCCCGAAGAAGAAGTGGGAAACCACGGAAAACCACTTCGAAGATGGCTGAGGGGGAATCGAACGCCCTCTACTCATTTGGGCCACCCGAGGCTGAGTAGACCCCGTTCCAGTCCTCGTACCATTTTTTAAATTTCGCGGCAGAGCCGGGAATCGAACCCAGGACCTCCGGGGCGGCAGCTAATCATGCTGACCGCTACGCTACGGAGGCGACGACTAATTCTTATACCAAGCATAATTACTGTTATGAAGCTGCCTGATGCGCTCTTCATTGTTTACCGCTAGTACATTTGAGCATCGATACTTTATTAATTCGCGCACTTTCTTGCGTGATCCGGCAGCGTGTTAGCTCACGAACTGACCTCCCTGCTGAGCTTCTCCTATATAAAGCTCCCTTGTGAAAAGTAGTTCACCGGATGGCCAGGACCGGGGGACTTAGCGCAGATGGTAGAACGTTCGCTTAGCACCCTAGAGGTATCAGGATCGATACCTGGCGTCTCCATTTTATTGTTATTCAGTACACATTGCCGTCTTATATATGATACATTTTGTTCTTCTCATCGTGAGGGGACGTAGCTCACTTGGTAGAGCGTTCGCTTAGCATGCGAGAGGTGCCAGGATCGATACCTGGCGTCTCCATTATATTGTTGTTCAGTACACATTGCAGTCTTAAATATGATACATTTTGTTCATCTCATTGCGAGGGGACGTAGCTCAGATGGTAGAGCGTTCGCTTAGCATGCGAGAGGTACGAGGATCGATACCTGGCGTCTCCATTTTATTGTTATTCAGTACACATGGCATACTTATATACTATACATTTTTCCTCGCTGACGCGAGAGGACGTATTTATTTGGCAGGGCATTCGCGTAGCGTGCGAGAGGTACCAGGATCGATTCCTGGAGTCTACATCAGATCGTTTTACAATTCACATTGCTGTCTTATGTATTATACATTTTTCTGCTCGTCGTGTAGGGACATAGCTCAGATGGTAGAGCGTTCGCTTAGCATGCGAGAGGTACGAGGATCGATACCTGGCGTCTCCATTTTATTGTTATTCAGTACACATGGCATACTTATATACTATACATTTTTCCTCGCTGACGCGAGAGGACGTATTTATTTGGCAGGGCATTCGCGTAGCGTGCGAGAGGTACCAGGATCGATTCCTGGAGTCTACATCAGATCGTTTTACAATTCACATTGCTGTCTTATGTATTATACATTTTTCTGCTCGTCGTGTAGGGACATAGCTCAGATGGTAGAGCGTTCGCTTAGCATGCGAGAGGTACGAGGATCGATACCTGGCGTCTCCATTTTATTGTTATTCAGTACACATGGCATACTTATATACTATACATTTTTCCTCGCTGACGCGAGAGGACGTATTTATTTGGCAGGGCATTCGCGTAGCGTGCGAGAGGTACCAGGATCGATTCCTGGAGTCTACATCAGATCGTTTTACAATTCACATTGCTGTCTTATGTATTATACATTTTTCTGCTCGTCGTGTAGGGACATAGCTCAGATGGTAGAGCGTTCGCTTAGCATGCGAGAGGTACCATGATCGATACCTGGCAACTCCATTATATTGTTATTCAGTACACATTGCTGGCATATATATGATATATTTTGCTCTTCCCGACTTGGATGGACGTAGCTCAGATGGTAGAGCGTTCGCTTAGCATGCGAGAATTACCAGGACCGATACCTGGCGTCACCAATGAATTGAAATTATGCACAATTTGCAGTCTTTTATTTTTTTAGTCGTTTACCCTCCAGGTTGGTGGAACCCACGGACTCTGCGCGGGAATTCACCACTACCGCCTCTACGGGCTGCGTCCTAGAGCTGGGAACATCGAATCGGAAGGGATACAACTGGTGGGGTGGGATTGGCATCTCGCCCATGCGGCCTCACCTGCAAAGCGAAAAGGGGCCTCAGGAGGGAAGGTAATGGATGGTCAGGATTGATAGGCAAGGAAGAGGGAAGGAGGCGGCCGTGGCTTTGAAGAAGGTACTGTCCCCGTAAATCCGGATAGTAGGCTGTCAGATATCCGCCCCCTCAATCGGATTGCCAAAAATCAAACGCACCGGCACAGCTACATCAATGAAAATGGCACTGACAGATTCTACCGAGATTAGAGCACAGCAGTTAACAAGAAATTATTGTGGAACACACCAAAATATACGGGGTTCATACTTACCTTTACTTACCTCTTTAAATTAATCTCGGGAATGGGTTGCCAACTGGATCACTTAAAGTATGCCCACACAATAACCTCCACCATGATATTTAAAATGAACCAATCCGAAGACAAGAAACTTTAAACTGTACAATAATTTATTTCACATAAAGGGAATGACTTTAACAAAAACTCAACAAAATACACGTGGCAATCAGAAGCCATTGTCAATATAATCATGTCCTCCTGTAGGACTGGTAGACGTTACATACAAAATTTTATCTTTCACTTGCTTATAAAGAACGTAATAATAGTAATACACTTGGAATGGATGAGGGAATTGGGACAAGACATGTAGCAATTGTTTTCCTCTTTCATAAACATCACACTTTATTTATAACGGCAAGCCTGTTATGTAATCGGCCTTGGCCTCTAACATACAGTTGTCAGGCCAGCTGCGATCCACCCTACATTATGTCGCATGCCCACATCGTCAAACGGGCCCACCTGTCCGGGCAGTGCTAGCATATGCTCGTAATCTCAAAGCTTAGCTCTGTTTCAAACGCTTTAAATGTCCTCAACTCAACTCAAATGTTATCACGCAAATCTTTTAAATGCTTCAATCACATGTTACTGGATTACTCTAATAATCCCAAAACTTGTTTAATGGTATAATCCACATGTATAATTAGCGTTCTTTAGAGTATATTAACAAAACTCTTAATGTTTATAACAAATGCTCATTAATTGTTTATAACAATTACAAATTGTTTATAATATTGTCAAATGACAATTGAAAAATCTATACACGCCTCTCTTAATTCCTTTCATTTCCAATTATTATTAAAGATAATTACATAATTTATTTACAATATTTATATTTATTTATTTTAGAAATACATTAAACCACACGTTTATCCGGTTGATAATTACTCAAATTAGGTTAACATAATCGATCAATGAAGGTTAGTTATATTTAAGTGTTATAAATCCAGGTTTAATAAGTTTTAATAATTATTATTATTAGTGACGGTAACCTCCATTCAAAATCGTTCTCTCAAATTATTTAACACTCTTGTTAATTTTAACAGTAATTTCACATGATTAATTTTCAAAGGACCTGGACAATAAACTCAGAGGAAAATACTTCGCTTCAAATGCACAAAATTGCATAAAATAGGCCCAGAATTCATCATATATTTCAATATATATGACATAAAAATCTTCCATAATCCATATACAAAACCTCCACTTGTAATCTCATCAACATCATTAATATTACTGTGGGAACCTCCTCCAATTATTCAAGGGCATTATTCATCAGCGACTTTTACATGTCCACTGAACTAACGATTATACATCCATAGTTCCACTTTAAAAATTCTTATATTCATTAATTGTTTCAAAACTGTTATTTTATTTAACCTTCGTGGGTTTCATTCATGAATCGATATGAAGTAAAAATTTGCCAATCACAAAAATAAATTTAATAGCAAATACGATTATACACGCCTTTCTGGTCTATCAAAATTGAGATTAATATCTCCTAAGTATCGTAGTATAAAAATACTATCTTCAAACAAAGTTCATCTAAACTGCATAAATAGTCGAATAGAATACAATTAGACTGTGGAATGCAAACATTATTGTTCCAATCTAGTATTGAGAACAATTCCTATCAAATGTTCATTACTATAGTGTATTCAATAAATCGTAATCAATGTTCATATTTCATAAAATTGTCTGTAATGCAATGGTAATTCAGAACTGACGATAAATGTCTAAGTTGCAATCATGTTCATAAAACGACTAGTATTTCCAAGATCGTCGATACAGGAATAGATTTTAACGCTCTAAAATCTTTTAATTATTCTTCTTTCTTGAGATGACAGAAAATTGGTCAAAGTAATTTACTGAATAGAATTACTTTAATAAAATGACACGCTGTCTGAATTCAAATCTGCCATAGAAAAATCATTTACTTTACAGTCAAATCGTGACTACAAAAATATGCAAATTACTGAAAGAAAATAAATATCAGTCTCAACTGATCCAAAATTATTCAACTATGCCACTGACATAACAATGTCTTAATAAATCGTAGAAAAAGGCATAAATCATCGAAGTGTACTGAGTACATAATAATCAAGCAAGAAAATGGGGCAAAATATATATAGGACAAAAATATGGGAAAAATGGTTGCTCAGACATCGCTAAATGGCTCAAATAAAACAAGAAACGTTCACGACTACCTTATCTGTTGATTGAAGTTCCAGAGGAAAATCTTCCAAAGAAGACTGGTGATGGTTCCATTTCACATCGAACTGTTTCCTCCTCCGGAAATTGCACTGCTCCGTGTATACGATAGACATCCTTCTGGCAAAACTCTTCTGTGTGAGCCGGGTCCACCCTGGCCTCTCTTGATAGTTCCTGAAGTTCTGGTAGTAATTCGCCATGAAGTTTATTGCAGTTATTTCCGTAGAAATATTCATATTTGTGGAGTATGAATATGTTTCCACTGCCATTTGAAATAATTCAGCGTTGGACCACGATGCATGAGTGTAGTTGGATGTTCACTACATGCTCGCTTTTGTAGAAAGACGATTAGCGAAGTTCCATGCTGTTAATTCACTCCATCGATATATGTCCCAATTGCATTAAAGTCTTTAGTCTTCCATCTCCACTTCCGTTATAATAGTTGAAAGAACTGCGATATTATATTGTTCCACGTTAGAATGCAGCGTTATATTATCAAAAGCAATATGTAGTAGCACGGTTGCAATACCAGTGTCAGCCGTAGCGTACAATGTGATATATTTTAAAAGTGCTTCTCAGATGGCGAGAAAATCACTTTTGTCTGCCGTCTTAAAATGCCTATATCTTTCGAATTATATTCTTGAAAATGTTCAACCTTTCTACACACTTTAATATAGTACTGCACAATCGAATTAGCTTAAAGGCATTAGTCAACTCTTGATATGTTAACTTGTAGACATGAAAATGTGTGCGTTTCAACTTCGCCTAGTTTCAAATACCGTAAAATGGAACTGCGGCACGCTCGAAGCTCGTTCGATGCGGTTGGCTTTACCACACGCTAAAGACGACTTGTTTCACTTTATCACTCGAAAACGACTATAACATCGGCAATATATCTCCGGTATCAGACATATGAGATATGAGAGCTCCTCTCTGCTGTGCAAGACCTTTTATCAACTTCTTAAGGGGCGTATCCATCCCTTCCATAGCTTGTTTCTCCGTCATCGCTAGAAGTTCTAACTTTGGCAATACTTGACGGATTTTCAAATTTCAAAAACTCAAAAATAATTTCTTCAAAATTCCAAATCAATGCCATAACTGAAAATAGTTTTCCACAATTCTGCATTCCAAAAGTAATTAAATATGATAGTTTCAGTAATCTCCGTCTCCCTCCTAACTATCGTTCATTGGTTTGAGCCTTTCCTCCAATCGCGTAACTTCTTCCTCAGCACAATTACACGTTTCCCTGCGACTGCGTCGTAAAACTCAGATCTTTTTCGAACAAAATCATGACGTCACCAAGAATCTCAGCTCAAGCAGCCTACTTGCGTAAAGTCTGCGTCATCCGTGCTTACGTCATGAATATCCACGTCACAACTATGACAGCCATAACTTTCTTCATATTTTCCAATACAGCCACCGTGGTCTCAATATAATTCAATTACGGGGGCAATACCATCCCGGCATTTGCCCGAAGACGAAGTGGGAAACCACGGAAAACCACTTCGAGGATGGCTGAGGTGGGAATCGAACCCTCTCTACTCATTTGGAACACCCGAGACTGGGTAGACCCCGTTCCAGTCCTCATAACACTTTTCAAATTTCGTGGCGGAGCGGGGAATCGAACCTAGGACCTCCGGGGCGGCAGCTAACCATGCTGGCTGTCTTATATATTGTACATTTTTCTTCCGTCATGTGCGGACGTAGCTCAGACGGTAGAACGTTCGCTTAGCATGCTAGATGTACCGGATTCGATACCTGGCGTCACCAATGTATTGAAATTATGTACACATTGCAGTCATATATATGATTCATTTTCTCTGCCCACAGTAAGGGGACGTAGCTCAGATGGTAGAGCGTTCGCTTAGCATGCGAGAGGCACCAGGATCGGTACTTGGCGTCGCCATTATATTGTTATTCCGTACACATTGCCGTCGTATATATGATACATTTTTTTCTTGGCATCGTGAGTGCACGTAACTCAGATGGTAGAGCATTCGCTTAGCGTGCGGGAGGTACCAGGATCGATACCTAGCGTCTCCATTATATTGATATTCAGTACACCTTGCCGTTTTATATATGATAAATTTTGTTTTTCTCATCGTGGGGGGACGTAGCTCAGATGGTAGAGCGTTCGCTTAGCATGCGAGAGGTACCAGGATCGATACCTGGCGCCCGTGAGGTACCGGGAGCCATTCCTGGAGTCTACATCAGATCGTTTTTCAGTTCATATTGCTGTCTTATATATTATACATTTTTCTTCCCGTCTTTTGGGGACGTAGCTCAGAAGGTACAGCATTCGCTTAGCATGCGAGAGGTCCAAGGATCGATACCTGGCGTCTCTATTATATTGTTATTCAGTTCACAATGCATACTTATATACTATACATTTTTCCTCACTGACGCGAGAGGACGTATCTCATTTGGCAGCGCTTTCGCGTAGCGTGCGAGAGGTACCGGGATCGATTCCTGGGGTCTACATCAGAGCGTTTTTCTGTTCACAGAGCTGTCTTATATATTATACTTTTTTCTTCCCGTCATGTGGGGACGTAGCTCAGATGGTAGAAAGTTCGCTTAGCATGCTAGATGTACCAGGATCGATACCTAGCGTTACCAATGTATTGAAATTATGTACTCATTGCAGTCTCATATATGATTCATTCTTTCTGCCCACACTAAGGGGATGTAGCTCAGATGGTAGAGCGTTCGCTTAGCATGCGAGAGGCACCTGGATCGATACCTGGCGTCCCCATTATATTGTTATTCAGTACACATTGCCGTCATATATATGATACATTTTTTTTCTTCGCATCTCGAGGGGGCGTAGCTCAGATGGTAGGGCGTTCGCTTACCATGCCGGAGGTACCAGGATCGATACCTGGCGTCTCCACTGTATTGTTATTCAGTACACATTGCCGTCATATATATGTTGGAAACGGTTTCCAGATCATGACACTCACAAGCATCGAATATAGAAATGAATTATTTATTAAAAACAATGAAACTGATTAAAATACAGTAAAGAATTAAGGGGATGTCTTTCGCGGCTCGTCGGAACTCGGAATATTGCTTCTCTTCTTTTTATTCTCAGACAATGGCGCTGAGCTTACTCCTGCGCCCGCTAGATCCCATACTCGGCCTTCTTGATCCTCATCCGACTCCCACACTCGGCCGTCCTGATCCTCATCCGACCCGGATGAAGAAAATCCGCCCGGCCAGGGCCTCATGAACTCCGCACAGGACGATGTGATTCTTGGTCCAGCATGGTCTCCTTCTCTGCTGACGTCATATGTGTCGTTGAGTTTTACTCGAGTCACTCGATAAGGTCCTAGACTTTTCGTTTTTAGTTTCAGATGTGGACCGATCTGAGTGCGTTTGATGGCAACCAGGTCGTCGACCTGATACTTCTTAGGCTCCTTACGTCGTCGGTTGAATTCAGCACGATTTTCAGATTGTACTTTTTCTATCTGCTTTTTTGCATCTTCTCTCATCTGATCACGTTTTTCGTTGAACGAATCGATCAGCTCCTCTTCGATGAGTTGCACTATACGTAGATCATTTTGGTTGTGCATTCTGACTCCTGTCAGCAGCTCGAAAGGTGACATTCCGATGCTCCTCTGGAACGTAGAGTTGATAGCTCGTTGGACGGATGGTACAACCTTGTACCATTTTGTTGGATCGTCAATGCTAAGTTTAGCGATGATCTTGGTCACTGTTGAGTTGACTCTCTCGATTTGACCATTGGCTCTTGGCAGTCCAGCTGTGATCAAGATGTGCTTGATACTCTGCGATTTACAGTAGTCCTGGAACTCATGGGAGGTGAACGATGGCCCCCTGTCGGTGATCACTTGAACTGGGTTTCCAAAGTTTGTCCTCTGAAACTCCATCTTTTCAATCGTCTCTGCCGATTTGGTAGTTTTCACAGGATACAGCCAGGTGAACTTCGTGAAGGCGTCTATCACACAGAAGATGTGTTCATATCCCTTGTATGTAGACTTAAGTGGTCCAATGTGATCCATGTGGTAGGTGTGCAAAGGCACACTCTCCTTGAACATCGGATGTAACCAACCTTCTTTCTTGCCTGTCTTCCTGTTAACCACCAGACACTTCACACAGTTGGCTATGACTCGTTTCACCTTGTTGGCCAAGTCTGGAATATAATATTCCTGCTTCACGTCTTCTTCAGTCCTTTTAACAGCGTAGTGTCCCTTCTCATGTGCATCTCTGATGATTTCATGGTGCATTGCCCGCGGGACCACCAACGTCTCTCGCCCGTCAACAAATTTAAATAGCAGTCCATCTCTGACGATGAAGTTTTCGTAAGGCCCTTTCTCCAGTGTCGCTTTTATCGCTGTCAATCCTTCGTCTTTTCTCTTGGCGATTTTGATCCTCGCTGCAAGTCCATCAGGGAATCCAAACATCACTGCTGGACATCGGCTCAGGGCGTCGACATGTTTCATCCTGGTTGCAGTTCGGTGTTCGATGGTATAGTCAAACTCCTCCAAGGCCATAGCCCATCTAGCTACTCGTGGGACCAGGTCCCCTTTGTGCATTGTATTTTGGAATGCCATACAGTCAGTCACTATCTTGAACGGAATTCCAAGCAAATACACCCTATACTTTTTTAATGCATTCACCACAGCTAAGATCTCGAGCTCGTAACTGCTGTATTTTTCTTCCTGTATCGTCGTCTTTTTACTCATGTATGAGACTGGATGTAGTTTGTTGTCCTCTGGGTACTTTTGCAACAACACAGCGCCATACCCACTCTTGCTGGTGTCAGTGTGCAGCTCCGTCTCGTATTTCGGGTTGTATATCTTCAACACAGGTTCTGAAGCGAGAAGACGTTTGAGCTCAACAAATGCACGTCGTTGTTCCTCGCCAAACTTGAACTCCGGCTTACCTCTCAACAGATCGCTCAGTGGTTTGGCTACAATCGAGAAATTTGGGATAAATTTTCTAAAATAGCCAGCCAAACCGAGAAAGCTCTGCAGCGCAGCGATCGTCTTTGGCTCCGGGAAGTTTAGTATAGAAAGGACCTTCTCAGTGGCGGGGTGAATCTGTCCTCGTTGAATAGTGTATCCAAGGAACTGTACCCTCCTCTTCAGAAACTGGCACTTCTCGAAGTTGATTTCCAGCCCGTACTCTACAGCTAATTCCAAAACTCGTCTCAATCGTAGGAGTGCCTCGTCGTCATCCTTCGCTGGGATGATTAAGTCATCCATATAGGTAAACACTATGTTCTCTCGGATTAACTCCCAGAACACAGCTTTAATAAAGCGTTGGAAGACTGCAGGTGAGTTGGTAAATCCAAATGGAACTTTTTTGTACTGGTACTGTCCAGAACGCGTTACGAATGACAAATATCGTCGACTTCCTTCTTCGACTTCCACGTGAAAGAATCCGTTCCTGAGATCCAAGGTGCAGAACACCGTAGCATCCTGTAACTTGTCCAGAAGTTCCTCTATAACTGGCATGGGAAATAGATCCCAAACCACGATTGAGTTCAATGGACGAAAATCAGTACAAAGTCGCTTTTTTCCATTTTTCTTTTTGACTACCTCCACTTGGCATGTATATTCTGATTGACTCGGTTCTATGATATCTTCCTCCAGCCACGCCTCGACTTGCTCAACGACAAACTCGTTCTCAAGCGGTGCCATTCGTCTGGGCCTGCTAAATATCGGTTTTTCTTCTTTCAATGTGATCTTCATCTTGACATCAGTAGATTTCGTCTTCTTTGGTACATATCTCGCTACCAAATCCTGGATCTGTTCCCTTTTTTCCTCATCAACGCAGTTCTCGATATCCAATTCCTGTTCGTCGGCTACCCTGATCAACATCAATGGGACCTCTAGTTTCTTGATGGTAACTCCTTGCTTGCTCAGGATGACCTCACCCTGATCCAATAGATCGTTACCAATAACCATGTCCCACTCCATAGTATCATCAGAAACAACATAAACGTTGGTTTGGAACCCCAGCTCGTCTACCTCAACGACTGTTGTGAAGCAACCTTGAGGAGCAACAAAACCATTACCGAATCCTTTCAAAACAAGATCCGTGCTCTTCAATCCTGGGGAACCCATGGTCTTATGGATGTTTTGTCGCAGTAAGTTATAAGGACTGCCACAGTCGATAAGTGCCTGAAGTTTCTGCTGACCCAAATTAACCTCTTTGAACTTGAGGCAGCTTTTCTTTTCATCAATAAGATTGATACCTTGATTATTCCTCTTATCTTTCTTCCTCTCTTTTTTGCACTCGGATGAAATGTGGCAAAACTCGTTGCAGTTGAAACATCTCTTGCCTTTATCCTTGTGCTCACATTCCTTTGAACTATGACCAGATCCACCACAATTATAACATCTATCTCCAGTACTCGCCTCTTCCTTCTTTGTACTGCCCCAGCACTTTCCGTCCTTCTCGTTGGCACTCTTGGCACTTCCTTGAAAATTACTGTTATTATACTTTGTGCTTTTCTTTGGCAAAGACTTCACTGCCATCTCATAACTTTTCATTTTCTCCTTGAAATCCTTGGAATTTTTTGCTCCATACAGAAGAAGTTTTGATCCTGAATCGTCCTCGATCCCATCAATCACGTACTGACACAGAGAAACTTGCTCAACATCACCTCTACTGGCGATTTCCTTCATCACAAGAAAACTGGCGATTTCCTTCATCACAAGAAAGTACTCCTGTAGAGATTCGTCGCACTTTTTTTGTCGCTGGGTTAACAACTTGTGAATTTCTGCACTGCTTGCCGCCACGTCAAACTCCTCTTTCAAGGCCTTCTTCAGTGAAGTCCAGGACGTCAGTCCTTTCTCACCTTGAATAAAAACCTTAGCTAAACCATCGAGTGATTTCTTAGCGAAAATAAACTTTTGCAGCTCACTCCATCCCATCAAGATTAACGTCTCCTCAAAATCTGCGATCCATTTCTTCACTGGGTGACCATCCTTACCGTTAAATGTTTTCATAGCGCCCTCTACGTCGCGGAACGACAATGAAAACTTATGTTGTTCTCTATACCTTCTGTGCTGGTCTTCCTCTTCGCTCTCTTCGTCTTCTTCGTCTTCTTCGTCTTCTTCATCATCGTCTATATTAGTTGCGAGTTCATCCAATTTTCTCAAGTAATAACAAATGGTGTTTATCATTACCTCCTTTGTCCCGATCTCGGTATTAAGAATCTCAGAAACACGCAACAGATCAGCCTTGGAAAATGTTTCTTCGATAAATTTCTTCTTAGCTTCCTCTTCACTGGAATTTTCGCCAAAATCGAATCCAGGAAACTCTCGCAGTCGCTTTCGATTCTTCCTGTCGTCTGGTATATGCTCGAAAATGAGGTTATGTAAAACTTTGATTGCTTTGACCGGAGCATCACTTATGTTCTTATTTATTTTCTCTATTGCACCGAGTGTAGTCATCTTATTTGTTTACTCACGTCTATCAAGTAGATTTCCGTCAATATCGCTTCCTCAAAACATCGCTAACAAACCTGTTTAACCTCATTCACCAAACAGGTGATATTTGTAGGTGATATCGTTGAAAACCGCTTCCCGTCGTTTCTCTCTGACGAGTCGCTATCCTCTTACCACATCCACAATCCTCTATCGTCGTTTAGATTCCGACCCTCGTCGTCGTCACGGCACCACTAATTGTCGCTGAAACTGCAGAACAAATTTTGCTTGCCTATGAATCCTCGTCGTAGATTCGCACGTCGCGGGCTCACAAAACTGCACGTCGTCTCGTCGTCAGCGTCGTAGGCAACAGCAACAGATATGTTTAGCCGTTCATTTCGTCGAAAACAGAGTCGTATTTTGCGTCGTACTTCGTGTCGTGGATTGCGTCGTAACTCGTTGTTTCAGTCCATCCCGGACGAGCCCCCATTTGTGGGAAACGGTTTCCAGATCATGACACTCACAAGCATCGAATATAGAACTGAATTATTTATTAAAAACAATGAAACTGATTAAAATACAGTAAATAATTAAGGGGATGTGTTTCGCAGCTCGTCGGAACTCGGAATATTGCTTCTCTTCTTTCTATTCTCAGACAATGGCGCTGAGCTTACTCCTGCGCCCGCTAGATCCCATACTCGGCCTTCTTGATCCTCATCCGGCTCCCACATGTATGATACATTTTTAGCCTACTTTTCACATTTTGCAAAAATGAGGAAAAAGTAGACGTATGAGATCGGGTAAATGTGTGTCTTTCTGTCTGTCTGTCCTTCTGTCTGTCTGTCTGTCTGTCTGTCTGGCTGTGTGTGTGTCCCCCCCCCTATCAACTCCTAAACGGCTGCAGCAATCGAAACAAAATTTGGTAGGAGTAAAGATCAATACCTGAATATCTCTCGGCCATATTTGAAAATGATGTCAGTGCTACCAACTGCTGAAAAATCGCAATTGAAATTTGAGCTCCATGTTGGATATCTTGGAAGTTATCTTATTTATTTTATTTTTATTTAGTCAATTTACCCTCTAGGTTGGTGGTTCCCACGGACTCAGCGAGGGAACTCACCACTACCGCCACTATGAGCTGTGTCCTGGAGCTTGGAACATCTGGTCGGGATGGATACAACTGGGGAGATGTGATCAGCGCTTCGCCCAGGCGGCCTCACCTGCAAAGCGAACATGGGCCTCATGAGGGATGGGAAGGGATGGAAGATTGGGATGGATAAGCTAGGAAGAGGGAAGGAGGCGGCCGTGGCCTTACAGTAGGTACTGTACCGTTTTCTTTTATTTGGTCTGATTTACGGTACATTTTCCTTTGCGAACCGCTGCCGCAAAAGACAGGTTTTGACCTAGTTTGGAGAGCGCGAATAGCCATGTGATCATTCGGCTCAGCTGGTGTCTCATCGACAACCTTCGGAAGAGTGTTTCTCTTTTAGGCCGCGAGGATGCGCGCGAGTCCTTGAGCCTTGCAGTAGTGGGAAGATTGACATTTACATTCGAACATTTTTTGGAAATAAGGCACAGTTATGATGTCAAATGTATATTGAAGTTCGATATTACAGCAGAGAGAGACAGTGCTGTCTTGCTTTTATGGAAATAGCATTTGTAACGTCAAGTATATAGATTTAATATATCGACCTATCACAGAGAGATCGTCACGTCATGCGCAGGAGTGCCAGCGTGCCAGCTGTGACCTGCAGGAAAACGCATGCGTGCGACAGACAGATCATTTTTAAACTCAGACGAATGCACATCTAAGCAAGGATTCGTATCGCAATGTTGTTTCGGGCAGAAGAAGTGCCGAGTTATCATAAGTTCACGGCGGTGCCAGTTCATGGTTAAACTTCGTGTTGTGACGTATTAAGGCCAGTGTCGAATGAGAACTTCAATCGTCAGAGCGCCTGGCATTGTATGCGGGCAATATTCAGTTAGAGGAATCCGCCTCTTTTCATGTTATTTAAATGTATGTGTAAATGAGGAGCGAAGTGCAGTGATACATTATGGGGCTTGTTTCTGAAGTCTATGCTCACTGAGAAGGTGTGCTGTCTTTTCTCACGCCAAGACTATTGCAATTCAACGTCATGTATGTACATTACGAGTGAAGATATTTAACCATGTATTTTCGGGCCGGGCTGGAACTATTCGAAATTCGGGCTAGGACAATTTCCGGGATGAGGAAGCAGTTCGTTTACTATCAGTGGACATGGGACATTGGAGTAAGAAATTCCCAGTGCGTTCATTGGAAATTGGAATGGAACCGTGTAGTCCTGCTATACCATGTTGGAATCAGATGGTGGGCATCTTCACGCTTCATATCGCCTTCGAGAGACTTCAGTCAGGTAGAGGAACAATTTTTCACGTAGCGTTGCAAAGTTTATGCATGGCCGTCCCATGGTCTGTATGACTTCATTTGCAGTCGAGTTTAGGCCTGGTTCTCCAGGTGCACTCATTTCGTAATATTTTATTAAGAATTAATTGATTATTTTTCAGCTTAATAAATTTTATTAATTAAATTCATTAAATTTATTCCGAACTTCTTGATTGTGGAGAACAGATCTACATAGGGGAAGAAATATACGTTATTCTCAAAGGGATTTTTTTGTGGATTCGATATTTTCCAAATTTTGGAGTAGTTCTTGTTTTTTTTTATCAAGCTTTGGCTTGAGGTGTTGTCGTTCAATTATCCTCGTGTTCGACAATTGCGAGATTCGAATTTGCCTATGCGCTCTTGTATTATAACTATTAAAATATAGTATAGAATGTGAAGTTTGATCATTCTCTTAGAATGTTTTTTTTTTCACTTGAGAGTGAACGCTGTCATACTGAATTCTAATGTGTCAACAGGAGTTAACTAGAGTCGTTACCTGGACACATGCTGTAGACCCAGTCTGATTTTCGTGAATTCTCTTGAGGGGACATTTCTATTTTCGTCTGATCAACTTTAACGTTTGATTTTGTAGTCACGTGTACTTGGATACACCTCGTTGATCTTTATATTAATTAATATTGCTATAACTGAATTTTGATTCAGTCTTTCGAGTTTTTCTTGTTTAGAACGTTGCTTAAGAGTACTATTTGACGAACAAGAATCTCTTTTGAGACAAATCCAAGGGATTAACTTTAAGGGGAAGTGAATTCTTATGTGACTGTAAATACAACTCAGTAAGGCAAGCTTTTCTGATCCAGTGGACTTGATTAAGTAGCCACTCATGTTAAATTTATGATGCATTGGATTGAGAAAACATAATAGTTAAGAAACACAGCTGAATATATCTGATTACTGGTTATCGAATAAAATAATCACCGTGTGGGTGATAATGTGTGAAGAAACGTCAATGGGCGTGTAATATATTTACGGTGGTACTCGTTGAAGTACGTTAATGTTAAGATGCTTGTGAAAGCATAATGTGTAATGCGATTATAAAAATATAAACTTTGTGATGTTGGTGGTAATGCCCACCTGTATTCAGAAATCGAGGCCATGAGTGACCATTATAATGACAGTATTTCAGTGCAAGGTTATACTAATTTCCGAATGTTTTTGAAAGAACATAGTTGTTGTTCTCTTTTGCAATTCTTGTTACGATTTATTGATAAATTGGCAATTCCAATTAAGGATCTAGTTTTTGTCAAGCCTCAGAGTTTGTTTTTGTGTGGCATCCCTATTTAATTAATTCTTCGGTTGTGCTCAATTTATAAGATTTAAGCAATGTTAGATATGATTCATGATCGATATACTATAAATTCTGGACGAATTTAAATAAGTACATTTATACTGAGAAGTTATTGAATCTTTAGAGATTATGAATTACGAATTTCACGTCTTTTTAGCTTGAGTGCTTGATTGATAAAATAAATTTCGACTACATTGCTAAGGCAATATAATTTATACAATAGCAGTTTTGACAAAGCACCAATGAGGAGTGCAGAATTACCTGTTTGGGAAGGCATTTACATCTGAGGGTGTAATGATATTAATAATGATTTCGCTGTAAATAAGTAAATATATTTATATATCTGAATTAATTCGCGTGTTTGAAAATGTTGGAATCGGTGGAAGAACCATTAAGGCGATTTATTTATTTATTTTTGCTTCTTATTGGATCACCGGTTGTTCATATAATTAATAATTTCAATTGAGGGTCAAATGCATTCTTGGTCCATGGGGACTGCTAATGCATTTATTGGCATGATACTAGTGGCCACTTTCTTTGTTTTTGTGTCCAGTCAAGGACAATTTGGTCTGACCCTCTGTCAGATTTTCTTTTGGAAATAAATACTTTGTCATTTCTTTTAATCGCGTGATGTGATGATTTACAGAAGTATAAAGCGTTCGCATTAAGGGGGGCCACAGCTAGATATTTCTAGAGTTCCCCACCCTCCTGAGAGGGTGATTTCCCACGATTCTCGTGTTCTTAGAGCAGTTCGCTGCTATGCTTTGGTCTTGATTAATGCCACCTCTGCTAGGATTTACTGCACCCAAATACTCCCTTCCCCTGTTGGTAGGATCTGGGGATTTTTCTGAGCCGGGGGGTTTTCAGGTCCTACGATCCAGCTACCATCGAGGGATATCAACAGGTAAAGGGTAGGTATTTTCAATTCAGTAAATGGACCCCCATAACCATGGGGCACGAATAGAGATATCGTGTGTTTATGGGATGCGCCAATTCAGTAAATTGGCGGCCCAGACTTAAGGGGCATCGAATAGAGATATCGTGTCTTTATGGGAGGTGCCAATTGAGTAAAATGGCATACAGATGATGGACTCAAGAAAACTGGAATACCAGAGACGAGAACATAGTTTGAGGCCATTATAGATGTCGAACCTCGTGGAAGGGCATCTGACTGGTGATATGAGGCCATTTAATGACTGTTTCGAATCTTGCTTTCGAACACGTGGTGACGTTATGTGCTAGTAAATTCCGACAACATTACAGCGATCAATTGTGAACTCGTTGAATGAACGTCGGGAAATAATGTTTCACCAATGTTTTTAGCACAAGATGTTGGAATTCATTCGTGAATAAAGCAATTAAGAGTATTCTCGATCTACACGGCATATGTGTAGAATTGCAACCATTAATAGATTTTGTGGATTTTTAAGTGGTGCTACACTGATTTGGAAATAATATACGACTAGAGCCGAGATCAATGAAAGACATTCTCTGAAAAACTGAATTGACTTGATCAGTCGAGTAGGGCTTTGTGATGTAGCTCGTGGGTGAGCTGCACTCAAGGTGTCCCATTTTCTTGCAACCGGCGGATGGGTATTTCTGAGCCCATTTTAAATGTAAAACCATTTTCATTAATTTAAAGATGGTCATAATAGGAATACTTAGGATATATACTGATATAAATCATCACGCATAGTATGAGTAGGTTCTGGGAATTCCTAGATTCTAACATTAAGCACTGATTGGTAATTTTAATTATATTTTAAGTTAACGCAACACAATCAATAAGTTCGTATGATGGCAAATGTGGTTTACTCTGTGATGTCTATGCTTTTTTTGGTGGAGTGGTGTCCATGTTTTTCAGCTTTTGAGTGATATATATTTGATATGTCTGAGAACGAGGGGAAAGGATCTCCTAGTGAGATTGAGAAACTTTATCAACTGCTTCAGGCACGGATGAATATCCAAGAAGCTTTCACAAATAGCGTATTGAGCTCTTTAAATGGCCTTTAGTCCGTCAATAAAGATATTAGAGCTAGACAGGAGAACATTCTGTCGAATATTGTTAAGATTGAATCCAGTCAAAGTCAAATGCAAACTAGTATGAATCAAACGCTAACTAGTCTAATTGAAATCAAGTCTGACGTTGAAAATGTTCAATCAGACTAAGGTGAAATTGTCCAATCTGACTCAGGTGTAAAGCAAACTTGTAAAAATGTAACAGAAACTAGATTAGATTGTATGCAGACAGGTATAACAGATATCTATTCTGATGTTAACACCGTAGAAGCTAACCAGAATCATATGCAGATTCAATTAGGTGTTAAGAGTCATCTAAAACAAAAACTTGCCACTAGCAAATTAAAAACCGATAAGGATTTAATCAATGTGAGGGAGGACGTCAATACGAAGTTTCATGTTCTTCAAAATTCTCAAACTGATAACTTAACATACATTAAAATTAGATTAAACTCCACAGAAGTTCAAGCTGATCGGAATAAATTAGAAATGGACGAAGTCAGGAACAAAGGGTCTTGTGAGATAAATGTAGTTCCAACGCAACTTGATAACATTAACTTAGGGGGTGATGGTAAAACAGAAGGCTTAATTAAGCAAATGGGGTCATTCTGGAAGGCCGATCTTCAAATTGCGATAGGGCAGATGGAAACCAGGATCCAAGAAAGAAATGGGATTATACTGTTGGAATATCCTACTAAAGGAGTTCGTCTTCAGTCTAGAGCGATGGGACAGTTCGGTCCGGTACAACCCAATTTGACCCAGTCCAAGTTGCTACAGTCAAATACCAGTCGTCAATGGATTAGAGAAATAACCCCAGAAAGAGATAAAGATAAAAGAAAAGGAAGAACAAGAAATTAGAGACGACATGTAATTCTGCACCACCATTGGGATATACCAAGAAAGAGAGATAAGGAAGAGGCTAGTGAAATTGCAGCCGAGGAAACGTTCCGAATAGCTCGATGCTTTGGGAACAATTATTATGAAATTACCAGCATAAATGGAAGGGATATCATAGGTCGCTGCAATGCCAATAACATGCGCAGATACTACAAGAAGTTAGTTTAACTCTGTATGTAGCCATGTATTGTAGCGGGATTATCTGGAATGATGAAATAAAAGTCTAGCCAGCTTTTATTTGAGGTATTAGGAGAGAGATGTACCGTTTTCTTTTATTTGGTCTAATTTACGGTAGCCTACATTTTCCTTTGCGAACCGCTGCCGCAAATGACAGGTTTTGACCTAGTTTGGAGAGCGCGAATAGCCATGTGATCATTCGGCTCAGCTGGTGTCTCATCGACAACCTTCGGAAGAGTGTTTCTATTTTAGGCCGCGAGGATGCGCGGGAGTCCTTGAGTTTTGCAGTAGTGGGGAGATTGACATTTACATTCGAACATTTTTTGGAAATAAGGCACAGTTATGATGTCAAATGTATATTGAAGTTCGATATTACAGCAGAGAGAGACAGTGCTGTCTTGCTTATATGGAAATAGCATTTGTAACGTCAAGAATATAGATTTAATATATCGACCTATCACAGAGAGATCGTCACGTCATACGCAGGAGTGACAGCGTGCCAGATGTGACCTGCAGGAAAACGCATGCGTGCGACAGACAGATCATTTTTAAACTCAGACGAATGCACATCTAAGCAAGGATTCGTATCGCAATGTTGTTTCGGGCAGAAGAAGTGCCAAGTTATCATAAGTTCACGGCGGTGCCAGTTCATGGTTATACTTCGTGTTGTGACGTATTAAGGCCAATATACTTAAAGTTCAGTGTCGAATGAGAACCTCAATCGTCAGAGCGCCTGGCATTGTATGCGGGCAATATTCAGTTAGAGGAATCCGCCTCTTTTCATGTTATTTAAATGCATGTGTAGATGAGGAGCGAAGTGCAGTGATACATTATGGGGCTTGTTTCTGAAGTCTATGCTCACTGAGAAGGTGTGCTGTCTTTTCTCACGCCAAGACTATTGCAATTCAACGTCATGTACATTCCGAGTGAAGATATTTAACCATGTATAGTGCTTGGAAACCCGAGGTGTTGGGAGAGATGTCTTGGATGTATATAAACACATTAGCCATGTGCGGCTAGGGATTTTAGTGTGGACATCGCTCTCCAAGCAAATGCAGTGGACGTTACGAGTGACTACAAAACTGTTTGCGAAGTGGAACATAGCCCACACGCGATGCGGACTATTGGCTTGTGCAACATGAACTTTTGGTAACATGCAGCCGAAAATAACTCAGGCTACCGTCTTGTGTCCACCTGCTTATCGCGATGTTGCATTCGCGCGCGTGATGTATTTTCGGGCCGGGCTGGAACTATTCGAAATTCGGGATAGGACAATTTCCGGGATGAGGAAGCAGTTCGTTTACTATCAGTGGACTTGGGACATTGGAGTAAGAAATTCCCAGTGCGTTCATTGGAAATTGGAATGGAACCGTGTAGTCCTGCTATACCATGTTGGAATCAGATGGTGGGCATCTTCACGCTTCATATCGCCTTCGAGAGTCTTCAGTCAGGTAGACGAACAATTTTTCACGTAGCGTTGCAAAGTAGATAGTCCAGTGAAAACACTTTGCCATCTGTTATTCATTTTGAGTAGTATGATTGTGGAGTGAAGTTTATGCATGGCCGTCCCATGGTCTGTATGACTTCATTTGCAGTCGAGTTTAGGCCTGGTTCTCCAGGTGCACTCATTTCGTAATATTTTATTATGAATTAATTGATTATTTTTCAGCTTAATAAATTTTATTAATTAAATTCATTAAATTTATTCCGAACTTCTTGATTGTGGAGAACAGATCTACATAGGGGAAGAAATATACGTTATTCTCAAAGGTTTTTTTTTTGTGGATTCGATATTTTCCAAATTTTGGAGTAGTTCTGTTTTTTTTTTTAAATCAAGCTTTGGCTTGAGGGGTTGTCGTTCCATTATCTTCGTGTTCGACAATTGCGAGATTCGAATTTGCCTATGCGCTCTTGTATTATAACTATTAAAATATAGTATAGAAAGTGAAGTTTGATCATTCTTTTAGAATGGTTTTTTTTCTCTTGAGAGTGAACGCTGTCATACTGAATTCTAATGTGTCAACAGGAGTTAACTAGAGTCGTTACCTGGTTACATGCTGTAGACCCAGTCTGATTTTCGTGAATTATCTTGAGGGGACATTTCTATTTTCGTCTGATCAACTTTAACGTTTGATTTTGTAGTCACGTGTACTTGGATACACCTCGTTGTTCTTTATATTAATTAATATTGCTATAACTGAATTTTGATTCAGTCTTTCGAGTTTTTCTTGTTTAGAACGTTGTTTAAGAGTACTATTTGAAGAACAAGAATCTCTTTTGAGACAAATCCCAGGGATTAACTTTAAAGGGAAGTGAATTCTTATGTGACTGTAAATACAACTCTGTAAGGCAAGCGTTTTGTGATCCAGTGGACTTGATTAAGTAGCCACTCATGTTAAATTTATGATGCATTGGAATGAGAAAACATAATAGTTAAGAAACACAGCTGAATATATCTGATTACTGGTTATCGAATAAAATAATCACCATGTGGGTGATAATGTGTGAAGAAACGTCAATGGGCGTGTAATATATTTACGGTGGTACTCGTTGAAGTACGTTAATGTTAAGATGCTTGTGAAAGCATAATGTGTAATGCGATTATAAAAATATAAACTTTGTGATGTTGGTGGTAATGCCCACCTGTATTCAGAAATCGAGGTCATGAGTGACCATTATAATGACAGTATTTCAGTGCAAGGTTATACTAATTTCCGAATGTTTTTGAAAGAACATAGTTGTTGTTCTCTTTTGCATTTCTTGTTACGATTTATTGATAAATTGGCAATTCCAGTTAAGGATCTAGTTTTTGTCAAGCCTCAGAGTTTGGTTTTGTGTGGCTTCCCCATTTAATTAATTTTTCGGTTGTGCTCAATTTATAAGATTTAAGCAATGTTAGATATGATTCATGATCGATATACTATAAATTCTGGATGAATTTAAATAAGTACATTTATACTGAGAAGTTATTGAATCTTTAGAGATTTTGAATTACGAATTTCACGTCTTTTTAGCTTGAGTGCTTGATTGATAAAATAAATTTTGACTACATTGCTAAGGCAATATAATTTATACAATATCAGTTTTGACAAAGCACCAATGAGGAGTGCAGAATTACCTGTTTGGGAAGGCATTTACATCTGAGGGTGTAATGATATTAATAATGATTTCGCTGTAAATAAGTAAATATATTTATATATCTGAATTAATTCGCGTGTTTGAAAATGTTGGAATCGGTGGAAGAACCATTAAGGCGATTTATTTATTTATTTTTGCTTCTTATTGGATCACCGGTGGTTCATATAATTAATAATTTCAATTGAGGGTCAAATGCATTCTTGGTCCATGGGGACTGCTAATGCATTTATTGGCATGATACTAGTGGCCACTTTCTTTGTTTTTGTGTCCAGTCAAGGACAATTTGCTCTGACCCTCTGTCAGATTTTCTTTTGGAAATAAATACTTTGTCATTTCTTTTAATCGCGTGATGTGATGATTTACAGAAGTATAAAGAGTTCGCATTAAGAGGGGCCACAGCTAGATATTTCTAGAGTTCCCCACACTCCTGAGAGGATGATTTCCCACGATTCTCGTGTTTTTAGAGCAGTTCGCTGCTATGCTTTGGTCTTGATTAATACCACCTCTGCTAGGATTTACTGCACCTTAATACTCCCTTCCCCTGTTGGTAGGATCTGGGGATTTTTCTGAGCCGGGGGGTTTTCAGGTCCTACGATCCAGCTACCATCGATGGATATCAACAGGTAAAGGGTAGGTATTTTCTGGCACAGTACCATCCCGGCATTTGCCCGAAGACGAAGTGGGAAACCACGGAAAACCACTTCGAGGATGGCTGAGGTGGGAATCGAACCCCCTCTACTCATTTGGACCACCCGAGGCTGAGTAGACCCCGTTCCAGTCCTCATACCACTTTTTTTTTTCAAATTTCGTGGCAGAGCCAGGAATCGAACCCAGACCTCCGGGGCGGCAGGTAACCATGCTGACCGCTACGCTACGGAGGCGACCCTCTCTTGGAAGGTATCAATGGGAGTTATTTCAAAATTGGAACACGTATAGATAATAATATTGCAGTTTAATATCCAGGAGGCCATATATGGCAGTGTTGCCAAAATGATTATAAGCCTGCTGATAGGTCCAAATTTTAAATGCATATAACTTCTACACTATCATTTGGATTGCAACCAAATTTCGCATGTGGTATGTGTACATAAACAGACATGACTGAGCATATCCTTAAGAGCCACCAGGGCTGCCAACTGTTAATAAATGCTTTCAATTTTTTTAAAATCCAAATGCCCATATATCAGAAAGTATGCAAGCCGACAGCTTTAAACTAAGCACACGTATAGTGCCTGACATTCTAGATTAATTTGGAGTAACTTATATACGTCAGTGGTACCAACATGATTCTAAGCCTGCTGAGAGTTCCAAATTTAAATACAAGTAACTTCTATAAAATCATTTGGATTTCAACTAAATTTCGTGTGTGCTATGTGTACCATAACAGATATGACTATGCCGATTTTTAAGAGTAACCAGGGCTGCCAACTGTTAATAAATACTGTCTCTATTTTTGTCACCCTAATATCAATATATCAGAAAGTATGCAAGCCAATAGCTCTAAACTTTGCACACGTAGAGTACTTGGTATTCTGGATTAATTTGGAGTAAACCTGGCGCAGTCAGCTGGCGTTTGAGGGTGCGCAAATGCGAGGGAGCCGTGTCAGTACATTTACAGGCACGTTAAAGATCCCCTTCGGGGCAAAATTCCGGTACCCCGGCGTCTCTAAAAGCCAGTGTAGTTAAAAGGGACGTAAAACCAATAACATTATTATTAATTTGGAGTAACTAATATATGCCCACGCCAGTGCTGCCAAGATGATTATAAGCCTGCTGATAGGTCCAATTTTAAAATGCATGTAACTTCTATACTAACTAATGGATTTCATTAAAAATTGACACAACACTAGATCATATTATTTCAGATTTTTTCTGACCAACACATGTATGTCATTGCTGCCAACATGATTTTAGGCGCGCTGTTAGTTCCAATGTTTAACTGCATGTAGCGTCCATGCTAGCCATTGGACTTCAACCAAATTTTGTATTCTGCACCTTAAGAGATGAAACTAAGAATGTATTCAGTCACCAGGGCTGCCAAATGTAGTTCTCTATTAGGCTACATTATGCCATGTATACAGTATTTCGAACTAATTAGAAGTTTCGATATTACCAACTTAATTTTGATATTATTCTAGATAGATCCATATAGATTAATCACTGGCATGAATCTTAAATTTTAAGAAAAGTAGGCTGTTTAGTTCGTCACGGAACTTCTTCTTTTTCTTCTCATCGTAGGGGACGTAGCTCAGATGGTAGAGTGTTCGCTTAGCATGCGAGAGGAACCAGGATCGATACCTGGCGTCACCAATCTATTGGAAATATGTACACATTGCAGTATTTTATATAATTCCTTTTTTCTTGCCACTGTGAGGGGACGTAACTCAGATGGTAGAGCGTTCGCTTAGCATGCGAGAGGCACCAGGATCGATACCTGGCGTCTCCATTATATTGTTATTCAGTACACATTGCCGTCATATATGTGATACATTTTTTCATCGCATCGTGAGGGGACGTAACTCAGATGGTAGAGCGTTCTCTTAGCATGCGTGAGGTACCAGGATCGATACCTGGCGTCTCCATTTTATTGTTATTCAGTACACAATGCATTCTTATATACTATACATTTTCCTCACTGTCGCGAGAGGACGTATCTCAGTTGGCAGCGCATTCGCGTAGCGTGCGAGACGTACCGGGATCGATTCCTGGAGTTTACATCAGATCGTTTCTCAGTTCACATTGCTGTCTTATATATATACATGTTTTCCCAGTCGTGTGGGGACGTAGCTCAGATGGTAGAACGTTCGCTTAGTATGCTAGAGGTACCAGGATCGATACCTGGCGTCACCAATATATTGAAATTATGTACAAATTGCCGTCTTATATATGATACACTTTTTGTGCCCAAAGTAAGGGGACGTAGCTCAGATGGTAGATCGGTCGCTTAGCATGCGAGAGGTACCATGATCGATACCTGACGTCTCCATTATATTGTTATTCAGTACTCATTGCCGTCATATATATGATACATTTTTTTCTTTTAATCGAGAGGTACCAGGATCGATACCTGGCGTCTCCATTATATTGATATTCAGTACACATTGCCGTCTTATATATGATAGCCTACATTTTGTTCCTCTCTTCGTGAGGGGACGTAGCTCAGATGGTAGACCGTTCGCTTAGCATGCAAGTGGTACCAGGATCGATACCTGGGATCTCCATTATATTGTTATTCAGTACACAATGCATTCTTATATACTATACATTTTTCCTCACTGTCGCGAGAGGACGTTTCTCAGTTGGTAACGCTTTCGCATAACGTGCGAGGGGTACGTGGATCGATTCCTGGAGTCTACAATAGCGCGTTTTTCAGTTCACATTGCTGTCTTATATATTATACATTTTTCTTCACTTCGTGTGGGGACGTGGCTCAGATGGTAGAACGTTTGCTTAGCACGCTAGAGGTACCAGGATCGATACCTGGCGTCACCAATGTATTGAAATTATGTACAAATTGCAGTCCTATATATGATTTATATTTACTGCCCACAGTGAGGGGACGTAGCTCAGCTGGTAGAGCGTTCGCTTAGCATGCGACAGGTACCAGGATCGATACCTGGCGTCTCCATTATATTGTTATTCAGTACACATTGCCGTCTTATATATGATAGCCTACATTTTGTTCCTCTCATCGTGAGGGGACGTAGTGAACCCTTCAGAAAAGCAGTGTTTAATGTAAGAAATCTTAATCAAGGGGTCGCGCTCAGTTCCTATGTGATGTTTACGTTCGCCAAACAACATGCTCTACTGAGGTAAGGGTCATAGGATATAAACTATAAATTAGAAAGAAAGGTGACAAGAAGTAAAATAATAACATGATTTAATGACTAATAGTGCATAAAAAGAAATAAACAACAATAAAATATAAAACAATCCTCCCTGAATTTCCCATGATAGGAATATCTATCAAATCTGAGGAGTCAGACGGATCTCCCCTTTATTTAAAATGTGGATCCTGGTTCCACTACCTTGCAATTTGGGTTTTATGTGCGCGTAATGACTAACTACGAGGAATGAGTACTTTGGATGACTGTTCGTTTACAACGGGTTAACAGCCACGATGCTTACGAACAATCATCTCGTAAATCAACGTTTACGGATATGGAATATGACATTAATAAAAACCCTTAAAAAGTAATGCTGACACACGCACTAAATCTACTATTTACAGGAATCTCTCTCGGGACCCTCATTAGCGCGAAGACGCACTTGACTTTGAGCTGCCAACACTGGCCAAATTGCTCAACACAAACAAGGAAATACAGCATAGCACATGACTCACGGGTCACTGAATGGAATATAAACATGGAATAAACCAACAACAACAAAAGCCTGACTGGCTGACATTACTTTATATGAACAAAACTGCATGTTAAGATAACGCTTCGGAGATTATCGTGATTCGTAGGCAACTCCCATTTATTAAACAATTTTTATCATTGATCAGTTCTTAATTCTGTATAACAAGTTATTACTGAGCCACACAGGCACTCTCCCTAATGACCTGGCTGGCAACCTTCAGTTCGTCTTGTGAAACATCTCCCCTCTTCCTCAATTACCTGCCATCGTCCCACTCCAGTGTGTATAAATATAACTGACCAGCTGTGCCGTTATCTCAAGGAATCAACAGCAACAAACTCAACCACTATGGTCAGACATTAATCAAAATATCCAGAATTGCCCTCGCGAGGTCACAATATGGATTTGTCATCAAGCTGCCAGAAATCAGTCTACGCTGAAATTCCCGCTTGTAATGACACAAATACACACACTCACATACACACATCTGGGAATGACAATACATTTTTTACACAGATCGGCTGAATGGATGCTCGCCCAATCAATTTAAAAAAATATTAACACCTACGATAGAGCTGACTGCTCTTCGTCACAAATCACATTGCTCCAAAGGCAATAATTTCACTGAATCTGATCAATAATAAAACAAAAGAAATTAATTACCCTCCAATCTACTGTATAATTATATTACTTCAGTCCTACTTCTGAAACACAACATATCTCCGAGAGACGTTTTTAACCGCATTGCGTAGCATATGCAAACACGGTCGTCCACATGGCTACGTTAGTTAAAACAACAAACAAGAAAAGAACCTTCTACTAATAATATGTGCGAGCTGTTTCCATGCAAAAAGGTGTGTCAGACCAAAACTAAATCGACTACGTTAATCACACAAGCAAATTATTTACAAAACAAAATATGTCCCATACACCATAAGTTAATTTATCAGATAATAATAAATATTATTCAGTACTCATCCTCAGTCAGCCACCCGTCAAAGAACATCCGCAGCCATCTCCCAACCGGATTCTTCTTATCTCATCTCAACCATCTTGACGGAGTCTTGATATTTCCAGGCTTCCTCCATGGTCAATGATGCCATCTCTCGTGCTGATTCAAAAATTAAATTATTATACACTTGATGTCTGACTACTAAATTCGCCGTTCGGGTACTTCTTTCCCCAAAACAGTCTGTTGGCGAATTATCGAAGATACTGCCCCTACAAATATAGTACTGTGACTATCTAACACTGAATTTAACACTTTTAATAATAATTTATGTGTCCTTCATGACACGCAAAGTATAACAGCCTCCGTCCTCAGACGAACCAAAGTAAAATATGCAACCTGTGTCCACGACACACAAAATAATAAGCCTACGTCCGTAGACGCACAAAGTAATAGTCTGCCTCCCGTCAAAGACGAAAAGTAATAGTCCTGTGTCCACGACACACAAAATAATAAGCCTACGTCCGTAGACGCACAAAGTAATAGTCAGCCTACGTCCGTAGACGCACAAAGTAATAATCCTGTGTCCACGACACACAAAATAATAAGCCTACGTCCGTAGACGCACAAAGTAATAGGCATGTGTCCACGACACACCAAATAATAAGCCTACGTCCGTAGACGCACAAAGTAATAGTCAGCCTACGACGGGTAGACGCACAAAGTAATAATCAACCTACGTCCGTAGACGCACAAAGTAATAGTCAATGTCTTGGCTCTTCACACCACTTATAAATGAACCAGCCCTAGGTGTAGATAGAGGGGGAAATTAGATAAAAATTTACAAAATAATAGTGACACAGGAATGAAATAAATATCACTGAACTCGAAAAATAGCGCAGGTCAAGAATATGCCCATTAATCCTAGAATCGATCGTAGAGATGTTGTCTAGGCGATCTCCCGCGTGAATGCTAGCCGAGCGTGCCCACGCTAGACCTGCCGCGCTAAATAGGCATTCTTCTCCCATTGGTTCCCACATTTTCTGTATCTTGGCGGTTTTTATCAGCCCTTGGCTTAGTAGGAGTGTCCAGCATGTACATCAGCCACTCACGTTACTGCATCATATTTCTTCTAGGCGCGAATATTACAATGAACATACCAGAACCATGTCTCACTGCGCGTCGCTTCTATTTTTGAGGTGGCCAACACCTGTCCTTCTGACACATCGCTAGGCTATTTCCTTTCACAGCTAAAGTATTTAGCCTTTTGTCAAACAGCTTCAGGTATGTACCCGCTGTCTCCAACAAATGCTTGAAATTTCCTCATCTCCGTCTGGCTACTTTCATGATGCTGGTGGAAATATTTATTAATTGAAAAAATAAAACATAGAATCATTTATCCAACAGAGGATAAAGGGTTCACAACTCTCCCACTCACAAAATTTCGAACTTAGGAATAAAGTCGACAATTTTTAAAGACTTCCGTAGGCCAACTTGTTTTATTTGAGAATCACCCCTGTTCTATTACTTGGTCTAGCCGCTCTTGTCTTGAATGGCATTTACTCGTTTTCATTTCTTGCTTGTATCTCCCCTCTCAGTCTGCTTGCATGACCCGCTGATGCCTGAGGCAACACTCTGCTCGTCTCGTTAATGTTTGTCAACACCAACTCTACTTCCTCCTTCACGTGTCGTACTCAACTGCTCCCCGTTCACTTTGTTGATAGTAGGACGTCCATATATTCAAACTGCATCGTTATTTCGGCGCTCCCATGGATCGCTTCTTCGATACTTTTTTAAGTTGGCTGCGTTGTAAACTGACATTGTTCCTGTGCTTAACTTTTTCACTCTGTAAGAATTATTTCCAAGGTTTCTTACGATAGAATAGGGTCCTATGAACTTTTCGCAGAATTTACTGAAGATCTTCTTCTCTGGGTCCGATGTAGCAGGTCGTTTCACCAAAACAAGCTGGTTGATTTCAAGATCACTGTGAAACCTCTTATTTCTTACTCGCCGTAATCTGCGGTCTGCTTGTTTTCTCATGTAGGCTCTCGTCCTCTCAATTCGCAAGTCAGGTGCTATCATGGGATCTTGTGGACAGTTAATGAGGCTTTTCCACGTTCTCACTGGATACTCGTTCTTGTGTAGGACCATAGGGATCTGTCCTGTTGACTCGTGCCTGGTAGAATTCATGCATGTCTCTACATCCTTGATTTTGTCCACCCATCTGTGATGTTCATTTGGAATGAAGATTCTCAAATATGATGTTACACATTTAATTGCTCTCTCACTTGGATTTGCTTGAGCATGTCGGATACTGCTTAAAATGTGTTCTATACCCATGTCCTCCATACCGTTCTTGAATTCGGCGCTTGTGAAATAGCTGCCATGATCTGATAATATAAATTCTGGTTTTCCAAGGATTGGAATAACTCTATTTCGAATACGACTGAGTACCTGTTTTGAAGTAGTTTTCTGAATGGGGCATAATACGACAAACTTAGAAAACACATCAATGCACACTAGTAAGTGTCGGCAACCTCGCCTTCCCTTCGGGATTGGACCGAAACAGTCGAGTGCCAGTAGCTCGCATGGTTCTTGAGGTAGCAAAGGTCTAGGATACTGCCTCATTAAATAATTATTTGGCTTTGTCCTCTGACAAGGATCACAAGTCGTAATGACGTCACATATAGTTGTTCTCATACGTGGCCATGTAAATGTCTCTCCTATTGTTGCTTCGCACTTATCTACGCCCACGTGACCGTAACTTTCGTGCGTATGCCATGTCAATCCTCGTTGTAAAGAAGCAGGTACTAATATGCGTAACTTGGTGTGGTCATTATCTACCCATTTGTGCAGCAAATTGTTGACATAAACATATCTTCCTTCTTTGGCTTTCGCTTCTCGAAATGCAGGTGTTCCTGTAGGTAGTTGCTTTCTGAAGTATTGAATTAATAGCATCATCCATGGTTCCGCTTCTTGTTCTCGCTGTATCTCACGTAACTCCTCCAAGAATTCCCGGTCCTTCGGTGTTAACTCCAAGTGTTGTACCATCGCTGTTTCCTCATTATCAGGTTCAGGGTTCCTGCTGAGTGCATCCGGAATCACGTTCATCTTCCCTGGGCAATGTTCAATCTCAATGCTAAACTGCTGAATATATATAGACCAACGTGTCACACGTTCGCTTGCCATCGACGTCTTAAACAAGAATGTTAATGCCTTGTGATCAGTCCTGACAACAATGGGGTAACCATAGATTATTCTTTTCCATTGTTGAAGCGCATGAAGTATGGCCAACAACTCTAGTTTCGTTACAGTATAATTGCGCTCGTGCTTACGCAATTTTCGGCTGACAAATGCCAAATATGTTTTATGCTGCAGGTTAGCTGGATCCTCTTGGTAGAGCATAGCACCTATACCCACCAGTGAAGCATCCGCTTGGATTATAAATTTGTGCTTGAAATCTGGATATCCTAATTTAATGCAGTTTTCCAATAGCTGTTTTGTTGCTTGGAATGCCTTCTCACACTCCGCATTCCATAACCATTTATTATTCTTCTTTAGCATTTCCTGCATAGGGGCTACAGTCTCCGTATAACCTGGACAGTTTTCCTTAAAGAATCCCGTTACGCCTAAGAAAGCCCGAATGTGCTTGACTCTCGTTGGTGTAGGGAAATTCTTTATCGCTTCGATCTTAGCTGGATTTGGCTTCACTCCCTCCTTGTCAATGATGTGACCCAAATATAAGATCTCGCTCTTGAAGAAATGCGATTTCTTCAGGTTTACTTTGAAATTTGATGCATTCAGGTTGCCTAATACTTTATCTAAATTTTCCATGTGAGTTTCAATGTTGTCGGATGCCAGCAAAATGTCATCAATGTAGCGTACCGTCATCTCCTTAACTTCCTCGGTTAGATTCCGGTCCAGGGCTCGGATTAAAGCACATCCCGCTGTTTTGACTCCAAAGAGCATTCGAACGAAGCAAAAAGTTTGGTTATCGAATAAGAAGCCAGTTAGAAGCTGTGACTTCTCATCCAATTCAATATGGTGGAACGAGCTCGTCAGATCAACTGATGAATAAATGCTTTTGTTTTTAAAGCCTTTTAATACGTCTCTGATAATTGGCGCTCTGTCATACTCAGGAAAAATGAGTCTCGTGTTGAGATTTCTGGCATCTAAACAAAGTCTAATAGATCCATTTGGTTTTGTGACTGCCAAAATCGCATTTAGATAAGGTGACGGTGTCTTCCTTATCACTCCAGCTTGTAACATCTCATCCATAATGACCTTGACTTGACAACGATATTTTTCAGGAATTGGATACAACCTACTTTTGAAAGGTGACCAATCCTCGACTTGCATTGAATATTTGAAATTTAGTATTTTCCCAGGTACTGTATCAAATACTGTTTTGTGCTTCCTTAAAATCTCTTCCAATTGCTTTCTGTGTTCACCCCCAAGTTGAATGTCATTGAGCCGCTCCTGTAGTAACTCTTCAAAGTGTGCATCACTGTCGTCTCCTTCCGTTAATAAAGACCATATCTCCTGGGATTCACTCTCCTCGTCTAGTTCCACAACAGCTCCTTCTATGATGTTATCTTCTGCCTTTCGTACCTCCTCTTCCGTCTCTTCCGATATTGCTTCCAATGCCCAAGAATTTACATCTCTTCCGGTGGTGATTTCATCCATATGCAATCCCACGTTCTTCAGCTGATCATACTCTCTAAAACTGACAGTATTCTTGTGCAAATCTATCACTGCTTGATAGTCACAAATAAAATTTGCACCAAGAATTATGTTGAAATTCATCTTTGCCATGATAATGAATGTTTGCCCAAAAGTGTGTTCCAATATGTTCAGCTCTAAGTATGCCTGACGTTTACAAGTGACGGTGCGTTCAGGTATAACACCCCTCACTTTGAGCTGTGGTACGGGAATTACAGGAATATTTTGACTCCGTCCCAACTCTCGAACCAAGGCCTCCGATACCAGACTGATCTGTGACCCCGTATCCAATAAACATCTTATATTAATTCCACCAATCCTTGCGTAAATAATGGGTAGCTGCCTAATTTCATCGTTCCGTGGTTTCACCGTCTCCTCCAGGCAGTCTTCTGGCAAAGCAATCCATTCTTGTATGTTCGCTACTATCCATCCCTCTTCAACTTCCGACTGTTGCGTCTGTAGGCTGTCTTCTTTATCCAAATTTAGCATTTTTTTAAGCTCCAGTGCGACCCCCATCATCCGTTTGTCGCCGATGCCCTTGATATTCCTCTTGTCTCAGTAGACTTCCAGCTTCCTCAGTATGGGTATCAGGATTCTTCATGTTCCCAATGGCTTTTTCCCATCTTCCTAGCTCTCCACCTTGACTAGCGTGTAATTCCTCTAGGTAATTTTGTGATTGAGCGTGCCTATCATCCCAGTCATTTCGATAATTTCGTGGCTCTCCTTGATTTTGGTCTCTTCTTCCTTTCCATCTTTGATTAGCATTGTAATCACCGTATCTTCCATGAGGCCTGTCATTTCTTCGATTTTCACGCCAATGTTGATATCCTCTCTGTTGATACCTATTGTTGCCTTGATATGACCTATTATTGTAGTTAATTTCGTTACGCTGGTATGGTCTGTTTTCTCCTTCCTCCTGGTTTCGCCTAGGTGTGGATGTGCTTGTATTAGTAGCCTGCGTTTTGGTGTTTGCCTGTTTTGGTTTTATGACCTCTGTGGTATTGACTAATTCCAGCTGTCTTCCTCCTCTATAATGACTATGAGATGTAGTCTCATCGATCTGACGTAATATCTGCTCTGCATGTAGGGCCGTACTAGCGTTCGCTGCGACTAGGACTTGTTGCACGTTGACTGGCAATTGCCTCGCTATAGTCATCACCAGATCTGCTTCATTTAAAGGGTAAACCATGTCTCGAAATTTTAGCATTTGCATGTTAAAGAAATCTGAGTATTTCGTTTGCTGGGTAGTTTGGTATTTTCTAGAGTAAAGCTCCATCCTTAGACTCTGTTGTATTGCTGGCGACCAGTACTTGCGCAGAAACGCTAATCTAAAATCTGACATGGTTCCAAATGTATATTTGAAGCTTAAAAACCATGTAAGGACATTTCCTGATAAAAATCTCTCCATCATCCTCAATCTACGTGCCTCAGGTACCCCAGTGTCATTGAAATGGTCTTAAATCTCTTTGATAAAAGCTTTAGGCGTCACCCCTGAATTTTCCGTGTACTTCTGCGGTTTATAATCGCTCGAGCGAATTACTTGGATAAGTTGTGTAGGCTGATGACCGTCTTGTGGTGTTGAGCTCCTATCGATATTCTTGCGAAACCCTTCCGTGTTTGTTGTTAATGGGCTCTCCGCCTGAGTCTGACTTCCTGCTGTGCTTGCCTCCGGGCTATTTGAGTCATCCTGCTTGTCTTTCAATGTTCCCGTTCTAAATATCGATGATTGCTCTAATGACCTGAGTTCGGCTTTAATGATCCTGTCCGTCTGTTCTTTAAGCTTGCTCTTCATTTCTTGCTCTAATGCTTGAATACGAGTGTGATTTTCGCCTACTGTTTTAAGAATGGTGGATCTTTCCTCTTTAGAATCGATATTCATTCTTTTCAATCTTTTCTTATCTGCTCTTTAATCGTGCTTACTTTCTCTTCAATCTGGCTTTTAGTGTCGTCTAAGGTACTATTTAATTGCTCCTGATCCGCTTCTAGGCTTTTCCACTGCTCTGCTGATTTTATTTCGAGACGGTCCATATCTTTAATTATACCGGATATATTCTCATCTACCGCTGATAATTGTTGTTGAATTACTTTGCCGCTCTTTTCCATCTCCATAAATCGTCCTTCTAACTTCTCCTGAGCTATCTTGACCTCGCTTGTATTCATAGTGCACGCTATTTCAATTTGCTCTAATTTAGCTAACACCGTTTCATCCAAAATGCTAAGTTTTTGATCAAAAATACTTTCCATTTTCTTAATTTGGTCTAATTACTTTTCATTATTTTTACTAACATCTAGGGCCAGTAATACCATCTGTTGATTAGTGTGATCTTTCATCTCTGCGGTTAACGAAGCTAATTGGTTCGCCTGATATTCATTTTGTTCAATTCTACTGTTATTTAATTGTGTCCGCAATGATTCACTTTGTTCGGATAGTTTGTTTATCGACTCATTTTGTTCTAACAAACTATTGTTTATTTGTTCAGATAATTTTGTGTTTAGTGCTTCACTTTGTTCTAACATACTAGTATTTAATGATTGACTCTGTTCTGATAATTTAGTGTCCAACAATGCCTGTGTTCTCCTAGCTGCACTCTCAATGATTTCTTGAATCTGTTCAACCGTTGCCATATTACACACTTTATATGCGACATTAGGGAAATGGCATAAAGCAATGCCCTTTGACACACACATAAAATCCAATGCACATTTAATTCCTTTACCCTACTCAGTTCATTTATTTTTACATTTAATCCCACTAGTCGATTGCATCTCTGAGTAGTTCTAATTTTACTCAACTTAATTTAAACCCAAACACATATTCAGTCATTAAATTGTTATCCTGATCTGATATTAACACAGACTAATTAACAAAGTATTAATTGTCATTTAAGGCTACAGCCTCCTAACCTTTTCATGAGTTTGACTTTCTATACAAATCTAGTTTTGCTTTTAATCATTGGGCGCCCGGTATCACATATTACCTTTTACTTTAATTCAATAGACAAAAACGTGAACCGTATTTTATATTGCAAACTCCTGATTTAACTTTATATTTCACACATTTGGCGGTATCCTCATCGCCTCACTTACTTTTAATAAAATATCACTTCCCGGTGATTAAAATACTGCCATATCTGCCTGCACTTGCGGCATGTCAGTTTTCTCAAATACGCCACTTAAAATGTGTTCAAGCAGCGAACCAGCAATAAAATTACACCTTCATTGTTGCGTCAGTTTGAAAACCCAACTACGCTTACATTGACATGTGCAAAATCTTTGCCGTTACACCACAGTGAACCGCCCCACGCTTGGCCGCGCCAGTTTACTCCAATGAACCCTTCAGAAAAGCAGTGTTTAATGTAAGAAATCTTAATCAAGGGGTCGCGCTCAGTTCCTATGTGATGTTTACGTTCGCCAAACAACATGCTCTACTGAGGTAAGGGTCATAGGATATAAACTATAAATTAGAAAGAAAGGTGACAAGAAGTAAAATAATAACATGATTTAATGACTAATAGTGCATAAAAAGAAATAAACAACAATAAAATATAAAACAATCCTCCCTGAATTTCCCATGATAGGAATATCTTTCAAATCTGAGGAGTCAGACGGATCTCCCCTTTATTTAAAATGTGGATCCTGGTTCCACTACCTTGCAATTTGGGTTTTATGTGCGCGTAATGACTAACTACGAGGAATGAGTACTTTGGATGACTGTTCGTTTACAACGGGTTAACAGCCACGATGCTTACGAACAATCATCTCGTAAATCAACGTTTACGGATATGGAACATGACATTAATAAAACCCTTAAAAGGTAATGCTGACACACGCACTAAATCTACTATTTACAGGAATCTCTCTCGGGACCCTCATTAGCGCGAAGACGCACTTGACTTTGAGCTGCCAACACTGGCCAAATTGCTCAACACAAACAAGGAAATACAGCATAGCACATGACTCACGGGTCACTGAATGGAATATAAACATGGAATAAACCAACAACAACAAAAGCCTGACTGGCTGACATTACTTTATATGAACAAAACTGCATGTTAAGATAACGCTTCGGAGATTGTCGTGATTCGTAGGCAACTCCCATTTATTAAACAATTTTTATCATTGATCAGTTCTTAATTCTGTGTAACAAGTTATTACTGAGCCACACAGGCACTCTCCCTAATGACCTGGCTGGCAACCTTCAGTTCGTCTTGTGAAACATCTCCCCTCTTCCTCAATTACCTGCCATCGTCCCACTCCAGTGTGTATAAATATAACTGACCAGCTGTGCCGTTATCTCAAGGAATCAACAGCAACAAACTCAACCACTATGGTCAGACATTAATCAAAATATCCAGAATTGCCCTCGCGAGGTCACAATATGGATTTGTCATCAAGCTGCCAGAAATCAGTCTACGCTGAAATTCCCGCTTGTAATGACACAAATACACACACTCACATACACACATCTGGGAATGACAATACATTTTTTTACACAGATCGGCTGAATGGATGCTCGCCCAATCAATTTAAAAAAATATTAACACCTACGATAGAGCTGACTGCTCTTCGTCACAAATCACATTGCTCCAAAGGCAATAATTTCACTGAATCTGATCAATAATAAAACAAAAGAAATTAATTACCCTCCAATCTACTGTATAATTATATTACTCAGTCCTACTTCTGAAACACAACATATCTCCGAGAGACGTTTTTAACCGCATTGCGTAGCATATGCAAACACGGTCGTCCACATGGCTACGTTAGTTAAAACAACAAACAAGAAAAGAACCTTCTACTAATAATATGTGCGAGCTGTTTCCATGCAAAAAGGTGTGTCAGACCAAAACTAAATCGACTACGTTAATCACACAAGCAAATTATTTACAAAACAAAATAAGTCCCATACACCATAAGTTAATTTATCAGATAATAATAAATATTATTCAGTACTCATCCTCAGTCAGCCACCCGTCAAAGAACATCCGCAGCCATCTCCCAACCGGATTCTTCTTATCTCATCTCAACCATCTTGACGGAGTCTTGATATTTCCAGGCTTCCTCCATGGTCAATGATACCATCTCTCGTGCTGATTCAAAAATTAAATTATTATACACTTGATGTCTGACTACTAAATTCGCCGTTCGGGTACTTCTTTCCCCAAAACAGTCTGTTGGCGAATTATCGAAGATACTGCCCCTACAAATATAGTACTGTGACTATCTAACACTTTTAATAATAATTTATGTGTCCTTCATGACACGCAAAGTATAACAGCCTCCGTCCTCAGACGAACCAAAGTAAAATATGCAACCTGTGTCCACGACACACAAAATAATAAGCCTACGTCCGTAAACGCACAAAGTAATAGTCTGCCTCCCGTCAAAGACGAAAAGTAATAGTCCTGTGTCCACGACACACAAAATAATAAGCCTACGTCCGTAGACGCACAAAGTAATAGTCAGCCTACGTCCGTAGACGCACAAAGTAATAATCCTGTGTCCACGACACACAAAATAATAAGCCTACGTCCGTAGACGCACAAAGTAATAGTCCTGTGCCCACGACACACCAAATAATAAGCCTACGTCCGTAGACGCACAAAGTAATAGTCAGCCTACGCCCGTAGACGCACAAAGTAATAATCAGCCTACGTCCGTAGACGCACAAAGTAATAGTCAATGTCTTGGCTCTTCACACCACTTATAAATGAACCAGCCCTAGGTGTAGATAGAGGGGGAAATTAGATAAAAATTGTACAAAATAATAGTGATACAGGAATGAAATAAATATCACTGAACTCGAAAAATAGCGCAGGTCAAGAATATGCCCATTAATCCTAGAATCGATCGTAGAGATGTTGTCTAGGCGATCTCCCGCGTGAATGCTAGCCGAGCGTGCCCACGCTAGACCTGCCGCGCTAAATAGGCATTCTTCTCCCATTGGTTCCCACATTTTCTGTATCTTGGCCGTTTTTATCAGCCCTTGGCTTAGTAGGAGTGTCCAGCATGTACATCAGCCACTCACGTTACTGCATCATATTTCTTCTAGGCGCGAATATTACAATGAACATACCAGAACCATGTCTCACTGCGCGTCGCTTCTATTTTTGAGGTGGCCAACACCTGTCCTTCTGACACATCGCTAGGCTATTTCCTTTCACAGCTAAAGTATTTAGCCTTTTGTCAAACAGCTTCAGGTATGTACCCGCTGTCTCCAACAAATGCTTGAAATTTCCTCATCTCCGTCTGGCTACTATCATGATGCTGGTGGAAATATTTATTAATTGAAGAAATAAAACATAGAATCATTTATCCAACAGAGGATAAAGGGTTCAGTAGCTCAGATGGTAGAGCTTTCGCTTAGCATGCGAGAGGTACCATGATCGATACCTGGCGTCTCCATTATATTGTTATTCAGTAGACATTGCCGTCATATATATGATACTTTTTTTCTTTTTTATCGTGAGGGGACGTAGCTCAGGTGGTAGAGAGTTCCCTTAGCATGCGAGATGTATCAGGAACGATACCTGGCGTCTCCATTATGTTGTTATTTAGTACACATTGCCGTCTTATATATGATAGCCTACATCTTGTTGTGCCCATAGTGTGGGGACGTAGCTTAGATGGTAGAGCGTTCGCTTAGCATGCGAGAGGTACCAGGATCGATACCTGGCGTCAACACCCTCTAGAATTTATTTACACATTGAAGTCTTATATATGATTCACTTTTTCTGCCCACAGTGAGGGGACGTAGCTCAGATGGTAGAGCGTTCGCTTAGCATGCGAGAGGTACCAGGATCGATACCTGGCGTCTCCATTATATTGTTATTCAGTACACATTGCCGTCTTATATATGATAGCTTACATTTTGTTCCTCTCATCGTGAGGGGACGTAGCTCAGATGGTAGATCTTTCGCTTAGCATGCGAGAGGTACCATGATCGATACCTGGCGTCTCCATTATATTGTTATTCAGTACACATTGCCGTCTTATATATGATACTTTTTTTTCTTCTTAACGCGAGGGGACGTACCTCAGGTGGTAGAGAGTTCGCTTAGCATGCGAGAGGTATCAGGATCGATACCTGGCGTCTCCGTTATGTTGTTATTCAGTACACATTGCCGTCTTATATATGATAGCCTACATTTTGTTCTTTCCATAGTGTGGGGACTTAGCTCAGAAGGCAAAGCGTTCGCATAGCTCAGGTGGTAGAGAGTTCGCTTAGTATGCGAGAGGTATCAGGATCGATACCTGGCGTCTGCATTACATTGTTATTCAGTACACATTGCCGTCTTATTTATGATAGCCTATATTTTGGTCTACTCATCGTGAGGGGACGGGACGTAGCTCAGATGGTAGAGGGTTCGCTTAGCGTGTGAGAGGTACCAGGATGGATACCTGGCGTCTCCATTATGTTGTTATTCAGTACACATTGCCGTCTTATATATGATAGCCTACATTTTGTTCCTCTCATAGTGTGGGGACGTAGCTCAGATGGTAGAGCGTTCGCTTAGCATGCGAGAGGTACCAGGATCGATACCTGGCGTCTCCAATATATTGTTATTCAGTACACCATGCATTCTTATATACTATACATTTTTCCACACTGTCGCGAGAGGACGTTTTTCAGTTGGCAGCGCTTTCGCGTAGCGTGCGAGAGGTACCGGGATCGATTCCTGGTGTCAACAATACCGCGTTTTTCAGTTCACATTGCTGTCTTATATATTATACCTTTTTCTTCCCGTAGAGTAGGGACGTTGATCAGATGGTAGAGCGTTCGCTTAGCATGCGAGAGGTACCAGGATCGATACCTGGCGTCTCCGTTGTATTGTTATTCAGTACACATTGCCGTCTTATATATGATAGCCTATATCTTGTTCTACTCATCGTGAGGGGACGTAGCTCAGATGGTAGAGCGTTCGCTTAGCATGCGAGAGGTACCAGGATCGATACCTGGCGTCTCCATTATATTGTTATTCAGTACACATTGCCGTCATATATATGATACTTTTTTTCTATTTACAGCGAGGGGAAGTAGCTCAGGTGGTAGAGAGTTCGCTTAGCATGCGAGAGGTATCAGGATCGATACCTGGCGCCTCCATTATGTTGTTATTCAGTACACATTGCCGTCTTATATATGATAGCCTACATTTTGTTCTTCCCATAGTGTGGGGACGTAGCTCAGATGGAAAAGCGTTCGCATAGCTCAGGTGGTAGAGAGTTCACTTAGCATGCGAGAGGTATCAGGACCGATACCTGGCGTGTGCATTATATTGTTATTCAGCACACATTGCCGACTTATATATGATAGCCTATATTTTGTTCTACTCACCGTGAGGGGACGTAGCTCAGATGGTAGAGCGTTCGCTTAGCATGCGAGAGGTACCAGGATCGATACTTGGCGTCTCCATTATATTATTATTCAGTATACATTGCCGTCATATATATGATAATTTTTTCCCCGCCTAAGCGTGAGGGGACGTAGCTCAGATGGTAGAGCGTTCGCTTAGCGTGCGAAAGGTACCAGGATCAATACCTGGCGTCTCCATTATGTTGTTATTCAGTACACATTGCCGTCTTATATATGATAGCCTACATTTTGTTCTTTCCATAGTGTGGGGACTTAGCTCAGAAGGCAAAGCGTTCGCATAGCTCAGGTGGTAGAGAGTTCGCTTAATGTGCGAGAGATATCAGGATCGATACCTGGCGTCTGCATTACATTGTTATTCAGTACACATTGCCGTCTTATATATGAAAGCCTATATTTTGGTCTACTCATCGTGAGGGGACGGGACGTAGCTCAGATGGTAGAGGGTTCGCTTAGCGTGTGAGAGGTACCAGGATGGATACCTGGCGTCTCCATTATGTTGTTATTCAGTACACATTGCCGTCTTATATATGATAGCCTACATTTTGTTCCTCTCATAGTGTGGGGACGTAGCTCAGATGGTAGAGCGTTCGCTTAGCATGCGAGAGGTACCAGGATCGATACCTGGCGTCTCCAATATATTGTTATTCAGTACACCATGCATTCTTATATACTATACATTTTTCCACACTGTCGCGAGAGGACGTTTTTCATTTGGCAGCGCTTTCGCGTAGCGTGCGAGAGGTACCGGGATCGATTCCTGGTGTCTACAATACCGCGTTTTTCAGTTCACATTGCTGTCTTATATATTATACCTTTTTCTTCCCGTAGAGTAGGGACGTTGATCAGATGGTAGAGCGTTCGCTTGGCATGCGAGAGGTACCAGGATCGATACCTGGCGTCTCCGTTGTATTGTTATTCAGTACACATTGCCGTCTTATATATGATAGCCTACATTTTGTTCCTCTCATCGTGAGGGGACGTAGCTCAGATGGTAGAGCTTTCGCTTACCATGCGAGAGGTACCATGATCGATACCTGGCGTCTCCATTATATTGTTATTCAGTATACATTGCCGTCATATATATGATAATTTTTTCCCCGCCTAAGCGTGAGGGGACGTAGCTCAGATGGTAGAGCGTTCGCTTAGCATGCGAAAGGTACCAGGATCGATACTTGGCGTGAGCATTATATTGTTATTCAGCACACATTGCCGACTTATATATGATAGCCTATATTTTGTCCTACTCACCGTGAGGGGACGTAGCTCAGATGGTAGAGCGTTCGCTTAGCATGCGAGAGGTACCAGGATCGATACTTGGCGTCTCCATTATATTGTTATTCAGTATACATTGCCGTCATATATATGATAATTTTTTCCCCGCCTAAGCGTGAGGGGACGTAGCTCAGATGGTAGAGCGTTCGCTTAGCATGCGAAAGGTACCAGGATCAATACCTGGCGTCTCCATTATGTTGTTATTCAGTACACATTGCCGTCTTATATATGATAGCCTACATTTTGTTCCTCTCATAGTGTGGGGACGTAGCTCAGATGGTAGAGCGTTCGCTTAGTATGCGAGAGGTACCAGGATCGATACCTGGCGTCTCCATTATATTGTTATTCAGTACACCATGCATTCTTATATACTATACATTTTTCCTCACTGTCGCGAGAGGACGTTTTTCAGTTGGCAGCGCTTTCGCGTAGCGTGCGAGAGGTACCGGGATCGATTCCTGGAGTCTACATTAGCTCGTTTTTCAGTTCACATTGCTGTCTTATATATTATACATTTTTCTTCCGTCGTGTGGGGACGTGGCTCAGATGGTAGAACGATTGCTTAGAACACTAGAGGTACCAGGATCGTTACCTGGCGTCACCAATGTATTGAAATTATGTACAAATTGCAGTCTTATATATGATTCATATTTTCTGCCCACAGTTAGGGGACGAATCTCAGATGGTAGAGAGCGTTGGCTTAGCATGTGAGAGGTACCAGGTTCGATAACTGTCGTCTCCATTATATTGTTGTTCAGAACACATTGCAGACTTATATACTATACATTTTTCCTCACTGTTGTGAGAGGACGTTTTTCAGTTGGCAGCGCTTTCGCGTAGCGTGCGAGAGGTACCGGGATCGATTCCTGGAGTCTACATTAGCTCGTTTTTCAGTTCACATTGCTGTCTTATATATTATACATTTTTCTTCCGTCGTGTGGGGACGTGGCTCAGATGGTAGAACGATTGCTTAGAACACTAGAGGTACCAGGATCGATACTTGGCGTCACCAATGTATTGAAATTATGTACAAATTGCAGTCTTATATATGATTCATATTTTCTGCCCACAGTTAGGGGACGAATCTCAGATGGTAGAGAGCGTTGGCTTAGCATGTGAGAGGTACCAGGTTCGATAACTGTCGTCTCCATTATATTGTTGTTCAGAACACATTGCAGACTTATATACTATACATTTTTCCTCACTGTTGTGAGAGGACGTTTTTCAGTTGGCAGCGCTTTTGCGTAGCGTGCGAGAGGTACGGGGATCGATTCCTGGAGTCTACATTAGCTCGTTTTTCAGTTCACATTGCTGTCTTATATATTATACATTTTTCATCCCGTCGTTTGGGGACGTAGCTCAGATGGTAGAGCGTTCGCTTAGCATGCGAGAGGTACCAGTATCGATACCTGGCGTCTCAATTATATTGATGTTCAGTACACATTGCAGTCTTATATAAGATACATTTTGTTCGTCTTATCGTGTGGGGACCTAGCTCAGATGGTAGAGAGTTCGCTTAGCATGCGAGGGGTACCAGGATATTGTTATTCAGTACACATTGCAGTCTTATATAAGATACATTTTGTTCGTCTTATCGTGTGGGGACCTAGCTCAGATGGTAGAGAGTTCGCTTAGCATGCGAGAGGTACCAGGATCGATACCTGGCGTCTCCATTATATTGTTATTCAGTACACATTGCCGTCATATATATGATACATTTTTTCCTTTGTAATCGCGAGGGGACGTAGCTCAGATGGTAGAGCGTTCGCTTAGCATGCGAGAGGTACCAGGATCGATACCTGGCATCTCCATTATATTGTTATTCAGTACACATTGCCGTCTTATATATGATAGCCTATATTTTGCTCTACTCATCGTGAGGGGACGTAGCTCAGATGGTAGAGCGTTCGCTTAGCATGCGAGAGGTACCAGGATCGATACCTGGCGTCTCCATTATACTGTTATTCAGTATACATTGCCGTCATATATATGATAATTTTTACCCTTCTAGTCGTGAGGGGACGTAGCTTAGATGGTAGAGCGTTCGCTTAGCATGCGAATGGTACCAGGATCGATACCTGGCGTCTCCATTATGTTGTTATTCAGTACACATTGCCGTCATATATATGATAGCCTACATTCTGTTTGTCTCATAGTGTGGGGACGTAGCTCAGATGGTAGAACGAGTGCTTAGAACGCTAGAGGTACCAGGATCGATACCTGGCGTCACCAATGCATTGAAATTATGTACAAATTGCAGTCTTATATATGATTCATATTTTCTGCCCACAGTTAGGGGACGAATCTCAGATGGTAGAGCGTTCGCTTAGCATGTGAGAGGTACCAGGTTCGATAACTGTCGTCTCCATTATATTGTTGTTCAGAACACATTGCAGACTTATATACTCTACATTTTTCCTCACTGTTGTGAGAGGACGTAACTCAGCTGGTAGCGCATTACGCGTAGCCTGCGTGAGGTTCCGGGATCCATTCCTGGAGTCTAAATCAGATCGTTTTTCAGTTCACATTGCTGTCTTATATACTATACATTTTTCATCCCGTCGTTTGGGGACGTAGCTCAGATGGTAGAGCGTTCGCTTAGCATGCGAGAAGTACCAGTATCGATACCTGGCGTCTCAATTATATTGATGTTCAGTACACATTGCAGTCTTATATAAGATTCATTTTGCTCGTCTTATCGTTTGGGGACCTAGCTCAGAAGGTAGAGAGTTCGCTTAGCATGCGAGAGGTACCAGGATCGATATCTGGCGTCTCCATTATATTGTTATTCAGTACACACTGCAGTCTTATATAAGATACATTTTGTTCCTCTCATCGTGAGGGGTCGTAGCTCAGATTGTAGAGCGTTCGCTTAACATGCTAGAGGTACCAGGATCGATACCTCGCGTCATCAATCTATTGAAATTATGTACACATTGCAGCCTTGTATATGATTCACTTTTTCTGCTCAACGTAAGGGGACGTAGCTCAGATGGAAGGGCGTTCTCCTAGCATGCGAGAGGTACCAGGATCGATACCTGGCGTTTCCATTATATTGTTATTCAGTACACATTGCCGTCATATATATGATACATTTTGTTCCTTCTAAGCGCTGGGGGACGTAGCTCAGATGGTAGAGCGTTCGCATAGCATGCGAGAGGTACCAGGATCGATACCTGGCGTCTTCATTATATTGTTATTAAGTACACATTGCCGTCTTATATATGATAGCCTATATTTTATTCCACTCGTCGTGAGGGGACGTAGCTCAGATAGTAGAGCGTTCGCTTAGCATACGAGAGGTACCAGGAACGATACCTGGCGTCTCAATTATATTGTTATTCAGTATACATTGCCGTCATATATATGATAATTTTTTCCCCTTTCAATCGTCATGGGACGTAGCTCAGATGGTAGAGCGTTCGCTTAGCATGCGAAAGGTAGCAAGATCGATACCTGGCGTCTCCATTATATTGTTATTCAGTACACATTGCCGTCATATATATGATACATTTTTTCCCTTCTAATCGCGAGGGGACGTAGCTCAGATGGTAGCGCCTTTCGCGTAGCCTGCGAGAGGTTCCGGGATCCATTCCTGGAGTCTACATCAGATCGTTTTTCATTTCACATTGCTGTCTTATATACTATACATTTTTCATCCAGTCGTGTGGGGACGTAGCTCAGATGGTAGAGCGTTCGCTTAGCATGCGAGAGGTACTAGGATCGATACCAGGCGTCTGCATTATATTGTTATTCAATACACAATGCATTCTTATATACTATACATTTTCCCTCACTGTCGCGAGAGGACGTATATCTGTTGGCTGCGCTTTCGCGAAGCGTTCGATTGGTACCGGGATCGAGTCATAAAGTCTGAAGCAGATCGTTTTTCACTTCACATTCCTGTCATATACATTATAATTTTTTCCCTTTCTAATCGTTAGGGGACGTAGCTCAGACGGTAGAGCGGTGCTTAGCATGCGAGAGGCACCAGGATCGATACCTGGCGTCTCCATTATATTGTTATTCAGTACACATTGCCGTCATATATATGATACATTTTTTCCCTTCTGATCGCGAGGGGGCGTAGCTCAGATGGTAGAACTTTCGCTTAGCATGCGAGAGGTACCAGAATCGATACCTGGCGCCTCCATTATATTGTTATTCAGTACACATTGCCGTCTTATATATGATAGCCTATATTTTGTTCCACTCGTCGTGAGGGGACGTAGCTCAGATGGTAGAGCGTTCGCTTAGCATGCGAGAGGTACCAGGATCGATACCTGGCGTCTCCACTATATTGTTATTCAGTACACCATGCATTCTTATATACTATACATTTATCCTCCCTGTCGCGAGAGGACGTTTTTCAGTTGGCAGCGCTTTCGCGTAGCGTGCGAGAGGTACCGGGATCTATTCCTGGAGTCTACCTTAGCTCTTTTTTCAGTTCACATTGCTGTCTTATATATTATACATTTTTCTTCCGTCGTGTGGGGACGTGGCTCAGATGTTAGAACGATTGCTTAGAACGCTCGAGGTACCAGGATCGATACCTGGCGTCACCAATGTATTGAAATTATGTACAAATTGCAGTCATATATATGATTCATATTTTCTGCCCACTGTTAGGGGACGAATCTCAGATGGTAGAGCGTTCGCTTAGCATGTGAGAGGTACCAGGTTCGATAACTGTCGTCTCCATTATATTGTTATTCAGTACACATTGCCGTCATATATATGATACATTTTTTCCCTTCCAATCGCGAGGGGACGTAGCTCAGATGGTAGAACTTTCGCTTAGCATGCGAGAGGTACCAGGATCGATACCTGGCCCCTCCATTATATTGTTATTCAGTACACATTGCCGTCTTATATATGATAGCCTATATTTCGTTGCACTCATCGTGAGGGGACGTAGCTCAGATGGTAGAGCGTTCGCTTAGCATGCGAGAGGTACCAGGATCGATACCTGGCGTCTCCACTATATTGTTATTCAGTAGGCTACACCAAGCATTCTTATATACTATACATTTATCCTCACTGTCGCGAGAGGACGTTTTTCAGTTGGCAGCGCTTTCGCGTAGCGTGCGAGAGGTACCGGGATCGATTCCTGGAGTCTACATCAGATCGTTTGTCAGTTCACATTGCTGTCTTATATACTCTACATTTTTCATCCCGTCGTTTGGGGACGTAGCTCAGATGGTAGATTGTTCGCATAGCATGCGAGAGTTACCAGTATCGATACTTGGCGTCTCAATTATATTGATGTTCAGTACACATTGCAGTCTTATATAAGATACATTTTGTTCGCCTTATCGCGTGGGGACCTAGCTCAGATGGTAGAGCGTTCGCTTAGCATACGAAAGGTACCAGGATCGATACCTGGCGTCTCCATTATATTGTAATTCAGTACACATTGCCGTCTTGTATATCATATATTTTGTTCTTCGCATCGTGAGAGATCGTAGCTCAGATGGAAGAGGGTTCGCTTAGCATGCGAGAGGTACCAAGATCGATACCTTGCGTGTCCATTAAATTGTTATTCAGTACACATTGCATACTTATATACTATACATTTTCCCTCACTGTCGCGTGAGGAGGTATCTCAGTTGGCAACGCTTTCGCGAAGCGTGCGATTGGTACCGGGATCGATTCATGAACTCTGCAGCAGATCGTTTTTCACTTCACATTGCTGTCTTATACATTATACATTTTTCTTCCCGTCGTGTGGGGACGTAGCTCAGATGCTAGAACGTTCGCTTAGCATGCTAGAGGTACCAGGATCGACACCTCGCGTCACCAATCTATTGAAATTATGTACACATTGCAGCCTTATATATGATTCACTTTTTCTGCTCAACGTACAGGGACGTAGCTCAGATGGTAGGGCGTCCTCTTAGCATGCGAGAGGTACCAGGATCGATACCTGGCGTCTCCATTATATTGTTATTCAGTACACATTGCCGTCATATATATGATACATTTTTTCCCTTCTAATCCCGAGGGGACGTAGCTCAGATGGTAGAGCGTTCGCTTAGCATGCGAGAGGTACCAGGATCGGTACCTGGCGTCTCCATTATATTGTTATTCAGTACACATTGCCGTCTTATATATGATAGCCTATATCTTGTTCTACTCATCCGGAGGGGACGTAGCTCAGATGGTAGAGCGTTCGCTTAGCATGCGAGAGGTACCAGTATCGATACCTGGCGTCTCAATTATATTGATGTTCAGTACACATTGCAGTCTTATATAAGATACATTTTGTTCGTCTTATCGTGTGGGGACCTAGCTCAGATGGTAGAGAATTCGCTTAGCATGCGAGTGGTACCAGTATCGATATCTGGCGTCTCCATTATAATGTTATTCAGTACACTTTGCCGTCTTATAGATTATGATAGCCTACATTTTGTTCCTCTCATCGTGAGGGGTCGTAGCTCAGATGGTAGAGCGTTCGCTTATCATGCTAGAGGTACCAGGATCGATACCTCGCGTCATCAATCTATTGAAATTATGTACACACTTGTATATGATTCACTTTTTCTGCTCAACGTAAGGGGACGTAGCTCAGATGGAAGGGCGTTATACTAGCATGCGAGAGGTACCAGGATCGATACCTGGCGTTTCCCTTATATTGTTATTCAGTACACATTGCCGTCATATATATGATACATTTTTTCCTTCTAACCGCGGGGGGGACGTAGCTCAGATGGTAGAGCGCTCGCATAGCATGCGAGAGGTACCAGGATCGATACCTGGCGTCTTCATTATATTGTTATTCAGTACACATTGCCGTCTTATATATGATAGCCTATATTTTGTTCTACTCATCGTGAGGGGACGTAGCTCAGATGGTAGAGCGTTTGCTTAGCATACGAGAGGTACCAGGCTCTATACCTGGCGTCTCCATTGTATTGTTATTCAGTATACATTGCCGTCATATATATGATAATTTTTTCCCCTTCTAATCGTCATGGGGCGTAGCTCAGATGGTAGAGCGTTCGCTTAGCATGCGAAAGGTACCAGGATCGATACCTGGCGTCTCCATTATGTTGTTATTCAGTACACATTGCCGTCTTATCTATGATAGCCCACATTTTGTTCCTCTCATAGTGTGGGGACGTAGATCAGGTGGTAGAGCGTTCGCTTAGCAAGCGAGTGGTACCAGGATCGATACCTGGCGACTCCATTATATTGTTATTCAGTACACCATGCATTCTTATATACTATACATTTTTCCTCACTGTCGCGAGAAGACGTTTTTCAGTTGGCAGCGCTTTCGCGTAGCGTGGGAGAGGTACCGGGATCGATTCCTGGAGTCTACATTAGCTCGTTTTTCAGTTCACATTGCTGTCTTATATATTATACATTGTTCATCCGTAGTGTGGGGACGTGGCTCAGATGGTAGAACGATCGCTTAGAACGCTAGAGGTACCAGGATCGATACCTGGCGTCACCAATGTATTGAAATAATGTACAAATGGCAGTCTTATATATGATTCATATTTTCTGCCCACAGTTAGGGGACGAATCTCAGATGGTAGAGCGTTCGCTTAGCATGTGAGAGGTACCAGGTTCGATAACTGTCGTCTCCATTATACTGTTGTTCATAACACATTGCAGACTTATATACTATACATTTTTCATCACTGTCGCGAGAGGACGTATATCTGTTGGCTGTGCTTTCGCGAAGCGTTCGATTGGTACCGGGATCGATTCATGAAGTCTGAAGCAGATCGTTTTTCACTTCACATTCCTGTCTTATACATGATAATTTCTTCCATTTCTAATCGTGAGGGGACGTAGCTCAGATGGTAGAGCGATGCTTAGCATGCGAAAGGCACCAGGATCGATACCTGGCGTCTCCATTATATTGTTATTCAGTACACATTGCCGTCATATATGTGATACATTTTTTCCCTTCTAATCGCGAGGGGCCGTAGCTCAGATGGTAGAACTTTCTCTTAGCATGCGAGAGGTACCAGGATCGATACCTGCCGCCTCCATTATATTGTTATTCAGTACACATTGCCGTCTTATATATGATAGCCTATATTTGGTTCTACTCTTCGTGAGGGGACGTAGCTCAGTTGGTAGAGCGTTCGCTTAGCATGCTAGAGGTACGAGGATCGATACCTGCCGTCTCCACTATGTTGTTATTCAGTACACCATGCATTCTTATATACTATACATTTATCCTCACAGTCGCGAGAGGACGTTTTTCAGTTGGCAGCGCTTTCGCGTAGCGTGCGAGAGGTACCGGGATCGATTCCTGGAGTCTACCTTAGCTCGTTTTTCAGTTCACATTGCTGTCTTATATATTATACATTTTTCTTCCGTCGTGTGGGGACGTGGCTCAGATGGTAGAACGATTGCATAGAACGCTAGTGGTACCAGGGTCGATACCTGGCGTCACCAATGTATTGAAATTATGTACAAATTGCAGTCTTATATATGATTCATATTTTCTGCCCACTGTTAGGGGACGAATCTCAGATGGTAGAGCGTTCGCTTAGCATGTGAGAGGTACCAGGTTCGATAACTGTCGTCTCCTTTATATTGTTGTTCAGAACACCTTGCAGACTTATATACTATACATTTTTCCTCACTGTTGTGAGAGGACGTAACTCAGCTGGTAGCGCCTTTCGCGTAGCCTGCGTGAGGTTCCGGGATCCATTCCTGGAGTCTAAATCAAATCGTTTTTCAGTTCACATTGCTGTCTTATATACTATACATTTTTCATCCCGTCGTTTGGGGACGTAGCTCAGATGGTAGAGCGTTCGCTTAGCATGCGAGAGGTACCAGTATCGATACCTGGCGTCTCAATTATATTGATGTTCAGTACACATTGCAGTCTTATATAAGATACATTTTGTTCGTCTTATCGTGTGGGGACCTAGCTCAGATGGTAGAGAGTTCGCTTAGCATGCGAGAGGTACCAGGATATTGTTATTCAGTACACATTGCCGTCTTATAGATTATGATAGCCTACATTTTGTTCCTCTCATCGTGAGGTGACGTAGCTCAGATGGTAGAGCGTTCGCTTAGCATGCTAGAGGGATCAGGATCGATACCTCCCGTCATCAATCTATTGAAATTATGTACACATTGCAGCCTTGTATATGATTCACTTTTTCTGCTCAACGTAAGGGGACGTAGCTCAGATGGAAGGGCGTTCTCCTAGCATGCGAGAGGTACCAGGATCGATACCTGGCATTTCCATTATATTGTTATTCAGTACACATTGCCGTCATATATATGATACATTTTTTTCCTTCTAATCGAGGGGGGACGTAGCTCAGATGGTAGAGCGTTCGCATAGCATGCGAGAGGTACCAGGATCGATACCTGGCGTCTTCATTATATTGTTATTCAGTACACATTGCCGTCTTATATATGATAGCCTATATTTTATTCTACTCATCGCGAGGGTACGTAGCTCAATTGGTAGAGCGTTCGCTTAGCATACGAGAGGTACCAGGATCGATACCTGACGTCTCCATTATATTGTTATTCAGTATACATTGCCGTCATATATATGATAATTTTTACCCTTCGAATAGTGAGGGGACGTAGCTTAGATGGTAGAGCGTTCGCTTAGCTTGCGAAAGGTACCAGGATCGATACCTGGCGTCTCCTTTATGTTGTTATTCAGTACACATTGCCGTCTTATATATGATAGCCTACATTTTGCACCTCTCATAGTGTGGGGACGTAGATCAGATGGTAGAGCGTTCGCTTAGCAAGCGAGAGGTACCAGGATCGATACCTGGCGACTCCAATATATTGTTATTCAGTACACCATGCATTCTTATATACTATACATTTTTCCTCACTGTCGCGAGAAGACGTTTTTCAGTTGGCAGCGCTTTCGCGTAGCGTGGGAGAGGTACCGGGATCGATTCCTGAAGTCTACATTAGCTCGTTTTTCAGTTCACATTGCTGTCTTATATATTATACATTTTTCAGCCGTAGTGTGGGGACGTGGCTCAGATGGTAGAACGATTGCTTAGAACGCTAGAGGTACCAGGATCGATACCTGGCGTCACCAATGTATTGAAATAATGTACAAATTGCAGTCTTATATATGATTCATATTTTCTGCCCACAGTTAGGGGACGAATCTCAGATGGTAGAGCGTTCGCTTAGCATGTGAGAGGTACCAGGTTCGATAACTGTCGTCTCCATTATATTGTTGTTCAGAACATATTGCAGACTTATATACTATACATTTTTCTACACTGTTGTGAGAGGACTTAGCTCAGCTGGTAGCGCCTTTTGCGTAGCCTGCGAGAGGTTCTGGGATCCATTCCTGGAGTCTACATCAGATCGTTTTTCAATTCACATTGCTGTCATATATACTATACACTTTTCATCCCGTCGTTTGGGGACGTAGCTCAGATGGTAGATTGTTCGCATAGCATGCGAGAGGTACCAGTATCGGTACTTGGCGTCTCAATTATATTGATGTTCAGTACACATTGCAGTCTTATATAAGATACATTTTGTTCGTCTTATCGTGTGGGGACCTAGCTCAGATGGTAGAGCGTTCGCTTAGCATGCGAGAGGTACCAGGATCGAAACCTGGCGTCTCCATTATATTGTTATTCAGTACACCATTCATTCTTATATACTATACATTTTCCCTCACTGTCGTGAGAGGACGAATATCAGTTGGCAGCGCTTTCGCGAAGCGTGCGATTGGTACCGGGATCGATTCATGAAGTCTGCAGCAGATCGTTTTTCACTTCACATAGCTGTCTTATATATTATACATTTTTCTTCCCGTCGTGTGGGGACGTAGCTCAGATCCTAGAACGTTCGCTTAGCATGCTAGAGGTACCAGGATCGATACCTCGCGTCGCCAATCTATTGAAATTATGTACACATTGCAGTCTTATATATGATTCACTTTTTCTGCTCAAAGTAAGGGGACGTAGCTCAGATGGTAGGGCGTTCTCTTAGCATGCGAGAGGTTCCCGTATCGATACCTGGCGTCTCCATTATATTGTTATTCAGTACACCATGCATTCTTATATACTATACATTTTTCCTCACTGTCGCGAGAGGACGTTTTTCATTTGGCAGCGCTTTCGCGTAGCGTGCGAGAGGTACCGGGATCGATTCCTGGAGTCTATATTAGCTCGTTTTTCAGTTCACATTGTTGTCTTATATATTATACATTCTTCTTCCGTCGTGTGGGGACGTGGCTCAGATGGTAGAACGATTGCTTAGATCGCTAGAGGTACCAGGAGCGATACCTGGCGTCACCAATGTATTGAAATTATGTACAAATTGCAGCCTTATATATGATTCATATTTTCTGCCCACAGTTAGGGGACGAATCTCAGATGGTATAGCGTTCGCTTAGCATGTGAGAGGTACCAGGTTCGATACCTGTCGTCTCCATTATATTGTTGTTCAGAACACCTTGCAGACTTATATACTATACATTTTTCCTCACTGTTGTGAGAGGACGTAGCTCAGCTGGTAGCGCCTTTCGCGTAGCCTGCGAGAGGTTCCGGGATCCATTCCTGGAGTCTACATCAGATCGTTTTTCAGTTCACATTGCTGTCTTATATACTATACATTTTTCTTCCCGTCGTGTGGGGACGTAGCTCACATGGTAGAGCGTTCGCTTAGCATGCGAGAGGTACTCGGATCGATACCAGGCGTCTTCAATCTATTGTTATTCAATACACAATGCATTCTTATATACTATACATTTTCCCTCACTGTCGCGAGAGGACGTATATCAGTTGGCTGCGCTTTCGCGAAGCGTGCGATTGGTACCGGGATCGATTCATGAAGTCTGCAGCAGATCGTTTTTCACTTCACATTGCTGTTTTATACATTATACATTTTTCTTCCCGTCGTGTAGGGACGTAGCTCAGATGCTAGAACGTTCGCTTAGCATGCTAGAGGTACCAGGATCGACACCTCGCGTCACCAATCTATTGAAATTATGTACAGATTGCATCCTTATATATGATTCACTTTTTCTGCTCAACGTAAGGGGACGTAGCTCAGATGGTAGGGCGTTCTCTTAGCATGTGAGAGGTACCAGGATCGATACCTGGCGTCTCCATTATATTGTTATTCAGTACACATTGCCGTCAAATATATGATACTTTTTTCCCCTTCTATTCGCTAGGGGACGTAGCTCAGATGGTAGAGCGTTCGCTTAGCATGCGAGAGGTACCAGGATCGATACCTGGCGTCTCCATTATATTGCTATTCAGTATACATTGCCGTCATATATATGACAATTTTTTCCCCGTCTAACCGTGAGGGGACGTAGCTCAGATGGTAAAGCGTTCGCTTAGCATGCGAAAGGTACCAGGGTCGATACCTGGCGTCTCCATTATGTTGTTATTCAGTACACATTCCCGTCTTATATATGATAGCCTACATTTTGTTCCTCTCATAGTGTGGGGACGTAGCTCAGATGGTAGAGCGTTCGCTTAGCATGCGAGAGGTACCAGGATCGATACCTGGAGTCTCCATTATATTGTTCTTCAGTACACCATGCATTCTTATATACTATACATTTTTCCTCACTGTCGCGAGAGGACGTTTTTCAGTTGGCAGCGCTTTCGCGTAGCGTGCGAGAGGTACCGGGATCGATTCCTGGAGTCTACATTAGCTAGTTTTTCAGTTCACATTGCTGTCTTATATATTATACATTTTTCTTCCGTCGTGTGGGGACGTGGCTTAGATGGTAGAACGATTGCTTAGAACACTAGAGGTACCAGGATCGATACCTGGCTTCACCAATGTATTGAAATTATGTACAAATTGCAGTCTTATATATGATTCATATTTTCTGCCCACAGTTAGGGGACGAATCTCAGATGGTAGAGCGTTCGTTTAGCATGTGAGAGGTAGCAGGTTCGATAACTGTCGTCTCCATTATATTGTTGTTCAGAACACATTGCAGACTTATATACTATACATTTTTCCTCACAGTTGCGAGAGGACGTAGTTCAGCTGGTAGCGCCTTTCGCGTAGCCTGCGAGAGGTTCCGGGATCCATTCCTGGAGTCTACATCAGATCGTTTTTCATTTCACATTGCTGTCTGTCTTATATACTATACATTTTTCACTCCGTCGTGTGGGGACGTAGCTCAGATGGTAGAGCGTTCGCTTAGCATGCGAGAGGTACTAAGAACGATACCAGGCGTCCTCATTCTATTGTTATTCAATACACAATGCAATCATATATACTATACATTTTCCCTCACTGTCGCGAGAGGACGTATATCAGTTGGCTGCGCTTTCGCGAAGCGTGCGATTGGTACCGGGATCGATTCATGAAGTCTGCAGCAGATCGTTTTTCACTTCACATTGCTGTCTGATACATTATACATTTTTCTTCTCGTCGTGTGGGGACGTAGCTCAGATGCTAGAACGTTCGCTTAGCATGCTAGAGGTACCAGGATCGACACCTCGCGTCACCAATATATTGAAATTATGTACACATTGCAGCCTTATATATGATTCACTTTTTCTGCTCAACGTAAGGGGACGTAGCTCAGATGGTAGGGCGTTCGCTTAGCATGCGAGAGGTACCAGGATCGATGCCTGGCGTCTCTATTATATTGTTATTCAGTATACATTGCCGTCATATATATGATAATTTTTTCCCTTTCTCGTCGTGAGGGGACGTAGCTTAGATGGTAGAGCGTTCGCTTAGCATGCGAAAGGTACCAGGATCGATACCTGGCGTCTCCATTATGTTGTTATTCAGTACACATTGCCGTCATAGATATGATAGCCTACATTTTGTTCTCCTCATAGTGTGGGGACGTAGCTCAGATGGTAGAGCGTTCGCTTAGCATGCGAAAGGTACCAGGATCGATACCTGGCGTCTCCATTATATTGTTATTCAGTACACCATGCATTCTTATATACTATACATTTTTCCTCACTGTCGAGAGAGGATGTTTTTCAGTTGGCAGCGCTTTCGCGTAGCGTGCGAGAGGTACCGGGATCGATTCCTGGAGTCTACATTAGCTCGTTTTTCAGTTCACATTGCTGTCTTATATATTATACATTTTTCTTCCGTCATGTGGGGACGTGGCTCAGATGGTAGAACGATTGCTTAGAACGCTAGAGGTACCAGGATCGATACCTGGCGTCACCAATGTATTGAAATAATGTACAAATTGCAGTCTTATATATGATTCATATTTTCTGCCCACAGTTAGGGGACGAATCTCAGATGGTAGAGCGTACGCTTAGCATTTGAGAGGTACCAGGTTCGATAACTGTCGTCTCCATTATATTGTTGTTCAGAACACACTGCAGACTTAAATACTATACATTTTTCCTCACTGTTGTGAGAGGACGTAACTCAGCTGGTAGCGCCTTTCGCGTAGCCTGCGAGAGGTTCCGGGATCCATTCCTGGAGTCTAAATCAGATCGTTTTTCAGTTCACATTGCTGTCTTATATACTATACATTTTTCACCCTGTCGTTTGGGGACGTAGCTCAGATGGTAGGGCGTTCGCTTATCATGCGAGAGGTATCAGGATCGATACCTGATCTCACCAACGTATTGAAATTATGTACACTTTGCAGTCTTATATATGATTCATTTTTTCTTCCCACAGTGAAGGGACGTAACTCAGATGGTAGAGCGTTCGCTTAGCATGCGAGAGGCACCAGGGTCGATACCTGGCGTCTCCATTATATTGTTATTCAGTACACATTGCCGTCATATTTATGATACATTTTTTCTTCACATTGTGAGGCGACGTACCACAGATGGTAGATCGTTCGCTTAGAATACGAAAGGTACCAGGATCGATACCTGGCGTCCCCATTATATTGTAATTCAGTAAACATTGCCGTCTTGTATATCATATATTTTGTTCTTCGCATCGTGAGAGGACGTAGCTCAGATGGAAGAGCGTTCGCTTAGCATGCGAGAGGTACCAAGATCGATACCTTGCGTGTCCATTAAATTGTTATTCAGTACACATTGCATACTTATATACTATACATTTTCCCTCACTGTCACGTGAGGACGTATCTGAGTTGGCAACGCTTTCGCGAAGCGTGCGATTGGTACCGGGATCGATTCATGAAGTCTGCAGCAGATCGTTTTTCACTTCACATTGCTGTCTTATACATTATACATTTTTCTTCCCGTCGTGTGGGGACGTAGCTCAGATGCTAGAACGTTCGCTTAGCATGCTAGAGGTACCAGGATCGATACCTCGCGTCATCAATCTATTGCAATTATGTACACATTGCAGCCTTGTATATGATTCACTTTTTCTGCTCAACGTAAGGGGACGTAGCTCAGATGGTAGGGCGTTCCCCTAGCATGCGAGAGGTACCAGGATAGGTACCTGGCGTCTTCATTATATTGTTATTCAGTACACATTGCCGTCTTATATATGATAGCCTATATCTTGCTCTACTCATCGTGAGGGGACGTAGCTCAGATGGTAGAGCGTTCGCTTAGCATACGAGAGGCACCAGGATCGATACCTGGCGTCTCCATTATTTTCATATTCAGTATACATTGCCGTCATATATACGATAATTTTTTTCCCCTTTCACACGTCAGGGGACGTAGCTCAGATGGTAGAGCGTTCGCTTAGCATGCGAGAGGTACCAGGATCGATACCTGGCGACTCCATTACGTTGTTATTCAGTACACATTGCCGTCTTATATATGATAGCCTACATTTTGTTCATCTCACAGTGTGGGGACGTAGCTCAGATGGTAGAGCGCTCGCTTAGCAAGCGAGTGGTACCAGGATCGATACCTGGCGTTTCCATTATACTGTTATTCAGTACACCATGCTTTCATATATACTATACATTTTTCCTCACTGTCGCGAGAGGACGTTTTTCAGTTGGCAGCGCTTTCGCGTAGCGTGCGAGAGGTACCGGGATCGATTCCTGGAGTCTACATTAGCTCGTTTTTCAGTTCACATTGCTGCCTTATATATTATACATTTTTCTTCCATAGTGTGGGGACGTGGCTCAGATGGTAGAACGATCGCTTAGAACGCTAGAGGTACCAGGATCGATACCTGGCGTCACCAATGTGTTGAAATAATGTACAAATTGCAGTCTTATAAATGATTCATATTTTCTGCCCGCAGTTAGGGGACGAATCTCAGATGGTAGAGCGCTCGCTTAGCATGTGAGAGGTACCAGGTTCGATAACTGTCTTCTCCATTATATTGTTGTTCAGAACACATTGCAGACTTATATACTATACATTATTCCTCATTGTTGTGAGAGGACGTAGCTCAGCTGGTTGCGCCTTTCGCGTAGCCTGCGAGAGGTTCCGGGATCCATTCCTGGAGTCTACATCAGATCGTTTTTCATTTCACATTGCTGTCTTATATACTATACATTTTTCATCCCGTCGTGTGGGGACGTAGCTCAGATGGTAGAGCGTTCGCTTAGCATGCGAGAGGTTCTAGGAACGATACCAGGCGTCTGCATTCTATTGTTATTCAATACACAATGCATTCTTATATACTATACATTTTCCCTCACTGTCGCGAGAGGACGTATATCAGTTGGCTGCGCTTTCGCGAAGCGTGCGATTGGTACCGGGATCGATTCATGAAGTCGGAAGCAGGTCGTTTTTCACTTCACATTCCTGTCTTATACATTATAATTTTTTCCCTTTCTAATCGTGAGGGGACGTAGCTCAGATGGTAGAGTGTTCGCTTAGCATGCGAGAGGCACCAGGATCGATAACTGGCGTCTCCATTATATTGTTATTCAGTACACCATGCATTCTTATATACTATACATTTATCCTCACTGTCGCGTGAGGACGTTTTTCAGTTGGCAGCGCTTTCGCGTAGCGTGCGAGAGGTACCGGGATCGATTCCTGGAGTCTACGTTAGCTCGTTTTTCAGTTCAAATTGCTGTCTTATATATTATACATTTTTCTTCCGTCGTGTGGGGACGTGGCTCAGATGGTAGAACGATGCTTAGAACGCTAGAGGTACCTGGATCGATACCTGGCGTCACCAATGTATTGACATTATGTACAAATTGCAGTCTTATATATGATTCATATTTTCTGCCCAGAGTTAGGGGACGAATCTCAGATGGTAGAGCGTTCGCTTCGCATGTGAGAGGTACCAGGTTCGATAACTGTCGTCTCCATTATATTGTTGTTCAGAACACATTGCAGACTTATATTCTATACATTTTTCCTCACTGTTGTGAGAGGACGTAGCTCAGCTGGTAGCGCCTTTCGCGTAGCCTGCGAGAGGTTCCGGGATCCATTCCTGGAGTCTACATCAGATCGTTTTTCAGTTCACATTGCTGTCTTATATACTATACATTTTTCATCCCGTCGTTTGGGGACGTAGCTCAGATGGTAGAGCGTTCGCTTAGCATGCGAGAGGTACCAGTATCGATACCTGGCGTCTGCATTCTATTGTTATTCAATACACAATGCATTCTTATATACTATACATTTTCCCTCACTGTCGCGAGAGGACGTATATCAGTTGGCTGCGCTTTCGCGAAGCGTGCGATTGGTACCGGGATCGATTCATGAAGTCTGAAGCAGGTCGTTTTTCACTTCACATTCCTGTCTTATACATTATAATGTTTTCCCTTTCTAATCGTGTGGGGACGTAGCTCAGATGGTAGAGCGTTCGCTTAGCATGCGAGAGGCACCAGGATCGATAACTGGCGTCTCCATTATATTGTTATTCAGTACACCATGCATTCTTATATACTATACATTTATCCTCACTGTCGCGAGAGGACGTTTTTCAGTTGGCAGCGCTTTCGCGTAGCGTGCGAGAGGTACCGGGATCTATTCCTGGAGTCTACATTAGCTCGTATTTCAGTTCACATTGCTGTCTTATATATTATACATTTTTCTTCCGTCGTGTGGGGACGTGGCTCAGATGGTAGAACGATGCTTAGAACGCTAGAGGTACCAGGATCGATACCTGGCGTCACCAATGTATTGACATTATGTACAAATTGCAGTCTTATATATGATTCATATTTTCTGCCCACAGTTAGGGGACGAATCTCAGATGGTAGAGCGTTCGCTTCGCATGTGAGAGGTACCAGGTTCGATAACTGTCGTCTCCATTATATTGTTGTTCAGAACACATTGCAGACTTATATACTATACTTTTTTCCTCACTGTTGTGAGAGGACGTAGCTCAGCTGGTAGCGCCTTTCGCGTAGCCTGCGAGAGGTTCCGGGATCCATTCCTGGAGTCTACATCAGATCGTTTTTCAGTTCACATTGTTGTCTTATATACTATACATTTTTCATCCCGTCGTTTGGGGACGTAGCTCAGATGGTAGAGCGTTCGCTTAGCATGCGAGAGGTACCAGTATCGATACCTGGCGTCTCAATTACATTGATGTTCAGTACACATTGCAGTCTTATATAAGATACATTTTGTTCCTCTCATCGTGAGGGGACGTAGCTCAGATGGTAGAGCGTTCACTTAGCATGCGAGCGGTACTAGGATCATTACCAGGCGTCTTCATTCTATTGTTATTCAATACAAAATGCATTCTTATATACTATACATTTTCCCTCACTGTCGCGAGAGGACGAATATCAGTTGGCAGCGCTTTCGCGAAGCGTGCGATTGGTACCGGGATCGATTCATGAAGTCTGCAGCAGATCGTTTTACACTTCACATTGCTGTCTTATATATTATACATTTTTCTTCCCGTCGTGTGGGGACGTAGCTCAGATGCTAGAACGTTCGCTTAGCATGCTAGAGGTACCAGGATCGATACCTCGCGTCACCAATCTATTGAAATTATGTACACATTGCAGTCTTATATATGATTCACTTTTTCTGCTCAAAGTAAGGGGACGTAGCTCAGATGGTAGGGCGTTCTCTTAGCATGCGAGAGGTACCCGTATCGATACCTGGCGTCTCCATTATATTGTTATTCAGTACACCATGCATTCTTATATACTATACATTTTTCCTCACTGTCGCGAGGGGACGTTTTTCAGTTGGCAGCGCTTTCGCGTAGCGTGCGAGAGGTACCGGGATCGATTCCTGGAGTCTACATTAGCTCGTTTTTCAGTTCACATTGTTGTCTTATATATTATACATTCTTCTTCCGTCGTGTGGGGACGTGTCTCAGATGGTAGAACGATTGCTTAGAACGCTGGAGGTACCAGAAGCGATACCTGGCGTCACCAATGTATTGAAATTATGTACAAATTGCAGTCTTATATATGATTCATATTTTCTGCCCACACTTAGGGGACGAATCTCAGATGGTAGAGAGCGTTGGCTTAGCATGTGAGAGGTACCAGGTTCGATAACTGTCGTCTCCATTATATTGTTGTTCAGAACACCTTGCAGACTTATATACTATACATTTTTCCTCACTGTTGTGAGAGGACGTAGCTCAGCTGGTAGCGCCTTTCGCGTAGCCTGCGAGAGGTTCCGGGATCCATTCCTGGAGTCTACATCAGATCGTTTTTCAGTTCACATTGCTGTCTTATATACTATACATTTTTCATCCCGTCGTTTGGGGACGTAGCTCAGATGGTAGAGCGTTCGCTTAGCTTGCGAGAGGTACCAGGATCGATACCTGAATTCACCAACGTATTGAAATTATGTGTACTTTGCAGTCTTATTTATGATTCATTTTTTCTTGCCACAGTGAAAGGACGTAACTCAGATGGTAGAGCGTTCGCTTAGAATGCGAGAGGCACCAGGATCGATACCAGGCGTCTCCATTATATTGTTATTCAGTACACATTGCCGTCATATTTATGATACAATTTTTCTTCACATCGTGAGGCGACGTAGCACAGATGGTAGATCGTTCGCTTAGCATACGAAAGGTACCAGGATCGATATTGTAATTCAGTACACATTGCCGTCTTGTATATGATATATTTTGTTCTTCGCATCGTGAGAGGACGTAGCTCAGATGGAAGAGCGTTCGCTTAGAATGCGAGAGGTACTGTCCCCGTTATCAGGATAGTAGGCTGTCAGATATCCGCCCCCTCAATCGGATTGCCAATAATCAAACGCACCGGCACAGCTACATCAATGAAAATGGCACTGACAGATACTATCGAGATTAGAGCACAATAGTTAACAAGAAAATTATTGTGGAACACACTAAAATATACGGTTGTTCATACCTACCTTTACTTACCTCTTAAATTTATCTCGGGGACTGGGTTGTCAACTGGATCACTTAAAGTATGCCCTCACAATAACCTCCACCATGATATTAAAAATGAACCATAACGAAGACGAGAAACTTTAAACTGCACAATAATTTATTTCACATAAAGAATGAATTTAACAAAAATAAAACAACAAAATCCACGTGGCAATCAGAAGCCATCGACCACATAACCATGTCCTCCTGTAGGACTGGTATACTCTGTTTTAGATCCCTTATTTGGGGGTGGTAGGATCTAAAACGGAAGAGTTATTGTGTTGATTTAGAATAAGGTGCCTAAAAGGGGGTAGCTTCCTGTAGTCGGGCAAGCTGACCAGTGTAGAGTGTTGTTTAGTGTTAGGGTGCTCCTATAAATGATGTAGGAGTACTTTGGGGGATGGAACTCAATGCAAGGGTCACTGTGCTGGGCGTCCAGCTGACTGGTTAGATAATCGACTTGTACGTGTCAGCTGTATGGCGCGGGCCGCTCCTAGCAGGCAGGCCGGTACGGGAATACGATGATGCTTGCCTTAGCAAGTATCTGGCTACTATAAGTCACGTCTAATAGTGACGGAGGGTTCAGGAAGGGAGTTAGGGCGTAAAGAAGCGTGTAAACAGTAAAGCAGGTGTAAGGTACTGACCAAGTGTTTATTGGTCAGTAATAATGGATATGTGAGTCCCTTTTAAGGGATGTAGTGATGTTACAATGTGTACAAACTTAACTATACAAATTGGGAGTAAGGTTACAAAGTTATAGGATTCTGAACACGTTCTGACTCACTCACCTGATGATACCAGCTTAGCCTTCGGCCGTAAACACTATGAAAAAAAAATGCTTAAAAATGGTAAGAGTGTCTGAGCCAGTTTTATAGTGTGACGAATTATCATGAGTTGTCCTGAGTTGTCATGAGTTATCATGAGTTGTCGGACTTACCCTGATGCCGGGTTTGTGGGTCATCAGGAGCCGAGCGGCGTTATCTTACCACTACTTATCTTACTAATTAATAAAAAAATGGCTGCTATTGCTAAACCGAAAGGGTGGCCTTATTCTAATGCCGAAATGTGCTGTGCCATTACCTGGCAACAGCGGTTAATAAATTTGCTTAATCCTATGTTGCGTGTCAAATGCAACCGTCTTACAGCTAAATTTGGACCAGAACGATCGCCTGAGGCAATTTACTTCCTCAGGACACCACCCGCATCGATGGCGTGTCTCTCCTTCTGGCTCACTCTGAAGGGAGGCTGGTGTACTGGCCGGTCACTAGTGAGTGTGACATGGTGTTCAATGAGGTCTGTCACAGCGAGATCCTTCATTGAATGGGCAAAAATATCCCTGCCTGTGGTTCTGGTTGGCCGCCTTATCTGTGTGTGTGTCTGTGTATTGGCTGATAGTGTGCAGTGTAGGGGCCTGATGCTCGTGATTTTCTCGCTCCGCTCGAATCCCATCTCTGTTCCTGGTGTATACCATGGGATGTGTGGTGAGCACGAGTCCTAGAAACACCGGTTGTCTCTAGGGTCGCTGGATTCCGTTCCCTTAATTCTAGATGTCGACGTTTATCAACTAGTATTAACCTAGTCGCAGGCGGCTTACGGTGCCCCTGAGCAAACCGTTTCGCCTGCCGTACCATCCTACTCATTACCGTTATCGTTCATCGTTGTCGTAGTTGGGCCGCCCACGTAACCCTTATGAGGTGCTCGCAATGCTCCTCTCTTAATGCCCATTGGTTGCCCGCTGCGTCGCCATTTATGTGGGCATTGGACATTGTCCAATGGCATAATATCCTCCGGGAAGTGAGCGTCCGGGGAGTCCTCTTCGCCTGTGTCGGCCGCAATAGTAATTATTCATGTGTCCTCCGGGAAGTGAGCGTCCGGGGATTCCTCTTCGCCTGTGTCGGCCGCAATATTTATATTCGTGTGTCCTCCGGGAAGTGAGCGTCCGGGGATTCCTCTTCGCCTGTGTCGGCCGCAATATTTATATTCATGTGTCCTCCGGGAAGTGAGCGTCCGGGGATTCCTCTTCGCCTGTGTCGGCCGCAATATTTATATTCATGTGTCCTCCGGGAAGTGAGCGTCCGGGGAGTCCTCTTCGCCTGTATGGCCGCAGTGTGTTTTGCTCCAGCGCACAGGAGTCTTGCTTCCCGCTATGGAAGCCGTACTTACTTAATTTTAACTAAAGTCTAGTCATAATTGGGTCGTCTCTAGGGACGCTCTCGAGTTCGGCGCTGAGTGAGCTATTTCTCTCGCCATTCTCAGAAAGTCTCCCTGCAGGTCTTGGCTTCGACGACCGTGGCACATAGTGGGTGTAACCGTCTCCGACAAGGGGGATAAGCTATATGCACCCCCAGATCTCGATGTTTGCCCGTGCCAGGTCACGAGTGCCTCGACCTTACGTGGTTCGTTTGTTTGGTCTGGTCGTGAAGTTAAGTAAGGTCACTGAGCTGTTGAGCCAACTGGGGTAAGGGTCCACGTCACCTTCCCCACTCTCAAAGTGTGGTGCCTTTGGCCTTCGGCTTATGCCGCTATCATCCATCAGAGTGTTTCAGATTCCTTTACCTTTAAAAAAATATGGGCGTAACCGGTGTAAATAATTTAATCTTTGTGTAAAATGTAAAATATTTCCAGTGTTGTGGGGTTGTAAGGCTTCTAAGTACATAGACTACTTCTGGTCTACCATTGCTACGTCAGCTTTCCAGCAATAATGCTCTGTTAACCCTTTATGGAGGTGTTAGTAGGGTCTGTGGCGTCAGGTACCCTGTTATTATGATCTGGGGGTAGTTATTTGTAGAGTGGGCTTAAAGTATGGTAGGAAGGGGTTATGCATCTTTGGGCTCAAATAAATGGTGGCCTTGAGCCGGTAATGCTACTAGGAGTGCTCCTACAATGAGTGGCCTGGGGCAGGTAATTCCCGGGATTGCAAAAATATGAAAATTCCATGCAGGTTTGATAGTAATACCCCTGGTAAATGGATGGGATACTCATGAATGTATCTGGATATGAGGCGTCTGCACTCATGTACGGATAGGTGTAGGTTGAGGCATAATACTAATATATTCCTGTCATGCGGGAGTATTTAATTAACAAAAAATGGTTAATATATATAATGGTGGCCTCATCTCTCATTTGGAGATGCGCATTATGCTTATTTAATGTTTGCCGACCCACCCCGAATACTCAGGTGGTAGCATCGTGATCCAAGGCGTAGTAGGCCTTCTCTTTAGACGAATGAAGTCTATCAACCCCTTGTGTATACTCTGTAATGTAGTGTAGCTGTTTTGGTCGTGTTCATGTGTCTGCGTTGGTTATGTTGGACGTGAGAAGGTTATTGGAAGGGAGTAAGGTGGTACGCTGGTAGCCTGTTCTCCTGTCATCCTCCCTTGGTCCATGTTTGCTTTCTATCCGCGCCTTGGGATAGTAAAGCTTCACGACCTAATCTGGTCTGCCATTTGTAGTGTGAATGTGGCCAGTGGTCGTAGTGCGACTGGCCATGTCCTAATCGCCTGGAATGATTTATTTTAGGAATAGAATCGCGAAAAGAAGTTATTGGGGGGGAGGTCTTGTTTCCTCAGAGCCCCTGTCTGTGTTCGCTTCTAATTAGTGAGCGCGTGTGTGTGTGCCTATGTTCCGCTACACCATGCGGACGGTTGGTCTGTTACAGGCTAAGTTGTAATATGTATCGCGTGTATGGGCAGGAGGTGCCCGTGGCCTGTCAACGTCTTGTCCATTGCTACATGCTTTTGCAGTTTAAAAAAAATGTATGTTATGATTGTTTTGCGTTTTTAATGTCATGGTCAATGCCGGTAAACAATAGTGTCTTGTCACCATCGATATGGCAATGTGACGAAGTCTGTCAGTCAGCAGTTTGTATGTGTAATGTCAGGCTGGGATGTTATGTATGTCATCCGCTGGCATGTGCTTTCCTGCACGTATGCAAGTGTTGTCATTGTTTTAGATTCCTGGCGGACTTAATGTAGCAATTCGTACTATTTGCTAATACTATTGTGTGGTCACTATTCCGTAAGACCTTTGTCTTATGAAATTTCTATGCCTGTGTCTGGGAAGTCTATTTTCCCTGTCAGGTGTCACTGAAATTCTATGCCTGGCCTTTGGCCGAAGGGAATGTAGTATTATCTGGTCATGTATTTGTATGGACCAATTTCGGTGTGGTTGGCAGCCTGGGTGATTGCTTTCCCTGGTGTCTAATGTTTACTGGGATTGGAACCCGTGACCTCATGTCATTCTCTGTGTTATATGTCTGCGTTGTTCATGTTTTGTGCGCTCCTTGTATGTATTTTGATTGTGTTTCTCGTACCAAAAATACCGTTGGATAGTTAGTTTTTGGTACGAGTGTGGTGTGTGATCATGGGTTCGGAACCGGGGTGCTGTAAAGGCTTGTCACGACGGTATTTGTGCCGTCCATATTATGGCACGTTCCCCGTGTGTGTGCAATGCGCAAATGAAAATACGCATACCTGTGCAGAGTTTGTATGTTTTTGATTTCCCCTCGTAGTGTAATTTGAGGATTTGTGGGGTTCTAGACTTGGCTTAAATGATGGCGTGTGTTCTGCACTTGAGAGCTGCTAGTGTATTGCTGTCTGTGAGCGTGCAGGTTATTCATGAGACGTGCGTTATCGCTGAGTGTAGCGGTATTGAATTACAATGTCATGCGTGCTCACTTGTTTCGATAATGCTGTGTGTCCGGCACGTGTGTATCTAATCGGCTTGCTCTCTGTGATTGTGAGTAGTGCTTTTCGCATTGTAAAAAAAAAAGAAGGAAACCTGTAGTTTAACATGACCGTTAATCTGTAGATCATGAGCCACGGGACTTCCGTTTTACGTGGAATCCAAACCACAGGCCATGGCATTTCACTTCGAAAGTCTCACATGCATTGGCCGCACTGTAAAAGAACCTCTCATTAACTACATTTGTGTCCCCAAATTTTGTGTTACTGTGACGTGGTTCGAGTATGTCCCTATCCGTTGTTCAAAATGTCGTTATACACGAGTGTGTCTGGGCCGCTAGTCGCGTGTTTGGTGACTAGATGCCGGAGGCGATTTTGTTGTTTTTCATTTATGACCCTCCGTTAGTGGAACTGTCCCAATCTATTTTTAGCTTCCTACTCTTCTATTCTAGAACTGGTTAGCTACCCGACCTTATGTTCCTGGTATTCAGAAGGTTACGGGTTTTGAGACCGTCTTTTACCCAGAGTAATTGTTTCTGGCACTATTCAGGTTGTGTCTCCTGGACAGTTCTGGTGAGTGTTAGGATCGTATCCTGGTTCGGTCAGTGGGGTCTGAAGGCTATATCTTGGCCTTCTTTCCACGTCTGCCAGCGGGATCATTTCCTTTTCTTTTAGTAGTGTTTTACTGTCATGTGGCAATGTAAATTGATTGTGTGATTTCCAAAAATATGCAGGGTTTCCCAAAGTCTGGGATTTTTCATCCTACGGTGTGTTAGCGTTTTAGCTTGCGTGTTGTTGTGAAAATGAGAAAAAAAAGTCATATTACAGGCAGTGTAACGTGTCACGTATGCCTATGGGTTAAATACATACAGTTCAACTTGGCCAATTTTTCCTTCATCGGGCCTAATGACTGAGGCAGAGAAAGAGAAAAAAAAATGAGCCATGCCCCGCTCCGTATTAAGAGAGCACTTTGAAAAGGTATAGAAGATATATTGTATGTCGCCTGCACCCTGCCTTATGCTGATTAAAGCGGGTTGCCCGATGGCGATAGTCTGTCAAAATTGTGTCGTAAACACTATGAAAAAAAATGCTTAAAAATGGTAAGTAGGTCCTGATCGTACTATCCACCTAGTAGGTGACGTTAGCACTATAGTAATCTAGTTACGTCTCAGGGAAATCTACCACTTTTGGAAAATAGTTTGAGATTCTTAATTCTTGTTACAATGAGGGCTCTCGCCCGCCAAAAGAGAATCTAACAATCTGTTGGACCGGAACATAGAAAGTCATTTCTACCTAGAAAGACCCGCTTAAGCTCTATGCTGTGATTTTGTTGCTTAAGCTGTGTTCGGAATATCTCTTTCCGGCTTTAAGCCGCGTAGCTCACCTGATGGGCTTCTACTTGGCTTTGGATATTAGCACTTTACGTCATCCAAGTTATAATATGGACCCTATGTTCCGTAACCATTGATGGCCTGAGAAAAAATGCTAGGTGCCCACAATAAAAATCAAGAAGGATTTAGAATTATGTACTTTTGGTTTAGCCATGTTGTACTGCATATAGATGTAAAAAAAATGTACCGTTTATGTTAGTGAGTCTGTATGTATTTATTGGCGTTTTCCCCCCGTGTAAACTACTTATGTGTGTCCCTGGTGGAAGTCGTTACTCCGGTCCGAGCGTCCTTGCTCGGAAAGGTGAAGGGTTCTGCCCTGTTATGAGATTATAGGCCCCTGAAATCCTCTGAGGCGCTTCTTTGCCATTTTCCGGGGGATTTTGTAGCAAAGTAAGCCTGGGCCTACTTCCACCGTAGCGCGTGTCTGTAGGTTTGAGTGTGCCTGTTTTCGAGGGCCTAAATGCGCTCTGCGCTACCCTAGTAGAGTTTACGGGGTGTGTGTGTTTTTGCCTGAGTGGTTTTGTGGGGTAGGTAATAACACCTTTCCTGTACCCCGTGTACCGTGTGTGAGTGCGTGGTCACAATGTGCAGGCGTGTATCGTGCATGCTGAGGGCCTGAATGCAACACCCTCTTATGCATTCGCACCTGGGGTACTAATGCCGGTGTTCGCCTTCGTTCTGGCAAACTTGCCCTTTGAACTGGCGGTATAGGCCGCTTAATTGATTGTCTTTGCCCTGGCAATGTGGTGGCGTGTAGCCTGACCGCTTGCTGGCTTGTGGCCACGGCAGACTCCTGCCATTGCGTTTGCCTATCTGTGTGGGTGTATGTAGGCTGTATGTCCTGTAGGGCGGGCTCTACGTCCTCGGCCCATGACGTGGTTACGTCCCGTTGTGTCCCTGTCATATAATGTGTTTCTGAGAGTCCTGGCTTCAACTCCCTCTCATTCGTCCGTTCAGGGGGGATTGGCCTAGGGTCTGCTGCTCGGTTTGGCAAAATTGCCTTCTGAACCGGAGCTAAGGGATGTGTATTGGTGTAAGCTTGTCCCCGCAGTGTATTGGAGTCTAACCTGGCCGTCTTCTGGACTGTAGCCATGGTGACCTCCTTCCCATGTGTGGCATTACGTGGCGAGAGGGACATCCTCGCAAATTGCCGAGTCAGCGTATCCACGCTTGTGTCCACTCTCGGCTGGGTTGGTGGCCCTGCCATGAACTCAAAAAATGGCCTAGTGAGCCCGGAGTTCCTTATGTCCGCCCCAAATTTGGGCGTACTGCCTGTGGAGGCTCATGGCCTGTTGGCAAATTGTTGTATCCGTGTGCTTGTGCTCTGTATAGTTTTGTGGCCGCTAGTTGGAGAAGCGCTTGCTCGCGAATTAACTCCCTGTACTGAGCGTGTAAAGTCGCGTAGTGCACCCTCAACCTCTCGAGGGTTGCATTATTTATTACGGGACCCTGTGTGGTGATCAACTGGCCGTGTATTCCGTGCCTTTGGATATGGATCCTATTGAGGTGTTCATGTATGTGCCTCAAGTGCTTATGTGCGCATCTTAATCGCGCTGTCCTACCCTCTGACGGAGTGTATGGCTGTTTGACCTGTATTGCCCCGATTTTTGTTTGGAGTGCCCGTATTTGAGTTTGCCGGCTTTGTATGTGTCTCTGGCATCTGGACAATAATGCTAATAATATTGGCGTATCCCTACTGCCTGTATGGCTTACAATCTCTGCATGAGGTGCCATTCTGACTGAAGTGTATGCGAATAAAATAAAAATAAAAAATCTGTGCGTGTTTGACAGTGTATTTTCGTATCTCTTTAATTCTGTCTGGGGCTGGGGGGTTGGTTTACTAAGAATTTCCCCTATGTAGACAGTGCAAAGCAAAAAAAAACTGCTTTCTGTCTGAGAGGAAAGGAAAAAAAAAAATTCCAGTCTCGCTTGGCTATATGCGGTACGGGCCGTTTTTACTACGAGGGCTCGTTGGTTGAGTCCTGTTCTACTGTGCGTAGTACCCGGCCTCCACCATCTGTTTTAGATCCCTTATTTGGGGGTAGCAGGATCTAAAACGGAAGAGTTATTGTGTTGATTTAGAAGGAAATGTCTAAAAGGGGGTAGCTTCCCGTAGTCGGGCAAGCTGACCAGTGTAGAGTGTTGTTTTAGTGTTGGGGTGCTCCTATAAATGATGTAGGAGTATTTTAGGGGATGAACTTAGCGTAAGGTCAACGCGCTGGCTTATGTAGTCGTCCAGCTGTCTGGTTAGATACTAGACTTGCACGCGTCAGCTAGAAGGCGCGTGCCGTTCCTGGCAGTCAGGCCGGTACGGGAATACAATGATGCTTGCACTCGCAAGTAGCTGGCTACTATAAGTCACGTCTAACAGTGACGGAGGGTTCAGGAAGGGAGTTAGGGCGTAAAGAAACGTGTAGACAGTAATGCAGGTGTAAAGTACTGACCAAGTGTTTATTGGTCAGTAATAATGGATATGTGAGTCCCTTTTAAGGGATGTAGTGATGTTACAATGTGTACAACTGGTCTTATACAAATTGGGAGTAAGGTTACAAAGTTATAGGATTCTGAACACGTTCTGACTCACTCACCTGATGATACCAGCGTAGCCTTCGGCCGTCACACTATAAAACTGATAATTGATTGAGAGCTTGACCTGATTAAGACGCCTTCTTATACTCTTCGGCGCTATGCTGTCAGCATTGTGATGGCATAGCTGCCCTAGTTAATAGTGTGTCGATGTTTGTAGTAGTTGTGCAAGGATTGGGCCAGCTTTCCAGGATTGCAAGCTGTCCTTGCGGTATTGATAGCTGTTGGTCTGGCTTTACAAGGATTGCCAGTTAGGAGATTTAAGTAGATGATGGGGGGATGGTCTCCAAGGGGTGCATACCCCTGGGGTACTGTACAATACAATTTTTCAGCTTTCTCAAGCTCAAAATAACGTAATTAATAATGCACTTGGAATGGAAACGGGATTTGGGATGAGACACATATAGCAATTGTTTTGCGTGTTTATACATATCACATTTTATTTATAGCCACAAGGCTATTATGTAAACGTCCTTGGCCTCTATCATACAGTTGTCCGGGCCAGCTGCAATGCACCTGCATCGTCAAAGTGGACTCACCTGTCCGGTCAACCCTAGCATAAGCGAGTTCCATCAGAGCTTAGCTCTCCTTTCAAAACACGTTAAATGTCCACATCTCAACTGAAATATTATCACGCAAATCCTTTAAATGCTCCATTCAAACACCAGTGGAATACTCTAATACTCCCAAATCATGTTTAATTGTTCAATCCACTTGCTTAATTAGCGTTGTTTAGAGTATAAAAACAAAACTCCAAATGTTAATAACAAAAGTTCATTAATTATTTATAACAATAATAAATTGTTTATAACAATGTCAAACGACAATTGAAAATTTTATACACGCCTCTATTAATCCCTTTCATTACAAATTATTTAACAAAGATATTTACAAAATTATTTACAATATTATATTGTTTATATTATTTATACAAGAAATACATTAAACCACACGTTTATCCGGTTGATAATTACTTAAATCGTGTTGATATAATCGACCAATGAAGGTTAGTTATATTTAAATGTCAAATTCAGGTTTAATAAGGTTTAATGAAATGAAAATCCACAGCCTGCTTCCAGTCTTCGACCGGGTCAGGAATGGAATGAATGAAGCCCCAATCTAGCGGCGAGGATATGAACTGTGCCGGCTGCCGAGGCCTGACGCACTCCTCTAGGGCAATGATTAAATGAATGACAGATGAAATGAAATGATAGTGGAGAGTGTTGCTGGAATGAAATTTTGACTCGGAAAACCGGAGTACCCGGAGAAAAACCTGTCTGCCTCCGTTTTGTCCAGCACAGATCTCACATGGAGTGACCGGGATTTGAACCACGGTCCCAGCGGTGAGAGGCCGGCGTGCTGCCGCCTAAGCCACGGAGGCTCCAATAAGGTTTAATAATAATTATATTTATTTGTGACGGTAACCTCCATTCAAAATCTTCATCTCAAATTATTTAACACTCTTGTTAACTTTAACAGTATCTTCACATGAATAACTTTCAAAGAACCAGGGCAATACATTCAGCGGAAAAACACTTCGCTCAAAACGCACAAAATTGCTCAACAATAGGCCCAGAATTCATCATATATCTTTATATATATGGCATCAAAATCTTCCAAATTACATACAAAAACCTCCACTCATAAATTCAACAACTTCATTTATTACTGTGGGAACCTCCTTCATTATTCAAGGGCATTACTCATCAGCGACTTTTACAGGTCCACTGAACTAACGATTATACATCCATTGTTCCTCTTCAAAAATTCTTATATTCATCAATTGTATTAATGTCTGTTATTATTTAACCTTCGTGGGTTTCATTCATGAATCGATATGAAGTAAAAATTTGCCAATCACAAATAAATTTAATAGCAAATACGATTAGACACTCCTCCCTGGTCTATCAAAATTGAGATTAATATCTTCAAAGTAACGCAGTATAAAAATACTATCTTCAATCAAAGTTCATCTAAACTGCATAAATAGTCGAATAGAATACAATTAGACTGTGGAATGCAAACATTATTGTTCCAATCTATAATTGAGAAAAACTCCTATCAAATGTTCATTACAATAGTGTATTCAATAAATCGTAATCAAAGTTCATATTTCATAAAATTGTCTATAATGCAATGATAAATGTCTATGTTGCAATCATGTTCATAAGACGACTAGTATTTCAAAGATCGTCGATAACGTATTAGATTTTAACGCTCTAAAATCATTTAATCATTCTTCTTTCTTGAGGATGACAGAAAATTGGTCAAAGTAATTTACTGAATAGAATTACTTTAATAAAATGACACGCTGTCTGAATTCAAATCTGCCATAGAAATCGTTAACTTTACAGTCAAATCGTGACTACAAAAATATGCAAATTACTGAGAGAATCTAATTATCAGTCTCAACTGATCCAAAATTATTTAGGTATGCCAATGACATAACAATGTCTCAACAAATCGTAGAAAAAAGGCATAAATCATCGAAGTGTACTGAGTACAGAAATGTCCAGCAAGAAAATGGGGCAAAAGATAGGACAAAAATATAGGAAAAATAGTTGCTCAGATATCGCTACATGACTCAAATAATACAAGAAACGTTCACGACTACCTTATCTGTTGATTGAAGTTCTAGAGGAAAGTTTTCAAAGAAAACTGCTGTTGGTTCCATTTCACCAGCGTGAAGATGTGCTCCGACCTCGAACCTGGAATCAGCGTCCACGGAGAATCGAACTGCTTCCTTCTCCGGAAATTGCACTGCTCCATGTATACGAAAGACATCCTTCTGGCAAAACTCTTCTTTATGATCCGGGTCCACCCTGGCCTCTCTTGAAAGTTCCCTGAAGTTCCAGTCGTAATTCGCCATGAAGTTTATTGCAGTTATTTCCGAAGAAATATTCATAATCGTGGAGTATGATAATATTTCCACTGTCATCTGATATAATTCAGCGATGGATTCACGACGCATGAGTGTAGTTGGATGTTCACTACATGCTCGCTTTTGGAGAATGACGATTAACGAAGTTCCATGCTGTTACTTCACTCCATCGATATATGTCCCAATTGCATTAAAGCCTTAGCCTTCCATCTTCACTTCTGTTATAATCATTGAAAGCACTGCAAGATTATAATGTTCCATAATAGAATGTATCGTTGTAACACCAAACGTATTCTCCAATATCACGGTTGTAACACGTGTCAGCCGTAGTGTATACTGTGGAAATTTAAAAGTGCCTCTCAGGTGGCGAGAAAATCACTTTTGTCTGCAGCCTTAAAATGTCAATATCTTTCAAAATATACTCGTGAAATTGTTCAAATGTTCTACACACCTCAATGTTGTACTGCCCAATTGAATTATAATGAAGGCAGAAGTTAACTCTTTATATCTTATCTCGTAGAAACGTTAATGTGAGCGTTACAACTTCACCTAGTTTCGAACAGCGTAAAATGGAACTGCTCCGTGTTCGTTCGATGCGCCGGGCTTTAACCACACGCTAAAGATGACTTGCTTCACTTATTCACTCGAAAATGACTATATAACATCTGAAATATATATGCGTTATCAGAATATCAGATATGCGGTTATGAGAGATATGAGAGCTCCTCTATCCTGAGCACGACCTTTTATCAACTTCTTAAGGGGCGTATCCATCCCTTCCATAGCCTGTTGCTCCGTCATTGCTAGAAGTTTTAACTTTGGCTATACTTGACGGATTTTCAAATTTCAAAAACTCAAAATTAATTTCTTCAAAATTCCAAATCAATGCCATAACTGGAAATAGTTTTCCACAAATCTGCATGCCAAAAGTAATTAAATATCGTAGTTTCAGCAATCTCCGTCTTCCTTCCAAACTATCGTTCATTGGTTCGAGTCTCTCCTCCAATAGCGTAACTTCTTCCTTAGCACGATAACTTGTTTCCTGCGACTGCGTCTTAAATCTCAGATCTTTCTCGAACAAAATCATGACGTCACCAAGAATCTCAGCTCCACCAGCCTACTTGCATGAAATCTGCGTCATCCGTGCCTACGTCATGAATATACACGTCACAACTATGACATTCATAACTTTATTCATTTATGCCAATACAGCCATCGTGGTCTCAATATAATTCAATTTACGGGGGCAGTACCAAGATCGATACCTTGCGTGTCCATTAAATTGTTATTCAGTACACATTGCATACTTATATACTATACATTTTCCCTCACTGTCGCGTGAGGACGTATCTCAGTTGGCAGCTGTTTCGCGTAGCGTGCGTGAGTTGTGCTGTGGTGTCCCCGTCCGCTGCTAGAGACACAAACCAACTGACGGGCTCCCCCGGGCGCGGCCGCCTAATATACTTACGGCAGGGCCGCGCGTATATCGGCGAGTACGGCCCGGGAGGGCCCGTCAGCCGGGTTCTCCAGCGAACGGACGGTTCGCCACGCGTGGGCAACCCCTCGCTCTGCTGCCAGCTTTATTAAAGACAAGTACATGGGTAAGATATATACATTTTTATACAGCAATGGTCCGCGACCCGATATAAGAGTGTACCGGGCCACGGACGAATCAGTAAATATTACAACAGATTGAGAAAAGGGCACTTCATTGTCTTTGATTGTCCAGATGGCTGCCATGATGGCTGCCGCTAATTCAGATTCGTTGATGGTAGTTTCCCATTGCCAGGCCTGTGCCCAGGCCAGGTTTAATTCCGGTATCACTCCTGCTACGCTCCATGGGGTGGCGTCCGCGAACACTCGAAGTTCTGTGTCGGTTCGTCGCATGTCCCGTGGGGTGTCCACAAATTCCGGTGTGAGAAGGCGTCTAGGCCAATAAGCCTCGTGTGAGAGGGTGTGCTTGGGGATGAACATTGGCCAGTTCATCACCCAGCACACCCAACTCAGAAACCCCGCGGCCTGCTGCGCGTGTTTGTCTGAATAGTATGGCAGGTCACGAAGGATTTGGCGCACTCGGGCTTTCGTTCCTTGGCTCAACAAGACACACTGAGCCGCAATGTTCACACTAACTCCCAGGTATTGTAAGACCACTACTGGTTGTAAGACACTTTTCTTCTCATTGATTGTCACCCCCACAACTACCTTCAAGAAAAGAAGCACTTCTTCCACTGGTATTTCTTCTCCGTGTATGAGCCAGTCGTCCAGGTAGCTAATCATGGTTAGAGCCGGGAATTGTTCCTTTAGAAGTTCCCCCACCGCCTCCGCCCAGCGTTGCATAATGCTGGGCGCGAGGGCGTGTCCCATCGGGAGCCGTGTCCAACAGTAGTATTCCGATTTGTAATGCACACCCCTTAAAGCCGTTAGGCTTCGGCACCAAGAACAATGGAAATGCGTAAAATGGCTTGAATTTATAGAGAATGCCGTTTGTCACTAGATCACTCACTACGGTATCCATGAGGGGCGAAGTCCTCGTCTTCTGGGTAGCGAGATGCCTTCTTTGAGTATTCTTGTAGCGTAATTTCCTAATTCCGTGTCACAGTACGGAATTGGTAATGCCGCCTCGACTGCTGTACTAGTGTATGCTGTAGGAGGTGGCAGCTCCTTGGATGGTGCTTCTACTTGTATGACTGGGAACCCTTCCTCGTCTGCGTGGACTGTGCGAATCAACCGTGGAGGTCTATTCGGGTATCGGGGATCGTACTCCCAGACGTCTTCATCGTCGGTTAAGGAGTCGTCTTCTTGATCGGGGTCCAGTATATGTAGTTGCTGGTTGACATGATGTGGATCAGGGGTGCCTGTGGTGTCCCCTGGGGTGCCAGGGTGAGTTACGTCCATACCCTCGGAGTCGCTGATTACATCCCAGGGGGCGCTGTCCCATATTATCCAATCGTGGTCTTGATCGTATCGACTTGCTATGTTTTCTGGTAGGACAGGTTGTTGCTCGACTGCTTCTTCTTCTGGTAGATACTGTGTCCAGAAGTCACGTAGTACTGATTGTAAGTTGTTAGTAGCCGGGAAGTGAACGTAACTACAGGGTGGCGTTGATGACCGCTCCGCCACCGATTGCCTTCTCCGGCGGTGAGTCGGCCTGCACATCGAACCTATTGTTGTGCTGCTGTGGTGTCCCCGTCCGCCCAGGCGGCCTCACCTGCAAAGCGAACAGTGGCCTCATGAGGGAAGGGAGGGGAAGATTGGGATGGATAGGCATGGAAGAGGGAAGGAGGCGGCCGTGGCCTTACGGTAGGGACCATCTCGGCATTTGCCCGAAGACGCAGTGGGAAACCACGGAAAACCACTTCGAGGATGGCTGAGGGGGAATCGAACCCCCTCTACTCATTTGGGCCACCCGATGCTGAGTAGACCCCGTTTCAGTCCTCGTACCACTTTTCAAATTTCGTGGCAGAGCCGGGAATCGAACCCAGGACCTCCGGGGCGGCAGCTAATCATGCTGACCGCTACGCTATGGAGGTGACTTCTGTCTTATATATTATACATTTTTCTTCCCGCCGTGTTGGCGACGTTGCTCAGATAGTAGGCCTAGAGCGTTCGCTTAGCATGCGAGAGGTATCAGGATCGAAACCTGTCGTCCCCATTATATTGTTATTCAGTACATATTGCCGTCATATTTATGACACATTTGTTCTTCTCATCGTGAGGGGACGTAGAACAAATGGTGGGTTGTTCGCTTAGCATACGAAAGGTACCAGGATCGATACCTGCCGTCTCCATGATATTGTTATTCAGTACACATTGCATTCTTATATACTATACAGTTTTTCCTCCCTGTCGCGAGAGGACGTATCTCAGTTGGCAGCGCTTTTGCGTAGCGTGCGAGAGGTACCGGGATCGATTCCTGGAGCCTAAATCAGCTCGTTTTTCAGTTCACATTGCTGTCTTATATATCATACATTTTTCTTCCCGACGTATGGGGATGTAGCTCAGATGGTAGAATGTTCGCTTAGCACGCTAGAGGTATCACGATCGATACCTGGCGACTCCATTATATTGTTATTCAGTACACATTGCCGTCTTATATATGATAGCCTACATTTTGTTCCTCTCACCGTGTGGGGACGTAGCTCAGATGGTAGAGCGTTCGCTTAGCATGCGAGAGGTACTAGGATCGATACCAGGCGTCTTCATTCAATTGTTATGCAATACACAATGCATTCTTATATACTATACATTTTCCCTCACTGTCGCGAGAGGAGTTATCAGTTGGCAGCGCTTTCGCGAAGCGTGCTATTGGTACCGGGATCGACTCATGGAGTATGCAGCAGATCGTTTTTCACTTCACATTGCTGTCTTATATATTATACATTTTTCTTCCCGTCGTGTGGGGACGTAGCTCAGATGCTAGAACGTTCGCTTAGCATGCTAGAGGTGGCAGGATCGATACCTCGCGTCACCAGTATATTGAAATTATGTACACATTGCAGTCTTATATATGATTCACTTTTTCTGCTCAAAGTAAGGGGACGTAGCTCAGATGGTAGACCGTTCTCTTAGCATGCGAGAGGTACCACGATCGATACCTGGCGTCTCTATTATATTGTTATTCAGTACATCTTGCCGTCTTATATATGATAAATTTTGTTCTTCTCATCGTGAGGGGACGTAGCTCAGATGGTAGAGCGTTCGCTTAGCAAGTGAGAGGTACCAGGTTCGCTACTTGTCGTCTCCATTATATTGTTGTTCAGAACACATTGCAGACTTTTATACTATAAATTTTTCCTCACTTTTGCGAGAGGACGTAGCTCAGCTGGTAGCGCATTTCGCGTAGCCTGCGAAAGGTTTCGGGATCCATTCCTGGAGTCTACATCAGATCGTTTTTCAGTTCACATTGCTGTCTTATATACTATACATTTTTCATCCCGTCGTGTGGGGACGTAGCTCAGATGGAAATAGTTGGTCACTGGTCGTGGCCGAGTGCGGTACGTGTGTGCGCGCTGTGTGACCGCATTGGAAGAGGTTACGGTTCCTAATACCGGTGCTTCCTTAGTTCCACGTGTGTACTGACCTTCCGTGTGTCATTCGGACAATACTTTTTTTAAGTAGTGTTCCAGATAGGACAACAAAACCAGAAACCCAGAAAACCCCGCTGAAAATCATGTCCGGATACCAGAGAAAAAACACCGTACGCTGCCAATGGGACAGGCAGAGTTCTCGCCCCTCACCAGGAGAAATTCACCGCTGGATTGGCGATACCCTCCGGTTGACTGTCGACCAAGTAGAAGCCATCCAGTTAAATGTGCACGAAAAAACCATGTACATCAAGGTAATCACCATATCTATTTATCAGAAATTGTTAAATACTTTTGCAGATCCTATTAAATTTCAGTATGATTCAGGCGAAATGACCAATGTTAAGCTCTCCACAGCGGATTCCAATTTTACCACAGTGCGTATATTTAATGTCCCACTCGAAGTACCCCCTGAAATTTTCAAATCCGTCCTGTCGAAATATGGCACTGTGAGTGACGTCAGGAAAGAACAATGGTCTTCTGCTTATCAGTTCCCGGTGTATAATGGAATACGTGCCGTAACTATGGAAATCAAGCAAGATATCCCCTCCACTGAGGCTTTTGGTGGCCATTCTGGCTATATAACGTATAATGGACAGAAACAGACCTGTTTAATTTGCAATGCTACCACACATCTACGTATTAACTGCCCAAAGAAAATGATTCCCCTCGGTATAACTCCTACACAACAACGACGTGTACAATACTCGGAAGTTGTGACGCAGCAAACGTCATATGAAAACATGCTCATTGATCAGTCAGCTGAGACAACACCAGGAGTGACCTCGGATACATCTGACGCAGAACTGGTACCTTGCCCTGACCAGAGCTGCGAGACACAGAGTGCCCCTGTGCTCTCGGCAACCTGTATCGCAGCCTTAGAACCAACTCTGCCGTTACTACAGGCTGCCACAGAAATTTTGTCTTCACTGCCCCCGACTTCGCTGGTCCCTACCGACTCACTTAAGAATGTTGATCGGGGATCCGAGAACGTCTCTAAGAAGATTAAAACAAATGCCTCGATTGCCGTACCAGCCCCGAAGAATAAAACTGGCTCCACAAACGTTTCCGCAGCTGTGAAAAAGAAACAAAATCTTCTTTCTACGTCATCCAGGGACCCACGAACGCTCTCAACCGCTGACAGCCGGCCTATGAATGGCAGTCAAAAGGAACTATCTCAACCTAATTTGACATAGTGCACCAGGAAAATTCTCACCTGTGTCTTCTTTCGAGTCCACCTTCCAGTATGTCTAGCACAGCTTTTATACTTCTCTTAATGGCGCAATTTCTCACTGTGGCCACTGTGAATATCAATGTAATAGAATGCCCTCTGAAATTTCAACTGTTGGAGAGATTCCTTCGAGATGCTGACATTGACATTGCTTTCATTCAAGAAGTTGCTATGCCGTGTTTACCCATATCTGCCTTCTACAAACAATACATCAATACCGGTAATACGAATAGAGGGACCGGATTCCTCATAAGACATGATATCCCACTCGCAGGTGTGCTATGTCATCCATCAGGACGCATAATATCTGGACACATAAACAATACCACCCTGATAAATGTATATGCCCCATCCGGGTCTAATAAACGTGTGGAACGGAAAATGTTCTTTCAACAGAGTATACTGCCTCATCTGCACGACGTTAAGGAAAAACTTATTCTTGCAGGGGATTTCAATTGTATTCAACGCCCAGAGGATTCCACTAGTCCATACAGAGGTGTCAACCCGGCTCTCAGGACCCTTCTTACCTCCCTACACCTCATTGATGCTGTGGATAGTTTAAGGGTGCCCCTGCCCCATTACACCTGTATAAGTCACAACTCCTCATCACGACTTGACCGCATCTACTTTTCACAGGAACTTATCCAGCCTAGACGATATGAAGTGATTCCTGCCAGTTTCACTAACCATCATGCTGTCGTATGTACAATCTCTTACCCCCATCCCATATTTCACATAGGAAGAGGTTATTGGAAGCTGAATTGCTCGCTGTTACTGGAGGAGGAATGCCAAGATATTTTCAGACAACACTGGATTCGATGGGTCCAACAAAAATGCAAATTTCGCGACTGCACAGACTGGTGGGATATTTTAGTTAAACCAGGGATCCGCCGCGTCTTTAAGAACATATCTTACCAACGAGGTCGGGAAAGACGGGATACAGTTGAATTTTACTATCGAGTTCTTCGCCAGCTCCAGCAAAGATCTGATGCTGGGGAGCGTATATATGACCAGATCCGGGAAGTTAAAACCAAGCTCCTGTCTCTACAGCAACGAACGCTCGCTCATATCAACGTGGCTTTAAAAGATCGTACAGTGCTCCCGGACGAAAGTGCAAGTGTATACCATATCGCCAAAGGACAACGTGAGCGGCAAAGTAAATATATCCACCGCCTCCGCACCAGTACTGGAAGTGTCGTCACCTCCCCTGACGCTATACGTAGTGAAATATCATTATTTTATCAACGGTTCTACGCTAAGGCTCCCATTGATCCACAGCAGGTGACCCTATTGCTGTCATCTTGCAGTACCAAACTATCTCCGGACAACAAAACTCTGCTCAGCGCGGATATTACGGATGAAGAGATTCACTCTGTGGTTAAACGACTCCCAAACAACCGCTCACCTGGCATTGATGGACTGCCATATGAAATGTATAAACACTTCTGGCCTCTCATTGGCAAAGAATTTTGTCATGTCCTGCGTACCATTCTCCAACGTCGTGCTCTTTGTCAATCACATCACGAGGGTACCATAGTCCTCATACCAAAAACATCCTCTCCCATGGCAGTTGGTGACTTCCGACCAGTTACTCTGCTCTGCAGTGACTATAAAGTCCTTACCAAAGTACTTGCATGCCGATTGAAGACTGTTCTACCTGATATCATTGGTGATGAACAATGTTGCAGTATTCCTGGAAGAACTCTGTTAACAAACTTAGCGATACTACGGGACCTACACCTAAAAGCCGAAATGCTCCCCACTGAGCCAATGAGTTTTCTCACCTTAGATCTTGATAAAGCTTTCGACCGCATCAGTCATGAATACTTGTACATGGTCTTGCAACACTTCGAATTTCCTGAAATCCTTATTGACTACATTCGTATGATAAATTGTAATGCTACGTCTAGAGTGCTCGTCAACGGTTTTCTTTCCCCTCTGATTCCAATACAACGATCAGTTAGGCAAGGATGTCCCCTTTCTATGCTACTTTTTGTCATTGGCCTTGAACCGATCATTCGGACTACCCAGGTGAAGCTACAGGGTTACAAACTGTCCACACATGTTTTTGGAATGTGCGCCTATGCTGATGACGTATCAATATTGATCCGCAATGAAGAAGACATCTCCCACATCGATAGCGTCCTTCAGCTCTACCATATCGCCTCTGGAGCACAATCGAACCCCCAGAAAACTGCTTTGCTTCCGCTCAATACTAACTCAGTGATTACCCCACAGCCCTGGTTCCGGATAGTAAATGAGGTGAAAATTCTTGGCATTACCTGGAAGCAATCGCTTCTGGACACAGTGCAAGTTAACTGGACTAAGGTCATTGCCAAAGTTAGGGGAGTCCTGATCCAATTTGGTCAAAGAAACCTCAATATAGTGCAACGGGTCATGGTCCTCAACGTGTTTGCGCTCTCTAAAATATGGTATGTCGCACAACTTTTCCCACTTCCCAAAATGTTTGAGAGCCAATTGGCTAAATATACAGGTTGGTTTATATGGCAAGGATTTTTGTTCCGAGTACAACGGGAACAGTTGTATCTCCCATCCCGGCAAGGCGGGCTAGGGCTAACAGCTCATGGCATGAAATGCCGTGCACTCCTCTGCAAGAACGATATCACCATTCTTTCCCAACATGACACTTTTACGAAAGCGCTATACAAAGATATTCGAAACACAGCCCGTGGTTGTGATAGAGCTTTGCCGAAGATATTTAGGGACCATCAACAGCACCTTCTGGAAACTGTTCGCCAAATGCCATCAGGGATTGTTCCAACGACGAAAAGTATCTATAACATGTTGCGGCAAGTGGTACACTCCAAACCGCGAATAGAGGCCACCACCCTCTACGTCCATTGGCCCACTGTTTGGAAAAATTTTGGGGCTATGTCCATTTCTTCTGCTGTACACTCCCAAGTTTTTATCTTCCTCAACGATCTCATCCCAACCGCTCTACGGCGATATACCATCCATCTTGAAGCTTACCCATGGTGTACTATATGTGGTCAAACTGATACGGCGATACACCGCTTCACATCATGCACGCGAGTTGCCTCCACGTGGCTGTGGTGTAAGGGAAAAGTATGTCAACTATTAAATGTGCCCTCGGATGACCTTGATGACAGGAAGTTGGTTCGTTTGTCGGTGACCGCCTTCCCCCAAATTAAACAGACTGCCATTGTGTGGATAATGGGCCAATATGTACACTTCGTGATGGACAATGATCAACATTTCTCTTTCCTGGATCTCAGGTATCACCTGCAAAAAGAGCGTTGGAAGCTTAGTGAAAGTGGACAATTGTACGATAAATATGGACACTATCTGGATTTCTTGTGATGTATTAGTCTGGTATTTATCATATCTGAAAATTCTGTAATTCTGTAAAGAGCTAATAAAAAAAAAAAAAGATGGTAGAGCGTTCGCTTAGCATGCGAGAGGTACCAGGATCGTTACATGGCGTCTGCATTATATTGTTATTCAGTACACATTGCATTCTCATATACTATACATTTTTCCCTCATTGTCGCGACAGGACGTATCTCAGTTGGCAGCGATTTCGCGTAGCGTGCGAGAGGTACCGGGATCGATTCCTGGAGTCTAAATCAGCTCGTTTTTCAGTTCACATTGCTGTCTTATATATCATACAATATTTTTCCCGACGTGTGGGGATGTAGCTAAGATGGTAGAACGTTCGCTTAGCAGGCTAGAGGTACCAGGATCGGTACCTGGCGTCACCAGTGTATTGAAATTATGTACACATTGAAGTCTTATATATGTTTCATATTTTCGGCCCACAGTGATGGGACGAAGCTCAGATGGTAGAGCGTTCGCTTAGCATGCGAGAGGTACCATGATCGATACCTGGCGTCTCCATTATATTGTTATTCAGTACACATTGCCGTCTTATATATGATAGCCTACATTTTGTTCCTCTCATCGTGAGGGTACGTAGCGCAGATGGTAGAGCGTTCGCTTAGCATGCGAGAGGTACCAGGTTCGCTATTTGTCGTCTCCATTATATTGTTGTTCAGAACACATTGCAGACTTTTATACTATAAATTTTTCCTCACTGTTGCGAGAGGACGTAGCTCAGCTGGTAGCGCTTTTCGCGTAGCCTGCGAGAGGTTCCGGCATCAATTCCTGGAGTCTACGTCAGATCGTTTTTCAGTTCACATTGCTGTCTTATATACTATACATTTTTCATCCCGTCGTTTGGGGACGTAGCTCAGATGGTAGAGCGTTCGCTTAGCTTGCGAGAGGTACCAGGATCGATTCATGCAGTCTGCAGCAGATCGTTTTTCACTTCACATTGCTGTCTTATATATTATACATTTTTCTTCCCGTCGTGTGGGAACGTAGCTCCGATGCTAGAACGTTCGCTTAGCATGCTAGAGGTACCAGGATCGATACCTCTCGTCACCAATCTATTGAAATTATGTACACATTGCAGTCTTATATATGATTCACTTTTTCTGCTCAAAGTAAGGGGACGTAGCTCAGATGGTAGGGCGTTCGCTTAGCATGCGAGAGGTACCAGGAGCGATACCTGACGTCCCCATTATATTGTTATTCCGTACACCATGCATTCTTATATACTATACATTTTTGCTCACTGTCGCGAGAGGACGTTTTTCAGTTGGCAGCGCTTTCGTGTAGCGTGCGAGAGGTACCGGGATCGATCCCCGGGGTCTACATCAGATGGTTTTTCAGTTCACATTGCTGTCTTATATATCATATATTTTTCTTTCCGACGTATGGGGATGTAGCTCAGATGGTAGAACGTTCCCTTAGCACGCTAGAGGTACCAGGAACGATACCTGGCGTCGCCAATATATTGAAATTATGTACACATTGCAGTCTTATATATGTTTCATATTTTAGGCTCACAGTGATGGGACGAAGCTCAGATGGTAGAGCGTTCGCTTAGCCTGCGAGAGGTACCATGTTCGATACCTTTCGTCTCCATTATATTGTTGTTCAGAACACATTGCAGACTTATATACTATAAATATTTCCTCACTGTTGCGAGAGGACGTAACTCAGCTGGTAGCGCTTTTCGCGTAGCCTGCGAAAGGATTCGGGATCCATTCCTGGAGTCTACATCAGATCGTTTTTCAGTTCACATTGCTGTCTTATGTACTATACATTTTTCATCCCAACGTGTGGGGACGTTGCTCAGATGGTAGAGCGTTCGATTAGCATGCGAGAGGTACCAGGATCGGTCCATGGCGTCTCCATTATATTGTTATTCAGTACACATTGCATTCTTATATACTATACATTTTTGCTCACTGTCGCGAGAGGACGTATCTCAGTTGGCAGCGCTTTCGCGTAGCGTGCGAGAGGTACCGGGATCGATTCCTGGAGTCTAAATCAGCTCCTTTTTCAGTTCACATTGCTGTCTTATATATCATACAATTTTCTTTCCGACGTGTGGGGATGTAGCTCAGATGGTAGAACGTCGCTTAGCATGCGACAGGTACCATGATCGATACCTGGCGTCTCGATTTTATTGCTATTCAGTACACAATGCCGTCTAATATATGATACATTTTATTCTTCTCATTTTGAGGGGACGTAGCCCAGTTTGTAGAGCGTTCGCTTAGCATGCGAGAGGTACCAGTATCGATACCTGGCGTCCCAATTAAATTGATGTTCAGTACACATTGCAGTCTTATATAAGATACATTTTGTTCGTCTCATAGTGAGGGGACGTAGCTCAGATGGTAGAGAGTTCACTTAGCATGCTAGAGGTACCAGGATCGATACCTGGCGTCTCCATTATATTGTTATTCAGTACACATTGCCGTCTTATATATGATAGCCTACATTTTATTCTTCTCATCGTGCGGGGACGTAGCTCAGATGGTAGAACGTTCGCTTAGCAAGCGAGAGGTACTAGGATCGATACCAGGCGTCTTCATTCCTTTGTTATTCAATACAAAATGCATTCTTATATACTATACATTTTCCCTCACTGTCGCGAGAGGACGTATAGCAGTTGGCAGCGCTTTCGCGAAGCGTGCGATTGGTACCGGGATCGATTAATGATAATAATAATAATAATAATAATGTTATTGGTTTTACGTCCCTTTTAACTACCCTGGCTTTTAGAGACGCCGGAGTGCCGGAATTTTGCCCCGAAGGGGATCTTTAACGTGCCAGTAAATGTACTGACACGGCTCCCTCGCATTTGCGCACCCTCAAATGCCAGCTGACTGCGCCAGGTTTCGAACCTGCAACTTTGGGCTCAGCAAGCGAGAACGTTACCCCTGAGCCACGCAGCCAGACGGATCGATTAATGAATTCTGCAGCAGATCGTTTTTCACTTCACATTGCTGTCTTATATATTATACATTTTTCTTCCCCTCGTGTGGGGACGTAGCTCAGATACTAGAACGTTCGCTTAGCATGCTAGAGTTACCAGGATCGATACCTCGCGTCACCAATCTATTGAAATTATGTACACATTGCAGTCTTATATATGATTCACTTTTTCGGCTCAAAGTAAGGGGACGTAGCTCAGATGGTAGGGCGTTCGCTTAGCATGCGAGAGGAACCAGGATCGATACCTAGCGTTTCCATTATATTGTTATTCAGTACACATTGCCGTCATATATATGATACTTTTTTTTTCTTCTCATCGTGAGGGGACGGAGCTCAGATGCTATAACGTACGCTTAGCATGCTAGAGGTACCAGGATCGATACCTCGCGTCACCAATCTATTGAAATTATGTACACATTGCAGTCTTATATATGATTCACTTTTTCGGCTCAAAGTAAGGGGACGTAGCTCAGATGGTAGGGCGTTCTCTTAGAATGCGAGAGGAACCAGGATCGATACCTGGCGTCTCCATTATATTCTTATTCAGTACATATTGCCGTCTTATATATGATGGCCTATATTTTGTTCTACTCATCGGGAGGGGACGTAGCTCAAATGGTAGAGCGTTCGCTTAGCATGCGAGAGGTACCAGGATCGATACCTGGCGTCTCCATTATGTTGTTATTCAGTACACATTGCCATCATATATATGATACATTTTGTTCTTCTCACAGTGTGGGGACGTAGCTGAGATGGTAGAGCGTTGGCTTAGCATGCGAGAGGTACCAGGATCGAAACCTGTCGTCCCCATTATATTGTTATTCAGTACATATTGCCGTCATATTTATGATACATTTTTTCTTCTCGTCGTGAGGGGACGTAGCACAGATGGCGGATTGTTCGCTTAGCATACGAAAGGTACCAGAATCGATACCTGGCGTCTCCATGATATTGTTATTCATTACACATTCCATTCTTATTTATTATACATTTTTTCCTCCCTCTCGCGAGAGAACGTATCTCAGTTGGCAGCGCTTTCGCGTAGCGTGCGAGAGGTACCGGGATCGATCCCCGGGGTCTACATCAGATGGTTTTTCAGTTCACATTGCTGTCTTATATATTATACATTTTTCTTCCGTCATGAGGGCACGTAGCGCAGGCGGTAGAAAGTTCGGTTAGCATGCTAGATGTACCTGGATCGATACCTGGCGTCACCAATGTATTGAATTTATGTACACATTGCAGTCTTATATATGTTTCATTTTTTCTGCCCACAGTAAGGGGACGAAGCTCAGATGGTAGAGCGTTCGCTTAGCATGCGAGAGGCACCATGATCGATACCTGGCGTCTCCATTATATTGTTATTCAGTACACATTGCCGTTATATATATGATACATTTTTATCTTCGCATCGTGAGGGGACGTAGCTCAGATGGTAGAGCGTTCGCTTAGCATACGAAAGGTACCAGGATCGATACCTCGCGTCTCCATGATATTGTTAGACTATACAGTACACTATGAATTCTTATATACTATACAGTTTTTCCTCCCTGTCGCGAGAGAACGTATCTCAGTTGGCAGCGCTTTTGCGTAGCGTGCGAGAGGTACCGGGATCGATTCCTGGAGTCTAAATCAGCTCGTTTTTCAGTTCAAATTGCTGTCTTATATATCATACATTTTTCTTGCCGACGTATGGGGATGTAGCTCAGATGGTAGAATGTTCGCTTAGCACGCTAGAGGTACCAGGATCGATACCTGGCGTCGCCAATATATTTTAATTATGTACACTTTGCAGTCTTATATTTGTTTCATATTTTCGGCTCACAGTGATGGGACGAAACTCAGATGGTAGAGCGTTCGCTTAGCAAGCGAGAGGTACCAGGATCGATACCTGGCGTTTCCATTATATTATTATTCAGTACACATTGCCGTCTTATATATTATAGCCTACATTTTGTTCCTCTCATCGCGAGAGGACGTAGCTAAGATGGTAGAGCGTTCGTTTAGCATGCGAGAGCTACTAGGATCGATACCAGGCGTCTTCATTCTATTGTTATTCAATACACAATGCATTCCTATATACTATACATTTTCCCTCACTGTCGCGAGAGGACGTATATCAGTTGGCAGCGCTTTTGCGTAGCGTGCGAGAGGTACCGGGATCGATTCATGGAGTCTGCAGCAGATCGTTTTTCACTTCACATTGCTGTCTTATATATTATACATTTTTCTTTCCGTCGTGTGGGGACGTAGCTCAGATGCTAGAACGTTCGCTTAGCATGCTAGAGGTACCAGGATCGATACCTCGCGTCACCAATATATTGAAATTATGTACACATTGCAGTCTTATATATGATTCACTTTTCCTGCTCAAAGTAAGGGGACGTTGCTCAGATGGTAGAGCGTTCGATTAGCATGCGAGAGGTACCACGATCGATACCTGGCGTCTCCATTATATTGTTATTCAGTACACATTGCCGTCTTATATATGATAAATTTTATTCTTCTCATCGCGAAGGGACGTAGCTCAGATGGTAGAGCGTTCGCTTAGCAAGTGAGAGGTACCAGGTTCGCTACCTGTCGTCTCCATTATATTGTTGTTCAGAACACATTGCAGACTTATATGCTATAAATTTTTCCTCACTGTTGCGAGAGGACGTAGCTCAGCTGGTAGCGCTTTTCGCGTAGCCTGCGAAAGGTTTCGGGATCCATTCCTGGAGTCTACATCAGATCGTTTTTCAATTCACATTGCTGTCTTATATACTATACATTTTTCATCCCATCGTGTGGGGACGTAGCTCAGATGGTAGAGCGTTCGCTTAGCATGCGAGAGGTACCAGGATCGATACAAAGCGTCTTCATTATATTGTTATTCAGTACACATTGCATTCTCATATACTATACATCTTTCCTCCCTGTCGCGACAGGACGTATCTCAGTTGGCAGCGCTTTCGCGTAGCGTGCGAAAGGTACCGGGATCGATTCCTGGAGTCTAAATCAGCTCGTTTTTCAGTTCACATTGCTGTCTTATATATCATACAATTTTCCTCCCGACGTGTGGGGATGTAGCTAAGATAGTAGAACGTTCGCTCACCACGCTAGAGGTACCAGGATCGGTACCTGGCGTCACCAATGTATTGAAATTATGTACACATTGAAGTCTTATATATGTTTCATATTTTCGGCCCACAGTAATGGGACGAAGCTCATATGTTCGAGCGTTCGCTTAGCATGCGAGAGGTACCAGGATCGATTCATGAAGTCTGCAGCAGATCGTTTTTCACTTCACATTGCTGTCTTATATATTATACATTTTTCTTCCCGTCGTGTGGGGACGTAGCTCAGATGCTAGAACGTTCGCTTAGCATGCTAGAGGTACCAGGATCGATACCTCTTCACCAATCTATTGAAATTATGTACACATTGCAGTCTTATATATGATTCACGTTTTCTGACCAAAGTAAGGGGACGTAGCTCAGATGGTAGGGCGTTCTCTTAGCATGCGAGAGGTACCAGGATCGATACCTGGCGTCTCCATTATGTTGTTATTCAGTACACATTGCCGTCTTATATATGATAGCCTACATTTTGTACTTCTCATAGTCTGGGGACGTAGCTCAGATGGTAGAGCGTTCGCCTAGCATGCGAGAGGTACCAGGATCGATACCTGGCGTCTCCATTATGTTGTTATTCAGTACACATTGCCGTCTTTTATATGATAGCCTATATTTTGTTCTACTCATCGTGAGGGGACGTAGCTCAAATGGTAGAGCGTTCGCTTAGCATGCGAGAGGTACCAGGATCGATACCTTGCGTCTCCATTATGTTGTTATTCAGTACACATTGCCGTCTTATATATGATAGCCTACATTTTGTTCTTCTCATAGTGTGGGGACGTAGCTCAGATGGTAGAGCGTTCGCTTAGCATGCGAGAAGTACCAGGATCGATACCTGGCGTCTCCATTATATTGTTATTCAGTACACCATGCATTCTTATATACTATACATTTTTCCTCACTGTCGCGAGAGGACGTTTTTCAGTTGGCAGCACTTTCGCGTAGCGTGCGAGAGGTACCGGGATCGATTCCTGGTGTCTACATTAGCTCGTTTTTCAGTTCACATTGCTGTCTTATATATTATACATTTTGCTTCCGTCGTGTGGGGACGTGGCTCAGATGGTAGAACGATTGCTTAGAACGCTAGAGGTACCAGGATCGATACCTGGGGTCACCAATGTATTGAAATTATGTACAAATTCCAGTCTTATATATGATTCATATTTTCTGTCCACAGTTAGGGGACGAATATCAGATGGTAGAGCGTTCGCTTAGCATGTGAGAGGTACCAGGTTCGATAAGTATCGTCTCCATTATATTGTTGTTCAGAACACATTGCAGACTTATATACTATATATTTTTCCACACTGTTGTGAGAGGGCGTAGCTCAGCTGGTAGCGCCTTTCGCGTAGCCTGCGAGAGGTTCCGGGATCCATTCCTGGAGTCTACATCAGATCGTTTTTCAGTTCACATTGCTGTCTTATATACTATACATTTTTCATCCCGTCGTTTGGGGACGTAGCTCAGATGGTAGAGCGTTCGCTTAGCATGCGAGAGGTACCACAATCGATACCTGATTTCACCAACGTATTGAAATTATGTACACTTTGCAGTCTTATATATGATTCATTTTTTCTTGCCGCAATGAGAGGACGTAACTCAGATGGTAGAGCGTTCGCTTAGCATGCGAGAGGCACCAGGATCGATACCTGGCGTCTCCATTATATTGGTATTCACTACACATTGCCGTCATATTTATGATACATTTTTTCTTCACATCGTGAGGGGACGTAGCGCAGATGGTTGATCGTTCGCTTAGCATACGAAAGTTACCAGGATCGATACCTGGCGTCTGCATTATATTGTAATTCAGTACACATTGCCGTCTTGTATATGATACATTTTGTTCGTCGCATCGTGAGAGGACGTAGCTCAGATGGAAGAGCGTTCGCATAGCATGCGAGAGGTACCAAGATCGATACCTTGCGTGTCCATTAAATTGCTATTAAGTACACATTGCATACTTATATACTATACATTTTCCTTCCCGCCGTGTTGGCGACGTTGCTCAGATAGTAGGCCTAGAGCGTTCGCTTAGCATGCGAGAGGTATCAGGATCGAAACCTGTCGTCCCCATTATATTGTTATTCAGTACATATTGCCGTCATATTCATGATACATTTTTTCTTCTCATCGTGAGGGGACGTAGCACAGATGGTGGATTGTTCGCTTAGCATACGAAAGGTACCAGGATCGATACCTGGCGTCTCTATGATATTGTTATTCAGTACACATTGCATTCTTATATACTATACATTTTTTCCTCCCTGTCGCGAGAGGACGTATCTCAGTTGGCAGCGCTTTTGCGTAGCGTGCGAGAGGTACCGGGATCGATCCCCGGGGTCTACATCAGATGGTTTTTCGGTTCACATTGCTGTCTCATATATTATACATTTTTCTTTCGTCATGAGGGGACGTAGCTCAGACGGTAGAAAGTTCGCTTAGCATGCTAGATGTACCATGATCGATACCTGGCGTCACCAATGTATTGAATTTATGTACTCATTGCCGTCTTATATATGTTTCATTTTTTCTGCCCACAGTAAGGGGACGAAACTCAGATGGTAGAGCGTTCGCTTAGCATGCGAGAGGCACCAGGATCGATACCTGGCGTCTCCATTATATTGTTATTCAGTACACATTGCCGTTATATATATATGATACATTTTTTTCTTCGCATCGTGAGGGGACGTAGCTCAGATGGTAGAGCGTTCGCTTAGCATACGAAAGGTACCAGGATCGATACCCCGCGTCTCCATGATATTGTTTGACTATTCAGTACACATTGAATTCTTATATACTATACAGTTTTTCCTCCCTGTCGCGAGAGGACGTATCTCAGTTGGCAGCACTTTTGCGTAGCGTGCGAGAGGTACCGGGATCGATTCCTGGAGTCTAAATCAGCTCGTTTTTCAGTTCACATTGCTGTCTTTTATATCATACATTTTTCTTCCCGACGTATGGGGGTGTTGCTCAGATGGTAGAACGTTCCCTTAGCACGCTAGAGGTACCAGGATCGATACCTGGCGTCGCCAATATATTGAAATTATGTACACATTGCAGTCTTATATATGTTTCATATTTTCGGCTCACAGTGATGAGACGAAGCTCAGATGGTAGAGCGTTCGCTTAGCATGCGAGAGGTAACATGATCGATACCTGGCGTCTCCATTTTATTGCTATTCAGTACACATTGCCGTCAAATATATGATACATTTTGTTCTTCTCATCGTGAGGGGACGTAGCTCAGTTGGTAGAGCGTTCGCTTAGCATGCGAGAGGTACCAGTATCGATACCTGACGTCTCCATTATATTGATGTTCAGTACACATTGCAGTCTTATATAAGATACATTTTGTTCGTCTTACCGTTAGGGGACGTGGCTCTGATGGTAGAGATTTCGTTTGGCATGCGAGAGGTACCAGGATCGATACCTGGCGTCTCCATTACATTGTTATTCAGTACACATTGCCGTCTTATATAAGATACATTTTGTTTTTCTCATCGTGATGGGACGTAGCTCAGATGGTAGATCGTTCGCTTAGCATGCGAGAGGTACTGGGATCGTTACCAGGCGTCTTCATTCTATTGTTACTCAATACACAATGCATTCTTATATACTATACATTTTCCCTCACTGTCGCGAGAGGACGTATATCAGTTGGCAGCGCTTTCGCGAAGCGTGCGATTGGTACCGGGATCGATTCATGGAGTCTGCAGCAGATCGTTTTTCACTTCACATTGCTGTCTTATATATTATACATTTTTCTTCCCGTCGTGTGGGGATGTATCTCAGATGCTAGAACGTTCGCTTAGCATGCGAGAGGTACCAGGATCGATACCTGGCGTCTCCTTTAAATTGTTATTCAGCACACATTGCATACTTATATACTATACATTTTCCCTCACTGTCGCGAGAGGGCGTATCTCAGTTGGCAGCTCTTTCGCGCAGCGTGCGTGAGGGACCGGGATCGAATCCTGGAGTCTACATCAGATCGTTTTTCAGTTGACATTTCAGTCTTATATATTATACATTTTTCTTCCCGCCGTGTGGGGACGTTGCTCAGATGGTAGAGCGTGCGCTTAGCATACGGAAGGTACCATGATCGATACCTGCCGTCTCCATTATATTGTAATTCAGTACACATTGCCGTCTTGTATATGATACATTTTGTTCTTTTGATCGTGAGGGGACGTAGCTCAGATAGTAGAGCGTTCGCTTAGCATGCGCGAAGTACTTGGATCGATTCCTCGCGTCTCCATTCCAATGTTATTCAATACACATTTCATTCTTATATACTATACATTTTCCCTCACTGTCGCGAGAGGTCGTATCTCAGTTGGCAGCCCTTTCGCGAAGCGTGCGATTGGTACCGGGATCGATTCATGGAGTCTGCAGCAGATCGTTTTTCGGTTCCCATTGCTGTCTTATATATTATAAATTTTTCTTCCCGTCGTGTGCGGACGTAGGTCAGATGGTAGAGCGTTCGCTTAGCATGCTACAGGTACCATGATCGACACCTGGCGTCTCCATTTTATTGTTATTCAGTACACATTGCCGTCTTATATATGATACATTTTGTTCTTCTCATCGTGAGGGGGAGGTAGCTCAGTTGGTAGAGCGTTCGCTTAGCATGCGAGAGGTACCATGATCGATACCTGGCGTCTCCATTATATTGTTGTTCAGATCACACATTGCAGTGTCCTAGAGCGGGGAACATCGAATCGGAAGGGATTCAACTGGTGAGGTGGGATTGGCACCTCGCCCAGGCGGCCTCACCTGCAAAGCGAACAGGGGCCTCATGAGGGAAGGTAAGGGATGGTTAGGATGGATAGGCAAGGAAGAGGGAAGGAGGTGGCCGTGGCATTGAAGAAGGTACTGCGCCCGAATTTATTTAAGGCCAATACCAAAGATCCAGACTGGATATGAACTGGGACCCAGGAAAAATAAAAGAACGAATTAAAATCTGTTATTCCTCAAAATTCGTGAGATATGGAAAACCTGAGTTGAGATAGTGAAATACTATGCATCATTAATAATTAAACAATTACGGAAGGCAAGAAGGAACGATTTAAATATGGTTGTATATTTATTATCTGAATGTAGGGAGGCCAACATTGTAAGAGTGCGTCACGCCACGAGGAGTGAGAGAAACGTAATGAAGGAGGAGAAGGGATCAAGGTTGAGGACACACTGAGGGAGGAGAAGTTTATGGAGTTACGTCACACCGCAAGAGGGGAGGAAGAGCGTGGAACTTGCCGTATGCAGAGGGCAAGAGCGAGGAGTTATTTCCAAATTCAGATCGCGACGAGAAAAGACCGTGAGTGGAGAAACTAGTAGTTGTTCAGAATAGTGCTACGCATCACGAAGTTGGGAAAGACGAGTGTGGAGTACAGAAGGCTGTGACTTCCAGAGCAAGGAACATTCTAACGCAGACCAGCACAGCATATAGACCAGTGATCTTGAAACACAGCTTGATATTACAGTATTTCAAAAACGAAGCTATTATACATCGCATGCAGACAGATGCAAACGTTTCATTTCTACAGAAGAGCTTCATTATTTCTGCAATTTAATTCATACTTGGATATTATACAGAATGCAGTTCGTGAATTGGCAACGGGGAAGTTATAAAAGTGTCATCATTAAAATGAGTATGACCACGTGCTAAGGTGCACATCATAGGGAAGTAGAAGCTACAAAAATGAAGAGTTGAATCCAGAATTCCACAACATGGAAGGCGCAGCGGAACATCTACGCGATGCGCAAAATTACAGAACAAATCTCTACTTCTTAATACGAGTTCATATACATCCAGTATACTCTCAAAGACTTTTATGAAACAAACGAATTTCAACCTTGAGAAGCGATGTCGGCGCAGTGATGGGGTATCGCAAGAAGATCCAGACAACGTGCGGGAGACGAGCGAGGGAGTGCGGACGAGACATGCTGTTTCACGGCAAGGTCGCTAACCCGGTTATGTCACCGACCTTGTTCCACTGGGAGAGATGTCCAGCTGGCCCCGTCACAACCGGTCTGCATAGCTGAGGCGATGCGCTCACACACACTTTTGGCTTGCCAGACGGGACATGGTACATCTAAGACCGTCTTCAACTCAAGGTAGAAAAGAGATTGATTTATATTTGGTAGAATTGTAGTTATGTTCTGTGTTTATCCTAATTGACCAACCGTATAATTTTGTCATTGTATTTAAAATTGTGTAGATTTTGATCTAGTATTTTTCGTATTTTCTTAGGAGTCATTTTTTTTCTTCATTGAAAATTTCCGTCACTTGGACGAAATTTTATTTTCGTAGCGCAGCTGTTAACGTTAAAATCATTTCAATATAAAATCGTTCAGAATTATAGATATTTGCGTTGAATTAAATAAGTCTGTTTTATGCGCAGCGATGGAACGTATATTGAACAATTTAAGTACCGCATATTCAAAAAGTTATGTCACGAAGTGTCAAATATTTCGACAACTCATGATGTTGATTCGAGTGTCAGAAATTTATTTTCAACCAATTGTGAACAAAATGAATTGTTACACGACACAAAATCTGATAAAAGATAGTCCAAATACTTGATAGATAATTAAACCAATGAATACCAAATTCACTGTAATGAAACAGATAGATATGTAGATCTATGCTTTAACGTGATAAACCATATTTCCTAGTAAAAAAGGTATTTCAAGAACCTTTATATATTGTACCCATGCGTATAATCTCGATGGAAAATATGCTTCTGCCTCCAGCTAGCTTCAGGACTCGAGGGTGTACCGTCCTCCCACTGAGCAGTTGCATACTTTGGATTTGAGGCTAAGAGGTATCAACTCTACAATGATAAAGCACAACTCTATTCTAAAACTTTAATTCAGTAAATAAAATCATGGCTTTAACAAATAAAACAATCCCCATAACCATAAAACAAAAGCAAACAAAATTTACTTTCCACAATCCACCAATATGAACATAATATAATCATAATAAATCATATCATACCACAAACCTTTACCCTTATGTGAACATCACAAAGATATTCTAGTGCGCTGATGCACGTACAACTTCAGAAACAAACTGTACATTGACACTACTGTCATACAATGTGACTTCTGTAATATCACAGCATTACTGATTCATAAAAACCTTCTTAATTTGACAATTATGTGTACCGTGTGTGTTTTGTTCTTTCTTTTCCCACCAAATGCTTCACATGCATTAGCCTATTCTGGTGTTGCACAGCAAACTACGTGCAACTCCATATTTATGTAAGCTACCCCTACTCCACTATTTATATAGTTCCACTGTTTATATAGTTCCACTGCATGCCGTTTTGTGATTCCATATAAAAACGATATGTTATTGTTGTGTCGGATGGTACAATCAAACTACCTTGCGCGTGTAGCCTGTGGAATCTGGTAACCAACTTCAGAAAAAGTTGTCAGTGACAGTATAAATGCAACGTCTAACCATTCGTTAGATAGCTAAAATCATGAACCATCAGGGTAATATATAATTATAAATGTGTTCTTAAACCACATTGCTTCATTACTCAACATGACAATATTTTATTTCAAGTCATTAACAGGGTCTAAAATCTGTTCCTTTCAACTTGCCTTCACGGTTCGCCTTGACCGTCTCCAGACCCTCTCCCCGAGCGGTCGGTATACAATAGAATGTGGAATGGGGTTCCACCAATTAGCTCGACCCTCGCTTTTATGTTTGAAGGCTTACTTCCAAAGCATTGTAAGATTTTACAAGACAATACTGCGCTCCCAATGGCACACATATCTCAATGGATTTTAACTGAATATTATGCACACAGGTAGTGAATGAGCTTTATATTTATTCCTACTCCGAGGATAAAATAATTACTGGCACCAAATAGGTCCATTCAACATGAAGGTACGGGGTTCGCAACATTGGTCTCATAGGTAACCGGTGTCTTAAATAATATGCGGTCAGCCCAATGCTGCCGGTATGAGCTTCGCTTCAACAAGCCGAATCACTCACAATAATAAGTTCGCGGAGAATCATTAGAGCGCCGAGGTGTCCTCGTTTTCCTCGCACCTAATCACGGGATTCCAACCCGGAACATTCACATCCTTCATCAGAGGTAGGGTCCAACACTAAACCTCTGGCACAAAGTATATCTCCGCTATGCCCCCGGCATAGGAGATTTCATACGTAGAATAGACCACCTGGCTCCTTTACCTAATGTTACGACTTCGTCCTATAATATTAAGAGAAATCTATCATTTACTCTATAAGCTTCTCACATAAGCTGCAAATTCAATTCACTAAAAGCTCTTCCATTCCTGGTATAATTATATTCCCATTAATATAATATTCTGATATCAAACTCTTTCTTTAATCCCGTAATGTAATCTTACTGTATAATCTTACTGCTTGGATCAATAAGTCTTGCAAATAGCGTAATTATTTCCTGTTTACAATAATTTCCTGATGCGTTCATTAATACCTTTGATATTCATAATTATTATTATTTTCACTGACATAATTTACCAAAATCATTCCTTATTATTATTATGATTTCTGACATATTTTACCAAAATCATTCCTTATTATTATTATTATATTTCTGACATAATTTACCAAAATCCGACACAACCAATCATCTTAAAACTCGAACAACTGTGCTCGTAACATTTACATAACTGATTGCCATCTTAATTAATAGTGGTAATGAATAATCCACTTATTGATGCACATTAACAACTCAACTCTGATTCTTACTGGCATCTTTACTGAAATCACAGACATGCAGTGGCCTATATTCTCTAATTAACCATAATTTGTGGGGTACTCACATATCTCAAGGCTTCTCATGGTGGCTTCAACCAATCATATCCTTCCAAGTCGCCTGCCATGTGCAGGTTTAACGCGACATTTTCATCTTGAATACACACATTTTATAACACACAACTTCCGTTAACCATACGGCACTTTGCATTTCTACAAGGAAGCTATTGCTCCCAAACATGTGACACTTTATAACACTTATAAAACCACTACCTTAAAAGATATTTTACATATGCTTTATACACAACACACGTCACTGTGTACACTTTTCATTGCTTGAAATTCCCTAGCAAAGATATCAAAATTGCAGGTGTCGACGGCATCTCCCGTGCTCCTACCAACTCCTGATTGAAAGTCTGGTTTACCTGTCCTCGGAATTCACCAACAGTTTTTATACATACTCCTACGGTAAGCTTCCTGCGTCGCATAGATATGCTAACTTCCGTCCTGAGCGTGGTTATTTGGTATACTTATGACATTACCAACTGCTCCGTAACGTTTCTTTTAGCGCATTCCATCGTAATTACACATATACGATCAGTCAATATTTTACACATTGCGCTAACACTGTGCATAAATTTACATAGATTATTATTTACAATAGTTCTGCAACTTATTTCACACGTTGCTTCCTAAATGAACACACATTGTTCATACTGTTTACAAAACTGTGTAGCGATGACTATTTTCAACTCTCGGTGACAAACTATGTCCAACTTTGTAACCTGCGTTAAGACTGGCTGCAATACTGGCGTGCGCCTGGCATGATGACTGCGTAGGACTGAGTAAGACTGACTGCAAACTGAGCGCTCCGTCAAGGGTCGACTCCCTTATATTGGATTCCCACGAAAGGTAGGGCGAAATTTTCCCGCGTCATCTCGGCTCCTCTCACAGCGTGATTCTGGTCTCGAAACCATGATCATCGGGTTCCTTTGTCATCACAGATCCCAGAACTACCTGCGTGCAGAAGAATCGCTCGTCTACTTAATTAATATTAATTCCTTTCTCCATGGCTTGGGGACGCTATCTTACTGGGAATACCAGGCAACCTTCTCAAAACTCGCCGCGAACAACGGGAGCTTTCCATCCTTCCGCGCTCCATTAAATATGCACCAATTACGCAGATTAAAGGCTCTAAAATTAGCCTTTTGGCAAAAGATTCACCTGTGGACAACTCTCAAGTCAATCCGTTACTCCAATCGCGAGTAATCAATGATTTTCCTGGCTATCTCTCCCCACCAAACTCAATGCTATTCTCCGTCGGGGAAGAAGTGGGTCATTATTCAGGCCCTCACCCTCTCCCAGACGACATAACGAGGTCAGAGAGATGGACGTGGCTCCACTGAACACCTCCCACAAATCTGGGCTAATTTGTAAAACGTCAACTCTGCACTTGCAGTGTTCCAAGCCTCGTATAGCCTACACCAAGTAGTCTAATAATGCAGTATTCTGCTCAATTTCCCTTCATTATTTTTGTAAATAATGTCACTGCAACTGAAATCACACCAGTGATTTAATATACACTTCTCTCTAGGGGTTTTTACAATGAAACTCCCTCCACAGACTTCGGGTTCGTTCCCTGGTGGAACCTTTATACTGAGATCACAGTCTCTGAGAACCATGTTCGATTCCAGTCAGCATAACCTCCTCGGGTTCAATATATATATGTGTGTGTCCAATAAAACATTTAGAGCATTAAAAAGCCTAGATAAATTTGTTAAACAAATATTCCACGAAGATAGTCAAGGCTTAAATATTTTCACGAAAGGAAGACACACTTATATCATTTGTTAAATATGAATTCTTGCTGATAAATCTTTGAAAGTTGCAATAATGTAAAACTGAATTTAAATACGTGAAAAGGAGTTAGGAAAGTTAAATCACAGGGTGATATAATAGTAACTGTACAGAAGGTAATTACAGAAGTGAAGTTATAGGCACGATGAGATTTTGTATAAGGATAGAGGAGATTGTTAAAGTTTGTTTCTTGAACAATATTCACAATGGACGTGGATATCTAATAAAGTTACTAATTTTCTTTGCATGGAGTAAGAAAATGCATTGAAATGGGAGTTTAGATTTGAAATACCGTGCAAGAAAGGAATAGTAGACGTAAATGAGTTACGTATTTTCACGAAAGGAGACTGAGGAGTCTCAGTTTTTTCTAGTATTGATCACAGCGAATGTGACATTGTTTAAGTGTATTCAAGGAAAGTTCTGTACAGGGTGTTTAAGAAATAATGTGATTGTTGTATAATTTTGGAAGAGAAGTTTGTAATGAAGGTCAAATGCCATGCACTTCGAGTATTCACGTTTATCAAAGAAATGTGAACCGAGCAAAGAATTTCAGGAATTTTTCGAGATTTAATGATCAAATGGGAGAAGACAAAGTAAGAACAGTGCTTAACTTAAATGTTTGTCACCTATGTTCTAATGATTCAGACTAGTATTTATACTTTCAACCGATAGAGTTTCGGTGTTTGTTACGGAAGTTGAGTGGTAAAGACTCATTTGTGTTATATGTAATTTAATCACTTCAACACAATTAAGTGTATATTTGTGCGAACCACGAATTATTGTATATATGAATATAGTTAATACTGAGTAAATTTTTATTTTACATATTTAGATGTGGAACTACGGTTCAAAGATGAAACGGAATGTATAATATAGGGTAATGTTTAAAATCACGCCGTTTCATAATTTTTCTTGTTATATTAGTACCACGTTTTAGTTTATTTTTGAGTTTATTTATTGCAGTGTCAGGTAGACACTATTGATAGACAGGCAGTCAGTATATGTCTGTATTTTTTCTTAGCACAATAAACGGCTGGCGCTCCTTAGTGAATCAGTCAATTTTTATCTTAACTGACATCGTTTTCATTTTGTCATCGCCGAAAATAGTACTGCTAGGTAAGATACAGGCGCTCACTACAGACAGACCTTATCACCCCTCGAGATTGGAGTTTCTCGATTTGCTCAAATGTAAATGATAGTAGAAATTTGTACCTACGCTGGTAGTTGTGGTGTTTGAAGCCATATTTTCAGTGTTGCCTTAGTAAACAAGAGTTTAGTGCTTTTCAGTCGGTCAACACGAATGTACCCAAAAGAGATGGGTTATGCCCTAATCCTGAAATAAATTACATGAGATTAATAAAACACTAGGATGACCAGTTTCGATCGTCAAGCGATCATCATCAGATCCATTACACTTAGGCTACAAAATCTATGTTTGAAATACAGGTGAAAATATTTACAATATGTACAATTATTTAGTTGCAGTATTGGTACTGCAACTGTCAGTGTATGCTAAATGCAGTATATATGTTAGGTGAAATGCTAAATGGTGATAGCTATCCGTAGATTGTACTTTAGAGAGATTATATGGTTGTAAACTTGTCATCCTAGTGTTTTATTAATCTCATGTAATTTATTTCAGGATTAGGGCATAACCCATCTCTTTTGGGTACATTCGTGTTGACCGACTGAAAAGCACTAAACTCTTGTCTACGCTGGTAGTACTATTTTCTTTTATAGATCTACCCTGTGTGTTCCTGGAATTCCCAATTTTACTTAGCAGACAATGGTAAGTTTGTGAGCTGGGTAGTTACGTGTCTGCAATCCTTTACAGTGCAGCGGATATAGGTACTGATTGGTGAATTCGGTCGCATATAGATAGTAGATTTAAATGGCAGGCCCATCCATGGGGCACTCGAAAGAGGTACTCGAGAGAGGCAGTTGGAAGCACTCGAGAGTGAGGCCATATACGTTTTGAGATAAAAGAAATGCCGATCCAAAATTTAATGATTGTTGAGGTGAACGCAACTTCAGCAGATTAGTGGAGTACATTACAGTTGTGAGGCATATTTCTAGAACCAGCTAACGACAATTGGTCATGTAATATTAAATTAAAGAGTAAATTCATGTTGTTAAACATAAGTTAAGTCGGATGATAGAATGTAATGATGTCGGTTCAGTAAAATGGGACAATAAAATATACGTAATAAGTAGCGATTGAAATAGACGTAAGTAGTATTAAGATGTTCAATGCATTCCATCACTTGTATAAAATGTATACGTTGGTCAATTCTGGATATTCACTTGTATTTTTTGTAGTTGATACTTCCCTTAGTCTCAAGAAAGAAGAAATTATGTCAGCGAATGACATGACGATCATAAGAACGATGTTAGAAAATATGAAAGAAGGTCAAAGTGTATTGACCAAATACATTGAAGCCCTCCACCAATTAACACACTCTAACACTAAACAAATGAAAGCCGAGATTCAGAAATCTGTAGCTACTGTGAAATCCGAAGTCAAGGCCGAGTTGTCGGTTGCTCAAACGCTTACCAAGGCTAGTATAACGTTAGCACAGGAGGAAGACAAGTTAGCTTTAGAAAAGGCCAGAAAGGAAGATAGGTTAGCTAGAGAAAAGGAAAGGGAAGAAACTAGGTTAGCACTAGAAAGAGCCCAAGAAGAAACTAGGTTAGCTAGAGAAGAGGATAGAAAAGAACGCGAAGTAATCAGGTTAGCTCAAGAGAAGGCACAGGAGGAAATTAGGCTAACATTAGAAAAAGCACGAGAGGAAGACAGAAAGGTAGAAGAAGAGGCTAAAAGGATAAGAGCGGAGATGAGATTAGCTCAAGAAAAAAGCTCGTGAAGAGGACCGATTGAGTCAGGAACAGGCTAGATTAGAAGATAGAAAAATCCAAGCCGAAATAAGAGCAGCGCAGGAAGAAGCCAGGAAAATTCATGATGAGGTTAGGAAAAATCAGGAAAAAGCGCAGGAAGAGGCCAGGAAAAATCAGGAAAAGGCTCAGAAAATTTTATAAAGGGCAGGAAATGCACAGGAAGAATTAAAAACCTCATTTGACCAAGTCAAACAGGACATTAGTCTTACTAAAAGAGAGGTAGGAAGTCTAAGATCCGACATGATAGGCAAAGTATTAGAAGTGAAATTAGCTAACAGTAACCACATAATAGAGTTAGAGGAAAAATTACAGGCTAGTATTAGCTCCATTAAGGAAGAAAACACTACACATCATGTACACATTTCAGGGGCCCAGAACAGACTCATGGAGCAACTTGATAGTCTAAATGATACTGTTGGTGAATTACAGGTTAAGTTGGAAGGTCAAAGGAAATTGATTGAAGATGGCATTAATGTAGATATAAATGCCTCTATTGTAAAGGCCGTTACGGACATGAAGGAGGAGGTCGTAACAGTCACCACTAAATTGTATCTGAAATCCATCATAAATTATCTAATGATATTAAGGCTATAGAATTATGTTCAAACATAAATGTTAGTAGAGTACGTGAAGATCTATCCAAGCGGATAGATACGCTGCAAATCAATAAAGTAGCCACGCTGACAGATATTGTAAATAAAACAGATTTAAGTAATTCAGACGAACTTGACAGGGTTAAACGTACAGTCGATGACATAAACATAGAACTGGCGAAAATTAGGTCGAGGCAGGAAAAGGAAACCAGCGAATTGGAACAGCAATTAAGATCACTCACGATTGGGGACGCTACATTTTCATCTACGTTAAGAGCTGAAGTCAGGGAGGACATCAGGAAGGACTTAACTAGATTCTTTGAAGCAAGAGATGAGGAATTGAAGGAAGAAATCAGGAATTTAGAGGCTAGGACAGATAAGATAGAAGAGGATAAGGAAAGCGTGGATAGTCAACAGCAGAATCCGAAATCGAGCTTTAACTTCATTCGAGAGCCATTTCGAACAGAAACAGGGGAACTTGGAGGGGACTTTGAACCTTACCAGAGTAGGTCAAATGCGAACATTATCGTCATCAAGAGTAACGACGAAAAGCCCAATTAATTCAGCGGGGTTGGAAATATCACTGCTGTGGAATTTCTTAGAGACGTGAGATCGTATCTAGAGGATAACAGAATACCTCGTGAACGACACATGAGGGTAGTAGAGAAATATTTGGACTTAGAGGCATTAGTTTGGCACAGAGCTTTCAGGTATACTTACCATACATTCGAGGAATTCGCTATTGCTCTACAGAAGCGATTCTGGAGCAAGGAACTTCAACAAGACATACGCGCCGAAATTTATTCGAAAAAGTATGCTTACTCTAGTCCGACGAAGTACGCAAGCTTCTTTACAAAACAATTAGCACGCTTGCAATATCTGCAACCTCCATCGGCAGAAGAAGACCTAGTACATGCTATTTCATGCCAGTTACCAACTGAAGTTAGAAGTCACCTCATTTCGGCAAACGTCAAAACATTAGAGGGGATGGCAGAAATTTTGAGGAGACTGGATCACACGTCCAATGTGTCCAACAACTCAACCGGAAACCAGAACCAAAGAAGCAGAAATCCGGAACATAGAGAGATCCACACCATCCATGTTGATCAAACGCAGCAGACGGAAGACAATAAAAATGGAGTAGGACCAACTAGATCGAGAATTTATGGACAAAATCGCTTTCAATGAGGTTATCAGAGACCTAGAGAAGGAAGACCATACCAGAATCAGAGATGGAACGAAAATCAAAACTGGAGAAACAGCTACCACCAAAGGAACAATGATTATCGCCGAGAGGGATCCTACAATAGAGATAACCCGACGAATAATTATGGATATCGAGGATATCAAAACTGGAGGAACACAAACAACTATTCGAGACAGCAACAACAGCAGAATCAACCAAACCAAGGATGGAGAAACAACAATTACGTGAGAAGGTATTACGATGATAGAGAGAGAGAAAGTCAAGAATACCTGAGGAACCTTAGAGAAAGGGAAGAAAGAAACGCAAGAAAACAAAATCAGGGAGAGCGTAACCAAAATCAGGAATCTCAGCCTGGATCAAGCAGAGACCTGAGCAATGAAGACCCAGGAGGGGTACAAAAAAAACTTCAAATTCCAAAAAGTAAAGGAGGACGAGAACATCACCGTAACCAGACATGTAATCGAGATAAACGAGTTGTATCAAGCCACGAACGAAGATCTCCTGTATGAGCGAGAAGAGCCGAAAACAGGAAGAGTAGCGAGGCTACCCATCATAGAAATAGTATCAGAAGGTGAATGCCTGAGAACACTCCTAGATACGGGGGCGACAGCGTCAATTTTGTCGGAGAACTGTTTTCACAGATTAAAAGACGGCAATTCACTCACAGCAATGCCCGTTTCAATTATCAAGGTCAGGGGTGTATTCAATGATAAGACCATGAAGTGCAAAGTCCAGGCATTAATGGAATTCTCCATAAATGAATACAAATACGAGCAGATATTCATAGTCTTGAACCAGATAAATTTCGATGCTATTCTAGGTATTGATTTTATAACGAAGACAGGAGCCGTGATTGACTTGCGTAACGGAGTCATAAAATTTAATGAAGGCCAATATCAGCCAGAAAACTCGAAGAAGGAGGAGAATGAGTGTAGTCTGATTGACAAAACTACAGAAGAAAATCTAGTAAGAATAGTCATGGAAGTCGAAGCAGAAGGGATACCTCACTATGGTAGGAAAATTGAGAACTTTGAAGATCAGAGAGAGAGATTAGAAGAATTGGTCACGACTTTTGCAGATGTATTTAATGATAAACCAGGCATTATCAGAGGATATAAATATCAGATCAAGCTCGCAGATAACACACCTTTTCAAAAGAAATTGTATCCGATACCGGAGAAATATCAATCAGAAGTGACGGAGCTAATAAAAGGCATGGAAAAGGACGGTATAATAAGAAAGCAAGCCACTCCTTATTTAAACCCTCTTACAGTCGTCAAGAAAGCAGATGGAAGTCTGAGACTATTCTTAGATGCCAGAGGCATTAATACTCTTTTGTTAAAAGAATATGACAGGCCACCAAAAATCAGGGAACTACTGAGGAGATTCAAGAATAAAACCTGTTTCTCAGTGATTGACTTAACTGCCGCATTTCATCAAATAGAGCTTACAGAAGACAGCAAATGTTACACGGGGTTCATGTTCAACCAAACCTGTTACGTGTATCAGAGAGTACCATACGGGTTGGTAAATTCAAGCCCAGCACTCATTAGAGCCCTGGATGATAAGTTAAGTGATGAAGTAAAACAATTTGCCATTTGCTACGTGGACGACATTATCATATCTTCAGAAACGCCAGAGCAACACTTCATGCATTTGAAAAAGCTATTTGAAAACCTCAGAAGTGCGAACATCAAGGTGAAATTGAATAAATGCCATTTTATTCAAGAAAAGATCAACTTTCTTAGACATACGATAGACAGATTCGGTTACCACCCGAATGAAGACAAGATAGAAGCAATATTAAAGTTTCCCAAACCCAAGAAGATCAAAGACATCCGAGCTTTTGCGGGTCTTTGCTAGTTTTTCAGTAGTCATTGCCCACGTTATTCAGAAATTATGGCACCACTACATGAGCTCCTGAAGAAAAACAATAGATGGAAATGGGATGCAGGTGCCGAGAATGCCTTTATTCAAGCAAAAGAAATGCTCAAAAACAACATCAAATTAGAATACCCAGACTTCGAAAGATCATTCATAGTAGAAACTGACGCTTCACGAATTGGTATTAGCGCAGTCTTGTATCAGAAGGATCAAGACGGCAACCATCACTATATTTCCTTCAGCAGCAGGAAGTTACGCACGCACGAGTTAAATTATTTCACGACGGAGCTTGAAGCTTTAGCCGTCATAAATGCCCTACAACAATGGAAAAAATTATTGCTGGGACACAAGATTATAATCAGAACGGATCACAAAGCACTGGAGTTCATGTTAATGTCCGACTTGTCAAGCGATCGGATGACTAGGTGGACTTTGTTTTTACAACAATTTGATGCCACGATAGTCCATGTTCCTGGAAAAGACAACCTACTGGCAGATATTCTTTCCAGACATCCAACTCCTGAAAAAAATGTAAGAATTAACGTTATCCAGACGGACGCAGAAGATCAGGAAACGTTGGATAAACTAAAAAGGATTCCTCTTTTTCAAAATAAGCATGCACCATTTAGGAACATTTATAGATTCTTGTCAGGGAGAATGACAAAACTAGAAGGAAAGCTAGACATTACATTCCAGTGGGAGAAACTGTATGCAAATGCATCGATGCTAGACACACGAAGGTGCGAGTTGCTATTCCACCTGAACTGATTGTGCCACTAATTTGGTTAGTGCACAAAAGCATAGGTCACGGAGGAGTTGACAAAACATACTATACCATGTTAGAAAAGTTCTATTGGGTTAACATGCGAGAGTACTGTCCCCGTTTACCCGGATAGTAGGCTGTCAGATATCCGCCCCCTCAATCGGATTGCCAAAAATCAACCGCACCGGCTCAGCTACACCAATGAAAATGGCACTGACAGATACTACCGAGATTTGAGCACAGAAGTTAACAAGAAATTATTGTGGAACACACCAAAATAGACGGGGGTTCATACTTACCTCTACTTACCTCTTAAAAATATCTCGGGGATTGGGTTGTCAACAGGATCTCTAAAGTATGCTCCCACAATAACCTTCACCATGACATTTAAAAATGAACCAGAACGAAGACGAGAACTTTGAACTGTACAAAAGCTTTTATTTCAAATAAAGGGTATGATTTTAACACACTCAACAAAATAAATGAGGCTATCAATAGCCCATGTCAATCTGACTATGTCCTCCTATAGGACTTGCAAAGTTATCATACAACATGTTAGCTCCCACGAGCTCAAAATAACGTAACATTCATAGCACACTTGGACTGGAAAAGGAAGTGAGGACGAGACACATATAGAGCATTTGTTTTCTTTTAATAAACATGACAATTATATATAGGCACAAGGCCAGAATGTAGACGACCTTGCCCGCTGATAACCAGTTGTCTGGCCAGCTGCGATCGACCCTTCAACATGTCGTGCACCTGTCAAATGGACTCACTTGTCCTGCTATGTTGCGTAAGACTCCAGCTCCCTCTCAAAAGTTTTAAATGTCCGCAATACAACTCATATTGTTACGCAAATCTTTCAAATGCTTTACTCACATACCACTGGATTATTCTGACAATCCCTAAACTTGTTTAATTAGCATCCAAATGTTTAATACGCGTTATTTAGAGTATAAAACAAACTCTTAAATGTTTATAACAAAGCTCAAAAATAATTTATAACAATTAGAAATTGTTTATAATATTGTCGAAGACAATTAGGAAAAATTTAAACACGCCTCTAACATTACATTCGTTCCACATTATTGTCAAAGATATTTACATTATTATTTACAATACATTTAAATTATTTAAATTATTAATTTAAGAAATACATTTAACCACATGTTCATCCGGTTGGTAATTTCATAATCGTGTCAATATAATCGACCAATGAAGGTTAGTTATACATATTTAATGTCATAATCTGGTTTAATAAATGTTTAATAATTATTATAATTATTTGTGACGGTAATCTTCATTCAAAATCTTATCTCAAATTCTTTCAATACTCTTGTTAATTATAACAGTAAATTCACTCGATTAATTTTCAAAGGACTACGACAATACACTCCAGCGGAAAACACTTCGCTTACAAAATAATGCACAAAACTGCATTAAAATAGGCCCAAAATTCATCATATATTAATATATATGGCATCAAAATCTTCCACAGAACTTACAAAAACCTCCACTAACAAATTCTTCAACATCCTTAATTACTGTGGGAACTTCCTTCATTAATTCAAGGGCATTATACATCAGCGACTTTCAACACGTCCGCTGAACTAGCGATTATACATTCATAGTTCCACTTGAAAAATTCTTATAATCATTAATTGTTTCAAAACTGTTATCTTAAACCTTCGTGGATTTCATTCATGAATCGAAATGAAGTAAAAATTTGCCAATCACAAACAAATTTAATAGTGAATACGCTTATATACGCCTGTCTGGTCTATCAAAATTTAAGATTATCATCTTCTAAGAATTGTAGTATAAAAATACTATCATCAAACAAAGTGCGACTAAACTGCAAAATAATCGAATAGAATCCAATTAGATTGTGGAATGCAAACATCATTATATAAATCTCTAATTGAGAAAAAACTCCTAACAAAAGTTCATGACTTTAATGCATTCAATAATTCATAATTAAAGTTCATCTTTCACAAAATTGTCTATGATGCAATGGTCGTTCATAACTGACGATAAATGTCTGCGTTGCAATCAATTCAAATAACGACTAGTATTTCCAAGATCGCCGACAACGTAATGGATTTTAACGCTCTAAAATCATTTAAATGTTCTTCCTTCTTGATGATGACAGAAAATTGGTCAAAGTAATTAAACTGGGGTAGAATTACTTTAATAAAGAGACACGCTATCTGAATTTAAATCTGCCATAAAAATCATTAACTTACAGTCAAATCGTGACTACAAAAATAAGCAAATTACTGAAAAATCTAAGTATCAGTCTCAACTGATCCAAAATCATTTAACTATGCCCATGACATAACCATGTCTTAATAAATCGTTGAAAAAGGCATAACACATCAAGGTGTACTGAGAATAGGAATCTCAAACAAGAATATGGGGCAAAATACATGAGGACAGAAAATATGGGAAAATGGTTGCTCAGATATCGCTAAAAAAACTCAAATAAAACAATAAACGTTCACGACTACCTTATCTGCCGATTGACGTTCCAGAGGAAAATTCCCCAAAGAAGACTGCTGATGGATCCATTTCACCAACTTGAAGATGAGCTCCATCCTCCAAACAGGAAACAGCACCCTCGGAGAATCGAACTGCTTCCTCCTCCGGAAATTGCACTGCTCCGTGTAGGCGAAAGACATCCTTCCGGCAAAACTCTTCTTTGTGAGTCGGGACTACCCTGACCTCTCTTGAAAAATCCCTGAAGTTCCAGTAGAAAATCGCCATGAAGTTTTTGTAGTAATTTCCGAAGAAATATTCATATTCAGTGAGTATGAAATCGTTTCCATTGCTGTTTGATAGTATTCAGCGTTGAACCACGAAACATGGGTGTAGATGGTTATTCACCACATGTTCGCTTGTGTGGAATGGCAATTAGCGAAGTTCCATGCTGCTATCTTACTCCGTTAATATATGTCCCAATTGCATTAAAGTCCTTTAGCCTTCCATCTTCTCTTCGGTTATGGGAATAGTAGAACAAACTGCCATATTAAACTGCTCCATAATACTGTAGCGTTGTGTCACAAAAGCAATCTGAAGTCTCCCTATTTCACTAGCAGTGTCAGCCGTGGCGTAGAATCTGACGATATAAAGTGCTTCTCAGATGGCGAGAAAATCACTTTTGTCAGTCGTTTAAAATTGCCAATATCTTCCAAAGTAACTCCGCGAAATTGTTCAACTTTTCTACACTCCTTAATGTAGCACAGCACAATAGAATTAGCTTATAGACAAACGCTAACTGTTCATAGCTAATCTTGTAGACGCGTTATAATGTGCGTTTTAACTTCACCTAGTTTTACTCACTGTAAACTTGCACTGCTTTTCTGCTCGAATCTCGTTTAATGCGGTGGCTTCACCACGCGTTATAATGACGACTCTTTCTACTAATTTCACTCGACGTCTCACCAAATCAGAAAAACGACTATATAAGAACTGATACTGAAGATCTGAGATCTGACGATATGAGAAATGAGACCGCTCTCTTCTGCGCAAGGCCTTTTATAAACTTCATGATGGGCGTATCCATCCCTTCCATAGCGTGTTACTGCGTCATCGCTAGAAGTTCTAACTTCGTCAATACATGACGGATTTTCAAAATTCAAAAACTGAAAATAAATTTCACCAAAATTCCAGATCAATGCCTCTACTGCAAATGGATTTCCACAATTCTGCATTACAAAAAGTAATAAAAATACCATAGTTTCAGCAATCTCCGTCTTGGTATATTGGCTTTCACGGCCGGTGAATTAAAATTCAGCAATTCTTCTAGGTTTGTGCCGTGTCTTGTGTGGGGTTTCGCCTAGGACACCAAGCTAGGCTCATCGGCGGGCTCTTGGTGTCCCCGCCCGGACCCCCACAGGAGTGACGAACTGCGCGCCACCTCCCTTTATATAAGGTGCAACTGCACCACTTGACTACGAGAACTAAAAGTTCAAGCAGCCTTAACCTCCCTATGAAGGCTTCCAAAAAGATGGTATATTGGCTTTCACGGCCGGTGAATTAAAATTCAGCAATTCTTCTAGGTTTGTGCCGTGTCTTGTGTGGGGTTTCGCCTAGGACACCAAGCTAGGCTCATCGGCGGGCTCTTGGTGTCCCCGCCCGGACCCCCACAGGAGTGACGAACTGCGCGCCACCTCCCTTTATATAAGGTGCAACTGCACCACTTGACTACGAGAACTAAAAGTTCAAGCAGCCTTAACCTCCCTATGAAGGCTTCCAAAAAGATGGTATATTGGCTTTCACGGCCGGTGAATTAAAATTCAGCAATTCTTCTAGGTTTGTGCCGTGTCTTGTGTGGGGTTTCGCCTAGGACACCAAGCTAGGCTCATCGGCGGGCTCTTGGTGTCCCCGCCCGGACCCCCACAGGAGTGACGAACTGCGCGCCACCTCCCTTTATATAAGGTGCAACTGCACCACTTGACTACGAGAACTAAAAGTTCAAGCAGCCTTAACCTCCCTATGAAGGCTTCCAAAAAGATGGTATATTGGCTTTCACGGCCGGTGAATTAAAATTCAGCAATTCTTCTAGGTTTGTGCCGTGTCTTGTGTGGGGTTTCGCCTAGGACACCAAGCTAGGCTCACGGCGGGCTCTTGGTGTCCCCGCCCGGACCCCCACAGGAGTGACGAACTGCGCGCCACCTCCCTTTATATAAGGTGCAACTGCACCACTTGACTACGAGAACTAAAAGTTCAAGCAGCCTTAACCTCCCTATGAAGGCTTCCAAAAAGATGGTATATTGGCTTTCACGGCCGGTGAATTAAAATTCAGCAATTCTTCTAGGTTTGTGCCGTGTCTTGTGTGGGGTTTCGCCTAGGACACCAAGCTAGGCTCATCGGCGGGCTCTTGGTGTCCCCGCCCGGACCCCCACAGGAGTGACGAACTGCGCGCCACCTCCCTTTATATAAGGTGCAACTGCACCACTTGACTACGAGAACTAAAAGTTCAAGCAGCCTTAACCTCCCTATGAAGGCTTCCAAAAAGATGGTATATTGGCTTTCACGGCCGGTGAATTAAAATTCAGCAATTCTTCTAGGTTTGTGCCGTGTCTTGTGTGGGGTTTCGCCTAGGACACCAAGCTAGGCTCATCGGCGGGCTCTTGGTGTCCCCGCCCGGACCCCCACAGGAGTGACGAACTGCGCGCCACCTCCCTTTATATAAGGTGCAACTGCACCACTTGACTACGAGAACTAAAAGTTCAAGCAGCCTTAACCTCCCTATGAAGGCTTCCAAAAAGATGGTATATTGGCTTTCACGGCCGGTGAATTAAAATTCAGCAATTCTTCTAGGTTTGTGCCGTGTCTTGTGTGGGGTTTCGCCTAGGACACCAAGCTAGGCTCACGGCGGGCTCTTGGTGTCCCCGCCCGGACCCCCACAGGAGTGACGAACTGCGCGCCACCTCCCTTTATATAAGGTGCAACTGCACCACTTGACTACGAGAACTAAAAGTTCAAGCAGCCTTAACCTCCCTATGAAGGCTTCCAAAAAGATGGTATATTGGCTTTCACGGCCGGTGAATTAAAATTCAGCAATTCTTCTAGGTTTGTGCCGTGTCTTGTGTGGGGTTTCGCCTAGGACACCAAGCTAGGCTCAACGGCGGGCTCTTGGTGTCCCCGCCCGGACCCCCACAGGAGTGACGAACTGCGCGCCACCTCCCTTTATATAAGGTGCAACTGCACCACTTGACTACGAGAACTAAAAGTTCAAGCAGCCTTAACCTCCCTATGAAGGCTTCCAAAAAGATGGTATATTGGCTTTCACGGCCGGTGAATTAAAATTCAGCAATTCTTCTAGGTTTGTGCCGTGTCTTGTGTGGGGTTTCGCCTAGGACACCAAGCTAGGCTCATCGGCGGGCTCTTGGTGTCCCCGCCCGGACCCCCACAGGAGTGACGAACTGCGCGCCACCTCCCTTTATATAAGGTGCAACTGCACCACTTGACTACGAGAACTAAAAGTTCAAGCAGCCTTAACCTCCCTATGAAGGCTTCCAAAAAGATGGTATATTGGCTTTCACGGCCGGTGAATTAAAATTCAGCAATTCTTCTAGGTTTGTGCCGTGTCTTGTGTGGGGTTTCGCCTAGGACACCAAGCTAGGCTCATCGGCGGGCTCTTGGTGTCCCCGCCCGGACCCCCACAGGAGTGACGAACTGCGCGCCACCTCCCTTTATATAAGGTGCAACTGCACCACTTGACTACGAGAACTAAAAGTTCAAGCAGCCTTAACCTCCCTATGAAGGCTTCCAAAAAGATGGTATATTGGCTTTCACGGCCGGTGAATTAAAATTCAGCAATTCTTCTAGGTTTGTGCCGTGTCTTGTGTGGGGTTTCGCCTAGGACACCAAGCTAGGCTCATCGGCGGGCTCTTGGTGTCCCCGCCCGGACCCCCACAGGAGTGACGAACTGCGCGCCACCTCCCTTTATATAAGGTGCAACTGCACCACTTGACTACGAGAACTAAAAGTTCAAGCAGCCTTAACCTCCCTATGAAGGCTTCCAAAAAGATGGTATATTGGCTTTCACGGCCGGTGAATTAAAATTCAGCAATTCTTCTAGGTTTGTGCCGTGTCTTGTGTGGGGTTTCGCCTAGGACACCAAGCTAGGCTTGGTGTCCTAGGCGAAACCCCACACAAGACACGGCACAAACCTAGAAGAATTGCTGAATTTTAATTCACCGGCCGTGAAAGCCAATATACCATCTTTTTGGAAGCCTTCATAGGGAGGTTAAGGCTGCTTGAACTTTTAGTTCTCGTAGTCAAGTGGTGCAGTTGCACCTTATATAAAGGGAGGTGGCGCGCAGTTCGTCACTCCTGTGGGGGTCCGGGCGGGGACACCAAGAGCCCGCCGATGAGCCTAGCTTGGTGTCCTAGGCGAAACCCCACACAAGACACGGCACAAACCTAGAAGAATTGCTGAATTTTAATCTCCGTCTTCCTTCAAACTATCGTTCATTGGTTCGAGCCTCCCCTCCAATAGCATAATTTCTTCCTCAGCAGAATTCCACGTTTCCTGCGACTGCGTCGTAAATCTCGGATCTTTCTCGAATAAATGCTGACGTCACTGAGAATCTCAGCTCAAGTAGCCTGCTGGCATAACGTCTGCGTCATCCGTGCTTACGTCATGACTACCCATGTCATAACTATGACAGCCATAACTTTCTTTGTAATTTCCAAAATAGCCACCGTGGTCTCTATATAATTCAATTTACGGGGGCATTCTCCCCTCACCACGTTTTAAAAACAGTTGCAAATTGTTTTTAAACTCAGTGTTACAAGTACCTCAACTCTCTTGAACACGAAATTGAATTATTACTGGTTTACTCTAGGATAGTATCTTTTCAAATTTCCAGCATTGAACTTGCCGTAAATGACATTATTCTCATCATCGTAGAGTTCATAACAGTTGTTTCCATAGGCATTCGTAATTCTAAACGGACCCATAAACACAATTCCAAACTTGGGATAGATTTTCTTGCTCATATCAGCCTTGACAGGTCTGCGTAGTAATACAAGATTTCCAACTTGTAAGGGTGCTCCAAAACGTTTTCCAGCTACTCTTTTCAATCGTTTCTCTGCTGCTTTCTGGAGTTGTTCCTTCGCCTTGTCAATCCTCTGCTGCCTTCCTAGGTCGGGATCTCTAGGAACGTGGTTGAAAAGATTATCCCACGGCCTTTCTGGGTTTCTTCCTAGATGAAGTCGCATTGGCACTTCTCCTGTGCTCTCCTGCACTGTAGAATTCAGACATTCCTCAATAAGGGGCACAAATCTCACCCAACCAGAATGATCATTTGGACAGAAAATTCGACAGAATTTCGAAAATTCAGCCATATATCTCTCTGAGGAATTCGATTCTGGGTAACGCACGCTTGAAAATAAGTGCTTAATGCCAAGCCTTTCCATATCCGCTGCAAATTCCAAGGATGTAAACTGCGTTCCATGATCTGACAGTAGATATTCTGGTTTACCAGCTTTAGGAAATACAGCATTTTCCAGTCTGCTTACAACGTTCCTCGTGTTAGCTTTCTGCATGGGACTCATTGTAACAAATTTTGAGAAAACATCCACGGTAACCAACAGGTACTGGTTACCCTGATATCCCTTCGGACAGGGACCAAATATATCCGTCGCCATGAGTTCGTTTGGTTTAGAGGGAATCATAGCCTTCGGTTTTCCTTTCAATAAAGCAGAAGCATACTTTGCTCTTTGACATTTGTCACATGATCGAATGACCTTCGCAATGCTGGAACACATGTTAGTCCAAATAAATCTCTCTTTAAGAGTATTAAGAGTTTTATCTAAACCGGCATGTCCAGTTGCGTGATGAGCTACCCACACTAAATTGACAACAAGTTTAGGTGGCACGACTATTCGGAGTTTTGTATGCGCAGAGTCAGCATACTTGCATACGATGTCTCCACTCAAGACAAAGTGTCGTGAATTTCTCCGTGTAGCTGCGTAGTCAACATCAGTATTGTCCATGTAACCCTTGAGGAACCTGTACATTTTCCTTATTGGAGCGTGTCTCTTCTGTGACACACCGATTCGGGCTAACCTCCTAACGGTTTCTTGATCTTCTTGCTCCAATTGTACATGGTGTATCTGCACATTTTTAATAGGGTTACGTGATAGAGCATCAGCCAGTAAGTTATCTTTCCCAGGCTGGTGGACGATAGTGGCGTTAAACTGTTGGGTGAACAAAGCCCAACGTGTCAGTCTATCACTCGACATGTCAGTTTGCAGCATAAACTGTAGTGCTTTATGGTCAGTAATAATGATGACTTTATGTCCCAGCAGGATTTTCTTCCACGCTTGCAAAGCTGTTACAAAAGCTAACGCTTCAAGTTCAGTCGTGAAGTAGTTTTCCTCGTGTTTCTTCAACTTCCGACTAGTGAACGCAATGTAGTGCTTGTTGCCTGCCTCGTCTTTCTGGTATAAGACTGCACTAATGCCTATTCTTGATGCATCAGACTCAATATAGAACACCTTCTCAAAGTCTGGGTACTCCAGTTTCACGTTATTCCTGAGCATCTCTTTTGCTTTCTCAAAAGCCTCGTCTGCAGCGGTACTCCATTTCCATCTATTATTCTTCTTGAGTAAGTCATACAGAGGAGCCATAACTTCAGAGTATCTTGGACAGTGGCTGCTAATAAATTGGCATGCGCCTACAAATTCTCTGACTTGTTTCACCTTAGTTGGCTTTGGAAATCTCGTGATCGCATCTACTTTTTGCATGTTTGGATGATATCCATCTTTATCAATAGTATGCCCCAAGTAATTTATCTCCTTCTTCAAGAATTGACATTTTCCAAAATTCACCTTCATATTGGCCTCCCTTAAATTCTCGAACAACTTTCTCAGGTGCACTAAATGTTCTGCGGCGCTGGGTGAAATACGATTAAATCGTCAATGTAGCAGATTACATTTTCTTTCACTTCGTCAGTGAGCTTACTATCAAGTGCTCGAATAAGTGCTGGTCCACTGTTAACCATACCAAAAGGCATTCTGACAAAGACCCATGACGTCTGGTCAAATAAGAATCCAGTGTACTGCATACTATCTTCTTCTAGTTGAACTTGATAAAATGAAGACGTCAAGTCAAGAACGCTGAAACATGCTCTCCCTTTGAATTTTCGAAGCAGATCTCTAATCTTGGGTGGTCGGTCATTTTCTGGAAGAATCTTCAAGTTGATGGTCCTGGCATCGAGACAAAGACGTATCTGACCATTACTTTTCTTCACTACTGTGATGGGGTTTATATAAGACGACGCCTGTTTTTTAATAATCCCGTCTACCTCCATTTTTCTGATTAACCCTCGTACTTCTTGATAGTATTTCTCAGGAATGGGGTATATTCTCTTCTGGTAAGGGGTTTCATCTGTCAGCCTTATCTTGTATTTATAATCCTTAATCAATCCAGGCTTTTCATCAAAAATATCTTGGAATTCCTTTATCAGATCCTCAAATTCCCCCTGAATTTCTTCAAATCCTTCAGTTTTTCTACTGGGTATTTCTGCTAAATTTTCCACTTCATTAATTATGGTATTCAAAATTTCTTCCCTAAGGTCTATTTCCAGACTGTTTTTCACGTCCTGTTTTTCTATCTCTTCTGTGATCATGTACCCATCATTAAAGCTAATACTTCTGTTCTTCATGTCAATAATAGCTCCGACCTTCGATATAAAATCGATTCCAAGCACCATATCAAAATTGATCTTGCTCACCACAATGAAGATCTGTTCATAATTCCTTCCATTGATCTCAAAGTTCAATAACACTTGAATCTTGCACTTCACTGCCTTATCTTGGAATATCCCTCTCACTTTGACGGTAGAAACAGGTAGAACTGTCATGTTCTCTCCTCTTAGCAGACTTTGATAACAATCTTCTGAAATGATGGAAATAATTGCACCAGTATCCATCAGGGCTTTGTACTGTTGGCCATCTATCCGTACAGAAATAATAGGTAAGGCACATGGTCTTTCCTCTCTGACGATTCCCCTCTCTTCCAGCAAATCTTCATCAGTTACTTCATATATCTCATTAATTGTAATCAGGTGTGGTGTGGCAATGTATTTACAAGTTCTCACTGTCGTTGAGAAATCGGCGTTTTTTTTTTGTGTTACCGACCTCAAAATTCTGCTGGCTCGTAGAAGGCCCAGGATCGATTACAACATCCTGCCTTTTCTTTTGGTTTTCGGCTTCTTTTTCCCGTAATTCTTTCAGGTATTGCTGGCTTTCCCTCTCTCTTTCCTGATACTGATCGGGTGTCATAACCTGACCTTGAGGATCTTGATTTCTATTTTGGTTCTGGTTATTTCTATTATAATTTCTGTTATAACCATTATTGTTATAGTATCTGCCTCTTCCATTGTTGTAATTTCCTCGATTATAGTTCCAGCCTCTTCTCTGTTGATACGGACGGTAACCTTGCGATCTGTTATTTCGAAACTGATTATTCCTGTGGGGACCTACATTGTCAGTTTTCTCTTCATCTGGCTTGTCAGTTTGTTGGACTTGGTCCATATATACAGTATTTATTTCTTTGAAGTCATGCCTTTGACCTTTCTGTACCACATTAGGCATTGGACTTGTGTAGTCTAACCTCCTTAGTAATTCATCCATGCTAGTCAAATCCCTGATGTTTGACGAAATGATTAGTCTCCTCACCTCCACAGGCAGCATACGAGAAATCGCATCAATTAATTGCTCCGTTGACAATGGGGGTTGCAAAAATCTCAAGCGGGACAATTGACTCGTAAAGAAATCAGCGTACCGTGTTGGAATAGTACCTGAGTATTTTCTTGAATAAACCTCCGCTCTTAACGAATTCTGCGCTTCTATGGACCAAAATCGCTTGATTAATGCCTCTGCAAACTCGTCAAAGTTACTGAATGTGTATCTAAAAGCTCGAAACCATTCGAGGGGTCCTCCAATCAAAAATCTCTCCACAATATTCATCTCTCTCTCTCTGGGAATGTGAGCTTCGATGAAATAATCTTTGAGGTTCCTTATATATTCTATAGGCGTTAAACTATCAGTGTTACTGAATTTTTGCGGTTTGTCTTCAAAATTCCTGATAACCGTCACGTTCCTCGGATATGAATCCGGGTAGTTTTTCCCACTATCTCGATAGTTCCACTCAGGTTCCATATTCCTCTCGTCATCTTCCTCCCTGAATCTGGATATACGTTCTTCAGGAGTCACGTCCCTCTCTTCTGGAGCTAGGTTATATCTTCTGGCATAATTCCTATTGATTTCGCAAGCCAAGCCTTCTGTATCCTTGTCAGTGATTTCCGTTAAGACTTTCTTGATTAACTCTTCTTTGTAGGTCTCCATCAAACTAGCTTCTCCTAGCTTCAAATTTTGCAGTTTGTTCGTCGTTTCATTCACATCACAGACAACTTTATGAATCTGTTCCTCTAATGCAGATTTTAATGCTTGCACATCCTGACCTAATTGTGTTCTATCTTCAACTTGTCTCTCGGATAGCGAATCCATCCTGACGCTTAAATCTTTCCTAATCTGTACTACTTCATTGTTAATATCTATTTGAGTACTGGCAAGTTTCCTTTCAATACGATCCTGAATTTGGGTTACATGTTCCCCACTTGACCTATTCCACTCGTCTTTCCATACTGCTACATTTGCCGTTAACATTTCTGCTATGTCTACTTCGATATCTTCTTTCAGTAATCTATTATGGTCTAATACCTGGGTTCTCATGACCTCTACATCATACTTTAAACCTGCTAAAGACGCTGTCGTTCTAACTGACTCATCAACTAATCTAGTCGTTAATGCACTCATATTACGCGTACAAAGGGTTTTCGAATTTTCTATTTCTTCCCTGACTTTATTTACATCAGTTTTGACTTTAGCAATATCTACGAAAACTGTGTTGACTTCTACTTGAATTTTATTTATGTCACTTTGCATCTCATTTACATCCGAATGAATGTTATTAATATCAACCTGAACATTGGACACATCAGTTCTAACATTTTGGATTTCTCTTTGGACTTCCTCAACCTTGTCTTGGACAGTCGCAACATCATTTTTAACAACAACTACTTCAGCCCTAGCACAAGAAATATCACCTCGGACATTAGCAACATCTAAATTCAACATTGTAAGATCTTTCTGTACCTTAGAAACATCAATTTTAACATCAGAAACATTTTTATGCACATTGGACACGTCTGTGCGGATGTCAGTTACAGTATTCTCGATTCCTTGGGTATTAATCTGTAAACGCGACATATTATCCTCTAAGTGAGCAGAACTGGTCTGGAGAACTTTCATATTCTCCTCCATTCGACTAGTATTCCTATCTTCCATCTCCTTTATACTTTCATTCAGCATCTGCTTCATACTGCTATTCATGCTTGCTTTCAAATTAGCAGACATCTCCTCTAACATCATTCTCAGACTTTCATCTGACATTACAATATTATTCAAAATAGACTGCTGTAGGGACATACATCAAAAGAGCAAAATAACAACATCTGAGCAACACTTTTCACCATATATCAATTTGATCAATTTTCTGTCTTAAATCTAACTTATAACTACCTTATAATTAACCTTCGGAGACACTTCATGTTGAAACAAACTCAAGCACATGCTCAAATTTCCCTGGTCCATTTTAGAAAATCCTAACACAAATAATTTACATTTACAATCCAAATAATTTAATTTTATTTTTAATATGACTAAAACATGTCATAAGCCGGTCAAATAAAATAAGATTCCAGATCATAGGCGATTTTTCTAAGTTTCCAGCCCATTTAACCTTTCTCAAGTTGTATAAGATCTGATCTTTTCTGAGTGTAATTTTCCTAATACAATACAACATTTAATTCCTATATAATCACACTCTTAAATACTACAATTGGCCAAGACATCTAACAAAGAATCAACCTCTTTATTTGAGTCTAATCGAGCCCCACGTTTTAGGTTTGCCAATCCTACTGGCGTTCAACCTGGTGATCCACTTATGTTGAACAAGCCCCATACGTTGACTGCGCCAATCCTTCTGGCATTCAACCTGGTGATCCAGTTATGTTGAACCAGCCCCACGTTTTAGGGTGCCAATCCTTCTGTCCCCGTTTACCCGGATAGTAGGCTGTCAGATATCCGCCCCCTCAATCGGATTGCCAAAAATCAACCGCACCGGCTCAGCTACACCAATGAAAATGGCACTGACAGATACTACCGAGATTTGAGCACAGAAGTTAACAAGAAATTATTGTGGAACACACCAAAATAGACGGGGGTTCATACTTACCTCTACTTACCTCTTAAAAATATCTCGGGGATTGGGTTGTCAACAGGATCTCTAAAGTATGCTCCCACAATAACCTTCACCATGACATTTAAAAATGAACCAGAACGAAGACGAGAACTTTGAACTGTACAAAAGCTTTTATTTCAAATAAAGGGTATGATTTTAACACACTCAACAAAATAAATGAGGCTATCAATAGCCCATGTCAATCTGACTATGTCCTCCTATAGGACTTGCAAAGTTATCATACAACATGTTAGCTCCCACGAGCTCAAAATAACGTAACATTCATAGCACACTTGGACTGGAAAAGGAAGTAAGGACGAGACACATATAGAGCATTTGTTTTCTTTTAATAAACATGACAATTATATATAGGCACAAGGCCAGAATGTAGACGACCTTGCCCGCTGATAACCAGTTGTCTGGCCAGCTGCGATCGACCCTTCAACATGTCGTGCACCTGTCAAATGGACTCACTTGTCCTGCTATGTTGCGTAAGACTCCAGCTCCCTCTCAAAAGTTTTAAATGTCCGCAATACAACTCATATTGTTACGCAAATCTTTCAAATGCTTTACTCACATACCACTGGATTATTCTGACAATCCCTAAACTTGTTTAATTAGCATCCAAATGTTTAATACGCGTTATTTAGAGTATAAAACAAACTCTTAAATGTTTATAACAAAGCTCAAAAATAATTTATAACAATTAGAAATTGTTTATAATATTGTCGAAGACAATTAGGAAAAATTTAAACACGCCTCTAACATTACATTCGTTCCACATTATTGTCAAAGATATTTACATTATTATTTACAATACATTTAAATTATTTAAATTATTAATTTAAGAAATACATTTAACCACATGTTCATCCGGTTGGTAATTTCATAATCGTGTCAATATAATCGACCAATGAAGGTTAGTTATACATATTTAATGTCATAATCTGGTTTAATAAATGTTTAATAATTATTATAATTATTTGTGACGGTAATCTTCATTCAAAATCTTATCTCAAATTCTTTCAATACTCTTGTTAATTATAACAGTAAATTCACTCGATTAATTTTCAAAGGACTACGACAATACACTCCAGCGGAAAATACTTCGCTTACAAAATAATGCACAAAACTGCATTAAAATAGGCCCAAAATTCATCATATATTAATATATATGGCATCAAAATCTTCCACAGAACTTACAAAAACCTCCACTAACAAATTCTTCAACATCCTTAATTACTGTGGGAACTTCCTTCATTAATTCAAGGGCATTATACATCAGCGACTTTCAACACGTCCGCTGAACTAGCGATTATACATTCATAGTTCCACTTGAAAAATTCTTATAATCATTAATTGTTTCAAAACTGTTATCTTAAACCTTCGTGGATTTCATTCATGAATCGAAATGAAGTAAAAATTTGCCAATCACAAACAAATTTAATAGTGAATACGCTTATATACGCCTGTCTGGTCTATCAAAATTTAAGATTATCATCTTCTAAGAATTGTAGTATAAAAATACTATCATCAAACAAAGTGCGACTAAACTGCAAAATAATCGAATAGAATCCAATTAGATTGTGGAATGCAAACATCATTATATAAATCTCTAATTGAGAAAAAACTCCTAACAAAAGTTCATGACTTTAATGCATTCAATAATTCATAATTAAAGTTCATCTTTCACAAAATTGTCTATGATGCAATGGTCGTTCATAACTGACGATAAATGTCTGTGTTGCAATCAATTCAAATAACGACTAGTATTTCCAAGATCGCCGACAACGTAATGGATTTTAACGCTCTAAAATCATTTAAATGTTCTTCCTTCTTGATGATGACAGAAAATTGGTCAAAGTAATTAAACTGGGGTAGAATTACTTTAATAAAGAGACACGCTGTCTGAATTTAAATCTGCCATAAAAATCATTAACTTACAGTCAAATCGTGACTACAAAAATAAGCAAATTACTGAAAAATCTAAGTATCAGTCTCAACTGATCCAAAATCATTTAACTATGCCCATGACATAACCATGTCTTAATAAATCGTTGAAAAAGGCATAACACATCAAGGTGTACTGAGAATAGGAATCTCAAACAAGAATATGGGGCAAAATACATGAGGACAGAAAATATGGGAAAATGGTTGCTCAGATATCGCTAAAAAAAACTCAAATAAAACAATAAACGTTCACGACTACCTTATCTGCCGATTGACGTTCCAGAGGAAAATTCCCCAAAGAAGACTGCTGATGGATCCATTTCACCAACTTGAAGATGAGCTCCATCCTCCAAACAGGAAACAGCACCCTCGGAGAATCGAACTGCTTCCTCCTCCGGAAATTGCACTGCTCCGTGTAGGCGAAAGACATCCTTCCGGCAAAACTCTTATTTGTGAGTCGGGACTACCCTGACCTCTCTTGAAAAATCCCTGAAGTTCCAGTAGAAAATCGCCATGAAGTTTTTGTAGTAATTTCCGAAGAAATATTCATATTCAGTGAGTATGAAATCGTTTCCATTGCTGTTTGATAGTATTCAGCGTTGAACCACGAAACATGGGTGTAGATGGTTATTCACCACATGTTCGCTTGTGTGGAATGGCAATTAGCGAAGTTCCATGCTGCTATCTTACTCCGTTAATATATGTCCCAATTGCATTAAAGTCCTTTAGCCTTCCATCTTCTCTTCGGTTATGGGAATAGTAGAACAAACTGCCATATTAAACTGCTCCATAATACTGTAGCGTTGTGTCACAAAAGCAATCTGAAGTCTCCCTATTTCACTAGCAGTGTCAGCCGTGGCGTAGAATCTGACGATATAAAGTGCTTCTCAGATGGCGAGAAAATCACTTTTGTCAGTCGTTTAAAATTGAAAATATCTTCCAAAGTAACTCCGCGAAATTGTTCAACTTTTCTACACTCCTTAATGTAGCACAGCACAATAGAATTAGCTTATAGGCAAACGCTAACTGTTCATAGCTAATCTTGTAGACGCGTTATAATGTGCGTTTTAACTTCACCTAGTTTTACTCACTGTAAACTTGCACTGCTTGTCTGCTCGAATCTCGTTTAATGCGGTGGCTTCACCACGCGTTATAAAGACGACTTTTTCTACTAATATCACTCGACGTCTCACCAAAATGACTATATAAGAACTGATACTGAAGATCTGAGCTTAGGTTCTGACGATTTGAGATCTGACGATATAAAGTTGAGATATGAGGATATGAGACTGCTCTCTTCTGCGCAAGGCCTTTTATAAACTTCATAAGGGGCGTATCCATCCCTTCCATAGCGTGTTACTGCGTCATCGCTAGAAGTTCCAACTTCGTCAATACATGACGGATTTTCAAAATTCAAAAACTGAAAATAAACTTTACCAAAATTCCAGAACAATGCCTCTACTGCAAATGGAATTCCACAATTCTGCATTCCAAAAAGTAATAAAAATACCATAGTTTCAGCAATCTCCGTCTTCCTTCAAACTATCGTTCATTGGTTCGAGCCTCCCCTCCAATAGCATAATTTCTTCCTCAGCATAATTCCACGTTTCCTGCGACTGCGTCGTAAATCTCGGATCTTTCTCGAATAAATGCTGACGTCACTGAGAATCTCAGCTCAAGTAGCCTGCTGGCATAACGTCTGCGTCATCCGTGCTTACGTCATGACTTATCCACGCCATAACTATGACAGCCATAACTTTCTTCATAATTTTCCAAAATAGCCACCGTGGTCTCTCTATAATTCAATTTACGGGGGCAGTACATTACCATAGTGGTCAGATCTTGTGAACTGTGTCAGAAAAACAAATACAACTCTGAACTATTGAAGGAACGACCTAAAGCAATTATTCTTACTAAACCACTGGAACTGTTTAGCCAGGATATTTTTGGACCTGCACCTAAAGGAGACAAGGGAAACCAATATGTGCTAGTCACGATGGATGTGTTTTCCAAAGTTGTAATGCTTAATCCAATGCAAAAAGCCACAACGAAAACTGTTTTATACCACTTGGAGAGAAACATTATTTCTAAGTTGGGAAAACCAGAAAGACTTCTAACGGACCATGGAACGCAATTTACCTCTGCAGAATTTCAAGGAGCGATGGATAGGTTGGATATTGTTCACCTATTTTCATCAGTTCGCAGCCCAGAGACAAATCCCATTGAAAGAACAATGCTTGAATTTTCTAAGTACATTCGCTTGTATAGTGCAGATAATCATGCGAATTGGGTGAAGATTGTACCCCTAGTAGAATTTTGCATAAATAACACGAGACATGAGAGCACCAACGAAATTCCAGTTATGTTACACTTTGAGGAGAAACCCATACGACCCTGGAACGGAATCTTCAACATTCCGGAAGATAACGAACCACCGATGGACCAGAGAATCGAAGCAGCACGAGTCCAACTAAACAAAGCGGCCGAGAAGAGATTAAAACGCTTGCAAGGGAAGAGATTCAGCGGCCCGCTACGAGAAGGTGACCTTGTATTAGTCAGGATTCCTGTGAAAGCAGACGTACTGAAGAAGGTATACATCAAGTTCAGTAGCCTTTTTAGGGGACCTTTCAAGGTAGATACAGTCTAAAGTAACAAATGCTACAAGATCGTAAGGATTGAAGACAACAGATCCATTGGAAAATTTAACCACTCCAAATTAAAAAGATTTTACCCAAAGATTCAGTAAATAAATAAATTCAGTCCCAAGAACAGAGAAACCAACTGTTATTAAAGAAAGTACAGGCTATACTTTACTTTAAATTGGCAACGGGGAATTGCGCTCGAATTTATTTAAGGCCAATACCAAAGATCCAGACTGGATATGAACTGGGACCCAGGAAAAATAAAAGAACGAATTAAAATCTTTTATTCCTCAAAATTCGTGAGATATGGAAAACCTGAGTTGAGATAGTGAAATACTATGCATCATTAATAATTAAACAATTACGGAAGGCAAGAAGGAACGATTTAAATATGGTTGTATATTTATTATCTGAATGTAGGGAGGCCAACATTGTAAGAGTGCGTCACGCCACGAGGAGTGAGAGAAACGTAATGAAGGAGGAGAAGGGATCAAGGTTGAGGACACACTGAGGGAGGAGAAGTTTATGGAGTTACGTCACACCGCAAGAGGGGAGGAAGAGCGTGGAACTTGCCGTATGCAGAGGGCAAGAGCGAGGAGTTATTTCCAAATTCAGATCGCGACGAGAAAAGACCGTGAGTGGAGAAACTAGTAGTTGTTCAGAATAGTGCTACGCATCACGAAGTTGGGAAAGACGAGTGTGGAGTACAGAAGGCTGTGACTTCCAGAGCAAGGAACATTCTAACGCAGACCAGCACAGCATATAGACCAGTGATCTTGAAACACAGCTTGATATTACAGTATTTCAAAAACGAAGCTATTATACATCGCATGCAGACAGATGCAAACGTTTCATTTCTACAGAAGAGCTTCATTATTTCTGCAATTTAATTCATACTTGGATATTATACAGAATGCAGTTCGTGAATTGGCAACGGGGAAGTTATAAAAGTGTCATCATTAAAATGAGTATGACCACGTGCTAAGGTGCACATCATAGGGAAGTAGAAGCTACAAAAATGAAGAGTTGAATCCAGAATTCCACAACATGGAAGGCGCAGCGGAACATCTACGCGATGCGCAAAATTACAGAACAAATCTCTACTTCTTAATACGAGTTCATATACATCCAGTATACTCTCAAAGACTTTTATGAAACAAACGAATTTCAACCTTGAGAAGCGATGTCGGCGCAGTGATGGGGTATCGCAAGAAGATCCAGACAACGTGCGGGAGACGAGCGAGGGAGTGCGGACGAGACATGCTGTTTCACGGCAAGGTCGCTAACCCGGTTATGTCACCGACCTTGTTCCACTGGGAGAGATGTCCAGCTGGCCCCGTCACAACCGGTCTGCATAGCTGTGGGCGATACGCTCACACACACTTTTGGCTTGCCAGGCGAGACATGGTACATCTAAGACCGTCTTCAACTCAAGGTAGAGGAGAGATTGATTTATATTTGGTAGAATTGTAGTGATGTTCTGTGTTTATCCTAATTGACCAACCGTATAATTTTGTCATTGTATTTAAAATTGTGTAGATTTTGATCTAGTATTTTTCGTATTTTCTTAGGAGTCATTTTTTTTCTTCATTGAAAATTTCCGTCACTTGGACGAAATTTAATTTGCGTAGCGCAGTTGTTAACGTTAAAATCATTTCAATATAAAATCGTTCAGAATTATAGATATTTGCGTTGAATTAAATAAGTCTGTTTTATGCGCAGCGATGGAACGTATATTGAACAATTTAAGTACCGCATATTCAAAAAGTTATGTCACGAAGTGTCAAATATTTCGACAACTCATGATGTTGATTCGAGTGTCAGAAATTTATTTTCAACCAATTGTGAACAAAATGAATTGTTACACGACACAAAATCTGATAAAAGATAGTCAAAATACTTGATAGATAATTAAACCAATGAATACCAAATTCACTGTAATGAAACAGATAGATATGTAGATCTATGCTTTAACGTGATAAACCATATTTCCTAGTAAAAAAGGTATTTCAAGAACCTTTATATATATATATATATATATATATATATATATGTGTCCAATAAAACATTTAGAGCATTAAAAAGCCTAGATAAATTTGTTAAACAAATATTCCACGAAGATAGTCAAGGCTTAAATATTTTCACGAAAGGAAGACACACTTATATCATTTGTTAAATATGAATTCTTGCTGATAAATCTTTGAAAGTTGCAATAATGTAAAACTGAATTTAAATACGTGAAAAGGAGTTAGGAAAGTTAAATCACAGGGTGATATAATAGTAACTGTACAGAAGGTAATTACAGAAGTGAAGTTATAGGCACGATGAGATTTTGTATAAGGATAGAGGAGATTGTTAAAGTTTGTTTCTTGAACAATATTCACAATGGACGTGGATATCTAATAAAGTTACTAATTTTCTTTGCATGGAGTAAGAAAATGCATTGAAATGGGAGTTTAGATTTGAAATACCGTGCAAGAAAGGAATAGTAGACGTAAATGAGTTACGTATTTTCACGAAAGGAGACTGAGGAGTCTCAGTTTTTTCTAGTATTGATCACAGCGAATGTGACATTGTTTAAGTGTATTCAAGGAAAGTTCTGTACAGCGTGTTTAAGAAATAATGTGATTGTTGTATAATTTTGGAAGAGAAGTTTGTAATGAAGGTCAAATGCCATGCACTTCGAGTATTCACGTTTATCAAAGAAATGTAAACCGAGCAAAGAATTTCAGGAATTTTTCGAGATTTAATGATCAAATGGGAGAAGACAAAGTAAGAACAGTGCTTAACTTAAATGTTTGTCACCTATGTTCTATTGATTCAGACTAGTATTTATACTTTCAACCGATAGAGTTTCGGTGTTTGTTACGGAAGTTGAGTGGTAAAGACTCATTTGTGTTATATGTAATTTAATCACTTCAACACAATTAAGTGTATATTTGTGCGAACCACGAATTATTGTATATATGAATATAGTTAATACTGAGTAAATTTTTATTTTACATATTTAGATGTGAAACTACGGTTCAAAGATGAAACAGAATGTATAATATAGGGTAATGTTTAAAATCACGCCGTTTCATAATTTTTCTTGTTATATTAGTACCACGTTTTAGTTTATTTTTGAATTTATTTATTGCAGTGTCAGGTAGACACTATTGATAGACAGGCAGTCAGTATATGTCTGTATTTTTTCTTAGCACAATAAACGGCTGGCGCTCCTTAGTGAATCAGTCAATTTTTATCTTAGCTGACATCGTTTTCATTTTGTCATCGCCGAAAATAGTACTGCTAGGTAAGATACAGGCGCTCACTATAGACAGACCTTATCACCCCTCGAGATTGGAGTTTCTCGATTTGCTCAAATGAAAACGATAGTAGAAATTTGTACCTACGTTGGTAGTACTATTTTCTTTTATAGATCTACCCTGTGTGTTCCAGGAATTCCCAATTTTTACTTAACAGACAATGGTGAGTTTGTGAGCTGGGTAGTTACGTGTCTGCAATCCTTTACAGTGCAGCGGATATAGGTACTGATTGGTGAATTCGGGCGCAGTACCATCCCGGCATTTGCCCGAAGACGAAGTGGGAAACCACGGAAAACCACTTCGATGATGGCTGAGGGGGAATCGAAACCCCTCTACTCATTTGGGCCACCCGAGGCTGAATAGACCCCGTTTCAGTCCTCGTACCACTTTCCAAATTTCGTGGCAGAGCCGGGAATCGAACCCAGGACCTCCGGGGCGGCAGCTAACCATGCTGACCGCTACGCTACGGAGGCGACTGCCGTCATATATATGATACATTTTTTTCTTCTCATCGTGAGGGGACGTAGCACAGATGGTAGATCATTCGCTTAGCATACGAGAGGTACCAAGATCGATAACTGGCGTCTCCATTAAATTGTTATTCAGTACATATTGCATTCTTATATACTATACATTTTCCCTCACTGTCGCGAGAGGACGTATCTCAGTTGGCAGCGCTTTCACGTAGCGTGCGTGAGGTACCGGGATCGATTCCTGGAGTCTACATCAGATCGTTTTTCAGTTCACATTGCCGTCTTATATATTATACATTTTTCTTCCCGTCGTGTTGGGGTCGTTGCTCAGATGGTAGAGTGTTCGCTTAGCATGCGAGAACTACCAGGATCGATACCTGGCGTCTCCATTATATTGCTATTCAGTACACATTGCCGTCTTATATAAGATACATTTTGTTCTTCTGATCGTGAGGGGAAGTAGCTCAGATGGTAGAGCGTTCGCTTAGCATGCGAGAGGTACTAGGATCGATACCTGGCGTCTCCATTCTATTGTTATTCAATACACAATGCATTCTTATATACTATACATTTTCCCTCACTGACGCGAGAGGACGTATCTCAGTTGGCAGCGCTTTCGCGTAGCGTGCGATTGGTACCGGGATCGATTCATGGAGTCTGCAGCAGATCGTTTTTCAGTTCACATTGCTGTCTTATATATTATACATTTTTCTTCCCGTCGCGTGGGGACTTAGGTCGGATGGTAGAGTATTCGCGTAGCATGCAAGAGGTACCAGGATCGATACCTGACGTCACCAATGTATTGAAATTATGTACACATTGCAGTCTCAGTCGCCTCCGTAGCGTAGCGGTCAGCACGGTTAGCTACCGCCCTGGAGTTCCTGGGTTCGATTCCCGGCTCTGCCACGAAATTTGAAAAGTGGTATGAGGACTGGAACGGGGTCTACTCAGCCTCGGGTGGCCCAAATGAGTAGAGGGGGTTCGATTTCCACCTCAGCCATCCTCGAAGTGGTTTTCCGTGCTTTCCCACTTCGTCTTCGGGCAAATTCCGGGATGGTACTGTCCCCGTTTACCCGGATAGTAGGCTGTCAGATATCCGCCCCCTCAATCGGATTGCCAATAATCAACCGCACCGGCTCAGCTACACCAATGAAAATGGCACTGACAGATACTACCGAGATTTGAGTACAGAAGTTAACAGGAAATCATTGTGGAACACACCAAAATAGACGGGGGTTCATACTTACCTCTACTTACCTCTTAAAAATTATCTCGGGGATTGGGTTGACAACAGGATCTCTAAAGTATGCTCCCACAATAACCTCCACCATGACATTTAAAAATGAACCAGAACGAAGACAAGAACTTTGAACTGTACAAAAGCTTTTATTTCAAATAAAGGGTATGATTTTAACAACTCAACAAAATAAATGTGGCTATCAGTAGCCCATGTCAATCTGACTATGTCCTCCTGTAGGACTTGCAAAGCTATCATACAACATGTTAGCTCCCACGAGCTCAAAATAACGTAACATTCATAGCACACTTGGACTGGAAAAGGAAGTGAGGACGAGACACATATATATATATAGCATTTGTTTTCTTTTAATAAACATGACACTGATATATATATAGGCACAAGGCCAGAATGTAGACGACCTTGCCCGCTGATAACCAGTTGTCTGGCCAGCTGCGGTCTACCCTCAACATGTCGCACACCTGTCAAATGGACTCACTTGTCCTGCTATGTTGCGTAAGAATCCAGCTCCCTCTCAAAAGTTTTAAATGTCCGCAAGACAACAGAAATATAGTTACGCAAATCTTTCAAATGTTTTACTCACACACCACTGGATTATTCTGACAATCCCTAAACTTGTTTAATTAGCATCAAATGTTTAATAAGCGTTGTTTAGAGTATGAAACAAACTCTTAAATGTTTATAACAAAAACCCATAAAATAATTTATAACAATTAGAAATTGTTTATAATATTGTCGAAGACAATTACAAAAATTTTAAACACCCCTCTAACATTCCTTTCGTTCCACATTATTGTCAAAGATATTTACATCATTATTTACAATATTAACATTTAAATTATTTAAATCATTAATTTAAGAAATACATTTAACCACATGTTCATCCGGTTGGTAATTTCATAATCGTGTCCATATAATCGACCAATGAAGGTTAGTTATACATATTTAATGTCACAATCTGGTTTAATAAAGGTTGTAATAATTATTATCATTATTTGTGACGGTAATCTTCATTCAAAATCTTATCTCAAATTCTTTCAAAACTCTTGTTAATTATAAGAGTAAATTCACTTGATTAATTTTCAAAGGACTAATACAATACACTCCATCGGAAAATACTTCGCTTACAAAATAATGCACAAAACTGCATTAAAAATAGACCCAAAATTCATCATATATTAATATATATGGCATCAAAATCTTCCACAGAACTTACAAAAATCTCCACTAACAAATTCTTCAACATCATTAATTACTGTGGGAACCTCCTTCATTAATTCAAGGGCATTATACATCAGCGACTTTCAACACGTCCGCTGCACTAGCGATTATACATTCATAGTTCCACTTCAAAAATTCTTATAATCATTAATTGTTTCAAAACTGTTATCTTAAACCTTCGTGGATTTCATTCATGAATCGAAATGAAGTAAAAATTTGCCAATCACAAACAAATTTAATAGTGAATACGCTTATATACGCCTGTCTGGTCTATCAAAATTTAAGATTATCATCTTCAAAGAATTGTAGTATAAAATACTATCATCAAACAAAGTACGACTAAACTACAAAATAGTCGAATAGAATCCAATTAGATTGTGGAATGCAAACATCATTATATAAATCTCTAATTGAGAAAAAACTCCTAACAAAAGTTCATGACTTTAATGCATTCAATAATTCATAATTAAAGTTCAACTTTCACAAAAATTGTCTATGATGCAATGGTCGTTCATAACTGACGATAAATGTCTGTGTTGCAATCAATTCAAATAACGACTAGTATTTCCAAGATCGTCGACAACGTAATGGATTTTAACGCTCTAAAATCATTTAAATGTTCTTCCTTCTTGATGATGACAGAAAATTGGTCAAAGTAATTAAACTGGGGTAGAATTACTTTAATGAAGAGACATGCTGTCTGAATTTAAATCTGCCATAAAAATCATTAACTTACAGTCAAATCGTGACTCAAAAATAAGCAAATTACTGAAATATCTAAATATCAGTCTCAACTGATCCAAAATCATTTAACTATGCCCATGACATAACCATGTCTTAATAAATCGTCGAAAAAGGCATAACTCATCAAGGTGTACTGAGAATAGGAATCTCAAACAAGAATATAGGGCAAAATACATGAGGACAGAAAATATGGGAAAATGGTTGCTCAGATATCGCTAAAAACTCAAATAAAACAATAAACGTTCACGACTACCTTATCTGCCGATTGACGTTCCAGAGGAAAATTCCCCAAAGAAGACTGCTGATGGATCCATTTCACCAACTTGAAGATGAGCTCCATCCTCCAAACAGCAAACAGCACCCTCGGAGAATCGAACTGCTTCCTTCTCCGGAAATTGCACTGCTCCGTGTAGACGAAAGACATCCTTCCGGCAAAATTCTTCTTTGTGAGTCGGGACTACCCTGACCTCTCTTGAAAAATCCCTGAAGTTCCAGTAGAAAATCGCCATGAAGTTTTTGTAGTAATTTCCGAAGAAAAATTCATATTCAGTGAGTATGAAATCGTTTCCATTGCTGTTTGATAGTATTCAGCGTTGAACCACGAAACATGGGTGTAGATGGTTATTCACCACATGTTCGCTTGTGTGGAATGGCAATTAGCGAAGTTCCATGCTGCTATCTTACTCCGTTGATATATGTCCCAATTGCATTAAAGTCCTTTAGCCTTCCATCTTCTCTTCGGTTATGGTAATAGTAGAACAAACTGCCATATTAAACTGCTCCATAATACTGTAGCGTTGTGTCACAAAAGCAATCTGAAGTCTCCCTATTGCACTAGCAGTGTCAGCCGTGGCGTAGAATCGGACGATACAAAGTGCTTCTCAGGTGGCGAGAAAATCACTTTTGTCAGTCGTCTAAAATTGCCAATATCTTCCAAAATAACTCCGCGAAATTGTTCAACTTTTCTACACTCCTTAATGTAGCACAGCACAATAGAATTAGCTTATAGGCAAACGCTAACTGTTCATAGCTAATCTTGTAGACGCGTTATAATGTGCGTTTTAACTTCACCTAGTTTTACTCACTGTAAACTTGTACTGCTTGTCTGCTCGAATCTCGTTTAATGCGGTGGCTTCACCATGCGTTATAATGACGACTCTTTCTACTAATTTCACTCGACGTTTCACCGAAATGACTATATAAGAACTGAAGATCTGACGATTTTAATATCAGAGGTATGAGCTATGACGATTTGAGATCTGAGATATGAGTTGAGATCTGAGACTGCTCTCTTCTGCGCAAGGCCTTTTATAAACTTCATAAGGGGCGTATCCATCCCTTCCATAGCGTGTTACTGCGTCATCGCTAGAAGTTCCAACTTAGTCAATACATGACGGATTTTCAAAATTCAAAAACTGAAAATAAATTTCACCAAAATTCCAGAACAATGCCTCTACTGCAAATGGATTTCCACAATTCTGCATTCCAAAAAGTATTAAAAATACCATAGTTTCAGCAATCTCCGTCTTCCTTCAAACTATCGTTCATTGGTTCGAGCCTCCCCTCCAATAGCATAATTTCTTCCTCAGCAGAATTCCACGTTTCCTGCGACTGCGTCGTAAATCTCGAATCTTTCTAGAACAAATGCTGACGTCACTGAGAATCTCAGCTCAAGTAGCCTGCTAGCATAACGTCTGCGTCATCCGTGCTTACGTCATGACTACCCACGTCATAACTATGACAGCCATAACTTTCTTCATAATTTCCAAAATAGCCACCGTGGTCTCTATATAATTCAATTTACGGGGGCAGTACCTACTCTAAGGCCACGGCCGCCTCCTTCCCTCTTCCTAGCCTATCCATCCCAATCTTCCACCCCTTCCCATCCCTCATGAGGCCCCTGTTCGCTTTGCAGGTGAGGCCGCCTAGGCGAAGTGCTGATCACACCTCCCCAGTTGTATCCACCTCGACCAGATGTTCCAAGCTCCAGGACACTGCCCATAGAGGCGGTAGTGGTGAGTTCCCTCGCTGAGTCCGTGGGAACCACCAACCTAGAGGGTAAATTGACTAAATAAAAATAAAAAATAAAAAAATATAAGAATGCATTGTGTACTGAATAACAATATAATGGAGACATCAGGTATCGATCCTGGTACCTCTCGCATGCTAAGCCAACGCTCTACCATCTGAGCTACGTCCCCTCACGATGAGAAGAACAAAATGTAGGCTATCATATATAAGACGGCAATGTGTACAGAATAATAATATAATGGAGACGCCAGGTATCGATCCACGTACCTCTCACATGCTAAGCGACCGCTCTACCATCTGAGCTACGTCCCCTTACTTTGAGCAGAAAAAGTGAATCATATATAAGACTGCAATGTGTACATAATTTCAATATATTGGTGACGCGAGGTATCGATTCTGGTACCTCTAGGATGCTAAGCGAACGTTCTAGCATCTGAGCTACGTCCCCACACGACGGGAAGAATAATGTATAATACATAAGACAGCAATGTGAACTGAAAAACGATCTGCTGCAGACTCCATGAATCGATCCCGGTACCAATCGAACGCTTCGCGAAAGCGCTGCCAACTGAGATACGTCCTCTCGCGACAGTGAGGGAAAATGTCTAGTATATAAGAATGAATTGTGTATTGAATAACAATATAATGGAGACGCCAGGTATCGATCCTAGTACCTCTCGCATGCTAAGCGAACGCTCTACCATCTGAGCTACGTCCCCTTACGATCAGAAGAACAAAATGTATCTTATATAAGACGGCAATGTATACTGAATAACAATATAATGGAGACGCCGGGTATCGATCCTGGTACCTCTCGCATGCTAAGCGAACGCTCTACCATCTGAGCAACGTCCCCAACGCGACGGGGAGAAAAATGTATAATATATAAGACAGCAACGTGAACTGAAAAACGATCTGATGTAGACTCCAGGAATCGATTCCGGTACCTCACGCACGCTACGCGAAAGCGCTGCCAACTGAGATACGTCCTCTTACCAGGGCGTCCCATTTGGGTCTCACATTCTTCAAAACTTGAAGAGTGCCGAACGTTCATCAAATAGCTCATCCACATTTATTGAATCTGGTATGACACTGACTACTGTCAGAGCAATGTCTTCCATTTCATCCCAAGAAGGGACATGTTGTAGTGTCAACCACTTGAAGTGTTTAGCTTTGTCAAAGCTGCTTTCCCAAAGTTTCAACTAGCTAATGCCAGGTTGATAAAAACCTTCGGCACATTTTAAAAACTCTTCTTCCTTGCTGTCAGTAATAGCTTCTTCAGTTTTCAATTTCCTTAGTAATTGTTTAGCAGCAAATGGTATGTAATTGTCAGCCTTCCTTTCTTCCAGTTTCTCAAGTAATTTTTCATATACTTGCGCCGCTTCTGTGGAAAAGGATCCTTTTGTACTCTACTTCTACAGATTCACAAAATTCTTTCAATGCAGTCACTCTGACAGTATATTGGAAGAATTATTTGTACACTTTCACTACGATTGCCTCGACGTCCACATGTAGAGCATCACAGGCATGCTGCACTGCGTTATGCAGGATGTGCGCCGAACAGCCAATGCCAAGAATTGGCCTTGAGAGGGCATTTTGAAATTTGCGAAATACATTTCCTTGTCCCTGCCTTTTAACACCACCAAAGTTGGTATTGGTGATGTCAGCGCATAGGCATACGACCTTGGAGTCAATAGAGAACTTTTTGATGCATTTTAAAACATGTTCTACTAAGATATCAGAGGTTTCACCTGGAAGTTCATCAAAAAATAACAGCTTCACGTTAACACCTTCATTTTGGTTAAAATAACGAACACAAACAGGAGTCAATTTAACCTCTTTTCTGTTTGAACTGTCAATTGTTAGTGTAATGAAATTTGCATCCTTCAGATCTTTGAGAAGTTTGTCAAATATTTAAGGGGATATTACATTTACAATGATGGCTTCGGTCTTAGTACGAGCTCCCGAGAATTTCGGTTCAAAAAGCTTTTTAATCAGTTTGGCATTGCAATCAGACGTTTTGAAACGAAGTCCATGCATTACAGTATGGTAGGCAAAAGTAGCTTCTTTTGCTGAACATTGCAACTCAGCATCAGTGGCATCAGTATTTTTAAAAAATGTTTTAATACTTGCCGAGGACGCTGCTTGATTCGCCTTCTTATGTCTTTCAGTCTAAAAATGATTTTCTATATCATAGCGTCCACGATGTTCCACCGAAAATTCTGAATTGCACACCGTACACCTCACGCGATCATTGCTATTTTGGCACTGTCTCAGAAACGTATACTCTTCTTTAAGTTTGTCGTTAAAAACACACTTACGCTTCGGCATTTTCCCAATTTATAACACTACCGGTACTTTGTTGTTATGTACTGAAAAACTACTGATACTGAAAACTAATAGCATAAAACGTCTAGAAATGGACAGTAGCACCCGTGGATGAATTGATAATGACTCCAACCTTACGTGCCTCGATAGTGTGCTATTCAGTACCCTCTCCTTATGGACATACCGCTTGTGATGTACCGCGAACATTCGCCATCACAGTATAGATGGTACAGATTGTAACGTTAAAGCTTGTATATAGCCACAATTCCGGTACAGGCATGAATAACGTTATTCGTTCTGATTGGCTCAGCTGCAAGAAAACAAAGATGGAGGAAAGTTGTGGATTGAGATTAATATTTGCATTTAATTGGCATTATTAATGCAAGTTTGCATTTGGAAGTCAAGCTCCAAGACAATGCCCGTAGAGGCGGTAAAGGTGGGATCATTCACTGAGTCCGTGGGAAAAGCCTACCTGGAGGATAAACTGACAAACAAAAAAGGAAAAAACGAAACTAATAATTTTATATTGGTTGGTTCTTAAGTTTAGGGCCTTCGACAACGCGGTCATGTAGCCCCATAATTTTATATTACTCCTATTGTAATTCATCCCTCAAGTGTGTCCGATTTTTCGTACGATACAATTTGTATATTATATTGAAGACTGTTACGTAACTCAATATGTCCAGGATAGTTGAGAGAAAGAAAATAATGCACAACAAGAAATCAAAGTAGGCCTAGTTGTGTAAACTCAGATTGGAAGTGGACGTGTGTCATTTAGGATTAGTGTAATCCGGAAATATTTCAGAAATAAAATTACACAAAGCCGCCTTCCGTGAACTGAGTGTGCAATGAAACTCCTCATTTAAAGGGCCTGGGTTCCATCCCCATCTATTCCAGCAAAGATGTTCCTAGCCTCACTGCTAAGAACTGTACACTAAGCCTAGTCAGTTAGAGAGTTGTAGAGGTTCAAAGAGGAGGAACTACGAGGTCATCGGCCCCAAACACTACACTAAGCCTCGTGAGGATATTTAATAAGAGGTAGGTTAGGTTCCCACCTAGCTATCCTGGAGGTGGAATGGCGTGGTTTCCTACTTCAAAGCCAGGCGAAAGCCCGGATGGTACCTAAGTGAAGGCCTCGGTCATTTCCTTCCCAAACCTAGCCACAATTACAAATACGCATATTACCACAGCCAACACAATGTCACGGGTTAACACACTGATTCCACACACACCTAAGATAGCCTAATAATAATAATTATTATAATGATAATGTTGTCGGTACGAATAACAACGAAATGAGCGTTATCAATGCTGGGTTTTACGTAACGCTACAAGAGATGGTAGAGGTTGTAACTTTGTACCGCCAGCATTGAACCCTCAGAGAAGAAACGGTACAGGCTGTAACGTTAATGGCATGTTTAGCGCCTGTTTGATTGGCTCAGCAGGGCTAGGTGCAAGGAATCCAACAAGGTGGAAGGTTGTCAATTGAAGGTAATATCTGCTGTTGATGGGCATTATTAGAATGCAAATCAGTCATTAAGATACGTAACTGTAAGTTGAAAACATGCCAGGTACTGATGAATGCATTCCTGCAGGTCTTACGGATTTAACTGAAATCATTCGACCTTCAGTCATTCGGATTAAGTTACGTACGCTACCTGTGAGATTGCACACATGCAGGAAGAGTGTACGAGGGGTACGGCTGTAGCTTCGAAACGGATGGGTCGTAAGTTCAAGACACCCCATTCACCAGCATTTTTATTCTTTTTTAATTATTTTATTGTATCCACCCTACCTTGTGCTGTCTATTCTCTAAGTCAAAAACCATTAATATTCATCCTATTCGTGTAAAATATTATAATTTTGATAGCACAAAAAATAATCTCTACTTGGTATAAAACAAAGTCCCCAATTCTTGGAAGTAACGGGTAAACTCTAGAACCACTGGATGGATTTTGATGCGAATTTCACTATTCTGTAAAGGATATCTCGAGGATGATTTTTGTAGAAAATAATTTATTTGTGATCAAAGCAAGCCGAGCAGTAACGATTTCAGATGACAAGTCGAAAAAAACCTGGCGTCCGAGCGCTTTGTAAGCCTACGCTGGGCAAACCGTTAAAAATATCTGAATACTATGAGTGTAAGAATTGTTCAGCATGAAAAGTTCTACAAAAAAGTCCGGGAGAGCATTGGTCAATCTTCAATACATCGCCCACTATAAGTGTTTTTTTTTTTTTGTTTTTTTTTTACCCTCAGGTTGGTGGAACCCACGGACTCAGCGAGGGAACTCACCACTACCGCCTCTACGGGCAGTGTCCTAGAGCTGGGAACATCGAATCGGAAGGGATACAACTGTTGAGGTGGGCTTGGCACCTTGCCCAGGCGGCCTCACCTGCAAAGCGAACAGGGGCCTCATGAGGGAAGGTAAGGGATGGATAGACAAGGAAGAGGGAAGGAGGCGGCCGTGGCCTTGAAGAAGGTACCATCCCGGCATTTGCCCGAAGACGAAGTGGGAAACCACGGAAAACCATTTCGAGGATGGCTGAGGGGGAATCGAAACCCCTCTACTCATTTGGGCCACCCGAGGCTGAGTAGACCCCGTTCCAGTCCTCGTACCACTTTTCAAATTTCGTGGCAGAGCCGGGAATCGAACCCCGGACCTCCGGGGCGGCAGCTAACTATGCTACACGCTACGCTACGGAGGCGACTATAAGGGTTTTTACGTTTTAATTTCTTCCAACCTTGTCCATTCAACTACTGAGGAGACAGTATACGAGCTAGCAAAGGGCGAGTCTATCATCCCTGTTACAGCCTAGCTTGCGGGCGAACCTATTGCCCCAGATACAGCCAGCAGCAAACCATTGAGTTGTGTTGAGTTAAGACCTCTGAGAAAGGTGGTTGTGTTTGGAGTTTCCCTGCAAGTGGAACTCGAGTTTTCTTCGTTTCGCCTGTGAAACAGTCAGGTTAAGATTGGACGGAAGGGGGATTGTATTATATTAAATCATACTGATTGGCGTATAATCTCTACTTAGTTTAAAACAAAGTCCCCGATTCTTGGATGTCACGGGTAATCTCGAGAAATACAGTATGGATATTGATGCGGTTTTTACCATTCCGTAAAGGACACCTCGAAGAAGGTTTCTGTAGAAAATAATTTATTTATGACCAAAGAAAGTCAAGAACTAACGAATTCAGCGAAAATGTCAGAAAAAAAAATGGCCTCCGTTCGTTTTTAAGCTTACGCTGGGCAAACCGTTAAAAATATCTATATACTGTGAGTGTAAGAATTGTTCAGCATGAAAAGTTCTACAAAAAGCCCGGGAGAGCATATCTCCTATCTTCAATACATCGCCTTCTATAAGTGTTTTCACGTTTTCATTTCTTCCAACAATCTCCATTCAGTTACTGAGGCAACAGTTTACGAGCTAGTTAGGGGCGAGTCTATCACCCCAGTTACAGTTTAGCTAGCGGACGAGCTGTAACGTCCATGTTATCCATTAGACTTCACCAAATTTTGTATTCTGTACCTTAAGAGATGGAACTAGAAATATATTCAGTCACCAGGGCTGCCAACTGTAATGCTCTATTTGGCTACATTATGCCAGGTATATTTCGAACTAATTATAATTTCGACATTAGCAACTTAATATCGTCTATATTCTAGATAGGTTCATATAGATTAATAATTGGCATGTATCTTAAATTTTAAGAGAAGTAGGCTCGTTAGTTCGTCACGGAACTTATTGTTATTAATAATTTTATAACAGTTCTTACTGAAAATTCACTGCCTGCTTTCTGTCGACCGACCGGGCCAGGGATGGAATGAATGTAGCCCCCATCTAGCGGCGAGGATATGAACTGAGCCGGCTGCCGAGGCCTGTAGCACTCCTCTGAGGCAATGATTAAATGAATTACAGAAGAAATGAAATGATAGTGGAGAGTATTGCTGGAATTAAATTTTGACAGGGAAAAACGGTGTACCCGGAGAAAAACTTATCTGCCTCCCTTTTGTCCAGCACAGATTTCACATGGAGTGACCGGGATTTGAACCATGGACCCAGCGGTGAGAGGCCCGCGTGCAGTCGCTTAAGCTGGGTTTTCCTAGGCGCGGAAGCGGAGAGCAGAACGCGGAGAGCGGAGTCGACTCTCCGCTCGTGAGTCATCAGCTAGCTGAATTGTGTTTTCCTAGACGCGGAGTTGTCCTCTGGCGGAGAGCGGGGCGGTTGCTCATTTGTATACTAGGAGTGATAAGGTGAGGTCGATAAGGACGTGGAATCTAGTCTTTTTATTTTATTACACTTGGAAGAGGAGAAGGAGGAAGAGTTACTACTGCATTTAGTGAAGGATCGAAAATGTGCAAGTGACATAATTATAACGCGTGAAAATGAGGGAGTGTTTAAAATTCGTATAAATAACCATTTAATTGATGACGAAATTAGATTCAAACAGTACTTTCGATTGACCAAAAACGAGTTCTATGCAGGGACCCGTAACTTAACGAAATGAGCGTTATTAACGCTGAGTTTTACGTTACGTTACACGTAATGTAACGTGGAACCGATGTGGTTGGGTAACGTAACTCTTGCGTGTACCGCAACTAACGTTCTAACCAAGTGTAACGTTACAGTAGTAACGTAACAGTTGTGCCGCAGGCATTGATCGGTACAGTAGAGATGGTACAGGCTGTAACGTTGCATTTCATATAACGTCAGTTCCGGAACAGACATTAGTAACGTTACAGCTATGTCGGGTGTGTTGTACCGTCAGCATTGGCCAGCTGAGTAGAGAAGGTACAGGCTGTAGCGTTATGTTTGGATACAGCAGGAGTTCCGGTACAGCCATGAGCAACGTTACATGCAGCTGTAACGCGTGTTTCCATCGGTATAGCACCCGGCCCGGGTGAAAGAAATCAAACATGGCGGAGTAGAGTTTGGAAGTAAAAGTGTGTTCTTTTACGGTTTGTATAAAACAATAAGATTTAAGAAATAAAATTACACTAAGTCGCCTTCCGTCAACAGAGTGTGTACTGAGACTACTGTTTTAATGGTCTTGGGTTCGATTCCCATATCTTCCACCAAAGATGTTTCTAGCCTCAGTGCTAGAAACTGTACACTAAGCCTAGCCAGTTAGTTAATTATTTAATTAGTTAGTTATTGGGGTTGGAAGGGGACGAACTACGAGGCCATCGGCCCCAAACACTACACTAAACCTCGCGGGGATATTTTAGAAGAGGTACGTTACATTCCTACCTAGGTATCCTGGAGGTGGAATGGAGTGGTTCCCTACTTCAAAGCCAAGCAACTACCCGGATGGTACCTAAGTGAAGGCTACGGTCATTTCCTTCCCAAACCTAGCCACAATTGCAAACACGCACATTACCACAGCCAACACCTCCGTAGCGTAGCGGTCAACATGGTTAGCTGCCTCCCCGGAGGTCCTGGGTTCGATTCCCGGCTCTGCCACGAAATTTGAAAAGTGGTATGAGGACTGGAACGGGGTCTACTCAGCCTCGGGTGTTCCAAATGAGTAGAGGGGGTTCGATTCCCACCTCAGCCATCCTCGAAGTGGTTTTCCGTGGTTTCCCACTTCGTCTTCGGGCAAATGCCGGGATGGTACCTTCTTCAAGGCCACGGCCGCCTCCTTCCCTCTTCCTTGTCTATCCATCCTGCTCATCCATTACCTTCCCTCATGAGACCCCTGTTCGCTTTGCAGGTGAGGCCGCCTGGGCGAGGTGCCAATCACACCTCACCAGTTGTATCCACTCTGATTAGATGTTCCCTGCTCTAGGACACTGCCCGTAGAGGCGGTGGTGGTGAGTTCCCTCGCTGAGTCCGTGGGTTCCACCAACCTGGAGGGTAAACGACTAAGAAAAGAAAAGAAGAACCAGAACCACAGCCAACACAATGCCACGGGTTAACACACTGATTCCACACACACCTAAGATAATAATAATAATAATCAAATCTGTGCCTACTTTGTGGGAAATAAATCCAAAGGGATCTGGTTTACAGAAGTGGAAAAAGACCTACAAGAACTGGGGATATCACATGAGGACATCTTGGAACGTGACTCTTTGAAGAAGAAACTTGGGGAGATACAGAGTTTTCAGCGAAAACCTATATTGAAACCCGGCAAGAAGTGGACCGAAGAACGGAAGGAAGCTCACCGAAGAAGAATGCGCGAATACTGGGCCAATATGAAAGAAAGAGGGAAAAGGCAGTTGAAATAACGTGGTCCATAGACGACCGAAACGATTATAAATAATAATAATAATAATAATAATGATGATAATTGTAATGATAGTGTAATCGGTACGAATAACAACGAAATGAGCGTTATCAATGCTGAGTTTTACGTAACGCTACAAGAGATGATAGTGGTTGTAACTTTGTACCGCCAGCATTGACCCTCAAAGAAGAAACGGTACAGGCTGTAACGTTAAAATGGGATGTAGCCACAGATTCGGTACAGGCTTGAGTAACGTTAATGGCATGTGTAGCGCCTGTTTGATTGGCTCAGCAGGGCTAGGTGCAAAGAATCCAACATGGTGGAAGGTTGTCAATTGAGGGTAATATCTGCTGTTGATGGGCATTATTAGAATGCACATCAGTCATTAAGATACGTAACTGTAAGGTGAAAACATGTCTGACACTGATGAATGCATCTTAAAGATTGAACTGAAATCATTCGACCTTCAGCCTTTTGGATTAAGTTACGTAAGCTACCTGTGAATTAGCCGATATACTGGAAAAGTGTAAGAGGGGTAAGGCTGTAGCTTTGCAACGGATGGGTCATGGGTCCAAGACACCCTAGTGACCATAATTTTATTTCTTTTAAAATTATTTTATTGTATCCATCCGACTTTGTGCTGTCTATTCTCTGAGTCGGAAACCATTAATATTCATCCTATTCGTGTAAAATAATATAATTTTGTAGCACAATGATATTTTCACTCCACAATAATTAATAATAATTATAATTTCATATTGGGTCGTCTCCGTTGTGTAGTGGGCAGCATGCTTAGCTGCCACCCTAGAGGCCCAAGGTCCGATTCCTGGGTCTCCTACGAAATCTGAAAAGCGGTATGATTGGAACGGGGTCTACTCAACCTCGGGTGATCCAAATGAGTAGAGGTTGTTTGATTCCCACCTCAGCCTTACCCGAAGTGGTTTTCCGTGGTTTCCCACTTCGTCTTCGGGCTAATGTCGGGATGGTATCTAACGTCAGGCCACGGCCGCCTCCTTCCCTCTTCCATGTCTATCCCTCCCATTCTTCCCATCCCGTCCCGTCCCTCATGTGGCCCACTATTCGCTTTGCAGGTGAGGCCACCTGGGCGTGGCGCTAGTCCAGCCTCCCTCCCCAGTTGTATCCCCTTCCTGGATGTCAAGCTCCAGGACACTGTTCGTAGAGGCGGTAAAGGCGGGATCATTCGCTGAGTCCGTGGGAAAAGCCTACCTGGAAGGTAGAAAAAGAAAAGGAATAAACGAAACAAATAATTTTATATTACTTCTATCGTAATTCATCACTCAAGTGTGTCAGACTTTTAGTACGATACAATTTGTATATTATATTGAAGACTGTTACTTAACACAAAATGTCCAAGATAGTTGAGAGAAAGAAAATAATGCACAACAAGAAATCACAGAGGTTGTGTAAGCTCAGTTTGGAAGTGGACGTGTGTCTTTTACAAATTGTGTAATCCGGAAATATTTCAAAAATATAATTACACAAAGCCACCTTCCATGAGATGAGTGTGCAATGTGACCCCTCTTTTAAAGGACCTGGGAACGATCCCCATCTCTTCCAACAAAGATATATCTAGCCTTAGTGCTAGAAACTGTACACTAAGCCTAGTCAGTTAGTTAATTAGTTAGTTAGTTATTGGTGTTGAAAAGGGAGGAACTACGAGGTCATCGGCGCTAAACACTACACTAAGCCACGTGAGGATATTTTAGAAGAGATAGGTTAGATTCCCACTTAGCTATGCTGGAGGTGGAATGGCATGGCTCCCTACTTCAAAGCCAGGCAAATGCCCGGATGGTACCTAAGTGAAGGCCACGATCATTTCCTTCCCAAACCTAGCCACAATTACAAATACGCACATTACCACAACCAACACAATGTCACTGGTTAACACACTGATTCCACACACACCAAAGATAATAATAATAATAATAATAATAATTATAATGATAATGTTGTCGGTACGAATAACAACGAAATGAGCGTTATCAATGCTGAGTTTTACGTAACGCTACAATAAATGGTTGAGGTTGTAACTTTGTACCGCCAGCATTGACCCTCAGAGAAGAAACGGTACAGGCTGTAACGTTAAGATGGGATGTAGCCGCAGTTTCGGTACAGGCTTGAGTAACGTTAATGGCATGTGTAGCGCCTGTTTGATTGGCTCAGCAGGGCTAGGTGAAAGGAATCCAACATGGTGGAAGGTTGTCAATTGAGAGTAATATCTGCTGTTGATGGGCATTATTAAATGCAAATCAGTCATTAAGATACGTAACTGTAAGTTGAAAACATGTCAGACACTGATGAATGCATCTTAAAGGTTGAACTGAAATCATTCGACCTTCAGCCTTTTGGATTAAGTTACGTAAGCTACCTGTGAGTTAGCCGATATACTGGAAAAGTGTAAGAGGGGTAAGGCTGTAGCTTTGCAACGGATGGGTCATGGGTCTAAGACACCCTAGTGACCATAAATTTATTTCTTTTAAAATTATTTTATTGTATCCATCCGACTTTGTGCTGTCTATTCTCTGAGTAGGAAACCATTAATATTCATCCTATTCGTGTAAAATAATATAATTTGATAGCACAATGATATTTTCACTCCACAATAAATATATATATATATATAATAGTCGTTTACCCTCCAGGTTGGTCGAACCCACGGACTCAGCGAGGGAACTCACCACTACCGCCTCTACGGGCAGTGTCCTAGAGCTGGGAACATCGAATCGGAAGGGATATAACTGGTGAGGTGTGATTGGCACCTCGCCCAGGCCGCCTCACCTGCAAAGCGAACAGGGGCCTCATGAGGGAAGGTAATGGATGAGCAGGATGGATAGACAAGGAAGAGGGAAGGAGGCGGCCGTGGCCTTGAAGAAGGTACTGTCCCCGTTTACCCGGATAGTAGGCTGTCAGATATCCGCCCCCTCAATCGGATTGCCAACAATCAATCGCACCAGCTCAGCTACATCAATGAAAATGGCACTGACAGATACTACCGAGGTTTGAACACAGAAGTTACCAAGAAAAATTATTGTGGAACACACCAAAATAGACGGGGTTTCATACTTACTTTTACTTACCTCTTATAAATATCTCGGGGATTGGGTTGACAACAGGATCATTAAAGTATGCTCTCACAATAACCTTCACCATGACATTTAAAAATGAACCAGACCGAAGACGAGAACTTTGAACTGTACAAAAGCTTTATTTTCAAATAAAGAGTATGATTTTCACAACTCAACAAAATAAACGTGGCTATCAGTAGCCTATGTCAATCTGACTACGTCCTCCTAAAGGACTTGCAAAGTTATCAAACAATATGTTAGCTCCCATGAGCTCAAAATAACGTAACATTTTAAAACACATTTGGATTGGATGAGGAAGTCAGGGTACGACATATATAGAGCATTTGGTTTCTTTTAATAAACATAACACTTGTATTAATAGGCACAAGGCCGGAGTATCGACCTCACCCGCTTGTAACCAGATGTCGAGCCAGCTGGTCTACTCCTCAACCCGGCGCATGCCCGTCAAATGGGGCTCCCTACTCACACCACACTGTGTAAGAATTCAGCTCCTTTTAAATCTTTAAATGTCTACAAGACAACTCATACAAATTGACGCAAATCTTTCAAATGCTTAACTCACATCCCACTGGATTATTTTAACTATCCTTAAACTTGTTAAGTTATCATCCAAATGTTTAAAAAGCATAGTTTAGAGTATGAAACACACTCTTAAATGTTTATAACAAAATCACATAAATTATTTATAACAATTAGAAATTGTTTATAATATTGTCGAAGATAATTACAAAATTTTTAAACACGCTTTTGACATTATTTTCGTTCCACATTATTGTCAAAGATATTTACATTTATTATTTACAATATCAACATTTAAATTATTTAAATTATTAATTTAAGAAATACATTGAACCACATGTTTTATCCGGTTGGTAAATTCATAATCGTGTTTAATATAATCGACCAATGAAGGTTAGTTATACATGTAAATGTCACAATCTGGTTTAATAAAGGTTGTAATAATTTTAATTATTTGTGACGGTAATCTTCATTCAAAATCTTATCTCAAATTCTTTCAAAACTCTTGTTAATTATAACAGTAAATTCACTTGATTAATTTTCAACGAACTATGACAATACACTCTAGCGGAAAATACTTCGCTTACAAAATAATGCACAAACTGCATTCAAAATAGCCCAAAATTCATCATATATTAAAATATACGGCATCAAAATCTTCCACAGCATTTACAAAAAACTTCCACTAACACAATCTTTATCATTATTAATTACTGTGGGAATCTCCTTCATTTATTTAAGGGCATTATACATCAGCGACTTTCAACATGTCCGCTGCACTATCGATTATACATTCATAGTTCCACTTAAAAATTCTTATATCAATAATTGTTTCAAAACTGTTGTCATTTAGACTTCGTGGATTTCATTCATGAATCGAAATGAAATAAAAATTTGCCAATCACAAACAAATTTAATAGTGAATACGCCTGTCTGGTCTATCAAAATTTAAGATTAACATCTTCAAAGAATTGTAGTATAAAAATACTATCATCAAACAAAGTGCGACTAACTGCAAAATAGTCGAATAGAATCCAATTAGACTGGGGAATGCAAACATCATTATATAAATCTCTCTATATGAGAAAAAAACTTAACACAAGTTTCACGAATTTAATGCATTCAATAATTCATAATTAATGTTCATCTTTCACAAAATTGCCTGTGATGCAATGGTCGTTCATGACTGACGATAAATGTCTGTGTTGCAATCAATTCAAATAACGACTAGTATTTCCAAGATCGTCGAAAACGTACTGGATTTTAACGCTCTAAAATCATTTAAATGTTCTTCCTTCTTGATGATGACAGAAAATTGGTCAAAGTAATTAAACTGGGGTAGAATTACTTTAATAAAGTGACACGCTGTCTGAATTTAAATCTGCCATAAAAATCATTAACTTACAGTCAAATCGTGACTACAAAAATAAGCAAATTACTGAAAAATCTAAATATCAGTCTCAACTGATCCAAAATCATTTAACTATGCCCATGACATAACAATGTCTTAATAAAACGTCGAAAAAGGCATAACTCATCAAGGTGTACTGAGAATAGGAATCTCAAACAAGAATATCGGGCAAAAATACATGAGGACAAAAATATGGGAAAAATGGTTGCTCAAATATTGCTAAGAAACTCAAATACAATAAACGTTCACGACTACCTTATCTGCCGATTGACGTTCCAGAGGAAAATTCCCCAAAGAAGACTGTTGATGGATCCATTTCACCAAGTTAAAGCTGAGCTCCATCCTCGAAACCAGAAACAGCACCATCGGAGAATCGAACTGCTTCACGAAGACGAACGACATCCTTCCGGCAATAATATTCTTTGTGAGTCGGGACAACCCTGACCTCTCTTGAAAAATCCCTGAAGTTCCAGTTGAAAGTCGCCATGAAGTTTTTGTATAAATTTCCGAAGAAATATTCATATTCAGAAAGTATGAAATCATTTCTATTGCTATTTGATAGTATTCAGCCTTTAATCACGAAACATGGGTGTAGATGGTTATTTACCACATGTTCGCTTGTATGGAATAGCAATTAGCGAAGTTCCATGCTGCTATCTTACTCCGTTGAAATATGTCCCAATTGCATTAAGTCCTTTAGCCTTCCATCTTCTCTTCGGTAATAGTATTAGAAGAACAAACTGCCATATTTGACTGCTCCATAATATTGTAGCGTTGTGTCACAAAAGCAATCTGAAGTCTCCCTATTTCACTAGCCGGGTCAGCCGTAGCGTAGAGTCTGGCTATACAAAGTGTTTCTCCTGTGGCGAGAAAATCACTTTTGTCAGTCGTCTAAAATTGTCAATAACTTCCAAAATACTTCCTCGAAATTGTTCAGCTTTTCTACAGTCCTTACTGTAGCAATGCACAAGAGAATTAGCTTATAGGCGACCGCTAACTGTTCACAGCTAATCTTGTAGAAGCGTTATAAGTGTCGTTTCAACTTCACCTAGATTTACTTCACAGTAAACCTGCACTGCTTGTATGTTCGACTCTCGTTTAATGCAGTGGCTTCACCACGCGTTATAAAGACGACTTTTTCACTACTAATCTCACTCGACGTTTCACTGAAATGACTATTTGAGATCTGACGATTGAACTGTCAGACGATTTATAATCTGAGAAAGAGGCTCCTCTCTTCTGCGCAAGGCCTTTTATGAACTTCATGAGGGGCGTATCTATCCCTTCCATCGCGTGTTACTGCGTCATCGCTAGAAGTTCCAACTTCGTCAATACATGACGGATTTTCAAAATTCAAAAACTGAAAATAAATTTCACCAAAATTCCAGATCAATGCCTCTACTGCAAATGGATTTCCACAATTCTGCATTCCAAAAAGTAATAAAAATACCATAGTTTCAGCAATCTCCGTCTTCCTTTAGACTATCGTTCATTGGTTTGAGCCTCCCCTCCAATAGCATAATTTCTTCCTCAGCAGAATTCCACGTTTCCTGCGACTGCGTCGTACATCTCGGATCCTTCTCGAATAAATGCTGACGTCACTGAGAATCTCAGCTCAAGTAGCCTGCTGGCATAACGTCTGCGTCATCCGTGCTTACGTCATGACTACCCACGTCATAACTATGACAGCCATAACTTTCGCTATAATTTCCAAAATAGCCACCGTGGTCTCTATATAATTCAATTACGGGGGCAGTACCATCCCGGCATTTTCCCGAAGACGAAGTGGGAAACCACGGAAAACCACTTCGAGGATGGCTGAGGTGGGAATCGAACCCCCTCTACTCATTTGGAACACCCGAGGCTGAGTAGACCCCGTTCCAGTCTTCGTACCACTTTTCAAATTTCGTGGCAGAGCCGGGAATCGAACCCAGGACCTCCGGGGCGGCAGCTAACTATGCTGACCGCTACGCTACGGAGGCGATTCACAATAAATAATAATAATTATAATTTCATGTTGGGTCGTCTCCGTTGTGTAGTGGGCAAAATGCTTAGCTGCCATCCCAGAGGCCCAAGGTCCGATTCCTGGATCTCCTACGAAATTTGAAAAGCGGTATGATTGGAACGGGGTCTACTCAACCTCGGGTGGTCCAAATGAGTAGAGGTTGTTTGATTCCCACCTCAGCCTTCCCCGAAGTGGTTTTCCGTGGTTTCCCACGTCGTCTTCTGGCTAATGTCGGGATGGTATCTAACGTCAGGCCACGGCCGCCTCCTTCCCTCTTCCATGTCTATCCCTCCCATTCTTCCCATCCCGTCCCGTCCCTCATGTGGCCCGCTATTCGCTTTGCAGGTGAGGCCACCTGGGCGGAGCGCTAGTCCAGCCTCCCTCCCCAGTTGTATCCCCTACCTGGATGTCATGCTCCAGTACACTGCTCGTAGAGGCGGTAAAGGCGGGATCATTCGCTGATTCCGTGGGAAAAGCCTACCTGGAGGGTAGAAAAAGAAAAGGAAAAAACGAAACGAATAATTTTATATTACTTCTATCGTAATTCATCACTCAAGTGTGTCAGATTTTTAGTACGATACAATTTGTATATTATATTGAAGTCTGTCGCCTCCGTAGCGTAGCAGTCAGCATGGTTAGCTGCCGCCCCGGAGGTCCTGGGTTCGATTCCCGGCTCTGCCACGAAATTTGAAAAGTGGTACGAGGACTGGAACGGGGTCTACTCAGCCTCGGGTGGCCCAAATGAGTAGAGGGGGTTCGATTCCCCCTTAGCCATCCTCGAAGTGGTTTTCCGTGGTTTCCCATTTCGTCCTCGGGCGAATGCCGGGATGGTCCCTTCTTCAAGGCCACGGCCGCCTCCTTCCCTCTTCCTTGCCTATCCATCCTCACCATCCCTTACCTTCCCTCATGAGGCCCCTGTTCGCTTTGCAGGTGAGGCCGCCTGGGCGAGGTGCCAATCCCACCTCATCAGTTGTATCCCTTCCGATTCGATGTTCCCCGCTCTAGGACAATGCCCGTAGAGGCGGTAGTAGTGAGTTCCCTCGCTGAGTTCGTGGGTTCCACCAACCTGGAGGGTAAACGACTAAAAAAAATAATTGAACACTGTTACGTAACTCAAAATGTCCAAGATAGTTGAGAGAAAGAAAATAATGCACAACAAGAAATCAAAGAGGTTGTGTGAGCTCAGTTTGGAAGTGGACGTGTGTCTTTTACAAATTGTGTAATACGGAAATATTTCAGAAATAAAATTACACAAAGCCACCTTCCATGAGATGAGTGTACAATGTGACTCCTCTTTTAAAGGACCTGGGTTCGATCCCCATATCTTCCAGCAAAGATATTTCTAGCCTCAGCGCCAGAAACTGTACTCTAAGCCTGGTCAGTAAGTTAATTAGTTAGTTAGTTAGTTAGTTATTGGTGTTGAAAGGGGAGGAACTACGAGGTCATCGGCGCTTGACACTACACTAAGCCACGTGAGGATATTTTAGAAGAGATAGATTAGATTCCCACTTAGCTATGCTAGAGGTGGAACGGCATGGTTCCCTACTTTAAAGCCCGGATGGTACCTAAGTGAAGGCCACGATCATTTCCTTCCTAAACCTAGCCACAATTACAAATTCGCACATTACCACTGCCAACACAATGTCACTGGTTAACACACTGATTCCACACACACCAAAGATAATAATAATAATAATAATAATGATAATGTTGTCGGTACTAATAACAACGAAATGAGCGTTATCAATTCTGAGTTTTACGTTTTTTTTATTTTATTTTTTATTTAGTTTTTTCATTTTATTTTTTTATTTAGTCAATTTACCCTCTAGGTTGGTGGTTCCCACGGAATCAGCGAGGGAACTCACCACTACCGCCTCTATGGGCAGTGTACTGGAGCTTGGAACATCTGGTCGGGATGGATACAACTGGGGAGGTGTGATCAGCACTTCGCCCAGGCGGCCTCACCTGCAAAGCGTACAGGGGCCTCATGAGGGATGGGAAGTGATGGAATATTGGGATGGTTGTTGTTGTTTGAGTCTTCAGTCTTTTGACTGGTTTGATGCAGCTCTCCATGCCTCCCTGTCCTGAGCTAATCGTTTCATCTCTACATAGCTACCACACCCTACATCCGAGGCAATCTGTTTAACATATTCTAACCTTGGTCTACCCCTACAGTTTTTGTCCTCGACCCTTCCTTCCATAACTAAGCTTGCTATTCCTGGGTGTCTTAGTATGTGTCCTACCAACCTATCTCTTCTCTTCATTAGCAGTCGCCAGAAACATCTCTCCTCTCCCACTCGTCTTAATACCTCTTTGTTTGTAACCCTATCTACCCATCTGATCTTCATCATTCTCCTGTAACACCACATTTCAAATGCTTCAATTCTCCTCTTTTCTGCTGCACCAATAGTCCAAGTTTCACTTCCATAGAGTGCCACGCTCCAGACAAAGGCTTTCAAAAATGACTTCCTAATACCTAAATCTATATTCGATGTCAGCAGATTCCTTTTTTGTAGAAATGCTTTCTTTGCCTGAGCAAACCTACTTTTAATATCCTCTTTGCTTCGTCCATCACTGGTTATTCTGCTTCCTAAGTAACAGAAGTCTACTACTTCCTTCAGCTTTTCACCTGCCAATTTGATCTCCATAGAGGTTTCTGATTTATTTCGGCTGCATTCCAGTATTTTTGTTTTACATTTATTTATTTTCATCATGAATTCTTTCCGTAAGACGGAGTTCATACCATTCAAAAACTCATTCAAATCCTCAGGCTTGTCGGCCAAGATGACGATGTCATCAGCAAATCTCAGAGTTGAAATTAATTCTCCTTGAATCTTCACTCCCACTTTAAATTTTTCTCTAATTTCCTTCATTGCTTGTTCAATGTAAAGATTGAAAAGTATGGGTGATAAGTTGCAGCCTTGCCTTACACCTTTCTGAATACCAGCTTCTCTCTCATGTCCTTCAACTCGAATGACTGCTGTCTGATTTCTGTACAGATTGTATATCACCCTCCTATCCCTGTACTTTATTCCAATTGATTTCAAAATGTCAAACAATTTAGTCCAATCAACGTTATCAAAAGCCTTTTCTAAGTCTACAAAAGCCATGAACGTTCTCTTATCTTTCCTTATTCTACCTTCTAAAATCAGCCTAAGACTTAGTACAGCTTCCCTTGTTCCTACATTTCTCCTGAAACCAAACTGGTCTTCACCCAACTCCGTTTCTATCTGGCTTTCAATCCTCTTGTAAATTATTCTAGACAGGATCTTTGAAGCATGAGTAATCAAGCTGATTGTACGGTAATCTTCACATCTGTCAGCTCCCACTTTCTTTGGTATAGGGATGATTACATTCTTCTTGAAATCAGGGGGTACCTCACCTGTCTCATAAATCCTACACACCAAGTGAAATAACCTGTTCAGACCTTCATCTCCTATGCAGCGTAGCAACTCAATCGGTATATCATCTATGCCTGGTGCTTTGTTCCTGCTTAAGTCTTCCAAAGCTCTATCAAATTCTGATCTCAATATTAAATCTCCTTTCGCATCCTCATCAATTTCCTCCTCCCTTTCCATTGCATGATTCTCAATCTCCTTTCCCTTATACAAACTCTCTATGTAAGCTTTCCATCTCTCAACCTTTTCTTCCCTATCTGTTAGAGGCTTTCCATTTGTGTCCTTAATATTACAGCACTTAGTCTTCTTTTCCCCAAAAGTATTCTTAATCCTTCGATAAGCTGTGTCTACTTTTCCTAATTTCAGACAATTTTCTATACCTGCACATTTCTCTTTCAACCATTCTTCTTTCGCTTCCTTGCACTTCTTGTTAACCTCATTTCTCAGACGTCTGTATTCTGCTTTCCCCTTTTCATCTCTTAGATTCTTGTGTTTCCGCCTTTCATCCATCAATTCTAGTATATCCTGAGTGATCCACGGTTTTCTACCTATTCTTTCTTTCCTACCAATGTTTTCTTCTGCGGATTTTGTTATTTCATTCTTCAAAAGTGCCCATTCGTCTGCAATTGAAGTTTGTTTAGGGTTTTTCATTAGTCCTTCCTTTATACTCTTCTTGAATCTTTCGTTTACATCCTTCTCTTTCAGTCTGTCTATTGCCCACCTTTTTGGCTTTTGGCTTTTCTTCAGTTTCTTCAACTTTAATCTGCATTTCATTACAACCAGATTGTGATCAGAGTTTATGTCAGCACCAGGATATGTTTTACAATCCAAAATCTGGTTTCGAAACCTCTGCTTGACCATAATGAAGTCGATTTGGTAACGCCCTGTATCTCCTGGTCTCATCCATGTGTATATTCTTCTATTGTGGTTATTGAATAAGGTGTTAGCTATGACCAACTTATGCTCGGTGCAGAATTCTACCAGCCTGCTTCCTCGATCATTCCTTTCACCTAATCCGAAATCTCCTACTATCTTCCCTTCTCTCCCTTTTCCTACCACAGCATTCCAATCTCCCATTACTATAACATTTTCATCACCCTTGATATACCTCAGAATTTCGTCTATTTCTTCGTAGACCTTTTCAACATCCTCATCATCAGCTTGACTGGTAGGCATATAGACTTGTACCACTGTGGTGCAGGTAGGATTAGTATTGATTTTTGCTACAATAATCCGTTCACTATATTGCTCATAATATTCCACCCGTTGTCCAAGTTTCCTACTCAATATGAGGCCAACCCCTGCTTGGCCATTGTTTGATTTAGTGCTAGGATAGGCTAGGAAGAGGGAAGGAGGCGGCCGTGGCCTTACAGTAGGTACCGTCCTGGCATTAGCCCGAAGACGAAGTTGGAAACCACGGAAAACCCCCTCTACTCATTTGGGCCACCCGAGGCTGAGTAGACCCCGTTCCAGTTCTAATACCAATTTTCAAATTTCGTGGCAGAGCCGAGAACCGAACCCAGGACCTCCGGGGCGGCAGCTAACCATGCTGACCGCTACGCTACGGAGGCGACCTGAGTTTTACGTAACGCTACAATAAATGGTTGAGGTTGTAACTTTGTACCACCACCATTGACCCTCAGAGAAGAAACGGTACAGGCTGTAACGTTAAGATGGGATGTAGCAGCAGTTTCGGTACAGGCTTGAGTAACGTTAATGGCATTTGTAGCGCCTGTTTGATTAGCTCAGCAGGGCTAGGTGCATGGAATCCAACATGGTGGAAGGTTGTCAATTGAGGGTAATATCTGCTGTTGATGGGCATTATTAGAATGAAAATCAGTCATTAAGATACGTAACTGTAAGTTGAAAACTTGCCAGGCACTGATGAATGCATTCCTGCCGGTCTTAAAGATTGAACTGAAATCATTCGAACTTCAACCATTGCATTCGGATTCAGTTACGTAAGCTACCTGTGAGCTAGCCGATATATTGGAAAAGTGTAGGAGGGGTAAGGCTGTAGCTTCGTAACGCCTGGGTCCTGGGTTCAAGACACTCTAGTAACCAACATTTTATTTCTTTTTAAATTATTTTATTTTATCCATCCGACTTTGTCCTGTCTATTCTCTGAGTCGGAAACCATTAACATTCATCCTATTCGTGTAAAATAATATAATTTGGTAGCACAATGATATTTTCACTCCACAATAAATAATAATATATATTTTTTTAGTCGTTTACCCTCCAGGTTGGTGGAACCCACGGACTCAGCGAGGGAACTCACCACTACCGCCTCTACGGGCAGTGTCCTAGAGCTGGGAACATCGAATCGGAAGGGATACAACTGGTTGGCACCTCGCCCAGGCGGCCTCACCTGCAAAGTGCACAGGGGCCTCATGAGGGAAGGTAAGGGATGGATATGATGGATAGGCAAGGAAGAGGGAAGGAGGCTGCCGTGGCCTTGAAGAAGGTACCATCCCGGCATTTGCCCGAAGTGGAAAACTACGGAGAACCACTTCGAGGATGGCTGAGGGGGAATCGAAACCCCTCTACTCATTTGGGCCACCCGAGGCTGATTTGACCCCGTTCCAGTACTCCATCCCTTCCAATCCCTCATGAGGCCCCTGTTCGCTTTGCAGGTGAGGCCGCCTGGGCGAAGTGCTGATCACACCTCCCCAGTTGTATCCCTCCTGACCAGATGTTCCAAGCTCCAGGACACTGCCCATAGAGGCGGTAGTGGTGAGTTCCCTCGCTGAGTCCGTGGGAACCACCAACCTAGAGGGTAAATTGACTAAATAAAAAAATAAAAAGCTACCCTCGGGGTGTCAAATTACAAAGCGTGCACCTGGCACCAGAGGCCATATTATTATTATTATTAATCGAGGGCTTACACAGGGACCTGTACAGCGGCCCGACCCATGGGTTGCTTCCACACGACCGCACTGGGATTCACATGTCTCGAGCCTAGCTACCCGTAACGTCGCCGCACGAGGTATGGTCGGACCATATTATGTCGCTTTTAACGCGGCGGACGAATGAGAGCGGTTTCCTAGTCCATGGGCTGGCAACGTCAATACGTACTACAGGAAGACAGAGTGACTTACGTGCTAGGCCAATTCTAGAGTGACTGTTGCCAACTGCCATGGCCTCCTATGTCATAGCATGAAGGGGTCATGGCAGAAACATGAGTGTTATTCTCTTTTTATGGACGACGTTATCACACCGTGAAAAACAAGTAGTTCCGTGAAGAACTATACAGCCTATTTTCATATATCCTACTTATGTTAACTGCCACTATCAACATACAAACTTTCAGTTTGATTGCTGTAATAGATTCGTAGATATTGAAAACCGACGAGATATTTCGGATGGTCGCCATGTTGGATTTTATATATGTAGGTCCTAGAGTTATGTACTGTTACATGAAGATTATTGTGTAAGTGTAGCATTCAAACTTCAATCGCATGATTAGGACACAAGAAGTAACAAGGAGATTTTAAAATTTCGCACAGCTGCCATCTTGTGGATATGGAAACAATTGAAATAAATTACATGCCAGTGGATTAACATTAGTATAAGGATTTGCTGTACCACGTTTCACTGCACTCGGATGGTTAAATTGCGAGGAACGTCCATGTGAATATATATACTTCGCGTCGCCGCCATGGTGGATTTGTGATCACCAGGTTATTTAAAGCCCTATAGGTGAACTTAAGTTCATAGCCCCCATGAACATTAAAAAAATAAGATTGATTGCTACAATAGATTCGTAGATATTCAGAGCCGTCTAAATATTTCGGATGGTCGCCATGTTGGATTGTTAAATGTATAGGCCATAGAGTCATGTACCATTAAAGGAAAATTATTGCGTAGTTTCATTATTCAAACTTTCCCTTCGATCGCATGATTACGACACAAGAAATAAAAAATAAAAAATTCGCACAGCCGCCATCTTGAGGTTATGTAAAGAATTGAACACAATTAGATATCATTGCATTACAATGTGTATAAACATTTCCTGTACCAGATTTCATTGCGTTTCGAATATCAAATCGCGAGAAAGGTCTATTTAAAATTTTCAAATTCGCTTGGCCACCATGTTCGTTTTGTAGTTAACCGGTTTTTGAAAGTCTAATAGATGAACTTCCAGTAGTGCCCTTTATCTCCGTACAAAATTTCAGGGTGATACCGCTAATACGAGACACGTCCAGAAAGTAAGTTCCGTTTGTTAATAAAATTAAATTGTGTACAGATACAGAAAAAATATTTATTGCACAACATTCTACACCTCTTAAACTACTTTTCCACATAACTGCCGAACGTTTGCAGCCATTTGTCATAGCGTGGAACAAGTTTTTGGATATCTTCTTCATAGAAGTTTGCCGCCTGTGTCTTCAACCAGTTGGAAACATCTTCTTTCAGCTCGTCGTCATTGTTGAAGTGTTGACCGCCAAGGGAAGACTTGAGACGTGTGAACAGATGAAAGTCGCTAGGAGCGAGGTCAGGGTTGTACGGAGGGTGGTCAAACACGTCCCAGCCAAATCCCTGTAGGGTGTGTGGTCGTGCGTTGTCGTGAAGAAAAACAACACCTTTTGACAGCAACCCTCGGCGCTTATTTTGTATTGCGCGGCGCAATTTCCTAAGTGTCTCGCAGTAAGCATCTGCGTTGATTGTTTGACCACGCGGTAAGAAATCAATGAGTAAGATGCCTTTCCAGTCCCAGAACACTGTGCACATCATTTTCCGAGGTGTCAAGATTTGTTTCGGCTTAACCTTTGCTGGGGATGAAGTGTGCCTCCATTCCATTGATTGCCGCTTACTTTCAGGGGTGTCGTAAGAAACCCAAGTTTCATTTCCTGTGACTATCTGTGTCAGAAATTCTTTGCCGCCTTCATTGTAACGGGTCAAAAACTGAAGTGCACTACCCATCCGTTTTGTTTTGTGTTGCTCCGTAAGAATCTTTGGTACCCAACGTCGGCAAAGTTTACGAAAGTTCAGTTTTTCGGTAACAATTTCATGAATTAGTGATCGTGTGATTAGCGAGAGCACTAATTGTAAACCTGCGGTTTTCCCGGATCTTGTCACCAATCGCGTGAACCAGTTCTTCTGTAACCAAAGATGGACGCCCACTTCGTTCTTCATCGTGCACTTCACTACGTCCTTCATTGAACTGTCGGACCCATCTTCTCACCATTGAATCACTCATCGCATTTTGTCCATACACTTCGCAAATTTGCCGATAAATTTCAATTGGTTTCACTTTCCTAGCATTCAGAAAACGAATCACAGATCTGATTTCACAAGCGGCGGGATTTTCAATCAACACCGACATTGTACGAGTAAACATGCACAACAACGCGTACGTGGCTGACAGCGCTCTCCAAATGGCGCACGTTTCTTCTCCTTGATACAGAGCGTCTACCGCGCATATGCGGAACTGCGCTGCAGCGGAACGTACAACTAGCTGAAGGTACAGGCGGCACACGTCTATGAAGAAGGTACTGTATACAAAAACTCGTGCCACGCTACGACAAATGCCTGCAACATTTCGGCAGTTATGTGGAAAAGTAGTTTAAGGGTTGTAGAATTTTGTGCAATAAAGAATGTTTCTGTATCTGTACACAATTTAATGTTATTACTAAACGGAACTTACTTTCTGGACGTACTTCGTAGTTTCAGAGATATACACACATCAAAAAAAGTTTTGCATCACCTCGGTTCCCAGATCTCCGGCATATAGACGTTGACTGTGTATATTGTATCCAAGATACAGTCCCTTTGACTGTTCATAGATGTCACTAAAACTGCTCAAAGATGTAAACAACCATGCATGAGCAGGGCCTATTAGACGGAGGGGGTACGACAGCCGATCAGTTCCAGTCATTCCACCAGGACGAAGGTACGCTGCTCATGTTGTCTGTAGTTCTACCATGCCTAGAAGGTCAATACCGCAGTTCGATCGCGTCCGCATTGTTACTTTGTGTCAAGAAGGGCTCTCAACAAGGGAAGTTTCCAGGCGTCTCAGAGTGAACCAAAGCGATGTTGTTCGGACATGGAGGAGGTACAGAGATACAGGAACTGTCGATGACAGGCCTCGCTCAGGCCGCCCAAGGGCTACTACTGTAGTGGATGACCGCTACTTACGGATTGCCGCTCGGAGGAACCCTGACAGCAATGCCACCATGTTGAATAATGCGTTTCGTTCAGCCACAGGACGTCGTGTTTCAACTCAAACTGTGCGCAATAGGCTGCATGATGCGCAACTTCACTCCCGACGTCCATGGCGAGGTCCAGCTTTGGAACCCCAACACCATGCAGCGCGGTACAGATGGGCCCAACAACATGCTGAATGGACCCCACAGAATTGGCATCACGTTCTCTTCACCGATGAGTGTCGCATATGCCTTCAACCAGACAATCGTCGGAGACGTGTTTGGAGGCACCCTGGTCAGGCTGAACGTCTTAGACACACTGTCCAGCGAGTGCAGCAAGGTGGTGGTTCCCTGATGTTTTGGGGTGGCATTATGTGGGGCCGACGTACGCCACTGGTGGTCATGGAAGGCTCCGAAACGGCTTTACGATACCTGAATGACATCCTACGACCCATAGTGCAACCATATCGGCAGAATATTGGAGAGGCATTTGTCTTCATGGACGACAATTCTCGACCTCATCGTGCACATCTTGTGAATGCGTTCCTTCAAGATAACGACATCGCTCGACTACAGTGGCCAGCATGTTCGCCAGACATGAACCCTATCGAACATGCCTGGGATATGTTGAAAAGGGCTGTTTATGGACGTCTTGACCCACCAACCACTCTGAGAGATTTACGCCGAATTGTCGTTGAGGAGTGGGACAATTTGGACCAACAGTGTCTTGATGAACTTGTGGATAGTATGCCACGGCGAATACAGGCATGCATCAATGCAAGAGGACGTGCTACTGGGTATTAGAGGTAGTGGTGTGTACTGCAATCTGGACCACAAATGCTGAAAGTCTAGCTGTATGATGGTACAACATGCAATGTGTGGGTCTCATGAGCAATAAAACGAGCTGAAATGTTGTTTGTGTTGATCTCTATTCCCTTTGTATTTAACGGTTCCGGAACTCTTGGAACCGAGGTGATGCAAAACTTTTTTTGATGTGTGTAGAATGCCAGTGAAATATTTCGCACATCCGCCATCTTGTGGTTAGGTAAACAATTGAACGAAGTTAGATGTCAGTGCATTACAATGTGTATAAACATATACTGTACCAAGTTTTATTGCGTTTGGTTGGTTAAATCGCGAGAAACGTCTATTTAAAAGTCACAAATTCGCGTGGCCGCCTTGTTGTTTTGTAGTTACCAGTTTTTCAAATGTCACATAGGTGAACTCCTAGTAGTTCCCTTTATCACCGTAGAGAATTCCAGGGTGATATCGGGAATAGTTTCGGAGATATTGAATGCTGGTAGAATATTTCGCACAGCCGCCATGTTGAATTGGTGAGACCTAACAAAATTTGAAGGGCACGGTCGGGGTCGTCAGGAATAGTGCTATGAATTTACCGAGTTTCATTGAAATCGCTCCAGATGTTTAGAAGTTATTAGGGGGGACACACACCTCTCTCTCTCTCTCTCACACACACACACACGCGCGCGCGCGCGCACGCACACACACACACACACGGACAAAAGGTGATCTCATAAGCCTATTTTTTCAAAATTGAAAATCGGCTAATAAATTGTGCTGTGTTCTATTATTAGGCTTGAAATGGCCATCTGTACGAACTGCTGGTGTTCATAAATGAAGAGAAGGGTCATGTGCTATGATTGCGATCTCCTTTTCTGATCTTAATAAATTAAAACAGCAATATCCCCCGAACTAAACACGTTAAAACCACGAGTTCTTGCTTTATATGAGAAAGGTTTGTTGGTTGGTTGGTTGGTTGGTTGGTTCTTTAATTTAGGGGCTGCGACAACGCGGACATGTCGACCCCGTGTACTTTGTGTGTGTGTAGAATCTGTCTGATAACCGGTGTTAATTGTGATGACTGTATTAGTGTGTGTATCTGCTTTAATTCAAGTAAGGACTGCAGATATTCAATTTTTCCAAGTAGTTCCTACTTTTGCCGCCGAACGCCACCATCATCGACCAACTACTTCAGAACTTAGTTACCAGATGCCACCGCAGTTGGCTCTTGGCGACAAAAGTAGGAACCTAAGAACGTTAGTCAAATGGTTAACCTATATGTAATTTAGCTTCACACAGGTGTAATTTAGTGGAAGGTTCTTTAACATGCCATAAACCTATGACATGAGACCGCCGGCTTTACTTCCCCTCCCGAGGAAGGCATACTGAGGGATATTTAACGTTCTTAAACAATCCGACGGCTTCGGCCGGGTTTGAACCCGCGATCTTGGGCATAGAAGCTCAGCATGCTACCAACTACGCCACCGAAGCCGCTGTATATGAGAAATGTGGCTAAAATTCGTAAATACATTGTTAGCCAACTTTTCTCATTTTGCAAAATTGAGGAAAATGTAGACTTATGAGATCGATCCCGGAAAATGTGTGTCTGTCTATCCTTCTGCTATCTGTCTGTCTATGTGTGTGTCCCCCCTATCAATTCCTAAAAGGCTGAAGTTATCGAAAACTAATTTCGGATGAGTAAAGATCTATTTCTGAATATTTCAAGGCCATATTTGATAATGATGTCAGTGCTACCAACTGATGAAAAAACCGCAATTGAAATTTGAGCTTCATGTTGGATATCGTGGAAGGTATGCATGGGAGCTATTCCAAAATTGGCACACACACAGATAATAATATTTTAGTTTAATTTTCAGGAGGTCATACATGAGAGTGTTGCCAAAATGATTCAAAACCTGCTGATAGGTCCAATTTTTAAGTACCTATAACTTCTACACTATCAATTTTGATTTCAACCAAATTTCGTATGTACTAAGTGTACATAAAGAGATATGACTGAGCGTATTATTAAGAGCCACCAGGACTGGCAACAGTTAAAAAAATGCTCTCTGTATGTTTTTATCCAAATACCAATATATCAGAAAGTATGCAAGCCGACAGCTTTAAACTATGCACACGTATACTACCTGACATTATAGATTCATTTGGAGTAACTAATATACGTCAGTGCTACCAACACGATTCTAAGCCTGCTTATAGGACCAATTTTTAAATACATGTAAATTCTATACTATCAATTGGATTTCAACCAAATTTCGTATGCTCTATGTGTACCATAAGTGATATGACTATGCGTATCCTTAAGAGCCACCAGGGCGGCCCAGCCCGTCCAGTGCAGTGGGCTACGGTCAAGGCTAGTAGAACTACTTTTTACCTTCCATGCTAGGTTCTGCCTTCCATGATAGCTTCCATACAACTCACGATATTGAACAGGTGCTATTTTTCCCGGCAGTTTGCATGGAAGTTAGAGTACAACAACCGATCGGATTGCTTTTCTCGTTCTAGTAGAGATCCTAGCGAAAACATAAACAATTAGGCAACATTTGTTATGTGGGTAGGATAGGAAGAGTACTGCTGCGTGGTCCACCGCACCGCACTCGGAGCCCATGGACTTTAGAAGCTCCGCCCGTTCAGTGCCGTTCTCATCTAATGCGGCCGCGTTCTGGCTCATAGCACTGGGCTCACAAAGCCCACCGTAGCCCACTGCACTGGACGGGCTGGGCCGAGCAGGCAGACTAACCCTCGCCACGCGTGCACAGCAAATGCTCGCTTTACACTTCTATTCAGAATTTTTAGCAATACTAGTGTCACTAAGCTAATGGTGTAGTTCAAACTAGCTAATCTCTATCTGAAATATATCGATAGTTGTTGTTGATTTATTTAGGAGCTTTGTGACATCCTGTTCATGTAGCCCCGTGTATTTGTGTGTGTGTGTGTGTAATTTGTCTGATAACCTGTGTTATTGTGATTGCTTTATTAGTGTGCGCCTTTGTAATTCAGATGAGGATTGGAAGGACGGGGCCGTGGTCTTCAGTTAGGAACCATCCCGGCCTTTGCCTGGATTAAAAGTTAAATAACAAATCGGAAATTAAGTACTGTACCGAGTTTAACCGAGTTTTACAAATATTACTTTCGTCAAACGAATTTAGATAACTATTGAAGTTAATAGACATTGGACAAACGAAGTTTTAACTTATAGCCTACATTACGTCGTTGTAAATATTGGCTTTATCTTAAAGGTGTGTCACTGTTAATAAATTGCGCAAATAGTAGGAACAATAGGAGCCTCCGTGGCTTAAAGCTGGCGTTTCCTAGGCGCGGAAGCGGAGAGCGGAGTCGGCTCTCCACTGGTCATATGTAATTTTAATGGTACTGTTTTCCTAGAAGCGGAGCGGACCGCCGCTCGACGAGCGGAAATCGCTCCTCGGCGTTCCTTTGCTCCGAGAGCAGACGAGTCCACTGTCGGCTGGCGGAGTGGCTGGACGTCTGTACAAGTTGTGTGTAGTTTTATTCAATTGTGTCCCTTGTGTGTTTAGTATAAGGTGTGTGCACCATTAGTGTGTGTCGGTGTACTGTTTTCTATTATAAATCTGCGATTTCAGTTCTTCTACATCTTTTATATCTTGGTATGGATCATAGAACTCGTTTTTGGTCAATCGAAAGTACTGTTTGAATCTAATTTCATCATCAATTAACTGGTTATTTATACGAATTTTAAACACTCCCTCATTTTCACGCGTTATAATTATGTCACTTGCACATTTTCGATCCTTCACTAAATGCAGTAGTAACTCTTCCTCCTTCTCCTCTTCCAAGTGTAATAAAATAAAAAGTCTAGATTCCACGTCCATATCGACCTCACCTTATCACTCCTAGTATACAAATGAGCAACCGCCCCGCTCTCCGCCAGAGGACAACTCCGCCTCTAGGAAAACACAATTCAGCTAGCTGATGACTCACGAGCGGAGAGTCGACTCCGCTCTCCGCGTTCTGCTCTCCGCTTCCGCACCTAGGAAAACCCAGCGTAAGGCTGTGCTACCAAAAAACAAAATATTTTTTTAATTTTATTTTTTCTTCTTAATCTAGTATATAGGTCTTCGGGACTTGTTATATGCCACTTTTGTAAAATATAGACTGCTCGATTGTTCGGGGCATGGCTTCAATGTGTCTACTTTGAGGGTTAAAGGTACATACGCCACGACAAATTTAATAACCGGAGAATTTCGAAATTTCTGTGCAATAACCCTTGTAATAGTAGCTTCATTATGAACAATTTTTATTTCAAAATTCAACATATTTTATAAAAGGATCATATTTCAATAACCTTTTTTATTGTGAAAAAATTGCTATAATAACTTCAAACTTATTCAATTTGTAGAGGCTGTAATTCTGAGCAGTTCGAATGTTTGATGAAAGAAACTGTTTTAGTGATAAACCCGTGCCGTATGTACCTTTGACTAGTCTTCAACTCGGCAAAACGGTAACTACACAGGCTACACGATAGGCTACCCGCACTACCACTTGCACAAGCTTCATTCCCCCACCCTACTACCTAGCACCGCACCGCACCGCACCACACCTCCAGTTGCGGGTCATTCCTTTCCTTACGCAGCATTCCATTCTACTTAGAGTGGAGCAGGGGGTGTCAACCAGATAGGGATCATTTGGCACCATCGGTGTAGTAGCACGTGCCAGTCGTATGGAGCGCTGTATATCGTGTATATCGTGTTGCCAACATATGCATGATACAACGTTGTAATTAAATTGCAAACATATCACTATATTTAGTCAATAAATATACACATAATTCCTAATTGACATTTCCTTGCAATTATCTTGCTCACAGACGATAATTACGGCACTTATCATTAAATGAACATTATTTCTACTGGGTTGGCGGCACTGACCATGCCATGGCGGCTCTGTTGATGTGTTGTATGTAATAATATTGGCCGTATACAAATAAGCTAAATAAGCTAATGTTGTGTTCTATCTCATCTTTCTTATATCAAATTGTCTTCGTGGTAATGAGAAGTGAACAGTTCTTCTTCTGCTACGCCAAGTAAGTACGCTTATTTTAAGAATTTAAGTAAAAACGTGTTTCTGCGTGTGCAAAATATACCGTTGCCTAGTTTTGAATTTATATTAGACGCAGTGTTCAGGTGACATTCCACTTGACATATTAATTAACTTTCACTATTATTTATCCCACAGGTAGGCCTACCAAATTCTGGGAACAAACAAATCGTAAATTGCTGTTCTCGAAATAGCAGAGGAATGTGGCTATTAGGCCTACTCACCTTAGAAATGACCAGGTAAGAGTCTATGTTTCCGTAATGTTTTCAACTTGATTACATCTTGCAGAGATACGTCCAGTACCATGAGCCTATTGCATATGTGTACTGAAGTTCTTGAGGTGTGTTAAAAATTCATTTTACATTCCGGTAGATTAAAAATGTCATGATTCTTGACAACGTGTCGAAGCTTTAATGTTTTCCCCTTCCTTGAATTTCAAATTATTATTGGTACCGTATTCAAAAAAGATCAGTTCTTGTACATGTTAGCTACTGGTGCTGTGGCAATTCAATTGTGACCTATTCAATTGGTAGAATAGGTAGTAATGCCATTACTGATGTAGAACTGTAAAGTTCTGCGACCCAAATACCATTCAAATGCACCTGTCCTCCTCTAATAAGCCAAGAACAAACAAATGTGTAGATGTGTTTCCTTGCATATTCATGCTATGGGCACTTTGTATTTATTTTTGTAGATACACAGGAAAATAAGCTGTATGGTTTATGTTATGGTAGGAATGCAGTGTTTGGGCTGGGTGTTCAGTTGGTCGAATTAGTAGTAATGGCAATACTGATGTAGGACTGTAATTACAGGTTATTAAAACTTAACATTCACTCCCATGGTCTAATAGGTTTAATGGCCTAGGATCATATAGTCTTACCAATGTGTAACTATATACATTAAGTTAATGTGTTCTTGTCCTGTGGAACGAAGTCCAACGTGAATATACTCTTCTTAAGTCATGGTGCTAAAGTAGTCGACTCGTGTAATGTTCTGCGACCCAAATACCATTCAAATGCACCTGTCCTCCTCTAATAAGCCAAGAACAAACAAATGTGTAGATGTGTTTCCTTGCATATTCATGCTATGGGCACTTTGTATTTATTTTTGTAGATACACAGGAAAATAAGCTGTACGGTTTATGTTATGGTAGGAATGCAGTGTTTGGGCTGGGTGTTCAGTTGGTCGAATTGGTAGTAATGGCAATACTGATGTAGGACTCTAATTACAGGTTATTAAAACTTAACATTCACCCCCATGGTCTAATAGGTTTAATGGCCTAGGATCATATAGTCTTACCAATGTGTAACTATATACATTAAGTTAATGTGTTCTTGTCCTGTGGAACGAAGTCCAACGTGAATATACTCTTGTTAAGTCATGGTGCTAAAGTAGTCGACTCGTGTAATGTTCTGCGACCCAAATACCATTCAAATGCACCTGTCCTCCTCTAATAAGCCAAGAACAAACAAATGTGTAGATGTGTTTCCTTGCATATTCATGCTATGGGCACTTTGTATTTATTTTTGTAGATACACAGGAAAATAAGCTGTACGTTTTATGTTATGGTAGGAATGCAGTGTTTGGGCTGGGTGTTCAGTTGGTCGAATTGGTAGTAATGGCAATACTGATGTAGGACTCTAATTACAGGTTATTAAAACTTAACATTCACCCCCATGGTCTAATAGGTTTAATGGCCTAGGATCATATAGTCTTACCAATGTGTAACTATATACACACATCAAAAAAAGTTTTGCATCACCTCGGTTCCCAGATCTCCGGCATATAGACGTTGACTGTGTATATTGTATCCAAGATACAGTCCCTTTGACTGTTCATAGATGTCACTAAAACTGCTCAAAGATGTAAACAACCATGCATGAGCAGGGCCTATTAGACGGAGGGGGTACGACAGCCGATCAGTTCCAGTCATTCCACCAGGACGAAGGTACGCTGCTCATGTTGTCTGTAGTTCTACCATGCCTAGAAGGTCAATACCGCAGTTCGATCGCGTCCGCATTGTTACTTTGTGTCAAGAAGGGCTCTCAACAAGGGAAGTTTCCAGGCGTCTCAGAGTGAACCAAAGCGATGTTGTTCGGACATGGAGGAGGTACAGAGATACAGGAACTGTCGATGACAGGCCTCGCTCAGGCCGCCCAAGGGCTACTACTGTAGTGGATGACCGCTACTTACGCATTGCCGCTCGGAGGAACCCTGACAGCAATGCCACCATGTTGAATAATGCGTTTCGTTCAGCCACAGGACGTCGTGTTTCAACTCAAACTGTGCGCAATAGGCTGCATGATGCGCAACTTCACTCCCGACGTCCATGGCGAGGTCCAGCTTTGCAACCCCGACACCATGCAGCGCGGTACAGATGGGCCCAACAACATGCTGAATGGACCCCACGGAATTGGCATCACGTTCTCTTCACCGATGAGTGTCGCATATGCCTTCAACCAGACAATCGTCGGAGACGTGTTTGGAGGCACCCTGGTCAGGCTGAACGTCTTAGACACACTGTCCAGCGAGTGCAGCAAGGTGGTGGTTCCCTGATGTTTTGGGGTGGCATTATGTGGGGCCGACGTACGCCACTGGTGGTCATGGAAGGCTCCGAAACGGCTTTACGATACCTGAATGACATCCTCCGACCCATAGTGCAACCATATCGGCAGAATATTGGAGAGGCATTTGTCTTCATGGACGACAATTCTCGACCTCATCGTGCACATCTTGTGAATGCGTTCCTTCAAGATAACGACATCGCTCGACTACAGTGGCCAGCATGTTCGCCAGACATGAACCCTATCGAACATGCCTGGGATATGTTGAAAAGGGCTGTTTATGGACGTCTTGACCCACCAACCACTCTGAGAGATTTACGCCGAATTGTCGTTGAGGAGTGGGACAATTTGGACCAACAGTGTCTTGATGAACTTGTGGATAGTATGCCACGACGAATACAGGCATGCATCAATGCAAGAGGACGTGCTACTGGGTATTAGAGGTAGTGGTGTGTACTGCAATCTGGACCACAAATGCTGAAAGTCTAGCTGTATGATGGTACAACATGCAATGTGTGGGTCTCATGAGCAATAAAACGAGCTGAAATGTTGTTTGTGTTGATCTCTATTCCCTTTGTATTTAAAGGTTCCGGAACTCTTGGAACCGAGGTGATGCAAAACTTTTTTTGATGTGTGTACATTAAGTTAATGTGTTCTTGTCCTGTGGAACGAAGTCCAACGTGAATATACTCTTGTTAAGTCATGGTGCTAAAGTAGTCGACTCGTGTTTTGTTCTGCGACCCAAATACCATTCAAATGCACCTGTCCTCCTCTAATAAGCCAAGAACAAACAAATGTGTAGATGTGTTTCTTTGCATATTCATGCTATGGGCACTTTGTATTTATTTTTGTAGATACACAGGAAAATAAGCTGTACGGTTTATGTTATGGTAGGAATGCAGTGTTTGGGCTGGGTGTTCAGTTGGTCGAATTGGTAGTAATGGCAATACTGATGTAGGACTCTAATTACAGGTTATTAAAACTTAACATTCACCCCCATGGTCTAATAGGTTTAATGGCCTAGGATCATATAGTCTTACCAATGTGTAACTATATACATTAAGTTAATGTGTTCTTGTCCTGTGGAACGAAGTCCAACGTGAATATACTCTTGTTAAGTCATGGTGCTAAAGTAGTCGACTCGTGTTTTGTTCTGCGACCCAAATACCATTCAAATGCACCTGTCCTCCTCTAATAAGCCAAGAACAAACAAATGTGTAGATGTGTTTCCTTGCATATTCATGCTATGGGCACTTTGTATTTATTTTTGTAGATACACAGGAAAATAAGCTGTACGGTTTATGTTATGGTAGGAATGCAGTGTTTGGGCTGGGTGTTCAGTTGGTCGAATTGGTAGTAATGGCAATACTGATGTAGGACTGTAATTACAGGTTATTAAAACATAACATTAACCCCCATGATCTAATAGGTTTAATGGCCTAGGATCATATTATAGTCTTACCAATGTGTAACTATATACATTGTGTTCTTGTCCTGTGGATCTAAGTCCAACGTGAAAATCCAATAAAACCTTGGAACCATTGGCCCGATAACCCCACCCTTATCTGCCAATTTTTATTTTATACTCTTGGTAAGTTAATAAGTGTTAGGTTCTGTCGATGATATTCTGTAACAGTGAGATAGATACAAGACAAATATAATTGATTTATTGTATGCCAATGTAATGGTTGATATACCTATAGGTAGTATTTTATTCCCACACGTTATTTACAATATTTTTCAACACGTAGGATGCCAATGTCTAAGCTTACATGGAGGGATTTTTTCATCAATTGATTCTGTAATAAGACCACCTTGTGGTGTGGTTGCTGCCACTCCTGAGGTCCTGGGCTAGTTTCCAAGCTTGATTAAGTAATTTAATTCTGGTCTGACTGTTGGAACGGCGCACACTCATCTTTGTGAGGCAGAACTGAGAAGAGGTAGGTTCGATTCTCACCTCGGCCATCCAAGAAGTGGTTTTCCAAGGTTTCCCCACTTCCACTCCAGGCTAACGCTGGGATGGTTCCCAACTTAAGGCTACGGCTGCCTCCTTTCCAGTCCTCACCTGAATTACAGGAAGTATACACACTACTACAGATACCACAATAACACAGATTATCATACAACTCATACACTCCCCCAGGGGCTCACATCTAGTGGGACGTGGGTTGGCGACCACGGGGCCCCAGCTGAGTCCCGCATTGCTTCCACTTACTTGTGCCGGGCTCCTCTCTGTCTTCTTTCCTGTCGACCTCACTTGGTCAACTCTTTTTCTCTTCCGACCCCGACGGTATTAGGGTATCCAAGGCCTAGGGAGTCTATTCCTTTCCCGCCTTAATTGGCCCTCGTCTCATCTTTTCTGATGCCCTCCTCCTGCAAGGGGTCAGCCTTCTTTTTCTTTTCTTGTTATCTCCTGCCTTCTGCTCAAGGCTCTCAAGGGGCAGGGTGTATGTAGCCCCACCACCTTTGGTGCGCCCTGGATATTGCTACACCCTCAGGGGCTCACGGCTGGTGAGTTCGGGAGATGGCGACCCCGAGGGATTCCTGAGCTGGGTCCGGTTTTTCCCCTTTTTCCATTGCCTCTGGGGCCTTTCGTGGCTCTCCTTCCTTCCAAGTCCCTCGATCCTAATTCTTCGTGGGTTTGAGGGCATTTCTTTTCCTCCTGTCCTTTGTTTGCCTTATTCTCCTTTTGTTTTCCATTTCTTCTTCTAGTAGCCTATATAAGTTTGTAGTTAGTTTCAGTTATAGTTTACATTTGATTTTCATCTTCACGATCACCCAAACCATTAGGGGCCGATAACCAAGATGTTAGGCTCGTTAAAACAACAAATATCATCATCAACAAATCATACACACTTCCAAATACATGGGGCTAAATGAATATGTTATCGAAAGCCCTAAATGAATTAATATCAAAAATACAATGATTCTTTTAAAATGTAGTTAACTTACAGTAGGTGCAAACATACACATGTCAGCAATTTCAAGTTCCCCGTTTCAAGCATTAAGTTACACATTTATTAAGTTTACTGTTTCAACATACACTCTGGTATGTGTTATAGGAATTTGCGGTTCATCGGTGTCAGCCATTACATCAAGGAGGAACTAGGTCCATTATTATGTGCTGGTCCCTACTGTTATACTTTGGCAAGAAAGAAGAAAGGAACATGCCTCAACACATACTTTTAGGAGGACCAGATTTGATTACTGTATTTTTGCTAAGTTTGATCTTGGCTCTTGCTGTTATCTTCTCTTCATTAACAACTTTTTAAATAAAACATGATGAATTCTAGCAGTATTGAGTGTTTTTCTTGTTTTTCATTGATAGTCCTATTTCTCCTTTCCCCTTAACAGCACGTAATGGAATGTACTGTATTAGTGTGCGATGTTAATTTTTGATGTAGCCTACTTACTGCATTTCACCCTTCAAAATTTTTAACTGGATATATTTTAAAGGGCATATGAAATGAACTACTGTATAGAAATTTTGTGATATCCAATTCTTTTTCTGTCCCCTAATGTATTTGGCACTAATTACACTAACAACTTTAGTGTGATGAGGATCTGGTTACACCATCTGATTCCTTAGCATTCTCTCTTAAAATTTTACTGTTATTGCTAACAGCATCAAGCATTTTAAAATATGAATTTTCTCCCTTCCCAGTACTTCTCCTTTGTAGATTTTTCTAATAACTAATTGGTTATAGGCCTAATTGGGCCATTTTTTAAGCTGAGTAATAATATGCTGCAGGCCTTGTAGTAGCCTAATTTTTGTCACCAATGCAATATGCTCCAATTGCAACTGAAAGAAATTTAAACATGTATATTAGTGATGAGGTTATGTTCTAAATGCTGTGATTGTTCATTTCAAAGTTCTGGAATTCACAATTTCCCACTTGTTATTATTTTTATTAATTTTTTCTGTTATTGGTATTTTGAATGTGATTTATTACTTGTAGATCATATTATTATCTCCACACTTAAAGACGTGCCATAAGTATAGGGAGATTGTGATTTTCGGAACATTGAAGTGGGCTGAGCATTTAGGACGGTAATATTTAGCGGAACGAGGGGAAGGGGCAGGGTGGAGGGGAGGGGGCGGGAGGGTTAGTGTTTACGAGATCTGCTCATAGGTGGCGCTACCGGTCGACATGTTGCTAGTACATCAGTCAACCACCAGACAGCGCTGAAGTCTTAGGTACCAAGAATTAGCATGGCTGTTGGCCATCTGTAGTAGTAGGTAATCTGTGCAGTGGAGTGCAAGGAAAACAAAATAACTCTCCTTCTTCCAAAACCTTTTCCGGCGCGCTGAGTCACTGACTCTTCAGTCTAACTAGACCGAGTCTTGAGAAAGGAATAGAAGAATATATCTCGCCCCTTTCTTGTTACATTTCCTGATTCTGCGTTTGTGTTTCGTGATTGAGTGATAGGGCAGTAGTGTATTCCTATAACATTCACACTTTATTCTACAATACCACGGAATACAAGATTTTATAGTACGGTAGCTTTATATTGCGGTGTTAAAACACGTTTCAAAAATATAGTTTGTTTTTTTCGCTATCGTTTTACCCTCCAGGGTTGGCTTTTCCCACGGACTAAGCGAGGGATTCCACCTCTACCGCCACTGAGGGCAGTGTCTTGGAGATTGGGTCGGGGATACAACTGGGGCAGCCTCACCTGCAAAGCGAACAGGGGCCTGATGAAGGGATGGGAAGAGTGGGAGGGATAGACAAGGAAGTGGGAAGGAGGAGGCCGTGGCCTTACGGTAGGTAGCATCCCGGCATTTGCCCGAAGACGAAGTGGGAAACCACGGAAAACCACTTTGAGGATGGCTGAGGTGGGAATCGAACCCCCTCTACTCATTTGGACCACCCGAGGCTAAGTAGACCGCGTTCGAGTCCTCATACCACTTTTCAAATTTCGTCACTGAATCAGATTTGAGAGACGAGGTGACTAAGAAGAAGAAAAAAAAGGTTTGTGCCTGGAACTGTCCGACAGAAAATGCAATTGAAACGAAGCCACAGCTACTTCTACCAGCTCCAAGGTCAATTGAATATCACCAGGAGAAAATGGTGCGACATTGTAGTTTATACAAAGAAAGAAGAAAAAAGGATAGAAAAGGATGAGATATTATGGCAAACAAAAATGCTTCTAAACCTGGTACAATTTTTTAAGGAGCGTATTTTGCCAGAAATTGTAGACAGTCGAGTTGTTCGAGGCATGGAAATCCGAGATCCCTCATTTGTGCTAGAGGCACAACAAAGGCAGGCGACAAATAATACCAACAAACGAAAGAAGAGGAAACCATAAGATACATTCACAGACAAGTAAAACACAAACCACCTCGTGGTGTAGCTGCTAGCGTTCTTGGCTGTCACCCTGGAGGACCTCCGGGTTCGATTCCCGGCTCTGCCAGGATATTTTAATTCTGGTGTGAGGGCTGGAACGGGGTACACTGAGCCTCGTGAGATAACTCAGAAGAGGAGGGTTCAATTCCTACCTCAGCCATCCTGGAAGTGGTTTTCCGTGGTCGGGGTGGTTCCTAATTTAAGTCCATGACCGCCTCTTTATGTTCTATCCCCAATTTACAACTACACACAGTTACAGCCATCGCAATAACACAGGTTACACACACCACGATGTCTCAGCTACTAAAATAAGCAACAACAAGTAGCTAATACGGTACTGTTGAATGATATTCGAACGTACTGTAAATTGTTCAGAATACGTAGCCTAAATATATATATTTTTTATCAGTTTCCTTGTAAGTTTCTTTGATTTGAGACGTGAATAGTAGATTATTATATTGAACCCTTCAGAAAAGCAGTGTTTAATGTAAGAAATCTTAATCAAGGGGTCGCGCTCAGTTCCTATGTGATGTTTACGTTCGCCAAACAACGTGCTCTACTGAGGTAAGGGTCATAGGATATAAACTATAAATTCGAGAAAGAAAGGTGACAAGATGTAAAATAATAACATGATTTAATGACTAATAGTGCATAAAAAGAAATAAACAACAATAAAATATAAAACAATCCTCCCTGAATTTCCCCTGATAGGAATATCTATAAATTTGAGGAGTCAGACGGATCTCCCCTTTTATTTAAAATGTGGATCCTGGTTCCACTACCTTGCAATTTGGGTTTTATGTGCGCGTAATGACTAACTACGAGGAATGAGTACTTTGGATGACTGTTCGTTTACAACGGGTTAACAGCCACGATGCTTATGAACAATCATCTCGTAAATCAACGTTTATGGATATGGAACATGACATTAATAAAAACCCTTAAAAAGTAATGCTGACACACGCACTAAATCTACTATCTACAGGAATCTCTCTCGGGACCCTCATTAGCGCGAAGACGCACTTGACTTTGAGCTGCCAACACGGGCCAAATTGCTCAACATAAACATGGAAATACAGCAAGCATGTGACTCACGGGTCACTGAATAAAATAAAAACATGGAATAAACCAACAACAACAAAAGCCTGACTGGCTGACATTACTTTATATGAACAAACTGCATGTTAAGCTAACGCTTCGGAGATTATCGTGATTCGTAGGCAACTCCCATTTATTAAACATTTTTTATCATTGATCAGTTCTTAATTCTGTACTTAAAGTTATTACTGAGCCACACAGGCACTCTCCACTAATGACCTGGCTGGCAATCCTCAGTCCGTCTTGTGCAACATCTCCCCTCTTCCTCAATCACCTGCCATTGTCCCACTCCAGTGTGTATAAATATAACTGACCAGCTGTGCCGTTATCTCAAGGAATCAACAGCAACAAACTCAACTACTTCAAAATATGGTCAGACATAATCAAAATATCCAGAATTGCCCTCGCGAGGTCACAATCTAGATTTGTCATCAAGCTGCCAGAAATCAGTCTACGCTGAAATTCCCGCTTGTAATGAAACAAAAACACACACTCACACACACACATTTGGGAATGACAATACGTTATTTCACACAGATCGGCTGAATGGATGCTCGCCGACAATTAAACAAAATATTAAAACCTACGATAGAGCTGACTGCTCTTCGTCACAAATCACATTGCTCCAACAGCAATAATCTCATTGAATCTGATCAATAATAAAACAAAGAAATTAATTACCCTCCAATCTACTGTATAACTATTTTACTTCAGTCCTACTTCTGAAACACAAGATATCTCCGAGAGACGTTTTTAACCGCATTGCGTAACATATGCAAACACGGCCGTTCACATAGCTACGTTAGTTAAAACAACGAACAAGAAAAGAACCTTCTACTAAATATATATGCGAGCTGTTTCCATGCAAAAAGTGTGTCAGACCAAAACTAAATAGACTACGTTAATCACACAAGCAAATTATTTACAAAAACACAATATGTCCCATACACCATAAGTTAATTTATCAGATAATAATAAATATTATTCTGTACTCATCCTCAGCCAGTCACCCGTCAAAGAACATCTGCAGCCATTTCCCAACTGGATTCTTCTTATCTCATCTCAACCATCTTGACGGAGTCTTGATATTTCCAGGCTTCCTCCATGGTCAATGATGTCATCTCTCGTGCTGATTCAAAAATTAAATTATTATACACTTGATGTCTGACTACTAAATTCGCCGTTCGGGTACTTCTTTCCCCAAAACAGTCTATTGGCGAATTATCGAAGATACTGCCCCTACAAATATAGTACTGTGACTATCTAACACTGAATTTAACACTTTTAATAATAATTTCTGTGTCCTTCATGACACGCAAAGTATAACTGTCAACGTCCTTAGACGCACAAAGTAATAGTCAACCTGTGTTCACGACACACAAAGTATAATAAGCTTACGTCCGTAGACGCACAGAATAATAAGCCTGTGCCCTCGACACACACAATAATAATACGCCTACGTCCGTAGACACACAGAATAATAATCAGCAAAGTCTTGGCTCTTCACACCACTTATAAATGAACTGGCCCTAGGTCTTGATAGAGGGGGAATTTAGATAAAAATTTCACAAAATAATGGTGATACAGGAATGAAATAAATATCACTGAACTCGTAAAATAGCGCAGGTCAAGAATATGCCCATTAACCCTAGAATCGATCGTAGAGATTTTGTCTAGGCGATCTCCCGCGTGAATGCTAGCCGAGCGTGCCCACGCTAGACCTGCCGCGCTAAATAGGCATTCTTCTCTCATTGGTTCCCACACTTTCTGTCACTTGGCGGTTTTTAGCATATCTTGGCGTCGTAGGAGTGTCTATTTTCTTCATCAGCCACTCACGTTACTGCATCATATTTCTTATAGGCGCGAACATCACAATGAACATACCAGAACCATGTCTCACTGCGCGTCGCTTCTATTTTTGAGGCGGCCAACACCTGTCCTTCTGACACATCGCTAGGCTATTTCCTTTCACAGCTAAAGTATTTAGCCTTTTGTCAATCTACTTCAGGCATGTACCCGCTGTCTCCAACAAATGCTTGAAATTTCCTCATCTCCGTCTGGCTACTTTCATGATGCTGGTGGAAATATTTATTAATTGAAGAAATAAAACCTAGAATCATTTATCCAACAGAGGATAAAGGGTTCAATATATTATTTGAAATGAAATAATAAATAACATAACAACTTTAACATACTTAAACAAGATGTTCAATAAGAACATATAGCCGACTTTCTCCTAAATGCATGGGTATTCTCATAACTCTTTGTCCTTTTCAAGGAGTATAATTGAATGTTGGTTGTAGTAACTTGTTGAAATACAACGTGCTATACGGATATTAAACATGAATATGAGGTGGCCTTTGCTAGTGCTACCTCTGTACAAAATTTCATTCAATTCGGTTTCACCGTGTTTGAATTGATATGGTGAATCGATTTGCACACATACATGGCCGCTATCTGCGAACTATTGGGCTGATGACCTTGTAGTTCAGTCAAAAGATGCTTCCCACTAAGGTATGTTGTTGCAAAATTTGGTAGAGATCAAATGATTAGGATGGTCGTAATTTGAATTAAGCTTTTAATATTTGGGTGGCCGCCATTCCTTTTCCGTCAAGATGGCGGCGATATAAAACATGACCCTGATGTGCCCTTTGATAGAAACCAAATTTCTTTCAATTCAGTTTCACCGTGTTCGAATTGATAGGGGGGGGGGGACATACATTCAGAGTACACACACTCACACACACACAGACACACAATTTTTCACCCTGTGTTGATCTCATAAGTCTACTTTCATTTTTTGCAAAAATCGAAAGTAGGCTAATATTATAATTAGCTGCGTGTGATTGTGTTTTTCATGTTCTTGCTAGTGTATCTATGCAGCCGATTGTCATTAATCTTGCTGCTTACTGTACGTTTTAAAAATAATTTTTGTTGGTTAATAGTGCATAATTTAAGGGTATTTTGTAAAATTTCCCGAGATGGTTTCTTATTTCGAAATGATGTTATAATTTTGTAGATTAACTTTCATTTACATATGTAGAAAAAAATATGTGTTTTCAGTGTTTTGGCTCTTAATTGTGAAAGTACGTGTTTTGTTCACAGAATCTTAAATACTTCATAAAATTCTGCATACGTGAACTTGGAATTTCATTACTGAATGAGCAGTCATTTTGTTTATACAAGGTGTCCGGGTTAAAGGTATAATAGTCTAATATAAAATTTTATAACTTGATAAGTAGTGGAAATATTTATTGGCGGTTTGTTTCTGCGAATAGGGAAACTCAAAATGTTTCTTTACATACCTAATACATCTCGATATGCGCCCCATTAATGGCGTTACAGACATCTAATCTGTATTCCACTTCTCTCCAAGTGTTCTGCAGCATTGTAGGCGTAACATTTGCAATAGCTGCACGAATGCGAAGACGCAGATCTGGTAGATCACGAACTGGTGTCTGGTACACTTGATTCTTGACAAACCCCCACAGGAAAAAAATCAAATGGCGTAATGTCGGGGCTTCTAGGGGCCAAACAATTGATGGACTGCCTCTACCAATCCAGCGATCAGGGAACTCACGATTAGAGAAATCCCATTTCTTGATTGTTACGTAAGTGGGAACATCATCAGTTGGTAACAGACCATACTCACGCCGAAATATACGTAGTACGAGTGTAACGGATTTTAGCTCCGCGAGCGAAAGAACACTGAACACTTTCTGCTGTGGAGTCCACATGGCTACTGGCGCGCTTCTCGTGAACAATGAAGTTACGCGCATGCGCATGTGGTACCACCGCAAGCAAACACAGAAAACGTTTTGAGTTACCCTAGTTGTAGAAACAAACCGCCAATAAATATCTCCATTATTTCTCAAGTTATTAAATTTTATATTATTATATCATTACCCCGGACACCTTGCATAAATCACATTTTGTGGTTTACTGCATTATTTTTTTAATAATGTTTTGCATTCCATTGCAGTTTTGTCAGTGCACAATAAAAAGGTTTATGATACATCCAAACACTTCCTTGTGTTTTAGTTTTATAGTTATATCACTGATATGCAACCACTTTGCTACAGAGAAACTCTTCCCCCCTATGGTTAGAAACAAAGCCCACATGTAGTTTCGTTTCAACGCGCGCATTTCTTTTAAGAAAGAACTCTTTTGGAAATTATGAAAATGCCAAACTACTGAAACTGATATATAGGCTATATATATCTTTACATCAATTATACTATTATTATTACGTTAAAGCTGGTAATTTACACAAATGGAATCCCTGAAATCTTATAAAATAACTGGCATTAAACATTATGAGCAAAATATCCCTAGTTTATATTTTTTCTCTTGGTTAATATTAGAAAGAAACTAAAAAAAATCAATGTATTTCTACATTTGTAATAATTCCATTCCTTGAAACTGGTAGGTATACTGTAAGCTATAATTGTGTCTTCATTTTGTGTAAATCTGTATTCAGAAAATATGTTGTTCTTTTGTAGTGGATCTGAGGAGGTTAAGTGGTGTCATAAAATTACTTCCTTTAGAACTGCACAATTCAAACGACAAATTGAACATCTGAATGGCTGGAAGTACTTTGTACTAATATAATTCAAGATTTTATAGTAGCTTTATATTGAGGTGTTAAAACACTTTATAAAAATCTATCGTTTTACTCTGCAGGATCGGCTTTTCCCACGGACTAATCGAGGGATCCCACCTCTACCGCCACTGAGGGCATTGTCCTGGAGCTTGAAAGATTGGGTCGGGGATACAACTGGGGTGTGTGACCAGCACTACGCCCAGGCGGACTCACCTGCAAAGTGAACGGGGGCCTAATGAAGGGATGGGAAGAGTGGGAGGGTTAGGCAAGGAAGTGGGAAGGAGGCGACCGTGGTCTTACGGTAGGTAACATCCCGGCATTTGCCCCTAAGGCGAAGTGAGAAACCACGGAAAACCACTTCGAGGATGGCTGAGCTGGGAATCGAACCCCCTCTACTCATTTGGACCACCCGAGGTTGAGTAGACCCCGTTCCAGTCCTCATACCACTTTTCAAATTTCGTGGCAAAGCCGGGAAAAGAACCGCGGACCTCCGGGGTGGCAGCTAATCACGTTGACCACTACGCAACGGACGTGGCTTTAAAAAATAATATGGTACTTTATTGAAACTCTTGATCAAATTTTTAAGTTTTTCGTTCTTATTTCTAAACATTACAAAAGAAAGGGACACGATAGAGAAACTCTGAATACAGATTTGGATTCTACATTCCTCAATACCTAAGCAGTATTTTCAGGTATATTGTGTTACTAATATTATATGTATTTTTTTAAATGATAAACTTTGCCAATTTTGATGTTTTTTCGATTTTCTTTTCAAAATTACAGGAAAGGAAACCTGACGTGATGCAGAAAATCTGAACACATGGCACTTCACTTAACAATCAGTAAGTTAATATTGTCCCTTGTAGCAGAAAAAAATTGAAATGCATAGGCCTATCAATCAAACGCCCCGACCACATTTTATCCAGCTGGACGACAGAGATCAAGGTTCCAATAAGTTTACTGCTCGGAAACGATCGCTGTGTGAGGCTTATACAACTGAGAGAGGGGAAGATTGTTTGCCAATGAGGAGTTGTGGAAGGGAGGAGGGGAAGTCGCAATTCAACTGCGGTGGCAGGTAAGGGACGGCAGTGCTGCCATCTCTTGTCCAGCGTTTGTCAGCAGATGCAATCGCTCAGCCTTAAGCGACTGCACGCGGGCATCGCACCGCTGGGTCCATGGTTCAAATCCCGGTCACTCCATGTGAATTCTGTGCTGGACAAAAGGGAGGCAGATAAGTATTTCTCCGGGTACACCGGTTTTCCCTCTCAAAATTTAATTCCAGCAATACTCTCCACTATCATTTCATTTCTTCTGTAATTCATTTAATCATTGCCTCAGAGGAGTGCTACAGGCTTCGGCAGCCGGCTCAGTTCATATCCTCGCCGCTAGATATTCATTCCATCCCTGGCCCGGTCAGTCGACAGAAAGCAGGCAGTGGGTTTTCAGTAAGAACTATTATAAAATTATTCATAACAAGAAGTTCCGTGACGAACTAAGGAGCCTACTTCTCTTAAAATTTAAGATACATGCCAAATATCTAGAATATAGACGATATTAAGTTGCTAATGTCGAAATTATAATTAGTTCGACATATACCTGGCATAATGTAGCCTAATAGAGCACTAGAGTTGGCAGCCCTGGTGACTGAATATATTTCTAGTTCCATCTCTTAAGGTACAGAATACAAAATTTGGTGAAGTCTAATGGATAACATAGACGTTACAGCTCGTCCGCTAGCTAAGCTGTAACTGGGGTGATAGACTCGCCCCTAACTAGCTCGTAAACTGTCGCCTCAGTAACTGAATGGAGATTTTTGGAAGAAATGAAAACGTGAAAACACTTATCGTAGGCGATGTATTGAAGATAGAGATATGCTCTCCCGGGCTTTTTGTAGAACTTTTCATGCTGAACAATTCTTACACTAACTGTATATAGATATTTTTAACGGTTTGCCCAGCGTAAGCTTAAAAAGCGAACGGACGCCAGTTTTTTTTCCGACATTTTCACTGAATTCGTTAGTTCTTGAATTTCTTTGGTCATAAATAAATTATTTTCTACAGAAACCTTCTTCGAGTTATCCTTTACGGAATGGTAAAAACCGCATCAATATCCATACTGTGGTTCTCGAGATTTCCCGTGACATCCAAGAATCGGGGACTTTGTGTTATACTAAGTAGAGATTATACGCCAATCAGTGTGATGTAATATAATATAATCCCCCTTCCGTCCAATCTTAAATTGACTGCGAATTTTTTGGAACTAAAATTTCACAAGCTAAATGAGAGTTGCACTTCCAGGCAATGGCGAGGTGTATGAAAGTCAAGTCCCTCTTCCGTCCAATCTGAACCTGACTGTGTTTCACAGGCGAAACGAAGAAAACTCGAGTTGCACTTGCAGGGAAACTCCAAACACAACTACCTTTCTCAGAGGTCTTAACTCAACACAACTCGATGGTTTGCTGCTGTCTGTATCTGGGGCAATATGTTCGCCAGCAAGCTAGGCTGTAACAGGGAAGATAGACTCGCCCTTTGCTAGCTCGTATACTGTCTCCTCAGTAGTTGAATGGACAAGGTTGGAAGAAATTAAAACGTAAAAACACTTATAGTGGGCGATGTATTGAAAATAGACCTATGCTCTCCCGGACTTTTTTGTAGAACTTTTCATGCTGAACAATTCTTACACTCATAGTATTCAGATATTTTAACGGTTTGCTCAGCGTATGCTTACAAAGCGCTCGGACGCCAGGTTTTTTCGACTTTTCAACTGAAATCGTTACTGCTCGGCTTCCCTTGATCATAAATAAATTATTTTCTACAAAAATCATCCTCGAGATATCCTTCACAGAATAGTGAAATCCGCATCAAAATCCATCCAGTGGCTCTCGAGTTTACCCGTTACTTCCTAGAATTGGGGACTTTGTTTTATACTAAGTAGAGATTATTTATTGTGCTATCAAAATTATAATATTTTACACGAATAGGATGAATATTAATGGTTTTCGACTTAGAGAATAGACAGCACAAGGTAGGGTGGATACAATAAAATAATTTAAAAAGAATAAAAATTTTGGTGATATGGGTGTCTTGAACTTAAGACCCATCCGATTCGATGCTACAGCCTTACCGCTCGTACACTCTTCCTGTATATATTCAATCTCACAGGTAGCGTACGTAACTTAATCCGAATGACTGAAGGTCGAATGATTTCAGTTAAATCCGTAAGACCTGCAGGAATGCATTCATCAGTACCTGGCATGTTTTCAACTTACAGTTACGTATCTTAATGACTGATTTGCATTCTAATAATGCCCATCAACAGCAGATATTACCCTCAATTGACAATCTTCCACCATGTTGGATACCTTGCACCTAGCCCTGCTGAGCCAATCAAACAGGCGCTACACATGCCATTAACGTTACTCACGCCTGTACCGAAACTGCGGCTACATCCCATCTTAACGTTACAGCCTGTACCGTTTCTTCTCTGAGGGTCAATGCTGGCGGTACAAAGTTACTACCTCTACCATCTCTTGTAGCGTTACGTAAAACCCAGCATTGATAACGCTCATTTCGTTGTTATTCGTACCGACAACATTATCATTATAATAATTATTATTATTAGGCTATCTTAGGTGTGTGTGGAATCATTGTGTTAACCCGTGACATTTTGTTGGCCGTGGTAATATGCATATTTGTATTTGTGGCTAGGTTTGGGAAGGAAATAACCGAGGCCTTCACTTAGGTATCATCCGGGCTTTCGCCTGGTTTTGAAGTAGGAAACCACGCCATTCCATCTCCAGGATAGCTAGGTGGGAACCTAACCTACCTCTTATTAAATATCCTCACGAGGCTTAGTGTAGTGTTTGGGGCCAATGACCTCGTAGTTCCTCCCCTTTGAACCTCAATAACTCTAACTGACTAGGCTTAGTGTACAGTTCTTAGCAGTGAGGCTAGAAACATCTTTGCTGGAATAGATGGGGATGGAACCCATGGATAGATTATTGGCTGAGGAATAACCTAACCACCAAGGGAAGATGATAAAGAAAAGGAGGTGGGCTTCGGACTGGAGAGAAAGGAGAGAGAAATAGGAGGAGAGTCCCACAAAAATTATAAATTTAACTTTACATACACTCAAAGACGGTTGCCACTGCAAATCCGTTCTCTGATACCTAAAGTGGGTAAGGACCTGGTGGAAGCTAACGGGAACCGCGGCTAGGACTTGGGCGGTTTGCAAGAGAATGACTTTAGCGTATTCCCTCTCAAGCATGCATATGCCTACTATGGGGAAGGGTGATGGTCTGGCAAGACAAAGAGTAACAGACTTATTGTATGTCTGTTCAAATGAATTCGTTTTTGAATAAGTAACTCGAAGAATGCCAATAATTTGCATCGATTTCGATGTTTCCAGTTTTCGAAGTGGTCGAGTTCCTAAAAAGCGACCAAGTGCTTCCAAGAAGGATAGTGATAAAAGAATTATGCCTTTGGGAGTAAATTTGGTAAATGAACCAATAGTTGCATTTGGAAATGGCTAAGCTTTTATCCAGCAAGGAGCCGACTAAAAGTTTAGGCAAAGAAAAACACTTATCTTTTGGAAAACCAACCGTAAGTTTTTTGGAGAGGATCTCCACAAGCAGGAAGCTGGCGTAGCGAGCTGTACTTGCCTTACTGGCCGGTTAGAATTAGCTATTAAAGCTAAGAGAAACTTTACTATGATGACCACTAAGAGTTCTTGCTCAAATGCAACGAGTGGTGAAAGTCCTATCAATAGATTTAATGGCATTAAGTGGGAAAAGTCAGGGAAGACAGGATCTTGCCTAACCGTTGTATTAGAGAAATGATGAGTCAAAAAGGAAAGTTTGAATTTATTTAACAATGCAAAAAAGTCTAATAAATTTGACAAGTATATAGTTTCAATTTTTGTTAACAATTTGGGGTCGCAGACCTCCTAACATTTAAAGTTTGCTCCAGGCAATTAACAATTCTTTAGGTTTCAAACCTTTATATGTACTAAAATCTTCGTAAGATTTAAAAAAGACAAATAAAGTGATTAAAGTTAGACATTAAATCGAGTACAAGATGTGTACTTTAAGAAATTGCCAAGTATCTATCTTAGAAAAAGTTACAACTTCAAAAATAACAAAAAAGAAAGCAGGTAGAATGAAAGAGAAGTTCCTATAACTTCTTATGTTTACGCTGAATTACTTTTATAATAGTTATACAAAATAGGGCAGGTCACTTACTGTGAAACCTGAAGAGAAAGTCAAAAGGAAGGTTCTAGACTTCCTATGGTTAAATAGGAATCACGAGACAAATAGGGCAAGTTTCCCTTTCGTGAGACCTAGAAATAACTCACTCATGAGTTGAAAGAATTGTATTCCCTAATTAGAAGGGAGAAACAATGTAAGTTTGAAACGTGTACTAGATACGTATTTATGCAGAAGTTAATTAATGTTATATAAGAAAAAGGGGAGGGCACTTCTATAGAGTGACACCTCATTGAAAAGGACCTAAAGTAACAACTTTATTAATATGGTTTGTTAGTAAAAGGTTAAGGAAAGATCAATTGGGATTGAGGATAAATGTTCATGGCCTTATTTATGGTAATCGGACGATCGCGACGCGGTAGAAATGTTGAAAGAACACTGTGTATCACTATAGTTTGTTGAATGGACGAAAATTTCACTGTAGTAACACAAAAGTTTATGGCAAAGAAAGTTATTGCAATGATGAAAAATAATTAGTTGCACTAGGTAGGCGAAAGTCTATTGCTTGAGGAAGTTGTGAATTACAATTAAATGCGCCATAGAACATTCCAACGGTGGAAGAAAATTAGCTATTGAGTATTAATTCAGAAGGAAGATTCCTCATTTTTAAATAGTATTCCCACAAGTGAGTGAAAAATACATGATGGCACGACTTGTAGATAGAGTACAGAATCTGGAAGGTTCCAGAACGATCCTAATAGAAGAATAGGGACAAAGTTAATCCAGCGGTGGAACGAGCTTGATATTTTATTGACAGCGGGTAATAGATAATATCCCACGAGGTGAGAAGATTTCTCATTTAATTAGCTTAAGAAAGCTACTTTCTGTTAAGGTTGGCTTAGACAGACAAAAGCTCAACATGGTAAATCCCGCGAAGGATGATTATTGTCACAAATTATAGTAATCTCACACTGCCTATAAAATTATCCTTAAAAGCATGAAGATATTAAAACGATGAAAATGAGGTTAAAACCTGAAGTCTGTACTTATCTTTGTTGCATGGCGAAGGTGAAGTTCCCTTTGACGATTAAAGGTCCAACATGGCGTGGAATGAAGAGAATGCCTCTTGGTTTGAGGAGACTAGCTCTAGTTGAGCCGTGACTGACTAAGTCAACTGCCGACGTGCAAGTGAGACCCACTCAGCGAAGCGCAGGGGGACCAAGGAAGGGAAGAGAGTGGGGGTAGGAGACAAAGGAATACATATCAAAATAGACAACTATACAAAAATAAATGTTTTTCTTGATGAATGGTTTTCAAAGAGTTGATAGCAGGCGATACTAGCACAGCCTGGTGGGTGAAAAAGTAGACGAAGTTCTCTTGATCACGGAGATGTTAGCTGGCAATGTCAACGAGATCTGGTGGCCAGATTGAAAAGGAAGTCCTCTTGCACCGGAAAGAATTGAGGAACTTCAAAGATTCGCTGCTAGATGACGCTAGGTGGGTCATGGAAGATATATATCTAGAACAGACTCACAATGATATGAGAACCCTAAACAGCAACGAGAACATAGGAGATCACTGTTGGTGTTTGAGAAAAAAAAGGAAGGAGAGAACGAGAAAAGAGCATTAAAAAGAATACTCTATCTTACCGTGTATTCCAAGAATACACCAAGCGGGGAGGGGAAAAACACCAACAGAGAGCAGGAAAAACAATTAAACATTTAAAGGTAATGAAGCAATTGAAGACAGTGGTCTTGTGATATGACCATTTGTGGTCAAGATTTTGGCCACCCTGACTCTCCCATCCCTTCCTGGATAACACTCTGTCACTCTACCAGAAATCCAGACCAGGGGAGGAGAGACATCCCTAACCAAGACCAAGTTCCCCACTTTAATGTCGGGACTGGAAAGAAACAATTTCTGCCTCCGCTGCAAGGAAGTTAAATATTCCAAGTTCCACCTCTTCCAGAAAGAATTGCGAAGGGCTTCAAGTTTACGCCAAATAATAGGTAAATTAGAATCCCTATAAGAATTGGAAAGGGGAGGAGGGGCAGAAAGAGAAGTGCCTATAAGGAAGTGACCAGGTGTGAGTGGAAGCAGGTCATCAGGGTCATTTGTAAGCGGAGTTAATGGGCGAGAATTAACAACACCTTCAATCAGAACAGAGAGTGAATTAAATTCTTCATAAGTCAGAATGCGATTACCTAAAACCTTTTTTAAATGACGTTTAGTGAGCTTTACGCAGGATTCCCACCTACCACCGTGATGAGGAGCGTAGGGAGGTATAAAATGCCATTTGAAACCCTTTGAGTAGGAAAAATTTGAAATTTGTTCCATGGTGGGAGAAGAGGTGAGAGCTTTCTTCCACAAGGAAGCTGCGCCTTGAAAAGTGGAAGCGTTATCAGAGAACATCTCCGAAGGAACACCACGCCTAGCAGCGAAGCGAGAGACAGCTGATAAAAAGTAAGAAGTAGAAGCATTCGTTACTAGTTCCAAATGGATTGCGCCAGTAACCATGCAAACAAAGAGAGAGACATAGAGCTTACCAAACAGTTTGCGTTTGGCTTCAGGGCAATTTCGTTGTTATTGGAACGGACCCATATAGTCCACACCAGTTAAAGCGAATGGGCGTATAGGAGAAGAGCGAAAGGAGGGCAGATCGCTCATTAATTGAGTGTTGACTTTAGGTTTCGCCTTGAAACAAGGAATGCACTTGTGAATTACAGAGGAAACTTCCTGAATTCCATTTATAATCCAGTACTTTTCCCTTAAGAGGCAAAGCAGAGTGCGTGTACCAACAAGCAGATTGCGATAATGAAAGTCACGTATAATTAAGGAAGTTACGTGATGTTAGGAGGCAAAATTTTGTCTTCAGACAGCAAAGATTGAGAAAGCCTACCACCTACCCTGAGTAACCTATCGTCATCAAGGAACGGGGCTAAAGCGCAAAGACGACTGGATTTGGGAAGATCCTTTTTAGAAGAAAGTAAAGAAAATTCAGAAGAAAAGGCTTCTTGCTGTGTCAATTGTAAAACCTTAATGGTAGCGAGATTCAATTCATGATTGGTAAGGTGTGGTTTAGGGAGAAGAGGTTGGTCAACCACAAGATATTTCCATCTAAGGAGATAGGCGACAATACGTATTAAATTATGAAAGGAAGATTAGCGGGATAACAAGGGATGAGAAACGTAGGAAACAAGACACGAAGCAGTAGATAGAGATACTTTTGCTTCAGGCAAGTTCGAGTTTGTAGCTGGAGATTTAGAAGGCCAAGAATAAGAATCTTCGATTAACCACGAAGGCCCATGCCAGTACAACTGGGAAGCTGCCAATTGAGAGGGTAAACATCCACGAGAGATAATGTCGGCTGGGTTGTCAGCGCTGGGCACATGCCTCCATTGACATCCCGAAGAAAGAGTTTGAATTTTGGAAACCCTGTTTGCAACGAAAGTTTGCCAGTGAGAGGGGTTTCTGGCGATCCAAGAAAGGGTGATCATGGAATCGCTCCAGAGATAGATTTGCGAGAATACGACTTTTAAAACTTCTCGTAATTTCTTAACAAGTTCTGCGGCCATGAGTGCAGCACACAATTCAAGCCTAGGCAAAGTGATAGTTTTAAGAGGAGCCACCTTAGATTTAGCACAAACAAGGTTGGAAACTAAAGATCCATATAATGAACCGCGATAAACCAAACATGCGCAGCAACCATAAGCTTTTTCGGAACTGTCCGCGAACACATGAAGGAAAACAGATGCATTAGAATGAGCATTAATTAAATTTCTAGGAATTTCAATAAGGGAAAGATCAAGCAAATTGCTGCGAAAAGAAAGCCATCTGATAAGAAATGAGAGGGTAACAGTGTCATCCCATTCACATTTGAGCGACCACAGCTCTTGCATGAAGAGTTTGGCTATAACGATAACTGGGGCAAGGAATTGAAGCGGATCAAAAAATTTTGCAATTTCAGAGAGAATTTGTCGTTTCGTGTTGGGGAGCTCTTCATTGAGCGAAACTTTGTAGATGAGAGTGTCAGTGCTAGTGCACCAATGAACTCCAAGAGTTTTTATGGATTCGGAGTTTCCACAAATTTCGATAGAGGAGAGATCTACGTCTTCAATAGGAAACTGGGCGAGAAACTCAGGGGAGCCACTTATGAAGTGGGAAACCTCCATTCCTTAGCAATGCCTGAAGTTCTAAGGACACGAGAGAAGCTTCCTCCAGAGTGGGGAAGGACTGCAAATAATCGTCAAAATAGAATGACGTGGTTAGCGCTTCAGAAGCTTTGGAATTAAATAAATGACCATCTTGCGAGGCTAACAAGTGTAAGGATCGGATAGCAAGGAAAGCGGAAGGTTTTAAGCCATAAGTAACTGTTTTAAACGAAATACCTTAATGGGCTTACTGATTTCGTCGCGCCACAAGATTCTTTGGAGATCTCGTTGTTCAGGCTGAATTAAAACTTGACGGTACATCTGTTTTATATCAGCTATAACAGCTATGGGAAATAATCGAAAGTTTAAGAGTATAGCAGATAGATCTGACTGAATAGCAGGACCAGAGTAAAGAGTGTCGTTAAGGCTGTTGCCATTAACGTCAGGTGATGAACCATTGAAAACAACTTGGATTTTATCCTTTACAAGAGGGTTTTTCCACACGGGATGATGATTTAAGAAAACCGTTTCAGTAGGGGGGTGCAATTCATCATCAGATTTGTTAACAACTTCCATATGATCTAAGCTTTCATACTCATCCATGAAATCAGTGTACTGCTGTTTAACGAGAGGTTCTTTCTTGAATTTGCTCCCAATAGCAAAGAGAGCTTTTCGAGCTTTGGGTTGAGAGTTAATAAGTTGAGGGGGATTATGTGATCTTGGCATTTGAACAATGAACGGGCCATCAGAAGAGCGAGTGGTGGTGTTTAGAAAAAGTTGCTCACAGAATTCATTTTCTGAAGAGGTCACGTTAGGAGGATCAACGCTTTCGAGCCTCCAAAACTGTTCCAGATCAGTATTGGAGAAGTAACATTGCGATGCGGGTTGGGGAGAATAATGGGGAAGTTGACCGGTGACGATCCATCCAAAATTAATGTCTCTGGCGACCACGTTTGAGGATAACTTGCGAACCTGTTTGCGAAGGCAATTCCAGAAAACATTGGCACTGAAGAGTATGTCAATGGGGTTTTGTATGTTAAACAAAGGATCGGCTAGCCTTAAATGCGAGGGAATGTTTAAACCTGAAATATCCACAGAGTGACTTGGAGTGTCTTCTCCGATGCTATTGAGAATGAGACAATTCAGTTTGAGAAAGTTGTTTCTGTGACAAATATCTCTTAGGGTTAGCTTTGAGAATTGTAAAGCTTGCGATTTTGAGCTGTTAATGCCCGATACATTAATAGAAGTGGGGTTTACAGGTAGGCCTAGTTTTCTAATCAAAGAATTAGACACACAATCATGAGTTGCCGCTGAATCTAGAAGACCGCGTGCACGGACCCAGTTGCCAAAGTTATCCTGAACTTCGATTTGGACAGTAGACAACAATACTTGGGCACTACGAATGGACTTGGCATTTTGAATATACGATGAAGCATTGGAACTGTTAGCATTATCACTTTTCTGAGAAGTAGATGCTGTCGATGACCTTGCCTGTTCATGACGATGTAGCAAAGTGTGATGAGCCTTTTCACAATGGTAGCAAAGTCTTGTGGACTTGCAATTAGAGGCAGAATGCGTGGGCGCTAGGCAGTTGAAGCAATGTTTGTTTTGAGAAACTAATTTTTAACTGTCGTCGACTGACAGATCTTTGAAGGATTTGCATAGATATAAGGCATGGGAATCTTTACAGAGTATACACCTTAATGGTTCATTTAAACTCTTGCGAGGTTCGCTTTGAGTGTTTAAAACGAGAGAGCTAGCAATACGGCGTTCACTAGACCTAGTTGGGTAACCGGTGGTGTTTGGCTTAAATTTAGAGGAGCTGGACCCAGGTTTTTGGGTACTAGACGCTAAGCGTTCGCTTTTAGGTTTGATAGACATTAATTCAAATTTAGAACTCGGAGATGAAGGTTCACTTTGATTAGCTAGAGCGGGTAACAGCTGGCATCTGGCATTTATGAAAGTGACTAAATGCTCGTAAGAGTAGTCGTCTTCTCTTCTCGAAAAATTCAATTTCCCAAGCTTTGAGGGTAGCAGCATCAACTTTAGAATCCACTAAATGTATTAGGAAAGTATCCCAGTGTTCAGTGGGTTGATCTAATTGGGACAGAGCTTTGACGTGAAGTTGTGTAGTGTCAACGAGAGTACGCAAACTAGTGACGTCATTGTGCTGTGACGCAGGTAGGTTGAATAGAGCCTTCATATGGCGTTGAACACGTAACCGTAAATTTCCGTATCTGTCTTTCAATAAGTTAAAGACAATGGGGTAATTTTCGGCACTTAAAGGTAGTGCTTCAACTAACTGCAAAGCTTGAACTCGGAGGATAGATCTCAAGTAATGAAACTTGTATATGACTTGAATGTCTTCATTTTCATGAACAAGAGAGCAAAATAATTCATAGAAAGAATCCCAAGTAGATTCATCTCCAGAGAAGTGGGGTAAATCAATTTTAGGTAAAATTGGTTTGGGCTTGTGAGTACCATCGCGAAAGGAAGTTTGTGGTTCGTGAAGGGAACCAAGAACAGAAGCGTCCTTTTTCTGCTCCTCTTCGAGTTGGCGTATTATTTTGAATGCAGAACCTATGCCTTCGTAATATTGGTTTTCTACTTCGACTCGATCTTCGGTTTGATTGAGCATACAAGTTTCTATTTCAGTTTGGATGTTGCAATAATTTTCATATGAGCGTTCAAAATCCCTTACACGATGTTTCAACAAGTCTAATTGAGCTTCTGAGGGATCTAGCTCTTTGATGTATTTTCTGAATCGGGTAATTTGTCCTTTATAGGATGCTCGTTTAGAAGTAAGTTTTTCATCCTTATCTTTTTCAGTAGGAGCCATGACAAGGTAAATAGATTAAAGTATAACTCACGAAACTGTGGAAGCTTGGAAATGCTGTCAGGCTGGCAGCAGCAAATAAGTAGAAAGAACGGGACACACCAAAGGAGACAGGAGCTGCCTCTTTCCCCTTCACAGGCTTTGCACGATGTAGTTATAGATGAAAGATTCAAAGCAGGTATTAATAATTTGTAAGGTATTGTCGAATAAACTTTAAAAAAGGAATAACAAATGGGCTCTCCCGGGTTTCCGAGACCAAATTTTGGATAGATTATTGGCTGAGGAATAACCTAACCACCAAGGGAAGATGATAAAGGAAAGGAGGTGGGCTTCGGACTGGAGAGAAAGGAGAGAGAAATAGGAGGAGAGTCCCACAAAAATTATAAATTTAACTTTACATACACTCAAAGACGGTTGCCACTGCAAATCCGTTCTCTGATACCTAAAGTGGGTAAGGACCTGGTCGAAGCTAATGGGAACCGCGGCTAGGACTTGGGCGGTTTGCAAGAGAATGGCTTTAGCGTATTCCCTCTCAAGCATGCATATGCCTACTATGGGGAAGGGTGATGGTCTGGCGAGACAAAGAGTAACAGACTTATTGTATGTCTGTTCAAATGAATTCGTTTTTGAATAAGTAATTCGAAGAATGCCAATAATTTGCATCGATTTCGATGTTTCCAGTTTTCAAAGTGGTAGAGTTCCTAAAAAGCGAACAAGTGCTTCCAAGAAGGATAGTGATAAAAGAATTATGCCTTTGGGAATAAATTTGGTAAATGAACCAATAGTTGCATTTGGAAATGGCTAAGCTTTTATCCAGCAAGGAGCCGACTAAAAGTTTAGGCAAAGAAAAACACTTATCTTTTGGAAAACCAACCGTAAGTTTTTTGGAGAGGATCTCCACAAGCAGGAAGCTGGCGTAGCGAGCTGTACTTGCCTTACTGGCCGGTTAGAATTAGCTATTAAAGCTAAGAGAAACTTTACTATGATGACCACTAAGAGTTCTTGCGCAAATGCAACGAGTGGTGAAAGCCCTATCAATAGATTTAATGGCATTAAGTGGGAAAAGTCAGGGAAGACAGGATCTTGCCTAACCGTTGTATTAGAGAAATGATGAGTCAAAAAGGAAAGTTTGAATTTATTTAACAATGCAAAAAAGTCTAATAAATTTGACAAGTATATAGTTTCAATTTTTGTTAACAATTTTGGGTCGCAGACCTCCTAACATTTAAAGTTTGCTCCAGGCAATTAACAATTCTTTAGGTTTCAAACCTTTATATGTACTAAAATCTTCGTAAGATTTAAAAAAGACAAATAAAGTGATTAAAATTAGACATTAAATCGAGTACAAGATGTGTACTTTAAGAAATTGCCAAGTATCTATCTTAGAAAAAGTTACAACTTCAAAAATAACAAAAAAGAAAGCAGGTAGAATGAAAGAGAAGTTCCTATAACTTCTTATATTTACGCTGAATTACTTTTATAATAGTTATACAAAATAGGGCAGGTCACTTACTGTGAAACTTGAAGAGAAAGTCAAAAGGAAGGTTCTAGACTTCCTATGGTTAAATAGGAATCACGAGACAAATAGGGCAAGTTTCCCTTTCGTGAGACCTAGAAATAACTCACTCATGAGTTGAAAGAATTGTATTCCCTAATTAGAAGGGAGAGACAATGTAAGTTTGAAACGTGTACTAGATACGTATTTATGCAGAAGTTAATTAATGTTATATAAGAAAAAGGGGAGGGCACTTCTATAGAGTGACACCTCATTGAAAAGGACCTAAAGTAACAACTTTATTAATATGGTTTGTTAGTAAAAGGTTAAGGAAAGATCAATTGGGATTGAGGATAAATGTTTATGGCCTTATTTATGGTAATCGGACGATCGCGACGCGGTAGAAATGTTGAAAGAACACTGTTTATCACTATAGTTTGTTGAATGGATGAAAAGTTCACTGTAGTAACACAAAAGTTTATGGCAAAGAAAGTTATTGCAATGATGAAAAATAATTAGTTGCACTAGGTAGGCGAAAGTCTATTGCTTGAGGAAGTTGTGAATTACAATTAAATGCGCCATAGAACATTCCAACGGTGGAAGAAAATTAGCTATTGAGTATTAATTCAGAAGGAAGATTCCTCATTTCTAAATAGTATTCCCACAAGTGAGTGAAAAATACATGATGGCACGACTTGTAGATAGAGTACAGAATCTGGAAGGTTCCAGAACGATCCTAATAGAAGAATAGGGACAAAGTTAATCCAGCGGTGGAACGAGCTTGATATTTTATTGACAGCGGGTAATAGATAATATCCCACGAGGTGAGAAGATTTCTCATTTAATTAGCTTAAGAAAGCTACTTTCTGTTAAGGTTGGCTTAGACAGACAAAAGCTCAACATGGTAAATCCCGCGAAGGATGATTATTGTCACAAATTATAGTAATCTCACACTGCCTATAAAATTATCCTTAAAAGCATGAAGATATTAAAACGATGAAAATGAGGTTAAAACCTGAAGTCTGTACTTATCTTTGTTGCATGGCGAAGGTGAAGTTCCCTTTGACGATTAAAGTTCCAACATGGCGTGGAATGAAGAGAATGCCTCTTGGTTTGAGGAGACTAGCTCTAGTTGAGCCGTGACTGACTAAGTCAACTGCCGACGTGCAAGTGAGACCCACTCAGCGAAGCGCAGGGGGACCAAGGAAGGGAAGAGAGTGGGGGAGGAGACAAAGGAATACATATCAAAATAGACAACTATACAAAAATAAATGTTTTTCTTGATGAATGGTCTTCAAGGAGTTCATAGCAGGCGATACTAGCACAGCCTGGTGGGTGAAAAAGTAGACGAAGTTCTCTTGATCACGGAGATGTTAGCTGGCGAGGTCAACGAGATCTGGTGGCCAGATTGAAAAGGAAGTCCTCTTGCACCGGAAAGAATTTAGGAACTTCAAAGATTCGCTGCTAGATGACGCTAGGTGGGTCATGGAAGATATATATCTAGAACAGACTCACAATGATATGAGAAACCTAAACAGCAAAGAGAACATAGGAGATCACTGATGGTGTTTGAGAAAAAAAAAGGAAGGAGAGAACGAGAAAAGAGCATTAAAAAGAATACTCTATCTTACCGTGTATTCCAAGAATACACCAACCCAGGCCCTTTAAAAGAGGAGTTTCATTGCACACTCAGTTCACGGAAGGCGGCTTTGTGTAATTTTATTTCTGAAATATTTCCGGATTACACAAATCCTAAAAGACTCACGTCCACTTCCAATCTGAGCTTACACAACTAGGCCTACTTTGATTTCTTGTTGTGCATTATTTTCTTTCTCTCAACTATCCTGGACATATTGAGTTACGTAACAGTCTTCAATATAATATACAAATTGTATCGTACGAAAAATCTGACACACTTGAGGGATGAATTACAATAGGAGTAATATAAAATTATGGGGCTACATGGCCGCGTTGTCGCAGCCCCTAAACTTAAGAACCAACCAATATAAAATTATTAGTTTCGTTTTTTCCTTTTTTTTTGTCAGTTTATCCTCCAGGTAGGCTCTTTCCACGGACTCAGTGAATGATCCCACCTTTACCGCCTCTACGGGCAGTGTCTTGGAGCTTGACTTCCAAATGCAAACTTGCATTAAAAATGCCAATTAAATGCAAATATTAATCTCAATCCACAACTTTCCTCCATCTTTGTTTTCTTGCAGCTGAGCCAATCAGAACGAATAACGTTATTCATGCCCGTACCGGAATTGTGGCTATATACATGCTTTAACGTTACAATCTGTACCATCTATACTGTGATGGCGAATGTTCGCGGTACATCACAAGCGGTATGTCCATAAGCAGAGGGTACTGAATAGCACAGTATCGAGGCACGTAAGGTTGGAGTCATTATCAATTCAAATAGACGAACTCGGCCTTCTAGAAGGCCACACGAAAACTATGTCAATAAGCAGCAATAGGAGACCCCGAACATAGAAATATTGATGGACAAATGGTATGATGCTGCATGGTTAGGGTTACCATCCGTCCGGATTTCGTCCGGACAGTCCGGATTTTAAACATGTGTCCGGTTTGGCGTCCGGATTTAAAAATTGTCCGGAAACCGAATACGTGGCAGATATTTGGGGAAATTTTACTTCACACCGCATATAGGTTGGTCACATTGAGCACCAGGACTGCTCAGGCGGCTGCACCTGTTCTGTGTGCCGCTCCTGTCGCCATTTTATTTCGAAGGAGTGCGTTCAGTCAGTTTAGTGCTACTGTTTTGTTTGCTGGACTGCGTCCATTTCTAGACGTTTTATGCTATTAGTTTTCAGTACCAGTAGTTTTTCTGTACATAACAACAAAGTACCGGTAGTGTTATAAATTGGGAAAATGCCGAAGCGTAAGTGTGTTTTTAACGACAAACTTAAAGAAGAATATAAGTTTCTGAGACAGTGCCAAAATAGCAATGATCGCGTGAGGTGTACGGTGTGCAATTCAGAATTTTCGGTGGAACATCGTGGACGCTATGATATAGAAAATCATTTGCAGACTGAAAGACATAAGAAGGCGAATCAAGCAGCGTCCTCGGCAAGTATTAAAACATTTAAAAAAAATACTGATGCCACTGATGCTGAGCTGGAATGTTCAGCAAAAGAAGCTACTTTTGCCTACCATACTGCAATGCATGGACTTAGTTTCAAAACGTCTGATTGCAATGCCAAACTGATTTAAAAAAATTTTGAACCGAAATTCTCGGGAGCTCGTACTAAGACCGAAGCCATCATTGTAAATGTAATATCCCCTTACATATTTGACAAACTTCTCAAAGATCTGAAGGATGCAAAAATTCATTACACTAACAATTGGCAGTTCAAACAGAAAAGAGGTTAAATTGACTCCTGTTTGTGTTCGTTATTTTATCCAAAATGAAGGTGTTAACGTGAAGCTGTTTTTTTTTTTTATGAACTTCCAGGTGAAACCTCTGATATCTTAGTAGAACATGTTTTAAAATGCATCAAAAAGTTCTCTATTGACTCCAAGGTCGTATGCCTATGCGCTGACAACACCAATACCAACTTTGGTGGTGTTAAAAGGCAGGCCAAGGAAATGTATTTCGCAAACTTCAAAATGCCCTCTCAAGGCCAATTCTTGGCATTGGCTGTTCGGCGCACATTCTGCATAACGCAGTGCAGCATGCCTGTGATGCTCTACATGTGGACGTCGAGGCAATCGTTGTGAAAGTGTACAAATAATTCTTCCAATATACTGTCAGAGTGACTGCATTGAAAGAATTTTGTGAATCTGTAGAAGTAGAGTACAAAAGGATCCTTTCCCACGGCAATACGAGATTTTTAAGCGTGATGCCAGCAGTAGAAAGAATATTGGTTTTGTTTGAGCCCTTGAAAGCATATTTCTCATCACTTAACAACTGCCCTGCAACAATTCAATCATTTTTTGAAGACCCAGTCAATGAACTGCTTTTAACATTTGTTCACGGATGTCTGCAAATGTTTCAACTATCAATATTGAAAGTCGAGTCTGATCAAATATCAGCTACAGAAGCGGCGCAAGTATATGAACAATTACTTGAGAAACTGGAAGAAAGGAAGGCTGACAATTACATACCATTTGCTGCTAAACAATTACTAAGGAAATTGAAAACTGAAGAAGCTATTAATGACAGCAAGGAAGAAGAGTTTTTAAAATGTGCCGAAGGTTTTTATCAAGCTGGCATTAGCTACTTGAAACTTTGGGAAAGCAGCTTTGATAAAGCTAAACACTTCAAGTGGTTGACACTACAACATGTCCCTTCTTGGGATGAAATGGAAGACAGTGCTCTGACAGTAGTCAGTGTCATACCAGATTCAATAAATGTGGATGAGCTATTTGATGAACGTTCGGCACTTATTCAAGTTTTGAAGAATCTGAGACCCGAATGGGACGCCCTGCCAAAAGAAGAAACCCCTAAAACTCATGAAAAGTGGAGACAATTGTTTGAAGTATTTTCCAAGAGCAATGTATCCTTTGCGAATATTTACAAACTTGTAGAATTCGCCATGTGTCTGCCTGGAACTTCAGCTCCAGCTGAGCGAATTTTTTCAATGGTGGGAGCAATATGGACAGCTGAACGAGGACGATTATCTCTTGCAGTTGTCAGGGACCTGCTAGTTATCAAGGCAAATAGTGATATGACATGCTCAGAGTTCCACGACCAAATAAAAAATGACAAGCCATTTCTGAAGAAATTCAGCTCTAATGAAAAATACGATGCAAGGAAAATTGAGGAACCTGCCCCTGGACCCAGCACAGATTAATCTAAGACGAGAAAAAATTGTTCAAGGGATCAGTATGATATATGATGAACACTGATTGATGTTTTTGTATATTCTTATGTAATCATGTTATGTAATTGTAAAGGGATTGTAAACCTATAAAATTAAGTTCAGTTCATTTCATTTTGTTCGTCCATACCCCCCAGACCCCCCGGAAGATCCGACGTCCGGATTTGTCCTAAAAATATTATGGTAACCCTATACATGGTATACATGTTGTTGTTGTTGTTTCATTGTAACGTCTTGGGCGTTGTGGTCATTTACCTCCATGCACTAAGGTGTGTGAAGAAATAAATAATAATAATAATAATAAAAATATCGTATGTCCTCGGGTGCCGGGTGCAAGCTTTGTTATTCGACACCCATAGGGCAGCTTGCAAGTCGAATTTCGACTTTCCTTGGAACGCTATGAAAGTCAAGGAGGTTAGATATCTAAGCTCCTTGACACTATAGCGCTTTCAAGTAGAGAATGGAGGAATTTTGTGTTGGCGGAAAATCCCGAGATTAATGTTGCCATTATGAACACGGCCCACTGAATTCAAATGGGTTCTTTAACATGCCAACAACGTATGACATGCGTGTCGTGATTTTTGACGCCTTTCAAAAATCACTTACCACGGCCAGGAGCGAACCTGCAAGCTTTGGGTTGGTAGTCCGACACGTTAACCACTCACCCACCGTGGCAAGCAATAAATAAATAAATAAATAAATAATGAATATTTCTGTTAGCCTGTGATATTGTGGGGTCGGTTATTAAAGTTAGGATTGGGAAGGAGGCGACCGTGGCCTTAAGTTAGTAGAGTATAAGTGGGAGACTGGACCTCAGGGGTACTGCGCCACCAGGTGGACTGCGTGGTAGACAGACAAACTTTAAGTGGAACGCACCGGTTTAAAGTCGAAAAAAAAATAGAAACTTTTCTGGTGGACTTAGGACGTTTCTATTTGTTACAAATCGAGGTTGGTATGAGTGACTAATATAACGCACGTTTCTGTGCTCCGTGTTTATAAGTCAAATAGTTTAGTAAAGTGCACTGCTCGGGACAAGGATATGTTCACACTGAATCGGTGAGTAATAAAGATCATTTGGATGTATAAATCTTAATACAACATCAATGGACTAGCAACATCTAGGATATTTTCTAAGCGTGTGGATGCATAACCAACAAAAGCCACTTTCAACTGTTCGTTTGAACGCCAGTGCTACCACCCAGCGAAACAATAATCTGTGACTCAAGTGCACCCCGACAGTCAACTGTTTCTGCCAACCACTCCCAAACAAATTTCCGACTTGAACGCTACCCTACATCCTTGTCCGCATCAGCGCTAGTGAGCTCTCGCACAAATATTAAGCAGTGAAGTGGCGAGTTACGTACTGCCAAAGAATTAATAATACACCTTTCACATCTAAAGCAGTGCCTTTACAATACTAGTAGCATTATTAGGAGCCAGAGCAATAATGGGTGTCTGTTTCGAGTGCAACAAGGCGGTGTCCAGGCAAGACATCAATGCAAAAATTCAATGTGCTGTATGTAAAAACTGGTATCATAATTATTGTGTAAATTTAAAAGAAGATGATCTCAAGTCCATAATTTCTTCGCACAAACAATGGAAATGTAATAAGTGTCCCAAGAAGAAGCTTAGCCTACATGAAGAGGGAAAGAATCAGTTAGCCCTACCTAACAACGACGAAGTTTTTAACTTATTGACTAATTTAAACAAATAAATTTCTGAGTTAAAGGAATTGTGTAAACAGAGGGAAACTGATTTGGGGAGGTCGTTAGATCTGGTGCACGAGAAATTGGACGAAAATAAGGAAACCCTGCGGAAACAAGCAGAAACTATTAAAGATTGCAGGCAAGCAATTGAAGAGATGCATCAGGAGAACCTAAAGTTAAAGAAAGAAAACTTGGAACTAAAATCAAGACTTACTGATTCTGAGCAATACTCAAGGATCAATATGATAGAAATACATGGTATACCGTCAAACCCGGCAGAGGACACAAGCAGGTTGGTTCAAGAAGTCGCGCGAACACACCACGTGGAACTGAAAGAGGAACATATTGACGCTTGCCACAGACTTCCCCCTCGTAACAATTCCCAGATTGCGCCTATAATCGTGAAATTTACAAGACGTCACTACAAAGAAGAAATCCTCAGACAACGGAGAATTAAACGTAATCTGAGTACCCTTGACCTTGGATACACCTACAACAACCCGGTGTATATAAATGAAAGCCTTTGCGGGGAGCGGAAAAAACCTCTAGCAAAGGCAAGGGAAGTGAAACGAGCGAAGGACCTAAAGCACTTATGGACAAAGAATGGCAGAATACTCATGAGGAAACACGACCACTCTCAGGTAATCTCCATCAACACTGAAGAGGACCTTGACAAACTTTAACCTGAACATTGAAGATGACTCATAAGAAAAAAGAAACCATCATTTACTACCAGAACGTAAGAGGACTACGGACCAAATCCAATACTTTATTTTTAAATACACTGTCAAATAACTATGATATTATTTGTCTTTCAGAAACATGGCTTCTTGAGGGTGTAAGCAGTTCTGAGCTCTTTGATGACAGATATATTGTGTATAGGAAAGACCGAGATTTTTCTTTAAGTTCCAAGAAAGATGGTGGTGGAATTTTAATAAGTGTTAAAAGTACAATACATTCGAAGAGAATGCCAATGTTAAAATCGGATACCGAATCATTATGGATTAAAGTTTCATTCAACAATAGGGAATGTTATATATGTGTTCCATACTTTCCGCCGAATTCCAATATAGAAGCATACAAATCATTTTATGAGAAAATAGAAGAAAATATGCAGTTATTTAAAGATTACGATATTTGTATCATTGGTGACTTTAATTTACCGGAAGTAACTGATAAATCTTACAATCTATTGAAGGGTTCAAACAAATCCAAAGAGTTACAGAATTGTTTGCACCTGCTGAATGCCAGGTTGTTTAACGATATTAAGAATGTTAATGGGAGAACTCTTGATTTAATAATCAGTAACATTGACCAGTTGCATATCCAGGAAGAAACCGACCCCTTAGTCCGATTAGATGAAAATCATCCAGCATTGCAAATTATATACAAACAGGGGAAAATAACCAGATCTCATGAAAGTTCAACCTATGAATATAACTTCCTCAGGGCAGACTTCTTAAAATTGTATGAATTAGTGAAAAAATGCAATTGGGATAACATGAATAATTGTAGAAATGTAAACGAAGCTGTTGATATCTTTTATGACAAAATATACTCTATAATTGACCAGTGCGTTCCAAAGACTAAACATTACAAGCGCACATATCCTGTTTGGTTCACTCAGTCCATAATATCAAATTTAAAGCTAAAGGAAAAATATAGAAAAAAGAAAAATTTATCCGAATATTACTTAAATAATTATACTCAACTTAGATCTAAAACTAAAATAGACATAAAAAAGCATATGATGACTATGTAGCTCTTACTGAGCGGAACATGGAAAAAGATAGCAACAGCTTCTGGAACTTTATAAAAAATAGAAAGGAGCGTAAAGGATCAGGTTTGGCGATGGAATATGAAGGTAAAGAATATTGTAAATCACTGGAAATTGCCAATTGTTTCGCTGACTATTTCAAATCAGTATATTCGCAAACTATTCCCAACTATAATTTGAACACAAACAGCAATAAAGTAAAGCAACATTATTTTCAAAATTATTTGGTTATATCTGATGTCACCGAGGATATGGTTGAATTCGCCATTAAGAAACTAAAACCAAAAAAGTCAGCGGGGCCTGATGGGTTACCACCATACCTCTTTAAAGGCTGTAAGGAATATATTACTAAACCACTGACTATAATATACAATCTCATACTGAAGACCAGCACATTTCCAGATAAATGGAAACATACAAAAGTAACGCCAATTCTAAAATCCGGAAACTCAGTTCAGATTAAGAATTACAGACCTGTAGCTGTATCGTCATCTCCGGCTAAGATATTTGAGAGTATTTTGTATAGTCATATTTTTCAACATGTTAAAGTGATCATTTCCCCCAAATCAGCATGGATTTATACCAAACAGGTCAACCGTGACTAACCTTATTAATTTTACGCAATTTGTATCCACGGAGCTAGATCACAAAGGCCAAGTAGATGTAATATATACTGACTTTCAAAAGGCATTTGACAAAGTGGATCATGACGTACTCATCACTAAACTATCAACGTATATTTTTTCTGAACCACTGTTTCGTCTGCTGATTTCATACCTGAAGAACAGAACACAAGTTGTGAAATATAAAACGCAACTATCCAAAGCATTTCCCACCAACTCAGGAGTTCCTCAGGGATCTAACTTAGGGCCATTACTGTTCTTATTATTTTTAAACGACATCTCTGATAAAGTTCAACACTCCGAAATTTTATTATTCGCAGACGATATAAAATTATATAAATCAATACGTGACCTTTACGATTGTATCAAACTTCAAAATGATTTAAATGAACTAAACCTATGGACGAAAGAAAATAAATTGCCATTTAACATCAGTAAATGCAAGCAAATTAATTTTACTAGGCGAAAAAATTACATAAAGTTTCACTATGACATTGACGGGGAAGGCTTACTAAAAATTCATGAAGTTCAGGATCTGGGAATTGTATTTACCAATGATCTGAATTTTCAAAGACATATAGAGAAAATTGTCTCTGAAGCACATAAATGCATGGGATTTGTAATAAGAAATTCATTTAATTTCTCCTATGGGATTTTAATATTGCTCTTTAATGCCTTCATCAGATCACAACTAGAATATGCTTCAGTTATATGGAATCCATACACATTGAAACATAATAAGCTTATAGAGAACATCCAAAAGAAATTCTTAAAATATGTATATTACAAAAGATTTGGCTAGTATCCCTCTTACGAATCGTACACATTTATATTACAGTCCTTCAATGTCAGAAAACTATCTCACAGGCGAAATTGTCAGGGCCTGCTTTTTCTCTATAAAATAGTAAACAATAAAATTGACGACGCTAAAATTCGAGAGAGAATTACGTTATATGTACCAGCTGTGAAACCTAGTAGATTCCGAAACATTTTCTTTATTCTGAGAGTTCACACAGACAACCATAAAAACTCGCCGATTAACAGAATTTTATCCCACTATAATAAAGTTCATCATCTTGACTTAGATATTTTCAGTATGTCAGAAAACCAGTTTGCAGCGTCCTGTGATAAACTGCAAGATGTCTTGTAATATATTGTACTGTATTCAGCCCATTTCCTTCTCATACCTAACCTTCCTTTTCTTCTTCTTATTATTATTATTATTAATATTTATAACGTGTTTCTCTATCTATATCTTCTCTTTATGTATCTTTTGTTTTTCTATTTATATATTGTTGTATATTATATGATTCTAGTAGTGAGCAATGTAATTGGGGCTTCCTGTAATGTTCACAACATAAATAAATAAATAAATAAATAAATTTATTTCCTATGTTTTCTAGAGGTTATATCGATACGTTTATGATGAAATTTCTCTAGAGGCTATTGGGACTCCGTGGTTCGTTTTCTTCTCAACATGGGTAAATTTTGTTCACAAAAATATAATTAGTACCACATGGGAAAAGACACCTCCTTTATTATTGCAATGTGCTAAAATATTTCATATAGGCTTAACCGTTCTTTTTATAATATGACTAATCCCAGACAGCGTCGCTCCATCTACTTCACATTTACTAACAATAACGTTATGGCCGTCTGTTCGAGCTGTTTCCTTAATAACGTTCTTGACGGAATATGTAGAATTTATTTCCTTAAAGATTGGATTTGATTAATAATAAACAAGAAATGGGAATAACATTAATTTGTAGAACTCAATTTCAGCCGACCTTTTAACAACGTTATCGTCGGTAGCTCTTACAATTTCGTTCCTTAAAGATTGGGTATGACAAATAACGAAAATAGGCGAATAAGGTTTTTATTAGGAAATTCATTTACCCGCCTTTCGAATAACATCAGGTTGAACTAATAACGAAATGATGCCAATAACGTTATTCAGTTATTCACTAGGCGAGCCATCCGCCCATTAACGTTATTGGTAGGGTCCGGAATAATAGCGTTCTTCAATTTGGTTAATTTAACGTTATTGTGATATTATATGATAAATACGTTATTCTTGTCTAAACGAAGTAATTCGTTCTGTAACGCATTTACCTAAATGCAATCCTGGAGTTTTCCGTTGCATTGCCTAATTACGTTACGTTACCGTTACGGTTAAGTTATCTAGCCCTGGTTCTAACGTTCCCATCAATTTGCCTACACAAGGCTTCCATCCAAACTTCAATAATATCACGAAATAACAACAGCGTTCATGTACTTACACTTGCGTGTAACAGAAAGGAGCGTTACTTCGGTACAAACCTAGAGTTCCATTCTGTAACGTATCGACGCAAGGCTGAGGTCGTAATGTTATATCTGTACCGAATGGTGCGCGGAACGAAATGAGTAACGTTACTCCGCCGTGTATCGCATGGCAGTAGGGTTCCAATCTGTACCGTGCCCATATACCGAAGTGGCAGTAACGTTTTAACTGTACCGAATGGTGCATGGAACGAAATGAGTAACGTTACTCCACCGTGTACCGTACGGGAATAGAGATCCAATTTGTACCGTGCTCATGTAACTAAGAGACTATAACGTTATTACAGTACCGAACGAAACCATGTAACCGACTGATACTGTTACACCTCGAGTTTCGTTACGTTACCCGTTACGTTAAGTTACGGGTCCCTGCTGCAGACAAAGTGTTTCCAGATCCAAGATACTGTCCTTTTGGTGGTGGAGGACAAGCGATTAATAAATCTGTTCATTCTGCCGACCAGGGTGCCTCGCTGGCATCGGGAGAGCATGGAATTTAATCCCACCTCGCCCGTGGGAAAATTGTTTTATTAGTTTCCAATTGCCGGGACGGATCCTTTCAACGGGTCCACTGCCAAATTCCTTCCAAAATCCTTTCCCTGACACCTCCTTAATTCGACCCAAAATAGTGGTCACCTGGGCGAACTGCCTGTCACCATCCTCAGTTGTATCTGCTGGCCATTATTGTTCATCTCACAGACACCGTGCTTGCAAAGGTAGAGGAATGATCCCCGCTGAGTCTGTGGGTGAAACCAGTCTGGGAGGAAAAGCGATTAAAAATCTGCTAATACTCCCGACCCGTGGAGAGAGTGTTTGTGAAATTTCCGTCAATAATTTCAGAAGTCAGCGGTGCCAACCAATAACGTTTGCCACTACATTCATACATGATGCATTTCCATTTGAGACTGTTTTGCCTTTCAGCGTCCAGTTTAGTCTGCAAGCCTCTTATTCTGAAGAATTTGCCTCCATGATCCTTTAATAGCAGTTAGCACTGTGGCCCCCTCTGCTTTTAAAGCTCCCACTTCAAAATTGTTCAACACTCAATCTAACCATCGCATCCTAGGTCTACCCCGGTTTCTCTTACCCTCTACAGCAGCAGAACTCATTAACCTCATAGTTAATCTTTCCACCCCCAATCTTTTCACATGACCCCGCCATCTGAGTCGGCTCATGTGAACTGCTTCATCTTGCGTGTTCATTTCTAACTTAGCCTTCATCTCTTCATTACGAGTACCTTGCTACCATTGCTCCCATCTATTTTCCCAGGAATCATTCGTGCTACCCTCATATCCGTTACCCCTAGCATATGTAACAGATATCCTGAGTCTACCTAGCTCTCACTTCTATACAGCAAGGTCGGTCTAAATGCTGAGCGATGTAGGGAGAGTTTCATCGCTACACTAACTCTCTTCTTGCAGAATACAGTAGATTGCAACTGAGAACTCCCTGATTAATCTGCATAATAATAATAATAATAAAATTATCGTTACAACATATCATAACAGCCTACATAAAGTCTGTGAAACCATGGCACTTCATAATTGCTACGAAACTCTCACAAATAAGCGTCTTCAAATGATGTCGACATACACTAGTCTCGAACTCACTACCTTTGGATCTTTTAACTACTGTAGACTGAGTTAACTTATTAATATGAAACTTTATAACTCTTGTGGAACATCCTTCATGTTTGGTAGAATGTCAGTTTGGACGGCTATGCGCCATATGTGGTCATTTACTATGATTTACGATTATTAATGTCCATATCCCGGAAACGAGTGGGGCCTCGAGGGAGCATCGGACGACCGGGCACAGAAACTAGAATTCCATTCAGCCAGTCATGAGCCACCCTCCACATAGCTAACGTGATGGATGAATCAAGAGGGGGAGGGATGACCCTACGGCCAAGCACCATATGCTGCAGTGGAAGCATCTTAAGTCCCCAGGATGCGTCCAGATGGATTGTTAATTCCACAGAATTATTAATCTCCTCATGAATTAGCATGAAGATACTATGCTAACATTTCAGGGGCGGAGTAAATCCCCATAAATAACGTAAGCGTTTGGCTAAACCTTTTAACCTATATCCTGGATGAGGTGTAAAATCACAAAAGATACCCCTAGTATAATTTTGTCCGATTTGTTTGTCGTTTGACGACTTCGTGATGTCTGTGTTGTTGTTGTTGTTGTTGTTGTTGTTGTTGTTTCATTTGAGGGGCTTGGATTGGACTTCGTGGTAATTTAGTCCCGTGTACTTTGGTGTGTATATATATTATTTTATTAATGACGCCAATGGTCATTTCTTTTTCAGGAAGGTTTAGGGAAGGGATTTTCAAAGGGAATCGGCCGTGGACCTATTGGAAGAAACCATTTCGGCATTTGTCTGGTGGTGACAATGGGAAACCACGAAAACCATTTTCAGGACGGCTGAGGTGGGATTCAAGCCCACGACTTCCTGGTCAGGCTGTACCAAGTGACCACTGATGAGCCTAAGTAAGTGTACCTAAGCGAAAACCAGCAAAAGACACGGCAAAAATCAAGAAGTGTTGATGGATCTTAAGTTTCGCATTGTTCTAATTTTTCTTTTTAAGGAGAAGTTAGTTAGTTATTGGAGTTTTAAGGGGCGGAATAGCGTGTTCATCTGCCCCTCTTGAGGAGAAGTATCTACCAACCTGACTCTGCCAGATTATTTTGAATGTATGTGCTGTGTACAGACCACAGTCTAAAGTTGTTATTTAATAAAATGGGCTTGGCATTTGTGGTCATCAGTCATTAATAATTTTATATAAATGTATAATTATAAGTATGATATAAAAGTATAAATGCGTATATACTGTATATACCGGGTGAATCAACTACACCTAATAATATTGTTTTATACAGGCCAACTAACGCGTGTTGTCAGGAAGGTCGATATTTCTCTGCTTGCATCCCGTATGGTATAAATGCACTGCAATCATATCCAGCAAACGATACTGAACACTATTATATTCCCCTCGTATTAGCTGTTGTCATATCGAGGGGAAAATAATAGTGTTCAGTATTGTTTGCAGGATAATGTTTGCAGTGCATTATTAACATAGCCTACAGGATGTAAGCAGAGAAATATAGACCTTCCTGATAACAAAGCTAGTTGGGCTGCATAAAACAATATTATTAGGGGCTGCTGATTCAGCTGGTATATCTGTCGTTAGTGGTGTGTGCATTTGTAACTGAGACTAACCCAAAGCAGAAGTGGGGTACCACGAAAAATCATTTCTACGATAGCTGAGGTGGAAATCGAACCCAACTCTTCTCAGTTATGCCTCGTGAGACTGAGTGTAGCCAGTTCCAACACTCGGACGAGAATTAAATTTCTTGCCAGAGCTAAGAACCAAGCCCGGACCTGAGGGGTGACAGTGCAAGATTGAAACCACGTCACCTGAGCTTCACATAGACTTACGTCAGAATTGAAAATAACCTCTGTCTCGTTAGCCACCAAACTTTAGAATTCGACATCAATATGTAGGTCAAAACAAAATCTCATGGCATGAAGGGCATAGGCCTACCAAGTGACTGCTTCCCAGCCATTTGGCCTGCAGATATTCGGGTGAAGCGTGGTCAGCGCATCGAGTCCCCTCGGCCGTTAATCTTGGTGTTTGTGACCGGGGCGCTGCCTCACTGTCAGAGAGCTACTGAATTGTTCTCACGAGACTGAATGCACATCGTTCCAGCCCTCACATCAGTTTCTAAAATCCCTGACGGGGCCGGGAATCGAACCCGGGGTCTCCAGGTGAGAGGCAGGAGTGCTACGCGAACATCACGGGGCCGACAATATGTAGGTCCAGTCCTTGAAATGTGTATACGAAGTAGTGGAATATCATTCCATTTCATTCATTTAGCCCCATTTAATTGTGACAGTTAACTAATAGGCCTACATGTATTTTTTCAGGAGTGTATTTACATATTTATATCTTGTAGCCTACACCGTCTATTCATTGGGCACAATCGTGTTGACCAACTGAAAATCTACAAAAAACAATTTCTTTCATTTAACAATAAATGGACACATTAGTAAATAATTTCATGAATTTTGTTGTCCCGTTATTCCGTTGAAAATAACAGTTTGTTGTTACATTTGAGGGGCTTAAACATCGTGGTCATTAGCCCTGTGTACTTGGGTGTGTGTAGAATTTGCCTGAAAACATGTGCTATTGTGCTTCCTGTAGTAGCGAGTGTATTTGAAATGCAGATGAGCATTGGGAAGGAGGCGGCCGTTGCCCTCAGCTAGGAATATCCCACCATTTGTCTGAAGTAGAAGTGGGAAACCAGGAAATCCAATTCCAGGATGACTGAGGTAAGAATCGAAACCACCTCTTCTCAGATTTGCTTCACGAGGCTGAACTCACCCCGTTCTAGTCCTCAGATTAGAATTAAATTTCTTGGCATAGCCGGGAATTGAACCCGGACCTCCGGGGTGACAGCCAAGAATACTAGCTGCTACACCAGGAAGTTGACCGGAAATAAGACACACTAGCAATAGAGACTAAAAGCATAACTCGTGTTCTATAACAAAATTGAACAGGCTGGTAACTTTAGGACACACTGTCCCAGTGCTGTCGAGCCAGACTAGGGGGAATCATTAACTATTCAGCATAGTGCCCTGTTGCGACCGCAGTGCTCGCGATTGGCTTAGGAGCCAGAGGTCCTGGAACCATTACTGATGTTAATTCGCGGTATTGTCCCTGAACGTATAGTAGCTTCATTATTACCTAGCGGGCATGGTGGTTACAATGACATACAGTTGTCCTACCAATGGGGACAGCAGAAACTACTTCGCTTGGTCCACATGGGTTCAAGTGGAAGCAGAAGGACGAAATTTGGATGACCTGGAAGATAAAATAAGTTAGATATAAACACCCACCCCCTTTCCTCCTTCCCAAAATGTTGTTAGATAATTTCGTTGACAATCAGCATTTCAAAAATGAAGGTTTTGTCGTTGGGGAAGAAACACAAGAACCTGTAATGCCAGGTAGGAGGAACTATATTGGAGCAGGTGAACCATTTTAAGTACTTGGACTGTGTACCTCCCCCCCCCCCCCCCCCCAGGATGTTATTATGGAGAAATAATGAAATAGATTCGTGTTGCATAAAAGCGAATACAGTGAGCTCTTATTTGAGATCTAGTCTGCACGAAAGAAGTTAGTGTAGCGACAAAACGCTCTCTACATAGCTCGGTATTTAGACTGACCTTGCTGTATGGAAGTGAGATCTGGGTGGATACATACGCTGTAGGAGATTGATATGATGGTAGCACGATTAATATTTGTTCAAATACAGTAGACGGGAATAATGGCTAGAAGATACTCGTAATGAAGAAATAAAGGCTAAGTTAGAAATGTACACGCTAGATGAAGCTGTTCGTATGAGCCGACTCAGTTGGTGGGGTGTTGTGAAGAGAGGAGAGATTGCCTAAAAGGTTAACGAGTTCAACTGTAGACGATAAGAGAAGCAGAGGTAGATCTAGGAGGCACCATGTTTAGAATCAGTGCTGAACAATTTCAAAGTGAGAGGTATAGAAGCAGAGGAAGCCGCAGTGCTGCCTGCTAATAGGGGATCTTGCAGGTGACTTGTTCATAATCAGAGGCTTGGAGTCTAGAATGGACGTTGAAAGGCAGAACAGTCTAAAATGGAAATGTATGTATCTATAGCAAAATCGATGTTCCCACGTCATTTAAGGTTGTTGATTCATTCTAGGGGATTTGAGACATCGTGTAGCCCCGTGTACTTGGATGCCAGTTTGGTTTTTGTCTGATGACCTGTGTTATTGAGATGGCTGTATTAGTCTGTATAGCCTATTTATGCTAGGATTGGGTAGAAGGTGGCCGTGGCCTTAAATTAGTTATCATACCTGCATTTGCCTGGAGGAAAAGTGGGAAACCAGAAAGTCCTGTCCTAAGATGGCTGAGGTAGTATTCGAACCCACCTTTTCACAATTCTGCCTCACCAGGCTGAGTGCACACCGTTCCAGCACTCTGACCACGATTAAATGTTTGAGCAGAGCAGGGAATCAAACTCGGATCTCTGGGGTGACAGCTATAATTGCAAGCCACTGCGCCACCAGGTGGTCCTTCAGTTTAGGGGCTAGGGTCATCATCATCAGTGCCGTGCACATGGGTGTGTGTGGAATCCACATCCTTTGTCATTCTAATAATGGTTGTCTCTGGTTTGTTAAAATCAGGGGGATGGGAATCTCTTCACAAAAGAAGACATGAAAGATTACTCCAGGAGATGCACAAAGCATACACAGGGTAGCCGGCCAGGAATGAATGCTTTCAGATGCATGAGCCAGACTATATGAGTAGGAGAGGTCACGCTCAGAAAACTAGACCCAATATCTATATATATAAAAGAAAGTCGTGTTAGTTACACTATTTATAACTCAAGAACGGCTGAACCGATTTGGCTGAAAATTGGTGTGAAGTTAGCTTAGAACAAGGAGACGGACATAGGATACTTTTTTTTTAATCCCGTGACGTGACATAAAACGTCAAAGAGAATACAAGTCACTATAAAACATAACGCAAATGACAGCTAAAATAAACTCATGAAGGAATGGCAAGGCAAGTCGTTTCCAGGCAACAGTAGCTCTTGACGAGACACGGCCGACTGGATGCGAGTAGCGCTCTCCACTACCGGTATAGAAAATGAGGCTCTTAACATGAAATCCCGTTAGTTACTCAACGTAATTTGTATTCTCTTTGAATCATCATTAACAATGCCGCGACAAAGACGATCGAATCTTTCCCGACAAAGCCATACGAAACATTGCGAATGAAAGGACTGAAGAAGAACAAGGAATTGCCCGTGAAGAGCGCCCCGTTAGTATGGCTCGACTTCGTGCTTCTCAATTACAAGAGAAAAGTGAGGCAGCCCGTGAAACGGCTCGGTTGGCAATGTGAAATCGTCGAGCGAACAACAGAGATCAAGAAGTAGATCATTTTCGACTCACAAAAAGAGATTTATCAAGTGCTGATTTGAATCGAGCAGCGTTTCGATACGATTGCAGCACTGATTACTGCTTGCATCCTAAGGTTTGCATTGGGCTAATGGACGTTGTTTGCGAGTATTGTGGCGCATTGAAGTTTTCCGGAGAAACGCTCGGATTGTGCTGCCTTAGTGGGAAAGTGAAATTGCCATTATTGACTCCGCCACCTGAGCCATTGCATTCATTGATTTGTGGCGAAACACCCGAATCACGTCATTTTCTTGCAAACACTAAAAAATACAATGGTTGTTTCCAAATGACCTCATTTGGGGCAGACATTATCGAAGAACGAGGATTTAATCCGACATTCAAGGTATTTATTTATTTATTTATTTATTTATTTATTTATTTATTTATTTATTTATTTATTTATTTATTTATTTATTTATTTATTTATTTATTTATTTATTTTTGTACTTACACACAATATAGTAGAGAATAACTTACTATACTTATTTTCTAATGTTAAAAAGTGTTTATAAATCAGTAATACTGTCTTTGCTTTTTATTTTGTAGATACAAGGACAGATTCACCATCGAATTGGATCATAGCAACCTCTCGAAGATGCACAGCATAAATTTTTACAAATATTATTCATGGACAACATGGAAGAACAACTTGATCGACGTCAAGAGATCAATGCAGCAATGAAAAGATCATTCTTCAAGATTTGCAGCAACTACTTCATGAACATCATGCGTTGGTCAGGCTGTTCAAGAGTGCTTTGGAGCGCATGCCAAATGATGACTACAAAGTCGTGATCAGAGCAGATAAACGACCATCTGGAACACACGAACGCACATTTAACGCTCCAACAATAGATGAAGTTGCCATCCTGATTGTTGGTGAACACTTGGAAACACGCGATATTGTGCTTACACGTCGCAATACTGGGCAACTGAAACAAATATCTGAAACACATAATTTTTATGACACGTTGCAATACCCGCTGATGTTTTGGCAAGGAGAAGATGGATATTATTTTAATATCAAAATGATAAATCCATTGAATGGTGAGTATCAATATCATAGTTCAACATGACGTACATTTTACATTGTTTGGTTTTGGTTTACAATAAAAGACCAATTACACTGCTTATTACCAGGAAAAGATTAGGGGTTAAAATTGGATAAATGACTGGCAACCGATTTAAAATCATTTATCATCATCCCTTTATAATTATGCTAAAAATTTACATATGAAATACTAATTTTAGGTGAAGAAACTACAAAGAAAGTTAGCTCGATGAATTATTACGCATATCGTGTGATGATTCGTCAAAATGCTGACAACTATTTGCTGCGGTTTCCTCGATTGTTTCAGCAGTATTGCGTCAACATGTACGACAAAATAGAAACGGATCATTTAATTTTCATTAGGTTGAACCAAGCCAAACTGCGTTCTGAGGAGTATATCCATTTACTTGATGCCATTCGTACTGAAGGAAATGGAGCTAATATTGGTCGATTAACTATACTGCCGGCGACGTACATAGGTAGTCCACGTCATATGCATGAATATGCGCAAGATGCAATGACATATGTTCGTCATTGCGGTAGGCCAGATCTCTTTATTACTTTTACCTGTAATCCAAAATGGATAGAAATTGTTCAATTGCTGCTTCCCGGACAAATATCAAGTGATCGACACGACATCACAGCACGTGTATTCAGGCAAAAAAATGCGGTCCCTGATGAACTACATTGTTAAACAACGCGTCTTTGGAGATACTCGATGCTGGATGTATTCAATCGAATGGCAAAAACGAGGCCTGCCGCACGCACACATTCTTATTTGGTTAGTGGAAAGAATTCAACCAGACCAAATAGATGATATCATATGTGCCGAGATTCCCGATCACGAAGCCGATCCAGACCTACATGATGTTGTAATTACAAATATGATTCATGGACCGTGTGGCGCCATCAATCCTCAATCACCTTGCATGGTCGACGGAAAGTGTTCCAAACGATATCCACGGAAATTAACGTGGAGACCGTCACTGGCAACGATGGTTATCCACTGTATCGGCGTCGATCACCCGATGATAACGGTCGAACTATCACAACAAAAGTGAAAAGAATGGATTTCGTTGTCGACAACAGTTGGAATGTTCCAAATTCACCACTTATTTCCAAAACGTTCAAGACACATTGCAACGTTTGAGTATTGAAATTCAGTAAAGTCCATAAAATGCATTTGCAAATATGTCACGAAAGGCAGCGATATGGCGGTTTCTGGCATCCAATCCTCCAATACCAACGATGAAATTGCGCGCTATCAAGTTGGTCGTTATGTGAACTGTAATGTAGCGATTTGGCGTATATTCGCATTCCCTTTTCACGAACGTCATCCTACTGTTGTGCATTTGGCGGTGCATCTGGAGAATGGTCAACGAGTATATTTCACGGCTTCGAATGTTGTTCAACGTGCTGAAACACCTCCAGCGACAACATTGACCAGTTTCTTTGCGATCTGCCAAAGCGATCCGTTTGCACGAACTTTGCTTAACTCGGAGATGCCACGTTATTACACTGGAATGCTTCATCGAAGAATTTTCAACGACGGAAGCAAGGCGATGCGGTTCCTGGTTATCCGGATGTGTGTTCTACTGATGCTCTTGGTCGTATGTATACAGTTCATCCAAAGCATAATGAATGCTCCTATTTGCGGTTGTTGCTGGTAAATGTGCGTGGGCCAACGTCATTTGAGACACTACGGATTGTTAATTGTATAATATTCCCAACATTTCGTGCTGCATGTGAAGAACTCAATTTACTAGAAAACGATACCTATTGGGATACGACAAACGTTGAAGCCATTATCTCTGCATCTCCAAGTCATATACACACATTATTTGCTATCATCATTTCGACATGCTTTCCATCGAACCCGTCTAACCTGTGGCACAAATACAAGGATAATATGTCAGAGGATATTTTATATCAAATTCGTGTCAGTTCCAGAAATCACGATCTTGAGATGAATGAGGAGATACATAATCGGGCTTTACTCTTGATCGAAGGCATGTGTTACCTCATGTGCGGTAGTTTATTAGTCACATTAGGAATGCCAGCGCCAAATCGTGAAATGAATGACGCATTTCATCAAGAATTGGAACAGGAACGTGAATATGATCACCAGGAATTAGATTTAGTAGTTCAAACGAATGTACCCCTGTTGAATCCCCAACAAAAGGAAGTTTATGATACATTAATGAAGGCAATTGATGATGGAAATGGTGGTTTATATTTCCTGGATGCCCCTGGTGGAACTGGTAAAACATTCCTCATGGCAGTAGTTTTAGCCACTGTTCGTGCGAAATCCAACATTGCGGTTGCTTCTTCTGGAATAGCAGCCACATTGTTAGAAGGACGTCGTACGGTTCATTCAGCATTAAAATTGCCGTCAAATCTTCAAACTATTGAAGAACCAACATGTAATATTGAAAAAAAAAAAACAGCAATGGCCAAAGTTTTATCAGCATCGAAAATCATCATCTGGGACGAATGCACAATGGCGCATAAACGTGCATTAGAAGCACGTAACCGAACATGAAAGATCTACGCAATGACACCATATGTTTTTGAGGAGCAATGATTTTACTGTCTGGCGATTTCCGCCAAACACTGCCAGTAATTCCAAGATCAACGGTTGCAGACGAAATAAACGCTTGCCTCAAATCATCGAATCTATGGCACAATGTGAAGAAACTTTAGCTGACAACAAACATGAGAGTTGCATTGCTTAATGATACATCTGCTGAATATGTCTCTGAGCAATTGCTGACTATCGGTAATGGTCGAGTACCTGTCACGAATCAAGCGGATTGATTTAATTTCCTCATAATTTCTGTAACTTTGTCTCATCGAAAGACGAACTTATCAACAAAGTATTCCCAAACATCATTACTAATTACAAAAATAATGAATGGTTGAATGAGCGAGCAATTTTAGCGCCTAAGAATAAAGATGTAGATGACCTGAACTACATAATTCAGAATGATATCATTGGAACAATGCATTCATTCATGTTAATTAATGTTATTGGTTTTACGTCCCTTTTAACTACACTGGCTTTTAGAGACGCCGGGGTGCCGGAATTTTGCCCCGAAGGGGATCTTTAACGTGCCAGTAAATCTACTGACACGGCTCCCTCGCATTTGCGCACCCTCAAATGCCAGCTGACTGCGCCAGGTTTCGAACCTGCAACCTTGGGATCAGCAAGCGAGAACGTTACCCCTGAGCCTGACTGTGTAACTAATGAAGATGAAGCCACCAACTATCCAATTTAATTTTTAAACTCCTTGGATGTGCCTGGCTTACCACCGCACAATTTACGCCTAAAGGTTGGCTCCATAGTAATCATGCTTCGAAACATATACCAACCAAAACTGTGCAATGGTACGCGTTTGGTGGTCAGTAAATTGATGAACAATGTGATTTACGCGACGATACTCAAATAAAAATTCGAAGGCGAGGAAGTTCTCATTCCGAGGATCCCGATGATCCCAACTGATATGTCATTTGAGTTTAAAAGACTTCAATTTCCGATCCGTCTTGCATTCGCCATGACCATTAACAAATCACAAGGCCAATCCTTGAAATTTTGTGGTTTGAATCTGAAATATCCATGTTTTTGCCCAAGGTCAATTATATGTGGCATGTTCACGGGTCGGTAGACCATCTGCGTTGTTTGTTCTTGCCCCTGATAATAAAACAAAAAAATGTCGTGTATCACAAGGTACATAAATGAAGAGTGCAACCTATGCACCAAAATACATGAACATTTTTTTTTTTTTTTTTGTCGTTTACCCTCCAGGTTGGTGGAACCCACGGACTCAGCGAGTGAACTCACCACTACCGCCTCTACGGGCAGTGTCCTATAGCTGGGAACATCGAATCGGAAGGGATGCAACTGGTGAGGTGGGATTGGCACCTCGCCCAGGCAGCCTCACCTGCAAAGCGAACAGGGGCCTTATGAGGGAAGGTAAGGGATGGTTAGGATGGATAGACAAGGAAGAGGGAAGGAGGCGGCCGTGGCCTTGAAGAAGGTACCATTCCGGCATTTGCCCGAAGACGAAGTGGGAAACCACGGAAAACCACTTCGAGGATGGCTGAGGGGGAATCGAACCCCCTCTACTCATTTGGACCACCCGAGGCTGAGTAGACCCCTTTCCAGTCCTCGTACCACTTTTCAAATTTCGTGGCAGAGCCGGGAATCGAACCCAGGACCTCCGGGGCGGCAGCTAACCATGCTGACCGCTACGCTACGGTGGCGACTACATGAACAATAAAGAATCATTAAAATACTTATTTTTTGTATTTCCTAATAAAAATTGAACTTAATAAAATCGAAAATCTGCTTATTTATTGCCTCTAAGGCGGAACAGAGTTCGCCGGGTCACCTAGTATATATATATATATATATAAAGAATTTAGCTACGTATTCTTTTATCAACAGAGGTATTGAAATATGGAATGACTTGCCTGCAAAAGTCTTGAATCTTTCTCTAACAACAGAGTTAAAATTTACCAGAAGAAAATCAATATTGTAATCTGGGAATGCCGAGACATTTTAGAGAGCAATTGAGATATCTGTAAACATCTCATAAGCCCAAGGATTTGTTAGCTGAAACAGTATCTAATATTATTATTATTATTATTAATAATAATAATAATAATAATAATAAAAACAATAATACCCTAATTATAATAATAATAATTACCGATGCTTGCTATCGCACAGCGCTAGGGCATTGGGCCAATCTATCTGCGGACTCGGTAGACGTGGGTTCGTGCCCCACCGCCAGCCATCCTTAAAATGGGTTATCGTTGTTTCCCTTCTTTAACTCCAGGAAAATGCTACAACGGTACCTTCTGACTGGCCACGGTCGCTTCCTTACACATCCTTGCCCAGTTTAATTCATCTTCAATTGTTTCATGTCTCAATTACTCCTCTCATGAGGTTGGCGTCAGGAAGGGCATCCAGCCGTAAATACCGTCCGCCATATAGACTTTCATTGCACCTTATCCCTGACCCCGTTGAAGAAACGGGAATAATAAGGGGTAGACATACAATAATAATGATAAAAATAAAAATTATTTAGGCTTGAATTTACTGTATAAGGGGATACCATCCCAGCCTTTTCCTGGAGTAGAAGTGGGGAAGCAATTGAAAATTACTTCTTTATAGGCTGAGCTGCAAATTGAACCCATTTTACTCAGCTTTATCCCGTGGTGCTGAGTGTATCCTCCTCCAACACTCAAATGAGAATTACATTTCTTGGCAGAGGCAGGAATCTAAGCCAGGACCTTTGGGTCCGTAGTCGCAATACGTACCTCTAGACCAGAGGAGGCTCCACAAAGATTAGGGTAGGTTCTGCAGGAATTAGTATAATATACCAACTCTGCAATGCATGGAGTGAACGTTAAAAAAAAAAAAAAAACAAGCTCAGAATATCGACATTCGGCGCTTAAATTTGAACCTCAGATTTTTAAACTTTAGCTCCTAATTTTGCAGTTGTGAAGCGTGACAAATTGCTCGGCTACGCTTCTTGAACTTGATTTCCAACAGATTGACCCTACCAGGGTTACATCAGATTATGAATAGTCTCCGTTCTTTTCCCCCGATTAGCTTGGTTTATACTGGGTGAATCATCTGTCCCCTAATAATATTGTTTTATGCAGTCCAAAGGTTGATATTTCTCTGCGTGCATCCCATATTGTACTAATGCACTGCAAGCAGATTGTTATAGCCCCAACTATAAAACCCTCCCCAAACGCATGTCTTCTAGGATTCATTATAAAAGATCCTAACGTTGAAGGCTCATAGCAACTACATCGCAGACCTTACTAAGCAATCCAGCACATTACGCAAAATACCAGCAGTACCTTGACTCGAAGGGGAACGGACCGCTGTCGGAAAGAAGACCCACAGCTCGATAACCAGCAAGACACCTGCTGACAACCAATTACAATGATCTAAGCCCACGCTTCAAATAAATAGGCAAGCATGAAGAACTTCGGAAGAGTTTAAGCCCAGTGACTTCTAGACGGACACCGTGACAGTGAGTGTCGGCGAACGCACGGAGGCGGGCGCCTCTCGGCGCAACCACGCCTTCAGCATGAACCCGGGACCCTACTTCAAGACTTCAATATCTCAACGGTGAGTGGGTTCAGCTTGTGCTTTTTCCACCCACACATTCAACAACAGTTTCACCCTGACCTTAGTTCATTAAATCATAATTGTGCATAAGGAATCTCCATCTCTTATTATATATTTCATTCTCCCGAGTTCTGCCTTTCCTCGCGACACCCGCATTGCAGACGGCGGCCAGTCCACTGACTCGGCAAGTAACTATAAGGGCATCCAACGTTTAGAATGAAGCATTGGTCTTATGGCGCGTTACAACAGGGTTGCCACTTCATGAGAGGAGGCAGTACAAAGCACTTCGCGTACACTTTCCGCACATTCAGCGATTGTGCAGTGACGAAGACTTGAATTAAGTACTGTATAATAATACTAATAATAGGCCAACATAACACATACAACGAAATTAAATTAAATTAACTATAACGTATGCTGAATGTAACATAAAGAAAACAATCAAAATAAAATAAGTAAAGTACAAGCACAAGGAAATGTGTGAAGTTTCGACTGCAGTTAAAGTTGAAGTACGTTATTATTAAAGAAAATACTCCTCATCGGCCTACATTTCATGATGACAGCAGACGGGCATCCCGTTCGTCATCACAGTCAGTTGATTCAGTATCTGATGAAGAGCTGTCACCCAGATTTATGAGTAGAGGTTTAATGTAATCCTGAATTTCATCGGCTATCCACATTTCAGACTCGATTTTTTCTACATGCTCGACACAGTATTTCCACTTTTCGGTTGTCACATTATTAAATCCTTCCTGTATCAACTGCTCCATATTTTTTACTTTGAAGTGCAAATTGTTCATTTTAACATGATGTTTGACCCGACTCCACACTAATTCAATTGGATTTAGTTCGCAATGATAAGGTGGAAGGCATAGGACTAAATGACCCATTTCTTTAGCCTTTTCATCAATTTTGTACTTATCGTATTTATATTTCACACTTTTAATAATTTCCATTAAATGTGTCTTCAACATATGCTCTTCATACGGCTCCCCATGCGACGAAAGTCATTCCTGAATTTTTCCTTTTTTCCATGCTGAAGTCGGAATAGCCTCAACTTTACGACTGTGATATGACGCATTGTCAATAACAATCACAGATTTGGCCGGCAGGTTAGGTAGCACTTGGTGTTGGAAATAATTTTCGTACGTTTCACCATCCATTTCATCATGCGCGTCTGCGGTGTTCTTTTTGCACAAAAATACTAACTGTACGTTGGGTACAAATCTATTTTCATTTCCTGTGTGGACTATTGCAAACCGCGGACGTCGTGCAGTAGGAGCCTTTAGGCCTGTCGAAAGTCCCGCCAGAAACGCTTGCTTTGGTGTTGTTATTGTCTTGTCATGCCATATCTTCTCAATTGTAGTCCCAGTATTGACCCATGATTCATCACTATACACAACATTCCGCCCTTCATCTCTGTACCTTTTTATTGCCACAAGATAATCATGACGCCATATCACTAAATAACTCCTCTCCATCATTATGGCTTTATTTCCTCTTCTCGCGTACTCAAATCCCATGTCCTTAAGCAGCGAATGGAAAGTAGGTTTTTTTTTAATCTGGAAGGTCGGAATCGGAGTTTACTACAGCCAGGATTGAATGTAAAGTTGGTGGTTGGTTTCGAAAATAAAATTTGTGGATTTTGCGACGGATGCTGCTCCTCACAAAGTCATTATATTTAACGTTCCTGCTATTCTTGCGAAGTGTATTACTTAGCCTCTTTTTGCGTGGCGACAGTACTGGACCCTGTCCACTCTCACTACGTATTTTAAAAACGGTAGTCTTTGATATTCCTGTGGCCAGAGCAGTTTCATTGACTAAATTATTTATACTTTCGGTAGGTTCAAGATTCTTAAAATAACTGAATACATTAATTACGACCTGTTTTTCCCTTCTTCTGAGCACTTGACCACGCTTTCTTTTCACAAAACTATCCATTGTTGTACGGTACGTGAAATACGTAAAATACAACACGTTGAATCTAACAGAACTGCTGCACAAACATTCAAGATAGAGACTGCTGAACAACTGAAATACAAGCTCGAAGGGCACAGTAATAAAGCTGTGAGTAGCATGCTGCACCCCGCTGTCCTTCGAAACATCCTTCATATAATCCGCGGTCAATGAACAGCCTGGCCTGTGTGAACAATTAAACCTACACTATGGGTAAGCAGGTAGAAAACTTGTTCCAACATTCCTCTACAACTCTCAAACTGACATGACATGGTTATCTTTAAAAATAGAAAAGTTGGCAGCATACGAACTTTTTCAATGCTGCTATGCGGTTATGAGAGAATATTCATAAGTTTTACCTACATGAAAATTGTAATATTGCCAGTATAAAATATTTTAATAATCCATCATCAAGACGGCACATTTAGCTACACGTCTGTGAAAAATAGACATCACAAAGTCAATGCAACATGATATAAGATCGATTTTACTAAAAAGGGGACACAGTTTATCGTTTTTTTTAATATGGATATCTAATTTTTCTAGCATTTCTATCAAGTTTACGTAGTTCTAATATAGGACAAAAAAGATCGGCAAAACATAGTTCTACCCGAATATGCTGTTGTTTCGACAAAGAAAAATTTTCGACTGATATGGCAACAGTGGATTGCTAGAAAATGACAGCGTCATACATATACCACGTGTAACAGAAAGAGAGAAGAATATCCCTATCTAACCAGTGCTTCATTCTAAACGTTGGATGCCTTATTTTATAGTAGTCTCTGCAAGGTCGCGATACGCATCTTCCCTGCTAAGCCCGTGGCACGCGTTCGGATCTCTGTAAGCGCCCATCCTGATCCCGAAGAGCACCTATCCTAAAGCCCTCATCGCCGTTTCCCCCCACTCACACGTATCCCCACAGACACAACCCCGTCAACGGAGGCTAGCCTCTCCTGAGTGCCCCCAGCACGCGACTAACCCATTCGCCAAGCATTAGTAGCCTACCAGAGAAGGTAGCGTTCTAACCAATATCCTGCGAACGATACTGAACGCTATTATTTTTCTTTCGTATTAATCTGTAGTCACATTGGAGCAATCGGAGGAGAGTCCAATCGCAACCATAGGGAAGATGAGGTAGAATAAGGAAAAGGTTTGGGAGCGAAAACAAAAGCTTGGTTACAAGGGAAGATCCCGAACAATAACAAATTTATCAGTAACAAGAGTAGAAAATACCAATAGATAAGGAGAAAACAAGCTGACTTAGTGCTGAAATCTAAAGGATTTTGAACTTCCCAAGGCAGAGTAGTGTGAGGGAAGGGGTGGCCCGTGGCCCATTTACAATTAATAAATTAATTGGTATTCTGCCCGAAGGCAGGTCCGAGCCTCCGAAGAGGCTACCCCCAGCCGGAGTTTACGTGCGGTAGGGTGGCCAGGGCCTTTCCGGTCCACCTTATGTTGGCCAACAGCGTGCAGTGCCTAGAACCGGCATACCATCCAAGTTCTGACCACGCCCAATGCTGCTTAACTGCGGAGTTCTGATGGGATCCGGTGTTTCAACATTTATTTATAAATATGATTAAGCTTAAAGCGCTTGAAAAAAAAAGATTGTTGTGCTCAAATATAAAACTAAATCACTCCCAAGAAAAGTATTAATAAGAGAATTAGCTAAGTTAGACACAGTCTTGATTACGAAAATTCAATAATCAAGAGCAATGGAATGAAAACGACCCTAGGTAGGAAGTTAGCTGAGCGAACTACATCAGCGATCAACAATCTAAAGAGATCTGTGAAGAACTTAAGTAATAGATTGAAAAAACGTTGATAAGATCACAACAAATCCAAGTTCATGAGGCGCAACTCAAGTTGCTACCATAAGTGAAGATTGGCCTGCTGCGTGGCTCAGTGGTAACGTTCTCGCTTCCTGGGCCCAAGGTTGCAGGTTCGTATCCTGGCGCAGTGAGCTGGCATTTGAGGGTGCGCAAATGCGAGGGAGCCGTGTCAGTAGATTTACTGGCACGTTAAAGATCACCTTCGGGGCGAAATTCCGGCACCCCGGCGTCTCTAAAAGCCAGGGTAGTTAAAAGGGACGTAAAACCAATAACATTATTATTATTATTATTATAAGTGAACATCAAGGGAAAAGTGATAATTGGTTAGTTTCAACAATAATATTGAGCATATATTTTTAAACTTGAGTGATTACAAATGTTACAAGTTTCAAACAGGGCGGCCGTGGCTAAATATTTAAAAACTGTGCCACGCGTATAAAAATGAGCAATTCAATTGCTGTGAGGTTAATATACAAAATAGAGTAGTTGCTGCTTAATTATTGGCCTCAGACCAAGGATAAACTCAAATACCTATGTATAAAAAAAATTGTTATTTTTTGCAAAAACTCGATCAAATGAGCGAGTATATAACATATTAGGGTGCCTTAATAGACACGGTTAGAAAAGGATAATGTTACGATAGAAAATCTAAGTTGATCCTAGCAACTTGGAAACAGCAGTGATTGCTATCAATTTTTTTTAGAAAATTACAATAGATTTGAAGCGTTTTAGCTTCGAGAGCGTTCCAACTTAGGCTATTAGTCAGTTGGACAAAAAGAAGGCTGGTGGATAATGCCACTGAGTTCATACAGAAATACTGGATTGTTACGTTCTAAAAGGGGGCGGCCACTTCTTGGGTGTAGCCTCAAATCTACCAAAAAAGTAGAACATAGGTCGCTTAAATTACCTAATTAAGGCTCGGTCACACAGAAAGCGGTCTGTCGCGGCGGGAAGCGATATCTGACCGAGGCGGTCAGGCGGTCCAGTTGTATTTCCCCAAGTAGCATCAACCCTGGCACACAGAACGCGGTCTACCGTCACCCGCTAGTCTTTATCGCGACGACGAGCGATCCGGTTGTACTAATTTAAAGATTGCCCGCCTGACCACCGTGCCAACATTATAAAGATGCTTTAAAGAAGGCTGAAGCACGGAATCGTGCAATTCCTCGAAACATTCTCGCGACATACGAAAATACATGAGAAACCTATCTTCGTGTGACTCCAGTTCGATACATAAGCGGTGGTATTCTCCTAATTACTCTCTCTTCTTATTGATGTCATGCACCCAACATTGTCTTTTCTTCTTTGCGTTTTTTAAAGCAAATGGGAGAAGGAGTTGTTCTTCGTCCGAGCTCATACTCAATAATAATAATATCAAGCAGTACTTAATATGAAAACACACTACATACTCTCTGGAAGAAAGCCACCAAACTGTACCGCTCACACAAAGCTATCGCGTCCTATGTGACGTCCCCATATCGCAGACCGCCACAACGACTGCTTTCTGTGTGGCCGAGCCTTTAGTTGTTAGTGGGGTTTAACGGGGGAGGGAAGGAATGGGAATTTCTCATGAATGTGCATGAATGTTCTCGCTACACGGTAACCGGTTTTGTGAACCAAACTGTTTTCAGGCACGGCGCACCTTCAAGTTTATGGAAAAAGTTTTCTTAAAGCAAAACATCACCGATAAAATTGTTAGATTATTTCCGAGTTGAAGATTTGCATAGTTTAAGGGTAGTTTCAGGTTTCAAAATTGAAGAAATTGCTTCAGGTTGAAAATTTAGGGCATGAGCAGAATAGACCAACTAAACTGTTTTGAATACAGCAGAGTGAATTTCACTGTATGTCAATTACAGATTTAATATTTGACGAATGTACGAGAAGAACTTTCCAGGCGAATTTTCCTTGATTTTATGGAGTGTGGTGTTAATCCTGCGGAGGCTCCATTTATTGGCATTTGGCAAAGTTGATGAAATTCCCACGATGTCCAGTTTGAATTTGAAAAGTGAAGATGAAAATTCCTACGTTTCACCCAGGCACAACCTACAATTTCTCAGTTTTAAGGAACTCCCTCGGAGGAAATTGATAATTGAAATAGAAAGTTGATTATTTGCCATTACAAATAGAATCCAGCCGGCTAGTTAAAAATCATAAGTTCATAATACTTGAAATTATATAATAGTTTTAAGCTAAGTTAAAATAATGAGAAACGTATCTTTTCATGATGATTTGACGGCGGCGAATAGTGTTTGTCAGTACATGACTTTCACAAGATGTCGGGCGTGGTGGTTGTCTCAAGCAGTGAGACCGAGCGAGTCTTCTGAAGTTACCCAGAGAAGTGCCAGAGCTAGTGGGTACTCCACTATGCGAGCCAAATGAGGGGGGAGGGAGGGGAGGGAGGGGAGGATGGTGACGTAGCAGGTACCAATATACTGTATATAATGAAAATTAGTTATGATACAAAAACTTCTTTCTTGCTCTGGAGACTGAATAATGTGAAGAGTGCGGGTTGCCATCATTAGGAGGTGAGCTGAACTGATAAGCATTCTTAAGTCGCGGATGACAGCGAGTACTCTCGCTGGCCGCCATGGACTTGTGAGTTCAGCAAGTTGCCGTATGATAGCGCAGAGACGCGAAGCTTGACGCTTCTGCTAAACAGGGGGGGGGGGGGGGGGGGAGGCATCTCGTTTTCTGTAACATACTGAGAAAGAACATAAGCAAAAACACAACAGGAGAGCAAAATCACAATGAAATCTCTGTTGGTGGTTTTCACGAAATAAAAGATAAGAAAGACGGAAAAATATTAAAGAAAATCCAATATGGGTGCAAATTTACAGTTAACGTATATTCTCAGAATCCACCACACATCGAGGGAAAAATAATAGTGTTCAGTAACGTTTGCAGGATATGCCTGCAGTGCATTAGTATCATCGTACGGGATGCAAGCAGAGAAATATCGACCTTCCTGATAACAACGCTAGTTGGGCTGCGTAAATCAATATTAAACAAAAGTATGGTGCTTTTCAGTAGGTCAACACGAATGTACCCAAAAGAGCTGGGTTATGCCCTTATCCTAAAATAAATTACATGAGATTAATAAATACACTAGGATGACCTGTTTCGATCGACAAGCGATCATCATCAGATCCATTACACTTAGGCTATAGCATCTATGTTTGAGAATACAAGTGAAAAATATTTACAATATGTACAATTATTTAGTTGCAGTATTGGTAATGCAACTGTTGGTGTATGTTAAATGTAGTATATCTAATGTTAGGTGAAATGCTAAAATGGTGATAAAAATCCGGAGTTTGTCTGTTTGGGGTGATTATATGGTTACAAAAAATCAACTATGGTTATACTGTAATAATACAGGCTGATACTTATCCGGTTGTCTTCCTGACTGGAACTTCGAGCAGTTACGTGTTCTCTCTAGTACCAGTTTTGGTCGACCATTTTAGCATTTCACCTAACATGAGATATACTACATTTAGCATACACCGACAGTTGCATTACCAATACTGCAACTAAATAATTGTACATATTGTAAATATTTTTCACCTGTATTCTCAAACATAGATGCTATAGCCTAAGTGTAATGGATCTGATGCTGACCGCTTGACGATCGGAACTGGTCATCCTAGTGTATGTATTAATCTCATGTAATTTGTTTCAGGATTAGGGCATAACCCAGCTCTTTTTGGGTACATTCGTTTTGACCGACTGAAAAGCACCAAACTTTTGTTTACTTACGCAACACTGAAAAATGGCTTCAAACCTCACAATAAATCAATATTATTAGGGGCAGCTGATTCACCTGGTATAGATGAGCCAGTCATTCATGGCCGATCGTAAGCTAGTGCGAATACTTCGTAAAGCCCAAGTAGAACACTGAGGCCACTAAATATGCTCAAGTGGTGCCAAGGACACATTGCGTACTTTCTTTGTATTTATCACAAAGGTATGAGGGCTCACTGGGCGTTGAGACACCACTGCGCACGTATTATGTACCGGTCAAGAAGGAACGGCTCACTTATATAACAGCTTAGGCTTTCACAGTCGGCATTCATAGCTATGAACAAGTTGTCCGGGCTTGCAGGCTGTGGGCAAGGCAGGATGGTAGTCTTCAGTCCACTGCTGATGAACGGAAGGACCAGAACCTTGATAATGCCGAACGCAGTTTTCGGTGAAATGTCGGGAGCTATTATACTGCCTATCCCACGTCCTGCAAGCTAGGACAACTTGTACATAGTTATAACTTGGTTTAGATCGTATGACGTCTCACTTCAGAAAGACGCAGGAGTGACAGCAAACTTATCAGTGAAACTCCCACATATTAGCTTCAGTGAGCATGAGTCCAAGAAGAAATTGCTAGCGAAGAACCTGCCAATGTTATGTTAAAGTAACCTGACCTGAATGCTCAAGGTTGCAGGATCGAATCCTGGCACAGACAGCTGGTATTTCGGGGTGCGAAAATGCGAGTGAGCCGTGTCAGAAAATTTACTGACACGATAAAGATCCCCCTCAGGGCAAAATTATGTCACCACGTCGTCTCTAAAAGCCGCGGCAGTAAAAAGGGACATAAAACCAATAACATTATTATTACTCCTTACATCTTATGTCAATACTTCCAGTCCACCTTCTTGAACACTGTATAACAAGTAACATCTTTCCTTGGTGTAGAACCGAAACACAGAATCCTGGATGTGTTTACAATCGCCAATTGGCGCAGCAGAAAATGTTGATACAGGAGAACGATGAAGATCATATGGGTAAATAGGATAACAACCGAAGAGGTATTAAGACGGGAGGGAGAGGTGTGGTGTTGGGGTAGCACACCTGTGTCACATCCGGGGACCCCAGGTTCGATTCCCGGCTCCGTCAGGGATTTTAGAAACTGACGCGAGGGCTGGAACGGTGTGTACTCAGCTACATGAGGACAATTGAGTAGCTGTCAATAGCTGTCGGACATTGAGGTAGCGCCCAGGTTACGGAGACCAAGATGAACGACCGAGGGAACGCTGCGCTTTGTGGGTCTAGTCCCTTATTGGGTTGTAGCGCAACGGGGTTAGGATTTGGGGGAGAGGAGGGATGTTTCAGTCGAATGCTATTGGAGAGAAAAGATAGGTTGTTTGGACACATATTAAGACTCCCAGGAACAGCAAACTTAGTTATGGAAGGTAGGGTAGAGGGCAAGAACTCTAGGGGTAGATCAATATTAGAATCTGTAAAACAGATCGTCTCCGATGTAAGTGTGGTAGAGATGAAAGGATTAGTTCAGGACAGGGAGACATGAAGAACTGCATCAAACCGGTCAAAAGACTGAAGACACAAACAACATTCATATTTTAAGTAATGCGCCCACTTTAATGAGTGGGAATTAAGTGTACTCTCACTTATTGCCATGGTAATTAGCATTCGCTTAACACTGTCCACGCTAACTGCAGATAGACCTCAAGCCCAATAACTGATCCATGTTAATCCTGGTGCTCTCAGCCTGCGACTCAGCCATGTAGCCTACAGATTGTGGGTTGACATGTTGTGAGCACGACGTGTCATCCCCACCATTAATCTGCGCTTTACTTTCGTTGTTCTTGTTGTTTAATTGTATTAGGGCCTTGGGACATCCCCGTGGTCTTGGGTGTGTGTTCCATTTGTCGGATAACCTGTTTTTCTGTGGTTCTTTATTTATTTATTGTATGGCTTTTAGTGCCGGGAGTGTACGAGGACATGTTCGGCTCGCCAGTGGCTGTAGCTGCTTCAAGCGGACACCCCTAGGGTGAGCTACAAGTTCCGTTCAATTTCAAGTAGTTCCAACTTTTGCTACCAGATGTCACTGATACCTAGTGGTGAACGTTGGAACTTTGATAGAGCGTTCCAACGAAATATAACCTAGAAATTTAGCTTCACACAAGTTCAGTCTGTGGAAGGATCTCTTACATGCCATTCCCCTCCGTAGGAAGGATTTTTATGCTCTTAAAAAATCTGACGACTTCGGCCGGGTTTTAACCAGCTATCTTGGACACAGCAGTTCAGCATGCTACCAACTACGCCACCGAAGCCGCTGTTTATGTGGTGAATGTAGTAGTGGGTAGATTATAGGCTATGGAATAACCCACCCACCAAGGGAAGATGATTAAGAGAAGGAAGTAGATTTGGGATTGGAAAAGAAGGATAGAAGAATAGGAGGAGAGTCCCACAAAAGTAATAAGTTTAGTGTTAAACCCACTTAAAGGTGGTTGCCACTGCAAATATGTGCTCGGATACCTAAAGTGGCTACGAGCTTGGTCGAAGCTGACGGGAACAGCAGTTAAGGCTTGGGCAGTTTGCCAGAGAGAGGCTTTAGTGTGCTTCCTCCCAAGCACGAATGAAAGTACTATAGGGAAGGGTGATGGTCTGGCCAGACAAATAGTAAACGATTTATTGTATATGAACGAGGGCATAAACCTAGGAAGAGCTAGGAAAGCCAGGATCCTGCCTAAACTTTATATCAGAGAAATGATGAATCCAAAAACAAATATTTAATTTATTTAACAATTCAAGATTAATTGATCTTTTTAACAAATAAATATTTTTTAATCTTATTAGCAATTTGAGGTCGCAGACCTCCGACAACATTAAACGGTTGCTCCAGGCAATTGACAATTTTTAAGGTTTCAAACCTTACATGTTTCCAAAATCTTTATAAGATTTAAACAAATGAGCAATAAAATAATTAAAGCTTGAACGTGAATTGAAGTACAAAAAGTGCACCTTAAGAAATTCTGGAGAGAATGTTCTAGAGAAAGTGACAACTTTGAAAATAACAATAATAACAACGTGAAAAATAAAATAGAAGTTCCTACAACTTCTTATATTTATACAGAATTAATATATAAGAATTATACAAAAAGGGCAGGTCACTTACAGTGAAACCTGGAGAAAGTGAAAAAGAAGTTTCTAGACTTCCTATGTTTAATTAGGAATCACGAGAAAATGGGGCAGTTTCCATTTCGTGAAACCTGAACATGACTCGCTCAAGAGTTTAGAGAATTGTTTTCCCTGATTTTGAAGGGAGGAACAAGGTAAATTTGAAACGTGTGCTAGACACGTATCACGAAGATTATACAGAGATACTTAATGATAAACCAACAAAAATGGAAGGGCACTTCGTGGAATGACACCTTATTGGAATAGACCTAGATTGAAAGTTTATTGCAGATTGTTAGTGAGAGGTTTAGGAAAGAGAAATGGGAATTGAGGAAATGTTCATGGCCTTATTTGAATATAAGCGAACGATCGCGACGCGGTAGAAAAGTAGAGCAAGCACTGGTTTGCACTATAGTTCATTGAAACATATGAAATGTTCACTGTGGAGACACAAAGTTTGTGGAAAAGAAAGTTATTGCAATTATAGGAAGAACTGATTGCACTATATAGGTGAGAGTCTATTTCTTGAAACAGTTGCGATTTACAATTAAATGCGCCATAGAATGTTCCAGCGGTGGACGAAAATTCACTATTGTAGTAATTTAGTTTTAAACAGAATTCTCCCAAGTACGTGAGAAATACATGACGGCAGGACTCGTAGATTGAGTACCGAATCTGGAAAGTTCCAGAACAATCTTAGTAGTAAGATGGGGCTAATGTAAATCCAGCGGAGGAACTTGCTTTGTAAATTACAGACAGTGGGTATTAGATAATATCCCGCGTAGTGAGAAGATTTCTCATTTGGCAAGCATAAGAAATGCTGCTTTCACTAAGATTAGCTTGATTAAACAAAAGCTCAACATGGAAAATCCCGCGGAGGATGATTTTGCCCCAAAATAAGTAATTTCACACTGCCTATAAAAGATAGTTAAAAGCATGTGGTAGGTAAAATCATGAAGATGAGGTTAAAACTTGAAGCAGGTACTTATCTTTGTTGCATGGCGAAGGTGAAGTTCCTCACTGATGCTTAAAGTTCCAACATGGCGTGGAATTTAAAAAAGATGCCTCGTTAGGTCAAGAGGCTGGCTCTGGTTGAGCCTTAACTGATTACTACGACTGCCGACTAGGAAGTGAGAGCAGCTCAGCGGAGCACGGAGAGACCACGGAAGGGGGAAAGAGTGGGGGTAGGAAACAAAAGGTATACATATCAGCATAACCAACTTAAATACAACAAAATAATCTTCTTTTGCTGAGCTGGTCTTCAAAGAGTTGACAACAGTATCTGGTAGCCAAATGGATATGGAATTCCTCTTGCGCGAGGAAGAGTTGAAGAGCTTCAGAGATTTGTTGTTATATGACGCTAGGTGGGTCACAGAATATATATCTGGAACAGACTCACACAAAATATAAGAAACCTGAACTCCTAAGAGAGAACAGAAGATCACTGTTGGTGTCTGACAAAAGGGAAGGAAAGAACGTGCAAAAGCATTCAAAATTATAATCTCAGGTACCGTGCATTCCAAGAATGCACCATACTGGGAGGGGCAGACACCAACAGTGAGCAAGAAAAACAAGTACAGTAATGAACAATTGTCGAAAAGTAGTTTTGTGATCTGACCATTATTGGTCAAGACTCTGAATACCCTGACTCTCCTATCTCCTCCAGGGTTACACTGGGTCATTTTTCCAAAAGGCCAGACTAGGGGGGGTGAAACATCCCTAACTAAGACCAAGTCTCCCACTTTAATGTCGGGACTGGAAAGAAACCACTTCTGCCTCCGTTGCAAGGAAGTTAAATATTCCAAGTTCCATCTCTTCCAAAAAGAATTACGGAGGGCTTCAAGTTTACGCCAAACAATAGGTAGATTAGAATCCCTGTAAGAATTAGGAAGGGGAGGATGGGCAGAGAGAGAAGTGCGTGTAAAGAAGCGACCAGGTGTAAGTGGAAGGAGGTTATCAGGGTCATTGGAAAGCGGAGTTGAAAGGCGAGAATTATCAACACTTTCGATCACAAAATAGCTGGAAGCTGAGGGAAATAAAGCACTAGTAAAGATTACGATACGATGAGAAAGAAGAATTTGCAAGTTTAAACAAAGCGTATAGGAACAAGTACATCTATTCAGGACAAGAATATACCACATAAACAAAGGAACTATGCGAGTAGAAAGCAAGAACGCCATAGGTAACAAACGAGGAGCCATAAACAATGACCTCAAGTTATAATGAGTATCAAAGGGGTTACTCAGAAAAATACTTAAGTCAGCGAAAAACGTGACAGGACAAGTATGAATACAAAAACACATCGAATGTGACGACGAGAAAAAACCAGTTTGTTCATCAATGAACATTAAGATCGCAAAATATGCAAGCAAATTGCAATACATACGCGCGTGAGAAATACGCAACGAAGTTTTGAAACAGGGATCGAAACAGTTATAGAATACGAGCGTGAGTAAGCGGAAGACGTAAACAAGTACGGCCTTGACACACATAGTACAACGAGATAAGACATATAAATAGCTGACAGAGTCCTTAAGCGGAACAAGTTTATCTTGGGAAGTAGGTAAACGGCTTCTGTACTTATAGTAGCAACTCGCCAGGCAATGCTTGGCAATCAGCCAGAGTTGAGATAAGAGAAACTTGCTTTGAACTGTGTCAAGCGTACAGGAAATAAACAACAACTTGGCGTTATTCAGGCTTGTAAACAAATAGGTTTGAAAAACAAGCAGTTCGGAGTACACACACACTAGCTGAATCAGCTGTAACTTAAAGCGGAACGAGTCACACGACATGCAGTCAATCGTAACTTGGACGTGAAAAAGCAATTTAAAGCTATATGAAATAAAGTAGGAAATCAATTTCGCATAATTGAGAGGATCACGAAATCGGACAATTTTCAACAAAAGGAAGCTTAATTCTTCCGAGCAAAGAAGACAAGCTGGGACATTGAGACGAAGGTTATGCATAAGAATAGTTATTCTAGATGCTATAGAATTCAGAGTTTCAAGCGGTTTCAAAAGCGACTTCCAATTGTGAGGAAGGAGGGAGGAGCCGGCCGTGGCCATCCTTCTACATAGCGAAAGAAGTGAAACATAGCGTACAGCAAAGTGATGGTGACTGATAGCCATGGTTTTACACAAGGGGAAGATAGTTTTCGAGAAAAAATTTAAGCAATTAACTGCTATAAAAAATGACGTAAGCAGATAGACGAAATAACACAAAGCAAGGCGAACTTGAATGGCCATCTTGTGCGGGAAGAAGGAAAAACCATTTAAACAACTTACGGAGGTAACGCAGTTGTTCACGATAAGACATCGTTTCGACAAGTGGTTTTCAAAAATATTGAGATTTGAAACATGAGCGTTCTCTTTTTCAGAAATGGGATTTATGTCAGCTGTGACGAAATGACATTGCGTTTTGGTTTGAACACTGGTATGTTTGATTTCACCAGTGATAACCCAACCAAAATCGGTGTCTCTAGCGACCACGGTTGAAGATAACTTGCGTGTTTGTTTGCGAATGCAATTCCAAAAAACATTGGCACTGAAAAGCACATCAATGGGACCTTGAGCATTAAACTGAGGATCGGCTAACCTTAAGTGCGAAGGAATCTTTAATCCGGAGGTATTGATAGAGTGACTTGGAGTGTCCTTGCCAATACTGGTAAGAATGAGACAGTTTAAATTAAGATTGGTGTTTCTTTGGCAAACGTCTCTGATTTTCAATTTTGAAGACTGCAAAACTTGAGTTTTCAAATTGTCAATGCCGGTCACACTGATAGAAGTAGGCGATGACGAAAGACCTAGTTTTTTAATCAACGATTGCGAAACAAAGTTGTGCGTTGAAGCGGAATCGAGAAGACCACGGGTTTTGAACCAATTTCCAAATTTATCTTGGATTTCAAATTGTACAGTGGTCAACAGGGTTTGCGCACTGTGAAAAGTGTCGGCGTTGGAAATGCAGGAAGACGCATTAGTTTGTTCGGAGCGGCTCTGCAAGGAGCTTAAAGAGGCAGGTACTGATGACCTCGATTTATCGTGAACGTGCAATAAAGAATGATGCGGGTTTTTACAATGGAAACAGAGATTTGATGACGTACAGTTCGAAGAAGAATGCTTAGGTGACAAGCAATTGAAACAATGTTTGCTATTCAACACAAACTTCCTTCGATCTTCGACAGACAATTCTTTAAAGAATTTGCACAAATACAATGTGTGAAGCTTTTTACAGAGCGTGCATTTTAACGATTTATTAAGCGGCCTGATATCTTCTCTTGAATGATTGAAAGAAGAACGGGTTTGTTTGTTTTCGACAAATGGGGGCTGATGTCCCTTTGAAGAAGCAAGTTTTTTTTCAAAAATTTGACACTGAGGATTCGTTTCGACCTTTTCGCACTGAAATGCGAGTGCTGTAAGGAATTGACATCGACTGTTGAGAAACGAGATAAGGTGTTCGAACGAATGTTCCTTGTTGCAGGCGAGTTCGATCTCCCAGGCCTTCAGTGTCGAAAAATCGAATCTTGATGTAGCTAGGTGAATAAGTATGGTGTCCCATGTTTGGACAGGCTGTTTTAGTTGGTATAACGCTCTGACATTTAACTGCATAGAATCTAAGAGGTCTCTTAAAGATGTGACGTCATTAGGTTTGACGGCCGGTAAGTTGAAGAGACAGCGGATATGACGAGCGTCACTCAACCGTAAATTGCCATATCTCTCTTTAAGGAGATTAAAGGCGATGTGGTAGTTGTCTGCGCTTAAAGGCAGTGACTCCACCAAGGTCAAAGCCTCAGATTCCAAAGAAGTGCGGAGGTAGTAAAATTTATGTATGTCTGGGATCTCGATATTTTCATGAATTAGGGAGCAGTAAAGTTCGTAAAAAGAATACCATTCACCTTCCTTGCCTGAGAAGTGCGGTAGGCTTATCTTGGGAAGTAACGGTTTCGGTTTGTTCTTGTGAACTGAAGCGGGTGCGAACTGGGCCGGATTGATGACCCTAGTGTCCGGTTCTGAGATATTGCGAATCAGTTGGTGGGCCTTTGCAATTCCTTCAAAGTACAAGGGTTCGACCTCGTCCCGATCCGATTGGAGTTCTGGGCAAGCGGATTCAATCTCGGTTTGAATTTGGTCATAATAATCATAAGACCGTTCGTACAACTTAAGGCGATGTGTTAAGATATCTAAATCACACTCGGCGGGATCCAATTTGTTGATAAAATTTCGGAATCTAGTGAGTTGCCCTTTATACGAAGAACGTCTAGCAATGAGAGTTTCATCTTTTTCGGCAGGAGCCATGACAAAAAGAATAAATTGAAATACAACTCACGAAACTGTAGAACCTTGGAGATGCTGTCAAGCTGGCAGCAGCAAATGGGTATAAAGAACAGGACACGCCAAAGGAGACAGGAGCGGCCTCTTTCCCGTTCACAGGCTTTGCATGACGTAGATATAGCTGAAAGATCCAAAGGAGATATTAAAAATATGCAAAGTATTGTCAAATGACACTTTACAAACAATGGACATAGCAAATGGACTCTCCCGGGTTTCGGCACCAAATTTTGGGTAGATTATAGGCTATGGAATAACCCACCCACCAAGGGAAGATGATTAAGAGAAGGAAGTAGATTTGGGATTGGAAAAGAAGGATAGAAGAATAGGAGGAGAGTCCCACAAAAGTAATAAGGTTAGTGTTAAACCCACTTAAAGGTGGTTGCCACTGCAAATATGTGCTCGGATACCTAAAGTGGCTACGAGCTTGGTCGAAGCTGACGGGAACAGCAGTTAAGGCTTGGGCAGTTTGCCAGAGAGAGGCTTTAGTGTGCTTCCTCCCAAGCACGAATGAAAGTACTATAGGGAAGGGTGATGGTCTGGCCAGACAAATAGTAAACGATTTATTGTATATGAACGAGGGCATAAACCTAGGAAGAGCTAGGAAAGCCAGGATCCTGCCTAAACTTTATATCAGAGAAATGATGAATCCAAAAACAAATATTTAATTTATTTAACAATTCAAGATTAATTGATCTTTTTAACAAATAAATATTTTTTAATCTTATTAGCAATTTGAGGTCGCAGACCTCCGACAACATTAAACGGTTGCTCCAGGCAATTGACAATTTTTAAGGTTTCAAACCTTACATGTTTCCAAAATCTTTATAAGATTTAAACAAATGAGCAATAAAATAATTAAAGCTTGAACGTGAATTGAAGTACAAAAAGTGCACCTTAAGAAATTCTGGAGAGAATGTTCTAGAGAAAGTGACAACTTTGAAAATAACAATAATAACAACGTGAAAAATAAAATAGAAGTTCCTACAACTTCTTATATTTATACAGAATTAATATATAAGAATTATACAAAAAGGGCAGGTCACTTACAGTGAAACCTGGAGAAAGTGAAAAAGAAGTTTCTAGACTTCCTATGTTTAATTAGGAATCACGAGAAAATGGGGCAGTTTCCATTTCGTGAAACCTGAACATGACTCGCTCAAGAGTTTAGAGAATTGTTTTCCCTGATTTTGAAGGGAGGAACAAGGTAAATTTGAAACGTGTGCTAGACACGTATCACGAAGATTATACAGAGATACTTAATGATAAACCAACAAAAATGGAAGGGCACTTCGTGGAATGACACCTTATTGGAATAGACCTAGATTGAAAGTTTATTGCAGATTGTTAGTGAGAGGTTTAGGAAAGAGAAATGGGAATTGAGGAAATGTTCATGGCCTTATTTGAATATAAGCGAACGATCGCGACGCGGTAGAAAAGTAGAGCAAGCACTGGTTTGCACTATAGTTCATTGAAACATATGAAATGTTCACTGTGGAGACACAAAGTTTGTGGAAAAGAAAGTTATTGCAATTATAGGAAGAACTGATTGCACTATATAGGTGAGAGTCTATTTCTTGAAACAGTTGCGATTTACAATTAAATGCGCCATAGAATGTTCCAGCGGTGGACGAAAATTCACTATTGTAGTAATTTAGTTTTAAACAGAATTCTCCCAAGTACGTGAGAAATACATGACGGCAGGACTCGTAGATTGAGTACCGAATCTGGAAAGTTCCAGAACAATCTTAGTAGTAAGATGGGGCTAATGTAAATCCAGCGGAGGAACTTTCTTTGTAAATTACAGACAGTGGGTATTAGATAATATCCCGCGTAGTGAGAAGATTTCTCATTTGGCAAGCATAAGAAATGCTGCTTTCACTAAGATTAGCTTGATTAAACAAAAGCTCAACATGGAAAATCCCGCGGAGGATGATTTTGCCCCAAAATAAGTAATTTCACACTGCCTATAAAAGATAGTTAAAAGCATGTGGTAGGTAAAATCATGAAGATGAGGTTAAAACTTGAAGCAGGTACTTATCTTTGTTGCATGGCGAAGGTGAAGTTCCTCACTGATGCTTAAAGTTCCAACATGGCGTGGAATTTAAAAAAGATGCCTCGTTAGGTCAAGAGGCTGGCTCTGGTTGAGCCTTAACTGATTACTACGACTGCCGACTAGGAAGTGAGAGCAGCTCAGCGGAGCACGGAGAGACCACGGAAGGGGGAAAGAGTGGGGGTAGGAAACAAAAGGTATACATATCAGCATAACCAACTTAAATACAACAAAATAATCTTCTTTTGCTGAGCTGGTCTTCAAAGAGTTGACAACAGTATCTGGTAGCCAAATGGATATGGAATTCCTCTTGCGCGAGGAAGAGTTGAAGAGCTTCAGAGATTTGTTGTTATATGACGCTAGGTGGGTCACAGAATATATATCTGGAACAGACTCACACAAAATATAAGAAACCTGAACTCCTAAGAGAGAACAGAAGATCACTGTTGGTGTCTGACAAAAGGGAAGGAAAGAACGTGCAAAAGCATTCAAAATTATAATCTCAGGTACCGTGCATTCCAAGAATGCACCAAGTAGAGTGTGTAGCTGTATATATTGGTGTCCGGACATAACGTACCACGGACAAAACGTACCAATTGATTTTCGAGGACATAACGTACCACCTAGGTCGTTATCTACCTAAGAACGGGTTTCCCGTAATCCCCAAATATTTACGCTAGGACAGAACGTACCACTTGATGTCAGACGGGCATTCCAGTTACAGGTTCATTACCACATAAACATCAGTGGCGATCACACTGTGCGGCTTTAAACATTTTGGTATTGTAACATGGAGTTGTGTACAACGAATAAGGGCGGTTTATGTGCGCACTTCGACGGATGAAGTACGAATTGTACATTGAAACTTCAAAGAGAAAGAAGAAATATGTCAAGTATGATGAACGTTTTGACAGAATAATGAAGCGGTATGAAGAGAATGGAAACTTGAAATCTTGCTTGAGAGCTCTCTCATATTCGCAGAACTTGGAATGAAACTTCACATGGCAAACTTGCTATTCACTTAGAATGAAACATCCCATGACGAACTTGCTATTCGCTACGATATAAAACCCACAAAAATCAATTTAAAATTTAAAAAAAAAATTGTCGCCTCCGTAGCGTAGCGGTCAGCATGGTTAGCTGCCGCCCCGGAGGTCCTGGGTTCGATTCCCGGCTCTGCCACGAAATTTGAAAAAGTGGTACGAGGACTGGAACGGGGTCTACTCAGCCTCGGGTGGCCCAAATGAGTAGAGGGGGTTCGATTCCCCCTCAGCCATCCTCGAAGTGATTTTCCGTGGTTTCCCACTTCGTCTTCGGGCAAATGCCAGGATGGTACCTTCTTCAAGGCCACGGCCGCCTCCTTACTTCTTCCTTGTCTATCCATCCTCACCATCCCTTTCCTTCCCTCATGAGGTCCCTGTTCGCTTTGCAGATGAGGCCGCCTGGGCGAGGTGCCAATCCCACCTCACCAGTTGTATCCCTTCCGATTCGATGTTCCCCGCTCTAGGACACTGCCCGTAGAGGCGGTACTGGTGAGTTCCCTCGCTGAGTCCGTGGGTTCCACCAACCTGGAGGGTAAACGACAAAAAAAAAAAAGTAAAGAAAACGAAAAATGACCAGAGCTTAACCACAGCTGATTTAAACATGTTTATAAATATTTTTCCAGTCCAAAGCCTGGATAAAGTGTGATGGGAATACGAAAACTCATCATATTTTATATTAGTTTATGTTATGTCATTGCCCACGTATTTATTACCAGGATTAATTGAGCAATACCGAGCAAGTGGCCGTGCGGGTAGGGTTCCATGCACTCTAAATACTTCCCACTCTTTCAAGTGGTACGCTATGTCCTCTCCTAAATATTTTAAGGTCATTAGCTGACTCTTCGCACGTAATCAGCCGGTCAAGTGGTACGTTATGTCCGGTGGTACGTTATGTCCTATAACCGTATATATTAGGATGGAGAATGGTGTTTGCGACCTGGAGCCTGTAGTAAGGTACTGTTCTGGCCTTAGCCTGGAGGGAGTTTGGAAAAGCGGGGGGAAAACAACACTCAGGATAGCCGCTGTCAGCGCCGGGATTTGAACCTCCTATCTCTGGACTTGCTGTAGCTCCCCTTGCGGTTGTGATGAGCGATTTAATGGCGCTGCTACGCTAGGCTTTACTTTCATTATGCTTGGTACCTATCTAATCAGACAGCTACTCAGTTGTCATCGCGAGGCTGATTGTATCTCGTTCCAGCCTTTATGTCGCTTCTGAAATTGCTGACGATGCTGGGACCTCCTTGGTACGAGGCACGGGGTCGGCGGCAAGTAACATCTTGCGTGTCTCAATCTCTAGAGTTGAAATACCCTGTGTTTTCGCGTGTGGTATATGTTTTGTTTTCATTTCTTGCTACGGCACTATATGTACGATATCAGAGGGCAGAGGCACAGTCAAATGGTGGATATACCATAACATTCACATATATTGTACAGGCACTGTGTATTTCAGCATGTCGGGCAAGCCATTGGCGCTAGCAGCAGCGTAGCGCCCAACTAGTTTAACACATTAACACTTTTTAACATATTTAATAATCATAATTGCCGGCCCCGTGGTGTTGGGGTAGTGCGCCTGCCTCTCACTCGGTGGCTCCGGGTTCGATCCCCGGATCCGTCAGGGATTTTAAAGCTGACGTGAGGGTTGGAACGGGGTGCACTCAGCCTCGTGAGGACAATTGAGTAGCTGTCTGACAGTGAGACAGCGCCCCGATCACGAATACCAAGAGAAACGGCCGAGGGGACCCGACGCGCTGATCACGCGTCACCCCAATATCTGCAGGCCAAATGGCTGGGCAGCGGTCGCTTGGTCGGCCTTAGCCCGTCATGGGCTGTATAGTGCCAGGGGTTGACTTGAATACTCATAATTACTTACAAAAAATCAGATTAGTTGTTGGGAAATGCTGTTTTTCTATTTCTTAACACACGTTGCACCAACGTAGGAAGTTTTGGTTCACTCGCTGTAATTCATCCTCACTGATTATTGGTATCTGTGCAGTTTTTTCATTCTCGCTGAAAGTTACGAACAAATTTGCTGCAAACTTCTTTTCCACTAGGAAAATTCGATGTTTTGTTCTATACCTAACCATGTTCACGGGATACAAGGTAGGCTGCAGTATTTCACAGCAATTATTTATCACAACTAAGGTATCTTCCCAGCTGCGTTTTTTAATGAATGCTATGACAGCATCTAGGGCTTCACGACCCGCTGCAAAAGCGGTAAATGCTATAAATCTGGCGGTAAGCCATTGCGACCTTTCCATGGCACGGCCTCTGTCGGGCTTCGTTCTATAGGGAGGGCCATCACTGTATTACCTCCACCCAGTCATTGTGCAAATTCGTGTTGACCGACTGAAGAGTTACAACTAACACCCAATAGATCTGGGTTGGTACAGAAATTGACTTCCCCAATTACATGAATATATATGAATGCCAGGTCGCCTCCGTAGCGTAGCGGTCAGCATGGTTAGCTGCCGCCCCGGAGGCCCTGGGTTCGATTCCCGGCTCTGCCACAAAATTTGAAAAGTGGTATGAGGACTGGAACGTGGTCTACTCAGCCTCGGGTGCTCCAATGAGAGAGGGGTTTCGATTCCCACCTCAGCCATCCTCGAAGTGGTTTTCCGTGGTTTCCCACTTCGTTTTCGGGCAAATGTCGGGATGGTACTGTACCCGATATCCGGATAGTAGGCTGTCAGATATCCGCCCCCTCGATCGGATTGCCAATAATCAAACGCACCGGCACAGCTACATCAATGAAAATGGCACTGACAGATACTATCGAGATTAGAGCACAATAGTTAACAAGAAAATTATTGTGGAACACACCAAAATATACGGGGGTTCATACTTACCTTTACTTACCTCTTAAATTTATCTCGGGGACTGGGTTGTCAACTGGATCACTTAAAAGTATGCCCACACAATAACCTCCACCATGATATTTAAAATGAACCAGAACGAAGACGAGAAACTTTAAACTGCACAACAATTTATTTCACATAAAGAATGATTTTAACAAAAATAAATAAACAACAAAATCAACGTGGCAATCAGAAGCCATCGACTATATAACCATGTCCTCCTGTAGGACCTGTATTCTCTTTATACAATGTTTCAGCTTTCTCAAGCTCATAGCAACGTAAAATAATAATGCACTGGGGATGGAAACGGGATTTGGGATGAGACACATATATCAATTGTTTTGCGTGTTTATATACTTCACATTTTATTTATAGCCACAAGGCTATTATGGAACGTCCTTGGCCTCAGTAACACAGTTGTCCGGGCCAGCTGCAATGTACCTGCACCGTCAAAGTGGACTCCCATTCGTTCAACCCTAGCATAAGCGTGTTACCTCAGAGCTCGGCTCTCCCTTTCAAACACGTAAATGTTCACATCTCAACTGAAATATTATCACGCAAATGTCTTACATGCTTCATTCAAACACCAGTGGATTACTCCAACAATCCCAAATCATGTTTAATTGTCCAAACCACTTGCTTAATTAGCGTTGTTTGGAGTAAAAAAAAACAAAACTCTAAATGTTAATAACAAAAGTTCATTAATTATTTATAACAATAATAAATTGTTTATAACAATGTCAAATGACCATAGAAAATTTTATACACGCCTGTATTAATCACTATCATTTTAAATTATTATCAAAGATATTTACAAAATTATTTTACAATATTATATTGTTTATATTATTTATACAAGAAATACATTAAACCACACGTTTATCCGGTTGATAATTACTCAAATCGTGATGATATAATCGACCAATGAAGGTTAGTTATATTTAACTGTCAAATTCAGGTTTAATAAGGTTTAATAATAATTATTAATAACCTCCATTCAAAATCTTTATCTCAAATTATTTAACACTCTTGTTAATTTTAACAGTATCTTCATATGAATAATCTTTCAAAGAACAAGAACAATACAATCAGCGGGACAATACTTCGCTTATAATGCACAAAATTGCACAACAATTGGCCCAAAATTCATCATATATCTTCATATATATGGCATAAAAATCTTCCAAACTACACACAAAAACCTCCACTTATTAATTCATCAACTTCATTAATTATTGTGGGAACCTCCTTCATTATTCAAGGGCATTACTCAACAGCGACTTTTACACGTCCACTGAACTAACGATTATACATCCATTGTTCCTCTTTAAAAATTCTTATATTCATCAATTGTAATAATGACTGTTATTATTTAACCTTCGTGGGTTTCATTCATGAATCGATATGAAGTAAAAATTTGCCAATCACAAATAAATTTAATAGCAAATACGATTAGACACTCCTGCCTGGTCTATCAAAATTGAGATTAACATCTTCAAAGTAACGCAGTATAAAAATACTATCTTCAAACAAAGTTCAACTAAACTGCAAAATAGTCGAATAGAATACAATTAGATTGTGGAATGCAAACATTATTGTTCCAATCTATAATTGAGAAAAACTCCTATCAAATGTTCATTACTATAGTGTATTCAATAAATTGTAATCCAATTTCATATTTCATAAAATTGTCTATAATGCAATGATAAATGTCTATGTTGCAATCATGTTCATAAGACGACTAGTATTTCAAAGATCGTCGATATCGTAATAGATTTTAACGCTCTAAAATCTTTTAATTATTCTTCTTTCTTGAGGATGACAGAAAATTGGTCAAAGTAATTTACTGAATAGAATTACTTTCATAAAATGACACGCTGTCTGAATTCAAATCTGCCATAGCAAATCGTTAACTTTACAGTCAAATCGAGACTACAAAAATATGCAAATTACTGAAAGAATCTAAATCATCAGTCTCAACTGATCCAAAATTATTTAAGTATGCCAATGACATAGCAATGTCTCAACAAATCGAAGAAAAAGGCATAAATCATCGAAGTGTACTGAGTACAGAAATATCAATCAAGAAAATGGGGCAAAAGATAGGACAGAAAATATGGGAAAATGGTTGCTCAGATATCGCTACAAGACTCAAATAATACAAGAAACGTTCACGACTACCTTATCTGTTGATTGAAGATCTAGAGGAAAGTTTTCAAAGAAAACTGCTGTTGGTTCCATTTCACCAGCGTAAAGATGTGCTCCGTCCTCGGAACTTGGAATCAGCGTCCTCGGAGAATCGAACTGCTTCCTCCTCCGAAATTGCACTGCTCCGTGGATACGAAAAACATCCTTCTGGCAAAACTCTTCTTTGTGCGCCGGGATAACCCTGGCCTCTCTTGAAAGTTCCCTGAAGTTCTTGCAGGAATTCGCCATGAAGTTTATTGTAGTTATTTCCGCAGAAATATTCATAGTTGTGGAGTATGAAAATATTTCCACTGTTATCTGGTATAATTCAGCGATGGATTCACGATGCATGAGTGTAGTTAGATGTTCACTACATGCTCGCTTTTGTAGAAAGACGATTAACGAAGTTCCATGCTGTTACTTTACTCCAACGATATATGTCCCAATTGCATTAAAGCCTTAGCCTTCCATCTCAACTACTGTTATAATTATTGAAAGCACTGCAAGATTATAATGTTCCATAGTCGAATGTATCGTTGTAATACCAAACGTATTCTCCAATATCACTGTTGCACTCCACGTGTAAGCCGTAGTGTATAATGTGGAATTTAAAAGTGTTTCTCCTGTGGCGAGAAAATCACTTTTGTTGGCGGCCTTAAAGTTACAATATCTTTCGAAGTATAACTGTGAAATTGTTCAAATCTTCTACACACCTCAATGTTATACTGCCCAATAGAATTATAATACAGGCTGAAGTTAGCGCTTGATATCTTAACTGGTGGAAACGTTAATGTAAGCGTTTCAACTTCACCTAGTTTCGAGCAGCGTAAAATGGAACTGCTCCGAGTTCGTTCGATGCGCCGGGCTTTAACCACGCTAAAGACAACTTACTTCACTGAATCACTTGAAAATAACTATATATCACCAGAAATATATATGCGATCTGACATATGAGATCTGAGTATGAGTTCTGAGAGCTCCTCTCTTCTGTGCACGACCTTTTATCAACTTCTTAAGGGGCGTATCCATCCCTTCCATAGCCTGTTGCTGCGTCATCGCTAGAAGTTTTAACTTTGGCTATACTTGACGGATTTTCAAATTTCAAAAACTCAAAATTAATTTCTTCAAAATTCCAAATCAATGCCATAACTGAAAATAGTTTTCCACAAATCTGCATGCCAAAAGTAATCAAATATCGTAGTTTCAGCAATCTCCGTCTTCCTTCCAAACTATCGTTCATTGGTTCGAGTCTCTCCTCCAATAGCGTAGCTTCTTCCTTAGCACAATACCTTGTTTCCTGCGACTGCGTCGTAAATCTCAGATCTTTCTCGAATAAAATCATGACGTCACCAAGAATCTCAGCTCAATCAGCCTACTGGCATGAAGTCTGCGTCATCCGTGCCTACGTCATGAATATCCACGTCATAACTATGACATTCATAACTTTACTCATATTTGCCAATACAGCCATCGTGGTCTCAATATAATTCAATTTCCGGGGGCATTCTCCCTTCACCACGTTTTAAAAACAGTTGCAAATTGTTTTTAAACTCTGTGTTATAAATATCTCAATTCACTTGAACACGAAATTGAATTATTATTGGCTTACTCTTGGATAATATTTCTTCAAGTTCCCAGCATTGAACTTGCCATAAACGACATTATTCTCATCATCGTAAAGTTCATAACAGTTGTTTCCATAGGCATTCGTAATTCTGAACGGACCCATGAATACTATTCCAAACTTGGGATAGATTTTCTTACCCACGTCAGCCTTGACAGGTCTGCGTAATAATACCAGATTTCCAATTTCTAAGGGAGCACCAAAACGTTTTCCAGCTACTCTTTTCAGTCGTTTTTGTGCTGCTTTCTGGAGTTGTTCCTTCGCTCTGTCTATACTCTGCTGCCTTCCTAAGTCGGGATCTCTAGGAACGTGGTTAAAAAGATTATCCCATGGCCTTTCTGGGTTTCTTCCTAGATGAAGTCTCATTGGCACCTCTCCTGTGCTCTCCTGCACTGTAGAATTTAGACATTCCTCAATAAGGGGTACAAATCTCACCCAACCAGAATGATCATTTGGACAGAAAATTCGACAGAATTTCGAAAATTCAGCCATATATCTTTCCGAAGAATTCGATTCCGGATATCGCACGCTTGAAAATATGTGCTTAATACCAAGACTTTCCATATCTGCAGCAAATTCTAAGGATGTAAACTGAGCTCCATGATCCGAAAGTAGATATTCTGGTTTACCAGCTTTTGGAAATACAGCATGTTCCAGTCTGCTTACAACGTTCCTCGTGTTAGCTTTTTGCATGGGACTCATTGTTACAAATTTTGAGAAGACATCCCCGGTAACCAACAGATACTGATTACCCTGATATCCCTTCGGACAAGGACCAAATATGTCTGTCGCCATGAGTTCATTCGGTTTAGAGGGAATCATCGCCTTAGGTTTTCCTTTTAATAGAGCGGAAGCATACTTTGCTCTTTGACATTTATCACATGAACGAATGACATTAGCAATGCTGGAACGCATGTTAGTCCAAATAAATCTCTCTTTAAGGGTATCAAGAGTTTTATCTAAACCCGCATGTCCAGTTGCGTGATGAGCTACCCACACTAAATTGACAACAAGTTTAGGTGGCACGACTATTCGAAGCTTTGTATGCGCAGAGTCAGCATACTTACATACGATGTCTCCACTCAAGACAAAGTGTCGTGAATCTCTCTTTGTAGCTGCATATTCAACATCAGTATTGTCCATGTAACCCTTAAGGAACCTGTACATTTTCCTGATTGGAGCGTGTCTCTTCTGTGACACACCGATTCGGGCTAACCTCCTAACGGTCTCTTGATCTTGCTGCTCCAATTGTACATGGTGTATCTGCACATTTTTGATAGGGTTACGTGATAAAGCATCAGCCAGTAAGTTATCTTTCCCAGGCTGATGGACGATAGTGGCGTTAAACTGTTGGGTGAACAAAGCCCAACGTGTCAATCTATCACTAGATATGTCAGTTTGCAGCATAAACTGAAGTGCTTTGTGATCTGTAATAATGATGACCTTATGTCCCAGCAACATTTTTTTCCAAGCTTGCAAAGCTGTTACAAAAGCTAACGCTTCTAGTTCTGTCGTAAAGTAATTTTCCTCGTGTTTCTTTAACTTCCGACTAGTGAACGCAATGTAGTGCTTGTTGCCTGCCTCGTCTTTTTGGTATAAGACTGCACTAATGCCTATCCTTGATGCATCAGACTCTATATAGAATACCTTCTCAAAGTCTGGGTACTCCAGTTTGACGTTGTTTCTGAGCATCTCCTTTGCTTTCTCAAAAGCCTCGTCTGCTGCGGTAGTCCATTTCCATCTATTATTTTTCTTGAGTAAATCATACAGAGGAGCCATAATTTCAGAGTATCTCGGACAGTGGCTGCTAATGAATTGGCATGCGCCTACAAATTCTCTGACTTGTTTCACCTTAGTTGGCTTTGGGAATCTTGTGATCGCATCTACTTTCTGCATGTTTGGATGATATCCATCTTTATCAATGGTATGCCCCAAGTAATTGATCTCCTTCTTCAAGAATTGACATTTTCCAAAATTGACCTTGATATTGGCCTCCCTTAAATTTTCAAACAACTTTCTCAAGTGCACTAAATGTTCTGCGGCGTTGGGTGAAGATACAATTAAATCGTCAATGTAGCAGATTACATTCTCCTTTACTTCGTCAGTGAGCTTGCTATCAAGTGCTCGAATGAGTGCTGGTCCACTGTTGACCATTCCAAAAGGCATTCTCACAAAGACCCATGACGTCTGGTCAAATAGGAATCCAGTGTACTGCATACTTTCTTCCTCCAGTTGAACTTGGTAAAACGAAGATGTCAAGTCAAGAACACTGAAACATGCTCTCCCTTTGAACTTTCTAAGCAGATCTCTAATCTTAGGTGGTCGGTCATTTTCTGGAAGAATCTTCAAGTTGATGGTCCGAGCATCGAGACAAAGACGTATCTGACCATTACTTTTCTTCACTACAGTGATGGGGTTTATGTAAGACGACGCCTGTTTTTTAATAATCCCGTCTACCTCCATTTTTCTGATCAACCCTCGTACTTCTTGATAGTATTTCTCAGGTATGGGGTATATTCTCTTTTGGTAAGGGGTTTCATCGGTCAGCCTTATCTTATACTTGTAGTCTTTAATCAATCCAGGCTTTTCATCGAAAATATCTTGGAATTCCTTTATCAAATCCTCAAATTCCCCCTGAATTTCTTCAAATCCTTCAGTTTTTCTACTGGGTATTTCTGTTATATTCTCTACGTCGTTAATAATGGTATTTAAAATTTCTTCCCTAAGGTCTATCTCCAGACTGTTTTTCACGTCCTGTTCTTCGATCTCTTCTGTGATCATGTACCCATCATTAAAGCTAATACTCCTATTCTTCATATCAATAATGGCTCCAACCTTCGATATAAAATCGATTCCTAGCACAATATCGAAATGGATCTTGTTAACCACAATGAAGATCTGTTCATAATTCCTTCCATTAATTTCAAAGTTCAACAGCACTTGGATCATGCATTTCACTGCCTTGTCTTGGAAAATTCCTCTCACTTTGACGGTAGAAACTGGTAAAACTGTCATGTTTTCTCCTTTTAACAGACTTTGATAGCATTCATCAGAAATGATAGAAATAATTGCACCAGTATCCATAAGAGCTTTATACTGTTGGCCATCTATCAGTACAGAAATAATAGGTAATGCACATGGTCTTTCCTCTTTGACGATTCCCCTCTCTTCTAATAAATCCTCATCAGTTACTTCGTAAATTTCGTTAATGGTAATCAGGTGTGGTGTGGCAATGTATTCATAGTTTCTCACTGTCGTTGAGAAATCGGCGTTTTTTTTTTGTGTTACCAATCTCAAAGTTCCCCTGCTGACTTGTAGAAGGACCAGGATCGATCACTACATCCTGTCTTTTCTTTTGATTTTCAGCTTCCTTTTCTCGTAATTCCTTCAGATACTGCTGACTTTCCTTCTCTCTTTCTTGATACTTGTCGGGTGTCATAACCTGACCTTGAGGATTCTGATTCTGATTCTGGTACTGGTTATTTCTGTTATAATTTCTATTATAACCATTGTTGTAGTATCTACCTCTTCCGTTGTTGTAATTCCCTCTATTATTACTCCAGCCTCGTCTTTGCTGATATGGACTGTAACCTTGGGATCTGTGGTTGCGGAAATAATTATTCCTGTGAGGACCTACATTTTCAGTTTTTCCTTCCTCAGGCTTATCAGTTTGTTGCACTTGATCCATGTAGACCGTATTAACGTCTTTGAATTCGTGCCTCTGACCTTTTTGTACCAAATTTGGCATTGGACTCGTGTAGTCAAGCCTTCTCAACAATTCGTCCATACTTGTCAAATCTCTAATGTTTGACGATATGATCAGTCTTCTTACCTCCACAGGCAGCATACGTGAAATCGCATCTATCAACTGCTCTGTTGACAATGGGGGTTGCAAAAATCTCAAGCGTGATAGTTGACTCGTGAAGAAATCAGCGTACCGTGTTGGAAGAGTACCTGAATACTTCCTCGAGTATACCTCAGCTCTTAGTGAATTCTGAGCTTCTATTGACCAGAATCGTTTAATCAGTGCCTCTGCAAATTCGTCAAAATTGCTGAAAGTGTACCGAAATGCTCTAAACCATTCGAGGGGTCCTCCAGCTAGAAATCTTTCTACGATTCTCATCTCTCTCTCTCTAGGAATGTGGGCTTCTATGAAATAGTCTTTAAGATTCCTGATATATTCGATCGGTGTGAGACTATCAGTGTTGCTAAATTTTTGAGGTTTGTCTTCAAAATTCCGGATGACTGTCACATTTCTCGGATATGAATCCATATAATTCCTCCCACTATCGCGATACTTCCATTCGGGTTCAATATTCCGATCCTCTTCTTCTTCCCTGAATCTGGATATACGTTCCTCAGGACTAATATCTCTCTCTTCTGTATTAAGGTTACCTCTTCTCACGTAATTTCTCTCCTCTTCACCAGTCAATCCTTCGGTATCCTTGTCTGTGATTTCCGTGATGACTTTCCTAATCAACTCTTCCTTATAGGTTTCCATCATGCTAGCTTCTCCTAGTTTCAAATTCTGCAGTTTGCTCGTAGTTTCGTTAACATCAGAGACAACCTTATGAATTTGTTCCTTTAATGTTTGCACGTCCTGACCTATCTGTGTTCTATCCTCTACCTGCTTTTCGGATAGCGAATCCATCCTTACATTCTAGTCTTTCCTAATCTGAACTACTTCGTTATTAATGTCTACTTGTGTACTGGCAAGTTTTCTTTCAATTCGTTCCTGAATCTGTTCTACATGTTCCCCACTTGACCTGTTCCATTCATCTTTCCACACTGTTACATTTGCAGCTAACATTTCTGCAATATCTACTTCGATGTCCTCCTTAAGTAGACGATTGTGATCTAATACTTGGGTTCTCATGACCTCTACATCGTATTTTAAACCAGTTAAAGAAGCTGTTGTCCTAACATACTCGTCAACTAATCGAGTTGTTAATGCACTAATGTTACGAGTACAAAGTGTTTTTGAAGTTTCAATTTCCTCCCTAATTTTGTTAACATCAGTCTGAATTTTAGCAATGTCTACAAAAACAGTATTGACTTCTACTTGTATTTTATTGATATCGCTTTGCATATCGTTAACATCTGAATGAATATTATAGATGTCTACTTGAACATTTGACACATCAGTTCGAACATTACTAACCTCTCTTTGAACTTCTTCTACTTTATCCTGTACAGTAGCAACATCATTCCTTACACCAATTACTTCAGCTCTAGCACATGAAATATCACCCCGGACATTAGCAACATCAAGATTCAACATAGTAAGATCTTTCTGTACTTTAGACACATCATTTTTAACCTCAGACACATCTTTATGCACATTGGATCAATCTTTATGGACATTGGACACGTCTGTGCGCATGTCAGTTACAACATTCTCGATTCCCTGGGTACTGATCTGTAAACGCGACATATCATTTTCTAGGTTTGCAGAACTAGTCTGAAGAACTTTCAAATTTTCATCCATCCTAGTAGACAAATTACTAGCATTCTCCTTCATCATCTCCTGCATTCGACTAGTATTTCTAGCTTCCATCTCCCTCACACTTTCATTAATGCTAGCTTTCATTTCTTCCAACATCATTCTCAGACTTTCATCTGCCATTTCAATAATAAACTGCTTTAGGGACATACATCAAACAGAGCAAAATAACAACATCTGAGCAACCTTTTTCACCCTATATAAATTTGAGCAATTTTCTGTCTTAAATCTAACTTATAATTACCTTATAATTAACCTTCGTAGACACTTCATGTTGAAATAAACTCAAGCACATGTTCAAGTTTCTTTGGTTCATTTTAAAATATTTTAACACAAATAATTTACATTTATAATCCAAATAGTTTAATTTTATCTTTAATATGACTATACATGTCATAAGCCAGTCAAATAAAAAAAGATTCCAGATCATAGGCGATTTTTCTAAGTTTCCAGCCTATTTAACCTCTTTCAAGTTGTATAAGATCTGATCTTTTCTGAGTGTAATTTTCCTAATACAATACAACATTTATTCCTATACAATCACACTCTCAAATTCTACAATTGGCTAAGACATCTAACAAAGAATCAACCTCTTTATTTGAGTCTTCACAATCCTTTGACATCGATAACTTGGTAATCCAATGTTATTCGAACACTCCACAAAAATTGCGGTGTCAATTCTATGCAATAACTTGGTAATCCAATGTTATTCAGTCGAACGTGCCACTCGAGACAATCGTGCCCCACAGAATTGCGGCGCCAATCCTACTGTACCCGATATCCGGATAGTAGGCTGTCAGATATCCGCCCCCTCAATCGGATTGCCAATAATCAAACGCACCGGCACAGCTACATCAATGAAAATGGCACTGACAGATACTATCGAGATTAGAGCACAATAGTTAACAAGAAAATTATTGTGGAACACACCAAAATATACGGGGGTTCATACTTACCTTTACTTACCTCTTAAATTTATCTCGGGGACTGGGTTGTCAACTGGATCACTTAAAAGTATGCCCATACAATAACCTCCACCATGATATTTAAAATGAACCAGAACGAAGACGAGAAACTTTAAACTGCACAACAATTTATTTCACATAAAGAATGATTTTAACAAAAAAAAATAAACAACAAAATCAACGTGGCAATCAGAAGCCATCGACTATATAACCATGTCCTCCTGTAGGACCTGTATTCTCTTTATACAATGTTTCAGCTTTCTCAAGCTCATAGCAACGTAAAATAATAATGCACTGGGGATGGAAACGGGATTTGGGATGAGACACATATATCATTTGTTTTGCGTGTTTATATACTTCACATTTTATTTATAGCCACAAGGCTATTATGGAACGTCCTTGGCCTCAGTAACACAGTTGTCCGGGCCAGCTGCAATGCACCTGCACCGTCAAAGTGGACTCCCATTCGTTCAACCCTAGCATAAGCGTGTTACCTCAGAGCTCGGTTCTCCCTTTCAAACACGTAAATGTTCACATCTCAACTGAAATATTATCACGCAAATGTCTTACATGCTTCATTCAAACACCAGTGGATTACTCCAACAATCCCAAATCATGTTTAATTGTCCAAACCACTTGCTTAATTAGCGTTGTTTGGAGTAAAAAAAAACAAAACTCTAAATGTTAATAACAAAAGTTCATTAATTATTTATAACAATAATAAATTGTTTATAACAATGTCAAATGACCATAGAAAATTTTATACACGCCTGTATTAATCACTATCATTTTAAATTATTATCAAAGATATTAACAAAATTATTTTACAATATTATATTGTTTATATTATTTATACAAGAAATACATTAAACAACACGTTTATCCGGTTGATAATTACTCAAATCGTGATGATATAATCGACCAATGAAGGTTAGTTATATTTAACTGTCAAATTCAGGTTTAATAAGGTTTAATAATAATTATTAATATTTGTGACTGTAACCTCCATTCAAAATCTTTATCTCAAATTATTTAACACTCTTGTTAATTTTAACAGTATCTTCATATGAATAATCTTTCAAAGAACAAGAACAATACAATCAGCGGGACAATACTTCGCTTATAACGCACATAATTGCACAACAATTGGCCCAAAATTCATCATATATCTTCATATATATGGCATAAAAATCTTCCAAACTACACACAAAAACCTCCACTTATTAATTCATCAACTTCATTAATTATTGTGGGAACCTCCTTCATTATTCAAGGGCATTACTCAACAGCGACTTTTACACGTCCACTGAACTAACGATTATACATCCATTGTTCCTCTTTAAAAATTCTTATATTCATCAATTGTAATAATGACTGTTATTATTTAACCTTCGTGGGTTTCATTCATGAATCGATATGAAGTAAAAATTTGCCAATCACAAATAAATTTAATAGCAAATACGATTAGACACTCCTGCCTGGTCTATCAAAATTGAGATTAACATCTTCAAAGTAACGCAGTATAAAAATACTATCTTCAAACAAAGTTCAACTAAACTGCAAAATAGTCGAATAGAATACAATTAGATTGTGGAATGCAAACATTATTGTTCCAATCTATAATTGAGAAAAACTCCTATCAAATGTTCATTACTATAGTGTATTCAATAAATTGTAATCCAATTTCATATTTCATAAAATTGTCTATAATGCAATGATAAATGTCTATGTTGCAATCATGTTCATAAGACGACTAGTATTTCAAAGATCGTCGATATCGTAATAGATTCCTTGGAGAATCGAACTGCTTCCTCCTCCGAAATTGCACTGCTCCGTGGATACGAAAAACATCCTTCTGGCAAAACTCTTCTTTGTGCGCCGGGACAACCCTGGCCTCTCTTGAAAGTTCCCTGAAGTTCTTGCAGGAATTCGCCATGAAGTTAATTGTAGTTATTTCCGCAGAAATATTCATAGTTGTGGAGTATGAAAATATTTCCACTGTTATCTGGTATAATTCAGCGATGGATTCACGATGCATGAGTGTAGTTAGATGTTCACTACATGCTCGCTTTTGTAGAAAGACGATTAACGAAGTTCCATGCTGTTACTTTACTCCAACGATATATGTCCCAATTGCATTAAAGCCTTAGCCTTCCATCTCAACTACTGTTATAATCATTGAAAGCACTGCAAGATTATAATGTTCCATAGTCGAATGTATCGTTGTAATACCAAACGTATTCTCCAATATCACTGTTGCACTCCACGTGTCAGCCGTAGTGTATAATGTGGAATTTAAAAGTGTTTCTCCTGTGGCGAGAAAATCACTTTTGTTGGCGGCCTTAAAGTTCCAATATCTTTCGAAGTATAACTGTGAAATTGTTCAAATCTTCTACACACCTCAATGTTATACTGCCCAATAGAATTATAATACAGGCTGAAGTTAGCGCTTGATATCTTAACTGGTGGAAACGTTAATGTGAGCGTTTCAACTTCACCTAGTTTCGAGCAGCGTAAAATGGAACTGCTCCGAGTTCGTTCGATGCGCCGGGCTTTAACCACGCTAAAGACAACTTTCTTCACTGAATCACTTGAAAATAACTATATATCACCAGAAATATATATGCGATCTGACATATGAGATCTGAGTATGAGTTCTGAGAGCTCCTCTCTTCTGTGCACGACAGTAGGTGCAATAGGCCGGAGCTGGCACAGGGGCTAATGGGCAAGATGGCCGCTATACATGGTCTCTTATGGAACTAACTCTTTGGAGCTGGCACATGGGCTAGTGGGCAAGATGGCCACTGCGCGCAACTCTAGAGGACTTGAGATGACTGGTACAGAAGCTATTGCGCAAGATGGCTGCCAGGTGAAACTCTCTTCTGTTGGAGAAATTGACGAGGCTGGCCGGATGCCCTTCACTACCGATGCTCTTTCCAATCGCCTACTTTCATGAAACTGGGGCAGTGTTTTATAGACAACTCCCTTATGTTAGAGGACTTGAGCAGGCTGGCCGGATGCCCTTAACCTCCTATGCTCTCCCCAATCTCCAACTTTAATAGGCAAATCCTCCTACCATTATGCTAGCGGTTATGTTGGTTAACACTATACGTGAGAGTACACACTTCAAGCCGACCAGGACGTTAGAAGGTAGAAACCGCCATTAACATCACAGCAAGAGTTGGAGCCTTGTCTTATGGAGATGTAGCCAGTACTCTACTACCCTCTGTGAGGGCTCTAACATCAAACCAGTCAAAGCTTGGGGTATGCCCTTGAAGTCAAACTCCTGTAAGTTAACTACAAATGCTACACGTAAACTCTTATCACAGGTGTATCAACAAGCTTTGCAAACTTGGATGACGAATACACCTCAAAGATCTATTCTCCCTTCGTAAAGGGCACCGTGTATTATAGTTAAGTATACAGAAGCTAAATCTTTACCAAAAAAGAAAACGAAAACTCCAGTAAGTTAGTAGGGAGGCTGGGGGGGTTTTGACTCAAATACCGTTATTTATGCAAATGAGGGGGGGCGTGGCAAGGTCAATGACCTTGAGGTAGGTCATGATCAATGACCTTGAGGTAGGTCATTGACCCCAAGGTCGCCGGGACCCCGGAAGGTAAACAAACCTTGGGGGGTCCAGGGACCGGTTTGAGGGGGGGGTGTGGGTGGAGGGGAGGGGGAGGGGGGATGGGGAGGGGGGAGGTGGAGGGGGGGAGGGGGGTGGTGGCGAGGGTGGGGGATGAGGGGAAGGATGGAAGAGGCTCTGCACGAGACCCTCCTCGACCCAGTCTCTCTGTTGGACTGAGCGCCTTCTCTGTTATTATCCTGGGCTATATAGCTTTGCTTTGAGCCCGATGAGATCCGAGTGTTGCCGAAGGTTTCCGAATCTTTGTCGGTGAATGAATTGTCAGAGAATTGAACGGTCAACTGGTGTGTGTGTGTGTGTGTGTGACGTCACAGCAGATTACGGGATGTGAGGTAGGTCATGAACGGGAGAGTGTTTTGAATGGAAAACATTAGTGTAACTGGTGTGTGTGACGTCACAGCAGATTACGGGATGTGAGGTAGGTCATGGACGGGAGTGTTTTGAATGGAAAACATGAATGGCTGTGGATGGCGGTGGTTGTTGAACCCTGACGTGGTAGGTTGGTTAGGTGTGAATGGGTCTGAGAGACAAACAAGATGGGGTTGAAAGCGCTCAATGGTAAACAAACATCGATGCGTGGGTGGATGTTTAATGAACATAGGTGTTTGTGTGAATGAATAAACAGATTTGAACGGTTAACCTGTGTGTGACGTCACATGGGATGACTAATCCTGAGATTGACAACGGGTTGTATGGTAGGTCATGTCTGGGAATGACCTTACGGTGATTGAGAGGGTGCGGGACAAATGATGAGCTAAACGTGTCTGAATCATGAATGGAGATGGATGGTGGGTGTTGAACTCTGGCTTGCTTGGTAGGGTGAATGTAAAAACAAATAAAACCAGAAGCAAAAAAAGTAAAATTATGATTTATTTTGACTCTTCATCTTCCTCTTCATCATCATCATCATCATCATCTTCTTCTTCTTCATCTTCTTCTTCTCTCCAACACCCTTCCATCGCTGACATTAACTCCGTAAAAAACTCCACCAAAACTGGATCATTTCCAAAACTATAAAAAAAAAATGTATACAATAAAGAGTACAACAAAATTGTTTTATAACGCTTGTTTATCTAAATATTGTATTGTGAATTGCTGGGAGTGTGTGACAGCAAGTACAGTTCACCTAAGTCTGTAGCAGCTTCCAGCGGACGCCCTTAGGGTGAGCTACAAGTTCTGTTCATTTTAAGTAGTTTCAAAATTTTGCTACTAGATATTAATGATACCTAGTGGTGAATGTTGGAACTTGAGTATGGGTTTCAGTGCTGGCAGTGTTCACGAACATGTGTGACTCACTTGAGTATGTAGATGCTTCCAGCGAACGCCTTTAGGGTGAGCTACAAGTTCCAAGTTTTTTTTGCTACCAGATAATAATGCCATCTAGTGGTAAATGTTGGAACTTGTTTTGACAAAATCTAACCTGTCAATTTAGCTTCACACAAGTTTAGTCTGTGGACGGATCTTTTACATGTCATAAAGTAAGAACATGTAACCACTGGCTTTACTCCCCCTCCAAAGGAAGGCATACTGAAGGATTTTAACACACTTAAAAAAATCTGACTTCCTTCCCAATCCTTTTTTTTTATTCATCGCAATAACACGGGTTATCAGACAAATTCTACTCACACCCAAGTAAACATGGGCTACAAAGGCGGTAACTACGCTCAGTATTTCTAATCATTTTGAAGAAGAAAAAAAAACACCGCTTGCTTCCAGTATTTGACCAGATCAGGAATGGAATGAATTAAACTCCATCTAGCGGCGAGAAAGATCTGTGTTGGCTGCCAAAGCCTGTCTCACTTTTTAGAGTCAATGTTTAAATGAATGACAGATAAAAAGAAATGATAGCGGAGGGTGTTGTCGAAAGAAAATTTTGACAGGGAAAACTGGTGTTCCCAGAGAAAAACCTGTCTGCTTTTGGTTTGCCCAGCACAGATCTAACATAAAGTGACTGGAATTGAACCACGCACCCAGCCGTGAGAGACTGGCGTGCTGCTACATAAGGCTTTAGTAAATAAATAATACTTACATTAACAGATCAAGCGTCAACTCCTCATGGTTTTCTTCTTCTTCCAGTCCCATAGTGCCATCGTTCTTGTTGCCAGACATTACAGCGAATGATAAGTTGTGAAAAGGAACATTCTCTTTATATACTGTGTGTTTTCTGGTGAAAGGCGGATTAATTAGGAGTGTTTAAGGTAGTTGTGCATGGTTATACAGTGTGGAGCTATTTCTGGTGAAAGGAAGGTCAGTAACGATTCCTGTATTAATGCAGGGTAATGCCGTATGGAGGTCATGTTTGTGTGAAAAGAACGGTAATCCATGGGCGTTTCCTGTATTCGGAGGGGTATAAATAGTCGAGCAGAATTGAAATGAAAGTAGAGTTAACTACGAGCTTACAGCATTCACACCAGATTACAATTGGATCCTTGTCTATCAGGTAATATTCAACATACTTAAGTATATAACTTTAAAGTATATCCTAGTGTATATATTTGACTATGTGCTACTGGGAGACTAACTCAGCCAAATGGTTTACAAAATAAGTGATTGTACTGTACAGAAAAGAGGAGAATTGAAGCATTTGAAATGTGGTGTTACAGGAGAATGATGAAGATCAGATGGGTAGAGAGAGTAACAAATAAAGAGGTATTAAGACGAGTGGGAGAGGAGAGATGTTTCTGGCGACTGCTAATGAAGAGAAGAGATAGATTGGTAGGACACATATTAAGACACCAGGAATAGCAAGCTAAGTTATGGAAGGAAGGGTCGAGGACAAAAACTGTAGGGGTAGACCAAGGTTAGAATATGTTAAACAGATTGTGTCGGGTGTAGCGTGTCGGAGCTATGTAGAGATGAAACGATTAGCTCAGGACAGGGAGGCATGGAGAGCTGCGTCAAACCAGTCAAAAGACTGAAGACTCAAACAACAACTGTACATTACAGTACTTGTAAATGCTGAGATGGTAGGTTTAAATCCACATGAAGATGTTTAGAATTTTAATAGTATAATGGCCTATTGACAAAGCTGGTTTAAAAGTTATACGGTATGAATCAGACAAGCAATAATTACTTCAAGTATGAAACGAGCAGAATTCATAGCATGTAATAAGATTGGTTTTAACGTGACTTGCATCTTAAACCACTAGCTGCCTGGGATATATAAAATGAATGCAGCTCAATTATATATAATTACTGTTATTATCCAATTAAATGTTGCCGATTTCACTGCATTGCCCCGCGAGATAATTACAGTGCTCGAGGCAGTCATGGAATAGATAATGATCTCTTATGTATTGCAAAGGTGAAGGATTTATGTAACATTAGCACCGAGACATGCATTCACTTCTATACTTCAGTTCCAGGTCAAGTAACCTATTTAGTTAAGGACATTTAAATCATCACCTCCCGACCAATGTAGCCCCCCATGCACTTGGGATGTATTGAACACATAAATTATTTAAGCAACCTGCCCCGGCTTCACCCGGGAACAGATATAATATACAAACAACCCGACCCGGCTTCGCCCGGGAACAGTTATGTTATACCAGAAACCCAACCCGACTTCGCCCGGGAACAGTTATATTATACCAAAAGCATGCACCGACTTCGCTCGAGAACAGTTAAATTATACAAGCAATCTGCCCCGGCTTTGTCCGGGAACAGTTAAATTATACAAACAATCCGTCCCGGCTTCGCCCGGGAACAGTTATATATTATACTAGAAACCCGCTCCGGCTTCGCCCGGGGGGTAGTTAAATTATACAAGCAATCCACTCCGGCTTCACCCGGGATCAGATATATATTATACTAGAAACCCGCTCCAGCTTCACCCGTGAGACAGTTAAATTATACAAGCAATCTGCCCTGGCTTCACCCAAGTACAGTTATATATTATACTAGAAACCCGCTCCGGCTTCGCCCGGGAGACAGTTAAATGATATAAGTAATCTTCCCCGGCTTCGCCCGTAAACAGTTATATATTATACTAAAAACCCGCTCCGGCTTCGTCTGGGAACAGTTAAATTATACAAGCAATCTGCCCGGCTTCACCCGGGAACATTTATATATTATACTAGAAACCCGCTCCGGCTTCACTCGGTGGACAGTTAAACTATACAAGCAATCCGCCCTGGCTTCGCCCGGGAACAGTTAAATTATACAGGCAATCTGCCATGGCTTCACCCGGGAACAGTCATATATTATACTAGAAACCCGCTCCGGCTTCGCCCGGGAACAGTTAAATTATACAAGAAATTCACCCCGGCTTCACCCGGGAACAGTTATATATTATACTAGTAACCCGCTCCGGCTTCGCCCGGGGGGACAGTTAAATTACACAAGCAGTTTGCCCCGGCTTTGCCCGGGAACAGTTAAATTATACAAGCAATCTGACCCGACTTCACCAAAGTACAGTCATGGCCAGCTCCTGACCATGTAGCACCTGGGTGTATAACTTGTTTGATAACCTGTGTTCTTGTAATGGATTGAGGAGAAGTAGGAAAATGGTGAACGCAAGCTGCTGACAATTAAATTAGTGGCTAGCGATAATGGGTGTGTAGAAGGGTTTTGATAACTTTTGTGTGTATATACATATTTGCTAATGGCTTAGGTATACTAAAACACTATTATAGATATCAAATTCGATTTCAGAATGTCGGCAATAAAAAATGCGAATTCCATAGGGAAAGATGCTGGACCAGAGACTAAACGACTACAGGATCTGCAGGTAAACGAGTCTTATTTGGTAACTGCTGTTCGTCGAGTCAAGACGAAATTTGGGGAACGTATTCTTTGTGAACTGGAGGACTTTACAGTATTTCTACCGTCGAGATTCAAGGAACTCAGCGAGGAAGATGTAGCCGATCTCAACAAAGGGACCATCTATTTAAAATACATGGGACTGGAAAACAAAAGATGTCTTGTGGAATTCATAGAAGAAAAAAATAAAATTTAAAATTAGTTTATGTAAAAACGGAATTTGCAGGGAAAATAAACTTTGGTTCACTCTCTCTGCAAACCGTTCAGTTTTTGTAATTGTTAAGTACTAAGGGACATCATGTCGCCACCGATACAAAGTTGGCAAGATGTGGATAGTTGTTTCAATAACAATATCTGTTGCACTAAAGTCAATAATGATGCAAACATTTTAAATCTCAATGAATATTTAAACACTAGTTACAACATTTTTCAAAACAAAATACAAGACTGTTTAAGAGAACATGTAGCGTTAAAGGTTAACGCTGAATTATTATGTGACTTTGCTATTTTGAAACAAGGTGTCGAAATCATTCAGCCAATCTATTTACACACACACACGACTAAATTATACCGCACTGATAATATACACAGTTGGTATAGTAAAAACATTGTTGATAAACTCACAACACGCTTTGCTGAGTTTCAAGAATTAGAAAGCGGCAAATCGCTGGAAGCTATTAATCATCTTAAAATTAATGTATGCACCTTTGATCCCATAAATAGTGGGTCATCTCATGTTAATTTGCCTAAACAGTTGGAAAACCGTCACGCAGTTATCAATGTGGATAATAATGATGTTTTCTGCTTTATTTGGTCCCTGGCTGCTGGGCTATGTTCTGCAAGTAAAAATGTTCACAGAATGGGCAAATATCACCAGAAATTTATGGAATTAATGATCAGTCTAAATTTAGCAGACATAGAATTCCCTATGGACCTCAACGCCATTTCTCGTTTTGAATCTAAAAATCCGCTTTACTCCATTAATGTATACGGAGTTGAAGGGGACAAAGTTATTGGGCCACTCTATGTGACAAAGGAAAAAAAAGAAAAGCATTTTAATTTATTGTACATTGAAGGGGAATTGTGCAACCATTATTGTTATATCAAAGATCTTTCCAGACTAGTTCGTTCACAAGTTACAAAGAGTAAAAATAGGGTATATATATGTGATCGCTGTTTGCAATATTTTACTAGCAATCAAAAGTTGACAGCCCATACTATTGATTGCATTACACAACCAGCTGTAAAAATTACATTCCCAGAAAAGGATAAAGCCAGTATGAAATTTCAAAATGTGTCTCGTCAAGAACCGCTTCCATTTACAGTATATGCAGATTTTGAATGTTTAACCACACCCATTGACACATGTAACCCGGATCCAGCACGCCCGTACACTCAAGAAGTACAACAACATGTGCCATTCAGTTGTGCTCTAAACGTGATTTGCTCATATGACCCTTCGCTTTCTTACTTCAAATCTTATCGCGATGCAAATGCTGCTGCTTGGTTTTTAAATGAATTGGACGCCTTGGCAGATCGGGTGTACAATATCCTGGAAAACCCAATTCCGCTTCAAATGTTGGATGCAGACGAGGTGGCTTTTGCAACAGCAACCACTTGCCACATTTGTCAAAAACCAATAGCAACTTGTGACACGCCAGTGAGAGACCATAATCGGTACACTGGCAAATTTAGAGGAGCGGCTCATAGTGCATGTAATTTGGCCTATAAAAGAGCACGCTATATTTGTAGTTTCTTGCACAACATGTCTCGGTATGACAGTCATCTAATTATTAAGGAATTTTTTAACCTTGAAAACCAAAAGTTTTCTTTAATTCCACAAAATCATGAAAATTTTATTTCGTTTACAAAATGGCGAAATGGAATTAGTATACGATTTTTAGATTCGTATAGATTCCTCGCATCATCATTGGATGCGCTGGTTCAAAGGCTTCACCCAAACAATTTGAATTCTGTACGTCAAAACTTTACTGGTGACGATCAATTTGAATTATGCATTCGAAAAGGGGTGTTTCCCTATAATCATGTAAACAATTGGGCATGTTTGGAGGAAACTGCACTCCCTTCAAAGGATAAATTTTACAATGACTTAACAAAAAGTCATATTTCTGAAGAAGACTATTTACACGCTCAAAAAGTATGGGACGTGTTCAAGATATCAACTTTGGGCGAGTATGCTGATTTATACCTCAAAATTGATACACTACTTTTGACAGACGTGTTTGAACACTTTCGCAAACTGTGTCTTGAAATCTACAATCTAGATCCAGCCCATTACTACACCCTTGCCGGATACAGTTGGGACTGTATGTTGAAGGTGACTGAAATAGAACTGGAACTATTAACTGACATCGACATGTTGCTCTTTTTTGAACGCGGGATACGTGGCGGGCTTGTATCGCTTGTGCAAAAGCATGCCAAAGCAAATAATCCATATATGGATACATACAAACCAAAGCAACCTACAACATACCTCACCTACCTGGATTGTAACAATTTATACGGATATGCTATGGAAAAACCGCTTCCGTATCAAAATTTTCGATGGCTGACTTCAGATGAAGTTTCAAATTTTAATTTACAGGACGCGTTGAGCAATAACACACGTGGCTATGTTCTAGAAGTTGACATATTATATCCCCGCGAGATACACAATGATCATTCTGATCTACCATTTTGTGTTGAAAAACTACAACCTCCCAGTTCACGTTCCAACAATAAAAAGTTGATGGCAACGTTAAATCCGAAAAATCGCTACGTCATACACATCGAAAATTTAATGCAATGTTTGAAACACGGTTTGAAGCTACAAACCATTCACCGCATTATTTGTTTTGACCAGAAACCATGGTTACAACCGTACATGCAATTAAATACTCATTATCGGCAGCACGCCAAGACTACATTCGAGTCAAATTTTTATAAATTAATGAACAATGCATGCTACGGTAAATCTATGGAAAATATTAGAAAGCAAAGAACTATTCATTTGGTAAACCACTGGGATGGTCGATATGGCGCACGAAAATATATTGCTATGCCCAATTTCCATTCAGTACGAGTTATTGAAACTGATTTAGTAACCATTGAATTGTCAAAGACAGAAATCATGTATAACAAACCAATTTACTTAGGAATGGTAATACTTGACTATTCAAAATTTGTAATGTATCAATTTCATTATGAGTTTGCCAAACAAAAGTTTGGAGATGTAAAATTACTGTATATGGATACAGACAGTCTTATTTATCAAACCAATAAGACGGATATTTACTCTGTGATGAGAGAACATCCAAGTTACTTTGATACCTCAAACTATGAAGTTAACAATATGTTTGGCATAATTCCCATGAATAAAAAACACATTGGCCTATTTAAGGATGAGTGTGCTGGTGATGTTATGACGGAATTTGTGGCTTTGGCACCGAAAATGTACGCATTTTCAACACAAAAGAATAAAGGTCAATGCAAAGCGAAGGGTGTTCTTCGTAGCGTCACACAATTCCTCAATGTTGAGGAATATCGATGTGTACTCTACACAAACACCTCTCGCTTGTACCAGCAAACACGCATTCTTTCAAAGAACCATAATATATTTACAGTAAATCAAAATAAAACATCGCTGTCTACATATGACAATAAACGGTTGTGGGATGGTGTAAATAGCTTGCCTTTTGGACATTTCCACACCTAGTAAATAAGAACACACTTTAATTTTTCAATTCTTTTTTATTACAATTGTATGTTTTTACAAGAAGAAACCAAAACATCTTTTGTGAATGCTGTAATCTGGTGGACTGACTCTCAAATAAATACTTAACAATATTTGATTCATGGTTATTTCTTTGTCCTTTTCCTCGCTAGTCCACAACCACCACCAATCATTAGCTTTGACTTCATAGCTCCTGCCACGATCAAGGCTGCAATCTTTTCACCAATGGAAGCAGTAGATGATGTCACGCGCTGCACAGCCTTTCTCAGAAGAATGTGGTCTGCAACTCGACGTACTTCTGAATTCTTGTCGCTGTAAGCAATGTCATGATCTCTACACGCAGCATCCAATTTGTTGATTCCAGAATTACCTTGTGCTAGACGTTGGTTTAGTTTAGTTCCAGGTCCACAAAATTGATAGCCGGGAATATGCAGTTCAATGGGAAGTACATCAATGGCCTTGTTAACTAGACCATGACCAGCAAAGGTCCGATATATCTTTTTCAATCGTTGTCTTACTTTTTGGTGCTGGCGATACTGCCGCTGCTGTCTCTTCTTCCTCTTCTTCATCGCAACCATGGAATGATGAAGCAAAGTCTTTACAGGACGGTATATTTGTATGGCCGTGGTACAATTTGATGAGCTGACACGTTCCACACTGTCTAATGGATGGCATTTTAGTAATAGACACTTGCTGGTGATGACTAAAGTCAGTGCATGGTTGTAGTTCACGCAGACCAGGATCTCTGCTCCATTCACTAGGTACACTGTGCCAAATATTTTTCACCGCGTTTGAAGCAACATAAAAAAGGAACGCCTTGGGCAAAGCGTTCAATTCCTCATCTGTGAAACTGTCAAGCTTTTTTTTACAGGCAAAAAACTTGACAATAGCTCGCTCTGTGGGGTTTGAGTCCAAACCTTCAATTGCTGCCATATTACTACACGTCCACACTGATCACTGGTATGTCTCACACTGAAGCTGACGTTACGACGCTTTGCACTCAACATGCAAGTTTTGACATGCTATGCGAGCTAGCCAATCAAAAAGCTTCCAAACATTTTGAAGTGTTTTATTTTGTAGAGGTTCATCAGGCACGGATAGGTTGTACAGTGCAGGACATCCCAGATCATGAAGGTCAACAAGTTGACATGTTGAATTAACATACTGACGCAACCATTCCTTTTTTTCACTTCCCTTTACAAATACAAGGTCAGCACCAAACAAGTGAGCTTTCAGAACAAGTGATAGATGCTGGTAAGGAATGTCGCCTTCTTTCCAGACTAGTCCCAAATTGCGTTGCAACCACTCTGTTTGTCTTCTGTCCTCGTCTGACTGCAAATGCAATGGAAACGGTGGTTCAAAGACAAAACTGGTTACTCTTGGTGCCCACATGGTTGTGCAGTCAATAATTCCTACTTCTTTAAATACAAACTTGTTTCCGTTCACCTTGAAACCCTGCACGTCGACAATCAATGTTTTCGGCATGGCGACGGATATCACACCTTCCACCACCGCTGCTTCTTAACAACTAACTGATTGGATAGGAGCGGGAAAATAATATACACACAAAGAATCAATTACACAATTTTATTCATAAAGTTATCAGTACATCGCTTACAATTTTTTATCATAGGATTTGGACCATCCCAATCACAGTGAGAATCTCCTCGATGCATAAAGTGTCTACGACAAGGACGACAGGCTGCAACATCCGCCGACATACGGAGGTGTTGTAATGGTCTCTTGCTTAGGCTGGGATGACAAGTGAAACGGTATTTACTTTGCTCCACGTTGAGCGTACAAATGTAATGGTAATTAGTGCCCCATGTTGGTAGCGCCAAATGTAATGGTTTCGCTAGCCCACACTGTTGGGTGAGAAATGTAACTGTTTACCTTTGCCTAAGCTATGTTGTTTTAATGGGCGCCAAGACCTCAATGCAATGTTGAAATCTAAATTTGTATTTAACAACGTCTAGCTCTGGCAGAACACCTTCAAGACTCTATTCACTCAGATCGTGGTATGATTTGATCATTAACCCAACAAACAATTGTATCAGGAGAAGGAATTGGTCTATATCTAATGCTACCTACTGAAAGCAAAGATTGCATTGTAAAAGAAATGAATTTATTATATAAAACAAGTATAGCAAAATTAATAATAATAATAAGTTTAAAATTTAAATTGGAGCGTTGTGATTTGAATATTACCGATAGAAAATTACGTGAAAACGGAGTCTGATAAATTGATTTTACTCTTATTTCCAAGCTATGAAGTTACTGAAATATGAAATATAAAACAAAGAAAATGAGAGATTGCGTATTTCTGCGTCATGTGCGCTTACCATTGGAAATTGCCAAAGCATCTCCCTCGTTCTTGATGATGCTGTGTGCTTCCCACAGTCTCCTGGACGTCGTCATCTCCGTCGAAATTTGATGATATCCTGGTAGATTATATAATTCTATGGTCCGTACCTCGGACCCAAACTCGCGTAAAACCGCACTGGTTACGTTTTACAAAAGTTCGTTGCTAACTCCACTGAACATCGGAGCGACACGCACTTGCGACCGTACACCGCAAGTTCTACACAGATAGTCGCTAACTCCACCGAACATCGGAGCCACTCGCACGCGCATCCATACTCGTCAAGTACTATACAGATTGTCCACGTTTCACGGCGCGTCGAACGATATATTCACCTGTCGGTTCCCCCACTCCAGTCTCAACTAGCTTACGTCGTCTCCCCTGATTGGCTGAACCACCACGCGATCTTCTCCTCCTCCGGGTCATTACACTCGGCGACAGGGTTCCGTTTCAACAATTCGCCTCTTCTAGACCTTGCGACCCAAGATTGCGTCATGCTCCTCGACAAGATTCAGCGTGTATTAGAATTCCCAGTGAGTCACGTCTCTCTCAAATACCCTAACTGACAAAAACTCCGTAAAATTCCGTAATCAGATAATTTTCTATGATATCGTCGTTCGTAATAATTTGCTTGATAGCGTTTTCTAAGACATAGAAAACCTATCTGAATGCTAATAATTTTTATAAAATGCTCCGAAAATACCTTAATAATAATTACAATAAATTAATAATAATAATAAATTACCATGAAAAATTCTCTTGGCTGAACAATTTGCCGCGTAAATAAATATAGAATGGCTTCCTTCTGACTTATGCCAGTTGCATAAAACCCCTCGAAAAACACGTTACAGTGTAATGGTAGCTTATCCCAATTAAGGTCAATGTCGTGTGCACCGTACGCGGTCAGAAATCCAGCTGGTAAATAGGCAATCAGATGCTGCGGCATTTCACGAAGAAATTGTGCTTTATGGTAGGCACGTATTGCTAAACTCACCAGGGTGCGATAAATCTCAAATGCTGCATCAGCGTCTCGACTTGTTGAGCAACGATCGCATTTGCAGTCCATGCAATCTACCCGCTCTCCAACATGACAAGATGAAGCTTTGGCAACGCCATCGTCCACATTATTTGTTTGATTAGCGATGGGCTTGTTGTTGTAGCCCCTGTCATGAATACCAAACGTAGACATGAATCCATCTGGTAAATAGTGAACCAGATGCGGCGGCATTCTAAGCACAGTATGATTCTTGTGATAGGCAGTTATAGCTTCACTCACTAGGGCGCGATAAATGGTAAACCTTGAATCTTCATCTGAGCCTGGTGAATCACTTTCACATTTGCAGACCCACCTCGCAGAGGGGGTTGTGACTTCATCGTAGCTTTCCATGACTGTGAAGGGCAATACAGGAAGACATGCTATTTATACTCTGGTCACCATATTGGACAGCGGTTGATAAAACACTTGTGCCTCGTGAACAATAAGGCAATAGGCTGTTGTTTTTTCTGGAATAACTGTCGATGTTTCAAATTCTAGTCTGATATCAATTGTTGTTTCCTTCATCGACTCCTCCAAATACGAACAGTCCATCACCACCAGAGGCGCCTTGGACTTGAAGTCTTGTGGCGATAATAGCGGACATGCCTCTTTCTGATAATAGGAAGACTGAAAGTTTACAAACATGTCATAGAGCTTACCATATTTGTTCTTGTTAAAGTTTAAATCCATTCCCTCATAGGGAAAGGTAACTCCGTTCAAAAAGAGTCGTATATTTCGTAATTGGATGTGATCAAATTTTGATGCATCTTTATTCTGTTGATATTTGCGATCTGTTTGAAATCCAACCAGGACGTAGAGTGGCCGCTCTGTATACCGTGAGGTTTTTATAGACCAAGTATGTGTATCGGAGAGTGGTAATACCGGGTATTCATGCAGCTCCCAGCTTCTAAATTGAATGGGTAAAGCTGTATCCTTCTCCACAATCTTGAGCAGACTCAATTTTTTCTGATCTGATAGAGTAACGTGCGGTACTTTCCATAGAATTCGTTGCAGTAGAATTTTTGTATCTATTGGCGCTGTATCAGCTCTCTTTAGCGCATTATAATCACTCCTGTCTCGTACAAGAATCAGATCCTGTCTTGCGTTCACAACAATGCGCTTATGATCCTCTGCAAAGCCTAGTATTAATTTTAGAGGTAAATGTCCAGTAAATGTACCATCATCGTTAATCATCCAGTCGTTGGTTGAGTTGGGACACCAACCAGCCATACAAAAAGCTTTACTCTCTTCGCTTCCGTACGAGGGATAAAGTTTCATGACACTTGTTATGCCAACATTTCGAGTAGTATCCACTTCAATACCGTTGATCACGTAGCGAACCTCAGAAAACAAAAAGGCCAAAGCATTGTTGGCCAACTTTGACGTTGTTGGAATGGTACCATCCAATTTGGTGAGTTGCCCTTCAATCTGGATGTAACTTTCATGTGGAAGCGTGTAGATATCTTGTTGGTTAATAGTAATTCGAATCTCATCATTATTATTTAGTCCCTGAGTATACGGTTGGTAGGAATGGTGTTCAATTCTTACAATGCCCTCCTGTACTTCGACAGGGTTTGTCACGTCTAGAATCGAATTCATGACGTAAGATGTAACCAAGTTGTTGTAGGATCTGCTTGTTGACACGTGTTAACCTGTACACGTGTTGAGCACAACTAACACCTGCTCTTGACAGCGTTGCCGCTTTATACACTTGTTTCATGCTGGCTTCAGATACAGTTTGTAGGTCACAGGTGTTTGAGGGTCTAACCGGATGAGACGTTGGTTTCTATTCACCAGTCTTAAGGTAATATTCCTGATGTTGGTCACACTCACAGGATGATAGAGCACCACCGACGGGTTTTCGCGGATGATATAACCACCAGGTGAAGTAACAATAAAATCATAAAGCGAATGCGAGGGATCTTGATTGGTGTAGACGTCTGTAATAATATTACACGTGACAGATATGTGATGATCTTCAATTATTTTCACCGGTTGGTCAGACTTGTGTATCACGTTTGGTACTAACACTTGTGGTGAATAGCCTAACAATGACCCAATCGAATCTGGTTGAGATTTAAAATCAATCCTAAAAGAAGAAAGAATACTGCAGCGATGTGTCACGTTGTTGGCTATGAGTTCAAACTTGCGTGTCCCGTCCAGAAATGCTTTTAGACTAAATTCTTTGGTGAGAGTTGTGTAGATGTGATCGTGAATATCATCTACGGTGTAGCTGCCAGACGGTAGAGTTAACACATAGTCATCGTAGTAGAACTTATCATTGACGTCTTCAATTATGTTGCAGATTCTATTATAGCCTTCAAACGAAACAAGTCCCAGCACGTAGGGTCGTCGTCCCAATTCAATAGGAGGATAAAAGTCAACAGTTACTTCCGCACCTTGTCCGTGCACTGTAAACGTTCTACTTTCTGTTGTCATAATGACCACGTCACCCGCCGTGCTCGGTCTTATATAGAAAAGTCAAACATAGACGACCGCACTGTTGCGTGTTAAAATTTTGCACTCGTTTCACATTATAGTGTATTGTTGCACTGCTTCCAAAATAGCGAACAAGCTCTGTCGGAGGAGGAAGATTTCCAAAACTGTCAAAGTACCACACGGTTCGCCCATGCTTTATGTAGGCCACATAATGCGTTCCCGGTCCATGACTGTCATCCAAATTGACAACTGCACTTTCATGGCTCCGTGGTCGAGACGGTAGCTGGTTGCGCATAAACACGCCTCGAAAGTGGGAGATCTTAAGCTGTTTTGCATATCTTATAACTTCCTCATGCGTCATGGCTCGTCGTGGCAGTGCATCGATTAACCGTTTTTTGGCGACATGTAAATGCCGAGTCCTTTCTTGTAGGGTGCTAGCTTCATGTTCACACCTTTGCCGCGCAGTGCTATGGCCTCCATAGTTTTATTATGCCTTTCACTTTCCTTCAACTGTTGCTTCGCCTCCTCAACAGCTTTCACCGTTCGTGCTACCGCACTTGCTCCTCCAAGAAGTGAACCCAGGGCTGCTAGTCCAGCAAACAGTGCAGGTAAAAATCCACCACGTTTCGGCACAGGAATAACTCGGGCACGTTTTCTAAAACGTAGTTTACTTTTGGGATTCGCGTGCAATCGTGCTGCTCGGAGTGCTTTCTTAATAGCCAACTCACTATTTGTTTCTCCGCGCGAAGCTTGACGTGCCACATGAAGAATAGCTTTAAAACCTCCCTTTCTGGACAACTTCTTCCTCTTCTTCACCACATATCTCTGTTTCACCATCGCGACCAAAGAACAAGACAACCTCACACCGCAAAGTATAGAACACAACTAACGCTCCTCAGGAAGGGAACCTGTAGTTATTTATTCAATGGTGCCTGTATATTCAAGTTCTATATACAGAGGAAAAGCGTTCATCGTTTTCCCCGCCTCTTTTTCTTCAGACGAGAGTTTCAAGTGAAAGAATAATTTGTCTCCGGCTTTCACCGGTTGATCAATAAGTCGTTGAACACTACCGTTTAATCGTACCTCTAAATGTTTCAAATCTGGTGCATACTCAATTACACGAATGGCACCATCATACATTAAACGGTAATTGTCATACCCCGAACGTAGTATGTAGGCGAGGTTATTGGGATCTTTTACCGGTTGTTGGTTTACAATGTGAAGCAGAAATATAGAGGGTATTGATTTAATAAAAAGCGATAACCGTTGTTCCAAGAATCGTTTGGTCGTCACGTCGTGAGGTTGCACAGGATCAGCAACTTCGGCTATTCGTCTTCGCTTCATCTGTAGAGCGTTCTCCTTAATTTCCCACACCTTTTCCATTTCAGAGTTTAAAAACCGTTTTGTACAAACATCTTGATCATCTTCAGGATCGGCCACATGCACAAGGCGTGCATTATTTGCTGTATAGCCCTTTGCAGTTAGGGTGGGCACAATACTGAGCACCTGTTTCACCTTGTTATCTACATAGTCCTTTCGAGCAGCGTCCGTGTTGTTTGTTGGAAGAGCCAGCTGAGTGATTCGACGTTGGTGTACGTCATAGTCCTTTGCTTCTGTTAACACCACAGCATTGGTTAACATATAGGCTTTGGTGCACACATCTTGATCGTTCACAGGATCTGCAACGCCTGTAATACGTTTATTCTGAGCCTCATAATCTCCTTTGATACGTCGTAATCGGTAATAATCTACATACTTTTTTGAACATGCGTCCGAGGGTAATACGGGTTCTGTTATATTGGTCAATCGCTTTCCATTAAAGTCGTAATTGCCATCTGTAGTGCGTGACAATACATTAGCATCGACATATCGTTTAGTAGCCGGATCTGTATCATGTTTTGGATCGTTTGTCAAAGCAAATCGTTCATTTGTTTTGAGAGTTCTTCCAAAGGCGTCCATGGTTACACTGGAACTGAAACACCCGTTTGCCTCATGTATATAGAGACCAGCTCTTCCCCTTTCACATTTAGTTGATATGCAGATTATTAAGCAACAACATTCACTTCCGGTGGGAGACTTGGTTTCACACCTCTTCTCAACATCGTCCGAACAACGTCATGGATCACTCTTCCCATCCTCCATTCGCTGTCTCATCGCCGGCCCGTCGGGATGTGGAAAAACCAATCTTCTGCTTACCCTCATCACCTCCTTAAACGGAGTGCGCTTTCAAAATATCTATATTTTTGCCAAATCGCTGTATCAACCGCTGTATGTGTTCTTGGAACAGGTCATGTCAGGTCTGCGCAACATGGGCTACTTCACAATCGCAGCACACGAAGATGTCATTTCTCCAGACAATGTTCGCCCCCATTCGCTTATGATTTTTGACGATGTGGCCACAGAACGACAGGGTATTATTCAGGCTTACTTTAGCATGGGACGTCATAAATATATTGATTGTTTTTATCTCGCTCAAACCTATTCGCGAATACCAAAACAGTTAATTCGTGACAATGCCAACGTGATTGTTCTCTTCCGACAGGATGAGCGCAACATGCATCACGTCTACGATGATCACGTGAACCCAGACATGACCTTTCAAGCCTTTACACAGTTGTGTGCCATGTGTTGGAACGCTCATCACCACAGTTGTCTTGTTATTGATAAGCAGAGCAACGTCAACAATGGACGCTACCGCATGGGATTTGATCATTTCATTCGTATTTAAGTAGCTGCATCGCTTTTCTAAACATCATTAGTTCAGATGTCATGGCGACAACAGGGAGTCAATTAAAAAAGCACATAATCCGTGCACGAAATAGCATTCGACAAAAGTTTCGCTATCTAAAACGTGCACATGCCGACAGTGAACTGTTTGTCGAAAAACATTTGAAGTCACCTCTGGAAGCTGTGTTGAAAGGAACATCAAAACCTAGTACACGCTCAAAAGAAACACAAACAATTGAAGAGGAGGAGGAGGAAGAAAATGATGAAGAACCTGAGGATGTTTTTTCTCCATTGCTTCCGTCTTCTGGCTCCAAAGAATCACCGCTGCCCCAGTTTTTGAAAACATCAATAATTGCTGAAACACCCACTAGAGCCAAAGAAAAGCAGTCTACTCTTAAAGAAATATTGAATACGCCTGAACAATATGTGCGGTTAAAATCCATTTTACTACAAAATTATGGAGCGTTGGTTACTCCCTTCCTTGAAGATCTTTTTACTAAGAAAACTGATACTACCTATGGTGTTCGCTATGAAAACAATAGATTTCGAATTGGCGATTCAGCAATCAAGATAAGTGACAATGTTTTGATTGTTAAAACAGTTCGTTATAAATTGACACCAGGTCTTTTAGAACTTTTATTTTCACGTACACCTTCTACCGAGGACTATGATAAAGAAGATCTTGAAAAGTATAAAGACATCTTGATGGCTACAAATGGTTTTAGACGTAATTATAAACGTTCTGAAGCAGTAAATGCTAATAAGAGCTTCAAATATAAAACCATCATATCAAAATTGTTTCCCACCTATGCAAGTGTTCGCCGTGCAAATTCAGCGTCCGGTATCACGTTTAATACTTTGAAACCATTCATCGATTTCGCCTATTGGAACAATCCAAATAAGTTGGTTAAACGTCTGCAACTGTTGCGTGCATCGGAACAGGCCGGTCATACCGGACACGAGGCGGAAGTTTTAGAAATAGAAGAGGAGCTTCGTCATGCTGGCATTATTGTCTAATGAGTCAACGTGTTCATACACCCTCGCCTGTTAAGGCTGGCATTGCTCGCGAGTTGCATAGACCAGCTCGTCGTCTCTACCATCGTCGTCGTGTCATCACACGGGGCGTTGACGATCTTTGGCAAGCTGATCTGGTTGAAATGATTCCCTATGCCAAAGCTAACAACGGGGTCAACTATCTGCTCACCGTCATCGACGTTTATTCCAAAATGGCCTTTGTTGAACCTGTTCGGAATAAATCTGCACAACTGGTCACCGCTGCATTCAAGACCATCGTTCAGCGGTCAAGACGACAACCTCGTTTGCTTCAAACAGATCAAGGCAAAGAATTTTACAACAAGACTTTTTCCGCTTATCTCAAATCACTTGGCATCCATCACTATTCCACTTTTAGCAATCTGAAGGCAAGTGTTGTAGAACGTTTCAACCGCACACTCAAGACGCGCATGTGGGAACAATTTACAGCAAGAGGATCCTATCGCTGGCTTGAACTTGTAGGCGACCTGGTGACACGTTACAACAACACTAAACATAGAACCATCAAAATGAAACCACGCCTTGTAACCAAGAACATTGCGCAATTGGATCGCATTCATCACAAAATCAAAACAGTAGATCCACGACGTCATCAATTACGTATTGGTGATTATGTGCGCATCAGTAAACATAAAACAATCTTCGCCAAAGGATACACACCAAACTGGAGCACAGAAATATTTCGTATTCGCAAGGTAAAACTTTCTAATCCAGTTGTTTATTTACTTGATGACCTCAACAAGCAGCCAATCCAAGGAGGATTCTACATGGAGGAACTGCAAAGGACGCAATATCCCAAGCATTATCTTGTTGAAAAAATTGTACAAAAACGTGGCAATAAACTTTTTGTTAAGTGGCTAGGTTTTAATGCCACATATAATTCATGGATTAATAAATCAGATCTGGTGTACACCTTCTTGTTTTTATTTCATGTCGAGCTGGCCGACTCAACATGCCATGCGATTTGTATCCTACCCCCACCCTACCATTTACAGGAAATACTACTCCTGATTCATTGACGTTTGTTTACCATTGAGCACATTCAACAACCAGTTCATTCCCCTCTCCCTCAATTCCATTCACTACTCCCGATACCATCGATGTTTGTTTACCATTGAGCGCTTTCAACCCCATCTTGTTTGTCTCTCAGACCCATTCACACCTAACCAACCTACCACGTCAGGGTTCAACAACCACCGCCATCCACCGCCATTCATGTTTTCCATTCAAAACACTCCCGTTCATGACCTACCTCACATCCCGTAATCTGCTGTGACGTCACACACACCAGTTACACTAATGTTTTCCATTCAAAACACTCTCCCGTTCATGACCTACCTCACATCCCGTAATCTGCTGTGACGTCACACACACACACACACACACACCAGTTGACCGTTCAATTCTCTGACAATTCATTCACAACCAAGGATTCGGAAACCTTCGGCAACACTCGGATCTCATCGGGCTCAAAGCAAAGCTATATAGCCCAGGATAATAACAGAGAAGGCGCTCAGTCCAACAGAGAGACTGGGTAGAGGAGGGTCTCGTGCAGAGCCTCTTCCATCCTTCCCCCTCATCCCCCCCCCCTCGCCACCACCCCCCCCCCCCTCCACCCTCCCCACCCCCCCACTCCTCCCCCTCCACCCACACCCCCTCAAACCGGTTCCTGGACCCTCCAAGGTTTGTTTACCTTCCGGGGTCCCGGTGACCTTGGGGTCAATGACCTACCTCAAGGTCATTGATCATGACCTACCTCAAGGTCATTGACCTTGCCACGCCCCCCTCATTTGCATAAATAACGGTATTTGAGTCAAAACCCCCCCAGCCTCCCTACTAACTTACTGGAGTTTTCGTTTTCTTTTTTGGTAAAGATTTAGCTTCTGTATACTTAACTATAATGCACGGTGCCCTTTACGAAGGGAGAATAGATCTTTGAGGTGTATTCGTCATCCAAGTTTGCGAAGCTTGTTGATACACCTGTGATAAGAGTTTACGTGTAGCATTTGTAGTTAACTTACAGGAGTTTGACTTCAAGGGCATACCCCAAGCTTTGACTGGTTTGATGTTAGAGCCCTCACAGAGGGTAGTAGAGTACTGGCTACATCTCCATAAGACAAGGCTCCAACTCTTGCTGTGATGTTAATGGCGGTTTCTACCTTCTAACGTCCTGGTCGGCTTGAAGTGTGTACTCTCACGTATAGTGTTAACCAACATAACCGCTAGCATAATGGTAGGAGGATTTGCCTATTAAAGTTGGAGATTGGGGAGAGCATAGGAGGTTAAGGGCATCCGGCCAGCCTGCTCAAGTCCTCTAACATAAGGGAGTTGTCTATAAAACACTGCCCCAGTTTCATGAAAGTAGGCGATTGGAAAGAGCATCGGTAGTGAAGGGCATCCGGCCAGCCTCGTCAAGTTCTCCAACATAAGAGAGTTTCACCTGGCAGCCATCTTGCGCAATAGCTTCTGTACCAGTCATCTCAAGTCCTCTAGAGTTGCGCGCAGTGGCCATCTTGCCCACTAGCCCATGTGCCAGCTCCAAAGAGTTAGTTCCATAAGAGACCATGTATAGCGGCCATCTTGCCCATTAGCCCCTGTGCCAGCTCCGGCCTATTGCACCTACTCACGACCTTTTATCAACTTCTTAAGGGGCGTATCCATCCCTTCCATAGCCTGTTGCTGCGTCATCGCTAGAAGTTTTAACTTTGGCTATACTTGACGGATTTTCAAATTTCAAAAACTCAAAATTAATTTCTTCAAAATTCCAAATCAATGCCATAACTGAAAATAGTTTTCCACAAATCTGCATGCCAAAAGTAATCAAATATCGTAGTTTCAGCAATCTCCGTCTTCCTTCCAAACTATCGTTCATTGGTTCGAGTCGCTCCTCCAATAGCGTAGCTTCTTCCTTAGCACAATACCTTGTTTCCTGCGACTGCGTCGTAAATCTCAGATCTTTCTCGAATAAAATCATGACATCACCAAGAATCTCAGCTCAATCAGCCTACTGGCATGAAGTCTGCGTCATCCGTGCCTACGTCATGAATATCCACGTCATAACTATGACATTCATAACTTTACTCATATTTGCCAATACAACCATCGTGGTCTCAATATAATTCAATTTCCGGGGGCAGTACCTTCTGTAAGGCCACGGCCGCCTCCTTCCCTCTTCCTAGCCTATCCATCCCAGTCTTCCATCCCTTCCCATCCTTCATGAGGCCCCTTTTCGCTTTGCAGGTGAGGCCACCTGGGCGAAGTGCTGATCACACCTCCCCAGTTGTATCCAACCCTACCAGATGTTCCAAGCTTCAGGACACTGTCCATAGAGGCGGTAGTGGTGAGTTCCCTCGCTGAGTCCGTGGGAACCACCAACCTAGAGGGTAAATTGACTAAATAAAATAAATATATTTGAATGCCTCAATAAATGTTTGGGTAAAACTTACGTAATATTTTATGCGTCAATAACAATTGGGTGATTGGAAGCACAAGGGACAGACTCGTTTTAAATGTCTGGCATATCTGGGTTCAGGAGCAATTAAACAGCGCAGAAGCCTTAATTACAAGAACCGTTAATTGCGTGCCTGTGAATGACATCTGAACGGGTTGATCACTTTCCATCAAATGTTTGAAGGTTGTTCTATGATTACTGGGATATCGCATAGGCAATGATTTAAATACCAATTATTCTCTGGCCGATAACATTTGCATCATTCATGTTACCGCATTGCGTGATATGTGGTTGCATATATTTTGCATTTCGTTTAGAAGAACATATTAGGAACTGGGAGGAGAAAGGGCGAATATTGTATGTAATCTTATTGCTGATTCGCCCTTTCTCCTCCCACGATGTCGGAAAGCCCCTAAAGAATCAACAACTATTTAAGTATGTGTAGTATCGCTACTGCAATTTCTTGGGTCCAATATTAGGAAACTTAGAGAAAGTACTATAGAAACATTTGTCTGGAGTGAGAATAGATGATATGACGCTGATATTAATCGATGCAATGGCAAGACTTGGCTATTCAACAGTATCTTTTTGGTCCTGTCCTAGTACGAGCAAGGTAAGGGTAAAGGTTACACAATCAACTTTAGCGATCATTTTATATATTGGTTTCTTCTTACAAATGGATTCCTGAGAAGCTCTGGTTCAATGTGTTGGCCAGCACTGAATGATGCTGGTTTCTTGCTCCTTTATTAACATGTAGGCATATGCTTTAATATACAGGGTGGGCCAAAAGAAGTCATCCGATGATGTTTGGCTCTCATATTTTTTCGAAATAAAAAAACTTCGATTCTGTATTTTGATTATGTTTATTTGAACCTTTACAATTTTATTGGTCAAGTCGAGAATATGATATCGGCCAAATGGGCGCCGCCACAATTGATTGCTATACGGGCTCGTTTTATGGCATTTTTCATCACTTTGGCTAGAACTTCGGGCGACAGATTCTCGCACTCGTGTCGAATGTTGTCCTTAAGGGCACCCAGGGTCTCGGGCTTGTTCACGTAAACACGGGACTTTAAAAAAAAAAGTCTGTAACGGTTAAATCGGGTGATCTTGCGGGCCAGTGCAAATCGCCAAAACGAGAGATGAGGCGACCCGGGAACGCCGCCTTCTGAATATCGGTTGTGGCTCGCGCAGTGTGTGCCGTTGCTCCGTCCTGTTGGAACCACATGTTCTCCAGTCCTGATTCATTCAATTGCGGCAGAAAAAAAACTCGGTTAACATGGCCCTATAGCGCTCACCGTCCACTGTTGTCGTTTGACCAGCGGCGTCCTCGAAAAAAAAAATGGTCCGATGGCTCCTCCAGCGTGAACAGCGCACTATGCAGTCACTTTGAGCGGGTGTAATGGCTCCTCGTGCATCACTCGTGGATTTTCGGTGCCCCAGAAGCGACAGTTTTGCTTGTTCACGTACCCGCTGAGGTGGAAATGAGCCTCATCGCTCATTATGATTTTGGTCGAAAAATCGTCCACTTCGTGCTCGAGATTGAGGATGGCTTGGGCGTAGGTTACACGCTTTTGTCGGTCGACAGGCAGCAGCTGATGCACGGACTGGACTTTGTACGGGAACATGTGCAGGTCTTTGACCAAAATTCGCCTTAGGGACGACCGGCTGATGGCGAATTGCGAGGCACGGCGTCTGGTCGATGTTTCTGGCGACAGCTCGACATCCTCGGCAACAGCGGCGATAATCTCGGCAGAACGGGTGCTCCGGGGCCGGCCACTCTTGGCAACGTCTCGTGTGGTCCCATACTCTTGAAGGTTGGTGGCCAAACGGCGCAGTGTTTGCCCAGTCGGTGCCGGACGACCGGGGAATCGGCGACGGAATTCGCGCTGCTCCAACACCACAGACGAATTGTTACGTAAAAAAATAGACACGATTATTCTGCGTTCTTGGGGAGTGTATCGCTCCATGGCTTGTTCACTTAAAATTTACATCTGTCTATTTCACAAATGTCAAAACAGATTTCACATTGGCCGCCATCTGCAAAAAAAAAAAAAGAGCATATTTCAATAGGGTGATTTATTTTGGCCCACCCTGTACATGCTATAAAGTACGGTGGCTCCGTGGCTTAGGCGGCAGCAAGCCGGCCTCTCACCGCTGGGTCCATGGTTCAAATCCCGGTCACTCCATGTGAGATTTGTGCTGGACAAAGCGGAGGCAGACAGGTTTTTCTCCGGGTACTCCGGTTTACCCTGTCTCAAAATTACATTCCAGCAACACTCTCCCCTGTCACTTCATTTTATCTGTCATTCATTTAATCATTGCCCCTTGGGAGTGCGACAGGCTTTGGCGGCCGGCACAGTTCATATCCTCCCCGCTAGATGGGGGCTTCATTCATTCCATTCCCTGACCCGGTCGGTCGACTGGAAGCAGGCTGTGGATTTTCATTTTCTATAATGTACGAGGACAGATCGGAAAACCGGGTGAATTAGCCGTGGTCGTTACGGCATGACTGCTGGCAGTCACTCACATCCAGGAGGCGAGGAGGTTCGAATCCCCCCCGCCGGCAACCTCGAAGATGGTCTTCTGTGGTTTCCCATCTTCCTTCCAGGCAAATACCGGGGTTGGTCCCTAACTATAGGCCACAGCCGCTACCTTCCAACTCCTGTCCTTACATTCCAACTTTACTCCCCAACGGTACTTGTAGCTCACCCATTGGGTGTCCGTCTCGAAGCAGCTACAAAACCTGGCGAGCCGAACTTGTCCTCGGACACTCCCGGCACTAAAAGCCATACGAAAAAAAAAGATCGGAAAGTAACGCACACTCATATTTTTCTCCCCTAGTATTGCAGCTGGAATGTTGAAATTTCACGACGATATAGTTTGAAGGTTGCGCTACAGAGGGTACTTTGCTTTCATGTGCAGCACTAGCGAGAGATGCCTAAACTACCAAGCAAACATGACGCGCATGTTACTGTCGTCAACTTGTGAAGAGCAGCAACGTGTAGTTCAATATTTGTGGGCCAAAGGGCGTAGACAAGCACATTCCTAGCAATTTGAGTCACTTTGAATTCTTTTCGATCTGGGAATTCAGCATGTTTCCACTCCATAGAGGCAGCTGTTACCGGCCGCCTGGAGCGTGGCTAATCACTAAGGTTCACACGGCCCTCTTGGAATAAGTCACACCACCTAGAGACATTGCTACGGTCCATACTGTCTTCCCCATACACGCCACGCATGTCCCTGTGAATTTCACTCGGTTTACGCCCTCTGGGCCACAAATATCGAACTACAATTCACTGTTCTTCACAAGTTGACGACAGTTGCATTTGCGCCATGTTTGCTTCGTAGTTCAGGCTTCTCTCGCTAGAGCTGCACATTAAAGCAAAGTAACCTCTTTAACGCAACCTTCAAACTATATTGTCGTGAAATTTCAACATTCCAGCTGAAATACTAGGGGAGAAAAAAAATCAGGCAGTGAGTGAGAGAGTTGGATAGAACTGAGATATTTGGAGTTTTGCGGGTTGCTCTCTCGCAGCATAAACGTGATTCACAGAAACTACATTCTTCACAAAACAAGGGAAAGAGCCAGCGGATGTCTTTGATATTATGCACACTGAAAGAAGAATGTATGCCCTACACAATGGTACCAATAACGCAATTTTGACAAAATCTCGGCATAGACCCCTCTCTCACTCACTGCCTCAATTATTGTGCGTTACTTTCCGATCTGCCCTCGTACATTATAGCATGTTTGTTAAGGCATACGCCTACATGTTTATCCTTCCAATTTGAAGGGTACAATTTAACTCGTTACCATTGGCAAATGAAGTGTAACTACTTGCAAGTTTTGAAGCAGTGTTCTCCAATGTTGTCTAGTTAATTTTGTACGTAGGTTGACTTCAAAAGTTCGCCTTACTGAACAGACACCTACACATAATAATTATTAACGATCACGCCATCGCGGGCTAAAGTTATGAGAGTTATCGAAAGGTGAGGGGTCAATCTTCAGTATTTTATTGAAACGTTACTTTCTAAAAAAAGTAACATTAAATCACAGAGACTTACACTTTGAATGCTATCGACCCAAGTCAGGATAAAACTCACAATATTCGGTTTTGAAAGCTCTACTTAACCAACTCTTTTATCACACGCGTCACACAGTTTCAGTTCTTGTAAACGATTGCACCGTTAACAGATGAATAAACATTGCAAACTTAAAACTCAATGGAAGCGGGATTCAGCCTATTGCCGTCTCCACTGGCCACACTTCTTAATACTCAAACTGTAATCGCGGAGGCGCGACTTCTATTACCGGCTCAATCAAGAAATTTAATTGAGGTCTGAGAGTTGGAACGGTGTGAACTTAGCCACGTGAGGTAAAACTGAGCATTGACAGGTTCTATTCCTACCTCAGCGATCCTTGAAGTGGTTTTCCGTGGTTTCTCACTTCTACTCCAGGCAAATAACGGGATGGTACCTAACTTAAAGCCACGGTGGGTTCCAGCCCAAATCCTGCCTCAATTACAACACACTGGTAACTTACAGACATCACGGTGACACAGGTTATCAGACAAATTCTACACACCCCGAAGTACACGGTGCTACATGACCACGATGTCTCAAACCCCCCAAAATATCAACAAGAACAACAACAACAACAAGCTAATACTCAAAGCAGCACTGCATACTCCGAACAAATACGTATTGTCTTTCAGTCAGACAACAAGCATATGGGAGCCCTATTAGCTTGGACGGTTAATCTCTATACCGTATACAGTAAGGTTTCGGTCTGTTTATAAGTTTGTCCAGGAATTTCGTCAAAATGACCTCACCGATCTTAATGAAATTTCCAGAGAAGTTTTATTAATACCTTGTGACCAGAACTGGCTAGGATTTTCCCCCAGTATATTAGGATGTCGGGGATACGAGGGGATTTATATTAAATGCCTGTCATAAAAAGGATCGTGAATTGGGATATTAGGATACATCTTACATTACGTTCTTGTGGCAACAGAAATTAGGTGTTCAAGCTTTAATATTTCCCGCAGTAGGCTATTACTTTCCCTGTTAATTCTATGGGCTACTCCTCTATGAAACCGGGAATCATCGGAAGGAGACAGGATATGATGGCCTTGCTCCAGAATAGGGCACGAATTAGTTTTCGGGACTACATGGCGCTGCTCATAAAATGTTGAACCGTTCGTATGCATGAGAAGTTATTGGTTGTTGTTGCTTTCGTTTGGGGGGCTTGGATATCTTGTTCATTTAGCCCCATGTACATATGTATCGTAAGTGTAGAATCCTCGTCCGATAACGTGTGTTCATGTGATGACTGTAGTACTGTGTGTATTTTAATTCAAATGACGATTTGTAAGGAGGTGGCCGTGGCCTTAAGTTAGGAATCAACCCTGCATTTGCCTGGAGTAGAAGTGGGAAACCACGGATAACCATTATCAGAATTGCTTATGTGGGAACCGAATCCACTTTTTCTCAGGTTTGCCTTACGAGGCTGAGTGTACCCCGTTGAAAAATGATTGGGACGAGAGGCCTGATGGAGGGGGAAATATTTTCTTATATTACAATATCATGTGATAGACTATATCTTCAGAAAGGTCTTCGTTGGAAGAATTCAGAAAATATAATATATGACAGCTCAATGTCCTCAAGCTTCTTGTTTAGATATAGAAATTGGGTACACATATCATCAATCATAGCAAACACTCGTATCGAGTAGGTTTGCCTTTCAATCCGCAATGTCTCATCATCGGTGAGTTTGGGGGTGACTATACAGCCCAATGCGGGAGGCACACAATGTGCCGTAGTGATGCCAGGTGGTTCCATGTGGGACATCCACGTTCCTTCCATTTCTCCTAATGAGCTCTCTGTCCTTTCTGCGCTGCCTCTTATATTCTACCGTTCGCCGGTGGTTTCCTTTAACATATATTGCACCATGATGAACAAGAGATCTCCAGGAAAAGCGATCAAGGGCTAAGGTCTCCAAGTTACTAATATCAATGTGACACATTTGCATATTAGCATTTAGTACGTGGGTACACATTTGGGGCTTTGGCGTCCAAAATACAAGGGCATGCGACATTTTGTCTCAAAGATATTTGTGATCAACTACGAAGAAAATACTTCGCCAGATACATGATATTTTCACTATGATGGGCTAAAATTAATTTCAAGTCTCATGATAATTTCACTGTATGGTTTATTGTAGATGCACTTTCATGTTTCCTGGGTATATCCATGGTGGATTTAAATTGATTACCGTCGCTGTCTAACCTTCTTTCCTCGGGGTTGAGAGATGACTATGAATTACCATGTAGCCCAAGACATATAGGCCTATATAATGGGCGTAAAATTTGTCTGTCAACCTGTATTATTGTGCTGTCTGTAATAGTGTAATTGAGATAAGGTTGGAAATAAGACGGCCATGGACTTAAGTTAGGAACGATCCCGGCTTTTACCTGGAGTAAAATTGAGAAACTACGGAAAAGCACTACTAGGATGGCTGAGTTGGGAATCGTTCCCAACTCTTTTCAGTTTTACCTCACGAGGCTGAGTGTACCGCGTTCCAGCCCTCAGGCCAGAATAATATTTCTTGGCAGAGCTGGGTGTCAAACACAGTACATTTGGGACCGAATTTGTAATACGTACTCCGAGACCACAATAAGTGGCCCCTCATATTATACTCTAAGTGTTAGGGATTAATAACAAAATTCAGAGAAATGGACTATAAAAGAGGAGCATTATATAAAAGGAGTCAGTAGCGTTAGTAAAAAAAAATATCACACTGAATATAGGGCCATCCTGATGTTTCATAATTTAAGAAGAAATAAGATTCTTTGTTTTAGAACTACACGGAAATTGGTGGTAAGATTGAAACCTATATGAAGTATCGTATGCCCAGAAGAAAACAACAGCGGCTTTAAATTTTCAAACTGGCCGTAGTATTAAAACGCAATAGTGAATCATTCAGAATGAAATTGCGCAGTTAAACCGGAACTTAGTAAGAAAGAAGTACATTACCATACAAGGGACCGTGCTGAAACAATCCATAAGAATAACACACTGAATTCAACGCTAGGCGGTAATCTTGAAAATATAGAATATGATTATAAAAAACTCAAGGTATGTTAAAGATACAACGAAAACTAGCACACACGTAGAACCATGTGTCTTTCTATGACCAAGTCCAGAGACCAGCGACTCAAAATGTTCATGGTAGTGGCTGGGCGTATTCTTGAAACTTGATTATCATTAACTCACGATATAATAGCACAATTAACGCAAAATTTAGCGAGAGAGGAGTACTATAGAAAAGGCCTTGCTACCATTATTCATAGTAATATGACACTCAATTTAGCGCGCAGCGGCCTTCTTGAATTTGTGAAATACTGGAAGACACGCGTTGTTCCGCACCATTCATTTCAACAATCCTATACCACTTCTTTCAACAGGATATTTACTGTGTGCATGCATCTATGCTAATGTCCTGAACAGACAGTTACCGTCGCATTTCATTTTTGTAACATCTTTGATTGAGGTTCGCCTCCAACTCGTCATTTGAATCTTCGTTTTGTGATCACACACAACCTCTAAAAACGTATACTGAAACAAAATGCCAGCCAGCGCTTGGAAGTTGCAGTGGGACAGGCCAACTGGCTCCTGGGGACATGCGTGTTTCAGAACACTTGACTCGCTCCTCCCTTTAGAAGAATGACCTTGGTGAAATAAATACTCACACTTATTTTAATACGCGGATGAAAGAATCAAGTAAGTTGGGGCCAAATTGTTAATGCGTAACGTGCATAGTATCTCCAGCCAACAAACGCCATCGTAGCACAATTACTTGTCTATATATTTCAGATTTAGGAAAATATCAAGTTTCTTCCCAGTTATATTATTATATAAGACTAGTGAGCCCGTGCGAGCTTTCGCAACGTGAATGTAGGTTTATGGGGTAGTAGGGAAGAATGTGGGAGAACGAAGTTTTAAATATTGAAGAAATGTATTTATTCTTGTCACAGCACCTCTTTGTAGACAATATTCAATGTTACAACGAATTCATCGGTTATTGTATGCTCAGGAGTTTCTTCTACAGCAATTTTTACATTTGCAAAGGATTGAACCATAGAGAAAGTCTTGGCGAGACCACACCGGAGCCATCTGCTGAGAGACTCCTCAGCTAGTAGTACGCCGCGCTCCCGCCAGATGGCTGCCGCCGCCGCGCTTCCCTGCGCTCTAGCGGCAGGCTCACCAGGTTACGGTGCTCCCATTGTTAATGTAATTTTTTAAGGTATTTATTTAATTGTGAGGCATTTAAAGAAGAAGTGAGTGCGTTTCGGGCACACATGGGGTTATGCGTAACCTGTAGGTACCCCATATGTGTAGGTTGGTGTTAACAGGACCATATTTTCGGTACAAAACCGGAATGGGACCGTAACAGAATAATAGCCTATAGGAAGGATGAGGTCTTTACATAGCCGTAGCATAGTAGGCGGATGATTGTGGAACTTCTACGGGACTGAAGTGCAAATAGCCAAGTACCTAACTCAAACAACACTTCCCTGGCTGTACCCAATTATGATGGGTTTCCCTAATCCTTAAAAAACTACATGAGATTAATAAATGCATGTAATCTCATGTAATGTTTTTTAGGATTAGGGAACAGTCCATCACAATTGCGTACAATCGTGTTAACTGACTGAAAAATATCAAATTTGGATTACTAAGGCAACACTGGAAAATGGCTTCCAACAACATAATGAATTGAGAAGTATCAACAAGACTTTGTGGTTTAATGTGAACAATTGTGAATGAATCCTGATTTGTGAAATATAAATTTACAAGCACATCATAATGTTCAGTATCCCTGGAAATTTCCTATAGGACAATGCAGGTATGGGAGAGAGAGAATTGCAGACGGAAGTAGGCCTACATTTTGACCGCGTGAACTTATAAGTTTGCAAATTTTGAAAGTAGGCTGTACTAGTACATTATGCAACGAGCCTATAATGGCAATAATTAAGACACGAGTATGTTTATAAAACAAGCGTAGCGAGTTTCATAATTTCCATACGAGTGTCTTAATTACCATTAGGCCTATAGGCGAGTTGCATACGACTGTTTATGTTCGACGATAATTATAACTTTATTTTATTTAATTTTATGATCGAACAGAAATATTCATAAATATCTGTCGAGATTCAGTCACTTTAATCTAGTGATCAGAGTGCAAGCGCCGACTTTGCTCTCTGTGCGTTACAAGTTCGCTGACCCATGCATGCGCTCTGTCTGCTTGGCAATGCCATATGTTTACAGCCTGCCGTCTGCACCAGCATTCACTCAAACTGTCACCGAAGTTGTATGAAAGAATGCCCAGTGTAGAAATTGGCGTTGGGGATATTAAGGTACAGTGCTATTTATTTTCTCATATTTGCCAGTTTATTTACGCGAACAAATGGAACGGTGCACTTTCCATGTCGGTAATTTATATATAAGGGTGCTGTGTTGCAATCTTCTGGACGTAGATTCATAAATGTCTTGCATATGTCATAGTATTTTCTTATTACCTTAAAGGTTCGTGCTGATTTTGTCTTTGTGTTTGCCATTAGAACTACAATGGTTGATCGGATATCTTTTACATTGTCAACTTTCAAATCATGTAATTCATGTCCGACATGTTGGATTCAGTGTTCAGTGCGAAGCTATCAAGTACCTAATTGGTCACACATCATACATCTTGAGCTCTGACTGGTTGGAGAAACTGTATCATAATGAAAACTTGTACTATAATGAGCCTTATTATAGTACAGTTTTCTGACATATAATATTTACCTTTCGACATCGTCAAACATAAGAATGGTAATAATAATAATAATAATAATAATGATAATAATAATAATTTGCTCAGAATACGACCGTTAATATAGAACAATATAATGCCCAACGCTGTTTCGGACAGAAGGCATAGCTTACCTAGTGTGTACTAGGCCTAAACAATCCGACACTGATTTGCAGGAAACTCTCCAGTGATGTTTCGGCCCCAGCAGTTTGTAATACTTAGCGTTAATGGTTGGGTATATATTCTAGACTGCAAGGGAGCATATCCGTTTCCTTCCCAATGCACGCGATCTTGAGGGACATTGACTGTATATTTATTCAAATACAGATTAATTACCAGTTGTAGCGTGTCAGTTACCTCCTTCGTTCACGAGACTTGACAGGTATCTTACAGTGTATGTCGTAATTACTGAAGCGAATCGTTGCTCAGCCGATCAGCTTGTGTTTTGCATTCATGCGTCTTTTTGTAACCTTTAAGTGATGAGTTACACATCAGCTGTTTGCTTTTCATTCGTATGAAAAAGAAATATAGAAGCCGTAATGTTTTAATTTACCTGGAGGGTGATAGGCTGAAAATGTTTTGTTCTTTATTAACCTAAAAGCAATTTCAAAATCCTACGTTTATATTAACATATTATCGACATTTGATGTTTTTCAGTCAGTAAACACGATTGTACTCAATTGCGAATGGTTTATTCCCTAATGAAGTTTGATGTTCTTCAGTCGGTCAACAAGATTATACCCAATATTGTGATTGGTTATTCCCTAATCTTAAAAAAAAACCATGAGATTAATAAATACACTTGGATGACCAGTTTCGATCGTCAAGCGATCATCATCAGATCCATTACACTTAGGCTACTACTGAAACTAAATAAGTGTACATATTGGAAATACTTTTACCCATAATTTTAGACATAAATTTAATAGCCTAAGTGTAATGGATCTGATGATCGCTTGACGATCGAAACTGGTCATCCAAGTGTATTCATTAATCTCACGTAAATTGTTTTTAGAATTAGGAAATAGCCTTATCGCATTGGGCCTAATCGTGTTGACCGACTGTAAAACATCAAATTTCGATTAAAAAGGCAACACTGAAAATGGTTTCAAACACCATAACTAACATTTTATTTTTAGAACATCAAAATTAAAATCTTTATGCGCACGCTAATAACAGTGGGCAACTAATACTGAGCCCGACATTGGCTCATGTCCTCAATATTTCTTCGTGAGCATGCTTATTCTTTGAGCTCACATGTGTAGAACACACTCTGAAGCTTCTTCGTATTTTTGATACTAATTTGACTTCGCTCATTCATTTCCTGGAGATATTTTATACTCAATTCTTCTGCAGCATATCTCAGGAATTTTAAACTAGTAATTCTGCATTATTTGTCAATTTACTATGCATTGTAATTGGTGAAAATCCACAGCCTGCTTCCAGTCTCCGACCGGGTCAGGAATGGAATGAATGAAGCCCCCATCTAGCGGCGAAGATATGAACTGTGCCGGCTGCCGAGGCCTGACGCACTCCTCTGGGGCAATGATTAAATGAATGACAGATGAAATGAAATGATAGTGGAGAGTGTTGCTGGAATGAAATGTTTACCGGGAAAACCGGAGGCGGAGATCATGGAAGTAAACGATCAACGACCTAGAATTTCATTGAAACCCGGGGTGGAGTTCCTGAATTCGACACACCGTACTGAGAGTCCACTCAGGTTGGACGCGATTTCCTTTTGTCCATCAAAGTGACGATGAACTCGCTTTCGTGCTAAGTAGCTTTTGTGAACATTATTGGTGTATTCTTTGGAATACACGGTCAGTCAGAGTTAGCTTTTGCTGCTCTTTGATCTATTTGTTTCATTTAATTTATTTTTCCCTGTTCGCACACACCAACAGTGATTCCTTACGTTATATTTTTCCGTGACCTTGCTTATGTTTTTTATAACTCGTTGTCGCCAGCTAACATCTCCTTGAAGACACCGCTCTAGAAGAATTCTATGTTCCTTATAAAAGAAACTTATGTTGTATACCATGAAGTACGTTCTATTGTCCATTACCCCCACCCTTTTCCGCCTCCTTGGTCCCTTCGTGCTTCGTTGAGCCGCTCTCAATTTTGTGTCAGTCGTCACACGTTCAGTTTGGATCCTACCACAGGCTTGTCTCCTGTCCATATGAGACATTTGTAAATCTACGCCATGTTGTGAATGCAAGCTAACGGTCGCCAGAATCATCTACTTTCTTCAAACATGTAAAAAGCTAAGAACCAATCTCTAAAGATTTTTAAACTGTTTTAATGGTTTTTAATACAATTTTATAGGCAGTGTGTGGAATTGCTAACTATTATGCAATATTCGCCTTCGAGGGATTTTTCTTGTCATGCTTTAGCTATCTAAGCTGGCTTTAAACCATGGAAATCTGTACTTCTTGTACTACATAACTGAGAATATTTTCTCACTACAAGGGATTTAATTCAAATTACCCGCTGTCTATAAAATTTAGCCTCTTTCCTCCGAGGGATGTCTGTTACCCCATTTAACAGTTATCACAACTCTAGAACTTTCTATGACAACCAATCTTTCTACAATTCTAGCAATTCAGTATTGTCCACTTCATTATGGGAATACTTTTCCTCACTGAGGAATTTACGTTACCTAAACTGCTGGTCAACACCTAATTTGCTTTCCACCGTGTGAACTTTACCGCATTATTCTACTGCAACCTATAAACTCTCCAACGCAATAAACTGATTACGTTCAAATTCTACTAAGTGTTCTTCATAACCGCAATAACTTTCTCCTGTTTTACGAACTCACATACCTTGCAATAGTGAAGTTTTTCAACTTGTCAACAAACTATCAGTACTTCTAATTTGCGTGTGCTACATATCTTCCGCGCCATGTTTGGTTGTGAAAATAAATTTGGCCAGGACGTTTTCCTAAACCTCCTATTTTCCTTCTCCCAAATACCTTTACTAACATAACTTAAATTAAAATTATCATTTATCTAAATTACTATGAGGCCTCGCTTGCAAGCAAGCACCCTCCCAAATTTGTTCTACTTATAATATTGTAATTACTGTTTCAAATAGCGGCAATTTCCGCTTTCCATTTTTTCTATTTTCTTTTTCTTTTTCCTGTAACTATCAGGATTTAATCTATTTGTCTTTAGCTTGTTGGCTTGCCATAAGTGCAGTCAAATAGCACTTGTAACTTACCTAATTTGTGAAAGTTATAATTACTGCGCAATTTATTGCCTTTAAAAGCTTTAAATTTCACAATTTTAAGCACGGTTTAAAAACCTTTGTATAGGTTTAGTGCTTTCACAAGTTTGAAACTTGCAATTGAAAATTGTAAACTTCTTATAATTAGGTCTAAGACCTTGACATTTTATAGCTCTAAATTGTTATTCTCCACTTAAACCCAAAATCAAACTTTAAGAATTGTTATTTAGTTTATCGTTTGAAATTGTTTAAATAAATCGTTAGTTTTATTTTGTTCCTTATCTTTATTGTTAGAATAACGATTAGGCAGGACCTTCACTTCCCTGATTCTTCCTATAGGCTTAAGCCCTCTTTACGAAAACGAATAATCACTCAAATAATAAAGTCATTACTACTTGTTGCATTTAAACTAAAACTTCAAGTAACAACATTTTCAAAGTTTCTTTTAGCCGTCATAGCTAATTCTAGCAAGACATTAAGGCAAATATAGCTAGCTCTGCAAGCTTCCTACTTGTTGAGATTTTTTCTCTTACTTATGGTTTGTTTCCAAAAAATTTAGTTTTGTTTGAGTTAGGTTTGAGGTTCTTCCTCTTTTCTAAGCTTTTAATCGGCGTCTTGCTGGGTAACAGCTTAGTTTTCCTTAAGTGCAGCAATTGGTATTCTTCCAAAAATTGTCAAGAAAACAAGTAAAATTATTACAAAAAGCATTAAAACTGCTTTATCGCTTCCCTCTCCGGGAGCATTCGGTCGTTTGCCGGAGATCCAACAGTTCCCAGAACTAAAAAATATCACGGCGAATTCAAATTATTTCTGCCTTACAAAACATTTGATTAAATCTAACTCCTTTGAAAGGAGAAACAGTAAATCTGTATCTCTTAACACACTTTGTCTTGCCAGACTACTACCCGTCCCAATAGTAGGGGAATACAGGCTTGGGAGGGAAAGAACGCTCGCCGCTTGCTTGCAAATAGCCCAAGCTCCAGCTACATTTCCCGTTAGCTGTGGTCAGGTCCCTAACCACTTTAGGTGTCTCACGGGCATTGTGCGGTGGAACCTTTTACTGAAGACTTATTTAAGTTTGGTTTTATTCTTTTGTATTTGACTCCCGTCTTATCAACTCATACTTGTTCTCCACACCAAAACCCACTTCCTTTTTTTTTTCATTATCATCATCCCTTAGGTAGAGTTAATCATCAGCTAAAACCTACCAATTATCGACAGCTATCAAGCTGCTACAGTGAATTGTACACCATACAGCCGCATCAGGCTAGTGAAATTATATTTTTCCACGAAAAGTGAAGTATTTTTGAAAACTGTATTTTTCCACGTAACACTTCGTGGCGGACTTGTGTAAATTTCGACCACGCTGTGCAAAGCAAGTGTGTCGTGTACAATAAAATATTTGAGAAATGTTGAAATAGATCACATCAGTGAATTGTGCTCATAATTTGATCACCGGCAAGACTATACATTTATTTTGATTATTCACGATGGCCGTGATCATCCACGATTTTTTGTGTGTGCTTGTATCAGTAATAGAAGCAGTGAAATAGATATCACCCGTATATCTGAGATTCAGTGGCATGAATAAGGCCAATTTTGAAATACCTGCACCAGTGGAGTAGCAGTGTTGATCTTGTACAGTTTAATTACAAATTCAGTGAACCTATTTTCATCAAGATGATGCGTTTTTCGGACCACGTGTTTGACACTATTCGACTCATATCCATGATTTTCGACATGGAGTAGACGAGCAATGATGGGGGAAACGCATCTGGAATAACTGCCATGTAGGAGGATAATCCAGGAGGATTGCCATGGATAACCTGTGCCATTATTTATTTATCGTTTGGCAATACACGATTTCAGAGTAAGTTACAAAGAAAATCACTTTAGAATCTACTGTACATTATTTTTACTGTTTACACTATTATTACAGTCTCAGGTCTAATGAGTCTATCCATTGGACCACGTCAGGTGTCGCCAACAGGAAGTCGATCCAGTCCCCTCAATATGCCCTCAGAGGACAGTCAGTTGTAATGTGTTGGATGGTTTGATTAGGAGCACCACAATCACACTGAGGAGACAAAATTATTCCCCATTTGAACAAAGTTCCATTGCATACTCCGTGGTTTGTCCGAATCCTATTGAGAGTTGCCCAGGCCCTCCTAGGCAGATCGGAACCTGGAGTGGATGTTCTTGTAGGGTCCTGGAAGGAGCTCGACTCAGGACAAGCTTTCAGTGTCCATTCACTAATCCACTGCATGCTGGAATCAAAATGGTTTCTTACAAGCCTCTGGGCATGACAAATGGGTGGCTTCCTGGATTTGAGCCTGTTCATTTGAAGAGAGGGGATGTCTTCATGAATAGGTAGTGTAGGGTGATCCATGATCTTCTAGTACTCCCGTAGCAAGGCAACTTCTCTACGAAGGTGGGGTGGAAGAATATTGCTGAGGGCTGGAAGCCAATATGCTGGTGTAGTTCTTATACAACCAGTGATTAGTCTCATGGTGTTGTTCAACTGGGTGTCAACGAGTTTGACATGTGGGCTATTGAGCCAAACTGGGGCGCAGTATTCAGCCACAGAGAAGGCTAGACCTAAGGCAGAGCATCTTGTAGTAGTGGCAGAAGCTCCCCAATATGTTCCACATAGCTTTAGCAATATATTGTTGCGGCTTCTAATTTTAGCTGCTGTGCTCTGGAGGTGTTGCTTGTAAGAGAGTGTTCGGTCCAGTATTACTCCTAAGTACTTTGGGAACTTGTTATATTTCAAAATCTTCCCCTCAAATTTTACATTGAGTTGGGTATTAGCCAATATGTTGCTCAGGTGGAAACAAGATACCTCAGTTTTTGTATCACTGGGTTGGAAATATCTTCCAAGTTTAGCCAAATCATCTTCAAGTACATTTTCCAAATCTTCCATATTTTGGTGTCTAGTGGCCAATGCTATGTCATCAGCATAACAAAACTTTCTTGAGTTTGTTTCTGGTAGATCCGATAAGTACAGATTGAAGAGGAGAGGAGCCAGTACTGAACCCTGTGGGAGGCCATTAGTTAGCTTCTTTCGTTTGCTGATTTTTGATCCCAAGACAACCTGGAAATGTCTGTTGTTAATCATATTGTCAATAAGCTGGGCCATAGATTTAATGGGAATCACTTTTAGGAATTTATACTGTAGACCTTCTCTCTAAACTGTATCATACGCAGCAGTTAAATCTAAGAAGGCAACGGCTGTTTTCTGGTGAAGTTGGAAACCAGCTTCTATGTGAGATGTAAGAGCGAGGACTTGATCAATGCAACTTCGATTTTTCTGGAAACCAGCTTGCTCAATGGGGATTTGTTGGGTGATACTGGGGCTGATTCTGTTCAAAATCAGTCTTTCAAGAAGCTTATAGGTGCAGCTAAGTAGGGCTATAGGTCGATAGCTCTGAGGCAAATCTTTTGGTTTCCCAGGTTTTAAGATGGCAATTATTTTGGATTTCTTGAACTGCTTTGGGAGTATTCCTGTTCGGAGAATATCAGAGAAGAAACGAGCCAGCCATTTTTTTGCATTGTTTCCCATATATATGAGGAACTATGGATGGATTCCATCAAAGCCTGGTGCTTTTCTAGCTTTCATGTCCTTCAAGGCAATGTTGATTTCTTCATGAGTGAAGGGTCCAGAGTATGCAGAATGAGTTGGTGAAGAGGCTTTGAGTTGTTTTAATTTTCTTTTCACCAGTCTTGTGTGATTTACATCCTGAGTGATTCTGGAAGTTGAGACAATGTGCTTAGCAATCTCATCTGGTGTAATGTTAGATTTCTCTTTTATTATTGGTGTGCTACCCCCAAGTTTCCGCAGTAAGCTCCAAGCTTTTCTACTGGAGTGACGAAAATCCATCTCTTCAACAGTCTTGGACCATTTTTCCCTGCGTGCCGCATCTAAGCTTCGTAACAGTTCCTCCGCTACTTCACGGTCTCCCATTTCTTAGATATTCATTGTAGAGTGTATCACTCTGCTGATTCCATCCTGGAACATACTCTTTTCTGAAACCTCTTGGAACGTATTTCTTTGCCACAGATATCACCAGGCCAACAAACCTTTGATAGCAACTGCTTTTTGCCGGAATAAACCTGATGCATTTATCTAAGTCGGTTGAGAACTTCTCCCAATCTGCCTTCAGGAAGTTCCAGCGGGGATGAGGAAATGATGTAATTAAGTGGATAGATAGCCCTACTTCTATAAGTACTGGTCTATGTTGGCTTCGTGGAAAGTCAGCTAGTACTCTTCTTGTTGTAGGTAGGAATTGGCCCTTGTTGTCACTAGAGACAAAACATAGATCTGGGTTATGTTCATTCTTCCAAGCAGCAGATCTGAATGTCCCTCGATCTTTTGCATCAAAGATAAGATGTAGGTTGAGTTCATCAGCCCAGTCAGAAAGAGCAACACCGCAGTCATTATTCTTGGCGTATTTCCAATTTTCATGGTGACTGTTGAAATCACCAGCATAAATTGCAGGATGGTTTGCAGGTGAGAGAACAGTAGCAGGCCAAGGAATTGTAGGTGGCTTGTAGATATTTACAACTGTAATATCTTGCAGTTTTACTACAACAGAATGAATGTTGTTGTCAGAACAAGCAGAAATAAGATGGATATCTTCCAGATTGTTACGAGCATATGTTACTACTCCATATGCGCTGTGATAAGTTGCACCAACTATTGTGTACCCACAGATCTTGCCTCTTTTTCTGAGTTCATCCTCGGTGTGGGTTTCCTGAATAAGCGCCAGATGTATATTATTCTCACGGAGAATCCGAGATAGGTAGTCACATTTGGTTCGACTGATACCTTCAATATTTAATTGGCATATTTTAACACCTTGTCCAAGATTTCGTGTCAAGGAGTTCTGAGAAGAACTGTTTGGTACAGTAAACTGTGATGTATGCATATTCAATTTTGTCAGGAGATCTATAAGATAGTCTGACAGCCTGTTGTTGTTGCTTACTTAGCACCACCCGGGGATCACGTGTAGGGCACTTTAAGGGTAGAATCTACGGACGTGAAGCAACGTTGAACCTGTGCCATGAGAACCAGGAACGAGAGAACAGGCCAGGGTTCCCAATCATGCTTTTGGAGCCTGTGGAATACACCAAGGGATTGGGTGTTATTTAGCCCTCTCATAATGGAAACAGGGAGGTGAGCTACACGATGTTACAACTGTGAGTCCTGTAATTTCTCTATGTACAAGGTTTGTCCAGGTAGACTTAAGCTATGAGCATATTTTAGCCGAAATTGTAGCAACCACATAGGTAGAACTATCTTTAGAATATGTATTTTTCATTCTGGTAACTGTGACAATCTATCGTTAGACACCCTATACCGTGATCTTCACGGGAGGTGCACATGTAAATTTATGTCTTTAAGTATAACTATTTACTTCCATGTCAGAGCTCAACTTTGTGTCAGTTAAAGGACACCGTAAATAAGAAGATGTGAACTTCTGAAATACTTAGGGAACACCCCTCACTTTTATTTGAAGCAACTTATTAGCGTATTAGTTGACAGTCGAGAGCTACTGTCCTATTTTTTGTACTGTTTATTTAACATTAGTGAGTAAACTGTTACCACACTAGTTCCAGGGAGGAACGAACTCGTGTCTTGTAGGGCTGATCTAGACATGTAGTCAAGACTAGAATCGTATCATTTCAACTAACACCGTAGAGGTTGCGTGTTTGTTTTCGTTTAAGAATGTGCCAGGCATAGTTCACAGAACCATCGAGTTAAAGAGTAGGGTGGAGGAGTGACATCTCTTCCAAATATCAAAGCAGTTATATCTGCTAGTGTACAGTCTTCGTTTTTGTGAGGTTTGGAACTTTATAAGTGTTATATCTGTGAACAGGGTAAATCGTATCGAAAGACACTCTTAAGGAATAAGTGCAATTGGTTAGTTCACCTACGGAACACTACAGGACCGTATTCAGTGTATTCCGTTAGATAGAAAACGCACAGTTTTAACACAAGTAATGTGATTTGAGCTGCTATGCTATGAGTGAGACATTTAGCAGTGCAGAGTGCGCGGCCAACTAAGAGATTTTCTTACCCAGCATTCCCCAGTGAGACCTACTTTTATTGATTGTTTTCTTTTGACAATGACGGTCATTTGTCATTTGCAGAATGTGGAGACCTTGAGACTAGGAGCATTATGTCACATGCTTTGAGTACCGCCACTGACGGCTGAACACATGTTTTGTACCGCTATATGCGAGGACGGCTTCCGTGATCGGAGCGTCTTTATTTTTCGCTGGTGAATTAAAATCATCTAGCAAGTGGCAATCAAAGGTTTATCAACTAATGTAAATTGACCCAGTTCATGTGTAAAGGCTAGTAACCGGTGTATTTGTAGTGTCTCAGAACATTGTTATGGTAATGGTAGATGGAATAGAATATCTCCTTTGTTATTATTGGTATTCTGGAGAACCATGAGCCTTAGAGCCTGGTCGACCGATGAGTGTGTAAGACGTGCAAGTGTCTGTAATTCGCGCAACGTGTTATTGTTACATGAGCCATTCTTAGCTCAATGTATTAGGGTGACTAATTGTCAGTCTTATCTCTGCGGAGATTTATTTAGCCTACGACTGGCGTTTAATAGATCCAACTAAACATCCACATAAACCTCAACCTAAATCATTCTATTCACTCTATTAAATCGACGTGATAATTATTGCATAATTTCAGCCTGATAAACTTGGAATCTTTGCTTTGTAATAGTTGCTCCGACACCTGGATCTTCATCATTTCCTTATGGAGATGAAACCTAAAAGAGCTGACACATTTTTGATATTTGACGACAAGAATCGCTGGAACCATTAGTTAGTAATTTGTGGTCCGCGTGATTCTATGCAATATAAGCCGTAGTGATGATTGAACCATTACCAACCTAAATGACATGCTTGAGATGACGATTGGGGGCAAATAGCTTTCCCAATTCACGAAGGCAGGTTTGTGTGTGTTTTTGTCTTATTCTGAGTACATTACCCGACTTGTTACCCTGCTAGTTTATAAGAGTGTATTTTTCTGTAACATTTGTTGTTGTTGTTTGATAGTCTGTGGTCTGCTATCATTATCTCTTGCTTAATGTATTGGTTATGGCGCGTCTCGTTATAAAATTTTCTTTCATGTCAGGATTTAGAGAGAATTTAAATGTAATTTTAAATGTGGACGTGGTACCATCCTCACTCAGGGATCGGTTTGCTCATCTGTTAAATGTAAATTTTACCGAGTCATTTGCTTGTAACTTGCTTTCGCGTAGATTCTGTTTGTGTCACGAACCTAGTATTGTTGTTGCTTGTTTTTCTGTGTAACCAGGACCTTCGCAAGTGTTAGTAATTTCAGTTAGGGATTTAGTCGACTCATTTCATGTAACCAGTTAGCGGATTAGCCGACTTTGAGACCCTCCGAAGTAGGATAGGGGGCACATTGTTGAATAAAACATTCACGAAATTTTACTTAAGACTGGATCTCTTTATTTATTAGCTTGTGTTTTGGGTGTATTTCCTTGGGGTATATATGACATTTACGTACAAATGGACCAGATCTCTGGGACCAAGACTCTCGTGCTACACATTCCCTTTGAGAAATGCATCCGATCCTCTCAGGTTCTGGGTTCGAAGGAAGGGGTCGTTCGACGTAATATTTCTTTCAGCGGATGGTACCCGAATAACCTCCTCTAACGGGCTCATTACATGCTGTACAAACATTGATGTTCTTTGATCTGAGATGGCATCGCAAGCGAGAAGAAATTGTGTGTTGTTCCGCCATGCTTGTTTAAATCACAGATGAACACCGGATGTAGAGAACAGACGTTTGCAAAATGGTCTGTTAGTTACTTCCCAAAGCAAAATTACAATCTCAAGCAGTACTACATAATGTTCAGAACATGGCAGAACCTGCCGCAGATTGACTCAGCACTTGAGAGCGAACGGGAATTATATAAAAAAGTTCTCGCGCACCGTCTATTGACGAACGTAACACCCATCGGGTTAACTACTGTCAAGGAGCGTTTTTTTTTACAACAGTTCGTTTGAAGAAACTGCTGTACCTATCGGGCTCAAAACTATCTCAAATTAAAACTCTCCGTTTGTAGAAGCGAGTGTCTTTAAAATACAAAACCGTGCGATAGTATATATTTCAATCATCGGTAAAGATGTTGCGTTCTCTAACGAAGACTGGCAATCATTATCGCTACTGCACCTGAACCACTGTTATTCTTATGAACTAGCGTACTTGCTCCATTCACCATGCACAGTGATTTCATTGTTAAAGCAGTGAGAGGCATGCAATCTTGTGCAGCTAGTGAGCTCATGTACTGTTATTCACAGCTGATCCATTTCGGTGCGTCTGTAAAAATACAGTATATCATGGTATATTTCTTATTAATTTATTACATATGAGCGAGAAGCATTATTTATGAATAACAACACGATGTGTTTGAACAGTATAGAAGAAAGCAACTTCCGCTTACTTTATTATACAGAACTCACACTTCATACATTATAATTATATAGTGTACAGGCGTGAACATTATAGCCTATACGATAATGTTCGAAATTTTTGAAAATCATTCATAAAAATTAATTCAAACTAGAGGATCCGTGCAAGAAATCTCGCATTTCAACAGCATTGTCATTGTGCATTAGCGTCGCACAACAGTAAGACGACGTGACATGTAGTTCTGGTAGAGGCTATCGTCTAGTTTATTTCTTTAAACTTAAACAAATTGTCGATATTTATGATATGAGCATTTCATCACTGTTCTGGGTAATAATCATTCTTTTGAATGCTCATTTATAATGATCGGTTATTTGTGAGGACCGCAAAAGGATATTACCGAAATAATATATAAGATTGAAGAGCCACTCGGTTTACCTCCTGATTCCATACGTCTTAAGATGCTAAAGCATCCAACGCTAGTGGTAGGATCTCTCGCGACCCCAGGCAAGTTATTGACGTACATATTTCCAGCTGTGCTAATGGATTTCGTAATGCAGGCAATCGTGGCGAGACGCCCTCCGGGATGTGCGGATGGGGCCCAATGGTAATCATGTTGGAAGTGAGAACATTCAATGCTCATGTGATGACATCATAGCATCGTGCTCATCGTTTTTTAATGACCCAAATGCTGGGATCATAATCTGCCACATTCATCACACATTAAATAATGCACGTGATAGCATCTTATCTTCATATTCATTGTGCTTAATTTATATTACTCAAAACATGGAATCTTATCATGTTTTATATAACTCAAGGGGTATCATCATTACCACAATGTCGGTTCATTGTGTATTAAATAAACCAAATCCAAATGATGAGATAATAACCCATATTCATCATACTTTTATAACTCAAAGGATGGCATTTTATTATGCCTTATATAACTCAAGTGGTGGCATCATAACCTCATATGCATTGTGCTTTATACTGTATGATGATGATGATGATGATGATGATGATGATGATGATGATGATAGTTGTTGTTTAAAGGGGCCTAACATCTAGGTTATCGGCCCCTAATGGTTTGGGTGATAATGAAAATGAAAGAAGAGAAAATGAAACTTACAACTAAAACTACCTACTCACTTACAAACTAGAAGAGGGAATAGGAAACAAAAAGGAGAAGAATGTAAATAAAAGACAGGAAAAAAGGTAATGCCCTCCACCCTCGAATAATGAGAATTGAGGCACTTGGAAGGAAGGAGAGCCAAGAAAGGCAGCGAGGAAAGGGAAAGAGGAGAGGGTCCGCCCCAAAGGCAATGGTAAAAGGGGGAATACTAAACCCAGCTCAGGAATCTGTCGGGATAGACAAATCCCGAACTCACCAGCCGTTAGCCCTTGAGGGTGTAGCACTATCCAGGGTGCACCAAAAGTGGGGGGGGGGGGGCTACACACACTCTGCCTCCTTGAGGGCCTTGAGCAGAAGGCAGGATATATCATGAAAAGAAAACGAAGACTGACCCCTCGAAGAATGATGGCATCAGGAAAGATGAGAAAAGGGCCAATTAAGGCGGGAACGTGAAAGACTCCCTAGGCCTCGGATACCCTAATACCGTCGGGGTCGGAAGAGAACAAGAGTTGACCAAGGGAGATCGATAGGATAGATGAGAGAGAGGAGCCCGGCACAAGTAAGTGGAAGCAATGTCGAACTCAACTGGGGACCCATGGTCGCCAACCCACGTCTCATTAGTCGTGAGCCCCTGGGGGGCATTGTGCTTTAAATAACTCAAAAGATGACATATCATATCCCCTTATTTATCATGTTTTAAATTACTCAAATGATGACATTGAACCCAAATAAGCATCATGCTTTTTATATAACTCAAATTATAACATAATAATCCCTTCCTCATTAAATTTTATATAACTCAAAAGATGGCATCTATTCCCATTCTCATCATATTTTATATAACTCAAATGATTACATATTGCTCATATCCTCATCATACTCTAGACCGATATAACTCAAAGGATGCCATATTAAAATTGTACAGTCAGCATCTAATAAAGCTACAAGTACGACAATTCGAAATGTGCAGTAGTAGGTTCGTATAAAAGACTTGGTAAAAGAAACGTCTTGTGATCTATTATGAAATATATAAGTGAACAATACTTTTACAGCTTAATGTTGGTATATGCCACAGAAATTTGAGCACTGTAATTGTACTGAATTTTACACCTCATTAAAACAGAAGTTAAAAATAAAATCGTGAATTACAAAGAAGCTAGGCTATGTATTTTTTACGGAACATCTTGTTCTTTATTTTTAAATGAATTTCGAGTGTTCTGCTTTTTACATAAGATTATTCAATATGCATATTAACATAATTGGGCTTCAGTCAATATGCTGACCGACTTCTTATCAGTGAATTATCCTGAAGCAGAACTACATTGACTGACAGCTTAATGAGTGCCAAGTACATGTTATAAATTAAGAAAGAAAGCCGTACATTTCACTGCTAATGATGTTAATATTGTCTGACTTTGTGGCGATGAGGGTATTGTGGGTTAATTTTAACTGTTGACATACTCAGGAGGAATGTGAGAGGAAAACTTCACTAGCAGTACGTAAAATATGCACTAATGAAATTTCACCTGTTCAAATTAATTTTCTCAGGGGTGTCCTTACTTACCCTCTAATAGTTTTCTGACATACAGCCTCATACATAACTTCATTACCGCTTTGGTACCTGTTTCTTCCCTAAATAGAAGATTATTCACTCTTGTACAACCAATACAATCTGACATGTTCCTTCATGTAATCCTGTTTAATTCCTCCGAAGAGGTATCTGTATTAGTGATGCCCCACCATAGGCTAGTTCAATAGCTTCATTGTTTCCAAGGACTTCCTGTTCTGTCAAGTGGCCGAGGAACTCTACCACTCCTAAACATCGGAGGATTCTTAGAGATATATTGAATAGTTTAAGTTGGAAATATCTGAAATTCAGGTCACCTGAATTACTCACCAAGAGTCTTAGGACTTTCACAACCAGCCCATTGGTGAGGCAGGGAGTAGAGATTTAAAATAAATAAATAAATAAATAAATAAATAAATAAATAAATAAATAAATAAATAAATAAATAGTTTCTAAACAGCTTATGAATTAATTATGAACCAAGTACAAACTTATGTGTCATAAAAACGTCGCTTGATCTTTTACGACATTAATTCAACTTGTACACAGACTTTTATCTGTAACCTCCCGCTCAATCTTCTGGTAGCATGCACAGTGTTCATTGTCTGTATATTAACCTTGCTATAGGAGATGCAGAAATTGGAGTCCCTCTGCAGTCACACATTCATGAAATCTTTTGATCAAAATTACCATTCATACCATTCATATAAATAAGTTATTTTTCGGTTAAATTCCTTATTTAAGAGGCTCTCTGCTTTAACAAGTCTACTGAAGAAGGAATGTTTTGAGAAAGCGGAACTTAAAAATACTATCACTCTTTACATATACACTTATACTTTTATTTATACTATGTTTATATGGTTCTTTTTTCAATAGAGATTTCATGAATTATAGTGTATTAATGAATGTTTTCTCGAAATTTAGTGTTTTTCAATCGGCAAACACGATTGTACTCAATTGTAATAGGTGTTTCCCTAAACTTGAAACACATATACATGAGATTAATAAATACACGAGGATTACCAGTTTCGATTATTTCAGTATTAGGAAAACACCCATTATAATTGAGTACAATCGTGTTGACCGACTGAAAAACTTTAAATTCTGATTATTAAGGAATCACTGAAAAATGGTTTCCAACACGATAATGAAGGTATTCTTAATATAAATTTACTTTCATGTGAAATAACAAAGAAAGTTCTCTTACATTGATAATTAGCCTATTTTCATTTATGAAAAAAAAATAGGCTTATGAGATCGCCTTTTGTCCCTGTGTATGTGTGCGAGTGTGTGCGCGTATGTGTGTGTGTCCCCCTTATAAAATCAAAACAGCTAAAGCGATTTCAGTGAAACTCGCCAAGTACATACAGCTACCTCGACCGTCCTCGACCGCGCCTTTCAATTTTTTATACATTTCACCAATCAAAATGACGACTGCGCGAAATATTTGAGTGGAATTCTATATCTCCGCAACAGTAAGAGATATCACCCCGAACTTTTGTACAATAGTAAAGGGTACTACTAGAAGTTCATCTATGTATCTTTCAAAAACCTGATGAGCACAAACCATCATGGCGGCCAAGCGAAGTTAAAAGATTTAAATAGAATTTTCTCGCCATTTTATCATCCGAGCGCAGTGAAACATGGTACGGTACGGAAAATTTTAATACAAAATTCTAACTACTGGCATCTAATTTATTTCAACTGATTTCATAACCCCAAGATGCCGACTGCGAAATGTTGAAATTAAGTTTTTATTTCTAGTGTCCTAATCATGCGATCGAAGTAAACGTTTGAGTAATGAGCCTACGCAATAATCGTCATCTAATGGTACATAATTCTATGGCCTAAATACTGTCCATAATAATCAACATGGCGACCGTTCAAAATATTTAGACGGTTCTCAATATCTACGAATATATTACAGCAATCAAGCTGAAATTTTGAATGTTGATAGAGGCTATAAATGTAATGTTTTTCAGTCGGTCAACACGTTCGTACCCAATTGCGATGGGTTATTCCCTAATCCTAAAAAAATTACATGAGATTAAGAAATAACCTGATTAATAAATATTTATTAATCTCATGTAAATTCCTTTCAAGATTAGGGAATAACCCATCGCAATTGGGTACGATCGTGTTGACCGACTGAAAAACAGCAAATTTCGATTACTAAGGCAACACTGGAAAATGGCTTCAAACACCATATTCGACTGGCTGCGTGGCTCTGCGGTAACGTTCTCGCCTGCTGACCCCAAGGTTGCAGGATCGAATCCTGGCGCAGTCAGCTGGCATTTGAGGGTGCGCAAATGTGAGGGAGCCATGTCAGTAGGTTTACTGGCGCGTTCAAGATCCCCTTTGGGGCAAAATTCCGACACCCCGGCCTCTCTAAAAGCCACAATTTTTAAAAGAAAAAATACTCTTATTATCAATATCAACATAAGACAATCTTACTGCATATATCACACAGCCGCCTTCTTGAACATATAAGACTAATATCGCCAGATTACTATTTTTTTCAGTTGCAATGACGAATCGCAGCAAATTTGTTGTCACACGCAAAAGGAGTTTTCTGCATAAGGCGCAAGATAAACGATTCCACACACTCAAGATGGTGGATGAGCGTACGTTTCTAATGTTCCAATCAATACGTCTGTATGGAAAAGCTGAATTACAATGAAACTTAGTAAACGGGGAGTCTTATATAGGGTTCAACTCGTGATGATATCACAAGAATATTCAATTGTTCTCCTTGATAAGAATAAACATTTAAGGGAAAGTACGTGTTCAGTGCTGAACATCTTATTTTTAATTTTTAATTATTATGTGAAAATGGTGAAGCCTCTGTGGCTTAGGCGGCAGCACGCCGGCCTCTCACCGCTGGATCCTTGGTTCAAATCCCGGTCACTCCATGTGAGATTTGTGCTGGACAAAACGGAGGCGGACAGGTTTTTCTCCGCGTACTCCGGTTTTCCCTGTCACAAATTTCATTCCATCAACACTCTCCACTGTCATTTCATTTCATCTGTCATTCATTTAATCATTGCCCCAGGGGAGTGCGACAAGTTTCGGCAGCCGGCACAGTTCATATCCTCGCCGCTAGATGGGGGCTTCATTCATTCCATTCCCTGACCCGGTCGGTCGACTGGAAGCAGGCTGTGGATTTTCATTTTCATGTGAAAATGGTGATGTGCAGAGAGTCTCCGAATTGGAATTCCACCAAACCTGAGAACTCGAAGCTTCTGTGAGGAGAAAGCAAGCCACTGTAGATGACAGGCTCTTGGCAGTGCGGCAGACTGTTATCATTGAAACGCATCTGAGTGTGGGTGGGGATCAGTCTAAAATCCATTCGTGAATACGCAAGCCGCAGTCTTAAGCATGGTGCCATTAACATGCATGTCACGCGCTAGTAAGGCACGTAGGACGTAGCTGTCGTCAGCTGTACAGAGCCTCCAATGCAATGCTTTCTTGTTGGCACAGGGAAATGAATGGTCCAGCACATTTCCATAAGTGTTTTCCTAATATGACACATGGGGCGCACCTTTCTTCCCATCCATTTATGTTAGTGTGACGTCTTTTAGGGGCTTGGGACATCGTGGCCATTATCTCTGTGTATCTGAGTCTGGTATCAGTGTGATAGCTTGTATAGTGAGATCCTTTACTGTAGCCCTTTCCATCCTAGCCCACATGACCGTGCGGGTTCGGTTTCAATTATTCCTGCTGGAGAAACCAACTCAATTCTCTGCGAAATAACTGAATTAACGTACTCAGCCGATCATGAAGATCACTTCAGCGATGATCAACCACCTAGTAGTGTAGTGGCTAGCATTCATGGCTGTCATACCCTGAGCTCCCGGTTCTGCTAAGAAATGTTATTCTAGTGTGAGGGCTGGAGTGCAGTACACTCACAATCAGTCTTGTGAGGCGGAAGTAAGAAGACATGGGCTCGATTTCGACCTCGACCATCCTAGAAGTGGTTCTCCGTTTTTCCACTTCTACCCCAGGCAAATGCCAGGATAGATGCTAAATTATGCCACGATGTCACATGCCCATAGAACAAAGCAATATCACACACATATGAAAGCATCTAACACAATCGTGTGGGTGAAGTTTTACGATAAATATTAAGCGTAGTGTATCCAGTAAACTAGAGATAAGCATTTGAGCAATAAACAGAAAAGAACAACTATAAATTTCGAAGAAAAATATCTCAGTATGCAAAGGGATAGAACGAAGCCTCACAAGTGCCATGTGAAGGTCGGGGCACTAGGTGTAGCAGCGTGTCACATTGGCGCTAGGAACAACATAGCGCCCAACTAGTTCAACACATTTACACATTTTAACGTATCTAATAATCAGCATTACTTACATGAATTTCAGGGTAGTTGCTGCAAATGCTGTCCTTCATTTTCTAGACATAAGTTGCACCGACGAAGTTTTGGTACACTCGCTGTATTTATCCTCACTGATATTTCATATTAGTTCAGTTATTTTGTTCTCGAGAGCCTTCAGAGTACGTGCATTGTCTTTGTATAACTTTTGTTTGAGGTTCCCCCACAAGTAAAAATTACACGGTGCTGAAACTTACGAACACATTTACTGTAAGACCTCTTCTTGAGATGATATGTTTCCACTAGGAAAATTCAATGCTCAATACTTAACCATGTTCACGGGATACGAGATAGGCTACAGTACCTCACAACAAATCTTTATTACAGTATCTCAACTAAGATATCTTGCCAGCTGTGTATGTAATGAATGCCATGCCAGCATCCAGGGAATCGCAAACTACTGTTGTAATCGGTGCATGCTATAGATCTGGCGGCGACTCATTGCGACCTGTCCACCACATGGCCTCTGCAAGTCTCCGATCTATATTACTATATCACTGTATTAGCCTACCAAGATACGACTGCCAATGAACTTGGCCGCGCCAGCGTCTGTTGGCTAATCTGGAAACCAAACCCGGACCTCAGGGGTGATGGCCAAGAATGGTAGTCACTACGCCATGAGGTGGACGAATTGTAAGGAATTATATCATTGTTCACCAGACATGATCGAAAGTCTGATGACAAGTGCAAAACTTCCTTTTACTAGTAAATAGTAAAAGTAAATAAAAAATAAAAAATACGAGCCTTACAGTAGTCGCATATGATGTGTAACATCTGACATGTTATCCTACTGGTATACTACACAGCTTGGACATTCTTAAAATGTTAATTTACGCTCCATTTTCAGACTGGTACTATGATGAATGTATAGATTGAATTGGAGATATGCTACTGTCACACTTGTGGCGCAGCGGTCAAGCTGTTAGTCTCTCACCAAGATAGACCGGGTTTGATTCCCGGTCAATACATGTGAGATTTTTGAATTGAAAAACCAAGTCCTGTGGTTCGCATTCCACGTAAACGGGAGGTACCGTGGATCATGATTGTGAGATTAACGGTCACGCAAAACTACAAGCTTCCTTCCTTCCTTCCTTAATAGAGTAATTCATAATAACAAAGTGACACACAACGTTAACTGTACTCTCAAATACTGTGAGCACACTCCTCAGTAAGTATATCATTCATTATTCTCAAGACTCTCATACAATTCGTCGTAAACAATCAAAACATGCCTTCCTACAATCATGAAATGACCTAGTCTCAGCTTTTATTCCACTCATATAACAACGTTCTGTTATGCATTTAATATTTGACTAGCCTACTCAACCACAGCTTGACAATAATGCCGCTTACTTACATGTCATTTGTCGTCTTTGTCCTACCCGATGTGATGTTCAACCTTGAACGTGAAGCTTCATAAACTGCTCAATGACAAATGAAAGTCGGTGAAACATTTGCCACTGTGCTCGTCAAACCAGTGCCTGCTAAATGCACTGCCTACTGTATTACCATAATATTCTCACGCTACAGAGCGCACACTGCCTTGTTTCCAATACACACATTTTCAATTGTTATTGTCAGAGGGAGTGTTTTACAGATATTGTAGTTTATAACACGGAACTCATTTTATTAGATGATTTGTAGCTTCCACCAGCACTAGCCTAAATAAAGAATACGATATGGATCAACTAGATTAATAGACGCGACACCGCTCATAACCTTAAATTCCTTATAAACAGGTCCTCTTCATTCACAGACCAACACGTAATTTCATATTGATTCTGTTAAAATGAGTCATATTGATATGATAAATATCGTTTAAAATGATAATCTGGTAGCTGTATCGATCGATCGAGCGGGCAGTGCATACTTCCCTTGTCCACCACTGCCAGCTAGTACACTTCCGTTTGATCGATCGAGCGGGCAGTGCATACTTCCGTTGGATCCACCACTGCCAGCTCGATCGTTCCGATCCACATCCGTCCCCAATTTTCAAAATCACTCCCACAAAACTATCCAGCAACCGAGCGGAAAGATGTTACTCATCAATAAACTATTCTGATTTAACAATCGAGTAACTGGCCACCATAAAAGTTATAAATGCCGAACAAATTTAAAAATCCTTCTCGGCACGCCAGAAGGTGGAGGTAGAGTTCACCGGGGAAAGAAAAATGTCTGGAATTTACTAAATTTGCCAATTAGTTTATAGGTTACGTACAAAAGTTCCACATGTTTCGCATACGAGAAGACCCACCTTCTTTAAATTCCGAAAACATTTTGCTGATCCCTGGGCGTAATTTGTTTCAGGCAAAACTTTTAGGTAATGTTTAGAGGAGTATTGCCCATTTTAAACGGTTTTGATACATACAGTAGACCTCTCAAAATTCCATTTTCCCACCCCTTTGATCAATTGTTGGTGCTATCAAAGAACTTTACAAAAATAGATTTTTGGCCCTTATTCGGAGAATAGTAGGCATGAAGTTTGAATGGATTCGACTTTTCACTTACAGAACTAAGAAAGTTATAGAGATATTTCACATTTTCGTAAAAGGCCCCCACATTTACACCCCCTTGCTCCAATTTTGCCCATTAATGAAATCGACCCCTCCCGCCGGTACTGCCATCTTGAAGAAGGCAATATGGTGTTGCCGGGTGACCATTGGAGGCTTGCGAGCTCAAATGATCTTTAGAGCTATGCCAGCGGGAGCGCAAGCTCCTGGTAGGGCCACCCAAGCTGGAAAGGTCTAAAGTGATGTGCCAGACTAAGAGCAGTACCCTGTTCCTCCAGGTTGGGGGTTAACAACCCTACCATGTAAAAAGCAATTGTTACGGAACCAAAGGACAAACAAAGCCGGACGGATTCAATGGAAAAGCGACCTTGGCAACTGAAACGGTACATGTATCTAGTTACATGGAATGTGAGAACACTGGGTAAGCCTGGAGCATTACAGAACTTGAAACAGGAACTGAAGAAATATAAGGTAACAGTAGCTGCGATCCAAGAGCTTAAGTAGAAAGGAAGTGGAATATTGACAACTGGGAACCACACCCTGTTTTATAGCTGTGGAGATAGAGGATTTGGAGGCACGGGATTCATTACTGACAGAGTGCATAAAGCTGCTATACTGAATTTTAAACCTGTTAATGAAAGATTGTGTGTACTACGAATGAGAGCTCGCTTCTTCAAGATATCCCTTATATGTACATATGCACCAACAGAAGAGGCAGAGCAGGCAGAAAAGGATACATTTTATGAACAGTTGGAACAGGAAGAAACACAGGTGGCAAAACATGATATGAAGGTGATTATGGGGGACATCAATGCTCAAGTGGGAAGAGAAAGTGTTTTCAGGAGAACAGCGGAAAGAGAGAGCCTACATGAGGTCTCTAACGATAATGGTATCAGGATGATCTACTTTTCAATGAGCAATAACATGCTCATCAAAAGTACCTGGATGAAAAGGAAAGATATAAGGAAAGTTACCTGGTGCTCACCCGATGGAGTCACCAAAAACCAGATCGACCATGTCCTCAGAGACAGACGGCATGCTTCGGATATGCTGGAAGTGGATAGCTGTCGAGGAGCTGATGGAGACAGTGTCCACTACCTAGTAAGAATTAAATATAGACAAATGATAGCTAGCTACAAAGAGACAAAGAAAGTTATTACACCTCGATTTAATGATGTGGAAGCTAAGAAATGAGGAAAGCACAAAAGAGTTATATCAAAAAGTTATGACCGATAGACTCAACACGGTTGATGATTGGACAGAGGAAAGTATTGAAGAAAGGTGGTTAGTTGTGAAAGGAATAATACATGAGACAGCTGAAAATGTATTGGGTAAAAGGAAGCTAACAAAGACACAGGTATGGTTCGATGATAAATGTATGAAGAAGATTGAAGAAATAAACGAACAAGAAAAAGAATGTTAGAGAGAAGAACAAGAAGAAATGTATAGGTATATCAACAGAAGAGAAAGGATGCAAACAAAGAATGATGAGGAAAAAAGAGGAATTATGAAACGCAGTGGATCAAAGACTTAGAAGAGAGGAATACTGCGCATTACACAAGGTCATTCTACATTAGGGTTAAAGATATCAAGACAGGATTTCAACCGATGGCAAACTTTTGTAAAGATAGGCAGGGAAATCTCATTGGTAGTAGAAATCAGATCCTAGATAGATGAGTGGAGTACTTTAGTGAACTACTGAATTCAGATGGGGAAAGCGAAGATATTGCTGAGGATGGAGATGTAGAAGAGGCAGGACAAGAACAAGATGGAGAAGAGGCGAACCTGGAGTCAATCGCTGAACCCACACTGGAGGAAGTTAAAAATTCTGTTAAAACACTCAGAAACAACAAAGATCCAGGGGAAGATAACATCACAGCTGAGATGATCAAGCATGGCGGCGTAAAACTAGCAAGGAATTTACATGAACTTATTGTGGAAATATGGAAGGAAGAAGACATGCCAGAGGAGTGGAATACGGCAATACTCTGTCCCATTCATAAAAAACATGACATAGCAGATTGTGGAAATTACAGAGGAATAGCACTGCTTAGTATTGTCTGTAAGGTAATAGCAAAGATCATTGCAACAAGGCTGAGAACCTACGTGGAAGCATATTTAGGGGACTACCAGTGTCGTTTCAGAAATAATAGGTCCACTACTGACCAGATCTTTACTATCAGGCAGATTCAGGAGAAATGCTATGAGTACAATATTGATGTACATCAGCTGTTCATAGATTTCAAACAAGCATATGATTACATCAGGAGAGATCAGTTATGGAAGGCAATGCAAGAGGCAGGAGTACCTGCTAAACTTGTAAGACTGGTACAAATGACATTAACCAAAACCAGGTATAAAGTGAAGGTGGAAGGTATATTATCAAAGACATTTGAGGTTAATCAGGGATTACGTCAGGGTGATGTTATCTCTACACTCCTATTCAATATTGCCTTTGAGAAAGTCATGCGAATGACACAAGATTGCAACCCAGAAGGAACATTATTGAACCGAGTGACACAAGATCTCGCATACGCAGATGATATTGACATATTGGCTAGAAGGAAGCGCGATCTTGAAAGAAAACTGGGAAAGTTAGAAAAGTATGGCGCTGAAATGGGGATGAAGATAAACCAGTCAAAGACCAAGTACATGCTGGCATCCAGGAGAAAATACAGTGAAACTACAATAGTGCATTTAAATGGCAATGAATATGAACAAAGCAAGGAATTCAAAATATCTTGGGTCAATAGTAACAGAAAATAACAACATAAGAGAAGAAATATGTACCAGGATTGCAGCTGATAACAGGAGTTTCTATGCGTTAGGCAAGGTATTCCAGACGAGAAGCCTAAGTAGGAATCTGAAATTAATTATCTATCGCCCAGTAGTGAGACCAGTGGTGACCTATGGTTCAGAGGCATGGACTATGACGCAAGGGTATGAGGAGTTATTACGAAGATGGGAAAGGAAGATATTTAGGAAAATATGTGGGTCAGTGAATGATAGTGTATTTTGGCGAATCAGAAACAATAGAGAGATCAGTGAACTATATGGAAAACCAGTTTTAGTACCTGAAATAAAAAGCAATAGACTGAGTTTGTAACAGTCCCAATTTGTGACCAAGAACGAGAAATCTTATATATTTTATTATTATTATTATTTTTATATATATTTTACATTTTATTAGTTATTTATGTTAATTAATATTGTGGTGTTTGAAGCCATATTTTCAGTGTTGCCTTAGTAAACAAGAGTTTAGTGCTTTTCAGTCGGTCAACACGAATGTACCCAAAAGAGATGGGTTATACCCTAATCCTGAAATAAATTACATGAGATTAATAAAACACTAGGTTGACCAGTTTCGATCGTCAAGCGATCATCATCAGATCCATTACACTTAGGCTACAAAATCTATGTTTGAAATGCAGGTGAAAATATTTACAATATGTACAATTATTTAGTTGCAGTATTGGTACTGCAACTGTCAGTGTATGCTAAATGCAGTATATATGTTAGGTGAAATGCTAAATGGTGATAGCTATCCGGAGATTGTACTTTAGAGCGAATATAGCTATCACCGTTTAGCATTTCACCTAACATATATACTGCATTTAGCATACACTGACAGTTGCAGTACCAATACTGCAACTAAATAATTGTACATATTCTAAATATTTTCACCTGTATTTCAAACATAGATTTTGTAGCCTAAGTGTAATGGATCTGATGATGATCGCTTGACGATCGAAACTGGTCATCCTAGTGTTTTATTAATCTCATGTAATTTATTTCAGGATTAGGGTATAACCCATCTCTTTTGGGTACATTCGTGTTGACCGACTGAAAAGCACTAAACTCTTGTTAATTAATATGTTTATATCTATTATTGAGACTATCTAGAATGTTATGGGAGTTGAAAGGACTTGGAGCAATACACATTATATTTGAAATAAGTTAGGGACTTGACTGTGTAATATTTCTAAAGGAAATACGAACAAGAGGAAGAAGGAGTGTTATTCGCTGAAGGTCGGCTCATCAACTGATTCTTGGTATACGATATGAATAGACACTAATGTCTTTCATTTCATGAATCCTATAGGTAAAGCGAACCTCCCGAGAAGTGTTTCTATGGAGACTTATCAATTACATACTTGGAAGTCAAGCTAATGGCTCAGTGACTACAGAATGGGGATGTACGCGTGCGTTACCTGGGAACAATATACTGTATATAAGACGAGTGGCGAGCGGGCAAGTTATTGAATGGCTGGCAGGAGACTGAATGGACGGCAGGAGGGTTGTACGTGAAAGAAGAGGAAATAGAAATTCAACATTCATCTGTAATGTGGTGCTATCAGAGACAGTCGTCAAAGAAGTATGTGAATTTGATAAGATAATCAGTCTCATCAAACTATGGCATGGTAGTGTCTAAAACCATTGTCATAGGGATGATTATTGGAATTAATTCCCTCATCCACATGCAAATTCTCATTTTCTTACGTTGAGGAACATTAGGGGCATCAAGAATTTTCTACGCAACAACTACTCAACGATGATCTTCAATTCGGTGAGCGTATTTAAACAATTTCTTCTTCTTAAGTATTCAATCCATGGATTGGTCTGCGGCAGTTCTCCAGTCGGCTCTATTTATAGCTTTCCTCTTCATCTGTTCATAGTTTCTGCATCCTACATCTGACATGATTTGCTGTACATATTGTAGGCGTGGTCTTCCTCGACATCTTTTGCCTTCAACCATTCCCTCCAATACCGTTTTCAGCAGGCTATCGTGTCTCAAAATATGTCTATCAGTCTAGTCCTCCTCCTCTTTATGCTTTTCCATAAGGTATAATTTTCCTCCACCTTTTTAAATACTTCAGCATTCGTTATTTTTTCTGTCCAGCTAATTTTTAGCATTATTCTATAACACCATTGTTCAAAAGAATTTATCCTCCTTTTTTCTTCTTTTCCAATTGTCCACGTTTCGCAACCATAAAGGGCAATACTCCAAACATACGCTTTTAATAATCGTTTTCTGGTTTTAAGATTGATAGAGTTTGTTGTGAATAAACGTTTCTTTTTGTGAAATGCTAATTTGGCTTGTAAAATTCTACATTTGATTTCTTTCTTGCTTCTTCCATCTTTGGTGATTTTGCTTCCGAGATATTTAAATTCTTGAACATTTTCTAGTGTTTTGTTGCCCACCACTAATTTCATACTTGAGTCTGCCTTTTTATCGCAGACCATAACTTTCGTCTTTGACTTATTTATTTTCATCTTGTATTCATTAGCCATGATTTCCTCCATTTTTACTATTATTTGTTTGAGATGTTGTTCACTATCTGCAACTATGGCAATGTCATCTGCAAATCTAATCATATTTATTTGTTCACCTTGTATCCTTATTCCTAAATTCAAATCCTCTTGAACCTTATTCAATGCATCCTGGATATAGGCATTAAAAAGCATGGGAGACAAAGCACAGCCTTGTATAACTCCTTTCCCTATTTTTGCTTCCTCTTGTTCATTTCCAATTTTAATTACTGCAATTTCATTTTTGTACAAATTCCAGATTATTCTTCTATCTCTATATGGGACTCCTATGTTTTTGAGAATTTCAAACATTTTTATCCATTGTACATTATCAAAAGCCTTTTCAATATCCACAAATATATAAACAATTTACTCAAGTCAATTCAGAAGGCCACCAAGCTTATTAAATTCTAGATCTATTACTCAATTAACTTAGTAGACTCTCCAAGTTCCTAACAAGTCCCATAATAAATGTAAATTCAGTAAATTCTCTAATCTAAATTTGTTATTATCTTTGGTATTCTATTCTTTTTTACTTGTTGTTTTATAAATTAAATTCATTTTTAAATTCAAATGCTTGACTTGTTTCCTTTAGTAGCTAAAAATTACTATAAGGCCACCTCACACTCCTAAAGTAAATATCTTAAGGATATATTACTTAAGTTTCACCAGACTGGAGAATGGAATGTCGTTGCTCTATCTCTGTGTTACTGAGGTTTATATTATATTATTTTGATCATTATATTGAAATGGTATGGCGCCAAACTACACATATATTACACATTATACACGGTACTTGTTTTAGTGATGCTGAACAAAAATACATCTACATTTTAAATTAATACACAATTAAATGTTTATTTGCAGCCACAACTTAAGGCGCAAACATATAACCATTACAATTAACGCCCAACAGTGGAGCGCTTTTCTTATTAACATATTCAGTTTAAATAACCCATTACAAGATGGCCAGGGCATGTTGAAAGAATGGCGGAGAACCGGATGGCAAAGAAAGTCTTTGAAGGTAAACCTGGAGGGCGTCGTATGAGGGGTAGACCAAGGATAAGATGGTTGGATGACGTAGAGGATGACCAGAGGAGAATGGGAGTAAAAAGTTGGAGAACCAAAACCGTGATCCGAGAGGAGTGGATGAAGATTGTCCAGGAGGACAAGGCCCTACATGGGCTGTAGCGCCAAGGAGTAAGTAAGTAATGAAACCAACCGAGATTTAAAATGTTACATTTTATGTATAAATTTGAAAGTGGTTGGTGCAATATGACGGTAGGCCTATTTATTGTGTCCACAAGAAAGTGATATATATTTTATTTTTAATTTATAATATAAACTTTTGAACTGACGGTGGCTGTGGGGTCTGAGCGATGTGAAACACGAAGATATGTCAATGGTACCCATTGCTACAGGTATCTTTCTCATGAAATATACCTAAATGTGGGAGAAGGGAACTACAGAATCGAACAACCATGAGGCTGTTGTTAATGTTCTCACACAAATCGGTTTTTCTGAAAGAGCTATGGAGAACTCGACTTAGTGAGCTTTTTAAAATGTTTAGAATGTTGAACGCCACCGGAAATCGAATTAAAATCATCATGAGTTGTAGCTGTTGGGCCAGGAAATAGTAATAAAGTGTCATTTGTAAACACCTAAACATGTACGGTGTTTGAGCGAGGGAGTTTCTAGCTGTTTGCCCGTGCTCCGTTAAATGAGTGCAAGCCTTAAAAGTAGATAGATATACCATAAATAGTATGTTGATCATAAAATATAATGGTGCGTGAAGGAATCGAAACTTTGTATTTGGACACTAGGGGTTCGATTTTCAACTCTCTAGGTAAAGAAACATTAATAGACGTACCATGTGCTAACACACTGTATTGCTATTCTCAGGGGTAATATTATAATTCCCACATTTAACTGTAAAAAAATGAATGTCATTCTACATGTTTTGCATATAACGGAAATTGGTTTTACGTGTATAATAATCCTGATTGATTAATCAGCCTGTAATTTCAAAACAGTTGTTTTAAGAAACATACTTACTCTTTGCAGAATATCAGCATCTAAACGAGAAACCTGCCGTCTATTCTATTTATCCAGAGTGACGTCTTCTCAAGTATTTTTTCGCAACATTTTCAATAATAATAATAATAATAATTCCAACGACCTGATGGATCTCTGGAAACAAATACGAGCAATAATTGTGAAATTCTAGCTAAATATTTCAGTACACTCCTTAATTGCGAAGCACCTTCTGAACAACTTCAATTTGCAAAACCAGTGCCCAACCATGATTCACTTCCACCATCACATGAAGAAATAGTGGACATAATCAAGTCATTAAAAAACAATAGAGCCCCTGGTGAAGATGGACTTATTGCAGAAGTTTGGAAATTGGATCATGAACACATAACACCAAAAATTCACAGAATAATATCAGATGTATGGAAAACAGAGAAAATCCCAAAAGAATGGAAGAGTGCTTTGATACACCCACTCCATAAGAAGGGAAGCAAAACTGATCCGAATAATTATAGAGGAATTTCGCTTCTTCCAGTCGCTTATAAAATTCTCTCTAAAGCTTTGCTGAATCGACTCGAGCCACAGGTGGACCACCATATTGGAGAATATCAGGCAGGTTTCAGGAAGGGAAGGTCATGTATTGAGCAGATCTGGAACCTCAAGACCATACTGCACATCCGACGATGCAGGAACACTACAGTCACATTTGTGGATTTCAAAAAGGCTTACGATTCGGTTGACAGACAAACCTTGTTTAACAGACTAGAAGAATTAGGAGTTGACAGGAAGACGAGGGCCATCATCCAGGAAACATTATTGGGAACTACCTCAAAGGTGAAATTCATGGGAGAAATCTCTAACTCTTTTGCAATACATACTGGAGTTCGACAAGGGGATGGTTTATCACCACTCTTGTTCAACATCGTACTGGACAAAATCATCACAGAATGGGAAAAGCATGTGAAAGGTATCCAAATTGGAAAGGAGAAAGGGAAACGAGTCACTGTGAAATGCTTGGCCTTTGCAGATGATCTGGCCATCTTAACAAACAACAAGGATGAAGCCATATTAGCGCTAGAGAAACTACATGAAATCTCCAGTAAAACGGGACTTGATATTTCCTATGAAAAAACACAGTATATGGATACCAAATCAACAGGAAACATCGCCTTGCGAACGCAATATGGAAAAATCTCGCAGGTCACTCACTTCAAATATTTAGGAGAAGCCATCCAACCCACAGGATTGAACACAATTTCTAATGCAGATAGAATAGTAAAATTGCAGAAGGCGTACAAGCTGACATGGAATCATTATAACAAAAGAGCAGTATCTCGCAATGCAAAATTGCGCCATTATAACACAGTTGTCTTGCCTGAAGCCTTGTACGCGGCAGAAACAACCGTCATTAGAGGAATGACAAGAATTCATGATATTGAGAAACAGGAACGAAAAATTCTTAGGAAAATCCATGGCGCTGTTTTCCGTAATGGAATTTGGGTCAGGAGACCAACAAAGGAACTTTATGAAAATACAGACACCATTGTAGATAAATTTAGGAAGAGACGTCTGCAGTTCTATGGACACATATATAGGATGGATGAGAACAGACTCACTAAGAAGATTTTCAATATCGTGAATGCAAGTAAATTAAAGACCAGTTGGATTAAAGAAGTACAAGAAGACATGGAATTACTTAAAATCTCTGAAGACGACATTAAGGACAGAGAACAATTTAGAAATAAAATCAGAAACACGAAAATTGTACAAGTTTCAAGGAAAGATACATCAGGGAAAAAATGGACAGAGGAAAGGAAGAAAAAGCACAGTGAACTAATGAAGAGGTTTTGGGAAGAAAAGAAGAGAGGAAAAGGAAGTGAAGCTGTGATTGGCTCAAGTTCTCACGCTCTCCTGAAGGGGAATAATCGGAAATAATAATAATAATAATGTTAACCGGCCAGTTCGTAGCTATATTATTTCTCTTCTTTTGGGTTGGCCTTCTTACTCATTAAATGTACGGGGTGAAACTTGTCTTCATCAGGAATTTCCTGAAGGAGAACAACCCCATAGTCATGTTTACTGGCGTCTGTGTGAAGTTCTGTTTCATAAGCAGGATTGAAAATGCATAGAACTGGTTTGTTGCAAAGTATTTCCTTCAATATTGAGAACTTAGCTCTCTCCTCTTGCTGAAACTTGAAATCGGCATCCTTCTTCAGCAAATCACTTAGTGGACTCGCTATTATTGAATAATTGTTCTGAATAAACTTTCTAAAGTATCCAGAGAGGCCGAAGAAACTCTGGACCTGTTTATTATTGGTTGGGCCTGGGAAGTTCATAACAGCGGCAGTTTTCTCTGGCAACGGGTCAATGTTACCGTTCTTGATTAGGTATCTCAAGAACTCAATGCTTGTCTTAAGGAAATTACATTTCTTCTTATTTAGTACCAACCCAAACGCTTTACCTGTATCCAACACCAGCGTCATACTCAACAATGCTTCACTGTTGTCTTTAGCAGGAATTATTACGACATCCATCTAGATTAGCAATATCCTTTGCACTACCAGTGGCCGAAATACACAGTTGAAAAATCTCTGGAATACAGCGGCAGAATAACTCAACTCAGAAGGTGTCTTCGCAAATTGATACTGACCTAAGTGGGTTGAAAACGAGGTGTATTTTCTACTCTCGTCCTCAACAGGCACGTGGAAAAATCTGTTCTTTAAATCCGGAGTGCTAAACACAAGCGAGTATTGTAACTTATACAACAGGTCTTCTATCAGCGGCAAAGTGTATCGGTCTTTCACAACACTTTTATTAACTCGGCGATCATCCTGCTTTCGCTTGAATGAACAGTCATATTTAAGACCAAATTTGTTGCAGCGGAAATATTTCAAACCCATTTCTCTGGATGGGCAATTACCTGACTTATGCCCTATTTCTCCGCCAGTAAAACACGTATACGATACTTGTTTTTCATGCTTACCGTGAGGTTTACTCTCGATGAACCCTCTCTGCCGGCGATATTATTTAGTAGCCTTCTCGCTGACTTTTTCATAGTTACAGAGTATTCCTTGAAGTATTTTAGATTTTTAGCATAGAGACGGGCAAAAATTAGCTCTATTTCCGATCGGTATCATATACTGCCGTATGGCCTGTATCGTCCCCCACCAAGCGCACCCAAGGTAAGGTCTCTCCACTGAATGAGGATCTCAAGTCTCGATAACACCGGAACTCCGTTAAGTCTCGACAATACCGGAATTCCCGGCCACCATCTGTGGTCTCGGGAATGCGTCTTGATATTCCGGAAAATGTAATTTTAACCTGAGGGTTTTAACGGGGAATATTCAGACCCGTGACACAAGAACTGACAAGAGGAGGGTTCCGATTCCCATCTAAGCAATCCCGGAAGAGGCTTACAGAGGCATCCCACTTCTACTCCAGATAAATGCCAGGATGGTTCGTAATTTAAGACCACAACCACCTTTTTAACATTCATATCTTAAGATACAATTACACAAACTACTACTGACACCATAATAGCATTGGTTACTAGACAATATTTACACACTCACAAGAGCACAAGAATATGTTGATCACGATATCCAAGCCCGTTAAGTTAAAAGTAAACTGAAATATTGACGTCACGGAACTGCAAAAATAAGTCTCATGTGCATTGGCCCATGGTCCATGAACTATTAGTTCTACTGACTCGGGATTTGATTTAAAGAAAACATTGAACCTTATTTTCCACCTTGTAGCTACTTGTTCTCTGAGACAATTATATTCCGAAAATTGGCTACGATGGTGAAAATACACTTGCGAAACATTTCACTGGATAATTTCCAGGCAATATTAGCTACAAAAAAAATCTGATTTTGTGCTTGAAAGCAACACCAAGTTGTATATGAGGGTAAATTAATCCTATCAGTGAAAACACCGCACTGATTCGTCTATAAATGCCAAAGATATGACAGTTTAAGTGTGAAGAGTACGATGGCAGTTGCACTGAGAACACCTCGTTAACGCGCGAACATGCAGGGTATCATTTATGTACGTGAGTACCCTTAAGGGGCGTACAGGGGATGGGTATAGGATCAATTTGAGATAAGGAACCTGAGGTCATAATGGCCTCCTAACCCCAGAAAACAGGTTTGTTTCAGGCCCTCCGCCCCTGTAAAGTAGGCAAGTGCGCCATGTGTTACTCTGAGGTCAGGCACTCTTTCGCTGACAACGGTCTTGGCGCGACTACAGCTCAACTCTGCGTTAGCCAGGAGGATAGCGGCGAGGCGCGGTGCCCCGGTGGTCCTGGGTTAGTTCCTCCTCGGGTGCCATGCCTTCATTTTTTTCTTTTTCTTTATTTTGTAGAGGGGTTGGAGGGGGCTTAGTCACATGATTAGGTCACATAACACAGACACGACACCGCACAGACAAGACGGCAGTTTCAGTTCAGAGTACAGCGCTCCATAGGAGACTGCATTTTGTTTTCTGGGGTTAGGAGGCCGTTACGACCCCAGTTTCCCTATCTCAAATTGATCCTATACCCCCCCCCCCCCCTACACGCCCCGCAATGGTACTCAAGTACATAAATGACACCCTCTATATCTGATACCCCTCAGTCTCGTTCCTCATTCTCGTAGGTTCAAAAGGTAGAGTACGGACGGTATATGGTGATGCTTCAAGGTCGAGCTGACTGCTCAGCTTCGGTTGTGGGGAGAAAAGCGACAGCAGTCACTCGTCATCCACCGTGCTGCCGCGTGTTAATGCATAAAATCTGTGCATGCAATTGTCTTGAGCCCGGCTCAGTTACGTGATGGGCGTCTCCGCCAGTGCTCTGACTCCCGTCAACTCATATTGTACCGTGAACTTCTCCACATACGTCCGCAGTCTAATGTTGCTCCCGCTTCCCACGATACAATGTATGTGCACGTGGCTAGGGGATGCGATCGTGCTGGCGGTGGCTCAAACGAACCACTGCATGTGCCAAAGCCATCACAAGAATAGGACAAAAACCATCTTATTCTTGAAGGTGAATATTATTCTTTCTCATGCCCGACGGCCTGTTTGCCATCTCTTGATGAATGCAGTACATTTGCATTTGTCTGTTGGCACAGGCTAGAGTAAATTGCGGCTTTTCATCGATGTCTCAGTCTCATATGGCTGTGATTATATGGAAGCTACTGAGGTATGGGTGGTGCTTAGTAATAACAGTCAGGGCACATAGTGCCTGTGGATGCAGTGAAAGGTTCTACTCATAGGGTTAGTACTGCTGTACTGACTCAGTGAGGAAAGCAATGGCAAACTACCTCACTCCTCTTCTTGTCTAGTACGCCTTAATATAGCGCTGCCTTGGGGTTTTGTGGGTATCTACCCATATAACCTAACGGTGGTGCTTTTTGAGGATCCAACCTGCCTTCGGACTGACTATCTAACACACAGACTTATGCCCGACGACTAGAGAATAGTATTCAAACCGGTAGGAACGTTTTATACAGTATAAGGAGAGTAGTGTGTCCAGCACAAAAGTTCTCACTCTTTATCTTTGTGACATTTTCCAACTTCATACATCTGATTGATTACGCGTTGGGCGCATGAGCAAAAGGATTGCGGTTCCATTCTTTGTAGGGGGAGTATTTTAGAATTTGTTTTCGTTGTGTTTTATAGTTTGTGTCGACCGCTTTACCAATAGCTTACTTCAAAAATGATACGACGGAACACAATTGCAACACAGGGACACTAGTAATGTAGTGAGTGCATGAATTTCAGATTGGATTCACCGCACGTTACATAGAGTTTGAAAGTGGTATTACACTAAACAACATTTTAATAAGTGCGCGTCAAATAGAGTTTTCTTTTGTTAAAATGTAATATTTTGTTATTAAATACCGAGGTCTATCATAAGAAGCGATGCGAGCACTGACGATCAAAATCTACTTCGATACGTTATTGAGATGATATGCTCAGTGTAGTCTGTTGATATGATACTGTTGGCGTTGGGTGTATTCTTCCAATTCACAGACTCCAGTCAATGTATTGATCAATTCTCTTTGAATCCTTACACAATAAGCCTCAGTGTAGTGGTATCTGAGCCTATAGGCAGCGCCATTCTGCCCAAGCGAGAATGCCGAGAATTATCGTTATCGATCCAACATTACCGGTAATATCAGTACCAGAACCAGCATTTCCGTTCTTCATTCTCGCCCCACGAGACCAATCGGAACTGAGGAGCTTTTTACCTGGATCTATTTTAGCATCATATAGAATTATAATGTTTTCAGAATCATCCCCGATACCATCAATAACATACTGAAAAAGAGAGTCGTTATCAATATCACCTGTGCTTGCGATTGCTTTCATCACGAAAGAGTACTGTTATAATGATTCGTTTTTCTGATTCTTTCGCTTGGTAAGTAATTTGTGAAGCACTGCATTGGTTGTTTCTCTATTAAATTCTTCTTTCAGTGCTTCTCAAAGCTTACACCATGATGAAATTCCTGTTTCTCACTGAATGAAGAGATTGGCCAGACCAGTCATTGATTTCTTTCCGAACACTGGCATCTGCATTTCATCCCAGCCCATTAAAGCAGCAATTTCCATGAACTCTGGTATCCATATCCTGCCGGTAAAAGGTCGTATGGAACTTTTATCATCTCCAAACGTTAGTGCAAATGAATGACGGTCACTACTAGACCTTTGCTGATGTTGTTGTGTGTTCCTAGAACTTACGAATTGGCTGCCACGTACCTTTCTCAGTAGCCTACATTCTCCTTCACGGCAGCACGTTCGTAGTCATCATAATCGGCGCTCCCTTCGTCGAGATCACCTTATTCTTCTTCTTATTTTTCTTCATCCTCGTCGTCATCGTCACATTCTCATAGACCATCATCAAACAAACTCAAGTCCGAGAGATGATCAGCTCGTCACAATTTCCCTCATAACCAAGGCATAGCATTTTATTTAATGCAATAAATTCACGTTCCTTGAAGTTATCCTTCACGAAGCTAACTTTATTATTATAGTCATTGGAATCTTTAGGATATGAGAATCCACTAAATTCTCTGAGCCTTTTTCGATTTTGTCTGTCCCTTTCATTGCCGTTTACTAGTTTATGGAATATTCTAACATTATTAACAGCGGCTGTAGATATACTGTATTAATGCATATATTCTCTATATCACCTAGCTTACTCATTTTTGTTTTAGGTTGAGGTACACTAGGCCTAATCAAGTAAGAATTACAATTCAAGCACAGGTTACGGTACGGTCCCTATTCCTATCAAATTTCGTAACACCAGCCTCTATCACGAATAATTCACACGCAACTTCCGTCTCACAGATGAACACACGTCAAACGTAGTCGTTGGTTTGCCATACGATCGACTTGCGTCTTTGTAGCTTCCACGGCTCCGTCTTACAGCGATGAAAACTCCCTTTTTCCCCTAACGTCGTTATCTTCTGCGATACAACAAGATTTTAGAACACACGTCGTTTACTAAGTTTAATAGTATTTTGTTGGTAGTATATCGTCATTTGAAGGTTACACAACGTCCAGTGGATGCAGTGCTTTGACTTTTCATCTGCTATCCCGGATGAGCTCCCATATTTATGGGATTTATTTAGATGAAAAGCCATGAACAAACAAGAAATTTATAACATAATAACAAATTTAGGACACAAAAGACTGTATATAGACCAAAAAACAAAACAATCAATCTTTCTCCTTTATTAACACGGAAGTCTTACCTTCTTTTGTTTTCAAAGTTCATATACCGGGTGAGTCTTTTGCCCCTTATTTTCTATGTTTAGGCCACACTTCCAACGTCTGATGGCAGCATGGTCGACAGTCCCTCGTCTATAGCCAAGCCACAATGACCCTAAACCACATTACAAGATTTATGACGACATGATGGAATTAAGTCCTTTACAAAAACATGTGTGGGACTAGTGATTACACAATGCATCAAACTATCATACGGGCATGTACAAAGTATATGCCGGTTATACGGTTTCTGTTGGATACGAAATTACGAATAGAGCATTCGTGCCACATTTGACCAATATCATGCGGTGTTTATTTAGGGTTCAATGTGTACTGACTTGACACAGTGTGCAGCTTAGAAGCACCATGTTCTTGTATTTGAAACCCTAAGCTTAAAATGTGCATACAAATATTCAGCGATGGCAGGATTTAAATCCAACTCTCAAACACATGTCGGCTACTTTCTACTCACTTGGACCATTGCTCCACGGCAACTCGCCCCTTTACCTAGCCTGAAAACGTATGCGATGTGATACTGCTTTCCGCTTCTAAGGTTCATTCACGTCTCTTATCAGTATGCTATCGTACCGAACGTTAATTTCGTAGCCAACTGAAAACGTATAATTGGCATGTACAAAGTACATGCCCGTATGACAGTTTGATGTATTGTATAACCACTTGTCGCACACAGTCATGTTTTCGTAAAGGACTTGCTTCCATCTCGTCATGAATCTTGTAAAGTCGTTAAGGGTCATTGTGGCTTGGCTATAGACGGCGAACTGTGGACCATGCTGCCATCAGACATTGAAAGTGTGGCCGAAAACTAGAAAAATAAGGATAAAGGGACTCACCCGCTATATCCACTGCCTTCCGAATACCATTCCCACATTATTGTTATTATTATTGTTATTATTATTGATAATATAATTATTGCTAGTAGCATCATAATAGTACGCCCCGTTGTGTAATAGTAGCATGGTCTCCTGTCACCTCAGAAGCCCAGATTCGATTTCTGACTCTGTCAGAAAATGTAATACCAAGTCGAGGTACTGAAATGGTATCGCTGACATGAAAGCCACCCAAGTGTTGTCACTTTTTAAACGTGCAACTGGTCAGAGGGCTACACGAGTTGATTATTATTATTATTGTTATTATTATTATAATTATTTAAGAAGCCACTTTTCAATGTTGCCTTGGTAAACGAAATTTGAAATTCCTTTCAGTTGGTCAACACAGTTGTACACACTTGTAATTGGTGATATTCCCTATACCTGAAAAAATTACATGAGATCAGTATATTTAATATAAACCGTTGGATTACCAGTTTCGATCGTCAAGCGATCATCATCAAATCCCTTACACTCAAGCTATGTATATGTCTATCAGTGTGCGAGTTATGGAAGTTCATTGTTAACTTGTGCAACTTGTTAGGAGTTGGTTTTTTTTTGTCATTTGTATATATTGTTGGTGGCCATTGACCTTCAAATTTAACTTGTTAAGTGTGATAATCTGGACTGGTTAGTAAATATTCAGATTGGACTTGTGCTGTCCGTACAGTAGGCTACAAATGAGCATTGACAGTAGCTGACTCGAGAACGAATACTACATCAACCGAATAACCAGCTAAGTTCATTAATCCACTTACAAATTACAATAGCCCCAATTTGACTATTAACTAACCATTACAGAAATTAGGTCTAGTTAGTAAAGGTCGCTAGATTAACGGCCACGTATACTGCAAGTTTCCATCCTTAGATGCACCATAAGAAATAAACCAGCTGTGATGCACCTCAGAAAATATCTTGTCTCGCTGTAATAACATATCTAGGACCAGAATTTTCTTGAGTTTTACATGGTGAAGAAGGACTGAAGAGGGTGTTAGAACTCTTGGTGCTGACGTCACGGGATGACTTAATGAGTACATGCTTGTGTATAATGAGCTAGGTGTGAACGACTTGCCTGCTCTTGCGTTGCATGACGTTGAGATATGATTAAATAATGAACAGGACGCCAGTGGCAGCTTACACGGCATGTCTGCTGATGTGTGCATGATGTTACTCAACAAATAACCTATTAATGAGAGTTAATTGTACTGTTTTCCATTTGCACCTATGTTAAATCAGTCTCATGTGCTCTGCCAAGAAACATTTCCTTCAAGTCTCGATTTCTAGCCATACAAAATATTAGTAAAGTGAAAATGCCCTTGTACAGTTTTGAACTATAGTGCATTTCTACCATAGATAACGTTGATTCAAGTAAGTGGTTTGAAATTTGGAAAAGGGTTGGAATATAGTCCAAGGATAGAAGGGTGATCTACAATCCGTACCAAAACCAGATGGCAGTTATTCGAGAAGAAGAGCATGAGAGAGGAGCTGGTATTCAGAATGGTGTGAAGCAAGGCTGCAACTTATCATCCATGCTTTTCAATCTGTACATTGAATATATAATGAACGAATTTAGAGAAAGATTTAAAGAAGGAGTAAAAATTCAAGGAGAAATAATTTCAATTCCGATATTTGCTGGTGACATTGCCATCTTAGCTGATCCACCAGAGGATTTGAATGAGTTGGACTCATGGTATGGACTCCGTCTTGGGGAAAGAATTCAATTTAAAAAAAAAATATGAATGCAGCCAATGGCCATTTATTTTATTTTCAAGATGGGCCAGGGAAGGGATTTTGGAAGGAAATTCATAATGAAACATCAGTAAATGTAAAACAAAAATAAAGGAATGCTGTAGAAAGATATAAAAAATCCCGATTGACGTCAAATTGGCAGGTGAAATGCTACAGGAAGTAGGGGACTTCTGCTGCTTAGGAAACACAATAACCAGTGATGGACGAAGCAATGGGGATATGAAAAGTATGTTGGCTCAGGAAAAGAAGGCATTTTTACAGAAGAGTAATTTGTTAACATCAAATATAGATGAATGCATTAGGAAATAATTTTTTTAAACCTTTGACTGGAGCGTGGCGCTTTATGGAAGTGAAACATGGACTGCCGGCGCAGCCGAAAAGAGGAGGATGGAAGCGTTGGCAATGTGGCGTTACTGGAGAATGTTGAAGATCAGATGGGTAGATAAAGTAATAAATGAAGAGGTATTAAGACGAGTGGGAGAGGAGATATGTTCCTGGCGGCTGCTAAGGAAGAGAAGAGAGTTGTTGGTAGGTTAAATAATAAGACGCCCAGGAATAGCGAACTTAGTTATGGAAGGAAGGGACGAGGACAATAACTGTAGGGGTAGACCAAGGTTGGAATATGTTAAACAGATTACCTCGAATGTAAGGCACGGTAGCTATGTAGAGATGAAATGATTAGTTCAGGACAGGGAGACATGGCAGCTGCATCAAAGACGTCAAAAGACTGAAGACTCTTACAACAACTGCCTTAGAAGACAGTACGCGTTTAATGGAGATTTACCGCGCATACGAAGTTGTGCACGGTCAGGCAAATGATATGACAAAACTCTTATACAACGTGTTTTAAGCGAAAAATCACGACATTTCCTTTACATTTGCTTGTTGGATGTAATTCAATTCTACCACATGCCCTACAGATCGAACAACGGTATTATAAGTATTGTCAGCGCACCAGGATAAGTCAGCGGGATTTGAACTCCTCATTTCTTCCCACGTACTGCGCATTCCCAAAGCATCAAATTAGTCACCGCCTGTTTAACTCACGTATTGTATTGTTTCTGTCTCACTTTCTTTGTAATCGTGCTCTGTTGATAAAGAAACACAAAGTGTTGTGAAAATGTTGAAAGCAGGAGGGAAACAATAGACTTTTAAAGCAACAACGGCTGTTTTTGTATTGCAGGTGAGGTTTGGGAAGGAGGCGGCCGTGGCCTTAATTCAGGAACCATCCCGGCATTTGCCTGTTATTGAAGTGGGGAACCACGGATGGCTGAGGTGGGAATCGAACCCATCTATTCTCAGTTGTGCCTCACGAGGCTGAGTGGATCCCGTTCCAGCCCTCATATATAAGTTAAATAATTATTATTATTACACTTTTTACGAATGTAATAATATAAGGAAAGTAGCAGTTAAAATTATCACATACCATAAGACGAAAGCAGTGGGATAACTTGAGAATTCAATCCGAACCAAGATCTAGTTTGTTTTAAGAATTGTTTCAAATTCCATTTGTGGGTGAACATTCCGACATAGGTCAATTTTACATTAAACGACCGACTTACCAATATGTAGGCTATACGTTTGTTATCAGATGTATTTGAATAGTCTACTTCCATATTTTTCAGCCTATTTTCTTTTAAGAAAAATATAGGCTTATGAGATCACCTTCAGTCCGTGTGTGTGTGCATTTGTGCGTATGTGTGTATCCCCCCAAGTAATAAAATCTAAACGGCTGGAGCGATTTCAATGAAACTCAGTAAGGACATAGTACTGTTATGTCCAAACTCGACTTTTCCCTTCAAATTTTATTACGTCACACCAATATAACATGGCGGCTGTGCGAAATATTTCACCGGCATTCAATATCTCCGAAACTATTACTAACATCACCCTGAAATTTTGTATGGTGATAAAGGCCACTAAAAGTACATCTGTGTGACTTTTAAAAACTTGTTAAGTACAAAACGGACATGGCGGCCAAGCGAAATCGAAACATTTACGTATACTTTTCTCGTGATTTAACCATCCGAGCGCAGTGAAACATGGTACAGCAAATGTTTATACACATTGTAATGCATTGCTGTCTAATTTAGTTTAATTGTTTACATAACCTCAAGATGGCGGTTGTACGGAATTTTAAAATCTCGTATTTATTTCTTGTGTCCTAATTATGCAATTGAAGTTTAAAGAATAACATATATAAAACTGCAACATGGTGACCATCCGAAATATTTAGACGGTTCTCAATATCTACGAATAAAATTACAGCAATCAGACCAAATTTGTGTATATTGTTAGAGATAATTAACATAAGTAGGATATATTAAAATAAGCTGTTCAGTTCTTCACGGAACTACTTGATATTTTATCGCTTATCCTCCCAGTTTTGCTCCCCCATGGACTCTGCGAGAGATCATTCCTCTACCATCGCAAGGTCGGTGTCTGGGAGTTGAAGACTCTTTGTCAGCAGATACAACTGGGGAAGATGACAGGTAACCGCTAACTTGGATCTAATTATGGAAGGGTCAGGGAAAGGAGTTTGGATAGAAGTTGGCCGTGGAGCTGTTAAGGGAACCGTCCCGGCATTTGTCTAGTGGTGAAAACAGGAAATCACGAAAACCATTTCCAGGACTTCCAAGGTTGAATTCGAACCCACGCTATCCCGATACCAGTTAGGCATGAGCTACCGCGTTGGCGTTGTCAGTCACCGTGGCCGTTTCCTTGAAGTTTGTGTTAAAATATACGATTAAGTAACTCTCAGATATTCGACATTGTCTTAATTAAACAGGAGGTAAATTTGTATCTGATAACCTGCATTGACATGGTTAATTTTATACGGTATTTACTATAAGCTGCAGTAAGTATTCTAAGGACAATAGTACTGGCTCATTCATATATTGTGTCTGCGCAATTGTCTGGAGGAGTATGGAAAATACTGAAGTAATACCACTCTCTGAATGGTCGCTGCTAACTCAATGTTGAGAATCGAAGCTCAATTCTCCAAACTCCTCGTTGCAGTCATATAACGCTCTAAGCTACGCTCCTGGGTAGATATTTTCTGGCCAACCCTGGTGCAAAACGTGTAGCTCTTTGGTGTATCGAGTAGTGGAAGTAAAGTGGATACTGCGTTATGATGCTATTACATTCTGTTCGGTAAAGGTTATGGTGAAATTATTAAAAGTGCTATTAGCGACAAATATTCTTTTGAATGTGCAAAAATCCCTGTAGTAGATGAACTCTATCGAAACCCATGGGTGGCAGCAGAATGAGATTAGCTCTACATGAGTGTAATACATCGAAATGTAACATTTTGTACGTAATACCATTGGCTGCTCGCTTGACTCCCATTATTGTCTATTATTTGAACAGAGCCCTGGTTAATAGTGCGTGAAACCCTGTTGTTTCAGGTCATTGATGTACTCTATTTGATAATGACAAAGTTACCAGACCATACACGGTAGGCTCTTAGTATTATGTACTGTGCCCGTCCCCCTCGGATAAGAGGATGTGGCGACCCAGTTAAAATCGCCACACATAGTCGGGAGTGGAATATATAGGCTACACTAATTTTTGTTATTTATGCATTGGAATTTAGTTCGGCATCAATTCACATTTCCAGCGCGGTAGGACGAGATTTCTGTAATCACAGGGGAGTATAGCGGCACCATTGCCTGGTGGGTTTTCATCAAACTAAATCCAACAATGCATAAATCATAAGTGGCTTCTATCACATCAAACCTTATTCAACCAAGCATAGGATCAAACTAGCAATAACAATTCCAGATTGTTTTTATAAGAGAAATTTATATCTGAACTCAATGCAATGTATTCTTCTTAAAAACAAACATTTTAATTAAACACACTCCTACGTCTCTATAATAAATTCCCACGTGACGTTAGGCAATAATTCAAGCTGTAAAGTTTTCTCCACAGTTTTTGGCCGGTCAGTCCCGGTTGCGGATTCGTACAGAGGACACTCGGCGAGATTCAGACATGTGTAATTGATACGTGAGTTGCTTTCCGTGCAACTGACAACTTACGTTTCAATTGCACATGCCTGAGTCTCGCTAACAATCCTATGTACGACTGCGCAACCGGGGCTGACCGGCCAAAAACTCTGGCGTAAATTGTATAGTTAAATTATTTTCTTCTCGTTGAATCATTATTCAAATGTTTTTATATGTCCACTTTGCTGATAAATAAACGGAGATCTAACGTGGGTTCAGCATTCAAATCAAGAAGATTGAAAAATTATAATAAACAAATAGATAAAAGAAGAAGCACCTATGAGACGATAATCTGTCACGATCAAGTAATTCAATACTCGACTCTGTTATCACAACTAAAAATATTTCACTCCTGGTGACCTATCACTAGTGTTGTACTCACAAAGGGATTGAAACTGATACATATACTCGTATCTCCTTGTTGACAACAAAATTCGTTAATAATTCTGTCTCGCTGTTTGCATTTTTATTATGTAGCATTATTTCTCTGATAATATAGAATTGTTGATATATCGCCTTATTGCATTGAAAAGTTTTGATGCAATATTTATATATACATATCTTCTCCAAATAGTGTCCACAAACACTTCTTTCTAATTTTGCAATATCAAATATTGTCTTCCAAAACTCAGCACACGGGAGTAACATCTCACACTCTCCCTCTGTCGTGAACATCATGCGCTGTCGTCCAAAATCTGCAAATGTAGTCACTATTCGGGCATTACCAACGCAGCAAGGGTTAGTAATGTTCAAAGCATGCATAGAAAATGCTTGACATACCTTCTGAGGATTACCATAACATTTCCTTTCTCTGAAATATCTTTATGGGCTAAACTTTCTTTCTTACCATTCAAATAATAGGCATCTCACTAGTATAACAATTACGTAAGGTATTGATATCTTGTCAGAACTGGGTTCACCAATTAATTGTCCTAGATGCACATCTGATTACGGTACACTTGCCATTTTCACAACTCTGTAACATACTCTAATTCAAACAACTTTGCAGATGTACTTGTGGAACACAACAACTATCGCAGCGACTTGTTCAACTTCAATAAGATTCCATAATTTGGGACAATTCCCACACACTCGTATTAGCTCTTCAATAAAACCTGGCATAATTCCTTTTAAATGTGCACATATTCCGAATGATCTTAAAAAATGGATAGATGTTCCTATAAAGTACTTTTGTTGCCTGACTGTATGCTGTAATTAACAATTATCATCTTATCTAATGATCAACCTTCATCAATGTTCTAATGCCAAGTACTGATTTCGGATAAAAAAAATATTTCAACTGGAGAACAAACTCTACAGCATCTCATCACGTCTACTTAAAATTTCAAATATACTTGTATCAATATAAGTTCATCTGACTGTATTACCTCTGTTTCAACAATAATAGCATCATAACACCGGGTGAGTTAGCCGTGGTCGTTACGGCATGACTGCTGGCAGTCGCTCACATCCGGGAGGCGAGGTGGTTCGAATCACCCCGCCGGCAACCTTGAAGATGGTCTTCTGTGGTTTCCCATCTTCCTACCAGGCAAATGCCGGGGTTGGTCCCTAACTATAGGCCACAGCCGCTTCCTTCCAACTCCTTGTCCTTACAATCACACTTTACTCCCCATACAACACTCCACACGCGACGGTACGTGTAGCTCACCCATTGGGTGTCCGCCTCGAAGCAGCTACAAAAACTGGTGAGCCGAACATGTCCTCGGACACTCCCGGCACTGAAAGCTATACGCTAAAAAAAAAGCATCATAACACAACTTCAAAGTCTATGAATTATCATCTTGTCAAGACCTGACATTTGTTCATCATCATCAATGCAATGGCTAAGTCCTACCTCACTAAAGCATTTCGTTTTGTTACATAACAAAAATCAGGATTCATCCAAAATTAACTACCACTAAATTTTAAAATTATTAGTAGGCCTAATAAAAACATCAATTGTTCCTTAAATGTAGCTGAAAATTGTGCGAAAATTACTAAAACAATGGGCAATGTTCAACGAAACAAACTACAAACTACAAATAAAATATCGGTCTTCTTCTACCTGAAAGATGGTCTGTGTTGCTATCCTCCCACGCTGACTGGGTACCTGAAGTAACGCGACTGGACCATCAACTGCATTGCAATCCTTCCGTGGAACTCCTCCTCCATGTTGGCTTCTTACACCCCCAAGAACTCCATCTCTATCTCGGCTTGTCCCTCGTTGAAGTGTGGACATCAGTTCCGTCACCACGTAGTCATTTCTCTACAGTTGTGTCTGGGAGTTGAACTCACTTTGTCAGCAAATGCAACTGGGGATGGTGACAGGCCAATCGCCCAGGTGACCGCTAATTTGGGTCAAATTATGGTGAAGGTTCAGGGAAGGGATTTTTGGAAAGATGTCAGCCGTGGACCGGTTGAAAGGCGCCGTCCTTTTAGCGCTCTCGACCACCGTGACCGGTGAATAATAATATTAATATACACAGTTCTGCTGACTCCGTCAATTAATGTTTATCACAATATGTCTTGGTATATTCCCCAGGAGCTCACAACTTATGGGACGTGGGTTGGCGACCACGGGTCCCCAGCTGAATCTGGCGTTGTTTCCACTTACTTGTGCCTACATCTACAAAGGAAGCCTGCTAGGTTTGTGCTCAACGATTTTAATCCTATTAGTAGTGTTACTGGAATTATAGAAACACTAGGGTGGGAATCTTTGGAAGATAGAAGGACGAAATCCAATCTATGCTCTATGTTTAACACAGTAATCATGCAGCATAGGGAGAACCAATCAAACGTCTGGGAAAGCCCACCTACTTGGGCAGGGGCGACCATCCGCACAAAGTTTAGGGCCGACTGCAAAGTACAAATTATATACAAATATGTATAAATGTATATGTACAAATATTCTTTCATTAGACGTGGTATTGATGTTTGTAACTCATTACCTGCCACTGTCTTAGAGCGTTTCCCCAATCATATTGGTGTGTTTAGAGAAGACTGAAATTCTGTGTGAAAACCCTGATGTAATTACTATAGTCTCCAGGTCACGACTTGAGTACATTAAGTGTGCTTGATATTATTGTCGGATCTGAGACGTGGACAATGTCAGTAGCCAATGAGATTGCCCTTAACATTTTTAAACGGAAACTTATAAAGAAGATATAGTGATCCAGTGAGATAGGATGACGGATGGAGAAGAAGAACAAATAAGGAAATTTAAGATATACTTAAAAACAAGGGCATAGTGAAATTTATTAAGTCCCGACGTCTGGCTTGGCTAGGTCATGTGGAGAGCATTAGTAAAGAAAGAATGCCGAGGAAGCTGTTACATGGAACTATAGAAGGAAAAAGGAGACCTTGACGACCACGCAGAAGATGCTTGATGGACCTAGGAGAAGACCTGAGATCTACGATAGTTGGAAGATGGTGGGAGAAAACGCAAACAAGAAATGATTGGCTGAGAATTGTGAGAGAGGCCAAAGCCTACCACTGGCTGTAGCGCCGAGGAAGTAAATTAGTAAGTAAAATATTATTGTTGGTAATTTTCTGTGAGGGTACAATTTGCCATTGAAGTATTATCCCCATTTGCAAATAAAGTAAATGAATGAATGAATGAATGAATGGACATACTGTACCATTCATGGATATTTGCCAGGTTCTGAAGTTACGTGGACTATTTCTTGGTGTTGAGAAGAGGTAAAATGTACCAGTAGCGAATTATCCCTGTGTTGAGGGAGTAAAATGAAGCAATAAGCTCCTGCTGACGGTCCACTGCCCCCAAGGTTTTAATTGCCTCTCTGAAGGCCAGAGACGAGCGCTGAGTTTCGGAATTCTTTTGTTGCTTCTGAGCAACTTTTAATTATTTTCAATTCTTCTTTACTTATTAGTGCAGTCATCATGAAATTTCTTCGTAAAGTTCCAGCGGATTAGAGAAGGGAGTGGAACAAACAGAAAACAGAAGGAAAGGTCTGTACCAAATGAGGAGTAATATTCTTGTTAAGTCTTGCCTTTCATTAGAGGACTTTGTTCTCGAGGAATAATTTTATGAGATATATTCGGATAAATAATCCAATATCTGAAGGAACTTTCGGGGATGAGATTGTTATTTCCTGTCGTAATTTATATAATTGGATCGGCGTATATATATTTATCTATCTTATATCCTGAGGGAGGGACGTACATGCCATTTATATCGAACACACTACCTATTTTCTGTATTGTTTACTGGAATTAATATCCAAAAACATCATTGCACACACGCACACGCATTCAACGACAAGGACAAAATAGTTTCCAAAATCCTTTTGGTATAGACAATTTTTATTTGTCCCACCCATTCCACAGAAATGATGGAGTGCTGCTTTCATTTCAAGCTCCATCACACAATTTTCAATTTTTGTGAATTATACACATTTTTAGCCTATATTCATTTATGAAAACATAGGCTTTTGAGATCACCTTTTGTCCGTGTGTTTGTGTGTGTATCCCTAATAATATCTAAATGGCTAGAGTGATTTCAATGATACACGGTAAGGTCATAGGACTGTTTTGTCCAACCCCGATCGTGCCCTCTAAATTTTAAAACGTTTCACCTATCCAACATGGTGGCTGTGGGTAATATTTCATCGGAATTCTATATCTCCGAAACAATTACTGACATCAACCTGAAATTTTGTACTAGAAGTTCACCTATGTGACTTTAAAAACCTGTTCAGTACAAACCGAACATGCCGGCCAAGCAAAGTGTAAACATTTAAATAGATTTCTCTCGCGATTTAACCATCCGAGCGCAGTAAAACATGGTACAGCAGATTTTATACACATTGTAATGCACTGACATCTAATTTAGTTCAATTGTTTACTTAACCTCATGATGGCGGCTGTGCGAAATTTTAAAATTAAGTTTTAATTTCTTGCGTCCCAATCATGCGATCGAAGTCAACGTGTGAATAATGAACCTACGCAATAATCATCCTCTAATAGTTCATAATATATGGTCTACATACTGTATATAAAAATCCAACATGGTGACCATCCGAAATATTTAGACGGCTCTCAATATTGTGCCCGTTAGACAAGGTCTCCAGGGGATCATCTGCCACAGATGACCTTACTGGTTACCTTATCCTGCGAACCCACACACCGAGAGGATCTAGTGCGTCCTCAGACTAGCTCCGGCACGAGACTGATAGCTCAGGGTGATCAGGTAGGTGAGGAAAAGGTCATAGACGAGCCCGAGGAAACACACCCCCAAAAACACAAAGCTAGAAATAAGTACCGGTAGTCCAGATGTAGGTAAAACTCGTTAACAATTTATTTTGAAAATCTCAAACCCCTATCCTACTTCGGAGGGTTAAAAATCTCGGCTAGTCAACAAATCTAAAGAAATAAAGTCTGGCTGCGTGGCTCAGGGGTAACGTTCTCGCTTGCTGAGCCCAAGGTTGCAGGTTCGAAACCTGGCGCAGTCAGCTGGCATTTGCGGGTGCGCAAATGCGAGGGAGCCGTGTCAGTACATTTACTGGCACGTTAAAGATCCCCTTCGGGGCAAAATTCCGGCACCCCGGCGTCTCTAAAAGCCAGTGTAGTTAAAAGGGACGTAAAACCAATAACATTATTATTATTATTATTATTATTATTATTAAAGAAATAAAAAATAAGTAAATCCCCTAAACTGAATTCAAGTTAGGCCCTCTCGACGTCCTTCTTACACAAACGTTAACCAGCAATCAAGCTAAGAATGTGACATGTAAAATGCACCCTAAGCAAATACAGGAATATATCAGATTGAAAATGAAAATCCACAGCCTGCTTCCAGTCTCCGACCGGGTCAGGAATGGAATGAATGAAGCCCCCATCTAGCGGCGAGGATATGAACTGTGCCGGCTGCCAATAAGAATTATCACAGGCAACGAATTTACAGCAGAGCAAAACATTTAAATTGTTCACAAGGCTAAGTTCATTTATATTTAAAGCAAATATAGAAATAGTCTACGTTACGATGGTGTCACTTCTAGTATTTAAATTTACTTTAATCTGTTAGCTAATCCTATATGAAGTTAACATGGGATGATAAGCATCCGTGACAAAGAAACATCAAAGCTAAATAACAACCAAGCACTATCAAAAAAGAATGAAATAAACTATTACATACAGGATACAAGTAGTAAAATCGTACAATCTTAAACTAGTACACATTAATTATTTACACTCCTGCCTACGCTCATTAGATCACTCTTTATGTAAGAGAGTTATCATCTATGTGAGTGGAATTAGGGTGGTGACAGCACAGTTAAAACTGCGACTTAAGTAATTTTGTTATGTCCACGCCTTACAGGGTTTCCGTGGCAATGGCAACGTCGTAGTCTCAAAAAGTGCCAGCTCGGTCTAGTCAATTGTTTATAAATAACAGCTGTATCATACTGTCGGTCATTCAATAAAGATATAATTTCAATTTTAGATCCATTCAGCACCTTATTTAGTGGTTCGGTTTAGAAAAGGATTTTTAAAAGATTTATGCTAATGATTTATTTTCAATATTATTTTAACTTTTATCCCCTATTGTGTAGTTTAATGTCCCTAATGACCATGGTGACACTCGACAACAACAGAAAAAACACTGTCATGTGGATGTCCACTCCATGAAAACATTAACTCCAACGGGCACCATAATAACACACGGTAAAGATAGCGGAAACATGCGGCTCTCTAGGCTCGCTAAAATTTCGGCCAATGACTTTAAGGTAAACGTCATTACCGGAAAAAAACAACGTAGGGTGATCATCATCAATCCCATCATTCAATAATCTCAAGACACAACAATAACATGGTTGCTAATTTTATACATGGTCTGGTTTGGTAAGCTCACACTAACGTGAAGGGATTTCTTACTTTCAATGCTTACATTCAAACTCGCACCAAATAGGTGTTAAACTTGACTAAACATAGCCACAAAATATGACCTGAATGTCCCATTTAATAACTATAATAATGCTAATTAGCAACCTCTACTCTGTATCGTAATTTCACATGGGAAGCTTATATTCATAGAAAGTCTAACTCTCAGACATTTGTAGTCTCATATACGTTGCATGCCGGGAGAAACAAGTTACTGTCGCGCTCACAGCTGGCGACCGTTACATTCATTGCATGGCGTGTCCAGGCACACATCAATTAGCCAAATAACACTCAGTTCGCAGTTCACATTCTAATACCATGAGCTGTACAAATTACAGTCCTGTATGCAACCTCAATCATACACACATAATATCGCTGTAGTTAAACTGTGGCTAAAATCTCCACCCCAATCGTGAAAATATAGGTTTTTATCAGAAAAGACTAAGCCAAAGTGATTCCACTCCACTGGAGTGCTTTGCCTAACCTCGGCAGCGACAACTGCCGTGCGTGCTTCCTTAAACAGATGTTCATAACTCGTGTACCATCCACTCAGGTACTCTTAAAGATGTTTATAACCAATGGTGCGCTTGCTAAGCACCAAAATAATCTAATAACCAACAGCACTGACCCCTTATGTGCCGTCAAATGATACGACCAATTCTTTGATTGCAATCGAGACTTCCAAAGTCGTACGTTTGCTCTGAAGCATTCCCAAAGCTGTAGGAAAGATAACAGTATTTGCGTCAGAGCTAAACCATAAATATAATGTTCCAAAAAACGACAGTGTAGCACCTCACATCTAACAAATGACACGACCAGTGTCTTCAGTGTAACAATAAAGCATTTCGATGGCAGTCCTGCTGCATCTTTAGGAGAAATTATTAACAAAACATGAGTGTGAAGGGTTTTAAAGTTTCTCCTACTGATCCATGTTGCTTCGAACATAAAAATGGCGCTCGTCGTCATATAACAGTATTACTCTGATAGTAATCTGACCAAAATACTTGGCAAATAAAGCTGAAACACATCTTAAAAAAACAGTCCTACCTAGGCTGGTTGTTATAGCGCGGCATTAACCTAATGAACATGAAATTTCACCCTTAACATGTTGGAATTTGTGAAGAATCACATCATCAGCGTGCTGGATTTATCCGTACCTTCAAGCTACGGCCATTGGACAAGGCCTGAACTCGATCATCGGCTCTGCGATAACCCATCGCTTCCTTCTTTTCGTTATGTGGGCTCAAACTTCAGCCGCTCCCTCGCCTTGGGTGGTTTTTACTCCATCACAATCAGGTCTTCATAATGGGTAGTATTTGGCTCCACGTGCTCGTATGAAGTTTGCATGATGGTTTCGTTGAAATTTTCACTGATTCTAATAATACTTTCAAATCAATCACAGGTTTTACACAAGCGCAGACTGTTACAAAATGCCCATAAATGTCTGCCACAGCTTATAGACACATGGGTGGTGTCGTCACACAGAATTTACAACTTTTAAACAAATCGCTCAAAATCACGGCGATCCACAGTCCACGTATTATCACAGTTATTCAAAATCACAGTTCGTGAAGTCTGCTGCTGAGCATAAACAGTTCACGACGATTCAGTGAGTAATAATAGTACTTATGCTCACCTCGAAGTTCAATGTAGCTAGTGTTCGACTACTTTCACAATTCATAAATGGCAGCAAATTTCGCCATAGGCACAGTTTGTGTAATATTCTTCGCATAGCATGTAACAGCACGTTATAATGATTACACTGTACACTCAAAATACTCTGCACTCCTTTACTGTGCGGTTTTATATAAAAAAATCAGCACTCACAAAAGCGTGACTCCATTGGGAGCACTAATCTCGTGGTTGTTGTGACGTTTCCTCGACGATGAGTATCTAGTTCGGAAGTACTACCATAGTCATTTAGTGTCCGATGCCCCGTGTTCGCATATCTGCGGTTTAAATACAAATACATTACCAGGAAATATAATACAATTTATCAAATTGTAAGTTAAAATGCATATCAAGCGTAATAATTTCATTTAACAGATCCTCGGGTTGAAAATATGACCATGTGATTCAGAAAGTTGGAGTGTCGTTTACCAATGTATTCATGTTAAGCATGTGGGTCGGGTTCGATGTCATGACGGATCATTCTGACCGGTGCAGATTGCAATACACATTCCATAGAAGTTATAACATCACCAGGCATGAGACGTACGGGCTCATACACTCCCCCGTAGGTTTAAATAAAACTGTAGGCATTGCATTTTCATTTACCAGCTCTCTGTTCAATTCTGGTGATAATTCTTAAGGTTTGCTGCGTTGTAAGTCCCAATGAGCTCTCCTGTATTAATGTAGCTAATGACATAGCTTCCATTGTTGTGGTTTTATGATACTCTATGAGGGCCATAATAGAGAGACAGAAATTTCCCATATACACGCTCCGATGGGTTAGAGATTCCTTGTCTCCGGATCAATACTAGGTCTCCAATATTCAGCCTCTAAACCTCATATTGCGAGTTCTTCGCAGGCGCTTCAGTGCTTGATGATTCATTCTATCTCTAGCAATATCAATCTTGCTAGCAAAAGAAGGGTGTATGGAAGGTGGAGTTACAATGATGTTGCTCCGGGTCCTCCTGCGTGACTGATTCAAATGCAGTTCGGCTGGAATCTGGCCGGTGCTCTCGTGGACTGTATAGTTGATGCATTGTGCCATAACAACTAATACCTCAATCCACCGCCAATGTTGCTCCTGGCAGTACATTCTGCAGTACTTAGCCAATTCAGACATTACTCTTTCAGAAGGTTTAGATTCAGGATGCCTTATAGATGAATGTACGTGTCCAACGTCAAGTTCCCGCATAGCGTCGGCGAATTCAGCGGATGTGGCAGTGATCCGTGGTCGGTCAAGAAGAATTGTGTCATTCCTGCCTCCAGTATCACCTAGCGTTTAATCCGCTGGATTATCTATAGTGCTGTTGCCTTCTGAAATGGGTGAAGCATCGTGTATTTGGTAAACACGTCCATTATTACAACAACATAGCGGTTCCCACGTCTGGACTTGGGAATAGTACCTTAGATGTCCCGGGCGTAGAGTTCCCTAGGTTGGGTAGGCAATATGGGTCTCGGTGGTTCGCGCAATAACTGCGACGTGTACTTGTTACGCTGGCATACGTCGCAAGCACGTAAACAGCGTCTCACGGAGTGACCCATGTCTTTCCAAACAAATGTTTCACGGATTGTTGTCATCTTCTTGTTTTGGCCTCCATGACCAATGGATAAATGCACCATTTCAATAATTAAGTCCTGATATCGCCGGGGAATTACGGCACGTAGTTGGGTGTGATCTGGATCCACAAATTTATACAACATCCACTGATACATTAAATACACGGTTGAGATAGAAGCAGTTTTAGCATAATCGGGGTCCTGAGCGTCCATCCTCCCTGTCAGATAGCGTGTTATTTTCCTCAGCTCCTGGTCAATTGTCTGACGTTCTGGCAGGTGTCCTAACCCCTAAGTGCTCCTCGCATTCTCCCTCGACGTCAATGGTATAAATGGTTGGTTCAGGATTGCGGCTGAGAATATCCGCTAATACATTCTCTTTCCCTGGCCGATGTTCAATTGTGATATCGAACTGCTGGATAAATAACGTCCAACGGGTTATTCAATCATTTGCCAGTCTTGTATTGAGAATAAACGTAAGTGCGTTATGGTCCGTGCGCACAATAATACGTTGTCCCCACAACAGCCTCCTCCACTGCTCCAGAGCATAAATAACAGCTAGCGCCTCCAATTCCGTAGTAAAGTAGCTCCCTTCGTGCAGTCGAAGTCTCCAGCAAAGGAAAGCGATATAGTGCCGGTTATGTTCCTCATCCTCTTGCAATAATATAGCGTTGATCCCATCAGCGGATGCTTCAGTTTCCAGAATGAAGTTGTTTGAATAATCAGGGCATTCGAGAGTTATGCTATCAATTAACATCTGCTTTGTCTGTGCGAATGCCAAGTCACATTCAGGATTCCAGGCTCGTCAGGAATATTTCCCTTAACAGATTCTGCAGCGGAGCCACTGTCGCATACTAACGTGGACACTGTGTAGCAAAGAATTGAGTTATACCTAGGAACTGTCTTACGTGCTTTACTCGTGTGGGTTTGGGGAACTCGGAGATTGCTTAGATCTTTGCTGGGTTCCGTCTATATCCGTCTCCATTTATAATATGACCCACAAACTTTATCTCCGATCTGAAGAATTTACATTTCTCGCGATTTACTTTGAAATCGGTGGAGCGCAAGTTTTCAAATACGAGCCGAAGAGTCCGAAAGTGCTCTTCTTCGGTCTCGGATACGATGATTATGTCATCGACGTAACACACAGTCCTCTCCTTCATGTCGGGTGTTAAATTGGCATCTAGTACTCTAGTCAGTGTAGCTCCTGCTTGAAAAATCCACGGAAATATATTCTTTTGTTTATACAAATAAACAAAACGAGAGCCATGTCAGAAAAGTGTCGCGTCGAACGTGCATAACAGTACAGCTAGGTAGAATGTCTATACACATGGGGCGCCTACAAGTAACCAAAAGTAACAAATGAGCATTCAACAGAAATATCATTACCCGCAACTGTGAGAAATTGCACTCTGATTCCATAAATATCGATAATTTGTTTTAAAAGTGCGTTGAAACAAATAAACAAGATGATAGTCCCTGCCAGAACTGTATTGCGTCGAGCCGCATATCAATAAAGGTAGGCGGGTGGTTTATACACATTCGAGAGTTCTTGCAAGGGTCCGCTAGTTATTATTATTATTATAATTATTATTACTATTAAATAATTAAAATAATAACCCCGGGAAATACAGTCCTTGAAGGGCCTAGGCCTACCAAGCGACCGCTGCCCAGCCATTTGGCCTGCAGATATTGGGGTGACGCGTGATCAGTACATCGGGTCCCCTCGGCCATTAATCTTGGTTTTCGTGATCGGGGCACTGCTCAATTGTCCTCACGAGACTGAGTGAACCCCGTTCCAACCCTCACGTCAGATTCTGAAATCCCTGACGGAGCCTATTATTTCTATTACTGTTATTCATTTTCATTTCACACGGATACGTCTTTCAGTGTCCAGTGTATTCTGCGAGCCTCAATTGGCGAACGAGTCACCAATTAGCAGTTAGTACTGCTGTCATCTCTACTTACACACCTGTCCCCTTGAATCAATCCACCGCATGCATGACTGTTGGCAGTCGCTCACATCCGGGAGGCGAGGAGGTTCGAATCCCCCCGCCGGCAACCTTGAAGATGGTCTTCTGTGGTTTCCCATCTTCCTTCCAGGCAAATGCCGGGGTTGGTCCTTAACTATAGGCCACAGCCGCTACCTTCCAACTCCTCGACCCTCCCTTCCAACTTCCCTCCCCAACGGTACTTGTAGCTCACCCATTGGGTGTCCGTCTTGAAGCAGCTACAAAACTGGCGAGCCGAACATGTCCTCGGACACTCCCGGCACTAAAAGCCATACGCTAAAAAAAAAAACACCGCATGTTAGGTCTACCTCTGCTTCTCTCACCCTCTATATCAGAGTTCATTTTCTTCCTAGGTATTCTCTCCTCCCCCATTCTAATCACATGACCCCACCAATTAAGTCGGCTCTTACAAACAAAGAAAGGAAGATTATAGTTTTACGTGACCGTGAATCTTGTGGTTATGAGCCACGGGACCTCCTTTTTACGTGGAATCCAAACCACTGGACATGACATTTCTCCTCGAAAATCTCACATGTATTGACTGGGAATCGAACCCAGTCCACCTTGGTGAGAGGCCAACAGCTTGACTGCGGCGCCACCACGCCCCTTATACAAACAGCCACATCAAACGTGTTCAATCTTAAATTAGCCTTAATCTTTTCATTACGAGTACCTTCCTGTCATTGCTCCCATCTATATTTCATTCGTGCTACTCTCATATCAATTACCTCTAGATCTTGAATGAGATGCCCTGAATTCACCCAGCTGTCACTCCCACATGGCAAGGTCGATGTAAATATTGAGCAATGAAAAAGTGTTTCTTCGCTAAAGATACCTTTCCTTACAGAATACCGCAGATTGCAACTGGCATCTCACTGCATTGGTATTTCTGAACCTCGGTTTTATTTGCTTCAGCATACTACCATTTAGATCTTCTTTTGTTTGGCGTTTCTTCATTACAGTATTATTATTATTACACTATGTATTCTCATATTAATTAAACTCTCTTGCTTCGTATATTATTTTGTACACTAAACCAGCGACCTCCCTAAATCTATACTTGAGTGATAACGCCACCTTCACTATTTCCCCTCGTGGTACCAAAGTGCCGTTAGAGTCTCGCGTGTCAATACTATTATTGTTATTTATAATAATACTACCACTAATAATAATAATGTAATTGGTTTTACGTTCGTTGTAACTACCGACGATTTTAGAGACACCAGGGTGTCGGAATGTTGCCCCTAAGAGGATCTTTAACATGCCAGTAAATTAACTGACACGGCTCCCTGGCATTTACGCTCTATTATATGCTAACTCACTCCACAAGGATTCGATCCTGCAACCTTGGGCACAACAGGCGTCCTGCGTGTCAATTTTCAAGGTATGTGAGGGCATTGAATTAAGACTAAGTGGATAGAATCTTGACCACGGAGAATTTCAGAGTTTTCCTTGGTTTCCACGCTCAATGTCCAACAATCTGAGAAGGTATCGCAATCCAGCTACGTGAGCAACTTTCCTTGTCCGATACCCAAAGTTCACAATTACGAATTCTAGTAAAATATCAAATAAACAAACAAAGATCAAGCTAAGAAAAATACAGAGAAACATACAAACAAAGACTGATTGTGAACACACAAAGAAGATAACTACATTCTTCCCAGTCCTAAAGATGAAGGAAAAATTTATAAAGCTTGGGATTCTTGTTTATATAGAACTTCTCTGGATGCCTCACACTCTTTCTGTGGAATTCCTTACATCTCAGGCTTCACGTTACAAGTACTTGAAGCCGTTTGGTAGGGTTCCTCATTGATTTTTCAGCCTAGTTCAACAATGTTTGCCGTAAACAAACGCTGATATTGTACCTGATGCTCCTGAAAAGCGACATACATGTTAGTGTGGCGTTTGCCAGCGACATCAACAGCAGAGCATCCTTTGTTCCAACCCTCAACCACGTTGTTGGTTCTGTGTTGATTGTGCACTGTTACGTCATGTTGGTTCAATTGCTGAGCAGGGATGCGTGACGGAATTGTAATCACTTCACTGGGAAGTCTGCAATCTCAAACACCATCCACATTGAGATGCCAATAATGAGAGCACATTTGATTTATTTTAGAAAAATGCATGTGTATTGACAGAGCAATAATTGAATTTGAGCACAATATACAGTTTACTGGAAATATAATTTGGCTACCACTAGTTACTGCAATCAAAAATTATTATTTTTTCAGTTGATCAACTCCATCGTACCCAATTGTAATGGATGGTTCCCGAATGCTGAAAAATGTTTTTTACTTACTTCTTCATTTCCCGTTTCCAGTTCCCTGGGTCGGGTTGCGAATCAAGGACCTCCACAGTTGTCTATCCCTCCACCATTCATTTCTTTCTTTCAATACTTCTTTTTCTTTTACTCCTCTTTTCTATATGCTTTCCTTCACCGTATCTATCCACCTCTTTCTGGGCCTTCCTCGTGATATTTCCTGGTATTTTCTCCATAAATATTATTTTTGGTACTCTATATTCTTCCATTCTCATCATATGTCCGTACCACTTCAGCTTACTGGTTTCTATCTTGTCTTGCAGTTTTGGGAACCCAGTTCTCTCCCTAATGTCCACAGTTCTGCTTTTATCCCTCCGTGTTTTCCCAATTATTCCTCTAAGGAACTTCATCTCGGCTGCTTGGATTCGGCTTTCATCGCGTTTTGTTGTGGTCCAAGTACCTGCTGCACATGTCAAAATTGGTGTGTAATACATTGAGGAGAGCACATTTGATTTATTTTAGAAAAATGCATGTGTATTGACGGAGCAATAATTGAATTTGAGCACAATATACAGTTTACTGGAAATATAATTTGGCTACCACTAGTTACTGCAATCAAAAATTATTATCTTGCATTTCTCTGGGACTTCCTGGTTCCATACTAAACCTCTCAAACACTGGTAAAACCCATTAGCTTGTTGGATTCTCTTTCCAATTTCTTCATTTATTGTACCATCTTGTGTGAGCTCCCCAAATACTTAAAGTTTTTACCTTTTTCAATGGATTTCCATTGACTTCAATATTCTGTCTTCCTTCTTAATTATCAATAATATGCTTGGATGATTCGCCTCCGTAGCGTAGCGGTCAGCATGGTTAGCTGCCGCCCCGGAGGTCCTGGGTTCGATTCCCGGCTCTGCCACGAAATTTGAAAAGTGGTATGAGGACTGGAACGGGGTCTCCTCAGCCTCTGGTGTTCCAAATGAGTAGAGGGGGTTCGATTCCCACCTCAGCCATCTTCGAAGTGGTTTTCCGTGGTTTACCACTTCGTCTTCGGGCAAATGCCGGGATGGTACTGTCCCCGTAAATACGGATAGTAGGCTGTCAGATATCCGCCCCCTCAATCGGATTGCCAATAATCAATCGCACCGGCACAGCTACATCAATGAAAATGGCACTGACAGATACTACCGAGATTAGAGCACAGCAGTTAACAAGAAATTATTGTGGAACACACCAAAATATACGGGGGTTCATACTTACCTTTACTTACCTCTTCAAATTAATCTCGGGAATGGGTTGCCAACTGGATCACTTAAAGTATGCCCACACAATAACCTCCACCATGATATTCAAAATGAACCAAAACGAAGACAAGAAACTTTAAACTGTACAATAATTCATTTCACATAAAGGGAATGACTTTAACAAAAACTCAACAAAATACACGTGGCTGGCAATCAGACGCCATTGTCAATATAATCATGTCCTCCTGTAGGACTGGTAGACGTTACATACAAAATTTTATCTTTCACTTGCTTATAAAGAACGTAATAATAGTAATACACTTGGAATGGATGAGGGAATTGGGACAAGACACGTAGCAATTGTTTTCCTCTTTCATAAACATCACACTTTATTTATAACTGCAGGTCTGTTATGTAATCGGCCTTGGCCTCTAACATACAGTTGTCAGGCCAGCTGCGATCCACCCTACATTATGTCGCAAGCCCACATCGTCAAACGGACCCACCTGTGCGGCTAGTGCTAGCATATGCTCGTAACCTTCGAGCTTAGCTCCTTTTCAAACGCTTTAAATGTCCTCAACTCAACTCAAATATTAACACGCAAATCTTTTAAATGCTTCATTCACATGTTACTGGATTACTCTAATAATCCCAAAACTTGTTTAATGGTATAATCCACATGTATAATTAGCGTTCTTTAGAGTATATTAACAAAACTCTTAATGTTTATAACAAATGCTCATTAATTGTTTATAACAATTACAAATTGTTTATAATATTGTCAAATGACAATTGAAAAATCTATACACGCCTCTCTTAATTCCTTTCATTTCCAACTATTATTAAAGATAATTACATAATTTATTTACAATATTTATATTTATTTATTTTAGAAATACATTAAACCACACGTTTATCCGGTTGATAATTACTCAAATCAGGTTAACATAATCGACCAATGAAGGTTAGTTATATTTAAGTGTTATAAATCCAGGTTTAATAAGTTTTAATAATTATTATTATTATTAGTGACGGTAACCTCCATTCAAAATCGTTATCTCAAATTATTTAACACTCTTGTTAATTGTAACAGTAATTTCACATGATTAATTTTCAAAGGACCTGGACAATAAACTCAGCGGAAAAATACTTCGCTTCAAATGCACAAATTGCATAAAATAGGCCCAGAATTCATCATATATTTCAACATAAATGGCATAAAAATCTTCCATAATCCATACACAAAACCTCCACTTATAATCTCATCAACATCATTAATATTACTGTGGGAACCTCCTTCAATTATTCAAGGGCATTATTCATCAGCGACTTTTACATGTCCACTGAACTAACGATTATACATCCATAGTTCCACTTTAAAAATTCTTATATTCATTAATTGTTTCAAAACTGTTATTTATTTAACCTTCGTGGGTTTCATTCATGAATCGATATGAAGTAAAAATTTGCCAATCACAAATAAATTTAATAGCAAATACGATTATACACGCCTTTCTGGTCTATCAAAATTGAGATTAATATCTCCTAAGTATCGTAGTATAAAAATACTATCTTCAAACAAAGTTCATCCAAACTGCAAAATAGTCGAATAGAATACAATTAGACTGTGGAATGCAAACATTATTGTTCCAATCTAGTATTGAGAAAAATACCTATTAAATGTTCATTACTATAGTGTATTCAATAAATCAAAATCAACGTTCATATTTCATAAAATTGTCTGTAATGCAATGGTAATGACGATAACTGACGATAAATGTCTATGTTGCAATCATGTTCATAAAACGACTATTATTTCCAAGATCGTCGATACAGAAATAGATTTTAACGCTCTAAAATCTTTTAATTATTCTTCTTTCTTGAGGATGACAGAAAATTGGTCAAAGTAATTTACTGAAAAGAATTACTTTAGTAAAATGACACGCTGTCTGAATTCAAATCTGCCATAGAAAATCATTAACTTTACAGTCAAATCGTGACTACAAAAATATGCAAATTACTGAAAGAATATTAATTATCAGTCTCAGCTGATCCAAAATTATTTAAATATGCCAAAGAACTAACAATGTCTTAATAAATCGTAGAAAAAGCATAAATCATCGAAGGTGTACTGAGTACAGAATATCAAGCAAGAAAATGGGGCATAAAATATATGTAGGACAAAAATATGGGAAAAATGGTTGCTCAGACATCGCTAAATAGCTCGAATAAAACAAGAAACGTTCACGACTACCTTATCTGTTGATTGAAGTTCCAGAGGAAAATCTTCCAAAGAAGACTGGTGATGGTTCCATTTCACCAAAAAGATGTGCTCCGTCCTCGAACCTGGAATCAGCGCCCTCGGAGAATCGAACTGCTTCCTCCTCCGGAAATTGCACTGCTCCTTGTATACGATAGACATCCTTCTGGCAAAACTCTTCTGTGTGAGCCGGGTCCACCCTGGCCTCTCTTGATAGTTCCTGAAGTTCTGGTAGTAATTCGCCATGAAGTTTATTGCAATAATTTCCGTAGAAATATTCATATTTGTGGAGTATGAATATGTTTCCACTGCCATTTGATATAATTCAGCGTTGAACCACGATGCATGAGTGTAGTTGGATGTTCACTACATGTTCGCTTTTGTAGAAAGACGATTAGCGAAGTTCCATGCCGTTAATTCACTCCATCGATATATGTCCCAATTGCATTAAAGTCTTTAGTCTTCCATCTCCACTTCCGTTATAATAGTTGAAAGAATTGCCATATTATATTGTTCCATGTTAGAATGCAGCGTTATATTATCAAAAGCAATATGAAGTAGCACGGTTGCAATACCAGTGTCAGCCGTAGCGTAGAATGTGATATATTTTAAAAGTGCTTCTCAGATGGCGAGAAAATCACTTTTGTCTGCCGTCTTAAAATGCCAATATCTTTCGAATTATAATCTTGAAAATGTTCAACCTTTCTACACACTTTGATATAGTACTGCACAATCGAATTAGCTTAAAGGCATTAGTCAACTCGTGATATATTGTCTTGTAGACTTGAAAATGTGTGCGTTTCAACTTCGCCTAGTTTCAAATACCGTAAAATGGAACTGCGGCGCGCTCGAAGCTCGTTCGATGCGGTTGGCTTTACCACACGCTAAAGACGACTTGTTTCACTTTATCACTCGAAAACGACTATAACATCAGCAATATATCTCCGGTATCAGACATATGAGATATGAGACACATGAGCTATGAGAGCTCCTCTCTGCTGTGCAAGACCTTTTATCAACTTCTTAAGGGGCGTATCCATCCCTTCCATAGCTTGCCTTTCTCCGTCATCGCTAGAAGTTCTAACTTTGGCTATACTTGACGGATTTTCAAATTTCAAAAACTCAAAAATAATTTCTTCAAAATTCCAAATCAATGCCATAATTGAAAATAGTTTTCCACAATTCTGCATTCCAAAAGTAATTAAATATGATAGTTTCAGTAATCTCCGTCTCCCTCCTAACTATCGTTCATTGGTTCGAGTCTCTCCTCCAATCGCGTAACTTCTTCCTCAGCACAATTCCTCGTTTCCATGCGACTGCGTCATAAATCTCAGATCTTTCTCGAACAAAATCATGACGTCACCAAGAATCTCAGCTCAAGCAGCCTACTTGCGTAAAGTCTGCGTCATCCGTGCCTACGTCATGAATATCCACGTCACAACTATGACAGCCATAACTTTCTTCATATTTTCCAATACAGCCACCGTGGTCTCAATATAATTCAAATTACGGGGGCAGTACCTTCTTCAAGGCCACGGCCGCCTCCTTCCCTCTTCCTTGCCTATCCATCCTGACCATCCATTACCTTCCCTCATGAGGCCCCTGTTCGCTTTGCAGGTGCGGCCGCCTGCGCAAGGTGCCAATCACACCTCGCCAGTTGTATCCCCTCCCTTTCGATGTTCTCAGCTCTAGGACACTGCCCGTAGAGGCGGTAGTGGTGAGATCCCTCGCTGAGTCCGTGGGTTCCACCAATCTGGAGGGTAAACGACTAAGAAAGAAGAAAGAAGAATGCTTGGATGACCAGTTTCAATCGTCAAGCGTCAAGCACTGAACTGGGTGCAGGCAGTGGTGTAGGTGGCAGCTCGGGAATGGACCGCACGTAACTCATACAGCTAAGTTCTCAATCCTCTTCTACCTGACCATTTAATAGCAATCACATAATCACACCAAGCAAGCAAACTTGAATTCAATCACCTCTATCAGTATCCAAACAACAAAAAATCACTTATAACTAACAAATCTTGACTAGTTGTGCTAGTTTAATTTATTACTACTGCAACTAAATAAGTGTATACCCGGTGAATCACCTGCCCGTGTCCGGCTCCGTGGCTAAATAGTCAGCGCGCCAGGCTTTGGCCCAAAGTGCCCCGGGATCGATTCTCGGCCGAACGATCAGGGATTTTAATCTCCTGGGGTTAATCCACGTTGTCGGGGACTGGGTGTATGTGACGTCTTCATCATCACTTCATCCTCATTACGACGCGCAGGTCGCCCACGGGCGTCAACTAGAAAGACCTGCACTCGGCCTCTCTGGAGGTCACACGATCATTATCCAATAGCTGCCCGTAATAGTATTGTTTTATGTAACCCAAATAACGCGTGTTGTCACGAAGGTCGATAATTCTCTCCTCGCTTCCCACATGTTGATAATGCACTGCGAGCATATCCCGCAAACGACAATGAACACTAAATTTTCCCTTGTATGAGCCTGTAATCACATCGAGGGAATTATAATGGTGTTCAGTATCGTTTGCAGGATATGCATGCAGTGCATTAGTACCAAACGGGATGCAAACAGAGAAATATCGACCTTCCTGATAACAACGCTATTTGGGATGCATAAAACAGTATTATAAGGGGCAGCGGATCACCTGGTATATCGTCAATACCATCAGCGATACTTGTTGACATAGATTTAATAGCCTAAGTGTAAAGTAAGTGTAATGATGATCGCTTGACGATGGAAACTGGTCATCCAAGTGTATTTATTAATCTCATATATTATTTGTTTTCAAGATTAGAGAACCACCCATTACAATTGGGTACAGTCGTGTTGACCGACTGAAACATGATTACTAAGGCAACACTGAAAATTTATTCCAGCTCGATAATAATTACTGCAATGATTCACTGACATCTTAATACAGTATTTCGAGAATTTATAGGGCTGATGACCAAAGCTCCTGATTAAAGCAACACAATCAACTCTTAAGAATACTGAACAAAGCCCAATATTATACTTTCAACACACCTGTAGCGCTGTCTTTGACATATGGCTATATGTAATATTACATTAATATGGGAAATCATTCACATGTTTAAATAAATTTCAATTCAACAAAAAATGCGGTGCGCTAAGTTGTGTAGTGAGTTGTTCATACTACACCGGACAAGAATTCTCCTGTGCAGAATAACACAAACCTTGAGTAGTGGTCTTCATACGGTCGAACTCCTCACATAGACCATGTTATCCTTCCAGGAATTGAAATTGTTTTATACAGAAGCTACGTGAGGTATGACTTAGTGTGACACAAGAATGTTTAAAACTGCCAATATTTTCCAGGAGTACACCTTGGAAATTGCTATTAGCCAGTATACACTATTCGGATTCCTAAAATCCAACTTATTTCTGAGACGAGAAACAATTGTGATATGGCCAGAATTCCTCTCAAATGATTGCCCAGTTAGCATGTGCCACGTTATTTTAATGACTTACATAAATTGAGTTCATTCAAATGAAGTACACTGGACAGCTGGAGAAAACATCCTAGCTAATTTCCACTTTCTAGCTTGAGCTATTTGAGTCCCACGATGATCCCCCTCTGACACATCCAACCTTGTCAGCTTTGAAGTCGAATCATTTGTTATTTCTTTAAGGGGCTTTGCGTCAAAATGGTCATATAGCCCCGTGTACTTGGGTGTGTGTAGAATTTGTCTGATATCTTGTGCTACTATGATGTCTGTACCAGTTTATGCATTTGTAATCGAGGTAGGATTTGGGCAGGAAGTGACCATGGCCTTAAGTTAAGCACCATCTCACAATTTGCCTGCAATGGAATTGGGAAACAACGGAAAACCACTTCCAGGATAGCTGAGGTAGGAATCGAACCTGGGCCTCTGCGGTGACGCCCAAGAATGCTAGCCAGTACGCAACGAGGTGGACTCAAACCATTATTACTAAGCCTTCTCTGCAGGGAACTATAGGCCAATGCTAAACACAGCGCATTCTGTCGCTTCTCGCGATAGTCCAATGCAATTAGCGGTGCCAGATAATGTGTAATGATGCCTGTTTGATTACTATCTATGCATGACAGCTCAGAAGTCTCATGAATCCCTGCACACTGTATTGCTGTTCCATTCGCGGGTCATTTAATATCCTCCCTGTAAATTGTGATTATAACTATAAATTATTGTTAAGCTGCATAAAAGGCAATGCGATTTGGATTAAACAGGGCTCTCTCCAAACTAATTTAATTTAATTTATTGGTCCTACATCGCTACACAGCGTAGCATTTCAAATGACATCCGATGAATACTTAATTGCCATTACATATTCATAGTGATTACAGGTAAAATTTATCAATTTATGGCTCGATGTAGTTCGTAAATATTTATAAGTGGAGAAGGGTAGGGATATACAGCTCTCGTCTTAATTGCTTCATAAGCATCTTGAATGAATTACTTCTGTATTTTGTATCAAAATTCAATCGACTATTTTTAACTCGAAATTCAAATGCAATGCGAAAGAGATCAACCTACATAAAATTCCAACTATCCAAATAATAATAATCATAATGAAAGCTTACAGCCGTTAAGTTCAGTATTGTCGAAATAGTTCAATCATTTTACAAGGAAGACCACCTCATGACGCAGTGGTTAGCATACTTGGCCATCACCACGAAGATCAGAGTTCGTTGTTGTTTCATTTAATGGGTTGGACATCGTGGTCAATCATCCCCCTGTTCCTTGGGTGTGTGTGTGTGTGTGTAAAATTTTATGTGATAACCTATGTTATTTTGATGGCTGTATTAGTAACTGAGGTGTTAATTGGGAATGAGGTGACCGTGGCCTTAAGTTAGAAACCATTCTGCCGTTTGCCTAGAGTACAAGTGGGAATCCACGGAAAACCACCTCCAAGAGAGCTTAAGTGGGAATCAAACCTGCATCTTCCCAGGTTTGCCTCACGGGGGTGAGTGTACCCTGTTCGAACCCTCAGATTAGAATTAAATTTCTTGACAGAGTAGGCAATTGAACCCGTGCCTCCGGATCGACAGCCAAGAAAGATAGTCTCTATACCACGACATATTTGGTCCGAGTCGATTCCTGGCTCTGCCAAGAAATATAATTTTGATCTGAGGGCTGGAACGGGGTACCCATTGCCTCGTGAGGCTGAACGTACAAGTCATTGGTTTAATTCCTACCTCATCCACCTTATAGGCTAAGTGGTTCTCCGTGGTTTCCCCACTTCTATGCCAAGTGAATACTGGAATGGTACTAAGTTAAGCCACGTCTGTCTCCTACTCAAATCCTGGTCCCAGTTAAAATTATACACACTAGTATATCCAATACAATGGCACAGGTTATCAGACAGATTTCACACACACACCCAAGTACACGGAGTTATCGAGTATGACTACGATGTCGCAAAGTCACTAAAATAAAATAAGAAAATTTACAATGAAAGGAGAGAATTAAAATCTCCGATGCAAGTGGTTCTCAAACCCGTGACCTTCGGTGACTCTGGCTGCCATTGCTCAAACACTGAGCTAATGCGGGGACGATTTTAATAATCTTCGCAAGGATGATGTTATCCACTACTAGTGAATGATCCAGATTCAGACACTCTAACCTTTTGCATATAGATTCAATCCTCCCATTGCACATCTAAAACAGAGAAGTTGTTGTCTCCAATGGGGTTTCGACTACACGCCTTTTATTCTGAAGCGCCTGGTACTATAGGCAGCCCAACTTTCTGAGGCGTATGTATCAGTTGCAGCCCGTGCAAGAAAGTAATATTGTAAGGGAAAGTGATTGTCCGATTTAAATGGGAAACAATCACGTCCTTGTTGATCTGTGGATCCTCTATTGTCTGATCCCGAATTAGCCTACTGCCGACATTTACGTTTCTTGTTGTCAAAGTAGGAGAAAAATAAAGCTTGGTCCAACTCTCAATCATTTCCCAAGACACACACAGGCGAACGACATAAACACACGTTTCCAGGTGACCAAGGTGTTGTGATGAAGAATTCCGCTTTCCACGCAAGTAAGTGGGGTTTGACATAGATGAAGTGATTCTTATTTAGACTGACCTTACAGTGTGAGAGTCAGAGCTGGGTGGATTCAAAATATCTCGACCATAAGTTGGAAGCAACTAATGAATGCTGGGACATATAGATGGGAGCAATGGCAGGAAGGTATTCTTAATGAAGGGGTGAAAGCTGAGATAGAAATGAACACGCTAGATGAAGCTGTTTGTATAATCCAGATACTCATATGGTGTAGTCATGTGATGAGAATGGCGGGGATGGGGAGGGGAAGGAGGGGGGGAGGAGGAGGAGGAGAGATTACCTAAGAAATTAGGTCGGCTATAGAGGGAAAGAGAAGCAGAGTTAGAGGTAAAATTTAGTATTTAACGATTTGAAGGTGAGGGTCATGGAAGCAGAAGAGGCGGCAGTCTTAACTGCTAATAGGGGGTCATGGAGGCTACTCTTTTGCAACCAGAAGCTTGCAGACTAGACTGGACACTGAAAGGCAGAACAGTCTGAAATGAAAATGAATTATTGTTATTATTATTGTTATTATTATTATTATTATTATTATAATTATTATTATTTTCATTATGGGGGCGTGATGGTGCAATGGTCAGGCTGCTTGACTCTCACCAAGGTGGACCGGGTTTGATTTCCGGTCGAAACATGTGAGATTTACAAAATGAAATATCACGTCCCGTGGTTTGGTTTCTACGTACAAATGGAGGTAACATGGCTCTCGGTCGTGAAATTAATGGTAAAGTAAAACTACAAGCTAGCTCTATCATTATTATTATTATAATTACCATTATAATGATTATTTTATTGTTGCATTTATTAATTATTATTAATAATTTTATCACGAAAATAACCGCCGATTTACCTTCTTTTCAGTCAGGCATTTCAGTTTCATACCTTAACCTCGTAGTATAACGGATCTTTCCATTATGTAAGTGCCTGATGTACTGTCATTTGTGCCATAACTTAAGAGAGTATGTGGCCCGTGTCTAGGAGTACTGTTTCATACATGGTACATTTGCAGTGGCTTGGTACAATATCGGTGATGGGAACAGGACCGCGGCTCTTCAGAACACAGCGTTTTGATGATGCTAGTGAGGCCGCCAAACATCGAGAACAGCAAGGGGAAAAGGCTCGCAAAGGTGGATTGTTACTTAAACTAACACAAGGGCCACCTCCTTCCTAATCCTAGCATCAATAACTTGTACAAACTGATCAATAATGCGGGTTATTAGAAATATTCCACAAACATCGAATTAGATAGGAATCGATGTTACACGCCCCTATATGCAACGGCAATTTCTTTTGACATCACAGTACTTACAGCATATACATTTCTTACTTCCAAGGAAAGATAGTTTTGGAGCATATTTTGAGTGTTGCCGTATTATTTATTGGTATTGTAGCTTTCAGTCGGAGCACACAAAATAATTCCAAAGACTGGAATACGGGAAAGAAACTGAAATAGATTACATGTGATTAATATTTACCTATATATTGTTACGGACTATTAAAGAAGAGGGGATGACATGTTTCGCTCGTCAGGCGAACATCGTGAGATCCAAACCTGCAAGACAAATAGCTCTACAAAACACTACCAAACCTACAGTGACACCCACAGACAGGAGTGGTAAGTAGACCCACTCTAAATTAGTGGCTTTGGGCCAAATAAAGAACAGATTTATTAATTCCAGCCAACATGAAAGTTTAACCAGGTCATTTTCCTCCACTTAGAAGGACACTGAACGGTGTACAGGTAAAGGACAAATATTGATTGTTTTTTGACTTTTGTAAAAGTCCGTAGCGTAATGTCAAGTGTAGTTCAATGTAATATCTATTTCATTGGTGTAATTAATTGTGTGTGTAAATTTAACAACCGTCAGGCGAGAATAATTCTGCCGAGATATTGTCAGACCCTTATTGTCATGAGGATTTATGTGGATTAGGAAGGATTTATTTGGATTAACATGGATTTATTTGGATTAAGGAGCATTATTGTGAATTAAGAATTTATTTGGATTGAAGATTTGTTTTATGATTGAATGTTATTGTCAAATGACTATGTATTTTGTGGACGTTATACTTAAACGTAATTACTTTTATTGATTAACGCTATGGGATTGTAGTGTTCGTTGTTATACAGGGTGTAACTTAATATGTGGGAAAGATCTGGGGATTCGATAGGGGACCTGACAACAAGCAAAACCTAGTACTGTATGTAAACATAATGTGTATGTGCGTTCGTTGCCGTGTTACAAGCATTGTTTGTGGTGTACATAACACAGACGGCGGCACGATGCTAGTTGGTCATTGTGGAGGGCACACAGGCCGCTTGTACGATTCGTCACTATTCAAGTCTGTGTGCATTTCCAAACAAAAGGATAGGGCATCAGAGTCTGACACCGTGGCCTACTCGTTCTCCCTATCTCAACCCATTAGACTTCTACAGTACTATGGGGGTCATTTAAAGGCCATTGTGTATGCCACACTTATTCATAACGTGGACATGCTGCGTCAGCGAATAGAGCAAGAATGTCAGCAGATACGACAGACGCCGGGAATATGGGAGCGTGTGAGACAGTCAATGATGCGGCGTATAGACGCCTGCATTACAGCTCGTGGTAGCCATCTTGAGCACCTTCTGTTAGTAGTAACGTACACTTTATCAACAAAAAAGACCAACCTGCATAGTGAAGCGGTCTGTGTTATGTACACCAGAAACAATGCCTGTAACACGGAAACGAAAGCAAATACACCATATGTTTACCGGACATGTAGGCTTATTGCTTGTTGTCAGGTCCTTTATCGAATCCCCGGAGCTTTCCCACATATTTAGTTACACCCTGTATTAAAAATTTATGGAAACAAATTCATGAATTGTATGTGTTAGTTATTTCCACTACTCTTGAGAACCTGTATGTAGACTTTATTATGTGCTATAGGCCAGTGTTGCTTATCCAAAGGAACCCGGATATGATCCCAAGGTACGGCAGATTTTATTATTATTATTATTATTACTGGTCTACATAATTTATAAACGGTTACAATATCTACATTTTAATCATGTTGAGCTTCTATACCCAAGATCGCGGGTTCAATCCCGGCCAAAGTCATCGGATTTTTTAAGAGCGTAAGAATGCCTTCCGTTGGAGGGGAAGTAAAGCCGGCGGTCCCATGTCATAGATTTATGGCATGTTAAAGAACCTTCCACTAATAAAACTTGTGTGAAGCTAAATTATAGGTTAAATTTTACCCACGCTCTTAGGATCCAACGTTCGTCGCCAGGAGCTGACCGCGGTAGCATCTAGTAACCAAGTTCTGAGCTAGTAGACGTTGACGGTGGCGTTTGGCGGCAAAAGTAGGAACTACTTGAAAATGCAATATCAACAGTCCTTAATGGAATTTAAAACAGATAACACACACTACTACAGCCATCACAATTAACACCGGCTATAAGACAGATTGTACACACACCCAAAGTACACGGGGCTACATGACCGCGTTGTCGCAATACCTTAACTTAGGAACCAACCACCCATACATTTAAATCACATGTAATTTATTTCAGTTTTTTTTTTCACATATTCCAGTAGCCTAATTGGAATAATGTTGTGTTGACCGACTGAAAGCTACTTCTAAGTGCACAAGGAGCCACCTCGTGGCGTAGTGGATAACATTCCTGGCTGTCACCGGTGAGGGTTAGGTTCGATTCATATCTCAGCCCAGAAATCCAATTATTGTCTGAGGTTTGGAACGGGCTACACACAGCCTCGAGAGCCAAAATCTCAAAGGACGTGTTTTCGAATTCTTCCTCTGCCATCCAATAAAAGATGATCCGTGGTTTCCCACTTCAACTCCAGGATGATAGAACTTAACACACACCAAAGTGCACGGGGTTGGTGACCACGATATACTAGCATCAAAACAACAAGACACACCAGAGGATTTGAATGAGTTTTTAAACTGTATGGACTCTTTCTTGAGGACAGAATTCATGATGAAAATTAATAAATGCAAAACAGAATTAATGGAAAGCAGCCGAAATAAATCAGAAACCACTATTGAAGACAAATTGGCAGGTGAAAGGGTAAAGGAAGTAGGAGACTTCCGCTACCTAGGAAGCAAAATAACCAGTGACGGACGAAGCAAAGAGGATATAAAAATAGGTTGGCTCAGGCAAGGAAAGCATCTCTACAGAAAAGGGATCTGTTGACCTCAAATATAGATTTAGGTACTAGGAAGTCATTTTTGAAAGCCTTTGTCTGGAGCGTGGCGCTCAATGGAAATGAAACTTGAACTCTTGGTGCAGCAGAAAAGAAGAGATTTGAAGCGTTTGAAATGTGATGTTACAGGAGAATGTTGAAGATCAGATAAGTAGATAGGGTTACATATCAAGAGGTATTACGACGAGTGGGAGAAGAGAGATATTTCTGGTGACTGCTAATGAAGGGAAGATATGGTGGGAGACTTACTAAGACACCCAGGAGTAGCAAACTTAGTTATGGAAGGAAGGGTCGGAGACAAGATCTGTAGGGGTGGACCAAAGTAAGAATATATTAAGCAGATTACCTCCGATGTAAGGTGTGGTAGCTATTAGGAGATGAAACGATTAGCTCAGGGACAGGGAGGCTTGGAGGCTGTATGAACCAGGCAAAAGACCGAAGACTCAAACTAAAACAACAACGGCAACAACTAGTAATGGGATTTAACACTGTGAAAGTGTTGAATACTGAGGTGGGTATGTCACTTGGAGAACAACATCAAAAAAGAAAAGGAAGGAAGATAGTAGTTTTACGTGACCGTTAATCGCGAGATCATAAGCCACGGGACCTCCTTTTTACGTGGAGTCCGAACCACAGGACATGGCACATCAAAAAAGAGACGAATAACTTCTTGTAATGTCAACTTTGGGAGGTGGTGTTGCGAACTCGGCACAGCTGCCAGTTAGCGTGCAGCCGACGCTAATGGCACGAACAATGCTTGGTAATTACAAGGTTTTCAAGCCGATTGTCAAGCTCGTCAGGGAGCCTTTGTTTTGCCATCATCGCTCAGCGCCGCGTGCAGGCCAAGTGAGGGGGAGTTGTAGCCGGCCCGGCCAAAACAAATCGGGTTATTTCTACCTACTCGCCGCCATTCAATAATCTCTATTCGGCTTCCATTGCAGCGCAAACCAATAAAACTTCTCTCCCCTCCCTTAGCTCGGAACTTTATTTTAATGCCGTGGGGCCTAAACTATTCCCCGTATAGCTTATTATTAGGGGTAGGACTTGGATTGTAGAGGAGTGCATATATCAGGGATGCCCAACCTCTCACAAGTGTGCCATGAAATGATTGGCTTACTACAGGCCTTCTCAACCTTTTTGAGACTGTGAGCGCCATCCTCATACCATACCAAGCACCCGAGCACCATGAAATCAAATATTATAATAATATTATGGTGTTTGAAGCCTTTTTCAGTGTTGGCCTATTAAACAAAGTGTAATGTTTTTCAGTCGGTCAACACATTTGTACCCAATAGTGATGGGTTATATCCTCATCCTGAAATAAAAAATCATGAGATTAATAAATACACTTGGATGACCAGTTTCGATCGTCAAGCGATCATCATCAGACCCTTTACACTTAGGCAATAAAATCTACTGTATGTATGAGAGTATGGGTGAAAGTATTATATACACTTATTTAGTTGAAGTACTGTACTGGATCTGATGATGATGGATTGATGATCGAAACTGATCATCCAATTTTAATTATTAATCTCATGTTTATTTTTTCAGGATTATGATATAACCCATCACAATAGGGTACAATCGTGTGGACCGACTGAAAAACATTAAACTTCGTATAAAAACAATAATAATAAAAATGCAACAGGAATGCGCCACTCATTCCTTTCCTATCTCTCTCTCTCCCTCTGAAATACAGTATCTAGGTATTCACCGCTTAGAGGCTTGTATGACTCATGCAGATAAGATACATTTACGGGTGGACAGTCGATTCAAATCATTCTTTAATGTTATTAATAAAACAGGGATATCCAATATAATTTTTTACTGTAGATTAAAAATACTATTTCACAAAACTGGCAAAACTTGTAATGAAAACACTATTATTCCAGTTCATGCAACATAATTTGAATTGAAGAATGGAATTTGAGGAAGCTTGAGCTAGTGAGCACTTTTTGACTCGTATGCCGAGACTAGGTTGAGAACGCCTTGTTTACTGCTTTCAGTTTACTTGTGTTCCTCTTCTAATTAAAGGGCTCACATTCTAATGTAGTGGCTAGCTTTCTTGGCAGATGCACCAGAGGTCCGGGTTCGATTCCTGGCTCTGCCAAGAAATTTAATTCTGGTTTGAGGTCTGTATTGGGGTACAATCAGCTTCGTGAGGTAAAATTGAGATGAGGTGGGATCGATTCTCACCTCAGCCATCCTGGAAGTGGTTTTCGGTCATTTCTAACTTCCACCCAGAGAAAATGTCGGAATTGTTCCTAACATAAGGCCTTTCCAATTCTCACTTGAATTTTAAATACACACGCCTCTACATATACCAGCCGGTTCTGTGGTGTTGGGGGTAGCGTGCCTGCCTCTCACATTCGGAGGCCCCGGGTTCGAATCCTGGCTCCATCAGGGATTTTAAAAACTGACGTGAGGGCTGGAACGGGGTGCACTCAGCCTCGTGAGGAAAATTGAGTAGCTGTCTGACATTGAGGGAGCGTCCCGGACAAGAAAACCAAGATTAACGGCCGAGGGGACCCGACCCACGGATCAAGCGTCACCCGAATATCTGCAGGCCAAATGGCTGGGCAGCGGTCACTTGGTAGGCCAAGGCCCTTCATGGGCTGTAGCGCCAGGTATTATTATTATTATTACTACTTGTACCACAATAACACAGGCCTTCAGATACATTCTGCATAGACCCAAGTAGACTTCACAGGGCTAAATGACCACAATATTTAAGCCCTTCCAATGACAAAACAATACATGATGTATACAATCAATAGCCTATAGTCAGTTCTATGGTAATCGGAACTTTTGTTGCAATTGGAAACTCAAGACGTCCATCATGGGAATGGAACCTGGAATCCTTATATCTTGGGAATTTGGATGGTACTGTGCTAATACAGTACATCCTGAAATAAGTATTTTTGAGCCCATATCGAAACCTGGGAATAGCGCTCCGTATGCTGTCGTATTCACTAGGTAAAACTGTCTTAATTACTGTCGTTATAACAATAACGTAATAATAAATTTAATTATAATAGTAATAAGTATGCTCGCTGTACTAGATTTATTATCATTAGAGGGAATTATTACAACGAAATTACAATTTTGAAAAAACATGTAGCCTATAGTTATGATTTTTAGTCGATCAATATGAGTGTCCCGAATTAGATTGCGTAGGAAGTAACTATTTTCTTACAACACTGACCTGAAAACATGTTACATGAATTATTTATACACTTTAACACACTTTCCTAAAAAATTGGAGGGGGGTTGTTAGAGAAGTGTGTTAATAAGTGTAGAGTGATATTGTTACTGAAAAGCAAAAAGCAGTTTCAATTAATTTTTCTGTAATGCTGGCCATTTCTTAATTTAAAAACTGGTAACAAAAAGACCGTAGGCTGCGGGCGAACTTGACAAACCGTATCTGACCACGAGATTGGCGGCGATTGTTACAGAAGTTCAAAGGGGCTGCGATCGGTATGGTATGTTCATCCCCATTGAAAAGCACGTGCTACATCTGGTCGCCAGACGCCGCGACCGCGCCCGACCTGGTTTGTTCAGACCTTATGCAGCAATACAAACCGTAAAGAATTAGGCTATTTAAGATCTAGCAAAGAAATGAACAGGCTTAATTCAATCTGTGTGTTGTATATTTGTATACATGTTGTATCCGTGATGATGTTAGGCCTATAAACTTTCAGGGACGATGAAAGAAGGCAAATGGATCCATTTGAGATAAGGACCCATATTCCGGAAACCATCCAGTCAACAGTTATAAATAATCGCAGTTGTTTAACGTCCGTACTCAATTCAAGTTCTCTGGTGCGAATTCGTCCGGCAGGCGTTATTTAACATGCCGGAAGCCAACGACATGGGGTTGACGTGTTAACACCCGTAAACGCCACTGACATGTTTAGGTAAACGGTATTAAATGAGTAGCATTTTGCGTATAACTTGTGGCTCGATCGTTTCCGTGCTATGGTTCCTTATCTCACATTGATCCATTTGCCTTCCTCCATCATCCCTGAAAGTTTGCAACATCATCACGGATACACCCTGTAGACTATATTTTAATCACGTATCCTACCAGCTCGGCCTCACCCACGAACTCTGCGAGGGATCAATCCTCAATCGTCGCAAGGACAGTGTCTGGCAGCTGAACACATTTTGTCAGCAGATACAACTGGATAACTTCTGATAACTTATGTTGTTGTGGCGTCTGTAGTAGTTTGTGAATTTGTAATTCTGCTGAGGATTGGGTAGGAGGTGGCCATGGCCTTATGTTAGGAAATATCCCGGCAATTTCCTGGAGTAGACGTGGGAAACCATGGGTGACCACTTCCAGGATGGCTGAGATTGGAATTAAACCAACTTGTTTTCAGTTTTGCCTCACGAGACTGAGTGCACCCCGTTCTAGCCTTCAGACCAGAATTCAATTCTTTGGCAGAGTCGGAAATTGAAACCAGAGGCATGCCATTTTTTGGGTAGGCGACGGATATCGTTCTCGAATAATGATTTTGGTTGCTGCAGGAACTAATCTCTTGCTAAATCTTGTACCACCAAGTGGCAGTGAAATCTTTGACCGTTTAAGAATGTTATCATCGGTCAAATTCGTCGTCTCCTCACGGTCATCGCAGAATATTCGCGACCAATTCATAACACTTATCTTCCACGAGCATTTTTCGCCGTATGCAGTTACCATGAATCTCAACTGGCTTGCAACCCTGTGCCATTAAACACTGGACTACAGCTACTTAGTCTGGTTTGGACGCGTTCTGAATATCACCAGCAATGTAGATAAATTCCACTTGTCTATAAACAAATTTCTCACTGCGGCGCACGAGCCGTACACACCAAATAGCTTATAAAGATAATAGCGGAAACTCGGTCGTAAAAGCATGCGCTCGCCTGGAGACAGCGATCACAGTGCCATCTCTTGGTGCGAGTTGACAGCATTACTCTCCTTGCCACCCACAGCTAGCATTTTTGAGTGCGCATCGACCGAAATCGCATTGTGAAGCTAACATATGTATCGGCTTGATATTTAGGCAACAAATAATTTAAATATTAGTGTTGAAAGAAACAAAAGATACTTGGTTCTGTACAATTTATAGTGAATTCTAAAAAATACTGCAGATAATTCATGACATGGTATTGGTGTGGGTTACTGAAGTCTGGAATATGCCCATACATACGCGTGTAAGGATTTACACTTATTGATGTGTTACTTTTCGTAATTTAACACTTCCTATGTTTACATACGATTCAAAAGAATCATTTGTCTTATTCACAAATGCCTTTATGAAGACTGCAAAATATCTGCTAGCCAACAACAGAATACAGTTCTTGCATACTCCCTCCGGTGTGGCACATTCACTCGTAAGTAAATTAACCATCTTGATTTTGACCCCATGCGTGCTATACGTACACTTTAGAGGCAGATGACCTCGCTGTACCGCCCCTTATAACAACAATAAATAACTACGTACACTTTCAATCGGAAATATTGAAGCATGTTGTTAAATGCTAGGCCTACTGTACCGTAGAGTCACCCTTCGAGCATAAATACAATAGAGTGCGCATTGCCACACTGCGCCTGTACTGTGACGTGAAACCAACATCTCGATCAGCTGATTAAAGGGTAAACAGAGGACCTCGTAATGGAAGGTTATAGGAGTATGTGAGAAAATGATTTTTAATGAGGGTTTAAACACACATTTTCGTAATTTATACGGCATTGGGAAAAGCATCGCATGTTTCTTCACGTACCGGAAGGTAGCAAAGCTTAAGAATGTAACATATTTTGTGTTAAAAGTGGCTGTCGTGTTCCGTAATACTCATACATCCAGGATCCCATCTTGTAAATAATTAATAACAAATCCAACTCTGAATTAGGCCTACTAATTTTTGAACAGAATTGTGTTTGCATAAAAAGTAGATGTCGTGTTCCGTAATACTCATACATCCAGGATCCCCTCTTGTAAATACTTAATAACAAATCCAACTCTGAACTAGGCCTACTGATTTTTGAACAGAATTGTGTTTGTCTAGCTGGTCATTTTTGATTGTACGTCCGAAAGCTCCAAACAAGTTCAATCTATTAACTTACTACATCATTTCCCAAATTATTTTTCATCATTAGAAAATGTATTTTGGCTAATTTTAATACCGATACGTAAGAACGTTTTATCGTACGATGAGCTCTCATTCAGCGTTACCCTTCCACTTCAGTAGGTTATGAAAGTGAACAAATCAACATGGGCAAATGGAAATAAGGGAGTCTATCGATTTAGAAAGCGTTGGTTTTTAACAACTATGCAATACATTTGCTACATAGGAAAATATTTTAATCAATGAACTGTTTTTAAATTCCATTTTGTCTGGCTGCGTGGCTCAGGGGTAACGTTCTCGCTTGCTGAGCCCAAGGTTGCAGGTTCGAAACCTGGCGCAGACAGATGGCATTTGAGGGTGCGCAAATGCGAGGGAGCCGTGTCAGTACATTTACTGGCACGTTAAAGATCCCATTCGGGGCAAAATTCCGGCACCCCGGCGTCTCTAAAAGCCAGTGTAGTTAAAAAGGACGTAAAACCAATAACATTATTATTATTATTACATTAAATTCCATTTTCCATGAATCATAGAAACCTTCGCAAAAATAAACCGGAATTTTGAAATTTTACGAAGAATTGACTAATTTAGGGATGCAATGTAGCCTATCCTAGAAGAATCTCAAAATTCCCTCAACCAAACGCACTGTCCGTAACTTACGTTTAATATTTATTATCGAAGACCACACCGTCACATCTGTAGCATAACCTGCAATTTGACACTGAACATGATTGACGACTGCATTGTGTAGTCCACACTACATTTAATCCAGCATAGGGACACAAAGCATTTTTATGTTCAGAGTTGCATTTACTAGCAGTCTCAACAAAACACCAAGAAAAACGTCTAGCCTATGGACATGTACCTTGATACCTTCGAGTATAAATACAGGCCTGTTCAGTGGAGTAAGGGATAGGGTAAACTATAATCATTTATAATAAATTCCAGCATTTCCATGTTTAATTATTTTTCTTTCATGTTTCGGAGTTAAGAGGAAACGTAGGCTAAAGAAATGCAAGTAATTAAGTCACGAATTTTAGGGTTATTTAGCAATGAATTAACATACGTATGGAAAGAAATGCCCGATCCTTTTTTAAACGTCTCCTTACATCCATACGCGACACAATAATACACCATTCTGATTTGGTAATGAATAGAACTAACTTTAAATAACCCAATGCTATCATTACGTGTAGTATTTCAGTGCTCTAAACTACCCGCAGTTCCCTTTAGTCAGCTGATCGAGATGTTGGTTTCAACAACGTGACGTCATCAGCCATCTATTGGATTTATGATCTAAGGTATTAACATTAGGCCTACTATCAACAACCTACAAAGGTCATTAATTCTTTACGAGAGGGTTTCACGACATGAAATAAAAGGCAAAACTATTGGCCTGGATAAAGATTATTGATGCGTGACTTCCCCCACTGTACGTGAAAAAACTAGGGGTGTTATCTATTAGCTAACAATCCATCATTGGTCTGGACGAAAATATTGGTCTAGGCAAAACCATGTGAAACCCTCTTGTGAAGTTTTACCTAAAGATCTTACCATTAACTTAACAAGTTTTTGTTCCTGAAATCTTTCTCCACGAAGTGGTCTGAGCATACAACATGAGTTCTGTTTAAATGTCCTGGGCCATTCTTTTTCAATACGTCATCTAAGTCAGCTTTTCGGCTTCGAATAACCCACCGCGTGCATCTATAAATAAATAAAGAACAGGCTAAAATATGCTAAATTATATTGTAAAAGCATTCTGTATTAAAAGAAAACCGAACTTTCAGTGTAATGGTAGGCTACTTGTTTACAATAAACTCATACTTCCATTTCCTTATTTCTTGGGAACCTGAAGAAAGATTTTGGGTCACTTTGTTGTTTATAATTATTACAGCCATATATGGCACAAATACCAACCATTACAACTGGATAATTAGATCATCCACAGGCCAATAATTTCTTATAATTGTTTGGTTGGATCTCACGGTTGTAAATCAGCTGGCCTTACGTTGCCAACTCGGACCGCTAGGCGGTGCTGGGGAGCGCTGTCTCCTGTTTTGGCGAGGAGTTTCCGCTATTATCTTTATAAGCTATTTGGTACACACTACTTCACTTGCGCATGCGTATGCCTTACTTCTAGCAACTGCACCTTACGTAACATGTTTCGAACGGGTTTTGATCGAACACACCACGTACAAGAAATATGGATCAAAATGAACTTTATTCCACACCCCTACAATAAACACATGTTTACGAAGAACACAGACACAGTCGATATCTGATGTTTTTCAGTCGGTAAACACGATTGTACCCAATTGTGGTGGCTTATTCCCTAATCCTGATAAAAATTTACATGTAAAAAATTCAATTAATAAATGTATTTATTAACCTCATGTTTTTTTTTCACGATTAGGTAATAGCCCTTCACATTTCGGAACAGTCGTGTTGACCGACTGAAAAATATCGAATTTCCATTACTAAGGCAACACTGAAAATGGCTTCAAATACGATAACAAACACAGTTTTGCTAACTAAATTACAGATCACGCCACGGATTTTGGCCGGAGTGCCCCGATTTCAAAGTCGTACAGAGGTCAGGTGGTAAACTTCAGCCATGTGAAATTGATACATTAGTTGCTTTCCGCACAACTGAAGACTCACGTATCGGTTACATATGCGTGAGGCTCACAGACTGTCTTCTGTACGACTGTGAAACCGGGACTGACCGGCCGAAAACCGTGGCGTAAACTGTACCAACACATTTAGCATGACCAATTATTTTCTATTTTAATCGGAAAAATTGACATAATTTCCCTTGTCCTGTATTATCAATATTACCATTTTGCGCCCTTCCGAGGTTGGGGTAGAAATTCAGCACTGTTTCGTTTTCTGGGAAGGTTCGTCGAGGTCATCTCTTCTTAAAGCATGCCATTGAGAAAAAGAAAGGGAAACATGCCAATTCCCAGATAACATGTATAAACCTGCTATATACGAAATAGCTAAGCCTTGGGTTGTGAAATGTTCCGGGGACATATTTACACACGATGCACGGGTTGTTTGTGTTCGCCTCCGCCCTTGCCACATGGGGTTGAATACAATATTGTTAGCATGCGGGTTATTGTGAAAGACAGGGTATGGTGGCTGTCAGGAATATTCTTATAAATTCTACAAAGAAAATTTCAATAATGGGAACTTTGTCTATGACAGAGGAAAATTGGATTCTTGTGTAAACAATGTAGACCTGACATCTCTGGTTTGTCACCCGTCGGACGGAGGAGGCAATTTGGCTCACGCACAAAGTTAAATGAAAAGCTGCCAGTCATACGTCCTAACATGCATCACTATTCACTCGAGTCAATCAGCAGAACTCAACAGGTAATTTAGGCATTTGGCCTTAAATTTCTACATTGTATTACAATTTTCTGATATCGGCAGGAGTTAAATTCCATAGCAGGGACCCAGGTACAGCAAAGGAACGGATGAACATGGATGAGTGATTGGTGGGGATGGCAAGGGAACATGATAATGATGATGATAATTGTTGTTTTAAGGGGCCTAACATCTAGGTTATCGGCCCCTGGCGAGGGAACATTCAGATCGAGTGTTTCGGTTATGATATGAGAAGAAGTAATTAAATGTTGATGACCTGTGCATGGGGGCGCTTTCATGGAAATATCGATAGATGGATGTCACTAAGTAATATTTACGGCGTCCATCAGGTTTAAGCCAATAAAGAGTTCAGTAACTTGGAATCTTGTGGGCATCGTATTTTAGATTAAAAGCAAACTGAAGACAAGAGCTCAATGTTCGTTGAAGATTTATTGTTTTTCCATGAGTCGCGTCAATGAGAAAAATGTCACAGTAGTCAAGAATTGGTAGTATTAGTGTCGGGATGAGTTTCATAATAATAATAATTTTATTGTGTTTACGTTCCTTTTAACTACTGGAGATATTAGAGACTCTGGATGAGTTAATCTTAATGCCTAGTGGTAAAATGTTCTTATGGCGCACGAGTGGCCGAAAGAATACGTACATCTTTTTGTAGGTACGAGGGGTGATCAGATACTAAGTTACAAAACATGGAGTGAAACGTGTAGCCTACATTATATTTCATACAACCAACACAGCCAACTGATAGTTCATACTTTAGGTTATTTGTGGACATAGTCTCCATATCGGTTTAGACTCTTGTCTCTTCATTGGATGAGTTTGATTATTCCTTCCTGGTACAAATCCTGTCCTTGCGTGTTCAGCGACGTTGTCGCGAAGTGTTTCACATCCTCGTCTGAAGGGAATTGCTGACCCCCTAGGTGCTCCTTCGAGTGATGAAACAGGTTAAAATCACTTGGAGCGTGGTCCGGCCTCTTGGGAGGGCGATCAATGATGTCCCAGCTAAACCGTGTCAACAGCATGGTGATCATTTGGGCTGTATGAGGTCGCGTGTTGTCATGAAGGAAGATGTCTCCCTCAGTGAGAAGTCTTGGCCGCGATTAAATGTTTTGCCCACATAAATAGAATAACTGATGGGACCTCTTCGCGAGACCAGTTTTCCCTCTGACTCTGCGAAGGATCATACAACGGGATGGTGACAGGTTGATCGCCCAGGTGACCACTAACTTGGGTTTAATTCAGGAAGGGTCCAGGAAGGGATTTTGGAGGGAAGGTTGGCAGTGGACCTGTTGTAAGAAACCGCCCTGCATTTACCTGCTGGTGAAAATGGGAAACACGCAAATCATTTTCAGGACGGCCGAGGTTGGATGCAAACGCACGCTCTCCTGATGACAGTGGTGTATGAGGTAGCTCGTTAGTGCTCTCGGCAACCGTGGCCGGTTCCAATAATTTCACCAGACTGTCAGTCTAAAGGTTAGGTCTTATACACCGGTATACGTTACCTCATCTTCGATTCAAGATAAAAAGTATTCAAAATTTGGTGAGTCGTCAACCCACCACAATTGGATACAATCATGTTGACCGACAGTGAAAGATCAAATTTCGATTCCTAAGGCAAAACTGAAAAATGGCTTCAAACTCCATAATAAGAAGTCTTGTTACTCTTGAGCAATTGAATCGAACCCTTGTCTTCTACTATGGAGGGAAAGTAATTAGTGAGAAAATTACTGGGCCAGTACACTATTACTTACCATCGGCAGTTTTTACCTTCGGCATTCAGTGAATTTGCCTCATTTATTCAATTTTACAAATGCGACAGCCACCCTTACTTTCAAATAAAGATATTTCCTTTAAAAGCGCTCTTGTTCATCTCCTTCGGCATTCATTTAACTTTGTAACGAGTGTATAGAGAGTATTTCTTTCTTTCTACGAGCCTCTTGAAATTGCGCCAGAATTCCTCCTTTGTAAACATGTTTTCTTCGTGGAGCTGCTAATTAGAGCTATGTATTTTTCTCCGGGGATCATACTGTACGGCTGCTTTTTGAGACGCACAGTTTAATGCCCTTTGATGCTTTTCATTTCCTATCTGGTGTTGCTTAGACGAGCACAGAGGCATACTAGCCGTGATAACACGTGGAGACACTGCTTATGGAAATGTTAAGGGGAACATCAAAGAGAATCCACGGAGGTCGTTATGAAGTCATCTTGAATAATTCACACTTCCCGTTTTAACCGAGTCAACCTGCGTGTTCCTTGTATCTATATAATATTTTCCTTGTGAATCAATATACAGTGTTCAGAATTCTAAATGAGTCTGTAAGGTTTATAGCCCAGGCATATTAAGTTTTAGTCTCATAAAAAAGAATGTAAAGCTGAAATTTGGCATAGATGTTCCCTAGTACCCATGTAACAAATCCTGAAAAGTCCCCATCTCTGCGGCATCCGCGTCATAGTTTTTAGAGAGTTCAAAAGGGCTTAAATGGGGCTAAGTGCCAAAAACAGCATTTTTGCTTCCTGCGTTCAAAATATTGATCCAAAATCAGTTCTAATGAACTTTGATAGTAATAAGAGAAGGAATGCGTTATATATAACGCTCTTATTGGTCGTAATTATTGCCATACATTTAAACAGATGAGTAATCAAACATTTTTATCTCAACTTTTCTCACGAAAATTTGTCATTAGCCGGGACTTATAGTGTAAACAGCTGCTGATAGCGACTAAAGACCCGAAGTAAAAGTTGTAAAACACACTTGTAGCTTTAAAACGATACATTGTCCATGTTCATCCGACAAACAGCAGCAGAGATACATTTACAAATATAAAAGTGGAAGTGTGGCTGTCGCTTTCCGAACGAACATCCATTTACGCTGGTGGGCTCCATCTATTCACCTTTGCTGACTTCATTTTGTATCTTTGCTCAAGAACTTTTAGGATGGTATTCCTTTGAATCCAGGTAAACTAGCAGAAACAGTTTGCATAGAACAAAATGAGTTTAATGCAGTTAGCAGTTAAACGTACATTCATAATATGCATAATGCAATTAATAACAAAACAAAACTTAAAAAGCTTTCTTTAGACAAAGAACACTTGCAAAACAAAGCTTACATCGGACTCAATCGTCCTCCTCATCGTCTGAGCCATCAAATGTGACGTTGCCACATGCTTTTCCACTGCAGTGCCCACACATTAAGGAGTATGGGCAATGTATCGCTTTAAAGCTACAAGTGTACTTTACAACTTTTACTTCGGGTCTTTAGTCGCTATCAGCAGAACTCAACCGGCTGCCAAAAGAGCTCTTGCAGTTGCAGGACACCAAATTGAGGAGATGATCTGGAGCAGCTGGAAGATGAGTTGTCACTGGTACTAAAGCTGAGTGTTGGATTTTCCATCCCCATTGGGTCGGGTCCAAAGAAAATCCTAACCATTCCTGAACTTGCAAATATACCCGCAGTGAATGTTGTTTGCATGCCGTCGAAGTCGGCGGAAGTGAAGCCAGCTGAAATGACGATGTGACCAGTTGTTTGGCATTTTTTTGGCTGTATTTCACTACCCGAAGTTCGTCGAGGCTTTTGCACTCCGATATGGCACTATCGTAGAGACAAATGGTGAACTTCTCTCCAGCTGATATTATGGCCTTTTCATCTGGAGCCGTAGAGACGAATTCCTCCATTTCCTCGCGTGAAGATGCGGAATCCTTCAATATTTTCCAGGCTTGCTGTTTGATGTACTCTACCCACAGCTTTCCTGTGCGAGATTTCTGGCTCATTGAAGAAAATGTGTCATGACGTGACTCTTTGAGACGTTGAAGGCAAGGATATGATAGCAAGTCGTTGGCGGCGCCTTCTTGGAATGCGGTAAAAAGCGCCTGTATTTCGTCCTTGTCATCCTTCAGCCCGTCGTTCATGTTGAGTAACGTTATCCTGACAGCCTGTTTTGTCAGAAAATGCGCTCTGAGGGCCCTAGAACATGCACAATTTCGCGTTATTGATACATTTTAAATTGAAGGCATAACGTAATCATTTTTAAGAGCGAGCTAAATGCAAGCCTAACTAGAATATGCGTGTCCAGACATCATGTGAGTCACTGACGAGTTAGCGTATATTTCCGCCCAGAGCTCCTCCAAACAGCTTCCATTCATCACGTAGCCGATTGCCCCAAGAAACGACATTAGAATATGAAATCCGCCTAGACGAACAACCACGTTTTTGAGATCCTCTGAAGTGTCCGATGCGGCTATCTCCGCAGCCTTCGCGTATAGGGCTGGTCAAAGGTTTCGAAACAAGTGCTTTGTTTCAGTTCCATGCACTCTCTTGCGGCAAACTTCAACGCGGATTATATAGTTGATGGATTGCTCGGTTCCAAGTTAATGAACGGCAGGGTATCAACTGACGTCGTCTGGGGAGCTGGTTGAGCATGATCAGACAGTGACGTCTTCATAAAGCCGTTCCACGAGGCGGGTAAATTAATACCTGACCACCGTCCAGGTAACCACAAGGAGTCCATCATCGACGCAATAGCCACAGAGTTTGGGGCTTCCACAGTTAACTCCTTAATCTTGACGTCCTTTGAACCAGGAGAAGAGGGCTTCCGATACCACGAAATGTTGAACTTTCCCATCGCCGCAATCACACCAGCATTAGGAACTTCTCGTGTACGTGGGAGTGGAGATATTTCACTGTCAGGCGCTGGACCTGTACACTTGATGCCTCCCATGCAGTGAAATGTGTTTCGCCCGTCCAATGTCCTTATGTTAAAGTCAGCGTTGTCAAAGCAAAACTACGTGAACGCTCCAGCATTCGGGATTGGACGTTCTTCACGAAGCGCTGAAACTTCGTACCTGTGGACTTCCGCCAAATTTACTGAAAATCCAAGACTGTTTAAGCTGAATTAATTGCTTGGAGTATTGTTGGCCTGCTCCAACAGGCCGAGCGCTGTCACCTAGAAACAAGATCGGGTGCCTTATCAACAGCGGTTATGGTTTGGGACCGTAACTCGGTAACCGTTTCTTGCATAGACATGGGTAATGTGCCAATGTAAAGCTAAACGTATGCTTTATAACTTTTATTCTGGGTCTTTAGTCAATATCAGCAGTTGTTTAAAAAATAATGACCAGCTAATTACAAATTATTCAAATTTTCGTGTAAAAATGGTGCTAAAAATTTAAAATTAGTTGTTTTTTTTCCTTCATCAATAGCAATAATTAGGCCTGATAAGTCCGTTCACCTACTCGTTCATTTTTATTAATTGCTAAAGCTCGCGAGACTAAATTTGGATCAATATTTTAAACGCAGGAAGCAAAAATGCTGTTTTTGGCACTTAGGCCCTATTTAAGCCCTTTTGAATCCTCAAAAATCTATGACGCGGACACCGCAGAGATGGGGACTTTTCAGGATTTGTTTCTAGGGTACTAGGGAACATCTATGCCAAATTTCAGCTTTACATTTTTTTTTTTTTTGAGGTTGGCCGTGTTTTTTTGCATATAATGCCTGGGGTATTATTGTTTAATTTCACCAGAACTGTACTCCGGAGGACTCCTTCGGGAGTGTGTTATTCCAGAAATTCATTCAGTAAAAGCTAGTCTTATTGTTTAGGAAATTTGCTACTTTCTGTGTACGGAGGCAATCACAAACTGCAGCGCATTGTTCAAGCCCCTAATAATCACAATTGCACACGACGCTACTGGAAGCACTACTATAACACCAGTCGTCAGACAAGTACTATAGTGTAGAATTATGAAGCTGTTCCTTTTCAGTGTTGCCTATACAAATTGCCATTTGTAGCTTTTCAGTCGGTCAACACGATTGTGCCCATGAATAAATAGGAAGCTTTTAGTTTAACGTGACCGTTAATCGCGCGATCATGAGCCACGGGACCTCCTTTTAACGTGGAATCCGAACCATAGGACATGGCATTTCACTTCGAAAATCTCACATGCATTGACCGGGAATCGAACCCGGTCCGCCTTGGTGAGAGGCAGACAGCTTGACCGCTGAACCACCATTCCCCTTGGGCCCAATGAATGGGCGGGGTACAAAATATAAATATGGAAATACACTCCTGAAAAAAAAACATGTATTAGTTAATTATCACAATTGCCCCATTTAATTTTGATAATTAAATAATACATGTAATTTTTCATTGTAATGGTGTTGGTAAAGACATAGGCCGTGAACCAAAAGCTATTTAGTATATCACATTGGAAATCCTTTTAATAGGTAGGCGAGTTTTAATAGAAAAGTCCAGTGGGATATATGCAAATAGGCTATTTAGCTCTTCACGTTACTACTTGTTATTTCTCGTATCGTCAAGCGATTGAAGCGGATCTTAATATTGTTAACCATTATGATAATCATTATCTAATGGCTATGAACATCTACTTTACGTAAAGATGACTTGCCTTAAAATTAATCCCTTTGAGTCGCCATCTCATGGGAGGAGTCATTGTTATTGATACGCAAACTTACATATTTTAGCACGTAATTTTTCATTGTAGTAGCGGGGAGAGGGGGTGGAAATTGTATTAAGAGGTGGAGCACTGAGGTCATCTACTCCAATTTTGTGTCGTAGGTATCGTATATTACAGAAGTAAACACGAATTTTGCTTATGGGTTCTGTATGTCTGATTTTGATTTGTCATGCCTAAATAATGAAAGAAAAATTGTTTTTTTCTAATAAAGTTTGCATTTGTATCTATCAAAATGTGAGTTCAAATTTGAAGGAAATTCCCCAAGTTATGTGCGAATCGCCCCAGGGAATTTCCAAGACAACGCTAGAAGTAGTAGGTCCTGGATTTACTACTACTCCACCAATATCTAATGACGTCGCTATTACTAGGGCGATAAAACCACAAATTACTCGGACCCGATGTTGCGCACATGCACCGGGAGGCCCGGTTCCACTTAACCATCCCGGCATTCCACGACCCGATCTCCTGAGCTCGGGGTTCGATTCTTTGTTCTGCCAAGAAATCTAATACTTGTCTGAGGACTGGAACGGGGAACATTCCGCCCGGCGAGACAAAAATACGAAGAAGCGGGCTGGATTCACACCTCAACCATTTTGTGTCCCAGTAAAGCACAAATCACAGTCCACTATATGGCCATACGTGTGAATACATTTTTGTGTTTTCGAAGACATGGAACGAGGCTCAACGCGTGAAACTGGAGGGATGTAATGGCGCAGTTGTCAACTTGGTTGCGTCCCACCAATGTGGGATAACACCTCAACCATCCCAGAAGTGGTTTTCCGTGTTTTCATACTTCTACTCCATGCAAATGCCAGTACCAAAATTATTTCAACGGCCACCTCATTCCCCAATCTTTGCTTGAATTATTAATACACACATGGATAGAGCCATCACAATAACACAGGTTGTTAGATACCATTGGTCGGGCCTAAATAACCACGATGTCGCAAAGTCCCTATAAAAATCAAGAACAACAACAACAACATCTCTTTCACAAGGTACATTTACTTGCACGTTAAAGATCCCCTTCGGGGCAAAATTCCGGCACCCCGGCGTCTCTAAAAGCCAGTGTAGTTAAAATGGACGTAAAACCAATAACATTATTATTATTATTATTCTTTCACAAGGTCACTCACATCAGTAGCTGTATGTTGACCAGGTCTGGCGTAGTCGATGTCCAGCACAGATGTCTATGGTTCAAGGAAACTCGTATGGTGAGAGTGTGGTATTGGGCCCTATGCCAGTAACCTTGTTAACAGGGCGATTGGCACTTAACTCAGGGAATTACCCATTAGTTGAGTAACTGAACTGGAGCCAAATTCAGGGATTCAAGCTGTCTTCTGCATGCTATTTTCCAGTTAACATTATATTTGTGTAACTTGTCAACCACTGCCAGCTCGACTCGCTTTCACAACTCTGTGCCAAAGGTCATTTCTTCTCCTTTCTTGGACGTGAATGCCAGCTCATTCATAGGCCAGTAAGGTGGGAGAGCACAGAGGACCGAATACGAAGTTGGGACATCTTGGTTATTTAGCGCCATGTAGCCTACTTGGGTGTGTGTGGAACGCGTAATGGCGATATTAGTGCGTAAATGTTAATTCAGGTAAGGATTGGAAAGGAAGTGGCCATGGCCCTAAGTTACGAATAATTGAGGTTTTTATCTGGACTAGATTCCTGACCCGGTCGGTTGACTGGAAACAGGCTGTGGATTTTCATTTTTCATCTGGACTAGAAGTGAGAAATCACGGAAACCCACTTCAAGGAAGGCTGAGGTGGGATTCGAACCCACCTCTTCTGAGTTTTGACTCACGAGGCTGAGTGTACCCCATTTTTGTTCTCAGACTCGAATTACATTTCTTATGAGAGCCAAGAATCAAACCCAGAACTCCGGGACAACAGCCAAGAATGCTAGCCGTTACACCAAGAGGTGGCCTTCAACAGAAGGAAGTAAGTTGGTAGTCTCACTTGACCATTAGCTTCATAATCATGAGCTACAGTATCTCCTTTTTTTTCGTAGACTCCGAAACACCGGATGTGATATTTCACCTCGATAATCTCACACCTATTGACCTGAAATAATTGTTGTTGTTGATTCATTTAGGAGCTTGTGACATTCAGCCCCGTGTACTTGGATATGCGTGTGTGTGTAGTATGTTTTCTGATAACGTGTGTTATTGTGATGTCTGTATTAATGTGTGTATTTCTAGTTGAAACTCGTATTGGGAAGAAGGCGGACGTGGCCTTAAGTTAGGAACCATCCCGGCATTCGCCTGAAATTGAAGTAGGAAACTACGCAAACGACTTCTAGGGTGGTTGATGTGGGAATCAATCACACCTCTTTTCAGCTCCGCCTCACGAGACCGATTGCATCCCTTTCCATCCCTCAGACTAGAGTTAGCTTTCTCGGAAGAACTGGGCATCAAATCCAGCACCTTTGGGATTGGAGTCTTAACCTTGTTGCGGTCGCACCCCTTCATGTAGCACACGCAGTCGCGCGACGGTAATAAACCGTCCTCCGATGTGTTTTCAATTGTGATTTATTTTTGATGTGTAACATCTTTCCGCTCGGTTGCTGGATAGTTTTGTGGGAGTGATTTTGAAAATTGGGGACGGAAGTGGATCGGAACGATTGAGCTGGCAGTGGTAGATCGAACGGAAGTATGCACTGCCCACTCAATCGATCGAACGGAAGTGTACTAGCTGGCAGTGGTGGAAAACGGAAGTATGCACTGCCCGCTCGATCAATCGAACGGAAGTGTACTAGTTGGCAGTGGTGGAAAACGGAAGTATGCACTGCCCGCTCGATCGATCGAACGGAAGTGTACCAGCTGGCAGTGGTGGAACGAACGGAAGCATAAGATGCACTGCCAACTCGATCGATCGATCGATCCAGCGGGCAGTGGTAAGACCCAGCTGGCAGTGGTACGAGAAACAATGAGCGGTGTCGGAAATTGATACCATGACGTACTCTCGGCCATGTGGAATGTATATGACATACTGAACGGAAAACGCTCATGCGAACTCGGGTGTCAAGTGATTGAAACAAATGACATGGTACATGTTCGAAGTCTTCGTATCAGTTTTTAAATGGTAAAATGCCTTAATATTGTAAGTAGTCGGCATTGCCGGTACTATGTTTCTGCACAATGGCTATTCAAATATTAACCCACATAACGGTAATGCAGTCATCAATATAATATAATCGTTGTGGTTATACGAGAATTGAGCAAGCCTTCATGAACTATTACTATTACTGAATGCATTTTCTTTACCCACAAGAGGGCCTATTCATAAGGCATTTTAAACTCAATTTCACGCAGAAACATTATCGAAACAAGCAAAATATAAATGAAACTTAATTCCGTATTGCAGTATTATTGGAACGTGGAAATAAGTCACCATCTTGTGCAAAAAATTTGCGTAGTCGAAATAGCCGTGGGGTTAGTGCTTATGACTGTGAATCTTGAGATCTTGGGTTCGAATCCCAGACGGGGTAGATATTTTTCTACCAGATTATCATTTTAAACGATATTTATCATATCAATATGACTCATTTTAACAGAATCCATTTGAAATTACGTGTTGGTCTGTGAATGAAGAGGACCTGTTTATAAGGAATTTAAGGTTATGAGCAGTGTCGCATCTATTAATCTAGTTGCTCCATATCGTATTCTTTATTTAGGCTAGTGCTGGTGGAAGCTACAAATCATCTAATAAAATAAGTTCCGTATTATAAACTACAATATCTGTAAAACACTCCCTTTTACAATAGATTAATATTTGTGCCAATAATAGTATAAAATACCGGTGTATCAACAATTTCACGTGAGGTTTCTTCTTCAGTATGTCAGATGTTACACATCATATGCGACTACTGTAAGGCTCGTAATTTATTTCACTTTCAATGGCAATATCACTGACTTTGAGGTTGATCGAACATGTAATTGACATACATAGGTGTGAATATAGAAACGATTATTCAATAAGAAGCCATAATAAGAGCGACATCGGTGGTGGCAAAAAAGAAAAATCACTAGCCTATATGACAGCTTCAAAGATAGTGTTGTGTGCATGCGTGTGTGTGGATGTTGGGGGAAGATTGAGTAACTGGGCTATCAATAGTGAATGAAATGTGTTAGTAATGAGGAAAAACTATGGTAAATACTCACATTTTGTTTTAGGTGGTCGGCAAAAAAATTGCACTTCTGGTCGCGCCTGACGGTAATCTACCGCACGACTGCGCTCTTGGCACTTTGATGAACAACTGAGAGAAAACATCACCGTCAAGAACCGCTACTCCTCTGTCATCTTGCGAAGGATATCGTACCTTGAGAATACATGCGTCTTTCGCGCCCTTTGTGACGATCAGAGGAGCTCTACGCGCGTTTTTTTTTTCAATATGACGTTTTTTTTTTTTTTTTTTTTTGTCTTGTAGCCTCCTGAAAGGCCGAGTGCAGGTCTTTCTAGTCGACGCCCGTGGGCGACCTGCGCGTCGGGATGAGAGATGGAATGGATGAAGATGAATGAGAGTGGGCAAGGATATGGAAGAAAGCGGCCGTGGCCTGTCAGAAGGTACTGTCCCAGCTTTTGCCTGGTGTTGAAAATGCGAAACCACAGAAAACCATTTCAAGGACAGCCGACGGTGGGGATCGAACCCACGCGTCTACCGAGTCAGCAGAGAGCTTGGCCCCTTGACCTAACGCAGCGCTTTAGCCCGCGTAGCCACTACTGACGGTAATCTACCTCGTACGCGACCGGATGAAGGTTAACACGAAAATTGGCTGCATGGTGCAGCCGTAACGTTCTCGCCTGCTGTGCCAAAGGTTGCAGGATCCTGGCGCAGTCCGTTGGCATTTCAGAGTGCGCAAATGTGAGAGAGCAGTAACAGTAGATTTACCGCCACGAAGATTCCTTTCGAGGCAAATTTATGGCACCCTGGCGTCTCTACGAGCCTCAGCAGTTAACAGGGACGTAAAACCAATAACAATATTTTTATCATTATTATTACCTCAATATGAACCCTGAGACGTCAGAAGGCAACACCCAGGAATTGAATCTGGTCCACCTATTTGTGAGGTAAGCAGATTGACCACTACACCATCAGGCACCATACCATTTCAAGATGTTGCATATTATGGGGTTTGAAGCCATTTTCAGTGTTGCCTTAGTAAACAAAAGTTTGGTGCTTTTCAGTCGGTCAACACGAATGCACCCAAACGAGTTGGGTTATACCCTAATCCTGAAAAAATTACATGACTTGCATATGTCAAGTCTAGTGTGTGTGTATGTGTGTGTAGTCGATGTCGACTCCTTCTCTACGGCATTGAGGATGAAGTGAGATGAGCTTCTATTCGCGAGATGGTTATTCCAGAAGGATGTCCTTCCTACTGATCAATGAGTTGGAGTAAAAGGAAGCTTGTAGTTTAACGTGACCGTTAATCTTGAGATCATGAGCCACGGGACCTCCTTTTTACGTGGAATCCGAACCACAGGACATGGCATTTCACTTCGAAAATCTCACATGCATTGACCGGGAATCGAACCCGGACCGCCTTGGTGAGAGGCATACAGCTAGACCGCTGAGCCACCACGCCCCCTGAGTTGGAGTAAGTATTACTGTATGATATAAAGTACTATCCCGGCATTTACCTGGAGTGAAAATGAGAAACGACAGAAAACCATTAAGAAAAGGCCGATGACGTGGTTCGAACCCACTTGTCTTCAAGTCTGGAAACAGCCTGATCCCATGGCTTAACGCACTTAGCTGCCCTGTACCATAGCCCTCGCAATACGCAAGAGAAAAAGTAACAAAATATTTAGAAATTCATTATTATACCATTTCATCGTATCACAATGGCAGTGACGTGTATCAATGGCAGCTCCTTGTGAGAGATGAGAGTTATTGTATTAGACCGCAATTATTACTTGATGGCGTACGGAACGAGTTTCGTATGTGGGTGAGTTCATGTGCTGCAACGTGGCTGAGGGGGGAGGGGGGGGGGGGGGAGAAACGTTCACTTCACTCATTGGTACGGAAATGTTCACATCGGCTCCTACTGTATTACACGTTAGTGCGTCTCCCAGAAGCACAGCAGCAGTGACCCCCTCCACGACCTTAATTCTCCTTCTTTTCCCTGTACGCTCTCCGGCGCCATCATGTATTGATTGAAGACTAATGCATGTAAAATTTGACTATGCACCTTACGCATTCTGGGTTCTCGAGGTGCGTATTTATATTTCAGATCCAAAGGTCCTCAGTTCGATCGCTTCGTTGGTTCCCAAAGTGACGTCTTGGTCCCTGGGGTAAACTGGTGCACGCATATCTCATCCACTGTGATGATCCTGAAAAGGAAACCATTGCCTTCACGATCGTACAACCACTAATGTTGGAGGCTTAAGATATTGCCAGTCTTGTGATCAGTGCTCAGCTGTCTCGGAATCAATCTTGCTGACACCTCCCAATATCCAAACACTTCGTGAATCATGCGGTGGGTTAGAGAACGTCCAACATCCAATATGGATGCGACATCAGACACAGGCACGCGATTGTCGGCTAACACCATTTCTCTCTGTCGACATGTGTTGCAGCCGCAGACGTGGAGGGACGCCCAGATCCGTCTTCATCTTTCACACTCTGCTTGTCTCCACCAAACATTAAACACCAACACCCAACCATTTTACGGAAGATGGTGTCTTCTCCCTGAAGCACTAGACCCCCACACCCATTTATAGCGCACGCACTTGCATTCATGACCACGTTTCCAGCGCACGCTTCTCTGTCATACTAGTTTGCACTCGAATGAACTCTGGCACGCCGATCTATTGCTTCTGTGATTGTTTTGACAATCAGCACATGCGACAGTGCCCCACAGCCCATCCAGAAACAAAGAAAGTTTGTCAATTGGCATGGTGACGTGTAATCCAGTTTCCCTGTGTGGTAAGAAACGTATATTCGGAACACCCCTCGTATTAACATTTCGTTGGTCAAGGGGTGAGCCTAGCGCTCACCTTCTGATATTATTATCTATAATATGAAATCCAATGCAGGTAAACTTTTGAATTTTCGTGTAGCTAGCAATTAGGGTTTCAGGAGTTGAGTATTGGCATTGGTGTGGGGTATTGCTGACGTCCAAAGCAACAAGAACTATTTTCCGTCAACAGTGCACTTAGAAAGAGCGATGCGCTCACCCTCGACCTGTGGTGTTACTGTATTCATACAGCAATTATCGGCCAGGATTTTATGGTTTGCTATTCATTCTTGAGGATTTTGACAGTAAACGATGGCTCAAGACGAGAAGATTAGACAATGGCTGATTGAAAAGATGGATGATGATTTTCCCGAGGATATATGCAAATAGAATATTGATGAATCAGAGGATTCGGATGCAGAATAGCCTGCGAATAGTGATCACGGCAGTTGTACGGAAATTTCTGGTGATGAAGCAAATCTGTTTTATAACTAACATGTTTAAGTCTTAACTTGTGCCATAATTTCAGTGTTTTGTAACATATGTAAGACATGAGTCTTATCATTGTATTATTTATACTCAACTCGTGAAAAAAACAAAATCAAAATTAATAATAATAATATGTTTAATAAAGAAGGCAAAAATGCATAATACCCAAGAGTGAGCGCAGTGCTCACGCTCGACCAGTGGAGAGTTCTGGAACATAAATTATGAGATGGAAGGAGCAGTGCACGGTGTATTTTGCATTTCAAACAAATTACGTGTGTCATTTTTCATTGAAGGGATGGGAATGAGTACTTCACAACTGCAGAGACGTTGTTGAGACCACTTCGCTGCGTAGTGGCTAGCATTCTTGTCTGTCACCACGGAGGTCCGGGTTTGAATCCCGGCTCTGCCAAGAAATTTAATTCTGGTCTGAAGGCCGAAACGGGATGCACTTAGCTTGGTGAGGCAAACCTGAGAAGAGGTTGGTTCGATTCCTATTTTAGTCATAATAAAAGTGGCTTTCCGTGGTTTCCCACGTGCTGGTAGCTAACTTAAGGCCACGGCCACTTCCTACCCAGATCCTACCTTAATTACAAATACACATACTAGTACAGACATCACAGTGATGCAGGTTATCAGATAAATTCTACGCGCACACCCCAGTACACAAGGCTACATGACCACGATGTCGCAAAGTGTCCAAAGAATCAACAACAACATAACAGACGTTGATGAGCTCCTCAAGGGAAACTTCTCTAATTAGGGGTTGATTTAAGACGACATTCCAACCTAGGTTAAAGGAAATGAGTGTATTATTTGGTGACTTACCGTTAATGCTGTCGTCATTTCTGTTCAAAATTGGACACCTGATTTTCTAACCTCCCCGTGCACGTCAAATGCAGTGATATCATTTTCAATTAAATCACGCACAGAGCAGATAACTCTTGTACAAAATACATTGCTATTCAATTCTGTCGCGTTCGTCATATCTTGTGCACATAATATTCCGTGATATATCGTTCAATGTACGGGAGTAATTAGTATTAGTTAATTACAAATAAATAACAGATACTAACGAGATGGCTGTTATGTATGATGGCTGTGCACAGGAACAGACACATATCCTCAGGCGTGTTCGGTATAGTCCTCGTCATTTAGGATGAGCACTGGTATGGGACAAGGGAGAGGGAAGAACTCCAATATACATCCACTTGCAAATTCAATGTTGTGACGTAGAGTCTTCTACAAAGATGAATTAACTTTTTTTTTACGTACCGGAGAATAATTTGTGTTCTCCAATACGTAAAAGAAATGGTGTTTAATTCTGCATGTTAGATGATTGAAACTGAGAAGATTCGGGTTCAATACCTTCCTCAGCCACCCTGGAAGTAGTTTTCTACTTCTACTCCAGGCAAATATCGGGATGGTTCCTAACTTACGCCCACGGCCGCCTCATTCTCATGCCTAGCCTCAATTGCGAATATACACACTGCTACATACAAACACCACTATATCACAGATTATTCTACACACACACCCAAAGAACACGGGGTATAAATGGCCACGATATCCAAGCTCCTAAATGAATCAATAACTGCAAATGGCGTCTTACTCAGAAATACAGTCAGGACTGATGGAGGGTCTCACGTTATTCATTTGCATAACCTAAAATAATGTTTTACTTTCGCATAATATTTAATAATATAAGAATATTTCTCTGAATATTAAGTCATACTGCACACCAAATAAAAATAATATAATCTGTCACGTTACAGGTTTACAACATTTGTGGCAAAATAGCCAGAATAACTTACGACATCTCTCAGATAATAAAGAAAGACCTGCCAAAAGATGATATAGAAAATGCTGATATAGAGGAGGAATGATGCGGGGCAAGTGAATTAACATCTTACGTTAAACATTATTTGATGTCATTTTATAAGGAACTGGATGCAGGAACTTCTAAATTTGGGGAAAATTTTAAAAGTTCCCCTCAATAATCGGATCCAGTACCATTTACATCAAATTCCTCCTCAATAATTAATATTGGCAGGAAATGGAGGGAGCGAGATTTGGAGACCAGAAATCCATCGAACAACATGACTGAAGGTATGTGCATTTATTACCAATAACTTCAATAAACTCTTTTGTTACCTACTGTTACTCATGTGCTAATAGTACACTTTCTTTACTTCAGGTCCAACAGAAGAAGTATTTGCTGCATATAACACAGCAACAGAAGTGTCGTGACTGACTGCGTGCTGCAGTGGTAAGGTTCTCACCTGCTGTGCCTCAGGTTGCAGGATCGTATCCTTGGGCAGTCAGTTGGCATTCAAGAGCTCGCAATTGGGAAGGAGCCCTGTCAGTAAATATACTGGCACGTTAAAGATCCCCTTCGGAGCTAAATTCTGGCACCCTAGCGTCACTAAAAACCTTGGTAGTTAAAACGTACGTAAATACAAACACATTATTATTATTATTATTATTATTATTATTATTATTATTATTATTATTATTATTATTATTATTATTGGTGGATCAACCGGATGAAGTAGACGTGTGCCTGAGTGCTCCACAAAAATTTAGAGTATAGCGAGGAAATGGTTTGCGACCGTTATTAAGAAGGACTTCCAAGTGATGGTGGCTATACCTAGGTATATCTTGCATGGGATGCAAAGGAAAATGTCATTCTGAATGTACAACAGTAACAACACGAACATGGAAAGGTATGGCCAAGCAAGCTAAGGAAACATTGCGGTGTCCACAGTACCGTACCTACAAAAAGACAGCATCAGCAAGTATTGTCGTCGGCAGTGGAACATTGACCGCAGCATCTACCAACACCGAGGCAAGCATCGATGACACAGCGACAGCGACTCCACCTTCAACACCGGACACGGAAATAATACTCGCATCGGATATCAGAGGTATGTTAATAGAATTAAAGAAACAGATTAATGAATTGAAAAACCAAATGAGTGAAAGTGTAACAAGTGTCGACTTTATTGCGCAAAAATATGATGAGTTGATTGAGGAAGCTAAGTCAAATGCGACTCTTCTGAAATCACTTACAACAGAAATAAAAACCCTAAAAGACGAAAAAACTCTACAAGACAAAATAATATCAGGTATAAACGAGAAAGTGAACACAATGGAACAGAACGGTAGGCAACAGTACATTGAAATATGCGAAGTGCAACGCGCGAAATACGAATGCCTGGAAGAAGTCATCCACAAAATTGCCGAAACTCTAGAAGCAGATCTAAACATGTTTGATGTAGAGGATGTATACAGCCCCCCCCCCTCCGCCCCCCTCCCTGCAAAGAAAGAACAAAATTCCCCATTAGTTGTTTAATTTTAACTCTATATCAAAAAAGAAAAAAAATACAGAAAAGAAAAAAGCAAAATTTCTTTACTCATGGCAACACGAAATCTAATTTTTTTAACGAAAGTCTGACGGCATTCTACAGAGAGCTACTATGGAAAACGAAAAATCAGGCCAGTGAAAATAACTGGAAATTCATTCGGGTTAGAAACGGGAAATTGATATTGTGAACAGTTGGGATGGCAATATTAATGATTCTGGAATACAAAAGTAACTCACATTTCTCAATATACCCGATTTCATCGAAATAAGACTAGAAATAATGTTGAAATCAATGTCCTTTCTCTAGATATTCAATCTATATAAAAAAATTGAAATTATTCAACCATAAACTTAGGTAAGAAAATTAATGATCTGCATATTATTTGCCTAACAGAAATTATCATACGTGAATCTAATAATTACCTATTTACTTTGGATAATGTTAATGTTGTATTTTGTAATAGAACTAATCGCAAAGGAGGAGGCATAGCCATGTACTGTATGTTAAGTACAACATTGCTATTACAACACACCAATCATACATTTCCAATACTCATGAATCTATGGTAATAGAAATACTCCACATGGACAAAAATATTGGATTAACATGCATTTACAGACCAGCTAGCACGAACATAAATAACTTTCTTGAAGAACTGGAAACACGTATAACACAACACACCAATATGTACAGCGAATACGCTATTTTTGGAGATATCAACATCGATACCTTATCAAATGCAGTTTAACAGCTATCAAATATACAAATATTATGGCAACTTATGGTTTCTTACCACTTATCACTAAATGTACTTATTATGATCCAAATTTAGACACGAGAACATGTATAGATCATATATACTATCTTAGCAGACTATATGCATATACTCCGAAGTCATACAATCAGACATATCCGACCAATACATGACAAATACAGGCTTTTGGCCAAAAAAAAGGATGAAACGCAATCACTAGATAATGAATCGTACATTACGCTAATGAACGATACTATAATACACACAAGCCTCAACAACACAGACTGGACAGATTGCCTTGAATTAAATAATCCCAATGATATAAATATAACAACATAAGAACCAAATTTAAGGAAATCTACCAAAAAGCATCTTACATAACCTCACGTAAACACAGAAGAAGCAAACATTGGTTCACTAATGACCTAAAAATACATTGTAAGGAATGAGACAGACTTTACAAAACAATGTTCAGAAACAAGGATATTATTGCAATAAAAATGAATACAAAGTATTCAGAAACAAATTAAATAAGCTAATAAACAAAACAGAACATTAATATAATAAGAATAAGATAAATAATTGCAAAGACGATAACAAGGCCATGTGGATAGTCATTAAGGATGTAACAGGTAGGAAAACCCAAACTGTCAATGAAGTCATAAACAAATATTTAAGAATACTTTATACTAATGAAGTGATAGTCAATAAATTCAGAGTACTTTTACTGAAAAACAAACAGCCTAGCTCATAACTGTCATATCGAATAAAAACACATTAATGAATTCTTTTACGTTACCGGTACTTGAAACTGATGAATATGAAATAGAGAACATAATTAAGGTATTAAAAACAGGCAAATCACCCGGTATAGACAATATACGCTTGAAAGATATTAAGGCAACACCTAAAAACAACTATACCTATCATAACACATCTCATAAACAATATGACATAATACCGAACTATCTGAAATACACAATTATTAAACCAATATATTGTATAAGAATGGTGATCACTTAGACTTTGGCAACTATAGACCGATATGCATTTTATCAATTCTACACAACATAATGGAAAAATGCTTGGATAATAGATTGAACAATTTCCTAAATAAATATGATATTTTAAAGAGACATCTATATGGTTTTAGGAAGGTAAGAAGTACTGAACTACTTCTGGCTGAATTTGCCTATATAATAATCAATGCTTTAATAAAGCATTTGACACAATAAATTACAATAAACTACTTGCTAAATTATACGATATTGCTATAAGAGGTACGACAATCAAACTATTTGAACCCTATCTTAAAACAAGGAAATAGCAGTTATGATCAATAACACTATCAGTGGCACGTCAGAAGGAACACAGGGTATTCCTCAAGGCAGTATTATCTCACCTACACTATATAACCTGTTCGTAAATTATATCAATGAAGCCATAAAGCATAGTTAAATATCTATTTGTGCTGATGACACCACTATATTTACCATACATAAAGACTCTAAAACAGCTCTTGATATACTTCAAGAAGACTTCAATAACAACACAAAATGGTGTCATGACAATAATTTGTATATAAATACAATGAAATCTAAAATAATGCACATCAGAGTTGATCAACTCACACAAGAAAAATACAAACCGACACACTACAGCATATCATGCATACACCAGCCTTGCAGGATGCAAATGTAACACCTTTATAAATAGTACTTCGCCACAAAACATACCTAGGAATTACCCTTGATGAACACTTTAAAATGAACACACACACACAGTAAACATCATTTTAAAAAACTAAGTTCCAACCTTTACACTTTCTTCAATCTCCGATTCTATGTAGATAGAAATGTTTACAGAACCAATTATAGTGCTCTGATTGAAAGCAAATTAAGATACGCTACATCACCTTGGGTAAATCAAAACATAACTTTAATTAATAACTAGCAGTACTGCCCGGCTTCGCCCGGTGGATTTATTTGTTTTATGTATGATAATGAACTACAGAACTGGCACATGAGAATTAAACTACCAGAAAAAAATAATTAAATAGAACATTTTGTGGTGGTGGTGGTGGTGGTGGTTGTAGTGAGGGTGATAAGCAGTGCAGTATAATGGACGTAACATATATATCATTTTCGCCTAATGATAATAATGAATAGGGAAACGGCTATTTACTAACTACAGCACTGAGACATGTAAATTACAAACAGATTTCTAAAAATTAGAAAGAGGAGTAAGTGAAATAAAAGACACTGCCTAGGGCCTATATGTCATTGTCAGTTAGAAATGTAGAGACCAATAGTATCGCCTTTTGTCGCATAGCGCCGTGGGAAAATAATCAGAACACTTTGGAAGACTTCGGCTGTCTCGAGCTCCTGAGGTAGCAATAGTATCATTTATGGCCACATAGCGCTCAACGATAAGTTTCGGAATAAATTACGGTATATTTGACAGCACCAACGCTTATTGCAGCTGGTAACCTCAATGTATTGCACCAACACCATTGCACTTAGCCTATACAGAGGCATAATATTTTCATGATGATAACTCTTTTAAGGGACGAAAGAAATCATTTTGCACTAATTACTCCCCGTGACTGCAATTTATAAGCAGCGCAAGATTTAACTATTTTAGCAATTCTGCACCAGAACACTGGTAGGGGTGATGTGATGCAGCCCGAATTGTCAGTCAACAATAGACTTATTAAAATACTCTTACAGTTGCACTACTACTGACATGAATGATTCTAGGGCCTTAATACATGGTTTTCAAGTTCAGTTTGTTTGTTATTCTAAATGTAGGGAATGGAGAGCGTTGTCCAAAATATCAAGTGGACAGTGTTACCAGCAGGGTTTCAAAGCGTATGTATAATTTGGTGCAATTAGGAGGATCGGTGTAGATTTGTGATAAAGGGCCTAAATGCAGGAAATGGAGTGGTCTGTCCGAAATTTAAAGTGGACAGTGTCACCCGCAGGCTTCCAAAGGGTAAGTGTACAAAATGTGATTCAGATCGGTGAAACGGTGTAGATTTGTGCCAATGGACCTAAATGCAGGGAATGGAGTGGTCTGTCCGAAATTTCAAGCAGGCAGTGTTACTCGTTGGGTTCCAAAGTGTAAGTATGTGAAATTTGGTTCAGATCTGTGAAACGGTTTAGATTTGTACCAAAGGGCCTAAATGCAGGGAATGGAGTGGTCTGTCCGAAATTGCATGCAGACAATGTTCCTCGTAGGGTTCCAAAGGGTAAGTATACAAATTTTGGTTCAGATTGGTGAAACGGTGTAGATTTGTGCCGAAGGGCCTAAATGCAGGGAATGGAGTGGTCTGTCCGGAATTTCATGTAAACAGTGTTAATCGCAGGGTTCCAAAGGGTAAGTATACACATTTTGGATCAGATTGGTGAGACGGTGTAGATTTGTGTCAAAGGGCCTAAATGCAGGGAATTGAGTGGTCTGTCCGAAATTTAAAGTGGACAGTGTTACCCGCAGTGTTTCAAAGGGTGTGTATACAAATTTTGGTTCAGATCGGTGAAACGGTGTAGATTTGTTCCAAAGGGCCTAAATGCAGGTAATGGAGTGGTCTGTCCGAAATTTCATGTAGACTGTGTTACTCGCAGGGTTCCAAAGGGCAAGTATACAAATTTTGGTTCAGATCGGTGAAACGGTGTGTATTTGTGTCAAAGGGCCTTAATGCAGGGAATGGACCGGTCTGTCATAAATTTCATGCCGACAGTGTTACTCGCAGGGTTCCAAAGGGTATGTATACAAATTTTGGTTCTGATCGGTAAAACGGTGTAGATTTGTGCCAAAGGGCCTAAATGTAGGGAATGGAGTGGTCTGTCCGAAATTTAACATAGCCTAAACTATTCCTCTTGAATCTGGCTACCATATAAAAAAGTATTTTTTCGAATCCGACTGGTAGTTCCAGAGATTAGCGCGTTTAAACACAAAAGCAAACACACAAACTCTTCAGCTTTATTATATTATTAGTACAGATCTTCAAGACAGCCAAAACAGGTTTTCTGAATATTTCACTGGTATCTCTTATTTTAATATTAAAGAGTTGTTTCAAATTACTGTACTGAATCTCTACTGTCATGATGCAAGATTCAGGCATTTGGTCTCTCACAACATACAAGAAGAGCCATAACAAGTACTACATATGTAAAACCTTTGAGTATAAATAGCTATGGTTTCAAGAGACTTAATTATATTATACCAACACTACATAATGCAATACCACCTGAATTGTCGAACATGAACAGCAAACAACTAGCTATACTGAACCCTTTATCCTCTGTTGGATAAATGATTCTATGTTTTATTTCTCAAATTAATAAATATTTCCACCAGCATCATGAAAGTAGCCAGACGGAGATGAGGAAATTTCAAGCATTGGTTGGAGACAGCGGGGACATACCTGAAGCAGATTGACAATAGGCTAAATACTTTAGCTGTGAAAGGAAATAGCATAGCGATGTGTCAGAAGGACAGGTGTGGGCCGCCTCAAATAGAAGCGACGCGCAGTGAGACATGCTGCTGGTATGTTCATTGTAATATTCGCGCCTAGAAGAAATATGATGCAGTAACGTGAGTGGCTGATGAGCAGGCTAGACACTCCTACGACGCCAAGATCTGCTATAAACCGCCAAATTACAGAAAATGTGAGAACCAATGAGAGAATAATGCCTATTTTGCGCGGTAGGTCTAGCGTGGGCACGCTCGGCTAGCATTCACGCGGGAAATCGCCTAGACAAAATCTCTACGATCGATTCTAGGATTAATGGGCATATTCTTGACCTATGCAATGTTACGAGTTCAGTGATATTTATTTCATTCCTGTACCACAATTATTTCGAGAAATCTTTACATAAATTCCCCCCCCCCCCCATCGAGACCTAGGGCCAGTTCATTTATAAGTGGCATGAAGAGCCAAGACATTGACTTCTATTCTGTTCGTCTGAGGACGTAGGCTTATTACTCTGTGCGTCTACGGACGTAGACTTCTATTTGGTGTGTCGAAGACATAAGACTATTATTCTGTGCGTCTACGGACGTAGTCAGTTATTACTTTGCGTGTCATAAGGACACAGAAATTATTGTAAAGTGTTAAATTCAGTGATAGATAGTCACAGTACTATATTTGTGGGGGCAGTATCGTCGATAATTCGCCAGCGAACTGTTACAGGGAAAGTAGTACCTGAACGGCGAATTTAGTAGTCAGATATCAAGTGTATAATAATATAATTTTTGAATCAGCGCCAGAGATGACATCGACTACTTCAGAAGAAGTTTGGAATTCTCAACACTCCGTCCAGATGGCTGAGATGAGATAAGAACCATTCAGTTGGGAGATGGCAGCGGACGTTCTTTGACGGTGACTACAAGAGAGATGAGTACAAAATAATATTCTTTATTATTTGATAAATTAACTTATGGTTTATGGGACATATTTTTTTGTAAATACTTTGCTTGTGTGATTAACGTAATATATTTAGTTTTGGTCTGACACACTTTTGTATGGAAGCAGCGCGCACGAATGTTGTTAGTGGAAGGTTCTTGTTTTTGTGTTGTGTTAACTAACGTAGCTATGTGAACGGCCGTGTTTGCATATGTTACGCAATGCGGTTAAAAACGTGTCTCGGAGATCTGTTGTGTTTCAGAAGTAGGACTGAATTAAGGTAATTATACAGTAGATTGGAGGGTAATTAAAATTGTTTAAGATTTATTATTGATCAGATTCAGTGTGACTATTGCCGTTGGAGCAATGTAATTTGTGACGAAGAGTAATCAGCTCTATCGTAGGTTTTAAATATTGTGTTTAATGTTTGCGAGCACCTATTCAGCAGACCTGTGTGAAAAGCGTCATGTCAGTCCCAGATGTGTGTATGTGTGTATTCTTGTGGTATTACAAGCGGGAATTTCAGCTTAGACTGATTTCTGTCAGCTTGGTACCAGGTCCATATTGTATCCTTGCGAGGGCAATTGTGGATATGTGATTATGTCTGACCATATGTTGAGTTGGATGAGATTTTTGTTGCTGTTGATTCCTTGAGAGCGGCACAGCTGGTCAGCTATTTATATACACTGGAGTGGGACATGGCAAGTATTTGAGGAAAGGGGGAGATGTTTCACAAGGCTGTCTGAACGTGCAAGCATGGTCATTAGCGAGGAGTGCTCGTTGGCTCCCTAATTACTTGAATTACAGATAAGAACTGATCAATGGTAAAAATTGTTGAAATAAATGGGAGTTGCCTACGAATCACGATAATCTCCGAAGCGTTACCTTAACATGCAGTTTTGTTCATATAAAGTAATCTTAGCCGGTCAGGCTTTTGTTGTTGTTGGTTTATTCCAGGTTTATTTTCCATTTTCTGTGACCCGTGAGTCATGTGCAATGCTGTCTTTCCTTGTGTGTATTGAGCAATTGGCCAGTTGGTAGCTCATGTTGTTAAGTGCGTCATCGCGCTAATGAGGGTCTCAGAGAGATTCCTGTAAATAATAGATTTGTAGTGTGTGTGTCAGCATTAGAGTTTTTAAGGTTTTTATTAATGTCATGCCCATATCCATAAACGTTGATTTACGTGATGATTGTCCGTGAGCACCGTGGCTGTTAACCCGTTGTAAACGAACGATCATCCAAGTACTCATTTTCTCGTAGTTAGTCATCACGCGCACATAAAACTCAAAGGCAAGGTAGTGGAACTAGGATCCACATTTTATTATAAAGGGGGAGATCCGTCTGACTCCTCAAAGTGTTAGATATTCCTGTCAGGGAATGATTCAGGGAGGATATGTTTTTATTATTGTTTGTTTATTTTCTTTTATGCACAATTAGTTATTAAATCATGTTATTATCTTACGTCTTGTCTCCTTACTTTCTTAATTATAGTTTTAATCCTATGACCCTTGCCTCAGTAAAGCATGTTGTTTGGCGGACGTAAACATCACACTATGAACTGAACGCGACCCCTTGATCAAGATTCTTGCATAAAACACTGCTATTCTGAAGGGTTCATAGGTTAAAACTGGCGCGGCCAAGCGTGGGGCCATTCACTGTGGTGTAACAGCGGAGAGATTACACATGTCAATATTGGCGCATTTGAGTAAAACTGGCATGCCGCAAGTGCAGGCAGATATGACAGTATTTAATCACCGGGAAGTGATATTTTATTAAAAGTAAGTGAGGCGAAGTGGATACCGCCAAATGTGTGAAAAATAAATTAAAATCAGGAGTTTGCAATGTAAAATACGGTTCACGTTTTTGTTTTTTTTAAATTAAAGTAATTAATATGTGATACCGGGCGCCCAATGATTAAAATTAAAACTAGATTTGTTTAGAAAGTCAAACTCACGGAAATATTAGGAGGCTGTAGCCTAAAATGACAATTAATACTTTGTTAATTAGTCAGTGTTAATATCAGATCAGGATAACAATTTAATGACTAAATATGTGCTTGGGTTTAAAATTAAATTGAGTAAAACTAGAACCACTCAGAGATGCAATTGACTAGTGGGAGTAAATGTAAAAATAAATGAACTGAGTTGGATAAAGAAAGTAAATGTGCATTGGATTTTATGTGTGTGTCAAAGGGCATTGCTTTATGCCATTTCCCTAATGTCTCATATAAAGTGTGTAATATGGCAACGGTTGAACAGATCCAGGAGATCATTGAGAGTGCAGCTAGGAGAACACAGGCATTGTTGGACACTAAATTATCAGAACAAAGTGAAGCATTAAACGCTAAATTATCAGAACAAAGTGAACAATTAAATACAAAATTATCAGAACAAAGCGAAGCAATAAACAATACTATGTTAGAACAAAGTGAGTCTATAAACAAATTATCTGAGCAGAGTGAATCACTGAAAACTAAACTGTTAGAACAAAGTGAATCGCTAAATACGAAACTATTAGAACAAAGTGAATCATTGCGGACACAGTTAAATAACAGTAGAATCGAACAAAATGAATATCAGGTGGAACAAGCTAGGTTATTAAAGAGTGAAATTAATGACACTATCAATTCACAGTTAGAGACGCTAACCGCAGAAATGAAAGATCACACAAATCAACAGATGGTATTACTGGCCCTAGATGTTAGCAAAAATAATGAGAAACAATTAGAGCAGATTAAAAAAATGGAAGGTATTTTTGATCAAAAACTTAGCATTCTGGATGAAACGGTGTTAGCTAAATTAGAGCAAATTGAAATAGCATGCACAATGAATACAAGCGAGGTCAAAATAGCTCAGGATAAGTTGGAAGGACGATTTAAGGAGATGGAGAAAAGCGGCAGGGTCATTCAACAACAATTATCAGCAGTAGATGAAAACATATCCGGCATAATTAAAGATATGGACCGTCTCGAGATAAATTCAGCAGAACAATGGAAAAGCCTAGAAGCGAAGCAAGAGCAATTTAAGAGTACATTAGACGAAAGGATGAGCCAGATAGAAAGTAATCAGGATGACACAAAAAGCCAGATCGAAGGGCAAGTAAGCACGATTAAAGAGCAGATAAGGAAAGATTGGAAGAAAATGAATATCGATTCTAAAGAGGAAAGATCCACCATTCTTAAAACAGTAGGCGAAAATCACACTCGTATTCAAGCATTGGAGCAAGAAATGAAGAATAAACTTAAAGAGCAGACGGACAGGATCATTAAAGCCGAACTACGGTCATTAGAACAATCATCTATATTTAGAACGGGAACATTGAAAGACAAGCAGGATGACTCAAATAGCCCCGAGGTCAGCACAGCAGGAAGTCAGACTCAGGCGGAGAGCCCATTAACGACAAATACGGAAGGGTTTCGTAAGAATTTCGATAGGAGCTCGACACCAGAAGACGGTCATCAGCCCACACAACTTATTCAAGTAATTCGCTCAAACGACTACAAACCGCAGAAGTACACGGAAAATTCAGGAGTGACACCTAAAGTCTTTATCAAAGAGATGGAAGACCATTTCAATGACACTGGGGTACCTGAAGCACGTAGATTGAGGATGATGGAGAGATTTTTGTCAGGAAATGTCCTCACATGGTTTTTAAGCTTCAAATATACATTTGGAAACATGTCAGATTTCAACTTAGCGTTTCTGCGCAAATATTGGTCGCCCGCAACACAACAGAGTCTAAGGATGGAGCTTTACTCTAGGAAGTACCAAACCACCCAGCAAACAAAATACTCAGATTTCTTTAACATGCAAATGTTAAAATTTCGCGACCTTGATTACCCTTTAAATGAAGCAGATCTGGTGATGACTATAGCGAGACAAATGCCAGTCAACGTACAACAAGTACTAGTCGCAGCGAACGTTAGTACGGCCCTACATGCAGAGCAGATACTACGGCAAATAGATGAGACTACATCTCATAGTCATTATAGAGGAGGAAGACAGCTGGAGTTAGTCAATACTACAGAGGTCATAAAACCAAAACAGGCAAACACCAAAACGCAGGGCACTAATACAAGCACTTCCACACCTAGGCGAAACCAGGAAGAAGGAGAAAACAGACCATATCAGCGTAACGAAAATCACTACAACAATAGGTCATACCAAGGCAACAATAGATACCAACAGAGAGGATATCAGCAATGGCGTGAAAATCGAAGAAATGACAGGCCTTATGGAAGATACGGTGATTACAATGCTAATCAAGGATGGAAAGGAAGAAGAGACCCAAATCAAGGAGAGCCACGAAATTATCGAAATGACTGGGAAGATAGGCACGCTCAATCACAAAATTACCTAGAGGAATTACACGCTAGTCAAGGTGGAGAGCTAGGAAGATAGGAATAGGCCATTGGGAACATGAAGAATCCTGATACACATACTGAGGAAGCTGGAAGTCTACTGAGACAAGAGGGATATCAAGGACATGAGCGACAGAAGGATGATGGGAGTCGCAATGGAGCTAAAAAAAATGTTAAATTTGGATAAAGGAGACAGGCTACAAACACAACAGTCGGAAGTTGAAGATGGATGGATAGTAGCGAACATACAAGAATGGATTGCTTTGCCAGAAGACTGCCTGGAGGAGACGGTGAAACCACGGAACGATGAAATTAGGCAGTTACCCATTATTTACGCAAGGATTGGTGGAATTAATATAAGATGTTTATTGGATACGGGGTCACAGATCAGTCTGGTATCGGAGGCCTTGGTTCGAGAGTTGGGACGGAGTCAGAATATTCCTGTAATTCCGGTACCACAGCTCAAAGTGAGGGGTGTTATTCCTGAACGCACCGTCACTTGTAAACGTCAGGCATACTTAGAGCTGAACATATTGGAACACACTTTTGGGCAAACATTCATTATCATGGCAAAGATGAATTTCAATATAATTCTTGGTGCAAATTTCATTTGTGACTATCAAGCAGTGATAGATTTGCACAAGAATACTGTCAGTTTTAGAGAGTATGATCAGCTGAAAAATGTGGGATTGCATATGGATGAAATCACTACCGGAAGAGATGTAAATTCTTGGGCATTGGAAGCAATATCGGAAGAGACGGAAGAGGAGGTACGAAAGGCAGAAGATAACATCATAGTAGGAGCTGTTGTGGAACTAGATGAGGAGAGTGAATCCCGGGAGATATGGTCTTTATTAACGGAAGGAGATAACAGCGATGCACAATTTGAAGAGTTACTACAGGAGAGGCTCAATGACATTCAACTTGGGAGTGAAGCCAAATCCCGCTAAGATCGAAGCGATAAAGAATTTCCCTACACCAACGAGAGTCAAGCACATTCGGGCTTTCTTAGGCGTAACGGGATTCTTTAAGGAAAACTGTCCAGGTTACACGGAGACTGTCGCTCCCATGCAGGAAATGCTAAAGAAGAATAATAAATGGTTATGGAATGCGGAGTGTGAGAAGGCATTCCAAGCAACAAAGCAGCTATTGGAAAACTGCATTAAATTAGGATATCCAGATTTCAAGCACAAATTTATAATCCAAGCGGATGCTTCACTAATTGGTATAGGTGCTATGCTTTACCAAGAGGATCCAGCTAACCTGCAGCACAAAACATATTTGGCATTTGTCAGCCGAAAATTGCGTAAGCACGAGCGCAATTATACGGTAACGGAACTAGAGCTGTTGGCCATACTTCATGCGCTTCAACAATGGAAACGAATAATCTATGGTTACCCTATTGTTGTCAGGACCGATCACAAGGCACTAACATTCTTGTTTAAGACGTCGATGGCAAGCGAACGTGTGACACGTTGGTCTATATATATTCAGCAGTTCAGCATTGAGATTGAACATTGCCCAGGGAAGATGAACGTGATACCGGATGCACTCAGCAGGAACCCAGAGCCTGATAATGAAGAAACAGCGATGGTACAACACTTGGAGTTAACACCGAAGGACCGGGAATTCTTGGAGGATTTACGTGAGATACAGCGAGAACAGAAAGCGGAACCATGGATGATGCTTTTAATTCAATACTTCAGAAAGCAACTACCTACAGGAACACCTGCATTTCGAGAAGCGAAAGCCAAAGAAGGAAGATATGTTTATGTCAACAATTTGCTGCACAAATGGGTAGATAATGACCACACCAAGTTACGCATATTAGTACCTGCATCGTTACAACGAGGATTGACATGGCATACGCACGAAAGTTACGGTCATGTGGGCGTAGATAAGTGCGAAGAGACAATAGGAGAGACATTTACATGGCCACGTATGAGAACAACTATATGTGACGTCATTACAACTTGTGATCCGTGTCAGAGGACAAAGCCCAATAATTACTTAATGAGGCAGTATCCTAGACCATTGCTACCTCAGAAACCATGTGAGCTACTGGCACTCGACTGTTTCGGTCCAATCCCGAAGGGAAGGCGAGGTTGCCGACACTTACTAGTGTGCATTGATGTATTTTCTAAGTTTGTAGTACTATGCCCTATTCAGAAAACTACATCGAAGCAAGTACTCAGTCGCATTCGAAATAGAGTGATTCCAATCCTTGGAAAACCAGAGTTTATATTATCAGATCATGGCAGTTATTTCACAAGCGCCGAATTCAAGAAAGGTATGGAGGACATGGGTATAAAACACATTTTAAGCAGTATCCGACATGCTCAAGCAAATCCAAGTGAGAGAGCAATTAAGTGTGTAACATCATATTTGAGAATCTTCATTCCAAATGAACATCACAGATGGGTGGACAAAATCAAGGATGTAGAGACATGCATGAATTCTACCAGACACGAGTCAACAGGACAGATCCCTATGGTCCTACACAAGAACGAGTATCCAGTGAGATCGTGGAAAAGCATCATTAACTGCCCACAAGATCCAATGATAGCACCTGACTTGCGAATTGAGAGGACGAGAGCCTACATGAGAAAACAAGCAGACCGCAGATTACGGCGAGTAAGAAATAAGAGGTTTCACAGTGATCTTGAAATCAACCAGCTCGTTTTGGTGAAACGACCCGCTACATCGGACCCAGAGAAGAAGATCTTCAGTAAATTCTGCGAAAAGTTCATAGGACCCTATTCTATCGTAAGAAACCTTGGAAAAATGCTTACAGAGTGAAAGAATTGAGTACAGGAACAATGTCAGTCTACAACGCTGCCAACCTAAAAAAGTATCGTAGAAGCGAACCATGGGAGCGCCGAAATAATGATGCAGTTTGAATATATGGACGTCCTACTATCAACAAAGTGCACGAGGAGCAGTTGAGTACGGCACAGGAAGGAGGAAGTAGAGTTGGTGTTGACAAACATTAACGAGGCGAGCAGAGTGTTGCCTCAGGCATCAGCGGATCATGCAGGCAGACTGAGAGGGGAGGTACAAGCAGGAAATGAAAACGAGTAAATGCCATTCAAGACAGGAGCGACTAGACCAAGTAAGAGAAAAGGAGTGATTCTGAAATAAAACAAATTGGCCTACGGAAGTCTTTTAAAATTGTCGACTTTATTCCTAAGTTCGAAATTTTGTGAGTGGGAGAGTTGTGAACCCTTTATCCTCTGTTGGATAAATGATTCTATGTTTTATTTCTCAAATTAATAAATATTTCCACCAGCATCATGAAAGTAGCCAGACGGAGATGAGGAAATTTCAAGCATTGGTTGGAGACAGCGGGGACATACCTGAAGCAGATTGACAATAGGCTAAATACTTTAGCTGTGAAAGGAAATAGCATAGCGATGTGTCAGAAGGACAGGTGTGGGCCGCCTCAAATAGAAGCGACGCGCAGTGAGACATGCTGCTGGTATGTTCATTGTAATATTCGCGCCTAGAAGAAATATGATGCAGTAACGTGAGTGGCTGATGAGCAGGCTAGACACTCCTACGACGCCAAGATCTGCTATAAACCGCCAAATTACAGAAAATGTGAGAACCAATGAGAGAAGAATGCCTATTTTGCGCGGTAGGTCTAGCGTGGGCACGCTCGGCTAGCATTCACGCGGGAAATCGCCTAGACAAAATCTCTACGATCGATTCTAGGATTAATGGGCATATTCTTGACCTATGCAATGTTACGAGTTCAGTGATATTTATTTCATTCCTGTACCACAATTATTTCGAGAAATCTTTACATAAATTCCCCCCCCCCCCCCCCCCATCGAGACCTAGGGCCAGTTCATTTATAAGTGGCATGAAGAGCCAAGACATTGACTTCTATTCTGTTCGTCTGAGGACGTAGGCTTATTACTCTGTGCGTCTACGGACGTAGACTTCTATTTGGTGTGTCGAAGACATAAGACTATTATTCTGTGCGTCTACGGACGTAGTCAGTTATTACTTTGCGTGTCATAAGGACACAGAAATTATTGTAAAGTGTTAAATTCAGTGATAGATAGTCACAGTACTATATTTGTAGGGGCAGTATCGTCGATAATTCGCCAGCGAACTGTTACAGGGAAAGTAGTACCTGAACGGCGAATTTAGTAGTCAGATATCAAGTGTATAATAATATAATTTTTGAATCAGCGCCAGAGATGACATCGACTACTTCAGAAGAAGTTTGGAATTCTCAACACTCCGTCCAGATGGCTGAGATGAGATAAGAACCATTCAGTTGGGAGATGGCAGCGGACGTTCTTTGACGGTGACTACAAGAGAGATGAGTACAAAATAATATTCTTTATTATTTGATAAATTAACTTATGGTTTATGGGACATATTTTTTTGTAAATACTTTGCTTGTGTGATTAACGTAATATATTTAGTTTTGGTCTGACACACTTTTGTATGGAAGCAGCGCGCACGAATGTTGTTAGTGGAAGGTTCTTGTTTTTGTGTTGTGTTAACTAACGTAGCTATGTGAACGGCCGTGTTTGCATATGTTACGCAATGCGGTTAAAAACGTGTCTCGGAGATCTGTTGTGTTTCAGAAGTAGGACTGAATTAAGGTAATTATACAGTAGATTGGAGGGTAATTAAAATTGTTTAAGATTTATTATTGATCAGATTCAGTGTGACTATTGCCGTTGGAGCAATGTAATTTGTGACGAAGAGTAATCAGCTCTATCGTAGGTTTTAAATATTGTGTTTAATGTTTGCGAGCACCTATTCAGCAGACCTGTGTGAAAAGCGTCATGTCAGTCCCAGATGTGTGTATGTGTGTATTCTTGTGGTATTACAAGCGGGAATTTCAGCTTAGACTGATTTCTGTCAGCTTGGTACCAGGTCCATATTGTATCCTTGCGAGGGCAATTGTGGATATGTGATTATGTCTGACCATATGTTGAGTTGGATGAGATTTTTGTTGCTGTTGATTCCTTGAGAGCGGCACAGCTGGTCAGCTATTTATATACACTGGAGTGGGACATGGCAAGTATTTGAGGAAAGGGGGAGATGTTTCACAAGGCTGTCTGAACGTGCAAGCATGGTCATTAGCGAGGAGTGCTCGTTGGCTCCCTAATTACTTGAATTACAGATAAGAACTGATCAATGGTAAAAATTGTTGAAATAAATGGGAGTTGCCTACGAATCACGATAATCTCCGAAGCGTTACCTTAACATGCAGTTTTGTTCATATAAAGTAATCTTAGCCGGTCAGGCTTTTGTTGTTGTTGGTTTATTCCAGGTTTATTTTCCATTTTCTGTGACCCGTGAGTCATGTGCAATGCTGTCTTTCCTTGTGTGTATTGAGCAATTGGCCAGTTGGTAGCTCATGTTGTTAAGTGCGTCATCGCGCTAATGAGGGTCTCAGAGAGATTCCTGTAAATAATAGATTTGTAGTGTGTGTGTGTCAGCATTAGAGTTTTTAAGGTTTTTATTAATGTCATGCCCATATCCATAAACGTTGATTTACGTGATGATTGTTCGTGAGCACCGTGGCTGTTAACCCGTTGTAAACGAACGATCATCCAAGTACTCATTTTCTCGTAGTTAGTCATCACGCGCACATAAAACTCAAATGCAAGGTAGTGGAACTAGGATCCACATTTTATTATAAAGGGGGAGATCCGTCTGACTCCCCAAAGTGTTAGATATTCCTGTCAGGGAATGATTCAGGGAGGATATGTTTTTATTATTGTTTGTTTATTTTCTTTTATGCACAATTAGTTATTAAATCATGTTATTATCGTACGTCTTGTCTCCTTACTTTCTTAATTATAGTTTTAATCCTATGACCCTTGCCTCAGTAAAGCATGTTGTTTGGCGGACGTAAACATCACACTATGAACTGAACGCGACCCCTTGATCAAGATTCTTGCATAAAACACTGCTATTCTGAAGGGTTCAATACGTCGCATTAAATACTATTACCTAAATAATCATTATCTTATAACATTAAATTATTATTATAATTGCTATAGTGTAACTACTTGTGTTCTTAACTATTTACATTATTTTTTTCTCATTACCACCCAACATGTTAAATGAAAATATATAAAAAGAAAAAGAGAATAACAAAACAAAACAAAATAAAAGAAATACATAATTATAATTAAGATATATAAATATAAAAAAATTGAAAAGAAAAATATTATTTATTTTCCAGGCATTCTTGTATTACAGTATATATTATACTATTGATATTACATTAATGTGATATGTCTCACGAATCTGACGGCAAATCCAGTACAGATTATCTGTGATACATATTTATTATTATTTACAACTTAGATACAGATTGTTTTTCAATACAAGAATGCATGGAAAATAAATGATATTTTTCTTTTCAATTTTTTTTTACATTTATATATTTTAATTATAATTATTTTGTTTTGTTTTGTTATTCTCTTTTTCTTTTATTAAAGTCTTTGCATCACGGTTCATAAAAGGAAAGCAGCATATCAACTAACTATAAATGTCTACAAGAAGAAATCAATATCCATTAACGCCAAGATACGACATTACTGCACAGTAATACGACCAGAGGCCTTATATGGCGCAAATGCTTGCTAAGAATAGAAAGGGTCTGATAAAGGGATTAGAAATAAGAGAACATTCTTGGTCAAATCAAAGGAAGTGGTGATTTCAGAAGACGACACAATAATGAACTCTACATACATGTAGAAATATCATGGACACCATTCGCAGGAGAAGGATTGTTTTCAATGGCAGCATTGCTTGTAGGAGTTCTATAAGGTTGAGCAATAGGATCTACAGCTGGTTAACAAAAAACGACAAAGATGCCTGGTTCACCGAGGTAGATAAAGACCTGCATGAATTGGGAATAACACAGGAGGATATCCAGAAACGTCATCCAATCAAGACGAAACTCCAAGAACACCATGGTTTCCAAGAAAAGCAAACACTAAAAAACTAACAAATCATGCACTGAAGCGAGGAAGAAACAGCATTGGAAACGAATACAGGAATACTGGGCGAACGTTAAAGGCCAGGCGGAATAAAATGGAAAAGGACAGTTAGAAAGCGTGGTGCGTAGATGGCCAAAACGACAGCATGAAGAAGAAATAATAATAATAATAATAATAATAATAATAATAATAATAATAATAATAACAATAATTGTTGGTGTTCATTAGAGCCACACTTACGGATTTAAAGTCCAAGATCTCGTTACTCGGATGTCTCTCGGATGCCTTTGAGGTCAAGACAGGAGTTTTACTAGGCGATGGGCTCTCTCCGATGTTTTTCAATTGCGTTCTTGAAAAGATCATAAGGGCTTGGCGAACACGATTAAAGTAAACCGGCCACATTCCACTGAGAATGTGAACAAAAATCAAAGGGGATTTTGGTAGACTATCTAGTTTTTGTCGATGGCATTGCTATTCTGTCAAACTATTTGGAAACTGCTAGGTTCCAAATCGAATTGTTGAAGGAAATCGCCGAACAAACTGGCCTGCATTTCATAAAACAAAGGTAGTGACTAACTTCAAGGAAGCCCCTCCAAAACTTCGCGCAAAATACGGGGATATCCACCGATTACAGAAATTCAAGAATCTAGGTGAGATCATCATGAAACAAGATGTTCAGTAAAGAACATACAGCCTAATTTCTCCTAAATGCATGGGTATAGTTATAACTCTTTGTCTTTTTCAAGGAGCATAATTGAATATTGGTTGTAGTTGCTTGTTGAAATACAACGTGCTATACGGTTATTATACATTCATTGATTGAATCCTCACATGAATTGTATACACACACACTAATACAGCCATCACAATAACGAAGGTTATCAGATAAAATTCAACACGAGGCTAAATATCCATGATGTCCATGTAACTCAAATGAAAGAACAACAACAGCTTCCTAACCAAATCCTTCCTCGTATTAAAGTACACACACTAGTAAGCCTACAGACATCACAAAAACTCAGGTTATCAGACAACTTCTACATACACCCAAGTACATGGGGCTACAGGACCATGATGCCGCAAAACCCCTAAAGAATCAACAACAAAAACAACAACAACAATAGACTCTACCGCGGATCAAGGACAACGAATTTTAATCGCTGAAGCCGAGTGTTGAAGTATGTGGTGTTATAAATATATATATATAATACACACATCAAAAAAAGTTTTGCATCACCTCGGTTCCAAGAGTTCCGGAACCGTTAAATACAAAGGGAATAGAGATCAACACAAACAACATTTCAGCTCGTTTTATTGCTCATGAGACCCACACATTGCATGTTGTACCAGCATACAGCTAGACTTGCAGCATTTGTGGTCCAGATTGCAGTACACACCACTACCTCTAATACCCAGTAGCACGTCCTCTTGCATTGATGCATGCCTGTATTCGTCGTGGCATACTATCCACAAGTTCATCAAGACACTGTTGGTCCAAATTGTCCCACTCCTCAACGACAATTCGGCGTAAATCTCTCAGAGTGGTTGGTGGGTCAAGACGTCCATAAACAGCCCTTTTCAACATATCCCAGGCATGTTCGATAGGGTTCATGTCTGGTGAACATGCTGGCCACTGTAGTCGAGCGATGTCGTTATCTTGAAGGAACGCATTCACAAGATGAGCACGATGAGGTCGAGAATTGTCGTCCATGAAGACAAATGCCTCTCCAATATTCTGCCGATATGGTTGCACTATGGGTCGGAGGATGTCATTCAGGTATCGTAAAGCCGTTTCGGAGCCTTCCATGACCACCAGTGGCGTACGTCGGCCCCACATAATGCCACCCCAAAACATCAGGGAACCACCACCTTGCTGCACTCGCTGGACAGTGTGTCTAAGACGTTCAGCCTGACCAGGGTGCCTCCAAACACGTCTCCGACGATTGTCTGGTTGAAGGCACATGCGACACTCATCGGTGAAGAGAACGTGATGCCAATTCCGTGGGGTCCATTCAGCATGTTGTTGGGCCCATCTGTACCGCGCTGCATGGTGTCGGGGTTGCAAAGCTGGACCTCGCCATGGACGTCGGGAGTGAAGTTGCGCATCATGCAGCCTATTGCGCACAGTTTGAGTTGAAACACGACGTCCTGTGGCTGAACGAAACGCATTATTCAACATGGTGGCATTGCTGTCAGGGTTCCTCCGAGCGGCAATCCGTAAGTAGCGGTCATCCACTACAGTAGTAGCCCTTGGGCGGCCTGAGCGAGGCCTGTCATCGACAGTTCCTGTATCTCTGTACCTCCTCCATGTCCGAACAACATCGCTTTGGTTCACTCTGAGACGCCTGGAAACTTCCCTTGTTGAGAGCCCTTCTTGACACAAAGTAACAATGCGGACGCGATCGAACTGCGGTATTGACCTTCTAGGCATGGTAGAACTACAGACAACATGAGCAGCGTACCTTCGTCCTGGTGGAATGACTGGAACTGATCGGCTGTCGTACCCCCTCCGTCTAATAGGCCCTGCTCATGCATGGTTGTTTACATCTTTGAGCAGTTTTAGTGACATCTATGAACAGTCAAAGGGACTGTATCTTGGATACAATATACACAGTCAACGTCTATATGCCGGAGATCTGGGAACCGAGGTGATGCAAAACTTTTTTTGATGTGTGTATTTAAGATGCAAATACACACTATATATGCTCAACATTAGGCTATAACGTGCGAGTAGTTATAAATCAATAAATACCAAAAAAACGAAGTAAATAATTTGAACCTGCTGGGATTTGATCCACGAACCTCTAAATTATGAGCCCAGGTCGCTACTACTACGCCATACATGCTCTACACTAAAACGCTGTCAAGAACTGGTTTAGAATAACTGCGTAATATATTGTGTTGCAATCAACGATTTCATTAGCGTTTTCTGCCGTTTCTATAAACCATTTGATACTAAATATGTATTATTTTGTTCGTTACATTCCTAAAAGGAAATAATATTACGAAGTTACGGAAATATATGGATTTACGAGCAAACAATACCCGCCATTTTAATCCAATGGGACGGCACGGAAATGCATGATATAGCACGGTCAGCCTGAACTGTTAGTCACTACTGTGGTTACATAGTCAGGTTTAAAATGCTAATATACTACCTGTTACCTCCTTGAGGAGAGTTTAAACCTCCCTATATACAATGAGCGTATTTGGTAAGGCCAAGCCTTGTTGAATCCTGAGTTACAGTTAGGCTATAATACTTGCTTGATTCATACATCCGCCATACTGAAACAATTTGGCTTATGAGCTTTTAGTTCAGGCAAAGGACGCTTGCCACATTAAGGTATATTGTTGCAAAATTTGGTAGAGATCGGATGATTAGGTTAGTGGTAATTTGATTTAAGCTCAGAACATTTTGGTGGGTGCCATTTCTTTTTTGATATGATGGTGGCGATATACAACATTACACTGAGTTGCCCCTTGTTAGTGCTACTTCTGTACCAAAGGTGGTTCAATTTGGTTTCGTTGTGTTTGAATTGATAGGGAGGATTGATTTATACACATACACGGCCGCCATCTTCAGACTATTTGGCTGATGACCTTGGAGTGTGTTCAAGAGACGCTTCCAATTTGAAGGTATCTTGTTGCAAAATTTGGTAGGGATCAGATGATTAGGTCAATCGTAATTTGATTTAAGCTTTGAACATTTGGGTGGCCGCCATTACGTTTCCGTTAAGATGGCGGCGATATAAAACATGACACTGACGTGCCGTTTGCTAGTGTCACCTGTGTCCCAAATTTCGTTCAATTCGGTTTCACCCTTTTTGAATTGATATGGGGGGGGGGGGGGACAGACATAGGCTACCAAATTCCACACACACATACACACTCACAGACACACAGACTGACACACAATTTTTTGGCCCTGTGTAGATCTCATAAGTCTACTTTCAATTTTTGCAACAATCGAAAGTAGGTTAAAAATGGCCTGGACAAGAAGTGCCTTGGGAACGAATACGCAAACCTACAATAGTATACCACACATCACGCACGTTTTATAACAAAAAGTGCATTTCCCAAAACTCTAAGAAACGTAACTATGAAATGGCTCTGAAGCCATGCACCCGAAACCCTTTCCCTAAATGCCGATAAAGGGCTCCTCATAGACCTGGAGAAAAAAGAGTGCATAGTCATTAGACGATTCATGGGATCCAATTACAAGAATGGCATCCACCAAAACAGACCCAACAAGGAAGTCTATGGTAAAATAGAGAAGTCAACAGACACAATCCGTAAAATACGGGTACGATTTTATGGCCACCTCAGACGAATATCTGGCAACAGGTTGACAAAGAAGATCTTTCACTTTTTTGATTCCAACCACAAAACAACAATGCCCTAGTTTAGAAAAATCAAAGAAGACTTCCAATGCTCCAAATCAATTCCGACGATGCATTGGATAGGGACCTCCTATACCGAAAGATAGTGACGAACGGTCTTAACAGAGTCTTGCCTCCAAAAAGAAAACATGATGCCCCTTGGACAGAGGAACGCAAGCAGGCTCATTCACGAAGGATGAGGGAATTCTGGGTGCGACTAAAGCCAAATGTAACCAGACTTAATGTGGTCCTAGTTGTCCCTTGCGAATTTTATATAATAATAATAATGATAATAATAATAATAAATAATAATATAATAATAATAATTTCTTCAAGCTGTCATTATTAATATTATTATTACTATTATAATAGTTACGGTGAACGAGTTGTTGAATATCTGTATTTTCAGAGCAATTTGTATGCAAGACAGAAAAGTAAAAGTGCCATTAAAGGTTGGCGATTTTAGGCATTAATTTCTGTATGGATATTCATAAGCTTCCAGTTTGGAGAAACTACCGGTCGACGAGTGAAGACTTGGAAATCCCAGCAATTCGAAGAACAATAAACCATGACGTGTTTGTCTCCACATTAACAATGTTGCACGTCAATGGTAATTCTAAAATTCGAGAAAATTACAAACAATAGCTTTACAGACGTGGACAATTAATAACTGCATTCTATGATCATTATCCAAACATTTACAAGGGAACTAGGGTATTTAACATACATGAATCGGGGATTTTATTCAAGTGCAGGAGTAGTAAAAATCAGTATAATCACACGAAGCCAGTAAGAAGTGGGTATAAACTGTGGTGCACTGCAGATGACAGACGATACACAATGTAATTTGAAATATGTTCAGGAAAAAATGAAACCCCAAGGCAAACATTCCAGAATTATGGCCTAGAGGAAGAAAGAGTTTTGCTGAGGCTTTTGAAGTCTTCTGGGGACAAACAGTAAATTGTGCTTTAATAACTATTTTACCTCTCTCCCACTTCTTGATGTATTAAAAGTGGAAAATCCTCTGGCATTTGGCACCATTAACATTAATTTTATACGATGGGCGTCCCATATGATTTGCATATCAGAATAGCAAGTGGGTAACGCCTCCGTGGCTTAGGCGGCAGCACGCCGCCCTCTCACCGCTGGGTCCGTGGTTCAAATCCCGGTCACTCCATGTGAGATCTGTGCTGGACAAAACGGAGGCAGACAGGTTTTTCTCCGGGTACTCCGGTTTTCCCTGTCAAAATTTCATTCCAGCAACACTCTCCACTATCATTTCATTTCATCTGTCATTCATTTAATCATTGCCCCAGAGGAGTGCGTCAGGCCTCGGCAGCCGGCACAGTTCTTATCATCGCCGCTAGATGGGGGCTTCATTCATTCCATTCCTGACCCGGTCGGAGACTGGAAGCAGGCTGTGGATTCTCATTTCAATAGCAAATGGATGTTTTGACCACAGAATTTCTTCAATGTGTGTTTTCCTATGAAGAGATACTAAAGATACTAAAGGTGTGTGTTTGCATCTTACTTCCATAGAACAAAGGTTACAACTGTTTCTAGGAAGTGGAAGATTGGAAGTACTATTATTGTCCATCACCCTGTTATTTTGGAAGACTACAAAACACACATAGCCCTAGGTGGAGTGGACCATTCCGATCGAGTTCGAGCAGTATATGGTTTAGACCAGGCGTTCATAGCCTGTGAGCGCCACCGTCATGCCATACAAAGTACCCTAGCACCATTAAATCGAATATAATAATAATAATAATAATAATAATAATAATAATAATAATAATGCAACAAGCATCTGCCTCTCTTTTCTTTGCATATGTATCTCTCCCTCAGAAGTCCTGAAATAGCAGGGAATTCACCACTCACCAAGCATGCCGCAACTGCTTGCATGAATCATGTAAATAAGATACATTTACGTGTGGACAGTCAAGTCAAATCAGCATCTTTCGTGTTGCTCATAAAGCAGGGATATCGAATTATTTTTACTGTAGATTAAAAATACTACTTCACAAAGTGATAACATTTCTGGCTGTAAAAACTTGTAATGGAAACACTATTATTCTGGTTCGTACAACAGAATTTGAATTGAAGAATGGATCTCATGGGAGCTTGTGCTCAGTAGCACATTTTGACTCGTATGGAGAGAGCACCAAATTTAATTTAAAGAGCACCAGGTGAAGAAAGTCTGGTTTAGATCGATGATCGAAGAGATGGTGGCAACGTTTATTTTGGAGAAATATTGAGATAGCGTTTGTCAATGCCTATGTAATGTATATTGACAGCAGTATCATAAAGTATCTTTGCATGACTTCCGTCGCAATGTTGCCCAAGGACTAATGAACCAGAAGGAAATTCCTCTTGCAGATAAGAATTCACGTGCTTTGAAGCCATCAAAGTTCCTAGAGCAAACAAGTCTACCCAAGAGAAAGAAAACATAATACTCTGTGGCCAATGATATCAGGCTAGGAAATCCCGGAATTCATTTTAATGCTTTTGCATAAACCCCTGGTCGATGTAAATTTGTTCGAGACAAAATATCAAGTCGAAACCACATTCAAAGTGTACTATATGTACAGTAAGAACTGCTTTGCATTGCAGAGTACAATGGTGTGTCAGTCCTGTAGAAGACGTTTTTTTTTTTTTTTTTAGCGTATGGCTTTTAGTGCCGGGAGTGTCCGACGACATGTTCGGCTCGCCAGTTTTGTAGCTGCTTCGAGACGGACACCCAATGGGCGAGCTACAAGTACCGTTGGGGAGGGAAGGAGGGAAGTTGGAATGTAAGGACGAGGAGTTGGAAGGTAGCGGCTGTGGCCTATAGTGAGGGACCAACCCCGGCATTTGCCTGGAAGAAAGATGGGAAACCACAGAAGACCATCTTCAAGGTTGCCGGCGGGGGGATTCGAACCTCCTCGCCTCCCGGATGTGAGCGACTGCCATCAGTCATGCCGTAACCACCACGGCTAACTCACCCGGTGTAGAAGACGTTAAGGAAAGGTTATGAAATGTAATTGTTGTTTTAGAACCTGTCACACAGGTATTTGGTTTCTTGTTTCTATGCAAGAAAAGCATCATCTAGTGTTATAATGGGGCATCATATTTTGTAATTGCAAAATATGAACTTTCTTATCCACCTTTATATGAAACCTCCTATACTGAAGAGATAGAACCATTTTCATTGTTGCCTAGTTCTATTTAAGAAAACTTTCCAGTCGGTCAACACAAATTGTGCCCGATTACATTAGACGGGATAACAAGTATTTACATGCCCTAACCTGAAACAAATAAGATACTTATTACAAAATAACACGCTTTTATGTAAAAAAAAATGGCGGTACTTAATTGGATGATATGTTACGATCGCCAAGTGACCATCATCAGATTCTACTCATTTAGACTTAGTTAATGTACGATGTTTATGAATTACACATATGGACAAATATACGGTATATTCAATGTTTAGATTACGTAAGTTTATAAAAACTTGTGTAACGTATCAGACATATACAGATAGTATTGGCCACATCTATAGTTGCTGCGTTATTAATAATGTAGATTAAATATCATAACCTGTGATCTATTGAATTATTATTGTGACTAACTTTAGGAAAGATGTGGGTATACAATATTTTGCTATTTCCGCTCTAAATCAACATTCCTATTTAAACTGGTAGTCTATTGGAATGTGGTTATATCTCAATACGGCGAATACACAATTGATACACTGCAGTAGAATGAAATACATTTATCTAAACTTATCTTGTATTTGAAACTTGAGTCCTACGTGGCATCCGCTCTCGTTCACTGCTCCCCTCGGACTGATTGCTACAAGATCCGTTAGCTTCAGAGCCCATCACAAGTGGTGGCATCACCTTGTTGTTTTGTGTACTATGTTACTAAACGCTACGTCTAAGTGCTGTCCACGCCATCTGTTTTTGCTACCTAAAACCTTACTTGGTTTAATTAGTTTGTGTCATGAGCCGACAATGACCTAACCTGTGATGATGTATGCCAATTGTAAAGGACGATCACAACTATTAACGACCAACCTCTTCCCCGCCTCGCATAAACTAATGAGTCCTCTTTGAGCACCTCCTACGTATATACCTGATTTAACTTTAAAAATACCAGGCCCTAAAAGCATACTTAAATCAAAATTAAAATTGAAGATATTGCATTACAATAAAATAAATAATGTCATTGCTCTATATCGATAAATGGACACTGGTAGATATAACTCAGAACTTGCTGATGTGTTAATGTTCAGATTTGTTTCCGAGGCCTCCACATTATTGAATAAAGTTTACTGCAAAGCGAACATTTTTCGCAAATATTAATGAAGAAAATTACAAATTTTTCAAACAAGGAACAATACCTGTGCGAATTGTCTGGATGGTTAGGTGAGGATAAGGGTAGTGCTAACAGGAGAGGTGTTTTGCAACATCGCTTTAACTACAGAGTAGAAACTTGAGAGCCAACTCCCGCTTAAGCCCATTACCGTCACAAATTCGATCCCTGCAGAGCGGGAAACTTTTGAAAGGGACTGAGGATCAATCGCATGCCACATTCTATGTCACCGACTGGAGGGATGCGATGACAGTCGTGACTATATCTGATCGGGATCGAAAGACAGATAAACCTTAGAAATAGAAATAATATTTACAGTTAATTTGAAAATTAGTAAAATCACGTTATAATAGTCTATAAATTGGTTCAAAAGTTTGGTGCTCTTCAGTCGGTCAACACAAATGTACCCAAAAGAGTTGGGTTACACCCTATTCCGGAAAAAATTTACATGAGATTAATAAATACACTTGGATGGCCAGTTTCGATCGTCAAGCGATCATCATCAGATCGATTACACTTAGGCTATAAAATCTATGTTTGGAAATACGGGTGTAAATATTTACAATATGTACACTTATTTAGTTGCAGTATTAGTAATGCAACTTGTCGGTATATGTTAGTTGTAATCTATATGATGTTTGGTGAAATGCTACAATGGTGATAAAACTCCAGAATTTGTCTGTTTGGAGTGATTATATGGCTGTTGTGAGTGGTCAATTTTGATTGTACTATATATTACAGGCTACTTATCTGGTTAGGTGTCGTCCGCACTAACAACAGCGACTAGTTTCAACTTCACTCGTGTACTAGTAACAGGCGACTGAATTGGTATGTTATCTCGCTGAAACTGATTTCCCCTCCCCCCCCCCCGCTCCGTTCCCATGTGTTGTCTGTATTAAGTGCATGCGTACCTGTGGTATGTTGCCAAGCCAAGACACGGTGTATGCTACTGTATTCAGGACGGTCTTCAACTATTAAAGACCGTTGATTAATTCTCGCCACGCATAAACCAGTAGCCATATAAGCGCTTCCGGTCTCTGAGAATGTCCCGGCGCCTTTAATACTGCCGTGAATGCCGGCCTAGGTTTATTGAAGAATAAAGTACATCGTACGTCCTGATTCAAATAACATTTTCCTATTAGGCCTATAAACCCCCTGTTTCCCCCCCACCACCACCCTTTTTAAAAAAATCTAGCTTGGCTGTATCGCTAAGTTGTGCGTTGTTTCCGACAGGGTGTGTTTTTAGTAGAGTTTTTTTCGTGTGACCTCCTGAGAGGCCGAGTGCAGGTCTCTCTGGTCGACGCCCGTGGGCGACCTGCGCGTCGGGATGAGAGATGTAATGGATGAAGGCGAATGAAACTGGGCAAGGATGTGGAAGGAAGCGGCCGTGGCCTGTCAGAAGGTACCGTCCCAGCATTTGCCTGGTGTTGAAAATGGGAAACCACGGAAAACTATTTCAAAGACGGCCGACGGTGGGGCTCGAACCCACGCGTCTACCGAGTTAGCAGAGAGTTTGGCCCCATGACCTAACACTGCGCTTTAGCCAGCGTAGCCACTGCTGTCGGTTTTTAGTAGAGTGAAGAGGGGTGAGCTCTCCATGAAATTGTGTTCATTTAGATTGTTGGGGTCGTTTCTTTTGGCTAGGTGTATCTCGATTGCTTCCTTTATGTCAAGAGCCCTCTGCCTTTCGATTCGTGATGAATTATTTTAGGTCGGGTTCAATGTTAGTGAAACTGTGACCCGCGTCACACGTGTGTTCGCATACGGCTGAATGTGTTCCGTATTTTATCGCATTTCTATGTTCATGGTAACGTGTATCTACTCTTCTTCCACTCTGTCCGATATAATTAGCTTGACAACCAGTGTCTTGGCACGTAATAGAATGTACCCCTGACTTTGAATACGGGTCTTGTTTATTTAGATTACTATTTTGCAGATGCCTACCGGTTGTGTTATTCATTGTGAATGCTATGTTATGCCTTGTTTTTTGAACAGATTAGTGATTTTATATATGTGTTTGCATTTACATAGTTTTTTTCTGGATGAGGGTATAACCCAACTCTTTTGGGTACATTCGTGTTGACCGACTGAAAAGCACCAAACTTTTGTTTACTAAGGCAACACTGAAAAATGGCTTCACAACCCATAACAAAAATTGGTTGTTGTTGTTGATTCTTTAGGTGCTTTGTTACATCGTGGCCATGTAGCTCTGTGTACTTGGGTATATGTAGAAGCAAACAACCTATGCCACTGTGATGTCGGTACTAGTGTGTGAATTTGTCATCAAGGAAGGATTTGGGTGGGAAGCCGCCGTGGCCTTAAGTTAGGTACCATCCCGACACTTGCCTGGAGTGGAAGAAGGAAAACACGGAAAATCACTTCCAGGAAGGCTGAGATGGGACTCGAACCGTCTTATTCTCAGTTTTGTCTCACAAGGCTGACTGTTCCCCGTTCCAGCCCTCAGACAAGATTTACATTTCTTGGCAGAGTGGGGAATCGAACCAGGGCCTCCACGGTGACACCCAAGAATGCGAGTCACTGAGCAACGAGCCGTACAATAGATATTGGGATGCGAGCTCAAAGAGATGTATACTTTGGCAGGAACATTGTGAAGGACACCTGCCAGTAGGATGGCACCTCCTCCCAGGTAGGAACCTCGTATAGGACACCTATTTGTAGGTGTGCTACACCCCGTAACCCCCTCTTCTATAGTAAGCACTTGGTGGAGGACACAGGTCGGTTCGCCGTTTACCCGTGCACTCAGCCCATTCGACAAATGAAACTGGCTATTATATCCAGGGAAGCAGAACAATGCCCCTTGTTTCATCACTGTCTACCAATTGTTGTTTCAATGGCATGCCCAGACCTGCAGCATGTAATACAAGAGCCATTTTTCAACACCCTCACCTCTGAAGCCCTCAGATGACTCAAGCTTTTGTTTGCTATAATAATACTACTGTCCCTTTCTTCTCTGTGGAGGATTAACTATCAACATTCAGCCGCACAACAGTGTGGCATAGCAAACCCGCAGTCCTGCTCATAGCCTGGGCAGCTCCAAAATACAGCATACAGTATGAACATTTAGGCACATCATCATTTATGTAAACCAGTGCCATCTCTGTCTTATCGAACGGCAGTCACGTAGGGTATAGTCGGGAGATATGGCGCACTGTTTTAAACATTTTCTTGGAAACTAAACTTTACCATAAAAAGAACACGATACTCATGGAAACTTTGTGGACGCATTATTTATGAATAAATACATACATACATACAGTTGTACCTGATATAGGAAGTATATATGTTTTATGGAAGATTGTTTTTTCATCTCTCCCACTGGGGCAGGGTTAGATAACGCAATTGTGAGGGGGGATGATTAATGTGAGAACCCTCACTGACCCTCTACTTTCTCAACTTAAAGCGTGAATTTTTCTTCTTCTTGTGAATTCGCCTACATGATGAACACATTTCGGCCACCACGTGGTCTAGGGGCTAGCATTTCGGTTGTCACCCCGGAGGTCCGAGTTAGATTCCCGGCTCCGTCAGGGCTCTTAAGAACTGACTTGAGGGCTGGAACGAGGTGCACTCAGCCTCGTGAAGGCAATTGAGAAGCTGTCTGACAGTGAGGCAGAGGCCATGTCTCTGAAACCAAGTTAAATGGGCGTGGGGACCCGACGCGCTGATCACGCATCAACTATCCCCAACCGGTGGAAGAGATGGTGCACCTACCTAGGTCCTCAGAAAATGGCTAACTGGATTCAAAACTGTGCTGGTGAAGGGAGAATTTACCCAATTTAATGCTAAAGACAGTTAAATGAACTTGAATAAGAAATACCAGGGTGATCAGTAGGCCTATGCTATTCGAAGAACACATAAAATTATTGTGGTGTTTGAAGCCATATTTTCAGTGTTGCCTTAGTAAACAAGAGTTTAGTGCTTTTCAGTCGGTCAACACGAATGTACCCAAAAGAGATGGGTTATGCCCTAATCCTGAAATAAATTACATGAGATTAATAAAACACTAGGATGACCAGTTTCGATCGTCAAGCGATCATCATCAGATCCATTACACTTAGGCTACAAAATCTATGTTTGAAATACAGGTGAAAATATTTACAATATGTACAATTATTTAGTTGCAGTATTGGTACTGCAACTGTCAGTGTATGCTAAATGCAGTATATATGTTAGGTGAAATGCTAAATGGTGATATCTATCCGGAGATTGTACTTTAGAGAGATTATATGGTTGTAAACTATGGTTAAACTATAAAATTTTTGGCTAACTACTTATCTGATTGTCTTCCGTATTACAGCTACTCGCAGTTTTCGTGCTCACTGGAACTCGCTGTGCGGTCGACTGCGGTGGTTATCTTAACGACTGGTTTTTCCCCTGCCTCCTCCCCCCTGTCCCTACGTGCTGTGGGGAGTGATAGCGATGTGTTTATGTGAGGTGTTGCCAACCTAGATAAGATGTATGTTATTGAATGAGGTGGGTCCAAAACTATTAAAGACCGTGGATTGGCCCTCGCCACGCGTGGAGCATAACCCATTCGAACTAAGCGTTGACGGTCTTATGACGACATACCGGCACCTTTAATACTGCCGCGAATATGGGCCTTGGTTTATTGCAGAAGCAAAGTACATCGTACACCTGATACAGATAACATTTACCTATTAAAACCCCCTAATTTCCCCCCTTTTTTATCTAGCTTGGCTGTGTCGCTAAATTGTGTTTTGTTTCCGACAGGGTGTGTTTTTTAGTAGCGTGAAGAGGGGTGAGCTCTCCATGAACGTGTGTTCATTTAGATTGTTGGGATTGTTTCGTTTGGCTAGGTGTATCTCGATTGCTTCCTTTATGTCAAGAGCTCTGCCTTTCGATTCGCGATGGATTATTTTAAGGTCCGACTCTATGTTGGTAAAGCTGTGCCCTGCGTCACACATATGTTCGCACACGGCTGAATGTGTTCCGTATCTTATCGCATTCCTATGTTCATTATAACGTGTGTCTACTCGCCTTCCACTCTGCCCGATGTAATTAGCTTGACAATCGGTGTCTTGGCACGTTATAGAATATACCCCTGACCTTGAATACGGGTCACGTTTATTTAGATTACTATTTAGGAGGTGCCTAGCGGTTGTGTTTTTCGTCGTGAAAGCTATCTTTATGCCTTGTTTTTTGAATAGGTTAGTGATTTTATATGTATTCGCATTCACATAGTTGAAACGCGCAAATTTTTTCTCATTACTGTCCGGTTTGGGAATCGTTTTATCTTTATTTTTATGTTTGGCTATTATTTGATTTATTTTGCTTGGCGAGAAGTTGTTTTCCTTTGCTATTTGCATAATAGTTCTTATTTCCTTATTATAGTTGTCTTTTGACATGGGTATGTTTAAAGCTCTGTGCACCATTGAATTGAAACCCGCTAGTTTGTGCGTACTGGGGTGATTAGACTGATTGTCGATTGCATGCGAGGTTTGTGTTGCTTTCCGGAATATGGAATATGAAAGGTCGTTGTCTTTACGTTCAATAGTTATATCGAGATAATTTATTTTCCGGTCTATTTCGGATTCCTTAGTGAATTTGATAGAGTGGTGAAGGCTATTAATGGATTGGAGAATTGTTTCTTCGCTTGTTAGTTCAGTATCGTAGATGCAAATTACATCATCTACGTATCTTTTCCATATTACTATTCCCTTTGTTGAAGTCTTTTCTAAGAACGCATTTCCTAGTGCATTGATGAAGATGTCAGCGATTAACCCACTTAGTGGCGATCCCATTGCTAGGCCTTCTCTCTGTGTGTATATTTTATTGTCGAATTGAAACACGTTTTGGGTGAGAACGACCCTCAGTAATCTCACAATCTCTTCAATTTCTTTTACCGAATTGTTGGATTTTAAGTTGTTTTCGATAGTGTTGATTGCTTCAATAATCGGAATATTGGTGTACATGTTAGTTACGTCGAAGGATACTAGCCTGAAGCTAGGTTTCATTTGTAGGGTTTTCAATGCTGTTACTAGTTCTGTTGTGTTCTTTACAGAGTTGTTTTTGTCGTTGGGAAGACGGCATTTTAAGATTTTTAGTAACTCTTTGCTGATTTTGTAATTAGGGGCATTCCTACAATTGACTATTGGTCTCATTGGGCATTCCTTTTTGTGTATTTTTGGTTGTCCCCTCAATGACGGTATTTTCGGGTTCATGTTTATTAGTTTTGATTTTTCGGCTTTGGTCAGTATGTATTCTGTTTGTTTTAGCGCACTTTTTATTTGTTTTTGGAATTTGTTGGTGGGGTCTTTTGTTAATTCCTTGATTTCGTTGTTGTTTAGGAATTCGACTGTTTTTTCAATGTATTCTGTTTTGTTCAAAATTACTGTAGTGTTTCCCTTATCTGCTTTTGTGATGATTAAGTCATGTTCTTTTATTTTTTGTTTCAACGACTTTATTTCTTTGAGCTGTTTGTTGTTTTGAATGTTATTGCTATCGCCCTCTCGTTTGAGGATTTTTTTGGCTTCGTTGGTGGCGAGATTTTTGGTTAATTCCCTGTCTTCTGCTGGGAGCTTGTGACTGGCTATCTCAATATCTGTGATTAACTGTTTTATATTGTGGTTTTATATTATTGCACTCACCAACTCCCTTCTTTTATGAAAACCATGTCTGTGAACGAAAATACGTAAAATAAACATGCTAAAAACTACTGGCACATCTCTCCCTCAGTGACATTTCCACCAACAACCTTCATACGACCCATCCATACTACAGTCGTCTTGGCAGGGTTGCGCCATCTCTCCTCATGCACCACATCTCCCGACTTTACCGTGTAGCATTTCTATTCACACTGAGCTGTATGGAAACTAGTGTTGTTACCATTTAGATTGTTGTTGATTCATTTACATGACATCGTGTACATTTTGTCCCGTCTTCTTGGGTGTATGTGTCTGATTGCACGTATCATTGTAATGACCAGGGTTAGAATTTTTAGATGCGCACCATTTTTCTTAGGGCAAATTAAAGCTGTTCGGAAAGATATCACAGTGTGAAATTTCGTTTCTAGTTGCGAAAAGAGGCATTTTTCACGCATATTTTTCCCTTTTTTTGGGACCTTTATCCCTTTTTTCCGCAACCATACCATAATCCCCCCCCCCCCTTTTCTCTTAAGTTTAATTCCAATTTATTCAATAAGATTTCTAATCAATATACAATATTTAACTTTCAATTAACGTCTCTTCAGCCAGCTATGTACGCGCGAATAGTAAGCCTACCTCTTTCAGTAAACACAGCGCGGAAGTTGAAAGCACACCTCCAACAAAGGAAAATTGTGTGTTCGTCAAAATCTCTTTCGCTCGCTTTACCGCTATAATGTAGCCCGCAATAATGCAATTGACAATGAGTGATTCTATCCCACCAGAATCAGTAGCGTGCTGTTCGTGAATGTGAGTTTGTTGCTGTGAGAGACGTCATCTGTTCGCATGGAGGCGGAGGCTGATGACGCAGAGATGTCAGCAACTGCACCCGCGTAGTTCTGAGAATTGAGACTGGGCTTTGCTCGAAACCACTAGAAATCGCTCATACTGCAGTTCCAGCAGGAATGAGAACATTCTGGTAATTGTCGTGGTGTTATAAGTGAGTATGGACAGCAAGTGAGTGACACGCAAGAGTGAGTTGTGTGATAGCCGCATTGAGTTAGCAAGTGAACTGGTGTTAGCTCTTTGTTACATTACTAAACGAGTGTACTACTAGATTTTACCATGCCAAAGGCGTCCAGTGCCCGATTTATTGCTCTGGCTCAGGAATTCAAACAAGATTTCATAGACACTGATGGAAGTGTTATACGATGTACTATTTGTGATTCAGGAATTTTGTTAGATGAAGAACACCAGCAAGATAGCATCAAACATTACATTTCCAGCTCTAAGCATCAAATGAATAAGACTCTTCAAGCAAACAAATCGCGGCAACCTCTATTACGAAATGCGTGTCAACAGAGTTCTTCAAAAGCCAAAATTTGAAGGAATTAAACATTGACTTGTGTATAGCTCTTACACAAGCAGGAATTCCACTCAATAAGGTGAGTCATCCAGCCTTATGGGATTTCTTGAAAAATACACAAAGATGGAAATGCCCAATGAGAGTGCTTTAAGAAAAAACTACATGGAGCCTGTTTACCGAGAAACCATACAAAGAATCAAGCAGAAAGTGTCTGATTGCAATGAGGGAATCATTGTGAATGAAACCATAGACTTAATCGAACGATAGCCTATGTTTTGAACATGTTTGGTTTTCCCTTAGCCGGGGAGAACGTTAAGCCCATGTTGTTAAAATGTATGAGCTGCAGGAAACCAATGCCAATATAGTAATGCAAAAATGCCAGTACAACAACGCCAAAAACTCTGGCCTACAGACTGGTATCGAGTTTGAAAACCTTCTTCTTGTGGTTACATGGTTTCAGCTGTTAACCATTTGAGACCTTTATTTCCTAAATTCAATAATTTGACATGCTTGGTTCATGCCCTTCACAAGGTTTGTGAATTCATAAGGATCGAATACGACATCGCAAATCAATTCATCTCTGTCCTGAATAAGATTCTACTGGATGTTCCAAATCATGTTGTTGCCTACAAGGAAACCACTGGCCTGCCCCTTCCAAATTTCCCGATCATTACTCGCTGAGGATCGTGGATTGAGAGTGCTTCTATGTTGTGTGAGAATTTTGACAAAATTAGAGAGTTTGTGATTTATTTGGATCCATCCCACTCGGGTGCAATTTTCAAGGCACAGCAACTTCTGTTCCCGGAGAAAATGCATAATTTGCAGACAGAACTGTATTGTGTCCATAGTTACAATTTCCTGACTGCAGTTATTAAACGATTAGAAGAACAAGGTCTGGAAAAGGAAAAACAATGGGATATATTAACTTCCGTGAGGGAGCTGTTAGATGACTTTACCAAAGCCAAACTTGAGCCTAGACTTCAGAAGAATCCAGACATTGTGGAATTCGCCACATCAGTAGAGTTGCCATTTCGTGTGAATACAAGATTTGCCCAACTGGTTTCTGTGGATGTCGAAGGAAGCTTTAGCATCTACAATGATTTTCTATCTCCTAATAGAAAAAGACTTACTTTAAAAAATGTAGAGATGCTTAATGTCTTGAAGTACAACAGCTTATTTTTTTTTCATTCTTTTGATAAGTGATTTGATGAACTTGTTTGTAATTCAATAAACTAGAATAGAGGAAAGAGAAAAATACTCGAATAAACCAGCACCCTTTTGCCCCCTTTTTTTTTACCTTATTTGAGCACATTTTTCCTTCATTTTTTCATCTGAAATTTGCACCTTAAAATCCTAACCCTGATAATGACTGTTCAAGTGTGTGTATTTGTAACTAAAGCTCTGATTTGGAAGGAGTTAAGAACCATTCAGATATTATCCTTGAGTAGAAGTGAAAAATCGCAGAAAACCACTTCTAGAACACCTGAGGTGGTTGTTATGTTGAAAATTCATTTTTGGGTCTTGAAACACCTTGGCCATTATTAGCGCCGTGTACTGTAGTTGGATGTGTGTTGAATTTGTCTGGTAACCATCATTTATATGATGACTGTATTAGTTTGTGTAACTGTATTGGTGACAGGGATGAGGTAGGTACCCCAGGACTCGAAGTAAGGCACTGTCTCGGCATTTGCCTGGAGAAAGTGTAGAACAACCCGGGTTAATGTCACACTCAGGATAGCCAAGCTGAGATGGAAATCGAATCCATCTCCTCTCAGTTTCGCTTCGAGAGTTTGAGTGTATCCCGTTCCTAACCTTAGAGAAGAATTAATTTTTGACAGAGCCTTGAGTCGAAATCAGGGCCTTTGCTTCTATGACAATCGTCATCCCCATTGGCTTCATTTAGGATTACCTTACCGTGGATGAACCCCCTTGCTTGCCCGTGGAGATTTTCTCGCTGTAGCCATTGAATTGAAGCATCTTTATCAATTCCTTCTTTATCTAACTGATGTGGGTGATCACCATGAGGTGTATTTTGTCTCCACTCGGTCATTTTTGTTTGGACAGAGTGGTCATTGTCATTGTAGTCTGTGCCATTAGGTCTGGCTAGCTTCCCGGCGGTAAAATCTTCATTGGCAGATCAAATAATATCCATGAGGTGATTCTCCTTGGATTTACCATGGAAGTAATTCTTCCAATTTAATATTTGTTTGTTTCAGATGGAACAACGCGAATTGCCAGTCCTCCCATCTCTCTTGCAGCCTTGGTTGGTGCATTAGATGTTTGGTCAAAGTTCGTATTTTCCTACATATCTGTTTCATTTCATTATTTCAGACAAATATAAGAGAACTGGAATGACTATTGAGTTGGCGCTTCTCACTTTGTTTATTTATTTATTTATTTTATTTATTTCGTTATTTATTTATTTATTTATTTATTGTTAACGGTACACAACAGGGCTCAGTGTGCACCCCAATAGCAATGCACCTACACAGTAAAATACATTTCCAGGTATTCCTAAATTAAATATTAATATCTAAATGCAATATTCTTAAAACTAGGAGGTTCACTCAGATGTCAAATGCGTAGTAGTAAAAAGCTTAATCTAAATATAATATAAAAACTAAATCTGAATTTGATCTAATAAAAACACAGGTTTCGAAATTAATTATTACATTCAAAACTAAAAGTACCATAGTGTAACTTTAATAACTTGGGAACTGGCCTATCCACATACAGTATTTACCTGTACATTGTTGGTTGTGTTTTGCGTGATGGATAATTTTATGAATTCAGTGACTGGATCATAATTCCCAAGAACGGTCTAATGGAGATACAGTTAATCTATTTCCAGTTTACTCGAACTGCATCGTTGTAAATATTGCAAAGCCTCCATACAGGTGAATTGTTATGTGAAGTAGTTTTTGTTATATCATTTTTGAATGTATTGATTGATCTTGTATAAGGTGCGTTCAAAAAGTAACGAGCCGGAGGCATAATTACCGAAACCAGTACCTGTATGTTAGAAGTATTGGCCCCGGCTGTTGAGGCACTTGTCCCACTGTGACACGAGGCGGTGAATGTCTGTCTCATAAAATCCCTGGGCTGCGATGTGAACCAATTCCGCACGTAGCCTATAGCTTGACGTCGGCGTCCGAGGTGAATCGTTGGCCCCGAAGAGCCCTTTTCAGGGGACCAAACATGGCGTAATCACAGGGAGAGAGGTCTGGACTGTATGAAGCGTGGCCGAGAACCTCCCATTTGAATTTTTACAAGAGTGCCGCGCTGGGCGTTGTCATCGGTAATGCAGGGGGGGGGGGGGGGGGGGGGGGCAGACCGGGCATCATCGACTAACGACACCCGTTCTTCCCTGAAGCGCTTGTGCCACGCCTTGACCCTTGCAAGGGACATGCAGTGTTCAACGTACACTTGTGACATTCCGCTGTCAGAAACCGAACAACACCTCTTTGCTCTTCGGTTGACGCCTCTATGCCACTGTTTGCAATGCGACTGGCAGTGTTCGACGATTGATGCATGCTGCTGCTCGTTTTGTATCGTCACGTGACGTGCACGCGTGCCCTCTAGCGACGGGCTGTGACCTTCCACGCTCTGGTCGGAACCGCACCTCGTTACACACGCCACGATTAGCCGATGTAGTCACCTGTTTGCGCATTCCAGCCTCCGGATCGTTACTTTTTGAACGCACCTTATAGTTAAGCGAGGGATGTTGGCATTTAGAAGCGATAGGAAAAACGAGTTATCAATTTCACCGTTAATAACTTTAAAGAAGGAATTTCATATCATGTACTTGCCTTCGAGACTCCAAACTAGTCATGCCGAAATTCAACAAAAGTTCACTGGAGGGTACCATGTGTGGGTACCGTTATTTTAAGGCGTAAATATCTGAGGAATTTCTTTTGAACTTGTTCAATGGATTTAATTCCACCATGGCAATATAACGTTTACTGCAGGTACTGGTCCTAATGAATGGCTTAGTGTTTCTTATTATAAACGCTAACATGCGGTAAGCGTCCCCGACTGTCTATTGCACATGACAAGTGAAAGCAAGCTCTCTGTCAAACAGGATTCCTAGATCTTTCTTCTCGCTTACTGCTTGCAATGCCTGAGTTCCAATTCCATAAACAATTGTGATTGGGTTCTCCTTACGTGTGAAGGTCATGACAACACACTTCGGTACGATTAAGTATAATTTGTTTTCTATACTCCAGTTGTGTATGTTATTTAGATCATTTCGTAGTAGAGTGCAGTAATTAGTGGAAGAAATTGGTTAAAGAATTCATCTGCATATAAAAGATTATTTGAGTGTAGGCTACTATAAAACGTGGTAAATCGTTTATCATTGCTAGAAAAATCAGTATTCAGGTATGATTTTAGCAGAAGGTTCAATCTACGTGTACAGTAAATTACGCTTTTCTAGAAAGTACAAGCATTTGTAGTTCTGTTCCTCTGTTGGGTCTGGAATGATATGGTTTTTCTCTCTTGCTGAATTGACTTCCATTATTCCTGACTAAGCTCCATGTGCATTGAGATATTAAATTATCCTACAATTTCAAGGAGTTTGTGTAGCGGTTTACTTGAGATGGCATATAGCTTTAAGCTTTACATTAGAATGGTTGATAGTATGCCTATTCTGAGTGTTAATTATTTACACGAAAGCTAAATTAAATGCTGTAAAGAGAGCGACTGGAAATATTCAATCAAATACAAAACCATATGCCATTGAGGGCTTCTTCATGACAAAATCCTCGCCTAATGCCTATTTATGTTCAGAACATCTGGAAGTATGTAGTATAGTTGACTACCGGGACACACCATGTGCAAGAAACCAAATAGTTTTTTCATCAACTTTGTAGATCCTCAAGATCCGCACACAATACGAGTTAGGTACCGGTACTGAATTAAACGCCATTTTGTTTTCTATAATTGGCATTCTGAGTCTGTTTTGCTTCTCAAAGCTTGGTTAACTACTACTGAGTATATTATAGCGTGGTCTTAGCCTTTCTTGAGTTTCTAAGGCATCTCTTCTGCTTGTTAATAATGATGTAATTTATTTCTAAGTTTGTATAAATCTACGAGGATATAATACATGTTAATAGTTGGAGCAGATTTGGAAACATATTGAGCGTCAATATTTTAAGAGATCGACAGATTTGGTGCCTTTTGGATGTAGAAATTTTCCTGCCCTTTCAAAGTAATATTGGCACTAATTCATAAAAGCATTTTGGTATTGGTTCTATTGGCACATGTTACACCAGATGCTATGGACAATGTCAGGACCTGGTGCCTGAGAGTTACTTGTCTTTGCAGTAACCTCTATTGCATCCTCTTGATCAATTTCCACCGTTGCCATATTCTGCATGTCCTACGAACCTTGCCTTTCCTGTTTAATAGAATCGTCTTCTTCATATTCCTTGGGTTGATCCCAGATAGAAGACGAGCATTCTCTGTCGAGTCTAATGATGGGGCATAAACATCTTGGTTTTTATTGCTGTCTTGAAGTTTATTATTATTATTATTATTTATTTACCAAAAATTGTGCCTACAATTTATGGACGGCAGATAGAGAAAGGGCAAGCCCCACATACACAGCAGTGTCTCCATCTCCGTTTACTAAATAATTTTCTATGATTATTTATCATCTCCCTGATTTGTTATATTTGAATGATGGACATCCTGTATCTCAGTGTTCGTTAAGGATACACTCCAAACTTCTGGCTTTGGATGTCAACTTCTTCAGTTATTTTCCGATAATTCATTTCCTCAATTGATATTGAGTGTACGACTCGGCATACTTTACTTGTAAATTTTTGAGATCCTGTTTACGTCTTAAATTGATTCAATCGACGCAGTTAGGCTCTTATTATTTTCAATCAAATATTTAATTTTCACAACCACGGTGGTTTTCTGATTTTCTTTGCTTCAGTCTATTAATTACTGTAGATGGAGCCCATATATTGTGTGCAATAATCTAGCAGTAGTGATAGCTACAGTAGATAAGTAGAGAGAGCTGCTTCTATACCTTGGTTTGTGCTGAGGAACTTCAGCAGGACGTTAATATTTTTATCCGCTGAACTATTTGGTGCATATGTCGTGAGGTTGACTGTTTGGGGATAGCGTGTCTAATAGGAGGATTTGTCTGCGAGAACTCTAATAATGCTTCATTATATTCATAATCTATCTTTGCTTCTAGCTTCAGATCCCTCTTCTGGGGCATCGAGGTGCAGCTGCCTCCATTCCGGTCAATGCATGTGAGATTTTCGAAGTGAAACATCACGTGTTGTGGTGTGGATTCCACGTAAAAATGGAGGTCTCGGGGTTCATGCTCGCGAGATTGTTTGTTTCCTCAGTTTAGGGGCAGCGACAAGGTGGTCTTTTAGCCTCGTGTACTTTAGGTGTGTATAGAATATGTCTGATAACCGGTGTTAATTATGATGGCTGTATTAGTGTTTGTTGTCTGTAATTCAGGTAAGGACTGCCGACGATCAATTTCAAGTAGTTCCTACTTTTGGCACCAAATGCTACCGTCAACAACACCTAACCGCGAACTTGGCTACTAGATGCCACCGCAACCAGCACCTGGCAGCGAACGTTGGAACTAATGGAGCGTTTATCAAATCTAATCTACAAAACATAGCTTCACACGATTGTAGTTAGTGGAAGGTTCTTTCACAAGCTATAAATCTATGACATGGGCCCGCTGCTTTACTTCCCCTCCAAAGGAAGGCATATTGGGGGATTTTTAAAGCTCTAAAAAATCCGACGACTTCGGCCGGGTTTGCACCCACAATCTTGGGCGTAGAAGCTCTGCATACTACCGACTACAGTACGTCACCGAAGCCGCTAAACTCACGATATTAATAGTCACGTAAAACTACAAGTTTCCTTCCTATAACGGGATCTCTCTTCTCTGAATCTACATCTTACAATGTCCTAGCAATTGAGGTGTTTTGGGGTTGGAAGCATTGTGACACGTATTCTGCATTCCTGATATCTTCAAGTTTAGAGTTAGTCGTTTTCTCTCCCCTCCTCTTCTTGTTCTATTTCACGAATTTCTATGTCAGGAAGCAAATTTCGTGTCACATTATATTTTTTGCGATGCACTATGTTCTGCTCACTCGCTCTCTCAGCGAGTTCGGGGTACATATCGATGATAATATAGATTTTCGTTCTGTAGGTCGTCATGTGACGTTCTCTATTTGTGCTTATCATTAGTAACGCATTCCATCTTTGTTCATGTTGGATGTCCGCTGAATGCGCTAGCACACTAACTCTGCGTTAGTTATTTTTCTTTGCGTATGGCTTTTAGTGACGGGAGTGTCCGAGGACATGTTCGGCTCGCCAGTTTGTAGCTACTTCTATGCGGACACCCATGGGGCGAGCTACAAGTACCGTCGCGTGTTGAGTGTTGTCTGGGGAGGAAAGTTTGAATGTGAGGACGAGAAGTTGGAAGGTAGCGGCTGTGGCCTATTGTTAGGGACCAAACCCGGCATTTGCCTGGAAGGAAGATGGGAAACCACAGAAGACCATCTTCAAGGTTGCCGGTGTCGGGATTCGAACCTCCTCGCCTCCCGGATGTGAGCTACTGCCAGCAGCCACGCCGTAACGACCACGGCTAACTCACCCGGTACTCTGCTTTAGTGATTGACTGGCAATAAAAAGACAAATCACTAGATGCATTATATCTTGTTTTTCTGGCGTTACTGCGTCAGGTGTTTCCTTTTAAACTGAGCTGGCAGAGACCTGCCTGTTTGGTGGCTCACATGCTGTTATATTTAGCTTCGGCTCCGAACATGCCCTGGTACACTCCAGGCAGCGGCATTTTCCGAGGGAAATTATTCTGATTCTCCATCATATGGGTTAACTCTTTATAGCTACGTCCAGTTGTAATTTTACAGCCACCCCTTACATCGGGTACAAGTGCTGTTTGGCAGTCATCGCTCCGGATCAGACGCTGCCAGTGTAGTTTTTATTTAATTTTATTATTAATTTTATTAATGCAGCGAACGGCCATATATTTTATTTTCAGGATGGATCAGCGAAGGAATTATGAAAGGAACCATCCCTCTATTTACCTGATGGTGAAATGGGAAACCACGAAAACCGTTTTCAGGACGGCCTAGGTGGGATTCGAACCCACGCCTTCCCGATGCCAGCGAGGCACGCACTAGCGCGTTAACGCTCTCGGCTACCACGGACGGAATAGTTTTTATTTTGGATTTGCTTTCCTCTGGGCAATTTGCCTTCTCTTCAGGTAAGGAGTTTTGCTACCCCCACACTTACCAGATGCTACCCTCTGAACCGGAGGGACCTGTGACTATTGAGAGCAAGGGCGCCAAACCTTGAGTAAAACTCTCCGAATGATTGTTTTTTTGTTAATTCGTTTTAATGGCTTGGAACATCTTGGTCATCATCCCCGTGTACTTGAGAGTCTGTTTAATTTGTCTGATATCCTGCATTTCTCTGGTAACTGAAGTCGCGTTTGTAACGGTGATTATTAGAGTTTCGAAAGAGGTAGGTGCCCAAGGACTTGAAATAAGGTATTATAACGTCGATCGCCTGGAGAGAATGTGGAAAAGCACAAGGAAAACCACACTCAAGATAGCCGCTCTCAGCGCCAGGATTCAAACTTCCAATCTTTGGATTTGCTGCACTTCCCCATCGCAGCCTTGGTGAGCAATTTAACACGCACAACTACACCACGTGGTGCTTCGAAAGAGAGTCCCTACCTGCTACGTGGTTGTTATTATTATTATTATTATTATTATTATTATTATTATTATTGTTGTTGTTATTATGTGGCCTAGGAGTCCATCGCTTAGAGAACAAGAATAACCTCAAGATTTGTAGCCGTCTATTTAAGTAGAAGGGAAATAAGAATTGGTGTAGCGACTACTTTATTGACAGTCTCCCAGGAGGTCCGGGTTTGATTTCTGACTCTGCCAAGAAAATTAATTCTGGTCTATGAGTTGGAACGGAGTACTCTCAGCCTCTTGGGCAAAACTGAAAATAGGTGGATTCGATTTCCACCTCAGCCATCTTGGAAGTGGTTTTCCGTGGTTTCCCACTTCTACTTTAGGTAAATACCAGGATGGTTCCTAACTGATGGTCACGGCCGCATCCTTTCCAATCCTCATCTGAATTAAAAATACCCACACTACACTGCAATAATTCAGGTTATCAGACAAAATTCGGCTCACACCCAAAATACATGGGACTGTATGATATAGCATAATATGCTATGATTTCCAGTCCTTGATTGAAGACCGATGCCTTTACTATGACAAATGTGTTCATAACTTTAAAATACGTAGATGCGGATGAAGGTCATGCAGAGAAGGAACGGATAACTTTTTATCCTTCATTGTGAGGTTCTAACGATCATCTAATGGCGTGTTGTAGACATGCCGGGCGACCAGCCACAGCCGGTCTGGTCACGAGGAGACATGTGAGTGATAAATGACGAACAGGTAAAGGCATTGAATAGAGCTTTCCATAACATTTACAAAAGAAACATGTCCAGTCGCCTACAATGCACCGTTCGTCTTAAACCTACTCCCAAATATCGAAGCTATTCATAAAATGTATATTTATTGCCTGAAACAGCCGTGTTATTGAGCGCTTTTCTACAGACCATGTCTTTCAAGGAACCTGTATTTAAGACGTTGTGATGTTGCCTAAATGTATGGCTCTAGGAGGGAGGGTTGTACACAATAACTCCTGGAGTTTCTGTGCTTTGAGTCACAAGCGGTCTTTGTTTGAAAGATGTTGTTGTTGTAATTGTGGATTCTTTTAGGGGCTTTGCGACATCGTGGTCATATAGCCCCGTGTACTTGGGTATGTGTGTAGAATTTGTGTGATAACCTGTGTCACTGTGATGTCTGTACTAGTGTGTGTATTTGTAATTGAAGTAGGATTTGGGTAGGAAGCGGCCGAGGCCTTAGGTGACGTACCATCCCGGCATTTGCCTGGAGTAAAAGTGGTGACACTAAGGAAAACCACTTCCAGGATGGCTGAGGAAGGAATATAACCCACCTCTTCTCAGTTTTGCCTCTCAAGGCTGAGTGTACCCAGTTCCAACCTTCAGACCAGAATAAAATTTGTTTCCAGAGTCAGGAATGGAACCCGGGCCTCCGAAGTGACAACCAAGAATGCTAGCAAGTACGCAACGAGGCGGAGTCTGTTTGAATTAACTCTCAGTACCTACATCACAATTCATATCAATAAATTAGCACAGCGATGATTGCAATTGGTCACATTCAAGGCACAAATGTGAACGAAGTGTTCATTTTATTACCAGAAATGCCTTTCAGGTGGTCTAAGGGTAAATGACCATGATGTCCAAACCCCTCTAATGAAACAACAACAACAACAACAACAACCACAAAAAGCTATTATTCGGTTCATGTTGCTTGTTTTCTTTGTTTGGGAAGTGTGTTAAAGAGTGTGAGTAGAGGCTACTAAGAATCCCAACCAACATTTTATTTAGCCACCCTCGTACCGACCCCCAACCCGATATCTCGCGAACAAATAATGCTAAAGAATCGTATGAGGTGTCAAATTACTCGGCACAAATCCTACTTGCCCATGGATCACTGATTTACACAAATAATCCAAAACTACAAGGTTACAAGGTCATTAATTTTTACCCCCCCCCCCCCCGCCCCCCCCACACGATATTTTTGGAACCCGAAATGTTAGAAAGGCGTGCCATAGCTCGAAGTACTCGCGATGGACCCCTCATCACTAGGGACCATTGCATCACCCCGAATTTTGCCGAAAGAGCCTAACTGCATGGAAGGGATCCATTTTATTTGTACGTGACTCTACCGTACTGTGAACATGTGACTAGTGTCGAGCCCCTGGTGTTTTTGTTTTAATGAATATTTATGAATTGCTTACAATTGATTTATTTAAAGACATGCCTATTGGATCATTAGTATTATTAGTTAATTATTGATTGATTTATTGGTTAGTTACGATAGCTCGAGAGAGATATTTTATTTGGGAAGGAAGGAAAGGGACTATTTGTAATGGGTGGATGATTAACCGCTAATTATTTAATATTTAATTACGACGCATGGCTATGTTGGTAGTGGCACGTGGGGATTTTTCAAAAATGGCCTTTGTTCAACCAGTAAATCGTAAGTCAGGTCCTCTGGTTACCAGTGCATTCAAGAGTATTATTCAACAATCTAAACGTCAACCCAAGCTTCTGCAAACAGACCAGGGCAAATAATTTTTCAACAAGGATTTCTCCAGCTTTCTCCAATCTTTGGATATTCACCATTACATCACATACAGCAATATAAAGGCTAGTTAGTGTTGTCGAGCGTTTTAATCGAACTTTAAAAACATTAATGTGGAAAGAGTTCACGGCTCGGGAATCCTATCGCTGGATAGACTTAATACCTGGGCTAGTGACGCGTTACAATAATACGAAACATTCCACCGTTAAAACAAAGCCACGACTTGTTACAAAATATATTCCACGCCTAGATAAAATCTTTAATCCCATCAAAACAGACGATCCTAGATGCCACAGAATTAAACTAGGTGGCCACGTCTGCGTCAGCAAGTTCAAGTGTGTTTTCGACAAAGCATAAACGCTCAATTGGAGCACGGAAACTTTTCGCATTCGCGAAGTCAAACTTGACCATCCAGCTGCTTATCTACTTCAAGACCTCAACAATCAGCACATAAAAGGACGGTTTTATCTGCAAGAACTTCAAAGAACACAGTGTCCAAAACATTATCTAGTGGAAAATGTGGTAAAATAGTCTAAAAACAAACTGTATGTCAAATGACTGGGCTTTAGCCCTACATTTAATTATTGGACCAATAAATCTCATTTAGTGTAAACTGTTTGCCTTTTATTCATCAACGCCCGCAACCTATAATCTCAAGAATAGGAAAGGGGTCGGCCTTGGCCTCTCTGTATTTCACTCAGGCTCGAGAATCAGTTCAAAAAGCGGAAAACTGGCCAGAGAAAATAATAAAATTGTAGTGTCCACACGCGTTATCAGCAGCTTCCCACGACTGTACAAATCCAAAGTCCAATGAAAACACCTGCAAGGCTTCCAATTTCACTTAAACTTGCATTTTTTCACGTACAAACTTTAGAGGATTATTCTTGTTTAAGCGGCCACGTGACCTTGAGCAATTCACACGTGCGACTACCAATATAGCTGTGCTTCATAAATAAATATTAAATAATTAGCGGTTGGTCATCCACCCATTACAAATATTCACTCTCCTTCCAGCTGAAATACTAGCTATCACAACAAATCAATCAATAAATCAATAATTAACTAATATTACTAATAATCCAGTAGCCATGTCTTTAAATAAATCAAAAGTAAATAAACCATAAATAATCTTTTAAAAAGAGCGCCAGAGGCTCGCCACTAGTCATATATCCACAGTAAGATACTGTTGCGTACTAATAAAATGGGTCTCTCGCATGCAGTTAGGCTCTTTGGGAAAATGTTGGGGTAATTCAATTTAGTAATGAGGGGTTCATCGCAAGCAATTCGAACTATGACACGACTGTCTACCATTATGGGTTCCAAAACTATCGGGGTGGGGGGGTGGGGGGGTGGGGGGGGGGTGAATAATAAATGACCTTGTAGTTTTTTGTTTATTGGGTATTGAACCCGCTAACCACTGGTTCATGTGATATTTTTCACCGCTACGCATTTTTGGATTCATCACTTTTGAACGCACCCACCGACCGACCATGCTGTCGCTAAATGCTAACATTCTTTGGAGTTATAAATGGTTGATATTTGACTACGGAGAAAACCACTATTAAATAATCTGTAGCCAAATTATGACACTTCTATTTTCTGCGAAGCTCAGATTTTATCACACTGTAATTCTGTATCATCGAAACATCCTTTAGAATGTGATTTCTGCTTTTTGTAAGGTAGTAACTTCGCAGATCCGCGAACCGGAACCAGACAGACGCTGCACGACCAGTGTAGTTACAAGCTAATGCAGCGCATAGCTGAGAGCTTACCACATGTGTTTGGATTATCATCCAAGTTGGATGCCCGTTGTATTAAGTCCATAAGTCGAGGTAACAGTCCGCCTGTAGGCGAGGAAAGCAATCCTTGTGCATCGCGCTTTATTTCAATTCGAACAGTGCACGATATCGTTAAATATTACAGCCGGAGAAGGCTTGTGCTACGAATTCTGTGTATTTTTGGGAAAAGTGAGCATAACCGTGGAACGCCACATTTTCAGCCACGTGCTTGAACGTCATACTTCGACATCGTCGAGTGGCGATAAATACATCACTCCCAGGGAATTAATTAATAACCGAGAGGATCATTTCTACACTCGTAACTACGAATATTGCTTTAATCGCAAGTGCGATTCTTTTCAGTGAAACGCAACGCCGATGCCACGTGATTTGTGGGCAAGTGAAATCTGTATCAGTGAAGCAGATAAGAGTGCATGGCCAATTTTTTAAACCATCTGCGCCGTGTAGAAGCAGTGAGTTCAGTGCCACGTTAAAGCTAGCTTCTGTGAAATTGTGCTAGGCTTATTCATTGTACCTTAAAATGGTAAAGTCATATTTCAAGATGCCATATTTTGACGACCACGTGTACGACAACCCTTGTTACGCATCACCTGTGGAGATGAGCTGTTAACCCTCATAATGTGAAGGAGTGGACCAGAGAACTACAGCCGATGACGGAAGAACCATGACTTTAGCATCCGCTAATCCAAGGAAGATGACGACTTTGAGGAGGAGTCTGGTTATATCATCACGACAACGACGAGGTGGAGTAAAGACCGTGGAGATGGGTAGAGCCGATGTGGAGGCTCGGATTGGACAACCCTTGTTCGGAGACCAAAGCCTTATTATATCTCTCGAGTCGTTGGAACGACCGAGATGTAGACATCCTTTCTTGTGAGTCCGAAATATTAATTCCTTGTGAGGTTCTTTTGTGGTGTAGCTTAGTGTAGTTTATTGTAGTTTATTGTAGAATCAGCCGAACTTCTTGACAAGCCATAGGTAGGTTTTGTATTGTTAGAATTAATGCTTGTAGTTCACTTTCAGTGATTGTTAGTCACCTGTAGTGATTGAATTTCTCTTCGATCACGGTGCATTCTGAGGGACATCGCTACGATGTCATTTCTACCCCTGCTAAGCGTGACAGTAGTTTTGTTACTACGTTTTGTTCAACCCAAGGTGGGTGATCTTGTACAGTTAGATGGGATGACGATCAGACGTCATGGCCCAGTGTTATTTTGATAACACCCCTTTCTAGTAAATGTTGTCACGCCACTGATTTAGTCAGAACAGTCCGTATCGTTGGATAGCCGACTGTAGCTATCAGTTTTGTAATACTATGTCATTTTTCATTTTTGATGTGCTATGAAGCCATCCAGTTCAAGTTTGAACACATTCAGAGTGTTACACTTTGTATACAATCTAGCATCGAACCAAGCAACGAATGCCGTATCATTGGCAAACTTAGCAATTGTAAGATTTGCACCTTTATAATGTTTATTTCGTGTCAGTGTTTCGACACAGTTGTTATTTTGGTTATATTTAGACAGAGCAGTTATGAACTGACATATCTGCACATATCAAAGAGGTTCAGATTCAGTGGAATATCTATGTTTTTCTTTTCTTTGACTTTTCAAACATGCTATATCTTTGAGCATAGTTTCAAGGCGTGATTTCAAGCCTAATGCTTATCTAAATTTCTATTATATCTGGGACATGATAACAAGGCCAGTTTTCTAAGAGGCCTTTTTGCATGAAAGCTGCCTGCCTTCAGTGATGTGTATTTTCTAAACTGTCCGTGTGAATGATTGCGAGTAGCGAGGCTAGCTCGAATCATGGACAGGTGTTTAAGTTCCCAGCATGCAGTGTACTAGAGCACACTCACTCAGTGAGACCATAACTTTTTCAGACTCTTTGACAATGCTTATAGCATTACTAACATTTAATTGATGTGTCTCATATGTAGGTCAATGTCCAGGCCACCATTTTGTAATGATCATATGTTTTGCTACTTAGAGATGACTGGCGAGGAGCCATGTGTTTGCATCACTACTAGAGCGAATATCTTTCTTCTTCATCTGAGAATGTTTTCACGTGATGTGAAAGTTTATTTATGGTAATTAAATGGCTAGATGAGACACCAGTTTAGAGGCTATATTTACGTGTGTCCAGACTTCGATTCTGTTGACTGTGTTATTGTAGGGAGGTAAGTGATGTTCATGCCAGGTCTTACCCAGAGGTAAATTAAGTGAGCCGAGAGCCACTAATAACCTGTGTTATTGTTATGTCCGAGCGGGAGAGCTCGTTGACGGTGTTTTATAGCAGAGATTGATCTCGCACGAGACTGATACTGCTGAGCCCAAGGTATTCAGGATTGTCAGCCTATTCGTCATATACCAACGATAATTTAAAGCAACCATTCTAATAATCAGTAACGTCATTATTATAAATCTGATGATAATTAACTACTCATAGCATTATCCTTGATTTTCTTGCATTTTGGACCTGCTGGCTGGCACTTGCTTTGTGCACACTTCTCTTGTGGAAGTAATCTAGGACAGATTACACTAGTTTTTATCGACGGAGTGCTTGCTCGACCTTTAGTCAGTAGCTGGTGGAGCGTGAGCCTCATGTGACGTTAGACGTAGTTTTCACTACGCAATCGCCAACGTAAATCACATGCACGAAGATGACACTGGTTTACAAACAGTAACCCAGGGCGAAGGCAGGAATAATAATGTTTATTGTCTTGTTTTATTTATTTCAAGTGTATGATAACCCTATGTTTACCCTTTACTTAGATTATAAGAGGGCATTTAATGTTTTTGTTTGACGGCTTGTCATGTAGATTTTGTATTAAATTGTTTTTGCTTTACGGACGTCATCGCCATAAATTTTGTATTAATTGTTAGGAATTAGCTAGATTTAAAAATAAATTTAAATGAGGAAATGGTATCATCCTAACTTAGATTTGCTATTGCTACCCTTTTAAATGTAAATTCCGTTATTAACTTATTTTGTAACTTGATTTAGAGACTATTGCCGTACCATTTACCCAGCGTTGCTGTTGTTGCTTTACTTTGTCAGACAGATCTTTCGCGAGGGTTTACATTAGTTTACAGTTAGGGTACTGATATTTTATTTTTATTTATTTATTAGTTTGCGGATTAGCCGATATAAACCCTCCGAACTAGGCTAGGCGTCTGAATATTTTAAATAAATATTTCTACAAGTTTTACATAAGTCTGGAAGTTTAATTTCTCAGTCTAGCTTTAGGGGGTGTATTTTCTTGGGCTGTCTATGACCTTTTAGCAACCATGTCACCACGGATCCCCTGGATCATGGATTTCTCGTGCCGCTGTGGCCTATAAGAAATTCACCCAATCCTCATGGCACATGGGTCCGGCAGGTGAGGTGTTAGGGATGTCGTTTCGGCTGTTGGCAACCCTGATAGCTCCTCTGACGGGCACATAACTACTATCTATTCCTTTCTTTGGCACCCAACTGGTTGTGCCGATGTAGACATGGTAACCTTCTGTTCCATGCTCTTTTTATGAGGATTTTATTGTGATTAAAAGTAAATTGACTGGACTGGGACGAACTTAAGAAGTCGTACTGCAGATTAATTAACCGCATGGCATTCGTGCGTGATTTAAGTCCATGGGGTGAGGCTTTGTAGTGTAGATAATTAGAGGATAGGTTTTTCTTGATGATGCCTCATCCTGAGTAAATGTAAGACTTTGCTTTGCTTGTTGTTGTTAATGTAAATATAGAAGCACTTAGTTCGCATACTCCAGCAGTATTTGTAATATTTATTCAAGCCAAAGCAGGCTGTTCTACACCGCAAAAGTAACTAGTCATAGCTGTAAGTTTTCTGGAATGCTCCTTCTGTTCTCTCATATATATTCTTGTGTCATGGATGAGGAGACGATTCGTCGTGTGATGGAGGAGATGTTGGCTGTGGTTAACACCAACCTCCAGCAGATTAGGACTGAGTTAGGAACTGTTAGTGGAAATGTTGAACAAGTCCGAGGTGATTTAGGTGAAGTCCGGGGTGACTTGGGTGTGAACACTCAGTCTGTCAATAATGTTAGGACTGATATTACAGATGTTAGGACAGATGTAAACAATGTTAGGGCTGATCTAACTCAGGTCAGGGCTGACATAGATGCTCATAGGGAAGAAGCTAGGAATAGCCTTACAGCAGGTTTAGCCGCAGTTAGAGTTGACATCTTGTGACACCAGAATGCTAATGATAGAATAGATCATTTAACCGATCAAATGAACCTAGCAAGGGCAGATGTTCAGACCAAGTTAGTCGAACATACCCCTCAGATTAAGGCGAACATAAACAGAGTTCAGGTCGATATGAGGGCTGACTTGGATCACACTAGAGAAGATTTTGGTCATCGACTCGCAAACGTCGAGGGATTCATCAACAATGTCAAGAGGGACATCGCTGCAGTCAATGTAGGATTAACCTTGATGAGAGGAGCAGCATACGCCGTAAACGCTAACGTGAAAGCTATCGCTGACGACATGATTGAATTCAGTGAAACATTAGCGACAAATACGAAGAACGTTACTCAGTTAACGGACACCGTGGGAGAGTTACGCGAAACTATACACACTCATAGAGAAGAGACGAAAATTGATATCTCAATATTAAGAGGAGATCTTAACGAACACAAACACGTTGTAGAAGCTCAAGTAGCTCGTGTTCTAGACGAAGTAAGGGGACTTCGAGGGGACGTCACAGAAGATAAGGAGGACGTTTACCAGGTCAAAGAGGACGTATCTAAAGTCGAGACGGAAGTAGAATCCGTGAAGAAAAGGTTAGAAGAAGTTGCACTGACAGAGCGTCTTCAACTTAGCCACAACCTTAGGACAGAGATTCGAGAGGTCGACACAAACCTCAAAGGGAAAATCGAGAGTGTAGAACTGCAATTAAACGATCTTGGAAGTAAGATTGAGGCAAGGAATACTCCAGGGCTCGAAACTATTGAGAAACGTTTGGATAGGTTGGAAGCTCAACCGAGAGATGAACTTCCACACTGTCAACTGAAACGCAGAATACACCAGGACCACAGTTCGTACAATCGACATCGTCCGGTATTCAACCAAGCGCACCACCCGAAACACAACCATTCAGATTCGCAGACACCATGCGCAATGAAACATCACCATTCACGAGGTCATACTTCGGTGATAACGTAAACGTGAATACCCAATCAACGCTGAATTACAATGCTAATCCATTTAGACCAGCACAAACTCAGCATAACCAAGGCAATGTGATGATCATACGATCAAGAGAAGAGCAACCAGCTCGATTCTCAGGTACTGGTAGCAGCATTACACCAGTCGAATTTTTGGCAAATGTAGAGAGTTATCTACGTGACACTATGGTGACACCGGAAAGAGAGCTCAGGGTCATAGAGCGTCTTCTTGAAGGTCAAGCTAGCACCTGGTTCAGGGCCTTTAAATACTCTTTTACTGGATACCAGGACTTCAGGGAAGCTTTGTTACGCACTTATTGGTCATGCGATATACAGCAGAGTATCAGAGCGGAGATTTACACTCGCCGATACAGCTCAAATACGCCTACACGTTATGCAAATTAATTTGCAACCCAACTGACGAAACTCAGATGTCTTCAACCCCCACGATCAGAGCAGGATTTAGTGAACACTATCATATGGCAATATCCAGCCGATGTTCAACGAGTGTTAATTGCTGTGGGAGCAACAACCTTCCAGCAATGTGACCAGATTCTGAGGCGATTGGACGCAAATGCTGAACAATTTGCAAGCCACCGTCCAACCAAAGGAGAGACACGCCACGTGAACTTGACTACTATGGACAAAGTTAGTCAGATGCCACAGCAAACTCAGACTCAGAATTAGAATAGAGGAAGTCACAATCCCAATCGAACTGACTGGAATAATACCCTATATGCAAGAGGGAGACAACAAGGTGACAATAGAGGATATTGGAACCGACGTTTTAACCAAGGGACGAGCGACAACCGTCGTCATGACAACGACCGTCGTGGGACAGGAGAAAATCAGCGAGGAAGAGGAAGTAATCGCCGAGACTATCGTTATAGTGGAGGCTATCGACGCGATCCAGATCCTAGGTGGAGGGCCGATCGAGACTGGCGAGGACGTGCACAGGAGAGTCGAGAATACATCCGACAACTCCACAATCAACGAGAAGAGGTGGATCAGAACCGTACACCTAAGGATGCACCCGAAATTCCAGAGGAAGACATGCAGCATGACCAGCCCAGTACTTCCCAGGGGAAAAAAAACGCCGAAAAGGAAATAGATTCTGACCTGATTGTTCACAGAGTAACAGCCACTATCTTACTCTGGGGGCCAATCTAGGAAGATCTTTTGGACGAAAGACGATCGACGAATCACGACTACGAATTGACACGTCTACCGAAGATAACGGCTACTTTAAATGAATGCCCAGTAACCATTCTCATCGATACAGGGGCTATGATAAGTGTCATTTCTGCTGATTGCCATGCCCGATTGAAAGCAAACTCTGAGGTGACAAAGCTGCCAGTTTCTGCAGTAAGAGTCAGAGGAGTTATACCTGACCGTGTTGTAACGTGCGAAATTCAGATTTTGTGCGCTTTGAAAATTTCGTGTCACGTGTACTTGCACCAATTTTTAGTCATGAAGGGACTGCATCATGACGCCATTTTAGGCGCAGACTTCATACGCAAATATGATGGAATCATTGATATGGGACGAAATACTGTGGAATTTAAGCCAAACGAGCCTATTCAGATGAATTTAGTGGAGGATGATCCGGGAATAGAATCCGAAGTCAACATAGTTGAAGAGTTGAATGGCAAGCGAAATGGTAAGACACAAAACGCCGAGGAAGAGGCAGAACAATTATCAGCACCCATACAGGAGAAATTGGAGGCCCTTCTGACTGAATTTAAAGATATTTTTGATACCACACCTGGTGAGATACTTGATTGTGACTACGACCTGATTGTACTAAACGATTCTCCATTTCAGAAGAAGGTTTACCCTATCGCGGAGAAACACCGAGAGGAAGCTGCTAGGAATATCCATGAGATGGAAGCAGCCGGTATTATCAAGAAAGCACCGACTTCATATGTGAATCCTATAACGCCTGTAGTTAATGTGGATGGCAGTCTATGGCTTTGTTTAGATGCCAGAGCTTTGAATGAACGCTTAGCTCCAGAGCACGACAGAGCACCAAAGATCAGAGAACTTCTACGAAAATTTAAGGGAAAGAGAGTATTTTCATCGTTAGACTTGGTACAATCCTACTATCATATCAGATTGTCCGAGCATACTCAGAAGTATACGGGGTTTTTGTTCGATCAGACCACGTACGTTTTCCGAAAACTACCTTTTGGACTGAAGAATGCAGGAGCTGCATTAATTAGAGCACTCGATGCGAAGTTGACTCCTGAAGTGAAGAGGAAAGTCATATGTTATGTGTATGACATCATAATAGCTTCAGAGACGGAAGAGGAGCATTTAGCTACCTTATGCCTTGTATTTGATAATCTTCGACAGGTTAATTTCAAGGTGAAGTTCGACAAGTGTCGATTCTTCCAGAGAGAAGCTAAATTCGGGGGACACATAATCAACGGAGATGGATATAGGCCGAATCCGGCGAAGATCAGAACCATCGCAGCATTTCCGACACCAACCCGTGTCAAACATGTGAGGCAGTTTTTGGGGATTCTCCAATTTTTTGCTGCTCATTGTGAGAGGTACTCCGAAACCGTCGCACCACTTCAAGGTCTACTTAAGAAGAATTTCCAATGGGCATGGGACGAGAAGTGTGAGACAGCTTTTCAGAAGGCTAAACAGATGCTTGTGAACGCAATCCAGTTGGAATATCCAGACTAGTCCCGGAATTTCATCTTGGAAACTGACGCATCCGCCGTGGGAATCGGAGCAATCTTATTGCAGGAAGACGAGGAGAAGAAACGTCACTACATCGCTTTCCTAAGCAGACTTTTGAGAGCCCATGAAACTCATTATTTTACCACGGAGATCGAGGCACTTGCAATTGTCTATGCATTGGAGTACTGGCAGAAACTTCTGTTAGGCCAGAAGATCATAGTGAGGACCGACCATCACGCGCTGACTTTCATTTTACGAACAAGACTGGCAAGCGACAGGATTACACGTTGGGCACTGTTTCTTCAACAGTTTGATCTAGAAATTGTTTACCGTCCTGGCAGAGAGAATGTGTTGGCCGACATTCTCAGCCGAAATCCTGAAGCCACCGTGAATACCATTGACGTCGAGGGAGAATGAGAAGAACACCTTCGCCGACTTCGTCATTTACCTGAAGGACAACGACGCGAGGAGGAACTGAGGAATGTCATTCGTTTTTTGGAAAACCAAATGGACGCCCAGGATGCCAATTATGCTCAGACAGCTGCTATCGCCGATGATTATTTGATCTACCATCGTGGCTTATATAAATTTGTCGATGAAGACCACACTCAATTGCGTGCAGTAATTCCACGAAGATACCATAAAACTGTTATTCTTTTGGTACATCTATCTATTGGACACGGAGGGACTGATAAGGCCATTGCAACGATTTAAGAGTCCTTCACTTGGAAAGGGTTAGGAACATCTGTTAGACAGTGTTTACGTGCTTGCGACGCATGCCAGCGTAACAAGTACACGTCACACTTGTTGAAAGAACCACCTAGACCCATACTCCCAACTCAACCGAGGGGAACTATACGCACAGGATCTTTATGGACCGATTCCAAAGGCTCGCCGAGGGAACCGCTTCATCGTCGTAACGATTGACGTGTTTACCAAATACACGATGCTCCACCCTGTACAGAAAGCCACTGCACACCAAATTATAAAAAGGATAAGACGACAAGTGATACCGGAGGCAGGAAAGCCACAATTCCCGTGGACTGACCACGGATCACAGTTTACCTCTGCTGAATTTGTTAACGCGATGATTGATTTGGAAATAGGACACCTACTATCATCAATTCGCCACCCTGAGAGCAATCCGGCAGAATGCGTTATGTCAACTATTGCAAAATTTTGTCGTTTATACTGTCAGGAGGAACACTGGCGTTGGACTGAGGTCCTTGTATTAATGGCAAACTGTATAAATTCAACTGTCCATGAAAGTACTGGTCAAATACCCATGGTCTTGCATTTGAACCAGACGCCGATGAGAATATGGAACCGAGTGATTGTAACACTACCGTGTTTACAACCCTCACGCGCAAGCAGACTTCAAGCTGCGAGGGACACTTTGGACAGACAAGCTGCGAAACGTTTGAGGAGAACGAGACGCCAGAGATTCAGAGAACCATTGGTCGCTGGGGACCTTGTTCTTATAAGGAGACCCGGAATATCAAATCCTATAGATTGAGTATACGGGAAATTTCTATCATTGTATTATGGACCTAATCGTGTTCAAGAACCCCTGAACAATGGAAGTTATGCGATTGAAGATCTTCAAACTGGAGAGCGCATTGGAACCTTCACCGCAGCTAACCTGAAAAAATATCACCAAGCTTGAGCTTGAATTGGAGACAAATAAAAAGGCATTCCTTCATTTTTATTTGAAACGACGGAGAGGCAGATGAACCCGCTAACCACTGGTTCATGCATGTGATATTTTTCACCGCAACGCATTTTGGATGTATCACTTTTGAACGCACCCTCTGACCGAACATGCTGTCGCTACATGCTAACATTCTTTGGAGTTATAAATGGTTGATATTTTGACTACGGAGAAAACCACAATTAAATAATCTGAAGCCAAATTATGACACTTCAATTTTCTGCGAAGCTCAGATTTTATCACACTGTAATTCTGTATCATCGAAACATTCTTTAGAATGTGATTTCTGCTTTTGGTAAGGTAGTAACTTCGCAGATCCGCGAACCGGAACCAGACAGACGCTGAACGTCCAGTGTAGTTACAAGCTAATGCAGCGCATAGCTGAGAGCTTACCACATGTGTTTGGATTCTCATCCAAGTTGGATGCCCGTTGTATTAAGTCCGTCTATAAGACGAGGTAACAGTCCGCCTGTAGGCGAGAAAAGCAATCCTAGTGCATCGCACTTTATTTCAATTCGAACAGTGCACGATATTGTTAAATAATACAGCCGGAGAAGGCTTGTGCTACGAATTCTGTGTATTTTTGGGAAAAGTGAGCATAACCGTGGAACGCCACATTTTCAGCCACGTGCTTGAACGTCATACTTTGACATCGTCGAGTGGCGATAAATACATCACGCCCAGTGAAATAATTAATAACCGAGTGGATCATTTCTACACTCGTAACTACGAATATTGCATTAATCGCAAGTGCAATTCTTTTCAGTGAAACGCAACGCCGATGCCACGTGTTTTGTGGGCAAGTGAAATCTGTATCAGTGAAGCAGATAAGAGTGCATGGCCAATTTTTTAAACCATCTGCGCCGTGTAGAAGCAGTGAGTTCAGTGCCACGTTAAAGCTAGCTTCTGTGAAATTGTGCTACGCTTATTCATTGTACCTTAAAATGGTAAAGTCATATTTCAAGATGTCATATTTTGACGACCACGTGTACGACAACCCTTGTTACGCATCACCTGTGGAGATGAGCTGTTAAGCCTCATAATGTGAAGGAGTGAACCAGAGAACTACAGCCGATGACGGAAGAATCATGGCTTTAGCATCCGCTAATCCAAGGAAGATGACGACTTTGAGGAGGAGTCTGGTTATATCATCACGACAACGACGAGGACGAGTAAAGGCCGTGGAGATGGGTAGAGCCGATGTGGAGGCTTGGATTGGACAACCCTTGTCCGGAGACCAAAGCCTTATTATATCCCTCGGGTCGTTGGAACGACCGAGATGTAGACATCCTTTCTTGTGAGTCCGAAATATTCATTCCTTATGAGGTTCTTTTGTGGTGTAACTTAGAGTAGTTTATTGTAGTTTATTGTAGAATCAGCCGAACTTCTTGACAAGCCATAGGCAGGTTTTGTATTGTTAGAATTAATGCTTGTAGTTCACTTTCAGCGATTGTTAGTCACCTGTAGTGATTGAATTTCTCTTCGATCACGGTGCATTCTGAGGGACATCGCTACGATGTCATTTCTACCCCTGCTAAGCGTGACAGTAGTATTGTTACTACGTTTTGTTCAACCCTAGGTGGGTGATCTTCTACAGTTAGATGGGATGACGATCAGACGTCATGGCCCAGTGTTATTTTGATAACACCCCTTTCTAGTAAATGTTGTCACGCCACTGATTTAGTCAGAACAGTCCGTATCGTTGGATAGCCGACTGTAGCTATCAGTTTTGTAATACTATGTCATTTTTCATTTTTGATGTGCTATGAAGCCATCCAGTTCAAGTTTGAACACATTCAGAGTGTTACAGTTTGTATGCAATCTAGCATCGAACCAAGCAACGAATGCCGTATCATTGGCAAACTTAGCAGTTGTAAGATTTGCGCCTTTATAATGTTTATTTCTTGTCAGTGTTTCGACACAGTTGTTATTTTGGTTATATTTAGACAGAGCAGTTATGAACTGACATATCTGCACATTTCAAAGAGGTTCAGATTCAGTGGAATATCTATGTTTCCTTTTCTTTGACTTTTCAAACATGCTATATCTTTGAGCATAGTTTCAAGGCGTGATTTCAAGCCTAATGCTTATCTAAATTTCTATTATATCTGGGACATGATAACAAGGCCAGTTTTCTAAGAGGCCTTTCTGCATGAAAGCTGCCTGCCTTCAGTGATGTGTATTTTCTAAACTGTCCGTGTGAATGATTGCGAGTAGCGAGGCTAGCTCGAAGCATGGGCAGGTGTTTACAGCTCCCAGCATGCAGTGTACTAGAGCACACTCACTCAGTGAGACCATAACTATTTCAGACTCTTTGACAATGCGTATAGCATTACTAACATTTAAATGATGTGTCTCATATGAAGGTCAATGTCCAGGCCACCATTTTGTAACGATCATATGTTTTGCTACTTAGAGATGACTGGCGAGGAGCCATGTGTTTGCATCGCTACTAGAGCGAATATCTTTCTTCTCCGTCTGAGAATGTTTTCACGTTATGTGAAGGTTTATTTATGGTAATTAAAATGCTAGATGAGACACCTGTTTAGAGGCTATATTTACGTGTGTCCAGACTTCGATTCTGTTGACTGTGTTATTGTAGGGAGGTAAGTGATGTTCATGCCTGGCCTTACCCAGAGGTAAATTAAGTGAGCCGAGAGCCACTAATAACCTGTGTTATTGTTATGTCCGAGCGGGAGAGCTCGTTGACGGTGTTTTATAGCAGAGATTGATCTCGCACGAGACTGCTACTGCTGAGCCCAAGGTATTCAGGATTGTCAGCCTATTCGTCATAAACCAACGATAATTTAAACCAACGATTCTAATAATCAGTAACGTCATTATTATAAATCTGATGATAATTAACTACTCATTGCATTTAACCTTGATTTTCTTGCATTTTGGATCTGCTGGCTGGCATTTGCTTTGTGCACACTTCTCTTGTGGAAGTAATCTAGGACAGAGGACACTAGTTTTTATCGACGGAGTGCTTGCTCGACCTTTAGTCAGTAGCTGGTGGAGCGTGAGCCTCATGCGACGTTAGACGTAATTTTCACTACGCAATCGCCAACGTAAATCACATGCACGAAGATGACACTGGTTTACAAACAGTAACCCAGGACGAAGGCAGGAATAATAATGTTTATTGTCTTGTTTTATTTATTTCAAGTGTATGATAACCCTATGTTTACCTTTTACTTAGATTATAAGAGGGCTTAATGTTTTTGTTTGACGGCTTGTCATGTAGATTTTGTATTAAATTGTTTTTGCTTTACGGACGTCATCGCCGTAAATTTTGTATTAATTGTTAGGAATTAGCTAGATTTAAAAATAAATGTAAATGAGGAAATGGTATCATCCTAACTTAGATTTGCTATTGCTACCCTGTTAAATGTAAATTCCGATATTAACTTATTTTGTAACTTGATTTAGAGACTATTGCCCTACCATTTACCCAGCGTTGCTGTTGTTGCTTTACTTTGTCAGACAGATCTTTCGCGAGGGTTTACATTAGTTTACAGTTAGGGTACTGATCTTTTATTTTTATTTATTTATTAGTTTGCGGATTAGCCGATAGAAACCCTCCGAACTAGGCTAGGCGTCTGAATATTTTAAATAAATATTTCTGCAAGTATTACATAAGTCTGGAAGTTTAATTTCTCAGTCTAGCTTTAGGGGGTGTATTTTCTTGGGCTGTCTATGACCTTTTAGCAGCCATGTCACGACGGAACCCCTGGATCATTGATTTCTTGTGCCGCTGTGGCCTATAAGAATTTCACCCAATCCTCATGGCACATGGGTCCGGTAGGTGAGGTGTTAGGGATGTCGTTTCGGCTGTTGGTAACCCTGATAGCTCCTCTGACAGGCACAGTATATCAGTTGAACATGGGAAAGGGGACTTTATCCCTTGCAATTCTACACCCCATACAAGTTTCTTGCGTTATTGGTTTGCGAGATATCGGGTTGGGGGCAGGTACGAGGGTGGCTCGGTAAAATGTTGGTTGGGATTCTTAGCAGCCCTCTACTAGTGTGTAATTAATTCGTGTACGATTTTTTCAGACATTAGAGTGTTAAATAATTATTACTACTCGACCAATTGAATCGGTCACAATTTCGGCTCTGCTTGTCATTTACTGTGGTAAGTATTAAGAACAATGATGATACTGATGTGCTAAGAATAGCTATTGGGCGAGGAGGTGCAACTATGGCGTTCTCTCCTTCACAAAGTCGATATGGAAATAGGTGCTGGGTATCGTATGTCCGGAGGTAGCCTTCAAGAGAGCCGGGGATTGAATTTCCATAATGGCACAACATCGCATTAGCATTTAGCTACTAAATGCCATTTAGAGTGATTGCGATGGCGCATTGTTTAACGGGGCACGTTGTCTTCTCTCAAACACGTAAATTACTCAAGAAGAAAGAACAGAGGCAAATGGGCATTAGACGGGTCCTTTATGGGCCGTAAAGCCGAGAAAGGTCAAGGCATGGTATATTGTACAGTATACAAATGATGGGCCACTGAAAGAATCTCGTTTGCTTTCCAGTCGGAAATGGTTAGCTTTCACAGTTTTATGTCGCAGTTTACAATGAATGAGCTCACCCAAAGATCGAACAAAATAACTGAAAGAAACACCAAAACCAACTGTTAAAGAAATAAAAGAAGGCGCTGTTAATGCATAGGAGTTGATTCCGAACGCTTTGCCTCGGTTTGTCGTCATCAAAGTTCAAAAAAGAAAAGAAAAAATCACACAGTGGTTCGAAGCAGTTTATTGAAAACCTGACTATAATGAGCGTTAGTTAAACATACGTCCGCCTCGTTGGGCAGTGGCTCGCATTCTTGGTTGTCACCGCGAAGCTCTGGGTTCGATTCCTGTCTCTGCCAAGAAATTCTATTCTAATCTGAAGGCTGGAACGGGGTGTACTCAGCCTCGTGAGGCAAAACTGAGAAGAGGCGGGTCTGATTCCTACCTCAGCCATCCTGGAAGTGGATTTCCGTGGTTTCCCACTTCCACAGTCGGCAAATATCGGGATGGCATCTAACTTAAGGCCACGGCCGCTTCCAACTCAAATCCTACATTGAATACAAATACATTCAACAGTACACTCATTACAGAGACACAGGTTATCAAACAGCTTCTACACACACCCCAGTACACGGGGCTAAATGAGTACGATGTCGCAAGGCCCCTAAGAACTACCACCAACAACAACAATAATAAAATATTCAGTCGGGGACTGGTAAGCCTAAGTTTAGTAGTTAGCTTCAGGGCTATAGTGACGATTGGTGTATCCAATGTGCTTCATTCGTAAGTTTCTCCACGTTCATTCCAGGATAATGTTGGGATGGTACAGGACAAGCAGCGAGTGAGTGGGAAATAGCGATTTAGATCAGTTCCTCTCCAAGCAAGATCTTGATAAGCGAACAGTCCCCCTCCTAGCGTAGTGCCTTGCATCCTTGGTTGTTTCTGGGGAGGTCCAAGTTTCCCTGCCAGGAAATGTATTTCTGGTTTGAAAGCTGGAAAGCGGTACACTCATCCTCGTGAAACAAAACTGACTAGGAGTGGATTCGATTCCAACCATAGCCATCCTAAAATTGGATGTCCATGGTTTCTCATTTTCTCCAGAAAATGCCGGGATGGTACAGAAATTAAGGCGACAGTCGTATCCTGACAAATCCTGGCTCCAATTACAATTGGTTTGCATTTAAAAATATAACACAATAACCTTGACATGGTAAAACGAAAGAATTCAAAGATCAGGACTCGTAGTCCCCAAAGTGTGATAATGTGAAACAATATTCATATTACACGCCAACTTAGACATGTTAAAAGGAAAAAAATCAATTTAGTTATATTTTATTTTTATTTTGATAAAACATAAAATATGACCAACTCACATGAACCCTATACTGTTATCAGAAATCAACGGTTTTGAATTTAGAGTATCTCAATTATTAAAGCTCTCAATAATTTTCCAGTTACATCTAAATGATACAACCAACATGTGCATTTTTAACTACACATACCATGATAGGTTAACCACGCCATACATTGTAATACCCCCAATAACAGGTGATTCTTAAGATACATTTAATTAGCGTTTGAACAATTCCATTCATTTCAACTCCAGTGCAAATATAACTTGCTCCACACAAGAGAGCATAGCATTAGTCCGAGTGAAACTTCTAATACAACGAATCATCCATATAACAACACGGAAATTTCTTATGAAGTTTATAAATATTTCTGAAGTTATTCGAACAACTACAACGCGAATAAGCCAGCAAGTAAGGCTTTGACTTTGGAAGATGTCGGAGGTAGAATTCTCAATTCCCTCTATCAATGTCTACAATTTCAGCACCATCCATCGCAACTCCAATGACACAGATTAGAAACAACATCTTCTAAGTGTTTGTGAAAGAGAAAAACATATTTGTAACCTACTGCTAATAGTAATGTTATTGGTTTTACGTCCCTTTTAACTACTGTGGTTTCTAGAGACGCCAGGGTGCCGGAATTTTGCCCCGAAGAGGATCTTTAACGCGCCAGTAAATCTACTGACAGGGCTCCCGCGCATTTGCGCGCCTTCAAATGCCAACTGACTGCGCCAGGATTCTATCCTGCAACCTTGGGAACAGCTGGGGAGAACGTTACAGCTGAGCCACGCAGCCAGACAATAGACTAATGCAGTATTTGGAGCTTATAATCAAATTATTGTAAGGACATCCATTTTATTTTAGTAATGTTAAACGCTGAATAAGATATCATTGAATATCGAAACATGTACGTTTAAATATTCATAATCATCATAGTATACCAGGAGAATCAGCTGCCCCTAATAATATTGTTTCATGTAGCCCAACTAACGCGTGTTGTCAGGAAGGTCGATATTTCTCTGCTTGCATCCCGTATGGCTCAAATGCACTGCAAGCATATCCCGCTAACTATACTGAACACTATTGTTTATCCCTCTATTAGTTTGTAGTCATATCATGGTAAGGGCAACAAAGAAAAGGTACCCAAAAATACATTTCGAGACATTTGCAAGATAAACGACCAAGGCCTACAGCGCGTACGACAGAAAACATTGACGAGGAAGACCCGCAATGGAGATTTTGACCGGTATTATTTTTTACTCCACACAGTCCTTACCAAAGGTAGGTTGGATACAATCCCAAGACTTTGGGACTACAGAAAGGAAAAACTTCAATTATGGTAAATGTGACTGGGAAATAAGCATTTTATGCATTGAGAGAAATGGCCCCAAGGTTAAGCGTGATGGCCTCATTAAATTTGTAATTTCTCATTTTTGCTTTGATTTATGTTTTATTTCAACAAGCCGGTATAGTGTAATACCCGTATTTTGTCAATATACGAGGTATGTAATGCAGCCTTCAATAAAGCATGGTTTTCTCAAGAGTCATCTACGGGGTCGTGTTCAGTCCTGACTGCGTTAAACAGCAAAGTTCGCTTAAAAACAACATGCTCTAATGAATAGAAAGTTCCATGACAGAGGCTATACTAGAAATAAAATGAATAACAAGTAGAATAAAAGAAATTTAATGACTGAAAATTATGTGCATAATAATAATAATAATAAGTAAAAGAAATCCTCCCTGACTTTCACCCCCTAATAAATAAATATAACACTGAGCGGTAGGAACTCGCTCGTCACAACAAGACAATGTGACTACAGCTTCACACAAAATAATTAATTATAACATAAACTTTGAGCTGTAAGAACTCGCTCGTCACAACATATGGATACAAGTCCATTTTTCCTGGTCAAGAATTTATATAATACGTGGTGTACTGCTCGTTAATAAGAAACTGAGTACTGATGCGAGTCCGTTTACAACTGAAACAGTCATGTTGCTTACGGAGTTGCATCTTTTAAATCACACTACGGCTATGGGACCCACCCTTAATTAATACACTAAAATTACTACTGACCCATGCAAGATCTAATAATACAAAATGATGAAGAATCTCCCTGAGATTCTAGCTGGTGCCAGAGCACACGAAATACAAAGAGCATGCCAGAAATAGTCAAAAACGCTCGCATCACAAATGGGAACATAGCCTCGCGCACCCTAATGCCACACGGGTCATTGAACGCGTAAAATAAACACACAAGAATTAGAGCAAAAGCAACAAAATACAAGCCTAACGGCTGAAAAACTATGTTTACATTTATATAAAACGCCAGACAAACGGGAGTTTCGGGAGCTACCTTACAACATGGACAACACCCATTTAATCAAACAAATACTCATTATAACCGATCAGGTTTTGTGAATTTAAACGTCTTAAATTGAAGTACAGGATCCTGGCCTGTTACTAATGACAAGTCGCGTTATCTGATTTGAGTGCGCCCCTCTTTTATGAGTCATCGCTGCCTCAATTATCTCTCTCAGTCCCTCAAGCTAGGTGCAGTTTCCCTCTGGAAACGCCAACATATATTACCCATCCCCTAGATGGCAAGAAAACACAAATATATACCACAAGTCCAGCCTCGCGAGGTCATGAACTGGGCTGACGTGGAGCAAGTCAGAATAATCACCATGATATATTCACGCTAGCACATCATAAAAAAATCACACTGCGCACCAAAAGCTTGGACTGACTCTCATACACATAACACTGGGTCGGCTCAAAACAGATCAACAATATTGCGTCCATGGACACATTAAAAAAATACACAACAAAAACTCGGGTGCAAAGTGCCATCCCGTTCAGCTCTGCTGGAAAGCAACTATCAAAATAATCCTGATCCGTCATAAAATTCTGCTCACAAATAATCTTTACCCTCCAAATTCTATTTTTAATCTCAAAATTAATTCAGTTCCATTTTTGTTATAAGGCATACCTCCGAATAATAATGCTTGACCGCGATTTACGCAAGCGAGTGCGAGCACGAGCTGCGCGTCGCCCCGTAAAGTTGAACCAAACACAAATCACAATATTTACAAATTACACAACGCTCGGCTTGTCCCATATTTAATGTGTCAGTAAAACAAAAACTAATAATCTACATTACCAAACAAGCAAACAAATATCTACAAAAATATGTCCCATAATACCATAGCTGATTTAATAAATAAATAAATTCATTTGTACTCAATCCTTTCAAACAGCGTCAGGAAAAGTCTGCAGCCATCTCCTTTAAGATGTTTATCTCGTTATCGACATCTTCTGGCAAATGTCCTGCTGGTTCCAAGATCCGGCCTCGTTCCTAGACGTTATCTCGTGCTGAATTAAATAAAGTTTTGTCAGATACACACACGATATATTTCCTACTACATTCACCTATCAAGTACTAAATTCCTTGACAGTCTATTTGGTGAATTATTTCGATGAACTGGTCCTACTGGTAGTGCTGGGACTACAAATAAATCACTGAAGTTACACTTATAACTTGACGAAACTGTTCCATGTTCAAATACATGAAAATATTGCAGAGTATGCCTCGTGTCCTCGGACACCTTATGTCCTCAAATGCTCAAATAAAAATCAACGTCACGTCCTCAGACGCACAAAATAAAGAGTGTTATGTTACGTCCTCAGACGCACAAAAATAAGTGTTACGTTACGTCATCAGACGCACGAAAATAAGTGTGTTCTCTCGAAGCTTTCTGGACCATTATAAATGAAACTGACTAGGGTAGGTGTGGAAGGGGATTTATGAAAAAATATTCCATAATAATTATCAGACTAGCATGCGATCGGTATCATTGAGTTCGTAGCGGTATGGAGGTTACGATTATGCTGTAGCTGGCTCGAATCGATCATGGAATTAATCCGTAGATAACTCCCGCGTTAATTTACCAGGGTGCGTTACCAAGCCGAGTTGCCGCTAAAACAAGGCGTCTTGATATTATTGGTTCAGACTCTTGTATGTCTTTGCGCGCTTTTACATGTATTTCTGCAACAGGGAGTGGTTAACATGGTGATTGACCAATTACACCGTAGCATTCGATTTTCTTCTTGGCGCCAACACTCATAGCAACAGGCCATATTGTGCGTACCAAAGCACAATATTTCCCAACACCGTCTGGCTCTCATATCTGCTGTCTGTAGAAATGTATCAAAAGATGATGAATAATTTATTAGAATCCTTTATACAGCCTGTGGATAAAGGGTTCAGTAAATAAGGTTTGTTTTGCTGTGGGTTCCATCTTAGAAATTGAATAGACTAGTTTTTGATTTATAATGTTTACTATTTGAAATGAGCGGAATAGACCCGTTCTACCCCAGGGTTATAATTTCTCTGTGTAATTGCGGTGTCTGTATTAGCGTGAGTATTTGTATCTGTATTAGCGTGTGTATTTGTAAGTCAGGTGTGGTTTGGGATGGAAGCAGCCATAGCAGTAATAAACAGTAGGAACCAACTAGGGATTTGCCTGGAGTAGAAGTGGGAAACAACGGAAAACCACTTTCAGGATGGCTGAGGCAGGAAACGAACCCACCACTTCTCAGTTTTGCTTTAAGAGGCTGTTTGTTACCCATTTCAACCGTTAGACCACGATAAAATTTCTTGGCAGAGCTGGAAATCGAACTCGGACCTCCGGGCCAACAGCTGAGAATGCTAGCCGATACTTCACGAGGTGTCGAAAGAAAATTGTAACACACCTTATGTTAGATGTATTAAATAGAAAAACGATTTGAACTTGGTGCTGCAGGTACCTCACATACGCTATTCAAAGTGAAGAGGGAGTGCTACCATCCACGTGAGTTGATCCCCACGAAAATGAACATTGGCCTAACAGATGAACAATTAAAACCCACTGATTACAGCAATTTACACGGTGTTCGCCAATTAGCAATGTCGTGTTTATTTCAAGTAGCAGAGTCCCCACTTTCACAACAGCATTGATCAGCTGAAATTAGTTTAATATCAATCAAGTTCAGTAATTTGTGTGACATACGCAAAACATAAGGTGCCATTACAGATCCACAAAGGTTTTTGTTTTAGTTAAAGATCCCCCTCGGGGCAAAATTCCGGCGTCTCTAAAAGCCAGTGTAGTTAAAAGGGACGTAAAACCAATAATATTATTATTGTTTTTGTTTTAACTCGTTGACAATAAACAGAAAATATTTAAGGGAAGGGTAAATGACTACAGTACTTCACGGAATGGACAATAATTTGCCCAGGAAATTTTCTAAACTTAGAGTATGGGTGGCAGATTTAATGGCATTACAATATTTACATAGAAAGGAGACATTATCGTCAGGGAATTAGATTGCAACGAATTTTAGCACAATGCACTGGTCAAAATTCATGTTGTCGCTTGAAATGTAACACCTGAATAATTTAGAGTGCCGGGTTTGCAGGGAAGGGATGATATGCATCCTCAGAATTTAATTTCCTGAAAGAAATCAGCATGAGTTAGCTCAACACATGTTCCTAATTTCAAAAATTAATCTGCCTATTTGGTATGTTGTGGAGATCTTGCCCGCCATAGTAGAGTATTTAACAATACCACCTATTTGAGATTGCATTCTAGTAGCCTGTAATTGATTGGGATTGATTCAAAAGCTGAAGAATTACGAGCACATATAGCCTATAATATTATAAAATATTGAGTATTAATTATTGTACCGTAAAATTACTTTGAGTTATTCATTATCATTTTCTATATTTTCAAGATGGCAGCCACGTGTTGTATTCATTGTCCTATTCTTATGACTTATTTCAGCGAGGTACCTTATGTGGTACTTCTTTATTACCAAATTTCGTATTAATTGCCTGATTTCATTCTGAATTAGTCAATATTATATTTTAATACTACGTCCAGCCACCATCTTAAAAATAAATTCGCTGTTATTTTGCTTTGGACATATGGGTTTCTACTGTATTTTTCAGCATTAGGATCTGAGAATACATTGGTACAAATCAAGGTGAACATGATTAGGCAATATTTAGAAGTTCACCAGTCAGAAAATGAATAATAAGAGTATTATGAAAATTATTGAAATTAATTTGTGAATTTGTGAGGCTTGTATAAGAAAGGAAGGTTGGGCGAACGGAAGTTAGAGCAAACTTCAATAACCTATCCGTCCTTAGTGCAAGTGAAGAGGGCATCCACCGCCATACAGCCTGAAGGCCTGTGTGAAACAAAGTACTCTGTGGGGGAAAAGTTGCTAATCACCCATACTTGTGAGGTCATATTAAGAAAATAATGGGATACAGAGGATACAGGATCAGCACATAAATTACGATAAGAATTGTAAATACCCAATATCCCGTAAAATATGCAGATTGGATGGAGTACCAGGGCAAGATGTTACGCAGATATGATTTTTTTTTTTTTTTTTTTTTGTCGTGTAGCCTCCTGAGAGGCCGAGTGCAGGTCTTTCTAGTCGACGCCCGTGGGCGACCTGCGCGTCGGGATGAGAGATGGAATGGATGAAGATGAATGAAACTGGGCAAGGATGAGGAAGGAAGCGGCCGTGGCCTGTCAGAAGGTACTGCCCCAGCATTTGCCTGGTGTTGAAAATGGGAAACCACGGAAAACCATTTCAAGGACAGCCGACGGTGGGGCTCGAACCCACGCGTCTACCGAGTCAGCAGAGAGCTTGGCCCCTTGACCTAACGCAGCGCTTTAGACCACGTAGCCACTACTGTCGGTGCAGATATGAATGTGCCTCAACTTCAGAGCTCATTGGACAGGCTGGTCACGTGTATCTGGGAATCCCTGACAGAAGGAGGATCTATAAGGACGCTTTCCTAATTAACAAAGATCCAGCGATCGAATCTAAAAAATAATCCCATCACTGAAATCAGCAGGATAAGATCAATAAAATGGGATGTGTTCCTCGAAGGAAATGAGCCAGCAGCAGAAGTTACCTAAATATAGGCCTGCGCCAGTGAGAGGATGGGTCTCAGAGAATAAATAAGCGGACGAAAAATGCAAGACTCAGTCTTGTCGAAACCAGAGTTACGGAAGCTTGTGCCACGCCAGGTCAGAAATTTATGCACGTGAATTAACAGAGTTATGGTCAGGAATTGGTAAAACATCAAAGTGATTAAGCTGGCTTGTCACGGAGACTTGTGCCACTCTGGGTCCGAACATTTACATAACACCAAAGTAATTAATAGTCGAGTGACTAATCTAAAAATAACGTAAGAATTAGTCCGTATCAACGCTTGTTAGCCTGATTTAAATGTGTTAGTAGCGAACAGTTCTACAGTGAAGTGGGCTGATCCCAGCGTGTTACGAGACGTAGGGTTCTCGAAACTAGGCGTGACAGTCATGACCCACAATAGTTCAACGTGCTTCCTCATTGGGAGGAAAATATGTCAACAGTGAAGTTGTATGATGGGAAATAATATTGTTTGCGGAACGATTGTTTTGTTTGTTTCAAGTGAGTAATGACATTCACGAACTTGTAATTTGGAGGGTGAGTACAATTTGCATATCAGAGCCAGTGAGAGTAATCACGTGTCCGAATGCTAATTATACACTAAACAATTTGGCATTGGTGTGTGGGATTAGGAGTGATCTTGGCCCCCAAAAATAAGCGATATTAGGGCACGAAAGAGTGTACATAAAGTGTTAAATATAATTTCTCATCAGTGTATTTTAAGCAACAAAACATGAAGTGAGCTTCAGCAGCAATGGAGCATTGATTCGAACCCAGGACCATCGACTTCACGATTGCCTGAGTCCTTATGGCAGGATGTCGGTAGAGGCCGTTGATAGATTGATATATTATGATACATTATGATATATTGTTATATGCACGTTGGGTGTGAATTTCTAGTGTACAGTTTGTAGTGTCAAATAGGATATTATTTCCTGTTTTAATATGTGTCATTTAGGATAGATTTTATCTAGAATGTTCCATTAACATTAGAAAGAAGTCAGCGTATCAAAGTAGAAAGTGACCCCTGCCTAGTGCTCAGAAAATTAATTTTAGTCAGACATATGACTTAGCAGCTATTGTTGGGTACGTATGCTGAGTACCTAAATAAGTGGTTAGAGACCAGGGTATGGTTACTTGATTAGAAGTTCATATATCCTGGGAGAATTCAATCATATATGGGACGATATTAGGTCCATCAGTCCCTGTAACTTATGAATTTCAAACTAGTTTGTTAAGGTGACCAGTCAGATAGGTCGGCTCTAAGTACTCAGTTTAGGATGGATGATGGCAGTGATCCTGGAGGTAAGTGCAGCTTGATGTGTTGACTGTGGAATGTGGTGCAGTGTGTCAAGTAACTGTTTCTTCGAGAGGTTACGGAAGTCTGCAGTATGTTCTTCGAGAGGCAATTTGAACCTATGTTGTTTCTTCGGTGGCATACGTGCCCAAATGCGGGTTCAAAGGTGCATACCTCTCCTGGACCCCTCATATTGTGTGATTTCAGCGAAGTGGTACTCCAGATTGATGGTATATTTCCACGAGAGAAAATGTAAGCCTGCTCTGACAAGTTCAGGTGTTTGTATGTAGATGACAGATGATGGTGTAGTCACGTGCACATGTAGCAACGTTATATCACATGCATACGCACTTAGTTAACCAAGACACGTGACATGAGGTCTCCTGGAGGGAGATGGGGATCACTAACTCTCACCGTCAGGAAATATTTGATCATTGTAATTTTGTTTATATCCTGCTAGGCATTTTAGTAAAGCATTTTGTTTTGAGTCATGTTATGAAGGCCCTTTTGAGGCCGCAGTTCTGTTTATTCATGCCGAGGTAGCTCATCAGCTGATGTAGTTTTAGATATTGGATCAGCTGATTGTATAAAATTGCACTGGGACTGATGCATTTATAGGATAGACACTGGCCATTTAAATTAGATCATGTTTGCTATCTTGTTTGGAAGAGCGGTTCATTTTGTTATTAATTATAGATCGTGGAAGGTATAGCTATTTTGAATGCTTATTTTGGATATTGTTGAATTTTAATTAGTGTGAGGGGTTACAAGTTTGAGCCTCGTGTAGTTAATCACTTGATTATTTCTGGTTTTGTATTGTTTATTGGTACAGGATTTTGGATGTTGCTTTTGATCTTTGATTTTTGATTTCGGATTTTGATTCCGACATTTATAAGAGAATGTAGTGTGAAGTTAGTAAATACGAATTACAGCGTATTTTTGAAATAATGAGATAAGTGATATAAAAGGAATAATATATTGTTATTAGAAGACTAGTCTTTTATTGTATTACCTGTTAAATTAATTCATCGATTGAGCCAGTATTTTATTACATATTTTTATTAAGGATGTTGACCCTATGAGAAGAATTTGTTAACGAGAAGTTAGTTGAGAAGAATATGTTATTGGAAGATACTGCGAAGTATCTCTAGGCATCGCCGTCTGCTATGCTCTAACGCCTCCCCACTTCACTCCAAACAGCGAACATGCAGGAGTACTAAAATGCTCCACCACTTACCTCGCAGCGCTGGCAAGCTGATACTCCAGTCGCTCGTATCTGTTGTTGTCATCTAAACTCGATGAATCTTCCGACTTGTTGGCTTTGTGTTCAGATATTTAACATGTTCAAATCGCTCTGTCATTTCACACGCGATCTTATCAATAAATGCTGGTATTGCAATTTTGCAAATCAACTTACTTATGGCCGCTGTCAGATGATGATTCGCACATCATCAAGGGGGACTTACTCAAAGCAGGCAGAACAATTGCAGTCACGTGTTCACATATTCGGGTGGACATAAACTTTGCAACAGCACACACGAACTGAAAAATTGTTGTCATAATCCACACTAGTTGTTCACTCGGATAATGCATTTTATCAGAAGTGTCCCTCTTGTAAATTAAATCCGTCAGTGGGGAGCTAAATTTCCTTCTTCCAACCAGCTGATAACATAGTTCACACTGAATTTCCTTTTGGACTTGTTGCACTATAAATCCTCCGATGTACGTCATCGATGCTTGTTCCATTGTGACAAATCCAAGACCTGAAAGTTTATGTAATTAATAAATGCGTTCAAATGATGTTTTAATGTAATAAAATATTTATAATAAATACTGTAAAATTTCGACTTACGTGGTGGTTCACTGAGGTTGTTTAATATACTCTTGACTGAATCAGGAATAGAAGTCTGCTCTATCTCAGGTCTCTGCAGGTCTTTACTGGATATAACCATGTTCGCTAGGCCTTCTTTGTTTCTTCGTGTATGGGATGAGAGGGAATAAAAGCTTCCCGAGATATGTCTCAATTTGCTAAAGAAGTTCTCTATGGAGTCACTGTTGAATGCCCTTGTCAGTACGAAATGAAATCCAGAAGACAGAAGATAACGTACACACAGAACGGTCGAATAAGTAGTCAGTAGAATAGCTTCATAAGTTTCTTTACTAAAAAATCCCAAGGCCTTTTCATGACTCGATTCCTTGATCTTAGCTAGATACGACGGAAATTCCTCTTCTAACCATAAAAGTCTCTCGTTGCTCATGTCGAAGAAATGCATTTTATCGCGATGTTGGCTAAGGTTTGTTCTACTTACATCGTGAATTCCAAACCATTTCTTAATTACTTTTAAAAAAGTAATAGTTGCACTGCAGTTCTGAAAGGCTTGTGCTTTAAAATGAGAAGAATTATCCTTCAGGCATTCCAAAGCAGTTATGACTTCCGTAGAAAATACTTATTTTGCCCTTTTTACGTTCATTTTCTCAAAGTTGGTCGGTGCAACATGCCTTCTTGTAAGGAAGGGGACGGGTTTGATTATTTCCTTGGACTGCAGTTTATATAAATTTTCTACATACTCTCCAGTTATTTCTTCAAGTCCATCTGTCATGGTCCTTTCTAGGAGACTGTTTCTTACATTCTTTAAAATGTGACACTGATCGAAAGCCAGAAATAAAGGCCTGTTTTGATTTTCAGGATGGCATATCTGTGGCTTTATTTCTTTTCCACTCGACAGTCTTCTCATCATATTTACATTAGATTTATGATTGTCAGTAACTAATCTTAAAATCACAAAGCCAAAAGTTTCCACCACTTTTATTACTGACAGAGTTAGAGTGTAAAGTTCCAATCCCGAAAGTCTTTTAGAGAAGAAATATGCCGCAGGAATTCTGTAAGTGGTAGATAAGCCACATATCAGGAAGCACAGTAGGTTGTTTGCAAGAACCGTCCGATTTTCTTTTGCAACTGACGGGTTGGAACTGTTTTCACACCTGAGAGCGTCGGCATGAGTAGAGGTGTCCTGTCGACCGAAAAGTGTGTCTAGTTTCTTGTCGTACTGCAATTGCTGCTTGATTGACATCTCATCAATAATTAGAGAGCACATTTTTTCGACTTCGTTCAGCCTTTCAGACTCTAGCAGAAGCCTATTTTTCACTAAGTCTGTTACTCCTGTTTCACATGAAGTGTCCCCTATGTAACGGCTAAGTGTGCTCTTCGATGGTAATTTAAATAAATTAATTCTGGCGAAATTGTATCCCTTAGGTGAAATGAATTCCCATATTACACATTGCTTTACTGAATCTTCTGTCCATCTGGGTGATTTCTTGTTATAGTTTACAATTTGCTCTAAAATGAATGAACATTTGGAATTGGAAGGGTCACGCTCGTTAATATTTAGTATAGATTGTAAAGATGCATGGTATTGATTATCATACTGGTGTAGTTGAACTTTTGGGATTCTAGTTCCATTTCCAATTTTTTAATTTTATTATTGGCACGCCACAGTTTTGCTCTAAGTGAAGATAAATGTCTTCCAGCGTCAGAGAATTTATTACGTGCTTGACTATCTGTCTGAACTTCAACAGACTTGTTACCATGACCTCGCAATCCAGAAACTTGGCCATCGTAAGGGCTATCAACTGATTCAACTCCCTTAGTTAAATAGGTCACGTTGGCTATGGGCGTGACGTCATTACTATAGTAAAAATTTCCCACGGTATCGTTATCTCGCTTTCATTTCTTGCCATGGTTTCCGTCATATTTCATGAGTTTTCTTCTCTCTAATGTTGGTTTCGGTACTTTATGAGCAGGATAATCTTCGAATACCGTGGGGAAGACACTGTCCTTCAATTTCTTTATTTTCAGCCCTGGGCGATAATCAGACTCAAGAAAATGCCGCCCACATACGTGAGAAGTTTTTGACTCAAAATTCGGTACAAAATTGTCTCGAGAAATATTGTTAAGCCATTTCTGTCTTAATTCTGCATCACACGGGAATTCATGAAACGAAATGCCTTTTACTTTCCCGCTCTTACTCTTGCAGTATGGAACTCAGCAGTATACCATCGTGGCTAACAATCACCTACGACAATATTAAAAGTATTACTTCTCTTCGACATGATTATCAGCTATCACAATACAGAATACCGATGCATGTTCTAGAGACTGTACATAACAAGATAATACGTCGGCACAACATAAGATAGGTATTTAAATTAAATAAACATACCTGTCTGTATATTCCATAGGCATGACAAAATGATGGAGTCGTAGTGAAAATGCTGTAACTACTGTAAGTAACACAAAATATCAACACTTAGTGAACACCACTCCACTTCTCACATTACACAACTCAAGTGACAAATAACAAAGGTAATAGATATTAAAATTAGAGACGTAAGCGGAATATTGCGCGCTTGGACAAGCTCACAATCGGTTCAGCTTAGCAGCGCTCCTGTCGGCAAGATCGTCAAGTAGACGATGTTCGCTGCTTAGCACACAACTCGCGCTGAATGTGAAGGCTTTAGAGCATAGCAGACAGCGATGCTCTAGGAGAGAGATCTATTTATTCCCGTGATAACGGAGGGATGTGGTAGTGAGAGTTAACAATAAAGATAGTGTAGTACTGATTGGGGACTTCAATGCCAGGATAGGATATTTCATTTTTTTCTTTGTAACTGCTTTTTTACTACATAAGTTTTACTTGCTTTTGGGTCTGTGGACCAGATTGTTTAGGATCCAGTAAAGTCATTGTTTCCATTTCAGTTGAGGGTACAATGATGATTAATAAGTTGTACTTTGTATAGTGGAAATAATAGGAGACCCTGTGTTGTCAGCCCTATGATCTCGATTTAATTCACCCACGACAGTATTGACTTAACTCAACCCCAGATAAGAGAGTCCTGCCCTGGAAGGTCCCATGAACGGGTGCACTAATTGTCACTAATATCGTTGCTGTTGTTCTAAAACCTAGAAAATTTTATTTTTAAATTATGAAATTTATGGATGGCAGCTGCGCACTCAATCCAGCGTTATATATTTATCAGTAACGCTACTGACGCCACTTGTATAACACTCCTCCTCTACCAAATTTCTCCTTAATTGTGCAATAACATCCTGGGTTACTACATTTGTATACTATAAAAGTACACCTAGCAGCCATCTTGAACCTAAGGAGTAAATGATGTTTTGTTGGGGCAAACGAAGCGACATATAAGGTACCATTTTATTGCTAAATTTCGTTATTATAGCTCTGGGATACCGAAGGTTATTAATTTATTTTGAAATTTCAAGATGGCCACTGTGCGCTATATTCAGTGTGATAATCTCTTAGCTAACGCAAGTGAGATCTCTTATATGGTACTCACCTGTTGGCAATATTCGTCTTAATTACCCAATTTCATTCTGAGTTGTTGATTTTAATACTCTAATATATCGCACAGCTGCCATCTTCAATGTAAGGAGAGTCTGTTGTAATGCCAGGCCATACAAAGCAACATGTAGAGTTCTACCATGTCACAATTTTGGTTCAATTCGGTTTCATAGTGTTTGAATTGATAGGGGACACACACACACAACTACATACACAGGGAGATACACGGACATTTGGCCCTTGTTGACCTCATAATTTACTTACGGTCATTTTCTCTAAATATTGAAAGGGGTCTAAAAATCGATCCGAGTTATATGCCACGCCTCGTGACTGAAACTCTAGTATTTTTCAGTCAATATGAACGGGGATGATGTATATCACTTGAGTGATATTTGGCGACCTAAGATGATACCAACGGAACATAATCCACACAATGCTGTAATACACAGCCCTAACACACCAACAGACGATGTCACTGAGATTGAACCACGACCACCAGACATCGCTGAGGAGAGAGACCATGACGTCGCGTCCGCTGTGTAACCGTCTGCTGAAGAAGCTGTCACGTGCTAGAGAAACTAGTAGTGGGAACTTTGGTACGTAAGAAAATGACGTGGTGTACAGAAAATATTTAATGTACATGAACTGCATCGCCACGAAAGTGTTAGAAATAATTTAATCAATTGTTTAATTCAATACACCTAAACATAATTATAATCTATTAAATTATTTAACTAATGCTTTATTGTATCTATCACAACTCAACGATGTGTATTGAACACATACTGAACCCGATTGCACATTTTCGATACGTGGAATGAAATATTTTCTCTTTGGTGTGCACTCATTTGATCTTACCTGTCTAGCAATTTATTTTTGAGGATATTCAATTTATATTGTTTAAGAAGACTTTTGAAATTAATTGGAAGAAATATTTTGCATTTTTGACATTCTTCAACTTCATTAAATGACGGTATAACATCGCAGATATGCGAACTGGAATTAGAACTGAGCACTTGACGCAGGTAGTGACAGAGTGAGTTCCGCCGTCTACCCCGACGTCACTTGATTTGTCTATCCTCGTATAGTGAGTACGTGCTTTTGCATTCTGTGCAATGAGAAATTGGTTACAGTAAATCAGAACATTATCTGATTGTGAAAGTGATTGGAATTGTGCATCCCTTCTAGTATTGGTGCAGGAGTTCGATATTTTGGTGAGAAATGGACTTTTGAGACAATATTTGCCAGATACATAATTTTGCACATGGTGTGTGAGCTCAGGACTGTATGCGACCACATGGCCACGTGAAAATTATTATAAGTGTGGAATCAATTCAACGTTTACATTGAAACAGTAACTTTTGTTATAATTGTGCAAGTAGAGAGCTGCATTTGAGGAAAACTGATCTTTTGCGTGCTGGATTACTGCGATATTTAACGACCACGTGCTCCACTAAATGTGTAAAAATCACAAGTTTTGTGTGAGGCAATATCATATTAATGATATTCTTAGAAACTCTGGCGGTGTGTAGAGACAACATTAATACAACAGCTGCACCGACGTAACGCAAGTGTTTGCCTGTAAATGTAAACACGCTAAATCTATAGAATCGGTGAAACACGCTGAAACACGCCACCTCGCAATGATGTCCATGTTTTGGAATGGAAGTTGAGCCCACCAGATTATCTATCCATTACTTGTACGAGGCTGTTAGATGGTGTAAAATTACCATGGCTTGGGGTTTTGGAGGATTTTAGATGTGTGGAGCCTATGAAGGAATTGGCTAGCCAAAATGCCATTACTCGCCACTATGACCCTGGCGATGCTCGAACAAATCACGACGGCTGCATTATGTAAGTGATCTACAAGCTTCGTAATTTTGCTGTAGTTGCAGGTTCGAAACCTGGCGCAGTCAGCTGGCATTTGAGGGTGCGCAAATGCGAGGGAGCCGTGTCAGTACATTTACTGGCACGTTAAAGATCCCCTTCGGGGCAAAATTCCGGCACCCCGGCGTCTCTAAACGCCAGGGTTGTTAAAAGGGACGTAAAACCAATAACATTATTATTATTAATTTTGCTGTAAGGGTTTGGTCACTTGAGTAGACTAGGCTCGATGGTTTTAGTTTCACATTCTCATTAGGCACGCAATCTTTTTAGTTATAAGCTGGTCATAAATGTATCATCGTAGCATTTTTAACAAGCTTGGAGCGGAACTTGCTTGTAAATATTCGTATGTATTATTGCTTTGTGAGCCGATGGTCAGACCACGCCATTTTTCTGTACAGTTACAATTTAGGAGGCTATGTTTGAAAGCCGTGAGAGACGAAATGACAAGCAGATGTTCGCCAAGGTTAAGGTCAGTGCTAAGGTATACACAGCTTGTTGGATTTATAGCAAACTTTACGTAGGAATTGTGAAGGCAGTGGAGAATACTGGCTTGGATTCTAACTGCTGAAAACCTGTTATGTTAGCACATGGGTGCAGTTGAGTGTAGGATTATTCTTTTGTCCTTATTCTAATTCGCAGACGACTGTGACAGAATGAAACGAATGTTTTGTAAGCGAGATCGTTGGTTCGAAGGAGCTCCAAATTGGAAGCTTGTTAAAGTTTCTTATTAAAGGAAAGAATTTGCATTGTGTATTAGACATGGCATTATTAGAGTTCTTAGAACTGTATTGTATCATTGTATAATTTAGCAGATCATGTTATTGTGCTGTCTAGCATTGGACGTTAATAGGGAGACTTTATTTGCTCGATTTTAAGCTGTGTTATTGGTGTTTTCCAGCGACATTGAACACTTTTATCTTATCGACTGATGTTGGGAGGCTGACGAGCCGTGCTACTGTCATGCACTTAAGGGTGGACATGAGTTGAGCGAACAGAGTTTCACAGATATTTGAGGTGATGTTAGATGATTTCTCCCACACAGATAGCTACACTAGACATGTCTATGGTCACTAAAAATTAGACTACATTTATACTTTTAGAAGTAAATTGGGAATAAATCTGAAAATAATAATCATGTGACAGAGTTTTTGAGACTGAAATATGAACCAAATAAGTTGTGAAGTCTAAATCCTAAATCAAATGCAAAACCTAAATTTCTATTTCTTGACCGACCTAGTACCCGACCTAGTAGACCTTGCGATCTTCGACTTTTTAAAATACATTCTCGACTTTTCGCGATTTTGAGACGACGACCAACTACGAGTGATAATTTGTAACCACCGTCGTTAAATGATAAAGCACCATAAGTCGTGACGACCCGTCACTGGAGTTGCCAACCTAACTTTTTCCACCCTACACTCATGCCAATTTTACACAAAGAGCAGAAAATGTGAGCAGGCAGGGGCGCCGATTGGCGCAACTATAGGAGGGTATTTTTGATGTTATTTATTTGAGTTGTACAATTAATTTATATTTTTTATCAGGTAGGATGAGAATGTGACTGGATTTGATTTATTTTGTATTTTTCTTCGATAAACACTTCTCGTTTATTTTAATATTATAACGTCAGACAGAAATAGCTTGGATTTAACTTAAAACTATTTGTTGGAGAGAATACCATCATAGCGTAGCAATTATTATTGTACCTGTGATTAACGTAATAACGTCCTAGCATTGTAATCAAGTAAATACCTGCTGTTGCTGTAGATTCATCGATGCCATTATTATCATTTAAACCTCTGATGTAGTTTTGTAGCGGACCGTTATGTATGACTCTCTTAGTAATTTAATTTATGATTTTCTTTGTGGATAGGACTTCGAGAGGCTTAAGACAGACATTAGATAGGAGATTATTAATTCTTTTTCAGGGCAGATTAATTCGAACTGGCCGTTTTTTACCTCTCAGAAGTAAGCTAGGGATCTGTTTCTTTATCAATAAATTTAGTGCGATTTTAACGTAAGACTGGCCTTGTGCTTTCATGGTTTTGATTTTTCTTGTGGATATATTCCTCTGGGATGATTGAAAATAGACCTCTCCTATTCCCGACACCCCCGAGTGCAGTTTATCGTGCTGAGCCAGTCCAAGAATACATTCCCCCCCCCCCCCCCAACCCCTGGTTTGTATATTGGTCGGAAGAGGGTCTCGGAAGGGCCATTTAATACCGATGGTTCCCCGAAACTCTTGTCTGACGGGCACAATACAGATGCTTAAATGTAATGATAGAAAACGTAGAAGCCATTTTATCAGTGTTGTCTATGTAAATATTGATTTTAGACGGCCAACAAATAGCTGAGAGTCTTATTATCTTGCAGGTTTAATGATAATAAACTTTCCCAAATATCTCTTTAAATCTGAAACGAATTCATCAATGACTCACATACACATTATACTACTCACTGCATAATTGTATTAGACTATACAATGTGTTTCTAAATTCCCATTACAGACTTTGAGGGCTTGTAGTGGGGACCAGGACTGTTAAATTTAGCATATGAGCATGTGGCTGGAAACGTACCGACTTCCCGCTACCCGCAAAAAAACACAAGTCCCTAAGCTAAACTTAACCGTCTTGGTCCCCACTACAAACCCTCAAAGTCTGTAATGGGAATTTACAGACATTCTGTATAGTCATTATGATCATCATCAATTTCCGTTTTCCAGCCTAAGCCGGGTCGGAGCTAATATGACTCCCCTCCACTTTACTCTGTCTGTCCACCATCCTTCCTCAATCACTGAACTCCACTCCAGGTTCCGTTCTCTCACATTGTCCTTCACCAAATCCATCCACCTACTCTAGGTCTTCCTCGTCCTCTCTTTCCTGCCATCCGTCTCTCCACCACTTGTTTCGGCATTCTTTCATCATTCATCCATTTAAGATGTCCTTACCATCTCAATCTGTTCTGCCCCAGCTTATCATTCAGCTTCTGCACATTCACTTCCTTTCAAATGTCTCTATTTCTCACTCTATCTCTTCTAGACTACTGTACTATACTCCTCAGGAATTTCATTTCAGCTGCCTGCATTCTACTTTCATCTCTCCTCGTCATCGTCCATGTTTCTGCTCCACACGCCACTATTTGTAAGTAATAGGTCTTATTTAGCCTTCAGTGGTATGTCTTTATCCCAAATATAACTCCGAACCTGATGATAGAAAACACTCCCACATTGTATTCTCTTGTTGATCACCATATCCAATCTTGCATTTTCCCTCAATTCACTTCCCAAATATTTGAAGTGCTTTACTACGTCCAGATCGACATCTCCAATTTTAACAATTACTTTTCCTTCTTTCTATCCTCTTGTCATTACCACTGTCTTACTTTTCTCTACAAAGATTTTCATTTCCCATTTCCTAGTATTTTCCTTCAGTACATATAGAGACTATTAAGTAATAATTATTATTGTTTTACAAACTAAAATAGGTTAACTGGATCTCCACGAACCCATTTAAGTTCTTAAATTTATCAGCAACTGATTCGGAAACCAACCTATGCACGTTGGATTTAAGATATGAAATGGCATGTCCCTGTGACTCATATCTTATGATCACCGAAACTACACATTTAACCCTTTAAGTGCTGAGTTACCCAGTTAGCTAATTCTTACCTCGGTGCCATTTTTTTCCATTTCAAAACATTTGTAGTAGTAATTTTTAAATCAGGGTCCTTAAGTTAAAATATCCACAGGTTTTGGGTCTTTATTAATCTTAAGATAAATTCAAAATTCTAAGTTTATTTTCATTTTGAGACAAATTGAAATTACATTTTTTGTGCCCATTTGCTCTTTTGCAAACCGTAAATAAAACTGTTTCCTAAAATCAGTAGGCAAGTAATACTTGTTGCTCCTTATTAGTACAAAAATTGACATTCTTTGATCCTAATTCACAACGCGGCGTGAAGAATTTGCTTGTTACTCCGCTATGCTTGTGTACATCTCAGATGAACTCCAGCTGTAGAGGACAGAAACTACCAAATGCACTGTTAGTTACTTCTGGAAGCACACCTTCAAACTCAAACAGTACTACATAATACCCAACAGATGGCAGGTTATGTTAAAGATCGACTCGACACTCGAAAGCGAATGGGGAAAAAGAACAAAGGTTCTTGTACACCGTCTATGGATGGGCTAAGCACTTAACGGGTTAATTTCTTGTTTCTTCATGTGGGACGTACCTCTGCAATTTAATTTACAAATATACACTATACAATACTGAAAATTTCTGGTTTCGATCCACTACAAACTTAATGATTTAAAATTTAATCCTAGACTCGTACAGACTGGGGGAGAGATGGCTGAGATATGCTTACTCACCTTTCTCCTAAGACCTGTGTGCATCGACTGGGACAATCAGAGTTTTTGTCTGGTTTGCTTATTGTTTGTTCACAAAACAGCATTAAAACGCCCTCTTTAGACTACGAAGAGCTTCGTCTTGCATTACCCAAGTTGCAACTTTAATCTCATTCCTGAAATGACGCCAAATGACTTCAGTTAAATAACTAATGCCAGCACAACTTTGGAAAACTAATGCCATTGTAGTTTATCGGAGATAGAGTGCTCCACGTTGTTGGCATTACTAAACTAATTAATGATTCCATTTAATTAAACACTGGATGTAAGTTGCAAAACCAATGAGACCAAACAATAACAAATAGTGCTGTAATTACAATACTTTGTCTATAATTTCCACAGCATTGTATATGGAATGGGGGCGGTTTTGTGGCTGACCTAGTTAGCTCTGAAGTACATCTCTGTCCACTTGGGAGAGATCAACAGTGGTGAATGGACTTTACTTTATATGCGTCTCCAAAAGAGGAAAACATTCATGATGAAAATCAATAAAATTAAAAAAAAAAGAATTTGGAATGCAGCCGAAAGAAATCAGAAACCCCTATTGATGTCAAATTGGCAGGAGAAAAACTAAAGGAAGTAGGAGACTTCTGCTACTAAGGAAGCAGAATAATTAGTAATGGGCGAAGCAATGACGATATAAAAGGTAGGTTGGCTCAGGCAAGGAAAATAAATCTGGTGACATCAAATATAGATTTAGGTACTAGAAAATCATTTTTGAAAGTCATTGTCTGGGGCGTGGTACTCTTTGGAAACTTAGATTGTTGGCACAGCACAAAAGAGATGAATAGAAGCGTTTGAAATGTGGTGTTACAGGAGAATAGTGAAGATCTGATGGGAATACACACTAACAAATGAATGACTATTAAGACGAGTGGACAAGGAGAGATGTTTCTGGCGACTGCTAATGAAGAGATAGGTTGGTAATACAGTAACTAAGACACCCAGGAATATCAAGCTTAGTGGTAGACCAAGAAGATAAACAGATTGCCTCGGATGTGTAATGTGTTAGCTATGTCGAGATGAAACGATTATCTCAGGACAGGGAGGCATGGATTTCTGCATCAAACCAGTCAAGAGACTGAAGACTCAAACAACAATAACCAAGAGAAAAATGTGCAGTGGACAGTTGAGAACTCACTCTGAAATGCCGACAAGTAAGGAGCATTTTAGAAAAACGACAACTCCATTCATGCTTTTGTGATTCTGGGAGGATTATTGGGTAAAATATCATTTTAATTATGATGCTACAAAATCATACAACAAAAGCCGCATAATATTCGTTAGATGGTCATTGGAAATGTCACAAAGTTATCAGTATTTATTACATTCTGTATTGATTGTCATTTGGAACACTCGTAGGTTTTGGTTCTGCTGCTCTTCATATGCACATTGATATGCACTCAGCAGGCTGGATTCAGCCGAGCTGCTCGCCAGGAAGCAGCTGAGTACTCGCCACCTTGTGTGAGCAAACCTGCAATATGGAATAGAGCTGTGCTGTAGGGGCTTCCGTTACTAAGCGGTGGATACACCAAGGCTGGCAGGAAGCGAATGGACTTGTACTATGACCTTCGCCCAGTGACGTATTGGCTATCACCCCCCAGTCCCTCTCCAACCGAGGTCCGAGCATTACTGCTGAGTACTCGCGTGTACATATACTCAAACTCGTGGATTTGGAACAGCCTGCGCTAGGGCTTTAGAACTCTCTAGTATTTATTTCAGAGAAACTCAGCCTGTCTTGGCGAAGGTCATGGAAATACTGCTGTCCTTCATGGACATGGAGACCATTTGACTTTTAGGTCACCAAATACATCAAAGGAATGCGCAACTTTAATAGTTTTTGGGAAGCATAATAACGGAAGATCTTACACTTTGCTTATCCAGGTTTTGCTACCAATGTTGCCCCTGATCAAATAACGTGTGTCATGGGCGCAATGAAAGGGGCAACTGCGCATGTGGTCTGGGTGTTCCATGGCAGGGGTAGGAATCCTAGAACAGCATCGTTAACAAATAGATTACTGGTATTGTTTACCTTAATTATAGTAAGTACGGCTGACTGCGTGGCGCAGTGGTAACGTTCTCGCCTGCTGTGACCAAGGTTGTGGGGCTGAATCACAGCGCAATTGGCATTTCAGGATCCATAAATGCGATGAGTCTGCTTCGTTGCGTAGTGGCTAGCATTCTTGCCTGTCACCGCGGAGGCATCCATCTCATCCAGCTCAGCCATTCTGGAATTGGGTTTCCGTGGTTTACCACTCCTACTCCAGGAAAATTCCAGGTTGGTACCTAACTTAAGGCCACGGCCGCTTCCTAACCAAATCCTATCTCAATTATAGATACACACACTAGTACAGACTTTACAGTGACACATGTTATCAGACAAATTCTACACACACCCAAATACATGGGGCTACATGACCACGATGTCCCAAAGCTCTTAAAATATCATCAACAACAGCAACTAACTGCGATGGAGCTGCGTCAGTAAATTTACTGATAACTTAAAGCTCTTTTTCGTGGCAAAATTCCGACACTCCAAAAACCACAGTAGTTCAAAAGATTAGTGAGACTTTTAAGGTGAAATGTTGTGATGATTGTAAAATGAAGGATAGTGTTTCAAAACTACGAGCTTAAGAGCAACGTAAGACAACAGGCTGAGTTTCCTCGTAGAGGAGATCCTATCCAATACCATTGTTGTGTGTCGTGATCCGAAGCCAATACCAATGTTGTGAAAACACGTTTCTTAAGAACGAAACTTAAAACATTCTTCTTCACGGAACTGACCGAATTAGGTTGCACCTTCATCTATCCGAACACTTCAGTTCCAGGGTAATGTTTCTTATTCGAATAGTCAGAATTATCGTAATTACAGTACATGGGGGAACTGTGGGTTTCTCTATTAATTTCGTCTTATCCATGCATTTCAATATTTGGGGTCGCTGGATTAAATTTTGTACTGTCATGCAAGCCATTATTATTTCATCTTCAATGCCGGGATGGTTCCTTGCCTAAGGCTACGGCAGCTTCCTACCCAAATCCTACCTAAATTACAAATACTCACAGTAGTACAGACATCACAGTGACACAGGTTATGAGACAAATTCTACACCTATCCAAGTACACGGGGCTACATGACCACGATGTCGCAAAGCCACTACATAATCAAAGTTAGCTATTTCCTGTTCCTTAGAACAGTACAACAAAAATGCATATTCACAAAGTACCAAAGTATAAGAAATTATAAGTTCGATAATTAAGTGAGCTGGGGCTCCAGCCTTTCATGAATATTTTATATACCGGAAATTGTGTTTTGATTAGCCAGACGCTTTCACTCGCCAAATGACTAGTTTGGCCTCGTGTTAACAACAGGATGGACACAGAGGCCCTTGGCCTCTAGGTTGTTGACAGAATAATACAATTAAACAAGAGACAACTATTTACATAATTCTTTCTTCACTTTACATTCTTTGCCTGAAAATCGGCAAGCCGATTTAGTAATGAAATATACAAGTGCTAACTATATACTTATATATTATACTTTTTATATGTATTATTACATATACAGGCCGCGGTGGCCAAGAGCACTAACGCGCTACCTCGTACATCGCTGGTATCGAGAGAGCGTGTGTTCGATTCCCTCCTCAGCCGTTCTGAAAATGATTTTCCTTGCTTTCTCATGTACACCCCCAGGCAAATGCCAGGAACTCCTTTTAACAGGTCCACGGCCGATATCCTTCCCACTCCCTTCCCTGACCTTTCCTTCCTTAGACCCAAGTTAGCGGTCGCCTGGGCGATCGCCCTGTCACCATTCCCAGTTGTATCTGCTGCCAAAGGCACTGTCCTTGTGGCGGTAGAGGAATGATCCCTTACAGAGTTCGTGGGTAAGCAGAGGTTGGAGGATAAGCAACAAAAAAGAATAACAATTACAAATACATGATCACATTGCCACTTGAATTACTTTCTTCTCTGCAAGGGAACGGATGGTCTCACTGCAGTCCTCAGACTACATCATCATTCTCTGTTTCGTCGGGAAAAGTTGACATTATTTTCTGTGCCATGTGTCGAAGCTAACGTGATGGTGCACCTAGCCTCGTGAGGACAGTTGAGTGTCTGACAGTGAGGTCGCGCCCCGGTCACGGGGACCGAGATTAACGGCCCAGGGGACCCGACACGCGGACCACGCTTCACCCTGTAATCTGCAGGCCAAATGAATGGGCAGCGGTCTCCTGGTAGACCTAGGCCCTCTATGGGCTGTAGCACCACGGGGGATGGGGTCTGGTTTGTATCGAAGTCGGATGCAGTGGCTGAGAAATATCAGTGAGAGGACAGACATGCAAATAGATGGCGATCTCTTCAGACTGGGTGAATATAGAGCCATGTTCACTAAAGCAGAGGCCCTCAAAGGGGGTTGGGGGCGCCCCCTAAGGGGGTCACAGAGAATAAGAAAGGGGGCGCCGGCTCTGATTGAAATATTTACATTTGAAGACCCCACGCTAAGAACGAGGTAAGTCCATTTTTTCCGAAAATGAGTTTATGGCGCACTCTGGTGGCCAGCCATCGTTAATACAGTTGAAATTAATTTCCAATAAAGCGGAATGTCACCGAGATACAGAGGTTTTTGTTTTTAGTAGAAATGGAAAGAACGTCACATATCCTCTCACTTTTTTTATAATTTAACTTAAGTTGTTATTTGTCTTACATATAGGGCCTACTTCCATTATTAAAAATAAATTTGGCAAAGAAACTATATCGCTTGCCTTCAATTAGGGTATTTTAAGTATTTCCTTTTAGTGTTGAAAGTTCAAATCCGCTCTCGTGAAAAAAAAAAGTACAGAATGTGACTTACCCCGCTTTTTCCCGTGGAGTCTTCATTTCATATTCTGTAACAAATATTGCTATCCTGATATTTATGAACCTATCATAGGTAGGATGCTCCCACGACCATTCAAGACTAATAAACTCGTACTTTTGCAGTCATATTTCAGAAGAACTAACCAGTAGACCCTGCCAGCAGGAAATCTGAGAAAAGTTGTGGAGTAACATTTTCCACACAGCGCCCTTTGGCCCGCCACCCGCAGCGATATCTCCTTACCAAACACTTAACAATCACTAATGACAATAAGCCACTTGACAATGTGACCACCACTTCCTTACAAGAATAGATTGTTCTATGCCTGCCATTGTCGACTCGAAATCAGCCAGGCCTTTGCAGTCAGTTCAAAGACAGTGAGTGAACAGGTGAGTTCTAGTGAGTGTTCAGTGGATATGGTTAGCCCGATTTACAATAAACTGATAAAGTAACGCCATTACCCATTGGTAAGTGGCTTATTAGCAGTGATACCGAACTTCGGTGTTATTGTAACTGGTTGTTGCAGTAATTAAACAGAAGCACATACTATACATCTTGTGATCAGTTTTTTTTGTGCGAAGTAGCCTGTAAGTGCTAAGAAAGGAATGATGAATTAGAGGAGGGGGGCTAGATATTTCATATTTCTGAAGGGGGCGAGACAGAAAATGGTTGAGAACCCCTGCACTAAAGTAATCGACAACCTTCAGAGAACCACTCGTAGCACATGAAGAAGGAGAAGAGTCTTCTGTGTGAATCGTGTCGTCCATTTTCCGGGACTCTCCGCCAAGTTTGGCACTCTGGCACTGAAGGTGGCTGCCTGGTTGGCTAAGGTAGAAGTTCGCCGCTGATTGACACGTTAAGTTGCCAGTCCGCCTCTTTGCGTAGTGGCTAGCACTCTTCGCTGTAACCGTGGAGGCCCGGATTTGATTCCCGGTTCTGTCAAGAAATTTAATTCAAGTCTGAGGGCGGGAACGGGGTGTATTCAGCCTCGTGAGGAAAAAGTGAGAAAAGGTGAGTTCAATTCCCTCCTCAGCCATCTTGGAGGTGATTTTCCGTGGTTTCTCACTTCTACTCCAGGCGAATGTCGGGGATGGTTCGTAACTTTAGACCATGGCCACCTCTTCCCCAATCCTCATCTGAATTACAAATACACACACTAATACACCCATCACAATAACACAGGTTATCAGACAAATTACACACACACAAGTACACTGGGCTACATGACCACGATGTCGCAAAGCCCCTAAATGAATCAACTACAACAACAACGTTTAGTTCTCAGGCAATGATTAACTTTAGAGGCTTTGCAACATCGTCGTCATGTAGCCCCGTGTACTAAGGTATGGAATCTGTCTGACTACCTGTGTCACTATGGTGGTTGTGGTAGTGTATTTGTTCTCGAGTCATTGATTTCGAAGGAGACGTCCGTGGCCGTAAGTTAGGAATGATCCCGGCATTTGGCTGCAGTCAAAATGGAAAACAACTGCAAATCACTTCTAGGACAGCTGACTCACGAGGCCGAGTTAGCACATTACCTCCCTCGTTGTTGTTGTTGTTTAAGTTTTCAGTCTTTAGACTGAGTTAATGCTGATCTCGATGCCTCCCTGTCCTGAGCTAATCGTGTCATATGCACATAGTAACAACAACCCAATTTCTAGGCATTCTGTTTAACGTATTGTAACCTTGGTCTACTCTACAGTGTCCTCGAACCTTCCTTCCATAACCAAGCTTGCTATTCCTGCGTGTCTTAGTAAGTGACCTACCAACCTATCTCTTCTCTTCATTAGCAGTCGCCAGAAACATTTGATATTCTTCGTTCCCATCTGATCATCATTCTCCTGTAATACCACATTTTAAATGCTTCTATTCTCCACACTTCTGCTGCGCCAACAGTAAGTTTCATTTCCACATAGCTCCATACCCCAGGCAAAGACTTTCAAAAATGACTTTCTAATACCTATATCCATAATTAATGCCGCCAGATCCTTTTCTGTAGAAATGGTTTCCTCGCCAGTAACCACCTACATTTTGTATCCTCTTTACGTCGTCAACCACTGCTTATGTTTCCTTCCCATCTAGCAGAGGTCTCTTACTTCCTTTCGCGTTTCACCTGCATATTTGATGTCATTAGGGATTTCAGATTTCTTTCGACTACATTCCATTATTTATGTATTACATTCATTCATTAATTTTCATCTTGAATTCTATCCTCAAGACGGAGCCAATTTTCAGGCCAAAATTAAATGTATTCGCAGAACCAGGAATCAAACCCAGGACATTTGGATACTGAGTCATAATACGTACCCCAAGACCACTAAAGGCGGTCCGGTCCACACTAGTTTCAGTGGTCCATTGTGTGTCAATATATGCTGCTCTATTTCCGGGATGCCTTTGTGTCCTCCTTCACGCTGGTCCAGCCGACATTCCTCCACCTAATGTATCTCCATGCAACCGGCCTCGGCATTGGTAGTAGCAGACTCAACATTCCTTGAGTGTGGGAGGAGGAACTCCAAGAGGGATGACCAGGAGAAGGTGAAGTATTTCAAGAATGCCCTTGCCCACATTATAATTACTTGTGGAGCCACACAAGGGTTGACCACATAACGTCTGCTTTAGTGCTATCCAAGGTGACTCACAGCAGCTTGTCCAAGTCTGGTTTGGTTAACCCTTTATAGGTAAGGGGTCGGTATATTAACTAGAGCTGGTAATTTTAATCTAATAATTTCAGTTATCGAATAATCGATTAATCGAAGCAGAAAAATCGAAATATTGTAACAAATAACGATTAATCGATTGTGTCTTTAATCGATTAATCGATTAATCGATTAGTCGTTTAATCTAATAATTAAATGGACGAATAATTGATTAATTGTTATGTCGACAAATCGATGTACAAGTTCCCACAGAAGCAAAACAGACATTTAATGAATTAAAATATATTGTATCATATATTTTTAAACTAGCAACCCGACCCGGCTTCGCCCGGGAACAGTTATGAATGCATTACGTGATAAGCGCTTTTTTTTTTCAATGTCAATGAACAACGACCAATATCCGTTTTACGTCTCGGCATGATGGGTTAAAATCACTGACTGGACTATTATGTTATCATGGAGATACATGTGCAACAAATTCTTGTCAGACGTAATTTAAGGATGGCGAGGTGCATGAAACACAAATCCCCCTTCCGTCCAATCTTAACTGAATAGAGATTGTTGGAAGAATTGAAAACGTAAACACCCTTATAGTAGGCGATATATTGAAGATAGAGATATGCTCTCCCGGGCTTTTTGTAGAACTTTTCATGCTGAACAATTCTTACACTAATATTATATAGTTGTTTTTAACGGTTTGCCCAGCGTAAGCTTAAAAAGCGCACGGACGCCAGTTATTTTTCGACCTGTTAGTGGTTGACTTCATTTGGACATAAATACATTATTTTCTACAGACTCCTTCCTCGAGATATCCTTTACAGAATGGTGAAAACCGCATCAAAATCCATTCAGTGGTTCTCGAGATTACCCGTGACATCCAAGAATCGGGGACTTTGTTTTATACCAAGTTGATATAATGTGCATTCCTTGTGAAGACTAGGCTAAAACAAAGTAAAACAAAATTGTTCCTGTCCAAAATTGTAAACATTGAACAAGAATTCAAAACCTTTGCTGAAAACTCTTCGTTTTCTTGTTTCGAAAACACTCCCAATTTGGTTGATGTTTTTCCTTCCTCTGTCACTGACTCGTATTATTATGTTATTGCTACCATAAACAAGGAAGGACACTTCGTATACTTAGGCAAAAAGCAACTATTATACATTTCCATGCATAATTCCGAAAATAAGCGTAACTCAATCTAAGCGCTGACCTCTCATTTAAACTTCTTTTCTTCTCTCGCGTCTACTAATCAATTAACCGATTCTTCGGTTAGCCGATTAATCGAATGAACGGTCAATTGATTAATCGATTATTAATCGTTTAACCGAACATTGCTTATTACCAGCTCTAATAGGCTATTAACCACCTACTACAAGGAACATTCATATTGTTAAAGTTGCTGATAGTTGAAGCGTTCAGCGATATTGCAACAAATGGGAAGATGAAAAGCCAAAGGAGATAGGAAGCTTCTGTTACTGGGGAAGCAAAGTAACTAGTGATGGATGAAGCAAAGAGAATATAAAAAGTAGGTCATCAATGGCGAGAAAGCCTTTGCCTCGAGCATGGCGCTCTATGGAAGCAGAACTTGGACTGTTGGCGCAGCAGAAAAGAGTAAAATAGAAGCGTTTTAAATGTTGTGTTACAGGAAAATGATGATCAGATGGGTAGATAGAGTAACAAATGAAGAGGTATTAAGACGTGTGAGAAAGGCTACTGGCGACTGCTAATGAAGAGAAGAGATATGTTGGTAGGACACATACTAAAACAATCAGGAATAGCAAACTTAGGTATCGAAAGAAAAGTCGAGGATAAGAACTGTACGGATAGAAGAAGGTTAGAATATGTTAGATTGCCTTGGATATAAGGTGTGGTAGCTATGTAAAGATGAAATGATTAGCTTATTAGGCATTGAGCGCTGCAGCAAACCAATCAGAATACTGAAGATTGCAACACACAATATTTCAGAAAATCATATCATATCTTTATCTCCTTGTCCTAAGGTGTTAGATAGTTCTTTATTAAAACAGTTAAAATTAAAAAGGAAAAAATAAAATATGTTAAAAAATCAGAATTCAAAATAAATATAAAGGTCTACTTGTAAAACTAAAAATGTGCAGGCTTATAAAAATAAAATTATAAAAATACATGCACAATAACATGTTGTACAAAATAAAAATAAAAATCATAATAATTACATTTTAAACCGGCCACGGTGGCCGAGATCACTAATGCACTACCTCGTGCCTTGCGGGCATAGGGAGAACGTGGGTTCGAATTCCACCTCGGCCGCCCTAAAAATGCTTTTCCATGGTTTCCCATTTTCAACCCCAGGCAAATACCGGGACGGTTCCTTTCAACAGGTCCACGGCCGACTATCTTCCAAAATCCATTCCCTGACCCTTCCTTAATTAGACCTAAATTAGCGGTTGCCTGCGCGATCGGCCTGTCACCATAGCAGTTGTAGCTGTTGACAAGGGTGTTTAGATCAAAGGCACTGTCCTTGTGACGGTAGAGAATGATTCCTCGCAGAGTCCATGGGTGAAGTCGAGCTAGGAAAAGTGATTTAAAAATATAAATTTAAATATATGCAAATAAAACATGTTTCATAATAGTCTGACCTACTGGGCGCAGTACGAAAAGCATCAAAATACATAGACAGAAAGCCAAGGGTGTGTAATGAGACTTCTGTCTCAATGGACCCGGGTTCAATTCTCGGCTCTGACAAGGTATTTAATTGTGGCCTAGAGGCTGGAACGAGATTTACTCGGCCTCATGGGGAAAAGCGAAGGGATCGATTTCTATTTCAGCTTTGCTGGACGTGGTGTCTCGTAATTCCTCACGTCTGATCCACGCAACTTCAGCGATCAACCCTGTTGTAAGGCTGCGGTCTCTTTATACCTATACGAGTTCTAAACCCACCCACAACCCCACAGTATTTTGGACAGATTGTTCAGTCATACATGTGTATGGGACTGATGACCACGATGTAGAACGCTCCGCAAATGAAAGAAGCTCAACATGAACAAAAGAGCGAAGGATGGTCTTTCAGCAGCAGGTGTCTAGAGCAATTAGTCTTTTGTTAAATGAGAGTTTTAAGATTTACTAATGCACAAATTAGAGCATTTACATAATTGAAATTCTAAACTGTAACACAGTGATCAGGATCTGATGATGGCCACTGGATGGTCAAATCACGTATTCCTAAATTGCCCCATTTAATATTGGGATGTAACTAATGCATGTATTTATTCCAGGGGTCTAATTTTATATTTGTATATTGTACTCCGCCGACAGAAGATCTACAAATGACAATTTTGTATGGGCAACAGTGAAAGAATGGCTTCAGATCTCTACAATTGCTTAATTAGGCCATACGAAATTAAAATATGTTTCTATAACGTTCCACAGCAACCATCTAGAATTTCACAAAACAATTTAATTAAAATAGATGTCCGTATATTAAATCTGATGCCAGGTTTCACTGTACTTACATGAATACATCGCGAGAAAAAAAAAAACATTTTAAATGTTGGAAATTGGTTTGCCATCTGCGGTCCAGGAGCACGTATTGAGACTCCTGACCCTAAAGGGTCTTGGTTTGATTCCTGTCTTTGCCTGGAAGTTTAATTCTAGTCTGTGGGTTGGAGGATAACTGAGGAGAGGTAAGTTCGATTTCTATCTCAGTGATCGAAGACATACTTTTCCGTTTCTTCCCACTTGTACTCCAGGCATGTGCCTGAATGACACCTAACTTCCAGTTACGGCCACCTCCTCCTCAATTCTGCCCAAAATAACAAGTGGACCGTATACCCATACTAGTTCAGTTACCAATATTCCACAGGTTTTTATATAAATTACCCCCTCCCATTCAAAAATGTATTAAAGTGTATAATGAGCCCATGTACTGTAATTATTTCCAGGTTAGCAGGTGTGAGTAGAAAAGGCTTACTCCTCGCCCCTATTTAATATGGCACATTAACGTGTTGATCAAGTCAAAAAAGTTCCTTTATTAAATATACGACACACCGAACCCAAGGAGCTCATGACATTGCTATCGCTTTAGAACAACAAAAGACGGAGCGGTCAAGATATTTCAGCCTGATACGTTCTGTGGTATCGCTTGTGTTTATATACTGAGTGAAGCTGTGAAGCTGTGAGTTCAAAACAAATTAGTCGTTCACGTATTTCATTAAGCTCACTCACTCACTACGAGTACTGCGTGGTTTTCGCTTTCACTTACTTGGAGTAGAGCTGCCGTGCGGGGTGCTGGGTGAGCAGGCGCAATGGGATATGGCGTACAACTTAGCGCGCGGCAAGTCGAGCACGTGGTTATCAGTCACGCGCAAGAACAATATTACACCAATGGATCCATAGATCCAGCAGTCACACAAATATAAAGTGATGATTATGATGATGATGATAATGATAATAATAATAATAATAATGATGATGATGATGATGATGATGATAACGATAATGATGATGATAATGACGATAATTAGGTTAATAATGATGATGGTGATAATGATCATGATGATGATAATGATAATAATGAAGGTGATCATAATGAAATCATCATCATTATCATCACTATCATTATCATAATCATCGTCATCGTCTTCATCATTATCATCATTATTATCATCATAATCATTATTAGTATTATCGTAGTAGAAATATCTACTTAGTATAAAACGAAGTCCCCGATTCTTGGATATTACGGGTAAACTCGACAACCACTGGATGGATTTTCACGCGGTTTTCACCATTCTGTAAAGGATAATATCTCGAGGATGATTTCTCTATAAAATAATTTATTTATGATCAGAGGAAACCGAGCAGTAACGATTTCAATGGAAAAGTCGAAAAAAAACTGGTGTCCGAGCACTTTGTAAGCTTACACTGGGCAAACCGTTTAAAATATCTAAATACTATGAGTATAAGAATTGTTCAGTATGAAAAGTTCTACAAAAAAGTCCGCAAGAGCATATGTCTATCGTCAATACATCGCCCACTATAAGTTATTTTACGTTTTCATTTCTTCCAACCATATGCATTGAACTACTGAGGCGACAGTTTACGAGCTAGCTAAGGGCGAGTCTATCATCCCCGTTACAGCCTAGCTAGCGGGCGAACCTATTGCCCCAGATAGAGCCAACAGCAAACCGTCCAGTCGTGTTGAGTTAAGACTTCTGAGAAGGGTGGTTGTGTTTGGAGTTTTTCCTGGAAGTGCAACTCGGGTTTTCTTCATTTCCCCTGTGAAACACAGCCAATTTAAGATTGGACGGAAGGGGGATTTGAGTTTCATTCACATCGCCATTCCCTGGAAGTGCAACTCTCATTTCGCCTGGGAACTTTTCGTTCCGCAAAATTCACAGTCAATTTAAGTTTAGACGGAAGATTTGATAACCCTATAGTGCCCTGCATCAACGGAACCACTAAATATCAAATGGCAAATAAATACTTCCATTGTCAAAACAACAGTGGGGTTAGACTCATTGTCATGTACTCTAAACAATCAATACAAAGTTGGCTTATACAATGAAGTTCAACATGACCTGTGTTTTGGCCGTCCATAGACTATCATACTCAAGTTGGTTGCTGAGGAGAATGCGATGAGACTGATCACCAATAATAAAGTTCTTATAATTATCCCTGTCAGCAACAAATTTTGTAATAGCTTGCAAACGCAGCTCAAGATGACGTTCCACATTTTAATTAGAACAGTACGAATCAGATCTAAATAAGCAATTTCCATCACCTGATATAGGTAAAGTATTTTGCATTTCCATGGCAGTCTATTATGCAGGGGAGAATAGAATCACTTCGCCACACCGTAAGTGACTCAGTCTTAGAATTTTATGTCCCGTGTACTGTATGTCAAAAATCGTATTAACTCAGGGAAGCCCAATGTTGGCCATCACCCGGGAGGTCTGGGTTCGATGCCTTGCTCTGCCTATAAATATAATTCTGGTTTGAGGGCTGGAACGGGACGTAATCGGCCTCTTGAGGCAAAAATTAGAAGAGGAAGGTTCGAATCCCGCATCAACAATCTTGGATGTGGTGCGCCCTTACCCTATAGGCCCAAGGCTAAGATCGCATGGTTCTTGGTCATGCAAAGTGTATATCGTTTAAATAAGCTTCAAATTACAGAAGAGAAGGAAACCGGATTGCATATCATTTAATCATAGCAAACGCCCGCCTCAATGTTACAAGTCGAGCTCAGACACGTCGCAGGCAGTACCAGCGGAGTATTGCCCAAAGTTTGCCAACAAAGTAAACTCTAGAACATGCTTCAATGCTACGCATCGACCAGAGCAGGTGCAGCGTTTCAAGGACTTCTTGGGAAGCTGGCCTCAATAATTTGTTCTCCAGTGTTCTACGGTACGCCGTATGTTAGCAAAGCCCCGCCCCGAAATCACTAAATGAATTAACTGTGACGATATGACAACATCCAGGGTCGAACCCATAACGTCATTAAGTAAGAAATGTTCCCAAGATTTTTCGCCAGTCATCAAACTGAATAGATCATCACGATATCAATAAATCGGTGATCAAAGAAATTAGTTCCTTCGCGAACTGTCTGGGGCGGAGAGTTTGGTTGCCTGGTAGGGGTAGCGTCTATGACGTCAGACCTAGTGCCAGGGGACGCAAGATGCATATTTGTGAAAGCCACGATCGAATGTCGGTGACAATATGATAATATTTCGGCCCTATTATCAGTAATAAATTGCACAGACTGTAAATATGGTGAAAGGTCTGAGAGAAGAGCTCCCGACAGCGTAGAAAGGTTAGTGTCGAGTGCCGCCATGTTGGAGATATATTCCTGCACCCTCGTGGTCGCCTGGTCAGTCAGTTTGTGAAGCGGCTAGTTGCAAGTGGTCAGTTTTGTGGGTCAGTTTGTGAGTCGGCTAGTTGGTCAATTTCAGTCAGTGAGCGAGAGGGGCCACCGCATAGTTACGAACAGTTAGCAGTGGGGGGCGCGCCAGGCTCAGTAATATTGCACCACAGTTGGTGAAGTACAAGGGAACAGTGTTTAAAGAGACATAAATTGTGTAAAAGAAAAGTATTTACATGCGGGAAAGCAATATATTCGCTCAGAGTTAAATAGCAGTCTTCCCGCGCCAAGTTCAGAGACGGTGTTAGCAGTCGCAGAGTGAGAAACGCGTAGAGGGACAATCGAGGTCCGAACCGGTGTCCAGTAGAACCGCCACGTCATCTACGAGCTCACGATTCAGAGGGGAATACGCGTAGGATCGGTCAACCCACGGCATCGTGAAGAAAGAATTAGTGAGATAGGAATACGTGTGGTTATATTGCGCAATCCCTGAAAAAGTGTATAAAAGTGTATAAAATAATAAATTGTGTGTTGATTAGGGTACTAGTTTGTGATAAACTTATGAAGGTGTCAATAATAGTTTATAAAGAAAAACGAGTGAAACCCAGCGGTAATTATGATGAAGAATCAATCAGTGTAATAATGTATTCAGTGATGATGTGTGTTTGTGATATGATGTAAAACCCATGGAGAGGAGATGCGAATGATCCGTGCTGGAGGAATTATGGCAGCTGACGGGAATCACGATGAGTATTAATCTTTGATTATACTAAGTCATTGTTTATGGGTGTATTCTTAGGATTACCATAGTTGTGTAAATATTGTGTTAATGTTTGATTTTTGAAGTTAGATTTATTTTGCCTAGTTATGTGCGCACGTGACGACGTGACGCCTGCCGATTTAGTTTGAGATGCTTGGCGGAAATAACGTTCACAAGTCGTACAAATTTGATACACTGGTAGGAGTGTATATTTATCTGTTTGGGTAAGTGTATTTCAGCCCAGAAGAAGATGGAGGAAGCCCAGAGCGAGGCATGTAAATTCGGTAAGAGAGAGAGGGAGATTCGAACAATGTTACGGACATAATAAGAACACAAGTTATTAATGATAATGTAGGGGAAATAATAATAATAACACGAGTGATGGAGGGGGATTTTATTTCCTTAACGATGGTATTTTGATTTGACACATGGTGAGATATTTATTTAGCTAAGTTACGCCCTGAAATTAAACTAGGAACGTTACCTTTGCGTCTCCAATATGTTTGCTATATCAGGTAAAGTATGATTTATGTGAGAGTGTTTTGGGAACATTTATGAGCATTTGATTGAATCGTGGTGATATGCAGAGAGGTTATGACAGTGGCATGAAAATATGGTACTGGGGTTGTCCCATGTGATCCCAGGTAAGCTACGACGAATGAAAGAAAAATGGTAAGAATTATGAAATATGTATAGTTAGGCTGCAGTGTACACCGTCATATGTCCCATGATGTCGCCAACTGGAAATAAAAAGGTAAGAAGTGTGTATTGAGGCATGCTAAAATGTAAAAGGTAAGGCCGAGCAGCAATTGCAATTATTTGAGTGAAATTATGAACCACGATAATGTATTTTCTAAAGTTTGTACCACACTCGGCTTCGAACCGGAGACCACTAGGCTTACGAGTCTAGCTGCTCGTATATTTCATTTCGCTTATTTGGTGCAAGATTTGTAGGATGTTTTGGTTACCACTGTGTGTATTGGCTCAACACATGTTGTCCTGGGCCAAGGTCGTTTAACATTTTCCCTCTCACTCTTAGGCTAACGGTACTTAAACCCTACCCCTCTTGGCCATGCTGAAAGCCGAGCCTTGAGTAAATCATATGTTTCCCGTACCAAGTTTAAGTCTGTGTTTATTTTGAGCACATTTTTGAGATGATAATAATAATTCATTAAATAATGGTACTTGGTGAAAGGGTACAGATATACAGTGACCTCCCATGACCAAGCGTCATTGCAGTGAAGAATCATTGTCAGAAATAATATTGAATAATAATAATAATAATAATAATAATAATAATAATAATAATAATAATTTAATTAATGGATTTTGTAGAAGGGTGCAGGTATCCACTGGCCTTTCGTGTCCTAGCGTCATTGCGAATCAACATCACTGTAGGAATAATATTGGATAATAATAACAATAATTAATTAATTAATTAATTAATTAATTAATGGATTTTGTAGTAGGGTACAGGTATGCAGTAACCATTTTAGGTAGAAGTGCATTCTCTCTCTGGTACTAGCGACGATTGCAGACATGACATGCCCTGAACAGGTAAGCCGAGGTCCTTACTTCGAGACCTATTCGAGTACATATTTTGTGAATATATTTTGTAGGCACAGTTGTGCCATGTCTTTATTAACAGTGTCGGAAAAACATCGTTGTCGCCTACACTCATCGTCGTTTCAAATGTTAATTGTCATCGTACGAATTGTGAACATAGAATAGTTTTATTATTGCATTGATGCAAATTTGCATACAGTATAACATCCATTTTAGTCTTTGGTTTTTGTCCTGCATAAGATAATATTTGAGGGGATATTGCAAGCATCTCAGTTATAGCATATTAGTATAGTTGTCGTACACCCATAAGCTCTGACAGACAGTATCGAGTTTGAGACCCGAAATGTTGTATCGGGTCTTGAGTTCGATCCTTGGATAATCGTGTTCTCATGCACTGGTGTTTATTATAATATGTCAGTATAGCATATCTCAAGTCCTATTGAAGTGCACATCTGTTGCAAATACGAGAGCTCATAGATAAAATGTACCAATTTTATGTCCACAAAAAAAAGGGCAAGGTTTGTGTTAAGAATTTGGATGCATAAGCAGTGTATTTTTATGAGAGCATTTTAATCCATAAAAGGGATCATACAGGCGATATTGCTAGATTATGTTATGATATTAGATCATAATTGGAGAAGTCCTGCTTAATAGTGTGGTAGACAAATAATTTAATCAAAGTAATGGTAATTTACATGGTACATTATGTTATGATGAGATGACATGATGCTTGATGTGATGAGCTCACAGGGTGGAATTATCAATGAGTACACTACTGATTATAGTGGGATCAGATCAAATTTCACTTACGTGTCTGATCAAAGATGGATTAATTAATTTATGTAATTATTAATTTGAATAATTTATTAATGGTCATTGATTGGATTTATATTGCCCAATCGGGGATTGAATGATTTTATTGGTCACTTTGATTCAATGATTGATTAAATTGATTGTATAATTAATTAATTTATATTTTGATTTTGATCTTTTTTTTTATTTCATTTTCGAATTTTTGGAATCCATTTGGATTGATTTTGATATTCTTTAATTTTGAGTTAATTACTTTGGATTTTTAAGCTGATTTTGGATTTATTTTCAAAATGTCATGATTTATTAATTTACTTTCGCCTTGATTTATTTTCCTTAGGATTTTGATTTTCTTATTTTGATATTTTGTTATTTGCTTATTTTTTCGGTTTTGTATTTGTTTCTTCAGTGTTAATAAAGTTGTTTTTCTCTGGTCTTGAATTCTGTGTGTGATTATTCATTGATCAGCCCAATTGATCTTCCAAATGGTATATGCCAGGACAGTTGTTAGCTTCAAGTAGGGACGCTCCACCCCCGAGGAGTGAATCCTGTCCTGAAGGTCCTATGTCCAAAAGGGTACATAAGGCATAAGGTAGATTGTTATCAATCCTTTCGTCGACTTTCTTTTATTTACGGAAGATCATAGTGGTTTACACACACAGACGCATTCGGGTAACTTGCATAGTATAATTTGTCATGTGATACCCAACCTATGGCATGGTAGATGCATTTGAGCTTCATGCATCCATATGGGGTCAATGTTCCGAAGCATCCCCGAAGGCATCAGCCGCCCCACCTGGAGTTGTGACCCAGGGATCTACACGATACATGGCCGCCCACCGTGGCGTGGCCGAAACATGGCACCCAACGTGATAGGGGTAGATGCTTGAAGCATTCGTGGAACTCAATCAATTAACGGTCACTGTGTTTCAGAATTATTGCTATTTTAACATTTCAATTACACAGTAAGCTGAATAAAACCCTTTAAAGTTTCGATATTGAGTTACCATGAGGGACTCATTGAGCCTTATTTGGTGAGGCCTACGGAAGGCATTAATTTCTTGCAAAATTAATGTTTTTCAAGAGTCCATGAAATGTTGTTGTAGTATTCGGGGATTATATTTTTTACTTTAATAACACTGCGCGATTAATTACCTAAATTCCAGAGAGGAGGATATTGTTTGGGTTGAAACAGATACTCATTGAAGTATTCACATAGAGGATTGAGATGTGCTATGCACTTGTGTTGTTGTAGTCGTTGTTCAGCATGGGTTGGTGCAGCTCTGTTTTTTTATATACTGGTATTAATGGCGTCTTTAGAAGACATTAAGGCTCTGATGGAGCAGATGAGTGGAGAACAGATAGCGCAATTAACAGAACAGATAGCGCAGTTGAAGGTTGACAATCAAGAACAGTTAACACAACAGGGGACGCAATTAGGAAATGACATTCAAGAACAGAAAGCACAACAGGGGACTCACTTGACACAACAATTAGGTCAGTTGAGGGTTGACAATGAAACACAATTCGATGACATTAGGTCGGAGATGAGTCGAATAAGTCGCACCTGCGAACAGAACAATGTGCAAATGCGTGAACATAGGGCTGCAATTGAGAGTCAGGTCGATAGTCTCGCCCAGAGAATGACAGCTTTGGAAGTCGGTAGACGGGCACAGATATCTACATTTGAGAGGGAACTCGTGGCAGCACGAGCAGACATTGATGAGTAACAAGAGAGCCATATGGAAACATCAACTAGAATCGAATCAGTTGAGATTGACGTTTCCAAATTCAAAGAAGAGGTCAAAGAAACCTGGCAAGTGATAAACGAGGAATTAAAGGAATGTCAGGAAGGAAAAAGGGAGGCATGGATTCAGGATAGAGAAGATCTCAGGAGAGACAGAGAGATGGCATACGAGGACATTCGTAAAGAAATTAAGGAGGAAAATAAGGACTTGTTGCGAGAATTTGGGGAAGAGAAAAAGAGACGTCACAGAGTGGAAATGGATCTGTTATCTCGACTCGAGATACAGGAAAACAAGCAGGCCAAGAATGAAGTAAAGATCTCGATACAAGATAGAGCCATAGCTGACCTACATATGGGGATGGTCATACCAGCAACAGAGACCCATAGAGTGGATAAAACAGGATTCCAGGAACAGCTGATCCTCGGAGATGATGGGAGGCCATATAGTCCTGAATATCGTGACATGAGAGGACGGACGTCAACGCCAGTGGTGCAAACCATGACTACTCAAGTGGTGCAAGTCATCCGGATGAATGACGATCGGCCAAACAAATTTTCCGGCACAACAAAAGTCACGCCAAAAGGTTTTCTCTGAGAGGTGATGGAATATATAAAAGAGACTAAGGTTCCTGAAGACCGTCAGCTGAGAACGGTGGAAAAGCTTTTGACTGGTAACGCTCTACAGTGGTTCAGGAGTTTCCGTTACACATTCAACACCATGGAGGAATTCCGGGAGGTATTTTCAAAGAAATACTGGAGCTTATCTGCCCAACAGAATTTGCGGGCTGAGTTATACGCTCGTCGATACAGTACGACATCCCCAACGAAATACTCTGAGTACTTCATAACCCAATTGCACAGGATGAAAGAACTTGACATGCCACCGTCGGAGGAGGAAATGGTAACAGCAATTGAAAAACAGCTACCACTTGCGGTACAATAGATCATGGTGACAGCAGATGTAAAAACCGCGGTGCGTGCAGAGGAAATACTTCGCCATTTGGACGAAACCACGGTGCAGAGTCCGCAACGAGCACATCGGACAGTAGTAAACGTCAATTCGGCTGAAATCTCGGAGCCACTTCGTAAACGACGAAAAGGAATGAATGTTGATGCCACGGAAGAACAAACAAGATGGGAACAACAAGGACGCCAGAACCCTGGATGTGGAACCCAACAGCCTGAGACGCCACAGAATGCTGGATGGAGACGTGACTGGAGATACAGCGGGGCATGGAGAGCAGATAGAGGAACATCAAGGCCCAACCCCTGGAGGGAAGAGGTTTCTGGAGAGGCAGATCCTCATGGACTCGAGGAGGAAGACCATGGCAAAATCGGAGGCCGCATCCATCGCATCAAGAAGAGATGGAACGATGGCATCGAGGAACAAAGAGATACTTGGATGAACTCCAAGCCCAGGATTTACAGAGAGGAGAAGAAGAGGACAAATGGACGAGATGTATTGAAGCAAGGCAGAATCCGGACGTTGTGGAAACTGGGGCAGAAAGACTAGAATTTCAGGCTAGCTAGAGGTCTAGAGGACAAAATACTCTGGAAGCGTCCCAAGATTATAAAAACGTCAATTTTAGGTCATCAGGCCGAGGTGGACAATTTAAATGGGTCGTATAAATACATGGTTGTCGCTCAGATAAGTGATTGGGTGCTGAAGGAAGAGGAATTGACCGACGACCTAAAGGGGTCAGAAATCAAAGTAATTAGAGAATTACCGGTCATACATGCCCGAGTAGGAGGCTTAACTGTCAGATGCATGTTGGATACAGGAGCTAGCATTAGCATAGTCTCACAAGCACTGGTGAATGAGTTGGGAAAGCATTTAAAGATCCCAATCTTGCCCCTGTCCTTTGTCAAAATTAAGGGCATCATTCCGGACAAATCCTCCACATGTAAATTTCAAACTCTTCTAGATATTGACGTGCAAGGGTACAGCATGCCACACCCATTCCTCGTAATGATTAAAGTAAGTTATAATGTCATCTTAGGTGCAGACTTTATTCGGGAATATGGGGCTGTCATCGATTTGGCCAATAGAATCATCCAATTTAAAATTGTGGACGAGGATCATGCAATGAAGATCCCGTTGAATCCAGACGTTCCCAGAAATTCGGAAGAGATATGGATGGTGCAGAGTTGCTGTAAGTTGAATCAACGGCTCAATGACATTGACGACGAATTAATAAGACCATAGATATGGACCACGACCAAAGAGGAAGAGGTCGAAGAACCTGAGGCGCAATTTGCGGAGAAAATGCACGAGGCAAAAATTAACGATGACGATCGGATGAAGCTGGGGGAGATGTTGAGGCGGCATCGACAAGTTTTTGATTCTAAGCCCGGAAGGATCAAAGGGTTTAATATGCGATGCAAATTAATGACTGGTCACCTTTCAAGAAAAAGGCATATCCTGTTGCTGAAAATTACGTCAAAGAAGTTGTCGTGACTCTGAAGAAGATGGAACAAGAAGGTGTGATCGCCAAGATGGCTACTCCTTTTGTGATCCCCTTGGTGATAGTTTTGAAACCCAACGGGACAGTGCGCGTCTGTTTGGACGTACGAGAAAAAAAACGAGAGATTGATCCCAGAATATGATCAGGCTCCACCAATCAAGGAGATAATCCGGAAGTTCAGGAACAAGGTCTATTTCAGTTCCATTTACTTAACGAGTAGTTATTATCACCTGGAGATGGATGAAAGATCACAACTGCTCACAGGGTTTTTGTTTGATCAGCAGACCTATGTGTTCCAGAGGTTACCATTTGGCATTAAGACAGCCGGATCGGCGTTAACCAGAGCTCTCGAACGTAATCTGACGCCAGAAGTCAAGAGCATAACCACCCGATACGTGAACGATATCTTATTGGCTTCTGAAGATTTGGATGAACACTTATCAAACTTGGAGAAGTTATTAGCTTACCTCGAACAGGCCAATTTCAAAATCAACATTGAGAAATCCCATTTTTGCCAGAGGGAAGTCTTATATTTGGGTCATGTAACTGATGGTGAAGGTATCAGCCCTAATCCAGCTGAATTGGAAGCAATTCGAAACTTCCCGAAGCCTACGAGAGTGAAGCATGTTCGCCAATTTTTGGGCATATGCAACTTCTTCGTTGATCACTGTCCGGGGTATACAGAGATAATGGCTCCACTACAAAACATGCTGCACAAGAACAATCGATGGGCATAGAGTGATGAATGCGATAGCGCTTTTGGGAAGGCCAAGGAATTATTAACGGGAAGCATTAAGTTGGGTTACCCTGATTTTTCACGTCAGTTCATCATACAAACTGACGCATCACAAATTGGAGTCGGTGCGATGTTATACCAGGAAGACCCGGTGAATCCTCAGACTAAAACTTATCTAGCTTTCGCAAGTCGCAAATTGAGGACACATGAGATGAATTATACCATCACTGAACGAGAGCTGTTGTCTATAATATTCGCCCTACAACGGTGGAGGAAAATTGTGTACGGATTAAAAATTCTCATCAGAACAGACCATAGGAGCCGGGTTTTTCTATTGAAAACGCCGAAGGCAGGAGAAAGGATCAATAGATGCTCGCTGTACGTCCAGCAGTTTGACATCACCATTGAGCACAATCCGGGAAAACTCAACCTAATACCGGACATTTTAAGCCGGAATCCAGATCCAGAGGATCAGGTTGGATCAGTAAACCATAATTGAACTCACCCGGTCAGATCAATAATTTTTTGAAAAGTAGATGTGCATCAAAAATTGAACAAGAGAATGATCCTTGGATGAACATGATCAAAAATTACTTCAGGAAAAAGTTACAACCCGGAACTCCCGCATTCATCGAGGCAGAGAAAATTTCTGATAATTACATCTGGTATAAAGAATTGTTAAAGCCACCGTGGCTTAGGCGGCAGCACGCCGGCCTCTTACCGCTGGGTCCGTGGTTCAAATCCCGGTCACTCCATGTGAGATCTGTGCTGGACAAAACGGAGGCAGACAGGTTTTTCTCCGGGTACTCCAGTTTTCCCTGTCAAAATTTCATTCCAGCAACACTCTCCACTATCATTTCATTTCATCTGTCATTCATTTAATCATTGTCCCAGAGGAGTGCGTCAGGCCTCGGCAGCCGGCACAGTCCATATCCTCGCCGCTTGATTGGGGCTTCATTCATTCAATTCCTGACCCAGTCGGAGACTGGAAGCAGGCTGTGGATTTTCATTTCATTCATAAAGAATTGTTACACAATTTCGTAGACGCAGATCGTACTGAGACAGTATTTTGCATTGAGTCGGATCTATGTTGTACGGGAGAGTACTCAGATGAATTAATGCGGCACTTTTTACAAGGCATGTAGCGCGTTGATACTTTGTGGCGAGCTTAGGAGTAATTCAGCTTCACGCACTACACCCTTTGAACAGGTGCTATGTCTCTAGTTAAAGTAATGGCTACAAAATGGAGGCAGCAGTAACGTCACTCTGATACATCTTGATACATCTTGATACAGTATTTATGAAACATACATCATCTGGTAAATGCATCATATTGGAAGAAGAGGTAACTTGAGAGTATTTAACACATAGATAAATGCATATGATAGAATAACAGAGTATTATCGAACACTAGCCAGTGTCGGTATCGACTGTCAATGTCGTTTCGCAACGAAGAGCATTATGGGTATCACAAGAGCAGTGTGAAATATCTGGCAAGGCAGTGAAGTCAGATCACAATATACTTTGCTTGGAGTACAACACTCCGGTGTCGCGCAAGCAACGCGGTCGTTTACGTACTTAAAAATGAGACGTTCGACGCGAAGTTGAAACCAGTGCAGTTAGACAGTTCGAAGCGCAGTTTTTTTTTGTCTCGGCTTGTTATAGCTAGCGATAGTGTTAGTCTTCATTATTACGGAGCAGTGAACTCAGTCTTCACTAGGACTTGTGATATGTCAATGCCAATATGAGACTATATTCTTCACTAGTTCAGTACAGTTTATACATTGTAATCATGACTACAGAACAGAGTGTGAATGAACGTGTAATTCGTCACGACATGTTAATGTCGTGGATGGGCTAAGATGGAAGGAAGGAATGCAATAAAACCGTAGAATTGACCACCTAGTATGATCTCTAATATCAATTATAAAATACTTCAACAGCAGAAAGCTTTTTAGGAAGAGATGGAAGGCGCTTTGGAGAAGTTGACTGTACATTCATACTGTGACTACATGAACTATAATGGCATTCCACGAATAGGCTACAGAACATCTCAGGAACGTGTAAGAACAATGAACTTGTTGCGCGAACAGCTGTTTCTACTTTTAAACCGTTCGGGATTGGGGTTCAGTTCTCTTCAAGATCCAGTCGTTTCGAGAACTACGCGACCTGATGAACGAGGGTTCGGTTCCAGAACCAGAACAGTGTGTATTAAGCATATTCCAATTTCAATGAGATGGCATCGTACAAGGTAGCTGAAAACCATTTTTCACTAGTAGACAGTATGGATTAGACATATTTTAGAGTGCTCCTTTTTCACCAATTTTTCTTAAGTAGTTAGAAAATGCATTCTAGGGCTAGACCCAATACTTCATCGTTTCTGTCCTATAGTGTATTTTATTTTGTAGTTAACATTAATATTTTATAATGCTATTTTCAATGCATTATTTTACCCTTTTTCTTATTACATTTTGGTCATTTAATTTAACAATATAGTTTGTTGAGAAGACATATATGAAGATTAGGAAGGAGACTGCGATAACTTTATATAAGAATAGTTGTTAGCAAGCAGATGTCCAATACGCCACGTATATTTGAAGATTATTTGAACAAACACTTCTAAAAATTTGAACCATGATCAGAACACTTATGCATTTCATGCAATTTTGTTTAATAGACGTGTGGGTCTATTTTTCGTCGAGTGCAGTATAGATATGGAAACTTAATGATTTCTAGAGTGGATATTTGCGATTTTTGGATAAATTTTTGGCAATCCACAGTTTTTCGAGATTTTCTTTTTGTATTTTTAGACACTCTTAGTTCGTTCAGTAACTTTTTTTCTTAATTCGTTTGTTGAACTCCATCCTAGTTAAACGTTAGATTCTAATGTTCTACGTGTACCTTCTTAAGACAGGCTCTCTACCATGGTGTAGTATCTTTCGTGTTTCTTTGGGGGAGGATCTCCAGTCGAATTTTGTTTAATCAATGGCTGAATCGTTCTTTTTGCAGTGATCTATCTACAATTTCTTGAAAGAAATATTTATGAACATGAGATTACATTGAGAAATAAATAAATATTATAGAAAGATTGTATAAAATATTTTCGTTACAAAGCGAAATGATGATTTTAAAAATTCTCAAGCACTGTTATTTGAACAGTTGAATACATTATATTTGTCACAGTTCTGATGAAAATTGTCCATGATACTTTAACTTATGTCAATTTCGAAGCATGATACTTTACGATTGTTACGTAAAAGCTTATTAAATCTTAATAATGTTTGGAAAAATATTTACCAGCTATTGAGAGCTTATGTATGAATAAAGCAATTGTTGTTTGTGGAATTTGATTGTAATAAGGGGATATTAGATATCGATGGATGGTCTATATCACATTTTTCCGGTAAAAATTAGCTATTGAGCTATTACTGCGTACACTTATGTGTATATCTTGAACGTGCAGTATAGTCACGATTATTGATACTAGAAGGCTAGTATAAAGTTAATGAATCCAACATTTAAGTAAAACTAGCATTATAATAATTAATCTGGAATGGATTGTTCGAATTGATGACATTTGTTTTAGAAGAAAGGTCTAATTGGAAAGACGAGTAATAGTATTTGTATAATCATGTAATAATTATGACTGAACGCTTAAGAGATAATAATATGATCAATTGTGAGATTTAAAATGTTGTTAACATTTTAATGCAATGACAATGCGTTCGATTAACTTAACTGTTCGTCGAATAAGACATTATATGAACATAACAAGTGCACTAGAATACTAATTGATGGAGTTGAATATATAAAACACGAATAATTTGAACGTGAACTAAAATGTAAAAATGTAAATATTGCCATAAATTTACAAGGGTTATTTAATATATGTAACAAGGGTATATAAACATGTTTAAATTTATTAAGATTGTTTAACATGTGTTAATGATGATATAATTTTTAATAGCATATTTAACGAGATTCAATGCTAATGTCACCAAGACGTTATTACGCTTCAGTGGAGGCAGATATTTTTGTTCAGTGGAGAGGTATTCCACATTGCAGCAGTTTTTGGATAAATAAACTGTTGGTTGATTTTATATGCTTTGGATGTCTTGGTAATTTATAATAGAAAGAGCGTGTGCTACGAGTTTATAGAATGCTTAGCATTACGCCCGAGATTAATTTGATTCTTTTCAGAGTCTTGTTAGTTCACTTTGAGCTATTTTTCGTTTTTATTTCATCGACCACTGGCATCTTCTTTTCGCATTCTTCATAAGAGAGGTATCCTTATCCCTGGTTGATCCTAGTTGGTAGAGTTTTGGGGGTTATTTCAGCCGGGTACTTCCAGAATCTACGATCCAGCTGTTCCATCGGATTTCAACAGGTAAGACCACGTGGATACGGATACATCTTAATTGGCGACTTATCTACGGGGCTATCGAACTTCATTATTCAGATGTCGTAGGAGATAGCCATATTTATTGGTGAAGTCAACTACGTGGCATTCGAATTAGCATTCTCGTACTCTAATGGAAAGTCATCTTCGTCTGAGAACCTATTTTTCATGCAGTTATCGAGTTGGCATTCTCGGAATATCTAGTCGTCAGCAATTGTCTTTGGCACTGCTAAGATTATAGAATTCGATGGGAATTCGCGTTTCTTAGTAACGTGGATATGAGTTTACTCAATCTACCGGGTATACAGATAGAACTATCGCCATTAAGTTAAATTCATTAGATATTTTATTTGTGCTTTAAAAGTAACTGTACATGATTACGGCATGATCATACAGGATATTTCTTGGAAACTTTAATGGATCAGCGTGGTCATATGTGGCATGACATGGGGCCATTTTCACTCCATGCCTGGCGGCCAATTTTAGGCTTGTCACCGGCGATGATATTTGGAAGATCATCAGTCACACTAACTTCATTTTTTTCTAATAATAAATTAATAAGCTAGATTTGCGATTATAATTTAATTATTTTTAATATAAATTACCAAGTGCACATACCTCCTATTTTCTAATAGATATACATTTATTATTAATTCTGCTAATTATGTGTTGCATTCCTGTATTTCTCCTTTTATATTATATAATGAAGGCAGGTACGGCGACGTAGGATGATGTGGTAGCTTTGTTACAAGCTATGAGGGAAAAGTCGACCAAGCTTGAGCAGGACTTGGCTGATAGCAGGTCAAATACCCAAACTAGTCTTGATCACATAACTGAATTAAATAATAAGAACACTGAATTAATAACTAAAAATAGAGAAACTGTACAGGCAGATATGTCCCAACTTCATTTGTCTCTAAAACGTTTACAGGACAGTAATCGTAAAATTTCGGATAGGTCCAAGGAGATCAAGGAGAAAATTAATGATGTTGAATTAAGTGTAGATAGTGTTTTGGAGGACGTAAGACTTGTCCAACTTGATATAAGTAATGTGAACGTTGAAGTAAGCCACGTTCGTTCCAGTGTAGCAGCAGTTGAAGTTAAGTTGAATGCAGCTCAAACTGACATTACGGCTACACAGGAGAAAATAGTTAGCACAGAGGCTAAAGTAGATGCTACACAGGAGAAAATAGTTAGTACAGAGGCTAGAATAATTAGCACAGAGGAAAAGATTGTAAAGACAGAAAAACTTGTAACCAGCATGCAATCTAATATTTCGGGCATTAAGGAGGATGTCAAAAGTGTTAGATTGGAACTGGAACATAACCAGACAGAAAATCAAAATAGTCTAGATGCGCTTCAATTACAATTTTCCAATGAAGCAATTACCACACAAGGGACTTTGTCAAAATTAGAAAGTGACATGGTTCTCTTAAAAGAGAAAGTAGACGATCACAATAAGGTCTTGAGAAAAGACATAGAAATTGATATTAAAGCCATTGTTTAAGATCATATAACTATCATCCGGGGTGAAATAACCAAAATTTATGAGGACATAATTAAAAATGTTAGATCCAATCTGTAATTAAAAATTTCTCAATCCGAAATCAGGTTAAACAAAGATATATCAGATGCTAGAGAAGACACTGACAAAAGAATAAATTCAGTCCAGACTAATCACACGGATAATGTCAATAACTTTAGGGAAGATTTGGAATCACAAGTTAAGACCGTAACATTAAAGTTAGAGCAAGTGAAATTAGACGTCAACTCAGAACGTGAAATGAAAACATCTGAATTAAATGAGATTAGGCAGGAGTTGAACAAATTTAATTTAGGTGAACACGTTAATGTAGATGCTTTAAGAAGCGAATTTAAGACGCACATGGAAGCACTAAAGGTCAATATGAGTTCCAATAGGGAAGGTACAGTTCCGCATGTTAGGGAAAGCTTAGATGTGACATCCCCAGCTAGGAATGCCAAAGATCGAATTAATGGGGCAGTAGAAGTCGAACAGCCCAGACAAAGGTCAGAAGTCCCAAGTACTACTAATCTCGAATATGTTCCTAGGGATTTCAGAACATCAACTCCTAATGACAGGTGAAATGTGAGAAATTATGAAGAAAAGATTAAAAAATTCTCTAACACCGAGAGTTTAAATCCGATTGAATTTATCAGAAATCTTCAAGATTATTTCACAGAACATCGTGTAACTAGTGATAGGGAACTTCGTATTGTAGAGAGACATCTTACGGCTGGACCTTTAAATTGGTTTAGAGCATTCCGCTATACTTTTGACAACTTTGAGCAATTCTCTGAATCGTTCATTAAGAGATTCTGGTCTATTGAAGTCCAACACGCGGTAAGGGCAGTGATATACTCTAGGAAGTATAGTAGTACTGGACCTACTAGCTACTCAGAATTCTATACTTCGCAATTAGCCCGCTTACGTTTCATCAACCCCCATTAACTCAGGAGGAAATCTTAGGAACCATTTCAGGACAGTTGCCGGTAGAAGTCAGGCGTAATATAATCTCGTCTGGGGTGACAGATCTAGCTCAGATGGACGATTTACTCTGAAGACTAGATCATACATCCATTCCTCCCTCAATTCTCAAAAGCGGAAGAACGGAAGCTAAAACTGTGAACGCTGTGGTAATGGACAGGACCCAACAAACTGATAAGACCATTCAGAATGAGTCGAAATGGGCAGGTCCTATTAGGAACAACAGATATAACGAACAACGGCGCAATTATAGAAATAATCAAGAACCCTACCGTAATTACCAGTCTCGATATTACAGAGGACAAGATAGGTCATATCAATCAAATAGGGATCAAGAGAGATATAGACCATATCAAGACAGGAATAGGAATGATAGATTTGATAACAGGTATCAAGAGAGAGAAAAAAATCAAACAAGGAACAATCGGTATCAAAATCAGAACACCGACAATAGAACCTGTGAAAATAGGGAACGGCAAGTTTATTTTCAAAGACAAGTGAACAACCAACGAGGATATTCGAGGTACAAAAATTACCGAGATAAGAACTATCCAACTCAGGAAGAGAGAAACCAGTCAAGAAAAGACAGAGATAAAAGAGAAGAAAGGAATAATAGACGAAGGGACACAGAAAGTGATCCAGAACCAGGGACTAGCCAACAAACTGAGAGGCAAGAGAGACGTCCCAATGAGAAAGATAAAAGAAATACTCAGTAAAATTAAAAGTGTTATTCATCTCCATTCAACATAAAACTACTAGGAAGATAGAATGAGAGAGAAGAAAAATCTTAGGAGATACTATAAGAGGATCGAACAATAACAAAATAATGTTCATAGAGTGAATATCAGGAACGATAAAATAAAAGAATTCTCACACTTTTATTTGTTGAGTTGGGTAAGAGATGAGACAGTATTTTGCATTGAGTCGGATCTATGTTGTACGGGAGAGTACTCAGATGAATTCATGCGGCACTTTTTACAAGGCATGTAGCGCCTTGGTACTTTGCAGCGAGCTTAGGAGTAATTCAGCTTCACGCTCTACATCCTTTGAACAGGTGCTATGTCTCTAGTTCGAGTAATGGCTACAAAATGAAGGCAGCAGTAACGTCACTCTGATGCAAACTGATACATTTTGATACAGTATTTATGAAACAGAACATGAAACAGAACATCTGGTAAATGCATTATATTGGAAGAAGAGGAAACTTGAGAGTATTTTACTCATAGATAAATGCATATGATAGAATAACAGAGTATTATCGAACACTAGCCAGTGTCGGTATCGACTGTCAATGTCGTTTCGCAACGAAGAGAATTATGGGTCTCACAAGAGCAGTGTGAAATATCTGGCAAGGCAGTGAGGTCAGATCACAATATGCTTTGCTTGGAGTACAACACTCCGGTGTCACGCAAGCCACACGGTCGTTTACGTACTTAAAAATTAGACGTTCGACGCGAAGTTGAAACCAGTGCAGTTAGACAGTTCGAAATGCAGTTTTTTTGGTCTCGGGTTGTTATAGCTAGAGATAGTGTTAGTTTTCATTATTAAGGAGCAGTGAACTCAGTCTTCACTAGGACTTGTGATATGTCAATGCCAATATGAGACTATATTCTTCAATAGTTCAGTACAGTTGATACATTGTAATCATGACTACAGAACAAGGTGTGAATGAACGTGTAATTGGTCACGACATGTAAATGTCGCGGATGGGCTAAGATGGAAGGAAGGAATGCAATACAACAGTAGAGTTGACCACCTAGGATGATCTCTAACATCAATTATGAAATACTTCAACAGCAGAAAGCTTTTTAAGAAGAGATGGAAGGCGGTTTGGAGAAGTAGACTGTACATTCATACTGTGACTACATGAACTATAATGGCATTCCACGAATAGGCTACAGAACATCTCAGGAACGTGTAAGAACAATGAACTTGTTGCGCGAACAGCTGTTTCTACTTTTAAACCGTTCGGGATCGGGGTTCAGTTCTCTTCAAGATCCAGTCGTTCCGAGAACTACGCGACCTGATGAACGAGGGTTCGGTTCCAGAATCAGACCAGTGTGTATTAAGCATATTCCAATTTCAACAAGATGGCATCGTACAAGGTAGCTGAAAACTATTTTTCACTAGTACAGTATGGATTAGACATACTTTAGAGTGCTCCTTTTTCACCAATTTTTCTTAAGTAGTTAGAAAATGCATTCCAAGGCTAGACCCGATACTTCATCGTTTATGTCCTATAGTGTATTTAATTTTGTAGTTAACATTAATATTTTATAATGCTATTTTCAATGCATTATTTTACCCTTTTCTTATTACATTTTGGGCATTTAATGGAATAATATAGTTTGTTGAGAAGACATATATGAAGATTAGGAAGAAAACTGCGATAACTTTATATAAGAATAGTTGTTAGCATACAGATGTCCGATACGCCACGTATATTTGAAGATTATTTGAACAAACACTTCTAAAATTTTGAACCATGATCAGAACACTTATGCATTTCATGCAAGTTTGTTTAATAGACGTGTTGTGCCCGTTTAGACCGGGGTCCGCACGACCACATATGCATTTTACCAATAATCAGTCAGCACGAGAGTCAAAATATCCCGGAGCGCCTGATGGGTTAAAGCAAATCGCAAAAACGACATCAAATTAAAAAAATACTTTACTGATTTTTGGCTCAATGCAACAATAAGGATAGAAGGAGATTTAATTGGGAGTAACACATCCTGTAAAATTATCTCAGTTTATTTTGAAGTTAAAATTGACTGCAAAAATGCTCAAAGTAGCATCACTCACGTGTGGCGATCCACACTCTTATTTACACAATATACAGAAATTTTCCAAACACATTTGACAATCTTTTTGGAAACACAAGTCCGATTAATAGTCCTGTAGACCGTGTTCCAAAATTATTAATGATTAATTCCAGTTCAAAGTTAATTGTCTCTACTGGAAATATCGTAGATCACTGTTTGAATATTTACATGATATTAACACTCGTAGAATAAATGTTCATAGAATTTTTAACTTTCACTTATTTTTCCAGTTTCAAAAATACATTGTCGAAAAATATTATCATCATAGAAGCAACACAAATTATTTACATATATTAATAACATCTGAAAAGTATTTGACCTTGAGCATAGCATCGAAGAACTGTGCGAAGCACAACAACAATTAATTGTTAATAATAATGATGATAATTGTTGTTTTAAGGGGCCTAACATCTAGGTTATCGGCCCAACAATTAATTGTTCTTCTGACATTAAACATTTCGAGAAGTGACTCGATTATGAACTTCAAGTTCCTAACAAAATATATGATTTCTGAATCATCAACTTGATCAATAAATGGTTGAACCATTCAACTATTCAATTTTCCACTTGGAATCATTATTATAAAAATATTTATATTCATGGCCATTTTTAGCAACTTTCACAACTTGCAATTCTTCGACAGAATGCGGAAATAAGAATTGTAGTTTCATAATGAATTCATTTAGTTCATGGCACTAGGATTGAAAATATCCTTCAAATTATTCGTGGTTAAAGAATTATTTTTAATTGGCAGTGGCCCATTCTATTATTTGTGTAAGAACACAATATTACAACAACAACGGCAAAGGTCTTCCTCTGAAGAAGAATAAACTACTATCATGACAAATCCGGGTTCTAGCAAAATCAAAGTCTAAATGGAATCCGTAAACAAGGTTGAAATAAGAACTGATGGTTTCTAAGAAATAACCTTCGGGTCATTCATACGACGAAATGTGTAGTTCCAATACTCCTACTATAAACCTGAGCCATCGAACCTGCTATTTGATTGATGCTCGAAAAAACCTCTTCATTCCTGCGACTTAAACATGCGCACCTGGGAATGGCATTTCAACTACTCCACACATATAAATTTTCTTCCCAAAATGTATACAATAAATCAAGCCTCTGCTTGTTATCAACACTGGAAGATTAATAAACTTACAAGTTTATTTTATTTTACCATTCAGATCAACCCGTGAATTTACCATACTTATGAAAATCTTTATTTCACTTTCGAGTATATTTACGTCATGATTTTATATAAATACAAAAATATCCTATTTGATACAAATATCATTTGCTTCCCGTTTCATGCCTCTCCGTGTTATCTGAAAAATATACTTTGCTCAATGCAAATATCAACTGTTCAACCAGAACTGACATGTTGGTTGAATGCGGGCTTGCGCTAACCACTTTCCTTCGGAAAATCTCCTGTTCCAGACTAGAAATGATTAAACTACTTCACAGGCTCTTTCTCAATACATATGATTATTAGAAAATATAATATCCAAGAATTATTTAGAAAAATTATAAAAATTATTATTATTATTATTAGTGGATTATTATTATTATTTGTTATATTATTTCAGATATGTTTAATTATCATCTCATTATGTGAGAATCCACATGTTCGAACCTTCGAATATGGAAAAAATATCCATTCCTCAACAAAAATAAATTTTACTTTTACAGTTACATCGGTTGTTTTCCGTGGTTTCCCAAAAATATGAAATATTCAAATAAATGCTCGAAATGCTCGGTCATCGATCCTAAACTGTTCTGAGTGCTGAAAATACTCAGAATAACTCTAATAAGTCTTGCGTAAATCATTGCAAGATTTAAATACGACGAAAAATAAAATGTGTTGGTCATCTGCAGAAAAAATAGTTTGTTCCAATTAGCTAGGCATAATATAATTCAAATGTGGCTTACATTTCTTGATGGTCTTGAAGCGTAGTAAACCTGGTCTGTACCAGATTTATCCATAGACATGCCCTAGCGGACAAGCACGTATAATCCTTGTATCGGCCGCCATTATATACCCACAATCCGTCTAGTAAGACATAGTGGTAGTATCTTTTGACGTTTGAATTAACTGTTGTTCCATTTTAATATGGGCTTCTATCAAAGCCATAACAGTTTGTTTAAATGGGGTCAGATCTAAGTGATCTCTTCTTAAATATGTCAGTTGTAACATAACTCACGGTAATCTCATCAGTACAAGAAAAACATTGACAGTCTAACCAATCAACGGCTGTTCTGAAGATCGTTCCCTGGGCATGGTTTATTATATCACCATCTACCATGCGCTAAGCAACTTGTAGTTTCCCTTGCGTAGACTAATGAACGCCACCGTTATAGACTAGTCTTCAGTGTACTGACAGATCGAAGTGGTTAACTAGTTACAAATAATGAAAACTGACTGAAATGGATTTAAAATATCCAAGTATTATGTTATTACTGGACTGTGACAAAACACTATTTCTAGACAAAGTCTAGCATATGTCCTTGTAGAAATATAAATATTTCCACCAATATCTGTAGAAAAATCAATCACCTCAGTGATTCTCCTCGCCGTAAACTTACTAAGTTCCACCTCGTAGCGCAGCACTTTCGTGACTATCACGACTTTGAAAAGAACTTCTGCGTAGATCCGGCAACCATGTGCCTTGGCTCAGCGTAGATGCACCTTGCTAGGCAAGGGCTTGTGTTGAAAATGAGCTAACCATGCCTGCTCCAGCCGGCTTTTATTCTAAACTGCCAGGGTCACGCGTCATCACGTTGTAATCTAGAAATCCTCATATCTCTGGTATCCCTGGTCCGATTTACTTGATACTAATTGCATTCTCTTTCATTTGGCCGTGCCAGTAATCTGATCCCAGTCTCAAGTTTCTACTCCATGGTTAACTATTTAATCAATAAATAGCCTCGACCTCTGCTATTACTCGCGACGTCACTTGACATCCAAGTATCGGTAAATTCCTTCCAATTCCTTCTCGAAGCAATGTAGCGCGATATTCAAATATCTGAACTTTCAAAAGCGGCTACAGCCTTTCCCTTGATATCTAGGTGTCTGAATCTTGGAATACCCATTCCTAGAGTTGGGCACATCCACCCCACACCTAGCAAAAAATAAAAATTGAAAATTTTTTATTTTTCCTATCTTGACATTAAATCATCTGGTTCTTGAATAACATATCTTCAAATTCGATGCATTGTAAGTTCCCACGATGTTACCAGTTCGTGTATTGGCGACTTCATAGCTTCCATTATTGTTTACTTCCACAATACGATAGGGTCCAGCGTAAAGGCTTGCAAATTTCGAGTACACTCGATTTTGCACGTCAGAGGGTGTAGGTCTTTTCACTAAAACAAGAGTTCCTACGCGCAAGGGTCTGCGAAAACGCTTTCCTCTCACTCTGCGCTCTCTCTTCTCAGCTTGGCTCCTCAACTTGTCTAAAGCTAGAGTTTCCCTCATCTGACGACTTGGTTCAATCTCAGGTGGAATAGAGATGATTCGATCCCATAATCTCGTTGGTTTAATTCCATGATGAAGCAACATAGGAATCTGTCCAGTACTCTCATGAATCGTAGAGTTGATGGATTCGGATGCTAAAGAGAGAACATCCATCCATTTCCAATGCTCATTTGGACAATAGAGGCGGCAAAATTTTGCTATTTCAGCCATCACGCGTTCCGCTGGATTGCTCTCTGGATGTCTAATAGAACAAAACAATTGTCTAATCCCAAGATTATGCATGATGGTTCGAAATTCTAAAGATGTAAATTGAGGTCCACGATCTGATAAAAGGAATTCCGGTTTGCCTGCTTCCGGAATTACGCTGTCTCTAATTCTCTTCGCACAATACTTTGCGTTTGCCTTCTGAATTGGATGTAACATAGTGTATTTACTGAAAACATCCATGGTCACCAGAATATATCGGTTACCTCTTTTAGACTTTGGGAGAGGACCATATAAATCAGTCGCGAAGATTTCACAAGGCTTAGAAGGAATAATAGGCCGTGTTAATTCTCTCAATAATCTAGAATTATGTTTACTCCTTTGGCATAAGTCGCATTCTCGAATAGTGTTCCTGACAGTTTGTCGCATTCGCTCCCACGAAAATTTCTCTTGAATCATGTTGACCGTCTTATCTACTCCAGCATGACCTGCGATTCGATGTGCCATCCAGATAATGGGTTTTTGCATTCGTGGAGGTATCACTACTCTCAGCTTCGTATGGTCAGGATCTGCAAACTTGTAGATTAAACCATCTAACATCATAAAATCTCTGGAAATTCTTTCAGTTTCCACAAAATCATCATCATTTGGATCCATGTCTCCCTGTATAAAACGAAAAATGTTTCTAAGACGTCGGTCTCTCCTCTGGGATAAATGCAACAACCTTAACCTTCTCAAGCTATCTTCATCCTCCTGCGTTAGGTTAACTTGAAAAACCTTAGATGTAGACTCCACTGCTCTACTCAATAAATCAGCTCCCACGTTCAACTTTCCAGGAGTGTGTTCAATAACTAGGTGGAATTGCTGAATAAAAAGTTACCATCTAGTTATCCTATCACTGGCAAAGTTTGTCCTCAAGATAAACTCCAATGTGTGGTGATCAGTCCTCACAATGACTGAATGTCCAATCAACATTTTCTTCCACGACTCCAACGCGAATATTACAGCAAGTGCTTCTAACTCTGTGGTGTAATAATTCCTCTCTGATGGACGAAGTTTCCTGCTAATGAACGCCAGGTAATGTCTCTTGTGGTCGTCATCTTCTTGAAGTAGAATAGCTCCAATCCCTACGGTGGATGCGTCAGATTCTATGATGAAATTCTTGGTAAAGTCAGGATACTCCAATTTCACACTGTTTACCAATAACCTCTTGGCATCTTGAAATGATTGTTCACAATCTTCATCCCATTTCCATTTGTTTCCTTTCTTTAACAATTCCTGCAATGGCGCAACTGTCTTGGTGAAGTTCGGACAATGCCCTGCAAAGAATTGGCATGTCCCGAGAAAACTGCGGACATTCTTCACTCTAGTAGGTCTAGGGAAATTAGCAATTGCCTGTATCTTCGTCTCATTGGGACGGTATCCTTCTCCATCCAAAATGTGACCCAAAAATTTTATTTCCTTTCGAAAGAACTGACATTTTCGAAGGTTTACTTTGAAGTTCGCTTTTCTCAAATCTGCGAATAACATCTGAAGATGTAACAAATGTTCCTCCTTAGTCTCGGATGCAATTAAGATATCATCTATATAATGAATTGCTATCTCTTTTACTTCGGGACTCAAATTTTGTTCCAGTGCTCTGATCAAAACGGATCCAGATGTTTTGACTCCAAATGGTAGACGGCGGAATACATATGTCTGCTGGTCAAACATAAATCCTGTAAATTTCTTGGAATCTTCACTAAGCCTAATGTGATGGTAGGACGAAGTGAGATCAATATTAGAGAACCAGACCTTGCCTTGGAATTTCCTTAACAGTTCCCTAATGATTGGTGGTCTGTCATACTCTGGCAGTAATCTTGAATTCAAATTTCGCGCGTCTAAACATAGTCTCAGACTTCCATCTTGCTTAGACACTACTGCTAATGGATTGACATAAGATGTAGTGTACTTTTCAATCACATTGTTGCTTTCCATCTCCTTGATAAGCACTTTTACTTTTTCTCGATGCTTTTCTGCTACTGGATACAATTTAGCATGAAAAGGTGCATCATCATTTACCCGAATATGATATTCAAAATCTTTAATTTCACCAGGTTTAATGTCAAAAATATCGTGATACTCTTCCAAAATCTTCCCTAGCTCTGGGGACTCCTTCTCAGTGTAGACTTCTCTCCCTTCAGCTTCATGAAAAATCAGAGACCATTGAGCATCTCCCTCGATGTCTTCCTCTTCTTTTCCCTCGAAGTTAATCTCTTCGGTATTCTTGAATCTGATCGTCTCTGTCTTCATGTCTATCACTGCTTGATATTTCTGAATGAAATCTGCTCCCAATATCATGTCAAAAGCCATGTCCTTCATTACAACAAACACATGTCGGAAATCATGTCGTCCAATCGTAATACATAAGTATAATTGTGTTTTACACAGAGATATTTTATTGGGTATTATTCCTTGGATCTTAATTCCTGATACTGGAATTTCCTCTAAATTCTCTTTGAGCTTCCACAGAATATAAAGCTTCTCACTCACCAGACAAAGCATAGCCCCAGTATCGATCAAAGTATCGACAGGCATACCGAATACTTCGCATGATATGATTGGCATTCTAATTCTTGTACCCATTTCTTTTCGTTCGTCATTCTGTTGAATTAAGTCATCATCCTCTGCTTGCCATTTAATAATTCTGGACGTGAAAGTATTCAAAATTCTATCTGCTACTGTGAATTCGAATTTTTTTTTTCGTTACCATTCCCCCGGGATTGTTGTGTTCCCGATGGACCTGGTTCATTGGGCCTTTGCTCCAAAAATTGCAAGTTATCTTGGTGTCTTGCTTCCAAATTTTTCCTCGTCTCCTTGTTGAACTCTTCATTGGACTGACGAGTATCTACATTCCCTCTGTTATTGTAGTTGTTTCTACCATAATATCTTCTTTCCTGGTACCTTCCTTGACTATCTCGTGGTCTTCTCCATCGAGTATTGTATCGATTACCACCATCCGGTCTCGCAAATGGTTTGTAACTGTATCTGTTACTGTACTGGTTCCATCCTCTCATATTGGAATCTTCCCTCGGCGTTTTCTCTTCTCGCTCCTCTCGAATCTCTCGAGGTGTCTGAGAATAACTATCAGCCATAACAGCGTACACTGCGTTGTTATTCTTTCCTCCCTTCTGATGGAAGAATTGAGCGTTTGTATGATCCAGCTTCTGTAATACTTCATCAAATTGTTCCATATTATAGATATCAGCAGCGATCAAAGTCCTCTGGACGTCTGCTGGAAATTGACGTATCAATGCAGTAATCAATTCGTTATCTGGCATCGGCGGATCTAAATGTTGGAGTTTAGACAGCTGTCCAGAAAAGTACGTAGAGTATCGAGTAGGTTGTGACGTCGAGAATCTCTTCGAATATAACTCTGCTCTAACTTGCTGTTGGGTTTCCGGGGACCAAAACTTTTTCAATAACCCACGAGAAAACTCCTCAAAAGTGGTTAGAGTGGATCTAAATGCTCTGAACCAAAGAAGTGCAGGACCTTCCAAAAACTTCCCTATCACTCGGATCTGTCTTTCTTTAGGGATCTTGGAATCTTTCAGGTAATCCCCTGCTTCTCTCAAAAATTCCACGGATGTCACAGAATCTCGCCCTGAAAATTTAGAAGGCTTATCTTCTATATTCTTAAATACAGTTATGGGGTTGGATTGAAATACTGTCCTGACCTCATCCTGTCTATCAGTCTCTCTAGCTGCTCCTAGATTTATCTGTATCTGTTCCTTTCCCCTTACATTTGGCATTTTCAACAGATGATCAGACTGTTTCTCATCCTTGATTTGAGTTTTCATAGCCTCAAGTTCCTTCTGGTTTTCTTCTGCCATTTTCTTAATTGCTTCAGTTTCTTTACAATTCTCCTTAACATCAATGGATATCTGGTTCATAACAGCCTCATGACTTTTCAATGACCCTGTCATATCTGATGTGTCCTTCTGAGTTGCTTGGATATCTTTGGAAATTACTTCAATATGGGATGACAAAGATTCCCTAATCTCCTTGATTCCCTCTTGGTTCTCCAGCTTGAGTGTGTCTTTAATTTCATTGACAACTGTGGTTTTAATTTCAGTTTGCAACTCATTAATCACACCTTCTCTTATTTCTCCCATGACAAGTTCTTTGAATTGTTCTGTCAACCGTTGAACAACTAGAATTCCCATCTCATTACTCTCCTTCTTCACTCTGACTTCCAGGTTGACCATGTCTTCACCAACTTTCCTAAGACCATGTTCTATCCTATCAGCTAAGCTTTGAGATCGAAGATCGGCATCGCGAAATTTATCGTCCATTAAACTTGTGTTAGTAGCTAATGAAGTTTCGAGCTCATGTGTTTTTTTGCATAATTTATTCATTTTACTCTCAAGTGTCATTTTCAAATTTTCAGAATTTTCATTAAATTTACTTTTCATTGAATTAAATTTACTATTTAAATTTTCTTTCAAATTACCTTTTAACCTGCTTTCTAACAAATCGGAACTTTCTTTCAAGTTATCTTTTAACCTGCCTTCTAACAAATCAGAACTTTCTTTCAAATTACCTTTTAAAGAATCAGAACTTTCTTTAAGTTTATTTTCTAAAGAATCAGAATTTTCTTTAAGTTTATCATTCAAATTTTCTTTAAGTTTCCTTTCCAAAGCCTCAGTATTTTCTTTCATAATGGCTGCTACACGCAGTCCAGCCTCTTTTGAACTCTCCTCCAAACTCCTCATCATTCTCATCATTTCTTCCATAATTTTCAATTATTATTCAAAACTTAGGGGTATACAACAGTGGCAAACACAACCTTATAACTAGAACAAGAAATATGAATAGCTAATTGGAACACTCTAATAAAATGAGATTTGTCCTAATGTCGACGTGATGGAAAAACAAAATTCTCTACTGTCACGAATTACATTTACCATAATATCACAAGAAAAAATATGCAAGTTCTCAAATATCCTCCACCTGGATTCTAATAATGTGTATGTCCAGTCATCGAACGTTTACTACTGAATTTACTTGACGCCCTAATGGTTAAGCCATTATCAAAAATAATCAAACCCATTCTAATTATTAACCAAGTTAAATTTTTATTTCCCCACTAATTGGGTTTCCTACTAATTTATTCATCCAAACCAGACACCTCTCAACTCCCAAAATATTTCTATAAAAATTATCACAATTTAAATCGGCATGCGATTGACCATGTCTAAATCGGGACCCACGTTCGAAGCCATTTCTCTCTCTATCTTATTTTATGTGCCCGTTTAGACCGGAGTCCGCACGACCACATATGCATTTTACCAATAATCAGTCAGCACGAGAGTCAAAATATCCCGGAGCGCCAGATGGGTTAAAGCAAATCGCAAAAACGACATCAAATTAAAAAAATGCTTTACTGATTTTTGGCTCAATGCAACAATAAGGATAGAAGGAGATTTAATTGGGAGTAACACATCCTGTAAAATTATCTCAGTTTATTTTGAAGTTAAAATTGACTGCAAAAATGCTCAAAGTAGCATCACTCACGTGTGGCGATCCACACTCTTATTTACACAATATACAGAAATTTTCCAAACACATTTGACAATCTTTTTGGAAACACAAGTCCGATTAATAGTCCTGTAGACCGTGTTCCAAAATTATTAATGATTAATTCCAGTTCAAAGTTAATTGTCTCTACTGGAAATATCGTAGATCACTGTTTGAATATTTACATGATATTAACACTCGTAGAATAAATGTTCATAGAATTTTTAACTTTCACTTATTTTTCCAGTTTCAAAAATACATTGTCGAAAAATATTATCATCATAGAAGCAACACAAATTATTTACATATATTAATAACATCTGAAAAGTATTTGACCTTGAGCATAGCATCGAAGAACTGTGCGAAGCACAACAACAATTAATTGTTCTTCTGACATTAAACATTTCGAGAAGTGACTCGATTATGAACTTCAAGTTCCTAACAAAATATATGATTTCTGAATCATCAACTTGATCAATAAATGGTTGAACCATTCAACTATTCAATTTTCCACTTGGAATCATTATTATAAAAATATTTATATCATGGCCATTTTTAGCAACTTTCACAACTTCCAATTCTTCGACAGAATGCGGAAATAAGAATTGTAGTTTCATAATGAATTCATTTAGTTCATGGCACTAGGATTGAAAATATCCTTCAAATTATTCGTGGTTAAAGAATTATTTTTAATTGGCAGTGGCCCATTCTATTATTTGTGTAAGAACACAATATTACAACAACAACGGCAAAGGTCTTCCTCTGAAGAAGAATAAACTACTATCATGACAAATCCGGGTTCTAGCAAAATCAAAGTCTAAATGGAATCCGTAAACAAGGTTGAAATAGGAACTGATGGTTTCTAAGAAATAACCTTCGGGTCATTCATACGACGAAATGTGTAGTTCCAATACTCCTACTATAAACCTGAGCCATCGAACCTGCTATTTGATTGATGCTCGAAAAAACCTCTTCATTCCTGCGACTTAAACATGCGCACCTGGGAATGGCATTTCAACTACTCCACACATATAAATTTTCTTCCCAAAATGTATACAATAAATCAAGCCTCTGCTTGTTATCAACACTGGAAGATTAATAAACTTACAAGTTTATTTTATTTTACCATTCAGTTCAACCCGTGAATTTACCATACTTATGAAAATCTTTATTTCACTTTCGAGTGTATTTACGTCATGATTTTATATAAATACAAAAATATCCTATTTGATACAAATATCATTTGCTTCCCGTTTCATGCCTCTCCGTGTTATCTGAAAAATATACTTTGCTCAATGCAAATATCAACTGTTCAACCAGAACTGACATGTTGGTTGAATGCGGGCTTGCGCTAACCACTTTCCTTCGGAAAATCTCCTGTTCCAGACTAGAAATGATTAAACTACTTCACAGGCTATTTCTCAATACATATGATTATTAGAAAATATAATATCCAAGAATTATTTAGAAAAATTATAAAAATTATTATTATTATTATTAGTGGATTATTATTATTATTTGTTATATTATTTCAGATATGTGTAATTATCATCTCATTATGTGAGAATCCACATGTTCGAACCTTCGAATATGGAAAAAATATCCATTCCTCAACAAAAATAAATTTTACTTTTACAGTTACATCGGTTGTTTTCCGTGGTTTCCCAAAAATATGAAATATTCAAATAAATGCTCGAAATGCTCGGTCATCGATCCTAAACTGTTCTGAGTGCTGAAAATACTCAGAATAACTCTAATAAGTCTTGCGTAAATCATTGCAAGATTTAAATACGACGAAAAATAAAATGTGTTGGTCATCTGCAGAAAAAATAGTTTGTTCCAATTAGCTAGGCATAATATAATTCAAATGTGGCTTACATTTCTTGATGGTCTTGAAGCGTAGTAAACCTGGTCTGTACCAGATTTATCCATAGACATGCCCTAGCGGACAAGCACGTATAATCCTTGTATCGGCCGCCATTATATACCCACAATCCGTCTAGTAAGACATAGTGGTAGTATCTTTTGACGTTTGAATTAACTGTTGTTCCATTTTAATATGGGCTTCTATCAAAGCCATAACAGTTTGTTTAAATGGGGTCAGATCTAAGTGATCTCTTCTTAAATATGTCAGTTGTAACATAACTCACGGTAATCTCATCAGTACAAGAAAAACATTGACAGTCTAACCAATCAACGGCTGTTCTGAAGATCGTTCCCTGGGCATGGTTTATTATATCACCATCTACCATGCGCTAAGCAACTTGTAGTTTCCCTTGCGTAGACTAATGAACGCCACCGTTATAGACTAGTCTTCAGTGTACTGACAGATAGAAGTGGTTAACTAGTTACAAATTTATTTAGCGTATGGCACATTAAAACATTAAATTATCACATACATGAGTTTGACACAAATTCCAGCTGTTACAACTATCTACACAAATCGGTATACAAATATTGGATTTCATTTTGTAATAGGATTTTTTGTAGTACTTGATATTTCGATCTTCTTATGCCTTAGCTGGAAAGCCCTGAGAAGGGCTATTTGTATTCACGTTTTGTGACATCAAACAATATTTTGAGCCAGGAGATCACTGGGATTGTCTGGCTGCCTAAACTCCTTGGTGTAGATGTTTCCCACGGAGTGACCGTTCTTTAGCACCACCCAGGGGACACGTGTAGCTTAAGGAATGCTACGGACGCGAACAGTCTTTGTCCCCCTAGTTACAAATAATGAAAACTGACTGAAATGGATTTAAAATATCCAAGTATTATGTTATTACTGGACTGTGACAAAAACACTATTTCTAGACAAAGTCTAGCATATGTCCTTGTAGAAATATAAATATTTCCACCAATGTCTGTAGAAAAATCAATCACCTCAGTGATTCTCCTCGCCGTAAACTTACTAAGTTCCACCTCGTAGCGCAGCACTTTCGTGACTATCACGACTTTGAAAAGAACTTCTGCGTAGATCCGGCAACCATGTGCCTAGGCTCAGCGTAGATGCACCTTGCTAGGCAAGGGCTTGTGTTGAAAATGAGCTAACCATGCCTGCTCCAGCCGGCTTTTATTCTAAACTGCCAGGGTCACGCGTCATCACGTTGTAATCTAGAAATCCTCATATCTCTGGTATCCCTGGTCCGATTTACTTGATACTAATTGCATTCTCTTTCATTTGGCCGTGCCAGTAATCTGATCCCAGTCTCAAGTCTCTACTCCATGGTTAACTATTTAATCAATAAATAGCCTCGACCTCTGCTATTACTCGCTACGTCACTTGACATCCAAGTATCGGTAAATTCCTTCCAATTCCTTCTCGAAGCAATGTAGCGCGATATTCAAATATCTGAACTTTCAAAAGCGGCTACAGCCTTTCCCTTGATATCTAGGTGTCTGAATCTTGGAATACCCATTCCTAGAGTTGGGCACAGTGTGGGTCTATTTTTCGTCGAGTGCAGTATAGATATCGAAACATAATGATTTCTAGAGTGGATATTTGCGATTTTTTGATAAATTTTTGGCAATCCACTGTTTTTCGAGATTTTCTTTTTGTATTTTTAGACACTCTTTAGTTCGTTCAGTTACTTTTTTTCTTAATTCGTTTGGTGAACTCCATCCTAATTAAACGTTAGATTCTAATGGTCTACGTGTACCTTCTTAAGACAGGCTCTCTACCATGGTGTAGTATCTTTCGTGTTTCTTTGGGGAAGGATCTCCAGGCGAATTTGGTTTAGCCAAAGGCCAAATCGTTCTTTTTGCAGTGATCTATCTACAATTTCTTGAAAGAAATATTTATGAACATGAGAATACATTGAGAAATAAATAAATATTATAGAAAGATTGTATGAAATATTTTCGTTACAAAGCGAAATGATGATTTTGAAAATTCTCAAGCACTGTTATTTGAACAGTTGAATACATTATATTTGTCTCAGTTCTGATAAAAATTGTCCATGATACTTTAACTTATGTCAATTTCGAAGCATGATACTTTACGATTGTTACGTAAAAGCTTATTAAATCTTAGTAATGTTTGGAAAAATATTTACAAGCTATTGAGAGCTTATGTATGAATAAAGCAATGGTTGTTTGCGGAATTTGATTGTAATAAGGGGATATTAGACATCGATGGATGGTCTATATCACATTTTCCGGTAAAAATTAGCTATTGAGCTATTAATGAGTGCACTTATGTGTATATTTTGAACTACAGTATAGTCACGATTATTGATACTTGAAGGCTAATATAAAGTTAATGTATCCAACATTTAAGTAAAACTAGCATTATAATAATTAATCTGGAATGGATTGTTCCAATTGATGACATTTTTTTTAGAAGAAAGGTCTAATTGGAACGACGAGTAATAATATTTGTATAATCATGTAATAATAATGACTGAAAGCTTAAGAGATAATAATATGATCAATTGTGAGATTTAAAATGTTGTTAGCTTTTTTATGCAATGACAATGCGTTCGATTAACTTAACCGTTCGTCGAATAAGACATTATATGAACATAACAAGTGCACTAGAATACTAATTGATGGAGTTGAATATATAAAACACGAATAATTTGAACGTGAACTAAAATGTAACAAGAAGTTCCGTGACGAACTAAAAAGCCTACTTTTCTTAATTTTAAGATTCATGCCAATGATAAATATGTTTGGATCTATCTAGAATAATGACGAAATTAAGTTGGTAATATCGAAATTTCGAATTAGTTCGAAATACTGTATACCTGGCATAATGCAGCCTAACAGTTGGCAGCCCTGGTGACTGAATATATTCTTAGTTCCATCTCTTAAGGTACAGAATACAAAATTTGGTTGTAGTCCAATGGACATCATGGACGTTACATGCAGTTAAACATTGGATCTAACAGCAAGCGTAAATTCATGTTGGCAACAATGACATACATGTATTTGTCAGAAATAATCTGAAATAATCTGATCTATTATTGGGTCAACTTTGAATGAAATCCATTAGTTAGTATAGAAGCTGCTTGCATTTTAAAATTGGACTTATCAGCAGGCTTAGAATCATGTTGGCAGCACTGACGTATATTAGTTACTCCAAATAAATCTGGAATGCCAGGTACTATACGTGTGCAAAGTTTAGAGCTATTGGCTTGCATACTTTCTGATATATTGATATTAGGGTAACAAAAATAGAGAGAGTATTCATTAACAGTTGGCAGCCCTGGTTACTCTTAAGAATCGGCATAGTCATATCTGCTACGGTGCACATAGCACACACGAAATTTTGTTGAAATCCAAATGATAGTATAGAAGTTACATGTATTTAAATTTGGACACCTCAGCAGACTTAGAATCATGTTGGTAGCACTGACGTGTATAAGTAACTCCAAATTAATATAGAATGTCAGGTACTATACGTGTGCATAGTTTAAAGCTATAGGCTTGCATACTTTCTGATATATGGGCATTTGGATTAAAATAATTGAGAGCATTTATTAACAGTTGGCAGCCCTGGTGGCTCTTAAGAATACGCCCAGTCATATCTGTTTATGTACACATAGCACACACGAAATTTGGTTGAAATCCAATTGATAGTGTAGAAGTTATATGCATTTAAAATTTGGACATATCAGCAGGCTTATAATCATTTTGGCAACATTGCCATGTATGGCCTCTTGGACATTAAACTGCAATATTATTATCCATACGTGTGCCAATTTTGAAATAGCTCCCATTCATACCTGCCAAGATATCCAACATGGAGCTCTAATTTCAATTGCGATTTTTCAGCAGTTGGTAGCACTGACATCAATTTCAAATATGGCCGTGAGATATTCAGGTATAGATCTTTACACCTACCAAATTTTGTTTCGATTGCTGCAGCCGTTTAGGAGTTGATACGGGGGACACACACACAGCCAGACAGACAGACAGACAGACACACATTTTCCCGATCTCATAAGTCTACTTTTTCCTAATTTTTGCAAAATGTGAAGAGTAGGCTAAAAATGGATATATTGCCATAAACTTACAAGGGTTATTTAATATATGTAACAAGGGTATATAAACATGTTTAAATTTATTAAGATTGTTTAACATGCGATAATGATGCTATAAGTTTTTTAAATAGCATATTTAACAAGATTCAATGCTAATGTCACCAAGACGTTATTACGCTTCAGTGGAGGCAGATATTTTTGTTCAGTGGAGAGGTATTCCACATTGCAGCAGTTTTTGGATAAATAAACTGTTGGTTGATTTTATATGCTTTGGATGTCTTGGTAATTTATACTAGAAACAGGATGTGCTACGAGGACCAGTGGGTCAGTTTATAGAATGCTTAGCATTACGCCCGAGTTTAATTTAATTATTTACAGAGTCTTGTTAGTTCACTTTGAGCTATTTTCCGTTTTTATTTCATCGACCACTGGCATCTTCTTATCGCATTCTTCATAAGAGAGGTATCCTTAGCCCTGGTTGATCCTAGTTGGTAGAGTTTTGGGGGTTATTTCAGCCGGGTACTTCCAGATTCTACGATCCAGCTGTTCCATCGGATTTCAACAGGTAAGACCACGTGGATACGGGTACAGTACCAAATTGAGGATTATGGTGCTGCTCTCGTTGCAGAAAGGGTTGGGTTGGCACGTACATCGTATTTCGGGTCATGGTGGAATTGACAAAACTAGCGCTTTAATCCAGGAGACATTTGTGTGGCCGAAGTTACGGGAGAGCACCCAAAGTGCACTAAAGACATGAGATCAATGTCAAAGAGTGAAGCCCAACTCGTTTTTGATGAAGCGGTATCCGAATCCTCTACTGCCTCAAAAGCCTTGTGAGATCATCGCCATGGATGGATACGGTCCATTGCCTAAAGGCAGAAGAGGATGTAAATACATCTTGGTCAGCATAGACGTATTTTCCAAATACGTGGTCTTGGGCCCAGTTCAGAAGATGAACACCCGTCAGTTTTTTGAACCGAATCAAAGCTAAAGTAATTCCCACGTTTGGAGAGATAGAATTTTGCCTTATGGACCATGGGAGTTATTTCACCATCGCCGAATTTAGACGGGAAATGGCAAGGTTGAATATTCGACACGTCCTAAGCTCTGTTCGTCATCCAGAAGGAAATCCGTCGGAACGAATTATGAGAGAAATTGCAATGTTCTGTCGAATATACTGTCCACAACAAGACTGGAAATGGGTGGATGTATTGCCAATAATCGAGTCGTGTATCACTAATACCATACACGAATGCACGGGTCGGATCCCCGCGTTCGTTCATTTCAACCGATACCCTAATCGACCATGGAATGATGTTGTACCGTGTCCGGTAGACGCCAGACAGAGTCATGAGTTAGTGATCAGAGACACAGCGTCGTATTTGAAGAAACAGGCTGAGCGCCGTTTAAGAAGTGTTAGGAATAAGAGGATTCATCGACCACTTGAATTAGAAGAACCGGTGCTCGTGAAGAAGCCAGCAACATCCGATCCTCAGGCACGAGTATACGCCAAATTTTATGAGTTGTTCCATGGACCATACAAGATCACCAAGATGATTGGGAACAATGCGTACAGGGTCAAACATCTGGAAACTGAAGTGGAAGCAGTCTACAACGCCCAAAATCTAAAGGTTTATTACCCGATGGTCAGTTCCAACCAAGCAAGCAAGGTGAACAGACGTGCACTGAAGTGTAAGGAAGAATGGGAATCGCTATTCAGCAGTACCGGGCGGTCATCGGCCGCTGGCAGGCTAGAGTGAAGTGCGATTTCGGTGTCGGGAAGGTGATAGTGGGCAACGTCACTGAACAGATGGGGGTTTTGGCGATGGGGATGGTAGCGCTGGTTGTGGCGACGCTACTATTAATTGGAGGAGTGGAGTCAAACCCAGGGCCTGGTCAGCTGGTATGGCAAGAAATGGAAAAAATAAGGGAAAGTGTAAAGGAAGTGTCACAAAATGACCAGATCCGGGACATTCTTCGTGAGCAATGTAAGGAATTCAAGGAGATGAAGACATGTATAAGAGAAGAGATGGGAATAGTGACAGAAAGGCTGGCCGAGAATAGTAGAGAGATAAAAGACCTGAGAGAAAAGGTGAAGATATTAGAGGTGGAGGTAAATGAATTAAGGAAGACCAAGCTGGATGAGAGAAAGAAAAAGTCTTCATTTACGGAATAAAGGAAGATGCCAAGGAAAGCACCGAGGATCTAACATCCAAGGTGCTCCGAGTGATTAGTGAAGGCATGCGGATAAACATTGGAGTCTCAGAGATTGACAATGTGACCAGGATAGGGCGAGGAAGGGGCACGAGGCCCGTGAAAGTGTCATTAGTTTCTTCGCTGATGGCTCACAGAATTCTGGCGAACACAAAGAACCTGAAAGGGGAGAGGATATGGGTAAGGAGAGAAATGAGTAAAGAAGAGGCAAGCGAGCAACGGACCTTGCAGTTTCATTTAAGGAAGGCAAGGAGCTCTGGTCTCAAGGCTTATGTAAAAGGTAATAGATTGGCGGTTAGCGGCAACAACTGGGATCGGATTTGGACAGTGGCACAACTCCAGGATATGGAGAAGCAACAACAACAGGAGACAGTTAGACCTAGCAACCAGGTGGAAGCAGTTGTCGGTTCAGAGGAAAGTGCGGTGATGATTCAACAGAGAGCATCGACCTCCAAGTCCAACACGGAAGTGGCGCGAGCAGGAACGACTAACGTCAGCGCCAGGAACACCGGACAAGTGCGTGGTTTGCAGAAAGGTGAGACTGGCAAACAACGAGTTACTAGTCTAAAAGAACTTTGGGGCAAGAAAACCTTGACAGAGCAGTTTAATGTGGAGAAGGAGGTCATTTCTTCTCCAGGTGGCAGTATACTAGAGTTAGAGAAAGCTAGAGTTACTAGAAGTAAAGCAACCGCCAGCGAGGAGGGTAGGGGAAAAAAAATAACTAAACTGGAATATTGCTAGCGTAAATATAGAGGGTTTTTTAAATAGGAGAGGCAACGATGTAGTTTTGACCCTAATAGAAGATATGCAGATTGTAGGATTTGTTGAGAGTTGGCTCCCTGTAGGTTGCGAGGTAAAATTAGATGGCTTCAATATATATACAAAACCTAAGATTAGGAAAGCTCGCACCGGTAGGTTCCCAGGGGGAATTGTTGTTTTAATTAAGGAAGAGGTGAGGGAATTATCAGAATTTATTAGTTCAGAACTGGAAGAAGTAGTGTGGGTAAAAGCAGATATTAGGGGGAGGGGGAAAGGAACGGTATGTTTCGGCTTTGTCTACAACCCTCCGGAGAATTCCCCGTATGCAAGAGAAAGCTTTTTCGATGAGTTAGCTATTGAAATAAACAGAATTCAAAATATATATGAAGAGGCAGAGATTGTGCTTTTAGGGGACTTCAATGCGAGGGTTGCAGACAGAAAGCCCCTTTACAGCAAGGGGGTTGCCGAGGCCGTATGTGGGGATAGGCACAGCAAAGACAAGGAATGTAACAAGAACGGAGAAAAGATTTTGGAACTATGTGGTGCAGAAGAGCTATATATATTAAATGGTGTCTGTGTGGGGGATGAAGAAGGTAACCTGACGTATATAACAGAGATTGGAGGAAGTGTAATAGATTTAGCAATATGTTCCAGAGGAACACTAGCCCTAATTAAGAGGTTCACTGTTGAAGAATGGGGGGAAACACACCACCTACCAATTGTCGTCAACATGCAGGGAGCGGTGACAAAATCAAAAGGGAACCCACAAGTTAAAGCTATAGAGAGAAAAGTGAATAGATTCAGATGGAGGGAGGAAAACTGCAGAGAGTTCCAGAACTACTTCCAGGGAGAAAATTTTGAGCTGATAAAGGTAGGAATACGTTTAATGATCAGTAATGATGAAATTGAAGGGGTAATACGGTATGATTGAGAATGCAATTATGATGGCCGGGCGGAAAATGCGCGTGAAGGCTAGGGGAAAATTAGGGAGAATTAAAGGATGGTACGATGAATCTTGTTGAAGGAAGAAAACCGAAGTTATTAGGGCACTGAAGTTATACAAGAGAGGAGGGGATGATACGATGAGAGTAGAATTTTGTCGTCTAAGGAAAGAATATAGGGAACTGCTCAGTAAAATGAAAGATGAATGGCAGGGTAAGGAAGCAACAGCACTAAATAAGGATTCTAAAGCTAACGACTGTAGCAAAGTGTGGAGCAGGATAAAGTCTTACTGTAGGGGGAGCAGAAGTGGTGGGGGGAGCTCTATTAGTGATGAAATATGGATTGCATATTATGAGAATCTGTTAAATGCTGAAGATAATTGGAGGAAGAGGGATGAGTTTGGCGTCCCGAGGGGGCTGGAGGCCACTCTGCCTATGCTGGACCAAGTCATATCGATAGAGGAAATTAAGGAAGTAATGACAAAAAGTAAAGGAGGGAAGTCAGGTGCTATTTCGGGGATAACAAATGAATTTTGGCAAGAGTTGAGTAGCAATAGGTTCATGATGGACAGCTTTGTAAAAATCTTTAACAAAATCTTTGAAGGAGGTAGATTTCCAAGGGCGTGGCAGGAGGGGATAATTTGTCCAATATATAAGAAGCGTGGGGACAAACTAGACCCAGGCAACTATAGAGGCATAACTTTGCTTGATAATTTGAGCAAAATGTACACCGGGGTCTTATCCAAGCGTTTAATAGCATGGGCAGAGGGCTGTTCGGTGTTCTCGAGACTCCAGACAGGGTTCAGAAAAGGAATGAGGACCAGTGACAATATAATGGTGGTTAAAACGGTGATGGACAAGTACATAAGAAGGAAAAGAGGTAAGCTGTATATCACAGCTATTGATTTGGAGAAGGCGTTTGATTCAGTGAGCAGGGGAGCTGTCATGGCTAAACTGGGAAAAATCGGGGTGTCACATAAAATGATACGAGCAATTGAGAATGTGTATTCCGAAGTGAAATGTGCAATTAAAACTAAAGATGATGTAATTGTAGGAGAGATAACGTCTAATATAGGACTAAAACAGGGATGCAAATTATCCCCGGTGTTTTTTTTTTTGCTATTTATCAACGATATTTTCGAGTCAAAGGGCTTTGAGCAACGGTCCAACCCTTGCTTGGACAATTATGATATCCCGGGCCTAGCTTTCGCTGATGACATCCTTCTGCTTGCTCTAACACCCTATAATATGCAATACAGTATTGACGAGATTGTGAGATACTGTGAGGACTGGAACTCAAAAATTAACCCGAGTAAGACCAAAGTTATGGTCTGCAAAAAGGGAGTTAAACTGGCTAAGAATGAAAAGTGGGTCATGTATGGGTCTCAGTTAGAGACGGTGAAAAACTTGAGTATCTAGGGACGATAATGGCGAGTAATGGTAAATGGACCGAACAAATTAAAAGGGCAAAATCGAAAGGGCTAGCGGCATTGGCGAATGTTAAAGTGTTAGAGCGTAGGTTACCGAATCTTGACTACAAAGTGTATAAGAATGTGTTCAACGCACTCATCGTTTCAAGAGCACTCTATGGAGTGGAAGTATGGGGTTTAGAGGAAGGAACGAAAACCCTGGACAGTATTGTAAGTAGGTTTGCCAAGATAATTTTGGGGCTACCTAGTTGCACGGCGAATTGTGGAGCGAGAATGTTGTGTGAGGATGTAAGCATTAGACAACATATCATAAAAAGGGTCATAAAGTCTTGGATTCGTTTAAAAGCAAGTGGAGGGGGAGAAATGCTTAAGGTAGCCTACCTGCACCAAATGAAGCATCAGCAAGAGGGCTACTGGGTGGACGGGGTAAGAAGTGTACTGGAAAGATTAGGAATGGGTTATCTATGGGATAGGGACTTACAAAGAGAGGAAGGTAGGGTGTGTAAAAAAGTGTGCAGAAGGGTTAATGACGTAGAGTTGCAGGTGCTAAGGGAAGAGTGCACCAGTAGGAGAACCTTAACGGAGTTCTGCGAAATAAGGAACTTTATGAGCATAAAGCCTCAATGCCTAATGAAAAGAGAAATGAGAGGGATAATTTGGGGGTTAATGGGGGTGTATAAGAAGAAAGCGTTGAGAGAAGTAGGAAAAGAGGACATTTGCCTGTTTTGTGGGAAGGTTATGGGTGCGGCGCACCTGATCAGGGAATGCAAGGAAATTAAAATGATAAGAGCAAAGTTTGTAGACAAAGCAGATCTAAACAGAATAGAAAATGAAAATGAGTATCACACTTTAATTAAATTACTAAAAAGGGAATGGGGGAAAGCAGGTCAATTAGCAAAATATTTTAATACCATCAGGGCAATGTGGAATAAGAAAGCGTCGGATGAGATTCAGAACAAAGATGCATGTAAATTAAGCATTCAAGTACAGGAGATGGCTTCCTAAGCTATAAATCTTGTTAAAGCCTAGGAGAGCCTATCTGTATTAACTAGGTAGCCTATACGATTACTACCGTACCTCCATATATTGCTGTCTGTAGATTTTGCCTGTGAGTTTGATGGTTTTTTTTCCTTACCACAAGACTTATCAGACTCTTACAGTCAGTAAGGGCTCGATAGGGAAATAAAAGTAATTCTTTCTGTGAGGTGTCTCCCATGGAGAACTGTCAAAAAATGAAGAACACTGTGTCCACATTTATGATTAAGAAAGATCTTTGTGCAGTTTCCATCAGAAAAGTTGCCCAGTGATATTGTGAATGAAGATAACTACTGCAAAACATTATTAAGTTTTGAAATAACAAGGAAGCTATGAAATGCCGAATGGACATTTGGTTTAATTATCTAACGCCATACTGTAAATTTATGTTATCTATGTGTTTATTGTCTGTATGTCACGATATGACTCTCTGAGTTAAAGTGACAATTAACAAGTAGACTTGGTTTAAATAAATAAATAAATTGGAATAAATATTACCCGATGGAGGAAGAAGATATTGTCAACAAGTCAATGTCATTGAGGAAGAGAGGGAATGTTCGGAAAGTCAGCGTACTCAACATTTAAACGTTGCATGACAGAATGACTATTGAGAAGGGAGATGAAGTTAATGAATCTCGAAAAACCATCACATCCTGTAGATAGTTTGCGAAACCCAAGAAGGGGGAAGATGCGCCCTTACCCTATAGGCCCTAGGCTAAGATCGCATGGTTCTTGGTCATGCAAAGTGTATATCGTTTAAATGAGCTTCAAATTACAGAAGAGAAGGATACGGATTGCATATCATTTAATCATAGCAAACGCCCGCCTCAATGTTACAAGTCGAGCTCAGGCACGTCGCTGGCAGTACCAACAATGTATTGCCCAAAGTTTGCCAACAAAGTAAAGTCTAGATCATGCTTCTATGCTACGCATCGACCAGAGCAGGTGCAACGTTTCAAGGACTTTTGGGGAAGCTGGCCTCAATAATTCGTTCTCGAGTGTTCTACGGTACGACGTATGCTAGCAAAGCCCCGCCCCGAAATCACTAAATGAATTAACTGTGACGATATGACAACATCCAGGGTCGAACCCTTAACGTCATTAAGTAAGAAATATTCCCAAGATTTTTCGCCAGTCATCAAACTGAAGAGATCATCATGATATCAATAAATCGGTGATCAAAGAAATTAGTTCCTTACGCGAACTGTCTGGGGTAGAGAGTTTGGTTGCCCTGGTAGGGGTAGCGTCTATGTCGTCAGACCTAGTGCCAGGGGACGCAAGATGCATATTTGTGAAAGCCACGATCGAATGTCGGTGACAATATGATAATCATACGGCCCTATTATCAGTAATAATTTGCACATACTGTGAATATGGTGAAAGGTCTGCGAGAAGAGCTCCCGACAGCGTAGAAAGATTAGTGTCGAGTGCCGCCATGTTGGAGATATATTCCCGCACCCTCGTGGTCACCTGGTCAGTCAGATTGTGAAGCGGCTAGTTGCAAGTTGTCAGTTTTGTGGGTCAGTTTGTGAGTCGGCTAGTTGGTCAATTGCAGTCAGTGAGCGAGAGGGGCCGCCGCATAGTTACGAACAGTTAGCAGTGGGGGGCGCGCCAGGCTCAGTAATATTGCACCACAGTTGGTGAAGTACAAGGGAACAATGTTTAAAGAGACATAAATTGTGTTAACAAAAGTGTTTACATGCGGGAAAACAATATATTCGCTCAATGTTATATAGCAGTCTTTCCGCGCCAAGTACAGAGACGGTGTTAGCAGTCACAGAGGTGAGAAACGCGTAGAGGGACAATCGAGGTCCGAACCGGAGTCCAGTGAAACCGACACGTCATCTACGAGCTCACGATTCAGAGGGGAATACGCGTAGGATCGGTTAACTCACGGCATCGTGAAGAAAGGATTAGTGAGATAGGAATACGTGTGGTTATATTGCGCAATCCCTGCAAAAGTGTATAGAAGTGTATAAAATAATAAATTGTGTGTTGATTAGGGCACTAGTTTGTGATAACCTTATTACACCGGTAGTTTTCTCCCCCTTCCCCTTTAGATAAACCAAAATGATAATAATAATAATAATATTAGCATATCAAAATATAATTCATCAACATGATATTACCATATCAAAAATTAATAATTTATAACACACAGAAAAGGCCTAATTTAATTACTCGCTAGGTCATCTGAATTCACAGCTAAAAACCTAGGCAGAGAATATTCCTAGTTTCATAGCATTGTGGAATACTCTGGTCTAATTTAGAATAAGGGAAAAGGTGGGATGTAACCGAGGTCAAGGCCAGCTTGTTGAGAGGAAGGCCTGATGCGTACCTCAGTAGGCCGTATTAAAATGACCCTGCCAAAAGATGAAGAAGGAAAGGGGAATGATCTTCCTAGTGACTTCATGCAATAAATAACGTGACAAATCGAAATAAGCTAACATGTATTGAACAGTAAGATAAAACAATTACAAGAGAGACCCTTCCACCACTTAATTAACTAACTGACAAATATGATCTAATTAAACACAAATGAATGACTTAACCTAAACAAACCAGACACTTGCCCGCTTGGCAAGATTACACCCACCTACATTTGTGATAGAAATGAATTTAACTAGAATGATTCCCCTGACGACAAAATTAAGGAATAACAACATGAAATTAGACTTTATGTCACCTCAAAAACAATGTCACATAAGCAACTTAAGAGCCGTTTAATACGACTAAGCCGGTCCGAAAGCCTGCTTTTGACTTACCGTCTTCAGCAGCCTTTCTGACCAAAGTTAAAACCTTTTTCCCTCCCTGAATCTAATACAAGCCAAACGCATCTGGGTATCCAAAAACTTAGCAAAATATACTTATTAACTAACAATCATGATTCTAGAAATATCAGTCCAGAAAAGCCATTCGACACATGGCATGTAAAATTCACAGTATTGAAAGGCAGTCCGGTATGAGTTAATCAAAACGTCAGTTACCCCCAAAACAAATGTACTTGGATACTTCCTGCATCCCGAACCCGCCCCGAGGAACAAGTCCCCGGGGGAGTCGTTTCTCAACACGTCAAGCTTGAACCAGTCTCAGTCGAGAAGTCTCTTTTACACACTTGGTAACGCGTCCAGTCGGAAGGAAACAACCTCCTCTCCTGACCTCAGATACAGGTCGTGCCAACATAACATGGGGGTGCAGACCACCATGACAACGACAGAGTCCTTGAGAAATGTTGGTACCACAAATATCACCCCACACAGTTAGTGCGTAGAATCTTCCCAGGAGTTGAGGCGTTACACAATGTTCTTGCAAGATTTTTCTTAGAACAAGAGCTTGGCCAAATGTAGCTGACAGGAAGTGTTAACGTCCCCAATGTTCACAGATACAAAGCTTGATATATCCCCCTCGACAAGTTTCCATTAGCGATAATACTTTAAGTGGCAGGACACACAAAGGGTAGAAATCCTGGCAGAAAAGGGCTTGGCGAACCCATTTCACCAACAGTCAGGTGCCGGAGGGGCGAAAAGAATTCCCAGAAGAGGCTTGGTGTATGCTCCCATGATAATCCGGTCAGACCTGGAGTTCTTACTGCGTCTCGAAGTTAAAGATGAATATGTACTGATTTACAAAATCGGTACATCCTCCTTCTCCAAAAGAAGACGATGGGGAGATGAAAAGCAGGGTGACGGTGTCCAGCTGGCCTCTTGACAGCTGAAGAGGCTACTCCAATCTCCGCCAGCAGACCTTGAAGTAGATCTCCTCGGGTAGAATGATGCCATGGGACCTAGAAGGTACCTCCAAACTGGGCCCAGATTGGCAGTACACGTCCCACATAGTGACCACTGAAACACACATCAGAACAGCAGCGTATGGTCCAAATACAGTTCCCTTAGAGGGAACGAGCGTTCCAAGCCAGTCAACCAGCCATAACAGCTGAAGTTATCCCAGGAAGGATAAAAAAAATATATCACATGAAGCATTAGTGTGCCATCGAAGTTCACTTAAGAGTCTTTCAAGTCACAAGGGATACTTAAGGCTTCAAACAAGATTCTGCGCAGAGATATGGCTTCCAGGGCATAATGAAAGATCCGCTGAAGTATTAAAATCACACGAAAGGGCAACCAACTGCACGATAAGACTGACATTAACAAGCTTAATTGAAAGTTCACTACAATAGTCAGCAAGAATAACCAAATCAACTTATATCAACCAATTTTTGTCTAAAACATACAGAACCCAGAATATTTTTTTTTACAGAATACGCAAATCAAAGGCACCTACAAACTTGCCCACCAAAAATTTTAAACAAATTTTCAAAATGAATTTACTTTAACCAAAACCGAAGGACCAGTTTTCTGCGACTTCACGAAATCAGCACTGCACGTAACTATTCCCAAAACTCACAATGACAATTACATTAATATGTCGCTCGGGGCATTCCATCAAAACTACATTTATTATACCGCCCGTGGTATTGCTCAAGTTAAATACATTACAAATTACCTACCACACCGAAAGCATCACACAGAGTTCGTTTTGATATGCACACAAACACAATTTACATGTCTTGCTCAATTTCACATACCCCTGAACCGCACTGTCCTCAGTGGCCTCCAAGGACAGGAGGAACAGAGACCACAACATCCCATCACACAAGCATACTAACAGCAAGACAAACAAAATAAGGAGAAAAACCACGTCACCCACATAATTCACACACATTCACCCTACCGGCACCTGGGCTGAGAACTGAACCCAAGGCCAAGGACTCATGCAAGGCGGAGGGCTGGCTCTGCAGAACGATTCACACTAAAATATAAGACCCTCAAATCCATCGGACTGTCACCCCGATATTTCTCCCATTCCAAAACTGCCTACGGGCACTGATCCCGGAGACAACACAAAGACATAATTACCCATTCATACTGCAACTTGCGAACCAGGAAAACAGCACGGAGACTGCAGTTCACAAGCCTGACGTGAATTATAAAAACAGCATGCACTGTCATTCACGCACTACACAAATATCGCCCTGTCCTTCACACGACAGGTCCTCTCCCTTACCAACGCGGGAGGAACATTTACTCTTGGGCCCCTGGCCATCAAGACGTAAATCAGCTCGGTAACTGAGCTGTCCCTCCGGATCAACACATGACTCCACGGAGGGTACTTGACATCTTCTCCACAAAGGCAGGCTGCCTCAGAAGATGAAGTACAACACTTTACAAACACATAAATACACATAGATATACCTTTTGACACAAGGTAGGGCACCCACCAAGCGTCACACACACACCCTAGTGCACGTGGCTCACCTTCCAATCACACAACACAGACAATCAAAACCCCGAAAATTTCTCCAACTAGCGTTACCACAGACTACAGACATCTCTAACTAACAACGTGTGTCACCTACCATTAGTGTTCACCATCCAAATACTGGGTGACACTTTATGACCACACTCAAATCGAACCCATGATGCTTCAACGCACCACTGTCATCGGAACGTTCTTAAAACATTAACTTCACGAAGCTACTTAAAATCTCAAAATTCACAACCTCCTTGACTAACAACGCGTGTCTGTATCTCACGAAATACTAACGCCAATAAAATCCCTCCCGGAATATCAACACTAAATTATTCAGAATTACAAATCACAGCAGTGACAGATGTTACATCTCAAAAGGCACGAAGCAATTAAAATCTTCAAAATAAGTCCATAAATCCAGCTCGCACCAACCACATTGGAACCTCACACAAAAAAAAAAAAAAAAAAAAAAAAAAAAAACTGCCAAGCTACCAACACACCATTACTCAGAGAATTTAAATTTATTTACCACAAAAGATGACACTACTCCAGTAACCTCCCCAGGACACTGACTGACACTAAGGCTCACAATCGATCAGAACATCTGGTGGCAACAGCCGAACTCACACACACCCAAGGTGACGGGGCTACACAAAATTTTAACGAACCCAGAACTTTTCAGAGTTGAGACTACAACCGAAACGCTAGCGGTCCAACAGATCAAGGCTGCAAGTTATAAATAACTAACCAACTAATGCACTGAAGCACCCTCAAGCGAAAACTCCAGAATCAAAATATCAAAATATGCCCGAACGACTACAACAGCTGAGTGTGAAGTGAAAACACACCCAAAGTAACGGAGTCTACATGAAATCTCATGAACCTACAACCCTTCACAATTTGACCACAATAGAATAACCTAGCCGCCTAACAGCAAGAACTGCAAGTTATGAATAACTAACGAACCAGCCTACTCAATGCAATCGCAAACGAAACACTGCAACCTCAAAAAATCTCAAAACCAGACTAGCGAACACAGCAGCTGACATACAACGACAGCTCAGCATGCCACTGCAGGGTCATCTCCCCAAAGGAAAACTTTCACCAACCGAACTACCAAATAATTTTCTTACTACCAAAAATCAACAAGTATTCCCAGAGTTAGCAACTTCATCACTGGAACTCGAAAACAGGACTCCAGTTCCTAACATTCATCCATCATCCATCACACATCCTTCCCAAACATCTCATTATAAGATTTAACCACCCACGACAATAACCCGTTACGTTCAATTATGCAAATTAGCAGTCGTACAGATATCATGAACCTAAACTAATGGTATCGCGGACTCTTACCAAGGGGGCCTCCGTAGAGGACTTTTAACCCCGACTCCCCACTGACTGAGCGGCCTCAACTACCCAAAAAAAAAAATTTGCCTGTCACCGAGATAACGAAGTCCCATACCTTCAGTCACTCGACTCGGGCAAATACTATATACACCCTGCCCGGGCGCAATCAAGATGGTACTCACACCCCAAATTAACTGGACTCCTGACAGTAGATCCCCGTACGGAGCACACCTGCATAATAGGTTCTGTTCAAAATGCAACTAATACAACTAATATAAATAACAATCCACCTTACGTTACTGGCAATTAGGCCTCAATTTACTCCCACCCAAATTCAAATTGCAAACCTACATCAATTCATTCACACATGACTAATTCATTCAATCAACAGGCTCAAAAAAAACTTGAAGGATTACAAAAGAATATAAATACAATTTTGACCATCAAAGAACACCAGCTCGATTCCTAGTCAGGGCAGCAATAAAGATCGCATCACACATACACTCTTACATCCTGAACAAAATCAACCACAGAAATACATTCATGCATCCACCAGACACACAGGCTCCCTTCCCTGAACAATTCTAAATTCCCCATTTACACCAGTATGTTAGTATCCGGATCGTCAAGCCACTATAACGTCAACGGAGAATCAACTCACGTGAGGACCTGATAAAACAACCCGTAGTTGTAGCCCTGAAATCACAATTCCCCTTACATCGTAGAAATACGTCCTAAAACGGAAGACACGAATCGGGGGCAGATATTTATTTACACCCTAAATGAGATGCGACCTGAAGGTGAATGCCTCCCAGAAAAATCCCACTTAGTAAGTCACTCAACAAAACACACACCAAGAAACTGAATATTAAAGCAATCACAAATACTTGACCAATTTAGATGACAACCTAACCATAAAATCCCACGTCACAACAGGACAATTTACTCTCCCCCCAATTACTAAGCAAACTTAAACATCAATCAATCATACATAAACACTCACCTGATTCATTTATACTGAATTAGCACACACGCAATTCGACACTTAACATCATTCAAAACACAATTACCGAACGCACATATAGACAGCAATGCGACCATTCCCCAGAATTAATTTAACGCAGAATAAGTTGACAACACCAAATTTTAATACTCCCACGGTCCAATTTAATTTGACAGAACTACCAACAGCGAAATAATTAACCCCCAGCTAAAGAAATGACAACAAAACTTGAAATGTTTGGCCTAACGAACAGCTGACAACTACCAATTATACCTCACACATATTATGCACAGCGAATCGCAGAACTTCACATCTCGAGCCTCACGTCACTAACAAGTATGAAGAACAATTACAGATTTACCCCAAGGAACCTGCTGATGATAAATCCACACTCGCATTTCACATTTTTACTGACATCAGTTACATAAAATAATAACTTGTCACAGTCGCCGGCCATGATAGTTCAAAATCACTACGTGATTCAACAGGCGTGCACTAAACGCACATCAAACAGACACTAAGTTATTCTTACTGGAAATACAAGCTTATCAATTTCAGCCTATTTTCAAGAGAATTTAAAACGCCAATAATTTAAATTTTACCAAAACTACTTCCAATCAGACAACCATTTTATTCTTTCCAAACACGTGACACAATTTAGTCAAAACAACACTTCCCGAGGTGTACTTTAGCACAGGCGCAGTAAAATTGAGCTGGACTATTTCCCACAAGAAACAGAACGAATTTACAACCACCCCCAAAACATACAAACAGCATATCAAAACTCACCACGTGCGAAATTCATTCGGCCGGTCGATAAATCAATCTGGCAACGCAGCTCCGCCATTACTATCCCAGCAGTCCTGACTTCCGTTCCGCGCACGTGACTGCCACTTACAGTTCTCGGCTATCTTCTCGTCTGACAGCTGACGATATGAATTGCTCATTTGGTCCTCGGTGTACACAGCAAGTTATTTTACATGAAATCAAATCACAACAGGTATTAGGTTCTGCTCTAATAACTAGCCTACCTATTGGAAAGAAGAAAAATTAGTAGGGAGGTCCCAATCTACATGAATTTACGTTAATTACTGAATTTAAAATTTTATTAATTACTGCAATCAGTCAGCAGGAAATATTATTTGCTAATGGCAAGATCACGGAACAAACCATATTCAGTGCTACCACTACACCGCTAGTTTCCCCCCCCCCTTCCTCTTTTGATAAACCAAAATGATAATTGCAACCGGCGGCGGCTTAGGGCCAGCAGCACGTAGGTAACTCGATAACCAACGCTCTGCTTCACCAGAATGACACCGCCCAATGGCCAGCGTGGATGGGCCAACTTACCTGTATTCAGAGGTCCGGGTCGCTTCCGCAGCAAAATCACCTCCAGAAGACATGTCCCAACAGAAGAGCTCCAAAGGAGTGGAAGGAAGATGGAGAAGGGGACAACGCACAGGCTATCCTACAGACACCCCCCAATAACCATCGGAACTGCTGCCGACGAAATAATGCCACAACAGTAGATTTAAAAAAATTAAAATAAAATTTAATTGATAAAATTAGCAAACACCTCCACCAGAAACAGAACATGCATCAACCAGCACAATTTACAAGGAAGGCAAGAGACCGCTTAACATGCTTACTTGCAAAGCCAAGAAAAGAAAAGATTTAAATTAAAATTAAAATGTTAAAGCCCAAAGATTAAAATTAAATTACATATACAGGCATAATGAAATGAGAAAGGGCTTGATAATTTACAGGGGAATGCAATATCGATCCGACATGCGGAGGTCCAGGCCACGCCAAAAACGAAAAATTTTAAATTAAATTAATAAAATAAAATAAGATCAATTAAGAAATTCCCGATATTCGAGTCTAAGAAAAACACAAGAACATTCACCAAAAAACATAAGGTTAAACCGACAAGGTAAAATAAAAAACAAATATTAAGTTAACACAACACGTTTGAGCTTCGCGGTCGGAGCCTAGAGACTGACCTCGAGACCAGGATGCATCTCGGCAAAACAAAATTTAAACATGGCCACTAAAAACAACAGGAGACCGCATGACTGATCGAAACTACGGCAAACAATTAGCAAAATTAAATTTTAACATCAGTAGAAGGAAATAAACGGCGGAAAACAATTATATCTAAATACTATTAACAACAGGGAAGGGCAACGGATCATGAATAAATTAAATACTATGTCAATCCCAAGATTGCCAAAAGAAAATAAATAATAATTTAAACGTAAAATAACTTATACATGTGTCTCCAGAAGGTACAAAATATAATAACAAAATTAATATATATATGAAAACATTATTAAAACATAAAAAGAAATTTTAGGCCTATCATGCCAAACAAACAGGCATCTCGGCGTACATGCAAGGCCAATATAGGAGCTACATAACAATATAAATTAGATTTAATAACGTAACGTACCTTAAATTTTTCAGTGGAGACACAATAAAAATAATATATTTAACACATTAAAAAAAAATATATATATGAACTGCCTGAACATTGCAGCGAAGTACACCCAAGCTGCTTCGATCATGCACGAGGCTTTCCTTCTCGTAGCCAGTAAATGAACAGACCACACGTCATCTTCACGGCAAATTAAGACATAAATGCCTAGGAGCACATGCATCTTCTTAGTTTCCTTTTCTTGAATGGTATTCATTTTTGGTAAAAGCTAGGGGCTAAGCCCCTAGCGCAACGGATAGATACTCTTCCAAACAGCTGGCTTCTTGTTTACAAACCGACAGACCATGAACTCCACAAGATGGCGGAGAAAATGCGCGTCAGACGCCGAACTGCATTCATGCAAATATTCAACGTCCAATCAAGGCTTGACACCTGAATCAACAATGCCATAATCAAGCAATCAATTTTGGCGGTATCTTGAAATATATATTCTTTTGTTTATGATGTAGAATTATAATTGCCTTCACACAAGACTGGAATAGGATGAGTTTTAATAAGGTACAACCAACGCATTCTATTGGAGGAGCAGGAACCACGTGAAGACTTCCAAAGTCCGACAGCAGCTACCATCTCGTGTTCACAGACGGAACCAAGCGACGAAGCGGTCGTTTCAAAAATGTCAAGAATTGCATCCAGGGGTAAATACATGTTTGAAACGTTGGGACGGGCACTTGCACGTAACAATAATAATAATAATAATATTAGCATATCAAAATATAATTCATCAACATGATATTACCATATCAAAAATTAATAATTTATAACACACAGAAAAGGCCTAATTTAATTACTCGCTAGGTCAGCTGAATTCACAGCTAAAAACCTAGGCTGAGAATATTCCTAGTTTCATAGCATTGTGGAATACTCTGGTCTAATTTAGAATAAGGGAAAAGGTGGGATGTAACCGAGGTCAAGGCCAGCTTGTTGAGAGGAAGGCCTGATGCGTACCTCAGTAGGCCGTATTAAAATGACCCTGCCAAAAGATGAAGAAGGACAGGGGAATGATCTTCCTAGTGACTTCATGTAATAAATAACGTGACAAATCGAAATAAGCTAACATGTATTGAACAGTAAGATAAAACAATTACAAGAGAGACCCTTCCACCACTTAATTAACTAACTGACAAATATGATCTAATTAAACACAAATGAATGACTTAACCTAATCAAACCAGACACTTGCCCGCTTGGCAAGATTACACCCACCTACATTTGTGATAGAAATGAATTTAACTAGAATGATTCCCCTGACGACAAAACTAAAGGAATAACAACATGAAATTAGACTCTATGTCACCTCAAAAACAATGTCACATAAGCAACTTAAGAGCCGTTTAATACGATTAAGCCGGTCCGAAAGCCTGCTTTTGACTTACCATCTTCAGCAGCCTTTCTGACCAAAGTTAAAACCTTTTTCCCTCCCTGAATCTAATACAAGCCAAACGCATCTGGGTATACAAAAACTTAGCAAAATATACTTATTAACTAACAATCATAATTCTAGAAATATCAGTCCAGAAACGCCATTCGACGCATGGCATGTAAAATTCACAGTATTGAAAGGCAGTCCGGTATGAGTTAATCAAAACGTCAGTTACCCCCAAAACAAATGTACTTGGATACTTCCTGCATCCCGAACCCGCCCCGAGGAACAAGTCCCCGGGGGAGTCGTTTCTCAACACGTCAAGCTTGAACCAGTCTCAGTCGAGAAGTCTCTTTTACACACTTGGTTACACGTCCAGTCGGAAGGAAACAACCCCCTCTCCTGACCTCAGATACAGGTCGTGCCAACATAACATGGGGGTGCAGACCACCATGACAACGACAGAGTCCTTGAGAAATGTTGGTACCACAAATATCACCCCTCACAGTTAGTGCGTAGAATCTTCCCAGGAGTTGAGGCGTTACACAATGTTCTTGCAAGATTTTTCTTAGAACAAGAGCTTGGCCAAATGTAGCTGACAGGAAGTGTTAACATCCCCAATGTTCACAGATACAAAGCTTGATATATCCCCTCGACAAGTTTCCATTAGCGATAATACTTTAAGTGGCAGGACACACAAAGGGTAGAAATCCTGGCAGAAAAGGGCTTGGCGAATCCATTTCAACAACAGTCAGGTGCCGGAGGGGCGAAAGGAATTCCCAGAAGAGGCTTGGTGTATGCTCCCATGATAATCCGGTCAGACCTGGAGTTCTTACTGCGTCTCGAAGATAAAGATGAATATCTACTGATTTACAAAATCGGTACACTTATGAAGGGGTCAATAATAGATTATAAAGAAAAACAAGTGAATCCCAGCGGTAATTATGATGAAGAATCAATCAGTGTAATAATGTATTCAGTGATGATGTGTGTTTGTGATATGATGTAAAACCCGTGGAGAGGAGCTGCGAATGATCCGTGCTGGAGGAATGATGGCATCTGACGGGAATCACGATGAGTTTTAATCTTTGACTATACTAAGTCTTTGTTTATGGGTGTATTCTTAGGATTACCATAGTTGTGTGAATATTGGGTTAATGTTTGATTTTTGAAGTTAGATTGATTTTGCCTAGTTAAGTTCACACGTGACGACGTGACGCCTGCCGATTTAGTTTGAGATGCTTGTCGGAAATAACGTTCACAAGTCGTACAAATTTGATACTCTGGTAAGAGTGTATATTTATTTATCTGTTAGGGTAAGTGAATTTCAGCCCAGAAGAAGTTGGAGGAAGCCCAGAGTGAGGCATGTATATTGGGTAAGAGAGAGAGGGAGATTCGAACAATGTTACGGACATAATAATAACACAAGTTATAAATGATAATGTGGGGGTAATAATAATAATAATAACACGAGTGATGGAGGGGAATTTTATTTCCTTAACGATGGTATTTTGACTTGACACATGGTGAGATATTTATTTAGCTATGTTAGGCCCTGAAATTAAACTAGGAACGTTACCTTTGCGTCTCCAATATGTTTGCTATATCAGGTAAAGTATGATTTGTGTGAGAGTGTATTGAACAACCGTCTGAGTGTTTTGGGAACATTTATGAGCATTTGATCGAATCGTGGTAATATGGAGAGAGGTTATGATAAAGGTATGCAAATATGGTACTGGGGTGGTCCCATGTGATTCCAGGTAAGTTACGACGAATGAAAGAAAAATGGTAAGAATTATGAAATATGTATAGTTAGGCTGCAGCGTACACTGTCATATGTCCCATGATGCCGCCAACTGGAAATAAAAAGGTAAGAAGTGTGTATTGAGGCATGCTAAAATGTAAAAGGTAAGGCCGAGCGACACTTGCAATTATTTGAGTGAAATTATGGACCACGATAAGGTATGTTCCAAAGGTTGTAACACACTCGGCTTCGAACTGGAGACCACTAGGCTTATGAGACTAGCTGCTCGTTTATTTCATTTCGCTATTTGGTGCAAGATTTGTAGGATGTTTTGGTTACCACTGTGTGTATTGGCTCAACACATGTTTTCCTGGGCCTAGGTCGTTTGACATTTTCCCTCTCACTCTTAGGCTAACGGTACTTAAACCCTACCCCTCTTGGCCGTGCTGAAAGCCGAGCCTTGAGTAAATCATATGTTTCCCGTACCAAGTATAAGTCTGTGTTTGTTTTGAGCACATTTTTGAGATGATAATAATAATTCATTAAATAATGGTATTTGGTGAAAGGGTAGAGATATACAGTGACCTCCCATGACCAAGCGTCATTGCAGTGACGAATCATTGTCAGAAATAATATTGAATAATAATAATAATTGTTACGTGCAAGAGCCCGTCCCAACGTTTCAAACATGTATCAACCCCTGGATGGAATTCATGACATTTTGAATCGACCGCCTGGTGACTTGATTCCGTTTGTGAACACGAGATAGCAGCTGCTGTCGGACTTCGGGGTGTCTTCACGTGGTTCCTTCTTCTCCAATAGAGTGTGTTAGTTGTGCCTTATTAAACTCATCCTATTCCAGTCATGTTTGAGGGCATTTATTATATTCTACGTCATGAAACAAAGGACTGTGTATTCATGATACCGCCAAATTATTTACTTAATAATGACATTGTTGATTGATGTGTCAAGCCTTGATTGGACGATAAATATTTACATGAATGCAGTTCGGGATCTGACGCGCGATTCTCCGCCATCTTGTGGAGTTAATGGTCTGTCGTCTAAGAAGCAACTTGCCAGCTGGTGTGACAGAGTATCTCGTCGTGGGCTTGGGGCATTGGCCCCCAGCTTTTACCAAAAATGAATACAAATTCAAGAAAAGGAAACGCCTGTGCTACATAAGAATTTGATTTCTTCCTTTCGCCTGGAAGATGAAAGTGATATAGAATCGCATCTCGATGCAGATCAGTGCTTGTGATGCCAAAACGAAGCATGTACTGGGTGGGCCATTTTCAAGGCAATTTAATGCCGTATTATATTTTATTTATATTGTGTGTTAATTATTTTATTTTCATTGTGTCTCCACTGAGAAGGATGTAAGGTACGTTGCATTATACATTTATATTTATTATTGTTATGGAGCTCCGATATCGTCTTATAGTAATGTTTTAATTCTGTACCTTATTTTGTTTTATAGGCCTAATAATTCTGTTTGTCAACATTACCTGATATAAAAAAAAAGGTTATTGTTTTCTTCGTACCTTCTGGAGACACATTTCTAAGTTTATTTTACGTTTTAAATTATTATTTATTTTCCTTTGGCAATCTTGGGATGGGCATATTATTTATCTGATTTACGATCCGTGGCTCCGCCCTCATGTTAATAGTGTTTAGACGTAATAGTTTTCCTCCGTTCTTTTCTTTCTGCTGATTTTAATATTTAGTTTTGCTAAATTGTTTGCCGTAATTCGATCGGACGTGGGGTCTCCTGTTTTTAGTGGCCATGATTGTTTTTTGTTTTGCCGAAATGCATTCTGGTCTCGAGGTCAGTCTCTTGGCGCCGACCGCGAAACTCAAACGTGTTGTGGTGTTAGCTTAATATTTTTTAATTTAATCTTGTTGGTTTAACTTTGTGTTTTTGGTAAATGTTCCTGTGTTTTTCTCCGTAATGCAAATTATGGAATTATTTTTCTGATCCAATTTTATTTCGTTAATTTAATTTTTAATTTCCTCGTTTCATCGTGGCCTGGATCTCCGCATGTCGGATCGGTATTGCATTCCCTTGTAAATTATCAAGCCCTTTCTCATTTAATCATGCCTGTAATTTTATTTTAATCTTTGGGCTTTATAACATTTTAATTTTTAATTTAATTCTTGTCTTTTTTTGTTTTGCAAGCAAGCATGTTCTGTTTCTGGTGGAGGTGCTCCTTTAAATTTTAACATTAAATTTTTATTTTCATTTTTAAGCAGCTGTTGTGGCATTATTTCGTCGGCAGCAGTTCTGTCGGTTTTTGGGGGGTGTCTGTAGAATAGCCTGTGCGTTCCCCTTCTCCATTTTCCTTCCACCCCTTTTGGTGTTCTTCTGTTGGGACATGTCTTCTGGAGGTGATTTTGTTGCTGAAGTGAGGCGGACCTCTAAATACAGGTAAGTAGGCCCATTCACCCTGGCCGACCCGGTGTCAATAATAATAATAATATTAATAATAATAATTTATTTAATGGATTTTGTAGAAGGGTGCAGGTATCCACTGTCCTTTCGTGTCCTAGCGTCATTGCGAATCACCATCAATGTAGGAATAATATTGGATAATAATAACAATAATTTATTTTTATTTTTATTTAGTCAATTTACCCTCTAGGTTGGTGGTTCCCACGGACACAGCGAGGGAACTCACCACTACCGCCTCTATGGGCAGTGTCCTGGAGCTTGGAACATCTGGTCGGGATGGATACAACTGGGGAGGTGTGATCAGCACTTCGCCCAGGCGGCCTCACCTGCAAAGAGAACAGGGGCCTCATGAGGGATGGGAAGGGATGGAAGATTGGGATGGATAGGCTAGGAAGAGGGAAGGAGGCGGCCGTGGCCTTACAGTAGGTACCATCCCGGCATTTGCCCGAAGACGAAGTGGGAAACCACGGAAAACCACTTCGAGGATGGCTGAGGTGGGAATCGAACCCCCTCTACTCATTTGGACCACCCGAGGCTGAGTAGACCCCGTTGCAGTCCTCATACCACTTTTCAAATTTCATGGCAGAGCCGGGAATCGTACCCAGGACCTCCGGGGCGGCAGCTAACCGTGCTGACCGATACGCTACGGAGGCGACATAACAATAATTAATTAATTAATTAATGGATTTTGTAGTAGGGAACAGGTATACAGTAACCATTTGAGGTAGAAGTGTATTCTCTCTCTGGTACTGCCCCCGTAAATTGAATTATATTGAGACCACGATGGCTGTATTGGAAAATATGAAGAAAGTTATGGCTGTCATAGTTGTGACGTGGATATTCATGACGTAAGCACGGATGACGCAGACTTCACGCAAGTAGGCTGCTTGAGCTGAGATTCTTGGTGACGTCATGATTTTGTTCGAGAAAGATCTGAGATTTACGACGCAGTCGCAGGGAAACATGGAATTGTGCTGAGGAAGAAGTTACGCGATTGGAGGAAAGGCTCAAACCAATGAACGATAGTTTGGAGGGAGACGGAGATTACTGAAATTACTATATTTTAGTTACTTTTGGAATGCAGAATTGTGGAAATCTATTTTCAGTTATGGCTTTGATTTGGAATTTTGAAGAAATTATTTTTGAGTTTTTGAAATTTGAGAATCCGTCAAGTATTGCCAAAATTAGAACTTCTAGCAATGACGGAGAAACAAGCTATGGAAGGGATGGATACGCCCCTTAAGAAGTTGATAAAAGGTCTTGCACAGCGAAGAGGAGCTCTCATATCGCATATATTTCTCATACCGCATATATATTTCTGATGTCATATAGTCGTTTTCGAGTGATACAGTGAAACAAGTCGTTTTTAGCGTGTGGTAAAGCCAACCGCATTGAACGAGCTTTGAGCGCGCCGCAGTTCCATTTTACGGTGTTTGAAACTAGGCGAAGTTGAAACGCACACATTTTCAAGTCTACAAGATAATATATCAAGAGTTGACTAATGCCGTTAAGCTAATTCGATTGTGCAGTACTATATTAAAGTGTATAGAAAGGTTGAACATTTTCAAGATTATAATTCGAAAGATATTGGCATTTTAACACGGCAGACAAAAGTGATTTTCTCGCCACCTGAGAAGCACTTTTAAAATATCACATTCTACGCTACGGCTGACACGGGTATTGCAACCGTGCTACTACATATTGCATTTGATGATATAACGCTGCATTCTAACATGGAACAGTATAATATGGCAGTTCTTTCAACTATTATAACGGAAATGGAGATGGAAGGCTAAGGACTTTAATGCAATTGGGACATATATCAATGGAGTGAAATAGCAGCATGGAACTTCGCTAATCGTCTTTCTACAAAAGCGAGCATGTAGTGAATATCCAACTACACTCATGCATCGTGGTCCAACGCTGAATTATTTCAAATGGCAGTGGAAACATATTCATACTTCACAAATATGAATTTTTCTGCGGAAATTACTGCAATAAACGTCATGGCGAATTTCTACCAGAACTTCAGGGAACTATCAAGAGAGGCCAGGGTGGACCCGGCTCACAAAGAAGAGTTTTGCCAGAAGGATGTCTATCGTATACACGGAGCAGTGCAATTTCCGGAGGAGGAAGCAGTTCTATTCTCCGAGGGCGCTGGTTCCAGGTTCGAGGTCGGAGCACATCTTTTTGGTGAAATGGAACCATCACCAGTCTTCTTTGGAAGATTTTCCTCTAGAACTTCAATCAACAGATAAGGTAGTCGTGAACGTTTCTTGTTTTATTTGAGCCATTTAGCGATATCTGAGCAACCATTTTTCTCATATTTTTTGTCCCATATATATTATGCCCCATATTCCTGCTTGATAATTCTGTACTCAGTACACTTCGATGATTTATGCCTTTTTCTACGCTTTATTAAGACATTGTTATGTCAGTGGCATAGTTAAATATTTTTGGATCAGTTGAGACTGATATCTATATTCTTTCAGTAATTTGCATATTTTTGAAGTCACGATTTGACTGTAAAGTTAACGATTTTCTTTGGCAGATTTGAATTCAGACAGCGTGTCATTTTATTAAAGTAATTCTATTCAGTAAATTACTTTGACCAATTTTCTGTCATCCTCAAGAAAGAAGAATAATTAAAAGATTTAGAGCGTTAAAATCTATTTCTGTATCGACGATCTTGGAAATACTAGTCGTTTAATGAACATGATTGCAACATAGACATTTATCGTCAGTTCTGAAATTACCATTGCATTATAGACAATTTTATGAAATATGAACTTTGATTACGATTTATTGAATACACTATAGTAATGAACTTTTGATAGGAATTTTTCTCAATACTAGATTGGAACAATAATGTTTGCATTCCACAGTCTAATTGTATTCTATTCGACTATTTTGCAGTTTAGATGAACTTTGATTGAAGATAGTATTTTTATACTATATTACTTGGGAGATATTAATCTCAATTTTGATAGACCAGAGAGGCGTGTATAATCGTATTTGCTATTAAATTTATTTGTGATTGGCAAATTCTTACTTCATATCGATTCATGAATGAAACCCACGAAGGTTAAATAAATAACAGTTTTGAAACAATTAATGAATATAAGAATTGTTGAAGTGGAACTATGGATGTATAATCGTTAGTTCAGTGGACGTGTAAAAGTCGCTGATGAATAATGCCCTTGAATAATTGAAGGAGATTCCCACAGTAATATTAATGATGTTGAAGAATTTGTAAGTGGAGGTTTTTGAAGATATTGTGGAAGATTTTTATGCCATATATATTGAAATATATGATGAATTCTGGGCCTATTTTATGCAATTTTGTGCGTTTGAAGCGAAGTATTTTTCCGCTGAGTTTATTGTCCAGGTCCTTTGAAAATTAATCATGTGAAATTACTGTTAAAATTAACAAGAGTGTTAAATAATTTGTGATAACGAATTGAATGGAGGTTACCGTCACAAATAATAATAATAATTATTAAAACTTATTAAACCTGAATATAAGCTTAAATATAACTAACCTTCATTGGTCGATTATATTAACCTGATTTGAGTAATTATCAACCAGATAAACGTGTGGTTTAATGTATTTCTAAAATGAATAATATAAATATTGTAAATAATTATGTAATTATCTTTAATAATAATCTGTAATGAAAGGAATTAATAGAGGCGTGTATAGATTTTTGAATTGTCGTTTGACAATATTATAAACAATTTATAATTGTTATAAACAATTAATGAGCATTTGTTATAAACATTAAGAGTTTTGTTAATATACTCTAAACAACGCTAATGAAACATATGGCTTATGTAATTAAACAAGTTTTGGGATTATTAGAGTAATCCAGTAATATTTGATTGAAGCATTTAAAAGATTTGCGTGATAATATTTGACTTGAGTTGAGGACATTTAAAGTGTTTGAAAAGGAGCTAGGCTCTGAGGTTACGAGCATATGCTAAGGCTAGCTGGACAGGTGGGTCCACTTGACGACGTGGGCATGCGAGATGATATAGGGTGGATCGCAGCTGGCCTGACAACTGTATGTTAGAGGCCAAGGTCGACCACGTAACAGGCTTGCAGTTATAAATAAAGTGTGATGTTTATGAAAGAGGAAAACAATTGCTACATGTCTCGTTCCAATTCCCTCATCCATTCCAAGTGTATTACTATTATTACGTTCTTTATAAGCTAGTGAAAGATAAAATTTTGTATGTAACGTCTACAAGTCCTACAGGAGGACATGATTATATTGACAATGGCTTCTGATTGCCACGTGTATTTTGTTGAATTTTTGTTAGAGTCACCCCTTTATGTGAAATAAATTATTGTACAGTTTAGAGTTTCTTGTTTCCGTCTTGGTTCATTTTAAATATCATGGTGGAGGTTATTGTGTGGGCATACTTTAAGTGATCCAGTTGGCAACCCATACCCGAGATTAATTTGAAGAGGTAAGTAAAGGTAAGTATGAACCCCCGTATATTTTGGTGTGTTCCACAAAAATTTCTTGTTAACTGCTGTGCTCTAATCTCGGTAGTATCTGTCAGTGCCATTTTCATTGATGTAGCTGTGCCGGTGCGTTTGATTATTGGCAATCCGATTGAGGGGGCGGATATCTGACAGCCTACTATCCGGATTTACGGGGACAGTAGGATTGGCGACCCTAAAACGTGGGGCACGCTCGACAAAATTGGATTACCAGGTTGAACGCCAGTAGAATTGACACGTTCGATCAGCAAAACATTGGATTACCAAGTTAATGCAGTAGAATTGGCACCGCAATTTTGTGGAGTGCTCGAATAACATTGGATTACCAAGTTACCGATGTCAATGGGATTGTGAAGACTCAAATAAAGAGGTTGATTCTTTGTTAGATGTCTTGGCCAATTGTAGAATTTGAGAGTGTGATTATATAGGGATTAAATGTTGTGTTGTATTAGGAAAATTACACTCAGAAAAGATCAGATCTTATACAACTTGAGAGAGGTTAAATAGGCTGGAAACTTAGAAAAATCGCCTATGATCTGGAGTCTTATTTTATTTGACCGGCTTATGACGTGTTTCGTCATATTAAAGATAAATTAAATTATTTGGATTGTAAATGTAAATTATTTGTGTTAGGATATTTTAAAATGAACCAAATAAATTTGAACATGTGCTTGAGTTTATTTCAACATAAGATGTCTACGAAAGTTAATTATAAGGTAATTATAAGTTAGATTTAAGACAGAAAATTGCTCAAACTTATATATGGTGAAAAATGTTGCTCAGATGTTGTTATTTTGCTCTGTTTGATGTATGTCCCTAAAGCAGTTTATTCTTGAAATAATATTGAAATGGCAGATGAGAGTATGAGAATGATGTTAGAGGAATTGAAAGCTATCATGAATAACAGTATGAAGCAGATGATGGAGGAGAATTCTAGTAATTTGTCTGCTAATATGTCTATTAGAATGGAGGAGAATGCTAGTAATATGTCTGCTAATTTGAAAGCTAGCATGGATAACAGTATGAAGGAAATGGAAGCTAGGAATGCTAGTCGAACAAAGCAGATGCTGGATGAAAATCTGAAAGTTCTTCAGACCAGTTCTGCAAACTTAGAAAATGATATGTCGCGTTTACAGATCAGTACCCAGGGAATCGAGAATGCTGTAAGTGACATTCATAAAGATGTTTCTGATGTTAAGACTGATGTTTCTAAGGTACAGAAAGATCTTACTATGTTGAATCTTGATGTTGCTAATGTCCGGGGTGATATTTCATGTGCTAGAGCTGAAGTAATTGTTGTTAGGAATGATGTTGCTACTGTACAAGATAAAGTCGAAGAGGTTCAAAGAGAGATTATAAATGTTCGAACCGATGTGTCAAATGTTCAAGTAGACATTAATAATATTCATTCAGATGTAAATGAGATGCAAAGCGATATATCTAAGATACAAGTAGAAGTTAACACTGTTTTTGTAGACATTGCTAAAGTTCAAACTGATGTTAATAAAGTAAGAGAAGAAATTGAAACTTCAAAAACACTTTGTACTCGTAACATTAGTGCATTAACAACTAGGTTAGTTGACGAGTCTGTTAGGACAACAGCTTCTTTAGCAGGTTTAAAGTATGATGTAGAGGTCCTGAGAACCCAAGTATTAGATCATAATCGTTTACTTAAGGAAGACATTGAAGTAGATATTGCGGAAATGTTAACTGCAAATGTAACGGTGTGGAAAGATGAATGGAACAGGTCAAGTGGGGAACATGTACCTCAGATTCAGGAACGAATTGAAAGAAAACTTGCCAGTACACATGTAGACATTAATAATGAGGTAGTGCAAATTAGGAAGGATTTGAGTATAAGGATGGATTCGCTATCCGAAAAGCAGGTAGAGGATAGAACTCAAATAGGTCAGGACGTGCAAGCATTAAAAACCGCGTTAGAGGAACAAATTCATAAGGTTGTCTCTGATGTTAATGAAACTACGAGCAAACTTCAGAATTTGAAACTAGGAGAAGCCAGCATGATGGAAACCTATAAAGAAGAGTTAATCAGGAAAGTCATCACGGAAATCACGGAAAAGGATCCAGAAGGCTTGACTGGTGAAGATGATAGGAATTACGTCAGAAGATGTAACCTCGCTACAGAAGAGAGAGATATTAGTCCTGAGGAACGTATATCCAGATTCCGGGAAGAAGAAGAGGATAGGAATATTGAACCTGAATGGAGATATCGTGATAGTGGGAAGAATTACATGGATTCATATCCGAGAAATGTGACAGTCATCCGGAACTTCGAGGACAAACCTCAAAAATTCAGTAATACTGATAGTCTAACACCGATAGAATATATCCGGAACCTGAAAGACTATTTCATTGAAGCTCACATTCCCAGAGAAAGAGAGATGAGGATAGTGGAGAGATTTCTAGCTGGAGGACCCCTTGAATGGTTCAGATCATTTCGCTACACTTTCAGTAATTTTGACGAATTTGCAGAGGCACTGATAAAACGATTCTGGTCCATCGAAGCACAGAATTCATTAAGAGCTGAGGTATACTCGAGGAAGTATTCAGGTACTCTTCCAACACGGTACGCTGATTTTTTCACGAGCCAGTTATCACGCTTGAGATTTTTGCAACCCCCATTGTCAACAGAGCAGTTGATAGATGCGATTTCTCGTATGCTGCCTGTGGAGGTGAGAAGACTCATCATATCGTCAAACATCAGGGATTTGACCAGTATGGACGAATTATTGAGAAGGCTTGACTACACGAGTCCAATGCCAAATGTGGTACAAAAAGGTCAGAGGCACGAATTTAAAGACATCAATACAGTCTATATGGATCAAGTTCAGCAAACTGACAAGCCCAATGAAGAGAAAACTGAAAATGTAGGTCCTCACAGGAACCATCACTTTCGCAACCACAGATCGCAAGGTTACCGTCCATATCAGCAAAGAAGAGGCTGGATTAACAATAGAGGAAACTACAATAATGGAAGAGGTAGATACTACAATAACCAGGGTTACAATAGAAACTACAATAGAAATCGAAATCAGAATTCTCAAGGTCAGGTTATGACACCCGACAAATATCAGGAAAGAGAGAAAGAAAGTCAGCAGTATCTTAAGGAATTACGAGAGAAGGAAGCTGAAAACCAAAAGAAAAGACAGGATGTAGTGATCGATCCTGGTCCTTCTACAAGCCAGCAGAACTTTGAGATTGGTAACACAAAAAAAAACGCCGATTTCTCAACGACAGTGAGAAACCATGAATACATTGCCACACCACACCTAATTACCATTAATGAAATTTATGAAGTAACTGATGAGGATTTATTAGAAGAGAGGGGAATCGTCAAAGAGGAGAGACCATGTGCCTTACCTATTATTTCTGTACTGATAGATGGCCAACAGTACAAAGCTCTTATGGATACCGGCGCAATTTTTTCTATCTTTTCTATCTTTTCTGATGAATGCTATCAAAGTCTGTTAAAAGGAGAAAACATGACAGTTTTACCTGTTTCTACCGTCAAAGTGAGAGGAATTTTCCAAGACAAGGCAGTGAAATGCAAGATCCAAGTGTTGTTGAACTTTGAAATTAATGGAAGGAATTATGAACAGATCTTTATTGTGGTGAGCAAGATCCATTTCGATATTGTGCTAGGAATCGATTTTATATCGAAAGTTGGAGCCATTATTGATATGAAGAATAGGATTATTAGCTTTAATGATGGGTACATGATCACAGAAGAGATCAAAGAACAGGACGTGAAAAACAGTCTGGAGATAGACCTTAGGGAAGAGATTTTAAATACCATTATCAATGAAGTGGAAAATCTAACAGAAATACCCAGTAGAAAAACTGAAGGATTTGAAGAAATTCAGGGGGAATTTGAGGATTTGATAAAGGAATTCCAAGATATTTTTGATGAAAAGCCTGGATTGATTAAAGACTATAAGTACAAGATAAGGCTGACCGATGAAACCCCTTACCAAAAGAGAATATACCCCATACCTGAGAAATACTATCAAGAAGTACGAGGGTTGATCAGAAAAATGGAGGTAGACGGGATTATTAAAAAACAGGCGTCGTCTTACATAAACCCCATCACTGTAGTGAAGAAAAGTAATGGTCAGATACGTCTTTGTCTCGATGCTCGGACCATCAACTTGAAGATTCTTCCAGAAAATGACCGACCACCTAAGATTAGAGATCTGCTTCGAAAGTTCAAAGGGAGAGCATGTTTCAGTGTTCTTGACTTGACATCTTCGTTTTACCAAGTTCAACTGGAAGAAGAAAGTATGCAGTACACTGGATTCTTATTTGACCAGACGTCATGGGTCTTTGTGAGAATGCCTTTTGGAATGGTCAACAGTGGACCAACACTTATTCGAGCACTTGATAGTAAGCTCACTGACGAAGTAAAGGAAAATGTAATCTGCTACATTGACGATTTAATTGTATCTTCACCCAACGCCGCAGAACATTTAGTGCATTTTAGAAAGTTGTTTGAAAATTTAAGGGAGGCCAATATCAAGGTCAATTTTGGAAAATGTCAATTCTTGAAAAAGGAGATCAACTACTTGGGGCATACGATTGATAAAGATGGATATCATCCAAACATGCAGAAAGTAGATGCGATCACAAGGTTCCCAAAGCCAACTAAGGTAAAACAAGTCAGAGAATTTGTAGGCGCATGCCAATTTATCAGCAGCCACTGTCCGAGATACTCTGAAATTATGGCTCCTCTGTATGACTTACTCAAGAAGAATAAGAGATGGAAATGGAGTACCGCAGCAGACGAGGCTTTTGAGAAAGCAAAGGAGATTCTCAGAAACAACGTTAAACTGGAGTACCCAGACTTTGAGAAGATGTTCTATATTGAGTCTGATGCATCAAGAATAGGCATTAGTGCAGTCTTATACCAAAAAGAGGAGGCAGGCAACAAGCACTACATTGCGTTCACTAGTCGAAAGTTAAAGAAAAACGAGGAAAACTACTTTACGACAGAACTAGAAGCGTTAGCTTTTGTAACAGCTTTACAAGCGTGGAAAAAAATGTTGCTGGGACACAAGGTTATCATTATTACAGATCACAAAGCACTTCAGTTTATGCTGCAAACTGACATGTCTAGTGATAGATTGACACGTTCGGCTTTGTTCACCCAACAGTTTAATGCCACGATCGTCCATCAGCCTGGGAAAGATAACTTCCTGGCTGATGCTTTATCACGTAACCCTATCAAAAATGTGCAGATACACCATGTACAATTGGAGCAGCAAGATGAAGAGACCGTTAGGAGGTTAGCCCGAATCGGTGTGTCACAGAAGAGACACGCTCCAATCAGGAAAATGTACAGGTTCCTTAAGGGTTACATGGACAATACTGATGTTGACTATGCAGCTACACAGAGAGATTCACGACACTTTGTCTTGAGTGGAGACATCGTATGTAAGTATGCTGACTCTGCGCATACAAAGCTTCGAATAGTCGTGCCACCTAAACTTGTTGTCAATTTAGTGTGGGTAGCTCATCACGCAACTGGACATGCGGGTTTAGATAAAACTCTTGATACCCTTAAAGAGAGGTTTATTTGGACTAACATGCGTTCCAGTATTGCTAATGTCATTCGTTCATGTGATAAATGTCAAAGAGCAAAGTATGCTTCCGCTCTATTAAAAGGAAAACCTAAGGCTATGATTCCCTCTAAACCGAATGAACTCATGGCGACAGACATATTTGGTCCTTGTCCGAAGGGATATCAGGGTAATCGGTATCTGTTGGTTACCGTGGATGTCTTCTCAAAATTTGTAACAATGAGTCCCATGCAAAAAGCTAACACGAGGAACGTTGTAAGCAGACTGGAACAGTCTAATTGTATTCTATTCGACTATTTTGCAGTTTAGATGATCTTTGATTAAAGATAGTATTTTTATACTGCGTTACTTTGAAGATATTAATCTCAATTTTGATAGACCAGGGAGGCGTGTCAAAGCGTATTTGCTATTAATTTTATTTGTGATTGGCAAATTTTTACTTCATATCGATTCATGAATGAAACCCACGAAGGTTAAATAAAATAACAGTTATGAAACAATTAACGAATATAAGAATTTTTAAGGAGGAACTATGGATGTATAATCGTTAGTTCAGTGGACGTGTAAAAGTCGCTGATGAATAATGCCCTTGAATAAGTGAAGGAGATTCCCACAGTAATATTAATGAAGTTGTTGAGATTATAAGTGGAGGTTTTTTGTATGTATTGTGGAAGATTTTGATGCCATATATATTGAGATATATGATGAATTCTGGGCCTATTTTGTGCAATTTTGTGCGTTTTGGAGCGAGGTATTTTTCCGCTGAGTGTATTGTCCAGGTCCTTTGAAAATTAATCATGTGAAGTTACTGTTGTAATTAACAAGAGTGTTAAATAATTTGAGATAACGATTTTGAATGGAGGTTACCGTCACAAATAATAATAATAATTATTAAAACCTTATTAAACCTGAATATAAACTTAAATATAACTAACCTTCATTGGTCGATTATATTAACCCGATTTATGTAATTATCAACCGGATAAACATGTGGTTTAATGTATTTCTAAAATAAATTATAAATGTTGTAAATAATTATGTAAATATCTTAAATAATAATTCGAAAGGGATTAATAGAGGCCTGTATAAATTTTTCAATTGTCGTTTGACAATATTATAATCAATTATAATTGTTATAAATAATTATGAGCAGTTTGTTATAAACATTTAACGTTTTGTTATATACTCTAAACAACGCTAATTAAACATTTGGATTATAATTAAACAAGTTTTGGGATTATTAGAGTAATCCAGTGACATGTGAATGGAGCATTTAAAAGATTTGCGTAATTATATTTGAGTTGAGTTGAGGACATTTAACGTGTTTTGAGAAGGAGCTAGGCTCTGATGTAACTAGCAGATGCTAACGTTGGCTGGACAGGTGAGTCCATTTGACGATGTAGGCATGCGACATGATGTAGGGTGGATCGCAGCTGGCCAGACAACTGGTTGTTAGAGGCCAAGGTCGACTACATAGTAGCCTTGCGGCTATAAATAAAAGTGTGATGTTTATTAAAAGGAAAACAATTGCTATATGTCTCGTCCCAACTCCCTTATCCATTCCAAGTGTATTATGATTATTACGTTCTTTTTGAGCTAATGAAAGCTAAATATTTGTATGTAACGTCTACAAGTCCTACAGGAGGACATGATTATGTTGACAATGGCTTCTGATTGCCACGTGTATTTTGTTGAATTTTTGTTAGAGTCATTCCTTTATGTGAAATAAATTATTGTACAGTTTAAAGTTTCTTGTCTTCGTCTTGGTTCATTTTAAATATCATGGTGGAGGTTATTGTGAGGGCATACTTTAAGTGATCCAGTTGACAACCCAGACCCGAGATTAATTTGAATAGGTAAGTAAAGGTAAGTATGAACCCCCGTTTAGTTTGGTGTTTTCCACAATAATTTCTTGTTAACTGCTGTGCTCTAATCTCGGTAGTATCTGTCAGTGCCATTTTCATTGATGTAGCTGTGCCGGTGCGTTTGATTATTGGCAATCCGATTGAGGGGGCAGATATCTGACAGCCTACTATCCGGATTTACGGGGACAGTACTAGCGACGATTGCGGGCATGCCATGCCCTGAACAGGTAAGCCGAGGTCCTTACTTCGAAACCTATTCATGTACATATTTTGTGAATATATTTTGTTGACACAGTTGTGCCATGTCTTTATTTACAGTGTCGGAGAAAAATCGTTGTCGCCTACACTCATCGTCGTTTCAAATGTTAATTTTCATCGTAGGAATTGTGAACATAAAATAGTTTTAATATTGCATTGATGCAAATTTGCATACAGTCTAGCATCCTTTTTATTCATTGGTTTTTGTCCTGCATAAGATAATATTTGAGGGGATATTGCAAGCAACTCAGTTATAGCATATTAGTATAGTTGTCAAAAAGGGCAATGTTTGTGTTAAGAATTTGGATGCATTAGCAGTGTATTTTTATGAGAGCATTTTAATCCATACATGGGATCATACAGGCGATATTGCTAGATTATGTTATGATATTAGATCATAATTGGAGAAGCCCTGCTTAATAGTGTGGTACTCGAATGATTTAATCAAAGTAATGGTAATTTACAAGGTACATTATGTTATGATGAGATGACATGATGCTTGATGTGATGAGCTCACAGGGTGGAATTTTCAATGAGTACACTACTGATTATAGTGGGATCTGATCAAATTTCACTTACGTGTCTGATCAAAGGTGGATTAATTAATTTATGTAATTATTAATTTGAAGAATTTATTAATGGTCATTGATTGGATTTATATTGCCTAATCGGGGATTGAATGATTTGATTGGTCACTTTGATTCAATGATTGATTAAATTGATTGTATAATTAATTTAATTGAGATCCAATTAATTTATATTTTGATTTTGATCTTTTTTGATTTCATTTTCGAATTTTTGGAATCCATTTGGATTGATTTTGATATTCTTTAATTCTGAATTAATTATTTTGGATTTTTAAGCTGATTTTGGATTTATTTTCAAAATGTCATGATTTATCAATTTACTTTCGCCTTGATTTATTTTCCTTAGGATTTTGATTTTCTTATTTTGATATTTTGTTATTTGCTTATTTTTTCGGTTTTGTATTTGTTTCTTCAGCGTTAATTAAGTTTTTTTTCTCTGGTCTTGAATTCTATGTGTGATGGTTCATTGATCAGCCCAATTGATCTTCCAAATGGTATGTGCCAGGGCAGTTGTTAGCTTCAAGTAGGAATGCTCCACTCCCGAGGAGTGAATCCTGTCCTGAAGGTCCTATGTTCAAAAGGGTACAGTGGTTTCCCACTTGCACTGCGAGCAAATACCGGGATGCTTCTTAATTTAAGGCCTCGGTCGTCCCCTTACCTTTCCGCACCTTAATTACAAATACACTAATACAGCCATCACAATAACACAGTTTATCAGAGGAAATCTTATACGCATACACACCAAAGTACACGGGACTGAGTGACCACGATATTGGAGCCCTTTAAATGAATTACGTTTGCCAATTGTCTCTCATGGTGAAATCCATTGTGGGTACGCACGAGGGCCTGGAATACTACATTTTCGTTAATAATATTTTAAGGGTATATGGCAACGTAAATCGTGGAGATTTTGTTACTTTACGGGAATGATCAAAGTAAAATATGTTTAAACAATGTAATACCATTAGCAAGAAAGAATAATAGGGGAATAAAAATTATATCCGAGATTGGATTAGAACTCCTTCGACGATGCGATATATATTCCATAGTCTGCAACGTTACCTCTGAGCCACCGAGAAAATGTAAGCTAAACACATTATCACGTTAGGGAAACAACATACGCACTCTACTGCCAGTTGAAGTTCTTCAATAATTGTCTTCTTTTACAATATATCGTGGAAATATTATAAACAACATTTTCCCGCTTTTATAATTCTCATAAACAAAGATCAGAGTAAGACGTGGTGGATCTTTTATCCGCCATTTCTCTCGTGGAGGTAGCCATTGTGCGCACGCGCGAGATCCACAAATATTCCATTTTTCATTAATAATTATAAAATATGTCGCCTCCGTAGCGTAAAGGTCAGCATGGTTAGCTGCCACCCCGGAGGTCCTGGGTTCAATTCCCGGCTCTGCCACGAAATTTGAAAAATTTGAAAAGTGGTCTGAGGACTGGAACGGGGTCTACTCAGCCTCGGGTGCTCCAAATGAGTAGAGGGGGTTCGATTCCCACCTCAGCCATCCTCGAAGTGGTTTTCCGTGGTTTCCCACTTCGTCTTCGGGCAAATGCCGGGATGGTACCTTCTTCAAGGCCACGGCCGCCTTCTTCCCTCTTCCTTGCCTATCCATCCTGACCTTCCATTACCTTCCCTCGTGAGGCCCCTGTTCGCTTGCAGGTGAGGCCGCCTGGGCGAGGTGCCAATCACACCTCACCAGTTGTATCCCCTCCGATTAGATGTTCCCAGCTCTAGGACACTGCCCGTAGAGGCGGTAGTGGTGAGTTCCCTCGCTGAGTCCGTGGGTTCCACCAACCTGGAGGGTAAACGACGAAGAAAAAGAAAAGAAGAATTATAAAATATAACGTAACATATCTATTTCCTGTCGCCTTCGTAGCGTAGCCGTCAGCATGGTTAGCTGCCGCCCCGGTGGTCCTGTTTTCGATTCCGGGCTCTGCCACGATCTTTGAAAAGTGGTATGAGGACTGGAACGGAGTCTACTCAGCCTCGGGTAGTCCAAATGAGTAGAGGGGGTTCGATTCCAACCTCAGCCATCCTCGAAGTGGTTTTTCGTGGTATCCCACTTCGTCTTCGGGCATGGTACCTACTGTAAGGCCACGGTCGCCTCCTTCCCTCTTCCTTGCCTATCCATCCTAATCTTCCCCCTCCCTTCCCTGATGAGGCCCCTGTTCGTTTGCAGGCGAGGCCGCCTGGGCGAGGTGCTGATCACCCCCCCCCAGTTGTATCCACTCCGATCAGATGTTCCCAGCTCTAGGACACTGCCCATAGAGGCGGTAGTGGTGAGTTCCCTCGCTGAGTCCGTGGGAGCCACCAACCTGGAGGGTAAAATCGATTTTTTAATCGATTTTTAGGACACTGAAAATCTACAGGCCAAGAGCTTCCGTCCCAGTGCTTTACGAAGTCAATTGTTAAGCCATTTTCTCAATCTTTAATAATGATTTTGCCTCCAACTGTTGTACATTCTTTTTTTCTCTTGGATGGTCCTACTGAGGACCAAGCTTGATCAACTGTGGTTTTGAGTTTTGCCCAGTACTGACACATCTTTTCACGGCGTATCGCTTTTCTTTTCTCCAACCAGGGGTTGAATTTCTTTAGAAGTTTGTCCTGAAAACCACGGTCTTCCTTTAGAATTTATTTCACAGTTTTTCTGTGTTGTAGATCTGTTAGTCCCAGATCTTTGATATCTTCTTGTTTCGCCAGAAGGTGAACAGGTGGTTGGTCAGTCTGTTCGGTGGCAATCTAGCCACATGACCATATCAAGTTGCCGTTCTTCTCCTGGTAAAGTCAAAAAGCCCCTATATTTGTACGTACGAGTAGAACTCTGAGTTGTGGTGTCTCCGGAATTCCCCATCTTCAAAAGAAGCTTATTTCCAAAGGTACCAATTCCAAAAAGTAATATTTTACAGGAGAGAGGAAAAACGCTCAGAGTGTAAAATTTCATTTGAAAATCAATTTGAGCAAATTTATTATGTTCAGATAGAATAAATGCATTGTTATACCAAGTATTTCTGTTTTGTCTATTGCAGTTTAGGAAATATTCAAAGAAAATGATGGATTTGGTACTTTTTGGCACTGAAACTCTAAATACGTTCAACGGAAAGACATACATTTCACTGCAGTCATCAGAATCATAGAGAAAACTGATTGTATTTAATTATGCAATAATTAGATTTAAGGTATTTACAGTGAAGGCATCGATTATTTAAATAATATTAAATAAAATTGAACAAAACAATGGAAATTATGCAAAGTAACTTACCAGTGCCCAACTTTTGGAATTATGATTGCAGTTTGTGTCTAAAGAACATGAATATGGTAAATAACTTGTGAACTGGACAATGGATATTATTATCCAGTACTAAAAGCAGCCTCTCATTGGCTGCATGGATACGGTACGTTTTGGCACATTCAGGCCACAGGATTTGGTACTTATTGGCATCAAACGAGATTTTTAATGCCCTGTTTGTTATGGATTTAGGTTGGTTTGGCAATTTCTTTCTCTTTCATATGATGGAGCTTCCTACCAAAGTACGTTTTCCATCATAATCTCAATTTCGATTTTTTTGGATTTGGTATCATTTGGAAATAAGCTTCTCTCTTGTACTGTTGTACAATATTGAAACTTGGCCGAACAAATGTGTGCGTCCTTACGAAAAGGTTCTCGGCTTATAGTAATGGATGTATTCGAGTTCACACCTGAATCCGGTAAATGACCAACTTCTATTTTTATATTGAGTCTCCAGTTCCAAGGGCCCTGGGTATTCCTGGCTCTGCCAAGAAATTCAATTATGTCAGAGGGATTGTATGGGGTGCACTCAGCCACGTGAGGCAAAATTGGGAAGATGTGGGTTCGATTTCCATATCCCCGACTAGCCTTGTTGATTTCTGTGACTTCTGGGAGGTTCCTAATTTAAGCCACGGCCGTAAGATCAAAACATTGAAAATTCTTCAGAACTGTTTATCATGCATACTTGAATTCGTCTGAGTTGAAACTAGGCCGATTGACTGAGAAAGTCAAAGGACCACATCAACAAAGCAAATGAAGTGTTTAATTTCATTACCATACTTTCCATGTTCTAGGTTTTGGTTTATAATTTATTACATTTTTCTTGATGAGAAACATCCTTAAAGTTACCGTTAGTGTAATTTTAGATATCGATGCATATACTAGGTAGCTCAACAATGGCGTTAACCTATTGACGGATAACTGGGTCATATTTATGTACACACGTACAGATATTAACAAGGCAGGGAGTACTTAACGTTCGTTAATATGGCAACAGCGCACAATTGGTGGTAGCGCTATAGCAAGTTCATTTGCTTAACTGTCATAGCTATGAATAAATCGAGGGCACATTTTTCCGTTGCGCAACAAATAATTAATAAGCCTATTCAGCATTTATATTGTTGTTGTTGTTTCAGATGAGGGGCTTGGGTATCGTGGTCTTTTATCCCCGTGTATTTGTGTGTATGAGCGGGTCCCGTGGTGTTGAGGTAGAGTGCTTGCCTCGTTCCCGGAGGCCCCAGGTTCAATTCCCGGCTCCTCCAGGGATTTTAGAAACTGACGTAAGGGCTGGAACGGGGTGCACTCAGTTTCGTGAGGACCAATCGAGTAGCTGTCTGACAGTGAGGCAGTGCCCCGGTCACGGAGACCAAAATTAATGGCCGAGGGGATTTGGCGCGCTGACTACTCCATATTCTGTGGGCCAAATGGTTGGGCAGCGGTCGCTTGGTAGGGCTGTAGTGCCACGGGTTTTGGTTATTTGTGTGTGTATAGACGCGGTCTGCGTCCTGTGTTATTGTGGGGTCTATTGTAGTGTTTGTACTTGAAATTCAGCTGAGGACTGGAAAGGAGACGGTTACGGAGCATCCCGACAGTCGCCTGGAAAACCACCAACAGGATGGCTAAAATGGGAATCGACCCCACCTCTTTTCAGTTTTGTCCCACACGACTGAGACAGTCCCTAAATAAATATCTTGACAGTTTCAGGAATCAAACCTGGACCTCAGAGGTGACAGCCAAGAATGTTATCCACTCTGCCACCGAGACAGACTATTCACCATTTAGTACGATAAGCTGTTAAGCTACACACATTGCAAGTACCGATCGCTAATGATACTCATTTAAGGCCTTAAGCGTACAAGTGAACAAGATACTGTGTAAGAATCAAGCAATGGTTTCTATCCCTATCCACTTATATCGTCCTAAAAGAATCCTTTCGTTTCGGATCATTTTATAGCCTACCAACTGGACTTGTCATCACAAAATTATCATTCGTATTATATGGAGACTCCAAAAATACGAATAGTTTGAAGACTTTGTGTGTTTCTGGCTACATGACTGTACAATAAATTGCTTTCAACATGGAATAGAACGACTACCAGTGTGATGGAAACGGTGTGCAGGAAATTGTAGAAGCCATGTTGAAGAAGTACTGTAGGTACACAGTATGCCAACATGCAGTCAGTCATTGCTGTACAGCGGGGGGAAGACAATCAGAACGTCTGGAGGGACACTTTGATTGAATGCAGCGTAATCCATCCGGAGTACAGTAGTTGTACTGATTATGGTTTCAGCGCCCTCCGACAGCAGATGGCGTTGTGGCATGTCTATCAGGGCACAATTTGTGCATGTCCTTTAAAACGAAATGCCTGCTGCCTAAAGGTCACTGTGGCGAAGACGTGTAGAGTAAGCAGACGTCATTCCACGAAGATGCAATTGTGTTTCCCACAACCAACTGAGCGGGTTTGAGAAGGTTCAAATTGTCGTTCCCAAATATTTGTAGAAGAGGTTCTGGTTTTCCGCACAGATCGTCTTACTGTAGGTCATCCGTGCCGGGCTGTACAGCCAACACATCACGTATATAGGTGGATGTGGCCTGAGACATGTCACCACAAATCGCTGGGAACTGGTTATTGACAGGGTGACTATGGGTACACACACCTCTAAATCGGCCACTAACGCCACAACATCACCGTACTCGGCTTAACTATGTTTTCAGAGTTGCACCTGTATGATGGAATGGTGTGCCGTGATTTTCTAATATAGCAGCAGATTCTGTCTGCATGCAAGTGAATATCGTAGACCTCTTGAGCAACTTTCAAGACATACTTGTTTCGTCCAAGGACTTAATGTCTTGGGAGCGAAACGTTACTGTTCTTATTCGGATAACGTACTTATGGAGGGAAAGCTGGCCAGTGCTTGTTAGATACAGAATGTTGTTCAACCCGTTCTTTCAACCTGAAGATGAGTTGCACCCACAGGATAATGTTCGTCCGCACACAGCCAGTGTAAAAAAGTGCTTTGGAAGACATGCAGCAACTTCTCTGGCCAGCACGATCACCTGACTTGTTTCCACTCTAGTACATGTGGGACAAGATGAGACGAACGCGAATCGTGCGATTTGTCCATCAACAAACCTTATAGCGTAGCGCGCACATGTCGAACATGTATGGAATAATGCATTCCAGGACAGTTCCACTTGCTCTATGATGGCCTACATTTTAGAACCAGTGCTTGGATTCTCACTCGTGTAGGCTACGTCACGTAATAGTATGGTTGTTTCGGTATGGAATCATACTTGGTAGCTTGGATCCACTTCAGCTCTTGGTCTAAAAATGGTAATTATTGCATTTAGACCCATTCCGTAGCAATTCTTTCCACAGTAAAACTCCTATTATTGGAAGCCTTCCAAAAGGTATTCCAAATTTCTTCTAAATTACTGTAGTATTATCAAGCAAAACACGCTGAATATTGTAATAAAATCGCAAAATTATGTTTAGAAGAATATTGGTCTCATGGCACGGTGCAGTGGCTGTGGATTGAGAACAGACCATACAGTAATTCTTAGATCTTGAGGCAAAAGTCTGAACTACTCAAGTCCCTCTTTTCCATTTAATTCAGGCACGATATTCCATGCATTGCACAAATATAATTCATAGGATGTAGTACCGCACATACCACTTTCAATTCAAAGTTTGAACCTGGGTGGAAATTACATCCTTGTGTTCCGATCAGAGAGTTTCCCAGGAAAATTGTTTTTCCAGTTATATTTCGCAACATAAAACCTGAAATACTTGCTCGTAATAAGAAGGATTGGGAAAAAAGTAGTCGACAGTAACCGACGTATTGGAGGAGTGAAAGGTGGGGCTAATCCAAGCCACCAGTGCCAGTGGAGCGAGACATCTTCCCGCTACACGCAGCTGTCGCCGGAGATAAGTCGTAGCTTTATCCTTCACTGATAGGGGATTATTTAACGAACACAAGCTGCTCGTGACGCCCACCCAACCCCACCAGAGATTTCCACTCTATTTACCACTGAACGAGTCATTTAAGCATAACAGACCGGAGAAACTGTCACTGCTGTAGGGGATGTTTTCACTGAAGAAAACTCAATACACACCCTTCAATTCTTTTTTTTAACCCTAACATCCAGGTAAGCAACTCCAACCTATGCCATGTTTTCAATCGGTGAAAAACAGTGACGAGAAGTGAACATGTAAAGCGAAATTCCTTCCAGAGCCTTACAAAACTGAGTTAGATGTGACGCACACTATAGTAACCTCTACTTAGTATATAACCAAGTCCCCGATTCTGGGATATCATAGGTAATCACGAGAACCACTGGATGGATTTTTATGCGGTTTTCACCATTCTGTAAAGGATATCTCAATGAAGGTTTCTGTAGAAAATAATTTATTGATGATCAAAGGAAGCCAAGCAGTAACGATTTCAGTTAAAAGGTCGGAAAAAAAACCTGTCGTCCGTGAGCTTTTTAACCTTACGCTGGGAAAACCGTTAAAAATATCATATACTATGAGTGTAAGAAATGTTGAGCATGAAAAGTTCTACAAAACGTCCGGGAGAGCATATCTCTATATTCAATACATCGCCCACTATGAGTGACTTTACGTTTTCATTTCTTCCAACAATCTCCATTCAATTACTGAGGTGACAGTTTACAAGCTAGATAGGGGCGAGCCTATCACCTGTGTTACAGCCTAGCTAGTGGGCGAGCCTATTACCCCAGACACAGCCAGCAGCAAACTGTCGAGTCGTGTTGAGTTATGACTTCAGAGAAGAGTGGTTGTGTTTGGTATTTCCATGGAAGTACAACTAGACTTTTCTTCATTTCGCCTGTGAACTTTTCGTTCCGCAAAATACACAGTCAAGTTAAGATTGGACGAAAGGGGATCTGTGTTTCATGCACCTCGCTATTCTTATATTACATCTGAGAAGAATTCGTTGCACATGCTATCTCCATGATAATACACTATATAACAACAACAACAAAAACGACGCACCAGGAAAGAATTGTCCAGTGGTGATAGAAATCGGTGGATGTGCGGAACAGACATAGAACAACAAACAAACGATCAAAAGTGCAGAACAATCGAATGATTTATTGCAGAGTTAGAGGGTTAGAAAGTGAGGACGTCAATAAGGTGTTGGTCCACCCCTGGCCTGGATGCAAGCTGTCACTCGACATGGCATGGACTGATAAAGTTCCCGGATGGTGTCCTGCGGAATTTCGTGCCAAATTGTCTCCAACTGTTGGGCTAAATCTGCCACATTCTGGGATCTTCGCAATCGCCTTCCCATGACGTTCCAAATGTGCTCTATGGCAAAGAGATCATGCGACCGAGCTGGCCAAGGAAGGATAGGGCAAGCTTGAAGACAGTCCATAGGAGCACGTCCGGTGTGCGGCCGGGCATTATCCTCTTGGAAAGTAAGGCCTGGATGTCGCTGAAGGAACGGTAACACAACCGGCCGTAGAATGTCATCAACATACCGCTGCGCTGTCAGTGTGCCAGGAATGACTACCAATGGGGTCAGGCTATCAAAGGAGATGGCACCCCAGACCAACACCCTCTGTTGTGGGGCTGTGTGGCGTGCGATAGTCAAGGCAGGATGCCCACGCTGGTTTGGACGTCTCCAAACACTTCTGCGGTTGTCGTCAGGGCACCGTTGGGAACGGTACTCGTCACTAAAGACTATACGTACCCAGTCAGCGCAGTTCCACGTTGCTCGAGCGCGGCACCACTGTAATCTGACTTGACGGTGAAGAGGCGTGAGTGGTAAGCGGCCTAACGGGCGGCGCGAGCGCAAATTCCTGTCGGTCAGGCGTCTGTTGATGGTCATTGTGGACACATGTGTGGGGGTCACACGCTGGATCGTTGATAACGACGACTCCGGTGCTGTGACAGCAGTTCTGACAATCGCTCTTTCTTCCCGTGCTGTTGTGGCCCTAGGTCGACCACTGCCGTCCTGACGCTGATGCCTGCCTCGCTGACCCACGCTTTCCAGCATCGTCTGATCGCCGCATTACTTCGATCCAAATGTCCAGCGACAGCTGGATTCGACCAACCAGCTTCTTTCAATCCGATCACACGACCTCTTTCAAACTCTGGCATCTGCTCGTAAAGAGCACGAATCCTTCGGCGTGGCTATCTTACAGCCGACGTTCAGATATCGCAGTCAAATGCAACGGCTACTTTGAGCATACACTTCAGAATCACGAATTATATACACCTGATGCATGCGCAGTTCGAATGCGCGGGAGCTCCCACTATTCATTCATCGGACACAAAACTTTAATCAGTCGCATGTTCGGTCCGAATGTCTTTGCATACGTAATTTCCTTACAATCGGACAACGCCTTTCCGGTGCGTCGTTCTTTTTGTTATTCAGTGTATAATTAATAGTCCAGTCAGTGATTTTAACCCATCATTCCGAGACGTAAAACAGATATAGGTCGTAGTTCATTGACATCGAAAAAAAAGCGCTTACCACGTAATGCATTCATAACTGTTCCCAGGCGAAGCCGGGGTGCGTTGCTAGTAATAATATATTCCTAAGATTTTCATTGTAAACAAAACTGTATGGAAAATTATAAATTAGGAGAGATAAATGCTGAGAATGGAAGAGAAGGGAAGGTGAGAGGTAACTTGCCTCAAAACTTCACATTCCTTTACGAAGCACTTGTTTTGATTTACTCGAGAATATAAGGAGAGTGATTCTCAAGTGGAAGAAAGCGACCTTAAACAGGTTTGAAAAGAAAGTCTTTCAAAGGTGAAGTCTATAATATTATATTTCAAGAAGCAATGAATGTAACCAGGCAGAAAGTTATTTTAAGTAAACAAACTGCACGCAGAGATATCCTACACCAAGACGAAGAAACCTCTCGGAACATGAAATGCAGGGCTTCAAGAGCGAAAAAGTAAGGGTAAGAGAGACGCGTGAATGCAAAACGAGATATCTCCTACATAATTACCCTGCAACGTGGGAGAGGAGGCACTGGAGTTGTGATGAAACTGTGAAGATAAACATTGTGAGATATACGACATTTTTCAGGCAAGACCAGAGCAGCAGACCTATCATTTACACCAAGCAGGAATGAAATAAGGAATAAAAGTAAAGCAACACCAGGTAATTAATAATATGACTTTATTACAGCGGCAGTATATTCAACGCCTGCTGGATAATCAGTGTGGCACAAAAATGGCATACACCGTACAACTGTTCCCCGATGCGTATTCTTTACACTAGATGCGGTTATGTTATCAATGGAGACGTAGTGTACTTCTTAGTAGCCAATATGTACGAATATTTATTATTTCACATTTGAATGTTACGTTAAATTGACTATTTAACAAAAATATTTGATAATTACATAATTTACATAAAACGTAGGAAGAATTTATACAGAACAGAGATCTGTTGACATCGAGTATAGATTTAGGTATTAGGAAGACATTTTTGAAAGCCTTTGTCTGGAGCATAGCGATATATGGAAGTGAAACGTGGACTACTGGTGCAGCAAAAAAAGGAGAATTGAAGCGTTTGAAATGTGGTATTACAGGAGAATTATGAAGATCAGATGGGTAGATAAGGTTACAAATGAAGAGGTAGCCTATTAAGACGGGTGGGAGAGGAGAGAGGTTTCTGGTGACTGCTAATGAAGAGCAGAGATAGGTTGGTTTGACACATACTAAGACATCCAGGAATTGCAAGCTTAGTTATGGAAGGAAGGGTATAAGACAAGAACTGTAGGGGTAGACCAAGGTTAGCATATGTTAAACAGATTGCCTCGGATGTAGGGTTTGGTAGCTATGTAGAGAAGAAACGATTAGCTCAGGACAGGGAGGAATGGAGAGTTGCATCAAACCAGTCAAACGACTGAGGACTCAAAGAAACACAACAACACTTGAAAGAAGATGTACTATACTGGTGTCGTGATGGAAAAAGAGAAAATGTGAAGATATGAATTGTTGCATGGAGATAATTTTTGTCACATAAGGGACCAACAGAGAACAAAATTAAGCCTAATTACTAATCAATTATTATGTTTTATCTAATTGACACACTACTTAGCCTATAACACTTTACAGAAGTGTGATGCAAAAAACACTTTGGCATCTGAGTGTTCTATTGTACAACTTATGATAATTTATATAAAACGCTAAGGTGTATGTTTACAAAACTCAGGCTCCTCAACCAGACGGAATTAGAAGGTGTGGTTTGTACCCAAATCTTCCAAATTTTCTCAATAGTACTGGGAAAATCTTGCATTTCTTGAAATGTCAACGGAAATATATTTAAGTTATTTATTTAAAAGATGCATTTAATTAAATAAACAAGACAGTATACCCTATCAGAACGATGTCGCGACGAGCCCGCATACCAATAGAGCCGGGTGGGTTCTCGCATTTATCCCCTACTTCTCTACTAAGGGATATATCAATTTATATATTTGCCTAATGCTAAAATGTCGATTTGATTTTAACGCTTGATTTTAAAAAAGAAAAACTAAAATATATCCATATAAAATAGTTCATTGTTTGATGTTGTCAAACCTGAGTGTGGGTTACATTCTAGGAACTAGATGACATGTGAGTCGTATTTTTCCAAAACTCGACATCTATCAAAATGATTCAACTGATTGAACTGACTTGTAGTTTTGGATACATAAAAAAAAACTGCGATGGCTTCAATAGTTTCTTATCAGAACAGCGGGATAAAACTTTTCTCAGGAGCTACGCTCATTCTAAAATGCCAATGTAGAACCAACAACACAAGGTTGATAATGAACTTGCAAATAGTATAATCAAAATTCAATGCGAATCTTATTGCCAGATACAGATGTTGTGTTTGGAACTATACAGTTCATATCGTACATTGCCCTGGGAGACTGCCAACAAATTGTAAATTAGTTATATCTTAGCTAATCTTCAAATTACAAGCATTGTTTGCTGCCATGCCTGAGGCCCGTCTTCGATTCCCGGCACTGCCAGGGGTCCGCCAACAAGGAAGCCGTAGGGGTCCCCAACTTCGGAATCCAACAGATGTGAGCTCTTAGCGGTATAGTGTTGTTGTTGTTGACTCTTTTAGGGGTTTTACGACATCGCGGCCATGTAGCCCCGTGTAGGTTGATGTGTGTAGAATTTGTCTGATAACCTGTGTCACTGTAATCTCTGTACTAGTGTGTGTATTTGTAAGTAAGGTAGGATTTGGGTAAGAAGCGGGCGTGACCTTTAGGTACCATCGCAGCATTTGCCTGGAGTAGAAGTGGAAAACCATGGTAAGCAATTTCCAGGAAGGCTGTGGTAAGAATCGGGCCCGCCTATTCTAGAGGGCGTGGTGGAGCTGCGGTCAAGCTGTTTGCCTCTCGCCAAGGTGGACTGCGTTCGATACCCAGTCAAGTAAACGTCATGTCCTGTGTTTCGGATTCCACGTAAGAAGAAGGTCCCGTGGCTCATAATCGCAAGATTAACGGTCACGTAAAACTACAAGCTTCCTTTATTTCTTCCTTCTTTTCCCACCCCTTCTCAGTTTTGACTCATGAGGCTGAGTGTATCCCATTCCAGCCCCCAGAACAGAATTACATTCTCTTGACAAAGCCGGGAATCGAACCCAGGCCTCCGCGGTGACAGCCAAGAATGCTAGGAATTACGCAATAGAGGTATAGCGCTGAGTAAAGTGCGCCCAGCATTGTAGGGCCACACACTCTTTGTCTCCTTTAGGGCCTCTTACAGTGGACAGAAAATACCATGAATGACAAAAAAGAGGCCAAAACCTGGAAGAATGAGGGCATCAGGAGAGAATATACTAGGATCAATCAAAGAGCTTACTTTCAAAGTATTGTAAATGCAAAATTGTTGATTTCCAATATTTTTAATGCCAATATTTTTTTAAATTCTTTTATCATCTCACACTTTGTTGTGTTCCTAAATGGCTTATATAATGTGTTAAAATGATTGTGAAAGTAGGTCATCCAGTAAAAGAAGAAACGTTAAAAGATATGAAGTCACTTTTAAACAAGTTAGATATAACTGAGCTGGTTCCTGCAAGTGCAAACATTGAATATGTTGTTGACTCTTCGTCTGAACGTCTCACTTCACGTAAACAACAGTAACGAAAAATAAATAATAATTATCATATTCTATTATGTATCAATTCATTTCCACCAGCCATGGTAGACGAGATCGCTAACGCACTACCTCGTGCCTCACTGCTAACAGAAGGCCGTGGGTTTGAATCCCACCTCGGCGGTCCAGATAATAGTTTTTGTAGTTTCCAATTTTCACTTGCAGGCAAATGCCGGGATGGTTCCTTTCAATGGGTCCACAGCTGAATTCCTTCCAAAATCCCTTCCCTGACCCTTCCTTAATTAGTTATCAGTCACCTGGGCGATCAGCCTGTCACCATCCCCAGTTGTATCTGCTGACAAAGTGTGTTCAGCTCCTAGATGGTATATGAATGATCCCTCGCTGAGTCCCCGGGTGAAGCCGAGCTGAGAACAATAGCTATTCAAAAAACATCTACTTCTTAATCCCTTACTATTAGCGTATGGCTTTTAGTGTCGGGAGTGTCCGAGGTCATGTTCGGCTCACCAGAGTTTTGTAGCTGCTTCTATACGGACACCCATTGGGTGAGCTACAAGTCACGTCGCGTGTGGAGTGTTGTCTGGGGGAGGGGGGAGTGTTAATGTAAGGACGAGGAATTGAAAGGTAGCGGCTGTGGGGTATAGTTAGGGACCAACCCCAGCATTTGTCAGGAAGGAAGATGGGATACCACAGAAAACCATCTTCAAGGTTGCCGGTGGGGGGAATCGAACCTCCTCGCCTCCCGGATGTGAGCGATTGCTTGCAGCCACGCCGTAACGACCACGAATTAACTCACCCGGTATCCCTTACTATAACCTTCCTTAAATGTTTATATTTACGTCCAAAGTGTCTTAACTCCACATCATGTGGTCCTGTTATTATTACTCCTATATTAAGTCAGTACCATTGTTGACAATATAATAGTAAATCATAATAATTCAATTATTTCTGCGATGAGGTTAGGGTGGTGTAGGGCATCAGCTATATGCTCATCTTTGACATAGTGAAACATTTAGCTGTGTTGGCGTTGCCAAGTCCAGTCTCGCTAAAAGACCTGTCGAGGACTGACGGAAGTAACGGCGGAGCGCCCTCTCACCTCACTCACCCCATTAATTCGTAATGGGGTAATTTCCCGAGCTCGAGTAGGGTGGCAGACTTCTACGAACTGTTGACAGCCAAGTCTTGCTGCCAAATTGTTTATGATACTCCACACACTTACTCTTGCCAACAGCCGAGTTCGCCGAGCTAAAACTCACTCACCCGCTTAACATCGATTTCTGGTGTAAATAACTTAGTCAAATTCATCCTTAGTTCCGAGCAAACTTTGTGCGTGTTAGAGAGTTAGACACTTCAAACCTACTCTCGATATTTGATTGAATGTTAGATACTTGGACTAACTTCAAGGGAATGATGACATGAAGTGAGTTTACCCCAATGAACACACATCTTTATATTCCCCATTAAGATTTCAATTTATAATATCAGATAGATAACACCACCATTTCAGAAGTTAGTTCTATCAAGGTTGCCTCCGTTGCATGGTGGTCAGCGTGATTAGCTGCCACCCTGGAGGCTCTGGGTTCGATTCCCGGCTCTGCCACGAAATTTGGAAAGTGGTATGAAGACTGGAACGGGGTCTACTCAGCCTCGGGTGGTCCAAATGAGTAGACGGGGTTCGATTCCCACCTCAGCCATCCTCGAAATGGCTTTCCACTTCGTCTTCGGCCAAATGCCGGGATGGTACCTACTGTAAGGCGACGGCCGCCTCCTTCCTTCTTCCTTGCCTTTCTCCCTCCCAATCTTCCCCTCCCTTCCCATCCCTCATGATGCCCCTGATCGCTTTGCAGGTGAGGCCGCCTGGGCGAGGTGCTGATCACACATCCCCAGTTTTATCCCCCCGGACCAGATGTTCCAAGCTCCAGGACACTGCCCGTAGATGCGGTAGTGGTGGGATCCCTCGCTGAGTCCATGGGAATAACCAACCTGGAGGGTAAAATTGACCAAAACAAAAAGGTTCTATCACGGGTCTAGGTGTATACTTTGATACAAAGCTATCCTTTTCTCACAATATTGATCAAATTGTTTGAGATGCATGAAGAATGCTGGGGTTTATGAGAGGTAGTAATAATAATTTTAGTATATTGGCTTCCACAGTCAAGGAATTAAACTCAAATTTTTTCTACGTTTATTGTCGTGTCTTGTGTGGGGTTTCGCCTAGGAACGCCAATATGGGCTCATTAGCGGGCTCTGCTGTCCGTGCCTGGACCCCAACAGGAGTAGCGAACTGCCGACATTCTATGGTTGATGATTCATGGTCTCGTGGTGTGTGGAACTTGTACGATAACGTGTGTCTGAGCCCGGACCCTCACTGGAGTAGCGAACTGTGCACTGTGCACTGTGAGCCGGGAAACCTAGAGCCCACTGATGAGCCTATCTTGGAGTTCCTAGACGAAGCCCCACAAAAGACACGGCAATAAACCTAGAACGAATGCTGAGTTTAATAATAATGGTATTGGTTTTACGTCCCTTCTAACTACTCTAGCGTTTAGAGACGCCGGGGTTACAGAATTTTGCCCTGAAGGGGATCTTTAACATTCCAGTAAATCTACTGACACGGCTCCTTAATATTTGCGCACCCTGAAATGCCAGCTGACTGCGCCAGGATTCGATCTTGCAACCTTGGACACAGCAGGCGGGAACGTTGCCACTGAACCATGCAGCCAGCCAGATTTATAAGAAGATCCACAAATGATTTTAGTAACCAGAACACAATAAAACATTTTTATAATCCATTCGTAAGAAGCAGACTTGAATATGGCTCAATAGTTTGGAAACCAAGATGTGCGAATTCCAACGAAGAAATTGAAATGATACAAAATAAATGTCTTAGATACCTGGAATACAAAAGTACAAATGTACTGTATATCTTAATAATATGCCAGACATAATTTCTTACTGACACAATTCTTTTATAGTCCATTAGAGACAAGAAGGCACGTTAGTAGCCTGTTATTTAATTTAAAAATATTAAATAACATCATTGATAGTCCTTACAGTATTTGTTATCGGAATTTAAATTATGTGTTCCTCCACGGTCAATGATCCGAAACGTATTACATGTATTACGTATATCAATGAACCAATACAGAGTAGATAATATGAACATTCGCCTCTATTGAAGACTTTCAATATCTGCACCACATTATGCACACATTTCAACTTGAATATATCTGACAACATATTTCGTTCTTTTGTATCTTCATGTACCGTACAGAAGTCAATCTATATCATACTCTCCTTAGCAGTGATTTTGTAGCATAATTATAAGTACCGTACTGTCCCCTTGCATTAGTGGGATTGGTATCAATATGCGAAACGGGGAAGGGGACATTTGGAAAACCCATCTTCACAATGCACGAAGGGTACATTAAATGACGTCTCCCACATGAAAGGAGATTTAAATTTCATTAATAGGCTTACCAACACCTTCGACCAGCGCAAATACAAATGTACGAAAGGTACAGTCCTTGACTTTGTACTACCAGAGTAATATTTAGTTAGAGCATTGTTAAAATTATTTTATTAGGCTATTGATATTTTATTATTTTTATTATCATTATTATTTTATCATAAGGGAGTTATTAAGTGTATATTATTTTCATATGTGTTTCTCACAATTAGGTTGTAACCTAACACTATAAATACATATACATGGTGATTTTTTCCTCCGTGTACAAACTCGAGGGATTGGTCGTGGAGAGGATACGGAACAAAAATGGTCTAATGAACGTATGTCCAAAATTGCATGGTGACCATGCTAGGGACCAGTCTTCCTTCCACGTCGCCTAACAGGCCGGAACTATCGGCGTTTCTTGGGGATGATTTTTCCTCCCTTGCTGGAAGACGTACCATTGATGATTCGCAGGGTTATGTGATTGTTACATGATGGAGCTCCAGCCCACTTCGCCGTTAACGTCCGGACGTCTCTTAATTGTGTCTTCCCTGGTCGATGGATCGGACGAGGAGGTCCAGTTAAATGGTCTGCTGGTTCACCAGATCTCAACCCGTGCGATTTATGGTTATTGGGCCATCTAAAAAGTATCGTGTATGCAGAGCCCATACCAGATGTGGAGATACTGGAGACAATGGTCGGACGAGACTATCAGACCTCCCGGCTATGTTCGTCATGAAATAAACGAAGCTATGAGACCTTCAGCCTATGTACGTCACGAAATAGACGAGGCTATCAGACCTCCCGGCTATGTTCGTCATGAAATAGATGAGGGTATCAGACCTCCCGGCTATGTTCGTCACGAAATGGACGCGGTTACCAGACCTCCCGGCTATGTTCGTCGAGAAATAAATGAGGCTATCACACCTCCCAGCTATGTTCGTCATGAAATAAACGAGGCTATCAGACCTCCAACCTATGTTCGTCATGAAGTAAACGAGGTTATCAGACCTCCCGTCTATGTTCGTCATGAAATAAACGAGGATATCAGACCTCCTGGCTACGTTCGTCATGAAATAAACGAAGCTATCAGACCAGCCGGCTATGTTCGTCAAGAAATAGACGAGGCTATCAGACCTCCCGGCTATGTTCGTCACGAAATAAACGAGGTTATTAGAACTCCCGGCTATGTCCGTCTTGAAATAAACGAGGCTCTCAGACCTCCCGGCTATGTACGTCATGAAATGGACGGGGCTATCAGACCTCCCGGCTATGTTCGTCACGAAATAAATGAGGCTATCACACCTCCCGGCAATGTTCGTCATGAATTAGACGAGGCTATCAGATCTCCTGGCTATGTTCGTCACGAAATAAACGAGGCTATCACACCTCCCGGCTATGTTCGTCATGAAATAGACGAGGCTATTAGACCTCCCGGCTATGTTCGTCATGAAATAAACGAGGTTATCAGACCTCCAGGCTATGTTCGTCATGAAATAAACGAGGCTATCACACATCCCAGCTATGTTCGACACGAAATGAACGAGGCTATCAGACCTCCCAGCTATGTTCGGCATGAAATAATCGAAGTTATCAGACTTCCCGGCTATGTTCTTCATGAAATAAACGAGGCTATCAGACCTCCCGGCTATGTTCGTCACGAAATAAACGAGGCTATCAGATCTCCCAGCTATGTTCGACACGAAATGAACGAGGCTATCAGACCTCCCAGCTATGTTCGGCATGAAATAATCGAAGTTATCAGACTTCCCGGCAATGTTCTTCATGAAATAAACGAGGCTATCAGACCTCCCGGCTATGTTCGTCACGAAATAAACGAGGCTATCAGATCTCCCAGCTATGTTCGACACGAAATGAACGAGGCTATCAGACCTCCCAGCTATGTTCGGCATGAAATATACGAGGATATCAGACCTCCCGGCTATGTTTGTCACGAAATAAACGAGGCTATCAGGCCTCCCAACTATGTTCGTCACTAAGTAAACGAGGCTATCAGACCTCCCAGCTATGTTCGGCATGAAATAGACGAGGCTATCAGACCTCCCGGCTATGTTCGTCACGAAATAGACGAGGTTATCGGACCTCCCGGCTATGTTCGTCACGAAATAAACGAGACTATCAGACCTCCCGGCTATTTTCTTCTTGAAATAAACGAGGCTATCACACCTCCCAGCTATGTTCGTCATGAAATAAACGAGGCTATCAGACCTCCAGCCTATGTTCGTCACGAAATAAACGAGGCTACGAGCCCCCGGCTATGTTCGTCACTAAATAACCGAGACTATCAGGCCTCCCGGCTATGTTCGTCATGAAATAAACGAGGTTATCAGACCTCCCGGCTATGTTCGTCATCAAATAGACGAGGCAATCAGACCCCCCAGCTATGTTCGTCATGAAATAAACGAGGCTATCAGAACTCACGGCTATGTTCGTCACGAAATAGACGAGGTTATCAGACCTCCCGGCTATGTTCGTCATGAAATAAACGAGGCTATCAGACATCCCGGCTATGTTCGTCACGAAGTGGACGAGGCTATCGGACCTCCTGTTTATGTTCGTCACGAAATAGTCGAGGCTATCAGACCTCCCGTCTATGTTCGTCACGAAATACACGAGGTTATCAGACTTCCCGGCTATTTTCGTCATGAAATAGACGAGGTTGTCAGACCTCCCGGCTAAGTTCGTCATGACATAAACGAGGCTATCAGACCTCCCGGCTTTGTTCGTCACGAAATAAACGAGGTTATCAGACCTCCAGGCAATGTACGTCACGAAATAGACGAGGATATCAGACCTCCCGGCTATGTTCGTCATGAAATAAACGAGGCTATCAGACCTCCCGGCTTTGTTCGTCACGAAATAAACAAGGTTATCAGACCTCCCGGCTATGTTCGTCACGAAATAGACGAGGCTATCAGACCTCCCGGTTATGTTCGTCATGAAATAAACGAGGTTTTCAGACCTCCAGGATATGTTCCTCATGAAATAAACGAGGCTATCAGACCTCCCGAGTATGTTCGTCATGAAATAGACGAGGTTATGAGACCTCCCGGCTATGTTCGTTACGAAATAAACGAGGTTGTCAGACCTCCCGGCTATGGTCGTTATGAAAAAGACGAGGTTATCAGACCTCCCGGCTATGTTCGTCATGAAATAAACGAGGCTACGAGCCCCCGGCTATGTTCGTCATAAAATAAACGTGGCTATCAGACCTCCCGGCTATGTTCGTCACGAAATAGACAAGGTTATCAGACCTACCGGCTATGTTCGTCACGAAATATACGAGGTTATCAGACCTCCCGGCTATGTTCGTCACGACCTAATGAGGCTATCAGACCTCCCTGCTATGTTCGTCATGAAATAAACGAGGCTATCAGACCTCCCAGCTATGTTCGTCATGAAATAATCGAGGCTATCGGACCTCCAGGCTATGTTCGTCATGAAATAAACGAGGTTATCAGACCTCCCGGCTATGTTCGTCATGAAATAAACGAGGCTATCAGACCTCCAGGCTATGTTCGTCACGAAATAAACGAGGCTATCAGACCTCCCGGCTATGTTCGTCACGAAATAAACGAGGCTATCAGACCTCCCGGCTATATTCGTCATGAAATAAACGAGGCTATCAGACCTCCAGGCAATGTTCGTCACGAAATAAACGAGGCTATCAGACCTCCCGGCTATGTTCATCATGAAATAAACAAGTTTATCCGACCTCCCGGCAATGTTCGTCATGAAGTTTTCGCTTCTTATTGAATTTCGTATCTGAAACTCATTTATAGAGAGAGTTCACATTCCCGCAATTTCTATTTTAATTTGATCTAAGTTTGCCCGCAGTATCCTCATATCAATGTACAGTAGATGTTATTACTGGCTTACACGTTTCTGTTTCTATAAATTGTTGTTGTTTCATTTGAGGGGCTCTGACATCGTGGCCATTGTTATCCGTGTACTTGGATGTGTGTTGAATATCGTCTGATGGCCTGTGTCCATCCCTGCATTTGCCTGGAATAGAAGTGAGAAAACCTCGGAAAACTAGTTCGAGGATGACTGAGGTGGAAATTGAACCCACCGCTTCTCAGTTTTGCCTCACGAGGCTGAGTGTACCCCATTGAAGCCCTAAGATCCGATTTAAATTTCTTGGCAGAGCCGGGAATCGTACTTGACCCCCAGGGTGACAGCCAATTCCATAAATTTGTAAGATATACGAAACCTACGCGAATGTTAAGAATGTCCCTTGCGGCAGAGAAATGGACGTATTTCAATTATCACTACGTCTATGTATGTCCTTTTTTGTTTTAAATCGATTTTACCCTCCAGTATGGTGGCTCCTACGGACTCAGCGAGGGAACTCACCCCTACCACCATTCCAGGCAGTGTCCTAGAGCTGGGAACATCTGGTCGGACGACTGGTGAGGTGTGATCAGCATCTCGCCCATGCGGCCTCACCTGCAAAGCGAACAGAGGCCTCATGAGGGAAGGCAGGGGGAGGTAAGGATGGATAGGCAAGGAAAAGGGAAGGAGGTGGCCCTGGCCTTACAGTAGGCACCATCCCGGCATTTGCCCGAAGAAGAAGTGGGAAACCACGGAAAACCACTTCGAGGATGGCTGAAGTGGGAATCGAACCCCCTCTACTCATTTGGACCGCCCGAGGCTGAGTAGACCCCGTTCCAGTCTTCATACTGAACCCTTTATTCACAGGCTGTATAAAGGATTCTAATTAATTATTCATCATCGTTTGATACATTTCTACAGACAGCAGATATGAGAGCCAGACGGAGTTGGGAAATGTTGAGAAATCAGTGGCAGAGAGTACACAAAGGCTTAAGCTCCTGTGGTATTTTAGAAAGTAGCATAGAAGTCATGACGCATAGGACAGGTGCAACTTTTAGCGCGAAGAGAGGCTTGGGTACGCACAATATGGCTTGTTACTATGACAGTTGGCGCCAAGAAGAAAATTGAATGCTACGATGTGAATGGTCAATCTTCATGTTAACCACTCCTTGTGGCAGGAATACAAGTAAGAGCTCGCGAAGATCTACAAGAGTCTGAACCAATAATATCAAGACGCCCTGTTTAAGCGGCAACTCGGCGTTATAACGCATCCTGGTGAATTAACGCGGGAGTTATCTACGGATTAATTCCACGATCGATTCGAGCCAGCTACAGCATAATCGTAACCTCCAAATTGCTACGAACTCAATGATACCGATCGCATGCTAGTCGGATAATTATTATGGAATATTTTCCCATAAATCCCCTTCCATGCCTACTCTAGCCAGTTTCATTTATAAATGGTCCAGGAAGCTTCGATAGAGGACTTTTATTTGAGCGTTTGAGGACGTAAGGCCTTTATTCAGGTGTCAGAAGACACGAGGCATAACTTCTAATTTTTAGTGTCGTGGATACTCTACATATGTTTTTATGTGTGTGAATATGGAACATTTTCGTCAAGTTATAAGTGTAACTTCAGTGATTTATTTGTAGTCCCAGTACTACCAGATATGGCGAGTTCATAAAAATAATTCACCAATAGACAGTCAAGGAATTTAGTACTTGATCGGTGAATTTAATAGGAAATATATCGTGTGTGTATCTGACAAACATTATTTTAATTCAGCACGAGATGACGTCTAGGAACGAGGGTGGATCTTGGAACCAGCAGGACATTTGCCAGAAGATGTCGATGGCGAGCTAAGCATTTTAAAGGAGTGATGGCTGGAGATATTTTCCTGACGCTGTTCTATAGGAATGAGTACAAATGAATTTATGTATTTATTTATTAAATCAGCTATGGTTTTATGGGACGTATTTTTGTAGATATTTGTTTGCTTGTTTGGTAATGTAGATTCTTAGTTCTTGTTTACTGACACATTAAGTATGGGACAAGCTGAGCGCTTTGTATTTTGTAGATATTGTGATTTTGTTTGGTTCAACTGTACGGGGCTATGCGCAGCTCGTGCTCGCATTCGCTTGCGTAAATCACGGTCAAGCAATGTAAATTCGGAAGTATACCTTATAACAAAAATGGAACTGAATTAATTTTGAGATTAAAAATAGAATTTGGAGGGTAAAGATTATTTTTGAGCAGAATTTATGATGGATCAGGATTATTTTGACAGTTGCTTTTCTAGCAGGTCTGTACGGGATGGCACTCTTGCACCCGAGTTTTTGTTGTTTATTTTGTTTAATGTGTCTATGGACGCAATGTAGGTTGATCTGTTTTGAGCCGACCCAGATGGTATGTTTATGAGTGGGTCAGTCCAGGCTTTATGGTGTATCTTGTGATTTTATGATGTGTTCGCGGGAAATATATAATTGAGATTAATCCGACTTGCTGCACATCAGCCCAGTTCATAACCTCGCGAGGCTGAGCTTGTGGTATATATTTGTGTTCTTGCCATCCAAGTGGATGAGTGAGATATGTCTTTTCGCGTTTCCAGATGGATAACGGGATCAGTGTGGTCCCATGTATAATTAGCACCAAGCTTGAAAGACTGACAGAGAGTAGAGGCAGCGATGACTCATCCAAGGAGGGGAGCGCTCAAATCAGATAACAACTGTTGGTCATTAGTAGCAGGCTAGGTTCCTGTATTTCAATAAGATGTTGTTTAAATTCACAAAACCCTGATCGGTTATAAAGAGTATTTGATTGATTAAATGGGTGTTGTCCATGGTTTTAAGGTATCTTCCGAGACATCTGTTTGTCTGGCTTTTATTCATGTAAATATAATTTTCAGCCGTTAGGCTTGAATTTTGTTGTTGTTGCTTGACTTCTTGTGTGTTTATTTTACGCGTTCAATGACCCCGTGTGGCATTAGGGTGTGCGAGGCTGTGTTCCCAAGTTGTGATGCGAGGTTTTTGGCCTATTTTCGGCATGCTCTTTATGTTTTGTGTGCTTTGGCACGGGCTAGAATCTCGGGGAGGTTCATCATGTTTTTGTATTATTAGATCTTGCATGTGTCAGTAGTAATTATAGTGTATTAATTAAGGGTGGGTCCCATAGCCGTAGTGTGATTTAAAAGATGCAACTCCGTGAGCAATATGTCTGTTTCAATTGTAAACGGACTCGCATCAGTACTCATTTTCTTATTAAGAATCAGTACACCACGCATTATATATCTTCTTGACCAGAATAAATGGACTTGCATCCATATGTTGTGAGGAGCGAGTTCTTACCGCTCAATTTTATGTTATGATTAATCATTTTGAGTGAAGCTGTATTCACATTGTTTTGTTGTGTGGAGCGAGTTCTTACCGCTCAGTAATATATTTATTTCTTATGGGAGTGAAAGTCAGGGAGGACTTCCTTTTATTATTATTATTATTATTATGCACATAATTTTCAGTCATTAAATATCTTTTATTCTACTTGTTATTCATTTTATTTCTAGTATAGCCTCTGTCATGGACCTTTCTATTCATTAGAGCATGTTGTTTTTGCGAACTTTGCTTTTGAAAAGCATTTAGGACTGAGCACGACCCCGTAGAAAGAATCTTGATAAAACACTGCTTTATTGAAGGGTGCAATACCTCTTTTCAAATATCGTGGCAGAGCCGGGAATCGAACCTAGGACCTCCGGGGCGGCAACTAACCGCGCTGACCGCTACGCTTCGGAGGCGACTGTCCTATTTGTATAGAGGAATATTTAAGTACTGCTTAATTATTTGTTCAAAAGGATACAGTACATGTTGATACAATTGATATTACGTATAACTTTTTTTTCTTATATTAATTATTATCAAATTTAATAACTTTAATTTCAAACTTTATACCACCTGTCACGTTGGCTGAGAGCGCTAATGAACTAGCTCAGCCTTGCTAGCATCGGGAGAGCGTGGGATCGAATCCCACCGCGGCCATACTAAGAATGATTTTCGTGGTTTCTCATTTGCACCCGGGACGGTTATTATCAACAGGTTCACGGCTGACTTCCTTCCAAACTTCTTTACTTGACCCTTCCTTAATTAGACCTAAGTTGGCGGACACCTGGGCGTACGGACTATCACCTTCCCCATTTGTAGTCTATCGTCTGACAAAGGGTGCTCAGCACCCAGACACCGTCCTAACGATGGTAGAGGAATGATCCCTCGCAGAGTCCGTGAGTGAAGCAGAGGTGGGAGAATAAGTGAAAAAAGCACTACACTATAAATAATAACTGAGTTTATAGATGACATGTAGGCCTATTAATTAATTATTCCTAAAAACTGAAGCTCAAAACCAGAAAGTAATTTCCTAGCAGAGACAGGTATCGAACTCGGACCTCAGCTGTGACAGTCATGAGTGCTAGCCACTGCGCCACGACGTAGCCTTCGAGCATAGTGTAGATGTGTTGGGGCTATCCTACCTCCCGGCTATGTTCGTCACGACATTTTCACAGAGTCCAGTGCTCGCTGCTTATTCAATCTCGTATCTGAAACACACATTTTTTGTGGCATCGTTTATTGCTTGCTGAAATGAGTTGTTGTTGAATTTAGTTGGTTTTAGTGGCAGGGGCAACGTGGTCATCAGTGTTAGATACTGGAGGTGCGTTTGATTTACCTGATCACCCGCATTTCTAGGGTGACTCTAATAATAATGTGTGTAATTAATTTTTGTGTCGAGATTGGTAGGTGCCCCGGGACGTGAAACAATGTACAGGGTCTTCCACTCAAAGTGGAGCCGGCAGATCGGCCGCGCGTGGACTGTCGGACGAGCACTTGGCAACTCGCTGAGTTAGGGTCGAGAGAGCGCCCGTACGAATCGCATGTAAATAACAAGCACACAAAATAACACATAATCAAAGTAAAATAATTGCTCACCTTGTCACAGAAGGTGTTGAATATGTCCTCCACCACCATCTACACATTTCTGGCATCGTCTAAGGAAATTTTCATTCACACGCTTGATATCACAGCCCCAATTTCTCTCGTGATATTTTGTGCTAATGTGTACGCAGGTTGATCCATTATTGAACCAATAGGCCTTAACACTTAGCAATAACACGTTACAAAATTTTGAAACACAATAACAATTAAACAATATCCACTAACACGTACACACGTTATAGACTGATAACACTTATGACTTAAAATAGGCTATAAACAAAATAACAAAATCAACTTTTCTGGGCAAATAGTCCACTGCGTCGCAACTCTCCCAGCATCGCAGTCCCGCGCTGCTCCGAAGCATTAATTTCATCAATCCAACAGCACTTCTTTTCTTATCTTATGACATTTGCTGTCACAGCAGAGCGCTGCGATATGCTCGTCTGACCTTTAGCTCCACGTTTTACTTGGAGTACTGGGCCGACCCCGCTTTGAGTGAAATACCCTGTACTATCCCGGCATTTGCCTGGTGTAAGTGTGGTAGAACCCAGAAAAATTCACACTCAGGATAGCCGCTGTTAGTGCCAGGATTAGTACGTCCGTTCTCCGGACTTATTGCAGCTCCCCGTCACAGTCACGGTGAGTGACTTAACGCACAAGGCTACGCCGCAGGGTGTTTGGTATTAGGTCAAGGTGTCCTACTTCTCATATCAAGCAGCTGCTCAATTGTCCTGAAGGGGCTGAGTGCACCCCGTTTCAGCACTCCCATACGATCTTAGAGTTCTACTAGCGGACCCGTGCGAGAAATCTCGTATGTTCATAAACCACACTTTCCCCAATAGGTTTATAATGAGAGACTTAAGGAGAAAGGTTGTTATGTTTTGATTTCAACCAGATGATTATGTAGAACACTATTTACACTTCAGTTAGAATTCAAGAGCTCGACGTTCCATAACTTAAGAAGGCAATCACTGAAAATTGGATCATCATAACACTCACCGGTTATTCGATATTTATGAAATTATACGATTTGAGTACTCATTCCTTTGATTAACTGTTTCTGAAATCCATGCAAAATGATAAAGACTTCAGAGTATTAAAATGACAAGAAGCAGACGTCACAGCGGCCAAAATGTGAAGTGGACAGCAATTATGGAGCGTATCCTTCTACAGCAACAATATTTGCAAATCGCACACTTCGTATATTTTTAAAGGTATTTTTTAAAAAATTATAGATATTTATGAAATTAGAGTGCAATTCGTCACTGATAATGCCCATTCTCTTTCATTTGAATGCTCATTTGTCACGATCGGTCGCTTGTGCCGCAGGAAGTATCTATACTACTGAAATAATATATATGATGATTGCTTACTCCCCTACAGTTCGCAGTCATGAGCTGAGTGCTAGTCGACATAGACAATAAGCTCTCCACTTAGAGAGACGAAGTTGTGCAATCGCTGTCCTTCAATTCCCTTTCAATTCAACTTACATCTTACGGTCTATTTGTCACTAAGCCCTAGGTCGCAAATCGATAAAACGTGGGTGGCCGTCTTGCTTCTCTAACACAAATGTGGTCTTGAAATAAATGGAGCATTTCACGGCACTCGGTATATAGCGTGGTCTCTCTGATGTGTCTTGTTTTCTCACTGACCTTGTTTTGTCGTAGTGGCTAGCATTCTCTTTTGTCAGCCCAGAGATCCGGGTTCGATTCTCAGCTCTACCATTATGTTCTGGCTTGAGTGTTGAAACGGGCTACACTCAGCTTTGTCAGAAGAAACTCAGAAGAGGTGGGTTCGATTCCCACCTCAGCCAACTTGGAAGTCGTTTTCCGTGGATTACCCACTTGAACTCCAGGCAAATGCTGGGATGGTTCCTAACTTAAGGCCACAGCGTTCTTCATTCCTACACTCACCTGAATTACAAATACACACACCAGTAGAGCCATCACAATTACACAGGCCAACAGACAATATTTCCCACTCAGCCAAGTACACTGGACTGAGACCACCTCGTGGTATAGGGGCTAGCATTCTTGGCTGTCGCCCCTGAGGTCCGGGTGAGAAGAGAGTGGTTCGATTCCCACCTAAGTCATCTTGGAGTTGGGTATATGGAGATCTAGTTTAACTTAAAAATACACATACTTCTAGCAACAATACAATAACACAGGTTATTACACAAATACTACTCAAATCCAAGTACATAGGGCTGATATGAGCACGGTTTTCAATTCACTAAAACAAGTAAAACATCAAGTTTTCTTAAAACGTGCGGAAATCCCCTGAGAAAAATATAATGGTGGCGCTCGTGCCGATCCGCTCGGTTACCTCTAATCCTACTCCTTAACCATGCACACTAAGCCACTTGCCATGGAAGGATCAGTGATCTTTAGAGATTTGGCTCAAGCCCAGCTACTCCTTGACAGTACCTTCTTCTCACCAGTCACTCAAGTAACAATCCGAATTAATACCTCATTAAATGCCGCTATATCAGTTATGTCACGTGCACTCATAGACGTACAATAATTACACAAGTTTCACCCTCATTTACACATGATTGATGGCCATGACGCAACAGTGAAAATGAGACCGAAAACTCTTTCTGGTTAGGTGGTGAAAATAATGAACCACCAGCTGTCATCACTTCAATGCATGCTGGTACAGGGAATATACCATCAAATTGTGAAAGTCTGCCTCCTCCAGTATACTAGTACACTCTTTGTGCCACGTTGTGATATGACGCTTTTAGTAACTAGGTGGCACTAGTTACATCTTTCCGGAGGGGCGTGGTGGCTCAGCTGTCTAGCTGTATGCCTCTCACCAAGGCGGTCCGGGTTCGATTCCCGGTCAATGCATGTGAGTTTTTCGAAGTGAAATGCCATGTCCTTTGGTTCGGATTCCACGTAATAAGGAGGTCCCGTGGCTCATGATCTCAAGATTAACGGTCACGTTAAACTACAACCTTCCTTCTTTCCCTCCATTTTGTGTTGAAGTGGCTATTGTTAAAGCCCTGCGCGGTGGCAGATCCGAAAAGTCTTTCACCATGGGGATATAGTTGATATGGCTGTGCGGATAGCGGATATGCTGCGGATAATTTTTAGAGTATATTTGCGGATAGTTTTTAGAATACAATGTTGAACTGGATTTTTTAGAAATACCTATAGTTTTGCTAAGATCTGCGTCTCTCACGTTTCTTGTTATTTCTCTAATTGCTTTCGCTTGGATTGTATGAGAATAATAGAGAAATGAGAGAATCCAGTCCTGGAAATATTCTCAACTAGTGTTGACTCAGGCCAAAATAAGGGAAATGAATTTCTCCTCAAGTGTTTTAATGTGTTGTTTTAATACTTTATGAGCTTTATCAAATTAATTAAAAATATTGTTGTAATGTCAGTGGATTCGGATAGCAAACGTGTAGATGCGTGGTGGATGCCGATAACAGTCGTGCGGATGTGGGGCGGATGGAGATAACGTTCTGTTTATCCGTGCAGGGCTCTAGCTATTGTCTGTTTTGATGCGCACAGTGCTTATTGTGAATAAATAAATATCTTGTGCCCCAAGGCTCAGAATTCCTGTCAAATTCATGTGATTGAAAGAGTTGATATAAAAATGACTACCTTTTGATATCCCTTTTGGTCTCTTTGAAATTACAGTACCTAGTACATTGAACACTTATTACGTTATCCTTATATCATTCAGCCAAAAACAGGTGTTGTGGTGTCGGAACCTACCCCATACTGAAACCAAAGCTTTCGCCTTTTCGGCTTCGTATCTGTTCGTTATAAGTTGAAAATGCTAATTGACGAATAAATCAACATCTACACATGGAGGGTAAATAAACACGAAACCTTCGTAAAATTTACGAACATAGCTGGTAACATTGCACGGTTCCCTCCATTGCGTCTTAGTAACTTCAGCTCAAAGAGCGCTGTTGACAATGCCATGGTTATTATTAACTTCACTGTTGTAGTTTACTGGCTTTAAAGACTTAGTTGTTAGATTTTAATCGCTTGACCTCCCAGCTCAGTTTCACCCACGGACTCTGCGAGGGATATTACGAAGGTTAACTGATGGTAAGTTTTTAATAGTCGTTGAAGGCCCGTAGTGTTCAGACGTCGTTCTATTACTGACAGGGGCATGGCATGGCTTAGTGATTTCGTGAAGTCTTTCCTTGACATAGAGTTTATGTTTGGAGAATTTACTAATGCTATAAATTATGTATGCATTGGCATATACAATACTCAGTATACCGTAGAATAAACTTAGAGGCCATCTGTTGACACACCGATTTAAAACGTCCTTAATTGAATACACGCACGAAAGTGAAACTCATTTAGGGTTTCAACTATCCTATTTACGATAGCACATCTGAAACGCAATTATTCATCCTTACCTAGGCAGTCAGCGGCAATTTTCTTCGTGTCACTTCTAAGTACTGAAAATTCAAAAAAACTCTGACAATTTAGGTACTAATTCCGACATATTGTTTCACTGTGTGGGCGTGTTTTATTTGCATGTGACTTGCCCTTGGTAAGATAATTCAACTTCCTAACTGAAATATGATTGAGTACAGAAAATAATTCTTTTGTGCAAAACAATATCCGCGATATTCTTTAAAATAAAAATAAATACTTATTAACCTATTGGACCTAACTGCATACATTTATTTATCAGCACTCATTAATACTTACAAAGCACATGGTCCAAATTCCAGGTTTCTGTATCTCACAGTGTCTAAACAAAATGTACCTAGGTTCACAAATCAAGAAATGTGTTTTGTCGATAGCTGGTTGAGAAAAGGCGAAAGCTTTGGTTTCAGGATGGGGTAGGTTCCGACTCCACAACACCCGTTTTGCTTTTAAAAAAGAAATAACGAAACAAATAAATAAATAAAATTAAAAAAAGATAATATAGTACTCATACGTACTATTTTTACAACCAAAGAAAACATATTTATAAACGCATGCCTTCCCACGTTAAAATAGGAGTAATTACCTCAAATATTCCCCCTATGTCAAAGTGTTATACATTGCTGAAATTGGGAATGAGACGAGAATCTAAAAGTAAAATTTTCATTTTTAGCATATTTTAGTTTATGAAAAAAAAAAAGAGATCACCTTTTGTCCGTGTGTGTGTATCTGTGTGTGTGCGTATGTGTGTATGTGTACGTGTGTGTGCACCCACCCCTAATAAAATCTATGAAGGGATTTTAATGAAACTCGATAAGTGCATACTACTACCTCGTCCAACCTCAACCGTGCCATTCAAATTTTAATACGTTTCACCCATCCAACATGGCGTCAGCGCAAATTATTTCACAGGCATTCTATATCACCACAACAGTAACGGATATCACCATGAAATATTGTACGGCGATAAAGGGTACAAGTAGACGTTCACCAATGTGATTTTCATAAACATGTTAAGTACAACACGAACATGGCAGCCAAGTGAAGTTGAATCAGTTAAATAGACTTTTCTCGCGATTTAACCATCCGAGCACAGTGAAACTTGGTACAGCAAATATTTATGCACATTGTAATTCACTGACATCTAATTTAGTTCAATTGTTTACATACCCTCAAGGTAGTGGCTGTGCAAAATTTTAAAATTTGGTTTTCATTTTTTTGTGTCCTAATCATGTTGTAGTAATAAATTACGACGTGAGTTTTGCTTGGTTTAATAGACTTGAGTACATAAGCTTGGCTCGTACAATGCTACTCCCAACGAACAAGAGTGTACATTGTTTATTTTGGCTCCCTGGTTACCCCAGAGATAATAACTGCTTCACATGGCCTCCTTGATCCTGCCTCCCTGAGTCCAGATCGGCAGTCACAAAGGAGGTGCTGCGCTCTGGAGTCCTGCAGTGGAGAAGTGTTGTGATTTCGCCACACCAGCCCCCCACGGAGATGAGGTGGCTATGGCGAAAAGAGTTTCGGGAATCTGACTTTTCGGCTGGAGCGAGTGGTGGTGAGTCCTGTACTACTGAACTTACAGTCGTTTTGGGGTGCCTTTTGTGGTAAGGCTGTGGTGTCGTGGAGAGTGTTCTTTTGGCCGATGTGCTGATCCTGAATATCATCTGGTTTGGCCAAGGATGTACTGTCAGACAGGAGGAAGGCTGGTTTGATCCGGTCGATAGTGACACGGACAGGTTTGTCTCGAATCTGAATAGTCACTGTTCTATCGCAGCGGTCTAACAATCGATATGGGCCTGTATATGGTGGTTGAAAGGCACCGCGTACCGTGTCATTACGAAGGTAAACGTGACTGCATGTGGTTAAGTCCTTGAAGATAAAGGTGGGCCTTTTGTTATGATGTGAGGCTGGAGTAGGACGCAGTCGACTCATTTGCTGACGGATTCACACAACAAAGTTTTTAGTGTCCTCGAATTTGTTGTTCGTGGTTTCACACAACATTTCACCTGGAAGACGAATCGGTTCTCCGTAGATCAGTTCAGCTGCGGATGCATGAAGATCTTCTCTATATGAACTGCGGATGCCAAGCAAGACAATTGGTAGGGCTTGCAGCCAGGACATACCAGGGTGGCACATGATTGCTGCTTTCAATTGACGGTGAAATCTTTCTACCATACCGTTGGCGCAGGGGTGCCAGCTGGTGGTTCGAGATCGCGAGGTTCCGGTGAGAATCCCGAGTTGTTGGAACTGCTGGGACTCGAACTGACATCCTTGATCAGTGGTGATACGAACAGGTGATCCAAATCGAGAAATACAGCAGGCAGTGAATCCTTCAGCGACGTCTTCTGCTGTTATTCGTTCCAGTGGCCAAACCTCTGGCCAACGGGAGAATCGATCTACGACGGTCAGGCAATATCGGAAGTTATTAGCAGGAGGTAGTAGACCAATAATGTCTAGATGCACATGATGGAAGCGAGCAGACAGTAAGGAAAAGTTACCCATTGGAGCATTGACATGGCGTGTAACCTTTGAGCGTTGGCATGTTTGACAAGCTTGTGTCCATGCGCGACAGTCTTTTTGCATGTAAGGCCATACAAAGCGTTCGGATGCTAAACGGGTCGTTACTTTAATACCAGGATGACTTAGACCATGATCTCTGTCGAAAGCTTGTTTGCGGTAAGAGGCAGTGATGAAAGGTCTGGGTCGGTTAGTTGAAGTATCACAGAACAAAGTGATGTTGGTTCCTGGGATCTGTACTTGCTGTAATCGAAGTGCTGACTCACTATCCAGCAAATCAAGTAGTTCTGTATCGCGTACTTGTGATCGTGCCAAAGCGGAGAAGTTCAAGGTGGTATTGGTAATTGCATTGATGCGGGACAATGCATCTGCGACAACATTGGAGGAGCCTTCAATGTGTTGAATGTCTGTAGTGAACTGAGCAATGAACGATAACTGGTTCAACTGCACAGGCGGAAGTTTGTCACGACGTTGTTGGAAGGCGTAAGTCAGTGGTTTGTGATCAGTATATACAGTGAACTGATGGGCTTTCAAGAGATATCTGAAGTATTGCACCGCTTCATAGATGACGAGTAACTCGCGATAGTAGGCTGGCCATTCAGTTTGTTTCGGTGAAAGTTTCTTTGAAAAGAACGCTAGGGTTTGCCAGGTATCTTCCACATATTGTTGAAGGGTGGATCCAATAGCGTTGTTGGAGGCATCAGTGAATAGTCCCAGTGGTGCTTGCGGATCGGGATGTGCTAGGAGAGTTGCTTCAGTGAGGCTGGATTTGCAGATAACAAAGACATTTTCCAATTCTGGAGTCCATGGTACTTGTTGTGTGCCACATAATTTAGATACTGCGGCATGGAGCGGAGCTTGGTATTGTACAGGCCCCCGGGGGTCTGCACCCCCTGGAAGCCACCCCCATCATCTATTAAAACCACCCCCAACTGGCAAACATCATAAGTCCAGAACAGTATCTTTTACACAGCAAGGGCGGCCGACCAGCTTGGAAGGCTTGCCAAACACTTGCATCACACTCATAAACATCTACACTATAACTAACTGGGGCAGCTATGCCAATGGAATGCTGACTGTACAACGCCAGAACCTATAAGTAGGAAGGCCTTAATGGGGACAGGCTCCTCTATTATCTGTCATACAGTGTGTGTCGCCGGAGGCTCTGCTGCAAGCTGCTATCACCAGGTGAGCATCAGCGAAGTGTTCAGAGATCCTATATTTTGTAACATCCATCCACAAACTTGTACACTTAAACTTATAACATGTATTACATTCCCCTAAAAGGGACATACAATTTCATACTCACTGACCAATAAATACTTGGTCAGTACACTACACTTGTCTTACTAATTACACGCCTCTTTACATCCTAACGCCCTTCCTGATTCCCGTCACGAGTGGCCGTGACAATAGTAGCCAAATAGTTGCTGGCTCAAGTCTCATTGTACTTCCCGCAGCGACCCGGCTGCATAAGCAGCGAGTCGCCAACATAGCTGACGCAAGCACGTCGGTTATATAACTCTCTCCCACCAGCTGGGAGGCTAGTACATTAACCCGCACACAGAGGTTCATCCCCTGAGTTACGCTTACGTCTTTATAAGAGCACCCCCTAGCATCTACACACCAAACAACACTCTACACTGGTAAGCTTACCCAGCTACGGGAAGCTACCTCCTCCTAGGCATCACCTTATAAATTAGTACATTAACACATACGTTTTAGATCTAACTACCCCCAACGAAGGGATCTAAAACAGATTGGTGGAGGCCGGGTACCACGCACAGTAAACAAAGGGCTCATACAACGAGTTCTCGTGGTAGAAACGGTCCGAACCGCATACAGCCAAGCGAAATAGTGATTTTTTTTTCTCTGACAGAAAGCATCATTTTTGCTTCACACTAGCTACACAGGGATTTTTTTTCTCCCACATCAACCCCCACCCCCTGGAAAGAGTCAGAAATTGCGTACACATTTCTCCTTACACTCACCCTTAACGCAGAATGGCACCTCGTGCAGAAGCAACAGAGATTGTAAGCCATAGAGGCAATAGGGTTACACCGATACTATTAGTATTATTAATAAAGTGCCAAAGACATATACAAAGGCGACAGACACAAATATGGGCACTCCAAACAAAAGTCGGGGCAATACAGGGCAAACAGCCATACACTCCGTCAGAGGGTAGGACAACGCGATTGAGATGCGCACACAAGCACTTAAGACACATACACGAACACCTCAACAGGAGCCATGTCCAAAGAAACAGAATATACGACCAATTAATCACCACACATGGTCCTGTAATAGATAATGCAACCCTCGAGAGGATGAGGGTGCACTACACAATTTTATACACTCAGTACAGGGAGCTCATTCGCGGACAAGCGTTTCTCCAACTGGCGGCCACAGAACTGTATAGGGCACAAGTACATTAACACAACAGTCTGCCAACGGGCCATGAGACTCAATAGGCAGTACGCCCAAATTTGGGGAGGAACATAAGGAAATCCAGGCTAACAAGGCCATTTTTGAGTTAATGGCAGGGCCGCCAGCCCAGCCGAGAGAGGACATAAGCGTAGATACGCTAACTCGGCAATTTGCGAGGATGTCCCTCTCGCCACGTACTGACACACAAGGGAAGGAGTTCACCGTGGCCACAGTCCAGAAGACGGCCAGATTAGACTCCAGCACACTGCGGGACCCAAGTTACATCCATACACGTCCTTCAGCTCCGGTTCGGAAGGCAATTTCGCCAAACCGAGGAGCAGAGCCTAGAACAACCCCCTCAAAATGGACGAACGAGAGGGAGTTGACGCCAGGACACTCGGGCACACATGACATAACAGGGAGAAAACGGGAGGTAACCATGTCATGGGCTGAGGACGTAGAACCCGCACTACAGCACATTAAGCCTACACACACCTACACAAATAGGCAAACACAAGGGCAGGAGTCTACCGTGGCCACAGGCCGGAAATCGGTTAGACTACACTCCACTACATCGCCAGGACAAACACACGCAAACACACAGCCTTTACCGCTAGTTCAGAGGGCAATTTTGCCAGAATGGAAGCGGGCACCAGCATTTGTACCCCAGGTGCGAATGCATAAGAGGGTGTTGCCTTCAGGCCCTCAGGGTGCGCAACACACACCCGCACACTCTGACCAGGCGCAGACAATACACGGGGTATAAGAAAGGTTTTATTACCTACCCCACGAGACTGGGCAATCAGGAGTACACACACCCCCATAAACTCTACTAGGGTAGCGCAGAGCGCAATTAGGCCCTCAGACAGAAACACACTCAGTACGACAGCCAGGCATTACGGTGAAAGTAGGCCCAGACTTACTTTGCTAGAAAAACCGCCAGAAAATAGCAAAGAAGCGCCTCAATGGATTTCAGGGGCCTATGCCCTACTGACAGGGCGAAAGTATTCACCTTTCCGACCAAGGACGCTCGGACGGGGATAACGACTTTCACCAGGAATACAAAATAAACCAATATCACTTGCACCAATATTATAGATACACGTAGGCTCGTTTACACGTGAGAAATACGATAATAGACACATAGAGACTCACAAACATAAACTTCACATTTTTCATGTATATACAGTGGAACATGGCTAAATCAAAAGTGTATCATTCAAAATTCTTCTTGTTTTTTTCTTGACCCCCTAGTATTTTTTTAGGCCACCAATGGCTTATAATCGTGATTAATTGAGGACATATTTTGGACAATGCAAAGTTTTTAATATGCAAAGCCAAGCGGAAGCCAATAAATGGGCCACGCGGCTTAGGTCCTCAGAGAGCTATTCCGAACACAGCTTAAGCAATAAACCACAGCATAGAGCTTGGGCAGGTCTTTTTAAGTAGAAATGACTAGGGTGTTCCATTCCCACAATTTCATAGATTCTCTTGTGATGGCCGAGAGCCCTAATCATAAGCATGAGTAAGAATCTCAAACTATTTTTCAAAAATTGGTAGATTTCCCCTGAGACGTAACTAGATTACCGTTGTACTTACGTCGCCAAATAGGCACATAGTACACTCAGATCCTACCTTTCATTTTTCAACATTTTGACATTATTTACGACCGCCGCATGGCAACCCGCTTTAATAAGCATAAAGCATTGTGCAGGCGAGATACAATATATTTTATCTACTCTATTCAAAGAGCTCTCTTAATTCGAATCGTTGCATAACTCAATTTTTTTTTCTTTTCGCCTCTTTCACTAATCCCGTGGAAGGAAAGTTATCCAAGTTGAACTGCATGTACTTAATCCATAAGCATACGTGATACACTATAATGCCTATAACATGAATTTTTCTCGTCCTCCATAACAACGCGCAAACTAGACATAAACACCATGGGGTAACACTCACAGCTCAAGAGGGAAACACCATTACTTATTTTTGGAAGACACACAGTCAACTCACATTGCCACATAACAATAATACTCTGCAAAACTGTCCCACAGACACAAGCCTGAATGGCAACAGGAATAACCACCCTGGTTAAAGACGGTCTCAAACCCGCAACCTTCTGAATACCAGGAATGTAAGGTCGGGTAGCTATCCAGCTGCAGGATAGGAAAGTAAGGGACAGTTACACTAACAGATATTCATACGCGCAAGACAATAAAATCACATCCGACACCTAGTCACCAAACACGCGACTAGCGGCCCGGAGACACTCGTGCATAACGACATTTAGTACCACTAATAGGGATATACTCGACCCACGCTTACAGTAAACACAAAACTAGGGGACACAAATGTATTTAGTGGAAAGTTCTTTTACATTGCGGAAAGCCATGATCACAACAAGAGAAAGGGCAATCAAGTTTACACACACACACGTGCTGGAAACATGAACAGCGTCAGACAAGTAACAAGTGAGTGCACACGCCATTGTAATTCAATACTGTCGCACTCAGCGATAACACACTCCTCGTGGGCGACCTTTGCTGTCACAGACAGACTAAGAGCACTCCAGGCGGGGCTGGGAAATACACATTCATTCACGCCAAGTCCAGAACCCCATAACTCCCCAAATTGCACTACGAGGAGAATTCAAAAAGACCCAAACTTCTCACGCCAAGGCGTATTTTCATCCGCGTGCCTTAAATACACGATGCGTGTGCCATAGTATATACGGTAAAAATCGTAACACCAGGACCTTGAACCAAGGCGGGTCCGAACTCACGACCACACAATACACTCGTGCCAAAAACAAACTAACCAATGGTATTTTTGGTACGAAAAACACAATCGAAAGCCACACTAGGGACGAAAAAAACCAACAAACAACGCAGGCATAGAACACAGAGAATTACATGAAACTGCGGGTCCAAATGCCAAGTAAGAATCGGACACCGTGGAAAACAACTATCCAGACTCCCAATTAGACCGAAATTGGCCCATACAAGTACATAAACAGGTAATACCACATTTCCTCCGGCCAAACACCATGCAAAAATTTCGATTACACCAGACATAGGAAATAGATTTCCCAAACACAAGTATAGCAATTTCACAAGGCAACGGTCTTATGGAATAGTGTCCACACAACAGTGCTAGCAAAAACAGGACGGATTGACACACTGGCACTCCCGGAATCCCAAACAGTGACAACACTCACATACTGGCAAAAAGTCACGTTCCGACAGCCGACATACGCAATGTCAGAGACTTCATGTACACAAACAAATGAAAACATAACATGACGAAATACTGACTTGCAGATTCCACCGCATTGCAACACTGCCGTCGACAGACACTATTGTTATATCGGAAGTGACCATGAAATCACAAACACAAACCAATTATAATGCCATACATTTTTCAGCACTGTTACAACAGTTGTGACATTTAGCAATGTACAGACATAATAGGCCGGACTTATCGTAGGGCCATAGGAACATATCTACAAAGATGTTGACAAGTTACACGCGCCATCTGACACTCAGACACGCGACACACGATAGGACTTAACCGATAACAGGCCTCCCGACCGCATGATGTAGCGCAACATAGTCCCACACACGCGCTCACTAATCAGGGACGAATACAGACAGGGGCTCTGAGGGAACAAACCTCCCCCATAACTACTCCTTTTTTTATTTCTAACCCCAAAACCGTCATAGGCGATCAGGACATGGCCAGGCACAATACGATCACTTGCTACATCAACACTACAAATGGGAGACCAGATTAGGCCGTGACGTCACAGCGTCACCACACTTTACTATCCCAAGAAGCGGATAGAAAGCCGACATTGTCCAAGGGAAAATGACAGGAGCATAGGTGGATAATCCCAGCGGGATTACCAATATACCACCCACAGGCTACCATTTTACTACCTTTCTCCCTTTCCATAACCTTCCCACTTACAACATTAGCCAACACAGACATACAGACACGATAAAAACAGCTACACTACATGACAAAATATACATCGGGGTTGATAGACTTCGTGCGTTTAAAGAGAGGGCTCACTACGCCCTGGACCTCAATGCTTCCGCCCGAGTATTAGGGGCGGGTCGGAAAAACAACAATTAAGCGTAATGCGCATCTCTAAGCAAGAGATGAGGCCAAATTTATATTAACAATTCTTTTTTTTATAAAATAATCCCGCATGAAAGGGACATAGTATTATTACGCCTCAACCTACGCCTATCCTTAAATGAGAGCGGATACGCCTCATATCCAGACACATGCATGGAATATCCCACCCACATACCAAGGGTTATTATTATTGAACCTGCATGACACTTTAGGAAAATTTTTGCAAGCCCGGGAAATACCTACCCCGTCCACTCACTGTAAGAGCATCCTGATAGCATTACCGGCCCCAGGCCACCATTAACAGGGAGCCCACAGATGCGCAACCCCCTCCTACCATGCTTTCAGCCTACTCAACAAATAACTCCCCCCGGATCCCAATAACAGGGAACCTAACGCCATAAACCCTACTAACGCCTCCAAGAGAATTAACAAGGCATTATCGCTGGAAATCCGACGTAGCAACAGGAGGCCTAAAGTAGGCCATGCATTTAGATGATTCTACAACCCCAAAACACTTAAAACAATTTACATTAATTACACAGCAAATTATTTACAGAGCACACTATTTTATATATATATATAACACAAAAGGAATCTAATAACACGCTGAATGGTGATGACGACGTAAGCAGAAGGCCAGAGGCACCACACTGGAGCAGAGCTGGGGAAGGTGATGATGACCCTTACCCCAGTTGGCTCAACAGCTCAATGACCCAAACCAATAACAGACGAACTACGTAAGGTTGAGGCATTCATGGCCCGGCACGGGCAAACTTCGGAATCCTTGGTGTGCCTAGCCTGCCCCTAGGACGAAGAGATGTTACACCCTCTATGTGCCACGGTCATCGAAGCCAAGACCTGCTGGGGAGACTTTTGACGAACGGGGGGAGAGATAACCAACTCCGCACCGGACTCAAGAGAGGATCCAAGGGACGACCAAATTAGGACTAGACTTTTAGTTAGATATAAGTAAGTAGGGCTTCTAGAGCGAGAAGCAAGACTCCTATGCGCAGGAGTGATGCAGGATCTTAGGGCTCAGCGAGATCAACCCTAAATCCGACAAGTCCTTGCCCCGCGTAGCACAGGTGAAGACAACCAAACAAATAATGAACAATATGAAATATGAATATATATGGAATGAAGGCGGTCATTCGATCTCGCGCCCACGTAAATGGCTGACAACGGGTCACCAGAGACATTAAATGGTGACGCAGCGGGCAGCCAGAGATACTAAATAGGCATGCGGCGAGCTGTCTACAGGGGTTCAGGTGGGCCAACCCAATACTGCCAATAAGGGCGAAGAGGATATTATTACTGCCAACAAGGGCGAAGAGGACCCGGACGCTCAATTCCCGGATGATTATTATTACTGCGAACAAGGGCGAAGAGGATACTATTACTGCCAATAAGGGCGAAGATGATATTATGCTATTGGACGATGTCCAATGCCCACATAAATGGTGACGCAGCGGGCAGCCAAGGGCATTAAATGAGGAGCATGGCGAGCCTTCACAGGGGTTAAAGTGGGCAGACCCAACAACGACAACATATGCAAAGGCAACGGCAATGAGCAGACAAATACAGCGGGCGAGGCGGTTTGCTTTGTGGCACCGTAAGCCGCCTGCAACTTTATTAATACTAGTTAGTAAGCATTAATATAAGTGTCGACAACTAGTATTAAGGAGGCGGAATCCGGCGGTTCTAGAGACAAACGGTGTTTCTAGAATACGTACGGGTGGTGCCCTGAGGAAGTAAATTGCCTCAGGCGATCGCCCTGGTCAAAATTTTAGCATGTAAGACAGTTGCATTTGACACGCAACTTAGGATTAAGCAAATTTACTAACCGCTGTTGCCAAATAATAGCACAGCATATTTCTGCAATAAAGTAAGGTCAACCATTCGGCTTATAAATAGCAAACATTTTTACTTATCATAATTAAGGTAAAATATTTCGGCACCTGATGACCAACAAACCCGGCATCAGGGTAAGCCCGATAACACATTAAAATAAGTAAGGTAAGGTAGAATATTTCGGCACCTGATGACCAGCAAACCCGTCATCAGGGTAAGCCCGATAATACATTAAGTTAGATTAACTAGGTTAACTAAGAGAGTAAGAAAAAACATTACGGCACCGTGTAGGGTAAGCCCTATCATACATCAAGTAAAACAATCATATGTAAGGAGAACATGACATTAATAATGGCCACAGGTTAACACTAATCATGCTATTTTTTTCAGGGGAAAAAGAGCTTCAGCCAGTGAACACACTGACACAGGAGCCGATATAAAGAATATGTAATATTCATATGTTTTTTTAACCTCTCCATTTTTCAGGCGTCGTCACCAGGCATATGGCACTGGTGACAATGATTTCACTGCCATACAGCAGCAGCATGTTATTTGTGCCATGATATTATTGTGTACCACCTTTACGCACTAATTTGTATTTGTAATTTGTATTCATCCTCACACAACCCAACACATGCACCTCCATTTTTTTTACAGCTACACTCCAGAAATCTGAACAGCAGGGTTGCTACCTGTGGGGTATCAGGCTTGCTGACAGATCAACATAAACAAAGAACATAAAGCGTCAAAGATGCGACGCAACATACGGCAATGAGGGCGCAACCAATCTGTGGCGGCGACTCTCACTGTCAAGTGTGAAGGCATTCGCCCACAGAGAATGATTCACAAGTTAGGGGTATATATCAGCGGCACGACCACTAAACTACACCGGGAAACGGCCGGACAGGATTAGCCGTGGGACGGCACATAAATACAAAGGGTAGCGTGCACGCAAGTTACAATAGACACGGCCGTCTAGGTATAACATAATTAATAATTAAGATAGATAGATATAAGTATATAATGTAATATAATGTAATACAAAATACTGTAATATTGTTCAAAGGCACTACACACAAAATTTTGATGCCACACATTGTGAATACACATATTTTTGTCACACACATGTACACAATGATTATGCTTTTGTCTCTTTCATTTTTCTTCCTTCTAACGTCAGAATTTGTGAAGGTGTCCCGTTTTACCCCAGCACAATAAATTATCTTTTACGTATCCCTTTAACTTATACCTTGGGACACCTATTTTTTTCTATTTCTTCCATCTTTCACATTGCAGGGAGCAATTTATCCCCCAATATAGCGCCGGACGACAAAACCACCCGTCCAGCACTGGGTTTTTTCCTCCCTGCACAATACCAATATATATATATCATGTCTAAACCAAGTATTTTTTGTTGTTGTTTGTTGTTGTACTTTTCAATATTTCAATGTCAGTTTTTTATATATATGATGAACTGTTTTAAATTATCACATGTATATGCATATATCCCAAAACCTACCCCTCTGAACACAAGCTGATCTCACACCTACACGACATCGCTACATCAACACGACATCACTACCTCTACACGACATCAACCCAGAAGAAACGAAGAAGAGACACAAGGAGGATTCAACAACGACCTACTACATCAACACCCCCACTCCACGTTCCGTTCCCGTTCGCGGGGACGCGAACTAATCAAAGGAGGAGACTTGCACAGGCCCCCGGGGGGCTGCACCCCCTGGAAGCCACCCCCATCATCTATTAAAACCACCCCCAACTGGCAAACATCATAAGTCCAGAACAGTATCTTTTACACAGCAAGGGCGGCCGACCAGCTTGGAAGGCTTGCCAAACACTTGCATCACACTCATAAACATCTACACTATAACTAACTGGGGCAGCTATGCCAATGGAATGCTGACTGTACAACGCCAGAACCTATAAGAAGGAAGGCCTTAATGGGGACAGGCTCTCTCCATTATCTGTCATACAGTGTGTGTCGCCGGAGGCTCTGCTGCAAGCTGCTATCACCAGGTGAGCATCAGCGAAGTGTTCAGAGATCCTATATTTTGTAACATCCATCCACAAACTTGTACACTTAAACTTATAACATGTATTACATTCCCCTAAAAGGGACATACAATTTCATACTCACTGACCAATAAATACTTGGTCAGTACACTACACTTGTCTTACTAATTACACGCCTCTTTACATCCTAACGCCCTTCCTGATTCCCGTCACGAGTGGCCGTGACAATAGTAGCCAAATAGTTGCTGGCTCAAGTCTCATTGTACTTCCCGCAGCGACCCGGCTGCATAAGCAGCGAGTCGCCAACATAGCTGACGCAAGCACGTCGGTTATATAACTCTCTCCCACCAGCTGGGAGGCTAGTACATTAACCCGCACACAGAGGTTCATCCCCTGAGTTACGCTTACGTCTTTATAAGAGCACCCCCTATCATCTACACACCAAACAACACTCTACACTGGTAAGCTTACCCAGCTACGGGAAGCTACCTCCTCCTAGGCATCACCTTATAAATTAGTACATTATCACATACGTTTTAGATCTAACTACCCCCAACTAAGGGATCTAAAACAGTATTGTGAAGCTGAAGGCAGGAAGCGGTGGTAGAAATTTATCATACAGAGGAAGCGTCTGAGGTCACGTGCAGTGTGAGGGAGGCGAACATTCTGCAGTGCTGTGATGTGGTCAGGTAGCGGTCTTATCCCTGCGGCAGAGACTTCATACCCTAGAAAAGTGACTCTTGGTGAGGCTAAGACGCTCTTGGTGGGGTTAATCAAGATACCATACTCAGAGAGGCGGTGAAAGAGGGCTCGTAGGTGGCGCTCGTATTCTTCTCGGCTCTTCGAGAAAACCAAGATGTCGTCGACATATGCATATGTGAAATCTAGGCCTGACAATACTTCATCTATGAACCTCTGAAAAGTCTGTCCAGCATTGCGCAGTCCAAAGGTCATAAAAGGGAATTCAAAGAGTCCGAAGGGCGTGATGATTGCGGTCTTCGGTATGTCATTTGGATTCACGGGGATTTGGATGTAAGCTTTTACAAGGTCTATGGCAGAGAATGTGTTACATCCGCGAAGTTTGTGATTGAAATCGAGGATGTGGCGGGGTGGATACCGGTCAGGAATGGTTCTTGAGTTTAAGGCGCGATAGTCGCCACAGGGTCACCATCCTTCGTCTTTCTTGGTGATGACCAAGAGCTTTCAGAGCGTCGTGTTGTTCCTTCAAGGAGCATAACATCAAACTCGTTCTTGGCAATTTGAAGTCTATCTGCAGCGAGGCGACGTGCTCGCCACGAGACAGGAGGCCCTGGTGTAGTACGAATAAAATGTACTGTGGATTGAGGCACTTCTCGTGGAGTTCCAGACGGGCGAGTTAGGTAAGGAAAGTCTTTCAAAATCTGATGGGATGGAGTCGGTAGGCTGAGAACTTTCTCTCTGGGCTGAATTGAATTTGCAGGTTGAACGGTCACTGATAATCCTGTGATGCCGTCAACAATGCGTTTGTTCCGACAGTCTGGAAGGAGGTGATAATAAGCGAGGAAATCTGAGCCTATTATGGGAATTGCGACGTCGGCAATAACGAATCTTCAGGGAAAATCTCGCTGGAGTCCAAAGTTGAGCTTCAGGGACTAAGTTCCGTAAGTGCGAATAGTGGAGTTGTTTGTAGCCACGAGGTCATAACTGGTATGGTGACGACGCCCCTCCAAGAATTTTTGTGGGAAACAGCACAAATCGGAGCCAGTGTCGATCAGAAATTTATGCTAGTTGTTCCTGTTCATCTACCGCCATCACTGATTGCCGTTGGAGTTTGACTGATAGTTGCATGGCTGCTCGCATTTCCGGGCATTATCGCGGAACCGGCGATGATACCAGCATGCCCCTGGAGGGTCTCTTCTCGGCGATGATTCTCGGGAGTGTATGCTACGAGGACTGTTCTGACGACTGCGTGAGCGGGGGTGCAAACGAAATGGTGTTTGGAGTGCAGCCATCTGATTAGCAAGTTCGTCTATGCGCTCAGTTAGTTGGCTGAGTGTGCTGTCGGGTGGACGGTTGATCGCGTGAACGCTAGTGTTAAAAGGTGGTGGTGATACCTCCAATATTTTATCGGCTAACCCAGCTACCTTATCTAACGCGGTGTCACCTTGCGTCTGTAGGATGGCTTGAACTTGCGAGGGCAGGCGCTGAATCAATAATTGACGGAGTAAGTTATCTTGAACTTGTGTAGTACCCGCTAAGGATCTCAAATGTCTCAAGAATTGGGATGGTTTACGGTCACCGAGCTCTTCCTCCATTAACAATTGTCGTACACGTTGTTCTATTGACAGGGAAAGCCGACGAATGAGCTCGTTACGTAAATGTGAGTACGCGTCTTGTGGAGGCGGATTAGTTATTATATCCTCCACCTCTGCTGTGTAACGGCTGTCCAGCTTGGAGACCACATACGCATATTTAGTAGCGTCCTGTGTTACTCCGGAAATTCTGAACTGGGCTTCTGCTTGTGCAAACCACAACGCGGGTTTGTCTGGCCCGAACACGGGTAATTTTATTGCGACACGATTAACAGCTGGTGCTGTACTAACCTGTGGGTTGTGAGAGGCGAGTTGCATTTGCAGCTGATGATTTTGCTCTTGTAGTTGCTGCAACTGTTCCTGTAGCCGCCCCATGAAATTTGCTCCAATCACGTCAACGTCACCAATGTAGTAATAAATTACGACGTGAGTTTTTCTTGGTTTATTAGACTTTAGTACATAAGCTTGTCTCGTACAATGCTACTCCCAAAGAACAACGAGTGTACATTGTTTATTTTTTCTCCCTGGTTACCCCAGAGATAATAACTGCTTCACATGGCCTCCTTGATCCTGCCTCCCTGAGTCCAGATCGGCAGTCACAAAGGAGGTGCTGCGCTCTGGAGTCCTGCAGTGGAGAAGTGTTGTGATTTCGCAACAATGTGATTGAAGTGAAAGTTTGAATAATAAACCCACGCAATAATCTTCATCTAATGAAGATGGCTCTCAATATCTACGAATGTATTACAGCAACTGACTTTTGTATGTTGATAGAGGCTGTTGTATTAAGTTCACCTATGAGACATTTAATAACCTAGTGATCACAAAACCAACATGGCGGCCAAACGAAGTTTAAACATTTAAATGGAATTTACTCGGAATTTAATCAAGCGAGTGCAGTGAAACCTGATACTGTAAATATTCATATACAATTTTATCTACTGATATCCAATTGAACTCTATTGTTTTGATAACCCTATGATGGTGGCTGTGCGAAATTATAAATTAAGTTTTTATTTCTTGTGTCCCAATAATGCGATCGAAGTGAACGTTTGAATAATGAACCTACGTAATAATCTCCATGTAATGGTATACAACTCTGTGGCCTACACATATAACAATCCATCATGACGACCATCCGAAATATTTAGATGGTTCTCAATATCTACAAATCTATTACAGGAATCAAACTGAAATGTTGTATGTTGATAAAGGCTATTAACATAAGTACACCTAAGGATCATTCAATAACTTGATGGTCACAAAACCAACATGGCGGCGACACGATATTTAAAGATTTAAAGGGAGTTTTCTCGCGACTTTTCATCCGAGCGCTGTGAAACATGGCACGTTATGTCTTCATACAAGTCTTAATCTACTGATGCGTAATGTAATGTAATTTTAGTAGAACTTAGAAATGGCGGTGTGCAATTTGAAAAAATCTCGTTTCCATTTCTCCTGTCCTAAGTAAGACCAGTAGAATAAAAGAAAATCGGAACTAGTTGTTGGTCATTCGATACTTCCCATTTCCTTAATTGCACCATAGTTTATATTCTATTCTACATGTGTAAATTGTACTTAATAAGGGAAAATTGGGCACTTTGTCATGGACTTGTAATTCATGTCACTATAAAGATTACTGTAGATTTTATTCAGTATAAATTTTTGAAATTGTAAAATACTGGGTGGTCCAACATTACAATTGTTTGCAGTTATGGAACCCAACGAATTCGTATATCTCAATCGACTTAAAGAAGACCATCACGTCGTCCAACCTGGCTACGTAACATCTTGTATAAATAAACATAATAATATTAATATTAAGTAACTGTTTGGAACAAATAGTGATGTGGCCATATCATATCCACTGTAAACGGTAGAAAGCGGGGGAAAAGGGAAGTAGGGTGTACGCTTCGAACCGTTTACAGTGGCTATGATATCGTCACATCCCCATTTGTTCCAAAGATTATTTGTTAGTTACGTACTGTATATGTGAACGTGGTGATTGACCTTCAAATTTGTTTGCTTAGTGATAATATGTGATTGTTGTTAATTGGTCAGTTCAGAGGGGATTGTTTACTTAGCTGATTGAGTTGCACACGGTCTGGATGCGAGCAGTTGACCTCGCCACTGACTTCATTGAACTGAACTAACAAATATTTACTATTTGCGTTAGTTTTAAAACCACTGCAACAAAATAAGTGTACATATTGTAAATACTATCATCCATACTTGTGGACATAGATTTAATAGCCTTAGTTTAATAGACCTGATGATGATCGCTTGGCGATCAAAACTGGTCATCCAAGTGTATTTTTAATCTCATGTAAAATTTTTTTCAGGATTAGGGAATAACCCATCACAATTGGGTACAATCGTGTTGACCGCCTCAAAACATCAAATTTCGTTTAAACGCAGTCACTGCCCGAAATGTTGAACACTTTGGTTAACACATATTTTAGCACGACGTTTTGTTCTAAGGTTTTGTGAATTACGTGTGAGTAAACACACCTTATAACCAACCTTTCAACAAGATTCAAATTGCGAATCGTATTATAAACACCAAAACGGACCACAAATGTTATTGTAGTTTGATAATATATTAGTGTATAAATGTAAACCTCAACACAGTGATCAGGATTTGATGATGAGCGCTTGACGGTCGAAACGCGTAATCCTTAACATTTTCCCATTATAATAGTGAACATAATGATGTAAATTGTTTCCAGGAGTGCTCTTTAGATGTTATATAAATTGTACCCTTCCAATCATTGGGCAAATTCGTGTTGAACGACTAAAGAATTACTAATAACAGTTCAGTAGGGTAAATAAGCCGGACCTGGCGCAGGGGCTAATGGGCAGGATGGCCGCCAAGCGCAACCGAACATATGCTGGTTTTATATAGAGAGAGTAATAGCTGGCGCATGGGCTAATGGGCAATATGACCGCCACGGATGGTGGTCAGAGACGATGTAGAGCAGTTAAGATGGCGAGAGGGTAGCTGAGTGCAAGTAACTTTAGTCGGTCAACCAAAGACTGTGGTGACTTGCGGGGGACGGTGAGGGTAGTATTATTTATTTACTTATTTATTTATTTATTTATTTTATTAGTTATTATTTATTTATTTATTTATCAGGGTAGCCGAGCAGGGAGTATCTTTAATCGGTCAAGCAAAGATGGCTAGAGAAGGGTGATGGAGGGTAGCCGAGAAGATTATCTTTAATTGATAGGTCAAAGAGGTTAGCCGAAAAAAAAACAAGATGGTGGCTATAGCTTAACTTAACCTATCCTAACCTAACTTTCAAAATCCACAGCCTGCTTCCAGTCTCCGACCGGGTCAGGAATGGAATGAATGAAGCCCCCATCTAGCGGCGAGGATATGGACTGTGCCGGCTGCCGAGGCCTGACGCACTCCTCTGGGGCAATGATTAAATGAATGACAGATGAAATGAAATGATAGTGGAGAGTGTTGCTGGAATGAAATTTTGACAGGGAAAACCGGAGTACCCGGAGAAAAACCTGTCTGCCTCCGTTTTGTCCAGCACAGATCTCACATGGAGTAACCGGGATTTGAACCACGGACCCAGCGGTGAGAGGCCGGCGTGCTGCCGCCTAAGCCATGGAGGCTTTCCTAACCTAACTTTACCTAATCTAATCTCAACTCACCTAATCTAACCTGACTACACTTGACGGGTCTTTACTAAACCTTTCCTAATCTAATCCCAGCTAACCTCACTTGACCATGGGGCGTGGTGGCGCAGCGGTAAAGCTGTTGGCCTCTCACCAAGGTGGACCGGGTTCGATTCCCGGTCAATGCATGTGAGATTTTCGAAGTGAAATACCATGTCCTGTGGTTCGGATTCCAAGTGAAAAGGAGGTCCCATGGCTTATAATCACAAGATTCACGGTCACGTAAAACTCCAATCTTCCTTTTTCACTTGACCTTACCTGCTTGTAAGTAAGCAACAACAACAACACACCAACATTCCAAAAATTCTAGTTTACTTTAAGGTTAAACATTAAACCCAAACTCATACTCTTACCTCTATCCCACCCCTAGTCAAAAACTAGGGGTCAGATGACATCGCTGTTCTGCCCCTTAAAGCAATAACAATACAATATACTAGTCAAAAAATTACATTTTTTAAACCTTTACAGAAATATATTCGGAAAATAGGCTATATGTTTAAACTAAAAAGTCATATAAAGTCATATGCTAACCCTTACTCTACACTTACCCCTATCCAACTCTCAGTCATTTTTGTTTTTAAGTTTTCCAAAATATTATGTAGAAAGTAGGCTATATTTTCAGAACTAAATGTACTAAAAAGTCATATGTTAGCTTAAACGAAAGGTCTTTATGTCCTTTATCGTTAGAACAAAAGATGGTATATTTTTCCCAAAAAAGTGCAAATTGGAAAGTAGACTATATTTTCGAAACTTTAAATCCTAGAAAGTTGTATGTTTGACATAAACCAAAGATCATTACCCCCCCCCCCCCCCCTACCCCCAAAACAAGTTTTATAACCCTAGGACAAAAAAGAAGGCCGGGTCTGCATCTGGCACAAGCTGAAGAGGCAACCCACAATACATTCAGGGGCAAGGCCAATATCTAGCGAACCAATGATCGGATTTGGATATATGAGGTGTCCTAGTTCTTGGGTCGACGGCTCCTTTGGACTGGCCCATTAAATTACCCAAATTGTGCCAAAGGGCCTAGCTACATATTTTGAAAATTTTGGGTTTACCCCTTTTTAAATGATTATTGACTTAACCTAACCTAACCTAACGAGATTGCGGCTGTAGTTTAATCTAACCGAACCCCACCCACAAGGCGTGATCAAAAACTACCCGAGCGGCAAATGGCGATACATCTCGAACCAATGACCGGATTTGGACATATGAGGTGTCCTAGGACTCAAGGGGATGCGCGCCCTTTTCAATAGCCGCCCCCTAATTTAACCAAAGTACCCAAAACTAAAAGTTCATAGTTTTTTAATATCTCGCTAACCAATGATCGGATTTTGGACACGCGAGGTGACAAATTACTTGGCATGACTCCCTTTCTTTTTCTACGGTTCATTCATTCACCAAAAATATTCAAAACTAAAAGGTCATCGACTTTTTAATATCTCGCTAACCAGTGATCAGATTTGAGCTCACAAGGTGTCAAATGCCTCGGCGCGAAATTCCCTTCCCATGGCCCATGGATTTACACAAAATACCTGAAACTGCAAGGTTATGGACCTGAGATTTTATAAACCAATTATCAGATTTTGACAGGTGAGGTGTCATATGGCTTTGCGAATCCAAGATTTGTTGAATTTATAATTTTAAAAACCTGATTTAGGATTTAAATTAATGCATGTAAGGTTTTTAGATTTTAGTTTTCTGTTTGAAGATTTTAGATTTTTTTATTTTATGATTTTTGATTACTGTATCTATTTTTGATTTTAAATTTTAGATTTAAGATTTTAGATTTTTGATTTTTGATTTTTGATTTTTGATTTTTGATTTTTGATTTTTGATTTTTGATTTTTGATTTTTGATTTTTATTTTATATTTCAGATTTTGCGAAAAGACCACACCAAGATTTTGCAAAAAATAGACCAAACCATAATGTCATAACTTGAAATTTTCGGAAACTAATTATTAAAGAAAGACACATAAGGATTTGTATGACTTGGAATTAAATGCCTTTTACTATGAATTTTTAAATTATAGATTTTACATTTTTAATTTTAGATTTTTATTTTCGATTTTTTGATTTTAGTTTCTTTTAAGATTTTAGATTTTAGATTTTTAATTTTTGAATTTTGATTTTATATTTAGATTATAGATTTTAGATTTTAGATTTTAATTTTTAGATTTTAGATTTAGGATTTTGTATTTTTGATTTTCTATTTTGCGAAGAGATCAAACCAAGATTTTTCAAAGAGACCAAACCATAATGTCGTGACTTGGAATTTTCGGTAACTAACTATTAATTATTAAAGAAAGTCATATAAGGATTTGTATTACTTGGAATTACATTCCCTTTACTATGAATATTTAAATTTTATATTTTATATTTTAGATTTCACATTTAGCCAAAAGACCAAACCGTAAAGTCACTGATTTAAAATTGTAGATGTTCTTGAAGTGGTTCATCACTTTATTCCCACCGGTCTATGGAAATTGGACAAAAAACCCGTTTCACTTCATCTCTTGTCTTTAAATGTAAGCTCTACATGACTAACCTAATCGTCTCGAGTATAATGTCTTGTTTTTTTTGTAAAAGATCAACATGGTCACTTACTTCATATATAGGCTTAAGCATCTGTTGTATATAAACCAAAATTGCGACTGCTCTCTAGAACCCTATCCACTGGTCAAAAACAAGCATAGTTGCCAACCTGTTACTTACAGCTAACTCGTGTCTGGTCATAAAATTCTTATCGCAAGGTCACCCAAGGCCTAAAAATATTAGTCTTAACGTATAGTGTAATCATCATTCTACCCATATAGCCGTGTGTAATAAATACTCAATATTAGTTTGTTTTCCAAAATCTGAAATAAACAATCTAAAATTTGAATTCTAAAATCCAAACCTTAAATCTAAAAATAAATAATTATTTGTATGTTTTTCTTTAATAATTAGTTATCTAAAATTTCAAGTCATTGACTTTTACAGTTTGGTCTTTTGTCTAAATGTGAAATCTAAAATCTAAAATCTAAATTCTAAAATATAAAATATAAAAAACATAGTACAGTGAATGTAATTCCAAGTAATACATATCCGTATGTGTCTTTCTTTAATAATTAGTTACCGAAAATTCCAAGTCACGACATTATGGTTTAGTCTCTTTGAAAAATCTTGGTTTGATGTTTTCGCAAAATCTAAAATCAAAAGTATAAAATATAAAATAGAAAATCGGAAATCGAAATTCGAAAATCTAAAATCTAAAATTTAAAATCCAAAATCTAAAATATAGAATCGAAAATCGAAAATCTTAAAAAATCAAAAATCAAAAATAGAAAATAAAAAAATCGAAAGTCAAAAAACTAAAATCTAAAATAAAGAATGTAAAATCTAAAATTTAAAATCTAAAATCTAAATTCTGAAATCAAAAATCTAAAATTAAAAATTCATAGTAAAGGGAATTTATTTCCAAGTAATACGAATCCTTATATGCCTTTCTTTAACAATTAGTTACCAAAAACTCAAGTCAGTACATCATGGTTCGGTCTATTTTTTGAAAAATCTTGGTCAAACATCTAAAATACAGGGTGTATCTTAATTATACCGACAAAAAAAATTAGGGGCGCTCTGCGTGTTTTGCAAAACACGATGCCGCAATCAGATTGGCGGAGACATTTTTCCCTTCGAGAAAATGAAGTTACTTTGTTACTTCCGGACGCGCGATTCAAATCGACGAACTCGCCGTATTTCCTGAGCCACAGTGCAAGCCGCTGGCCAATGCTGTGCTTCAGGCGGAGACAGAGATAAACTGGTGCGACTGACGCACTCGTTACTCGGCCCCAGTGGGCAGTGTTGGTGTATTCTTTGGAATCCACGTCTAGTTAGAGTTAGCGATTGCTGCTCTTTGCTTTCTTTCTTTTCTTGCAGACACCAACAGCGACCCTCAGTATTCCATTCTCACCAAACAAGTGCTTAAGTTGTTTCTAATTTTGTTCCAGATGTGTATCTTCCATGAATTTTACCTAGCGGCATCTCGCGGCAACCCGTCGAAGCCCTTGAACTCAGCAACTTCAAGATTGGATTCATTCCACTCAAGCAGAGGTCGTCGTTTTCGCCATCTGCCATTTCCATGAAGATAATGTCTATGTATCGAAGTTCGAAATGATGAATCTTTTGTCTTTTTAATGTTTCCCACTCTGCTATATGTTCCTTTGTTTTCTTGCCCCTTCTCTTCGCATACCTAGCCCCCTCATGTGCTTTTCTGCTCGTTCTCACTTCTCGTCCAGTATTTTAAGTTAACAGTTCAGTCTCCTCTCAGAGGCTCTCTGCCTCTTCAAATGAAGAAAAATTAAATACGACGCCATGTCTAATTTCTTCGAGTAACGGTCGAAGGAGCCTTCAACTTCAAAACACCATGCAAGTTAAGTAATTATCTACATTGAATTTTAAACCATTTTAAAGGGTTTTAATCAACATTTGGAATGCTTTTACTAAAAGTTATAGGCAGTGCTGGGATTTCATAAAATTGTGGAACTTCTGTCCCTCGAGGGAATCGCTTTTCTTAGCTAACAAAGCTTTCTACTAGTCACGAAATCTAGTATTTTCTATACCAAGTAAGGGAATACTTTCCCGCAACGAGGGATTCATGTCAAATTAACCGTTGTCTAAAACATAACTTGTTTCCGCCGAGGGATTATTACCGCATCATTTAACTCTCACTACAGTTCTGGAATTTTCCATTCAAAATAAACTCCAAACCGCAAAGAACTATGCTCAATAATGTCAAATTGCTGAAAACCTCAAGTTAACTGGAACTATCATTTGCAACTTAAAACTTGTATAACGCAAGAAACATGTTAAAACTCAACTAAGTGCATCTACATAAACCGCAATAACCTTTCTTTTGTTCCACGAAATTTCAGTGCTTCAATGGTGAATATTTACAAACTATCGACAAACTTTCGTGCTACAAAAACAGTGTCCGTCCAACAAGCTACCGCGTCGCGATTCGTTCGTATTAATAAAACTGGCCAGGACTCAAATCCCATGCTGCCTGAATCCTGATCCCCTTATTAACAAAATTTGTATCATTTAAACTAGTTATTGCTCTACGGGGCCTCGCTTAAAATTAGGCGCTCTCACAAAATTGTTCCACTTATAACTTATTAATTCTGTTTAAATAATAGAGATTATAGAAACCTCTTATTAATCTCTTTCTTCTTATCCTGCTTGCTCAGGAATTTATATAACCGTGGTTAAATCCACGTTTTAACAAGCATTTTGTCCTGCCGCATTCAGGAAGTTCTAATTTTCCAATCGATAAATGTATAATCCAGGCTTCACAAAACGGTGACCTGCCCAATTTGAATGTATCACATATTCAATTCTGCGTCAATAGCAGTGGTTTTAGAAATCACTTATAATCATCCCTTTTTCTTATCCTGCTGGTCCAGGAATTGGTAACCTTCTAATTGTTAAACGTTTGTACCTGATTCTTTTTATGATCCAGGCTTCGTTAATACGACCTGACCCTTTTGAATGTAACATTTATTAATTTCTGTTTAAATAATAGCGGTCACCTCCGCTTGTAAATCACTTCTTTTCTCCTGCTACGATCAGGAATTTAATCTATTTGTTTATAGCCTTTTCGCTTGCCATAAGGGCATTCTAATACTGCTTGTATCCTACCTAACTAATTTAACAAAATGTTATACTAAACTGTAAATCCTTTATAATTAACCTAACAGGTGTAAAACCTTTTAATTATACGTCTGTTAAATAACTCTTGTAAGTTTTTTTTGTACAAATAGGGGTCTTAGACATCCAAGTTGTTAAACCAAAATTTCTTTGTTTAGCTTGAAATAGATTAATTGTTATTATTCTCAAACTTTCTCAATTTGTTAAATAAATCATTCATTATTTTGTTTCTATCTCTCTTGCTAGAGTAACGGTTAGGCAAGACCTTCTCTTCCCTGATTATTCTCCTAAAATTACTTTATATTCAAAGAAGAGGACAATCACTGAATTAATTAAAAATCTATCACTTGTTGCGTTTAAAACAAAACTTCCAATAAAAACATTTGCCAAGTTTCTTTCAGCTATTACAGCTAATTCTGGTAAACTATTAAAGCAAGTATAGCTCACTTTGCCAGCTTCCTACTGAACCCTTTTTCAATTGATCATAGAATAATTGTTCATGTATTATTTTATATACTGCATGATGTCCGCAGTCAGTTATAAGTTGGGAGCACAGTTGTGTTGCAAGAAGTTAGCCGTGTTGAGACGCAAGTTATATTTGGATAATTCTTGGAAGAGGGTCACTGAACGTCAAGGCCAAGCGTACCTACGCGCCAGAAACCTTTGTCCACGGGACAAGAGAGAGAGCGAGTTGAGCGGGCTTGTGAGAAGAAGATACATCTGATGACGTTGAGAAGGGAGGAGCTAGGTGTCCGCCGCAACGAATTCTCGTATGAACCCACGAATCATGCGGACCCAAGCTCATTTTGGCGTGAAAGCTGATCGCTGTGAGAAAGCGCGGCAAGACCATATCTGATTAATCCACGATGCGATTTTGATCCGCGGACCAGTGTTGGAACCTGCATGAAAAATGATGAAGTTTGATACCCCTTGCAAGATTGTACGATGACTCCTTCGATTTATTGACAATTTACAGTCCCCTCCATAGTGCCACGGTCCAGTTTTGTATAAATTGAGAGTCTGTGCTAACGAACTTGTTCTTATTTTGAGGTAGCCGATTGCTATCATACGTCTTATTTTGAGGTAGCCGAGTGCTATCATACGTCTTATTTTGAGGTAGCCGAGTGCTATCATACGTCTTACTTTGAGGTGGCTGAGGCCTACTTCACGTTCCTATTTTGATACTTAATGCTCTTTTTTGTCAGAGCCAAGAGCTCTTATAAATTTGTTAAAGTATTTTGAACACGATCTCAAGTGAGATCATTAACATTTTCAGTGAATAGTAATTATGTTTTTGCGTGTGAAACTAGCATGTGCTTATTTAGGGAAAGTGACTTCGAATTAATTTCCTAGGACTTTGGAGTGATTGAGTAGCTCTATCTGCAATTATAGTAGAAATAGATTTATTAATTTGAACTTAGTATTTTTTATCTTATAAGAAGACAGCAAGATGATGAACTATGGGTCGACCGATGGGATGGTGATCACGCTTTCTTCGAAGACGATCATCGTGGTTGTGTAAATACCACGGTGGACCATGGAAAGTGATGTCCGCTGACGTGACGAGCCGATATGTGTTGAGTACAAATATTGATTTATTCTTTATATAGATATTTTGGCATGGGAACCTTATATATAATTTTTCTTGTGATTTTCTTGTTTCATTTTTTTATAGTAACGTAGTGTCCCGACACTTAAATTTATAAATGCGTGAGGACGCGTGACCCTATGTTGATTTGTATATTTTTGTGTAATTTTGTAATCCATGTAATCGTACATGTGGAGATTTGATTTGGCGTACAAATGAAACGGCCAGGGTGATAAGTGGTGCTGTGTTAGATTAACGATAAAGATAGCAAGGGGGGAACACAAGTGTTCGTGTTTGCCACATTTTTAATGAACAAGTAATTAATTTTGAGTTGCCTTGTTGCGACATGAAGTTGGAAAGAGCCGTCTGTTCTTTCATTTCATTTTATTTGCCTTTGATAATTAGACTGTTTTTCTTCGGTCAGAATACTGAGACCAGGCACGCGCTGTGGGTGGAGAATATTTGTGTATTTTATTTCAGGTGATAATCAAAGCCCAACGTGTGATATTAGTGTGTCTGTTTGTCTAATGTGTGGTATGTGTGAATTATATGCGCGGGAGGATGGCTTGGGCCAAACCTCTGTCGGCTGCAATTTATTACGGATGGTGAGTGAAGCTCCGAGGAGACCTCAGCCAGTCCAATTTGGTCTTGCAATTCCAAGGGGAATTGATGAGATAATTATTTGTTGACACACATACATTTTGAGCTGAGTTGACAGCTGTTCTTCGTGATCTTGGGAGCCAAGCTCTATGCGTGCCTGAGATGTGACACACACGTGGGTTATTTGACACATGATAGCGACGGACCACACGACCGCAAGTCTTGGGTATTTCTAGACAGTAATTAGTTAGGGGGAACGGTCTTGGCTTACCCAGTTGTTAAATATTGCTGACTTGTTCTTTTAAAGTGATATGATATTAAGGGATGAGTTCGCCACGCCCGCGCGGTTTCTCATGTGTCACGTTCAAGTGAAATGTTGTCTTGTAATATAATTGTATGTTGTTAAGCATCTGTGTTTCATTTAGTTTATGTAAATTCTTGTTGGCGCCTTGTTGCGTATTTCATTATAAAAATGGCATGCGGTCATTTGTATTGTTGTTGTGTATTTTCTTGGTCACGCTTACTTATTCTTGTATTGATTTGGAAATCCCGTGTGGAGGCATTTGTGGTGCTGTGTGCACATTGGTCTAGGTTTCAGCGGAAATCATTGTGTTGTAAATATTTAAGTTTAGCGAGTGTCGGTAACAATATTTGCATTAATTGTAGTTGTTTAGTTCCCATCGCTAGAATATCTCAGATGCGGATTTGTTGTTTGAAGGTACTCGCGGGATGGCAACAAATCACGTGTCGAGTACTCACACATATTTGCATGCTTCGTCACATCACGTCCACACATATATTGTAGCTAAACAGGCCATATTTCGGGTCATGTTATTTTGTTTTACAATCCCTGGTAAGATTATTTTTGTTTAGTATGGTAACTTTTGGGTGTAAGGTTAAAAGGGTGTTCCCACGAGTTTGTGTTTTATTTGTTACTTTCGTTCTGAAAATAAATTTGTTATTGTTTATTTTGGCCTTCTCCTGTTCATTTCTGCCATATATTTAGGCTATGTTACCTTGCACCTTGGTAGAAGCGTATTACAACAACTTCGATATAGACCGTACACTCCCGGAAAAAGAGTCTCATAAAAAAAGCTTCACGCAAGGGTTCACTACTTGTAGAGATTTTCTCTCTGACTTATAATTTACCGTTCAAATTTTGGTTTTGTTTAAGTTAAGGTTTGAGGTTTTCCCTTTGTTCTAAACTTTTAGTTGGCACTCTGCTGGGTAAGAATTTAGCCTGCTTTGGATGCAACAATTGGTACTCTTTAAAAATTCCACTAATAATAATAAAATCATTGCTAAAAGCACTAGAGTTGCTTTATCTCTTCCCACTTTGGGGGCGCTCGGCCGTTCTGTCGGAGATCCGACAGTGTCCAGTAATGAAAATATCACGACAAATTCAAATCCTTCTAGCATTTCAGAATGCTTTTTAAAATCTCACCCTTTTGAAGGGAAAGTACCTAAATCATTTCCTTTAGGCATACCTTGCCTTGCCAGAGTATCACCCTTCCCTATAGTACTAGAATATCTGTTCGGGAGGGAAAGAGCACTTAGCGAAAGCTTGCCAGTAACCTCAATTCATGCTGCGCCCTCCGTTAGCCTTGCGCAAGCCCCCGCTCAAGTTAGGTACTTCATAGGCTTTGCACGGCAAAATCCTTCTTTACATCAATATTTATTAATGGCTTGGTGTTGGATTCTCCTCCTCTCTGCCTAAAATTGTTTCCACTCCTAAACCCACCTCCTTTTCTCTCTCATCATCTTCCCTTAGGTAGTGTTAGCACTCAGTATTAACCAACCAAGTGTACAGTTTGTTCTACACACATTTGCTACTACTTCTGCGGCATTAGTTGGTGAGAATGGATTTATAGCGTTCGGGACCCTAATCGTGGCAATTCTCATCATTCAACCTTTGTGTCAATTGAAGGAGGGAGCTTCGTGCCTCAGATGCACAACATTGGCAGGACGTCGTTGGTACGGACCCCGGAGTTAAGAGGCTGTATTAGAAGAAATAAATGATAATCCTTTAAACAGTACGAGGTCTATCGCGTCGAATGTTGGCGCTTTTCATATGACGGTGTGGAAGGTTTGTAAGGACCAGAAATTGTACCCTTATCGCTATCAATCGGTGCAAGAACTATCACCTCTGAATTACCCACAACGCCTAACATTTGCAAGGTGGGTCTTAAACAGCTATGGAAATATTCCACGCTTATTGTCATCATTCCTTTTCATGGATGAAGCTACATTTACGAGAGAAGGCGTGGCAAACTCCAGAAATCGGCATTTTTGGGCGAATGAAAACCCTCATGGAACAGTGATTCGCTCATTCGAGAATTCCGGAATGGGTTTAGTGTTAATATTTGGGCCGGCATTGTACCGCTGCGAACTGTGCATCGAAGATGGAGAGGGCATATTGAACATTTCATGTAATCAAACCATTGGGTGTATTGTCCCTTTTGTTCTGTATTTCATTCCATTAACAATGTTGTTAGTAAATAAATGCACGATTGTACAACAGCATCTTTGCGTATGTCAAATAATACGTACATTTATTGCGGCGAACAGACTAGAAGAGAAACTATCGGGTACATTTCATAACTGACAAGTGTGTCTTTATTACTGTGTTCCCGTTTAGTTTACTGACTGTGCGATTTCGGCTGCTTACAAAACAAGTAAACAAATTTGGATATTGCCTCAACGAGACAAGGACAATTCTGCGCGAGGCGAACGAGGAAACTTGAGCATTCCCGCCAGCATATCTCTGTCTCCTTCTATCACACTCCCTTCCCTTGCCTGAAGCACAGCAGTGGCCAGCGGCTTGCGCTCTCGCTCACCAAATACGGCGAGTTCGTCGATTTGAATCGCGCGCCCGGAAGTAACAAAGTAACCTCATTTTCTCGATGGGAAAAATTTTCTCCGCCGATCCGATTTCGGCATCATCCTTTACATAACACGCAGAGCGTCCCTGATAATTTGTCGGTATAATTAAGATACACCCTGTATAAAATCTTAAATCTCAAATCAAAAATTAAAATCTAAAAATCAAAATTAAAAACTAAAATAAAAAATTAAAAAAACGAAAAACAAAAATCAAGAAATAAATCAAAAATCCAAAATCTAAAATCTAAAATCTAAAATCTAAAAATCTTACATGCATTAATTTAAATCCTAAATCAGGTTTTTACAGTTATAAATTCAACAAATCTTGGGTTCGCAATGCCATATGACACCTCACCTGTCCAAATCTGATAGTTGGTTTATAAAATCTCAGGACGATAACCGTGAAGTTTCAGGTATTTTGTGTAAATCCGTTGGCCATGGGAAAGGGAAATTCGCACCGAGTCATTTGACATCTTGTGTATTCAAATCTCATCATTGGTTAGTGAGATATTAAAAAGTCGATGGCCTTTTAGTTTTGAATATTTTTGGTGAATGAATGAACCATAGAAAAAGAAAGGGGGTCATGCCAAATAATTTGTCACCTCACGTGACCAAAATCCGATCAATGGTTAGCAAGATTCTAAAGAGGCGAAGACCTTTTAGTTTTGGGTTCTTTGGTTAAATTAGGGGGCGGGGGGCAACACAAAATAGCGGAAATCATCTTGAGTCCTGGGACACCTCACATGTCCAAATCCGACCATTGGTTCGAGAAAAAACACCATTCACCGCGTGGGTAGTTTTTAATCACGCCTCGTGGGTGAGGTTAGGTTAGGTTAAACTACAGCCGCCTTCTTTCTAGGTAAGGCTAGGGTAAGTCAATAACAAATAAATAATTATTTAAAAAGGGGTAAACCCAAAATTTTCAAATGTGTAGCTAGGCCCTTTGACCCAATTTGGGTTAATGTATGGGTCAGTCCAAATGAGCCGTCGGCCCGAGGCCTACGACACTTCATATGTTCAAATCCGATCATTGATTCGCGAGATATCGACCATGCCCCTGAATGTATTGCGGGTTGCCTATTCAGCTTGCGCCTGACGCAGACACCCGCCTTAAGCCCCTACTGGTTTTTTTTCGTCCTAGGGTTATAAAACGTGTTTTGGGGGTAGAGGGGGGGAATGGCCTTTGGTTTAAGTCAAACATACAACTTTCTAGGATTTATAGTTTCGAGAATATAGCCTAGTTTCCAAATTGAACTTTCTCGAAAAAAAAAAACTTCATTTGTCGTATAGATATAGGGTAAAGAGACCTTTCTTTTAAGCCGATATAATGCTTTGTAGGATGTTATTTTTGAAAATATAGCTTACTTTCTACATATTTTTTTAAAATTTATTTATTGATTTTGACTGAGAGTTGGATAGAGGTAAGTGTAAGGGTTAGCATATGACTTAATGTGATTTTCTAAGTTTAAACATATAGTCTAATTTTTGAATTAATTGTTATTTATTTTTGACTAGTACCATTGTATTGCTATTGTTTTAAGGGGCGGAACAGCGAGGTCATATGTCCCCTAGTTTTTGACTAGGCGTGGGATAGAGGTAAGATTATGAGTTTGGGTTTATTGATTAACCTTAAAGTAAACTAGAATTTTTGGAATGTTGGTGTGTTGTTATTGCTTATTTACAAACAGGTAAGGTGAAGTGTGGTTAGCTGGGATTAAATTAGGAAAGGTTTAGTAAAGACAGGTCAAGTGTAGTCAGGTTAGGTTAGGTGAGTTGACAATACATTAGGTAAAGCTGGGTTATGTTAGGTAAAGTTAGGGTAGGTTAGGTTAAGTTAAGCTATGGCCACCATCTTTTAATCTTTTGTTTTTTCGGCTACCCTCTTTGACCGACCGATTGAAGATACTCCCCGCTCGGCGACTCTGATAAATAAATAAATAAATAACAATTAATTAAATAAATAAATAATACCACCCTCACCGTCCCCGCTAGTCACCACCGTCTTTGGTTGGCCGACTTAAGATACTTGCACTCAGCTACCCTCTCGCTATCATAACTGCTCTGCATCGTCTCTGACCAACATCCGTGGCGGTCAACTTACCCATTAGCCCCTGCGCCAGCTATGACTCTCTCACCATACCAGGGGTTCTCAAACTTTTTCAGTCGTGCCCCCTTCTGAAACATGAAATATCTAGCGCCCCCCCCCCCCCCCGCCCCCAGCCCCCCCCCCCCCACCTCTCGCCCCTCCCCCACCCCTCCCCTCCGGCCCTATTCTCATTTCCTTTCTTAGAACTTCACATAGGCTACTTGCCACAAAAGGAAAAGATCACACAAGATCTACTGTGTATGCTACTGCCTAATTAGGATTTCAACTACCAGTTACATTAATAATAATAATAATAATAACGTATTATAAAAATAAAAACAACTGCTGCACGTGCAGTTATTGGAATTGAGCAAATTTTGTTTGTTTCACTAATTAGCTCTTTAGCTGTGACACCTGTGTTCAGTAATGCTTTTCATATTTGAAGGCTCGTGACTTATAAATGACAATAGAAAATAATATACACAATTTTCAACATTTCACTGTGAATTTGACAAATGTTATGTTAAAACTCTTCACCCATGAAAAAGTAAAACAGGAGAATAAAAGTGTACATGGATCAGAATTCGGTAATTCTCAGACACTTACGGAGTTAGTGTGATGTGCGAGCTTGAATTTGAGATGAAAGTAAATCCAGTCTTGGTTGGATGTTTGAAACAGCGACCCGCAGATCACCTTCCAGCTGCATTCGCGACCGATGCTTCGTCTTGACGGATGCCATTGCGGAAAATGTTGACTAGCGCAAGTAAGTTGAAGCGAAGGGTAATAACAGGTCCACTGCTTTTCTTGATAAAATGGGATATTCATTCCTAATCTGCACCCAAAAATTTTCAAGAGACTTCGACTTAAATTTATTTCGAAGTACTCTGTCACTTGAAAGTTCTATTAGTTCCTCCTGTTCTGCCGTTGACAGGTGGGCTGTTACGTTCGTTTCAAACGGACTGCGAATCCAGTAATTTTCAGTTGAAGGTTTTGGAAATCTACCCTCGAATTTTTCACGAAGGTTTTGGAGGTGTTCTACGACAATTCCACCACTTTGACAAATATCTTACTCATTTTCTTCCAGGAATTCATTCGGACAATGAAACATCTCACAGTTACCTTTGTCCATCAAGGCTTTCCAAAGTTCAAGTTTTCTCTTAAAAGCAAGCACTTTGTCGCTTAGAATGAAAATATTATTATTTTGTCTTTGAAGTGACACATTATGTTCATTCAGTTTCTCAAATACGTCAGCCGAGTAGCACAGTATTAGAAGCCATTTCTCATCCAGAAACAGGGTTGCGAGTGTAGAACTACTGTCCAATAGGAAAATACGAAGTTCATTCTTCAACTCCACAACGCAACGAGGAACTCGACCACGAAACAACCAACGCACCCCCGTGGTCAATAGAAGCGAATCATGTGTAGATCCCATCTCCTCGCAATGAATGGAAAATAGCCGACTGCTTAAAGCTCTTGCTTTCACAAAATTTACAACACTAATTACATCGTTCAGCATTTTATTGACTTCCGGTTGTAGTACTTTTGAAGCCAATGCTTCCCTGTGTATCATGCAATGTGCGAATTTTACAGAATTAGTAACAGCACTCACTCTTGCTCTGAATCCCTTTTTAGTTCCAATAAATTCCGACGCCCCATCAGTACATATAGCAACACAATTTGTCCATCAGAGATTGTTGTCAATAAAAAAGGAATTCACAAGAGAAAAAATATCTTCGCCTGTATTCCGCCCTTCCAGAGCTTTACAAATTAGAAAATCCTCGTGCATTTCATTTTTATGACAGTAGCGTACAAAAACAAGAAACTGGGCACTGTTTACGATATCAGTACTGTCATCAAGTTGCAGGGCAAATTTTTAGCTATCATGAAGACGTGGTAGCAATTGATTTTTTATGTCAGAGGCTATTACATCAATACGACGAGTTACTGTATCATTTGAGAGCGGTATCGACTTCAAGCACTCGCCGAACTTTTCTCCATGCATGATCGCGCACATTTTCACGGCTGCAGGAAGAAGTAATTTCTCACCAATAATATGTGGTAATTTGGATTTTGCAATTAAATAGGATACCTCCAAGGATGCTCTTAGCACTTTCTTAGGAACTGTTGCGTACTTTTCTAGGAATCTAACATTTCCTTTTAGTTGTTGCTCGTGGCGCTTAAAACAATAATGCAAAAGGTTTACTTACACAGTCCGGGTGAGTTAGCCGTGGTCGTTACGGCATGACTGCTGGCAGTCGCTCACATCCGGGAGGCGAGGAGGTTCGAATCCCCTCGCCGGCAACCTTGAAGATGGTCTTCTGTGGTTTCCCATCTTCCTTCCAGGCAAATGCCGGGGTTGATCCCTAACTATAGACCACAGCCGCTACCTTCCAACTCCTCGTCCTCACATTCCACATGTCCTCGGACACTCCCGGCACTAAAAGCCATACGCTAAAAAAAAAAAAAAAAAAAAAAACACAGTCTGGATGTTTAGTCTGCAAGTGTCTCTTAAGTTTCACAGGCTTCAAACTGTCGTTTGCTAAAATCTCCAAACAAAGAACGCATTGAGGTTGTTCCTGATTATTATTCGAAAGAATGCTGGCAAAGCCTAATGTCAGATAATCGTCTTGATATTTACGCAATTTCACTTTGTGTGTAGAATTATTAATCATGATGGGAGCAGAAGTAGACGCGGAAGAACAATGGACTTTGTTTAAATTCGAAACTTGTTCTTTTTCTGAAGGAGGGCAAGCACTACCACTTTCATGGTGTCTCTTTTTACCACTTCTAATAAGCCACTTATCCATGGGTAATGGCGTCACTCGTATCAGTTTATTGTAAAGTTGGCTAACCACGCACTAGAATTCACCTATTCACTCACTGTCATTGAACTGACTGGAAAGGCCTAGCTGAATTCGAATCGGCATAGAAATCGAAAAAGAAGAATCCATTCTTGAAATAAAGTGGCGGTCACATTGTCAAGCGGCTTATTGTCATTAAGTGTTTTGTAAGGAGATGTCAGTGCGGGTGGCGAGTGAAAGGGAGCTGTGTGGGGAATGTTACTCGCCACCTTTTCTCAGAATTCCTGCTGGCAGGATGTAGGCTAATGGTCAGTTCTTGTGAAATAAGACAGCAAAGGTACGAGTTTATTATTCTTGAATGGTCATGGGAGCTACCTGAATATGATAGGTTCATGAATATGAGGAGAGTGATATTTGTTACAGAATATGAAATATAAATATTTCAATCAAAGCCGGCGCCCCCCTTTATCACTCTCTGCGCCCCCCCCCCCCTCTTTTGAGAAACCCTGCTCTATACAACCAGCATAGGGTCGGTTGCGCCCGGCAGCCATCTTGCCCATTAGCTCCTGGGCCAGGACCGGCTCATTTACCCTACTCAGTTGGTATAGGCAACACTGCAGGAATGGCTTCAAAACTTTACATTGTGGAAGTATGCCATTCTAAGCCGTGATCTTCCTCTCTTTCCAACACTCTCTTTGAAGATGCTACAAAGGAAGTAACATGTGGAGAATTTGATTGAAAAACTTTACCTTGTGTTTTAATACTTCCATGATAGGATTACATTTTCGCCTACCTCCGTCTGAACTTCTTTATTGTTCTCTCAGTCGAACTTCAGTAATCTTTTATTAAATTGATATTCTAACTGCTTTTTTATATTATTCATCTCGCCTCATTAATGTCCATATTTTACCTTGTTAGAGAATCACGCGCCAAACAAAGGTTTTCACAAGGGCCTTTCAAATTAATTAGCCAAAGTACGAGCTAATTAGCTGGTGAGTTTATTTCATTTGGCAATTTCATTCTCTTTCTTTCTTTCTTTCTTTCTTTCTTTCTTTCTTTCTTTAATTCATTCATTCATTCATTCATTCATTCATTCATTCATTTATTTATTTAATTTTTCTTCCTTCAGGAGAGCTTCTGTTGCCAAATGAGATCACGGTTTCAAACCAAAAAAGGGAAATGGATGTATTTGTAACTTTCTTTTATTGACTACTTTGATGTTTGCTTTTTTTTCAGGTTCCACTTAAATCCCGTCATAGTTTGTTTTTGTTGCATTTTTTAGTCGATTTAACCCTCCAGGTTGGTTATTCCCACGGACTCAAAGAGGGATCCCACCACTACCGCCTCTACGGGCAGTGTCCTGGAGCTTCGAACATCTGGGTATGGGGGATACAACTGGGGAGTTGGGATCAGCACCTTGCCCAGGCGACCTCACCTGCAAAGTCAACAGGGGCCTAATGAGGGATGGGAAGGGAGGCGAAAATTGTGAGGGATAGTCAAGGAAGAGGGAAGGAGGCGGACGTGGCCTTACGGTAGGTACTGTATCCGAATAAACATGAGAAGCCGCTCGTCTTATCCGAAGATCCGCTGGATTGTATAATATTGAGGTTCCCGGCTAGATAAACCTGAAAATCCTACCGACATGAGCTACATGTGGGAACATACTTTCTACGATTGTGTTATGGAGAATAAAACTGGGCAAACCAACTAATTAAGTGGAAAATACGAGAAACGTACGGTTCTCGGGGCAAATGGGGCATAGCAAGGGACTATACTATAACCTTAATCCACTACACAACACAATCTCTCTCCACAATTCAAATAAATCACTCAAGCCATGTCTATCAAAGACGAACGAAAATAATGTATTCAAAAATGTAAACAAACAAATTAAATTTAATAAAATAATCTCCAAATCTTTAAATAAGTTGCCTAAATATTGCTGAACACGCTTGTTTAATAATAAAGCGAAATATTTAACAATGTCCATCTGACATCAGAAGTCCACTACTTTTTAAACGTAAACATTGATCAGCTGTTTCAGAGTTTCAAAAGAAATAATTCAGATAATGGTTTTAAAATAATAATTCCAAAGTAAAATTCGTTTCACATTGTCCTCTGTTACTCTTTACATGACCTCTGAATAAAAATACTTGTTGTATATGACAGCTAGGTTGACTATCAACTCGTCAAGCGATCAACTGTTCCTGACATCTCTCTTAACCTGAATTTCATTAAGTCAAATAAAAATGAAAATAATTCCACTGGTGTTTTAACATAAGTATTCCATTAATATTCTTTCCTTCTTCTCATTCTTCTCATAAATTCACATTATTTACAGAAATTGTCAAAGGTTCATCTGTCATAAAACCACATATCTACACATTGTTAAACATCCTCGATGTAAACAATGACAATATCGCTATGTTCATCAAACATCCATCCTGAAATTGCCATTAAATCATTTAAATGCACTTCAAATCAGTAAATAAATGTTTAAATGTTACTAGAAAACCCTATAATTATTTTCAATAATTATGTAAATTATTAATTAAAGTTCGAATAATTATAAATATTAATATCGATTAATATTAAACAAATTCACTAACTATTTGTAATGCAAATCAATATTTATTGTTATAAATATTTATTTAAGCATATTATCAAATAATATAAATATTATTATTATTTAATATTTACATTTATCAGCTGTTTATAGGTTTAATGGTTTAATTAACTTTATTATTCTCTTAATTATACTAAGTATAGTTTACTTTCATTTAAATTGTTTATAGTTATTATTTATTCCCAAGTATTGTTTACTTTTATCACAAGTATTATTTACCTTTTATTTCCAACTCCACCATCATATTCTTTAACATTTCTCAATTGCGTTAACTTTACCAATCATCATCATTGTAATTACCTAATTATTTTACTTCCAACTTCTATTCATTCATCAAATTGATTTCTTATATTACTTAGCATCAACTTTTAATATTTTACCATCGCTACTATGCATGGGGTTTCATGTCAAATCGATGCTAATATGGCCGAACATTTAAGTTAAGCTCATATGAAAATACTCTTAATGCTGATAATAGTTTTAATAAAAATTAACTGACAAGTTATCTTTTAATCCTTTCACAAATATTTTTCCGCCAATGTCCTATCAATTCAACTGTAAGTCTATTAAAATAAATTGATATACATCAATGCTCTTTCTTAGATCAACACTGCTTTATAATGCATTACACGTTCCAATTATACGTTCACAATACGTATAATAATCTGCACTTAACAACACTTCTCTATAAGCGTCGTCACTTTATTCCACATACGACTGCTTTCTCAATAACACGTGTAAAATGCGTATTAGAGCTTCATAAAATTGCTATCACTCTAATATAGCATCATTAATCCTTTACTTCCCAATATAAAAAGTATTTTTCATTACTACTTATTCATGGAACTGTCACATTAGTTCTCTGTTACAATAAATGCTTCCATCGATGTTACGGTGTATAAAACCTTACGTTGTTAAAATATTTCATACATATTGACTCTTAATACAGTGTATGACTTATTGGTTTACTTGAGTTGATATAATGGTTTAAAATAATGGTCGGTAATACTTAATAATAACACAGTTACGTAACACATCTCTTATCGTTAATAATTTATTGCTATAATGCAATATTAAAGTCAGCAACAATTATTTAAAATGTTGCAAAAGGTTTTTCAAAGAATCCTCAATATTTTTGATAGGTCACGGTAAAGTTGAATACATTCTCCTATTTAAAAATATTTATGATATCGATGTGTGTATGTCTACCCCTTATTATTCCCGTTTTCCAACGGGGTCGGGGATGAGATGCGATGGAAGTCTTCGTGGCGATGATTTTTACGGTCGGAAGCCCTTCCTGACGCCAACCTCATGAGAGGAGTTAATGAGAGATGAAATGAATGATGGTGAATGAAACGGGGCAAGGATGTGGAAGGAAGCGGCCGTGGCCTGTCAGAAGGTACCGTCCCAGCATTTGCCTGGTGTTGAAAATGGGAAACCACGGAAAACCATTTCAAGGACGGCCGACGGTGGGGCTCGAACCCACGCGTCTACCGAGCAGAGAGCTGGGCCCATGACCTAATGCTGAGCTTTAGCCAGCGTAGCCACTACTTTCGGTTTATGATATCGATAAATTATTATAAATAATTATCATCAACGTTCAAAAGTCTAATAAGATAATTCATTCATGAACAACGTTCAATAGTCCGAATGGATATCATATAATATAATGTAGCTTCGCGGTTCATTCGAGCTATACCACGTATAACAATGCTTTACTAGTGCGTAGAAATGCTTCAAAGATCGGCGATAAAATAAATGAAACATAAACAAGATTTTTCACGCTCGAAGAATCTTCCCCTAATGTAATGTTTCTTCTTACATTAAAATTCCAAATCAATTATTGAAGTCGAAATAGATCAATGAAATTTAAGAAAACGCTCTTAAATTCATTAATGTAGAAATTCGAAATTCAAAAATGCAATAACATCCAAATCGTAGATGAAATCCTCAAAACGATGCAATTTACGAATAAATATCTCTTATAGAAAAATACTGAAGTTCCACAATGCATTCACTGAAGAATAAATTTAAAAAAAGCTCCATAATATTCTAGATACTGCAAACTACAAAACTAACATCTACAAACGAAGATCTCTCTCTACCGTTGACGAATCTAGTAGAAATAGTAAGGTGGAAAATACTGTAGGTAACAGTATTCCATTCTCTAGATAGCTGATCTCCTTCCTCCGGCAAAAACTGCACTGTCACGACTCGAACTCGGGCCTCCAGTATCGAACTGCATCGTCTGGCGTCGAACACTGACATCTTCTTTCTCTGCGGGGCTGAACCAGTCTTCAGGCAGTGAATCGGGAAACCCTGATTCCCTTCTGATCTTCTGAATGTCGATACGATATGACTGCATGCTTCCGTTATGTAAATGTAGAACGTAGAATTACAATAACCTTTCTTCATTGTATTGATTTAGTTTCGTATCGGTTGCTCAGATACTCTAGTTCAACAGCATACATCACGTTCCTAGCGCATTTATGGTATACGACGCCATCACAATCTTCTCACAAATGTAGACAGCCCCTCCTCTCAACTTTTGAAAATGTATCATCGTTGAAATATATTTATAACGAATAATATAAATGTCAATATTCACGGCCAATATTCTTTGCACGCGCATATACTATTCAGGTATGTGTCTTGCACTCTTGTTCGCAGCAAGTCAGTAGCTCACTTCACAAAGAGAATCGCACTCGTAAAATAACGCGTTAGCGATCAGAGAAAATCACTTTTGTTGCCACAGTCTCCTTCTATCAAAAACGGCCATAAATCTTCGAAATCCAAATAAAATATCAATGCGGAACGTGTATTTTATGTTTCACGGTAGTTATAATGTCCTTTCGTAATGTTAATTCTCACAGAATCTAATATTCAAACACTTTTATAATCTGTTCTTTCACACGCCGAAGCTCGGCTCTGTAGCTCGACCGAGTGGTCGGCTCATTCGCGGTCAACTTTGCAGATCGTCCGCACTCTGCAAATAACCAGGGCTATCGGGACCTCTTTCGACATAGGTCGTACTCGTTCAAGCGTTTCCCGCTCAAGACAATCATCTCAGGTGCGTCATCTCCTCATCGAAACTAGCTTGATGGCGCCTCATTAGCAAATTGCGCCAATGATTTGGAACTGAATATTCATATAATACTTCATACATGGACTCCAAACTTCATTCCTACGGTGTTGATAATATTCCTTATTAACTTAGATATATTTCCATAGTTTCAGATGTAGGTTTACTCCATTTTCTTCAGAAATATTAACATAAATCTCATATGAGAAGCTTCGTTCTTGGCGGTGATCTCCCTTCCTTCCTCGTATTACCAGAAACTAGATTGACCAATCACAATGGTTTCTTTTTTTTTTTTTTTTTGCTCTTCTACTTCCCGCTAATATACGGCACGTGGAAAGGTTAATTCTTGGCTTGGGTAGCCATCTTCCTCGATTAGCTACATCTGAAGCCATTGTTTCTTCATCAAAATACGCGATATTGTGCAGTCCTTCAAAATCCTTCTATCTTCACTAAAATTCACCAAAATAACCAAAATGTCATTCTCATCATCCTGAGCAACTTAAAATTCGAGTTAATTTTCCTCTCAACTTTGGAAAAAAGTGTAGCAAATGCTTTTATTCTGGCAAGATATAACAAACCTTGAAATATAATTTTAAGTTGAAATATTAGTCTACCCTCTCATAGAATTTCTTCAGATCCTTAGTATTGAATCTTCATCTGATACTTGGGAAATCTCATTAATGGTTACATTGTAGGATGGTAATCTATCTTCAGTTAGTTTCGCCTTGTAATTGCAGTTTTTTTTTGGTACAGGGGCTGCCTCATCTGTTTTCCCCTGCTGACTAGGACTTGGTTTTGTATCTGAATTATGGTTGTTATTGTTTCTGTTGTCGCGAGGTATATTTCCCAACCTTACATTCCTTAAATACTCCTGACCTTCACGATGTCGTTCATTGTATTGCTCTATAGTGAATACATCGTCGTTGTAGTTCTTGTACCGATGATACCCTCCATTATTTCTGTTATCGCGGTTGTGTTGTTGGTTGTAATTATTATTTCTGTAGTTGTTGTTATTGTGATAGTAACCTGTCCTTCTGTTAGGTTCACCGTTTCTGTAATTTTGTTGCCGGTAAGGCCTACCTTCTCTAAATCTTCTATATCTTGGCTCATACCATCTATCACGAAAATAATTGTTCCTTTCTGGACCTGATCTACTCTGGTCTTGTCTAGGTATTTCATCAGTCTGTTGCATTTTATCGATGACTATGCTTGTTTACTTCCCTACTCTCTTGTCTGTTTCTCGAATCAACGTTAGGTATAATCAAGCCTACGCAATAATTCGTCCATCATAGCAAGATCTTTTACTCCTGACGAAATTATTGAACGTCTGACGTCGACTGGGAGTTGCCTAGAGATAGCTTCTATTAACTCTCCTTGAGTTGGATGTGGTTGAAGATAGCGTAGCTTCGTAATCTGCATATGAAAATACTTCGCGTATTTGGTTGGAAGAGTACTCGAGTACTTTTTCGAGTAAACCTCCGCACGTAGAACTTGTTGTCTTTCCAAACTCCAGTACCTCTTGATTAACGATTCTGCAAATTCTTCGAAGTCTCCGAAAGTGTATCTGAACGCACAAAACCATTCGAGAGGAGCATCTTCAAGATAGCGTTCCACTAAACGTATCTCTCTATCCTGTGATATCTGATCCTCAACAAAATAGTCACGAAGATGTCTTATCAATTCGGTCGGTGTAAGACCATCTATATCATTAAACTTGCGTGGTTTTTCTTCAAAATTCCCTATGACTGTTACATTAGACGTTCTTTTAAAAGGTAATGTCGGACTCAAACTCCCTAATACGTGATCATTTTCGATAGTCTCCAAATATTGCTGTATTGACAGTCCTATCGGAGTTGATTTTGATCGACCATCTCTTATCTCATCTTCTAATCTTGTCATCCTAACTTGGTCTAATTACTTTCCTTCCTTACCTGTTTCGTTTTGATTTCCTATGAGTTCAGGAATATCTTTTCTAAGTTCGTCCTTCACAGAATTCTTAAGTGTCTCTACGTTTCCACCATCTCCTAAACTTATGTTCTGATGACTTTTCCTAATTTCTTCAAGTTCCGATAACTTGTTTTCCCTTTCAGTTATCAAATCTGTACCCATTCGGTCTATTTTCGTTCCTAACGACTTAATTTCCTTCACTTCCTCAAGATCTGCTCAAATTTCGGACACATCATCAACTTGAGTTTTCTGCACTCTGTCTATTGTCTTACATAAATCCTCCCTTACGTCATGTACATCCATATTAAGTTTGACCTCAGTCGAAACTAATTTATTTTCCAATTCATTTTTGACACTTGAAATATGATCGGAATTAAGCTTCTTCCAATCATCTTTCAATGTCTCAAAGATAGTCTTAATTATCTTTTCAATGTCAACCTCTATATCATCTTTTAATAATTTGTTATGATCATGAACTTGCGTTCTTGAAAGATCAACAGTACTCTTAAGTTCAGCTAAGTTGGTGTGTGTTTGTGTTGTATCATTCTCTAGCTTTTGTTCACTGAGTTCCAATTCTTTTCTTAAATCTGCTTGGAAGTTCTCATTACTGGCTTCTAATTCTTTGAGTTTTTCTTGTATAGCTGATCTGAGTTGGACTTTACATTTCCTAAGGTATTATGTAGATCTGTGGCGTTATTCTGAATTTTTATGACTCTATCGTTAAGTAAAGAAGCCTCATCTTGTGCTTTTATCATGTCCTCCTGCATTTTATCTACATTTTCTTGTACCTTTCCTACGTTATCATGTACTCTAGTAACATCGTTCTGTACTTTACATACATCATCTTGTATCTTAGAGACATTATATCTTGTACCTTAGTGACATCCTCCTGCGTTTTTCCTACGTCACCTTGTATCTTGCCTACTATTTCCTTAACTAGAGTAGAGCTAACTTGCAGTTTATTTACATTCTCGTTGACAGAAGTAACAAAAGTCTGTGAATTCTCTAAAGACCCTTTCACTTCATCTAATTCCTGCTCAACGCTTTCCTTAACGTTTTCTTTTACAGAGTCTACACTGTTTTCAACGACAGTGTCTTTAAAACTTTCTTTAATTATCTCTAATTCCTCTTTAGCACTATCTTTAATTACCTCCCTGTTTCTTTCTACTTCCTCCTTAATAGTTTTCAGTTTCTTATCAGCATCCTCTATAGCACTCTTAAAACTTTTCCGAGTGTACGTGCGAACACCTTCGACGTCCGTAGTCAGGGTATCCCTCTTTCCCTGGACATCGGCGAACATCTTATAGAATTCCTCCACATTCATTGCCATTCCAAATAACAAATATATAGCAACTGCTACAGGAACATAAAACATATTGCAGAACTAGAATACCCTGAAGCAACGATTTTCCACATATTGAGAATTTTAATGTCCAACTAACTTATATTATACTTAATAATAATCCTAACGTGATTTATTTAAAGTATGCAACCGTTATTATCATATCATAAATTACCCGTTTCGTTATGGTATGCGACGACCCAGCTGACATAGCATCGCACACCAAACGTTACTGTGCACACACACACTGAAAATATGAAATGAAATAAGGCATGTGTCGGAATCCAGGAAGAAAAGAAACAAAAAAAAACCAATCAGCTATGGGTAGCACGAGACGAAGTGTCTCTGGGTCGTATATGGGTGAAAGTAACTTCAATTATTAATACAAAGGGCGCCGTCCGCCTGGATTCCCATCATTCACATCCTTCCAGGATAAGCCTTAAATTACTAGTAAAAGGAAATGAGAAAAGGTAGCATCACGAAAACATTAAAAAATCTTCAAATTTATTAATTTCTTGGCTTGGTCAATGCGAGAATATAAAAATAAAATCCTACCTAGGAACATGGTGGATAAACTTGTTGGGACGAAAATATTCATGTCAACTCCAACCATTTCCCCACTAAATTAACGTTCACATGTTAAACAAAATAAAAACTAAAAGTTTGTCTTGGTCACTCAGGATCACCGAAGCACAAAATCACTTCAAGCACGACACTTGTGATCCCTGAGCCCTATCAGTATTTAATCATTAACATGGATTGCATGTGAACTGAAATAATTATTTAAACATACATATATTATATATATTAATTATGTTGAGCGTTGTTTTATGAAAAATGTCTGTTCGCTCCCATCACCATATTCCCAAATATGCTTTATAATATATTTTAATCAAAATTCTACAGTGTTCAGATATCAACGATGAATTATCTAATTCTTAATCTAGTCACTTAAATCACTTAAAATGTTTCTGAACATCAACTATCAAATTGTGATTATCTCACAATCCTCATGTAAGGAAATTCATGAAAGTTCCATCATTTAATTAATAATTATTCTTTAACCATCTATAAATCTATAAACTTCCTCATTTCTGTCCCACTGAAATTCATAGAATTTCCTGTTATTTGAACATGTCTAATATTAGTAAAAGTGACTATGACATCGACGAATGTGAGATTAATATATCTACAAAAATAATCCAAGGGTTTCTTCACATCAACAGTCCCATCTGGAGCCATGGAAGTTCGTCCATTATTGACTTGTGGTTGTTGGAAACTGGCAATGGAAAAGAAAACAACCAATTACAAATAGTTAATAATGTGTAGGATTTGTAGCCATAAATATCCCGATTACCCAAGAACAAAAGCGTGGAAAGCCAAAAGAAAATTATAAACTAAACTTACTCGGTCTTGTGCCTCCGCATCACTCCTCTCTGGCAAATGTCTGCTAGAGGCAACGCATCATCATCAGAATCCGAACTACTTTCTTCAATTGTTAGAGATGCTGTATTTAATCTCAGGTCATCATCTCCAGCTCAATATCAGACACACAAGTGTCGATAGAGTCAATCAGTTCCACAATATCTGCATCTTTCAAGGCTGAAGAAATGAATGGTGAAATAAAATGTTAGTCTTCATTACATGGTAAGAGAAAGTAAGCTATGAAATATTTTAGAGGCTGTATATCTCTAAATATTTAAGACACATGTTGAACGTGTTTTTCGAGGGGATTTTATGCCAATGGCATAAGTCAGTAGGAAGCCATTCTATAATTATTTACGCGGCAAATTGTTCGGCCAAGAGAATTTTTCATGTTAATTTATTATTATTATTAATTTATTATAATTATTATTAAGGTATTTTCGGAGCATTTTATAAAAAATAATAAGCATGCAGATAGGTTTTCTATGTCTTAGAAAACACTATCAAGCAAATTATTACGAACGACAATATCATAGAAAATTATGTGATTACGGAATGTTACGGAGTTTCGTCAGTTAGGATATTATGAGAGACATGACTCACTGGAAATTCAGATACAGGCTGATTCTTGTCAAGAAGTATTACGCAAGCTTGGGTCGCAGCGTCAAGAAAAGGCGGATAGTTGGAACGGAAATCGACTTCATCATCCGCGCGCCGTGTGTAATGAGCCAGAGAAGGGGAAGTAGCGCGTGGGGAGCAGGCAATCAGTGGAGACCACGTAAGCTGGAAGTCGGTACCGAGGTGGGGAGCCGACGGGTGCATATTGAACCCTTTATCCTCTGATGGATAAATGATTCGATGTTTTATTTCTACAATTAATTAATATTTCCACCAGCGTCATGAAATAGCCAGACGAAGATGAGGAAACTTCAAGCATTTGTTGGAGACAGTGGGGACATACCTGCAGCAGTTTGACAAAAGGCTAAATACTTAAGGATTGTGAAAAGAAAGAGCCTAGCAATGTTTTCAGAAGGACAGGTGGTGGCTACCTCAAAATAGAAGGGACGCGTGGTGAGACACGCTTATGGCATGTTCATTGTACTATTCGCGCCTAGAAAAAATACAATGCAGTAACGTGAGTGGCTGATGGTACTACTGGACACTCTTACGAGGCCGAGGTCTGATAAAAACCGCGAAGTTAACAAAAAAAGTGGTACCAATGGGAGATGAATGCTTACGAACGCGCCAAGTCTAGCTTGGGCACGCGATAGCTAGCATTAACGCGGGAGATCGGCTAGACAACATCTCTACGATCGATTCTAGAATTAATGGGCATATTCTTGACCTGCGCAATTTTACGAGTTCAGTGATATTTGTTTCATTCCTGTACCACTATTATTTTGAGAAATTTTTATATAATTTCCCCCCCCCCCCTATCGATACCTAGGGCCAGTTCATTTATAAGTGGCGTGAAGAGCCAAGAATTATTATTACATTTTGTGCGTCTGAGGACGTAGGTTTCTATTACATTGTGTGTGTCGGGAGACACAGGTTACCATTACATTTTGTGTGTCGGAAGACACAGGTTATTTTTACATTTTGCGCGTCTGAGGACGTAGGCACTTGTACTTTGCGTGTCATGAGGACACAGATTTTTATTAATATAAATGTGTTGTAAATTCAGTGTGATAGATAGTCACAGTACTATTTTGTAGGGACAGTATCATCGACAATTCGCCAACAGACTGTTCTGGGGAAATAAGTACCTAAAACGGTGAATTTAGTAGGCAGATATCGAGTGTGTAATAATCTATAACATTTTGCATCAGCACGAGAGATGACATCGCTTATCCTGGAAGAAGTTTGGAACTGTCAACACTCCGTCGAGATGTTTGAGATGAGCTAAGCAGCATTAAGTAGGGAGATGGCTGCAGATGTTCGCTGACGGTGACTGGCCGAGGATGAGTACTGAATAATATTCTTATCATCTGACAAGTTTACTTATGGTATATGGGATATATTTTGTTTCTAAATATCTTGCTTGTGTTGATTAACGTAGTGTATCTAGTTTTGGTCTGACACACCTTTTGCATGGAAACAGCTCGCACAATTTTTCATAGTCGTAAGTTCTTGTTTGTTTGTTTTAACTAACGTGGCTATGTGGACAACCGTGTTTGCATATGTGTACGCAATGCGGTTAAGAAACGTCTCTCGGAGATATATTGTGTTTCAGAAGTAGGACTGAATTAATATAATCATACAGTAGATTGGAGGGTAAATTAATCTTGTAATGTTTATTATTGATCAGATTCAGTGAGTTTATTGCCTTTGGAGCAATGTGAGTTGTGGCGAAGAGCAGTCAGCTCTCTCGTAGGTTTTAATATTCTTAAATAGTTTGTGAGCATCTGATTCAACCGACCTGTGTGAAAAGTGTTATGTCATTCCCAGCAGTGTGTGTGTGTGTATTTTATTGGCCATTACAAGCGGGAATTTCAGCGTAGACTGATTTCTGTCAGCTTGGTGCCGAGTCCATATCGTTACCTTGCGAGGACATATGTGGCTATATCGATTAATGTCTTACCATATGTTTATGTGGTTGAGATTTTTTGCTGTTGATTCTACGAGATAACGGGACAGTTGGTCAAGTTATTTTTGCACACTGGAGCTGGACGATGACAAGAGTTGAGGAAGGGGGGAAGCAGTTTTCACAAGGCGGGCTGAAAAGATTGCATCGAGGTCATTAGTGGAGTATTTATTGGCTCTGTAATAATACTTGAAATACAGAATAAGAACTGATCGATGATAAAAATTGTTTAAATAAATGGGAGTTGCCTACGAATCACTATAATCTCCGAAGCGTTAGCTTAACGTGCATTTTTGTTCATATAAGGTAATCTCAGCCGGTGAGGCTTTTGTTGTTGTTGGTTTAATTCCATGTTTATGTTCCGTATCAGTGACCCGTGCAGTCACGTGCGTTGCTGTCTTTTCCTTGTTTGTGTATTGAGCAATTGGCCGTGTTGGCAGCTCATTTGTCAGATGCGTCATCGCACTGAAGGAGGGTCTCGAGGGAGATTCCTGTAAATATTAGATTTTAGATTGTTTGTCAGCATTAATTTTAAGGGTTTTTATTAGTGTTGTGTCCTATATCCGTAAACGTTGATTTACGAGATGATTGATCGTAAGCATCGTGGCTGTTACCCGCTGTAAACGAACAGTCATCCAAGTACTCATTCCTCGCAGTTAGTCATTACGCGTACATAAAATCCCAATGCAAGTTAGTGGAACTTGGATCCACATTTTTATGAGGGGGAGATCCGTCTGACTCCTCAACGTTGATAGATATTTCTGTCATGGGAAGATTCAGGGAGGAATATTATTATTGTTGTTGTTTATATTCAATTTTTTTGCACTAATAGTCATTAAATTATGTTATTATTTTACGTCTTGTCACTTCCTTTCTTAATTATAGTTTTAATCCTATGACCCTTCCCTCAGTAGAGCATGTTGTTTGGCGAACGTAAACATCACACTATGAACTGAGCGCGACCCCTTGATCAAGATTCTTGCATATAAACACTGCGATACTGAAGGGTTCATAGGAGGTAAACTGGCGCGGCCAAGCGTGGGGCGGTTCACTGTGGTGTAGCGGCAAAGAAATTGCACATGTCAATGTAAGCGTAGTTGGGTTTACAAACTGTCGCAACAATGAAGGTGTATTTTTGTTGCTGGTTCGCTGCTGGAACACATTTAGTTGGCGTATTTGAATAAAACTGACATGCCACAAGTGGAGGCAGATATGACAGTATTTTAATCACCGGAAAGTGATATTTTATTAAAAGTAATTGAGGCGAAGAGGAAACCGCCAACTGTGTGAAATATAAATTAAAATCAGGAGTTTGCAATGTAAAATACGGTTCACGTTTTTGTCTATTGAATTAAAGTAAAAGTAATATACGTGATATCAGGCGCCCAATGATTAAAGTTAAAACTAGATTTGTTTAGAAAGTCAAACTCATGAAAATGTTAGGAGGCTGGTAGCCTTAAATGACAATTAATACTTTGTTAATTAGTCAGTGTTAATATCAGATCAGGATAACAATTTAATGACTAAATGTGTGTTTGGGATTATATTAAATTGAGTAAAATTAGAACCACTCAGAGATGCAATCGACTAGTGGGATTAAATGTATATTATAAGTGAACTGAGTAGGGTAAAGGAATTAAATGTGCATTGGGATTGTGTGTGTGTGTCAGGGGGCATTGCTTTATGGCATTTCCCTAATGTCTCATATAAAGTGTATAACATGGCAACAGTAGAACAGATTCAAGAAATCATTGAAAATGCTGCTAGGAGGACACAGGAATTGTTGGACACCAAATTGGCGGAACAGAGTGAATCATTAAACACTAAACTATCAGAACAGAGCGAATCATTAAACGCGAAATTATCTGAACAAATAAACAATAGTATGTTAGAACAAAGTGAAGCTATAAACAAATTGTCTGAGCAGAGTGAATCACTAAAAACTAAACTATCTGAACAAAGTGAATCATTGCGGACACAATTAAACAACAGTAGGATTGAACAAAATGAATATCAGGCGGAACAAGCTAGATTATTAAAAAGTGAAATCAATGACACTATAAATTCGCAGTTAGAGGCGTTAACCGCAGAGATGAAGGATCACACTAATCAACAGATGGTATTGCTGGCCCTAGTTGTTAGTAAAAACAATGAAAAACAATTAGATCAGATTAAGAAAATGGAAATTAATTTTGATCAAAAACTTAGCATTCAGGATGAAACGGTTTTAGGTAAATTAGAGCAAATTGAACTAGCATGCACTATGAGTACGAGCGAGGTCAACATTGCTCAGGATAAGATGGAAGGACGATTTAAGGAAATGGAAAAAAGCGGCAAGGTCATTCAGCAACAATTATCAGCGGTAGATGAAAATATATCCGGCATAATTAAAGATATGGACCGTCTCGAAATAAAATGAGCGGAGCAATGGAAAAGCCTAGAAGCGGATCAGGATCAATTAAAGAGTACCATCGACGAAAATAGCGCGAGATTGGAAGATAGGCTGAGCCAGATAGAAAGCAATCAGGATGACACTAAAAGCCAGATTGAGGAGAAAGTAAGCACAATTAAGGAGCAAATAAGAAAAGATTGGCGAAAAATGAATATCGATTCTAAAGAGGAAAGGTTAACCATCATTAAGACAGTAGGCGAAAATCATACTCGTATTCAAGCATTAGAACAAGAAATTAAGAGTAAACTTAAAGAACAAACAGACAGGATCATTAAAGATGAACTGAGGTCGATAGAACAATCCTCGATATTTTAAACGGGAACAATGAAAGATAAGCAGGATGACTCAAATAGCCCGGAGGGGACAAGCACAGCAGGAAATCAAACTCAGACAGAGAGCCCATTAACGACAAACACGGAGGGGTTTCGCAAGAATATTGAAAGGAGTTCCACGCCACAGGACGGTCATCAGCCCACACAACTTATCCAAGTAATTCGCTCGAACGATTATAAACCGCAGAAGTACACGGAGAATTCAGGGGTGACACCTAAAGCCTTTATTAAAGAAATTGAAGATCATTACAATGACACTGGGGTACCTGAAGCACGTAGGTTAAGGATGATGGAGAGATTTTTATCAGGAAATGTCCTTACATGGTTTTTAAGCTTCAAATATACATTTGGAACTATGGCAGATTTTAAAATCGCGTTTCTGCGCAAATACTGGTCTCCGGCATTGCAACAGAGTTTAAGAAAGGAGCTTTACTCTAGGAAATACCAAACTACCCAGCAAACGAAATACTCAGATTTCTTTAACATGCAAATGCTAAAATTTCGCGACCTTGATTACCCTTTAAATGAAGCGGATCTGGTGATGACTATAGTGAGGCAATTACCAGTCAACGTGCAACAAGTACTATTCGCAGCGAACGTTAGTACGGCCTTACATGCAGAACAGATATTACGCCAGATAGATGAGACTACATCTCATAATCATTATAGAGGAGGAAGACAACTGGAGTTAGTAAATACGACAGAGGTCATAAAACCAAAACAGGCGAACACTAAAACGCAGGGTACAAATACAAACACATCCACACCTAGGCGAAACCAGGAAGAGGTTGAAAACAGACCGTACCAGCGTAACGAGAATAACTATAACAATAGGTCATATCAAGGCAACAATAGATATCAACAGAGAGGGTATCAACAATGGCGTGAAAATCGAAGAAATGAGGGGCCTTATGGAAGATACGGTAATTACAATGGGAATCAAAGATGGAAAGGAAGGAGAGATCAAAATCAAGGAGAGGCACGTAATTATCGAAATGACTGGGATGATAGGCACGCTCAATCACAAAATTACCTAGAGGAATTACACGCTAGTCAAGGTGGAGAGCAAGGACGATGGGAAAAAGCCATTGGGAACATGAAGAATCCAGATACACATACTGAGGAAGCTGGAAGTCTACTGAGGCAAGAGGAATGTCAGGGGGGTGGGCGACAAAATGATGATGGGAGTCGCAGCGGAGCTAAAAAAAATGCTAAATTTGGATAAAGAAGACAGTCTACAAACGCAACAGTCGGAAGTTGAAGATGGATGGATAGTAGCGAACATACAAGAATGGATTGCTTTGCCAGAAGATTGCCTGGAGGAGACGGTGAAACCACGGAACGATGAAATTAGGCAGTTACCCATTATTTACGCGAGGATTGGTGGAAATAATATAAGATGATTATTGGATACGGGGTCGCAGATCAGTCTGGTATCGGAGGCCTTGGTTCGAGAGTTGGGACGGATTCAGAATATTCCTGTGATTCCCGTACCACAACTTAAAGTGAGGGGTGTTATTCCTGAACGCACCGTCACTTGTAAACGTCAGGCATACTTAGAGCTGAACATATTGGAACACACTTTTGGGCAAACATTCATTATCATGGCAAAGATGAATTTCAATATAATTCTTGGTGCAAATTTCATTTGTGACTATCAAGCAGTGATAGATTTGCACAAGAACACAGTCAGTTTTAGAGAGTATGATCAACTGAAGAACGTAGGATTGCATATGGATGAAATCACTACCGAAAGAGGTGTAAATTCTTGGGCATTGGAAGCAATATCGGAAGAGACGGAAGAGGAGATACGAAAGGCAGAAGATAACATCATAGAAGGAGCTGTTGTGGAACTAGACGAGGAGAGTGAATCCCAGGAGATATGGTCTTTATTAACAGAAGGAGATGACAGTGATGCACAATTTGAAGAGTAACTACAGGAGCGGCTCAATGACATTCAACTTGGGGGTAAACATAGAAAACAATTGGAAGAGATTTTAAGGAAGCACAAAGCAGTATTCGATACAGTACCTGGGAAAATATTAAATTTCAAATATTCAATGCAAGTCGTGGATTGGTCACCTTTCAAAAGTAGATTATACCCAATTCCGGAAAAATATCGTGGTCAAGTCAAGGTCATTATAGATGAGATGTTACAAGCTGGAGTGATAAGGAAGACACCTACACCTTATCTAAATGCGATTTTGGCAGTCACAAAACCAAATGGATCTATTAGACTTTGTTTTAATGCCAGAAATCTCAACATGAGACTCATTTTTCCTGAGTATGACAGAGCGCCAATTATCAGAGACGTACTAAAATGCTTTAAGAACAAGAGCATTTATTCATCAGTTGATTTGACGTCCAGTTTCCACCATCCTGAATTGGAAGAGAAGTCACAGCTTCTAACTGGCTTCATATTCGATAACCAAACGTTCTGCTTCGTCCGAACGCCTTTCGGAGTCAAAACAGCGGGCTGTGCTTTAATCCGAGCCCTGGATCGGAATCTAACCGAGGAAGTTAAGGAGATGACGGTGCGCTACATTGATGACATTCTGCTGGCATCGGACAACATTGAAATTCACATGGAAAATTCAGATGAAGTATTAAGCAATCTTAATGCATCAAATTTCAAAGTAAACCTGAAGAAATCGCATTTCTTCAAGAGCGAGATCTTATATTTGGGTCACGTCATTGACAAGGAGGGAGTGAAGCCAAACCCAGCTAAGATCGAAGCGATAAAGAATTTCCCTACACCGACGAGAGTCAAGCACATTCGGGCTTTCTTAGGCGTAACGGGATTCTTTAAAGAAAACTGTCCAGGTTACACGGAGACTGTAGCTCCAATTCAGGAAATGCTAAAAAAGAATAATAAATGGTTGTGGAATGCGGAATGCGAGAAGGCGTTCCAAGCAACAAAACAGCTACTGGAAAACTGCATTAAGTTAGGATATCCAGACTTCAAGCACAAATTTATAATCCAAGCGGATGCTTCACTAATTGGTATAGGTGCCATGCTCCACCAAGAAGATCCAGCTAACCTGCAACATAAAACATATTTGGCATTTGTCAGCCGAATATTGCGTAAGCACGAGCGCAATTATACTGTAACGGAACTAGAGCTGTTGGCCATCCTTCATGCGCTACAACAATGGAAACGAATAATTTATGGATACCCCATTGTTGTCAGGACTGATCACAAGGCACTAACATTCTTGTTTAAGTCGTCGATGGCAAGCGAACGTGTGACACGTTGGTCTATATATATTCTGCAGTTTAGCATTGAGATTGAACATTGTCCAGGGAAGATGAACGTGATTCCGGATGCACTCAGCAGGAACCCAGGGCCTGGTGTTGAAGAAACAGCGATGGTACAACACTTGGAGTTAACACCGAAGGACCGGGAATTCTTGGAGGAGTTACGTGAGATACAGCGAGAACAGGAAGCGGAACCATGGATGATGCTATTAATTCAATACTTTAGAAAGCAGCTACCTACAGGAACACCTGCATTTCGAGCAGCGAAAGCAAAAGAAGGAAGATATGTTTATGTCAACAATTTGCTGCACAAATGGGTAGATAATGACCACACCAAGTTACGCATACTAGTACCTGCATCTTTACAGCGAGGATTGACATGGCATACTCACGAAAGTTACGGACAAGTCGGAGTAGACAAATGCGAAGCGACAATAAGAGAGACATTTACATGGCCACGTATGAGAACAACTATATGTGACGTCATTACGACTTGTGATCCTTGTCAGAGGACAAAGCCCAATAACTATTTAATGGCAGTATCCTAGACCATTGCTACCTCAGAAACCATGCGAGCTAGTGGCCCTGGACTGTTTCGGTCCAATCCCGAAAGGTAGGCGGGGTTGCCGTCACTTGCTAGTGTGCATTGATGTGTTTTCTAAGTTTGTCGTATTGTGCCCCATTCAGAAAACTACATCGAAACAAGTACTCAGTCGTATTCGAAATAGATTTATTCCAATCATTGGAAAACCAGAATTTATATTGTCAGACCATGGCAGCTATTTTACAAGCGCCGAATTCAAGAAAGGTATGGAGGACATGGGTATAAAACACGTTTTAAGCAGTATCCGACATGCCCAAGCTAATCCAAGTGAGCGAGCAATAAAATGTGTGACATCATACTTGAGAATCTTCATTCCCAAAGAACATCATAAGTGGGTGGATAAAATTAAGGATGTAGAGACATGTATGAATTCTACCAGGCACGAGTCAACAGGACAGATCCCTATGGTCTTACACAAAAACGAGTATCCAGTGAGAACGTGGAAAAGCATCATTAACTGCCCACAAGATCCCATGATAGCACCTGACCTGCGAATAGAGAGAACGAGAGCCTACATGAGAAAACAAGCAGATCGCAGATTACGGCGAGTGAGAACTAAGAGATTTCACCGTGATCTAGAAATCAACCAGCTCGTTTTGGTGAAACGACCCGCTACATCGGATCCAGAGAAGAAGATCTTCAGCAAATTCTGTGAAAAGTTCGTAGGACCCTATTCTATTGTAAGAAACCTAGGAAATAATGCATACAGAGTGAAAGAGTTAAGCACAGGAACAATGTCGGTCTACAATGCAGCCAATTTAAAAACGTATCGAAGAAGTGAACAATGGGAGTGCCGAAATAATGATGCAGTTTAAATATATGGACGTCCTATATCAACCAAGTGGACGGGGGGCAGTTGAGTACGGCACGTGAAGGAGGAAGTGGAGATGGTGTTGACAAACATTAACGAGACGGGCAGAGTGTTGCCTAAGGCATCAGCGCGTCACGCAAGCAGCTGAAAGGGTGAGGTCCAAGCAGGAAATAAAACGAGTAAATGCCATTCAAGACAGGAGCGGCTAGACCAAGTTATAGAAAAGGGGTGACTCTGAAATAAAACAAATTGGCCTACGGGAGTCTTTTAAAAATTATCGACTTTATCCTAAGTTCGAAATTTTGTGAGTGGAGGAGTTGTGAACCCTTTATCCTCTGATGGATAAATGATTCGATGTTTTATTTCTACAATTAATTAATATTTCCACCAGCGTCATGAAATAGCCAGACGAAGATGAAGAAACTTCAAGCATTTGTTGGAAACAGTGGGGATATACCTGCAGCAGTTTGGCAAAAGGCTAAATACTGTTAAGGATGTTTTGAATGGTGCCTTAACCACCATTTGTTAAGGATGTTTGATTGTCTAACCCGCGCCTCCCAGTATTTGTTAAGGGTGTTTGATTGGTCTGAGGGCTGAGCTGATCCGTTTTAGAGGGATTCACCCCGTGCCTTCAGCATTTGTTAAGGATGTTTGATTGTTGGGCATCCTTGCATCTACGGGGATTTACTAGGATGTCTTATAAAGGACTGCGGACACGTTTAGAGAGCAATTTACATACAGGGGAACTGGCGGGAGGAATACTCACCTAGCTTACCTCAATGTGGCTTATTAGGCCACACGCTTGTTATGCATCGCCTCCTGCTGGGCAGCGTTCAATGGAGATCTTAAAACTAGGTACTAATCTAAAGGGAAGGGCTTCTTAACCTAAACGAAATAAAAAGGTAATCATTAGACTGTTCAAAAAAGGGGGTTTATTAAGAAATAGTGGCAATGGCAATAGGGGAGGATGGAAATAATAATCTAGGGGGAAAAAGGAATCTAGCAGGCACGCTATCACTCACCCCACCGTGGATACCGGTCTTCTATGATGTTGGTGGCGTTGGGACTCGATATGGGGCGATGCCCCCATATCGGTCCGGCGTAGCACAACTCCGATAGAGTGTAAGACTGTAACTGCAGGTTCAGAAGAGTCCACGTTCCTAAGAGTTAGAGAGCGCGGCGCGTGTTCGTACCTCTATTTATAGGTAAAATGTGCCTGGTCAGTCCAGTCAGCGGTATGTTGGGAGTGTAATGTCCGCTGTGTCCTGTCTAAGTGCTTGCTGTTGGACCTAGGTCTATGACCTACGGCTTACTCCGTAGTGGTGTTGCCATGTCGTCTTTTACGTAGTTACTTCTGATTATATTTTATGTATTTATAGGCACAGTCCTTTTATAAAGGGCTGAGGCTAGGACAAGTCGCCTCCCTGTTTTAATAATCGTCCTCGATTATTGGACTAGACGTGGGGGCGGAAACTTTTCTTTTCTTCTTTCTTCATCTTCTTCTTCTTTTCTTTCCTTTCGTCGATGAGAATTTGTTTTCGATTCGGTGTATCGTCCTTCGTTGTTTCTGGTCTTCTTTGTAGGTGGGAGGGTGAGCGAAATTGCACCGTGCTAAGGGTTGGAAGGCGTGGCAAGAGTGTTGGGGTGGTTTGTTTTACAGTCATTTCATAGCAGATAGTTCTCTGTATCTGTCTACATCCCATATTGTATGATTGACATAATTTGTATTGCCTATTTGGCAGAGTTGAAATTTGCATAAAAGTGTTGACATTGTTTTGTTAAAATTGAAGAAAAAAAATAAAAAATGGAATTTCAGTGGAGATATAAATTGAAAGAAATGAAGTTGAAAGATTTATCTTGAATGGAATCGCATAGGAAATTTACATTATTAGCACTGTACTCGGACTAGTGCGTGACTTGCGTACGACGCCGTCAAGTCGAGCCCTGCCGCGAGGATGCATGAATAACTGTAATTTTCCTACGATGAAAAATGATGCTGTAAGGAGCTTAAGTAATGGCGATCCCTTATGAACTAGTACGCGACCTTTGTAGCGTGTGTAAAAAAGGAAGAGAAAAAAAATATTGTGTATTGTATGGGCTACTCTAGGTCAAGTGTAGCTATGAGGGTGCGCTACTATGATTAACCTCCTTACAACGTGGGGATGAGAAAAGAAATGAAAATTGTAGAAATATCCTAGAAAACGTGAAATTCCGTCAAAGTTACTTGATTATGTGCGTAAAAAAACATGTAGTTATGTTATTAAGAGAACAAAATTAACATTGAAGTATTGGAAAGAAATAGCTGAAGGCTCCTGCCTAAATTGGCTGACATTCTAGTATGGTTTGTAGGTTTTGACTGTTGTTGCTGCCATGCGTGTTGGAACTTTGGTCTTGCGTCACGTTCGTCCGGGGGGCATCCTGCATGAATGTCCTACTGGGGGATTACAGGATTGTACAGCGTATAATTAGTCTGAATTCAGAAATCTCTCTTAACGTTTTGTACAGAGGGATTGGTTCACCCTGGTAACGTTATTTTTTCACTGAAGTTCGTTACGTCGTGCGAGTTAATCTCGTTACTTAATGTCTGCATTATGACATATATACTAATATCCTTATAAACTAACGTGCAATATGTATTCATTGACATATTGGTTATTGTGGTCGTACACTATACCACGTCCTATATGCGTCGTTGTAAAACTGCAACATGCTTCCTTAAGCATTTAGCTGCGTATATACTCTTATATTTCGTAGACCTGGAATCCTTTATATTTGAAAAAAAAAAAGACTTTCTTATACATTGACGTAGACCTTTGCTATAGCTGAGAATTAATTCTTAAGTATTACTTTTGCACTCTCTCAGCGTGAGTTAAGCGACGTGTTCGCTTCTTAATCTATAGATATGCAGACATTATGTAAGGATACTCGCACTACGTGTACACTCGATCGTTAAGTTTAAATGGATTATCGTTAAAATGGCGACTGCTTCGTCGGGAAGTTATTGAAATTGGAAATTATTTATTGCCTCTACGGGCTAACTTGGGAATTCTGTGCACTGTATAGAACTTCAGGAAATATAAATTAATACGATAATATTATCTGAAAAAAAAATGACATTTATTATTGACATGTGATAATTGCCTGAAAAAAATAACACTGTTAATGACATGGTATTTAAGACCCTTTTGTAAAACTTGCCACGTTATATATAGGGTGGGGGTGGGGGAGGTGATTTACTCTCTAACTTAATTCTTAATGCTAAACCTAATATTGCTACCTTTTCTTAGCTAAATATGCTATATACGAGGCACGTCCAGAAAGTAAGCTCCGTTTGGTAATAAAATTAAATTGTGTACAGATACAGGAAAAATATTTATTGCACAACATTCTACACCTCTTCAACTACTTTTCCACATAACTGCCAAACTTTTGCAGGCATTTGTCATAGCGTGGCACAAGTTTTTGGATACCTTCTTCATACAAGTTTGCCGCCGACCCGTAAACGAGAGTGAAGACGCCCCTGTAGGATATCCCACCATTCGGCCACCATTGTTAGGCAAATTGTGTATGTGGTCAGGAGAACTCCTAAACATACGCAGTTCTCCTGGTAAGCACGCAATTTGCCTAACAGTAGTAGCCGAACGGTAGGATATCTTACAGGGGAGTCTTCACTCTCGTTTACGGGTCGGCGGCAAACTCCTATGAAGAAGGTATCCAAAAACTTGTGCCACGCTATGACAAATACCTGCAAAGTTTGGCAGTTATGTGGAAAAGTAGTTGAAGAGGTGTAGAATGTTGTGCAATAAATATTTTTCCTGTATCTGTACACAATTTAATTTTATTACCAAACGGAGCTTACTTTCTGGACGTGCTTCGTACATGGGGTAAGGTGGAATAACGTGCCTGGACAGGGGTGAAAAAATCTCTTGAAGGGAGAGGGGGGGGGGGCGATATATATTAAAGGTATTTCTTAAATATTTAAGCTCTCTCTATAGGGTATCCGCAGCCATGATAATTTTCTAAAGTGTGCCTTCAATGAGGTGGCTACCTTTGCTCCTTAATAAAATTAATAGGGCTGTATCTTCACCGAAATAGCTACTTTTGCTCTTTAATAAAACTAATGGGGGCTGTATCTTCAATTAAATGCCTATCTTTGCTCCGTAAAAAAAAGTAATGGGGTTGCTCTATATGGAATGACTAATTTCATGCCTGAGTTGCATAGTTTTATTTCTTTTACATATCCTGTTGCCTTCTTGTCGTAGAAAATACGGATGCATGTGATTATGTATCTCAACCAAGTGGTGTAACTCTTTATATAGAAAATCAGCAAATGTGTCCAGCGGTGTAGGTTTCAGATTACCTACTATGCTACAATATCATAAAACGTGTCACTATCTCCTCATGTTAAACATAATACCAAAGAGATATCGCCTGTTGGCAGACTGTCCGTACTTCGATACAGGACGCATTCCATCGGACGTTAAATCCATGATGTATTGGGTTTATTTTAATATAAATATCTCCTAACATCTTATCAGAATACTATAAAGATATCGGCTGTTGGCAGGCTGTTCGTACTTCGATACAGAATGCATCCCAGCGGCCGTTAAGTTCATTATGTATTAAGTTTATTTTAATATAAATATCTCCTAATATCTTATCAGAATACTATAAAGATATCGGCTGTTGGCAGGCTGCCGTACTTCGATACAGAACGCGTCCCAGCGGACGTTAAATTTACTATGTATTAAGTTTGAATTGATCGCCACAAGATGTATAACGTGGAGGGATTAATTCCCCGAAAGTATTAGAACGAACATCATCTATATGAAAGGGTTGGCTATTTCCTTTCAAAGTTCAGTAGCGTTCTAATATCTGGACTACTTCTTACGTGTTCAGCGGGTTGGCTATGTCCCTGAATCTGAAATGATAGTCGTCGGTCGCCGGTTGTCATTATTATATTGACCAATATACCTGTAACTAATTACTTCCCTCTGGGTGTGACTTTTCTACTTTTTAGCATTTGGCTTGCGTAAATTGCGGGCTTTGGGGCCACGGTGTGGACACTAATCTTATTTATTAATGGCATTTGTTATCAATGTATGTGTGTTAATATCTCCTCTATCTCCTCCATACTTCCCTTATCTCAAAGCGAGGTGCTCCCTTGGACCTGCTGCAAGATATCAATAACGTCGTGTTCTTGAGGCTGTGTGAACCATTGTGCCAGCTCAAGATATCTATAATATATTTCTTCAACTTCACTTAATACTTCCCTTATCTCAAAGCGAGGTGCACCCTTGGACCTCCTGCAAGATATCAATAACGTCGTGTTCTTGAGGCTGTGCGAACCATTGTGCCAGCTCAAGATATCTATCAACTTCCCTTAAAAACACTTAATACTTATTACTAATATGCTAACGATGATACTCTTGATAACAATTGTCGTACGTTGCGATGTTGCCCTGCTGTGCCCAAGTCCGTGCTTACGCATGTATGCTATACTGATATCGCCGTTCCTTTGTCGGCGTTTTTCATAAATTCCTACTGGATTACTTTCTCACCTATGTTACTTCGTGAGGGAGCGGTGTTTTCTTTGCTAACTGAATGTCCTGTTTGAAATGTACTGCTGGAAAAAGAATTCTACCTTAAGAGTGTATTCTACGCTTACATCTTTAAAATCATTAGTGCGTTTTTCTATTATCGCACGCTTCGCAATACGTGAATGAATGTATGGAAAACCAAAACGAATAAAGGCAACTTATGCACAGTCATCTGGCGTGTGAGTGAATAGTGCCAGGAATTGAACTCAAGGTGTCTGGCTTCCGCTCGAGTGCGTCTGCACGCTGAGCTAGCTAGATAGTGTCGGGTTTAATGTCCTCTCGGCGGACGGTGTGCTCAGCACGTGTCTGTCATATGGCATAGTGGATTGTGTTACAATGGACAAATAAGCATTTCCTCTGGGGTCGGATTTCATAACAAAAGAGAAACTGTAGTACTTCTTGACTGAATGCGTTTTCAAACTAATTAATGCGGCACCTTGCAGAAATATGATTGCAAGGTCTTCTAACTCTATGTAAGCATGTAGCCAATACTACCTTCCGCTAAGTTATACTAAAATGTATTCAGAAGAAAATATTATAGCCTACAATCATATACAATGTATAGTTGCACTGCTGTAAAAAATACAAAGTTATTTATTCATTCCAACTTATCCTATGGGATATCACAATCTTATTCCTAATAGAACTTCATTGTGGGGGGTTTAATCTGAAATAAGGAGCAATTTTCTGAATATAGCAGGGTAGTTATCAATACCTCTTCCTACTAGGCTTCCGTTAATATTCCTAGTGACTTATTAGATAGGGGTTGTTAATATTCAAATCGCTTGGCGTAAGAGGTGTCTATCGCGAAATCTTAACAGGGTGGGGGTGGGGGGATTATAGTTATTGTGTAAAAAAAATATTCTCTAACTTAATCTACTAAAAAAAATTCTTCTCGGGGGGGATTTAAATTGTCTCACTCGCTTGGCTAATGTAATGAGTATAGGGGGCGTTTAAATATGTATTAGTTACTGGGGCGGGTGTGGGTGGGTACCAAAAATAATATTTGACCCGTACTTCAAAAAATTTTCCTTAATTTTGGGTAAATTTTGCTTGGCTGCATAAGAGGGTTTTAGGGACCTTTCCCGTAGAAGTTCGTTGTCTGAACTCCTTTAGGCGTTGTCTTACGACAACGTCACGGTACCCCGGTGCCTCCTCCATTTGTTAAGGATGTTTTGATTGGTGCCTTTACCACCATTTGTTAAGGATGTTTGATTGTCTAACCCGCGCCTCCCAGTATTTGTTAAGGGTGATTGATTGGTCTGAGGGCTGAGCTGATCCGTTTTAGAGGGATTCACCCCGTGCCTTCAGCATTTGTTAAGGATGTTTGATTGTTGGGCATCCTTGCATCAACGGGGATTTACTAGGATGTCTTATGAAGAACTGCGGACACGTTTAGAGAGCAATTTACATACAGGGGAACTGGCGGGAGGAATACTCACCTAACTTACCTCAATGTGGCTTATTAGGCCACACGCTTGTTATGCATCGCCTCCTGCTGGGCAGCGTTCAATGGAGATCTTAAAACTAGGTACTAATCTAAAGGGAAGGGCTTCTTAACCTAAACGAAATAAATAGGTAATCATTAGACTGTTCAGAAAAGGGGGTTTATTAAGAAATAGTGGCAATGGCAATAGGGGAGGATGGAAATAATAATCTAGGGGGAAAAAGGAATCTAGCAGGCACGCTATCACTCACCCCACCGTGGATACCGGTCTTCTATGATGTTGGTGGCGTTGGGACTCGATATGGGGTGATGCCCCCATATCGGTCCGGCGTAGCACAACTCCGATAGAGTGTAAGACTGTAACTGCAGGTTCAGAAGAGTCCACGTTCCTAAGAGTTAGAGAGCGCGGCGCGTGTTCGTACCTCTATTTATAGGTAAAATGTGCCTGGTCAGTCCAGTCAGCGGTATGTTGGGAGTGTAATGTCCGCTGTGTCCTGTCTAAGTGCTTGCTGTTGGACCTAGGTCTATGACCTACGGCTTACTCCGTAGTGGTGTTGCCATGTCGTCTTTTACGTAGTTACTTCTGATTATATTTTATGTATTTATAGGCACAGTCCTTTTATAAAGGGCTGGGGCTAGGACAATACTTAAGGATTGTGAAAAGAAAGAGCCTAGCAATGTTTTCAGAAGGACAGGTGGTGGCTACCTCAAAATAGAAGGGACGCGCGGTGAGACACGCTTATGGCATGTTCATTGTACTATTCGCGCATAGAAAAAATATAATGCAGTAACGTGAATGGCTGATGGTAATACTGGACACTCCTACGAGGCCGAGGTCTGATAAAAACCGCGAAGTTAACAAAAAAAGTGGTACCAATGGGAGATGAATGCTTACGAACGCGCCAAGTCTAGCTTGGGCACGCGATAGCTAGCATTAACGCGGGAGATCGGCTAGACAACATCTCTACGATCGATTCTAGAATTAATGGGCATATTCTTGACCTGCGCAATTTTACGAGTTCAGTGATATTTGTTTCATTCCTGTACCACTATTATTTTGAGAAATTTTTATATAATTCCCCCCCCCCCCTATCGATACCTAGCGCCAGTTCATTTATAAGTGGCGTGAAGAGCCAAGAATTATTATTACATTTTGTGCGTCTGAGGACGTAGGTTTCTATTACATTGTGTGTGTCGGGAGACACAGGTTACCATTACATTTTGTGTGTCGGAAGACACAGGTTATTATTACATTTTGCGCGTCTGAGGACGTAGGCACTTGTACTTTGCGTGTCATGAGGACACAGATTTTTATTAATATAAATGTGTTGTAAATTCAGTATGATAGATAGTCACAGTACTATTTTGTAGGGACATTATCATCGACAATTCGCCAACAGACTGTTCTGGGGAAATAAGTACCTAAAACGGTGAATTTAGTAGGCAGATATCGAGTGTGTAATAATCTATAACTTTTTGCATCAGCACGAGAGATGACATCGCTTATCCTAGAAGAAGTTTGGAACTGTCAACACTCCGTCGAGATGTTTGAGATGAGCTAAGCAGTATTAAGTAGGGAGATGGCTGCAGATGTTCGCTGACGGTGACTGGCCGAGGATGAGTACTGAATAATATTCTTATTATCTGACAAGTTAACTTATGGTATATGGGACATATTTTGTTTGTAAATATCTTGCTTGTGTTGATTAACGTAGTGTATCTAGTTTTGGTCTGACACACCTTTTGCATGGAAACAGCTCGCACAATTTTTCATAGTCGTAAGTTCTTGTTTGTTTGTTTTAACTAACGTGGCTATGTGGACAACCGTGTTTGCATATGTGTACGCAATGCGGTTAAGAAACGTCTCTCGGAGATATATTGTGTTTCAGAAGTAGGACTGAATTAATATAATCATACAGTAGATTGGAGGGTAAATTAATCTTGTAATGTTTATTATTGATCAGATTCAGTGAGTTTATTGCCTTTGGAGCAATGTGAGTTGTGGCGAAGAGCAGTCAGCTCTCTCGTAGGTTTTAATATTCTTAAATAGATTGTGAGCATCTGATTCAACCGACCTGTGTGAAAAGTGTTATGTCATTCCCAGCAGTGTGTGTGTGTGTGTATTATATTGGTCATTACAAGCGGGAATTTCAGCGTAGACTGATTTCTGTCAGCTTGGTGCCGAGTCCATATCGTTACCTTGCGAGGACATATGTGGCTATATCGATTAATGTCTTACCATATGTTTATGTGGTTGAGATTTTTTGCTGTTGATTCTACGAGATAACGGGACAGTTGGTCAAGTTATTTTTACACACTGGAGCTGGACGATGACAAGAGTTGAGGAAGGGGGGAAGCTGTTTTCACAAGGCGGGCTGAAAAGATTGCATCGAGGTCATTAGTGGAGTATTTGTTGGCTCCGTAATAATACTTGAAATACAGAATAAGAACTGATCGATGATAAAAATTGTTTAAATAAATGGGAGTTGCCTACGAATCACTATAATCTCCGAAGCGTTAGCTTAACGTGCATTTTTGTTCATATAAGGTAATCTCAGCCGGTGAGGCTTTTGTTGTTGTTGGTTTCATTCCATGTTTATGTTCCGTATCAGTGACCCGTGCAGTCACGTGCGATGCTGTCTTTTCCTTGTTTGTGTATTGAGCAATTGGCCGTGTTGGCAGCTCATTTGTCAGATGCGTCATCGCACTGAAGGAGGGTCTCGAGGGTGATTCCTGTAAATATTAGATTTTAGATTGTGTGTCAGCATTAATTTTAAGGGTTTTATTAGTGTTGTGTCCTATATCCGTAAACGTTGATTTACGAGATGATTGATCGTAAGCATCGTGGATGTTACCCGCTGTAAACGAACAGTCATCCAAGTACTCATTCCTCGTAGTTAGTCATTACGCGTACATAAAATCCCAATGCAAGTTAGTGGAACTTGGATCCACATTTTTATGAGGGGGAGATTCGTCTGACTCCTCAACGTTGATAGATATTTCTGTCATGGGAAGATTCAGGGAGGAATATTATTATTGTTGTTGTTTATATTCAATTTTTTTGCACTAATAGTCATTAAATTATGTTATTATTTTACGTCTTGTCACTTCCTTTCTTAATTATAGTTTTAATCTTATGACCCTTCCCTCAGTAGAACATGTTGTTTGGCGAACGTAAACATCACACTATGAACTGAGCGCGACCCCTTGATCAAGATTCTTGCATATAAACACTGCGATACTGAAGGGTTCAATATATCGTTCGGCGCGCCTTGGAGGGAGGACAATCTGTGAAAGACTTGACTAGTTCGGTTGCAAGTGGCTGTCGCTCCGATGTTCCGAGGAGTGGAGAACTATCTGTTTAAAACTTAACCAGTGTGGTTGTACGAGTGTATGGTTCCGATGTTAGGACCATAAAGTCACCAAATCTACAAGTATATCATCAAATATCGACGGAGATGACGACGTCCAGGAGACTGTGGGAAGCTCACAGCATCATCCAGTACGAGGGAAATGCTCCGGCAATTTCCAGTGGTAAGCGCGAATGACGCAGAAATACGCAATCTCTCGTTTCTCTTTGTTTTATATTTCATATTTCAGTAACTTCATAGCTTGGGAATAAGAGTAAAATCAATAATTTATCAGACTCCGTTTTCACGTAATTTTCTATCGATAATATTAAAATCGCAACGCTCCAATTTAAATTTTATACTTATTATTATTATTAATTTTGCAATACTTTTTATATATAATACATTCATTTCTTTTACAATGCAATCTTTGCTTTCAGTAGGTAGCATTAGATATAGACCAATTCCTTCTCCTGATACAATTGTTTGTTGGGTTAATGATCAAATCATACCACGATCTGAGTGAATAGATTCTTGAAGGTGTTCTACCAGAGCTAGACGTTGTTAAATACAAATTTAGATTTCAACATTGCGTTGAGGTCTTGGCGCCCATTAAAACAACATAGCTTAGGCCAAGGTAAACAGTTACATTTATCAACCAACAGGAGGGGCAGTCAAATCGTTACACTTGTCGTTCAACGTGTGGGCTAACGAAACCGTTACATTTGTCGCTACCAACATGGGGCATTAATTACTGCTACATTTGGCGCCCAACGTGGGGATGAAAACCTAATAACATTTGTGGAAGGAGAAGGATGTATATTTCTGTGCCTGTATTTTGGGGGTTATTTGTCTGTATCAGTGTATATCATTATGGGGGATGAGAAAGAAAAACAGATGAGGTTACGTAGTGGTCATCAACTGGAGAGTGATGATACGAGCAGTGTGTCGAGTGATGGTAGTACCGGGGTAGCGGAGGTAAATCCCGATTCTGAAACAGGGAGTGTAGGCTGCCAACCAGAATTAAAATCTTTACTTCTCGAGTTCATGTATCAGAACAAAGTTAGTAGTGATGCCTTAAATGCAAAATTAGAACAAAACAACGCTAACTAGAACAAAAAACGCTAAACTAGAACAAAACAGTAGGGAAAATAGAGAGAGTACTGAAACTTTAAATGCTAAATTAGAACAAAACAGTAAGGAAATTAGTGTGAAAATGGAGCAGATTAGAGGAGAAATCAGAGGAGTAATGGAAGAGAAGGTTAAAGAGATCATTGCAGATGTAGACAAGAAATTAGGAAAAGTACAAGAGGAGTTGAAAAGTAGAATCAGCACACAGGCTGAAAATTTAAAGGAATTAGTTAAATTAGAAACACTGCAGGTTAAAAAGAAATTGGGGGAGAAATTGACAAGATTCAAGTATCAACTAAAGAGGTTAAGGAACAGCTGGGGGGTAGAATTGAGAAAGTCCACTCGCAAATACTTGCAGAAGTAAATGATTTAAGAGAGAGTAATAGAGAGAGCATTAGCAAGATTGAGGAGAAACAAGCAAAGCTATATGATAAAGTAGAAGAATCAGAAGGAAACATTAAATTAACAGTAAACAGTATTGAGAGGAAGGCTGAGGAGAAAATCGCAGAATTAGAATTAAAATTAAAAGCTAGGATCAGGCAAGAAAATAGTCAGAATAGGCCAGTTTTTGTGAATAGCACACACAGGGAGGTAGAACTGGGTAAGTTCAGTAATCGACAGGGGTGCCCAATGGAGTTCATGAATACTATAGAAAATAAATTCGGGGAGAGGTTGGAAATTGGTAGTATTGAGTGGTGCCAGGTAGTTGAAATGTTAGGACAAGTGTTTGTGGGGGAAACGAGGAATTGGTTTGCTGTCTACAGAGACAATTTACTGATATTAATGATTTTAAAATGAAATTCTGTGAAAAGTTCTGGAATGAGGTTATTCAGTCGCAGCATCGTGAGGGAGTAGTGTGTGGTAAATATAACCCTAAAGGAAGCTCCACCATGACCGAATACTTTTTAGGGCAGGTATTAGTGTGTAAATATCTGGATGGCTTGAAGGAGGAAAGTGATGTGGTGAGGTTGCTACTTAGGCACTTTCCCTATAGGATCAAGGAGGCTGCTTGTATCCAGAATGTAAGGACTATATCACAAGTAGAAAATTTGTTAAGCACATTTGATGCACTAGGGAGAGGGGGTTATGAGGACAATTTCAATAGGAACCAGGGTAATAATAAAAATAGGCCTAATGAAGTCAGGCATCAGGAAGTTCAAGGGAACGGTGGCGAAGGAGCCAACGCTCAAAATAGAAATAATAATAATCAGCTAAATCAGAACAGAGGAAATGGCTATGGTAATCAGTATCAAGGGAGGAACATTGATTTCAGGGGAAATCAAGGGAGGAACAATGAGTACAGGGGAAATCAAGGGAGAAACAATGATTTCAGGGGAAATCAAGGGAGAAATTATAATGACAATAATTACAACCAGAATAGGGGTCAAGGAAGAGGACAGCCTAGTGGTAGTAATATACAGCCAAACAATGACAACACAGCCCAGAACAACCAGACCAGTTCAGTAGTTAGTAGTACTACGGCCAGCTGTAGCGGTTCTTTAAACGCGAACCAGGCTGCGAAGTAAGGTCAGAATCTCAGTCTGTAACATGCCCTGTCCATACAATTATACAGGAACCCTATGACCTAAATGTAAGAAATGAATTATTACATGAACTAAATGATGAAGGTATTATTCAGGAAGTGGTTAGTAAGAGCCCCATAGTTAAATTTAACGTGTCCGAGGCGTACACAGATGTTTTAATTGATAGTGGTTGTATGAAGAGTTGCATAAGTAGTACATTTTATGATAAAATGAAAGGAACTGGAGTAAATTTTGAGGAGATGCCAATTAAAAGCACTTTTGTTATCACAGCTGTTGGGAAGAGGTCTAAAGTAATTTCTAAGCAAGTTTTAGTAGACATTAAAAGTTAATAATCATGTAGAGAAGCAGATTTGCCTTGTAATTCCAAATTTAGTATTCAGTGTTATCTTGGGTTCAGAGTGGCTAAGTAGAGTGTCTTGTAACTTATGTTATGATGTAGGGAGTTTGAAATTTAAATGGGGAGATTCTGAAGTAGAAGTAGCGTTCAATGACCATATTCAGAGAAGTAGTTGTGTAGGTGTGATTTGTACTTTAAATGAGATATCGCCAGCCGTAGAGCGGGGTTCTCCATGTTTTGTGGGCAGTGTGATTACGAACGGAAGTCTAGAGGACTCGTTACGTGATGCTGCATTTCAGGGAAATATAGAGGATGAACAGTGTGTTCGGCTCTATGATGTTTTATTGTGTAATAGGAGAGTTTTTGAGGATCGCATTGGTATGGCCAATTGCTATACACATTCATTGAACGTTATTGATAGGTCAGTATTCACAGGACATAGATATCCTGTACCTTTCGCTTATCAGAGTGCAGTTGAGGCACAAATTAACCAGATGCATGAAGATGGGATTATTGAGCACTCTAACAGTCCGTATGTTAATTCTTTGATCACGGTACCCAAGACCGACGGCACAGTTCGTATTTGTTTAGACGCTCGTTTGGTTAACAGTAGAATTAGTTCAGATCAGCTGAAATCTATGTCAATAGAGGAATTAATGCAAACATTTGAGGGGAAGAAGTATTTCACTTGTGTAGATTTGAGTTCCAGTTTTTGGCAAGTGCCACTTATGTACGAAGATAGACCATTTACAGCTTTTAGTCATAAATATAACCTTTATCAATTTTGTAGAACACCTTATGGGTTAAAGAGTAGTTCAGCAGCTTTAATTAGGGCTTTAAACATCGCATTAGGGGATGATACAGGAGAGTTTGTAACCATTTACATAGATGATATGGTAATTAGTTTACGCAGTTTTGAGGAGCATCTACGTCATTTAGATATAGTTTTTCAGAAGTTAGATCAGGCAGGGTTCACTTTGAAGCTGTCTAAGTCGTCATTCTGTCAGTCAGAAGTGACATTTTTAGGTCATAGAGTGTCGAGTAGAGGTGTAACACCAGAAGAAAGTAGGGTTAATATGATACTTAACGCAGAGGTGCCACAGAATGTTAAACAGTTAAAAACTTACCTGGGAATTTGCAACTTTTTCAGGAGATTCGTTCTTAAATACTCAGGGTTGGTAGAACCATTCAGGGAATTGCTTAAAAGTGGGACTCGGTGGAGATGGGAGTCCAAGCATGAACAGGCTTTTAGAGCGCTGAAGGAAGGTTTTGAGAAAGCTGTAGTGCTGAAATATCCGTTAAAAGTAAGGAATATGTGGTTATGACAGATGCTTCACATATAGGCATTGCTGGAGTATTATGTCAGAAAGATGATGAGGGTAATCTGTGCATTGTATCTTTAGCCTCGCGAGGACTGGCAGCAGCAGAGAAAAGATACACGATTACTGAGTTAGAACTTTTAGGTATTGTTTTCAGTTTAGGGAAATTTAGAATGTATTTAGTAGGGGGAAAAATTGAGATCCATACAGATCACCATGCATTACTGTATATGAGGACTTGTAAACTCAGTTCTAACTGAGTTAGTAGGTGGATTCTTGCTCTGCAGGAATACGAATTCACAGTAAAATATATTAAAGGTAAAGATAACATTCTTGCAGACATGCTATCGAGGGACACTAATTTATGTAGGGATTATCCTGTGGTTAAAGCAGAGGACGGTATTTTAATATGTGCATGTGTGGACAGTAGCAACAGGGCATCGTTACAGACACTGAGAAATATGCTAGTGGAGCAACGTGATGACGTTAAGTTAGGGGAGCCACTGGCTAGGTCGGAAGTAAGTGAAGAAGAATGTGTGAAAGTAGGACGGTTCACGTACAAGATGCAGGATGGGCTTCTTGCACGGAAATGTAGGAATAATCGGTGGGCAATATGTGTTCCTGCCACTTTGCGGGAGGAGCTAATTTGGTTCATTCATAGGGAATTAGGACACTTTGGTGTTGCCAAGGTCTTCTATGAAATTGGTCGTGACTCCATTTGGAGTAAAATGGGAAGGGATGTTAGGAGGATTTTATCTAAGTGTGACACCTGTCAAAGGAGTAAATATCCAGTTAAATATTTAGTGGGGGAGAGATCTGCAGTTCTCACCAGTAGTCCCGGCGAACTACTGTGTGTGGATTTATTTGGCCCGATCGTTAAAGGACAGTACGGCTGCGAGTACATTTTTATAGTTATTGACGCTTTTAGTAAGTATGTCAAGCTATATCCGCTAAGGAAAGCCACGGGACTAGCGTGTAGCCGTCTGATCATTAATAAGTATGTACCTGAGTTTGGCCTTCCTCTCAGGATACTATCTGACAGTGGACCACAGTTTACTGCAAAGAAATGGAGAACCAGTATGCAGGAAGCTGGTATAACACACGTTCAATCCTCTGTAAGGTACCCTCAGGGTAATTCTGCAGAGCGCCCATTAAGGGAAGTGGCTCGTCTTTTTCGGACTCTAGTGCATGACAAGCATGCGGCCTGGGTTGGACATCTTCCCAAGTTCGAGACTTAGCTGAATTCTGTCCAGCATGAGAGCACGAAATTGACGCCATACGAAGTTCACTTCGGAAAAAGACCACAAAATGAACTAGCGAGGGTGTTGGGATTAAATGAGTGTAAGCAACCGGGGATGGATCACATTGTCCAGTTGGCGAAACAGAATTTATCTAAGTCAGCACAAAAGAGAATTCGCCAACAAAACGAAACTAAATTTGACCTATTCGAGCCGGGAGACAGAGTCTTACTTAGAGTGCCGAAACAGTCAAATAAGCTAGAGAAAGTCATGTCCAAGTTCTTTTATCTCTACGAGGGCCCATTTATGGTTTCCAAACGTATTGGCAAAACAGCATATATGCTGGAGAATAGTGAGGGAAACAGATTATACGGGACGTATAATATACATAGTCTCCGAAAGTATGTGTCATAAAGTGAGGATGTTTAGCTGGCGAGCCAGCCTATCAAATGAGTAAGTGTGGTATTTGGTGCGTGGGAGGAGATGGTCTTCCAGGCAGGCGTATCAGAAGTCACACAGGGGGGTAGTATGTATGTAAATGAGAGTTTTTAAGGCACAGGGAAATATGACGGGATTGTCGGATGCTCTTGAGCACTAAAATGTCTCGATACACCAAGGCCAGAATTTGGTAGCGCTGGTGAATTCCCATTTGTCCCCAAGAGATGGGTGAGCGCTTGGACAGGGTATTTTTGCTTAAGGCGTCCACGGGACAAAAGATGGGCCATCAGAATGCGCGACAGTCCTTCATGAAACTCATACATAACAGCACACGTGATTTCTGTTTACGGCCTCGCCATGTAAGATTTGTAAGTGTGTAATTTAAGGTAATTTGTACAAAGGTATTATTTATGTGAGGAGAACTGGTCTGTGTTGAGAACTAGTATTAAGTAGAATATGGTCTACGGGAACTTAACAAGACAGGGCGATTACGGCACAGAAATATTTGGTGTTATATGTAATGCGCACTTACTGGTTTTTTTTTCAGAAGTCAATATTAATTTAATCTACTTTAAAGAGAGATTAAGTATTATGGTCACGAGGCGCTGCCACAATAGTGTGATCGTGTGCTCAGTGATAGTGAGATTAAATTTCACCATAAGGAAGGGACCTCCAGTGAAATTAGGAAGTTCTATGGTGATATAAATATATCAGAAAACCTTCAATGCGTGTGATATGACATCATAAATACATAGTGCTCACACATTAATTATGTCTATTTTTCCAACATAGAGAAATTTGAGAGGCGGAAATATCCGTGGAACACTATTCTATATGAAAAACATTGGACTGGTTGCAATGTGCAATCCATAGTGATAACAAACTTTGACGCAAAGTGCGTGAAGAAACATTATGAGTGTATATATCTGTAATTTAGGGTGATTTCATTTATGTAATATATATTTTGGATGGGGATTATTAACGTGTCTTGGATAATCAGTTAATGGACCGTCGTCACGGTTAATCATTCGATGATCCGAGGCGAATATGTAACGTGTTTTTCGAGGGGTTTTTATGCCAATGGCATAAGTCAGTAGGAAGCCATTCTATATTTATTTACGCGGCAAATTGTTCGGCCAAAAGAATTTTTCATGTTAATTTATTATTATTATTAATTTATTATAATTATTATTAAGGTATTTTCGGAGCATTTTATAAAAAATAATAAGCATACAGATAGGTTTTCTATGTCTTAGAAAACACTATCAAGCAAATTATTACGAACGACAATATCATAGAAAATTATGTGATTACGGAATGTTACGGAGTTTCGTCAGTTAGGATATTATGAGAGACATGACTCACTGGAAATTCAGATACAGGCTGATTCTTGTCAAGAAGTATTACGCAAGCTTGGGTCGCAGCGTCAAGAAAAGGCGGAGAGTTGGAACGGAAATCGACTTCATCATCCGCGCGCCGTGTGTAATGAGCCAGAGAAGGGGAAGTAGCGCGTGGGGAGCAGACAATCAGTGGAGACCACGTAAGCTGGAAGTCGGTACCGAGGTGGGGAGCCGACGGGTGCATATATCGTTCGGCGCGCCGTGGAGGGAGGACAATCTGTGAAAGACTTGACTAGTTCGGTTGCAAGTGGCTGTCGCTCCGATGTTCCGTGGAGTGGATAACTATCTGTTTTAAACTTAACCAGTGTGGTTGTACGAGTGTATGGTTCCGATGTTAGGACCATAAAGTCACCAAATCTACAAGTATATCATCAAATATCGACGGAGATGACGACGTCTCGGAGACTGTGGGAAGCTCACAGCATCATCCAGTACGAGGGAAATGCTCCGGCAATTTCCAGTGGTAAGCGCGAATGACGCAGAAATACGCAATCTCTCGTTTCTCTTTGTTTTATATTTCATATTTCAGTAACTTCATAGCTTGGGAATAAGAGTAAAATAAATAATTTATCAGACTCCGTTTTCACGTAATTTTCTATCGGTAATATTAAAATCGCAACGCTCCAATTTAAATTTTAAACTTATTATTATTATTAATTTTGCAATACTTGTTTTATATAATAAATTCATTTCTTTTACAATGCAATCTTTGCTTTCAGTAGGTAGCATTAGATATAGACCAATTCCTTCTCCTGATACAATTGTTTGTTAGGTTAATGATCAAATCATACCACGATCTGAGTGAATAGATTCTTGAAGGTGTTCTACCAGAGCTAGACGTTGTTAAATACAAATTTAGATTTCAACATTGCGTTGAGGTCTTGGTGCCCATTAAAACAACATAGCTTAGGCAAAGGTAAGCAGTTACATTTATCACCCAACAGTTAGGGGCAGTCAAACCGTTACACTTGTCGTTCAACGTGTGGGCTAGCGAAACCGTTACATTTGTCGCTACCAACATGGGACATTAATTACTGCTACAATGTGAGTTAGTGTTATCTACAGCACTGAAAGTCATGGTAAAAGACGCGAAAAATTCAGACATAAAATCAAGTAAGTATAATATTTCAAGGTCATTGCCTAATGTAGAGCAGAGTATGATGTCCATCTTATACAAAATAGTATGGAATTCACGCAAGAGACACAAAAGTTAACCCCACAGAATTGGCAGCAACTTCAAGCTGAACTTCTAAAAACGGCTGAAAAAATTGCACCTCTAACCAGGGTACGGAAACATGCATGGTGGACTGATGAGTGTGACCACCATGGCAGAACTGGATGAGCAACAAGAATGAAAGGACGCTACAATATCTTCTAGATGTTAGAAAAACAGTAACAAAATCGCTAAGAGTGATTGTTAAAAAACATGAAAACACTAAATTAAAAGATATAGAAGAGGACTTCAAGAAACATCATTCTAGAAATCACTATAGAACATTCAAGCAGAAATTAACTAAATATTCTCCACCTTCTCTCCAGTTTCAAAACGACCTTGGGAACATCGCCCACTCCAACTCTGAAAATTGTGCACTTCTTGCAGATTATTTTGGTAAATTACTCAATTGTGAGAAACCTCAGGAAACATTTCAATTTTGTCATACTCTACGGAATCCTGACTCGGAACCACCGGACCTACAGGAAATTCGGGAAATAATCCAATCCATGAAAAACAACAGCGTCGGGAGAGGACCAGACCGTTGCAGAACTATGGAAAAATGTAGGTGGAAACCTCATCATCAAACTCAAAGAAATTATTGATGAAATCTGGCAAACTGAAAAAAATCCTCCAGATTGGAAGATGGCGATCATCCATCCGTTATACAAGAAAGGTAGCAGAACGATTCCAAACAATTACCGAGGGATCTCATTACTCTCGGTAACTTACAAAATTTTTTCCAAACCCCTTTTGAACCGTGCCTATCTTCAACTGGATCCGCAGATTGGTGAATACCAAGGTGGGTTCCGGAGAGGCCGATCGTGTACAGATCAAATTATCAATTTGAAAAACTCAATGTCTTACTTCCGTAAAATGTCGAACAAAAATTATGTCATTACTTTTGTTGACTTTGCAAAGACTTATGACAGCATTGACCGTGAATCCCTTGTTGCTGTACTCTCAGAATTTGGATTAGGTCGCAAGACGACATCAATCACCAAAGATACCCTCTTGATTACAAGGGCAAAGGTTAAATTTATGGGAGGACTGAGCGCAAAATTGTCAATTGATACAGGAGTGCGTCAAGGAGATGGATTTTCTCCATTGTTGTTTAATTGTGCGCTCGAAAAAGTCGTCCGAGAATGGAGACGAGCTGGTGCACCATCCCATAGACTAGGACCAACACTCAAAGGGATAACACTAGACTGTTTGGCATTTGCGGATGACATGGCGTTAATTGCTCCAAACATTTCTGATGGCCAGAAACAACCTGAATTACTCCAAGAACAAGCAGCAAAAATCGGCTTACAGATATCTTTTGACAAAACAAAATTTTTGACGGATATTAAAACTGCTCCGAATACACTCCGCATCGGTAATTGTAAGGTCTCCAGAGTGAAAGACTTCAAGAATTTAGGTGAATGGATCAATGAAACTGGCAACGATAGAAAATCTACAGAAGCAAGACTACAGAAAATGCAAACTGCTTTCCATTTGGCAAAACAAGTTTATAACAAAAAATGCCTCTCATGGAATTGTAAAATTCAACATTATAAAACAGTAGTCTTGCCTGCAGCACTTTATGCAGCCGAGACACTTAATCTACAACATAAAACACTGAGAAATCAATTGGAGATTAAGGAACGCAAAATCATGCGTAAAATTTTGGGACTAAGAATCAAAGATGGAATTCACCTTCCGATACCTAATGCTGACATCTATTTAAAAATTACTAAAATCACAGACACAATCCGCATGAGAAGGATCCAATTCATGGGACATTTGGACAAAATGGACCCAACTAGGTTAGCAAATAAAATCTATACTTTTTGCAGAAAAAGGCAACAAGGTCCAATTGGTACAAACAGGTGGAAAAGGACTTGGCTGAATTAGGTTTTCCCAATCTCAAGAATCGAGAGGAAATTACGAAAATTACTCATACACGGGGTTTTGGGCAGAAGAGAAAAGACCTACCAGACACGTCTAGTCGCAGCAACGAAGACTCGCTCATAATTACATGAAGAGTTATTGGGCAAACATCAAGGTCAAGAAGTGTTGATTCTGCGTGGTCCTAGGAGACCCATTTGCCCAGAAGAAGAAGAAGAAGAAGGTTAGTATTTTTGTTAGTAGAATTGCTCTATTACTTTATTCTGAAAGGGAGTAGCAGCCTTTCAGAAAAATCAATTCTTTACTTGTCTTATAGACGGTTAAGATATTGATAACATGAGCGCCAACTACTGGCTACACTGCGTTCTGCTGCACGGCTGAAAGCAATTGGAAACTACAGCCGTAATGCTACTCCCGAGGACATGCACCTCTGTATGCATAATTACATGTGATGATGGCCTCCTCCCTTGTAAAATTCCAATCCGGAGGTAAACTAGTTCCCCGTTCGGATCACCGGGTGGGGACTACTCGAGAGGGGGTTAACATCAAAGAAGTGGCAAAGAGGAAATCTGACATTCTACGGATCGGAGCGTGGAATGTTATAAGTCTGCTAGGTAGTCGAAGGTTAGAAAACTTAGCAAGGGAAATGGATAGGTTGAGGTTGGATTTGGTTGGGATTAGTGAAATGCGCTGGCAAGAAGAACAGGAATTTTGGTCAGGAGACTATAGGGTCATTAGCACTAAATCAAACAATGGCCAAGCAGGGGTTGGTCCAGTGGCGGATCCAGAGGGGGGCACCAGGGGCAAGTGCCCTCCCCGAAAAAACCAGTTGTTTGCTACATTGATATTGCCGATAAAAATGATTGTTTCTCCAAACTGCACTGCAAGTAAAATCTTTGCTCTATTGCCTGCATTCATATAGCCTATGTGGTCAATGTTTGTTATCATATAGTATGTAATGGCAACACTGTTAATATAATCCATACATCGACAGTGTTGCAAGTGCAGAGAGATCTTTTAGCAACCTGCAACTTGTCAAATCATGGCTACGAACGCGAATGACAGAGGAAAGGTTGAATGGCTTGTCTGTTATTTGTTCATCGTGATATAAATGTTGACGTTGAAAAGGTTCTAGAACGTTTCTCTAAATGGGTAAACGAATGATCGCCCTGGATTTTATTTTGTAATAGGCATGTATTTTGCCTAGGATAGTCACCGAATAGAATCCCAATCAGTATTCAATACAATTGGTTTTTAAATTTATATTTATGTAACTAGTAGTGACTCAGTGACTGACAATGTTGGTACTATGTACATATTTTGTAACATTTGTATAGTAGACTTGTAGGCCTATATTTTCTTCAGATAGTCACTATGATTGCAAATGTTTTAATACATATTGGACTGTGTAATGTGCATTTCAATGTGGAAATGTAGGCTACATATTTTGAACAATTAAAATATTTTTTTTACATAGTGACAATGACTGGAAATTGAAACCAATAAACCATTTTAATATAATGAATTTCTTGTAGAATTATAAAATATGGTGGTTGAATGTAGTTTAGTGTGTGTAGATTAAATACAAATTTAGTAATTTCATTACATATTTTCTGTAGCTACTCTGAAATCCTAGAGTGCCCCCTCCGAGGTGAACCTCTGGATCCGCCACTTGGTTGGTCTCATATTGAGTAGGAAACTTGGACAGCGGGTGGAATATTATGAGCAATATTGTGAACAGATTATTGTAGCAAAAATCCATACAAAACCTAAGTGCACTACAGTGGTACAAGTCTATATGCCTACCAGTCAAGCTGATTATGAAGATGTTGAAAAGGTCTACGAAGAAATAGATGAAATTCTGAGGTATATCAAGGGCGATGAAAATGATATAGATAGATAGATAGATTTTATTAATTCCATTCGATTAAATACATGTATACAATACATTTTTGATATACAACACTTCAGACATGAAGCAATTTCTTGAGGTCCACGAGAAGCAATATGCTCTCCCCAAACATACATGTGTCCACAGTTGGTAACCTCATCATGAACTCCAGGGTTGTACACACATAGCTGCCATTTATAGTAGGCTACACCCGTTGTTAATAATGGAGTAGGGAGTGTTTTCTGAAGATCAAAAAAAGAACTTCTTTCCTACCATTTGAGGCACGAGCTTCCTCAATATCCTTTTTTTTTTCATATCGCGGATGCCATCTGCCCTCCGCAGGTGAAGTTCATATTGCTCAAGTAGCTTTTGCTTTTCAAGACGATCCGATAATCCAATCATCTTAGCTTGAAATTCATCACATGTGTTCTTTGGTTGTTTAAAGTGTAAATTAAACTGTGTATCGAAAATATGGCGAAACATGTAAAGCGACACAGCTTTGTGTCCACGATTGGAATATTCTTCTTTATAGCCATATTCAGATCTGGGGATAAATATTTACGGGCACTGTCTTGACGACAATAGTGACTCTCATAAGTTGGGAATTTATTTATGAAGTCACAAACTCTCTTTTCTTCAACAGGGCTCGTTTTGTTGTGTGGTGCATGTTTGCCTCTTTTATCACTCTCCGAGGTACCACTGGTTTGTTTCCTTTTAAGAGCATTAGTAATTGTACCGTCGCAAACGGCTAATGTATCTTTAAATAAATTTGCTGTCGTCGTCTTACCGAAATTTGTTTATGACATCGTAGCTGGCAACCACATGGTTCCAAGGAACTCTGTTGTTGTTTTTTTGTACTAATTTTCCAGTAACGGATAAATACTCCTCACCATGGTCACGTTTGTACTTCCTCATAAATTTCTTGTGTTTTTCTGGCTGTCTTGGTCTTTTCCTTCTTTTTGGTAAGTCAACATGTTCTACTTGATAATTCCCATCTCCATTCAGTGTCATGTCTGGTACTTCAGGAACTACGTTATGAGATACTTCTTCTTCAGATACAGTTCCTTGTTGTTTTGAGGTATCTGTAACCAAATTACATTGCCTATCAACAGCAGGTCTCTATAATATTTCTCCACTGCACTTATATTTGCATTGTAAGATATGATTCAAAAAGTATTTCAAATAAATAGAATTTTTAAACCTAACACAATGTTAAAGAAATTTTACCTGAGTGTTGTGAAACAGGATCACATACAGACGCAACAACTGCAGGCCCATCTTGCCTTTGTACATCTGAAAATATATCGGTAGATCAGAACCAGACTTGCCTAACCAACATAATATTTATAATGGACTTTCTGAATTACATATACTAATATGTTGATAACCAGGGCTAATCCTCTACGGTTACTCATTATGTTAGAAGTAGTACCAAATTTTATATATAACATAATCACCAGTAATCAGGAACTGTGCAGTGTGTGTAAGAATAACCACAGACAATGGCTCACAGCACTTGAAAGACATTAAGATAATTAATCAATCCTTCGATAAATGCCAATATTGTGTAGGGTGGGTATTTTGTAAGTATTTTCATTCTCAATTGCATTTTGTGACTATTTTGAATCTAAATTACATTTTGTAAGTATTTTCTAACTAAATTGCATTTTGTAAATATTGTCAATTCAAATAACAGTACAGTAAGTATGTAGTTAGTTTAAGTTGTAAGTAGGTAGGTAGTTTGTCTATTATATATATGTCATTGTTCTATTAGACTGTGGTGTGTGAGTGTGTCTGGTAGCAGTTGCATTGTTTATTAGTTATAGTTCATTGTTTCAGTAGACTGTGATGTGTGAGGGTGCATGTGAGTGTGCCTGGTGACAGACTGTTTTAGTGGTAGTATCTGTTGTTGGTGGAACTTGAGTATTTTTTTCGTTAGTAGAATTTTGGTATTTAATTGTTAGTACGGTAGAAGGTTAGTATTTTTGTTAGTAGAATTGCTCTTTACTTATTCTGAAAGGGAGTAGCAGCCTTTCAGAATAAATCAATTCTTTACTAGTCTTATAGACGGTTGAGATATTGATAATATAAGCCAAATAATGGCTACACTGCGTCCTGCTGCACGGCTGAAAGCAACGGGAAACTACAGCCGTATGCTATTCCCGAGGATATGCACCTCTCTGTGCATAATTACATGTGATGATGGCCTCCTCCCTTGTAAAATTTCAATCCGGAGTTAAACTAGCCCCGTTCGGATCTCCGGGTGGGGACTACTCGAGAGGGGGTTAACATCACAGAAGTGACAAAGAGGAAATCTGATATTCTACGGATCGGAGCGTGGAATGTTAGAAGTCTGCTTGGAAGTGGAAGGTTAGAAAACTTAGAAAGGGAAATGGATAAGTTGAGGTTGGATTTGGTTGGGATTAGTGAAATGCGCTGGCAGGAAGAACAGGACTTTTGGTCAGGAGACTATAGGGTCATTAGCACTAAATCAAACTATGGCCAAGCAGGGGTTGGCCTCATATTGAGTAGGAAACTTGGACAGCGGGTGGAATATTATGAGCAATATAGTGAACGGATTATTGTAGCAAAAATCAATACTAAACCTACCTGCACCATAGTGGTACAAGTCTATATGCCTACCAGTCAAGATGATGATGAGGATGTTGAAAAGGTCTACGAAGAAATAGACGAAATTCTGAGGTATATCAAGGGTGATGAAAATGTTATAGTAATGGGAGATTGGAATGCTGTGGTAGGAAAAGGGAGAGAAGGGAAGATAGTAGGAGATATCGGATTAGATGAAAGGAATGATCGAGGAAGCAGGCTGGTAGAATTCTGCACCGAGCATGAGTTGGTCATAGCTAACACCTTATTCAATAACCACAATAGAAGAATATACACATGGATGAGGCCAGGAGATACAGGGCGTTACCAAATCGACTTCATTATGGTCAAGCAGAGGTTTCGAAACCAGATTTTGGATTGTAAAACATATCCTGGTGCTGACATAAACTCTGACCACAATCTGGTTGTAATGAAATGCAGATTAAAGTTGAAGAAACTGAAGAAAAGTCAAAAGCCAAAAAGGTGGGCAATAGACAGACTGAAAGAGAAGGATGTAAACGAAAGATTCAAGAAGAGTATAAAGGAAGGACTAATGATAAACCCTAAACAAACTTCAATTGCAGACGAATGGGCACTTTTGAAGAATGAAATAACAAAATCCGCAGAAGAAAACATTGGTAGGAAAGAAAGAATAGGTAGAAAACCATGGATCACTCAGGATATACTAGAATTGATGGATGAAAGGCGGAAACACAAGAATGTAAGAGATGAAAAGGGGAAAGCAGAATACAGACGTCTGAGAAATGAGGTTAACAAGAAGAGCAATGAAGCGAAAGAAGAATGGTTGAAAGAGAAATGTGCAGGTATAGAAAATTGTCTGAAATTAAGAAAAGTAGACACAGCTTATCGAAGGATTAAGAATACTTTTGGGGAAAAGAAGACTAAGTGCTGTAATATTAAGGACACGAATGGAAAGCCTCTAACAGATAGGGAAGAAAAGGTTGAGAGATGGAAAACTTACATAGAGAGTTTGCATAAGGGAAAGGAGATTGAGAATCATGAAATGGAAAGGGAGGAGGAAATTGATGAGGATGCGAAAGGAGATTTAATATTGAGATCAGAATTTGATAGAGCTTTGGAAGACTTAAGCAGGAACAAAGCACCAGGCATAGATGATATACCAATTGAGTTGCTACGCTGCATAGGAGATGAAGGTCTGATCAGGTTATTTCACTTGGTGTGTAGGATTTATGAGACAGGTGAGGTACTTCCTGATTTCAAGAAGAATGTAATCATCCCTATACCAAAGAAAGTGGGAGCTGACAGATGTGAAGATTACCGTACAATCAGCTTGATTACTCAAGCTTCAAAGATCCTGTCTAGAATAATTTACAAGAGGATTGAAAGCCAGATTGAAACGGAGTTGGGTGAAGACCAGTTTGGTTTCAGGAGAAATGTAGGAACAAGGGAAGCTGTACTAAGTCTTAGGCTGATTTTGGAAGGTAGAATAAGGAAAGATAAGAGAACGTTCATGGCATTTGTAGACTTAGAAAAGGCTTTTGATAGGTTAACGTTGATTGGTCTAAATTGTTTGACATTTTGAAATCGACTGGAATTAAATACAGGGATAGGAGGGTGATATACAATCTATACAGAAACCAGACAGCAGTAATTCGAGTTGAAGGACATGAGAGAGAAGCTGGTATTCAGAAAGGTGTAAGGCAAGGCTGCAACTTATCACCCATACTTTTCAATCTTTACATTGAACAAGCAATGAAGGAAATTAGAGAAAAATGTTAAGTGGGAGTGAAGATTCAAGGAGAAATAATTTCAACTCTGAGATTTGCTGATGACATTGTCATCTTGGCCGACAAGCCTGAGGATTTGAATGAGTTTTTGAGTGGTATGGATTCTTACGGAAAGAATTCATGATGAAAATTAATAAATGTAAAACAAAAATACTGGAATGCAGCCGAAATAAATCAGAAACCTCTATGGAGATCAAATTAGCAGGTGAAAAGATGAAGGAAGTAGGAGACTTCTGTTACTTAGGAAGCAGAATAACCAGTGATGGACGAAGCAAAGAGGATATAAAAAGTAGGTTGGTTCAGGCAAAGAAAGCATTTCTACAAAAAAGGAATCTGCTGACATCCAATATAGATTTAGGTATTAGGAAGTCATTTTTGAAAGCCTTTGTCTGGAGCGTGGCGCTCTATGGAAGTGAAACTTGGACTATTGGTGCAGCAGAAAAGAGGAGAAATGAAGCATTTGAAATGTGGTGTTACAGGAGAATGATGATCAGATGGGTAGATAGGGTTACAAACAAAGAGGTATTAAGACGAGTGGGAGAGGAGAGATGTTTCTGGCGACTGCTAATGAAGAGAAGAGATAGGTTGGTAGGACACATACTAAGACACCCAGGAATAGCAAGCTTAGTTATGGAAGGAAGGGTCGAGGACAAGAACTGTAGGGGTAGACCAAGGTTAGAATATGTTAAACAGATTGCCTCGGATGTAGGGTGTGGTAGCTATGTAGAGATGAAACGATTAGCTCAGGACAGGGAGGAATGGAGAGCTGCATCAAACCAGTCAAAAGACTGAAGACTCAAACAACAACAACAAATCGTTATCCTTTAATCATCATCATTCTAAATTATTATCATTTATTTCACATATTATTATTATATCTTATTCAGACGTCATTACAAACTATTTTATCTCATCTCAGCAAGAATTACCAGATCAGATTATTTATGAATTGTTTTTATATCCAGAGGTTTTTTATAAAATTTTTGAAAATCAGCATAAGTTGTTTCAAGATCTCCAGAACCCTCAACTAATCAGCTTCCGGAGGTGTCATAATATTTTATAACATTTATCAGATTGCCCGAATATTTATAATCAATGAACATCAAGGATTGAACATATCTTGCACTCAGGAATAAAATTTACTGCCATTTACCATAATTGCCAAAAATCCACTATATCAGGATGCTATCATCCATCAAAATATCTTATGAACCACAGTTCATCCACAAACACAACCTCCTTAAAGCACTCGATTAATTTATTACAACATCATTATCACGATTCCACACTACGTATCATTCAGCACTCTGCTTGACCTACAAATTAGACTGGGTTTGATCGAACCTTTCAGTCACTATTTTCTCCCAAGTGGTAGCTTCTCATAACTAGTGGCAATGTTCTCACAATAAACTGGCAAAACTCCTCATGAATCTAGGCACTCAAATAAGCATTACAATCTATAAACTGGCTCCAATTATTAATAATGCTGACCTCCTAACCTGTGGTCAAATGACTTTGTTGACCACTCAAAAAACATGTAAATTGATGAGATAAATCTGAAAGTGCATCAAGCATGAATTAAATTCATAAGTATTACTGCCCTGGATACATTCCCCAAAAAATAGCCTGTCGGTTAAATGCGTTCAAAGAACAGATCAAAAGTTTCATATTCCAAATGGTTTATTCTCTGCCTGAGATTTATGTCTGATTCGGATACTTTCCATTAGATGAATTAATTATTTGAAAAATCCCAGATAGTTTCAAAGGAACCAAGTTCAAAAGAACTGCTGAATTTAATAAATTACCACACTCAAAATAAATCAGGATCATGACAAAACTTTTGGATCAATTCAAGAATTACTAGAGTGTAATCCTGCTTACATTTATCATTATTATATCTTACACAAGATCAAGAATATCTGACTGTCAATTGTAGTTTATTCTCTTACTGTCCATATCCATTCAGATGAAAGTATGAGGCCCTAGTACAGGTTAAGCGGTTTACACTACACAGCTGCTAAAAGCAAAAGGCCCCGTATCGTAGACTGGATGAGAAAACTAGTGTGGGTTAAGCGGTTTACACTACACAGCTGCTAAAACAACAGGCCCCACTTTGTAGACTGGATGAGAGAATGTTTCCGATTGGAATAAACCACTACTGCAAAGTCAGATATAATTGACACACACTCGCTAGAGCAATTTAATCATTATCATTAAAGAAAATGATCCATTCGATGAAACTATCACAATACTCCACGTCCATGAAAGAAAAACGTGGACGAAAAACTGACATCTGTTTGCAAGCAGCGAGCGAAAACGACACTCGATCAGAAAAACTAACACCAAAAGTGTGCCATGAATTGACATCGCGAATAGAAAAATTCCAATTTAATTCCTATTACCTCATTGTAAAAGACTAGAAACGGTTATTATCTGAAACTGCATGACGTCAGCTGCATGCCTTCATATCCACGAAGAAAAATTCTTATTTCATTCATATCTGAACAATTTCACTGTAATATTTGCCCTACTATACGTATGTGCTCATGTCTACATCATATCAAACAAAAATACTAATGTATGCGCTTACAATACCTGGTTGTTGAAACAGCTGCTTTAATATCCAATTTCCAAAGATCGTCGAGTACCCGAAAATTTGCAAAAGACTTCTCGGAAGATCGACGCAATCCTTAACGATTTCTAAGGATCGCCGACATCGGATACCTTCACCTCGAATTGGTACACTCTTCACTCGGGGTTGACCTCGGGACCGCCACTCCGCTATGCCATTATGCCTCTTCTGTGTTTAATGCCCCATATTAAAGTCTGAAATTCCCTATTTGTAAAACATCTCCACAATGTTCCATAAAAGCATTTGACTGTTCATCATGAATGGTTACCACACTATAGTGTTAATGATGTTTCGCCACTGTTCCAGAAGTATATGTTTAAGTCGGTGAATCAATGCACCGGACGTTTTATGTAAATATGCCGAAAGAAATTTATGTGAAATGGGCAAATTATTTTTAAAACACCCTGTGTCTGAAGTTATTATCAATAATTCACTAGATCCGCTTGAATAATTTATGATTCATGGTAAAGTTCCGGGACTCGTGGTCGCTCATGTTCACTTGACAACAAGATGATAAACTGTGCCTCGAAATGTAACATCCAAAGCTCACCAAGTCATAAGCTTGTAAGTGTGTGTGATATTATACGTTGTGCTACGATACGAATGCATTATGTGAAGTTAGGGCCCAGGACGCCTGTGTATGTCCGTGATCTGAACTAGATTTAAAGAAGCAAGTCATGCCGACTGCCCATGCACGCTGTTACAAAAATTGCCACGCAATTCACAAAGTCCAGATTATAGGCCGCCACAAACTCGATTGAAGTGTCATGCCGATACTTCGCTTAAAGGAAACAGCTTACTCAATGTTTCTGCATCACTCGGATACCTTAAGACCATGAACTGTCGACTAGCTCACTCGAACCGATGGTCTTCAGGACTAGATATGAGCTCACTAACTTGCAGAACGAACGAAAAAGCAACTCCTTCCAGCCAGCCGGTCAACTCCCTCTACATTCTCACCCCTCCTGCTTTCTCCTCTCTCGCTCAGCACGTGATCATTCATCCCTCTCGCGGTGGGGTTGCGTTACGTCCGCTCTGACGTCAATCACCCAGCGACAGGAGTTCCAATTACATAACCATCCATGCGTTACTTCCAATAAGGGGTTTCAATTTGCATAAGCGATCTTAATGAAATTTTCTCTCTTTCTTCATCTATTCTTGGAGGTCTTAAAATAAGGAGATAAATAAATAACTTCCTTGTAGACTTCATCGCTTGTCATGATCTTGATGTGTCGCTCCCTCCAGCCATGTTTCAAAAAAAATTCAACGCTATCGCCTTCTTTCCAAACACATACTTCCAACATGTCCGCGTAGCCGATAGTCCCAAGGGTATATCGGGTACATGTCTCCCCTGCCTAGGTTTTTCTGTGATCCCACGAAGGAAAGATCATAAAAAATACAATCATAGAACAGCATTCCACACTTCATGTACACGATATTCCAATGGTCACCTTCTAGATTCTCTCACGTAATCCTTTAAACAGAGCAGTATTTTCTTATTCTCGCAGCGTTGAAGGTTTCCACGTTCTCATCATTGTCCATCTTGATGATCCTGTAGCTGTTGTTCCCATAAAATTTCGCGAATGCGAAAAGGTCCCACTAACAGAGGAGCAAATTTATGATACACCTTCATCAATAGGTTTGATGAAATCGGTTTTCGGATCAAAACCTCATCTCCTTGTAAAAATGGTTCTTGGAGCCTCCTTCCAGCGTGTCTTCTGGATCGTTTATCAGCCTGGCGTCTTAAGCGTTCCCCCGGTATTTCAATCCTCCTCTCCTGGGTTGGTTCAGTGTCTACTGGAACTTTCACTGTTTTCCCATGGTCGCCTGGGTTTGGTGCCGTGATGCAGAACAGAAGGAATCTGCCCTGTGCTCTCATGCACTGTTGAATTAAGACATTCGGTGATGATGGGAATTACTTCCATCAACCGGTTAAGGTTTTCCCATGCATATAGCCTACAAATCTTGCTAATCTCAGGCATTATCCTCTCTGCCGGGTTTCCGTCAGGATGACGGACTGAGTTGAAGAGATGGTGGATTCCTAAACGTTCCATTGCCGTTTTAAATTCCATGCTGGTGAACTGTGGACCATTATCAATCAATAAAGTCTCAGGATTACCCATAGTTGGAAAGACAGTGTTTTCGAACCTTCTTAAGACAGATCTGGTTGTTGCTTTTTGAATTGGGCATAGGGACACACATTTTGAAGAGACATCAACAGTTACCAAGATAAATTGGTTTCCTCTTGTTCAACGAGGGATTGGGCCGAAAATATCCATGGAGAATAATTATTTAGGCTTAGATGGCAAAATTGCTCTGGGAAACTCCCTCATTAACTTTGAAGAGTATTTACTGCGTTGGCATCTATCACAAGTCTTGATGACTTCACGAGTGGTTAGTCCCATACGATTCCAAACGAACGTTTCCTTCGCGATGGCCAAAGTTTTATCTACTCCCACATGCGCTGCTGATCTGTGCGTCAACCATATAACCCTTTCAACTATCTTGGGTGGAATAACAGCTCTTAGCTTGATGTGATCACTGTCTATGTATTTGAGGATCAGGCCTCCCACAATGTTGTAATCTCTTGCCTGACACTCTGTGTTTATAAAATCTGGAGCGGCGTTTTCCATCCTATTTGTGAGGAAACGGTAAATCCTACGCTACGGCGTGTGCCTCCTCTGAGTCAGAGCAAGTCTCTTCAACATATCCAACGTCCCCTGGTCGTCTTGGATTAAATTCACGTGATTGACTATCACATCCTCACTAGGGTTGCTACTCAGGATATCTGCTAAAAGATTTAATTTCCCAGGTCGGTGGATGATCTCTGGATTAAAATGCTGCAGGAAAAGCGCCCATCTGGTTATGCGATCGCTGGCTAAATCTGTTTTCATGATGAATTCCAGAGCCTTGTGGTCCGTGATGACAGTCATGTCATGCCCAAATAATAGCTTTTTCCAGGTCTGAAATGCATGTACATTAGCCAATGCTTCTAATTCCGTGGCGTAATAATTTCTCTCACTCTCGCGGAGATTGCGACTAGAGAAAGCTAGATATCGATGTCTACCATCATCGTCGACCTGATAAAGTATGCCACTGATGCCAGTCTTAGACGCATCCGTCTCCACGAAAAATCGTCTCGAAAAATCCGGATATTGAAGTTTCACATTTCGGATTAACATGTCCTTTGCATCCTGAAAAGCTTTTTCATATTTGCTGTCCCATTTCCATCTGTTTCCCTTCCGAAGTAAGTCCTGCAAATGTGCCATGACTTCAGTATATCCATGACAGTGTACTGAGAAGAATTGGCACATTCCTAGAAATTGCCTCACTTCCTTGATCCTCCTAGGTGTTGGAAAATCCGCTATGGCCACAATTTTCTTTGGAGTGGGTCTGTAACCCCCTCCATCAATCCGATGTCCATGAAACACAATTTCGGTGCAGAAGAACCGACACTTGTCGTACTTTACCTTGAAATTGGTTCTTCTCAGATCCTCAAATAGCATTTTTAGATGGTTCATGTGTTCTTCAGCTGTCTCTGACGCAATTATTAAATCGTCAATATAGCTAACTACATTTTCCTTGACCAGATCTGGGAGATTAGAATCCAGTGCCCTGATCATTACTGGACCATTGTTCTTCACGCCTATTGAAGACATAGGTCTTATGATCGAAAAGGAATCCTGTGAACTTCTTACACTCTTCCGCTAGTTCAATGTGGTAATAAGAATTGGTCAGATCTATTGTTGAAAAATAACGTTTTCCTCTAAATTTCCTAAGAAGTTCTCTAATTACAGGAGGCCTATCATGCTCTGGAAGAATCTTCTCATTTAGCGCACTCGCGTCCAAACATATCCTTAACTTGTCATTTGGTTTCTTCACTACCGCTAGCGGGATCAAAAATTCTGTCGGCATCTTCTTGACTATACCATCTTGCTCCATCTCACTAATCATTTTTCTTGCTTCCTCCTTCCACTTATCCGGGATGGGATACAAATTCTTGCGGAAAGGTTTGTCGTCTGTGAGCTTGATGTTATACGAGAAATTAGCAATGTGTCCTGGTTTGTCACCAAAGATATCCCCATATTCTTCTATGATATGATCAAATAGCTCTCGAACTTCTGGGACTATTCCATCTTTAATATCCTCCTTATTCCCTGCTAATTCTTCAATACTAGATACCATCACATCTAAAATGTCCTCACGGAAGCGTTTAGCAAGCCACGGCAGATGATCGAAGTACCGCTAGGCTATTTCCGAGTATGCTGAAGGCAACCGAAGACTATCTCCAGGTCTGGCGTCATGAACATAGGTTACGTATTGATCCACAGTATTGATTGGCCAACAAAGGATTATTTTATGGATTATAACAAGAAAGAGACGTTTATTTATGGTTTTTAGCATTATTCAAGATGTATTATACTGTATAACGTTTCTGAAGAGTTGTTTTCTTCTATAATATTTTATGAAATATGTAAGCCATTTTGATTATGCGCAAAGGACATGATTTATCGATCTACGCAGCGCAGGAGAGGGTGTAGTTCGCTCTTCGTGAAACTGTCGACTGCATGAAGAGAACAGATTATTAAGTATCTCGGGAGAGAGCAGATTATAAAGTGTCTCAGAACAGAACATAACAAGTATAAGAATGTAGCGTGTTTCACAGCACAATACATATCGCAAGTACAGGTCTTTTTCGAACGTGCGCGAGGACTTTAAGCAGAGTCCAGTGACGAAGTACTCTGGCTTTTTTTTTTCGCAGTAGTGATTATTAATAACACTACGAGACATGTATCTTGTAATATTCAGACAAGATTATGCCACTGAAGTTCACATATGAATTCAGGCAGGCTTTGTACAACAAGGAACATTTACATTTCGAGTGTACTATAATACACACAGTTAACACTGACTTCGGAACGGTGCTTTATATATGGACACAAGTATAGTTATACTTCATCGCTTCATGAACATTGTAATTAAGTTCTCTTATATTTACGACATGATTGGAAATCAGATGTCGGGAGGAACAGTTCATATGTCTTGTTACCTTGTAATTATGGCAGGCTAGACACTAAAAACATGAATACTGCGATGTGAGCGACACAATGTACATTCTGAGGAACGAACACTGACATTTTCTAGCTTGGAATCGAGTGTCGTTGCCACTGCTAAATTCAGTTAAGCATGTTTGCACTTTTTGAAATTATGGCATTGAAATGCAACTTTCGTTTCGGTCGAACGCGAATTACTACTATATGACGAGCGCTTTCTATGGAACGTGACGGACTATACGTGGAATGGCAGTAACAGCCAGTGTTGTTCAGATGTCCATTTGGAAGCCGTGCGATGGAGACTGGGAACCTGGAGTTCGATTTCATCAGTCCAGGAGGATCCAGGACATTTCCAAGTGTGGAGGAGAAATGATATGGGAGGCATATCATTGCTTTCTATTCCATCTGCGACGGGCGAGAAGGTACAGAATATCAAGCTCTATTATTAGTAGTAATGAATATACATTGTAATGTTTTAGTAGCTGTCATAGTTTTTTCTTTTTATTAGCATAGTCGTTGGGTAGAATTTAGGCATGACGTTATATTCATGTCTGATTTTATTCTCGACTGGATTTAGATTCCAATAAGGAATGCATCCTTTTCTTAGTGTGTTTTTACACAATTAAAATTAACTTATAGTAATTTATGTGGGAACTTCTTTGTCGTAGAGAAGATAATCACCATAGGAGAAGAAATTAATTAATTCTTAATTATTCTGGATAGTGCTTTGAACACTTACTGTGGTCTATTTATGACACATTTCTTCGCACTCTCATTTATCGCCAGATCTACATTTTTTAGAGATCTTCCTGATTGTTTTAGCTGGAGAGTTGTTTTTGAACATTTACTACGATTATATAGGCAGTTTTGAGTTTACTGAAAACACACTTAGTGTGATATTAGGATCATTTATCTTTTGCTAAGAGATATTTCTTGTTTTAGTGGACTATAGAGACAGTAGGGTTTTCTCATCGACTATGTCGGTGCTTATCATTACGATCACCCTTGTCGCTGGTGTAGAAACCTTATCTTAATTTCTAGAATCCATTCGAGCAGGATTATTTCCGATTTTGCTTGATAAATCTTGATTCTTATTAAACTTCTAGTTTTGACACACGATTGTCAATTTAATATTGAGCTTATTGAAATCCATTCTTAATAGTATTTTCAGGCATTTTGAATCGCATAGTCTACGAGTTGACAATATTCTGAGAAGCATTCGTATTCTTTTTGTCAACAAAAATCCCAGATTGCTGAATGTGTAGGCATATCTTTCAATAGATGTGTGATTATAATAAAACTATTGTACAGCATAATTAATAATTCCAATGATAATTTGGAGAAATATGTGATAACGTTTTTGAACATTCCATATGAATTTTTACGATTTTGTATAATTCTAGTAATACAAATCCATTCGCAAACTGTAACTATAAAATATATTAGCAATGAAATTCTTCGTTTCACCATTGTGGGTGGCTAGAAATGACAAGTATATTAATAATGAATATAATATGGTAATGAATACTCAATGGATAAGACCAAGTGATGGCACCATTGAAGTATGTATTAATTAAATAATTATGAAATGGTATTAATGAAAGCCATTGTTGAATGGATAATGGGGAGCGTGATGGCGCAGTGGCTTAGCTGCTCGTCTTTCACCCAGAAGGCCGGGGTTCGAATCCCGGTGACAGCGGGGTGGAATTTTCACCTGAAAAATCACGTGGCGTCAGGAAGGGCATCCGGCCTTAAATCCCCGGCCAAAACCACAATGAGCCTGGTTGGCTCCGGCGACCCCAATTAATTGGGAAAAGCCGAAGAAAGTTTATTGTTGAATGGATAATATATATAAATAGTCAAGAGTGACTTAGGCTGATTATATCATTACAGCAACAGAACTAAATGGCGATAATGTGTTATTTGGAAACATGCATTTCTAAGCATGAATATTAATGATTTTGAGTAAAGGATCTTCACTATCCTATTTTTGGAAATTACTACAATGCTGACGTAGTTACATAATCTTTCCTTCTTGTAAATGTGAAGATTGTAGTTGATTTAAATTGAATTTTCCGCTTATACATGCGAAAAGGTTATTTGGTCTGAGAGACACCAATTAAATACAAAATTTACTGTGAAACCATAAAAGTAAAGTGCACTCATGGAGGGTGTTAAATCATCAAGTATATTCGTACAACACTCAGAGAGGTGTTGTGATATTAATGTATATATTTATAGAAATTTAATTAAGGATTATAATTATGTGTATATAGGAAAATTACCTTCTGAATTTGAAACAAGCTGATATCAGATCCAGTAGGAATATTTTGAATCAAATTTTGAATAGGTCATTGTAACCCATGTTTGTGTAATATATATATTTGTGTTTTTGAGCAAGATGCAGTCTTCGCTATGAGGTCTGTGGTTTGCATTCTTGTATTTCATTCTTGACTTTTGTCAGGATATTCTTCGTTTTCTCAGATCTCAGTCTGAGGACATAGCACTTCTTGTTATGTCAGTTTATTGAATAAATATCTTCAGTTCATTTTAATTCTACGATTGCGGTGATTTATAGAAGTGAGTGGAGGTCACGTTAAGAAAGTCATTGCTGGGTATTTCTAGGTGCTCTTACGCCTGAGATTACATTCGTTTGTGAATCTTGTGTTCTCTTGAGCTGTTTTTCTTGTTAGCCATGGTTTTTTCTTAACGTTGCCTTGTTAGGTTACCCTGTGCCCTATTATATCCGTCTCTTGTTGGTAGTATCTGGGGGTTTTCTAGCAGGGATTTTCCAGGTTCTACGATCGAGTGATCTTCGTGGGATTTCAACAAGCTGATGGTAGGTAATTTCGGGTACAGTACTGTACCAGTATTTTGGCTAGTATGTTAAAGAGACGTATTTTTCATTTTTATGAGAAGATTCCAACTTGCAGTGGAGAGTTACAGCACGCAGACGCGCGGTTAGGAAAACTGAGTAGGCTACCCTGCAACGCATCTCAGAACATATGTTTTGGAAGATACAGTTAGATCACAAGATGGCTGCCTTACAAGCACGACATGGATACATACAATTATTAACCATTACAGAGATTACAGAGGGGATCGACGACATGGAAGTATGATGAAACATAAGAAGGAATAATTTGAAGATATTTATGAAGTTACTAATGCTTTTATAATGCTATCAGATGTTTATCGCAATTATGGTACACCAACTACGATATATATTGATCGGACAGAGTAGGATTATGGGTAAGATTTATTCCAGCTGAAAGCAGCACGGGATTGAGACAGGCACTTGTTTTCTGGTTCGGTCAGAGCAATAATCTCCAGTAACATTAATATTTTTGTGCGATCGGTGACAGTACGGGACGGCACAAGTACGTCTCTGCTTTTCAGGCAGACACGGGCGAGACACTTTGGGCGACCGTATACCCAGTGTATGAACATAGTTCGATATGACAGTGCCGCGATTGAACTTCTTGTTTCGCATAGACAGTTCTTTAGATCACTCGCTATTACGAAGGAACTTGTAACTTTATCCAGTGATCATTCTACATTTCAACATGAATTATAGTACTGCATTGAAGGAAAGAATGAACCAGTATTACACGAGAGAAGCATTGAATTGCTAAGCACTGAAAAGGAATGCAGCACATAAGTAGAATTGAACTTATAGAAATGACCAATGCTGAATAATGGAATTTATAAGCAGAAGGCTATATAAACGGAGATTAAAGGCAGTATACACCAAGACACTGAGATAATTACCACTACGATATGGATCTTCAAAGAAGAGAGGAGGTGGCATTAATCTCTTCGCTACTAAGGCAACCCAGGCAGTTAACGAGAGATGAACATTGTGTTCCGGACAGCTGTTTCGAGCTGAGGGGAGATGAGTTCGAGTACTTGCAGTCCTGACCAATATTTCCTACTCAGCACCAAGGATGACGGTTCAGTCACTACAGGGATGTAGGTCCTGACATACATTTTACGTACATCAAGACGACTAAGGTAGCTGGAAATCTTTTTATCTGTAGACGGTATGAATCATATCATATCTATAGAATGCCCTTTTTCACCATTTTTATTCAGTAGTTTGTAAATGGACTTGAGAATTAAACTTGACGTTTCTGTCATTTCTGTTCGATGGTCTATTTTAGGTTTTGGTCCAACTATGGATGCACCTATATAGTCATTTTTCCATAGTTAAACTTTTTCGTAGTGTTATTTTTGCAACATTACTTTTTCATTGTGGTGTTTGAAGCCATATTTTCAGTGTTGCCTTAGTAAACAAGAGTTTAGTGCTTTTCAGTCGGTCAACACGAATGTACCCAAAAGAGATGGGTTATGCCCTAATCCTGAAATAAATTACATGAGATTAATAAAACACTAGGATGACCAGTTTCGATCGTCAAGCGATCATCATCAGATCCATTACACTTAGGCTACAAAATCTATGTTTGAAATACAGGTGAAAATATTTACAATATGTACAATTATTTAGTTGCAGTATTGGTACTGCAACTGTCAGTGTATGCTAAATGCAGTATATATGTTAGGTGAAATGCTAAATGGTGATAGCTATCCGGAGATTGTACTTTAGAGAGATTATATGGTTGTAAACTATGGTTAAACTATAAAATTTTTGGCTAACTACTTATCTGATTGTCTTCCGTATTACAGCTACTCGCAGTTTTCGTGCTTACTGGAACTCGCTGTGCGGTCGACTGCGGTGGTTACCTTAACGACTGGTTTTTCCCCTGCCTCCTCCCCCCTGTCCCTACGTGCTGTGGGGAGTGATAGCGATGTGTTTATGTGAGGTGTTGCCAACCTAGATAAGATGTATGTTATTGAATGAGGTGGGTCCACAATCCACGGTCTTTAATAGTTGTGGACCCACCTCATTCAATAACATACATCTTATCTAGGTTGGCAACACCTCACATAAACACATCGCTATCACTCCCCACAGCTCGTAGGGACAGGGGGGAGGAGGCAGGGGAAAAACCAGTCGTTAAGGTAACCACCGCAGTCGACCGCACTGCGAGTTCCAGTAAGCACGAAAACTGCGAGTAGCTGTAATACGGAAGACAATCAGATAAGTAGTTAGCCAAAAATTTTATAGTTTAACCATAGTTTACAACCATATAATCTCTCTAAAGTACAATCTCCGGATAGCTATCACCATTTAGCATTTCACCTAACATATATACTGCATTTAGCATACACTGACAGTTGCAGTACCAATACTGCAACTAAATAATTGTACATATTGTAAATATTTTCACCTGTATTTCAAACATAGATTTTGTAGCCTAAGTGTAATGGATCTGATGATGATCGCTTGACGATCGAAACTGGTCATCCTAGTGTTTTATTAATCTCATGTAATTTATTTCAGGATTAGGGCATAACCCATCTCTTTTGGGTACATTCGTGTTGACCGACTGAAAAGCACTAAACTCTTGATTACTTTTTCAATTTTGGTAATAATTACGAGCATTATAATTAGTTGAGAAGAAGCATATATCAAGAAGAATTTAGGAACAAGACTACGATATAATTATATAAGTATAGGAAATAGGAAGATGATTACCCACCACGATTATATGAACATTTTTCTGCATTAATTCTCTTTAATACGGAGCCTCGAAACAGAATTTCTTCGACAGTTCATACAGCATTACATCTTAGATGATTGTATATTTTTCGTCAAGCTAGATATAGACATTGAAGTCTAGCAACATTATTAAAGTGAACAATTGCAGTTTTTGAATTAGGCAATTATAGCCAGTTTTGAATCACATTTTGAGTATTGATGTTTTATTGAGGCACAGTACATAATGCTAGTATTTAAATAAAACCCACCATTTAAATGTTGTTTGAGCAGAAAGCAATTCATTAAGATATGATAACATATATCTAGTGTGAGTAATGCCATTCAGGGCACAGTCATTGCCTGTGGATGCTGTGAAAGGTTCTACTCATAGGGTTAGTAATGCTATACTGACTCAGTGAGGAAAACAATGGCTAACTACCTCACTCCTCTTATTGCCTAGTACGCCTCAGTATAGTGCTGCCTTGGGTTTTTGTGGGTATCTACCCACATAACCTAACGGTGGTGCTTTTTGAGGATCCAACCAGCCTTCGGGCTGACTACTTTAACAGATCTAGTGTGAAACTATGATCAGAAATCATAAAATAATTTGGTAAAATATTGCAGAAATAATTGAAACATTAATTCGAGGAACTATACGTTCGATAAGCTTAAATGATTGTCGAATAAGACAAACTATGACTATAATAAATGTTAAAATATTTACGTCAATGGAAAATGATAGAAAATCATGAGAAAATTCGGCGAACGAATGAAATTGTATATTCTTGTAAATAATCCCTTACTAACAATTTTTAGGTTATTTGTGTTAAATAATCTATGATATAGTTTATCATATATCAGGAGTCCATGAAAAGAACATTGCTTGAAAATGCAATTTCATGCTATATATCCTCGCCAAGATTAAGGCGATTTAAATATTTATTTGTGTTATGCTACGGTAGAAAATGATCTACATTTAGCTCAGTAGATTTCGATCTACGATTCTTCATCTTCAGTAAATAAACTGATTATTTAATTTTAAATACAAAATGGTTTAGTGATTTATATTATAAACAGGATGTGCTAAAAGAACCAGTGGGGCAATTTTTCCAACGTTCAGCCATGTGCCCGAGATTAATTTTAATCGTTTTCGAGTTCACTTTGAGCTAGTTTTTATTTTTGTTCTTTTACCACTGGCATTTCCTTATCACATTCTTTTATATTGAGGTGTCCTTATCCCAGGTTGATCCATGTTGGTAGAAATTTGTGGGGTTATTTCAGCCGGTTACTTCCAGATTATCCACTTTTGCCATCGGATATCAACAGGTAAGACCATGTGGATACGGGTACAGTACCATGCCGGCATTTGCCCGAAGACGAAGTGGGAAACCACGAAAAAACACTTCGAGGATGGCTGAGGTGGGAATCGAACCCCCTCTACTCATTTGGACCACCCGAGGCTGAGTTGACCCCGTTCTAGTCCTCATACCACTTTTCAAATTTCGTGGCAAAGCCGGGAATCGAACCCAGGACCTCCGGGGCGGCAGCAAATCACGCTGGCCACTACGAAAAGGAGGCAACTATTTTAATTTTTAATTTTCCTAATGTTTATTCAAGTATTTTTTGCATTAGTTTTTTTTTCTTGATTAATAATTTATTGTCTTTGCCTCTACGGCAATCTCGTTAAGAAACCTCATACATTATATTTGTTTAACATTAAATTTGAAATGAGTTTCTTCTCTTTCATGACTTTTTTTACCTATCTTATGAACACATCACAAATGGACCTCCCTGTCTAGCTTCTCTGCCTGTGTTTATATTTATTTTAATTCCATTACTGTAATTTCAAGTTCATTGCTTATCTTATACACTAAAACAGCCAGGTAGAAATTTAACCTTTTACTAAAACTGAAATATCTTGGGATGTATTTGCGCAAAGACAACGTTTCTTGCTTTAAAATGCAATGCACGTGACGCATTATCGATTGAGTCTGAACATACTTTCTTATGTCATTCGTGTATTAAAATAATTGCGAATATTCATTTCATCAAGGTCACATTTCACGTTTTACAAAACACTGACATATCTTGATAGGCATTTGTGCTACAACAACGCTTGTTGTTCGAAATGCACGTGACGCATTATCGATTGAGTCCCAACTTACTTGATTCTGACATCCGTGTATTGGAATAATTGCAGGCAAAGATAGAAGTTCCACTTTTAACCGGCAGATGGTAAACAGTGCCACAGCACCTCACTGATCTAATGGCTGACTACGTTCTGATTTCTAGCCAAATGCTTACAAATAAACCTAAGACTGAATAATCATAGTAGCAGAACAGCTATTACAGACATATTTCGTACGAAATTATCAAATGCATATAGCCTACTTAGCGATATTAGATACGGTATCAGTAGATTATGCATATAATGAAGACCCTTTATATCAATGCTTCAAGTAAGTGATGGTGGACAAGCGGTTAGCGTCCTTTACACATATTGATGAAATTGAATTTTTGTTGTTGGAATTTGGAATCCCATCACAGGAGCCTACTTTTGCCTGCCAACTATTGTTTTTGTTTAATTTGTATGCTTGTATTTCATTACATGCATTTAATGATAATATACAAATACCTATACGCATTTATATGCAGTATTAGGAATCATTTGTGTCCTATATTCTTGGTTCCTAGCCACTGCGCTCCGGCTTTCAATTGGCCCCTTTTTATACTGTATATTAATATATGTTGTTGTTGATTCATGTAGAGGCTTTGCGACATCATGGTCAGGTGTACTTGGATGTGTGTGGAATTTGTTTGATAACCTGCGTTGATGTGCTGGCTTTATTAGTGTGTGTATTTGTAATTCAGTTGTCGATTGAGAAGAAGGCTACCTTGCATTTAAGCTAGGAACTATCCCGGCATTCGCCAGGAGTAGAAGTGGGAAACTACAGAAAACTACCTCCAAGATGGCTGAGGTGGTAATAGAACCCCTCTCTTCTCACTTTTGCCTCACGAGGCTGAGGATACCCCGTTCCTGCCCTCAGACCAGAATTGAATTCCTTGGCAGAGCCAGGAGTGCTAGCCACTACGCAATGGGGCTGTCTACAGTATATTGATATAATTCGAAGAAATCTTATATATTAGAATAATATTGGGAAGGATTTTCACCTTTTTTTTTAGTCCGTGAGATGGGACGAGCACCTCGCCCAGGCGGCCTCACCTGGAAAGCGAACAAGGGCCTTATGAGGGATGGGAAGGGATGAGAAGATTGGGGGGAATAGGCAAGGAAGAGGGAAGGAGGCGGCCGTGGCCTTAGGCTAGGTACCATCCCGGCATTTGTCGGTTAGACGGGTCTCAATATCTATTAATCTATGACAGCAATCAGACTGAAATTTTGTATGTTGATAGAGGCTATAAACATAATTTCATCTATGGGACATTCAACAACGTAGTGAGCACAAATTCAACATGGCAGCGACGCGAAATCTATGTATTCAAATGGCCTTTTCTCGTGATTTAACCATCCGAGCGCAGCGAAACTTGGTACTGTATATGCTTATATAAATTTTAATCCACTTGCATCTCATTCATTTCAATTATTATTGTGCAAAATTGTTAAATCTCGTTTTTATTTCTTGTGTCATAATCATGCGATTGAAGTTTGAATAATACACCTACACAATAATCTTAATGTCATAGTACATAACTCTAAGGTCTATATATAAAAATCCAACATTGTGACCATGCGAAATATTTAGACGGTTCTCAATATCTAGGAATCTATTAGAGCAATCAAACTGAAAATTTGTATGTTAATAGAGGCTATAAACTTAAGTAGGATATTTTAAAATAGGCTGTATATTTCTACATGGAACTACTTGTTATTTCTATAGATGATTGTGCATTCTCTCATGTAGAGGGTAAAATTATTTAGTTGCATTCGTCGATCATAGTCAAAACAACTGGACTCTCATGTAGCTAAGACTATGCATATTTTTTATTTTTCGAGATCCAAATACACAATACTAGATAGTTTTCGCCACCGCACATTCATTTTCGATTGCAGTGAAGTACTTTATATTTCTTTTGTTGCTGACAAGCATATTTTTATAAGTAAATATGTGAATTGATTTTTATTTTAAAATGTGTTTGTTCTCACTCGGTGTATGTGTTGCGTACATATTCCTTGTATTCTTTACGAGGATCATGAGGGCAGCGTGCAGTTAATTTTTGCCGGCTTAACCCAGGACGCCCTGAGATCTGAGACTCGTGCTCATACTGTACTCATGTGTTCACACGTGTGATCGTCTGTCCATCCCAGGTGGACAGACGGGCCTAATACATACATATATTTAGTTGCACATGTGGACGCTGTCCACGGTGGCAAATTGCAATAACTAATCAAAATAAATCATTCATACAACTGCAAAAATACATTTTAGAATACAAGGATTATTCGGTATAAGAAATGAATAATAATAATTATAATAATAGAGATAATTATAAAATAAGAATAAGGATAATTTGCACTCTTCTTCATCCATCATGTCATGTACCGCACATCACTGTCACCTGATTTGGTGCTTTCTTACCAACTCCTTGAGTTTTCCAACATCAGCATCCTTTATTAGGTACATTTGGTATGGATCCCACACTCCCCTAGCATATTCAAGCAGAGAACGGACTAGGAACATGTATGCCTTTTCCCTAATCTCTCTGCCCATTACATACCTGGCGGCCTTCCATTGTACGCCTTCCAATTCCCTTATTAGGTACATTTGGTATGGTGACTTGTATGCTTTCTTCACTATTTCTCCTATGAATTTGGAATCTTGGATCTTCAATATAGAAGGGCTCCTTTGATAGTTCATAGACAAACCTGGAAGGGGAAGTTCTTGCCACGCCTAGTACTCGCTTGATGAATCTTGCTTTCACTTTTTCTATTTTATTGAGATCTTGTGTGGATAATTTTTTCTATATTAGCTTTGAACTGTGTGATATAATGGTAGTTATTTTTGCGCAGAAATGAGTCATGACAGTTCTTAAAGTTATATTTTTCATATTAATATTTCTTTAATATTATTAGCATGTATGTACTGAAGATGAGTCATAGGTTTGATCTTTAACTATGAAGATTTGAAACTCGACTTAGAACAACGGATAGCAAGGAGTTTTACCATCTCTAACCAAGTTGCCCGAGGCAATGAGGAAAATTACCCTGTTCTGTCTTATTCAATGTAATACGAGAGTCTTTTCTATTTATCGCTCCACTGCACTTTGGTCCGAGGCCATCCGGATAAAAAAAAGGAGGCAGGATTAAAAAAGATGTCCGTCTCTTGGAAAGGAATCACAGGAATCTTCAGGAACCATCACTTGAACAGAATTCAGAAGTTAATTATCCATTAACAGATTTTTATTTCAAATGTTCAGTTCTTCTCATAAGTTCGGAAGTGTTTCTTCACTCATCACAACGCAAATTATTTCTCATGATGTTGATTTAACTGGGTCAGCTGAGAGGATGTGCAACAGCGGACTGCCGATGTGACTGGACTGACAGTTGTCGTACTATCTCACTTAACTTAGCTCATAGTTACCGCTGCCTAAATTACTGTAATTATGCTCGCAATTGCATGCCAAGTTACCTACGAAGTACACCCCAGTCTCGTTGGTCCTGCGATGGATTCCTTTGCCTATCAAGAAATGTAATTCTGGTCTGGGGTTGGTTAGTTGGTTCTTAAGTTTAGAGGCTGCGACAACGAGGTCATGTAGCCCCGTGTACTTTGTGTGTGTGTAGAATCTGTCTGATAACCGGTGTTAATTGTGATGACTGTATTAGTGTGTGTTACCTGTTTTTTTTTTTTTAAATTTAAGTACTGCAACTTAGAATTTTTCAAATAGTTCCTACTTTTGCCACCCGCCACCGTCAACGACTACTAGGCCAAGTGCAGAACTTAGCTACTAGACACCACCGCAGTCGGCTCTTGGCAACGAACGTAGAAACCTAAGGGCGTTGTTTACATTCTTAACCTATCCAATTTAGCTTCTCACAGGTGCAATTAGTGGAAGGTTCTTTAACGTGCCATAAATCTATGACATGCCATAAATCTATGACATGCCATAAATCTGATCTGAGGGATCGAACGGGGTAGGGTAAGCTTCATGAGGATAACTGATGAGAAATGAATTCAATTCCCACTTCAACCACACCAGAAGTGTGTACGCACTAACACTTCAGGCAAATACATCCAAATATTAAATATATTTTCAACTTTGAAAATTAAGAATTGAGGAAATTGCCATCAATGAAGCTAATGGTACCAACAATAAGGTCATCCTAACTTGTATGCCAATCCTAGCCTCACAGTCAGTTAGACTATGCACTCAGGGCCTCTCGAGACCACCCCTGGTGTACCACAGTTTGCTATTAGACTCATGAGATCTCGTGATTCGTGTACTGCCTTCTCCCAATCACGTGATTTCAAGCTTCAGAATGGACTCAAACACAAGCAAAGACAGGTCAATCATCCATTTGCAGGTTTGGCAACGTTCATAGTGGACGTCTAGTTTTAGAAAGAACCCGTTAATGACTACGCCATGGTGACCAAAGCCGTACACCGTAGGCCCCCACGATCGAATATTGGTATGCTCTTTAAACAAGTGCAGGAGCACCGTTTTAGAGGTTTTCTTTCTATCTTGCCATCTGAAGAGGCTGTATTCAACATACTTTTTGGTGCTTGCGCATTTAGACCTTCCATCCTGTCCTGGAATTTACCCCATATTTCCTTAATAAACAGGTCGATTGGAATTACTGGCAATGCATTTCGCGAAACAGTTTGTTAATCCCTTGTTATTGCTATCAGTGCAAACTGCTGGGCCAGTTACAGTCTTCCTTGGAACCCCGCATACCTACTTATTCCGAGACATTTGAGTCTTTAACGTAATGCAATCATATGTGAAAATTGATTCTTCAATACCAAAATCCTGCGTTCCGACGGGAGGCTATAAGTTCCGGTACTTCTGACATAGACTGCCAATTTCATTGCCATGAACTTAACCCGTCCACTTACAACCTTCCCATGATTTGCAATTTAAAGGTACGCTTGTGATAATACGGAGCCCACCCGTACATCCCCTTGTGGGTAATAGGATTATGGATTGCAGTAATTTTGCACTTCGGCAGCATTTATAGGGTTTCCTGGGAAGAATACTGTCATTTTCAAGCTGTGGCCACAGCATCTCTCCATATCGTAGTGGATGTTCCCTTGGATCAGAAGTAGGTCATCATCTTCGTATTCAGATATTTTGCAGTCGTCAACATCACACCTAACGAGCCATTTTCCAGCATGTGCCCTAGTGAAGAACCCCTGAGCAACCATTAGTGAGGATTTTGATCTTTCTCAGGGTGTTAAATTGGTGACCAGCTGTTCGGTCTCTCACGTAGTCCTGAATACCCGCAATGTTGTTTCAGGACAATCATGTCTTAGAACTAACAAGATACCGTGTCACCATCCACTGTCGAACGTGCCTGCAATACCTACCAATAAGACCACAGCTTGTCTGCTGTGGTTTCGTACTGCCTCAGGGCGTCCACCATACCTTTGTCTTTACAGAAGCCAAACTGCAGATGATAGAAGATGTTTGCTTAGTTTATAAAGCTCAGTAACTGAGTCATAATGAGTTCATTTCAGAAATCCTGACGAGTTTCACTGCCAAGGCAGTTACGACTGAGAGGCTGGAGGCGAGAAAGGCTTCAATAAGGGTTGTGGATTCCATACATGTGGTACCGTGAAGCACGTGAGTCCATAACACTGTTAAAAACATGCCCATCAAAAACATGTACTTTTAAATCAAGTGGTGAAAGAAATTCACCCCACTCTTTGTTGATGGGTGAGTGTGTGTTTTCCTTTATGAATTTATACTGACTGGCTTGTCCTTTACCTCATTGTCTGTGTTTATGTTTGCACTTGATAAGGAGAACTATCCTCCAATTATACCCTCATCGCCAATCATTTCAGAATTCGTCTTTCTTCAAGTTACGCTGGGGTCGATTTAAAGCTCTTATAGAATACACGGCTGGTTCTGACTGAGGCTGCCGGGTGAAGGAGGCAGAAGCAATGAGGGGGAAAGCGCTTGTTACAAGAACTTTTATATCTTGTATCTCATACCGCACTTCCCCCCAACCAATCGCCTGTCATCTGAGCTCTCTCAGTGAGGTGAACTGAAAGAACGAAGATAGAAAGGAAATTCTCCACTTCTTTATTTATTCATATCTCTTCGTTATATTCTTTTCCCGACTCCTTCGTAAAGTTTGTGGAGAAAGTCTAAGGAGCGGTCAGTGCGTTGTAATCAATATTCCCCCGTCCAATCTTCTCCCTCGGATGTCGTGACTCTCATACTTCAGCATTAATGAACCCTCTTTCCTTTATTGCGAGTAACAACTGGAATTCTTTATTTATGCTGTTTCATTCTAGTCTAGACATACTGAACACATAAAAGGTAAGTGAATCACTGAAACGTATCTTGAGATTGTTAACGTTCACTTCTGACGTATTTATTCTAATCACAGTGTCTAAATAGGCTAATCGGAATTCGTTTCATCCTTTAATCGTGCCCATGGTAATATTGTGATAGTTTGAGTTTTACGTTCTCTCAGTCTCCTACTGCCGTGACTTCTCATTGATTTTGACATGCTTTCATCTGCACCCTTCTCCCTTCTACTAACTTAATACGTATATCTGGGACAAACAGTGCCGCAATTAACGGTTAAGTATAATATTGCGCGTCATATATGCTTTTATTTTAAACCATTACAGTGATTTCTCAAATAGATATTCACGTACTGACAGCAATCCATTTGTTTGGCTCCGTGTGACTATTTAATGAATTGTTTGTCCAAAGGTTCATTCTTTTCTGTTTCCTTTGCGGGGCATTCATTGTGTGGTTCCAAGTTAAAACATTGTGGGCCACTAATGTGTAGCACCTTTCATTGCTGAACTCTAGCTAATTAAATATTTGATTAATGCTATATTTTGTTAATGCTGTTTGTTTAGTGGCTACAGATGACGCGATCATCAACCCCATGCTCTCTATCTCATCGCTTGTGAATGGTGTTTGATAGTTATTAGTACTGTACATATTCTAGTGCATGTAATTTGATAGTTTGAGTGACGAGGCTGAGGTATCAGTGAGATATCGTAGGATCCTCATGGAATAAACTTCGATAGCGTTCGATAGTACATGAATCTATTGAAATATTAGAAGCCATTTTACAACGTTGCCTTAGTAATCTATTAGTAGAAGCCTTTCAGTCAGCTTTTCAACACGAGTGTACTCATTGAGATTGGGCGGAGAATTACAATTAATCTCCTAGTGCCTGAAATAAAATATACTACATCAATCATTTAAACACTTAACCCTCGAAGTGCTATCGTCTCACTACGAGACGATTCGGACCCCCACTGAAGTGCTATCGTCTCGCAGTGAGACTATTCGTAAAATCGATAAAACAAATCGTAATATCTATATAACAATCGATTCTTCGTATAGTCTTGCTGTGAAATGAAATTATCCATCTGGTAGGCAAAGCAAGTTGGTTTTTGATCTTCTGAAGAAAAAAGAGACGACTTGCTACTTATGTATATGTGATTGAAATTCTGATAAAAGTGATATGGTTAGACTTTTTTCTGTGACATTTTTATTATTCATTATTCATCAAAGTTTCTATTATCATTGCATTTGTAATGCCATTCGGCACATTTTGTATATCTTCGAATTTTATTTCAGATAAAGTAGCACTTGTGACCAACCTCTAAAATTTGAATTACATTTGTTTATTATTTTTAAATCTGACTTATCATCCATTATACTTCTACTGGATACTTTTAAGTAAAGGAATAGTAGACTACATTATGCAACGAGCCTATAATGGCAATAATTAAGACACGAGTATGTTTATAAAACGATCGTATGCGAGTTTTATAATTTCCATATGAGTGTCTTAATTACTATTGTAGGCGAGTTCCATACGACTGTTTATGTTCGACGATAATTAGTATAACTATTTTATGTTCGAATGTAAATATTCATAAATATCTGTCGAGATATCGCCAGTTTTATGTACTGAACAGAGCGCATGGGACGCAGAGAATGCCTTGTATTTGACCATGGCCTCCTCGATTACCCTACTATGACACTAGGCCACGCAGTGAAATTTAAATTAGGAGGCCTTGGAACTCAGCGCAGGTGCGATGCTATCCATATCTAATTGGTCAAACAACTGTTTCTTGAGCTCTGATTGGTGGGAGAAACTGTTTCATAGTGAAAAATAGTGTTATAATGAGCCCCATTATAGTACAGTTTTCTGACATATAATAGTCAGGGTCGAACATAAATTATTATTATTATCTTATTCTCGAATTTTTCCTGAATACATTGATATTCCACATATATAGGTAGTTACAAATTTGTATTTATTATAATTTTTTTAAATTATATCTGCAAGCTGCCTTAAAAATACTTAGCACTTAAGAGTGGAAAGTTCAGCATTTGGAGGGTTAATACAACACTTCTTACACAAACAGGAGCTTCGTTTGACGGCTAGTTTCGTTCATCAAGCAAACACCATCAGTTTCTGCAACTTAGGCTTAATTTAGGTTTACTGGAGATATATCTAGCACTCATCTGCATTAGTATTTACAATTACTTTTCAGCTAAAATTTTTAAAATTAAACATTGTAACGAGTCGGATTTTTAACCAATTATTTTTTATTATTATTATTTTGTGTGAAGTTAAGAGAAATGGACGCCAGTACAGGATCATCCGCAAATAAGCAGAGTCTATGAAAGAACGGTGTTGACTCAGTTATATTTAAGTGTTGTTTTGGTGATTAACCAAACAAATTACATAGCCTAAGCTAATTACGCAAATATAACATTTCAAAAGTAACGGTTCATAACAAAATAGTCTAGAAAGCAATCACTTTAAAAGCTCACTACGGTAGAAGTTAGTGATTTTAAAGGTTTCTCACATTGAAACAAGATGTACTAACCAAAATCTCAACACTTATTGAAGTGTAAGAAACTTACTGAATAAATGTATAATTGGTTACAAAACCGACTGGTTAAAAAGTTTAATTAAAAATTTCTGTAGCTTGTTAATTTTACATACTGTTGTACATAAGTGTTATAAACACATCCACTGTACCTAAATTAAGCCTAAATGAATATGATCTAATGATGTTTGTTTGACGAATGAAATTGACATCCAATTTAGCCATTTGTGTGAGAAGTGTTTTAAATAATTAATGTAATTTATTTCAGGTACTAGGATATTTCTAGGAACTCGCCGCCCAACCTAATTGGGTACACTCGTGTTTACCGACTGAAAAGCTACTAATAATAGATTGAGGAAAGAATTCATGATGAAAATTAATAAATGTAAAACAAAAATAATAGAATGCAGCCGAAAGAAATCAGAAACCCATATGTAGGTCAAATTGACATATGAAAGGCTAAAGGAAGTTAGAGACTTATGTTACATAGGAAGCAGAATAACCAGTGATGGACGAAGCAAAGAGGATATAAAAACTAGGTTGGTTCAGGCAAGGAGAGAATTTCTAGAGAATAGGACTCTGTTGACATCGAATATAGATTTAGGTATTAGGAAGTCGGTTTTGAAAGCCTTTGTATAGAGCGTGGCACTCTATGTAGTGAAACTTGAACTGATGGTGCAGCAGAATAGAGGAGAATTGAAGCGTTTGAAATGTGGTGTTACAGGAGAATGATGAAGATCAGATGGGTAGATCGGGTTACAAATTAAGAGGTAATGGGATAGGACAGATGTATCTGGCTACTGCTAATGGAGAGAAGAGATAGGTTGGTAGGACACATACTAAGTCACACCAGGAGGTTATGGAAGGAAATGTCGAGGACCAAGAACTGTAGGAGTAGACCAAGGTTAGAATATGTTAAACATATATTCTCGGATGTAGGGTGTGGTTGTTATGTAGAGATGAAATGATTCGCTTAGGAGAGAGAGGCATGGAGCGCTGCATCAAACTAGTAAAAAGACCGAAGACTCAGTCAACAATAGATTACCTAGGCTACACTGGAAATGGCTTCACCCATGAGTGTCTGGCCTCTCAGCTAACCTGCGGTACGAATGACGCCAAGTTCAATTCACGACAACGTCGTGGTACAGTATATTATTCACGCATTGCTCATTCCCCTAACCAAGGGACTGGGGTTCAGTCTGTTCACAACGCGCGGGTCGCCTACGGACGTAAAAGGAACGACTGGCACAAGGCCTTTCCGGAAGCCATACACTAAAAATTAAACACTGAGTTGTAAAAATCGTAACAAACGCACTATATTCGTGGACAGACACTATTTAGGAGATATTCCAGTTTAAACTAGACATTGTCAAATTTTTAAACTAATTATGATAGAGCAAATCAATGCAAACTCCATGCAGACCATGGAGGCCCATGGAATTGAGGAAGGTAGAGGCTTCCACTTTTTGCAGACATCGGCACTGAGTGGAATGGAGTTGCCAGCTCCACGCCCCACTGCCTTTGTTCTCAGGCATTACGCTGGTACTTATTCTGTTGTAGGCTGAGTGAACTCAAGGGCTATTTGTGCTACTGGAAGTGGTGGTTCTGTTTCTACCATCCACTACCTGGGTGAGAATCGACCCCACTCCCTTCCATTTACAAGCATAGCGCCACTACCGACTGAGCTACGTATCTCCCAATTATCATATATATTACATTAGTGAATCAAAGATAAACGCAAATTAAATCAAAGGCACGTGCTAACATATGGCACAGTATTTACGTTAATTTGTATAGCATATTTCATAATTTCTAGAACCTAGAATGCAAGTTCTAAATTCATCTTTCTATTTTTGATAAACAGACTCAAAATCTAAAAAAGAACTATTAACAGCTTAGGTACAGCAGAATAGAGCCCAGATATGGTGCAAACTGAACATTCGACAACTGGACCCTTTTCACATACACGAGTGCGTACTAATAAATCATTGAATGATTAAATAAACCCCCTAATTAACATTGATTGCTATTTATATGCTTCAAACTATGCGTACCGTGCATGCGGCCAATAAGATAGGAACGGTTGAAAACCACAACCTTAAACGATCCAAATGTTTCTCTGGTATTATTTCTTGTAAATCGTGTTATTATCATCAATGTAGCAGTTTCTGACCAAGGCGAAGCCTCTCTCCTGATAGGTAATGACCAGCGGTATCTGTGGTCAGATAACAAGGGCGTTTAAGCCATGAATTTCCATGGTAATTACTGTTCAGTTTATAAATAAGCCACATCAAGGCTAGAACAGATAATTAGTCATGCATATGGACACCGGAAGGACGCATCACCATCACAGTGGCAATGTTTACCGTAGGCTGCAGGGAGGCATGCAATATACGAACCCACACATACTCTCGAAAAAAAAAAAAAAAGATTTCCTATTTTACCATAAAATAAAAAATTATTTCGCCAGTATGTTGAATTCCACCCAATGGCAAAACCACAAAGCTGAAGTCTTCCAGCTCATAACACACCTTGTCTAACGGGGACAGTACATAGTCAATATGTCTGATAACCAGTGTTATTGTGGTGTCTTTAATAGTAGTAGTAGTAGTGTGTATTTATAATTGGGATGAGGATTGGGAAGGAGGCGGCCGTGGCCTTAATTTAGAATCGATCCCAGCATTTGCCTGGAGTAGAAGTGGTAACTACGGAGAATTACTTCTAGGGTGGTGAAGCAGGAATCGAGCCCACCTCTTCTCTGTTGTGCCTCACGAGGCTGATTGTACCCTGCTCCAATCTTCTGACCAGAATCACATTTTTCAACAGAGCCGGGAATCGATCCCAGGACCTCCGTATCCAGAGTCTCAATACATACGCCGAGACCGAAGAAGAGGGCACCATAAAAAAAAAAAATACATTCCCACTAAACCAATGATTCAAACTGAATCCTTTGAACACGGAAAGAATACCAAAATAATACGTAACCTATAATTGTATATAACAACAATACTTATTTTTATGATTATTATCATTATAATTATTATTGATGTTAAGGAGATTAACGAATAGAATAGTGACTAACATTTTCACATTCTGGCAGAAACAATTAGAATTCATTTGTATAGCCAGAATAATAATAATAATAATAATAATAATAATAATAATAATAATAATAATAATAATAATAATAATAATAATAATAATAATAATAATGTTATTGGATTTACGTCCCATTTAACTATTGTGGCTTTTAGAGACGCTAAGGTGCCGGAATTTTGCACCGAAGGGGATGTTTAACGTGCCAGCAAATCTACTGACACGGCTTCCTCGCATTTGCTCACCCTCAAATGCCAGATTAGTGCTCAAGGATTCGATCCCGCAACTTTGGGAACAGATAGCGAGAACGTTATCGCTGAGCCACGCTGCCACCATATAACCAAAATAGTTTTTATTGTAGGCCTAACTGAATTATAATCATCGTATACTGTAAGTTTTTCGATTTTTTTTCTGTAAGTGGAAAGGATTACGAATTATTATGAGTACATGGCAAACGCAATGACGTCATAATCTATATATATATAAATCAATGTGACGTGATAGTTTGTCTGTGGGTATGTCTGTATGTCTCCTATGCGTTCATATACCATTCGTCCGATTGCGATGAAACTTGGGTGAGATGTTGAGTACACTCCAAGGAAGGTTTCTGACTTAGTAAATCCATTTTACAATAGGTAGCGCACGCGTAGATTCAACAAATGAGCGACGATGCGCGAAGCATTTCAACAAAGTCCCGTATGTGTTCATATACCATTCGTCCGATAGTGATGAGACTTGGGTGAGAGGTTGTGTACACGTACGTGAAGGTTTCAAAATTAGTGAATACATTTCACAGTAGATAGTGCACGAGTAGATTCAACAAATGAGCGACGACACGCAAAGCGTTTCAACAAAGTCCCGTATGCATTCATATACCATTCGTCCGATAGCTATGAAACTTGCGTAAAATGTTGTGTACACTGCAGGGAAATTTTCTGGCTTAGTACATCCACTTTACAATAGGCAGCGCACGAGTAGATTCAACAAATGAGCTACGACGCGCGAAGCATTTCAACAAAGTCACGTTTGCGTATATATACCATTCGCCCGATAGCGATGAAACTAAGTTGAGATTGTGTGTGCACTCCAGGGAAGGTTTCTAGCTAAGTAAATCCCTTTAAAAATAGGTAGAGCACGAGTAGAATCAACAAATGAGCGACGACGCGCGAAGCGTTTCAACAAAGTCCCATATAATTTCATATACCATTCATCCGATTGCGATGAAACTTGGGTGAGATGTTGTGTACACTCCAGGGAAGGTTTCTGGCTTAGTACATACATTTTACAATAGGTAGCGCACCAGTAGATTCAACAAATGAGCGATGACTCGCGAAGCGTTTCAACAAAGTCCCGTATAAAGTCATATACCATTCGTCTGATAGTGATAAATGTTTGGTGAATTGTTGTGAAAGGTTTCTGGCTAAGTAAATCCATTTTACAATACGAAGCGCACGTTTATGTTCAACAAATGAGTGACTACGCGCGAAGCGTTTCGACAACGTCCCGTATACGTTCACATACCATTCATGCGATTGCGATGAAACTTGGGTGAGATGTTGTGTACACTCCAGGGTAGGTTTCTGGATGAGTACATCCATATTACAATATGTAGCGCAAGAGTAGAATCAACAAATGAGCGACGACACGCGAAGCCTTTCAACCAAGTCCTGTATGCATACATGTACCATTCGTCCGTAGCTATGAAACTTGGGTGAGATGTTGTGTACACGTCATGGAAAATTTCTGGCTTAGTAAATCCCCTATACAATATGCAGCGCACAAGTTGATTCAACAAATGAGGGACGACGCGCGAAGCGTTTCAACAAAGTCCCGTATAAGGTCATATACCATTCTGCCGTTAGCGGTGAAACTTGGGTGAAATATGGTGGACACTCCAAGGAAGGTTTCTGGCTTAGTAAATACATTTCACAGTAGGTAGCACACGAGTAGATTCGACAAATGAACGACGACACGCGGAGTGTTTCAATACAGTCCCCTATGTCTTCATATCCCATTAGTCCGATAGCGATGAAACTTGGGTGAGATGTTGTGGACACTTACGTGACGGTTTCTAACTTAGTAAATACATTTTACAGTAGGTAGCGCACGAGTAGATTCAACAAATGAGTGACGGAGCGCGAATCGTTTAAACAAAATCAGGTATGCGTTCATATACTATTCATCCGATTGCGATGAAACATTGATCAGTTATTGTGTACCCGCCAGGGAAGGGGACTTAGTAAATCCATTTCACAATAAGTAGCGCAAGAGTAGATGCAACAAATGGGTGACGACGCGCTAAGCGTTTCAACAAAATCCCCTATTACGTTCATATAACATTCTTCGATTGCGATGAAACCTTGATGAGTTATTGTGTACACGCCAGGGAAGGGCTTCGACTTAGTAATACATTTCTCAATAGGTAGCGCACGAGTAGATTCAACAAATGAGTGACAGCGCACGAATCGTTTAAACAAAAACCCCTATACGTGCATATACCATTCATCCGATTGCGATGAATCATTGATGAGTTATTGTGTACACGCCAGGAAAGGGTTTCGACTTAGTAAATCCATTTCACAATAGGTAGCGTACGAGTAGATTCAACAAATGAGTGACAGCGATGAAACTTTTGAAAGTTGTTGTGCACGCTCCCACGAATGGCTCTAAATTAGAAAATCCATTTTACGATAGCTTAGAGGCAGTTAACATGTTGTGTATCCAAAAGCACTTCAAGAAACAGAATTTCAACGCCAACACTTTCTTTGATTGGCATTGCAACGCATGCCGGGTACAGCTTGTAAATAAATAAATTAGTAAATTAATTAATTAATTAATAATTTACTAATTGATCGTGAGATCGTATGTTGATGAAATATAAATTAGTTGTCCCCTGCCAGTGAAACGAAAGAGAATATCACAAAGAGTTTTCGAAGAGGTTATTGAGCGTTAGCTACAGTAATATACATTAGTTTTGGGTGATATCCTAAATGTTTTGGAATGAATTACGTACGTTGATTTTTGTAATAGTTTACAGTGTAACTGTAATACGTAATTAACATCACAGCTATTGTAATGTAATCCCTAGTGCAGAGTAATTGACTCACGCCGCTGAGATACAGTCAATTTTTTATTTTTTATTTTTTATTTAGTCAATTTACCCTCTAGGTTGGTGGTTCCCACGGACTCAGCGAGGGAACTCACCACTACCACCTCTATGGGAAGTGTCCTGGAGCCTGGAACATCTGGTCGGGAGGGATACAACAGGGAAGGTGTGATCAGCATTTCGCCCAGGCGGCCTCACCTGCAAAGCGAACAGGGGCCTCATGAGGGATGGGAAGGGATGGAAGATTGGGATGGATAGGCCAGGAAGAGGGAAGGAAGCGGCCGTGGCCTTACAGTAGGTACTGCCCCCGTAATTGAATTATATAGAGACCACGGTGGCTATTTTGGAAATTATAGCGAAAGTTATGGCTGTCATAGTTATGACGTGGGTAGTCATGACGTAAGCACGGATGACGCAGACGTTATGCCAACAGGTTACTTGAGCTGAGATTCTCAGTGACGTCAGCATTTATTCGAGAAGGATCCGAGATGTACGACGCAGTCGCAGGAAACGTGGAATTCTGCTGAGGAAGAAATTATGCTATTGGAGGGGAGGCTCAAACCAATGAACGATAGTCTGAAGGAAGACGGAGATTGCTGAAACTATGGTATTTTTATTACTTTTTGGAATGCAGAATGGTGGAAATCCATTTGCAGTAGAGGCATTGTTCTGGAATTTTGGTGAAATTTATTTTCAGTTTTTGAATTTTGAAAATCCGTCATGTATTGACGAAGTTGGAACTTCTAGCGATGACGCAGTAACACGCGATGGAAGGGATAGATACGCCCCTCATGAAGTTCATAAAAGGCCTTGCGCAGAAGAGAGGAGCCTCATTCTCAGATTATAAATCGTCTGATATTCAATCGTCAGATCTCAAATAGTCATTTCAGTGAAACGTCGAGTGAGATTATTAGTGAAAAAGTCGTCTTTGTAACGCGTGGCGAAGCCACTGCATTAAACGAGAGTCGAACTTACAAGCAGTGCAGGTTTACTGTGAAGTAAATCTAGGTGAAGTTGAAACGACACTTATAACGCTTCTACAAGATTAGCTGTGAACAGTTAGCGGTCGCCTATTAGCTAATTCTCTTGTGTATTGCTACAGTAAGGACTGTGGAAAAGCCGAACAATTTCGAGGAAGTATTTTGGAAGTTATTGACAATATTAGACGACTGACAAAAGTGATTTTCTCGCCACAGGAGAAACACTTTGTATAGCCAGACTCTACGCTACGGCTGACCCGGCTAGTGAAATAGGGAGACTTCAGATTGCTTTTGTGACACAACGCTACAGTATTATGGAGCAGTCTAATATGGCAGTTTGTTCTTCTAATACTATTACCGAAGAGAAGATGGAAGGCTAAAGGACTTAATGCAATTGGGACATATTTCAACGGAGTAAGATAGCAGCATGGAACTTCGCTAATTGCTATTCCATACAAGCGAACATGTGGTAAATAAACATCTACACCCATGTTTCGTGAGTAAAGGCTGAATACTATCAAACAGCAATAGAAATGATTTCATACTTTCTGAATATGAATATTTCTTCGGAAATTTATGCAAAAACTTCATGGCGATTTTCAACTGGAACTTCAGGGATTTTTCAAGAGAGGTCAGGGTTGTCCCGACTCACAAAGAAGATTATTGCCGGAAGGATGTCGTTCGTCTTCGTGAAGCAGTTCGATTCTCCGATGGTGCTGTTTCTGGTTTCGAGGATGGAGCTCAGCTTTAACTTGGTGAAATGGATCCATCAACAGTCTTCTTTGGGGAATTTTCCTCTGGAACGTCAATCGGCAGATAAGGTAGTCGTGAACGTTTATTGTATTTGAGTTTCTTAGCAATATTTGAGCAACCATTTTTCCCATATTTTTGTCCTCATGTATTTTTGCCCGATATTCTTGTTTGAGATTCCTATTCTCAGTACACCTTGATGAGTTATGCCTTTTTCGACGTTTTATTAAGACATTGTTATGTCATGGGCATAGTTAAATGATTTTGAATCAGTTGAGACTGATATTTAGATTTTTCAGTAATTTGCTTATTTTTGTAGTCACGATTTGACTGTAAGTTAATGATTTTTATGGCAGATTTAAATTCAGACAGCGTGTCACTTTATTAAAGTAATTCTACCCCAGTTTAATTACTTTGACCAATTTTCTGTCATCATCAAGAAGGAAGAACATTTAAATGATTTTAGAGCGTTAAAATCCAGTACGTTGTCGACGATCTTGGAAATACTAGTCGTTATTTGAATTGATTACAACACAGACATTTATCGTCAGTCATGAACGACCATTGCATCACAGGCAATTTTGTGAAAGATGAACATTAATTATGAATTATTGAATGCATTAAATTCGTGAAACTTGTGTTAGGTTTTTTTTCTCATTTAGAGATTTATATAATGATGTTTGCATTCCCCAGTCTAATTGGATTCTATTCGACTATTTTGCAGTTAGTCGCACTTTGTTGATGATAGTATTTTTATACTACAATTCTTTTAAGATGTTAATCTTAAATTTTGATAGACCAGACAGGCGTATATAAGCGTATTCACTATTAAATTTGTTTGTGATTGGCAAATTTTTATTTCATTTCGATTCATGAATGAAATCCACGAAGTTTAAATGACAACAGTTTTGAAACAATTAATGATTATAAGAATTTTTAAGTGGAACTATGAATGTATAATCGATAGTGCAGCGGACATGTTGAAAGTCGCTGATGTATAATGCCCTTAAATAAATGAAGGAGATTCCCACAGTAATTAATAATGATAAAGATTGTGTTAGGGGAGGTTTATGTCAATGCTGTGGAAGATTTTGATGCCGTATATTTTAATATATGATGAATTTTGGGCTATTTTGAATGCAGTTTGTGCATTATTTTGTAAGCGAAGTATTTTCCGCTAGAGTGTATTGTCATAGTTCGTTGAAAATTAATCAAGTGAATTTACTGTTATAATTAACAAGAGTTTTGAAAGAATTTGAGATAAGATTTTGAATGAAGATTACCGTCACAAATAATTAAAATTATTACAACCTTTATTAAACCAGATTGTGACATTTACATGTATAACTAACCTTCATTGGTCGATTATATTAAACACGATTATGAATTTACCAACCGGATAAAACATGTGGTTCAATGTATTTCTTAAATTAATAATTTAAATAATTTAAATGTTGATATTGTAAATAATAAATGTAAATATCTTTGACAATAATGTGGAACGAAAGTAATGTTAAAGGCGTGTTTAAAATTTTGTAATTATCTTCGACAATATTATAAACAATTTCTAATTGTTATAAATAATTTATGTGATTTTGTTATAAACATTTAAGAGTGTGTTTCATACTCTAAACTATGCTTTTTAAACATTTGGATGATAACTTAACAAGTTTAAGGATAGTTAAAATAATCCAGTGGGATGTGAGTTAAGCATTTGAAAGATTTGCGTCAATATGTATGAGTTGTCTTGTAGACATTTAAAGCTTTAAAAGGAGCTGAATTCTTACGCAAGTGTGGCGTGACGAGGGAGCCCCATTTGACAGGCATGCGCCAGGTTGAAGGGTAGACCAGCCGGTCAAACATCTGGTTATTAGCAGGCGAGGTCGATACTCTGGCCTTGTGCCTATTAATACAAGTGTTATGTTTATTAAAGGAAACCAAATGCTCTATATATGTCGTATCCTAACTTCCTCATCCAATCCAAATGTGTTTTAAAATGTTACGTTATTTTGAGCTCATGGGAGCTAACATATTGTTTGATAACTTTGCAAGTCCTTTAGGAGGACGTAGTCAGATTGACATAGGCTACTGATAGCCACGTTTATTTTGTTGAGTTGTGAAAATCATACTCTTTATTTGAAAATAAAGCTTTTGTACAGTTCAAAGTTCTCGTCTTCGGTCTGGTTCATTTTTAAATGTCATGGTGAAGGTTATTGTGAGAGCATACTTTAATGATCCTGTTGTCAACCCAATCCCCGAGATATTTATAAGAGGTAAGTAAAAGTAAGTAGAAGACCCCGTCTATTTTGGTGTGTTCCACAATAATTTTTCTTGGTAACTTCTGTGTTCAAACCTCGGTAGTATCTGTCAGTGCCATTTTCATTGATGTAGCTGAGCTGGTGCGATTGATTGTTGGCAATCCGATTGAGGGGGCGGATATCTGACAGCCTACTATCCGGGTAAACGGGGACAGAATGTTTGGCGACCCAAGAACGTGGGGCTGAGTCAACAGAAGGATTGGCACACCTATAACGTGGGGCTCGATTCAACATAACTGGATCACCAGGTTGAACGCCAGTAGGATTGGCAAACCTAAAACGTGTGGATCGATTAGACTCAAATAAAGAGGTTGATTCTTTGTTAGATGTCTTGGCCAATTGTAGAATTTAAGAGTGTGATTATATAGGAATTAAATGTTGTATTGTAGTAGGAAAATTACACTCAGAAAAGATCAGATCTTATACAACTTGAGAAAGGTTAAATGGGCTGGAAACTTAGGAAAATCGCCTATGATCTGGAATCTTATTTTATTTGACCGGCTTATGACATTTCAGTCATATTAAAAATTAAATTAAATTATTTGGATTGTAAATGTACAATTATTTGTGTTAGGATATTTTAAAATGGGCCAGGGAAATTTGAACATGTGCTTGAGTTTGTTTCAACATGAAGTGTCTTCGAAAGTTAATTATAAGGTAGTTATAAGTTAGATTTAAGACAGAAAATTGATCAAATTTATATATGGTGAAAAGTGTTGCTCAAATGTTGTTATTTTGCTCTTTTGATGTATGTCCCTACAGCAGTCTAATTTTTGAATAATATTGTAATGGCAGATGAAAGTTTGAAGATGATGTTAGCGGAGATGTCTGCTAACTTAGAAAAAAGGATGGAGGAGAATGCTAGTAATTTGTCTGCTAACTTGAAAGCAAGCATGAATAGTAGTATGAAGCAGATGCTGAATGAAAGTATGAAGGAGAATAATAGTCGAATGGAGGAGAATGTTAGTAATTTGTCTGCTAATTTGAATGCAAGAATGGAGGAGAATGCTAGTAATTTGAAAGCTAGTATGGGTGAAAGTTTGAAAGGTATCCAAACTAGTTCTGCTAACTTAGAGGATAATATGTCGCGTTTACAGATTAATACCCAAGGAATTGAGAATGCTGTAACTGACATGCGCTCAGACATGTCCAATGTTAAAATAGATGTTGCTAATGTGCATAAAGATCTTACAATGTTGAATTTAGATGTTGCTAATGTCCGAAGTGATATTTCTTGTGCTAGGGCTGAGGTAGTTGTTGTCAAAAATGATGTTGCGACTGTCCAAGACAAGGTTGAGGAAGTCCAAAGAGGAATCCAAAATGTTAGAACTGATGTGTCCAATGTTCAGGTTGATATTAAAAACATTCATTCGGATGTAAACGAGATGCAAAGTGACATAAATAAAATTCAAGTAGAGGTCAACACAGTTTTCGTAGACGTTGCTAAAGTCCAAACTGATGTAAATAAAGTCAGGGAAGAGATAGAAAATTCGAAAACTCTTTGTACACGTAATATAAGTGCATTAACGACTAGGCTAGTTGATGAGTCAGTTAGAACGACAGCGTCTTTAGAAGGTTTAAAGTTTGATGTAGAGGTCATGAGAACCCAAGTATTAGACCATAATAAAGTATTGAAAGAGGATATCGAAATAGACATAGCAGAAATGTTAACGGCAAATGTAGCAATATGGAAAGAAGAGTGGAATAGGTCAAGTGGGGAACATGTAACCCAAATTCAGGATCGTATTGAAAGGAAACTTGCCAGTACTCAAATTGATATTAACAATGAAGTAGTACAGATTAGGAAAGATTTAAGCGTCAGGATGGATTCGCTATCCGAAAGACAAGTTGAAGATAGAACACAACTAGATCGGGATGTGCAAACATTAAAATCTGCATTAGAGGAACAGATTCATAAAGTTGTCTCTGATGTGAATGAAACGACGAGTAAACTGCAGAATTTGAAGTTAGGAGAGGCTAATTTAATGGAGACCTACAAAGAAGAGTTAATCAAGAAAGTCTTAACGGAAATCACTGACAAGGATACAGTAGGCTTGGCTTGCGAAACCAGTAGGAATTATGCCAGAAGATATAACCTAGATCCAGAAGAGAGAGACGTGACTCCTGAAGAACGTATATCCAGATTCAGGGAGGAAGATGACGAGAGGAATATGGAACCTGAGTGGAACTATCGAGATAGTGGGAAAAACTACCCGGATTCATATCCGAGGAACGTAACGGTCATCAGGAATTTTGAAGATAAACCGCAAAAATTCAGTAACACTGATAGTTTGACACCTATCGAATATGTAAGGAACCTCAAAGATTATTTCATCGAAGCTCACATTCCCAGAGAGAGAGAGATGAAGGTAGTGGAGAGATATTTGATTGGAGGACCCCTCGAATGGTTTTGCGCATTTAGATACACATTCAGTAACTTTGACGAGTTTGCAGAGGCATTAATCAAACGATTTTGGTCCATAGAAGCGCAGAATTCGTTAAGAGCGGAGGTGTATTCAAGAAAATACTCCGGTACTCTTCCAACGCGGTACGCTGATTTCTTTACGAGTCAATTATCCCGCTTGAGATTCTTACAACCCCCATTGTCCACGGAGCAACTTATTGATGCGATTTCTCGTATGCTGCCAGTTGAGGTGAGAAGACTAATAATTTCGTCCAACATCAGGGATTTAACCAGCATGGATGAATTACTGAGGAGGTTAGACTACACAAGTCCAATGCCTAACGTGGTACAGAAAGGTCAAAGGCATGACTTTAAAGAAATAAATACTGTATATATGGACCAAGTCCAACAAACTGACAAGCCAGATGAGGAGAAAATTGACAATGTAGGTCCTCACAGGAATAATCAGTTTCGAAATAACAGATCGCAAGGTTACCGACCGTATCAACAGAGAAGAGGCTGGAACTATAACCGAGGAAATTACAATGGAAGAGGCAGATATTATAACAATAATGGTTATAACCGAAATTATAACAGGAATAACCAGAGCCAAAACAGAAATCAGAATCCTCAAGGTCAGGTTATGACACCCGATCAGTATCAGGAAAGAGAGAAGGAAAGCCAGCAATACCTAAAAGAATTACGGGAAAAAGAAGCCGACAACCAAAAGAAAAGGCAGGATGTTGTAATCGATCCTGGACCTTCTACGAGCCAGCAGAACTTAGAAAATAGAAATACTGGACAGAAGAGAAATTAGAGAGGAGAGAATACATTAACCACACAACCCAGATTTATGATTAAGGAACATAGAGGAAATATCATACTAGAGTAAGCCAGTAATAATTCAATTTCGTGTTCAAGAGAGTTGAGGTACTTGTAACACTGAGTTTAAAAACAATTTGCAACTGTTTTTAAAACGTGGTGAGAGGAGAATGCCCCCGTAATTGAATTATATAGAGACCACGGTGGCTATTTTGGAAATTATAGTGTACAGCCTCCCAGGGGTATGCACCCCTTGGAGTCCATCCCCCCGGCATCTGGCTAAATCCCCTAAATGGCAACCCTTGGAAAGCCGGCCCAACATCCATAAAACTTAGCAGGGACAGCTTGCCACTCTAAGAAGCAGCTCAGTCCTTGCACAATGGTTACACATACCTACATACTAGTAACTGGGCCAACACATTGCTGACAACATAGCACCAGAGAGTATAAGAAGGCATCCTAATGAGGTCAAAGGGTCTCTCTCCATTATCAGTGCTTCATCGAGACGGCCGGAGGCCACGCTGGTGTCAACCGAGGTGAGTCAGTCAATCGTGTTCAGAGTTCCTACTTTGTAACCTGTAACCCAACACTTGTAATACATTGTGAACATAATTACATTCCCTACAAGGGACTCATACTCAGAACTACAGACCAATAAAACACTTGGTCCACACTCTACACTAGCATTACTGTTTATACGCCTCTTTACATCCCAACGCCCTTCCTTATTCCCGTCACGGTAAAGACGTGACAGACGGTAGTCCAATAGCGCTAACTCAGGTACCTTTGTATTCCCCGAGCCGGCTCGGCTGCCAGCAAGCAGCACGTGCCACTCGGCTGATACGGGCAGATTCAATTACATAATAAGCAGTCAGCTGAGCGACTAGCACAGCGACCCTTTGCATTGGGTCCTATCCCTTCAAACACTACTACATTATTTATAGGAACGCCCCCTAGTTCCTAGCACACCACAACACTCTACACTGGTCAGCTTGCCCTGCCAAGGGAAGCTACCCTTTTTAGGCACAACCTTATAAATTAGTACAATAACTCTCCCTTTTAGATCCACCCCCAAATAAGGGATCTAAAACACTGGTGGAGGCGCGGTCCTACGCATAGAGAACGGGACTCAACCAACGAGCCCTCGTAGGAGAAACGACCCCTTCCGTACCGCAAAAAGCCAAGCAAATAGTGAGAAAATTTTTCCCCCAGACAAGAAGCACCATTTTTTTTTGTGTGCTCCAAACTAGCTACACAGGGGAAATTCTTAATAAACCAACCCCCTAGCCCCATACAGAATCAGAGAAATATAAGAATACACTGTCAAACACGCACAGATTTTTTTTTATTATTCTTATTGTAGGCCCATACACTGCAGTCAGAATGGCACCTCAGGCAGAGATTGCAAGCCATAGAGGCAATAGGGGTACGCCAATATTATTAACATTATTGTTCAGATGCCAGAGGCACATACAAAGCCGGCAAACACAAATACGGGCACTCCAAACAAAAATCGGGGCAATACAGGGCAAACAGCCATACACCCCGTCAGAAGGTAGGACAGCGCGATTAAGATGCGCACATACACTCTTGAATCACATACATGAACACCTCAATAGGTTCCATATACAAAGAAACAGAATATACCAACAATTAATCACCACACATGGTCCCGTAATAGATAATGCAACCCTCGAGAGAATGAGGGTGCACTACACAAGTTTACACGCACAATACAAGGAGCTAATTCGCGTCCAAGCGCTTCTCCAACTAGCGGCCACAAAACAATACAGAGCACAGAAACATTAATACATTAATACAGTAATTTGCAAGCAGGCCATATGCCTCAATAAGGCAGTACACCCAAATTTGGGACAAATACCGTGAGCTACAAGCCAATAAGGCCATTTTTGAGTTCATGGTAGGGCCACCAGCCCAGCCGAGAGAGGACGTAAGCGTAGATACGCTAGCTCGACAATTTGCAAGGATGTCCCTCTCGCCACGTACTGCCACACAATGGAAGGAGTGCGCCGTGGCCACAGTCAAGAAGACGGCCAGGTTAGGCTCCAACTTACTACAAAATAAACCTAACACAAACACACGGCCTTCAGCTCCGGATCGGAAGGCAATTTTGCCAAACCGAGGGGCAGAGCCTAGAACAATCCCCTCGGAACAAAGGGACGAGAGGGAGTTGAAGCCAGGGCCATTAAACACACATGATATGACAGAGAAACAAAGGGACATAACCACGTCATGGGCTGACGACATAGAACCCGTCCCACTACACATAAAGCCTACATACACCCACGCAGATAGGCTAGCGCAATGGCAGGAGTCTGCCGTGGCCACAGGCCGAAAAGCGGTCAGGCTACAAGCCACCACATTGCTAGGCCAGACACAAGCCATTAAGCGACCTTTACCGCCAGTTCAAAGGGCAAATTTGCCAGAACGAAGGCGAACACCGGTATTAGTCCCTCAGGATGCACGATATACGCACGAACATTTTGACCAGGCATTACCACACAGTACACGGGGATTAGGAAAGGTGTTCTCACCTACCCCACAAAACCACGCAGTCAAATATATCCACAATCCCGTAAAATCTACTAGGGTAGCGCCAAGCGCAATTAGGCCCTCGAATACAGGTACACTCAAACCTATAGACACGCGCTACGGTGGAAGTAGGCCAAAGCTTACTTTGCTAGAAATTCCGCCGGAAGGTAGCAAAGGAACACCCCAGTGGATTCCAGAGGCCTATCATCTAATAACAGGGCAAAACCTTTCTGAGCACTGAAGCTCGAAAGAGGATAACGACTTCCACCAGGGCCACAGAAACAAACTAACATCGCCAACACCAGCACTATAGGCCACATAAGTTCTTTCACACGGGGGCGATAAGAAAATGGTCCAACAAGTACATAATAAACATAAAATCGCATATTTTTCTTTCTTATTTTATGTATATACAGTGCAATATAGCCAAATTAGAAGGAACAATTCTAAACCCTTCTTGTTTTTTCTTTCGGAACCATGGCATTTTTCTCTCAGGCCATCAATGGTTATTGGGCGAAGTGGTTAACGCCATAACGTAAAGTCTCTAATATGCTAATCCAAGTGGAAGCCAAGCAGGCTTCAGGCCGAAAAAGAGATCTTTTGAACACAACTTAAGCATAAAATCACAGCATAAAGCTTAAGTGAGTCTTTCTAAGTAGAAATGACTCAACGTTCTATGTTAGGGTTCCACAGTTTGATAGATTCTCCTGTTGCGGGCGAAAGCCGTAAGTGTGGCAGGAATTAAGAATCTCAAACTAACTTCAAAAATTTGGTGAGGTGTGCTTTAACTAACTGACAAGCCCAATTGCACACCGGGACGAGACACTGTCATTTTGGTGAGTTACAATTACTTTGAAGGGCAGGTTTGACTCCCACAGTGCACTGGCTTTGCTCATGACGTGGATACAAGTGTATCAATTACGTCTTGCAATGGCCTTCCTAATGTGTACTAGACAGTGTCGGTAGATTCCCCTGAGACGTAACCAGATTACAGTAGTACTCACGTTACCAAAATTGTAAATACTACACTCAGGTCCCAAGCACATTTTTTTTAACATTTTTTATAGTGTTCACGACATAATTTTTAGAGACTATCGCCACCTGCTATTATTTTCTTTCAAAGTGCTCTCTTAATCCAGAGCGGGGCATAGCTCATTTTTTTTTTCCTATTATGACACAGGCGATCGTCCTAGGCCAAATTTAGTTGTAAGACGGTTGCATTTGACACGCAACCTAGGATTAAGCAAATTTATTCACCGCTGTTGCCAGGTATGGCGCAGCACATTTCGGCAATAGATTAAGGCAACCCTCTCGGCTTAGAAATAGCATTTTTTTTTTATTATTAGACCATAATTAAGATAGATAGTATTAAGTAACGCCGGTCGGCTCCTGATGACCGCCAAACCCGGCATCAGGGTAAGTCCGACAATACACTATAATATAGGATAATATATAATATAGTACAAGAGGCATAATCAAAGTGGAATATATCGGCACCCGGTAACCACAATTCCGCTACCGGGGTAAGACCAACTACATATTATTTACGACATTACGGCACCGTATAGGGTAAGCCCGGTCATGCAGCAAATTAACATTAATCCTGCTATTTTTTTTCAGAGAAAGAAGAGCTTCAGCCAGTAAAAACTGTGACACAGGAAGCGACATAGAGAATATGGCATACTCACATGTTTTTTCTAAACCTCGCCATTTTTTTTCACAGGCATCGTCACCAGATACAGGAAACTGGTGACAGGAATTTCACTACCATATAGCAGTGTCATATTATGGACGGCATGCCATGATGGTGTACTATTTTTTTTTATTTTTTATACGTCAACTTGCACTAATCCCAACACACTCTCAAACACTCACCACATTTTTCTTTTTCAGCTACACACTCCAAAAAAAAAATCTGCACAGCAGGACTGGTGCCTGAGGGGTACCAGGCTTACTGGCAGATCAACTAAATAGAAACACATAAAGCGTCAAAATGTGACGCAGATTACGACAATGAGGGCGCAACCGGTTTGTGGCAGTGACTCTCATTGTCAAGTGTGAAAGCATTCACCCACAGAGGATGCTTCACAGATTAGGTATTAAGAATACATGCAAGCGGTACGACCACTATACCGTACCAAGAAGAGGCCGTACAGGATCAGCCGTGAGACGGCAAGCGTACGTACAGACGGGTAGCGTGCACGCGAGGTACCTCACAAAAACTAGAATTATAAGGGATTAGCGCACTTAAGGTAGACATAAGGTCACTGTAATTCATAATTTTTAAGGATAAACTTCATACAATTATTCCACTAGACATAAGGTCATTGTAATTCATAATTTTTAAGGATAAACTGCATATAATTATTCCACTAGACATAAGGTCATTGTAATTCATAATTTTTAAGGATAAACTTCATATAATTATTCCACTGGAAAGCGACAATATGCCTAAATGTCAGAATCGCAACATAGTACATTAAACACTATATATTTTTGTTTGTTTATCAAGATTCCAATGTACATAATGTGTATGATTTGTTTTCTTTCATTTTTCCTTCTTCTAACTTCCCCATTTGTCAGGGTGTTCCGTTTTTTCCCAAACAAATAAATACTTTGAATATTTCCCTTAAATTATACCCTGGAACACCCATTTTTCTATTTTCTTCTACCTTTCTTACTGCAGGGAGCACTTTTTCCCTAAGATAGGGCGGACGACGCAATCATCCGTTCGGCCCTGGGTTTTTCCTCCCTGCACAACTATGTAACGAATCACCATCAGAAACCATGTTTTTTTTGAAACTAGCAATATGCCAGCAACAGCAAGGGCAATTTTTTTTTACATGACGAATTTCTGTTGATGTAAAATTTTTCTCAAATGTCAATTTTTTTTCCCAATGTTAATTTTTTTTCGATATCCAATCTTTCGCAATGTCAATATTTTTGTTTGTTTTTTCACAATGTCAATATCACTGTATACATATATCTGTACATCCCATAACCCTCCCCTCTGAACACAGGCTGACCTCACACCCACACTTCGATACGACACCACCAGGAGATACGAGGGGGTTTCAAGGACCACTACGTCAACACCCCAACCTCCAGTTCCGTTCCCGTTCGCGAGGACGCGAACAAATGAAGGAAGACGCTTGTACAGCCTCCCAGGGGTATGCACCCCTTGGAGTCCATCCCCCCGGCATCTGGCTAAATCCCCTAAATGGCAACCCTTGGAAAGCCGGCCCAACATCCATAAAACTTAGCAGGGACAGCTTGCCACTCTAAGAAGCAGCTCAGTCCTTGCACAATGGTTACACATACCTACATACTAGTAACTGGGCCAACACATTGCTGACAACATAGCACCAGAGAGTATAAGAAGGCATCCTAATGAGGTCAAAGGGTCTCTCTCCATTATCAGTGCTTCATCGAGACGGCCGGAGGCCACGCTGGTGTCAACCGAGGTGAGTCAGTCAATCGTGTTCAGAGTTCCTACTTTGTAACCTGTAACCCAACAATTGTAATACATTGTGAACATAATTACATTCCCTACAAGGGACTCATACTCAGAACTACAGACCAATAAAACACTTGGTCCACACTCTACACTAGCATTACTGTTTATACGCCTCTTTACATCCCAACGCCCTTCCTTATTCCCGTCACGGTAAAGACGTGACAGACGGTAGTCCAATAGCGCTAACTCAGGTACCTTTGTATTCCCCGAGCCGGCTCGGCTGCCAGCAAGCAGCACGTGCCACTCGGCTGATACGGGCAGATTCAATTACATAATAAGCAGTCAGCTGAGCGACTAGCACAGCGACCCTTTGCATTGGGTCCTATCCCTTCAAACACTACTACATTATTTATAGGAACGCCCCCTAGTTCCTAGCACACCACAACACTCTACACTGGTCAGCTTGCCCTGCCAAGGGAAGCTACCCTTTTTAGGCACAACCTTATAAATTAGTACAATAACTCTCCCTTTTAGATCCACCCCCAAATAAGGGATCTAAAACAATAGCGAAAGTTATGGCTGTCATAGTTATGACGTGGGTAGTCATGACGTAAGCACGGATGACGCAGACGTTATGCCAACAGGTTACTTGAGCTGAGATTCTCAGTGACGTCAGCATTTATTCGAGAAGGATCCGAGATGTACGACGCAGTCGCAGGAAACGTGGAATTCTGCTGAGGAAGAAATTATGCTATTGGAGGGGAGGCTCAAACCAATGAACGATAGTCTGAAGGAAGACGGAGATTGCTGAAACTATGGTATTTTTATTACTTTTTGGAATGCAGAATGGTGGAAATCCATTTGCAGTAGAGGCATTGTTCTGGAATTTTGGTGAAATTTATTTTCAGTTTTTGAATTTTGAAAATCCGTCATGTATTGACGAAGTTGGAACTTCTAGCGATGACGCAGTAACACGCGATGGAAGGGATAGATACGCCCCTCATGAAGTTCATAAAAGGCCTTGCGCAGAAGAGAGGAGCCTCATTCTCAGATTATAAATCGTCTGATATTCAATCGTCAGATCTCAAATAGTCATTTCAGTGAAACGTCGAGTGAGATTATTAGTGAAAAAGTCGTCTTTGTAACGCGTGGCGAAGCCACTGCATTAAACGAGAGTCGAACTTACAAGCAGTGCAGGTTTACTGTGAAGTAAATCTAGGTGAAGTTGAAACGACACTTATAACGCTTCTACAAGATTAGCTGTGAACAGTTAGCGGTCGCCTATTAGCTAATTCTCTTGTGTATTGCTACAGTAAGGACTGTGGAAAAGCCGAACAATTTCGAGGAAGTATTTTGGAAGTTATTGACAATATTAGACGACTGACAAAAGTGATTTTCTCGCCACAGGAGAAACACTTTGTATAGCCAGACTCTACGCTACGGCTGACCCGGCTAGTGAAATAGGGAGACTTCAGATTGCTTTTGTGACACAACGCTACAGTATTATGGAGCAGTCTAATATGGCAGTTTGTTCTTCTAATACTATTACCGAAGAGAAGATGGAAGGCTAAAGGACTTAATGCAATTGGGACATATTTCAACGGAGTAAGATAGCAGCATGGAACTTCGCTAATTGCTATTCCATACAAGCGAACATGTGGTAAATAAACATCTACACCCATGTTTCGTGAGTAAAGGCTGAATACTATCAAACAGCAATAGAAATGATTTCATACTTTCTGAATATGAATATTTCTTCGGAAATTTATGCAAAAACTTCATGGCGATTTTCAACTGGAACTTCAGGGATTTTTCAAGAGAGGTCAGGGTTGTCCCGACTCACAAAGAAGATTATTGCCGGAAGGATGTCGTTCGTCTTCGTGAAGCAGTTCGATTCTCCGATGGTGCTGTTTCTGGTTTCGAGGATGGAGCTCAGCTTTAACTTGGTGAAATGGATCCATCAACAGTCTTCTTTGGGGAATTTTCCTCTGGAACGTCAATCGGCAGATAAGGTAGTCGTGAACGTTTATTGTATTTGAGTTTCTTAGCAATATTTGAGCAACCATTTTTCCCATATTTTTGTCCTCATGTATTTTTGCCCGATATTCTTGTTTGAGATTCCTATTCTCAGTACACCTTGATGAGTTATGCCTTTTTCGACGTTTTATTAAGACATTGTTATGTCATGGGCATAGTTAAATGATTTTGAATCAGTTGAGACTGATATTTAGATTTTTCAGTAATTTGCTTATTTTTGTAGTCACGATTTGACTGTAAGTTAATGATTTTTATGGCAGATTTAAATTCAGACAGCGTGTCACTTTATTAAAGTAATTCTACCCCAGTTTAATTACTTTGACCAATTTTCTGTCATCATCAAGAAGGAAGAACATTTAAATGATTTTAGAGCGTTAAAATCCAGTACGTTGTCGACGATCTTGGAAATACTAGTCGTTATTTGAATTGATTACAACACAGACATTTATCGTCAGTCATGAACGACCATTGCATCACAGGCAATTTTGTGAAAGATGAACATTAATTATGAATTATTGAATGCATTAAATTCGTGAAACTTGTGTTAGGTTTTTTTTCTCATTTAGAGATTTATATAATGATGTTTGCATTCCCCAGTCTAATTGGATTCTATTCGACTATTTTGCAGTTAGTCGCACTTTGTTGATGATAGTATTTTTATACTACAATTCTTTTAAGATGTTAATCTTAAATTTTGATAGACCAGACAGGCGTATATAAGCGTATTCACTATTAAATTTGTTTGTGATTGGCAAATTTTTATTTCATTTCGATTCATGAATGAAATCCACGAAGTTTAAATGACAACAGTTTTGAAACAATTAATGATTATAAGAATTTTTAAGTGGAACTATGAATGTATAATCGATAGTGCAGCGGACATGTTGAAAGTCGCTGATGTATAATGCCCTTAAATAAATGAAGGAGATTCCCACAGTAATTAATAATGATAAAGATTGTGTTAGGGGAGGTTTATGTCAATGCTGTGGAAGATTTTGATGCCGTATATTTTAATATATGATGAATTTTGGGCTATTTTGAATGCAGTTTGTGCATTATTTTGTAAGCGAAGTATTTTCCGCTAGAGTGTATTGTCATAGTTCGTTGAAAATTAATCAAGTGAATTTACTGTTATAATTAACAAGAGTTTTGAAAGAATTTGAGATAAGATTTTGAATGAAGATTACCGTCACAAATAATTAAAATTATTACAACCTTTATTAAACCAGATTGTGACATTTACATGTATAACTAACCTTCATTGGTCGATTATATTAAACACGATTATGAATTTACCAACCGGATAAAACATGTGGTTCAATGTATTTCTTAAATTAATAATTTAAATAATTTAAATGTTGATATTGTAAATAATAAATGTAAATATCTTTGACAATAATGTGGAACGAAAGTAATGTTAAAGGCGTGTTTAAAATTTTTGTAATTATCTTCGACAATATTATAAACAATTTCTAATTGTTATAAATAATTTATGTGATTTTGTTATAAACATTTAAGAGTGTGTTTCATACTCTAAACTATGCTTTTTAAACATTTGGATGATAACTTAACAAGTTTAAGGATAGTTAAAATAATCCAGTGGGATGTGAGTTAAGCATTTGAAAGATTTGCGTCAATATGTATGAGTTGTCTTGTAGACATTTAAAGCTTTAAAAGGAGCTGAATTCTTACGCAAGTGTGGCGTGACGAGGGAGCCCCATTTGACAGGCATGCGCCAGGTTGAAGGGTAGACCAGCCGGTCAAACATCTGGTTATTAGCAGGCGAGGTCGATACTCTGGCCTTGTGCCTATTAATACAAGTGTTATGTTTATTAAAGGAAACCAAATGCTCTATATATGTCGTATCCTAACTTCCTCATCCAATCCAAATGTGTTTTAAAATGTTACGTTATTTTGAGCTCATGGGAGCTAACATATTGTTTGATAACTTTGCAAGTCCTTTAGGAGGACGTAGTCAGATTGACATAGGCTACTGATAGCCACGTTTATTTTGTTGAGTTGTGAAAATCATACTCTTTATTTGAAAATAAAGCTTTTGTACAGTTCAAAGTTCTCGTCTTCGGTCTGGTTCATTTTTAAATGTCATGGTGAAGGTTATTGTGAGAGCATACTTTAATGATCCTGTTGTCAACCCAATCCCCGAGATATTTATAAGAGGTAAGTAAAAGTAAGTAGAAGACCCCGTCTATTTTGGTGTGTTCCACAATAATTTTTCTTGGTAACTTCTGTGTTCAAACCTCGGTAGTATCTGTCAGTGCCATTTTCATTGATGTAGCTGAGCTGGTGCGATTGATTGTTGGCAATCCGATTGAGGGGGCGGATATCTGACAGCCTACTATCCGGGTAAACAGGGACAGTACCATCCCGGCATTTGCCCGAAGACGAAGTGGGAAACCACGGAAAACCACTTCGAGGATGGCTGAGTTGGGAATCGAACCCCCTCTAGTCATTTGGACCACCCGAGGCTGAGTAGACCCCGTTCCAGTCCTCATACCACTTTTCAAATTTCGTGGCAGAGCCGGGAATCGAACCCAGGACCTCCGGGACGGCAGCTAACCATGCTGACCGCTACGCTACGGAGGCGACTTGATACAGTCAATTACTGTATGTTAATCTACTGTATTCATGCACGTAAGATGAAGATAAGGGAATGGATTTCAGAAACGTGCATAGCCATGTTTTATCGTGATCATGATACAAATGCACATATTATGTGCACGTACAGTATAATCTACGTAATATCATGTGTTATTGTGGAATCACAACAAGTGTGGGTGCCTGTGATTTGTGTTGGGATTGATAAGTTAACAGCAGTAGGCTTACATAATTCACCAACCTGATTTGGAAAAGTAATCATACATCCCTCTTAATCCCCCTCTCCCTTAATTTTACCCCCCAGGGGCTCACACCTAGTGGGGCGTGGGTTGGCGACCACGGGACCCCAGCTGAGTCCGGCATTGCTTCCACTTACTTGTGCCGGGCTCCTCTCCGTCTTCTTTCCTGTTGACCTCCCTTGGTCAACTCTTGTTCTCTTCCGACCCCGACGGTATTAGGTTATCCGATGCCTAGGGAGTCTTTCACTTTCCCGCCTTAATTGGCCCTTGTCTCCTCTTTCCTGATACCCTCCTTCTGTGAGGGGTCAGCCATCTATTTCTTTTCCTTTTACCTCCTGCCTTGTGCTCAAGGCCCTTAAGGAGGCAGGGTGTATGTAGCCCCACCTCTTCTGGTGCACCGTCGATAATGCTACACACTCAGGGGCTCACGGCTGGTGAGTTCGGGAGTTGGTGACCCCGAGGAATTCCTGAGCTGGATCCGTTTTCGCCTTTTGTCCCTTACCTTTGGGGCGGACCTTCTCCTCTCTCCCCTCTCCTCTCCTCTTTTCATTATATTTACTTTTCTCTTTAAGATTCCCGCGCTGTTTTTGTTACTTGGTTCACCGTGTATCTAAATTCCCTTCTAGCGATTTTTAAGGGCATTTTAATCTACAGTACGTTGCTTTTTGTATGTTTTTTTCGATCTAAATTACATCTCGCGATTGTTTTCAACCTCAATTGCATTTTGTAAAGATTGACAATCTAAATTGCTTTTTAGGGAGTCTTTCAATATGGCGGAGAGACCTTTGTGAGTATTTTGAATTTCAATTGCATTTTGTAAGTATTTTCAACCAAAACCGCATTTCGCACGAATTTTGAATCTAAATTGCATTTTGTTTGGCGGGCATTTTGCACATATTTTGATTCTCAATTGCATTTTGTGGGTATTTTGAATCTAAATTACATTTTGTCAAGTATTTTCAATCTAAATTGCTTTTTGTAAGTATTGTCAATCCACATGAGTCGTTTGAATCTACCGTACATTTTGTAAGCATTTTCAATTTCAATTGCATTTGGTAAGTATTTTGAATTTCAATTGCACTTCGTGAATAATTTGGATTGAAACTGGGATAGGGCCTATTTCAATCTGAATTGCATTGTGTATTTTCAATTTCAATTGCATTTTGTAAGTATTTTGAACCTCAATTGCATTTTGTACGTATTTTCGATCTCATTTGCTTTTTGTAAGTATTTTGAATTTCCGTTGCATTTTGTAAGTATTTCGACGCTACATTGCATTTTGTACGTATTTTGAATCTAGCCTACGTTTTGTGGGTCTTTTTCAATCTATTCTTTTTGTGCATCTTTTCGTTCTAAATTCCCTTTTGTAAGACCATATTGTGAGTTGTTTCCATCTGAGTTCCTTTTTGTACATATTTTCCGTCTCAGATAATTTTGTTCTGGTTTCCATTTCATTATCATTTTCGCTATCACCCAGATCATTAGGGGCCGATAACCTCGATGTTAAGCCCCTTAAAACAACAATTATCATCATCATCATCCTTAATTTTATTTCCACACAGGTGAACTCCTTCCGACCTCACATGCCATCTCATCAATAGTCTAACTATGATTGCATTTTATGGGAAAGATTTTACTCAGCAATTGCCTCGTTGCGTAGTGGCTAGCATTCTTGGCTGTCACCGCGGAGGCCCGGTTTCGATACCCTGCTCTGCCAAGAAACTTAGTTCTGGTCTGAGGTCTGGTAAGTTACACTCAGCTTAGTGAGGCAAAACTGAGAAGAGGCGGGTTCAATTCCTACCCCAGCCATCCTGGAAGTGGTTTCCCGTGATTTTCCCAATTCCACTCCAGGTGAATGCCAGGATGGTTCCTAAATTAAGGTCACGGCGCCTTCTTCCCAATCCCCATCTGAATTTAAAATACACACACTAATAAAGCCATGACAATAACACAGGTTATCAGACAAATGATTATTCCCCCCCACACACACACACAAGTACATGACCACGATGTCGCAAAGCCCCTAAGCCATCATCAGCAACAACAACATTAACACAGTACAATCATCATCCCGTGAGGAGCTTAAACCATTTTTACTGTATTCATGCTTATTTTGCAATTTAAATGCATGATCTTACGAGATCTAGTCATAAATGTCTTCTGGTAAGAATTTTATACTTTTGAAACGAGTTTTGTGTGATATTCTGGAATAAAATAGTTTTCATGTTGGATGTAAATAAAATGTCTTCGTAGTGCTAGTAAAAGCAGCTGTAAAGTGTTATCGGGCGATACTCCAACTAGCTTTGTTACGAGAAGCAGAGCCATGTCTGCTATGGCGGTGACATTTGGGCGGGCCTCAGCGCGCAACGTGCCACTAGGATTGGCCTTTCCATATAAATTACGGGTCACGTTTCAAAACCTGGTGTACACTCCACGTCAAAGAAACTTTTACACTTTTCTCTTATGTGCGAAACTTTTCTTCTCAACTTTTTTCCCTTTGTGGGGAAAAAGGAAGAGAGATGGAACGGTATTGGACTTTCTTGGAGCTAAAGAAATCATACACTTTGAACAAGTTCCGGGATAAAGTATCACGACAGCCATCATACACAGAACATACGATGTATCTACTTTTAAAAATTATGAATGGTGGTTCTAGATTTATTAAATTCAGGAGTACTGGAGACTGATCTATTGGGAAATAGATTACATAGGACAAATATGATATTATGGAAATGCAATCAGCTAATACTAGTGCAATATACTGGAAGATAAATCGTGTAATAAATCTAATATTTCCTTAAATGTAATGAGCTTCGTGCTACTTCGTGATGTGGGCAATCGCTGTTTGCCATGTCGCGAGAGTTCTGAATGTGCAAATATTGTTGTATTTATATATTTATGTATTTATAGCACTTATATCACGTTACAACCTAATTATGGGAAACACATGACATTATGAACTAAATATAATAATAATAATCTTTATAATAATAATAATAATAATAATAATAATAATAAAGTACACGGGACTAAATGACCACGTTGTTGCAAAGCTCCTAAAAGAATTAACAACAACAACAACAATTAAATTTATGTCAAAATATATTTTGTTGTTGTTGTTGTTGTTTCATTTGAAGGACTTTGACATCATGGCCCAGTGTACTTAGGTGAGTGCATATACAAAAAAATGTCTGATAACCTGTGTTATTGTGGTGTGTGTAATAATGTGTGTTTTTGCAAAGCATGTAAGCATTAGGAAGGAGGTGGCCGTTGCCTAAAGCTGGGAACCATTCCGGCATTTACCTGGAGTAAATGTTCGAAACCACGGACAATCACTTCCAGGATGGCTGAGTTGGTAGTCGAACCCACCTGTTCTCAGTTTTGCCTCATGAGGCTGAGTGTACCCCTTTCCAGCCAGCGGACCAGAATTGAAATTCTTGACAGAGCCAGATATCGAACCCGGACTTCCCGGGCGACAGCCAAGAATGCTCACTGCTACACCTGGAAGTGGACAAAATACATTTAGATTTTATAAATTTCCATCTGTAAATTTACGATTATATAATTTCTTCATTGCCAAATCATGTGAGTATTTGTTGCATATTTTGTTCGTTTAGTGCATATTTTGGAAGTTTTGTAGCGCATTTCCACGGTATAGTTTGGTAAGTCTTATCGCTACATAGTATGATGATGATGATGATAATTGTTGTTTCAAAGGGCCTAACATCTAGGTTATCGTCCCCTCTACATAGTATAAAACAAAGTCTCCGATTCTTGGATGTAACGAGTGATCTCAAGAACCACAGAATGGATTTTGATGAGGTTTTCACCATTCTGTAAACGATTTCTCGAGGAAAGTTTCTGTACAAAAACATTCGATTTTGACCAAAGGAAGCCGAGCATTAACGATTGCAGTGAATCGAGTCGAAGAAAGTACTGCCGTTTAGGCGTCTTTTAAGTTTAAACATTATCCAATCAGTATCTATATTCTATAAGTGTAAGACTTGTTCAGCATGAATAGTTCTACTAAAATGTCCGGGTCAGCATACCTCTATCTTTAAAACATTGCCCACTAATTTTTTAGGTTGTCATTTCTTCCAACAATCTCCATTCAGTGGAAATTTAAATTACTAGCTTCGGAGCGAGCAAGCCTAACATCCTATCTTCCGCCAGCATCAAACTGTCGATTTAAGACTTCAGAGAGGAGTATAGTCTATGTGTTTGGAGGTTTGCTGTTCACCTCGGCTTTTCTGAATTGAGTTTGGGACCTGCCGTCCATGCGCCTTTTAAGCTTACGCTGGTTAAACCGTTAAAGATACTGGGCGAAGCTAGTCACATATAAATATTTGGTTTGGCAAGGAACGACCTGAAATAATAACAAAGAACATAGTAGGCTATACTGACAATAAGTGCGGTGACACTTCAGCCATATACTACAAGCTGTATGGGAATCGATCGCTTCTGCAAGATGCATGTCCATGATTTGCGTTTGACACAGTGTGTCTATCATGGCATGATTTAGAACTATAATTAAACGATAATGATCGCCCACATTTTCCACCCACTGTGACATAATGGTCGTGGGAAAATGAGTAGTTGTTTTCTCTCCACATAAAGACTGCCGTACTGTACTGTAACTTGATGGAGCCTTGCCCAGGGGGACACCTGTCGAACATTGATATAAGGCGTGATCAAAAGTTTCTGTTTGTGGGCGTTGCTGCAGCCTACTGTATACAGGGTGAACTAAAAATGCCGCACTTGGAGGTGGGCATGCGGTTCCTCATCCAATTGCTAGACAAAAGTTCCTATTGCAAAATCGGAGCGGGTGCTGTTTGAAAACACAAGTATGAAAACGAGAAGCTGGCAAGACTGTCACATCCTGCAGTGCATCGGAATGTACAGAGAAAGCTCCGGCAGAGCGCCGAGTTCCTACGACCTACTTTTGGCCACGCTGCATGCAGATACAGCGTTGCCAGAGCCTCGTTTCTTAACACGCATTTCTGTTAAACCTATTGGCAGGACTAGGTTTTGCAACATAAACTTTTGTCGTGAATTTCGACGAGGAACTGCATGCCGTCCTCCAAGTGCGGCATTTTTTGTTCACCCTGTATACAGTACAACATAGCTCAACTTCGATGCGGGTATACTGTATAAGCGTGGACAATCAGGCAACGGATTAGAGTAACAGCCGTGTCTTGTCGAGGTGCGTGCGTTAAATGCGGCACCGGGAACTATGGCGACGTTATTACTATTTGCGTCCAATCACGACCAATGTGCTATTATTATTTTTTGGCAGCTGAAGGACAAACACTGGTGGACATCCATCGGGGAATGAAGAATGTATATGGGGCAGCATGTCTGTCGAAAATCACCGTTGTTCTTTGATTACCGGGGTCCATTGGTTATTGATTTCAAGGAATCTGGTGTCGGCATTTCTGGGGAACGGTAGTGTGCAATACAGGAGAAATAACTGCGCACAATTAAGGCGAAACGTCCTGGAAAACTGCGACAAGGGGTGCTGCTGCTTCATGATAACGCACATCCCCATTCCGCAAACGTCGTAAGGTATACCAATTCAAGTGGGAGACACTCGAGCATCCAACCTATAGTCCTGATCTCTCTCCATGCGACTTTCACGCCTTCGGTCCGTTAATAATAGGCCTTGAAGGGTCGATGATTCCTGTTGGTTGATGAAGTGCAGGAAGTGGTTACAGACGTATTCACGCAGCAATTTCGCACTGAAGAATTTCCTTAACCCGTCACGTAATGATTTTATCTGATCGAAAACGGATATACTAAACCAATAATGAACTAAATATTCTTCTTTTGATTTTTCTAGTTTGGTATGGCTATTCGAAAATTTTGTATGTTAAGCGAAATACAGTAATATGCTTGAAATATGCAGATCGTGAAAATTATACAATTGTGTGTAATTGAATTCGTTAACTAAATTTCGGTCATAGACTACTCAATATTTCTCAATATTAATGGGCCTCTTTCGTGCAGAGTGAGTTCATCATATGGATATAGTTCAAGGGAGAGTTCTAAGACTGAACTGCATTTTGTAACAAACTCGTGTGAATGGGAGCTATAACAGCATGAGGGAATTGGTCGTTTTTGGTTAATTTACAAGATATGGAACGACAATATGAAAGTATGTAAACGATGACATTATCCGGCCCTTTCAATTTTTATATAGGTCTACCCACGTGGTTGATCGTGGAGTTATGCGGGCCCTAGTGTAGCATAATCTGTTCTGTTAACCATTCCCCCTCAACCCTGTCTCTACAATAGAGGAGAGCACGCTATCAGCAATTGTCGCTGCTTGAGAGAGCTTGGATAATTGGTCTATGTCAGAGTAGATTATCTCTAGGGCTGCAGCTGCACGTGTTGGCCGACGGACATCTACGATACAGAGGATATGACAACAGTAGTCCAATGAAAGTACGCACACTCGTAGACCAGGCACAGGCCCAACTCGACGAATGACTATGAAGTAGCATCGCAGCAAAGTTCGGATGGGCGGAATGGGAGGGACGTGGTGGCGCAGCGGTCAAGCTGTTGTCCTCTCAACATGGTGGACCGGGTTCGATTCCTGGTCAATGCATGTGAGACTTTCGAAGTGAAATGCCATGTCCTGTGGTTCGGATTCCACGTAAAAAGGAGGTCCCGTGGCTCATGAACGCATGATTAACGGTCATGAAAAACTAAAAGCTGCCTTCCGGATGGCCCGAATGGACCCCCGCGCAACATCAGCGCAAATTCTAGCAACAGTGTTATTCCACGTTACACAATAATCAGTAGGAAGTTGTCTGCAAGCAGGTTTACATGCATCTCCAGAGAAGTTCTGCATATTTTACAAACTTACAATGGCCCCCCAGATCCCGGACTTAAACCCCATTAGGCATGTTGTCTGCAAGCAGGTTTACACGCATCTCCTGAGAAGCTCTCCATATTTGACAAACTTATAATGGCCCACCAGATCCCCGGATTTCAACCCCATTAGACATGTGTGGGACATGATAAGTGGGCAACTGGACAACTTGCCTCAGCCACCCACAACTTAGGAACAACTGACCGGTGCAATGCAACAAGAATGCACCATAATTGCTCAGGGAACGATCCAGAGTCTCATTGACACTGTGCATTGGACGAATTCAGCACTGTATTGAAGGTCATGGTAGGTACATCCTGTATTGAATTTTGCCCACATTTGAGGTCAAAGGGATCTGAAAGCACTACTCCTTCATGTTGTTGCAATTTCTATTTTTATGAGAGTACTGTACGTTATGAAAAAAGCTGCTTTTATTTTTTTACACGACCGTTAATCATGCGATCATGAGTCACGGGACCTTCTTTTCACGTGGAATCCAAACCACAGGGCATGGCATTTCACATCGAAAATCCCACATTCATTGACCGGGAATTGAACCCAGTATACCATGGTGAGAGGCTAACAGCTTGACCACTGTGCCACCACGCCCCTTATGAAGAAAGGTGGATTAGTTATTTTCAAATCTTCTCGTTAATTTATAACTTTAATTAGATTAAAGTCATGCCTTATTCAGTGTACAATTTAAAATGTTTACCATCTAACGTAAAACATTAATTATCTTTTTGCCATTACCTTTAAATAGTCCTTGTCTTTGGTAACCTTTTTAAGTGCAATTCCAGGGAGATAGTGGGTTGGTACTGTACCGTATTTTTCATAAGGTTTTTGTCCAGATACTGTGATAGAGACGTCAGGAGGCACGAAGCATTTGAGCTCGCGAGACAAGCTATGCTTTGCAGCGCAGAGATTATGAGAAGTATCATTCGGTTAGAGATCGGGAGTTACGAGCATTTCCAAGTGGACTGACCCATAGCCCGGCCGATCAATAAATCCATATGTGACGTCATGTCATATATCGACCAAGGCTAGAGGATTATCTTTACTGTTTTGAAGCTAATCAGAGTTCTTGAAGACCTTTCGAAGACTGTAGAACGTAGATTACCATAGCAGAAAGCTATTATATATATGAGGAATAGAATCTAACAAGTGAAACGCAGGAATAACATCTGTAATGATCTAGCCACAAGCGAGATATTGACATATCGATATATCTATGAAGGAGAGGAGTAGTGGGGGTAGCTTACCGTGGCGTGTCGCTGCCAGCGAGGGAGGTTGACTCGTTTTTCCAATTGTCAAGTGTGCTGTTACGTAACTCAGCCGGTGAGCTATTCGCAAGTGCGAGACGAGTTGAATTTCCTTCGTGTTGAGGCGGCTAGCATTTCTACTTGGCTAGGCCGAACGTTTTCTTCAAAGTGTGTTGTCTCCGGATACAAGTATTATGTCTCGACAAGCGGCCGTGTACCGTGTGCGAGTATTTACCGCAGCTACCATATCATAATGGAATTGAGACACTTGCAGTACAGTTCTAATGCATATTGTCGTCTCGAGAAAGAAAGACTAGTTTCTAAACGGAGCGCGGACTGATTTATTTCTCTGTCCAGCGGTGTCCGTGTTAAGGCAGCCATTACGAAACCCTGTGTGGATTCTCTCACAAGTTATAGGAACGTGTATTCTCGAGCCAGTATATGCCGACATGAAGACTTGTTACGCAGTGCATCATGCGGATAATACACACATCAAAAAAAGTTTTGCATCACCTCGGTTCCCAGATCTCCGGCATATAGACGTTGACTGTGTATATTGTATCCAAGATACAGTCCCTTTGACTGTTCATAGATGTCACTAAAACTGCTCAAAGATGTAAACAACCATGCATGAGCAGGGCCTATTAGACGGAGGGGGTACGACAGCCGATCAGTTCCAGTCATTCCACCAGGACGAAGGTACGCTGCTCATGTTGTCTGTAGTTCTACCATGCCTAGAAGGTCAATACCGCAGTTCGATCGCGTCCGCATTGTTACTTTGTGTCAAGAAGGGCTCTCAACAAGGGAAGTTTCCAGGCGTCTCAGAGTGAACCAAAGCGATGTTGTTCGGACATGGAGGAGGTACAGAGATACAGGAACTGTCGATGACAGGCCTCGCTCAGGCCGCCCAAGGGCTACTACTGTAGTGGATGACCGCTACTTACGGATTGCCGCTCGGAGGAACCCTGACAGCAATGCCACCATGTTGAATAATGCGTTTCGTTCAGCCACAGGACGTCGTGTTTCAACTCAAACTGTGCGCAATAGGCTGCATGATGCGCAACTTCACTCCCGACGTCCATGGCGAGGTCCAGCTTTGCAACCCCGACACCATGCAGCGCGGTACAGATGGGCCCAACAACATGCTGAATGGACCCCACGGAATTGGCATCACGTTCTCTTCACCGATGAGTGTCGCATATGCCTTCAACCAGACAATCGTCTGAGACGTGTTTGGAGGCACCCTGGTCAGGCTGAACGTCTTAGACACACTGTCCAGCGAGTGCAGCAAGGTGGTGGTTCCCTGATGTTTTGGGGTGGCATTATGTGGGGCCGACGTACGCCACTGGTGGTCATGGAAGGCTCCGAAACGGCTTTACGATACCTGAATGACATCCTCCGACCCATAGTGCAACCATATCGGCAGAATATTGGAGAGGCATTTGTCTTCATGGACGACAATTCTCGACCTCATCGTGCACATCTTGTGAATGCGTTCCTTCAAGATAACGACATCGCTCGACTACAGTGGCCAGCATGTTCGCCAGACATGAACCCTATCGAACATGCCTGGGATATGTTGAAAAGGGCTGTTTATGGACGTCTTGACCCACCAACCACTCTGAGAGATTTACGCCGAATTGTCGTTGAGGAGTGGGACAATTTGGACCAACAGTGTCTTGATGAACTTGTGGATAGTATGCCACGGCGAATACAGGCATGCATCAATGCAAGAGGACGTGCTACTGGGTATTAGAGGTAGTGGTGTGTACTGCAATCTGGACCACAAATGCTGAAAGTCTAGCTGTATGATGGTACAACATGCAATGTGTGGGTCTCATGAGCAATAAAACGAGCTGAAATGTTGTTTGTGTTGATCTCTATTCCCTTTGTATTTAACGGTTCCGGAACTCTTGGAACCGAGGTGATGCAAAACTTTTTTTGATGTGTGTAGAAAGCATATTGTTATTTGAGATTTCGGTGGGGAGGATTAACGTTCATGTTATAACTTCCAGAATGGCTGGTTCAATGATATGGGGTAGCTACATGCGGAATGCATAAGTGAGATGCTTGCAACCCACAAACTGCGTTTTCCTTTTAGGAAAGGAGTCTACTTTCTCAGTACTCCAGTGGTTGCTAGCTGATGTTTTCGCAAGCTACGACATGCTGGACAGTACAATTTCACGGGCGTATTATAACTTTTCTGGCATGAATGGCGAGGGCACGGACGGCCACCCGACCAGTGTTCGTGTGCGTCGCGTACCCGGGTTCGAATCTCAGCTCCAAGGAAGAAGAATGTATTATCTGATGATAACGTGGAGATTCGTCAGATACTTATATCCTTTTTACGACGCTACAAGATGCAACGAAAGGTACTGGACCAGCAACTTCTTTATCGTAGTTTAGTGAGGGCATTTGTTAGCAATTGCAATTGTCATACCTTTTTCTTTTGTAGACTAAATGGGCATGCACGAGTTAAGGTTCGATGTTTCTGTCGAAACTGATTTGTTGCATATCCGGGATTTTGTATTCACTTAATGTATTCATCCCTTGCGTATTAATAGTTTTGATATTTAATCAGTAAATTCAGTAATGTCTTTTATTTTGTAGTGCGTATTTTTATTTGCCGTGAAGCAGGATTAGGAGAAGAACACCAGATTTTTGTATAAGTATAGTTTTAATCGCATTTTGTTTAATAGTGTTTGGAACACTATTTTCTTTGTGGACAGTACATATTTTCATGTACTACTGATGAGTTGGGAACTCTGTTTTCTCGCAGCGATTTGAATCTTGGAAAGCTTTCCTTGGTGTTAAATCCCTTTATAGTTTTAATCCACTTTTTGGATTATTTTCATGGAGAGCACTTCGCTTTTGTGCGTGAAGATTTATTAGTGGATCTACTTAATGATTGTCATTGGATTAACCGGTGAAGTTAACTTGCTTTCATGGTGTAAGTCTTATCGACTGATATTTCGAAACCCACTGAAGTTAGAGGCTATCCTGATTTAGGGAAGGATCAGTTTCACCTTCTATTAGGGATTAATTTGAGAGTAACTTAACATTTGATGTCATTCCGAGACATTTATTTTCTATAAGACTAACGTAAATAATTGCATTTAGTGCAATTGTGTGAGTGAGATATAAGTACAGCATTTTTGAACACCATCCTGAATTTTGATTAAATTATTCCAGGGAAGCTTGACTTTGAGTCAAGAGAATCAAGCAGTATACTTGTTATACATTATTGTGAGGCAAGATAGTTTAATTTTGCTAGTGAAATGCTTTAGTTTCATGACTTTGAACAACGTGCTTGAGGTTAGTGTGTGGTTTAAGCATGTTTTGTAGGTTTTGTGATAGTAATGAGATCCCTCTTAGTGCCAAGCCATTTCCGAAAATACTTGCCAAGAATGCCAAGCCATTTTCAATGGTCATGCAGACTATTCGAAAAAAATCATAAACACCACATTTCCGATGATAGAATCATTATTTTTTGCTTTGAATTTTAACCAATACCTCATTATGTTCATAATAGTACATTCGGTATCTAAACCTCTATAATTGAGGTTATTCTGATAATTGTTCAATTTTTAAATTTCTTTTTTGTAAAAATCAGTTTTGAGCATAAATTAAGGACACCTAAGAGTCATATTCGAAGAAACACTACGTTTCCAGCTGTAGAATGTTATTAGGTACATCTGTAGGCAGAAAACATCAACAAGAAGAGAACAACTGCACCGCAATTTTGGCGGGAACGCGCGTGATTGGGGGGAGCGCAATGGGAGGGCGTGAATACAAACTCAAACCTATCGCGTAACTGACTTCGAAGGAAAGAAGTAAAGACCTCAGAGGCAAGATTGAAACCTCACTTAACCAACAGTATGAAATAATCACGGACATATGCCTACAGAAATCTACAAATATAAGATAAACAGCGCGCCGATGGAATCGGCTTTGGCACTTTTGGCGCGAGCAGCGAGAGCCGATCTGATCGGCGCGTGACACTGAGAGGGTTAATAATGGTGTTTGAGGTTTTTTTTAACCTTCTTTTTGTGATTCGAAAGCATATGCGGGATTATGCTGTATTTTTGAGATTTTATGCTTGTTGAAACATTAGGCCAGTTTTGGATTGAGCCAATAAGAGCTTTTTAAGCCGGTGAGCACCAATCTGTTTTTGACTTCGAGTAGTCCAACACCCGTGTTTGGTGTTATACCTAGGTGAGGTTTTCTTCTATTTTCATGTCTCTTTGAGACATTGGTGTTGTTGATCTGCTAGATCGAGCCTACATGCTTTTCTTCACCTAATCATGAGCAATGCTTGGATAATCTGTTTGTGTGACTTAAGGCATTTCCACAGCTGATAATCAAAACCTCTACAATCTTACACAATTTTACACTCTACATGAAACATGAACGTAGACCATTGATATTCTACTTAGCTTAATCGCTTGGTAAAATGTAACCCGGTGTAATGAGTATTTCTTTCTATAATATGTAACGATGCGAATGCTATGACTCAGATCAGCTGTTAAACTGAAACATTTGAATGTCCAAAGGCACATTTCTGTATAAATCCTTGTAAATTCATTGTGTATAATTTTCATAAATGCTACAGCATTAGAAAATCGTTTAAGACGATACACATATAATCTATTCATGCTAATTCATTTTTATTCATCGTCCAGTCTATTATTCAATCTACTTAATATCATTGTGAGATTGACACGTAATATTCTTGTAATATAATGCTAGTTATAATATCTAGGATCACTCCAGCGGGTAGGTGATTATTATAATCCATTCTTGGATTTCTTTAGGTTTTCTTGACACAGTTTTGGTAACTGTGACTTTGGTCGTTTGACGACAGGGTGTTTGATTTCTTTTCTTGTTCTGTTGTCTTGTCCTTCTTGGAATAAAGTTTGTTTTCCCAATTTTAAATCATGGCGTGATATTTTAACGAAGAGATGGGAGGTCGTTTTAAGATGGCCATCACTTGGAATTTTCAGGGCATTGCACTCTTTAGAGTTGTTCTTCGTGTTCTTGAGCTAGTTTTTCATTCATTTCTCCTCCGAAGCCATGGTCATTCTTAAGACAGCCTATTAGGATGACTAGTTCCCCATTCACTCCTGTACTTGGTGGTAGGACCTGGGAGGATTTTTCGCCGGGCATTTTCAGGTTCTACGTTCCAGTGACCATCGAGGGATCTCACCAGGTATTGGTAAGTAAGTGGTTTCGGGTACAGTACGATACCATACTTCAAATTCAGTGGTATTACCCGTTTAACATTTGATTGCACCTGAGCCTGGCTGCGCCACTGTTTCTTGATTATTGTAGCAGGAGCAGCATTGCTTGCGCTACCTGTCTTAGAAGCGCAGATAAGCGTCATGTCACCGTGGACAGCTACTGTAGCTGAGTCATATCCTACTCGCGCAACTCTACCTGTCAACAAAGCAGAGTGACGTGTGACACAAATAAACAGAGATTAGTTCCCATCTCGACCGCCGGAAATCAATTCTTGAAAGGGTAATATATGTTCCAATCAGATAAGTTCATTACTATAGTTTCCATTTTTTTTTTTTTTTTTGCGTATGGCTTTTAGTGCCGGGAGTGTCCGAGGACATGTTCGATAGTTTGCATAATACCACATCTCATGCGACCAATTTCTTACACAAAATTACGCGAGGCTATTGCATCACGGTGTCACTTATCCAGTCGTCAATAAATGACTCGTCACTTCAAGAAGGGTTTACATGGTATTAATCTTCATTACTGATATATGTATCTGACATCCACCCCCTCACAATTAATTAACTGAACGTATAAAAAAATCTCGTCAAAAACTATTATGTAAAAATAGCAGGATAGTCCATTTATTCTACCTCTAGGACTGAAGTTGGTATCTGTATTTCTGAAGATCCTAGGTTCGAATCCCAGCACTGTTGTTCATCGTCATACGACGATGAATATCAGTGCAGTTTTTACGGACGTTTCGTCTTAATTGCACGCCGTAATATTTCCTGTATTGCGCAGTACCGCTCCCCAGAAATGCAGACACCAGATTCCTTGAAATCAATAAGCAATGGGCCCTGGTAATCCAACAACAACGGTGATTTTCGACAGACATACTGCCCCATATACTTTCGTCATTCTCCGATGGATGTACACCAGTGTTCGTCCTTCGGCAGCCAATAAAAGAATCAACTGCGACAAGGGGTGCTGCTTCATGATAACGCACGTCCCCATACTGCAAACGACGTAACGCAGAAGATACTACAACTCAAGTAGGAGACAATCGAGCATCCATCCTATAGTCCTGATCCATCCCTAAACGATTGTCACGCCTTTGGTCCCTTACAGGCCTTGAAGGGTCGACGATTCCTGTCGGATGAGGATGTGCAGCAGGCAGTTACAGACTCCTTCACACAGCAGGACACGGTGTTTTACCACACGGGGTCCTTCAACATTTTGAATTGGTATGCTAGGGCGACTAGTGCGTCATCTACAAGGCCCGGGAGAGACCATTTGAATTGTTAACCTAGGACGACCAGTGCGTCATCTACAAAGCCTGGGATTGGCCATTTGAATTGGTATCCTAGGACGACCAGTGCGTCATGATGAAGACGTCATAAACAACTGAACCCTAAACTGGAGAAATTAACTCTAATTATATTAAATCCATTTACTCATCCAGTAATCGAACGAGAAACCTTTTAAGGAAGAGTCAAGGCATGGAGCGCAATTTGATTTCTGTTGAATTTGGAAAATTGGTAGTGGTTCTTTCATTTTATTTAAGTGGTTTTCTAGCACCGGGCTGTCATTTTAAGAAGAAATGGTTGAAGTGATGATTGGGATCGGGATATTTATTTTCGTCTTGCAAGTCACTTTATTACTTAATCATGGAAATATTAGTTGTTGATTCATTTACGGGCCTTTCAATATCGTGATCATGTGGCCTCGTGTACTTGGGTGTGTGGAATCTGTCTGATAACCTGAGTTACTGTGATGGCTGTACTAGAGTGTGTAATTGTAATTGGGGCTAGGACTTGGGCAGGAGGTTGACGTGGCCTAATTTACGAACTAATCCAGCATTCTCCTAGAGTAGAAGTGGGGAACAACGGGAATTCACATCTAAGATGGCTGAGGTAGGAATAGAACCCACCTCAGTTCTGCCTCATTAGGCTGAGTGAATCCCGTTCCAGCCATCTTGAACAAAACGTCATAAACACCCTAACCCTAAACTGGAGAAATAAAATTAGTTTGGAGAGCCGGGAATCCAATACGGATATCTACGGTGACAGCCATGAATGTTAGTCACTACGCCAGGAGGTGGTGCAAGGGAAGACTGATTCATAATTTACGTGAAAATTCGTCTGTTCAGTTAAAAGTTTTGTAAATTTTGTTTCAAATATACTATTCAGCACTCTAATGGCAGCTTCTTCTTCTTTCCTCGGTTCTGGCCATATTTGCCCGTGTAAAAGAACCCATTGCATTCACTGTCTCTTATTTCCTTTATCCTTTCTTGCCTTCCAGTAGTTCTTCATTACTTCACTTTGTCTCCTTCTTCTCCCTTCCGTCCAGATGTTAACCCGCTTCTTCTTTTCCTTCTCCTGGAAACCCTTGACATTTTTGATCATATTTCTGAAAAGTGGTCTATCCTGAATAATATCTATTGTTACTTCCATCTCTTCCACATCCATTTTTATACTTTGTACCCATTGATTATTACCATTCTTGCTTTTGTATTCATGACTGAAAATTTGTTTTGTGAGTCTGGTGTTATTCATCCTCATTACGTGTTCGAAGAAATTAACCCTCCTTTTCCTGATCGTAGGCTATTGTAGATTTTTTCAATTTCTTTATTTTTGCAGAGGTCGTCATTTTTGTATGTATCTGAACCCTCCAGTTTCTGTTTTTAATGGTCCCAATATGCCTCTCACCAAGGCGGACCGGGTTCGATTCCCGGTCAATGCATGTGAGATTTTCGATGTGAAATGCCATGTCCTGTGGTTCGGATTCCACGTAAAACGGAGGTCCCGTGGCTTATGATCGCGAGATTAACGGTCACGTTAAACTACAAGCTTCCTTTCTTTTTTTTTCTCTAGCTCTTCTATTTCGCCTTTTTAATGGGAAACATACATTCTGAAGTATAGAGATTTTCCGGCTTAATTACCGTATTGTGATGTCGGATTTTAGTTGCAATAAAAGATTTTTCTTATTGTAGGTGTCCTTCGTCAGTTGAAACGCTTGCTCCAATTTTCGTATTCTTGCTCTATTTGCTTCTTTATCTAGTCCATTAATTTGAATAATTTCTTCCAAATACTTAAACTTTTCTACCTTGCTAATTCTTCCGGAGTCTGTTATTAAAACTGTATGAGAATTTCTAATATTAGTAAAAAATTGGGTCTCCTCAAAAGATATCTGAAGTCGAACTTTCTCTGCTATCTTTCTCAAAAGGTTTATATGGACACAATCTGTTTGTATATTTTCTGAAAGAATGGCAATGTCATCAGCAATTGATACCTACCCCTTTACATTTCGATCCAAGTCTTATTTCATGGTAGAGTCCTCTTTCCTTGTGCCTTTCATCCCATTCCCTTATTACCTTTTCTAGAACACAGTTGAAAAGAATTGGAGACAGTCCGTCTCCCTGTCTCAGACCGATATTAATTAAAAATTCCTTTGAGATCTCTCCCATAAATTTCACTTTGGATTTTGTATCAGCTATTATATATTATTTGTTTATTTGTATTCTCTTTGTGAATCCATTTCGTTCAACTAAGCTTATATGTAGACATTTGTGCCCCATCGCAGTGCGTGCACCTTGGCGGTGACAACGCCTAATCGCCCCCTACGTTTCGTCTGGGCTGTTTCCAATCAAAGGCAAATGCTGAGATGGTGGGTCATCTTATTTTCAGTCCTCAGAATGACTAGAGTTTCACAGACTGTATATCCACAACAAACTGTCAATTATATACCATACATGATAGGTAATCAAGACTAAGTCTTAAACTAGCTACGGAGATTGATAGCAGTTAGGAAGAAGGAGCCCAGAGGACCGTCTTGTCATGACAATGTTTATACTCCTGTCATCACATCAGCTGTAATGGTACTGAAGGCACTGTCCCAGAGCACGGATGGGAGTGTTGATTAACGTTGATATATGCACCCCAGTGCTGCTGGCTGCACTTGCTTACCCTATAGCGATGTAATTGTGTCGGTGGTACGGGCATTGTTATTCTCCTTCAAGCACTGACACTATCAAAATAAGCCAATGGGCTATTCGTGTTGAAGGGAGCTTCACATGGGCAAAGTTTGAAATATGGGCGGTCAAAGGACAAATATCCAAACCGAAGTTTGGTATAAAACTTGAAGGGCCCTTCCTATGGTGGATGTTGTGATGTGAAAAGTTTGTATATTCTGTTATCACCTCCTTGCATGTTTGAATCACTGGGCTACCTTTCTTTATTTAAATTGAAGTATTAGAAGCCATTTCTTCAGTATTGCCCGATTCCATTAAAGAAGGCTTTTCAGTCGGTCAACACAAATTGTGCCCAATTACATTAGGCAGGAAACAAGTATTTACATACCCAAATCTGAAAAAAACGAGATATTATTACAGACCAACCCGCTTTTATGTGCAAGATGGGGCACTTAATTGGATGACATGTTTCGAACGTCAAACGTTCATCTTTAGATCCAGTTCACTTAGGCTTGTTTAGTATACGATGTACATGAATTACACTAAAACATTTCCTTTCGGATGCTGGTTTTGAAGACATGATCTCTGGCACAAGAGTCAAAGGGCTTAACAGTACTTAGATCTATTAGGCCAGCCAGAATATTGATCGCTTTGACTGGGCTACAACTTCCTTGTGCTATAGTCATTGATTTACTGAATGTTATAAGTGAGGAAGCTTTGAATAGGCTACATGTCACAAGAACTGCAAAGATTTTATCATAACAAGATCAAACCTGGTAAAATTATATTTTAGACAATGTCCCAGCTACGAGTATATTGAACTTTAGTCCGTCAAGTAAATGGGGTTATACAGTAGTTGACGGTCAATATTATAGTACGATATCAATGGCCATGCGCGTCTACCTCCTGGTATACTGGATAGCATTCTTGGCTGTCGCCCGAAGGTCCGGGTTCAATTCCTGGCTCTGCCAGGAAATATAATTCTAGTTTTAGGGCCACTTAGCCTCTTGATGCAATACTGAGAAGAGGGGGGCTCAATTCTCACCTTAACCATCTTGGAAGTGGTTTTCCGTGGTTTCCCACTTCTACTCAAGGCAAATGCCGGGATAGTTCCTAACTTGAGGCCACTGTTGTTCCCTTCCCATTCCTCAACTTAATTGCAAATACACACACTAACACAGCCATCACAATAAGACAGGTTTCCACACTCACCCAAATACACGGGACTAAATGACCACGATGTCCAAGCCCCTCTAATGAAACAAACCTAAACAATCTAATACCACGCAATTCTCTAACGAGATGATAGAAAGCCTTCTACGGCAGAGTTCCTGTCCCAACAAGAAAATGAAGTTAAATCTGATGGAATTGAGAGGCCACTCCCTCACACGCTGTGACGAATGAGAGCTACGAGTATATCTCCTGCGATGCGATTCTCAGTGTTCAACACCACGCAGTATCATAGTATGGTTGGTTGGTTGGTTGGTTCTTAAGTTTAGGGCTGCGGCAACGCGGTCATGTAGCCCCGTGTATTTTGGGTGTGTGTAGAATCTGTCTGATAACCGGTGTTCATTGTGATGGCTGTATTAGTGTGTGTTATCTGTTTTTTAATTCAAGTAGGGACTGCAGACTTTTGAATTTTTCAAATAGTTCCTACTTTTGCCGCCAAACGCCACCGTCAACGACTACTAGTTCAGAACTTAGCTACCAGACGCCACCGCAGTTGGTTCTTGGCAACGAACGTAGGAACCTAAGAGCGTTGTTTACATTCGTAACCTATACAATTTAGCTTCACACAGGTGTAATTAGTGGAAGGTTCTTTAACATGCCATAAATCCATGACATGGGACCGCCGGCTTTACTTCCCCTCCGAAGGAAGGCATACTGAGGGATTTTAACGCTCTTAAAAAAATCCGACGACTTCGGCCGGATTTGAACCCGCGATCTTGGGCAAAGAAACTCAGCATGCTACCGACTACGCCACCGAAATCGCTAGTATCATAGTATATGGAGTGCATTTTAACTAATATTCACAGGTAATGGGTGGGACATCGTATATCACGTGGTTCACTCCTCAATAATTCATTGGACATAACGTTCACTGAATAGGACCTACAGACATGCTTTTCTCTGTCTTACGAAGATAACTTACGTGATATTACAACTAGACCATCGATATGCACATACGTACTCAAATATGAAGTAAACACATGAGATGTTAAATAACGCAACGCAAACGTATGAAGCACTTCAAAAATCAATATTCTGCTTTAACAATAGAAGGTGCATACAATAGCCTTAAATGGTTGTCCAGTTTATGGATAACCACAAAACAAGTTGTAAAACCTCATCTTGTAAACAAAATTATACTAAGTTACTTTCTTCCATTGACCTATCAGCTGGGTACACTTTAGCGAAAAGCTGGCAAAATATATTGAGAAACCCGAACAATCCCCATTTCTTAGAAAACTGAGTTGATCTCAATAAATACAGAAGGTAGGCACATTCTACCACGAACATAAAGGCAACTTTCTCTTAAAATCATGGATTTAGCTGTATATCTATTCCTTATCATGAAGTATAATTTCGTAGAATTAGGGTGGTTAACTGTTAACGTCATGTGCAGACAGTGCACTGGCATACGTATGGTCCATATTGGTAAATGAGTAAGGATAGAAAATAAAACGGGCCCTAAAGCACACACTAACATAGTCATACCTTGAACATGTGCATTTTACTAATTTTGTGCTTTATGGGGTGAATGCGTCATACGAGTCTTAAATCGTGGTAGGTTTAGTCATTGAATAACCATCTGGTCCTTTCCAGTCATCTCTTTAACCAAGATAACGCTGAATAACATTTCCTTATTTTATTTGACCAGTTAACTCATCAAGCCATGCGACCAAGCTAGTCCGGACTCGATCTCCGTCCTTGAAATGACTTTCTTAATATTCCCAGCCAATTGCCGAGATCGTACCTCTCCGTTGCCCAGTTTCATTCATGCCATTTTTCATGATCGTTTTGATGCGGGCAGGCTGCGTGGCTCAGCGGTAACGTTCTCGCTTGCTGTGGCCAACGTTGCAGGATCAAATCCTGGCGCTGTTATCTGGCATTTGAGGGTGCGCAAATGCGAGGGAGCCGTGTCAGAAGATTTACAGGCACGTTTAAGATCCCCTTCGGGGAAAAATTCCGACACCTCGGCGTCTCTAAAATCCGCAGATGTTAAAAGGGACGTAAATCAAATATCATCATCATCATCATCATCTATTGATACGTTTGGCGACATGAAGGGCATCCCCTAGAAACAAATATTCGCACTTGGAAACTCATCCCACCTCACAAGTGCTATGAGAATAAAGGACGCATTTGCAAGTCCACTGGGCTGATAAAGTCATGGCCCCAAGATAATGTTGATCCAGAGCAAGACTGAGAGGAGATTATGGATTGCATGGTGGTCCCTTTATCTTGAGACATCAAAATATCTCGAGAAAATAATGCACATCGTAAGTATAAATGTTTCATATAAATCGTTAATACTGTTACGGCTGTGAGTTTGTTTTGTCGCCTCGCCGCGTTGAGTCACAACTGCCCCAGGGCTGGGCTGTGCCCTGCCTCGTGTATTGCGTGCGCCTTATGCAACAGGGCTACTAGGACAAAGGGATGGTCCAGAATGTTCGTGACCCAGCCAGTGAAGGAAATCTCTAGAAGCCGTGTGTCCTAGACAATTCTAGAATTCATTGAGTCACCAGCCTGCTATATAAGCGGCCTCAAAGTGAGGGGACTGGGCTTTCTGTGGCTGTGTGTTTCTGAGCTAGTGCGTGTTTTTCCTGAGCGACAGAAGTGTGGTGACGAGGTGCCGTGCGAGTTACGAAATCCAGTGACATTGTTTCTGCCAGCTTGTGAACAGCCTGCAGCAAGTGATCGTAAGTAACTGTAGTCGGTGTACAATAAGGGAGAGGAGCAGGTAGTTTCTGTCAAGGCCACCGTACTCATTAGGACGGATTAACTTCTGTGGTCTGTTGACAAGTGAAAGGGCCAAGAGCGCTCAAGGAAACTGGAGTAAGGTTCCAATTGCTTGTATTTGCTGATGAGTAGTGTAATTTTCTGGCCGCAATAAAGTTAATTATTTCTTTAAAGAAACATTCTGTGTTGTGCTTCAACCCACCGTAATCCAGTTAACAAAAGTGCCACTAGGGGGGTGGCACGTAACAACTGGTGTCAGAAGCCGGATTACGAACTCAAGCACAACACCTGACGGTCCTGGTTTCAAAATCCGAGCAGGTCATTTTCTCTAATTTTCTTGTGAGTGCATGCCCTTTACAAGACAAACAACTAAAATGGAGGCGCAATTGGCAGCATTGCTAGAAAAGTTAAATGGCATGGAAACCAAAATGGAGGACGGCCAGAAGAATTTAACCAAGGACCTAACTGCCAAATTAGAAGACGGCCAGAAGAATTTAACCAAGGACCTAACTGCCAAATTAGAAGACGGCCAGAAGAAGCTTGAAGACGGCCAGAAGAAGATGGAAGACGGTCAAAATAAGTTAGCGGAGGACCAGAAGAAGATGGAAGACAGCCAGAAAAGTTTAGCCGAGGACCTAACTTCCAAATTAGAAGACGGTCAGAATAAGCTAGCAGAGGATCTAACCGCCAAATTTCTGGATGGCCAGAAAAATCTGGAAGAGTGTCTGCTGACGAAATTACAGGAAAGTCAAAAGAAATTGGAACAGGGTCTGCGTCAGGAAGTCAACACCGTCTGCCAGGGCCTACGTGCGGAAGTCACAGCAGTAGAAAAGAAGTTCGACGCCTTACAAGAGGAAGTTGCCGAACTGCGCCAACGCCCACTTACGGGGGTGGAAGAAAAATTCAACGCTTTACAAAAAGAAATTTCTGAGCTGAACCAACGCCCGTCGACGGGGATGGAAGCGAGATTCAACGCTCTTCAAGAGGAGGTTGCCGAGCTGCGCCGACGCCCGCCCACTGGTACACCGGGAATATCAGGAACGGGACAGAGCAGAGTGACGCCCCCAACCTTCGACGGAAAGGTCCCGTGGAGCACCTATTTACGTCAGTTCGAGGCAGCCTGTTCAATAAACAACTGGAACAGCACGGAAAAGGCAACAGCTCTCATTGTAGCGCTGAGAGGGGACGCCATTAACGTCCTTCAGGCCATGCCGAATGGATCCCAGGACTACGCTTCACTGATCGCCCATATGGAGTCCCGCTATGGGGATAGCCATCTTCAGCAGGCCTACCAGATGCACTCCGGACCCGGGTACAAAAGAACGCGGAAACCCTGCAGGAGTTCGAGATGGACATCGCACGCCTCGTAGGGCTCGCCTACCCAACAGCGCCGGCCAACTTTCTGGAGCAGATAGCGACGCAGACTTTCACTGACGGGCTACGGGACTCGGACACTCAACAGGCGATGCGACTCGCGCGCAATAAGACCCTGGCAGATGCGCTGAGCCACGCACTTGAGTTCGAGACGGCAAAGCAGGTACCTAGAATGCGCGCGCGGGTGCGTCCGGTGGACGTCGACGAACCATCCATAGCCGACAAGACCAAGCCCCTGGCCGATGAACTGATGGAGGCGCTAGGCCGGTTCTTCAAGAGTCGCAGTACCACCAACAAAAACGTAGCCGAAGGACATCCGGAGAGGCGGCCCGGAAGAGGACTACCGACCAGCTGGACCTGCCGTAAGAGAGGCCACCTGAGCAAGGACTGCGGTGATCGCCGCCGCCAAGGGTTTCCGTCGGGACAGTCAGTCGTAGGGAAACCGCGAGGCCCAGGAAAGCAAGTATCAGTCAGCCTTGGGAGGCAAAGGTTGGCTTGTGACAGTCGTCAAGCCCCGGCAGTCCAAGTTCGTGTGACGAAGTTACGGAGGGACAATAGCAGCCTGATGGTCGACGGAGTCGTCAACGGAGAGAGCTGGCCCATGCTAATCGACACGGGAGCATCGAGGACCATCGTCAGTCCCACCGTGATCCCGAAGTGGAGAGCGCGACCCACACAAAGGAACCTCCAGCTAATAACCGCGACCGGAGAGACCGCACCGGTACATGGCGAAGCATCACTGGAGTTCATCATTGGTCGACGGGCGATAAAGCATCCAGTGCTTGTGGCTGACGTATCAAATGAAGTGATCATCGGACTGGACTTCCTGGACCAGAACAACAACATCTTGGATCTGAGTACCAACACTCTGCACTTCGGAGGTGAGGAACTTGCTTTGCAACCTGCGCACGAGTCCATCACCGCACGACGGGTAAGGCTGAGAGAAGACGTCATCGTTCCCGCCAGGACAGAGGTCAGCGCTGCCGTAATCGTCGACGGAACTGCTGAGTGAGTGGCGGCTGTCATCGAGCCAAAATATAAGGACATCCAGACAAAAGGATTGCTAGTTGCCAAGACCCTCATCAACACGACGCCTCGGCCGTACGTCCGCCTGTCCAACCTGAACGACTACGATATTACGGTTCACCGGGACACCAACCTAGGAATCTGCGAGCCCGTTACCTGGATTGCCCGCATCACAGACACGACGGCCGGACACCTGCAGACGGACAACCGAAGAAGACGCGCCCTGCCAGAAGAACTACAGAAGCTGTACCAAGGATCCCAGGACCATTTAGACGAGGAGCAATCACGCCAACTTCAGGACCTGCTACGCGAATTCCAGGATGTCTTCTCCGTGGGGAGCAAAGACTTCGGCAGGACAAGCTTGGTTCAGCACAGAATCGACGTTGGGGACAGCACACCGATCAGGGTCCCATTCCGACGTTTCCAGCTCGCCAAGCAAGCCGAAGTCGACCGGATGGTAGTAGTGTATTTGTGGGGGTTCAGATACCTCCACCTCCACACCCTCCACACAAGATGGCGGCAATGCGATATCTCTCGAACTTATGGTCGGATTTTGACAAATGAGGTGTCATTGAACTCGGGCAGACACTCCCTTTCCAATGGACAACATATTTCAACCCCAAAAATAAAACCTACCCCTACTAGAGGGTGAAATTTAATTTTTTAGAGAATCTCTGTTACCAATTGCAACATGCGAGAGTTTGAATGCCGATATGGAATGTAACGTTGTTCTGCAAACCAATAATCAAAGAGGGGCATGTTAGGCCTTGAGGTGAGAGCCCCTGTTATTGTTGACGAGCCCCCTGCTGTCGGGCCCGTGTTGATGGGTTATTGTTGACAGGTCCTTGTGGACGAGTCCTTGTGGACAAGTCCTTGTGGACAGGTCCTTGTGGACGAGTCCTTGTGGACAGGTCCTTGTGGACGAGTCCTTGTGGACAAGTCCTTGTGGACGAGTCCTTGTCCCTTTGGACTGATCCCTTTGGACGGGTCCCTTTGGCCTGGTTCCTACGGACTAGCCCATGAATATATTTAAATTATGTCAAAGGGCCTAACTACATTTGTGTGTGTGTTGAATTGACGTTGTTCACTAATCCCCCACTACTATAATGAGATAACGATATGAAAGGAAAGTGACGAAATACATGTGAACATACAAGGGATCTAACTTGGTGGATGGATGTGTTCTAACAAGTCATTTGTAGTTGAAAGAGAATAATACATGTTCTTAAGATGTTAAAACTGAGGAGATGGCACGCGCAGTAAGACGTCTTGTTACTTCCTGTGTCATATTACAGACATGACAGAGAGCGCGCAGATCTGTTGCTATGACTAACACAGCAGTAATTTGAAACCGCAAGTGTTCATTAAGACAATGAATGATGATCATGCAAAGTTAGCAGTTATTGGATATTACACAGGTGTTCCTTCCGGTGTCATGTTGCCGACATACCAGAGAGCGCACACTGCTGTTGCTATGACTGACGCTGCAGTAATTTGAAACCCCATATGTTGACTAAGACAATGGGTGATGATCATGCAAAGTCAGCAGTCATTGAATACCACACAGGTGTTCCTAGTGTACTTTGGACTCTCAACTGTATTGGGAAAGGAATTGCAATGATCTGCAAAAAACTGTTGACACGAGCGATGTGAGTTTATATAAGAGGGGTGTTATATATCTCCCTACTGTCAGTCTTTATTACTCGCTTTGAGTGAACAGTGCTCTATTACTGCTCAAGAGTTGTAAAAAAGAGCCGTTTTGGTAGAAAATCATTAAATTATTTTGCAAGGTAAGTACTTATTATTAATGGATTGTAGTCTTTTATTACTAATTGATGTTGAAGTTATTGATTGGAATGTATTTATTGATTGATTGATTGATTTCTTTGCAGATAATTGGGTACCTGTAGGTTACCAGATTCCTACAATCTGTTCATTCAGTGGCATCAGTTGATCAATTATAAAAAGGTAAGTGCCCCCTCTAATAACTTTTAAACAGTTAGAGTGATATTTTCCAATGTTCACCACTACATGTCAGTGAAAATGGTATATTTGGCAGTCAAACGTTGGAACTACTTGACCATGGTGTGTAAAGCTAATTTTGTAGGTTAGCTTTTGATTACCGCTCTATTAAGTCTGAATGTTCATTGCTAGGTATCAGTGTCAGAGGGAATATTTAAAGACTTAACCTCAGTTCACCTAACATAACCTAACTTAACCTTATCATGTGACATGTTTTACAAGTTTAAACTTGTTTTAAGACTGGCTATGATGTCACACTTAGCTCACTTAACTGGCGATCGCTGGTTTCTATCACGTGACATGTTCTACAAGTTTAGACTTGTTTTAAGACTGGCTATGACGTCACACTTAGCTCACTTAACTAACGATCGCTGGTTTCAATCACGTGATATGTTCTACAAGTTTAGACTTGTTTTAAGACTGGCTATGACGCCACACTTAGCTCACTTAACTGGCGACCGCTGGTTTCTACCACTCTATCAAGTTCTAATGTTCACTGCTAGGTGTCAGTGACAGTGGTATATAGTAACCCTCAGTTAGAACTACATAAAGTTAGACTTGCTAGGAGTTCACAGATCGATATAAATACCCTGCTATAACCATTGACTGGAATATAATTAAACTATTTATATTGTAAATTTTGTTTTATCTTTTACTAACATTGATGATTTCTTTCTTTTATAGATAACTTGGAAAGTAATCATCATGTTCAAGTGTGGTGACTGTAAGAAACAGTTCTCAAGACCTGACAACCTTCAACGTCATGCAAGTACAAAACATAATCAGAATATGTTTGTGTGCAGTCATTGTGCTACCACATTTAACAGACAAGATAGTCTTACACGACATGTAAATTTAATGCATGTCAGTTCAGCACCATTTTCGTGTTCAGTTTGCGAACTTGGTTTTTCTGCTGTAAAGCGATATTAATCCCACATGGTTGAAGTGCATGGAGAACAACAAGAATTGAAATCTGTAAAACCATCAACTAGCACGGAACCTTTAAATGAATGTGATGCTCAAAAGCGTAAACGTTCTCAAGATTGTGAAAATAGTTGTGCAACAAAAAGAAAAAAGAATGGTGAACCTTCAATCACACATTGTGATGTATGTAATATTGATATACCTTCTTCAATCATTCATGGACATTTACGCAGTATTCAACATAAAAATAACACTTGCCATGAAAGAAATTCTGGAAATGTTCAACAAATTGGTAGTGCATTTAAAAGTCGAATTGCTAGTTATAGACTTCATAGTGAAGAAAAAACTCAAAGTATTGAATCATTTTTAAAAAATGTTCAACCTACTGTGTTTGGCTTAGTAGAAAATGTTTTATTAGAGCATAAAACAATTAAAATGAATTTTGAACTTTTTGGCCTCTATGTAAAAACTGGGAGCGAAGGTGAAATTACGGATATCAAATCCTTTAATACAAAAAACATAATTGTTAGCGAATCAACTAATATTAGTGATATATACCAAAATATTTCAAGTGCTATCATTGTGAAGAGTGAAGAGTTCCAGGAAAGGGAGTCAGGCTGGGCGTTAGTTGAAGTACTTTATTTAGAAACCAACATGAATAAATACAACCCCCTTCGAGCATCATCATACGTTGATTTGCCAGGGTGGATCAAACGTAAGCACGCTTGTGTAAACGTTATGAATAATGATGACGCATGCTTTGCATGGGCTGTAACCTCAGCTCTCCATCCAGCAGTGAGGGCCACGATGAGAACATCATCATATCCTCACTATTCTTCAGTGTTAGATTTAAAAGAAATGGAATTTCCTATGGCGATAAAAGACATTCAACGTTTTGAAGAGCTGAACAATGTAAGTATTAATGTTTATGGAATTGAAAATAAGAGTATAGTTGGTCCTCTATATTATACTCAGGAAAAAAAGGATGCTCATGTAAATTTACTATACATAACTAAAGGTGAAAACGCCCACTATTGTTGGATAAAACATTTAAGTAGACTTGTCAGTAGTCAAGTATCAAAACATAAATCTAAGAAGTGGTTGTGTAATGGCTGTTTGCTACATTTCCAGAAAGAGGATCAACTAACTCAACATCAAAAATGGGGGTGTAATCATGTGTGTACGGTATTACCGACTCCTAAAAATAACATTCTAAAATTTAAGGATTATGAGAAACAGCTTCGAGTACCATTCGTTATATATGCTGACTTCGAGGCTTTGCTAAAACCATTTAATACATGTTCATCCAATCCAGCCCAACCTTTCACCAACACTACTCACATTCATGAACCTTTTAGCTTTGCATATTATATTAAATGTAGTTATGATGACTCTTTAAATAAGTTTGAGCTATATAGAGGACCTGATGCACCTAAAGTTTTTATGGAAAGGCTTGAGAAAGATGCCATTCGTATATCCTCTATTTTAAATACGATCATTTCAATGGAACCACTAACTTCATCAGAACAAAAGAATTTTAAAACTGAAACTAATTGTTTTATATGTGGTGAATGTTTATATTCAGACAGGGTTCGCGATCATGACCATTTAACAGGAAAATATCGTGGTGCTGCTCACCAAGAATGTAATTTAAATTATAGAGTAAGTAAATTCATTCCGGTCATTCTACATAACGGTAGCAAATACGATAACCACTTTATCGTTAAAGAATTTGGAGCTTCAGATGTGAAAATTGATGTGATTGCGAATAATAAGGAACAATACATATCGTTCACAAAATACATCAAAACTAGCAATAAAAAAAAACATTAAACTGCGGTTTTTAGATTCATTCCGCTTTATGTCGAGTAGTCTTGATAAGCTGACTAGTAATTTAAAATCAGATCAGTTTCATGAAATTCAACGTGTCTTTCCTAAAGAAGATGATTTTAATTTGATTCGTCAAAAGGGTATATTCCCTTATGAATATATTAACTGTGTGGAACGTCTTGAGGAGTGTTGTTTACCACCGAAAGATGCATTTTACAGTTCCTTAAACACAAGTCATATCAGTGATCAGGAATATTTACATGCACAACGTGTATGGGCACAGTTTGACATTCAAACTTTAGGAGAATTTTCAGACATATATTTGAAGACAAATGTGTTATTATTAGCAGATGTTTTTGAAAATTTTCGAAATGTATGTATGAAAACTTATGACCTTGATCCTTGTCAGTATTTCACAGCTCCTGGGTTAAGTTTCAGTTCAATGTTGAAAAAAACGAAAGTAAATTTAGAATTAATGACTGATATAGACATGATCAATTTTATAAAATCATCAATTCGAGGTGGATTAAGCCAATGTAGTGGACGGTACTCTAAAGCGAATAATAAATACATGCCTAGCTACAACCCTTGTGAAGAGTCAAAGTATATTGTCTACCTCGATGCAAATAACCAATATGGTTGGGCTATGAGTCAATATCTACCACTGAAAGATTTTCGCTGGCTGACACAACCTGAAATTGATGTCTTACATGTTGACACTCTTAATGATAACGATGATAAAGGATATATTTTAGAGGTAAATCTTGAGTACCCTAAAGAGTTACATGATGATCATAATGATTTACCATTTTGTCCTGAGAATATGAAATCTCCATACATCACATCACGAACAAAAATGTTAATTGCTAATGTAAATTTGTAATACATTATCAAAATTTGAAACAGTGTCTACAGCATGGATTGAAATTAACTAAAATTCATCGCGTATTGCAATTTCATCAGTCAGCATGGCTCAAACCGTATATTGATCTAAACAATAATTTAAGAACACAGTCAACAAACGCGTTTGAAAAAGATTTTTATAAACTCATGAATAATAGTGTTTTTGGAAAGACTATGGAGAATGTTGATAAACGAGTTGATGTAAAGCTGATAACAAAGTGGGAGAATGATGGTAAAAGGTATGGTGCGAGCAACTTAATAAGCAAGCCTAACTTTCATAGCTGTTCAATTATTCATGAGGATTTAGTTGTAATACAAATGAATCGTCTTAAAGTAACTTACTACAAACCCATATATGTGGGTTACACCATTCTGGAATTATCAAAAACACTTATGTATGAATTTCACTATGATTATGTAAAGAAAAACTATCTTGATAATGCTAAATTACTCTACACAGACACAGATTCTTTTATTTATGAGTTTAAAACTGATGATTTTTACGAGGATATCAAAACTGAGCTAAATAGGTTCGATACAAGTGACTACCCCAAGGATAATATTTACCATTTACCTCTAGTAAACAAAAAGGTTCTTGGGAAATTTAAGGATGAATGTGCTGGTGTTATTATAGACACCTTTGTAGGCACAAAATCTAAATCATACAGCTATATGACAATTGATGATGTAGTAGTAAAAAAATTAAAAGGAGTGAAAAAGAATGTTGTTAGTAAAGAGTTAGATATAAGTGATTATAAAAACTGTATAGTTAGTAACCCATCTGTATTATATAAGAAAATGTGTGTATTTAGAAGTAAAAATCATCAGCTACATACCAATTTGTTGAACAAAGTTGCTTTAAGTAATGAAGACAACAAACGATTCATTATACCCAACACATTTAATACTCTTGCTTGGGGAAACAGTCGTATTGACGACTATTACTTTACTTAAGTCTAATGATCACTATATTGTAATATTTGTAGTGTGTTTTATATTGTAATATTTTTTGTAAAAACTGTAAGTAGAATGTATAATGTTAGGCTACAGTAGTTTAGTAAAAATAAGATAAGTAATACATTTTAGTGTAAAATGTTTGCTTTTGTATATTACGAAAAAGATTTTAAAAAAGTTACTGAATGTGTGAACTAAACAAGGGAATGTAAAAAATGAAAAGTGGAAATTGTAAATATTCATGTGTGAAAAAAAATGAAATGGCTATCACCATTTTAAAAAAATAAAAGATATAGTGATTTAGTGAACCTTATTTATATTTCACAAAAAAATGTACAGAATGTGTGAACTAAACAAGGGGAATGTAAAAAAATGTAAAGTGGAAATTGTAAATATTCATGTGTGAAAAAATGAAAATGAAGAAATGACTATCACCATTTTTAGAATTAAAAGACATTGTGATCTGGTAAACCTTGTTTTTATTTCACAACAACAAAAATGTACAGAATGTTTAAACTAAACAAGGGGAATGTAAAAAAATGTAAAGTGGAAATTGTAAATATTCATGTGTGAAAAAAATGAAATGGCTATCACTATTTTTTTTAATAAAAGACATTGCGATCTTGTAAACCTTGTTTTTATTTCACAACAAATAGAGCTTTACAAAAATAGAATACAAAGAAATACCAATTCCTCAATCCTTTTCAATGTCCATGTCCACTCATTATTAACTTTCCTTTTATAACACTAATCACAATGACGACTGCCAACCTCTCTCCCACTGAGACATCACAGAATGTCAAAAGTTGTTTAGCTTTTCAACGATACTTTATCCGCTACACGTCTTAATGCAGAATGACTGTGGTGATAAGAAAGGTGCATGCTTGATCCGAAGGATTAATAGGTATATCACTATGCTGCAAAGGTTCTTCAAGACAAGTTCTAGGACTACACAAATAATAACCAGGTAGGTAGATTTCGAAAGTCAAGTATTGAATTACTTTGTTAATGACGCCATTGCCAGTACAGGTCTGGCATATCCTTTTCCATCGATGGTAAAAAGGTTTGATCTTCCTCCTCCTCTGTGGATGATGTTTGTTGTTGTTGCTTTTTTTCTTCATTACTCCCGTGGTATGAGGAAACAAAGTCTTTACACTGACTTTTATGACCATGATACAGTTTGACTAGCTGACAAGTAGCACACTGTCGCATAGAGGGTATTTTTGCCATAGCCACTTGCTTATGGTGATCATAATCTGTACATGGTTGCAATTCACTTAACACAGGGTCTTGAGTCCATGATTTTGGTACATGTTGCCAGATTTCTTTCACTGCATTTGCTGCGACATAATAAATGAATGATTTTGGAAGAGCCAATAATTCTTCTTTAGTAAAACTGTCTAGTTTCTTTTTACACACAAAGAACTTTCCAATCGCTTTATCGGTAGCATCCCCTTTCTCCATGGTATCACGTTGATGTTTACACGTCGCTTGTAGAAATCTCACTGGTGTCATTCACAGGTAAACCTTTAGTTTTAATTTTATTTAACAACTCCCAGCAGGCATTGGTGGATAGCCAATGAAACAATTGCCACACCTGTGCCAAGGCTTTATGGGTAATATTGTCACAGGGGCAGCGATTCATGAGTGTTTGCAGCGATGGACAGCCCATGTCCATTAAATCGATACATTGACAGTAAGACGCTAAAAATGGTTGTAGCCATTGACGTTTTTCACTACCTTTCACAAATATTACATGGACAGAAGACAAGTGGGCTTTCATGACCATGTCCAGGTGCTTATATGAAATGGTTCCTCGCTTCCAGTCTAGTTGCATATGAGTTTCAATCCACTGGGTTTGTTTACGGTCTTTTTCACACAACAAATCAAACGCATAAGGTGGTTTAAACACCAAATGAGTAGCTTGTGATATCCAAAAAGTGGAACAATCGATGATGGCCACTTCTTTAAATATAAATTTGTTATCTCCAATTTTAAACCCTTGACAGTCGACAATCAGTGTACGCAACATGTTCACTCTTGTCTGGATCAAGTCCAACTGACCACAGACTGACAATTGTTCAGTAAGGTGTACCCATGTCATTTACTTACATTCCATTCTAGTAAAAGAAAAGAAAAATATCGAGTAGTCACTATAGAGGTTAGGATATGACAGGGGGGTATAAGAAATAATAATATAACAACAACAACCAATTTTTTTTATTTCATTATTTTATTAGCATAACAAGTTTTACATTCTTTTTTCATTCTAGGATAGAGGCGGTACCATCTCATACAACAAAAAAGTCTTTTGTGTTTATAGTGTCCATAACACCGATGATATCCCAATGTCTCTAAACTGGATGTTTTTGACTGTGAGCTGCTCACTGAAGCACTGCCGGCACCATAAAGTCCACACGTATCATAACTTTTTTCATCACTCAGAGGCATGAGTGAGGGGTAACTTGAATGACAGGGTATATTACCCACCTCCATTCTGCACAGGTAGGGGCAGGCAGGTGACCAGCGCTGATGTTCCTGCATGGGTTCATCGCTCTCTTGCCATTGGTCTAAGATGATGGGACAATACACACATTTCACTTCATCTCTTCTTTTTAAATAGTAGAATCCAGCGGCTGCTAAGGCTTGAGGGTTTATAAAAGGCACCGGCCACGTCGCAAAGGTCTTGAAACGTTGTTCCTCAGATTTTAAATTCATGGATGTAACTTCTCTTGAGGCTTGAAAGCAAGACATGACTGAGTGGTTTGATGTGTGTTGACCTGCTATTTATACACTTGTCACTTGGTTGGACAGTGGATAATAGTTAACTTGTTTGTGATGAATAATCAAACAGTAGGCCGTGGTATTGGCTGGAACATTGTCATGCGTTTCAAAATCTAGTCGAATGTCAATATTGGATGGTTTGACAGACTCTTCCAAGTAGGAACAGTCAAAGACAATCAGTGGCGCCCTTGTCTTAAAAGCTTGGGGTGACAACATTGGACAATTCTCTTTTTGATAATACGACCATCTAAATTTAGAAAACAAGTCGTACAGGGGGGCAAACTTATTTTTTGAAAAATCTAAATCCAGCCCTTCATAGGGAAACACAGCACCGTTGAGGAAAAGACGTGCATTTCTCAATTGCAGGTGATCAAATTGCGTGACATCTTTGGTTTGTTGATACTTGCGATTCGTTTGAAAACCCTCAATCATGTAGAGAGGTCTCTCTGTATAGCGGGCTGTTTTTATAGACCAACTGTGTGTGTTGGTGGTGTGCAATAACGGGTACTCATGGAGTGCCCAGCTTCTAAATTTCATGGGTAGAGGTATATCTCTCTTTACCATTTTGAGTATGTCCAGTTTTTTGCTATCGTTAAGGGTCACATGAGGCACTTTCCATAGCAGGCGTTGTAGTTGAATTTTTGAATCAATGGGGGCATTGTCGACTCCCTTGAGTGCATTATTATCACTCCTGTCTCTCACTAGATAAAGCACTTGCCTTGCGTTGACCACAATGCGCTGGTGATCTTCAGCAAAGCCTAAAATCAGTTTAAGAGGTAAATATCCAGTGAAGGTGCCATCGGTGTGTACCATCCAGTCATTGGTCGAGTCAGGGCACCAACCCGCCATGCAATGTGTTTTAGCTTCTTCCTCACTATAAGAGGGATATAGTTTCATGACACTGGAAATACCCACATTTCGAGTGCTATCCACCACGATATCGTTAATGACATATCGTACTTCAGAAAACAGGAAGGCGAAAGCATGGTTGGCTAACTTGGATGTAGTGGGTGTAGAACCATCGGCTTTGGTGAGTCGACCTTCAATCTGAATAACACTTTCATGCGGTAGGGTGTAAATATCTTGGTTGTTGATAACAAATTGAATTTCATCATTGTTATTGAGTCCAGGTGTTTGAGCTTGATAAGAATGCAGATCAATTCTTACCACTCCTGGTTGCTCCTCGATGTGGTTCGCTACCTCTAGAATAGAATTCATCGCTGGGGTTAATGTGGTAACCCAAATGCTGTAAAATCTGCTTGTTCTGAGATGTTAACGTGTATTCACGTGGTAAACAACTAACACCATTCCTAGACGGTGCTGTTGCTTTATATACAAACTTCATAGTGGTTTTAGCACCAACTTGTAAGTCACTGGTGTGGTAGAATCTAGATCAATGAGTTGTTGCTCTCTATTGATCAGTCTTAATGTTATATTACTAATACCATCGACAGCCACAGAATGAAAAAGCACCACTGGAGGGTTTTCACGAATAATATAGCCATTGGGCGATGTTATAATAAAGTCATAAAGCGAATGCGACGGTTCTTGATTGGTGTACACTTGACTAATAATATTACACGTCACCGACACATGATGGTCCTCAATGAATTTCACTTCATGGTCTGATTCATGTTTTTGTTGGGCTCTAACACACGTGGTTTAAATCCTAGTAATGGACCAATGGAATCGGGGTGAGTTTTAAAGTCAATTTTGAATGTAGAAAAAATACTGCAGCGATGAGTGTTGGTATTTCCTACAAGTTCAAACTTGCGCGTTCCATCGAGAAATGACTTTAAACCATATTCATTGATCAACACCACATAAATGTGTTCATAAATGTCATCTATCGTATATCCACCAGAGTTCAGGGTGAGCACAGAATCATCATAGTAAAACTTGTTGTTCACATTTTCACGTATGTTGTATATTCGATTGTACGTTTCAAGAACAACAAGTCCTAAACCATAAGGTTTTTCACTCAATTCGATAGGTGGGTAAAAGTCTAGACTCACTTCAGGTCCACGTCCATGCAGTGTAAACGTCTTACTTTCCGCCGACATACTGTTGACGTTTTTGCTTATGTTGCGTCTTATATAAAAAAATTAAACACAAACGTCCACACTGTTGGCTGTTAAACGTTTGCTCACGTTTCACATTATAATATATTTTGATCCTGTTTCCAAAATAGGCCACTAGTTCCATGGGCGGGGGTAAATTCCCAAAACTGTCAAAGTACCATACAGTAGATCCCTCTTTGACATAAGCTACATAATGTGTTCCAGGTCCTCGGTGATCATCCAAATTGACAACAGCACATTCATGTTTCCCGGGTTGTGAGGGTAATTGGTTTCGCATAAACACACCTCGAAAATGAGAAAGCTTCAGTTGTTTAGCATAGCTTTCCACTTGCTGATGCGTCAGGGCATGTCTTGCTATGGTTGAGGTTAAAGATGTTTTTATTTTATTTCGAAAAGGTGAAATTCCAAATCCTTGTTGATAAAAGGCTGGCTTTAAATTGACATTTCTAGCCCCCATAGCAATGGCCTCCATTGTTTCATTGTGTCGCTGACTTTCATTGAGTTGTTGCTTGCCCTGTTGCACGGCTTTAATGGTTTTTGCCACTGCACTGGCGCCGCCTAAAAGTGAACCTAGAGCAGCCAGACCGGCGAATAATGCAGGTAAAAATCCCGCTCTTTTGGGGACGGGGATCACTCGCCCTTGTTTTGAACCCTGTCGCTGATGTTTTGGAATGACATGTCTCTGTGCTACTCGAAGAGCTTTCCTTATGGTCAACACATTATTTTTTCTTTTTTTCTTTCGTAAGGGCTTGTCCACGAATGTCATAAGCCCAGGCTTTGCCAAGGACAGGCTCATATTTTTTGTCTTTCTCACCACAAATCTTTGTTTCACCATGATGATGATGACTAACAACCTTTCACAAGAAAGTTTAAGTCACAACTAACATTAGATTGTTATTTCATGGCTGTATATTCCAATTCTACATAAAGTGGGAAATCATTTATGGTTTTTCCAGCTTGCTTTTCATTCCATGTCAACAGGAGATGAAAGGATAATTCGTCTCCTGCATTGACCATTTCATGGTTATGGACCAACATCCTATGACCATTTATCTCTATTTGTAAATGGTTCTCATCAGGTATGGCATATTTGATGTGAATGGTTCCATTATAGTGTAGTCGATAGTGGCTTAAACCCGAAGCAAGCACATAGGTCAAGTGCAGTTCATGAACTAGCGGTATATGGTTTCTCTCATTCACAGGTTTTACATTTGTCAGATGCACTAAAAATACAGATGGGATAAATTTATAAAGCCTTTTCATTTTATAGGTCACGTATCGCTTGGTACAGACATCATCATCTTCTTGTGGGTCTTCCACGTGAATAATGCGGTGATGATTAGCGCTATAGCCATCCACCGTAAGCTGAGGCACTTTATCATAAAACTCATACACCTTGTTATCCACATACTTTTTTGTAGTAACGTCTGTAGACACTTGAGGATGTTTTACATGAGTTAACCGCTTTCCTTTAAAGTCATAATCTCCTTGTTTTGTGCGTGGCACTACTGACCTATCCACAGAGTGTTTATTAGCAGGATCTGTTTCTTGTTTAGGATCATGTATGGGAACAGACCTAGCTTTGACCATCAACGCACGTCCAAAGACATCCATCGTCAACCTGTAATACGAGTCTACTGTTTCTATGACGAGGCTCGGTGCGATGTATATAGACAGCCTGCTAGCCTCTCTAAGCCTTAGTTGAAATGAAGCTAATTAAGCAGCAAGAGTCATTCCCTGTGAGGGACATGGTTTCCCATATCGGCCCCACATCACGTGAACAACGCCATGGTTCACTGTTTCCATCTTCCATTCGCTGCATCATTGTGGGACCTTCCGGCTGTGGAAAGACCAATCTTTTGCTGACACTTATTACAGCGCCCAATGGTCTGTGTTTTCAAAATATTTATATTTTCGCAAAATCTCTCTACCAACCCCTCTACGTGTTTCTGGAGCAAGTCATGTCTGGATTAAAAAATGAGAATATGGGGTATTTTACATTTTCCACGCAAGAAAATGTTATTTCACCGGATGAGGTAAAGCCTGATTCACTCATGATTTTCGATGATGTATCCACTGAACGACAAGGTATCATTCAAAGCTATTTCAGCATGGGTCGACACAAACATATCGATTGCTTCTATCTTGGACAAACGTATTCTAAAATGTCCAAACAGTTGATTCGTGACAATGCCAATGTCATTGTTTTATTTCGCCAGGACGAGAGGAACAGTCGTTACATTTATAATGAACATGTGAATCCGGATATGACCTTTCAAATGTTTACAGAATTGTGTGGCAAATGCTGGAACACACAACGTCATGCCTGTTTAGTGATTGACAAACAAAGTGAACTCAACCAAGGGCGGTATCGCTTAGGGTTTGATCATTTTATTGCTATTTAAGGCACTGTATCATTCCCTCTCAAGTCATTTGTCGCGACATCATGGCGTTAGCAGAGAGTCAATTGAAAAAGCATATTATTAGAGCAAAAAATACTATTCGCCAAAAGTTTCGTCAATTGAAACGATCGCGTGCGGATCATGCTTTGTTTATTCAACAACATTTAGCACCTCCGCTAAAAGCTATGTTGAAACCCTCTATCAAGCCATTTGAAACGCTACCTACCGTTTCACAAGCCAGTCAGACGCACCACGTGGACTCTGAGGAAGAGAAATCGGAAGATGAAGAGGAACAGGAAGAATTAACTAGTGTTAGCGAAGTTGAGGATAATGAGGAACAAGTGTTTACGCCTCAAAAAAAGGCATCACCCCTTGCAGAGTTTTTAAGAAAAAGGAAATCCTTGGCCATGGTCGAAACCCCTTGCCCTTCCAGATCGCCTCCATTTTCACAACTCTTGGCCACTCCTCAACATAAAGCTCAACTGAAAAACATTTTAATAAAATATTATGGATCAACACTGGTTAAGATATTGATAATATAAGCCAACTAATGGCTACACTGCGTTCTGCTGCACGGCTGAAAGCAACGGGAAACTACAGCCGTAATGCTATTCCCGAGGATATGCACCTCTCTATGCATAATTACATGTGATGATGGCCTCCTCCCTTGTAAAATTTCAATCCGGAGGTAAACTAGTCCCCCGTTCGGATCTCCGGGTGGGGACTACTCGAGAGGGGGTTAACATCACAGAAGTGACAAAGAGGAAATCTGACATTCTACGGATCGGAGCGTGGAATGTTATAAGTCTGCTAGGAAGTGGAAAGTTAGAAAACTTAGAAAGGGAAATGGATAAGTTGAGGTTGGATTTGGTTGGGATTAGTGAAATGCGCTGGCAGGAAGAGCAGGACTTTTGGTCAGGAGACTATAGGGTCATTAGCTCTAAATCAAACAATGGCCAAGCAGGGGTTGGTCTCATATTGAGTAGGAAACTTGGACAGCGGGTGGAATATTATGAGCAATACAGTGAACGGATTATTGTAGCAAAAATCAATACTAAACCTACGTGTACCACAGTGGTACAAGTCTATATGCCTACCAGTCAAGCTGATGAGGAGGATGTTGAAAAGGTCTACGAAGAAATAGATGACATTCTGAGGTATATCAAAGGTGATGAAAATGTTATAGTAATGGGAGATTGGAATGCTGTGGTAGGAAAAGGGAGAGAAGGGAAGATAGTAGGAGATTTCGGATTAGGTGAAAGGAATGATCGAGGAAGCAGGCTGATGGAATTCTGCACCGAACATGAGTTGGTCATAGCTAACACCTTGTTCGATAACCACAATAGAAGAATATACACATGGATGAGACCAGGAGATACAGGGCGTTACCAAATCGACTTCATTATGGTCAAGCAGAGGTTTCGAAACCAGATTTTGGATTGTAAAACATATCCTGGTGCTGACATAAACTCTGACCACAATCTGGTTGTAATGAAATGCAGATTAAAGTTGAAGAAACTGAAGAAAAGTCAAAAGCCAAAAAGGTGGGCAATAGACAGACTGAAAGTGAAGGATGTAAACGAAAGATTCAAGAAGAGTATAAAGGAAGGACTAATCAAAACCCCTAAACAAACTTCAATTGCAGACGAATGGGCACTTTTGAAGAATGAAATAACAAAATCCGCAGAAGAAAACATTGATAGGAAAGAAAGAATAGGTAGAAAACCGTGGGTCACTCAGGATATACTAGAATTGATGGATGAAAGGCGGAGACACAAGAATGTAAGAGATGAAAAGGGGAAAGCAGAATACAGACGTCTGAGAAATGAGGTTAACAAGAAGTGCAAGGAAGCGAAAGAAGAATGGTTGAAAGAGAAATGTGCAGATATAGAAAATTGTCTGAAGTTAGGAAAAGTAGACACAGCTTATCGAAGGATTAAGAATACTTTTGGGGAAAAGAAGACTAAGTGCTGTAATATTAAGGACACAAATGGAAAGCCTCTAACAGATAGGGAAGAAAAGGTTGAGAGATGGAAAGCTTACATAGAGTGCTTGTATAAGGGAAAGGAGATTGAGAATCATGTAATGGAAAGGGAGGAGGAAATTGATGAAGATGCAAAAGGAGATTTAATATTGAGATAAGAATTTGACAGAGCATTAGAGGACTTAGGCAGGAACAAAGCACCAGGCATAGATGATATACCGATTGAGTTGCTACGCTGCATAGGAGATGAAGGTCTGATCAGGTTATTTCACTTGGTGTGTAGGATTTATGAGACAGGTGAGGTACCCCCTGATTTCAAGAAGAATGTTATCATCCCTATACCAAAGAAAGTGGGAGCTGACAGATGTGAAGATTACCGTACAATCAGCTTGATTACTCATGCTTCAAAGATCCTGTCTAGAATAATTTACAAGAGGATTGAAAGCCAGATAGAAACGGAGTTGGGTGAAGACCAGTTTGGTTTCAGGAGAAATGTAGGGACAAGGGAAGCTGTACTAAGTCTTAGGCTGATTTTGGAAGGTAGAATAAGGAAAGATAAGAGAACGTTCATGGCATTTGTAGACTTAGAAAAGGCTTTTGATAACGTTGATTGGACTAAATTGTTTGACATTTTGAAATCTATTGGAATAAAGTACAGGGATAGGTGGGTGATATACAATCTATACAGAAACCAGACAGCAGTCATTCGAGCTGAAGGACATGAGAGAGAAGCTGGTATTCAGAAAGGTGTAAGGCAAGGCTGCAACTTATCACCCATACTTTTCAATCTTTACATTGAACAAGCAATGAAGGAAATTGGAGAAAAATTTAAAGTGGGAGTGAAGATTCAAGGAGAAATAATTTCAACTCTGAGATTTGCTGATGACATCGTCATCTTGGCCGACAAGCCTGAGGATTTAAATGAGTTTTTGAATGGTATGGACTCCGTCTTACGGAAGGAATTCATGATGAAAATTAATAAATGTAAAACAAAAATACTGGAATGCAGCCGAAATAAATCAGAAACCTCTATGGAGATCAAATTGGCAGGTGAAAAGCTGAAGGAAGTAGGAGACTTCTGTTACTTAGGAAGCAGAATAACCAGTGATGGACGAAGCAAAGAGGATATAAAAAGTAGGTTGGCTCAGGCAAGGAAAGCCTTTCTACAAAAAAGGAATCTGTTGACATCGAATATAGATTTAGGTATTAGGAAGTCATTTTTGAAAGCCTTTGTCTGGATCGTAGCGCTCTATGGAAGTGAAACTTGGACTATTGGTGCAGCAGAAAAGAGGAGAATTGAAGCATTTGAAATGTGGTGTTACAGGAGAATGATGAAGATCAGATGGGTAGATAGGGTTACAAACGAAGAGGTATTAAGACGAGTGGGAGAGGAGAGATGTTTCTGGCGACTGCTAATGAAGAGAAGAGATAGGTTGGTAGGACACATACTAAGACACCCAGGAATAGCAAGCTTAGTTATGGAAGGAAGGGTCGAGGACAAGAACTGTAGGGGTAGACCAAGGTTAGAATATGTTAAACAGATAGCCTCGGATGTAGGGTGTGGTAGCTATGTAGAGATGAAACGATTGGCTCAGGACAGGGAGGCATGGAGAGCTGCATCAAACCAGTCAAAAGACTGAAGACTCAAACAACAACAACAACACTGGAACCCTATTTCACCAATCTATTTGTTGGAAACACAGATACCACATATGGCGTTCGCTATGAGAATGATAGTTTTAAAATTGGTTATTCATCGATTAAATTTAGTCGTACTAAAGCTGTCATTAAAAAGATCAACTATAAATTAACACCAGGACTGTTAAAGCTACTATTCTCTCGGACTCCCTCATCCCAAGATTATACGCCAGAGGACCTTGGTAAATATAAATCCATTTTATTGGATACCCATGTTCACAAAAGACAGTATGATCCCACTCAACAAGTGAATGCCAATATATCTCAAAAATATAAAACCATCATTGCAAAAATGTTCCCCACTAGTCAAGGTGGTCGTCGTAAAGTGTCCGCTTCAGGAGTGACATTTAAACCATTAAAACCCCTTGTGGATGTTACCTACTGGCACAATCCAAATAAACTCGTCCAGCGACTACAGCTGTTGCATGCTTCACGTCAAGCCGGCCATACTGGTCACGATTGGGAAATTCAAGAAATTGAGGAAGAACTTCGAAATGCCAAAATTATTGTTTAAACCCTCACCCATTAAAATGGGTATTGCTCACGAGTTGCATCGTCCAGCTAGACGTCACTATCAGCGACTGAAGGTGATTTCACAGGGTGTGGATGAACTTTGGAAAGCAGACTTGGTTGAAATGATTCCCTATGCTAGCGTTAACGATGATGTACGCTATATGTTGACGGTCATTGATGTTTATTCCAAAATGGCGTTTGTTGAACCTGTGGGTCGCAAGTCTAGTCCACTAGTCACCAAAGCCTTTCAACATATTATTCAACACTCCAAACGTCAACCTCAGCTGCTACAAACCGACCAGGGAAAAGAATTTTTCAACAAGGATTTCTCCAGTTTTCTCAAATCTAAGGATATTCACCATTACACCACGTACAGCAATCTCAAAGCCAGCGTGGTCGAGCGGTTCAACCGAACATTGAAAACCCATATGTGGAAAGCATTTACCGCTCAGGGCACTTATCGCTGGTTGGACTTGTTACCTGAGCTAGTGTCACGTTACAACGACACCAAACACAGAACCATTGGGACCAAGCCACGACTTGTAACTAAAAATATTCCACAACTGGATAAACTGTTTAACCCCATAAACACAGCAGACCCTAAACGTCATCGCCTTAACATTGGGGACCATGTTCGTGTGAGCAAATTCAAGTCCGTCTTCGACAAGGGCTACACACCAAATTGGGGGACTGAACTATTTCGAATTCGTCAAGTCAATCTGAACAGTCCAGTCACCTATTTACTCGAGGACCTCAACCATCAACCCATAAAAGGCAGGTTTTATCTTCAAGAACTTCAAAAGACAGCGTTTCCTAAACATTACCTTGTGGAAAAAGTGTTGAAACAAAAAGGAAATAAACTATATGTAAAATGGTTGGGATTTAGCTCAGCCTTTAATTCTTGGATTAATAAAATACATGTTGTGTGAACCTGTGTGTCTTGTATTTATTTATTTACTCATGTTGTACTTAACCTACAGTCCTATGTACAGTCCTCAGCTATACATGTATTATGAGCAATACATATTTCTTTCTCTCTTCACCTGTGTTCACCCTTCACCTCCGACCACTGACAAAACAGGTTGTGACTTGTTAGCTCTTATCGTGCGCGTGTATTACACATGAACTCACATTTTCTCACGTATGAAGCAAATCAGGATGTGACTTGTTTCACAAGGAGGACGGTAATAAGGTCATTTCACACGTGTTCACATGTATTTCGTCACTTTCCTTTCATATCGTTATTCCATTATAGTAGTGGGGGATTAGTGAACAACGTCAATTCAACACACACACAAATGTAGTTAGACCCTTTGACATAATTTAAATACATTCATGGGCTAGTCCGTAGGAACCAGGCCAAAGGGACCCGTCCAAAGGGATCAGTCCAAAGGGACAAGGACTCGTCCACAAGGACTTGTCCACAAGGACCTGTCCACACAGACATGTCCACAAGGACTCGTCCACAAGGACCTGTCCACAAGGACTTGTCCACAAGGACTCGTCCACAAGGACCTGTCAACAATAACCCATCAACACGGGCCCGACAGCAGGGGGCTCGTCAACAATAACAGGGGCTCCCACCTCAAGGCCTAACATGCCCCTCTTTGATTATTGGTTTGCAGAACAACGTTACATTCCATATCGGCATTCAAACTCTCACATGTTGCAATTGGTAACAGAGATTCTCTAAAAAATTAAATTTCACCCTATAGTAGGGGTAGGTTTTATTTTTGGGGTTGAAATATGTTGTCCATTGGAAAGGGAGTGTCTGCCCGAGTTCAATGACACCTCATTTGTCAAAATCCGACCATAAGTTCGAGAGATATCGCACTGCCGCCATCTTGTGTGGAGGGTGTGGAGGTGGAGGTATCTGAACCCCCACAAATACACTACTGATGGTAGAAGAGATGAAGGAGCAAGGGGTGATCGAGCCATCACATAGTCCTTGGAGTTCTCCGGTCGTGCTAGTGAAGAAGAAGGACGGTTCCACCAGGTTCTGCGTGGACTACAGGCGGGTGAATGACGTCACGAAGGACAGCTACCCTCTACCCCGGATCGACGACACGCTGGACACCATATCAGGATCAAGATGGTTCTCCACCTTGGATTTGAAGAGTGGCTACTGGCAGGTGGAGGTCCACCCTAAGGACCGCGAGAAAACGGCGTTCTCTGTGGGCAGCGGGCTCTGGCAGTTCACCGTCATGCCATTCGGTCTGTGCAACGCCCCTGCGACCTTCGAAAGGCTAATGGAGTCCATTCTGAGGGGACTTCACTGGAAGACCTGCCTGGTCTACCTAGACGACGTCATCGTTCTGGGGAGAAGCTTCGAGGAGCACTACAGCAACCTGAAGGAGATCTTGATGAAGCTACGGGCTGCCCAGCTGAAGTTGAGCCCCATGAAGTGTCAGCTCTTCCTGAAACAGGTCCAGTACCTTGGGCATATCGTCTCCGAGGAGGGGGTGCGCACCGACCCAGAGAAGACCGCAGCAGTTCCGAAGGACAAGTCCCAACTACGAAGCTTCCTGGGACTCTGCACTTATTACCGCCGCTTCGTGAAAGGATTCGCCGACATCGCCAAACCTTTACATCGACTGACTGAGAAGGACCAACTCTTCACGTGGACAGCAGAATGCCACAGTGCCTTCGAACAACTCAAGCAGGCTCTGTGCACCGTGCCTATTCTGGCCTACCCCAGACCTGGAACAAGGTTCATCGTCGATACCGATGCCAGCGACTTTGGCATAGGGGGAATCCTGTCGCAAGTAGTGGACGGCGAGGAGAGAGTAGTGGCCTACTTCAGCAAAGCCTTGTCAAAGCCAGAGAGGAACTATTGCGTCACCAGGAAGGAACTGCTCGCCATCGTGAAGACCATCGAACACTTCCACAAGTACCTGTACGGGCAAGAATTTCTCATCAAGACCGACCATGCATCCCAGCGGTGTCTCCTGAACTTCAAACAGCCCGAGGGTCGACTCGCGCGGTGGTTAGAGAGGCTTCAACAGTACAACTTTGAGATTCAGCACAGGAAAGGCCAACTGCATTCTAACGCCGACGCCCTGTCACGAAGACCGTGCCCCCGAAGACTGCAACTTCTGTGCCCGAAGGGAGGAGAACACCGGGATACAGTGCCGAAGAACTACCGTGGAACTTCAAGGGAGCTGGAGCCGCGATTCTTTCACGCGGGCACAAGCAGAAGATGATGTCCTGGGACTGATAGCCGAATGGAAGAGGGCCTGTGTCCCCAGAACCGGGTGGAACATTGTGTGTGACTGCAGCCCAAAGTTTAAGTCCTCCTGGGCGCAGTGGGACTCGCTGGTTGTGAGGGATGGCCTCATATGCCGTACTTGGGAGAGCACCGACGGGAAGACATCTCGGGAACAAGTAGTCGTTCCAAAGGCTATAACGGAGGAAGTCCTGAAGGAAGTTCATGGAGGATCATCTGGTGGACACCTAGGGATAAAGAAGACCATGGAGAAGCTGAGAGAGCGGTTCTACTGGACCGGATGCCGAACTGACGTGGAGAACCACTGCGCGAGGTGCCACGATTGCGCAGCCAGCAAGGGCCCAGGACGTAGACGACGGGGTCCACTGAAGACCTATAACGTGGGCGGCCCCATGGAGAGAGTGGCCATCGATGTTGCTGGGCCATTCCCGTTGAGCGAGGCAGGGAACCGCTACATATTGGTCGTCAGCGACTACTTTACCAAATGGCCGGAGGCGTATGCGCTCCCTAACCAAGAAGCCGCGACGATCGCAGAGACCCTGGTGAAGGAATTCGTCAGCTGGTACGGAGTACCCCTGGAGCTACACTCCGACCAAGGGAGGAACTTCGAGTCGCAGGTTTTCAAGAACCTATGCCAGCTGCTAGGAATCCGGAAGACAAGGACAACGCCGTTACACCCTCAGTCCGACGGGATGGTAGAGCGATTCAATCGCACCATCGACAACCATCTCCGAATAGTCGTCAGCGAGCACCAGAGGGATTGGGACAAACATCTTCCACTATTTCTCCTGGCCTACCGCGCCGCCATGCATGAAGCCACCGGGTGCACACCAGCCCGGGCCATGTTTGGGAGGGAGCTTCGTCTACCTGTCGATCTTGCCTTCGGCCGACCTGGGAATGATCCGGTCCCAGTAAGCCAGTTTTGTCAAGAACTGGTCGACCAACTGGAGGACGTGCACGCGTTCGCGAGGAGGAAACTGCGGATCGAGACCGACCGAATGAAGACCCGATACGACCAACAGACGGATGCCGGCGGATTCCACGAGGACGACCTGGTCTGGCTCTTCAACCCATTACGGAAGAAAGGCCTGTCACCCAAACTGCAGAAGTCCTGGGAGGGCCCGTACCGAGTCGTGAAACGGATCAACGATGTCGTCTACAGGATCCAGCGGAGCCCGAGGGCGAAGATGAAGATCGTGCATCGAGATCGCCTGGCAGCCTACGGAGGGACACAGACGGACCAATGATTGATCGGGACGATCAGCCTTTTAGGAAGGGGGTGGTGTTACGGCTGTGAGTTTGTTTTGTCGCCTCGCCGCGATGAGTCACAACTGCCCCAGGGCTGGGCTGTGCCCTGCCTCGTGTATTGCGTGCGCCTTATGCAACAGGGCTACTAGGACAAAGGGATGGTCCAGAATGTTCGTGACCCAGCCAGTGAAGGAAATCTCTAGAAGCCGTGTGTCCTAGACAATTCTAGAATTCATTGAGTCACCAGCCTGCTATATAAGCGGCCTCAAAGTGAGGGGACTGGGCTTTCTGTGGCTGTGTGTTTCTGAGCTAGTGCGTGTTTTTCCTGAGCGACAGAAGTGTGGTGACGAGGTGCCGTGCGAGTTACGAAATCCAGTGACATTGTTTTTCCCAGCTTGTGAACAGCCTGCAGCAAGTGATCGTAAGTAACTGTAGTCGGTGTACAATAAGGGAGAGGAGCAGGTAGTTTCTGTCAAGGCCACCGTACTCATTAGGACGGATTAACTTCTGTGGTCTGTTGACAAGTGAAAGGGCCAAGAGCGCTCAAGGAAGAGACTTGAGGAAACTGGTGTTAGGTTCCAATTGCTTGTATTTGCTGATGAGTAGTGTAATTTTCTGGCCGCAATAAAGTTAATTATTTCTTTAAAGAAACATTCTGTGTTGTGCTTCAACCCACCGTAATCCAGTTAACAAAAGTGCCACTAGGGGGGTGGCACGTAACAACTGGTGTCAGAAGCCGGATTACGAACTCAAGCACAACACCTGACGGTCCTGGTTTCAAAATCCGAGCAGGTCATTTTCTCTAATTTTCTCTTGAGTGCATGCCCTTTACAAGACAAACAACTAAAATGAAGGCGCAATTGGCATCATTGCTAGAAAAGTTAAATGGCATGGAAACCAAAATGGAGGACGGCCAGAAGAATTTAACCAAGGACCTAACTGCCAAATTAGAAGACGGCCAGAATAATTTAACCAAGGACCTAACTGCCAAATTAGAAGACGGCCAGAAGAAGCTTGAAGACGGCCAGAAGAAGATGGAAGACGGTCAAAATAAGTTAGCGGAGGACCAGAAGAAGATGGAAGACAGCCAGAAAAGTTTAGCCGAGGACCTAACTTCCAAATTAGAAGACGGTCAGAATAAGCTAGCAGAGGACCTAACCGCCAAATTTCTGGATGGCCAGAAAAATCTGGAAGAGTGTCTGCTGACGAAATTACAGGAAAGTCAAAAGAAATTGGAACAGGGTCTGCGTCAGGAAGTCAACACCGTCTGCCAGGGCCTACGTGAGGAAGTCACAGCAGTAGAAAAGAAGTTCGACGCCTTACAAGAGGAAGTTGCCGAACTGCGCCAACGCCCACTTACGGGGGTGGAAGAAAAATTCAACGCTTTACAAAAAGAAATTTCTGAGCTGAACCAACGCCCGTCGACGGGGATGGAAGCGAGATTCAACGCTCTTCAAGAGGAAGTTGCCGAGCTGCGCCGACGCCCGCCCACAGGTACACCGGGAATATCAGGAACGGGACAGAGCAGAGTGACGCCCCCAACCTTCGACGGAAAGGTCCCGTGGAGCACCTATTTACGTCAGTTCGAGGCAGCCTGTTCAATAAACAACTGGAACAGCATGGAAAAGGCTACAGCTCTCGTTGTAGCGCTGAGAGGGGACGCCCTTAACGTCCTTCAGGCCATGCCGACTGGATCCCAGGACTACGCTTCACTGATCGCCCATATGGAGTCCCGCTATGGGGATAGCCATCTTCAGCAGGCCTACCAGATGCAGCTTCGGACCCGGGTACAAAAGAACGCGGAAACCCTGCAGGAGTTCGAGATGGACATCGCACGCCTCGTAAGGCTCGCCTACCCAACAGCGCCGGCCGACTTTCTGGAGCAGATAGCGACGCAGACTTTCACTGACGGGCTACGGGACTCGGACACTCAACAGGCGATGCGACTCGCGCGCAATAAGACCCTGGCAGATGCGCTGAGCCACGCACTTGAGTTCGAGACGGCAAAGCAGGTACCTAGAATGCGCGCGCGGGTGCGTCCGGTGGACGTCGACGAATCATCCATAGCCGAAAAGACCAAGCCCCTGGCCGATGAACTGATGGAGGCGCTAGGCCGGTTCTTCAAGAGTCGCAGTACCACCAACAAAAACGTAGCCGAAGGACATCCGGAGAGGCGGCCCGGAAGAGGACTACCGACCAGCTGGATCTGCCGTAAGAGAGGCCACCTGAGCAAGGACTGCGGTGATCGCCGCCGCCAAGGGTTTCCGTCGGGACAGTCAGTCGTAGGGAAACCGCGAGGCCCAGGAAATCAAGTATCAGTCAGCCTTGGGAGGCAAAGGTTGGCTTGTGACAGTCGTCAAGCCCCGGCAGTCCAAGTTCGTGTGACGAAGTTACGGAGGGACAATAGCAGCCTGATGGTCGACGGAGTCGTCAACGGAGAGAGCTGGCCCATGCTAATCGACACGGGAGCATCGAGGACCATCGTCAGTCCCACCGTGATCCCGAAGTGGAGAGCGCGACCCACACAAAGGAACCTCCAGCTAATAACCGCGACCGGAGAGACCGCACCGGTACATGGCGAAGCATCACTGGAGTTCATCATTGGTCGACGGGCGATAAAGCATCCAGTGCTTGTGGCTGACGTATCAAATGAAGTGATAATCGGACTGGACTTCCTGGACCAGAACAACATCATCTTGGATCTGAGTACCAACGCTCTGCACTTCGGAGGTGAGGAACTTGCTTTGCAACCTGCGCACGAGTCCATCACCGCACGACGGGTAAGGCTGAGAGAAGACGTCATCGTTCCCGCCAGGACAGAGGTCAGCGCTGCCGTAATCGTCGACGGAACTGCTGAGGGAGTGGCGGCTGTCATCGAGCCAAAATATAAGGACATCCAGACAAAAGGATTGCTAGTTGCCAAGACCCTCATCAACACGACGCCTCGGCCGTACGTCCGCCTGTCCAACCTGAACGACTACGATATTACGGTTCACCGGGACACCAACCTAGGAGTCTGCGAGCCCGTTACCTGGATTGCCCGCATCACAGACACGACGGCCGGACACCTGCAGACGGACAACCGAAGAAGACGCGCCCTGCCAGAAGAACTACAGAAGCTGTACCAAGGATCCCAGGACCATTTAGACGAGGAACAATCACGCCAACTTCAGGATCTGCTACGCGAATTCCAGGATGTCTTCTCCGTGGGGAGCAAAGACTTCGGCAGGACAAGCTTGGTTCAGCACAGAATCGACGTTGGGGACAGCACACCGATCAGGGTCCCATTCCGACGTGTCCAGCTCTCCAAGCAAGCCGAAGTCGATCGGATGGTAGAAGAGATGAAGGAGCAAGGGGTGATCGAGCCATCACATAGTCCTTGGAGTTCTCCGGTCGTGCTAGTGAAGAAGAAGGACGGTTCCACCAGGTTCTGCGTGGACTACAGGCGGGTGAATGACGTCACGAAGAAGGACAGCTACCCTCTACCCCGGATCGACGACACGCTGGACACCATATCAGGATCAAGATGGTTCTCCACCTTGGATTTGAAGAGTGGCTACTGGCAGGTGGAGGTCCACCCTAAGGACCGCGAGAAAACGGCGTTCTCTGTGGGCAGCGGGCTCTGGCAGTTCACCGTCATGCCATTCGGTCTGTGCAACGCCCCTGCGACCTTCGAAAGGCTAATGGAGTCCATTCTGAGGGGACTTCACTGGAAGACCTGCCTGGTCTACCTAGACGACGTCATCGTTCTGGGGAGAAGCTTCGAGGAGCACTACAGCAACCTGAAGGAGATCTTGATGAAGCTACGGGCTGCCCAGCTGAAGTTGAGCCCCATGAAGTGTCAGCTCTTCCTGAAACAGGTCCAGTACCTTGGGCATATCGTCTCCGAGGAGGGGGTGCGCACCGACCCAGAGAAGACCGCAGCAGTTCCGAAGGACAAGTCCCAACTACGAAGCTTCCTGGGACTCTGCACTTATTACCGCCGCTTCGTGAAAGGATTCGCCGACATCGCCAAACCTTTACATCGACTGACTGAGAAGGACCAACTCTTCACGTGGACAGCAGAATGCCACAGTGCCTTCGAACAACTCAAGCAGGCTCTGTGCACCGTGCCTATTCTGGCCTACCCCAGACCTGGAACAAGGTTCATCGTCGATACCGATGCCAGCGACTTTGGCATAGGGGGAATCCTGTCGCAAGTAGTGGACGGCGAGGAGAGAGTAGTGGCCTACTTCAGCAAAGCCTTGTCAAAGCCAGAGAGGAACTATTGCGTCACCAGGAAGGAACTGCTCGCCATCGTGAAGACCATCGAACACTTCCACAAGTACCTGTACGGGCAAGAATTTCTCATCAGGACCGACCATGCATCCCAGCGGTGTCTCCTGAACTTCAAACAGCCCGAGGGTCGACTCGCGCGGTGGTTAGAGAGGCTTCAACAGTACAACTTTGAGATTCAGCACAGGAAAGGCCAACTGCATTCTAACGCCGACGCCCTGTCACGAAGACCGTGCCCCCGAAGACTGCAACTTCTGTGCCCGAAGGGAGGAGAACACCGGGATACAGTGCCGAAGAACTACCGTGGAACTTCAAGGGAGCTGGAGCCGCGATTCTTTCACGCGGGCACAAGCAGAAGATGATGTCCTGGGACTGATAGCCGAATGGAAGAGGGCCTGTGTCCCCAGAACCGGGTGGAACATTGTGTGTGACTGCAGCCCAAAGTTTAAGTCCTCCTGGGCGCAGTGGGACTCGCTGGTTGTGAGGGATGGCCTCATATGCCGTACTTGGGAGAGCACCGACGGGAAGACATCTCGGGAACAAGTAGTCGTTCCAAAGGCTATAACGGAGGAAGTCCTGAAGGAAGTTCATGGAGGATCATCTGGTGGACACCTAGGGATAAAGAAGACCATGGAGAAGCTGAGAGAGCGGTTCTACTGGACCGGATGCCGAACTGACGTGAAGAACCACTGCGCGAGGTGCCACGATTGCGCAGCCAGCAAGGGCCCAGGACGTAGACGACGGGGTCCACTGAAGACCTATAACGTGGGCGGCCCCATGGAGAGAGTGGCCATCGATGTTGCTGGGCCATTCCCGTTGAGCGAGGCAGGGAACCGCTACATATTGGTCGTCAGCGACTACTTTACCAAATGGCCGGAGGCGTATGCGCTCCCTAACCAAGAAGCCGTGACGATCGCAGAGACCCTGGTGAAGGAATTCGTCAGCTGGTACGGAGTACCCCTGGAGCTACACTCCGACCAAGGGAGGAACTTCGAGTCGCAGGTGTTCCAGAACCTATGCCAGCTGCTAGGATTCCGGAAGACAAGGACAACGCCGTTACACCCTCAGTCCGACGGGATGGTAGAGCGATTCAATCGCACCATCGACAACCATCTCCGAATAGTCGTCAGCGAGCACCAGAGGGATTGGGACAAACATCTTCCACTATTTCTCCTGGCCTACCGCGCCGCCATGCATGAAGCCACCGGGTGCACACCAGCCCGGGCCATGTTTGGGAGGGAGCTTCGTCTACCTGTCGATCTTGCCTTCGGCCGACCTGGGAATGATCCGGTCCCAGTAAGCCAGTTTTGTCAAGAACTGGTCGACCAACTGGAGGACGTGCACGCGTTTGCGAGGAGGAAACTGCGGATCGAGACCGACCGAATGAAGACCCGATACGACCAACAGACGGATGCCGGCGGATTCCACGAGGACGACCTGGCAACCCATTACGGAAGAAAGGCCTGTCACCCAAACTGCAGAAGTCCTGGGAGGGCCCGTACCGAGTCGTGAAACGGATCAACGATGTCGTCTACAGGATCCAGCGGAGCCCGAGGGCGAAGATGAAGATCGTGCATCGAGATCGCCTGGCAGCCTACGGAGGGACACAGACGGACCAATGATTGATCGGGACGATCAGCCTTTTAGGAAGGGGGTGGTGTTACGGCTGTGAGTTTGTTTTGTCGCCTCGCCGCGATGAGTCACAACTGCCCCAGGGCTGGGCTGTGCCCTGCCTCGTGTATTGCGTGCGCCTTATGCAACAGGGCTACTAGGACAAAGGGATGGTCCAGAATGTTCGTGACCCAGCCAGTGAAGGAAATCTCTAGAAGCCGTGTGTCCTGGACAATTCTAGAATTCATTGAGTCACCAGCCTGCTATATAAGCGGCCTCAAAGTGAGGGGACTGGGCTTTCTGTGGCTGTGTGTTTCTGAGCTAGTGCGTGTTTTTCCTGAGCGACAGAAGTGTGGTGACGAGGTGCCGTGCGAGTTACGAAATCCAGTGACATTGTTTCTCCCAGCTTCTGAACAGCCTGCAGCAAGTGATCGTAAGTAACTGTAGTCGGTGTACAATAAAGGAGAGGAGCAGGTAGTTTCTGTCAAGGCCACCGTACTCATTAGGACGGATTAACTTCTGTGGTCTGTTGACAAGTGAAAGGGCCAAGAGCGCTCAAGGAAGAGACTTGAGGAAACTGGTGTAAAGTTCCAATTGCTTGTATTTGCTGATGAGTAGTGTAATTTTCTGGCCGCAATAAAGTTAATTATTTCTTTAAAGAAACATTCTGTGTTGTGCTTCAACCCACCGTAATCCAGTTAACAAAAGTGCCACTAGGGGGTGGCACGTAACAATACCTTCAAGGGGGCCTTTCACCTACGGTGAATTTAACTCATCCCAACAACTGGGAAGAGGGAGCATTGAACATTGAATTATTACATGTAGGCTATAGGCTAATTTGGCTGCCGACAATGTGTATACGAGCATAGTGAGCGTAGGAGGTTGAGTGCCGCAAGTCAGAACCTCAAGAAACCTCGGCTCACATATGAGTAAGGTCTATTAAGTTAGGACCTTTAACAGCTTCATGAAACTTGGCTCACATAAAGGTAAGGTGCCTTAAGTTAGGACCCCTAGCAACCTTGTCAAATTCGGCTCACATCAGGGTAAGGTGCATTAAGTTAGGATCACTAGCAATCGCATCAAATTCGGCTCACATGAGGGTAAGGTGCATTAAGTTAGGATCTCTAGCAACCTCATCAAACTCGGCTCACATACGGGTGAGGTGCCCTAAGTTAGGATCTCCAATAACCCAATCAAACTCGGCTCCCTTAAGGGTAAGGTGCCTTAAGTGAGGACCTCTAGCAACTTCATCAAAATCTGCTCACAGAGGTAAGTAACCTTAAGTTAAGAAATCTAGCAATCAGAAACTGCTCGCGAACGTGCAGGTCAGGAGGGTATATGCAGTGGTTTAGTTGGACCGGAACGGGCCGGAACGCCGTTCCGGAAAATATCTTCCCGCTTTAGAATGACGTAAGAATTTTACATTCAGTATGAAAATCGTTTATAATCTATACATAGCGCTGAAACGTCACGGGTGTACTCTAGCGGACTAATATCGAACCTAACGGTTTTATGTTCATAAAATACGGTCGCTTTTACACTCCTGGGCGTTTTTCTGGTTCTCTAAGGTTGGCTACACTGCTATTGGATACGGAGAGCGGGAAGTGAGCACAACAACTTTCTTCCGCTCGTTATGTTTGTGTGAATCCAAGTTTTATTTTATGTTTTGCTCGATGTGTTGCTGTGAAGCAGATATTTCGGAATCACTCTGCAGTTAATGAACATCAGTAGCCCCGTAGTACCTTTCAAGTTTTCCAGTGACTGTGAAAGTGAGTTGTGAGTCACAACTTGTGACAATGAGTTTACGTAAGTGGCTGGGTTCAAAAAAAACGTGCTGGGGATGAAGATGAAGAATCAAAGAATACTAAAAAGGTGTGTGATGGCTCAAGTAAAAACGAAACTGAATGGAGTTCCGAGAACATTAGTTTCATTAAAGACGTGAGTATAGAGATAGACCCTGGGTTAAATGTTGCTGAAAAGTGTGATGCAGATTCAAGGGAGAATCTAGGTTATGGTTCTACACCTTCTACCATCGACTGTGAAATTCAAGGACCCACCTACAGAAAACAAGATTTTCCAGACTGTTGAAACGAGTCTCAGTACCGTTATTTTTTGTCAGAGAACGAGTGGTTATTTGCAGGGAAAAAATTAGGCTGCAATATATGTAAAGAGGAACAAGCCTCCGTGGCTTAGGCGGCAGCACGCCAGCCTCTCACCGCTGAGTCCGTGGTTCAAATCCCGGTCACTCCATGTGAGATCTGTGCTGGACAGAACGGAGGCAGACAGGTTTTTCTCCGGGTACTCCGGTTTTCCCTGTCAAAATTTCATTCCAGCATCACTCTCCACTATCATTTCATTTCATCTGTCATTCATTTAATCATCGCCCCAGAGGAGTGCGTCAGGCCTCGGCAGCCAGCACAGTTCATATCCTCGCCGCTAGATAGGGGCTTCATTCATTCCATTCCTGACCCGGTCGGAGACTGGAAGCAGGCTGTGGATTTTCATTTTCTTTTCATATGTAAAGAGGAAAGTAAATTAGGATTAGGAGTTTCTAAAGGGGCAGGACTTAAGCTAATGAAAGTATGGGTAGAATGCAAGGATCATCCCAACGGAAATAATATTAATCAACAACAAACAAGCCTTAGGAAAAAAATATTTGAGCACAAAAATTCAGAATCTCACAAAAAAGCTATGTTACAAATATCAGAATCCAATAAAAAGATATTTGAAAGTTGCTTGGACACTATGAATGTCAAACACCTAGAAACCACCGTTCGAGTATTTTGAACAGCATACTCAATTGCGAAAAGAAATAGACCCTTCGTAGACCTACAGGCTTATGTTGAACTTCAACAATTAAATAGTTTAGATGTGGGACGAGTTCTTCATTCAAATTTTAGTTGTGCTAATATTATTGAACACATTTCACAGGAAATAAGAAATAAAATAGCAAAATCTATAACAGAAAATCAGAGGAAAATCAGTATTATGATTGACGAATCAACAACAGTTAGTGTAAAATCTGTGTTAGTATTATGTTTGAGATGTGCTCTTTCAGATAACTCTGAAGTTGTTTCCTTTTTCTGGGACTCGATAGAACTTGAATCAACTGCAGCAGATGTTATTACTCGAGAGATATTGAAGAATCTTTCTTCATATGGGATGAATGAAAACTTTCTGGCAGAACATTTAGTTGGTCTAGCATGTGATGGGGCCTCTGTAATGTTAGGTAGAGAAAATGGAGTTGGAGCACAGTTTTTAAAGTTATTTCCAGATATAGTAATCTGGCACTGTTTAAACCATCGCTTGGAATTGGCCGTTTCTGATACAAGGAATGAAGTTACAGGTGTTAACCATTTCCATTCAATCTTTGACAAATTGTATTCTTTATACAGCATGTCTCCCAAAAATCAAAGGGAACTCAACATTTGTGCTGCTTCACTGGAACAAAGAGTTCAGAAGATTGGGAAAATATTTACAATAAGATGGGTAGTTTCAAGCCAGAGAACTGTAAAAGCTGTCTGGGAAAACTACAGTGCTCTAGTAAAACATTTTAGTGAGGCCAAAAATGACCACCAGAGAGACTCCAAAGAAAGGGCAAAATTTCAAGGTCTAGAAAATATGTTAACTTGTGTAGAATTTCTAGAAAATATTGCAATTATGTCATTAGAGTTGCAGAAAAGAGAGACAAGTCTGACACAAGCTCAAAATGCAATCAAGCGCACTAAAAAAGTGTTTGAATCTATGTGTAACTCAGCTTCTGGAGAATACTACAGAACAGTTCTTAAAGCAGCAGAAAACAAAACGTTTAGAAACATAGGATTACATGATTCTAAAAAAGTTGTAAAAATTGACAGAAAGCAGTTTTTCAGAAGTCTTGTGAACAATTTAAATAACAGGCTTATGGAAAATGTGTCCATATCATCTCATCTTGGTTCCAGCTCTAGTCAGCATAGACATGAGAGAATGACAAAAGTTATCAGTGATTGAAAGGTACTATACAAAAATAATTGGCCCTCCACTTTTACTTTGGATATCTGCTATGGTGATGAGAGTGTCGGCAACCTTTGTGACTTTTTCCACATGTCAGACAAGAGGAGGTACATTAATGCTTTTAGAAAGTATGTCGAGACCAAGGAAATTCCAGTGGAGCTGATGCCTTTAATCAAGACTGTACAGGCCATTCCCATCTCTTCAGCAGAAGCTGAAAGAGCTTTCAGTACCATAAATGAGATCCACTCCGAAAAGAGAAATAGGCTGCTGGTTGAAAGATCAAGCGGACTTATTTTCATAAGCAGCGTAGGACCTCCTGTGCATTTATTTAACCCACAACCATATGTCAAGTCATGGCTACGGAAGGGGAGACGTTCAGCTGATGAAACAACTTGTCGGAAACACGAGGCCGCTGATTTTGACACCCAATACGAGTCCATTTGGAAATTGCTGAATTAATAAGGTGAGTTCCTGCAAATATTTTTTTCCAACTAAATCACTGGGTATATGACTTCGTGGACATTGTGACGTGTCCAAGCAGCACGAGTGAAGGTCAGCAAGATGGCCGCTATCTCCTTCCTGGGCACAATGCCCAGAATACTCCCCTTGTGCTTGTAATTACATCTCCGTTGGTCCCATACCCTGTGGAGGGGATGTAATTTCCTCAGTTTCCGGACATTTCACTATCCCTTTTCAATTGTTCCATTCTAAAACATTGACCGAGGATAATGACCTGGACATTTACGTGTAGGGAGAGGAATTTCACGTAGAATAGTAGTTGAAAAAGTAAATGTGGCGTTGTAAGTGTAGCAGAGACATACAAAGATTAATATTTGCTCAGGAGTCAAAGTAGAGTCGTACCAATAAACCTGCATCCATTCTTTTACTATTGGCAAGCAGGCACGTTGTACTGTATACACTTCTCCCTATCGAATGAGTTTCGTATTGTAAATTTAGAATGTTCGATAATGTTCTCCATTCAATATCTCGGTTTATCCTAGAGCCTCCTATTACACGTTTTCTTACTCACCGCGTTTCGTAAAATGTTTAATTTAAAGGAAGCTTTTAGTTTTACGCGACCATTAATCAAGCAATCAAGGCCACGGGACCTCATTTTTACGTGGAATCCGAGCCACAGGACATGGCATTTCACTTCGATCTCACATGCATTGACCGGGAATCGAACTCGGTCCACCTTGGTGAGAGGCCAACAGCTTGATCACTGCACCACCACGCCCCCAAAATGGTTAATTTAATAAAACGATTTTTATTAAACAAACGACAAAACTCTTTTAGCAAATTGTTTCCTAATTAAAGGCTTTCTGAAAGCCATTTAATGATTTTAAAAATAAATCTATTTTTATGACAGTTTTCGCTCAAATTTGTTTCTTTAGACTTTAATGTGTTCCATTTTCGTTGCCTTAATTTAATAAACTCTCCATAATGATAATGTTGGATGTCGTTGTTGTTGTTGTTTGAGTCTTCAGTCTTTTGACTGGTTTGATGCAGCTTTCCATGCCTCCCTGTCCTGAGCAAATCGTTTCATCTCTACATAGCTACCACACCCTACATCCAAGGCAATCTGTTTAACATATTCTAACCTTGGTCTACCCCTACAGTTCTTGTCCTCGACCCTTCCTTCCATAACTAAGCTTGCTATTCCAGGGTGTCTTAGTATGTGTCCTACCAACCTATCTCTTCTCTTCATTAGCAGTCGCCAGAAACATATCTCCTCTCCCACTCGCCTTAATACCTCTTCGTTTGTAACCCTATCTACCCATCTGATCTTCATCATTCTCCTGTAACACCACATTTCAAATGCCTCAATTCTCCTCTTTTCTGCTGCACCAATAGTCCAAGTTTCACTTCCATAGAGCGCCACGCTCCAGACAAAGGCTTTCAAAAATGACTTCCTAATACCTAAATCTATATTCGATGTCAACAGATTCCTTTTTTGTAGAAAGGCTTTCCTTGCCTGAGCCAACCTACTTTTTATATCCTCTTTGCTTCGTCCATCACTGGTTATTCTGCTTCCTAAGTAACAGAAGTCTCCTACTTCCTTCAGCTTTTCACCTGCCAATTTGATCTCCATAAAGGTTTCTGATTTATTTCGGCTGCATTCCAGTATTTTTGTTTTACATTTATTAATTTTCATCATGAAGTCCTTCCGTAAGACGGAATCCATACCATTCAAAAACACATTTAAATCCTCAGGCTTATCGGCCAAGATGACGATGTCATCAGCAAATCTCAGAGTTGAAATTATTTCTCCTTGAATCTTCACTCCCACTTTAAATTTTTCTCCAATTTCCTTCATTGCTTGTTCAATGTAAAGATTGAAAAGTATGGGTGATAAGTTGCAGCCTTGCCTTACACCTTTCATAATACCAGCTTCTCGCTCATATCCTTCAGCTCGAATGACTGCTGTCTGGTTTCTGTATAGATTGTATATCACCCTCCTATCCCTGTACTTTATTCCAACAGATTTCAAAATGTCAAACAATTTAGTCCAATCAACGTTAACCTATCAAAAGCCTTTTCTAAGTCTACAAATGCCATGAACGTTCTCTTATCTTTCCTTATTCTACCTTCCAAAATCAGCCTAAGACTTAGTACAGCTTCCCTTGTTCCTACATTTCTCCTGAAACCAAACTGGTCTTCACCCAACTCCGTTTCTATCTGGCTTTCAATCCTCTTGTAAATTATTCTAGACAGGATCTTTGAAGCATGAGTAATCAAGCTGATTGTACGGTAATCTTCACATCTGTCAGCTCCCACTTTCTTTGGTATAGGGATGATAACATTCTTCTTGAAATCAGGGGGTACCTCACCTGTCTCATAAATCCTACACACCAAGTGAAATAACCTGATCAGACCTTCATCTCCTATGCAGCGTAGCAACTCAATCGGTATATCATCTATGCCTGGTGCTTTGTTCCTGCCTAAGTCCTCTAATGCTCTGTCAAATTCTGATCTCAATATTAAATCTCCTTTTGCATCCTCATCAATTTCCTCCTCCCTTTCCATTACATGATTCTCAATCTCCTTTCCCTTATACAAGCACTCTACGTAAGCTTTCCATCTCTCAACCTTTTCTTCCCTATCTGTTAGAGGCTTTCCATTAGTGTCCCTAATATTACAGCACTTAGTCTTCTTTTCCCCAAAAGTATTCTTAATCCTTCGATAAGCTGTGTCTACTTTTCCTAATTTCAGACACTTTTCTATACCTGTACATTTCTCTTTCAACCATTCTTCTTTCGCTTCCTTGCACTTCTTGTTAACCTCATTTCTCAGACGTCTGTATTCTGCTTTCCCCTCTTCATCTCTTAGATTCTTGTGTCTCCGCCTTTCATCCATCAATTCTAGTATATCCTGAGGGATCCACGGTTTTCTACCTATTCTTTCTTTCCTACCAATGTTTTCTTCTGCCGATTTTGTTATTTCATTCTTCAAAAGTGCCCATTCGTCTGGAATTGAAGTTTATTTAGGGGTTTTGATTAGTCCTTCCTTTATACTCTTCTTGAATCTTTCGTTCACATCCTTTACTTTCAGTCTGTCTATTGCCCACCTTTTTGGCTTTTGACTTTTCTTCAGTTTCTTCAACTTTAATCTGCATTTCATTACAACCAGATTGTGGTCAGAGTTTATGTCAGCACCAGGATATGTTTTACAATCCAAAATCTGGTTTCGAAACCTCTGCTTGACCATAATGAAGTCGATTTGGTAACGCCCTGTATCTCCTGGTCTCATCCATGTGTATATTCTTCTATTGTGGTTATTGAATAAGGTGTTAGCTATGACCAACTCATGTTCGGTGCAGAATTCCAACAGCCTGCTTCCTCGATCATTCCTTTCACCTAATCCGAAATCTCCTACTATCTTCCCTTCTCTCCCTTTTCCTACCACATCATTCCAATCTCCCATTACTATAACATTTTCATCACCTTTGATATACCTCAGAATGTCATCTATTTCTTCGTAGACCTTTTCAACATCCTCATCATCAGCTTGACTGGTAGGCATATAGAATTGTACCACTGTGGTGCACGTAGGTTTAGTATTGATTTTTGCTACAATAATCCGTTCACTGTATTGCTCATAATGTCATTGTCGGTAAAATAAACAACTTTCATTTCATCGCCCATTAAGCCAGGGTGGTATTAAATATTCCAAAATACCAGTTTACCGCTCGACTGTGAATTTATTCCTCGCACAAGATTTGTGAACTGAAAAACCTTCGTGACACTTCCCTTAGAATCAGTCAAATCGTCCGTCATCAGAAACATTTATTATGGGGAGTAGGTACGGCCTGACCCAACAATGTAATTTTCTTCATTTTGAGGTACGCTCAGAGTAAAAGTGGTTCAAACTACAAGTTTGAAACTTTGTAGACTTAAAACTCACACATCTGCTGTTTGGTTACTGGATTTACTTTTGAGGGTATTTAAATTGTAAATCTCTGAGAGTTTTTTTTTTTTTCAATTTTAAATATCATCGAAAAAAAAAAAAAGGAAAATTATTTTTGTAGGTTTGAAATAAATGTAAGACAGTGCGGGTGAAACACAACTGGATTTCTTAATGAAGTACTATCAGGGATAATAATGGTAAATATTTATGATTTTAGTCGCTGTAGGCTTTCAACAGAGCGTACATAAATCTCTGCATAGTTAAAAACAAAGTCCCTGATTTTTGGATGTAACGGGTAATCTCGAGAACCACTGGATGGATTTTGATGCGGTTTTCTCCATTCTATAAAGGATTTCTCAAGAAAGAAAGCCGAGCAGTAACGATTTCAGTGAAACGAGCCGAAAAAAGTCTACCGTCCGTGCGCCTTTTAAGCTTAAGCTGGGTAAACCATTAAAAATACCTATATACTATGAGAGTAAGCATTTTTCAGCATGAAAAGTACTACAAAAAGTCCGCGACAGCCCACTATAAGTGTTTTGACGTTTTCATTTCTTCCAACAATCTCCATCATCTAATACAGTAATTACGAGCTAGCTAGCAAGTGAGCCTATCACCCCAGTTTCAGCCTTCGTTCCGCAGAATACACAGTCAAGTTTAGATTTGACGGAAGGGGTTTGTGTTTCATGCACCTCTCCATTATTAAATTACGTCTGTCAAGAATTCGTTGCACATGCAATCTCCATGATAATATTATTATTAATAGTCCAGTCAGTGATTTTAACGCAACATGCCGAGACGGAAAACGGATATAAGGCGTAGTTCATTTACATCGAATCAAAATACGCCTTTTACGCTTACGCTGGGTAAAGCGTTAATGATACCGGACGAAGCCCGCGGGTTGCTAGTATAGAATAAATAGGAAAAGTAGAAATACTGGGTGGGGATCAGAACAGAGTGTGGGTGTGGCCATGATGAATGACAATTTAAGGCACTGGAATAGGGGCTTAACAACACTATTAAAGTTCAGTATTAAAGAATATAAAATGATGTCTATTTTTGTAATTTTGTTAAAAAAATTAAGGTACGTACTCACCTAAAGTTAAAGTCCAAAACCTGGTAGTGTATGTTATCCAAGTATGCAACAGTTTAATGAAAGCTTCATTCTTAGATAACCAGGACACCTAGTAACTTCAAATTTTCACAGCTTATCAACACTATTCATACCTGCGAGGGATTAAAGTATTGCAGAAATGTATGACATATTACAATAGTCCTGGACATTTGATGAAAGATATCTCAAAACTTGAAATGTATTGTGGTATGTACCTTTCCTCATGAATGATGAGCCGGATCAAGTTGATAATTTGCATACTTATAGGCGCTTATGAACGAAAAGCTGTGAACCAAAACTATAAGCAATCAGAGTACAAATAAATTAATCAAGAATAAAAAGAAGTGTCTTAAAATCTGACAAATTCAATTACTCATAAAATCTAAACGAAACATAATTTAACAATAAGTTTGATATACAAGCTTTATCATTATCAATAGATTACAAATTATAGCTTTCACTCAATTATTTACAGTAGCATAAGAGAAAACCGTAACTAACTAAGAGAACTTGTCATTATTTTCAGAATATATTTTCCTCCCTCAAATGTCCATAATTATTGCAATATAATACGTCTTATTTTTATAATACATCAGTAACATGTAGCCAAGAATGCTATTGATTGAGCAGATTTGAAGTTTCTAGGTGTCATGGTTATCTAAGAATGTAGCTTCCAGTACGCAGTTGTATTGTTGGCTAATCCACGCTACCAGATTCCCTTAAGAGGGTCAACATTAAAAATAAACTCTAAACGTTTCAGAAAACGTTTCATTACTAAACGTTTAAAGGTATATTTTCAGAAAACGTTAAAAAACGCTTAATTCTATTTAAATAACGGTTTATATGAGATGAATTAAACGTTTAATCCGGACATCGCAAAAACGTTTCTGTTCGTCAGCGTTATCCCTTACAATACTGAGTGGATTCCTATATGTCCATCGGACAGTTCAAGCTGCCGGTTTCGTCTTATAGGCTATCGTTTCTCTTTAATTATTAGAACCTTTATGTTAAACTGTATTAACAAAGAGTAATGAATTCATGCTGCGAAATTGCTTTCCTACAGAATTAACACTTACTAGACTTTGCTTATTGAAATGAGTAAAGTAACACCAATACAGGACCAGCTTTAAGTGTCCGACGTGGACGAGTTCATAAGGTAGAATACCCTAAATAAAAATAGTTTATTCCTTTGACTTCAACATGTCCGCGATTTGCGTTAACAGGTGAACCTTAGCCAGGCTGTCGGATTCAGTGGGTCATTGTTCCGCATTCACTCATGTTAATTCTTAGTTCGTGCCGATAACCTAGATGTTAGCCCACTTATGACAATTATTATCATCATCATCATTATCAATGCTTATTTCTTAGCCTGCAACTAGTTATGCTATACAATTTTGTAGATTAATAGTATTCCGAATTCAGAGATTGCCTGGTGTTCTTGCACATTAATCCACGCAATAACTTCGGTCGGTTAACACTTTCTTCACCGTATCCCAACTGTTTGGGGTCCTAGGAGCCATCCTGGCTCTTAAGAGTTTTGACCAGGAGTCGTTCCTGTCACCAATTGATTTCTTAGGTGAAAATTCCAATTTGCATTTACCGGGATTCGAACCTCAGTCATCGGTGTGAATGGTAAGCAGTTACGCCACTGTACTATCATGCCATCTCCACTCTTACACACAATCACTCACATTTCTTAGGTAAGAATGTGTGCATGGAGCCTGTGTAAGAAGCGAGTGGTTTATTGCTGTTTCGCGTACGTCTTTGCAGGGTGGTGTGGATTGAGTAGCGGTAATAGTGACCAGTTTCGGCTGCATAAAGCTTGCGAAATCATCCAATCCTGGACATATTTTGTCGCATTATATCTCATCGAGGGTAGGGATTACTCTTAACCCCCACATCCCTTGGGACAACGTTAGTAATTTGTAATTTAGTTTTATTTTAGGGTATCCTTTAAATTAAATACGAACTTTCATGGCATTCAGTCCAGTAGTTTTGATGTCAAGCTCTATCAAACAAACCAAGAAACAAATAAACTTACTAAAAAACTAACAAACTATGTAACTGAAAACCAAAAAGCTTACTTACAATCGAACTAACAAACAGGTCAACAATCAAACTAACAAAATAACTAACAAACTAACATATTAACTAACAAACAAGCAAACAAACTAGATACTACCTAACAATAAAACTAGCAAACTAACTAACAAAGAAAACCAAATAACAAGCTAACTTACAATCAAATTAACGAACAGGCTAACAAACAAACAAATAAAATAACTAACAAACTAATTACCTAGTAAACTAACATACTAACTAACAATCAAACTAATTAACAAACTTACTAACATACAAGCAAACAAACTACCAAACAAATTGACAAACTAACATACTAACTAACTATCAAACAATTAAACAAACTTACAAACAGATAAAAAATAAATTGATGATACATATTGTTGTTGTGCACCTTATCCGGGAGAAATTGCCAAGTTTCAGCGAAAGATTAAAGATGTTTTTAAAGATTAAGGATGTTTTTTTTTAGGGTTCGATTTTACCTCTGACTCAGCGAGGGATCCCACCATTACCGCCTCCAGGGCAGTGACCTGGAGCTCGAAACTTCGAGGCGGGGGATACAACAGGGGAGATGGCACGAGCAACTCGTCCAGGCGGCCTCACCTGAAAAGCTAACAGTGGCCTTATGAGGGATGGGAAGGGAGGGGATGATTGGGAGGGATAGGCAAGGAAGAGGGAGGGAGGTGGCCGTGGCCTTACGTTAGGGACCATCCGGGAAAATTCCTGGAGACGATGTGGGAAACCTCTGAAAACCACTTCGAGGATGGCTGAGGCGGGAATCAAACCCCTCTTCTCATTTGGACCACGCGAGGCTGAGTAGACCCCGTTCCAGTCCTCATACCACTTTTCAAATTTTGTGGCAGAGCCAGGAATTGAACCTCGGACCTCTGGGGCGCCAGCTATGCATGCTGACCACTACACGACGCAGGCGAATTTTCTAAATTTTTTATTTAAAACTCAGCAATTTTTCTAGGTTTAGACCGTGTCTTTTGTGGGGCTTTGCCTAGGAACACCAAACTGGCTCACCAGCGGGCTCTTTGTGTCCATGCCCCGACCCCCACGGGAGTAGCGAACTGCGCGCTACCACCTTTTTATGAAGCGCACCTGCGCCTCTCTACTGCGAGAGCTAAACCTCAAGCAGGCATAACTTCCCGATGAAGGCTTCCAAAAAGATAGTATGCTGGCTTTCACGGCCAGATATTCTGAGAGTGATTGTCCAAACAATTTTGGATGGCGGGGACCTAAGGAATTTCAGCAATAAGGTCGCACCGTTCTGTGTCCCTTGCCCTAGTTGAACAAATCCTTCCTGCATAGCATTGTATACTTTCACTAATGATAGCAAGTGTTCGAAATGAATTTTTCTGCCTCGGTTAAATGAGTTATAAGCATCAGTGACCAGTGTAGTTACCGACGAACTCGTGCAGATTCCTGAGCCGGTGCGAACACCACCTGCTGTGACGGCAATCCATGCTACGAATTCTCGTTCATTTTCAACGCTCGCCACAAAAAACAAAGCTCTTCCTTTGATCTCACAGGGAGCAAGCAGTTCCGTGAAGAAATAACATGGCCTATTTTCAAACATTTTGCTGGTCCTTTCCATCTCAAAAATCTCCCGTCAATCAAACAGATTTTTCATGTAATGGGCTAAATAGCTTTTGGCACATGATCCAGATTTTAATATTCAGCTCTAAATAAAGATTCTCTTTGTCAAGTTTCATTGCACTACACTGATATAAATCATCAGAAATGTGTTTTAAATATTTGAAATTCTCATGGTTGCCATGTTGTTTTTGTGTTATTCAGGTTATTGAAAGACGCGTAACCTATATTTATAAAGTCATCTATTAACAGTGCATAATTTCAGTTTCGGATATATTGATAAGAGGTGAAATATATCGTGAGGCCGCCATGTTGGATCATTTTATATGAAGACAACAGGGTTATGTACCTGTATATAAATATTATAGCAGCAGCTCATTGGACGATGTTTCGCTTTGAACACTTGAATTGGTTACAACAAATAAGAACATAATTTAGAACTATGCACAGCCACCATCTTGAATTTACCTACTCTAATAAATTAATTTAGATGTCAACATATTAAGCATTAAATCGATATTTACCGTGCCATGTTTCACTGCGCTCGGAAGATTGATTAGCGAGATAAATTATAATTTAAATATTTGAACTTTACATGGCCGTCATGTTGGTTTTGCGCTTAGCCGATTTTTGACAGTCACATACGTGAACTTGATTTCAGTAGCCTGTATCACCATATAAAATTTCAAGTCGATTACGGTGATAAATTCAGAGATATTGAATGCCGGTGAAATAGTTCACGCGGCCCCAAGGTTAGATTAGTGACACTTATCAAAATTCTTAAGGATCTGCCGGGATCGGATGGGTTAATAGTTAGTCCTTAGCAAATTCCATTGAAATCACTCCAGCCATTTATAATTCATTTGGTGGGAAACATACACGCCAAAAGGTGATCTCGGATGCCTATGTACTGTATAAAAAGCAGGGTGCGGGGTCTTAGTACATGTGCAATGAAGTTAGAACGCACCGTACTATAGGGCACGTGGAAGCTCCTCCTGTGACCTTCGGGTGTATCAATGAACACATGTGACGTACTGTACATCAGATAAATGGACTGATCGTTTGGTTCTTCGTCTGTTGTGTACGGGCTGGCAGTTCACAGGGCGTGCATCATCTCCTTGCAGTTCATAGAGCGTGCGTAATCTCAACTCCGTGCGATACTAATCTGATTGCACTGTTTACGAACTAAATCCCCACACCCTGATAATAAGACGAAAATAAAGAGCACCAATAACTCGGTACTCCATGTTCTTAGGGAGATGAATTGCAGTCAGTTAAACTGAATAAAGAATTAAAATTGATATTGTCCTATGCCAAATGCTGGCTACAGATGTGTATGTTATGTCGTACTGTGTATGCTATAACGAGGTTTTAGATGTGTTGCTTTATCTGGAGTAGGTCTTAAAAGGATTTAATTTTCATACAATTACCGTCTTCTAAGCTGTGACTAGTTGTCGATTGTAGTAACGTCACATATTCTAGTACCGTACTGTACGAATATATTTTGATGCATGCTTCGTACATTAAAGCAATTGTTAAGAAAAACGTTATTTGAAACTAAATCTAAAAAAATAACAGCGAAAATAAATGTTACTACAGAACATGCAATTTATGAATATACATGTAGTTTATTACACTGTTGCGATAACTTACCTAGTGCAGGTTAGAAGAGCTGAGCAAATAATGATGGGCTAATTTCCTGTGTAATAGTTGATCTCTAAAGCTGACAATAGTGCAAAATACCCCCTGGCAGTGGATAGCCTCGTCACTGCATACAAATCATGTGGCCCATCATCTGGACTAACCTAATTTCATGATGATAATGATGATGAGGAAGATCATCATCAAGATGGTGATTGTTGTTGATTTAAGGGATTGAACAGCGGGGTCATCTGCCCCATAACCGACTTTTGGTACCTCTGTAGTCTCCTGTTTAGGGTGTGTTAAACAGGGGAAATTTCATTACAACCACCTGGTAGATAGAGTGATGGACGGAATATTGCTAAAACACTAGAATGAAACATACGGTTAGTTCGCCATGAGCTAAGCGGCAGTGACGTGGTCCGATACTCGGGGAGGGGCAGTAATCTCGTGAACCAATTACTGCCTGCGTGCGGGCGTGCTGGGCTCACCGAGTTGATGAAACCACGTGATCACGTAAGGAAGGAGAGCCAGCGGGGAACCCCTGGTGTGAGGCCAGTGGTTAGTATTGAGCAGTAGGCGCCAGACAGGAGGCACCCGACAGACACGAACATCTAGCATTATATAACATACTTGACACTGCCACAATGAAGTTCTTAGGATCAACTTCACATACAAAAAAACTGCTCTTCAATTTGTCAACACCTTTAGTAGATCCCAATGATCTTGGGCGGTTAATATTAATATATTCTACACAGGTGTGTGTGTTTGAGTCTTCAGTCTTTTGACTGATTTGATGCAGCCATCCATTCCTCCCTGTCCTGTGCTAATAGTTTCATCCCTACATATCCACCACACCTTACATCTGAGGCAATTTGTACTACATATTTAATTCTATCCTTGGTCTAACCCTTACAGTTCTTGTCCTCAACCCTTCCTTCCATAACTAAGTTTGCTATTCCTGGGTGTCTTAGTATGTGTCCTAACAACCTATCTGTTCTCTTCATTAGTAGTCACCAAAAATATCTCCCCTTTCCCACTCGTATTAATAGGTCTTCAATTGTTAATCTATCTACCCATCTGATCTTCAGTATTCTCCTGTAACACAACTTTTCAAATGCTTCTATTCTCCATTTTTCTGCTGCGCCAACAGTTCAAGTTTCACTTCTATAGAGCACCACGCTCCAGACAAAGGCTTTCATAAATGACTTTCTAATACCTAAATCTATACTTGATGTCAACAGATTATTAAATTTTAAATCCTCTTTGCTTCATCCATCACTGGTTAGTGGGCTCCTAAGTAGCAGAAGTTTCCTAGTTCCTTTAGCTTTTAACTTGCCGATTTGACGTCAGTAGTGGTTTCTGATTTCTTTCGGCTGCATTCCATTATTTTTGTTATACATTTATTGATTTGCATCATTTAATTTACCTTGAGGAGTCGATACCATTTAAAAATTAATTCTAATCCTCTGGTGAATCGGCTATGATGACAATGGCATCAGCAAATTTCAGAGTAGAAACTATTTAAGGTACTTGAAATAAAATACACTGAGAAAGTAGAAACTTTTGCATATCTAGGAACCATATCAAGTAATGATGGAAAAAATAAACCCGGGGTACTAAATAGAACTAAGAAAGCAGTATCCGCTTATTATCAGATGAATGCCACAATAGTAGGGAAGAAGGAGATAAGTTTTAAGGCGACACTTCTGAGATAAACAGATATTTTTACCTAATGCATGGATTTTCACGAAACTTTGTGGGAATGTCACCCAAACAAAACTAGAGATATCACAAACATTTGTTTCATATACAATTAATAGTTTTTCCAAAATTATTTTATTTTATTTTATTTTTTTGGAAATTTTAATTCCATTTTTTTTCATAGATTTCAAATGACATGTTAATGGAAATTTGGAATTAGGTAGATAATACTTCTTTAAAAACACTACGTATCGATTTTTCTGTAAATAATGTATATAATGAGATATTATAGTAATAAATTTGTGTAATTTTTTTGTTCAAAAATTTTTGACTTTTAAATCTCTGCTACTGGGAAGAATTCTGCAATCAAGAATTCCATACGCAGGTATCTTAATATAGCTGTGATACATATACCATACAAATTTTGTTACATTTGGCGCAATATTGTGGGAGAAAAATGGGATTTAAATGTAAAATTACAATTGGCGGGAATATTAAAGCAAAGTTCAAGTGACGGTATCTTCCTAATCCATTACCTAGAAGTCACCAGAACCGTATGTTTTTCCTTCCTTTTGTTTCTTAGCAGCTTCTGTACGAATATTGGTAATCTGGAAGATTGTCTAGTATCTTGATTCACAACTACAAGAGGTTATTTGCGCGCGAACTTCACAAAAGTAAACAGACTGGCTACCGCCACAGAACTCACAAGAAACATACAAGAATAACAAAACTTATAGTTGTCGGGATTATTGTAGTGACATCAGGAATACCAATACAAGCATACAATGCTGCTCAATGACAGTAGAGTCAAGTACTGAAATATTAGTCCTTTGCAGGCTTTATAAATTCATTCAGAAACACGGTAGATCTTACAGCTCGATTCTGTAGAAATATATGCGGGTGGGGGGTGTTGGCCCATCCACGAAATGCGTAATTGCAAAGAACAGGGATATTTTACTGATTTGATTGAATGAAAACATGACAATGACATCATAAATAATCTAACAAGCAGTTCAGCAGATGCCATGCCCATTTCTGCTGTGTGCAGACTGACAAACAAAGCATTATTAAGGTGATAAATTGTTTGAATTCAACGGAATAACTTTGTGACAAGAAAGAAGAAACCCAATCCTTTCAATTTCAGTCATAACAAGAAGTTCCGTGAAGAACTATACAGCCTACTATTCATGCCAATGATTATTCTACAGTTTATGAACCTATCTAGAATAATGACGAAATTAAGTTGGTAATATCGAAATATCTAATTAGTTCAAACTATACCTGGTATAATGTAGCCTAATAGAGCAATACAGTTGGCAGCCCTGGTGACTGAATATATTCTTAGTTCCACCTCTTAAGGTACAGAATACAAAATTTGGTTGAAGTCCAATGAACGTTACATGCAGTTAGACACTGGATCTATCAGCACGCGTAAAAAAGCATGTTGCCAACAATACCATGCGTGTGCTGGTCAGAAATAATCTGAAATATTATGATATCTTGTTGTGCCAATTTTGGATGAAATCCATTTGTTAATATAGAAGTTACATGTATTTTAAAATTGGACATATCAGCAGGCATAGAATCATGTTGGCAGCACTGCCTTGTATTAATTACTCCAAATTAATCTAGAATGTCAGGTACTATACGTGTGCAAAGTATAGAGCTGTTGGCTTGCATACTTTCTGATATATTGATATTAGGGTAAAAAGAATATAGACAGCGTTTATTAACAGTTGGCAGCCCTGATTGCTCTTAACAATACTTATAGTCATATCTGTTATGGTACACATAGCACATACGAAATTTGGTTGAAATCCAACTGATAGTATAGAAGTTACATGTATTTAAAAATTGGTACTATCAGCAGGCTTATAATCATGTTGGTAGAACTGACGTATATAAGTTACTCCAAATTCATCTAAAATGTCAGAATATACGTGTGCATAGTTTAAAGCTGTTGGCTTGCATACTTTCTGATATATTGGTATTTGGATTTAAAAAAATAGAGAGAGCAATTATTAACAGTTGACAGCCCTTGTGGCTCTTAAGAATACGCTCAGTCATATCTGTTTATGTACAGATATTACATACAAAATTTGGTTGAAATCCAATTGATAGTGTAGAAGTTATATGCACTTAAACATTGGACCTATCAGAAGGCTTAAAATTATTTTGGCAACACTGTAATGGTTGGCCCCCTGGAAATTAAACTGAAATAGTATTATCTACATGTGTGCCAATTTTGGAATATCTCCCATGCATATCTTGCAAGATATCCAACATGGAGATCAAATTTCTAGTGCGTTTTTCCAGCAGTTAGTAGCACTGACATCATTTTCAAATATGGGCTTGAGCTATTCCTGTATACATCTTTATTCATACTAAATTTGGTTTCGATTGCTGCAGCCGTTTAGGAGTTGATAGGGGGGGACACACACACAGCCAGACAGACAGAAGGACAGACAGACCGACACACATTTTCCCGGATCGATCTCATAAGTCTACTTTTTCCTCATTTTTGCAAAATGTGAAAAGTAGGCTAAAAATCACCAAAATGAACAAAATATCGACTTTTGTCTCCGGAGTGTCACCTTTGACCAAAAAGCAGAACTATAATGCAATCATGGCACCGATTACGTTGTATGGTATGGAGAGTTTGGCATTACAAGATTAACATCTAAGTAGGATTACTGCCACAGAAATGAAGTTTCTGGGGAGAGCAGTAGGAAAGACAAGAAGAGATCGAGTTCGAAATGAGAGAATTAGAGAGGAATTAGGACAAAAAGCAATGGGTGGAGTGGTTGAGGAACGTCAGTTGAGGTGGTACGGACATGTTACGAGAATGGAAGAAGAAAGAAAGGTAAAACAAATACATGAAATGCGAGTTGAGGGAGGAACTGGACGAGGTAGACCCCGCATTACATGGGAGAATAGGATTTAGAGATTGGGACAGAAAATGGACAAAACTGTCGTGGAAATTAAGAGAATGCGCAGAAATAGAACGGAATGACTGAAATGGCTCAAACGAGGCTACCCCGACGCTTGAAGGCATAAGGGAATTGATGTAGAAGAAGAAGAAGAAGAAGAAGAAGAAGAAGAAGAAGAAGAAGAAATAAAATGCACACTTACAAATTGTAAACTTCACTATTTAAAACAATAAAATAAAAACTTAACGATCTTCCTTTTACCTTGGCGGATCGTGGTGGCGCAGTGGTCAAGCTGTTGGCCTCTCACCAAGGTGGACCTGGTTTGATTCCCGGTCAATGCATGTGAGATTTTCGAAGTGAAATGCCATGTCCTGTGGTTCGGATTCCACGTAAAAAGGAGGACCCGTGGCTCATGATCGCATGATTAACGGTCACGTAAAACTCAAAGCTTCCTTTTTACCTTGGTGTATACTGTAATCCGCGGTATTGTGGTGTATGTACAGTTGAAATTGAGGATGGAACTGGGAAGGAGGCAGCCATAGACATAAGTTAGGTATCACCCCGTTAAAGCACTTCTATGATAGCTTGAGATGGGGACCGAACCCTACTCTGTTCACAATGCTGAATTATACCCCTTCCATCCCTCAGTCTACAATAACCATTACAATAATAACCGTATGCTAAGACCAGAAGGCTGATTACTGCTAAATTGTTTCAAAGACTCCAGAGTATGGAGATAGGCTACTATGATGTTAATTTAGGTACCGGTTCTGATATGTTTATCAACATGGGCTGCAGTGTTTAAACACCCTTGAATGCCGTCTGGCTGTCGTGAAGACTTTGAAGTAAAGACCTTGTCAGTTTCATTGACACGTAACCTACAATCCAAGATTAATTATTGTATCAAAAATGAAACGTTTAGGTATAATTTCTTCCATTAGAGATGTAGGTGTGACAATCTCAATAAAATTTCTTGTTCGATAATAATATTTAATACATATGTTGTGAACATTTCCCGACCCTGGGATTAAAAATGTATTGTTTAAATTATTTTTTGGGCATAAATCTTTCCAAATTATTTAAGTCAGTCATTCGGTTTAAATTCGAACATTATACTGTAGTGTTATTTGGAATTCTTTTTACTCTAGGCCTAATGAAGTTGGCAACATTGAATGTGTACAAACGAGATTTGTTAAATGGCACCGTTACAGGAGTCAATGAAAAATCACTGAATTTAATGTTTATTATCTCAAATTAAATTTCAACAGTGGATTATACTTTGCAGAAATATGTTTTTATAAAAAAGACCATATGCTTTGGGATCATTGTGCACTGAATTTACGTTTGTTATAGGGCAGTACAATTCACCAACATATTTACAATCGTATTGACCGACTGAAAAGCATCAAACTTTTGTTTACTAAGGCAACACTGAAAATGGCTTCAAACACCATAACAATTCACTCTGCCATGGGCTCATGTAAAGTCCCAATTTATCAGTTCAATCCCTTCTCGTCTTCTGAGTATAAGTTGTGCTTTAACGTTTACGCTGCGCTGCGACTGTTATTTTATCGTTTTGAGCAGAATAAACTTATCCTTTGTCACTTTAACAAATCTACACGCACGTGTGCTTAATTTTCCCATTTACTTTTTATGGCAAATTGCCAAATTGTTAATCTCTCCTCCGTTTTCACAATTTTCACTTATTTCTCGGCACTTGCTCGCCGAATAATTTCGGATTTACCGACACCACTTCTCAAAAAACGTACGCACAACCTGACTGTCACCAAAATGAGTGTAGTGCATCTTCTTGAGTACTTACGTCTTCACAAATACAGTATAAGTCAGATTAATTCATGACACGTCAGTCCATATGACTTATAAGCTCGTTATTATAACCAGGCGTCGTAGAATATTAACCAAATACTGTTTAATAAATGTTAATTATAATTATTATTAATAATTTTAAAATGATTTACACACACATGACAGATAGTCAATTATCATACTATGGCCTTCTGGTTTTTCTCTATGACTTGTCATCTACAGTACAGCTCCATGTAATTCAGGCGTTATATAAATCCTGCGTTAGGCGCGTGGATGACAGGTGTCTTACAGACAAATTTTGACAAGGGTTATTTAAGACTCTAAGGAATTACGCACGTGCGGCTTTGTATACGTCTCTGGAGATCTCACCCAGATGAGTCTCGACGATGCAATAGAGGCCACTAGCATCAATGTGGGCAATGTCGGAACAAGACAACAAGAAGGTGGTGCAAAATGTGCCAAAATTGGACCTGCCCTTACCATCTGATGGACGAGTTTGGCAATTGTTTTCACGAGTAGGAAAAGTTGAACATCTGAACATCTGAACATCTGAATTTACGAAATTTTTCACATTACTTGAAAATGATGCATATTTAGCAATGAAAAGTCAGTGGTGGTCAGGAAAAAAATATTTACTTGCATTTTGTTTCTATCTTAATATTATATTTTTTAAACGATCAAATAATAATATCCCCTGGCACTACAGCCCATGAAGGGCCTTGGCCTACTAAGCGACCGCTGCCCAACCAAATGGCCTGCATATATTGGAGTGACACGTGATCAGCGCATAGGGTCCCATCGGCCGTTATTTTGGTTTTCGTGATCGGGGCACTGCCTGACTGTCAGAATACTCCTACTGGACAGAATAATCCGCCGCTGCCACGTGCATTGCAGCCAATGAGCCATCACCCACATTGCAGCCAGCAATGGCCGCGTGTGTATCGTCAAGGGATAACCAGCTGTTATGAGTTGCCTAAACCTACATTCATCTCGCAATATCAATTCATTGCCCTATTTAAAGGAAACTTGAATTCCATTGTGGCATTTATCAAATAATCGTTCTAACAGCACACCTGAAAACCACCGACGGCTCGCTGGCAGAATGTTACATAATTGGGCGAACTATGACATAACAGCTGATAACTTAAATGTTACATGCGTGGAATTATCTTTAGGCTCATCATTTCACAGCTCCAGGAAAATGCTTACTAAGGTATGGTGCAAAATGTCCTCAAGACGATATGATCTTTACTTCAACTGTTGGCTTGATATTAAAATAAAACTTACGAAAAGGTTTATCAAGTAAGTTAACTTTTAGGCCTGCACAACAACTTATATTTTAGGCCTCATTTTTTGCACAAATCATGCCATGTGAGAATAATTCACCTGCCCACAGTTCTTGGGGAAATCAAGAGTTCTGCTGCCTTTTCTTTTGCCTTCAAAGAGGGAGAAATAAAATAAATATCTTGGACAAGAAATACCCTATCTGCTTCCGACTCGATCGACAAAACAAAAATGTCCGACCTGGAGACAGACACATCCGCCTGCTCAGGCTACATATTTACTCATTATTTAATATAACCACTATATACTCGTATTTATCTGAAAAGTGAAGATGCGTTCAAATTGAAATAATACTTTCAGACGACTTTGCGCAATATTATCTATTATAATTATTATAATTTCTAATTAGTATAAAACAAAGTCACCGATTCTTGGATGTCACGGGTAATCTCGAGAACCACTGGATGGATTGTGATGCGGTTTTCACCATTCTGTAAAGGATAACTCGAGAAAGGTTTCTGTAAAAAATAATTTATTTATGATCAAAGGAAGCCAGGCAGTAAAGATTTCAGTGAAAAGGTCGAAAAAAAACCTGGCGTCCGTGCAATTTTTCAGCTTTCGCTGGGCAAACCGTTAAAAATATCAATATAAGTTACTATTAGTGTGAGAATTGTTCAGTATGAAAAGTTTTACCATAAAGTCCACAAGAGCCTATCTCTTATCTTCAATACAGCGACCAATATAAGGGTTTTTACGTTTTCATTTCTTCCAACAATCTCCATTCAATTACTGAGTCAACAGTTTACGAGCTTGCTAGGGGCGAGCCTATCACCCCAGTTACAACCTAGCTAGTGGGCGGCCTATTACCCCAGATACAGCCAGCAGCAAACTGTCGAGTCGAGTCTTCAGAGAAGAGTGGTCGTGTTTGGAGTTTCCCTGGAAGGGCAACTCGGCTTTTCTTCATTTCGCCTGTGAACATTTTGTTCCGCAAAATACACAGTCAAGTTAAGATTGGACGGAAGGGGGATTTGTGTTTCATGCACCTCGCCATTCTTAAATTACGTCTGACAAGAATTCGTTGCACATGCATCTCCATGATAATATAATCAATAGTCCAGTCAGTGATTTTAACCCATCACGCCGAGACGTAAAACGGTTATAGGTCGCAGTTCACTGACATCGAAAAAATAGCGCTTATCACGTAGGCCTAATGCATTCATAACTGTTCCCGGGCAAAGGCGGGGCAGGTTTCTAGTTAAACATAATAATCACGTTATTTCCACAGGCGGATGAACACGGTAATACGTCCATTACCAACCGCACACCCATGCCACAAGCACGAGGTTCTTCAGATTGATAAGACAACTTTTCAGTCTGGCCGACAGAATATGTTCCCAATATATCCCCAATTACTGGAACGAGCGAAAAAATAACCTGAAAAATGTCACATGTGATTAATACAATTGTATATATTTGTTATGAACTACAGTTCATAAATTGAATCTTCCCTTATGAATGTTGGCAACCCTAGTTGTCAAGAAAGTGCAGTAAACGAACTCTATTAAACCTTCTCTGGTTAGTAAGTTACTCATACAACATGAGTTTCAAAATGGATGACAGGTGTCATCCACAAGCCTAAACCCGTTGGTGAATTGCACGCGCCTAACGTAGGGTTACGTTGCCTCCGTGCACTTCTGTTAATGGTCAATTATTTCACTTTCACAGTGGATATTTTGTCGACACGATGAACCAATGAACGGGTTCAATACATAAATACATACTCGTACATTCATACAAACATACATTCTTACATACATACATACACTAACCCCACACGGTCCAACTGTTATAGCTGCAAATACCGTGTCACATTCTATATTGTATGTAGTTATTCTGACTCTCAAGCTTCACGTAAATCTTTTCTCTCCATTAAGCACGCCGCATCGTGGCCAGACTATTCTCGTAGTTGTTATTCACAAACATTCATTGAGATTTTCATCTCGTACGAGAGCTCCAGGAATTGAAACCTTAGGCCTACGTAATATCTTTATTTTTATTCAAGCTTCAGATTTCTTCTGAGATGCACGGAGGGAGGGATGGAGAGAGCGAGGGAAGTTATTTCTTGTTTCCTTAAGCTGAAAGTAACATTGAATTCCAAGAAAATGTCTGAGTATATCTTAGTAAGAATCTGTACGTTTATTGTACTTTGATATAAACACACCAACTCACAGGCACAACACCGTATAACATTAACGTCTCAACAACTTTATGTACAAGTTGAGGCAAAAGTTGACGTCTGTTTCGCTAAAAGCCCAAGATAAAACAAACAAATAATCATATTCGGCATTATCTTCATTATCACGATAGGTACATTCTTAAAATCTCCCAGAAGTAAATATCATTATTGTTGACCACCTCGTGGTGTAGTGGCAAACATTCTTGGCTGTCGCCCCAGAGGTCCGGGTTCAATTCCCGGCTCTGCCTAGAAATTCAATTCTGGTCTGAGGGTTGTAACGGGGTACACCCATCACCGTGAAGCAAAACTGAGAAGAAATGGGTTCGATTCCTCACCCATCCTAGAAGTGGTTTACCGTAATCTCCCACTTCTGCTCGAGGCAAATGTCGGGATGGTTCCTAACTTAAGGCAACGGCCGCCTCCTTCCCAATCTTCACCTGGATAACAAATACACACACACATACAGAAATCACAATAACAAAGGTTATCAGACAAAAACTTCCACAGAAACCCAAGTACACGGGGATGAATGAACACGATCTCCAAAAGACTCAAATTAAACAACAAACAGTAACAAAACGGTGTTTTTGATGTTATTGATTCATTTAGGTTTGACTGACTGCTAGGCTCAGTGTTAACGTTCTCACCTGCTGAGTCCAAGATAGCGGGATCTAATCCTGGCGCAGTCAGTTGGCATTTGAGAGTGCTTAAATGTGAGGCAGCCGTGTCCGTAGATTTACTGACACGTTAATGATCCCCTTCGGGGCAAAATTCCGCGCACCCCAGCGTCTCTTAAGGCCTCGGTAGTTAAAAGGGACGTAAAGCTCATAACATTATTACTACGATTATTATTATTAAGGTTCTAACGACATCACGGTCATTTAGTCCCGTATACGTCGGCGTGGGTGTGTGTGTGTGTAGAATGTGTATGATGGTGTGGTAGTATGTGTAGTCTACTGGTAATTGAGGTAAGTATTGAGTAGGAGGTGGCCGTGGCCTTCAGTTTGATACCATCCGACATTTGCATGGCATAGAAGTGGGAAATACCGGAAAGCCACTTCTTGAATGACTGAGGAGGGAATCGAGCCCACCTCTAATCAATTTTGCCTCACGAGGTTGAGCGTATCCCGATCCAACCTTCAGACCAGAGTTAAATTCCTTCGCATAAAAGTGAATCACACCCAGGACCTTTGGGAGGAGAAACTCAATACTGTGCCCGTTTGCCCGGGACGGCAGCTGAGTGGTAGCCCAGTCCCTTATGCATCAAACCCCCAAGCATCCGTACACATCACCCTATACCTAGGCCCGAGAGACTAGACTGTTAGATCAGGGTGTACCGGTTATTGGGTCGGAAGGTTGTTAAGGCCATAGTCCAGAATACATGCTATCTTTCCACAAAGGACAAAGCAAATCAGGACACCAGTTTAAAATAACATCAAAATTCCATCAGGATTTATTTAAAGTATTGTAGCAAAGAAACAGTTATCTGATCTATCGAAATCCAGGATTCAAATTCCTACCACTAGCAAAAAATTTCCCTAACCTACTCTCTTGTTGGGTGCATAGATGCTTAGCATAATTACAAATTTTCTGGCTAAATAACCCTCCTGGAATAGAAAACATCCTAATTGTAGGTCCTATACAGTCCCTCAGAGAAGTCATATCACACAGAATGAAAGCAACAGTAGGTACCGGTACTGTAGATGTCGAAAGAAAAAGAAACCCCTATCTAAAATTCACCTTTTATACGATAATCGATAATGACAGTGAATCTACGTCGGATGAGAGACTGGTCCACAATAAATTGTCAACATGAGAAAGATGGGACCCAATAACAATAATAATAATAATAATAATAATAATAATAATAAATATCTTAAGTTACGATGTTCACCAAACCAATATTTGCAGTTAAATAAGCTAGCCAGATGTCCTATTCGCTAAATCCTACTGTATTTATCTACGCTATAATCAATAATATACAAGTATTTTCACCTCAGAGACTACAGAATACACCTGATGTCAAGTTATGGAATGATGTATTAGTCTCCTCAATTGAGATCAAAGCTCATAACTACCATCTCGTCCTTATATGGAATCAGTAATCAATAATCGTTATATCAAAATTTGGCACGTCATAAATCACAGGTTACTTGTAAGCGCATTAGTTAGATTTGATCACAGCAAGATGCCATAAGAGATTATTAAATTCTCAGCATTATATAAAAAAATACGAGCCTTACAGTAGTCGCATATGATGTGTAACATCGGACATAGAAGAAACCTCACGTGAAATTGTTGATACACCGGTATTTTATAGTATTATTGGCACAAATATTGCCAATCTATTGCAAAAGGGAGTGTTTTACAGATATTGTAGTTTATAATACGGAACTCATTTTATTAGATGATTTATAGCTTCCACCAGCACTAGCCTAAATAAAGAATACGATATGGATCAACTAGATTAATAGACGCGACACCGCTCATAACCTTAAATTCCTTATAAACAGGTCCTCTTGATTCACAGACCAACACGTAATTTCATATGGATTCTGTTAAAATGAGTCATATTGATATGATAAATATCGTTTAAAATGATAATCTGGTAGCAAAAATATCTACCCCGCCCAGGATTCAAACCCAAGATCTATAGATTCACAGTCATACGCAATAACTCCACTGCTATTTCGACTGTGCACAAGATGGTGACTTATTTCCTCGTTCCAATAATACTGCATTACGGAATTAAGTTTCATTTATATTTTGCTTGTTTCGATAATGTTCCTGAGTGACATTAAGTTTAAAATGCCTTATGCCAATGCAATGCCGACTACTTACAATGTTTGATATTAAGGCATTTTACCATTTAAATACTGATACGAAGACTTCGAACATGTACCATGTCATTTCTTTAAATCACTTGACACCAGAGTTCGCATGAGCGTTTTCCGTTCAGTATGTCATATACATTCCACATGGCCGAGAGTGCGTCATTTTTGACACCGCTCGCGATTGTTTCTCTTACCAGTGCCAGCTGGATCGATCGATCGAGTTGGCAGTGCGTCTTATACTTCCGTTCGATCCACCACTGCCAGCTAGGGCACACTTCCATTCGATCGATCGAGCGGGCAGTGCATACTTCCGTTGTTCACCACTGCCAGCTAGTACACTTCCGTTTGATCGATCGAGCGGGCAGTGCATACTTCCGTTTGATCCACCACTGCCAGCTCGATCGTTCCGATCCACTTCCGTCCCCAATTTTCAAAATCACTCCCACAAAACTATCCTGCAACCGAGCGGAAAGATGTTACATATCAAAAAAGCAGTTTTTTTGAGAATGGCCAACCCTAAAATATCTTCTTCATGTAGGTCTTTTATTAGTTGTCACATTATGTCAGTGTTAACCCTACATTTCGCGCAATTATGCCTGTTATTATTTGACACCCTGTATTCGTCGCATGTGACTGATGTGTTAGACCTCCCACATCACCGTTAGACCTACTAATAATCCACCATTTGTATGAACAAAGGAAGGAAGCTTGTAGTTTAACGTGACCGTTAATCTTACCATTTGTATGAAATCCAAGGTTGATTTCTACCATATTTATCACTTTCAATTCACCTGTTATGGAATCACACTTCATGACTTTACATTTTATACAAACATCAACATGTTTCTATAAACCATCATATACGACATTACGAACTCCTCAAAATTCCAGTCTACACTTAAATAGGCACGCGAACAGTTGTATTGCTCTCTCAAATCATTAACAAGCACCCCATTAATTGCTTTTATCAGATTATAGGTGAGTTAGCCGTGGTGGTTACGGCATGACTAATGGCAGTCGCTCACATCCGGGAGGCGAGGAGGTTCGAATCCCCCCGCCGGCAACCTTGAAGATGGTCTTCTGTGGTTTCCCATCTTCCTTCCAGGCAAATGCCGGGGTTGGTCCCTCACTATAGGCCACAGCCGCTACCTTCCAACTCCTCGCCCTTCCCTTCCAACTTTCCTCCCCAACGGTACTTGTAGCTCACCCATTGGGTGTCCGTCTCGAAGCAGCTACAAAACTGGCGAGCCGAACATGTCCTCGGACACTCCCGGAACTAAAAGCCATACGCTAAAAAAAAAACAGATTATAATAATGCCTTCCTTCATTCTGTGCTCATTTGCCATAATATTACATTATTTCACCATATAAAGTGGTCTCAATCTTATTTCCACCCCTCATGCTCAAACGTAGTATGGCGTTACTCTAACACACTACCTGCCACGTCAGTATTGCAATAATAAATATCTAACATGGTTTCTGAATATCTCCTCATATTTGCTCACTTCATTATTTCACAATTGTTTCGTATTGAAAACAAGCACTTTCATATCACACAATCATATAGGCTATAGGTAGCAGATCCTACAAAGCCTGTTCTACCCTACTCTAATGAGATGTTGAATTAAGAAATATTACAGGGAGGCAACTGTAAGTTATTAATAAAATTTAACCTAAAATTAACATTGCATCAAAGTACAATTGGTTTTGCTCTACCTTGAACTCAATGTTCCTCCGTCGTTAGATGGTCGTACTGGCGTCACATTTTCAGAGAAATCGTCTTCTCGCACGGTGTTTGCCTGATCATGTTACAGCCATCGCCTCAAGAATATTACTGGACATGATTAATTTTTTAGCCATCGCAGCAGTGTCACAAATGCACTTACAACACATATCACGCAAATTTAACCTTTATACTGCTATGTATTTCCAGTTGAATAAACACGACTGAGCTGAGTTATTTTCACATATTTTCTCCATTTTACATCAAGGCCCTAAATCAATTTAACGTGTTACCCCTTCTCGTATTGGTTCCATATATTACATATTACATTGGTTTCATTTTACACACATGTAATCTAATAGGTTTTCTTCAGGGACGCACCCACAAAATAATTGATATGTGAACAGGATGTAGGTAAAGACTGTCTTATGTAGTGACTAGCTAATCAGCCCTTCCCTAGGGGTGACAAATCAGATTTCTAGGGGGAATATATATCCCCTATGACCCCTCCTGGACACGGTAAACGTTAAGAATCGCCACTGCTCGATCTAATACAAGGTCTGTTGTCAGCCATTACAGCGCACAGAAGTCAAACAAAAGTCAAACTTTTCCATCGCTTTGAACAAATGAATAGCGCAATTCGCATCACCATAGAGACTACGAATGTAAAGAAAATGGCTCTATGGACTATCACCAAAGGGCAGGTAAGTCTACTTTCAAATAGCATCGCCTCAAACAGCCGCAATGTGGAACTATAAAGGTGCACGCGTAGCGACGAACCATTTCGTCGATAGCACTCTGAAGGTTAAATATTGTATGAAAATCTCGCTATTCCTTGCCCACCAATATTTGAGGAAGATGTTTAAAACTGGCTCGGTTTTACTAGCTGAATAACTCCGCACGTGGTTACAATTTTCTGACAATGTCTCAACCTCGTGGTCGGCATTTTACACTTGTCAATGTCGAACGGTAAAAAATAATTCGTTCAACCAGCGCGCACTGTTTATAAGAATGGTAAAATACTCCGACCCTTGCACTTAATTTAATTTTGATACTTTTGCCGTACACGCTCATTCACAATGCGTTTCATTGTTGAGAGCATTCTAACACGCGACCATCTACGCAAACGGTCGGTAGAAGAAGGGGTATGGTGTAAATGTACATACCTTCCTCCATCATACAATTAGCCGATGAGATCGTCGGAATTGGATTGTACTTCTGTCTTCTTCATATAACCTTCTGGAACACTAGGAATGTCACAAGCAATGTAATATTCTGCTGGCATTAATAACGTGGATTTAAAACTCTGCTGGTGACACACGGCACAGGGGTTATGACTTGACATTTAAAATAGCGAGCGGTGCAGTTTATCACGTGGCTAGAGTCGAATATCTCCATCCTCACAGATAAACCAATCGTCGCCCCGTGTTGTGCCGTTATGCCAAAGTACTCCAATTTCTTCTGGGTGCATGACAAGACAAACCGTGGGACCACAGAGGACGGCTAAGAAAATAACCATTCTGTGCTCAACAGTGTAGTCCACAGTTTTTTTTTGATGTGTAACATCTTTCCGTTCGGTTGCTGGATAGTTTTGTGGGAGTGATTTTGAAAATTGGGGACGGAAGTGAATCGGGCGGAAGTGGATCGAACGGAAGTGGATCGGATGGAAGTGAAGACGCACTGCCAGAAAAATGGGACGGAAGTGAATCGGGCGGAAGTGGATCGAATGGAAGTGGATCGGACGGAAGTGAAGACGCACTGCCAGCTGGATGTACAATTGAAAATATGTATATTGGAAAAAAGGCAGTGTTTGCTCTGTAGCGCGAGAATGTTATGGCAATACAGTAGGCAGTGCATTTAGCAGGCACTGGTTTGACAAGCACAGTGGCAAATGTTTCACCGACTTTCATTTGTCATTGAGCAGTTTATGAAGCTTCACGTTCAAGGTTGAATATCACATGGGGTAGGACAAAGACGACAAATGACCTTTAAATAAGTGGCATTATTGTCAAGCTGTGGGTGAGTAGTCAAATATTAAATGCATAACAGAATGTTGTTATATGAGTGGAATAAAAGCTGTATTTTCATCATATGTGAGACTAGGTCATTTCATGATTGTAGGAAGCCATGATTTGATTGTTTTCGACGAACTGTATGAGAGCCTTGAGAATAATGAATGTTATAGTTACTGAGGAATGTGCTCACAGTATTTGAGAGTACTATCGACGTTGTGTGTCACTTTTTTATTATGAATTATTAATGTAAAAGGAAGGAATGAAGGAAGCTTGTAGTTTTGCGTGTCCGTTAATCTCACGATCATGATCCACGGTACCTCCCTTTTACGTGGAATGCGAACCACAGGACATGGCATTTCAATTCGAAAATCTCACATGTATTGACCGGGAATCAAACCCGGTCTACCTTGGTGAGAGACTAACAGCTTGACCGCTGCGCCACAAATGTGACAGTAGCATATCTCCAATTCAATCTATACATTCATCATAGTACCAGTATGAAAATTGAGTGTAAATTAACATTTTAAGAATGTCCAAGCTGTGTAGTATACGAGTAGGATAACATGTCAGATGTTACATATCATATGTGACTTCTGTAAGGCTCGTATCTTTTGTTTAAGATGGAATCGGTAAAATCGAAATGCAGCGGAAATTGGGTGCAATCAATGACATGTGCCAGTATGTCGCACTGTTGCTCTGAGGCTGGCTGTCAACTCATCGAATCAGAATATGCTGATAACACGAAATACGATGTCAAATCCCCCGATCTACTAACAAAGAGTTGGCATAAGATCGATGTTTCACTTTGTAATTAAACACAAGGAGAAAACACTCCGCCAAAAATAAGGGGACACGTGCTCTGACTCAAGATCAAGTACAATAAAATATTGCTTCTATAGGGCGCCAGGAAATGATCTCCGCAGTGCCTACATGAGTCTGCGAGAGCTAGCATCAGTAGTTACGTTGGAAGCACAACTGTCGCTTGTATCAAAACAAGCAAACAGTAAACTTTGTACTCACCACAGCCATTCCTAACAGATGCTGGAAGTGCTGATGCCACATACGCTGGCTTATTGCAATACACACTGATGATTTTGACAGCCTACAGCCCACACGTGTGGGATTCACCCTGTCAAGGACACCGTGCTGCCAACTAAACTGCTGATGCTAGCTCTGGCAGAAGCCGCCAGTCACTGCGGAGAACAATTCCTGGCGCCCTGTATGACAATAGTGCTTGTAGACTACTTGTATGGAATAGCCATGTTTTGCGTGATTGGAGGAAATTGCTTCTACCTTTTTGTGACAGTAGATTGAATATAAGCCCATATAAGCTCACATGTGTTTCGACTTATTTCCTCAGACAGGTTATTGAAGGGTAAAATAATAAATAACCATTACTCTTTCATAACAACCTGCATGCGGCAAATTTTGGGACATGATGACATAGGGAGGCGTCCATAAAAGACGTCAATATTTGTAACCGTCTAATGAACGTCAATAACTCCCATCTTCATTCCTTAAGAGCCTTAGAAGGTGAAAAACGAGTTGGATTGGACAAGTTGAGCACCGACGAGTTAGATTACTACCAATGGACACACAGGTGAACCAGTAATGTTCTGAGAGAGATAGCCTTCCATATGGACGACGCACAGTTTAAGGTGGAAAGGCGTTGCAGTGTATGCAGACAGCCCTTCTGGGTGAGCAACTGAAATGGGCGTCCAAACAATGAATGGAGTGCTCAAAATGTGTTGCAATATTACGGCGGAGAGTAGTCTCAGGCAGAAACTCAAGAACAACCCTCTGCTATCATTCTGACTGTGGCGAGATTGAAACCCTAGGACATGTGCATTGTGGTGTTTGAAGCCATATTTTCAGTGTTGCCTTAGTAACCAAGAGTTTAGTGCTTTTCAATCGGTCAACACGAATGTACCCAAAAGAGATGGGTTATGCCCCAATCCTGAAATAAATTACATTATATTAAGAAATACACTAGGATGACCAGTTTCGATCGTCAAACGATCATCATCAGATCCATTACACTTAGGCTATAAAATCTATGTTTGAATACAGGTGAAAATATTTATAATATGTACAATTATTTAGTTGCAGTATTGGTACTGCAACTGTCGGTGTATGCTAAATGCAGTATATATGTTGTTAGGTGAACTGCTAAATGGTGATGGATATCCGAAGTTTGTAATTTGGGGTGATTATATGGATGTAAAAATCAACTATGGTTAAACTATAATACAAGGCACGTCCAGAAAGTAAGCTCCGTTTGGTAATTAAATTAAATTGTGTACAGATACAGAAAAAATATTTATTGCACAACATTCTACACCTCTTAAACTACCTTTTCACATAACTGCCGAACTTTTGCAGGCATTTGTCATAGCGTGGCACAAGTTTTTGGATACCTCTTCATAGAAGTTTGCCGCCGACCCGTAAACGAGAGTGAAGACTCCCCTTAAGATATCCTACTGTTTGGTCACTACTGTTAGGCAAATTGCGTGCTTACCAGGAGAACTGCGTATGTTTAGGAGTTCTCCTGACCACATACGCAATTTGCCTAACAGTGATGGCCAAACAGTAGTATATCTTACAGGGGAGTCTTCACTATCGTTTACGGGTCGGCGGCAAACTTCTATGAAGAAGGTATCCAAAAAGTTAAGCCACGCTATGACAAATGCCTGCAAAATTTCGGCAGTTATGTGGAAAAGTAGTTTATGAGGTGTAGAATGTTGTGCAATAAATAATTTTTCTGTATCTGTACATAATTCAATTTTATTACCAAACGGAGCTTACTTTCTGGACGTGCCTCGTATTATAGGCTAACTACTTATCTGATTGTCTTCCTTACTAGAGCTACGCGCAGTTATCGTGTTCACTGTACATCTTGAATGTATGGAATCGTTTATCTTGCGCCTTCTGTCCCGTTGTGTAGTGGCTAGCATTTTTGGCCACCACCGCAGAGATCCAGGTTCGATTCCCGGCTCTGGCAAGAAATTTAATTTAATTTAATTCTTGAATGAGGTACACTCAGCCTCGTGAGGAAAATCTGAGAATAAACAGGTTCGATTCCTATCTCAGCCATGCTGGAAGTAGTATTTCATGGTTTCCCACTTTTACTCCAGGCAAATGCCGGGATAGTACCTAACATAAGGCCACGGCCACTTCGTACCCAAATCCTACCATAATTACAAATACAGACCCTAGTACAGACATCACAGAGATACAGGTTATCAGACAATATTTACACACATCCCAATACACGGGGCCACATGACCACGATGTCGCAAAGCCCCTAAAAGAAGTAACAACCAATGCATTTTAAATTCTGTATATTCCTTAACGTGTAGCCTACGTATTATTCCGCTGCACGAACTTACCGCATCACGAGATGCGGTACAATAACTTAACTTATGGGCTACATAAAGGATGCATGAGGCTATTTGAGGTCAATTGCCACAACAATATAGCCTGCTTACAATTGCTCTTTTATCCATAGCAGAGCAAGTAAAATGTTTAACGATAACGGGCAATTTAAGTATAACAGTTTCTTTTCCCAAAAAGCATCACTAAACGGGATATTTGTACAAGTAATACACCAAGATAAGTGGGGAATTTACTTGGCAGCCAGGAATATATGATGGCCCAGGTCAAGGAGGACCGAAATATATGTACATAACGTGCACTGAACAGTGCGTGACTTATCGGAAAAAGTGGTCTAGTGATATTATTTGAACATATCTAGCAGGCTGATCGCACGCCCTATTACTTTCAGTTTGAAGTATGTTGTGTACTTTAGCGAGGACCGGACGAGTGTCCCTCTTCGCAGGGCCTATCTGCGTGACCATCACCTGGATGCGAGCAGGCTACAAGTCTGTTACGACCTCGATCCTTCATTCCATAACTAAGTTTGCTATTCCTGTAGTTGTTGTTGTTTGATTTTTAGGGGCTTGGACATCGTGATAATTTAGCCCCATGTACCTACTTGTGTGTATAAAATTTCGTCTGATAACCTGTGTTGTTGCGATGACCGTATTAGTGTGTGTATTTGTAATTCATGTAAGGATTCGGAAGGAGGCGGCCGTGGCCTTAAGTTAGGAACCGTCCTGACATTTGCCTGGAGTAGAAGTGGAAAACCACGGAAGTCAACTTCCAGGATGACTGCGGTGAAAATGGAACTCTCCTCTCCGCAGCTTTGCCTCACGTGGCTGAGTGTACCCCGTTCCAGCCCTCGGACCAGAATTACATTTCTTGACAGAGCCGGGAATTCAATCCGGGCATCAGGAGTGACAGACATGAATGCTAGCCATTGCACCAAGAGACGGACATTTGCTAATCCGTGGGGGTGGGGTGGCGCGCCTGTCTCTAACCTGGATGCCCCAGGTTTGATTCCCGGCCATGCCAGGGATTTAAGAATCTAACGTGAGGGCTGGAACGGGGTGCACTCAGTCTCGGGAGGACAATTGAGTAGCTGTCTGACAGTGAGACAACGCCCCGGTCACGAAAACCAAGATTAACGGCCGAGAGGATCCGATGCGCTGACCACGCTTCACCCCACCATCTACAGGCCAAATGGCTGGGCAGCGGTCGCTTGGTATGCCTAGGTCCTTCAAGGGCTGTAGTGCCACGTGGTTTGTTTGTTTGTTTGTTTGTTTGTTTGTTTTGGTTAGTGTGTGACCTACAAACCTATCTCTTCTCTATGTTAGCAGTCGCCATTCGTTTGGTTAAGAATTTAAATTTAAAAGCTTCATTACTTTAATTAAATATATTTTACTAGCAACCCGCCCCAGCTTCGCCCGGCAACAGTTATGAATTCATTACGTGATAAGCGCTATATTTTCGATGTCAATGAACTACGACCTATATCCGTTTTACATCTCAGCATGATGGGTTGAAATGACTGACTGGACTATTAATTATATTATCATTGAGATGCATGTGCAATGAATTCTTGTCAGACGTAATTTAAGAATGGCAAAGTGCATGAAACACAAACCCCCTTCCGTCCAATCTTAACTTTCTGTGTATTTTGCGGAACGAAAAGTTCAGAGGTGAAATGAAGAAGAGCCGAGTTGCACTTCCAGGGAAACTCCAAACACAACCACTCTTCTCTGAAGTCTTAACTCAACACGACTCGACAGTTTGCTACTGGCTGTATCTGGGGTAATAGGCTCGCCCGCTAGCTAAGCTGTAACTGGGGTGATAGGCCTTCCCCTACCTAGCTTGTAAACTGTCGCCTCAGTAATTGAATGGAGATTGTTGGAAGAAATGAGAACTTAAAAAACACATTAAGTGGGCGATGCATTGATGATAGATATAGAGACTCTTGCGGACTTTTTTTTTTTTTTGTAGAACATTTCATGCTGAACAATTCTTACACTCATAGTAGGGATCGATATTTTTAACGGTATGCCAAGCGTAGCCTAAGCTTAAAAAGCGCACAGTCACCAGGTTTTATTTTCCGACCTTTTCACTGAAATCGTTACTGCTTGGCTTTCTTTGATCATAAACAAATTATTTTCTACAGAAACCATCCTCAAGGTATCCTTTACAGAATGGTGAAAATTGCATCAAAATCTATCCAGTGGTTCTCGAGATTACCCTTGACATCCAAGAATCGGGGTTTTTGATTTATACTAAGTAGTGATTTTCAAATTCTACGCCGTCCAAACTATTACTGATCAGCAGATTATCAAGTTGGGTTCAGAACATGGGCACCTTTGATAACCATGATCTTTGTCCAGCTTACCCAATAACGGCGGGTTTTAACTCTGTACGCATACTGAGCGCATGGAATATATTTTGTTGTAGCAGTAATCCAAACTGTTTGGATTTCTTTATAAGCTTTCCTTGGCAACGCATTTTGTCGTTATTTCGTTTGCAAAGACAGAATCATACTGTACGTCGCCACATATTTCTGAAAACATTAAGGCACAGTTGTGTTGTAAATAATGTTAATTCATTTTTAGGGGCTTGGGACATCTTGGCCATCAGCTCCGTGTTGTTGGGTGTCTCTTGAACCTGTCTGATAACCTGTATTTATATGTTGACTGTAGGTGTGTAACTGTTTTAGGGACAGGGATGAGGTAGGTGCCCTGGCACTGGAAATAATGTGTTATCCAGGCATTTGTCTGAAGAGAGTGTGGAAATAACGGGTTAAAACTCACAACGGATAGCCACTGTTAGCACCGGGATTCGAACCTGCGATCTCCAGACTTTCTGCAGCTGCCCTGACGCCATGGTGCACGATTTAGTGTGCACTGCTACACCGTGGGACGTTCATATTTGAACATACATGTATAATACCTAGGTAAATAATTTACTGTGCCTCAAGTTTATTCGTGAAACAGTCAATGTAGGCATCGTAACTTATTATGATTTATTACAAGAAAATTTCGAGATAATACCTTACATTTTGTTCTTGTAGCAACTATCCCAAGCGTAGTCCCTAAAATGTATAATTGTATATATTAAAACAGAAACCATAATAAATCTGTCTCTATGGTGCAGTCAGTAAGATCCCCGTCTACTGTTCTCAAGGTTGCAGGTTCGGATCGTGTTATAGTTGGTGTGCATTTGATGGTGCTTGGTGAGAAAACCATGTTCATAGGTTCATAATAATAATAATAATAATGTTATTGGTTTTACGTCCCTTTTAACTACACTGGCTTTTAGAGACGCCGGGGTGCCGGAATTTTTCCCCGAAGGGGATCTTTAACGTGCCAGTAAATCTACGGACAACGCTCCCTCGCATTTTCGCACCCTCAAATGTCAGCTGACTGCGCCGTTCATAGGTTCATTGACACATTAAATATCCCCATCAAAGCAAACTTCGGTCACACCGACATATCTACAGCCACGGTAGTAAAAAAGGAATATATTATTACTATAACACTATCAACCACAGTAAAAAGGGTTATCAGATAAATTCAACAAAACATTCAAATATGTTGGAAAATGAACTAAAATCTGCAGTCCTAAAATGAGGCAACAGATATATGTTTTCCGAAGTATCTTTCAATGGTAGAGTGATACGTTGCAGAAAGTTGGTAAGAGGGATCATTAGATGTTTGACAGTGACAGACGTGAGGAGACAACGACGCCCCGGGAGTGAACGACAGGCGCCAGTTGCGTGTTTCTCGGGCATGACACGCCCATAATGCACTTCGTTGGGGGTCTGCGAAGGGAAGTTCTGTATAAATGTTGAAAGCCCCCGTCAAGCGCCTAAAGGTAGGCCTACTACACGTTCCGTGTGGTATAAAGCAATAGTCGTTCCCTCCTATTCGATGCAAGCAAGGAAGCAGTCTGCATGCAGTAAAATGCAAGAACAGCGGGAATGTGAAATTATATATTTCTACTCAACCTCGTATTAAAAATAACAAGAAGTTCCGTGACGAACTAAAGAGCCTACTTTTCATGCCAATGATTATTCTACAGTATATGAACCTATCTAGAATAATGACGAAATTAAGTTGGTAATATCAAAATGTACAATTATTTCGAAATATTCCTGGTATAATGTAGCCTAATAGAGCACTACAGTTGGCAGCCCTGGTGACTGAATATATTCTTAGTTCCGTCTCTTAAGGTCAGAATACAAAATTTGGTTGAAGTCCAATGGACGTTACATGCAGTTAGACATTAGATCTATCAGCACGCGTAAAAGCATGTTGGCAACAATGTCATGCGTGTGCTGGTTAGAAATAATCGGATATATTATGATATCTTGTTGTGCCCAATTTGGATGAAATCCATTTGTTAGTATTGAAGTTACATGTATTTTAAAATTGGACCTATCAGCAAGCATAGAATCATGGTGGCAGCACTGATTTATATTAATTACTCCAAATTAATGTAGAGTGTCAGGTGCTATACGTGTGCAAAGTATAGAGCTGTTGGCTTGCATACTTTCTGATATATTGATATTAGGGTAAAAATATAGACAGCATTTATTAACAGTTGGCAGCCCTGATTGCTCTTAAGAATACTTATAGCCGTAGCTGTTATGTTACACATAGCACATACGAAATTTGTTTGAAATCCAACTGGTAGTATAGAAGTTACATGTATTTAAAAATGGTCCTATCAGCAAGCTTAGAATCATGTTGGTAGAACTGAAGTATATAAGTTACTCCAAATTAATCTAAAAGGTCAGGTACTGTACCCGATTAAACCATTTGAGCTGCTTGTCGTATCCGAAGATCAGCTGGATTGTAGAATCTCGAGGTCCCCGGCTCAAAAACCTGGAAATCCTACCAACAATAGCTAAATGGGGAGTGCACACTTTCTAAGATCATGTTTTGGTAGAGCAAATGGGTATATCAACAAAATAAACGAAGAGCTCGAGATACTAACTATTCTCGGATAAGTGGGCGAAATTAGTGGTTCAATAAAACCTCAAATGCATCAAAACATAATCCTTCTTCATAACTTATATAAATCATCAACACGCAGTTACAAAATTAACAAATAAATTTATTAACGAAGTGATAATAAATGAAATCAATTTAGTAAAAATTTTCATAATAATTACATGTAATCCGCAAATGATTCTGCGAAAATTCCTATAATAAGATTCTGAAATTAAATCATCGTCCCATGGACGTTAGAAGTACTCCACTTCTTAAATAAAATTAAATAAAAACAAATTATCAATCAGCTGTTTGCATAACAGCTCTTAAATATTACTCTTGTTCCCTAGTGATATATGAACAAAGATCAATTTTAATACATCCAATGTCTTCCCATGACATTTCTACTTACTATTCCAATGTCCACCATTGGTAAAATTAATAGAAATTAATTTTATACTGATCTTCTATAAGATCACCTTTACACAATAGTAAACAACCTTATTGTATTTAAAGAACGTCGTCACGTTCTTTAAACGTCACTCCAATTTATGGTTTAAACGTTTAAAAACATTTAAGTACATTAAACTTTCGTTTAATTATCAACTAAGGTTCCCAAAATTATTTAATGATTAATGGTAGAAATTATTATTGAAAATCCACAGCCTGCTTCCAGTCTCCGACCGGGTCAGGAATGGAATGAATGAAGCCCCTATCTAGCGGCGAGGATATGAACTGTGCCGGCTGCCGAGGCCTGACGCACTCCTCTGGGGCAATGATTAAATGAATGACAGATGAAATGAAATGATAGTGGAGAGTGTTGCTGGAATGAAATTTTGACAGGGAAAACCGGAGTACCCGGAGAAAAACCTGTCTGCCTCCGTTCTGTCCAGCACAGATCTCACATGGAGTGACCGGGATTTGAACCACGGACTCAGCGGTGAGAGGCCGGCGTGCTGCCGCCTGAGCCACGGAGGCTCCCAATGGTAGAAATTATTATTAAATAATTTAATTAAAGACGATTAATCTTTCCAAATTATTAATTAAGTTTGTAAAATGTTCGTTATTTAAATGTTTATTAATTATTAGAAATAATTATTAATCATGTTAATCCAAATAATAAACCATATTATTATTATTGTTTTAGGATCAGATATTTATAAAGAAAGTAATTCGGTTAACTTTATTATATCGTTAAATTCTCCTAGTTATTAATAGTATTATATTTAAATATTGTTAACAAATGTCTTATGTTATTTACATAGTTCGTGATGATTTTCAATCATCCAACCTTCCTCCTCTGTTCAACTACTGACAATTCCAAATTTTTATGCTCTTAAATAAAGTATCACTGTTACATTTTCATATCGCTATCATCATAGTAAAGATCTTTCGTTTCATAATTGGGCATACATACATCGCCGAACGGTTAAGTTAAGCTTGTATAATTAATGTCTTATCCTTGATAATATCTTAATAATAATTAACAACATTTTCACTTTCCATCCGTTTCCCAAATATTTTCCGCCAATAGAACTAATCAATTCAACTGAGAGTCGTTTCACAATAATACTGGACAACTAAGGTCTTACTTAATTCTTTACTGTAATATATTTACTTATAATTTTCAAATAAACGCTCACAATGCGTATAATGACCTTCCCTTCTCTAATAGACTGAACAAGTATCCACAGAATACTTAAACAACAACTTCTCTCAATCACATACGTAAATTCCGTATAACATTTTCCTCAGCTTGATATTACACAAATATAGCTGCTATAATTCTTTACTTCAATTTCTTAATACAGTATTCTGCCATAACAACTTATTAAAATTGCATATAATGCCTTGCTTTCATAATAAATTCGCTTATAATAATTACAGCGTATAGCTCTTTCAGATGTTGTGAAAATACATAATAACCGACTCTATTAAACAGTGATGACGTAATGGTTTACTAGTATAAGTTACTTTAGATTTCAAATAATTGTTGTCAACATTTAATAAATATAAACATTCGTTACTTCTCTCTGGTCTTTCCAAAATATTGCGTTAATGCAATTAAAGTCAATAACAATCTCCAAGAGTGTTGTAAAATTCCGTAGAATCCTCAAACGTGCTGATTCGTCCGAGCAGATAAGATCTCTCAAATAAAATAAGATAATTTATCCACAGATAAATTATTATTAAATATAACTGGCTAAAGTGGAATGTCCAAATAATATTTCATCCTTCCACCAATTCAAAATGTTTAATTAAATAATTACTTGAACGAAGTCAGACTTGAAGATAACTATAAAGTCTTGGAAATGTCCAAATGATAATTCATTTCCAAATAAGCATTCCTTTCAAAGTCTAAGTTGCTTGGGTAAAGTACTACCATTTTCTAGAATATTGAATAATATCCAATAAAATTCCAATAATATTCCAATAATGTTCAATAAACTTCAATAAAATTCAATAAAATTCCCAATGAAATTCAATAATATACAATAAAATTCAAATAAAATTCAATAAAATTCCCAAAGATACGTGGATCGAAAGAAATTCGATAAACGAAATTACTAATAAAATGAGCTTAAATCTCAAAACCTATAAGTCAAAATCCAAATGTTACTATCCGAAAATATCACTAAAAGAAAATTAAGGTTTAAATGTCGAATGCGGAAAAATAATTCCTGGGCTTAAACTATTTCACACACAACAAAATAATTTAGCGTTGAAATGGTGTGATGCTCTTTGATATTCTAATCTACGACTAGCTACTAACAAACCAACCGCTACTAATGAGGGTAACTTTTTCTACCTTGCGATGATATCTTGTAGAAGAAGTATGGAGGGAATTACTGACGTCACCAGCAATTCCACACTTACTAATCTTCATCCTCATTCTTGGGAAGACTGCCTTGCCACGACTCGAACCCTGCTCCCCGATCGTCACTCTCCCTGGCTGGCTTCGAACACGGAGCTCGCCTCGATCATCGGAACTGCAAGAATCCCCCCTTCTCGAAGTATAATGGACTGCTTCGCTTCGGGTCTGGTAATATCTAGTCGTGACGCGGTAATCAAGTTCCATCTCGCAACGTTGGAATGTAGCCTTGAAGTTGTTACACCACATCTTATAATTTTAAGATTAATTCTGGTTGCCCGGTATCCCAATTCGGCAGTGTAACATCACATTCCCTGCGCATGACTTGGCTTAAAACATGATCACTACTGCGTTAAACTCAACATTAACTGTTCCCCTTAACGCTTGCATGTCGAACATTTCGATAAAAAAACTTGCCACTAAACATCGACTTGCAATAAACGAGAGCTTCTGTCTTACAAATGTTAGCACAGGCAGATAACGGGCTTTGCCTTCTCGCTTGTATAGCTGACACGCACCAAGCGAAACGTGCTCGTATAACGAAAGTGCTTTCAACAAAGAAAACTATCTTATTCTTTCGAATTTCGTCTTGAAACTTTCATGTAATGTGCACACGATGTTTCTCTTTAGTTTAGTCAAACTTTCAATACTAGTTTCACACGAGAACTGATATTACGACGATATTCTGTTCCCCCACATCTTCACCGGACTTCCCATGTTAACTCCTGACCGAAGGGACTACCTTCCTCACCGCCAAACTCTGTTTGCGTCAGACTCCTCTCGCGCACACGCTAGTTTCAGGAACTCAATTGTCGCAGGTCCATTCCGCTCGACACCTCAACACAAAAAAGCCTCGATCAGCGGCGCGTCCCCACGCACCTCAAAACTAATCGCATGGCGCCTCATGGGAAAGAGCGGCAAAGCAAACATTACTTATATCTTCTTATAGGATTATCCAACTTCCATCTCTGGGTGACTATCATAAATCCTTTTAATTTAGATCCTTTCTCAATAGTTTTAAATGTGCAGATTCTCTCTTCTTTAATAAATGGCATTTTATAAATCGACGAAGCTCCTCATCAAGCGCGCTCATTTCTCCTTCCCTCACTGATTCTGGCAATTGGATTAGCCAATCAACGCATTTCTCTTCGAACTCTACAAGTTGCTATGGGCAGCCTAGCGAAAATACTACGCAGCATTGCCCCAAGAGCGGCATCTCTCGCCATTTTGCTGTTGTCAAACACAATCTGAAGCTTCATCTCGTATTAAAATTTTAAAAATGTCGTAATTCCTCCAAAAATATCGCAATCTTCTCCAAATTTCACCAAAACGTCCTAAATAGCATCCTGTCCATCCTGAATCATTTAGAATTCGAGTTCATTTTCCCCTTAACGCTTGAATCAAAGCGTGACCTATGCTTTTATTCGGGTTTCATAAAACAAACTTTGAAATAGAATTCTAAATTCGTTTGTTAATCCACTCTCTCATAAAACTTCTTCAGATTCTTAGCATTGAATCTTCCCACAGAATTATCACTATCAATCTCCAAAATTTCATAACAGTTGTTTCCAAAAACAGTGCCCACTCTAAACGGACCCATATATACAATCGAAAATTTTGTGTATATCTTCTGAGCTACATCAGCTTTCGTTGGTTTCCTAATCAGGACTAAATCTCCGACGTTAAATGGTGCACTGAATCGTTTTCCCCGAATCCTCTTCATACGTTTGTATGCTGCCTTTCTTAAATTATCCTTGGCTTTCTCAATCCTTTCTCTTCTCGGAATTTCTGGATCTTTAGGTATGGAATCAAACAAATTCTTCCAAGGCCTCTCTGGCTTCCTATCAAAATGGAGCATCAACGGAACGTCCGCCGAACTCTCATGAAACGTTGTATTAAGGCATTCTTCAATGATGGGAACGAATCTAACCCAACTTCGATGATCATTAGGACAAAAAATCCTACAGAATTTTGCAAATTCCGCCATAATTCTTTCGCTGGGATTCGTCTCCGGACATCGCACACTAGAAAATATATGCTTAATGTCTAGCCTTTCCATGGCTTCCTGAAATCCCATAGACGTAAACTGAGGCCCATGGTCAGTTAAAATAAATTCCGGCTTTCCTGCCTTCGGAATTACTGATCTCTCAATTCTATTCAAAACTTGCCTTGTTGTAGCTTTCTGGATCGGATTCAAAGATACCAATTTTGAAAATACGTCTATCGTTACTAATACAAACTGATTTCCTCTATGTCCCTTGGGACATGGACCAAAAATGTCACAGGCGAATAGTTCAAGGGGTTTAGATGGTATGATGGACCTAGGTCTTTCCTTAAGAAGCTCCGATGTATATTTCCCTTTCTGACATTTCTCACAAGTTCGAATGATCTCAGCAACCGAATTCCTCAACTTCTTCCAATAAAACATTTCCTGTAAAGTATTGACAGTCTTATCCAAACCACCGTGGCCTATACTGTGGTGTGTCAACCAAACCAAAGGTTTTACCAAATTGGGAGGAACCATAACTCTGACTCTGGTCTTCTCCTTATCGACATACTTGCATACAATATCTCCTGACAAAACATATCGATTCGAGCGTCTTCGGACATTCTCATAGTCTGGATCAGCATTATCCATATAACCTTTCAAAAACCGATACATGATCCTTATTGGAGTGCATCTTTTTTGTGATACATTGATCCTCTCAAGTTTCACCAAAGTCTCTTGATCTGTCGGCTCCAATTGTATCGCATTTATCTGGATATTCTCTACAGGATTACGTGATAAAGCATCAGCTAAAAGATTATCCTTTCCAGGTTGATGGATTATGGTCGCATTAAACTGCTGAACAAACAAAGTCCATCTTGTTAATCGATCGCTGGATAAATCCGACTGCATCATGAACTGGAGAGCTTTATGGTCAGTTAAAATAACAATTTGATGTCCCAGCAGGACTTTCTTCCATTGCTGCAACGCCGTTACAAAGGCTAGCGCCTCCAACTCAGTGGTAAAATAATTTTCCTCATGTTTCCTCAGTTTCCTACTGCAAAATCCAATATAATGCTTATTTCCACTCTCATCCTTCTGATATAACACAGCACTGATTCCCACTCTCGACGCATCTGATTCTAAATAGAATATACGGTCGAATTCTGGATACTCCAATTTAATATTATTTCTAAGCATTTCTTTCGCTTTTTCAAATGCCTCTTCTGCTGCGGGACCCCATTTCCATCTATTTTTTTTTAAGAAGATCATACAATGGTGCCATGACTTCTGAATATCGGCTACAGTGATTACTCAAGAATTGGCACATGCCTACAAATTCGCGAACTTGTCTCACTTTAGTAGGCCTAGGGAATCGAACAATAGCTTCTACTTTCTTCTCATTCGGATGGTAGCCAAACTGATCAATGGTGTGACCCAAGAAATCTATTCTTTCCTTCAAAAAGTGGCACTTGCCAAAATTTACCTTAATATTTGCTTCTCTCAAATCCAAAAACAACTTCTTTAAATGTTCCAAATGTTCCCTTTCATTCTCAGATGAAATGATAAGATCATCAATATAACACATTGTGTTTTCCTTCACCTCGTCACTAAGCTTACTGTCCAAAGCTCTTATTAAAGCTGGTCCGCTGTTGACTATACCAAAAGGTAATCTCAAAAATACGTAGCTCGATTGGTCGAATAAAAATCCGGTATACTGTCTACTATCTTCTGAGAGTTCTATCTGATAAAAGGAAGCTGTGAGATCCAGTACACTGAAACATGACTTTCCTTTAAATCTTCTTAATAAATCTCGAATCCTCGGTGGTCTATCTGTCTCCGGCAAAATCAACGCATTGATACTTCTTGCATCGAGGCATAAACGTAATTGTCCATTGCTTTTCTTCACAACAGTTATAGGATTGATATAGGACGATGCTTGCTTTCTAATTATTCCATCCTCTTCCATTTTTCTAATAATTCCTTTCACTTCTTCGTAATATTTTTCAGGAATAGGGTATATCTTTTTCTGGTAAGGCATTTCATTGGTCAATCGAATACGATACTGAAAATCTTTAATTAGACCTGGTTTCTCATCAAAAATGTCTTTGAATTCGATTATCAAATCTTCAAATTCTTCTTGGATGTCCTCGAACCTTTCAATCGATTGAGTATGATATTCTCTTTCTCTTTCTACTTCACTCACAATGTTTTCTAAAACATCCTCTCTATAATCTGTATCTAGATCTGTACTTATTTCCTGTCCTTCCAAATTCTCCGCTTCTAAATTATTCTCGTATAGTTTCATCACTCGATTCTTCAAATCGATAACTGCTCCTACTTTTCCAATAAAATCTATTCCCAGAATCATATCAAAGTTGATTTTCTGTACCACGATAAAGACATGTTCATACTCTTTCTCATTAATCTTGAAATTTAACAGTACTTGTACTTTACATTTGACCGTCTTATCCTGAAAGATACCCCTCACCTTCACCGTTGAAGCTGGCAAAATCGTCATACTGTTGCCTTTCAAAAGCCTCAAATAACATTCCTCGGACAAAATCGAAACTACTGCCCCAGTATCAACCAAAGATTTGCATTTCTCCTCTTCCACGTGAATATTAATAATGGGTAATTCTGTTTTCCTTTCCTCTCTTATAATATCTTCCTCGAAGAGTAAGTCTTCGTCAGTGACCTGGTAAATCTCATTAATCGTGACATTGTGATATGACAAGTGACCTTTATTTAATTGCGCTTTGTAATTGGAGTTTTTTTTTTGTTCAGGGGCTGTTTCTTCAGCTCTTCCCTGTTGACTAGTGCCTGGTTTAGGGTCAACTTCACTCCTGTTGTTATTTCTGGAATCTCGAGTTGTATTCCCCTGATTAGCGTTTCTAATGTACTCCTGACCTTCACGATACCTCTCATTATACTGCTGTCTAGAAAATACATCATCGTTATAGTTTTTATAGCGGCTATAACCCCTATTGTTTCGATTATTCTGATCATTTCGTTGGTTGGAGTTGTAGTTCCTATAATTGTTGTTATTATAGTTATTGTTATCGCGGAAATAACCTGTCCTTCTGTTATTTTCTCCATTTCTACGCTCCTCTTGCTGGTAAGGTCTGCCTTCTCTGAATCGGCGGTACCTTGGTTCATACCGTCTGTCTCTAAAGTAACTGTTCCTATCAGGACCTGATTTAGTTTGAACTTGATTCGTTACTTCTTCCGTTTGTTGGGTCTGATCAATGACTATCGTATTCACCTCTCTACTATCCTGCCTGTTTCTAGGAATTACATTAGGCATGGAGCTTGTGTAGTCAAGTCTACGAAGTAGTTCATCCATCTTGGCAAGATCATTGACTCCTGACGATATTAAATTACGTCTGACATCGACCGGAAGCTGCCTAGAAATAGCTTCTATCAATTCTGTTTGTGTCAAAGGGGGTTGAAGGTAACGTAGTTTCGCTAATTGCATATTAAAGAAATCAGCGTACTTAGTTGGGAGAGTTCCTAAGTATTTCTTAGAATAAACCTCCGCTCTCAAGTCTTGCTGTCTTTCCACACTCCAATATCTTTTGATTAGAGCTTCGGCAAATTCCTCAAAGTCTCCGAACGTATACCTGAATGCACGATACCACTCCAAAGGTGATCCCTCGAGATAGCGTTCCACGATACGCATTTCTCTATCTTGAGATATATGATTTTCATAAAAATAATCACGGAGATGCTTAACGAACTCAATTGGTGTAAGACCATCTTTATCATTAAATTTTCGTGGTTTTTCTTCAAAATTTCTAATGATAGTGACATTAGATGCTCTGTTCGAAGGGTGTACCTGTCTTAGGCTTCCTATCCCGAAATCATTCTCTCCTATATCTATATCTTGTTGCATCGAAAGTCCTATCGGAGTTTGTTTCGCTCTAACATCTCTAATTTCATCTTCTAATCGTGTCATCCTAGCCTGATCTGTTTCCTTTACTTCGTTTTCGGTCTCGACCTGATTTCCTATGCATTCCTGAATCTCCTTCCTAAGTTCATCCTTTAATGAAATCTTAATAGCTTCTGCCGTCAATGCATCGCCTAAGTTAATATTTTGAATACCCCTTTTAATTTCCTCAAGCTCAATTAACCTCCTTTCCCTATCTTCCGTCAAGTCATTATCCATTCGATTCACTTTATCCCCTAAAGACTTAGTTTCATTCATTTCTCTATCGAGATCTGCTCTTACTCCTGACATCTCATCACTTTGAGTTTTCTGTACAAGATTGATTCTTTTAATTAAATCCTCCCTAGCATCAGAAACATCCTTATTTAATCTAGCTTCAGTTGAAACTATCTTAGTTTCCATATCACGTTTGATGCTTGAGACATGATCGGAACTGAGTTTCTTCCAATCATCTTTCAATGCTTCCAAACTTTTTTTGACAATATTTTCCACATCTACATCAATTCCATCTTTCAACAATTTACTGTGATCCTTTACTTGTGTTTTCAAACTGTCAACAACTAATTTAAGTTCTGTTAACCTCATGTTAGTTTGTGATGTGTTTCCCTCAGCTTGTTGTTTATTGGATTCCCATTCTTTTCTGATTTCAGTCTGGAAATTCTCATTACTTGTTTCTAATTCTTTAAACTTGTGTTGCATGATGGACTCAATCATACTTAATCTTGATTGAACTTGTTCTGTGTTAGTTTGTAAATCGACGGTGTTGTTCTGAATTTTAATGACTCTTTCTTTGAGTAATGTAGACTCATCTTGGGCCTTTCTAACATTTCCCTGTATCTTGTCAACATTACTCTGTATCTTGACAACATTTTCCTGCATCTTGTCAACATTTTCCTGCATCTTGTCAACATTACCCTGTATCTTGTCGACTGTGTTCGTGACTTGTGTAGAACTAACTTGCAATTTATTAACATCGCTGCTAACGGAAGTAGCACTGCTTTGTAATTTCTCCAAAGACTCTTGTAATTCACCTAGATCTTGTTTAATACTGTCTTTAACACTTTCCTTTACTGTGTCAGCAATGTTTTCTACTATAGTGTCCCTAACACTTTCTTTAACAGCATCTACCTCTGTTTTAACGCTTTCAATTACAGATTCTTTAATAGTGTCCCTATTTCTTTCTGCTTCTTCCCTAACAGACTTAAATTTCTTTTCAGCGTCCTCTTTAACACTCTTAAAACCTTTCTGGGTGTACGTGCGAACACCTTCCACATCTTTTGTCAGATTGTCCATCTTATTTTGGACATCTGAAAACATCTTATATACTTCTTCAATCTTCATTGCCATTGCAACAATTACAAATATTTCAACTGCTACGGGAACATGACATACACTGCAGAACTAAAATACCAAAGAGCAACCATTTTCAACTTAATATTTGGGAATTTTATTGTTTACCAGACTTATGCTAAACCCTAAAATAATTCTGTTAATGATTCACTTAAATCACGAAGTCCTAATTCTATTATTATTAATTAATTTTGATCATTTACGTTACATGACTGTGACTGAAATGTCAACAACCGGATTATCAAACCATCAGATTTAGATTATAAGTCAGCTTTCTGTTTCTCGACTTATTCTTCCTTACACAGGATTTCTTTCAATCTAATCTTCCAAAATTAAAACAATTGCACCCAATCACGCCCAATTAAGCCTCAACAAGCCTAATCGTGCCTGACATCATGAAATACGTCGCTACGAACCACAGTTCGAGCCTAAACGTTGGGCTGCCATTTAATGTGTACCCGATTAAACCATTTGAGCTGCTTGTCGTATCCGAAGATCAGCTGGATTGTAGAATCTCGAGGTCCCCTACCGTCTGTCGGGTACACATTAAATGGCGCCCAACGTGGGGCTCGAGATACTAACTATTCTCGGATAAGTGGGCGAAATTAGTGGTTCAATAAAACCTCAAATGCATCAAAACATAATCCTTCTTCATAACTTATATAAATCATCAACACGCAGTTACAAAATTAACAAATAAATTTATTAACGAAGTGATAATAAATGAAATCAATTTAGTAAATATTTTCATAATAATTACATGTAATCCGCAAATGATTCTGCGAAAATTCCTATAATAAGATTCTGAAATTAAATCATCGTCCCATGGACGTTAGAAGTACTCCACTTCTTAAATAAAATTAAATAAAAACAAATTATCAATCAGCTGTTTGCATAACAGCTCTTAAATATTACTCTTGTTCCCTAGTGATATATGAACAAAGATCAATTTTAATACATCCAATGTCTTCCCATGACATTTCTACTTACTATTCCAATGTCCACCATTGGTAAAATTAATAGAAATTAATTTTATACTGATCTTCTATAAGATCACCTTTACACAATAGTAAACAACCTTATTGTATTTAAAGAACGTCGTCACGTTCTTTAAACGTCACTCCAATTTATGGTTTAAACGTTTAAAAACATTTAAGTACATTAAACTTTCGTTTAATTATCAACTAAGGTTCCCAAAATTATTTAATGATTAATGGTAGAAATTATTATTAAATAATTTAATTAAAGACGATTAATCTTTCCAAATTATTAATTAAGTTTGTAAAATGTTCGTTATTTAAATGTTTATTAATTATTAGAAATAATTATTAATCATGTTAATCCAAATAATAAACCATATTATTATTATTGTTTTAGGATCAGATATGTATAAAGAAAGTAATTCGGTTAACTTTATTATATCGTTAAATTCTCCTAGTTATTAATAGTATTATATTTAAATATTGTTAACAAATGTCTTATGTTATTTACATAGTTCGTGATGATTTTCAATCATCCAACCTTCCTCCTCTGTTCAACTACTGACAATTCCAAATTTTTATGCTCTTAAATAAAGTATCACTGTTACATTTTCATATCGCTATCATCATAGTAAAGATCTTTCGTTTCATAATTGGGCATACATACATCGCCGAACGGTTAAGTTAAGCTTGTATAATTAATGTCTTATCCTTGATAATATCTTAATAATAATTAACAACATTTTCACTTTCCATCCGTTTCCCAAATATTTTCCGCCAATAGAACTAATCAATTCAACTGAGAGTCGTTTCACAATAATACTGGACAACTAAGGTCTTACTTAATTCTTTACTGTAATATATTTACTTATAATTTTCAAATAAACGCTCACAATGCGTATAATGACCTTCCCTTCTCTAATAGACTGAACAAGTATCCACAGAATACTTAAACAACAACTTCTCTCAATCACATACGTAAATTCCGTATAACATTTTCCTCAGCTTGATATTGCACAAATATAGCTGCTATAATTCTTTACTTCAATTTCTTAATACAGTATTCTGCCATAACAACTTATTAAAATTGCATATAATGCCTTGCTTTCATAATAAATTCGCTTATAATAATTACAGCGTATAGCTCTTTCAGATGTTGTGAAAATACATAATAACCGACTCTATTAAACAGTGATGACGTAATGGTTTACTAGTATAAGTTACTTTAGATTTCAAATAATTGTTGTCAACATTTAATAAATATAAACATTCGTTACTTCTCTCTGGTCTTTCCAAAATATTGCGTTAATGCAATTAAAGTCAATAACAATCTCCAAGAGTGTTGTAAAATGCCGTAGAATCCTCAAACGTGCTGATTCGTCCGAGCAGATAAGATCTCTCAAATAAAATAAGATAATTTATCCACAGATAAATTATTATTAAATATAACTGGCTAAAGTGGAATGTCCAAATAATATTTCATCCTTCCACCAATTCAAAATGTTTAATTAAATAATTACTTGAACGAAGTCAGACTTGAAGATAACTATAAAGTCTTGGAAATGTCCAAATGATAATTCATTTCCAAATAAGCATTCCTTTCAAAGTCTAAGTTGCTTGGGTAAAGTACTACCATTTTCTAGAATATTGAATAATATCCAATAAAATTCCAATAATATTCCAATAATGTTCAATAAACTTCAATAAAATTCAATAAAATTCCCAATGAAATTCAATAATATACAATAAAATTCAAATAAAATTCAATAAAATTCCCAAAGATACGTGGATCGAAAGAAATTCGATAAACGAAATTACTAATAAAATGAGCTTAAATCTCAAAACCTATAAGTCAAAATCCAAATGTTACTATCCGAAAATATCACTAAAAGAAAATTAAGGTTTAAATGTCGAATGCGGAAAAATAATTCCTGGGCTTAAACTATTTCACACACAACAAAATAATTTAGCGTTGAAATGGTGTGATGCTCTTTGATATTCTAATCTACGACTAGCTACTAACAAACCAACCGCTACTAATGAGGGTAACTTTTTCTACCTTGCGATGATATCTTGTAGAAGAAGTATGGAGGGAATTACTGACGTCACCAGCAATTCCACACTTACTAATCTTCATCCTCATTCTTGGGAAGACTGCCTTGCCACGACTCGAACCCTGCTCCCCGATCGTCACTCTCCCTGGCTGGCTTCGAACACGGAGCTCGCCTCGATCATCGGAACTGCAAGAATCCCCCCTTCTCGAAGTATAATGGACTGCTTCGCTTCGGGTCTGGTAATATCTAGTCGTGACGCGGTAATCAAGTTCCATCTCGCAACGTTGGAATGTAGCCTTGAAGTTGTTACACCACATCTTATAATTTTAAGATTAATTCTGGTTGCCCGGTATCCCAATTCGGCAGTGTAACATCACATTCCCTGCGCATGACTTGGCTTAAAACATGATCACTACTGCGTTAAACTCAACATTAACTGTTCCCCTTAACGCTTGCATGTCGAACATTTCGATAAAAAAACTTGCCACTAAACATCGACTTGCAATAAACGAGAGCTTCTGTCTTACAAATGTTAGCACAGGCAGATAACGGGCTTTGCCTTCTCGCTTGTATAGCTGACACGCACCAAGCGAAACGTGCTCGTATAACGAAAGTGCTTTCAACAAAGAAAACTATCTTATTCTTTCGAATTTCGTCTTGAAACTTTCATGTAATGTGCACACGATGTTTCTCTTTAGTTTAGTCAAACTTTCAATACTAGTTTCACACGAGAACTGATATTACGACGATATTCTGTTCCCCCACATCTTCACCGGACTTCCCATGTTAACTCCTGACCGAAGGGACTACCTTCCTCACCGCCAAACTCTGTTTGCGTCAGACTCCTCTCGCGCACACGCTAGTTTCAGGAACTCAATTGTCGCAGGTCCATTCCGCTCGACACCTCAACACAAAAAAGCCTCGATCAGCGGCGCGTCCCCACGCACCTCAAAACTAATCGCATGGCGCCTCATGGGAAAGAGCGGCAAAGCAAACATTACTTATATCTTCTTATAGGATTATCCAACTTCCATCTCTGGGTGACTATCATAAATCCTTTTAATTTAGATCCTTTCTCAATAGTTTTAAATGTGCAGATTCTCTCTTCTTTAATAAATGGCATTTTATAAATCGACGAAGCTCCTCATCAAGCGCGCTCATTTCTCCTTCCCTCACTGATTCTGGCAATTGGATTAGCCAATCAACGCATTTCTCTTCGAACTCTACAAGTTGCTATGGGCAGCCTAGCGAAAATACTACGCAGCATTGCCCCAAGAGCGGCATCTCTCGCCATTTTGCTGTTGTCAAACACAATCTGAAGCTTCATCTCGTATTAAAATTTTAAAAATGTCGTAATTCCTCCAAAAATATCGCAATCTTCTCCAAATTTCACCAAAACGTCCTAAATAGCATCCTGTCCATCCTGAATCATTTAGAATTCGAGTTCAGTACTATACGTGTGCATAGTTTAAAGTTGTCGGCTTGCATACTTTCAGATATATTGGTATTTGGTTGAAGAAAATAGAGAGAGCAATTATTAACAGTTTGCAGCCCTGGTGGCTCTTAAGAATACACTCAGTCATATCTGTTGATGTACACATATTACATACAAAATGTGGTTGAAATCCAATTAAGAGTGTAGAAGTCATATGCATTTAAAAATTGGACTTATCGGGAGGCTTAAAATTGTTTTGGCAACACTGCCATATATGGTCTCCTGGAAATTAAACTGAAATAGTATTATCTACACGTGTGCCAATTTTGGAATAATTCCCATGCATACCTTCCATGATATCCAACATGGAGCTCAAATTTCTAGTGCGTTTTTTCAGCAGTTGGTAGCACTGACATGATTTTCAAATATGGGCTTGAGCTATTCCTGTATACATCTTTACTCATACTAAATTTGGTTTCGATTGCTGCAGCCGTTTAGGAGTTGATAGGTGGAGACACACACATACAGCCATACAGACAGAAGGACAGACAGACAGACAGACAGACAGACATTTTCCCGGATCGATCTCATAAGTCTACTTTTTCCTCATTTTTGCAAAATGTAAAAAGTAGGCTAAAAATTGCAGGAAGAACATCAATGGAATTATAGGTGTGACGTGTAATGTGCAGTGCCACGTCCACGACCGTCTCCTACATGGTGTGCTACACAGAGCAGCGACGTCCATTGTGCACTCTCTTGCTGCGCAGTGCTCCCACGATTCAAAAAAGCACCGATATGTATGCACATCGCACTTCCTATCCGGGAGGGTCCATTTAACTTACACTGAAATTAAATCGTCTGCCATTATTTTCTTTATTATTTCGGTTTGTTGTTCTATTTTTAGGTGTTCATTGCATGAAATACGAAATAGTGGGTTGGCCTTTCATGGGAGACAAGTGTCTTCCAGAAGAATGGTTAGTAATATTTTGCAACAGAAAAAACAACAACATATAGTAAGCCTCTAAAATGTGGGATCTGTAGTTTTAAAACATGAATCTTTCTTACACCTCTGGGAACATAATGGTGTAAACAAAGTATATGCGAGAATACTACAAGCATAATCAGTTGCTATTTGGTCATTACACCGGTGTATGATGCACAAACTCGACCAATACGAAAATGCGACCGAATCGTGGGGACATCGCTAACTGTACGATTTGTTTATCATTTACAAATAGCTCAACATTTTTCGTTAGTTAGTTAGTTAGTTATTGTTGTTTTAAGGGGAGGAAGAGCAAGATCATCTGCCCCTACTATTTTCTTTATTATTTATATTAAACCAATAATTATTTTATGATTGTATATCTATTTCACATACCGTTGTTGCATGAAAGCAATATTTGATGGAAGATATGGTTCTCAAAATCCACCCTGGGTTATTTTCTGAAATGAGAGAAAACACGCAAAATTTTATTAAATTACGGTACTAGGCCACACAGGTGACAGCAAAAAGAAATTGCTTGTTTATATCCTCACCCTAGTCTTCGCAATCACAGAAAAAGGAAGAGAGTTTACGCTCTCATTTGCGCAAGTGAACTTCATTTTGAATTTTGGAGATATTTTCGGATTGAAATCTAATGAAGATATGGATAAACTTTCTTCAGAGAATAATTGGTCAATTTCTTAAGAGGATATGCAAAAAGAAATCTAAATACAAAATGTTCATGCCTACGAAAGAAGTAAAATAGCTCTGTGGATTATATTACGTGCACACAATCTCTCATTTGCAGAAAAAAAATTCTCACAATCTTATGGAATTTTCAGTAAAACAACTTGAAAATGTGCAACATTAAGAGACAACGAATGTTGTGCTATGGCACAACGTCAGCTGGCATTTCGCATCATTAATATGTAATGAACGGCCACGCTGGCCAAAAGCACAAACGCGTGCCTCGCTGGCATCGTGAGAGCGTGGTTTCGAATCCCACCTCGGCTGTCCTGAAAATGGTTACCATGGTTTTCCATTTTTACCACCAGGAAAATGCAGGGATAGTTCCTTTCAATCGGTCCATGGCCGACTTCCTTCCAAAATCACTTCTCTGACCCTTCCTTGATTAGACTCAAGTTATAGGTTGCCTGAGGATCCCCAGTTGCATTTGCTGACAAAGTGTGTTCAGATCTCTGACACCAACGTGAAGCCGAGCTGGAAGGATAAACTATTAAAAATTATTATTATTGTTTTATAATCATGATAAAGTTACATTCAACTCACCGTGTGAAGGATTCGATCAAAGTACTAAAGTACATTCTGCACAACATCATCATTGACACCTGTTGGTATGTGCCTTGAACAATCCAGTAGTTCTCAATCACAGCTCTAGTTGGTGAAATACGTGAACAGATCTCTTTGGAAACTGCTGTTCATACCATGTGCATGCTTTGCGACCAGATTCCCCATAATTGAAAATAATGTGCGTGTTCTCGTCGTTGTTGAATATCTCAGGCATTGCCGATATGCCGACAGGAACTTTAATGCTGCTGTACCAAGTACCAGCCTACAGTTATGTGCTCAAGAACAAGGCTTCATGACACAATGGGGCGCATTATACGAGTAGCGCTGAGAACATGCAGCGAGAGACCGTCTCTTTATATTCTGACATATCTGCCTGCAAGGAGTATTACCCCCGAGAAAATCAATTATAATACATCCCTTTCATCAGTAGTGCATGCGCCTTGCCTTCTGAGCTACGAGAACCACAGGTCTGCTGCTCAACTCGAAACACACAAGAGTGTAGACGCCGCACTCGATGCTGCTCATAGCGCGACGTTGCCAAGTTTCCTCGTAATTACAAATGCGCAGAGTGCTTATCGGTTGGTTTGCGCCCACAGGTATCTTAACTCATATTGCTCCCCATACCCACCCCCATGCGTGGTTTGATTTTCTAGCTCTTATTTTCCGACACCCTGTATACGTGGAAAGCACGACGCAAGATGGTCACCTGGTGTTAATTAATACCGACAGAGATGCTTCCAACACAGGGAAATACCTATGATATGTTAGTCCTCACAAATAATTCACTCACCACTTGAGGAAAAACATTAGGTACTAGATGTTGTTGGTCGATTGGTGAGAGTGGTTGTAAATTTTTAAACCTTACCGTATGTCATTCTTGATTGGTGTGTATCGTTCATCCGTATGAAAGGGTGAGAGAAATGAATAGCGAGAGGGAAGGAGTTAAGCTCTCTCAGAGATATGAATCGGCCAGCATAAAGAATTCCGTAGATGCAAAGTAGTGGAAACAGAAAAAGGAAGCTCTACATAATGCATTTAAGTTGAAGATGAAATTGAACTCCCTAGTGGTATAACTCTTCTCTGTTATGAAAGTATCACAAGAATCGCACACTTCCTCTGACAGCTACAAACACTGGGGAATAGGAGATGAGTTAAGCTTAGGGCAGCAGTATCAGGCCCCCATTGTGCGCCAGCCGTGGAACAATTGCTTTGTTACTGGGACAGAGTAGGGCCTACCTAATCCACTCTCAGGAATGCTCTGTAACGGTGGGATCTAAATGATTGATGAAGGATCTTAACTGGGGCATCCCTAGGCGGCAGGCAAGGAACGACTGGGTAATATACAAGTCAATACTGGCAGGGCTTGATGCTTGCATTCATAGCTGCAGTTTACACTCACTTATATCTGGAATGGAAATGGATCAGTCCTCGTAGGGTGTCTCTCTCTGGCAAGGAGATTGGGGGATTAATTCTCTCCACTGATTGAAGTGATAGAAGTAATTTTACGTTCGACGATGTCGAAATGTAAATATTATATGTCAGAAAACTGTATCATAATGAGGGTCGTTATGCTACTATTCTTCATTATGAAACAGTTTCTCCAGCCAATCACAGATCATTCATTGACCAATTAGGTAAGGATAGCTTCGCGCATGCGCACAAAATCCAACATGTCGTACATGAATTACATGATTTGAAAGTTCAAATTGGATATCGGATCAACCATTGTAGCTACAATCCCAAACAGAAAGACAAAATCAGCACGAACCTTTACGGTAACAAGAAAATACTATGACATAGGCTATGCAAAAAAATTATGAATCTACGTCCAGAAGTTAGCAACACTGCATCCTTCTATATAAATTACCGACATGGAAAGTGCACCGTCCCATATGTTCGCGTAAATAAACTGGCGAATATGAGACAAGAAATAGCACTGTACCTTAATATCCCCAACTCCAATTTCCACACAGCGCATTGCTATCAAACGACTTCGGTGACAATAGTATTGAATGCTAGTTCTGATCGGCACTAGACATCATGCAGGCTGTAAACAATAGTATTGCCAAGCCAAGTAAATGGTCTCTACTTTCGAAATTATTTGACCCACGCATGCGCTCTGTTCAGTCAGCAAACCACCCAGCGCGCTCTGTTCACTAACCGAGGTTACTGAATCCCACAGATATTTATGAATATTTATGTTAAAACATATAATAAAGTTATAATTATCGTCGAACATAAACAGTCGTATGCAACTCGCCTATAATGGTAATTAAGACACTCGTATGGAAATTATAAAACTCACTACGCTCGTTTTATAAACATACTCGTGTCTTAATTATTGCCATTATAAGCTCGTTGCATAATGTACTATTTCAGTGTTGCCTAGTTCTATTAAAGAAGGCTTTCCAGTTGGTCATCACAAATTTTACCCAATTACAGTACATTAGACAGAAAGACAAGTATCTATAAGTTACACCCTAACTTGAAAGCAATATTACATGAGATATTTATCACAACATAACACGCTTTTATGAACAGAAAGAGGTGAGGGTACATAATTGGATGAAATGTTTCAATCGCCAAGTGATCATCATCAGATCCCGATCACTTAGCTTAGTTAATGTTCGATGTTTATTCATTACACTTATGGACAAATTGATATACAATGTTTAGATTACATAAGTTTGTAAAAACTTGTGTAACGTGTCAATTTATTTTACAGATATAATTGCTCACTTCTACAGTTGTTGCGTTATTAATAAGGTAGTTTTAGTATCGAGATTTTATATTTTTAGTCGGGCAACACAATTGTACACAATTGTTATGGTTGGATCCCTAATCCCGAAAATAATTACATGAGATTAATAAATAACATAATAGATTACTAAGGAATCACTAAAGAATGGCTTCCAAAACGATAATAGGTTCAGTGTGTTAGCCTGTGATCTATTGCATATTTACTGTGACCAACTTCGGGAATGATGTTGTCTATACTATTTTGTAATTTGTGTTCTAAATCAACCGATGCTATTTAAACTGGTGGCCTATTGTAATGTGGTTATAATGTCAATGCGGTGAATAAACAAATGATACACTGCACTGTAACGGAATATGATAATGTAAACATAGCTGGTATGTGAAATCTGAGACCTACAGTATATAGCGTCCGTTCTCGTTCGCTGACCATTTTGTACATAAAAGCGTTTTATTTTGTGATAAGTATCTTATGTATTATTTCTTTCATGTTAGGGTATATAAATACTTGTTTTCCCACCTAATGTAATTGGGCACAATTTGCGTTGACTGACTGGAAATCTTTCTTTAATATCTCTCCACTGAGGCACGCATAAAGAAAGTGTTCTGTCTGCTAGTGTCCATGGACGTAGGTCTACTGTGTGGGGGATGAATGCTTTGTTTCTAAAGTGGAACATGAATACTCTATATCATCCCGGTGAATGCAAGAACGGATACCTAAGAATGTCGATTCCTTGAAGTTCCTTATTCCTTAGTAGTCTATTGGACTCGCCACCAAGTCATATGTGTATATATTGTAAGGTAGAGCAATACAATTAACTTTGGTTATTGTCCATTATTCTGCGAAAACGACGAATGTACAGCCTATTGACTTGCTTTCACCACCAAGAGGTTGCTCCGATGCCGGTGTTAGCTTTCAATACTGTAACGTGCTACGTAACATTCCTCCTTCGCTTCGGCCAGTCAACAGCATGTGATAGCCAGTTTCTGCTACCCTTCCATGTACTGGCCACGGCTATTGTCGCTTATCTCTGAAGATCTCACAGGATCCATTGCATCAACATTGCTGAGCCCTTGGCCCTTTATACTAGGGCAGGCTGGCTCAAACCGGGCATTTCTCCAACTGGGCGCCCACTCCGTTCACGGGTGGCGAGCGGGGAAAGTAGCTGCGTTCAGTCTTGGCAGCCTAAACCAACAGATTGCTTCACTGTGGTGACAGCTGGTGCTACGAATAAGGAGTCAGCTAAGAAGAAACCAAGTTCTACTGCAAATAGCGTGCAACAAAAATCACAATGGGAAGGGCAGTGGCGTTTTATGTCAATTGGAGAACGTGCTAATTGTTTAGTATGTGGACATTCTGTGATGGCTAAAAAATATAACGTTGAGCGGCACCTATAATGTGCATGTTTGGTTCTACATATTTATGTGAACAACTTTGCTCCACTTAAAAGCTTTGCAAATTCAGACATCGATCACGAATGACGGATAACCATCTGACGGCTGTTCCTCGACTGCACACCAGTAGTAGTGTTTGTTCAGAAATTCATTTGCTTACAGCAAAACATGGGACATATACATCATAATGTACACACATGAATGCCTGCATTTTTGTAATGTAATGTAACATTGTCAATAATAAATCAGTATTAGATTGAACCTGCCACCCCTGAATCCCCATCACCACTCGCAATGCCTGCCCGGTGAGACTGAGCACGCTCTCTCGCTTCGTCTCGCTACACTGTACTGTGACGTATGCATGCTGGTAAGCCGCCCGCATTTACGTCACGCCTGCCCGACTGCACTGGGCCAGGTTAAACGGGCACCCATCTGACCACCTCTGCCCTAGAGCATTGGAAAATTAACTTTGAGAAATTGCTCTTTGGGTTTGCAGGTTGAATCCACACAAGCCTGAGAGAAGTGACCAGTTTTAAGTCAAACAATAAAAATTGCGTTAAACGTGATATTGAAATCACAGCGATGATACTGTATGTGACATACTGTCCCTTCTGCCAACAAGAGGGAATACTGAAAAATATTCGTAAATAGACAATTAAAAACTACTACCCTCAACGTAAGAGATATCATGGTGTCAATTCCATACTATCTCCAGTATGAACTTTAGGTATGCCTGCACAGGTAATTTGCCGTGTTGAGTTCACAACGCCTTATATGTGTGGAGAGACTGCTCCAAAACATGAGCTTGATGCACCATATAGCTTATGGGGGACAAGGCAACCAGTCGTAATTCAGCAAATGAAGACGTCATAATGCAAAACAGCACACGTCCTTCGAACACAGTTTTGAGAAAAGAAAATTTTAGTTACCGTACTTCATTATTAAAATGTATAAAGACTTGTGAATTGTATTGCCAGTGATAGAAATGACTCCCAGAAAGTTTGTGAGAGGGTATTGGTTTGTATGTCTAATGACGTCTTCTAAAGCAACATACACAGTACTTGGACATATGTCATTTTGCAACTCCCTATATTTATTAAGAAATATAATGATCCTTTGAAATAACAAAACAAAGATTCTGAGCAAAATACATTAAAAATATTGTTATTTAGGAACTTCTAATCATTGTTAGTGTCCCAGAGTTCACTGCCATTCTCTGTATTATCACTAGTACGGTTTCCGTACTTCTTTACCAGCTCTTGATGCGATGAACTCACTAGGGATACTGTCTGTAATGTTCATTATGTATCTTGCTTTTGGCACTTTCAGATTTGCTGTTTTGTAACTGCCTTAATTTCCTTCCTACAATTATGGAGACTTATGTTGTTTTACACTGTACTAAAGGTAAAGCTGTCTAAAGAACTCTATTCCGTTCTTAACTCATTTATGGTCCAAAGTGGACTTGTGCGGTTTCGCGTCTACCTCCTTCAAATGGTTCTTATATAATTCATATAGCTTATAGCTAATCTGAAGGGGTTGCGAGTGTCACATGTAAATGTCAACCTATCAACCAGGCCAAGTAAAGGTAAGTCATCTGTGATAAGAAGCCACTGACTGCTGGCGTTCATTCCCCTACTTCCAAAATTCACCATTGTAGTTCAAATAACATATGGAGTTCACAATGGTAATGTTTAAGAAAACAAATTCGAAACCGCAAACCGGAAATTCATTAATAACGTAATGAACTTGATATAAAATATTATGATGTTGATGATGATGATTTTCGTTGTATAGGGCAAAATAGCGAGGTCATCTGCTCCTCGTCAAAGGTTTCTATTCATTCTCTATCTAGGCCCAATAATTTACGTTATCCGTAGCTATTATGTTTAGGTATTTTAGGGCCACGCTCTACACTCTGTTAAATTCTGGACAAATATGAAAAGATTGTCCTATGACATTTTACTCGCAAGATGTGGCGTCACTACATGGGGATCGAAGAAGATTACATCACCTCCATGGGTTAAAAATTTTTACACATAGGGTACTCATTCATATCCCTAAGAGTCAAAATCATTCTCTTAGGCATCAGGTGTTGATAACCACGTATTAAAGCCTTCACTTGCTAGGAGACGTAGCATACCACGGTAAAACTGCAAATTATATGGCTGAGGGTTTCATCTCGCTTGTCACTTGTTTTTCGTTAGTCGGAATTTATTAGCCCCCTGGCAGCTGGGACCTGAAACGAGAAATTAATATAAATTACGAGATATCTCCACCAGAATTGATTACATCTATTTTTCATGAAATAATATTTTGTTTACATCGAAGGAAGGAATGTTTTAATAAATAAGGAGCCATATTTCTTGTTTTGTTGACTGCATAATATGTATTTAATATGACTTACGATAATATATTTTCATTTGCTTTCATCTACTTTCTTTTTGTCATTTATTTATTACTAGCAACCCGACCCGGCTTCGCCGGGAATGCATTACATGATAAGCGCTTTATTAGCCTACTTTTCACATTTTGCAAAAATGAGGAAAAAGTAGACTTATGAGATCGATCCGGGAAAATGTGTGTCTGTCTGTCTGTCTGTCTGTCTGCCTGTCCTTCTGTCTGTCTGGCTGTGTGTGTGACCCCCCCCCCCCTATCAACTCCTAAACGGCTGCAGCAATCAAAACCAAATTTAGTATGAGTAAAGATGTGCACCGGAATAGCTCACGTCCATATTTGAAAATGATGTCAGTGCTACCAACTGCTGAAAAAATGCACTAGAAATTTGAGCTCCATGTTGGATATCTTGCAAGGTATGCATGGGAGCTATTCCAAAATTGGCACACATGTAGATAATACTACTTCAGTTTAATTTCCAGGAGTCCAACCATTACAGTGTTGCCAAAATAATTTTAAGCCTTCTGATAAGTCCAATGTTTAAATGCATATAACTTCTACACTATCAATTGGATTTCAACCAAATTTTGTATGTAATATCTGTACATAAACAGATATGACTGAGCGTATTCTTAAGAGCCACCAGGGCTGCCAACTGTTAATAATTGCTCTCTCTATTTTTTTAAATCCAAATACCAATATATCAGAAAGTATGCAAGCCAACAGCTTTAAACTATGCACACGTATATTCTGACATTTTAGATTAATTTGGAGTAACTTATATACGTCAGTTCTACCAACATGATTATAAGCCTGCTGATAGTACCAATTTTTAAATAAATGTAACTTCTATACTATCAGTTGGATTTCAACCAAATTTCGTATGTGATATGTGTACCATAACAGATATGACTATAAGTATTGTTAAGAGCAATCAGGGCTGCCAACTGTTAATAAATGCTGTCTATATTCTTTTTACCCTAATATCAATATATCAGAAAGTATGCAAGCCAACAGCTCTATACTTTGCACACGTATAGCACCTGACATTCTAGATTAATTTGGAGTAATTAATACAATGCAGTGCTGCCAACATGATTATATGCCTGCTGATATGTCCAATTTTAAAATACATGTAACTTCTATACTAACAAATGGATTTCATCCAAAATTGGCACAACAAGATATCATAATAATTCAGATTATTTCTGACCAGCACACGCATGGTATTGTTGGCAACATGCTTTTACGCTTGCTGATAGATCCAGTGTCTAACTGCATGTAACGTCCATTGGACTTCAACCAAATTTTGTATTCTGTACCTTAAGAGGTGGAACTAAGAATATATTCAGTCACCAGGGCTGCCAACTGTAGTGCTCTATTATGCTACATTATACCAGGTATATTTTGAACTAATTAGATATTTCGATATTACCAACTTAATTTCGTCATTATTCTAGATAGGTTCATATACTGTAGAATAATCATTGGCATGAAAAGTAGGCTGTATAGTTCTTCACGGAACTTCTTGTTTTTTCAATGTCAATGAACAACGGCCAATATCCGTTTTACGTCTCGGCATGATGGGTTAAAATCACTGACTGGACTATTAATTATATTATCATGGAGATGCATGTGCAACAAATTCTTGTCAGACGTAACTTAAGAATGGCGAGGTGCATGAAACACAAATACCCCTTCCGTCCAATCTTAACTTGACTGTGTATTTCGTGGAACGAAAAGTTCACAGTCGAAATGAAGAAAAGCCGAGTTGCACTTCCAGGGAAACTCCAAAAACAACCACTATTCTCTAAAGTTTTTAACTGTACAAGACTCAACAGTATGCTGCTGGCTCTGGGGCAAAAAGCTCGTACGCTAGCTAAGCTGTAACTGGGGTGATAGACTCGCCCCTAGCTAGCTCGTAAACTATCGCCTCAGTAACTGAATGGTGATTGTTGGAAGAATTTAAAACGTAAGACACATTTATAGTAGGCGATGTATTGAAGATAGAGATTCCTCCCCCGGGCTTTTTTTTATTGTAGAACTTTTCATGCTGAACAATTCTTACACTCATAGTATATAGATATTTTGAGCGGTTTGCCCAGCGTAAGCTTAAAAAGCGCACGGATTCCAGTTTTTTTTATTTCGCCTGTTTCACTGAAATCGTTACTGCTTGGCTTCCTTTGATCATAAATAAATAATTTTCTACAGAGACCATCCTCGAGATATCATTTTGAATCGTGAAAATTGCATCAAAATCCATTCAGTGGTTCTCGAGATTAACCGTGACATCCAAGAATCGGGGACTTTGTTTTATACTAAGTAGAGATTATACGCCAATCAGTATAATTTAATATAATATAATCCCCCTTCCGTCCAATCTTAAATTGACTGTGAATTTTGCGGAACGAAAAGTTCACAGGCGAAATGAGAGTTGCACTTCCAGGGAATGGCGAGGTAAATGAAACTCAAATCCCCCTTCCGACAATCTTAACTTGACTGTGTTTCACAGGCGAAATGAAGAAAACCCGAGTTGCACTTCCAGGGAAACTTCAAACACAACCACCTTTCTCAGAAGTCTTAACTCAACACGACTCAATGGTTTGCTGCTGGCTGTATCTGGGGCAATAGGTTCGCCCGCTAGCTAGGCTGTAACGGGGATGATAGACTCGCCCTTAGCTAGCTCGCAAACTGTCGCCTCAGTAGTTGAATGGATATGGTTGGAAGAAATTAAAACGTAAAAACACTTATAGTTGGCGGTGTATTGAAGATAGACATATGCTCTCGCGTACTTTTTGTAGAACTTTTCATGCTGAACAATTCTTACACTCATAGTATTTAGATATTTTTAACGGTTTGCCCAGCGTAAGCTTACAAACATTCGGACGCCAGGTTGTTGTTTTTTCTTCGACTTTTCCACTGAAATCGTTACTGCTCGGCTTCCTTTGATCATAAATAATTTGCTACAGAAATAATCCTCGAGATATCCTTTACAGAATGGTGAAAACCGCATCAAAATCCATCCAGTGGTTCTCGAGTTTACCCGTAACACCCAAGAATTGGGGACTTTGTTTTATACCAAGTAGAGATATATTCCTTTCTTTATCAGCTCTTCAGCTTATAGCATATTATGAACAACTGACTATCATTACCAAGCGAGGAATTCTCATTTATATTGCACATTATTCCTGCCTGATTAATATTTCAAGCAGACCTCAGTAACCCAGTCAGTTCAGGCTTTGTAGAAATAACAAACTAAACCCGGCCTCTCATCCTAACACGCTTGCAGTCTAGGCCTTTTACAATTAAGACTGACCGCAGTGGGCTGTACCGTCAGAACTCATTGACTTGTTCTGCCCTTATTTACTTGTTTTGAGGCTTCGTTTCTTCAGCCAAAAATATAAAAGACACCAGTTATGTCGTCGTCAGCAGCAATAGCAACGAGACCAATCGATTTGTGGTAATGAGACAATTTGTTCTGCATGAGGTCACAACCTGCTGGTACAGCAATGCACAGTAAAAACCTGACTACTTAAAGAGTTATATTGTATAGTGTACTTTATACATCGCTAGCTCAGTGCATTAACGTACAAGTCCATGGGGAACGTCCATCAACAGTTTTGGGAGACCACTGGGTTTAATCGCCTTCATCAGCTGACCTTGGTAAGTTATTGTTTTCTATTACTGTAACTCCTGGAAAATGCAGGTACCTTATTGTAGGCCAAGGAACCCTTCCATATCCATACTCTATTTCAATCATATTCATTTCATTTCTTATAAGACTGGTGTCAGGAAGGGCATGCAGCCGTTGAAATTATTAGTCACTTATACATGTATATTCATCTCACCATCTCAGATCCCGTAAAGATGTTATTCATGAGAGGTAGAATTACATTACTTATGACATAATAGCAAACATCATATGCAACCAATGCTGTTCCAGTTATGTGGTAAAGTAGTTCCCATTTTCACCACCAGGCAACTTCTGAGACGGTTCCTTTCAACAGGCCCACGGCCGAATTCCTTCAAAAATCCCTTACCTGACCCATTCTTAATTAGACCCAAGTTAGTGATCACCTGGGCGATTGGCCTGCCAACATCCCCAGTTGTATCTTATGACAAAGTCTGTTCAGCTCCCAGACACCGTCCTCCGACGATAGAGCAATGATCCCTCACAAACAGATTTTCATAGCATCAAAGTCAAATAATTAATACAATAAGTAGAAATAAGATCATATAGATCCAATAAGACAAGATATTAAATAACATTTTTATGATTGTAAGTACGAGGGTGAAGCCAAGCTGGGAGGATAGGCGATAAAAGTGCTATTGTTATTATTATTATCATCACTATTATCGAGATTTAAAACAATCAGATCATTGTTATAGTATTTTGTATCGTTAACTAAGCGCTATATACATCAATATAAACATGTATGTAATGCAAACTGTTTTACTTTGATCACATATTTATAATAATAATAATAATATTCATAATAATATTCTAATAATAATAATAATGATAATTATAATATTAATAACATACTTTTTATTTCATTCTTGGAATAAAGGATGTCTATTGCGTGTTTTAAATTAATTTATAACAACACTGAAACAGCAGTAAAATCAATGTGGATGTTTGCTCCAAACATTGTTCTTTGATAATTAGGTACAAGCCCGAACAACTTGTACCAAATTATGAACGTTGGCCGTGATAGCTTAAGCTGTTATATTGTTCTTTGATATTATCAAGACATAATTGCTGAAATATTGTTCGATGTGATTCTCAGAACTTTAAATTTCACGTCCTGAAAAATTTGCTCTATGTGACCCTGCTCAGTTTTCCTTTTTAGCCTTCAATCATTACTATCATCACCGTCATCATAATCATCATTAGCAGTATCATCATCATTATCATTATTTTCATCAACATCAGTATCATCACTATCCTCAACATCATCCTCAGTATCATCAACTTTATCATCATCATTATCATCACCAGCATTATCATTATCATCAACATCATCATTAACATAATTATTGTTATCATCATCATTATCATTATAATAATCTTTACCTTCATCACCATTATCATCAACATCAACATCAATTCCTATGGGAGGTCACATTGCTCTTAAATCAAAATTAGAGGATACACTTCTATGAAAAAAAAAAGGCTAAAACAAGAAATAAAAAAGATTTGTTATACAATAAATACAGTTATTCATTATCATCGTCATCATCCTTATCACATCATCATGATCATCATTATTATTATTATTAATATCATCATCATCATCATCATCATTATCATCTTCATCATTACTATTATCATCATCATCATTATTATCATCATAATCATCATCATAATAATCATCATCACTTTATATTTGTGTGACTGCTGGGTCTATGGATCCATTGGTGTAATTGTTCTTGCGCGTGACTGATAACCACGTGCTCGACGTGCCGCGCTGAGTTGTACGCCATATCCCATTGCGCCTGCTCACCCAGCACCCCGCACGGCAGCTCAACTCCAAGTAAGTGAAAGCGAAAACCACGCCGTACTCGCAGTGAGTGAGCTTAATGAAATACGAGAGCGACTAATTTGTGTTGAACTCACAGCTTCACAGCTTCACTCAATACATAAACCGAAACGATGCCACAGAACGTATCAGGCTGAAATATCATGAACGCTCCATCTATTGTCGTCGTTCTAATGCGATATCAGTGTCATGAGCTCCGTGGGCTCGGTGTATCTTGTATTTAATAAAGGAATTGCCTTTAGTTGATCAACACGTTGATGTGCCCAATTAAATAGGGGCGAGGATTAAGCCTTTTCTACTCACACCTGCTAACCTGGGAATAATTACAGTACATGGACTCATTATACACTTAAATACATTTTTTGAATGAGAGGGGGTTATTAATATAACTTAATAACGTGTGCAAAATTGATATCTGGACTAGTGTGTGTTTAAGGTACACTTGTTATTTTGCGTAGAATTGAAGCACATGCCGGTAGTACAAGTTGGAAACCACGGAAATGTAGCCTATATCTAAAGCCCTGCGCGGATGTAGTTTGCATGGCTGTGCGGATAGCGGATACGCTGCGGATAATGTTTCGAGTAAATTTGCGGATAGTCTTTAGAATACAAACTTACGTTAATATTACATATTTGATATGCAAATCTACAGCTTCATGCTTAAAAGAGGAATACGGGGGCGTGGTGGCTCAGCGGTCTAGCTGTATGCCTCTCACCAAGGCGGTTCGGGTTCGATTCCCGGTCAATGCATGTGAGATTTTCGAAGTGAAATGCCATGTCCTGTGGTTCGGATTCCACGTAAAAAGGAGGTCCCGTGGCTCATAATCACAAGATTCACGGTCACGTAAAACTACAATCTTCCTTTTAAAAGAGGAATACTCCTATAGCCTATTGCGTACGAAATATTCAGGCACGTATTGCACTTATACACGAGAAGATCATTTTACTCATATACTTTCAACTACATTTTATTAATTAGCCTACTTTATGTTTGTAGTAGATGGTCTTGACATCTCATCATCATCATCAATTCTCACTGCCATTATTACTATACGTACGAGATATAATGCTGTCAATAAGCTTGTTAGTTCATCGTGGTGACATCATTAACATTCCTCGGGTCAGCTACTTCCCCATCTAAGCTATCCTGGAAGATCGGGAACCAGGTTTATCTGTAGATTTATTTCCAACTTGTCACTGAAGCACGTTGGCTGTGATATTGCAACATCAACTATGACATCAACTATGCGAACATGGATGGGTCCAGAAGCAGATGGACAGACTTGGAATTTCCGGCCAAATGTCAATCCCTTACTCCAAGCGTAAAGAGAAGTTCACATAGTGAATGTTACCGCGACCGTGAGTATGAACATCATTTCATCAACATGGATAAACTATCTATTAAAATAAAACAAGGTGAATATTCAATAGCGCGTAAAACAAAGCTCAAGTCAACGATATGGCAGACATTTGGTTACGTTTTCAGTGGAAACGAAAAGGTGAACGATATAGTGATATTTTACCTGTAAAAAAGTGTATTCATACTCAGGACACAAATCGGGCAAATCAATGTTATTGAGCAGTGGCGATTCCTCCATGTAAGACGTGAGGATCATCCTACAGTCAGCTCTCAGCTGTAACTGTTTAAAAAAATTAAATTGAGTGTTTTGTAAAATAGTCTTTGGAGCTACCTTGCGCGCCCTCTCGATAAGCCCTGTCTCAGTGTCACTGTCACTACTTGTAACTAGTTCTACATTTCACCCCTAGATGGGTGAAGTGTGACCTTCATCGCCTGGAGTAGAAAGCTGAGGAAGGAAGCCTTGCAACCTCAAAGCACGTGCTTATAACTTTAGAAATGTATGGGAGCCCTTGAGGGGGAAGGAGCATGTTTGGTCTGTTTAATGGCGCTCTGAGGACGTTGACTGAGATCCTCAAGTCTCACTATTGGTTGAATTTAAACTTTAAACCAACACTACGGGCTTATTGGTTACGATTTCGCGCGGTCAGAATGGATAGTCTATTTTCAGCGTGTGCACATATTTGGAGTGGTATTCGATTGTGTTGTATTGTGTAATGTGTTCGTAATAGTGCTGTGCGACTGAATAATTGATATTAGACTGAGCCTAATATCTCAATTTAGTCCAGCTGCAGTATAATAATTATCTTAAGGTAAGCCTATCATATTACGTCCTACACATTACAAAAATCGGCAGTCGCCACTGTTATTGAGACACAAGTGCGAAAGTAGCAACAAAAAAAAAAGTATAGCCAATTTTTTTTGTCTAAAGTGGAGGTCAAGGAACCAGAAGTGTCATCCAACTTGAAGTCCCTTGGAATGCCAACTTGAAGTTCCTTGCAATGAAGCAAATTGTCAGGAACGACTTTCTCCTCAAATGTCTCAATGTGTTGGTTTAACACGTTATGCTTGATCTAATAAATTAAACATAATATTGAAATATCAGCGGATTTGGATAAAAGTCATGCAGATGTGGGGCGGATGCGAATAAAAGTCATGCGGATACTGGGCGGATGCGGGGCGGATGCGGAAAACAGTCGTGCGGATGCGGGGCGAATGCGGATAACAGTCGTGCGGATGCGGGGCGGATGCGGATAACGGTTTGTTTATCCACGCAGGGCTCTACCTATATCTTCGATCACTGAGGTAGAAATCGAACTTACCTCTCCTCAGTTATCCTCCAACCAACAGACTAAAATTAAACTTTCAGATAAAGCAAGGAATTAAACCAAGAACCTTTAGGGTCAGGAGTCTCAATGCGTGATCCTGGACCACAGAAGGCAAACAAATTTCAAACATTTAAATGGTTTTCTCTCGCGACGAATTCATGTAAGTACAGTGAAGCCTAGTACAAGGTTTAATATACTGGCATTTATTTTAATTAAATTGTATTGTGAAATTCTAGACGGTTGCTGTGGAACGTTTTAAAACCATGATTTAATTTCGTACAACCTAATAAAGCGATCAAAGTGAGAGATTGCATAATGAACCACCATAATAATCTTTATCTTCTTGTACAAATTTCTATGGCCCATATACAGGGTGTAACAAAAATGTACGGCACAAAATGCTGGACACATTCCTCACACGTAGACGAAGACATTATGTTATATAAACATGGGTCCGGAAACGCTTTGTTTCCATGTTACACCTCATTGTCTCCAACTCATTAATCATGGGAAACACACAAGAACAGAACGTTGACATCATGGGGAACATGCACTCTTGGTTACGTCTGGTTACGTTGTCATTATCGTAGGTGCACCGCCAGTTTTTGTATTACATGGCCCTGTTGCCATGCGACTTAGCAGATGTACCTTTAGCTCTGCGACAAAACATCTACTTCATGCACGATGGAGCACCTCCTCACTTTAGTGCTAATGTCCGTCGGCTTCTAAATAACAGATTTGGTGACATATGGATAAGCAGAGGTGGGCCAATGGCCTGGCCTCCACGCTCTCCGGACCTAAAATCACTGGACTTTTATTTGTGAGGGCATTTGCAACTCTTGTGTATTGAACCCCAGTACAAGATGATGAGCGTCTCCGTGTCCGTATTATGGAAGGCTGAGAAACCATACGCAATCCTCCAGTGATACATCAGCACAGCCGAGATTCACTACGACCGACGGTGGGTTGACGCACGGAGGGCATATTGAACATTTCCTGTGACCAAGAGTTGCATGTAGTATGCTGGTACGTTCTGTTCTTGTGTGTCTCCCATGATTAATGAGTTGGAAACAATGAGTTATAACATGGAAACAAAGCGTTTCCGGACCCATGTTCATATAACATAATTTCTTCGTCTACGTGTGAGGAATGAGTCCTGGATTTTGTGCCATACATTTTTGTTACACCCTGTATAAAACAGTCCAACAGGGTGGCCTCATGAAATATTTCACCCTTTCTAAATATCTCCGAAACTATTACAGAAATAAACCAGAAATTCTGAATGCTGGTCGAAGAGTATTAAGTAAGCAGGTTACATATATATGACTTTCAAGGGCCTGATAAGCACAAAAGTAACATTTTGGCCATGGAAACTTCAAATTTTCAAAATGACTTTCGTGACAGTCTAATCAACTGAACGCAATGAAACATGACAGAACGAACCATGATTTGGAGTTAAATAGGGCTATGGCGTACATATAAAACAATTCAACAGGGCGACCTCACAAAATATTCAACTGGTTCTCAATATCTCCGAAACCATTAAGGAATCAAAGATGAAATTTTGTAAAGTAATAGAGTTGGTACAAATATGTGACTTTCAAAATTCTGATAAACACAAAAACGGCATGGCGGCCACCTAAATGTCAGATAAGTAGAGTAATAATCCCAGTGCGGTGAAAATCGACATAGCAAAGCTTCATTTAAAGTCAAATATATTGGCATGTAAGTTGAAGTTGCTCACTTGTTTTCAAAAATTGAAGAATTCAAAATTTTAAAAACATATTTATATATCTCTAGTCCTATGGGGGATCGAACTGTAAGTTTATATAACGGTGATTCTGCTGGTAGCCGAGTTAGGTCATAACATTGAGGAGTCCGCTATTTCTTTTTGGCTATGATGGCGGGAGGGGGGCATACACACACACACACACACACAAGAGACGGACATACACACATACAGACCAAAAGATCGGCATACGGCCATACACACAAAGACCTCCATGCGATTTTCATATTATTATAGTAGGCTGAAAATACAGAGTAAGGTCGTTATTGGCTCCTAGCAGCCACTAGGGTGCACTGTAGCAACATGATGTAGGTTATACGTACTACTATTACGTGTGAATCACAATTTGACGCCCAGATCAGCAAGCTTTCTACAAAGTATTACCGACAACTACCACCTCAGCTGCAAACTTTAGTCTTACATTGGTATTAAACTATTAAATTCACGACAGAACACACGTTATCAAAATAATTCTACATACAGCCAAGTATACGGGGCAGTTGGCCACGATGTTACCAAACCCATACCATGAGACAACATTTTAGTGTTAAGCAACAGAGTTTACAAATAAAGGAATCCTTTACTAATTGGTTATAAGTCATAACGCTGCCTGCACTATGTTTATTGTCCCATGGCGTAGACGTGCTCGTTAAATTCTGCACCATGGCCGCGTAGGCACCCGTAGCAAGTCTGGAGATCGCTGGTTTGAATCCCGTTGCTGTCAGCGGCTCTGGGTGTTTTCTACACTCCCTCCAGGCAAATGCCGGGATAGTACCCTACTTCAAGTCCCTGTGCACCTACCTCATCCCTGTCCCTAATACAGTTACACACACTACTACAGTAATCACGCCAACACAGGTTATAAAACAATTGCAACACACACCAACCACACGGGACTGATGACCAAGATATCCGAAGCCCCGAAAATGAATTAACAACAAAGAAAACTAAGTTTGTTGATGTATGCTATACCGGGATGTGAATAGGAAGACAGGGCTATTATGTGATTGATCGTGTCATTGATATCAAAATGGATTTCCATTCGTATAAATTAGGCACTAAGTGATTCACTTTATTCGTCTACCACACAGCGGGTGAGTGCTTTGTGAGAAATATAGAGCGCTGTCCTCTGATGAAGTTCCATCCATACAATTTGTGGGGGTAATTAACTCCCGCATGGAAACGACAGCCATCAGAAATGACGTACGTGAGTGTCACCTGACAATTTTATTGGGAAACCTAATGAGGTAAGGTCCCAGGGTGAATGAAGATATGAATATATTGTGGAGATAATATGGAAATACACTTTGGGATAATATAAATTGATGTTATTTATAAATTACTATTTATTTGGTAATGATATTTGGGCTTCCTTCACACTCCTGTCTCTCTTGCAAATATATGTCAGGATGCATGCATCTTTACGTCTGTGACTTCTTTATTTCTAAATGACAACTTATAGTGCTTCATATGTCAAATGCTAAGACATACAGGGTGTTGAAAAGTATTCATTATTTTAGGTGGTAAGAGTATGTATCAAGCAAGTCCAAACAGGCCTACGCGTATGCTGATGATATAGCATTAATGGCGAGAAACCTAAACTCCCTCAAAGAAGCGCTCAAGACCTAGGAAGAGTCAAAAAATCGGGCTTTGAATCAATGAAAGACAAAAGATACAGTCAGTCTGAGAGACTAGACTTTATATCATTTCAAATGACGCATGCTACAAATGCTACACATGTTAGAAAGTCTCAGGAGGACTCTTTCAACAGACTCCATTACCCATTAACATAGGCTTCCCGCGCGGGGAACGGAGAGCGGGAAGTGCACTCTGCTGCATGACGTCACGCCGTCTCCGTATTGCATAACGCCAGACCCCAGGAGTAAACTCAGACTCGGTGCATATGCACTGAACAACATGATGACGTCATACACGCCGTAACCGTAACGCATAACGGTAGACCAAAGCATAACGATGAAGTCGACAAGATAATTTGAAATGATAAAATACATGAAGATGTAGCCATGGAGTATAGAAGATGCTTCCAAAACATTATCTTTCAACATTATAAATTTGACAGTGTAAAGAGTTTCAACTATCTTGGCACTAAATTCAATTGTCGTCAGTGAGAGAAGAGATCAATAAGAGGATCATGGCTAGAAACCGAGCATACTTCGCTAATATTATGCTCTTAAAATCAGCACTTTTATCTAGGCAACTGAAAGTCAAACTTAACAAGACTCTCTTTAGACTGGTTGTGGCATATGTGGACTATGTCACATGCTGATGAGAATGCTCTTAGAGTCTTTGAACGGAAAATAATGAGGAGGATTTAAGGCCCTGTGAGAAAGGGAGAAGGATGGAGAATAAGATCAAAAATAGAGAAATAAGAGATAGTCTCACAGGTGAAGACATAGCGAGGATGTGAAGTGCCGTCGGTTAGACCGGTTGGGTCATGTGGAAGGAATGAGTGGTTACAGGTTTCCAAAGAAGCTGCGAACAGGGGCCATGGAAGGAAGGAGAAGACGTGGGAGGCCAAGAAAGAGATGGATGCAGGACCTGGAAGAATATTTGAAAATTACGAGGGTTGAAGACGGTGGGAAATGACACAGGATCGAGGAGAGTGGACGAGAATCGTGAGGGGGGCCAAAGCCCATCCTGGGCTGTAGCGCTGAAGAAGTAAGTATGCATAAAAAAAACCATTCTGGATCCTTCAGTGCATTATTTCTGAGATCTTAACACTTGTGATGTTAATTTCTACTGTAATGTCCACCTCGTTGCGTAGTGGCTAGCTTGCATGGCTGTCACCCCTGAGGTCCGGGTTCAAATCCCGGCTCTGCTAAGGTATTTTAATTTGTAGTGTGAGGTACATTCAGCCTCATGGTACAAAACTGAGGGTTAGATTCCTGAAGGCAGTATTTCGTGTTTTCACACTTCTACTACAGGTAAATACCGGAATAGTTCCTAACTTAAGGCCACGGCCATCTCCTTCCCAATCCTATCCTCAATTTTTAAATACACACACTAGTACAGACATAACAAAAACACTGGTTATCACACAAATTCCACACACACCCAAATACACGGGATTATATGATCACGATGTCGCAGCCCGTAAAATATGTAAACAGAATAACAAAACATCCAATAGTCATTGGACGTATCATTTGTTCAAGTCCTCTCCTTGTAACTATGGAACTTTCTACAATTTATTCGCATGTAAAATATTCCAGGAAAAACAACCGGCTATAGGATCCGTTTCAAACACGTAATTTCTCTGTGCTCTCATATGCAGCTGCAATTACATTGTGTGGCCAAACGACACGGGAAGGGTAGTCCCATGAGAAAATGTGCCGTGTGTGACTCCTGAGTGTTGCGGCGGAGCAGAGCAGTCTGTCACAGACACGAGTGTAGTGAAATTGGCAACACGTCGCGAGTTAACCGACTTTGAATGTAGGATGATCATCAGCGCTCTGCGTGTGCAATATAGCATTTCGGAGATTTCACGCCAATTCGAGTTTCCAAGGTCAACAGTGTCGAGGGTGGAACTTCAATATCGCAGATATAATGCTACCATCTGCTTAAACCGCCGCACGGGACGACCACAGGTGTTTTACGAACGGACATCACGTCACCTCAGCAGAACCATACGGGGCGATCGAAGGGCTACTGTGAGCCAGATCACCGCCCAGTTGAATGTTGGGAGTCAGGAACCCATTTCTTGTCGAGTCGATGCCTCGCCCTATTGCTGCCGTTTAGATGGCTCGCGGAGGAGAAACTCGTTATCAACATCATAGTCCGTACATTCCAATGACTTTTGACCACTTAGTATATATGATGGTCTCTCTTAAAGTGCCTGATTTCATGTTGTAGAGGTTGTTTCGTTCTCAACATTTTACAGAGGGCGCATACGGACTTCCTGCATGGTTTTTCCCAGCCAATCCTAAATCTTTTGAATGTTTAACCTGTTATTATACTATGAGCCTTAAAGCAAGCCATATTGATTTTCTTTTGACCAAAAGAAAAATGTTTAAATTACGTGTTTAACTTTTCACAGATGAAAGCCGCGAGAGCAATTAATTTTCAGTTTTAACTTTATATACCATTATTAAAGTTCTCTTTCAGCACTTTAGAATCCTACAAAAAGTAAATATGAATGCTTTTCTTCATTTAAAATTGGTTCTTTAGTCTAGCATTGTGGATTTTTACATTGATTTCGTAGAATATATGTCCAATGAACACATAAATACTTGCAGTATTAATATTAAGGAAAGATGTCGTCAGATACTGGCATGAAGCATGGATATATCCCATTGCGTAGTCGTGCGCGTTATATCGCTTACCATGACCACGACGGGGAGCTACAGCAAGTAGGATGATTGGAGTTTCAAACCCCGGCGCTGACATCGGCCACCCTGAGTTTGGTTTTCCCCTGATTTTCCAAACTCCTTCAGGCAAATGTCAGGAATATACCTAATTTCAAGTCTCGAGGAACCTATCCCATCCCCGACCCTAATAATTACAGCTACACATGCAGTCACCACAGAAACAAGCTATCAAATAAATTCAACACACACCCAAGTACATGTGACTGGTGACCAATGATATTCCAAGTCACTAATACAAATTAACAACAACAAAAAACAACAACAACATAAAACCACACTCGTCAAATGAAAAGAAGAAAAAAGAAAATCTGCCTAGTTGAACCAAGACTATTGAAATACGGCTGCACTAGTCGCCATATTATAGCACTCAAAAAATCCGAAACCTAGTTGGTTACTGTTCATTGGCCATAGTCAAGGAGGAAGTGCGTTGATTGCTTTCGGTTTTGACTTTCAAAATATGATAAAAAATGTTCAAAACGTACACGTGATTCTCTTCGACGATCAATTTGGCTGAATTTACGTTGGTCCTTGGCAATTATAAGAACAAATTCTAGCTTTTCAAACAGTTCTATATGAATTGTATTGGGAGAATGGGTAACAACTATAAATGAAAAAATGAAAATCCACAGCCAGCTTCCAGTCTCCGACCGGGTCAGGAATGGAATGAATGAAGCCCCCATCTAGCGGCGAGGATATGAGCTGTGCCGGCTGCCGAGGCCTGACGCACTCCTCTGGGGCAGTGATCAAATGAATGACAGATGAAATGAAATGATAGTGGAGAGTGTTGCTGGAATGAAATGTTGACAGGGAAAACCGGAGTACCCGGAGAAAAACCTGTCTGCCTCCGTTTTGTCCAGCACAGATCTCACATGGAGTGAGCGGGATTTGAACCACGGACCCAGCGGTGAGAGGCCGGCGTGCTGCCGCCTAAGCCACGGAGACGGTAACAACTATAACTATTATTCCCAAATTCACACCCAAAAATATGCATGAATGCTGCGTGATTGGATCTTTATAACTGACAGAACATTGAACCTGGTCCTCCAGTGCTGAATCATTTCTCATTGACAGCTACCTGTTTAAATAGGAATGTTTAAAAAAGAAAAAAATATAACAAACTAGTGTAGAACATCATACCTGAAGTTTGTCACAATAACAAGTCGATAAATCACAAGTTAAACTAAATTAATAATAACGAAACAACCATAGAAGTGCTTCAGCAGAGCAACTGAGCAATAAGATTGACACGTTTCACAAGTTACAGTAGATGTATTATAAAACTTTGTAATTTAAAGATTGTATAATATTTGTACATCAATGTAATACAGAACCATCGACCTTATCTAAGTCTAAGTGAACAGGATCTGATAATGATCACATGATGATCAAAACATATCATCCTATTAAAAACCCATCCCCTGTTTTTGTACATTAAAATGTGTTATTTTAGTGATAAATATTTAATGTATTATTTCTGTCAGGTTAAGGCGTTTAAATACCTGTTTTCTCGCCTTATTTAATTGGGTACAATTTGTTAGAACGACGGAAAGGATTTCTACAATAATTGACTGCAATGCAAACTAGCATCTGCATTACATGGAAGTTCAAATTCTATGTAATTCCTTTTTTAATATTCTTTCTGATGGAAATCCATGTCAATTTGTAAGAACTCTTCCTCTTAGAGGACAGTCAAGAAGTATTGATAGTGCCAGATTCAAGACCAATTTATTATCTCCACCTAAATTACGCCAAGTTGACTCTGAAAAGAAAGAGCTTGATAGAGATGATTAATATGATCCATAAATACGCTGTCTAAGGGAACAATCGATTACATTCTCGTCGTCTCGCCAAGGGAAGCCGACATAACACATCAATCAATGACAGAGTCAGTAACAGTTTTCTTGACTTCGTCGAATTTCATTTTCCATTCCATCGCTTTGAACGAGAGAGTGGTGGAGGGGATCTCTGCGTTTAATTGGACTTCTGTCTGAGGCGAATGAAATGTAAGCTTACTGTGTGATGAAACCTGACGGCTGCAATAATATTGGGCTTTACTTGTCTTCACCCGGCTCCCAAACTTAACGAAGGCTTGGGGAATAACTAGATAACACATATTCCATTGTAAGGATGTAACCATATTAAAAAAGTTCAATCATTAGATAACATTTTATATGCGCAGTGATTTCTGTAGCACCTTTCCTTCTAAAATGAAAACTGTATTGATTTATTATCTGAGCTACATTCTCATGTTCTTGCAGAATAATGTTAGAGTCATTAATTCAATGTTTGAATCAGCCAATTCCTTATATGTAGAGCAATATTTGTACCTACCTCACATACTAACTTGGCTGTTGTAGTAGGCTGTGCGTAGAGCAATATGCTCCATTAGACGAGACATGACTGCTTCACCATACACGGTTTGTAGGCGTTCATAATGACCGACACACTAGTCCCACGTGCCCATTCATACCAGGTAACACCACGCACTTCCATTGGCGACCACGTTGTCAGTACATGTCTGTTTGCCATCGTGAGTTCCACTCAAATTATATCGGGCCCGCCAATCTGCTGCTCCTCTCTCTTCGTCGACGCTCTGCGCAATCGTCATTCGCTCTTGTCTGATGCTACTTCCGTCCTTGAACCAATCGCGGGTGAGGATTCTTATGGCAATTATTTGTGTCTTCTGGTGTACCATATGCTCATGCAATAAAATGATGAAAATTACTTTCATAACTTCCCTCGTATTTATAATACCTTTTTTATGGTATGAAATAATAATAATAATAATAATAATAATAATAATAATGATAAGAGTAAGAATAATCCACAATATTATATTGTATTACTCTTGCTGAATAACATCGAAATTTCACGTGAAAATTGTAAGGAAATTACTGGAAACTAGCCTAAAATGAGATGAAAAGATGATAAGAAAGTTTCTCTCTCAGCGAGAAAACACCCCCCCCAGCGGGCGACGTCACCAGCCTGGCTGGGTCGCGTATGCGGGCCTTTTGTCCCGAATCCTTTGCACTAGCACATTCGCCCTGAGACTCATTGTGCTCTTTTGTATGGCCTACGTTTTATGAAAATGAACTTTCTTTTATGTATTTCAACAAAGGTAAGACGGAATTCTGTTTGTCAGACTTGTCACTTGAAGTTGTTTTGAGCATTTATTTGTCAAACATGATCACCCCAAACACAGGGCAATTATTTGGGCCCAGATACTGTCAATGGTCGAGTCAATAGAACAAGAACATAGAGCGGAATTAGGACGAAATGGTTGCATTGGATATTTGCTTTTTGTGAGGTTAAAATAGTATGTTTGGTTGTTACTGTTATTCTTAACTGAAATTATTAGCAGATAGTACACTTTATTTAAAAAAAACACTGCCCCATTCAACAACAATTATCAGTCACCGCTCAGCCCATGCTCTTGCTAGAGCTAGATTACTATCTGATGGCACAACATGCACGAAGCCACAAAGGTGAAGGGAAAAGGAGGAGACGGAAGGCAGTGGAGGTGGTAACTACTGCTTGAGCTAGATTAATACGAGATGGCGCAACATGCACGAAGCCACAAAGGTGAAGGGAGAGGAGGAGATGGAGGGCAGTGGAGGCGGTAACTACTGCTGAGCTGCTGGTAGACACACTAACGACATCACAGTTCAGTTATCAAGAGCCATTGGTGAACTTTTGTAACAAATGAACGGTCCTCACCTCTCAGTCACGCTGCAGCACGTGGACTCGCGTACATACGAAGCTCGTTTTAATAATAATGTTATTGATTTTACGTTTCTTTTAACTACTCTGGATTTTAGAGACGCCGGGGTGCCAAAATTCTGCCCCGAAGGGGATCTTTAACGTGCCAGTAAATCTACCAACACGGCTCCCTCGCATTCGCGCACCCTCAAATGGCAGCTGTCTGCGACAGGATACGAACCTGCAACTTTGGGCTCAGCAAGCTAGAACGTTACCGCTGAGCCACGTAGCCAGTTGAAGCTCGTATTGTAGGCCTACGCAGCTGAGGTTCTGTACCATAAGAAAATAATCGCACTCTACCAGCAATCCAGTTCGCAGGCCCCGCCTGCTGTTACCCTCTCTGAGATTTTCATAGATAATTTTAGCCTACTATTAGTGTAGATTATAGTTTGTTAAATTGTTCAGCCTGCTGTATATCTACAGTATGTAAGAGTGCGGATTCTGTATATCCATTGAGACTTTTGAGTCCTATGTATCAAATCCTTAAATAAACAATCAATCAACATATCAATCTTTCTCTCGTACCACGCCACAACGCGGGGGTCTAGAGCCATTGCATCATTTGCGTTGTTCTAACCTTGTCATTTCTACAAATGATTGTTACTTTTGTGACTATTACCCTACAATGCTTTCGAACAGGATTAGACAGAACCATTACTCGCCTGAAGAGCAATTGCTGCTATGCGAAGGTCTTCCAGCTAGCCACAAAAGTCCCTTTCTGCATCAAAAGTGAGAACATCTCCTCTCCACATCAATGGGAAAAGATACCAGTCAGGATCGAGCAATTCGACCGTAAACTTACGACAGCGCGATGGGAGCTGGATCAGGCACCCTAACAAGGCACTTCTACCTCGCTCACTCGCAGCACACTCCGTCCGCATGAATCTTTACACAACACATACATTGGTGCGTTAGAAGAAAACCATGACCATACAATCATTCACATTTTGGAGTGTATATCATTGACAACATTCATGCAATATTGTAGTGCTACATAACTTACTGGCGAACATAATCAGAAACTTGAAGCTGGTGGAAGAAAAGTATTTCGTTGTTGTTGTTGTTGATTGATTTAGGGGCTTTGCAACATCGTGGTCATGTAGCCCCGTGTACTAAGGTGTGTATGGAATTTATCTGACAACCTGTGTAACTATGATGGCTATATTAAGTGTGTGTATTTGTAATTAAGGTGAGAATTGGGAATGAGGCGGACGTGACCTTAAATGAGGAATCATCACGGCATTTGCCTGGAGTAGAATAGGAAACCATGAAAAACCATTTTCAAGATGGCTGAAGTAGAAATCGAACCCGCCACCTCTCACTTTTTCCTCACGAGACTGAGTGTACCCCGTTCCAGCCCTCAGACCAGAATTACATTGGCAGAGCTGGGAATGGAACCCGGGCTCCAAGGTGACAGCCAAGCATGCTAGCCACTACGCAACGAGGCGGACTAATGAAAATCCACAGCCTGCTTCCAGTCTCCGACCGGGTCAGGAATGGAATGAATGAAGCCCCTATCTAGCGGCGAGGATATGAACTGTGCCGGCTGCCGAGGCCTGACGCACTCCTCTGGGGCAATGATTAATTGAATGACAGATGAAATGAAATGATAGTGGAGAGTGTTGCTGGAATGAAATTTTGACAGGGAAAACCGGAGTACCCGGAGAAAAACCTGTCTGCCCCCGTTTTGTCCAGCACAGATCTCACATGGAGTGACCGGGATTTGAACCACGGACCCAGCGGTGAGAGGCCGGCGTGCTGCCGCCTGAGCCACGGAGCGAGGCGGACTAATAATTAGTTGAAACAGCCTACAATACTCATTATAATGTCCTTAAAGTACGCGTTACCTACCAAATCAAATCTACTGTAATAATTGTTTTTTTTTTTTTCAATTACACTAAAAATGCTTTGTTCTGAAAGTTCCTTGCTCTCAGTTATTGATTCAAACACCATGAGGCAATCATGACTTGTTTTACGACATATTTGTCATATCCAATGGAATGATAAATTATGCAAAATGCCTACAATAAATAAAGCATTAATGTGTTTTCGAACTGATTAGCGTTCAGCGCAGCGGATAATTGTTCCAAGTTATTCAATTTAAACAATTATGTATATGATTTGCTCTAATATTATACGCATGATAAATGATATTTTTAATGGCTGTTTGAAATGCATTAGGGCTCCCATATTTACCCACATAGTAGAGGGATCATGAGTAATCCGGGTCATGTTTTGCCTGACTCGCCACGAAGAACAATACTACTGTATTTTTCTTTGCCATAACATTTTGTTGGCCAGCAGTAGCTCTCATTTGTATCAGACAAAGTATTAGCCGTTCAAGATACGAGTGCCGCTGAACTTGGTTGCGCCTGCGTTTGTTGTCTATAGCAGCTGGAGCCTTGAGGGACGCTGAGAGGGGCGCAGATATGACAGAAGTTATATTGTAAATTGTGAATGGAAAAATGAATAATAATGGGTGAATTCAAAATGGCGTGTTTGTGATTGTATCGCAGTAGCACAGCCAAGCGTAACAGGAGCACATGTCACCACGTAGAGGAGAACGGTTACAGACGACTGGAGCTGAGTCATATCCTGTATATGTCAATCAAGCAGGCTGACAGCGTGACACAAGTGGACAATAAATAGTTTCCACATCGACCGCCGGCACTCGAACCTTGAAAGGCTAATACAGTACGTAAGTTCCGGACTCAAGCCACTTGCATTACCTCCAAAATGCCATTAATAAAATGAATCTTGCCCGTACCGACTTTCATTGTAAACTTTGTGTTGGTCTCTACAATCAGGAGAAAATTAACATTGTTTTCTTTTTATGCTGGGCCAAACAGAAGCAGTCAGGAATAGAAATCGTTCTACAATGAAATATTAGTTTGCACATTGTCAAAAACATACCCAATCAGTGATTTTTGTTACTTTATAATATCAGCATGTCATTGCCTAGCCGTGCGAGTTAAATCGCTGTCTACGATTGAGGTGGGGAGCTGCTGAAAATCCAGAGATTGGACGTTCGTATCCCGGTGATGGCAGGGGCTATCCTGAGTGTAATTTTGACCCAGACTTTTCCACACTCACTCAGGTACATGATCGGATAATGCGTTATTTCAAATGCAGGAGTACATATCCCATCCTCTACCTTAATAATTAGTTATTAAGGCTACCCTCTACAACAGTCATCAGAGCAACACAGGTTATCAGGCAAACTTAACACACACCCAAGCATACAGGGATGATGACCAAGATGTCACAAGCTCTGTAAACTAATTCACAACAATTACATTATTTGCATAAAAATGTAATATAGTCCAAAAATGTCGAACACAATCTCGCATTGGTTTATAACTTAGATCAAATACCTTTCTAAGGGATATGGGATGAAAGGATGTATCTCTATAATATAGAGCCTATGGAGAATAGTATTTAAGGGAGGAAGCTTGTAGTTTTACGTGACCGTTAATCTTGTGATCATGAGCCACCGGATCTCTTTTTTAGGCGGAATCCGAATCACAGAACATGGCATTTCACTACAAAAATCTCACATGGATAGTATTTAAGGCTGGGTGTCTTTCCAGGCGCCAGCATTATTAAATGAATTTTTGAGAGAAAAAAATAACTAAGATTGTTAATAATGGGAAGCAGCCGTGACACATTAGAATCTATCATCGCGGAATTTGTCTGGTTTAAAAATGGAAATGCACGGAAAAACAATCAGGAATGACAAACGGTAGGGCTCAGGTGGTCCTTCAGGACTTGAAATAGCCTAGCCTCATGACCTTTCACGTTTCCGCGGTGGCCGAGAGAACTAATGCCGGAACGGTTCCTTTTAATAGGTTCACGCCCTATTTCCTTCCAGAATCCCTTCCCAGACCCGTCCTGAAAAATAACATTATTAATGAAAAACATTTTATGCCTTATAACTCTCGTTTTTCCTACATGTTCGAGGATGAACTGAGATTATTTTCCGTTGATGTTTACGGTCCGATGCCCTTCACGACTACATCAACATAACCATACAATCAATGAGGTGAATGGAGATGAAGCTTCATAAGAGTTGTTGTTGTTAATTCATTTAGGGGCTTTGTGACATCGGTGCTTAGTAATGGCATTCGGGGCACAGTCAGTGCCTGTGAGTGCTGTGAAAGGTTCAACTCATAGGGTTAGGACTACTGTTCTGACTCAGTAAGGAAAGCAATGGCAAACTACCTCACTCCTCTTCTTGCCTAGAACGCCTCAAAATAGCGCTGCCTTGGGTTTTTGTGGGCATCTACTCGCATAACGTAACGGCGGTACTTTTTGAGGATCCAACCAGCCTTCGGGCTGACTACCTAACAGACAGTCATTTAGCCCCATGTACTTGGGTGTGAGTAGAATTTATCTGATAACCTGTGTTATTGTGGTGGCTCTTGTAGTATGTGTATTTGTTATGCAGGTAAGGATTGGGAAGGAGGCGACCGGGACCTTTCCTTAATTAGGAACCAACCCGGCATTTGCCTGGAGTAGATGTGGAAAACCACGGAAAACCACTTCCAAGACGGCTAAGATGGGAATGGAATCCGTATCTTCTCAGTTTTGCCTCACGGGACTGAGTGGACCCCGTTCCAGCCCTCAGACTAGAATGAAATTACTTGCTAGAGCCAGGAATCGAACCCGGACCTCTGGGGCGAAAGCAAAGAATGCTAACCACTGCTCTAGGAAGTGGACAAAACTTGAAAAGAAGTTGGGATGAGAAGGTACAGTACCATCCTGGCATTTGCTTGGAGCTGAAAATAGGAAAAATAAAAGCTATACCATTCTAAGGACAGCCGATGCTGGGGTTTCAACCCACTCATATTCCTAGTCAGGAGAGAAGCTTGCCCCATGACCGTGCTCTTTAACGGGCGGAGCTACCGCGTTTGGAGCCTATTCATGTAATAATTTTAACAAGAGGGGTTCATATTATCGGGATAACTAAGTACCAGATTTTACAAAGTTACGAGATATAAAGGGCTGGCATATCCACACGTTTAATCATATATGGAGATACTACAGTGTACCATTTTCGCGTAGTGGCTAGCACTCTTGGCTGTCAGATTTTCAGACAAATTATCATTTTGCCCAAGTACACGGGATTACATGACCACAATGTCGCAAGGCCCCTAAATGAATCAACAACAACAACAACAGCAAGTAGGCTATATCTTTTGGTCGTGCCATTAGATGGATTAATACGCAGCGGCTAGGAGACCTGATCCTCCAAATCAAACACACAAGTTTGCTATTTGTTCTTGTTATACACGTAATCCCTGCGCACTGGTGCTATTTGCTCTCATATTAGTTTAATTAGCTGAGAAACTAAATCCTCATTGAACGACTATGTGTGGAAAATGAGCTGTAGCTGTTTTTGTTTCCTTTGAGGGGCTTGAACATCGTGGCCATTTAACCCCGTGTGATGGTGTGTGTGTGTGTATAGGGGAAGTTCGGGTGGTATCGGACACTCAGATATTATTTGGTGTAAAGACTCGAGGGTTGCGTAACATTAAGTTACTCATCATCATTAGTTCCTATTGTCCCTCGTGGAACATAGGGCATCAATGAAGCATCTCCATCTGGTCCTGTTTGCAGACAACCTCTTCACCTCGCTCCGGGTCTTACCCTCCTCTATAGCCTCCAAGTGTATAGATCTGCGCCACGTTTATTTGGGTCTCCCTCTCCTCCTCGTACCCTGTGGGTTCCAATCCAGTGCCTCTCTCTCAATGACTTCATTTCCTTTCCTCAGGGTATGTCCGATCCATTTCCATTTCCGTCGCTTTATTTGTATGGCCATCTCAGTTTCACCCGTCCTTCTTCAAAGTTCTTGGTTGGAGATTACTTCCGGCCAGTAGATGTTTAGGATCTTTCTTAAGCAACAGTTGATAAAGGTCTGCAGCCTGGAGGTGATTTCTTTAGTTACCTTCCAAGTCTCAGACCCATATATCAGAACGGACCTGACATTACTCCGGAAGATACGAAGTTTGGTTAAGTTACTAGAACATAATTAATATCCCCATTTTTGTTTATACACTGTGGGAGGAGTTAGATCCGTTATCCGAATACATACGATTCCCCGGTCAGGAAGCACCGAAAGTACAGAAAAAGGGGCGTCGTTTAGGAGTAAACATGAGCAAGAGTACGTCACTCTTGGCAACACTGCTTGCTACTATCTAGAAGACTCAGATCGAGGAAGTGCCACTGGACTGGCAGAAGAGCCGGCCTTTACCGAGGTATGTCTCGCAGACAACTGATAAGTGAAGGTCAGTTCCATGGATGGAAGGTTACTTGCCCAACCAGTTCCCTCAGACTAGAAACAACAGAGTTCCAAATATGCTTCCCTTCCTCTGTAAGATAAGACATGTAACGCGATAGCTGCCGCTATGTTGCCGGCCTTGACATGGCAAACAGCCTTCCAAAAATTGATTGTTGTAGCATGGAATTGTTTGAGAAACACTCGCTGAATACAGATCCACCCCAGACGTTATTTCTTCGTTTTTCTTATGCTGTACAGTATGGTGGAATCCGAAAGTCATAGCACCAACGATTCGTCTGTTAGATATGTTTATAAAATGTCACTAAACCATTTCTTCCGCTAAGCCATGCACCTATCATTTTATTTTTTTCACGTCTTTCGGCGTGTCCTGACCTAGGGGTAAATATGTTCCAGGCTGTCCAGTTCAACTCCACCCATCCTGTAGGTTATAACGGTAGTGAAACCTTCACACAAAAGAATTACAAACAGATAAGTGATAATTAATTTACAAGTGTCACAATTTTATATACAGTCGACAAGTTTAGGAGTTGGCAGGTGTTATCGGACGGTCTTGTGACCGTTTCTTCAGGTGTCCGTTCGAAGGAACGAAATATCAATTTTTAATGCATCATAAGATTATAATATAATTTGTAATATTCATAATTTCTCTGTTACTCAACACTGCCAGAAACTGAACCAATCCTGTCTTCACTGATATTCTTAACACAAGTGAAACAACTAGGGATTGTTCCTAACATTTAAACTAAATGCCTCTAATCCTCGTCTTTAAGCATTGACTCCCTAGGTTCCCGCACTTCTCACAGAATAAACTGTCACCTGGAAAGTATTTCAGCACTTTCCTAAGACTCAGAAACTAGCACTGTCCGATATCTCCCGCCGTCCAATTCCTCCCGTCTTCCCCTACACATATATACCAGATGAATCAGCTGACCCTAATAATATTGTTTTATCCAGCTCAAATAGCATTGTTGTCAGGAAGGTCGATATTTCTCTGCTTGCATGCCGTATGGTACTAATGCACTGCAAGCATTTCCCGTAAGTGATAGTGAACACTATTATTTTCCCTCACATTAGTCTGTAGTCACATTGAGGGAAAAATAATAGAGTTCAGTATCGATTGCAGGATATGCTTGCAGTGCATTCGTACCATACGGGATGCAAGCAAAGAAATATCGACCTTCCCGACAACAACGTTAGTTGGGCTGCATAAACCAATAATATTAGGGGCAGCTGATTCACCTGGTATATAAAAGATGAAGAATTTTTTGATAACCTGTGTTATTGTGGTGTATGTACTAGTTTGTGAGTATATTTGTATTTCAAGTGAGGATTGGGAAGCAGACAGCGATGTCCTTAAGTTAGGAACCATCCCTGAATTTGCTAGGAGTAGAGGTGAGAAACCACGGAAAAACACTTCCAGAATGGCGAACCAAGACCTGAAGGAAGATAGCTAGGAATGGTAGCGACTGCGCTACGAGGGAGACAGGAAAAATAACTCTGACGCACTTGCACATTTAGACGCATTCTGGTTCCTGAGTCACGCGAAAGGCTAGAAAATGCAATCCAACCCATCGTTCATATTTCAGGTTTCACGGGCTCGGGTGTGAACCGCAATGAGGTTTCTATGTAGTGGCAGAGTTTTACGATACAATGCCCTTCCTGACACTAACTTCCCCTCCCCATTCAGTGTTACGGAAAAATGAAACGAATGAGGAATGATTGAACTGGGCAATGGATTGCAAGGAAGTTGCCGTAACATATTAAAAGATAACTTCCCAGCATTTGCATGTTGTTTCAAATGCAATTCAAACAGAACGTTTCCAAGGACAGCCGATGATGGGATTTGAAACTACTTGTCACCCGAGTCCGGAGGTATACAAGGTGAGTCAGCTGCCCCTTATTTTTTTAGTTTTCGGCCACATTTCCTATGTCAAATGCCAACTTGGTCGACAGTTCCCCGTCTATAGCCAAGCCACAATGACCATAAACGACTTAACAAGATTAATGACGACATGGAAGCAAGACCTTTACAAAAACATGTGTGCGACAAGTGATAATTCAAAGCATGAAACTGTCCACCGGGCAGGTACAAAGTTCTTGTGCACCTTGGATAATGCTAGACCCTTAAGGGATCACAGCTGGTGAGTTCTAGAGTTACCGATCCCTATGGATTCCTGAGCTGGGTCCGGTTTTTCGCCTTTTTCCATTGCCTTTGTGGCGGGCCCTCTCCTCTTTCCATATCCTCCCTGCCATTCATGGATCTCCTTCTTTCAAAGTCCCTCAATCTTCATTCTTCGAGGGTTGAGGGCATTTCCCCCACTTTCTTCTATTTCCCTTACACTTCTTTTGTTTTCCTTTTGTTTTACAATTGTGTACGTTTTTAGTTAGATTTACTTAAATTTTCATCTTCATTTTCCATGAACCCCCAAACCATTAGGGGCCGATAACCTAGATGTTAGGTCCCTTAAAACAACAATTATCACTATCATCATCTTGTATTTGATCCCCAAAGCTCAAAATGCGCATAAAAATATTTAGCGATGGTGGGATTCGAACCCACTTCCCCAAAACAGGTCCGCTTCCTTCTACGCACCTGGACCATTGCTCCACGACTACTCGTCCCTTTACTTGCCTGAAAGTGTATGAGATGTGATACTGCTTTCCGCTTCGAAGGTTCATTCACGTTCTTTATCTGTATGCCACCGTATCCAGCGTTAATTTCATATACAAACTGAAACCGTACAATCGGCATGTACTTTGTGATAGCCTATTGCTTTTCGCTTCGAAGATTCATTCGCGTTTTTTATCAGTAGGCCTATGCTACCGCACTCATCATTAATTTCGTATCCAACTGAAATCGTATAAACGGTATGTGTAAGCCAGTAGTTAATTTTAGTTGTAAGTTTGTAGCAGTCGCCTCCGTAGCGTAGCGGTCAGCATGGTTAGCAGCCGCCCCGGAGGTCCTGGGTTCGATTCCCGGCTCTGCCACGAAATTTGAAAAGTGGTATGAGGACTGGAACGGGGTCTACTCAGCCTCGGGTTGTCCAAATGAGTAGAGGGGGTTCGATTCCCACCTCAGCCATCCACGAAGTGGTTTTCCGTGGTTTCCCACTTCGTCTTCGGGCAAATGCCGGAATGGTACTGCCCCCGGAAATTGAATTATATTGAGACCACGATGGCTGTATTGGCAAATATGAGTAAAGTTATGAATGTCATAGTTATGACGTGGATATTCATGACGTAGGCACGGATGACGTAGAATTCATGCCAGTAGGCTGATTGAGCTGAGATTCTTGGTGACGTCATGATTTTGTTCGAGAAAGATCTTAGATTTACGACGCAGTCGCAGGAAACAAGGTATTGTGCTAAGGAAGAAGCTACGCTATTGGAGGAGAGACTCGAACCAATGAACGATAGTTTGGAAGGAAGACGGAGATTGCTGAAACTACGATATTTGATTACTTTTGGCATGCAGATTTGTGGAAATCTATTTTCAGTTATGGCATTGATTTGGAATTTTGAAGAAATTAATTTTGAGTTTTTGAAATTTGAAAATCCGTCAAGTATAGCCAAAGTTAAAACTTCCAGCAATGACGCAGCAACAGGCTATGGAAGGGATGGATACGCCCCTTAAGAAGTTGATAAAAGGTCGTGCACAGGAGAGAGGAGCTCTCAGAACTCAGAACTCATACTCAGATCTCAGATCTCAGAACTCAGAACTCAGATCTCAGATCTCATATGTCAGATCGCATATATATTTCTGGTGATTGATAGTTATTTTCAAGTGATTCAGTGAAGTAAGTTGTCTTTAGCGTGGTTAAAGCCCGGCGCATCGAACGAACTCGGAGCAGTTCCATTTTACGCTGCTCGAAACTAGGTGAAGTTGAAACGCTCACATTAACGTTTCCACCAGTCAAGATATCAAGCGCTAACTTCAGCCTGCATTATAATTATATTGGGCAGTATAACATTGAGGTGTGTACAAGATTTGAACAATTTCACAGTTATACTTCGAAAGATATTGGAACTTTAAGGCTGCCAACAAAAGTGATTTTCTCGCCACATGAGAAACACGTTTAAAATTCCACATTATACACTACGGCTGACACGTGGAGTGCAACAGTGATATTGGAGAATACGTTTGGTATTACAACGATACATTCGACTATGGAACATTATAATCTTGCAGTGCTTTCAATGATTATAACAGTAGTTGAGATGGAAGGCTAAGGCTTTAATGCAATTGGGACATATATCGTTGGAGTAAAATAACAGCATGGAACTTCGTTAATCGTCTTTCTACAAAAGCGAGCATGTAGTGAACATCCAACTACACTCATGCATCGTGAATCCATCGCTGAATTATACTAGATAACAGTGGAAATATTTTCATACTCCACAACTATGAATATTTCTGCGGAAATAACTACAATAAACTTCATGGCGAATTCCTGCAAGAACTTCAGGGAACTTTCAAGAGAGGCCAGGGTTGTCCCGGCGCACAAAGAAGAGTTTTGCCAGAAGGATGTTTTCCGTATCCACGGAGCAGTGCAATTTCGGAGGAGGAAGCAGTTCGATTCTCCGAGGACGCTTATTCCAGGTTCGAGGACGGAGCACATCTTAACGCTGGTGAAATGGAACCAACAGCAGTTTTCTTTGAAAACTTTCCTCTGGAACTTCAATCAACAGATCAGGTAGTCGTGAACGTTTCTTGTATTATTTGAGTCTTGTAGCGATATCTGAGCAACCATTCTTCCCATATTTTCTGTCCTATCTTTTGCCCCATTTTCTTGATTGATATTTCTGTACTCAGTACACTTCGATGATTTATGCCTTTTTCTTCGATTTTTGAGACATTTCTATGTCATTGGCATACTTAATAATTTTGGATCAGTTGAGACTGATGATTTAGATTCTTTCAGTAATTTGCATATTTTTGTAGTCACGATTTGACTGTAAAGTTAACGATTTGCTATGGCAGATTTGAATTCAGACAGCGTGTCATTTTATTAAAGTAATTCTATTCAGTAAATTACTTTGACCAATTTTCTGTCATCCTCAAGAAAGAAGAATGATTAAAAGATTTTAGAGCGTTAAAATCTATTACGATATCGACGATCTTTGAAATACTAGTCGTCTTATGAACATGATTGCAACATAGACATTTACCATTGCATTATAGACAATTTTATGAAATATGAACTTTTATTTCAATTTATTGAATACACTATAGTAATGAACATTTGATAGGAGTTTTTCTCAATACTAGATTGGAACAATAATGTTTGCATTCCACAATCTAATTGTATTCTATTCGACTATTTTGCAGTTTAGATGAACTTTGTTTGAAGATAGTATTTTTATACTGCGTTACTTTGAAGATGTTAATCTCAATTTTGATAGACCAGGCAGGAGTGTCTAATCGTATTTGCTATTAAATTTATTTGTGATTGGCAAATTTTTACTTCATATCGATTCATGAATGAAACCCACGAAGGTTAAATAATAACAGTCATTATTACAATTGATGAATATAAGAATTTTTAAAGAGGAACAATGGATGTATAATCGTTAGTTCAGTGGACGTGTAAAGGTCGCTGTTGAATAATGCCCTTGAATAATGAAGGAGGTTCCCACAATAATTAATGAAGTTGATGAATTTATAAGTGGAGGATTTTTGTGTGTAGTTTGGAAGATTTTTATGCCATATATATGAAGATATATGATGAATTTTGGGCCAATTTTTGTGCAATTTTGTGCGTTATAAGCGAAGTATTTTCCCGCTGATTGTATTGTTCTTGTTCTTTGAAAGTTATTCATATGAAGATACTGTTACAATTAACAAGAGTGTTAAATAATTTGAGACAAAGATTTTGAATGGAGGTTACCGTCAAAAATATTAATAATTATTATTAAACCTTATTAAACCTGAATTTGACAGTTAAATATAACTAACCTTCATTGGTCGATTATATCATCACGATTTGAGTAATTATCAACCGGATAAACGTGTGGTTTAATGTATTTCTTGTATAAATAATATAAACAATAAATATTGTAAATAATTTTGTAAATATCTTTGATAATAATTTAAAATGATAGTGATTAATACAGGCGTGTATAAAATTTTCAATGGTCATTTGACATTGTTATAAACAATTTTATTATTGTTATAAATAATTAATGAACTTTTGTTATTAACATTTAGAGTTTTGTTTTTATACTCTAAACAACGCAAGTTAAGCAAGTGGTTTGAACAATTAATCATGATTTGGGATTGTTGGAGTAATCCACTGGTGTTTGAATGAAGCATTGAAAACATTTGCGTGATAATATTTCAGTTGAGATGTGAACATTTACGTGTTTGAAAAGGAGAGCCAAGCTCTGAGGTAACACGCTTATGCTAGGGTTGAACGAACGGGAGTCCACTTTGACGGTGCAGGTGCATTGCAGCTGGCCCGGACAACTGTGTTACAGAGGCCAAGGACATTCCATAATAGCCTTGTGGCTATAAATAAAATGTGAAGTATATAAACACGCAAAACAATTGATATATGTGTCTCATCCCAAATCCCGTTTCCATCCCCAAGTGCATTATTATTTTACGTTGCTATGAGCTTGAGAAAGCTGAAACATTATATGTAGAGAATACAAGTCCTACAGGAGGACATGGTTATGTGGTCGATGGCTTCTGATTGCCACGTTGATTTTGTTGTTTATTTTTGTTAAAATTATTCTTTATGTGAAATAAATTATTGTGCAGTTTAAAGTTTCTCGTCTTCGTTCTGGTTCATTTTAAATATCATGGTGGAGGTTATTGTGAGGGCATACTTTAAGTGATCCAGTTGACAACCCAGTCCCCTAGATAAATTTAAGAGGTAAGTAAAGGTAAGTATGAACCCCCGTATATTTTGGTGTGTTCCACAATAATTTCTTGTTAACTATTGTGCTCTCATCTCGATAGTATCTGTCAGTGCCATTTTCATTGATGTAGCTGTGCCGGTGCGCTTGATTATTGGCAATCCGATTGAGGGGGCGGATATCTGACAGCCTACTATCAGGATATCGGGTACAGTACCTACTGTAAGGCCACGGCCGCTTCCTTCCCTCTTCCTCGCCTATCCATCCCAATCTTCCATCCCTTCCCATCCCTCATGAGGCCCCTGTTCGCTTTGCAGGTGAGGCCGCCTGGGCGAAGTGCTGATCACACCTCCCCAGTTGTATCCATCCTGACCAGAAGTTCCAGGCTCCAGGACACTGCCCATAGAGGAGTCCGTGGGAACCACCAACCTAGAGGGTAAATTGACTAAATAAAAAAAAAGTTTGTAGCAGTCACCTCCGTTGTGTAGTGGTCAGCTTGATTAGCTGTCATCCTGGAGGTCCGCGGTTCGATATCCGGTTCTGCCACGACATTTAATAAGTGGTATGAGGACTGGTACGGGGTCTACTCAGCCTCGGGTGGTCCAAATGAGTAGAGAGGGTTTGATTCCCACCTCAGCCATCCTCGAAGTGGTTTTCCGTGGCTTCCCACTTCGTCTTCGGGCAAATGCCAGAATGGTAATTTCCGTAAGGCTACGGCCGCCTCCTTCCCACTTCCTTGATTAACCCTCCCACTCATCCCATCCTTTCTTCAGGCCCCTGTTGGCTTTGCAGATGAGGCCGCCTGGGCGTAGTGCCTGGTCACACACCCCGGTTGTATCCCCAACTCAGAGTCTCAAGCTCCAGGACACTGCCCTCAGTGGCGGTAGAGGTGAGTTCCCTCGCTTAATCCGTGGGAAAAACCAACCCTGGAGGGTAAAACGATAGTGAATGTTTGTAGTTGGATTTAATTATAGGTATTTTTCATTAACACCCAAACAATTAGGGGCCGATAATCTAGATTTTAGGACTTTTGTAACAACAGTATTTGATCCCCAAGTTTAAAATGAGCACAAACATATTCAGCGGTGGTGGGAATCGAACCCACCTCCCATAAACTGGACAAGTACCTACTACGCACTTGGACCATTGCTCCACGGCTACTTATCCCTTCAGCTTGCCTGAAAGCGTATGAGATGTGATTCTGCTTTCTTCTTCGAAGGTTCATTCACGTTTTTTATCCATAAGCCACCGTACCTAGCGTTAATTTCGTATCCAACTGAAACTGAATAATTGGCATGTTCTTTGTACATGCCCGTATGACAGTTTGATGCTTTGAATTATCACTTGTCGCACACATGTTTTTGTAAAGGTCTTGCTTCCATGTCGTCATAAATCTTGTTAAGTCGTTTAGGGTCATTGTGGCTTGGCTACATACGGGATACTGTCGACCATGTTGGCATCAGACGTTGGAAGTGTGGCCGAAAACTAAAAAAATAAGTGGCGGCTGACTCACCTGGTATAGCTTAGGCCAAAGGCGTAGCTTTCCCAGTCAGTAATAGTAATAAAAATAATAATTTCCTTAAATGTTTCAGAATCACTGACATCCAAGGCCATGATTTCCGAAACCCCAAATGTGTGAGGCTGCCCGTGAATGTGATCTACGTATCGTGTACTATTAGTACTGTACACCGGGTGAGTTAGCCGCGGTCGTTACGGCATGACTGATGGCAGTCGCTCACATCCGGGAGGCGAGGAGGTTCGAATCCCCCCGCCGGCAACCTTGAAGATGGTCTTCTGTGGTTTCCCATCTTCCTTCCAGGCAAATGCCGGGGTTGGTCCCTAACTATAGGCCACAGCCGCTACCTTCCAACTCCTCGTCCTTACATTCCAACTTCCCTCCTTCCCTCCCTAACGGTACTTGTAGCTCACTCATTGGGTGTCCGTCTCGAAGCAGCTACAAAACTGGCGAGCCGAACATGTCCTCGGACACTCCCGGCACTAAAAGCCATACGCTAAAAAAAAAAGTACAGTACAATACACGACCTAATAGCAGTGAACCTTCATTTGTCAACAATGCTGTTGTAAAAATACAGGTCATGGAATAATAATGAGTTTTACATACATTTTAACTGCTGCGGCTTTGGAGACGTTGGAAGGGATATTTAACCTGCCAAACAATGTACCGATATGGGCCTCCCATACTTAAGCACCATCGAATGTCAACCAACTACGTCATGATTCCATCCCGCGAATCTTTATTAGAGTTCTTCTGAGACTGGCTCCAGGTGATGGACAATACATGTCCATCACCACATCACCTACATGCCTTTCTTTGGAACATCAGCGACGCTACATTAATGCTCGGTGTAGTCTTACAGGCGACACAAAAACACTCTCTGTAACTCTATCTCCTACTTGTGGGACTAATGGGTGCTGCGAACAATAGGAACTCGCTACGTGACAGCAACGACACACACAATGACAACGTTCAAAGGGAAGCCTAATGAACAGGTGACAATTCTTGTACAGGTCATCTTCAGCGCCTTTATAATTATTATTACTATTATTATTATTATTATGGGGCCGATAACCTAAATGTTAGGCCCCTTAAAGCAACAATATTATCATCATCATATTATTATTACTATTATAATTGTTGTTGTTGTTGCTGTTGTTATTATCTGCCACGGTAGCTGAGAGTGCTAGCGCACTAGCTCGGGCCTCACTGGCAGTGAAGGCCTCTAACGGCTGAGCCATATTAGGTATTGATTGGTTTTATCTTTCTCGCTCACGACTACCTTCTACCGCTCGGAGCAAAAGAGAAACATTCCATTTTCCATGATAACATTTTCCCCCGAATTCCTTAGTTATCTTACGCAATCCATGTGCTTCTCATCTCTTCAGATGTTGATAGAAGTTATTTACATGGCCCATTGCAAGTAAACATTCTTCCAAGAACATTTTCATTTCCGCTTTTCAAAGTCCATTTTGTAGGAAGGCGTTCTTTACTGAGCCTAGTTTAAATATTTTTCAAGTATAAATCCGTGCATTTCCTATTAATAAGATGTATGTTTTGTATTCATGTATACTGACTGTAATACTCTTGACTAACAGACTGGCTGCGTGACACAGCGGTAAGGTTCTCACGTGCTCTGCCCAGGATTGCAAGATTGAATCCTGGCGCAGTCAGTTCACATTTGAGGGTGCGCAAATGTGAGTGCGCCGTTGCATTAGATTTACTGGCACGTAAAATGTTACATTTGGGGGGAAGTTCCGGCATCCCGGCGTCTATAATATCCACTGTAGTTAAAAAGAGCGTAAAACATTATTATAATTAACTCAGTTTGTTATGTTTCAATAGAGCGTGGAACTATTCACATGATTATCGTGGTAGGATTGTGCAGACGAAATGATTGCCTACGTGGCTTCACTGGGGTGTGATGTTTATTTAACATAAACGTGAATATAGCGCGGAAAATATAGTAACTTGGAGCTTGAGACTAATTCCATGCAGGCTAACAGAACGTCGATAGTACGCACTGTTCATTACCTTCGTTAAGCTAATTACTGTAGAGTCGTTCGTTTAAATATGAGACTAGCGGTCCACATTACTTACAACACCTTCAACACAGCATTAATTATCAGTAATTAAATAATTCCAACTCGTCTCCGTAGCGTAGCGGTCACCATGGTTAGCTGCCGCCCCGGAGGTCCTGGGTTCGATTCCCGGCTCTGCCACGAAATTTGTAAAGTGGTATGAGGACTGGAACGGGGTCTACTCAGCCTCGGGTGGCACAAATGAGTAGAGGGGGTTCGATTCCCACCTCAGCCATCCTCGAAGTGGCTTTCCGTGGTTTCCCACTTGGTCTTCGGGCAAATGCCGGAATGGTACTGTAAGGCCACGGCCGCCTCCTTCCTTCTTCCTTGCCTCTCTATCCCAATCTCCCTTCCCATCCTCATGAGGCCCCTGTTCGCTTTGCAGGCGAGGCCGCCTGGGCGAAGTGCTGATCACACCTCCCCAGTTGTATCCAATCCGTCCGAATGTTCCCAGCTCTAGGACACTGCCTGCAAAGGCGGTAGTGGTGAGTTCCCTCGCTGAGTCCGTGGGAACTACCAACCTGAAGGTAGAATTGACTAAAAATTAAAATTAAAATAAAAAAATAAAAATAAAAAATAAAAATAAATCCCCCTTATTTCCTTTCACTGTCGTGTAGGCTCTGGAGGCAGCTTAGGTTGTGCCCTCATCAATCTGAATCCGTTTGTATCTACACTAGGGTGGCAATATTAATAGGTTAATTTCAGTTCTTGAATAATCCATTAATCCAAGCAGGAGCATAATTATATTAATTGCTACTAACGACGATTAATTGATTGTTTGTTAAATCGATTATTCGATAAGTCATTTAATTGAATAATTGCTTGGTCGAATAATTGATTAATTGTTTTATCGATTAATCGATGTACTTCGCTCGTTTCACTACGCTCTCCCAAAAGCAAAACAGATATTTATTTCATTGAAATATTATTATATCACATATATATGTTTAAATAAAATAACGTACCTTCTTTGTGAAAACTAGCTAAACCAAAGTAAAACAGAAATGTTCCTGTCCTAAAATGTAAACATTGAACAAGAATTCAAAATCTTTGCAGAAAACTCATGACTGGCTGCGTGGCTCAGCGGTAACTTTCTCGCCTGCTGAACCCAAGATAGCGGGATCGAATCCCGGCGCAGTCAGTTGGCATTTGAGGGTGCGCAAAAGCGAGGGAGGCGTGTCAGTAGATTTACTGGCACGTTAAAGATCCCCTACGGGGCAAAATTCTGGCACCCCGGCGTCTCTGAAAGCCGCAGTAGTTAAAATGGACGTAAAAACAATAACATTATTATTATTAGGTCTATTATTATTATTATTATTATTATTATTATTATTATTATTATTATTATTATTATTATTATTATTATTATTATTATTATTATTGAAAACTCATCGTTTTCTTTTTTCGAAACCCTTCCCAATTGGATCAATGTTCGTCCTTCCACTGTCATTGACTCTTATTTGGTTATTGAAAACATAAGAAAGAAAGAAAGAAAGAAAGAAAGAAAGAAAGAACACTTTGTATATTAAGGCTAAAGATTACTTTTATATATAATATTTCAATACATCATTCCGAACACAGCGTAACTCAACTTAATCGATAACCTCTCATTTAGACTTCTTTTCTAATGTCTACTAATCAATTAATCGATTCCTCAGTTAGTCGATTGAACGATACAACTGTCAGTCGAAAATATCGATTAATAGTTTTCGATGAGTTTCAAATTATTAGCGAATAATCGATTAACCGAATATCGCTTATTACACGCTCTAATCTACCGTTCACTCTTTAGGCACACTTCTGATTTTACCCACAAGGCTGTACAACGCTGTGAATCAAACTCAGCACCTGTATGTCAGCAAGAAGTCACCGTAGTCAATAGATCACGGAGCAGTCTGAAACATCACATTGACTGATAAATAAAGGTAAGTAGAGATTTGCTATTCATATCTTCATTCATTCATTTCTTGATATACACCTCGTGTGGTAGCGGCTAGGCCCCCAATTTAAATAGGAACGATTGATTTAGAACATAATTATCAAAATAGTGTAGACATCATTCCTGAATCTGTTCACAATAATAATTCAATTGAACAGTTTAACTAATTTAAAACTAGCAACCCACCGCGGCTTCGCCCGGGAACAGTTATGAATGTATTACGTGATAAGCGCTATATTTTTCGATGTCAGTGAACTACGACCTATATCCGTTTGACGTGTCGGCATGATGGGTTAAAATTACTGACTGGGCTATTGATTATATTATCATGGAGATGCATGTGCAATGAATTCTTGTTAGACGTAATTTAAGAATGGCGAGGTGCATGAAACACAAACCCCCCTCCCATCCAATCTAAACATGACTGTGTATTTTGCGGAATGAAAAGTTCACAGGCGAAATGAATAAAAGCCGAGTTGCACTTTGAGGGAAACTCCATACACAACCACTCTTCTCTGAAGTCTAAACTCAACACGACTCGTCAGTTTGCTGCTGGCTATGTCTGGGGTAATAGGCTTGCCCTCTAGCTAGGCTGTAACTGGGCTGGTAGGCTCGCCCCTATCTAGCTCGTAAACTGTCTCGAAACTAATAATAGAATGGAGATTGTTGGAAGAAATGAAAACGTAAAACACTTATAGTGGGCGATGTATTGAAGATAGAGATATGCTCTCGCGGACTTTCTTGTAGAACTTTTCATGCTAAACAATTCTTACACTCATAGTATATAGATATTTTTAACGGGTTGCTCAGCGTAAGCTTAAAGAGCGCACGGACGCCAGATTTTCTTTCGACTTTTTCACTGAAATCGTTACTGCTTGGCGTCCTTTGATCCTAAATAAATGATTTACTACAAAAAACATTCCTCGAGATATCCTTTACAGAATGGTGAAAACTGCATCAAAATCCATCCAGTGGTTCTCAAGATTACCCGTGACATCCAAGAATCAGGGACTTTGATTAATGCTAAGAAGAGATGCATCAACATTATGGGGGAACATACAGCTTAAGGTGCCAAAACAATACTGATTTTAATATTATAACTGTGCTTGTCATAATTCTTGCACAAGAATTGTATACATTTCCAAGGAAACACTCATATCTTGCTATTAGAAGTAAAGTCCCAAATCTTCAAAATTCTAATCGTAATATCTTTATTCATAAAAAAAATTGGGATGGCTTAGTGCTGATGTTCACCGTTTCCCTGATATTTCTCACATTTATAGGAATGTTTGGACTTTTCTATTTTTAAAGTGAACGTTAAACTTTCAGCTACAAAACGAATCTCACTCAAACATCTGTGGATTTAATTAGGCCTTTCTATGAAACGTTAAAACTATAGTTTGCTCAAAATAGGAATGAAAATATAACGCTCAATTCGTTAATAATATGGAAATGAGGGAGATTCATTTTGTAGCTGAAGGTTTTGCACACACTTTAAAAAGAAAAGTCCAAATACGCCAATGAACATGGGAGATATGAGTGAAACGGTGAATATCAGCACAAAAAAAAAAAAAACACACACACATTTTGAAAAATGGATAAAATCAATATCGATTTGAATTTAGAATGTTTAAAACTTTGCTTGTTATAGCAGGATGTGTTTCCTTGGAAAATGTGTATAATTGTTGTACAAGATTTATGACAGGCACAGTTATAATATGAATATCGTTATTGTTTTGGCCCCTTAAGTTTAATGTGCGTCGCCTGCGCAGCGTAGCGGTCAGCATGCTTAGCTGTTGCCCCGGAGGTCCTGGGTTCGATTCCCGGCTCTACCACGAAATTTTAAAAGTGGTATGAGGACTGGAACGGGGTCTACTCAGCCTCGGGTAGTCCAAATGAGTAGAGGGAGTTCGATTCCCACCTCAGCCATCCTCGAAGTGGTTTTCCGTGGTTTCCCACTTGGTCTTCGGGCAAATGCCGGGATGGTTCCTACTGTAAGGCCACGGCCGCCTCATTCCCATTTTCTTGCCTAACCGTCCCACTCTTCCTATCCCTTCATCAGGCCCCCTGTTCGCTTTGCAGGTGAGGCCGCCTGGGCGTAGTGTTGGTCACACACCCCAGTTGTATCCCTGACTCAGAGTCTCATGCTCCAGGACACTGCCCTCAGTGGCGGTAGAGGTCGGATCCCGACGTTAGTCCGTGGGAAAAGGGTAAAACGATAGCGAAAAAAAAGTTTAATGTGCCCCTTTTAACGCAACAACCATAGTAGTTAACAATATCATCTGTAAATAATTATGACCCGTTACGCAAGTTTTCACGAATTTATGTGATCTGAATTTCTATTCATATATTTGTGCATAAGTGTAATTCTTAAACATTGTAATTAATTAAGCGTAAGTGAGCAGGATCTGAAGATGAACGCTTGACGTACGAAACATGTCCTCCATTGCATGTATCCCAATTTTTGTACATAAAAGAGTGTTATTTTGTGATAAATATACTCTTAAATGTTTTTGATGTTAGGGCATATAAACATTTGTTTTCCCGCCTAATGTTATTGGGCACAAACTTTATGTTGACCGACTGGAAAGCGTTCATTATTAAAACTAGGCAACACTGATGAAATGGCTTCTGTCACTTCAACTAGCGGCTAGCATTCTTGACTGTCGCCCCGGAGGTCTGAGTTCGTTTCCCGGCTCTGCCAAGAAATCTAATTCTGGTCTGAGGTCTGAACAGGGTCCACTCAGCCTCGTGAGGCAATACTGAGAAGGAGTGGGTTTGATTCCTACCTCAGCCATCCTGGTAGTTGACCGTGGTTTCCCACTTCTACTCCAGGCAAATACTGGGATGGTTTCTTGCTTAAGGCCACGCCCGCCTCCTTCCCAATCCTCACCAGCATTACAAAATCACTCTTTACTACATAATACACAATAATACACAAGTACACGGAGCTAAATGAACACGATGTCGCAAAGCCCCTAAAAGAATTAATGACAAAACAAAAAATAACAACAGTGTTATTGAGCAAATTTGTGTTGACTGACTTGAGAGTTTGTACAGGTATCACTGAAAATTGGCTTCAAACCTTTACATTACGCAACAACTCTAGTTAGAACATAGGCCTTATTTTCCATGCTGTGATTGATTATGCACGCCATCTAGTGAGTGATCTGTGCTAGGTGACAGGCGAGCCCCACAATCTACTGAAATTTCATCCTCACTAGTAGCGTCAGGCATCAGTGGTAATGACATAATGAGCTTGCTAACGCAATGCCGCTGCATCCACCGTGCTATAAACTGCGCTAGTTGGCCGGTGTGATTTACGTTTGCCCAGCCCACTGATGACTTCCTTGGGCCATAACAGACCGTTAATATTTTATATCACTAGTTTATGGTCCTCAGGCCACATCTCTTGCGTTATAGACGCAGTTAACAACGCATTTCAGCGAGAAGTGCGAGGCTATTGCATTTAAATATTGCAGATTATAAACAGAATACTCATACTGGGTTGTATGAGAGATAATGGTTGTTGCTGATTCATTTCGGGGCTTTGCGACATAATGGTCAGGTAGCCTCATGTACTAGGGTGTGTGTTAAATCTACCTGATAACCTGTGCCATTGTAATGACTGTAACTTAGTAATTGGCAATTATTATTTGTAATTGAGGCTTGGCTTTGGAAGGGGTTAGCCGTGGCGTTATGTTTGGGACAATCCTGGCATTTGCCTTGAATATAAGTGGGATACCAAAATAACAACAAATAATTTAAGAACACCTGAGGATGGAATCGAGCCCGATTATTCTCACTTTTGCTTCATGAGTCCGGGTGTACCCCGTTTCAATCTTCAGACCAGAACTAAATTTTATTGTAAAGGCAGGAATCGAACACAGGACGTTTGGATCTGGTGCCTCAATACGTACCCCGTGACCTCACCAGACAGAGTAAGTTGTGAATTTGTTTGCCTTATGCAAATAGTTCACCGTAGTAGCGAAGGGAGATTTCTTGTTAATTCTTTTAGAGGCTTTGTGACATCGTGGTCATGTAGCCCCGTGTACTTGAGTGTATGTAGATTTATTCTATTAACCTGTGTCACTGTGGTGTCTGCACTACGGTGTGTATTTCTTGTAATTGTGGTAGGATTTGGGTGGGAAGCGGCCGTGGCCTTACGTTAGATACTATCCCGGAATTTGCCTGGAGTAGAAGTGGGAAACCATGGAAAACCACTCCCAGAATGGCTGAGATAGGAATCAAACACTGGCCTCCTAGGTGACAGGCAAGAATACTAGCCACTACGCAACGAGGCGGACACGCGCGAATAAAGTCTTACCCTCTGTGTAGGAGGCCTTTGTCCTTCAAGGGATATTGAAGCTCTTGTACAATGAGTCCGGGAATGTTCTCCGCAGCGCCTACATGCGTCTGCGAGAGCTAGCTACAGCAGTTACGTTGGCAGCACGGCAGCCGCTTGCATCATAACAAAACGAACAATAAACTTTGTACTCACCACAGCCATTCATAACAGATGCTGGAAGTGTTGTCCTTGTGTTCGAAGACAGACATCAACACGTCTACACATATTGTCGAAAACTTTCACAGTACATCACTCTTTTGCCGTAATCAGTTTGTTTTAATTCATGAACCATGGTAACTTTATAAGGGAACAACTGAAGCTTGTCTCTTACAGCTTTATGTGCTGTCGACTTAGAGATTCCTGTTTGTTGAGATAATTGTTGTGTTGATTTACTTGGACTACGCAGCATTAAATCGGAGATTTCATCAAGTTTTTCGTCTGTTAAAAGCGTAGGCCTGCCTGTTCCCGGTACATCGTGAACTGAGCCAGTCACACGAAATTTACTTATCAAATCCCGAACGGTATCACGGTTTGGACACTTTGAATTAGGAAACAGCGCCTGAAATCTTAGTTTTACATTTTCTGTAAACCAATCGCCTTCGCGAAAAACGTATTCCACCAAAAAAAAACCTCTCTCTTCAGTAGTAAACATTACCGCCTGTATACTGTTGCACTCTTCCAATAATAATCTATCTGAACGCTCGCTTACTACAATACACACTGAAGACATACACGCTCGCTACACACTGACGATTTCGACAGCCTACAGCCCACACGCGCGGGAGTCCCCCTTTCAAGGACACAGTGCTGCCAACTAAACTGATGACGCAAACACTCGCAGCTGCACGTAGCCACTTCGGAAAACATTCTCAGGCGCCCAGTATTATTACAGTATTATTACTGTTTTGAGTACCTTGCACAATCCAAGTTACAGTTGGATGAAATTCACACTATGTGGTTAGATACCAATGTTATCCCTGTCTTCATGAACTTCCTGCCAACGGGTGTAGTTGTGATGCAGAGAACTGAGTGCAGTGACAGACATAAGCTCACAGGACGAAACATTAGTCACCCTCTGGAGACATCGTTGTAAAACCGTAGTGTCACATCTAAAGTCTATTCGCTGAGTCGAGACTGCCCCTGACTAACCGGACAGGAAAACACGCCCAGTTCACGTCATCAGCTCTGCCAGATAGGTGTAGCCAAGAAGCTCCTAGATCATTAGTTATGCCGTAGCCCAAGAAAAGACAAGCCTTGCTGCACTGTATATTGTTGCCTGTCATAAGCAGTTAAGAACTTATTAATTAATTAATTAATTAAATACATAAAAGAACAATCAATAAACCGCACTGTAGCATGTAACCGATAAGTCAGCCCGCTTCACATGTAGGCTATACACAGCACTGAAGTTGGCGTACGTTCAACAGGCACAGCTCTATGCACCCCTTGCGGGTGGCCCTGCAAGAACGTGTACAACTGTGTTTACTTCCACTATCTCGTCTCGGCGAACAGACTTTAGTTGAAGACTCTCATTGATGATTAAACTCCTTAGAGCCACCAAATTCTAGTGTTACTAATTTCTGCGTTTAATAATAATAATAATAATAATAATAATAATAATAAATATAATAATAATAGTCTAATAATCAAACGGACAGATAAGTTTAAATATCTTGGCGAGTGGGTAGAACCCAACGTATGTGAGAAAGAAACCTTCACTTCGCGCATGAACAAAATGGAAATGGCGTACCAACTCACCAAGGACGTTTACAACAAAAAGTCAATGTCCCTGAACGCAAAACTTAGGCATTATTGCACTGTCATACGACCAGAGGCTCTGTACGCAGCGGAATGCCTCACCATGAACAAGAAATGCCTGGTAGAAAAATTGGAGATCAAGGAAAGAAAGATCTTGAGGAAAATTCTTGGCCCGATTAAAGACAACGGTGAATATAGACGACAGCATAACTATGAGCTGTATATTCATGTCCAGAAGATCTCTGATGTAATGAGGAAAAGGAGGATTGCATTTTATGGCCACTTGCTTAGAATGAAACCTACACGATTAACGAACCGGATCTTTAACTATTTTAAAAATAAGAAGACCAAGCCAGCCTGGTTCGAAGAGGTGAAAAGTGGCCTGCAAGAGATGGAAATTACTTGTGGGGATATTCAAGAACGCAATCCCCTCAGGAAGAAACTACACGACCACCAGGGTTTTCAAGAAAAAACGAAGTTGAAGACGGGAAAGATGTGGACGGAAGAAAGAAAAGAGCAACACCGGCAACGTATGAAGGAACATTGGGCCAACATCAAAGCCCAGAGAATCCAGTTGAAATAACGTGGTCCTTAGTTGGCCGATACGATTAAAGAAGAAGAATAATGTTATGGGTTATCCCTCTTAATGTGGTCTTAGAGTAGATCTATACAAGAAATGTTTTGAAGCCCTTAAGGTCATTTGGTATTTCCAACGACAAAACGCTAATATAATTGCTAACATTATTGAAGTTATTACATCTTCATGTACGAAACAAGAGTTTCTGTAGTTTGCGCATCCTCAAAGATGAAGCTCACACTCATTAAATAAATATGATGGTTATATTTTGTAACTAGATTCAGGATATGTTCATTTGCTCTAATTTAAGTGTTCTCAAGTATCTCTCGATGTTGGAAATTGCAGAACTGTACTTCCAAAGTACCTGGCCATTCACATTTTCAGGATCAAATCGCCTTCTTGTAATATTCGTTCCAAAAGTTCATGGCTAAATAGTTTTTCCCTCGCCATATTGCTTGTAACTATAAATAAATATTGCATAAAATATTTAGGCTATCCAGAGCAGATCTAGTTTTATTATCGTGTTGAAGGTCGTTGATCAGTATTGCCTTAGTAATCGAAATTTAATGCTTTTTAGTCAGTCAACACGATTGTACCCAATTGTAATGGGTGTTACCCTAATCCAAAATGCATTTTCTTCAAATTATTAATCTCATGACAATTGGGTGCGGAGTGCGACAGGCTTCGGCAGCCGGCACAGTTCATATCCTCGCCGCTAGATGAGGGCTCCACTCATTCCATTCCTGACCCGGTCGGTCGACTGGAAGCAGGCTGTGTATTTTCATTGTCAATACAATTGGGTACAATCGTGTTGACTGACTGACTGAAAAGTATAATATTTCGGGTTTAAATTTGGTTTCTCGTGATATTTCCAGAAAGTTAAAAATGTTACATTTTGTGAGGTTTGAAGCCATTTTTCAGTGTTGCCTAAGTAAACAAAGGTTTGGTGCTTTTCAGTCGGTCACCACGAATGTACCCAAATAGAGCTGATCCTGAAATAAATTACATAAGATTAATAAATACACTAGGATGACCAGTTTCGATCGTCAAGCGATCATCATCAGATCCATTACACTTAGGCTATAACATCTATGTTTGAGAATACAGGTGAAAAATATATACAATATTGAACCCTTTTAACCTCTGATGGTTAAATGATTCGATGTTTTATTTCTTCAATTAATAAATACTTCTACAAGCATCATGAAAATAGCCAGACGGAGATTAGGAAATTTCAAGCAGTTGCTGAAGACAGTGGGGACATACCTGAAGCTGTTTGACAAAAGGCTAAATACTTAGGATTGTGAAAAGAATGACCATAGCTATGATTCAGAAGGACAGGCGGTGGCCGCCTCAAAATAGAAGCGACGCGTAGTGAGACATGCTGCTGGTATGTTCATTGTGATATTCGCGCCTAGAAGAAAGATGATGCAGTAACGTGAGTGGCTGATGAGCATGCTAGACACTCCTACTAAGCCAAGGTCTGATAAAAACCGCCAAGTTACAGAAAATGTGGGAACCAATGAGAGAAGAATGCCTACTTAGCGCGGCAGGTATAGCGTGGGCACGCTCGGCTAGCATTCACGCGGGAGATCGCCTAGACAACATCTCTACGATCGATTCTAGGATTAATGGGCATATTCTTGACCTGCGCTATTTTTCGAGTTCAATGATATTTATTTCATTCCTGTATCACTATTATTTTGTGAAATTTTTATCTAATTTCCCCCTCTATCTACACCTAGGGCTGGTTCATTTATAAGCGGTGTGAAGAGCCAAGACATAGCTTATTATTATTGTGTGTGTCGAGGGCACAGACTTTTACTTTGTGCGTCTACGGACGTAGACTTTGATTTTGTGTGTCAGTGGACACAGGCTTTTATACTTTGCGCGTCTAAGGACGTTGACAGTTATACTTTGCGTGTCATGAAGGACACAGAAATTATTATTAAAAGTGTTAAATTCAGTGTTAGATAGTCACAGTACTATATTTGTAGGGACAGTATCTTCGATAATTCGCCAACAAACTGTTTTGGGGAAAGAAGTACCCGAACGGCAAATTTAGTAGTCAGACATCAAGTGTATAATAATTTAATTTTTGAATCAGCACGAGAGATGACATCATTGACCATGGAGGAAGCCTGGAAATATCAAGACTCCATCAAGATGGTTGAGATGAGATAAGAAGGATCCAGTTGGGAGATGGCTGCGGATGTTCTTTGACGGGTGGCTGGCTGAGGATGAGTACTGAATAATATTTATTATTATCTGATAAATTAACTTATGGTGTATGGGACATATTTTGTTTTGTAAATAATTTGCTTGTGTGATTAACGTAGTCTATTTAGTTTTCGTCTGACACACCTTTTGCACGGAAACAGCTCGCATATATTATTAGTAGAAGGTTCTTTTCTTGTTTGTTGTTTTAACTAACGTAGCTATGTGAACGGCCGTGTTTGCATATGTTACGCGATGCGGTTAAAAACGTCTCTCGGAGATATGTTGTGTTTCAGAAGTAGGACTGAAGTAAAATAATTATACAGTAGATTGGAGGGTAATTAATTTCTGTTGTTTTATTATTGATCAGATTCAATGAGATTATTGCCTTTGGAGCAATGTGATTTGTGACGAAGAGCAGTCAGCTCTATCGTAGGTTTTTATATTTTTTTTAAATTGTGCGAGCATCCATTCAGCCGATCTATGTGAAAAACGTATTGTCATTCCCAAATGTGTGTGTGTGAGTATGTGTATTTGTGTCATTACAAGCGGGAATTTCAGCGTAGACTGATTTCTGGCAGCTTGATGACAAATCCATATTGTGACCTCGCGAGGGCAATTCTGGATATTTTGATTAATATCTGACCATATGTTGAAGTGGTTGAGTTTGTTGCTGTTGATTCCTTGAGATAACGGCACAGCTGGTCAGGTATTTATACACACTGGAGTGGGACAATGACAGGTGATTGAGGAAGAGGGGAGATGTTTCACAAGACGGACTGAGGTTGCCAGCCAGGTCATTAGTGGAGAGTGCCTGTGTGGCTCAGTAATAACTTTAAATACAGAATAAGAACTGATCAATGATACAAATTGTTTAAATAAATGGGAGTTGCCTACGAATCACGATAATCTCCGAAGCGTTAGCTTAACATGCAGTTTTGTTCATATAAAGTAATATCAGCCTGTTAGGCTTTTGTTGTTGTTGGTTTATTCCATGTTTATATTCCATTCAGTGACCCGTGAGTCACGTGCTATGCTATATTTCCTCGTTTGTGTTGAGCAATTTGGCCAGTGTTGGCAGCTCATAGTCAAGTGCGTCTTCGCGCTAATGAGGGTCCCGAGAGAGATTCCTGTAAATAGTAGATTTAGTGCGTGTGTCAGCATTACTTTTTAAGGGTTTTTATTAATGTCATGTTCCATATCCATAAACGTTGATTTACGAGATGATTGTTCGTAAGCATCGTGGCGGTTAACCCGTTGTAAACGAACAGTCATCCAAAGTACTCATTCCTCGTAGTTAGTCATTACGCACACATAAAACCCAAATTGCAAGGTAGTGGAACCAGGATCCACATTTTAAATAAAAGGGGAGATCCGTCTGACTCCTCAATTTTTTAGATATTCCTATCATGGAAATTCAGGGAGGATTGTTTTATATTTTATTGTTGTTTATTTCTTTTTATGCACTATTAGTCATTAAATCATGTTATTATTTTACATCTTGTCACCTTTCTTTCTTGATTTATAGTTTATATCCTATGACCCTTACCTCAGTAGAGCATGTTGTTTGGCGAACGTAAACATCACATAGGAACTGAGCGCGACCCCTTGATTAAGATTTCTTACATTAAACACTGCTTTTCTGAAGGGTTCATAGGAGTAAACTGGCGCGGCCAAGCGTGGGGCGGTTCACTGTGGTGTAACGGCAAAGATTGTGCACATGTCAATGTAAGCGTAGTTGGGTTTTCAAACTGACGCAATAATGTAGGTGTAATTTTATTGCTGGTTCGCTGCTGGAACACATTTAAGTGGCGTATTTGAGTAAAACTGACATGCCGCAAGTGCAGGCAGATATGGCAGTATTTTAATCACCGGGAAGTGATATTTTATTAAAAGTAAGTGAGGCGAAGAGGATACCGCCAAATGTGTGAAATATAAAGTAAAATCAGAAGTTTGCAATGTAAAATACGGTTCACGTTTTTGTTTATTGAATTAAAGTAAAAGGTATATATGTGATACCGGGCGCCCAATGATTAAAGTTAAAATTAGATTTGTTTAGAAAGTCAAACTCGTGAAAATGTTAGGAGGCTGTAGCCTTAAATGACAATTAATACTTTGTTAATTAGTCAGTGTTAATATCAGATCAGGATAACAATTTAATGACTGAATATGTGTTTGGGTTTAAATTAAATTGAGTAAAGTTAGAACTACTCAGAGATGCAATCGACTAGTGGGATTAAAAGTAAAAATAAGTGAACTGAGTAGGGTAAAGAAATTAAATGCGCATTGGATTTTATGTGTGTCAAAGGGCATTGCTTTATGCCATTTCCCTAATGTCTCATATAAAGTGTGTAATATGGCAACGGTTGAACAGATTCAAGAAATCATTGAGAGTGCAGCTAGGAGAACACAGGAATTGTTGGACACTAAATTGGCGGAACAGAGTCAATCATTAAACACAAAATTATCTGAACAAATAAACACTAAACTATCAGAACAGAGTCAATCATTAAATACTAGTATGTTAGAACAAAGTGAAGCATTAAACGCTAAATTATCAGAACAGAGTCAATCATTAAACAATACTATGGTAGAACAAAGTGAAGCATTGAACGCGAAGTTATCCGAACAAAGTGAAGCATTAAACAATACTATGTTAGAACAAAGTGAGTCGATAAACAAATTATCCGAACAAAGTGAATCATTGCGGACACAATTAAATAACAGTAGAATTGAACAAAATGAATATCAGGCGGAACAAGCTAGATTATTAAAAAGTGAAATTAATGACACTATCAATTCGCAATTAGAAGCGCAGAACATTAAAAACACGAACCAATTAGCTTCGTTAACCGCAGAGATGAAAGATCACACTAATCAACAGATGGTATTACTGGCCCTAGATGTGAGTAAAAATAACGAAAAGCAATTAGACCAGATTAAGAAAATGGAAAGTATTTTTGATCAAAAACTTAGCATTCTGGATGAAACGGTGTTAGCTAAGTTAGAGCAAATTGAAATAGCGTGCACTATGAATACAAGCGAGGTCAAGATAGCTCAGGAGAAGTTAGAAGGACGATTTATGGAGATGGAAAAGAGCGGCAAAGTCATCCAACAACAATTATCAGCGGTAGATGAGAACATATCCGGCATAATTAAAGATATGGATCGTCTCGAAATAAAATCAGCAGAGCAGTGGAAAAGCCTAGAAGCGGATCAGGAGCAATTAAAGAGTACCTTAGACGACACTAAAAGCCCGATTGAAGAGAAAGTAAGCACGATTAAAGAGCAGATAAGAAAAGATTGGAAAAAAATGAATATCGATTCTAAAGAGGAAAGATCCACCATTCTTAAAACAGTAGGCGAAAATCACACTCGTATTCAAGCATTAGAGCAAGAAATGAAGAGCAAGCTTAAAGAACAGACGGACAGGATCATTAAAGCCGAACTCAGGTCATTAGAGCAATCGTCGATATTTAGAACAGGAACATTGAAAGACAAGCAGGATGACTCAAATAGCCCGGAGGCAAGCACAGCAGGAAGTCAGACTCAGGCGGAGAGCCCATTAACAACAAACACGGAAGGGTTTCGCAAGAATATCGATAGGAGCTCAACACCACAAGACAGTCATCAGCCTACACAACTTATCCAAGTAATTCGCTCAAGTGATTATAAACCGCAGAAATACACGGAGAATTCAGGGGTAACACCGAAAGCTTTTATTAAAGAAATTGAAGACCATTACAATGACACTGGAGTACCTGAAGCACGTAGATTGAGGATGATGGAGAGATTTTTATCAGGAAATGTCCTTACATGGTTTTTAAGCTTCAAATATACATTTGGAACCATGTCAGATTTTAAATTGGCGTTTCTGCGCAAATATTGGTCGCCCGCAACACAACAGAGTCTAAGGATGGAGCTTTACTCTAGAAAGTACCAAACCACCCGGCAAACAAAATACTCAGATTTCTTTAACATGCAAATGTTAAAATTTCGCGACCTTGATTACCCTTTAAATGAAGCGGATCTGGTGATGACAATAGCGAGGCAATTGCCAGTCAACGTGCAACAAGTACTAGTCGCAGCGAACGTTAGTACGGCCATACATGCAGAGCAGATATTACGCCAGATAGATGAGACTACGTCTCATAGTCATTATAGAGGAGGAAGACAGCTGGAGTTAGTCAATGCGACAGAGGTCATAAAACCTAAGCAGGCAAACACTAAAACGCAGGGCACTAATACAAGCACTTCCACACCTAGGCGAAACCAGGAAGAAGGAGAAAACAGACCATACCAGCGTAACGAAAATAACTACAATAATAGATCATATCAAGGCAACAATAGGTATCAACAGAGAGGATATCAACATTGGCGTGAAAATCGAAGAAATGACAGGCCTTATGGAAGATACGGTGATTACAATGCTAATCAAAGATGGAAAGGAAGAAGAGACCAAAATCAAGGAGAGCCACGAAATTATCGAAATGACTGGGATGAGAGGCACGCTCAATCACAAAATTACCTAGAGGAATTACACGCTAGTCAAGGTGGAGAGCTAGGAAGATGGGAAAAAGCCATTGGGAACATGAAGAATCCTGATACACATACTGAGGAAGCTGGAAGTCTACTGAGACAAGAGGAATATCAAGGGCATCGGCGACAAACGGATGATGGGAGTCGCACCGGAGCTAAAAAAAAAATGCTAAATTTGGATAAAGGAGACAGCCTACAAACGCAACAGTCGGAAGTTGAAGATGGATGGATAGTAGCGAACATACAAGAATGGATTGCTTTGCCAGAAGACTGCCTGGAGGAGACGGTGAAACCATGGAACGATGAAGTTAGGCAATTACCCATTATTTACGCGAGGATTGGTGGAATTAATATAAGATGTTTATTGGATACGGGGTCACAGATCAGTCTGGTATCGGAGGCCTTGGTTCGAGAGTTGGGACGGAGTCATAATATTCCTGTAATTCCCGTACCACAGCTCAAAGTGAGGGGTGTTATTCCTGAACGCACCGTCACTTGTAAACGTCAGGCATACTTAGAGCTGAACATATTGGAACACACTTTTGGGCAAACATTCATTATCATGGCAAAGATGAATTTCAATATAATTCTTGGTGCAAATTTTATTTGTGACTATCAAGTAGTGATAGATTTGCACAAGAATACTGTCAGTTTTAGAGAGTATGATCAGCTGAAGAATGTGGGATTGCATATGGATGAAATCACCACCGGAAGAGATGTAAATTCTTGGGCATTGGAAGCAATATCGGAAGAGACGGAAGAGGAGGTACGAAAGGCAGAAGATAACATCATAGAAGGGGCTGTTGTGGAACTAGATGAGGAGAGTGAATCCCAGGAGATATGGTCGTTATTAACGGAAGGAGACGACAGTGAGGCACAATTTGAAGAGTTACTACAGGAGCGGCTCAATGACATTCAACTTGGGGGTGAACATAGAAAGCAATTGGAAGATATTTTAAGGAAGCACAAAACAGTATTTGATACAGTACCTGGGAAAATATTAAATTTCAAATATTCAATGCAAGTCGAGGACTGGTCACCTTTCAAAAGTAGGTTGTATCCAATTCCTGAAAAATATCGTTGTCAAGTCAAGGTCATTATAGATGAGATGTTACAAGCTGGAGTGATAAGGAAGACACCGACACCTTATCTAAATGCGATTTTGGCAGTCACAAAACCAAATGGATCTATTAGACTTTGTTTAGATGCCAGAAATCTCAACACGAGACTCATTTTTCCTGAGTATGACAGAGCGCCAATTATCAGAGACGTTCTAAAAGGCTTTAAAAACAAAAGCATGTATTCATCAGTTGACCTGACGAGCTCGTTCCACCATATTGAATTGGATGAGAAGTCACAGCTTCTAACTGGCTTCTTATTCGATAACCAGACGTTTTGCTTCGTTCGAATGCCCTTTGGAGTCAAAACAGCGGGATGTGCTTTAATCCGAGCCCTGGACCGGAATCTAACCGAGGAAGTTAAGGAGATGACGGTACGCTACATTGATGACATTTTGCTGGCATCCGACAACATTGAAACTCACATGGAGAATTTAGATAAAGTATTGGGCAACCTGAATGCATCTAATTTCAAAGTAAACCTGAAGAAATCGCATTTCTTCAAGAGCGAGATCTTATATTTGGGTCACGTCATTGACAAGGAGGGAGTGAAGCCAAATCCAGCTAAGATCGAAGCGATAAAGAATTTCCCTACACCAACGAGAGTCAAGCACATTCGGGCTTTCTTAGGCGTAACGGGATTCTTTAAGGAAAACTGTCCAGGTTATACGGAGACTGTAGCTCCCATGCAGGAAATGTTAAAGAAGAATAATAAATGGTTATGGAATGCGGAGTGTGAGAAGGCATTTCAAGCATCAAAACAGCTATTGGAAAACTGCATTAAATTAGGATATCCAGATTTCAAGCACAAATTTATAATCCAAGCGGATGCATCACTAATTGGTATAGGTGCTATGCTCTACCAAGAGGATCCAGCTAACCTGCAGCATAAAACATATTTGGCATTTGTCAGCCGAAAATTGCGTAAGCACGAGCGCAATTATACGGTAACGGAACTAGAGCTGTTGGCCATACTTCATGCGCTACAACAATGGAAACGAATAATTTACGGCTACCCTATTGTTGTCAGGACCGATCACAAGGCACTAACATTCTTGTTTAAGACGTCGATGGCAAGCGAACGTGTGACACGTTGGTCTATATATATTCAGCAGTTTAGCATTGAGATTGAACATTGCCCAGGGAAGATGAACGTGATTCCGGATGCACTCAGCAGGAACCCAGAGCCTGATAATGAAGAAACAGCGATGGTACAACACTTGGAGTTAACACCGAAGGACCGGGAATTCTTGGAGGAGTTACGTGAGATACAGCGAGAACAAGAAGCGGAACCATGGATGATGCTATTAATTCAATACTTCAGAAAGCAACTACCTACAGGAACACCTGCATTTCGAGAAGCGAAAGCCAAAGAAGGAAGATATGTTTATGTCAACAATTTGCTGCACAAATGGGTAGATAATGACCACACCAAGTTACGCATATTAGTACCTGCTTCGTTACAACGAGGACTGACATGGCATACTCACGAAAGTTACGGTCACGTGGGCGTTGATATGTGCGAAGCGACAATAGCAGAGACATTTACATGGCCACGTATGAGAACAACTATATGTGACGTCATTACGACTTGTGATCCTTGTCAGAGGACAAAGCCAAATAATTATTTAATGAGGCAGTATCCTAGACCATTGCTACCTCAGAAACCATGCGAGCTACTGGCACTCGACTGTTTCGGTCCAATCCCGAAGGGAAGGCGAGGTTGCCGACACTTACTAGTATGCATTGATGTATTTTCTAAGTTTGTCGTATTATGCCCCATTCAGAAAACTACTTCAAAACAGGTACTCAGTCGTATTCGGAATAGAGTTATTCCAATCCTTGGAAAACCAGAATTTATATTATCAGATCATGGCAGCTATTTCACAAGCGCCGAATTCAAGAAAGGTATGGAGGACATGGGTATAAAACACATTTTAAGCAGTATCCGACATGCTCAAGCAAATCCAAGTGAGAGAGCAATTAAGTGTGTAACATCATATTTGAGAATCTTCATTCCAAATGAACATCACAGATGGGTGGATAAAATCAAGGATGTAGAGACATGCATGAATTCTACCAGGCACGAGTCAACAGGACAGATCCCTATGGTCCTACACAAAAACGAGTATCCAGTGAGATCGTGGAAAAGCATCATTAACTGCCCACAAGATCCAATGATAGCACCTGACTTGCGAATTGAGAGGACGAGAGCCTACATGAGAAAACAAGCAGACCGCAGATTAGGGCGATTAAGAAATAAGAGGTTTCACAGTGATCTTGAAATCAACCAGCTTGTTTTGGTGAAACGACCCGCTACATCGGACCCAGAGAAGAAGATCTTCAGTAAATTCTGCGAAAAGTTCATAGGACCCTATTCTATTGTCAGGAACCTTGGAAATAATGCTTATAGAGTGAAAGAATTGAGTACAGGAACAATGTCAGACTACAACGCAGCCAACCTAAAAAAGTATCGTAGAAGTGAACCATGGGAGCGCCGAAATAACGATGCAGTTTGAATATATGGACGTCCTACTATCAACAAAGTGAACGGGGAGCAGTTGAGTACGGCACGTGAAGGAGGAAGTAGAGTTGGTGTTGACAAACATTAACGAGGCGAGCAGAGTGTTGCCCGAGGCACCAGTGCGTCATGCAAGCAGTTGAGAGAGTCATTATGAGCAGGATGTGAAACGAGTAAATGCCATTCAAGACAGGAGCGACTAGACCAAGTAATAGAAAAGGGGTGATTCCGAAATAAAACAATTTGGCCTACTGATTTTTTTTTTAAATTATCGACTTTCTCCGAAGTTCGAAATTTTGTGAGTTGAGGAGTTGTGAACCCTTTTAACCTCTGATGGTTAAATGATTCGATGTTTTATTTCTTCAATTAATAAATACTTCTACAAGCATCATGAAAATAGCCAGACGGAGATGAGGAAATTTCAAGCAGTTGCTGAAGACAGTGGGGACATACCTGAAGCTGTTTGACAAAAGGCTAAATACTTAGGATTGTGAAAAGAATGACCATAGCTATGATTCAGAAGTACAGGTGGTGGCCGCCTCAAAATAGAAGCGACGCGCAGTGAGACATGCTGCTGGTATGTTCATTGTGATATTCGCGCCTAGAAGAAAGATGATGCAGTAACGTGAGTGGCTGATGAGCATGCTAGACACTCCTACTAAGCCAAGGTCTGATAAAAACCGCCAAGTTACAGAAAATGTGGGAACCAATGAGAGAAGAATGCCTACTTAGCGCGGCAGGTCTAGCGTGGGCACGCTCGGCTAGCATTCACGCGGGAGATCGCCTAGACAACATCTCTACGATCGATTCTAGGATTAATGGGCATATTCTTGACCTGCGCTATTTTTCGAGTTCAATGATATTTATTTCATTCCTGTATCACTATTATTTTGTGAAATTTTTATCTAATTTCCCCCTCTATCTACACCTAGGGCTGGTTCATTTATAAGCGGTGTGAAGAGCCAAGACATAGCTTATTATTATTGTGTGTGTCGAGGGCACAGACTTTTACTTTGTGCGTCTACGGACGTAGACTTTGATTTTGTGTGTCAGTGGACACAGGCTTTTATACTTTGCGCGTATAAGGACGTTGACAGTTATACTTTGCGTGTCATGAAGGACACAGAAATTATTATTAAAAGTGTTAAATTCAGTGTTAGATAATCACAGTACTATATTTGTAGGGACAGTCTCTTCGATAATTCGCCAACAAACTGTTTTGGGGAAAGAAGTACCCGAACGGCGAATTTAGTAGTCAGACATCAAGTGTATAATTATTTAATTTTTGAATCAGCACGAGAGATGACATCATTGACCATGGAGGAAGCCGGGAAATATCAAGACTCCATCAAGATGGTTGAGATGAGATAAGAAGGATCCAGTTGGGAGATGGCTGCGGATGTTCTTTGACGGGTGGCTGACTGAGGATGAGTACTGAATAATATTTATTATTATCTGATAAATTAACTTATGGTGTATGGGACATATTTTGTTTTGTAAATAATTTGCTTGTGTGATTAACGTAGTCTATTTAGTTTTGGTCCGACACACCTTTTGCACGGAAACAGCTCGCATATATTATTAGTAGAAGGTTCTTTTCTTGTTTGTTGTTTTAACTAACGTAGCTATGTGAACGGCCGTGTTTGCATATGTTACGCGATGCGGTTAAAAACGTCTCTCGGAGATATGTTGTGTTTCAGAAGTAGGACTGAAGTAAAATAATTATACAGTAGATTGGAGGGTAATTAATTTCTGTTGTGTTATTATTGATCAGATTCAATGAGATTATTGCCTTTGGAGCAATGTGATTTGTGACGAAGAGCAGTCAGCTCTATCGTGGGTTTTTATATTTTTTTAATTGTGCGAGCATCCATTCAGCCGATCTATGTGAAAAACGTATTGTCATTCCCAAATGTGGGTGTGTGAGTGTGTGTATTTGTGTCATTACAAGCGGGAATTTCAGCGTAGACTGATTTCTGACAGCTTGATGACAAATCCATATTGTGACCTCGCGAGGGCAATTCTGGATATTTTGATTAATGTCTGACCATATGTTGAAGTGGTTGAGTTTGTTGCTGTTGATTCCTTGAGATAACGGCACAGCTGGTCAGGTATTTATACACACTGGAGTGGGACAATGACAGGTGATTGAGGAAGAGGGGAGATGTTTCACAAGACGGACTGAGGTTGCCAGCCAGGTCATTAGTGGAGAGTGCCTGTGTGGCTCAGTAATAACTTTAAATACAGAATAAGAACTGATCAATGATACAAATTGTTTAAATAAATGGGAGTTGCCTACGAATCACGATAATCTCCGAAGCGTTAGCTTAACATGCAGTTTTGTTCATATAAAGTAATATCAGCCTGTCAGGCTTTTGTTGTTGTTGTTGGTTTATTCCATGTTTATATTCCATTCAGTGATCCGTGAGTCACGTGCTATGCTGTATTTCCTTGTTTGTGTTGAGCAATTTGGCCAGTGTTGGCAGCTCATAGTCAAGTGCGTCTTCGCGCTAATGAGGGTCCCGAGAGAGATTCCTGTAAATAGTAGATTTAGTGCGTGTGTCAGCATTACTTTTTAAGGGTTTTTATTAATGTCATGTTCCATATCCATAAACGTTGATTTACGAGATGATTGTTCGTAAGCATCGTGGCGGTTAACCCGTTGTAAACGAACAGTCATCCAAAGTACTCATTCCTCGTAGTTAGTCATTACGCACACATAAAACCCAAATTGCAAGGTAGTGGAACCAGGATCCACATTTTAAATAAAAGGGGAGATCCGTCTGACTCCTCAATTTTTTAGATATTCCTATCATGGAAATTCAGGGAGGATTGTTTTATATTTTATTGTTGTTTATTTCTTTTTATGCACTATTAGTCATTAAATCATGTTATTATTTTACATCTTGTCACCTTTCTTTCTTGATTTATAGTTTATATCCTATGACCCTTACCTCAGTAGAGCATGTTGTTTGGCGAACGTAAACATCACATAGGAACTGAGCGCGACCCCTTGATTAAGATTTCTTACATTAAACACTGCTTTTCTGAAGGGTTCAATATGTACAATTATTTAGTTGCAGTGTTGGTAATGCAACAGTCGGTGTATGTTAAATGTGGTATATCTAATGTTAGGTAAACTTCTAAAATAGTGATGAAAATCCGGAATTTGTCTGTTAGGGGTGATTATATGGTTTTACAAAATCAACTATGGTTATACTGAAATAATGCAAGCTTATACTTATCGAGTTGTCTCTTTAACTGGAACTTGAAGCAGTTGACGTGTTGCTATTGACACCAGTTGTAGTCGACTAACCTCGAGTGTTCGCTGGGTGGAACTGGTTTTCCCCTTCCTCCCCCTTTAGTTGCTATGTTCTTCCAGAGGTCAGTGCCATGTATATTTGTGTGACTTTGCCAAATCTAGATAAAAGTGTATGCTATTGAAAGCAGGAGTCTGCAACTACTAAAGACCGTGGAACTATCTTCGCCACGCATGGGCTAAAAAGCCATCGATACTGAGTGGTACACGGTCTACTGAAGACGTCCCGGCACCTTTAATACTGCCGCGCATATCGGCCTAGGTTTATTGCAGAAAAATGTACATAGTACACCTGATCCAATTAACATTTACCTCTGAACACCGCTATTTCCCCCCCTTTTTTTTATCTAGCTTGCCTGTATAGCTAAGTTGTGTCTTGTTTTCGACAGGGTGTGTTTTAAGTAGGGCGAAAAGGGGTGAACTCTCCATAAAAGTGTGTTCATTTAGATTGTTGGGATTGTTTTGTTTGGCTATTTTTAAATCAGTCTCGATTTTAGTGAAGCTGTGCCCCGTGTCACACATATGTTCGCATACGGCTGAATGTGTTCCGTATCTTATCGCATTCCTATGTTCATTATAACGTGTATCTACTCGTCTTCCGCTCTGTCCAATGTAATTAGCTTGACAACCAATGTCTTGGCATGTAATAGATTATACCCCTGACTTTGAATACGGGTTTTGTTTATTTAGATTGCTATTTTGCAGGTGCCTCCCGGTCGTATTATTCGTTGTGAATGCTATTTTTATGCCTTCTTTTTTTTTTAATAGATCAGTGATTTTATATGTGTTCTCATTCACATAGGGGGCGTGGTGGCTCAGCGGTCTAGCTGTATGCCTCTCACCAAGGCGGTCCGGGTTCGATTCCCGGTCAATGCATGTGAGATTTTCGAAGTGAAATGCCATGTCCTGTGGTTCGGATTCCACGTAAAAAGGAGGTCCCGTGGCTCATAATCACAAGATTCACAGTCACGTAAAACTACAATCTCCCTTCCCTCCCTCATTCACATAGTTGAAGCGCGCGAATTTTTTCTCATTAATGTCCGGTTCTGGAATCATTTTATCTTTATTTTTATGTTTGGCTACAATTTGGTCTATTTTGCTTGGCGGGAAATTGTTTTCCTTTGCTATTTGTTTAATGGTTCTTATTTCCTTATTATAATTGTCTGTTGACATGGGTATGTTTAAAGCTCTGTGCACCATTGAATTGAACCCCGCTAATTTATGCGTACTGGGGTGATTAGACTGATTGTCGATTGCATGCGAGGTTTGTGTGGCTTTTCGGAATATGGAGTATGAAAGCTCGTTGTCCTTACGTTCAATAGTTATGACGAGATAATTTATTTTTCGATCTGTTTCGGATTCCTTGGTGAATTTGATTGAGTGGCGTAGGCTATTAATGGATTGGAGAATTGTTTCTTCGCTTGTTAATTCAGTATCGTAGATGCAAATTACATCATCTACGTATCTTTTCCATATTACTATTCCCTTTGTTGAAGTCTTTTCTAAAAACTCATTTTCTAGTGCATTAATGAAGATGTCAGCGATTAATCCGCTTAGTGGTGAACCCATCGCTAATCCTTCTGTTTGTGTGTACATTTTATTGTCGAATTGAAACGCGTTTTGGCCGAGGACGACCCTCAGTAGACGCACGATCTCTTCAGTTTCGTTTTCCGAATTGTTGGATTTTAAGTTATTTTCGATAGTGTTGATTGCATCATTAATAGGAATATTGGTGTACATGTTAATTACATCGAAAGATACAAGCCTCATGCTAGGTTTCATTTGTAGGGTGTTCAGTGCTGTTACTAATTCCGTTGTGTTCTTTACAGAGTTGTTTTTGTCGTTGGAAAGGCGGCGTTTTAAGATTTTTAGTAACTCTTTGCTGATTTTGTAATTAGGCGCATTCCTACAATTGACTATTGGTCTCATTGGGCACTCATTTTTGTGTATTTTTGGTTGTCCCCTCAATGACGGTATTTTCGGGTTCATGATAATTAGTTTTGACTTTTCAGCTTTGCTCAATATGTATTCTGTTTCTTTTAATACACTTTTTATTTGTTTTTGGAATTTATCGGTGGGGTCTTTTGCTAATTCCTTGATTTCGTTGTTGTTTAGGAATTCGACTGTTTTTTCAATGTATTCTGTTTTGTTCAAAATTACTGTGGTATTTCCCTTATCTGCTTTTGTGATGATTAAGTCATGTTCTTTTATTTTTTGTTTCAACGACTTTATTTCTTTTAGTTGTTTGTTGTTTTGAGTGTAATTGTTTTCGCCCTCTCGTTTGAGGATTTTTTTTTGGCTTCGTTGGTGGCTAGATTTTTGGTTAAGTCCCTGTCTTCTGCTGGGAGCTTGTGACTGGCTATCTCGATATCTGTGATTAGCTGTTTTATATTGTGGTTCGTGTGTGCCTCTGTGCAGTTGTATTTCAAACCTTTGTCTAGCATATCCATTTCATTTTGAGAGAAGGTTACGTTCGTTCTGTTGTTTACCCTGCTGTGGAAATTGAATTCATTATTATTCGTGTGTTGTTCACTAGGTTGATTATTCTGTGTTTCTCCTAGTTTTCTTAGTTTATATTCTAGCGTTTCGTGTTTCCTCGTTGCTCTGATTTTGATGGTGTCATGTAGGTGCTCGGTAAAACTGTCCCATTGGGATGCGTGCCAGAAGTTACTTAGTTGCAATTGAATATCGTATTGTTGTTGGTTGATTTTTTGCTTTCTTATGTATGCAAATCTTAGTTCGTTTTTTATCCAAAGCGCTTTGGCTTGTTTAGTTGAAATGATTGAGGCTGGTGTAATCGGTACGGTTTTAATTGGTACATATTTAGGGGTGAGATTTAGTTCTATACATTTTTTGTTGAACCAAATTGACTTGTCTATGTTCATGAGTTTAAGCCTGAGTGTTTTGAATCTCTTGGCTTCACGATTTGCCTGACTAGCCGTGAACATTGTGAGGTTTGAAGCCATTTTTCAGTGTTGCCTAAGTAAACAAAGGTTTGGTGCTTTTCAGTCGGTCAACACGAATGTACCCAAATAGAGCTGGGTTATGCCCTGATCCTGAAATAAATTACATAAGATTAATAAATACACTAGGATGACCAGTTTCGATCGTCAAGCGATCATCATCAGGTCCATTACACTTAGGCTATAACATCTATGTTTGATAATATAGGTGAAAAATATATACAATATGTACAATTATTTAGTTGCAGTGTTGGTAATGCAACAGTCGGTGTATGTTAAATGTGGTATATCTAATGTTAGGTAAACTTCTAAAATAGTGATGAAAATCCGGAATTTGTCTGTTAGGGGTGATTATATGGTTTTACAAAATCAACTATGGTTATACTGAAATAATGCAAGCTTATACTTATCGAGTTGTCTCTTTAACTGGAACTTGAAGCAGTTGACGTGTTGCCATAGACACCAGTTGTAGTCGACTAACCCCGAGTGTTCGCTGGGTGGAACTGGTTTTCCCCTTCCTTTGTTTTCCAGGCTCTCGTAAGGCACTGCCAATGTAATTCAAGATTTTGTAACATTTTCTGACTTATTCCACTTTACTCAAATTTTGACTGTCAGATCATAAAGGAATAATAGCAAACTGATAACAGAGCAGTCGTTGCTGAAGTCCGCCTCATTGCGTAGTGGCTTGCACTCTTGGCTGTCACCGCAGAGGGCCGAGTTCGATTCCTGGCTCAACCAAGAAATTATATTCTGGTCTGAGGGCTGGAACGGGGTACACCCAGCCTCGTGAGCCAAAAATTAGAAGAGACGGGTTTGATTCCCACCTCAGACGTCTTGGAAGTGGTTTTCTGTGGTTTCCCACTTCTACAGCAGGCAAATGTCAGGCTGGTTTCTAACTTAAGGCCACGACCGCCTCCTTCCCAATCCTCTCCTGAATTGCAAATATGCACACTAATTCAGCCATCACAATAACACAGGTTATCCGACAAATACAAAGTACACGGGGTTGCTTGAACACGATGCCCAAGCCCCTCAAACGAAAAATGAACATCTTGTACGGACACAGACTAAGCACTGAGGATCGCAACCACAATATACAGTATACATCAAAAGTAAAATTTCAGATGTTATAGAAATTAATTCTCAAGAGCCAGGTTATTAAATAATTTAACTTCGATAGCCATTGGCTGCCTTCCATGAAAACTGCACGCAGCGAAGGACCATTTGATCTGCAGCCAGCTTGTGAAGAACATCTGCTCGGTCTAATTATCTGAACACTGTTAAACAGCCTCAGTGACTCTGTGTAGTATAGTAACTCTCAGACTGATGGCGTCAGTACAGCGGAGTGCAGCTTTACGAATTGCAAGCGCATATACTACGGTGTCTGAACCCGCGATTCTCATAGTAGGAGCAGTAGCACCTATTAACTTACTTGCCTTAGAAAGATAGGAGATCTGGTGTACCCATTGAGAGCTGGGAAGGAAACGGGCAAAGGGGCTAGCTGTCAGCCACAGGCAACGATTCCAGAGGGAAATGGACGAAGAAGCTGATACAATCCCTAGCTGACCGGAATCATGGTGAAGTGAACTATTACCTCACTCAGATCTTGAAGGGTCATGGATACTTTTGTAAATTCCTCCACAGAATAGAGCGAGCGAGTTGTCGGGTGTGCATCTATTGCAATGCCATAGATGACGCACTCCACACTTTCATTGTTTGTGGCCATTGACTGCCACAAAGAAGATGCTTGGAAGCTGAGCAGGGAAAACTGACTCCAGACAACATCGTGCATGTTATGCCGCAAAATCAAGAATCCTGGGTTGAGGTAGCAGTGTATGTAGAAGATAGTCTATTTTGCGCCAAAAGAAGAGGAACTTAGATGCTTATGAGCGATAAAGGAGAATTGAAAGAAGAGGAAAAAGCATAAGAGGCTTCACACACGACACCGCCCTGAAGTAATGCGAGAGCGGTTCCGGAGCGGAGACACACGTCGTGGGAGAAGGGTATGTGGTCTTTAGTGGGTAAGAATCCCACACACTTGTGGAGTGCGAACCCCCACAAGCGTCTCTTGCACGATTTTACACATTCCCTCTTAAAAAAATGCTGTTAAACCCTTGACTATTCTAATAAAACATAACCATGGCAAGATCATTTCCAGCCCATTCAGGTGTAAATAGTTTCTACGGGCAGAGCGCCAGGGAAATTATTTTACTTACATATGAGATATGTAAGTTATAAGTTACGTTATGCAATAAAAATGTAACTACAAAATATTTCATAAGAAAATAATTCGAAACATTTGGTCTCCCCATTAAACCGTAATATCTTAACACGTAATTGCGCTACGGTGACGTTTGTCAGCTTGAGTTACTATGCGCGTTACGCATTATTCATTGATCCCTAACATATTTGTTTGTGTCATCTACTTAGTGAGATATTTGGCAACATTTCATTTCACGAATAATAATAATAATAATAATAATAATAAGGTTATTGGTTTTACGTGCGTTTTAGCTACTGCGGCCTTTAGAGACGCCGGGGTGCCAGAATATGACCCCGAAGGGGATCTGTAACGTGCCAGTAAATCTACTGACACGGCTCCCTCGCATACGCGCACTCTCAAATGCCAACTGACTGCACCATGATTCGATCAAGCAACCTTGGCCACAGCAGGTGAGAACGTCACCTCTGCGCCGTGCAGCCAGTCCTTTCACCAAGATCATAATAATAAATAGCTGCTAGCAAAACTGTGTCACGTGTATCCTACAAGACTTATTCTGGTGCACATCAGCCTTGATTGAATGGAAATCCATATAGAGTACGTACCTCAATAATAATATGTATCCGTGGCATTAACTTATTTCTATTTCAAGGAAAGAAGGAAGGAAGCTTGTAGTTTTACGTGACCGTTAATCTCTCGATCATGAGCCACGGGACCTCCATTTTACGCGGAACCCGAGCCACAGAACGTGATATTTAGCATTCATTGACCGGGATTCGAACCCGGTCCACCTTGGTGAGAGTCAAGCAACTTGATTGTTTCTAGATCATGATCAGACATTCAGACGGGGTTGGGGTCAATACTGACGATGAAATGTTGGGGTCGGTTATATTACTCGATTATATTTTTGACACAGGAAAGGTTGTATTTATTCGAAAACATTGGGTGGTTCAGACCACTGGGGGTTGTTCATTAATTTATACAATAAAGTAATAAAGGTTATGAAATGGTTGATGGTTATGTGTTTTTTTACCCTAGAACACAAACCCTAATTTAGTAGTACATAAACACAAACCCTCGTAAAATTTACGACTATTTATTTCCATGATGAATAAAATGTAATTGCACACAAAATATAATATACGAAGCACGTATTAACATGGAAGTTATTTTACAGAGTGTTAACTCCTAGGTTTTCAAGTCCCTGGTGTCTCATTTACAGCATTTAGTGCAAAGATTTGCTCTATGTTCCTTGCAATATGCGCGGTGACATTCGCTGCAGTATGTTATCGTCATTCGCCTTTTCTGAGCAGGACAGATGTGCCAAACAGCTCTTACCAGTATGTATATGACAAGTTGTGCGGTTCTAAATACTTATTTCATTCAGAATAGTGCTGTAATTTAACTCTGTTACAGAACTTACCTTGCTAAGTTTAGCATACGTAGTCACAAATCGTCGTAAATTTTACGACGCAAGGTTCTTCAATTTGAAATCAACAGACTCACTCTAACAATGCACGCACACTGACGAAGCTCGCGGTATTGTAGGAAGCTACTGAGTAGGGCAGCAACGTGGTGAGAAAAGCCTAGCAGATAGAGCCGTGTTGCCAAGTATACGTCGTAAAAATTACGAGGGTTTGTGTTCTAGGGTTTGACCTCGCTTTGGGAAGAGGGACAGGGGTTATATATATATTTCAGCCTCGATTGTTGACCTGCTAATTTAAGTAACATATTTCTTCAATGGCTGTATTAGTGTAAGTCATCCCGGCATTGCCCTGTGACCAGAATTAGAATTTCTTGGCAGAGCCGGGAATCGAACCTGACAGTCAATAATGCTTGCCGCTACGCCATGAGGTGGTCTTTTTCCACTTCTACTCAAGGTGAATGCCGGGATAGTACCGAATGTGAGGCCACAACCGCCCCGTTCCCAATCCTAGCATGGACTACAAATACACACACTAGTACAGCCTGGGCCGATAACCTACATGTAAGGCCTCTTAAAGCAGCAATTATCATCATCAACTAGTACATTTATCACAATGACACAGATTATCAAACAGATTCCATACATATCCAAGTACACGGGGCTACATGACTACGATGTCACTGTGATAGCTTTACTAGTGTGTGTTATAGCAATTTGGCTAGGATTTGGATAGGAGATGGACGTAGGCATAATTTAGGTACCATCGCAACTTTCACTTGGAGTAGAAGTGGGAAACCACGGCAAATCAATTCTAGGATGGTTGAGGTAGAAATCGAACAAATTTTTATCAGTTCTACCTCACGAGTGTGAGTGAACCCTCAGTTGAGAATAACATTTCTTGGTAGAGCCAAGAATCGTACCCAGACCTCTGTGGTGACAGTCAAGAATGCTAGTCACTACACCACGAGGTAACCAGCATAGTTGCTGCCTGTGGACTTGCCCACCAACAATGCTATCTGCCAATAGAAAACTCGTAACTCACTAAAAGTAAGGTGTATCATGACATCAATAGTTAGGTGCTACATCATTAAGCCTGTTATCGTAATGAGCTCGTGAGGATCATGTCCAAGGGCAAGGTGTTGTGCACGATGAATAGTGGATGTCAAGCACAGACAGCCGAAGGGCCCACTCCACTGCAGCTAGACGTGCCAATCCCTTGCTCCGCAAAAAGCAAGGCAGCAGATATTATCCCCCTCTCCTCACACCTCCTACTCCCGGTCGTGAAGATGTTGGATGACGCACGTGGAAGTTTGTGTTCATTAAAATTAAGAAATTTGTTTTCCTACTTACATCTCTTATTGAGCGTTTGAAATCTTACGCTGGGAAGCAGTACACAGGAGGTAAGGAGACGGGTTATGCTGAGCAGTCCGTAAACAAGAGCTCGCTTCAAAACTCGTGCTGCTTAATTGCATTTAAGTTCTCTCAGCTTAGCTTTCATAAAGTGAAGTCTCGCGCTTTCGCTGATCATATTTCTTCAGAGATGTGGCGGAACATGAACCACTCGCACAGCCTCTTAAGAACAGCATCACCAATCGCACAGACTCACATGATAATTTGCCATCCAAACCCACAGAACAAAATAGACACTTAAAATAATAAAATTATTCTAAGTCACTTAAAGCCTGCAAGGTTTCAGTTCGTTTCGATCCACACTCTTCAGATCCTTAATATCAATTCACCCGTTCAGTTACCAGTCTGCCATGGTAGGGCGATTTTCGTTCGACCCCAAGAAACCAAACTTTCTGGTTGCCAAATTATACTCTAATATTAATATTATTATTATCATTAATATTAGTATTTATATTATTACTATTAAATCGCTGGTATTTATATTCGTGAAGATAATAACTACAAATCCGGTTGATATGCTCGCTGTGAATGTATTCTCTGGAATAGGGAGTTCAATGGCTGTAATCATTGCGGAAAAAATAATCTAATGTTGTCATGTAGAATACATACTGATGTCCCCTTGAGAACTGGTGTCTCTGTGGGTAGACGTAGGAGATTCCTGATAGAGCTATTAATTCACTTGATGTTCAGGCCTTTTCGGCAATATTTTGCATACCATAATCGCGTGTCATGTACAGTAAATGTAACTCTTGCATATACGTATTATATATTTTATGTTGTCCCACCCTTCTACAGTAATGTGGGTCAGATAAACTTGAAGTAGATTTGAAGATATGCACTGATATTAATCACACCCTATCAGCAGTGCCAATTGCTGGTTTATTTCATTAGTTCCCTCCTAAATGCCTCCTTTCTATAAGATTACCTCCAAGATTGAACTATTACACAGTCATGAGCAACCAATTGTAAAATTGAATCATACCGCTATTCTACCTCAGTAATTTTATGTGCCCCAGTGGTTTTGCCGCGTATTAATTTGTGCAACAATATTGCTTTCCGAGAGTGGGTCTTGGTGATTTAGCGGGAAAGACAATTGTTCTATCCTGTTAGGACTCAATCAACTACCAGTCCCATTTTAAGTGAAATGTGATCCTAACTGAATCATTTTATTCCGTGAGAACTGACAATGTAAGAAACTGCAAGTTTTTTACTTTAACTGGAATGAACAAATCTTGCACGGGTGATATAGCTGGGCCTGATAATATACCCGCAAGAATACTCAAAAAGTGTGCTCAGGCCCCTCACTCCATCCATCTGCACAGTATTTAACACCTCTTTTCAATATGGGAAACTACCATCTGATTGGAAAATCGCCAACGTTGTTCCTGTCCACAAAACTGGTAATAAGGAATCAGTAGCCAACTACCGCCCCATATCATTGACATCCATATTGTATAAGGTAATGGAGCGCCCGCTATCGAGGGAGATGTTGCGTTTCCTGAAAGAAACAGGTTCTCTTAACGACCACCAACATGGGTTTCTACCTGGACGTTCCTGTACAACGCTACTCACTTCAGCTGTGGACGACTGGCAACAAACTTTGGAAAGAATACCAGGCGGTCAAGTGGATATCGTTACTCTCGATTGGACCAAGGCTTTTGTTCAGGTTCCCCATTCACGTCTCCTTGATAAACCGCGCTCCTACAGTTTCGGTGGTAAACTAGTGGGGTGGTTGACTGACTTTTTTACAAACCGGCATCAGGGAGTAATCTTCCAAGGCACTCGTTCCTCTACTGTTTTGGTCCCATCTGGTGTCCCTCAAGGATCTGTCTTTGGTCCTCTACTTTTCAACATATTCATGTTGGATCTTCCCCATGCAGTCTCCTCAAACTTCTACCAATATGCCGACGACACAACCCTCTATCGCAAGATCAAAGACAATAGTGACCTCACCGCCCTGCAGGAGGATCTAAATAACATCAGTGTCTGGTGCAAAATTAACGGCCTGGCTGTCAATTCTTCCAAAAGTAATCTAATCTCCCTAGCCCGTAATCGAATTCCAGCGGCCAACCCTTGTCACGTTGAAAACACTCCGATTCCCCGTGTGCAGTGCGTCAAACTTCTTGGACTCAACATCACTTCCGACCTGAAATGGAACACCCACACCGAAGCAGTGAGGAACCAAGCGGCACGCCAACTTGGTATGCTAAGCAGAAATCTACGTGGCTGCCGTACCAAAGTGAAGAGGACCGCCTACCTGAGTCTAGTGTGACCGCTGCTAATTCACGCGTGCCCTTCATGGAGCCCCGGTACCAAGGGAAATATCCTTAAGCTAGAACAGATACAAAATCATGCCACTAAATTCATTCTTTCGAAAAATTCCGACGTAGACTCTAAAATCAGACGCCAAAAAAGTAGCCTTCCATCTATTGAGAACCTATTTACCCAAATTGATTTGTTATACCTGCGAAGACTTTTTAATAATACAGACTCATCTGCTATTTTAGACAAAATTTCCCTTGGCTACCGATCAGCTCAGAAGGGCCGCGGAGTTACGCTGTACGCCCCATTACCCAGGACTGAATCGTACAAACTGGGTTTTGTAAATAGATCGGTGTGTGCATGGAACAGCCTACCGTGTTCCCTGAAGGCCAGCAACAATAATGCCGTTCAGTTCAAGAGGAAGCTGCGGCATTATTTGTTCAACAAGTAGGTTGTTCTTCATAAATTATGCCCCGATTCTTTGTTGTGCTAGTGTTTCCTGTGTACCTCCATTTGCAATATTTATTTGATCTCTTCTCTTGTTGTCCTCCCTTATCCTATATAAATGTGCATTTACCATCCCTCTAATGTATACTGTAAATAATGTAATCATTGCTCTATTCTCACTAATTGCAATCTTGTGTACATATGTAAATATAATCCAGTATACTGTATATAGTGGGGGCTCTGACGCATCCCGAATGCGAAGTGGGGCTTTGCTCTTTTCAGTGTACTGTAAATATAGTGTAAGGCACTGATGAATAAATATGAAATGAAATGAAAAAATATAGCTAGAAGTGGGCTTTTGTTGATTTTTCAGGAAGTTAATATTTTTAATTGTGTTTAAAATATGTACCGGGAATATTTATGGCCAATGTATTGCAGAGCCAGGCTAAAATGGGTAAAACATTTCTTGTTACTTAGGAAAATATGGAACTTCATACTTGCTGTGGTTTAAGGAAAGTTCATTTACTTAACCATTTTGATGCCACGCTCTTAATGAATGGTTAGGTTGAAAATGTCAAGTTTAGTGAAATTACAAGTCTTTCCCGGAGCAGGTGAATGTATTTTAAACGTAAATTTTAGTAGTTTATAACTTAAAAAGTATTTTTCTTTCCAAATTTAAATGTGAAATACAGTATTTATAAATCGGTGTCATTAGTTGGAAATGTACTCTCACACACTTCACCAAGCGTTAAGATCATTATCTATTTCCACTTGCTTCAACATATTTAGTTCCACTCATCGTAATTAGCTCCGTGCACGAACGTAAACAAATACTACCTCAAAAGATAAAACGCGCGGGTAGTCAGCTGGTTCTAAGAATACCGTTCTTATTACGAAACCAGTTATTCACGGAACTGAAACAAATCAATATATCCAGAGATATAACTATTCCTGCGTTGTTTTGGTTACAATAGTAGCAGCACTGCGTGACTGGAAATAATAATGAAAATAAATAAAAACAGGGCTGATGGATTAGCCCGTTGCATTTTTAACAAAACATCCATCGGCCTATATATCAGCCCCTGGCACTAAAGGGGTTAACAACCCCTGGTGATGCTTGCACCTGTTAGGCCGAAATTGCCTCAACACTGTTGAAGGGAGATGATAATGGCAAGGACGTGAGTTGGACCTTTTTTTAATGTGAACCCTCGGTACGTAAATTCATACATACTGTCATGAGAGGAAATGAATCACAGTCTTCATTAAGATTACTTTCCTAGATGTGCAGAGGAAAGTGACTTGCAACGCGGGACTTCATGTGCACGCTGCAGGGACCACTGTTCACTGTTCCATAATTACTTTCATTTTTACAATTGGAGCTTCACGATATATAAAAGTGAATATTATCTGTTTTGTGTGAAAATTGTATTTTCTCTGAGTAACGTCAGTGATCAGAGGACTGGATGATATCAGCCTCTCTCATCAGGTCCACACAGCACCTAGCGATGGTTTATCGATGTCAGGTTACACGGGCAATTAGTCAGCTCAAACACCCGTGGTCGTGCTCAAATTCGATCCGCCAGAATAGCAAACATTATGAGGCCCTCATAGTTGACCAACAAGCATTCCTCATATTGTTTCCAAAGCACACTACTTCGTGCACATCGAGGAGATGTATCCTGCTGTGGTTGAGTTTTGCTTGTTCACCTAAGTGATGGCTCCGTCAGCGTTAAAACTGCTTTCTTATTTAAATGGAAAGTATGATACAGTAAACCTCCGCACCTGGTGTATGTTGAGAAAGGTGGGTTTATAATGAAAGGTATTCAAGAATTACTCATATGAATTATCTACATCCACGAAGCATCATTCTCTTATCTCACACTGCTATCGTGAAATTATGAAATTAACATACGGGAACCCATAGCTCCCAACCTTAAGATCATTACTTAAATTCCACAATGAGCCTTCCCCAATATGTCCAATTGCGAATTTTAGAAACGTACCTAGCTACAATACAAAAAAAAAAAAAAGATTGTATGAAGCCTTGTTCCGTCAGCAAAGTAAGTATCCTACATAATACTACGGATTTTAATAATTGATATGTTCGAGATAGCGGATGCACTCAATAATCGATATTGTCACGTTGTAAGTCGAAGGAACTTATGTAGATCACTTGAAGCATTATAATGTCAATTTTATGGAGCATTGATCGTAATATATCGATTATAATACATGTAATTTACGCATGGTCCCATATAGACATGAATAAGCCGAGAAATGCGTATCGTTGGAGTACGAATTCAAACAAAAGGTCACTATACCCTTTATCGTTAGAAAAAAAAAAACATTATATTTCTTATTTTTTTCCAAAAAAGTTTAATTTGGAAAGTAGGCTATCTTTTTAAACTATTAATCACATAAAGTTGTTTATGTTCGACCCTCACTATTATGTGTCAGAAAACTGTATCATAATGATGGTCATTATAACACTGTTTTCCATTATGATACAGTTTCTCCAGCCAATCAGAGCTCGTTCATTGACCAATTAGGTAACGATAACTTCGCTCATGCGCTCAAAATCCAACATGTCGGACATAAACACAACATCGAACTATAATAAATTACCGACATGGAATACGCCCCGTCCATATGTTCGCGTAAATAAACTGGCGAATATGAGACAAGAAATAGCACTGTACCTTAAAATCATCAACACTAATTTCTACACAGCGCATTGTCTTCAAATGACACCGGTGACAATATTACTGAGGGATGGCAGATGTAAACACATGGCCTGCATATGGCATTGCAAGCACACAGAGCGCATGCGTCGGTCGTTCAAAGATCTTGAAAGACAGAGATATAACACCCAACGCTCGCTCTGCGATCACAAAATTCCAGTAGCTGACTCTCAACAGATATTTATGAATTTATGATATTTATGAATATTTATGTTAAAACATATAATAAAGTTATAATTATCGTTGAACATAAACAGTCGTATGCAACTCGCCTATAATGGTAATTAAGACACTCGTATGGAAATTATAAAACTCGCATACACTCGTTTTATAAAAATACTCGTGTCTTAATTATAGCCATTATAGGCTCGTTGCATAATGTACTATTATGTTCGACCCTGACTATTATGTGTGTGAAAACTGTATAATAATGATGGTCATTATAACACTATTATTCATTATGAAACAGTTTCTCCCACCAATCACAGCTCAAGAAACATTTGTTTGACCAAATAGATAAGGATACCTTCGCGCATGCTCTCAAAATCCAACATGTCTATATAAATTACCGAAAGTGCACCGTCCATATGTTCGCGTAAATAGACTGGTGAATATGAGACAAGAAATAGCACTGTACCTTAATATACTGAACCCTTGCAAAGAAGCTTATGAGACTCAGTTTCGGGGGGTGTAACAGTCCATTTCGTAAGTTGTTGTTAAAGCGCTTCATTAACATGCAGAGTAACATATAACAAAATAACATGCAGGAAAAAGTGAAGCCAGGGTTAAAACAAATGAATTTAATGACAGATCAGCTAATTACAAAAAGAAAAGAAACAAACAAAACTCCCAAAAATGACTCCCACTGAATAAAATTACTTGCCAAAAACTAGGCCTAATCTCAGGAGAGATTATTAATCGGACCAAATGTCCCAAAACATCTGCAATGACAATATGTGACGTGTGTGCTGTTCTACATGCTTAACGATGAGTACAATTGAATGCATGATTAGTCATCATCCGGATAAACTTTCAGAAGACGAATCTGCATTGCTTAGAGCTAGACAGACGCGGGGAACAACTATACACAACTTAAAACTAAACCGACACTTCCTAGGATAAAATAAACAACAAATAATTTCCGCATGAAATAGGAATCAAGAACTGCCGTAGCAAAACATTACTGCCTAAAATTAGGACTTCTCAAAAATCAACACAAGTAAGTTAACACGTGACCAACAAAAGAAATACACATATGACCGCCGTCATTTTTACAAGTAAATACAACTACACCACACGAGTGTCACACAGAGAAACATGAACTGAGTCATAGACAAATCACTAGGCTCACAGCCAACATTTACATCATTAACACAATATTTCATCCATACAACATGCAATATTTCGTAACAAACGTGGCGAACTCCCCAATTAATTATGGTCCAAATAACCATCACAAAAGAACAGGTTTGCTAATGATAGCTTAATAAGGGCCAGTCGGACAACAGGACTGCCTAACAAAATAAGTCACCGAGGCTAGACGGGCGCTAAGTTGAAATCTGCACATCTGTCAACCCACGTGTCAATAACCTCGACCTCCCAAGGCACGGGATCGAGTCTCGAAGAAGCGTGCCCCAAAGCACAATATATACGTGTGTGTGTGTCAGACAAAAAATATATATCTCAGCATTTCCCCTAGGAAATCCAAGAATCAGCATTGGACAAGGTACAGTAGCCTCCTCGGAGAGCCCTGCCTTTCCATCAAAATACAACAACAACAAATATGAGGGCGGTAGCACCATCTACCCCTCTTCACGAAGAATCAAAACACACACCTGACACAAGAACACACACAGAATCACACGCATGGGTTTGACAGAAACCTGAAAAAAAATGACATAAATATTTTTCCACCAGCTCGCGCTTCCGTTCTAGTCTGTGACTAACGAACCTCAAAAGGACTCAAAGAAACTAAGGTGTTTTACAATTACATCTTAATTTGTTGCGCTCGGCAACCCTAATATGATTAATAACCTGTTCATCAAACATCTTACATAAATTACCTCCCTTTCCTATCAAAAATATGAACTTTAATAAAGACCACTTATCGAATGTAACGAGCTTCGCATCCGCACGGATAAAAATCATGTACACGCGCCGTGTACACTAAATATGACTCCAAAGAAAAATATACAACAAACAACTTTGGCCACGCGCCAACGTACATTTAAAACACTAGAGTCGGTGCACAAAAAAAATCTAAACAAGCAAAAGAAATAAATGAACTATTTACCAAGTAACTACATATTGAGTAAATCAATTTTTGTACATCACCGTATCAGCTTGCAGAACATATAACCTCCGCCCCGGCTCATTTCCCTACGGGAAATTAGCCCTCCATCGTAGACGTCGTAGAAGCGATGTTCATCAATCCGTCTCCTGGCCAAACGTCGGACATCTTGGCGTAGTCTCTTGGACAGAAATGTTCAATGTTAATATAATTGCCTAGCTATAATCGCTGTGAGTTACTACTTTCACTCACGAATGTCCTATGCGATTAATGATCGAAGACCTTCCCTAGCTTAGCATTCGCTTACACACGCACATTTATCACTTGAAAAATATACAATACAAAATTTACATAAATTATACACTTTAAACACATCGTCACTGGCTTGAAAAACAAGTTTTAAACCTGACTGTCTCGCAGTCGTTATCTCGCTAGATATATCACTGCTTTCCGTGAACCTTGCCCGCTATGAGCACTACTGGAATGTTAGAAAAGTCTTGCCCATTAAGAGCTGAAAATCGTGACGCAGACTGGCGTGACCTTAGCTCACCAGAGCTCAAAACAGTAGTCCTCGAAACAGCTTCTCCTCGATCAATTTATTGGAAACTGACAGACTGAGGTGGAGTGGGGAGAATTAAGAAAAATATTCTAGAGTTTTCATCTCACAAACTTGGGACTAGTATCAATCTTCATCATTTTATTCAAACGTCTCAGCGCACATATGCGGAGTTATTTCGGATCGGCGGTTCTTTAGATATGCGTTCCCGCGTCTTTTTTTAGAGGGTACGCCACCCATCGCGTGGTTTTGGCGTGGTCTCATCTGATTGGGAGATTCAATCCTAAGTCAGTTGAAACTCACTCGTGACCATCCCCTAATGACTCCAATTTTGGTGCGCGTTGTTACACAATTTGTCCTTGAACTCGGCTTACTCGGTCGTCTTCAGGAATAACTACCAAGCCTGCCTCTGTGGTAATCATTGCAACACTCTAACTTGGCTTCCCCTTTGTCAATTTCCACATGTACTGCCTGGGCCTCAGTAATAATAATAATAAATCATGAATACTTACTCATCGCAGATTAATAAGGGTTCATTTATCCTCAGCAAGGTTTTGAAATTCGAAGCAAGTGATTGATTTGGATTTTAAAAACAATATCCACAGTAGTAAAGATAACATTTCTTAAGTACCTCACTCGACTGCTTGAGTGTACATACCACTGACCCAATTAGCGTGCGCACTCCATGCCGGAATGTCATTCATACGTCTCGGCAGACCTCCCCTCCTTCTCACATGATTACCACTCCTGCCGGATCAGCTGTCTTGTTTACAAACGAAGCACGCTCTCCCCAGGTGCTACATGGCCACGTACATTTGATTGTTGGCTCTCAAATAAAATTCTGCAATAGTGATTCTGCACCCATAGTCCTGATTATTCGTCAAATGGTTCTCTTCTGTAATACGGCTTGAGATTCGCGCTATTGAAGACAGATTTAGCGCCAGTGCTCAATTCTTCAAGTCTGTAAGCATTGTTACCCAAATTCTTAATGATGCGGAACGGGCCAATCAATTTTGGACAGAATTTTGCAAATACTTTGTTTTTAGGATCAGATATCGGTGGTCTTCGAACAAGCACTAGTTCCTGTTCCTGTAATTCGCGGTGAAATTTCTTTCCTCGGTACCTCCTCAGTCTTCGGTCCGCTTGGTTCCTCATGTGCTCTCTTGTTCGCTGAATTCGCAACTCATGTGCTAATAATGGATCCCTTGGGCACGGAATAATCTTGTCCCAAGATCTCTCAGGCAACCTGTTGTGGTCTACAACTAGTGGGACTTGACCCGTCGACTCGTGCTTAGTAGTGTTCATGCACATCTCAATATCTCCTACTTTGTCAACCCACTTATTATGATCATTAGGAATCATTACTCGGTAATATTTGGCAACACACCGAAACGTTCTCTCGCTCGGATTCCCACAAGGATGGCGAATGCTCGACAAAACATGTTTTATCCCTAGGCTCTCTAGACCTTGCCTAAAAACATTGCTCGTAAAATAAGTACCATGGTCCGATAAAATAAATTCCGGCTTCCCAAGCATCGGAATGACTTTGTTCTGAATTCTGCTGAGGACTTGCTTTGATGTCGTCTTCTGGATTGGACATAATACTACCATTTTGGAAAACACATCGACACACACAAGAAGGTGTCGGCATCCTCGTTTTCCCTTAACCAGAGGGCCAACACAGTCGATAGCGACCAGCTCGCATGGTTTTTTGAGGTAATAATGGTTTTGGAGGTTGTTTCAAAATGAAGTTGTTTGGTTTAGTGCGCTGACACGCGTCACAAGTTCTTATTACTTCCACAATGGTATATCGCATCTTAGGCCAAGTAAAAGTTTCCCCTATTGTCGCTTTTGTCTTGTCCGTGCCGATATGTGCTAGGCTCTCGTGGACATGCCACGTCAATCCTCTCTGTAATGATGCTGGAACTAGAATTCGCAGTTTGGTGTGATCCTCATCCACGTACTTATGCAAAAGGTTATTCAAGTAGTGAAATTTCGCTTCCTTGCCATGGGCTTCTCGATATTCAAGTGAATCTGGTTGTAGTTCCTTCTTGTAAAACTTGATCATCATCATCATCCATGGGTCTTCTTCTTGTTCCTTCTGAATTTACTTTAGTTTGTCCAAAAACTCACGATCCTTAGGTGTTAGTGTTATATGGTGAACTTCCGCTGTTATCTCATTCTCATCTTCAGGATTCCTGCTTAAAGCATCTGGTATGATGTTCATCCTTCCAGGGCAATGCTCTATAGTAATGTCGAACTGCTGTATGTAAATGGACCAACGCGTAACTCTCTCACTTGCCATCGTCGTCTTGAATAGGAATGTCAGTGCATGGTGGTCAGTTCTGACAACAATGGAATAACCGAAAATCATCTTACGCCATTGTTGAAGTGAATACAAGATCGCTAGCAACTCAAGCTCCGTCACAGTGTAGTTCCTCTCGTGCTTCCTCAATTTACGACTCGTAAATGCCAAATATGATCTTTTCTTGGGTTCATCAGCGTCCTCTTGGTACAGCATGGCACCGTTCCCAATCAATGAAGCGTCTGCTTGAATTATAAATTTCTTCTCGAAGTCCGGATACCCTAGCTTCACACAATTCTCCAGTAAGTCTTTCGTAGCTCTAAAGGACTGTCGCACTCCTCATTCCACGACCATCGATTTGACTTCTTTAGCATCTCTTGCATAGGTGCTACTGTTTCCGTGTATCCAGGACAATTCTCCTTGAAGAAACCTGTCACTCCCAAAAACGCTCGCACATGTTTTACTTTAGTTGGTGTGGGGAATTTCTTGATTGCGTCAATTTTCGCCGGATTAGGCCTCACGCCTTCAACATCAATTATGTGACCCAAATACAGAATCTCGCTCTGGCAAAAGTGCGATTTCTTTAAATTAATTTTGAAATTCATGGTTCTCAAGTTATCCAGAAGTTTGTTTAGGTTTACCAAGTGTTCCTCCATTGTTTCTGATGCAATAAGTATGTCATCAACATATCTCGTAGTGAAGCTCTTGACCTCCTCAGTCAGATTCCTGTCTAGTGCTCTTATCAATGTACATCCAGCTGTTTTACACCAAAGGGCATGCGAGACCAGATATAACTTTGGTTATCGAATAAAAACCCCGTCAATAGTTGGGATTTTTCTTCAAGTTCAAGATGGTGGAAACTATTTGTTAAGTCGACGCTAGAATAAATCTTCTTCCCACGGAAGCCCTTCAATACGTCCTTGATCCTTGGTGCTTGGTCATGCTCAACTAGCAGTTTACTGTTCAAAACTCGTGCGTCTAGGCATAATGTAATTGATCCATTTGGCTTGGCCACAGCCAATATTGCGTTTAAGTACGGGGTTGCTGCTTTTCTTATCATGCCGGAATCTAATAAATTACTAATGATGTCCTTCACCTGAGCAAAATGTTTCTCTGGGATCGGGTACAATTTACTCTTAAATGGGGCCCTGTCGGTAACTTGCATGGCATACTGGAAATTTAAAACTTTTCCAGGGATGGTGTCGAAAGCTCCTTTATGAAGTCTCAAAATTTCTTCCAATTTTCTTCTATCAGGTTCTCCTACTATTGCCTCCTTAAGCCGCTCCTGAAGTAAAATTTCAAATTTGGATCCGCTAATTTCTTCTTCCGCCAAATGTACCCAAAGTTCCTGCGAAATATCTCGGCTGTCAATTTCAACCACTGCTGTCTGGCTTGCTCGTTCCTCCGTCAAGTTCTTATCTCCGATCGCCTCATTAGTGCATTCTTCAATAACCCAAGTGTTCGCCTCTCTCTCTAGTGGACTTTCTTCCATGTTCAAACCCACATGACTCAACCCCTCAACCTTTTTGAAACTCACAGTGTTATTATGTAAGTCAATTATAGCATGAAAATCACAGATAAAGTTGGCTCCCAAAATGATGTTATAATTCATCTTCGGTATCACGATGAAAGTTTGCGAAAATGTGTGGTTTAATATCTCCAGGTCTAAATATGCTTGTTGCTTGCAAAGTATGGTCTTGTCAGGAATGACCCCTCTGACTTTCATTAATGGTACAGGCATAATTGGAACGGTTTGTTTACTTCCGATTTCTTTCAACAATACTTCCGTGACTAAGCTCACCTGGCTACCTGTGTCAATTAAGCACCTCACTCTAATACCTCCAATACGTGCATAAATAATCGGTAATTGTCTGATGACATTTCCTCGGTCCTTCACCACTTCCTCCAGGCAATCGTCCGGGAACGCTACCCACTCTTCTATGTTTGCAACAATCAACTCTTCCCGCTCCCTGGTGTCCTCCATTCTCAGGCTATCTGGTTTTGGTTCATTCGAGGTTTTTTTTTAAATCCTGGGACCCATTCGTTGAGTTCCGCCGGTTGTCATCGTGCCTCTCCTGCTGTCGTAATAAGCTTTCCGCCCCCGCTCCTTGGTGATTATCCGGGCTCTGCCTATTCGCCATCGCACGCCCCCACTTCTCTTTCTCCATCTCTTCGGCATTTAACTCATCCAAATACTTCTGTGATTCGACGTACCGCTCATTCCAATAATTGCGATAGTCTCCCTGATTATCTTGACGATAGTTCCTCGTATTGTTCCACCTGCCATCTCCGTTCCTTTGGTAAGGTCTACCCTGCCTTTGGTTTCCCCTCCAGTTGGTATACTCTCGCTGGTACGTCCATTGATTATGCTGGTTCTGATTATTGTGATTATAATTATCTCGGCGATTCTGAAAGTTCCTATTATTTTGATTGAATTGGTTTCGGCCCTCATACTCTTGCCGTCTCGGTGTAAATTGGGTTCCGGTAGATTCTGTTTGTGTTTGGTTACTCTGGTTGTGATTGGTTTGGTGTCCCTGAACCACTTCAGCTGTGTTTACACACTCCATGTTCCTTCTCCCTGTCTGTGGACTAACCATACTCGTCTCATCTAGATGGCGGAGTAACTCTTCAGCCTGAACTGCGGTCTTAATATTACCAGCCACTAACAACTGCTGAATATTCATAGGAAGCAGCTTCCCAATGGTTAAAACCATGTTTTCCTCAGTAGGGGGGTCGTCAAAATCCCGGAATTTAACCAGCTGTTGGCTAAAGAATTCGGAAAATCCGGTAGGATGTGTGCTGTGATATTTCCTGTTATATAAATCCATTCTCAACCCCTGCTGAAAAGAAGGACTCCAGAACTTTCTCAAGAACGCCTCTCTAAATTGCGCCATGTCGGTAAATGTGTATTTAAAACTCAGGAACCAGGTTAAGCTTGGGCCCTCCAAAAACTTCTCCACAAGTCGCAACTGTTTTGCGGGACTGACATGTTGATCGTTAAAGTAGTCATCCAGCTGACGTAAAAATGCTTTGGGAGTGGATCCTGTGTTCTCCCTGAATTTATCGGGTTTGAAATCATTCCCCCTAATTACCTGTATTACTTGGGCAGGTGCCAAGCCGGGTTGTGGTGTTGACGTCTCCCCTCTTTAATGTTGGAAAGAGTCGCTCGTTATCTTAGGACTTTGACCTCGGCTCGTACCCTCAGCCAACTTCAAGCCCACCGGACTTCCAATGCTTCCCTGTTTGCCTACTGTGTTTTCAGCAGAGAATAAAGTTGCGTTTTCTAATGACCTTATCTCATTTTTAATTATGAGATCTGTGTGTTCTTGGAGTTTGGACTTCACATTTTCCTCCAAAGCCTGCACTCTAGAATTGTATTCACCTTGCCGCTTTAAAATCGTCAGCCTGTCTTCTTTAGTTTCGTTTACCTGCTGCTCCCAATCTTTCCGGATCCTGTTCTTCAAACTGCTAATTTTTTCTTCGCTCCTTTCCTGATTCTTCTCTAGCTCTTCTCGTATTTGCTCTTGTATTTGCTCTTGTGTTTTAACTAATTGTTCTCCTACCTCTTCTCGTATTACCTGCTGGATTTTAATTAATTGGTCTTCCAAGTTTTCCTGATTTTTATTTAGCTGGTCTTCTAGGTTTTCACGCAAGTGCATACGTTCTTTCTCTGTTTTGATTTCGAGCTTATCGATTTCCTTTATTAATTCGAGTACGTTACTATCGACTGAATTAATCTGTTCCTGTAACTTATCCTGTGTACTTTTTATTCCAGCCGTGTTGTTTACGCATGCTGCCTCGATTTGTTTTAATTTATCGGCTACCATTTCATCGAATTGTATGAGTTTATTGTCGAATTTAGCCTCCAACTTCTTAATTTCTCCTAATTGTTTTGCGTTATTTTCCGCTACCTCATCTGCTAGTTTCTCTAATTCTACCCTAGTACTTTGGTTTATGTCATGGGTAATCTTTTCTAATTGCTCTGTTTGTGTTATTGCCTGTTCTGATAGTTTATGGTTTAGTTCGTTTAATTGTTTATCGGTATCAAATTTCTGGACCTGCAATTGCGTAGTTATGTTACCGCTCATGTCTTGTAACTGTCTTTCACTGTGCTCACGCTGAATTTCTAACTGTTCTGTTTGTGTTTGCAATTGCATCGTAATGTTATTTAACTGTTTATCATTATGCTCGCTCTGAATTTTAAACTGTTCTTCCGTTTTCGCGGACATCTGCTCTAACTGTTCTTCCGTTTTCGCGGACATCTGCATAGACATCTGCTCTAACAATATCTTGATCCCTTCGACACTAGCCATCGCCCAACACACAAATATAATCAGAGAAAAACAGGGTCATGCACCGGGGTTTCAGTCATACACACGTACACATGTCATGATATTTAAATACTACTGATTCTAATTTAATAAAATTTTCAGTAATCAAAATTTACTGAATAATGACTCTTATTTCCAAACAACAAAATAACTCCCTTGTGATCTGCTTTTAAATTCCTAACCAACAGAATTTACGAACAACACCAATTAACCGAAGTTAATTAAATGTAAAATATAAGGCAACACCTTCCTGCTTTGACTGAGTTCAATAATATGCAAATTTTCTAATTTTAATGCCGGGCGCCAGAACAAGTTATAACAAATACAATATCAACTTCTAACCTTGTTCACTATTTCTAACCTTAAGAACTCAGTGATTTTACTAATGCACATGGCGGTACAACATCGCCTCAATTTACTGAATTTACTTTTGCCCGCTTGACCTGGCATCATTTCTCAGCGAAATAAATATGAGATCAGCAAAGCAACAGCAACAACACTCCCCAATTGGGCAGCCATTTTTGTTTTATGAACCCTTGCAAAGAAGCTTATGAGACTCAGTTTCGGGGGGTGTAACAGTCCATTTCGTAAGTTGTTGTTAAAGCGCTTCATTAACATGCAGGGTAACATATAACAAAATAACATGCAGGAAAAAGTGAAGCCAGGGTTAAAACAAATGAATTTAATGACAGATCAGCTATTTACAAAAAGAAAATAAACAAACAAAACTCCCAAAAATGACTCCCACTGAATAAAATTACTTGCCAAAAACTAGGCCTTATCTCAGGAGAGATTATTAATCGGACCAAATGTCCCAAAAAATCTGCAATGACAATATGTGACGTGTGTGCTGTTCTACATGCTTAACGATGAGTACAATTGAATGCATGATTCGTCATCATCCGGATAAACTTTCAGAAGACGAATCTGCATTGCTTAGAGCTAGACAGACGCGGGGAACAACTATACACAACTTAAAACTAAACCGACACTTCCTAGGCTAAAATAAACAACAAATAATTTCCGCATGAAATTGGAATCAAGAACTGCCGTAGCAAAACATTACTGCCTAAAATTAGGACTTCTCAAAAATCAACACAAGTAAGTTAACACGTGACCAACAAAAGAAATACACATATGACCGCCGTCATTTTTACAAGTAAATACAAGTACACCACACGGGTGTCACACAGAGAAACATGAACTGAGTCATAGACAAATCACTAGGCTCACAGCCAACAATTATATCATTAACACAATATTTCATCCATACAACATGCAATATTTCGTTACAAACGTGGCGAACTCCCCAATTAATTATGGTCCAAATAACCATCACAAAAGAACAGGTTTGCTAATGATAGCTTAATAAGGGCCAGTCGGACAACAGGACTGCCTAACAAAATAAGTCACCGAGGCTAGACGGGCGCTAAGTGGAAATCTGCACATCTGTCAACCCACGTGTCAATAACCTCGACCTCCCAAGGCACGGGATCGAGTCTCGAAGAAGCGTGCCCCAAAGCACAATATATACGTGTGTGTGTGTCTGACAAAAAAATATATCTCAGCATTTCCCCTAGGAAAGCCAAGAATCAGCATTGGACAAGGTACAGTAGCCTCCTCGGAGTGCCCTGCCTTTCCATCAAAATACAACAACAACAAATATGAGGGCGGCGGTAGCACCATCTACCCCTCTTAACGAAGAATCAAAACACACACCTGACTCAAGAACACACACAGAATCACACGCATGGGTTTGACAGAAACCTGAAATAAAATGACATAAATATTTTTCCACCAGCTCGCGCTTCCGTTCTAGTCTGTGACTAACGAACCTGAAAAGGACTCAAAAAATCTAAAAAATTAGAACTAAGGTGTTCTACAATTACATCTTGATTTGTTGCGCTCGGCAACCCTAATATGATTAATAACCTGTTCATCAAACATCTTACATAAATTACCTCCCTTTTCTATCAAAAATATGAACTTTAATAAAGCACCACTTATCGAATGTAACGAGCTTCGCATCCGCATGGATAAAAATCACGTACACGCGCCGTGTACACTAAATATGACTCCAAAGAAAACTATACAACAAACAACTTTGGCCACGCGCCAACCTACATTTAAAACACTAGAGTCGGTGCACAAAAAAAATCTAAACAAGCAAAAGAAATAAATGAACTATTTACCAAGTAACTACATATTGAGTAAATCAATTTTTGTACATCACCGTATCAGCTTGCAGAACATATAACCTCCGCCCCGGCTCATTTCCCTACGGGAAATTAGCCCTCCATCGTAGACGTCGTAGAAGCGATGTTCATCAATCCGTCTCCTGGCCAAACGTCGGACATCTTGGCGTAGTCTCTTGGACAGAAATGTTCAATGTTAATATAATTGCCTCGCTATAATCGCTGTGAGTTACTACTTTCACTCACGAATGTCCTATGCGATTAATGATCGAAGACTTTCCCTAGCATAGCATTCGCTTACACACGCACAATTATCACTTGAAAAATATACAATACAAAATTTACATAAATTATACACTTTAAACACATCGTCACTGGCTTGAAAAACAAGTCTTAAACCTGACTGTCTCGCAGTCGTTATCTCGCTAGATATCTCACTGCTCTCCGTGAATCTTGCCCGCTATGAGCACTACTGGAATGTTAGAAAAGTCTTGCCCATTAAGAGCTGAAAATCGTGACGCAGACTGGCGTGACCTTAGCTCACCAGAGCTCAAAACAGTAGTCCTCGAAACAGCTTCTCCTCGATCAATTTATTGGAAACTGACAGACTGAGGTGGAGTGGGGAGAATTAAGAAAAATATTCTAAAGTTTTCATCTCACAAACTTGGGACTAGTATCAATCTTCATCATTTTATTCAAACGTCTCAGCGCACATATGCGGAGTTATTTCGGATCGGCGGTTCTTTAGATATGCGTTCCCGCGCCTTTTTTAGAGGGTACGCCACCCATCGCGTGGTTTTGGCGTGGTCTCATCTGATTGGGTGATTCATTCCTAGGTCAGTTGAAACTCACTCGTGACCATCCCCTAATGACTCCAATTATGGTGCGCGTTGTTACACAATTTGTCCTTGAACTCGGCTTACTCGGTCGTCTTCAGGAATAACTACCAAGCTTGCCTCTGTGGTAATCATTGCAACACTCTAACTTGGCTTCCCCTTTGTCAATTTCCACATGTACTGCCTGGGCCTCAGTAATAATAATAATAATGAATCATGAATACTTATTCATCGCAGATTAATAAGGGTTCAATACCTAAATCCAATTTCTACTCAGGGCGTTGATTTCAAACGACTACGGTGACAGTTTTGCTGAATACTGGTTCACGATCTGCACATCTGGCATTGAAGCACGCAGAGCGCATGCGTCGGTCGGCCAGAGAGCTTGGAACATGGAGATATGCTACCTAGCGCACCACCCGATCACAAAATTCTAGTTACTGAACAGATATTTATGAATATGTATGTTAAAACATGTAATAAAGTTATAATTATCGTCGAACATAAACAGTCGTATGCAACTCGCCTATAATGGTAATTAAGACACTCGTATGGAAATTATAAAACTCGCTAAAGCTCGTTTTATAAACATACTCGCGTCTTAATTATAGCCATTATAGGCGCTTGCATAATGTACTAATGTTTGACTTAAAGCAAATGTCTTTACCCCCTCTACCCCCACCCCCCAAAAACAAGTCCTATGACCCTAGGACAAAAAGTACAGAGGAGCTAACGATTTAAACGAGTGACACTAGGCACTTGGCTACGCTGCACGCTGCTAGTGGTGAGCCCCTGGTGGTACGCAACCCGATATCTCACGACCCCATAATGTTAAGAGACCTGTATGAGATGTCGAATTACTTATGACGAACCCCACATCCCCCATGGATCTCCTATTTTTCCAGATTTTTTAATAAAAAAACGTAACTTTTTGGTAATCGACGTATCTTCTAATATTTCGCGAAACAATGATTATGTGACGGCTCGTTTTACTCGGGATTAAGCCCCCTTTATCGCTCACTTAACTATTATAAACTGTTTATGCTCAGCAGCGAACTTTACGTACTGTAATTGTGAGTAACCGTGAATGTAAGAGATAGTAAATTCTGTGTGCCGACACCACCCGCGTGTCCATAGAAGCTGTGGCAGACACATATGATCATTTTGGAACAGTATGCGCTTGTGTAAAGCCAGTGATTGCTAAGGGTATAATTAGAATCGGTGAAATTCTGACGAAACCATCATGCAAACTTCACACGAGCACGTGGAGCCACACACTACACATTATGGAAATCTGAGGATGATGGAGTAAAAATCACCTATGGAGGGGTAGTGGCTGACGTTAGGACCCTCATAAAGAAAACTGGAAGCAATGGGTTATCGCAGAGCCGAGGATCGACCTCAGGCCTTGTCCTTTGGCCGTAGCTCGATGGCACGGATAAATCCAGCACGCAGCTAATGTGAATCTTTACATATTCCAACATGTTAAAAGTGAAATTTCACGTTGATTAGGATAATGCCGCACTATAACAACCAGCCTAGGTAGGATTATCATTTATGATGTATTTCTGCTTATTTACCAAGTATTCTGGTCAAACTACTGTCAGTGCTATACTGCCATATGATGGCGAGTGCCACGTGTACGCTTCGAACGATATGAATCAGTAGGAAATGCCTTAAACCTACTCACGCTCATGTCTTGTAAATCATTTTTCTTCTTACGATGCAGCAGGACTGCCATCGAAATACTTGTGTTATAATTAAAGACACTGGTCGTATCATTTGACAGATGTGAGGTGCTACACTGTCGCTTTTGAAGCATTATATTTTTGGTTCAGCTCTGACGCAACTATAACTATTTTTCCAAGAGTTTTGGGAATGCTTGAGAGCAGACGTATGACTTGGGAAGTCTCGAATGCAGTCATATAACTGGTCGCATCATTTGACGGCACATAAGCGATCAGTCCTGTCGGTTATTATTTTACTTTTGGTGCTTAGTAAGCACATTGTTGGTTTGAATCATCGCTAAAAGTACCTAGTGGATGGTACAAGTGTCAGGAACACGTGTTTGAGGAAACGCGGGCAGCAGTTGTCGCTGCCAAGGCTAGGCAAAGCACTCCAGCGGAGTGAACTAACTTTGGTTTAGTCTTCTTTGATAAAAACTTATATTTTCAAGGGTGTGTTAGGAATTTTAGTCAAAATTGAACTACGGTAACATTATGAGTCTATAATTGAAGCAGAGATTGCATATAGAACTGCAATTTGTATAGCTCATTGTATCAGAATGTGAATTATGAAGTGAATGTGAGCTGGCAAATTGATGTGTGCCTTGGACACACCGCGCAATGAATTCAACGGTCGCCAGCTATGACCGTGTCAGGAACTTGTTTCTCCCGGCATGCAACGTATATGAGACTACAAATGACTGAGAGTTAGACTTATTATGAATGTAAGCTGTCCATGTGAATTTATGGTACAGATCAGAGGTCGCTATTTATAATTTTTACAGTTATTAAATGATACATTCACGTCATGTTTTGGGGCTATTTTTAGCTCAGTTTAACACACATTTGGTGTGAGTTTGAATGTAAGAATCAGATGTAAGAAATCCCTTCACGTTAGTGTGAGTTTACCAGCCCAGATCAGATCATGTATGAAGTTAGTAATCATGTTATTGTTGTGTCCTGAGAGACTACTGAATGATGGGATGGATGTTGATCACCCACATTGGTTAATTATTGCCGGTAATGAAGTTTGCCTTTTCAACTCATTAGCCGAGAGTTTCGCGAGTCGAGAGCCGCATGTTTCCGTCGTATATTGGCGAGTGTGTTACCCATTGGAGGTAATGTTTTCGTCGAGTTGACATCTACATGACAGTGTTTTTGCTGTTGTCGTCGAGTGTCACCATGGTCATTAGGGACATATAAGTACACTATAGTGGATAAAATATGAAATAATATTGAAAGTAAATCAAGAGCATAATTGTTCTAAAATATCTTTCTAAACCGAACCACTAAATAAGGAAGAAAGCTTGTAGTTTAACGTGACCGTTAACCTTTTAATCATGAGCCAGGGGACCTCCTTTTTACGTGGAATCCGAACCACAGGAAATGGCATTTCACTTCGTCAATCTCATATGCATTGACCGGGAATCGAACCCTGTCCGCCTATGTGAGTGGCATACAGCTTTACCGCCTTACCGCTTGATTGATGTTTAACTTTTCTGTAAGAAGGAATTAGTGAGGGCTTAACTTAAATTCAGTTTATGAGATTTATGCCCTTGAACCACTAAATAAGATGTTGAATGGATCTAAACTTGAACTAATACTTTTATAGAATGACCGACACTATGGAACAGCAGATGTTTATCAACAATTGATTTAACCAAGCTGGCACGTTTTAAGACTACGACGTTGCCAATGCCACGGAAACCCTGCAAGGCGTGGACATTGGGTAACAATGTGACATAAGCCGCAGTTTTCACTGTGCAGTTCGCAACCTAATTTCATTCACGGAGTTGACTATCGGACGCAAAAAGCTATCTGATGAGCTTAGGTAGGAGGGTGATTAATTAACAAGAAAGTATAATGTTACCACCTTGTATCCTGTATGTAATAGTTTACTTCTTTTCTTTGATAGCGCTTGGTTGTTATTTACCTTTGTTTTTTCGTCGTTACGCTGGCTTATCATCTCGTATTAACTTCATATAAGAATAGCTAAGAAATTAACGTAAATTTAGATGTTAGAAGTGACACCATCTTAACGTAGACTATTTCTATTTTGCTGTAAATGTAAATGAACCTAGTCTTGTGAACAAGTTAAATGTCTTCTTTGCTGTAAATTCATCGCCTGTGATTATTCGTATTTCAACTGATATTTTCCTGTATTTGATTAGGGTGCATTATATGTGTCATGTTCTTAGTTTGATTGCTGTTTAACTTTGGTGTAAGAAGGACTTCGTGATGGCTTAACGTAAATTCAGTTTAGGAGATTTATTTATTTTTTGTTATTGTCGTTTAGACTTGCCGGCTAGCCAAGAATTTTAACCCTCAGAAGTAGGATAGTTGTTTGATGTCTTTAAACTGTTATCGAGTTTTACCTAAATCTGGACTATTTATTTCTAGGTTTGTATTTTGTGGGTGTGCTTCTTCGGGCTCGTCTATGACTGTTTTCTCACTCACCTGATCGCCCTGAGCTATCAGTCTCGTGCCGGAGCTAGTCTGAGGACGCACCCGATTCATTTAGTGTGTGGGTTTAAAGGATAAGGAAGTCAACAGGGTCATCTGCGGCAGATGATCTCCTGACGACCTCGTCCAACGGGCACAATACAGACAGATACCCGTGTACACACTGACCCATTTTAATCGTGTAACCTATTTAATTTCTATGAAACTGGGTTAATATGTTAGTCTCAATGAGCCTCCACAATTATATACTTAATTTAAGATTTTAAAGGACAGGCATGTCAACATGTGTTTGAAAACCCCTGTCTATCTGCAGCCGAGTGCATGGTCTATAACTTAATCGGGCTGGGAAGTCGTCATTCGGCACCCGTCTATTCCTCATATCACTGGATAATGTTATCAATGTCTATGTGAAGAAGAGTATCCTGAAATAACTGGTAATCTGTACCAAGTGTTGATCTTGTCGGGGATAACGCGTTATTCTTCTGCCAGGGTTTGAATGTTTGTGGCGACGCCACCTAGTGTTTAAAATTAGAGATATTCGTATTCTTATCGGTATTCAGTAAAACGATAACATTATCATAATTTCTTTAATAGAATTACGTAGCTTTTACACCTGTACAAGAGATAAACCCTTAGAGAGATAAAGATTACAGTCCGGATGGACTCAAGGACAAAGATCCCTGATCTTCACCACCTCTATATTTTTGTTCAGAGACATGTGCAATTTATTACTTAAAACAAGCATTGAATGTTCGTGGAAGATCTTGTTATACTAACCAACATTCCAATTAGACTAGTGTTAGTTAGGTTCAGCAATCTTAATTTTCCAGTATACTGTGACTCAAAGACTTGTTCCTTTTTGAATTCTGAATTTATTTGTTATTCCGTAATTTTTGTTTGTTATTTTAATTACTACGAGTAGTTTTATTTATTTTTTGTTTTATTAATTTTCAATTTTTTCATGCTTAGATGTCCACCTCGAAATTAATTTCATTCCAAATTTGTATACTATAATAACTAACTAACTAACTAGACTAGTACAGTATTATAAATGCAGCCTCATCTGCCAAATTCTGCTACAGTCGCTTACATCCAGCGGGCGAGTTCAATATTGGTAACTCCTGCTCTGCAGCTGCGGAGTGCATTTGACAGGCGAGCAGACTGGCTGCACGGAATCACAGCTGTGAATGTCTGCTTGTGATAGGACCTCGGTTCTAAACCAAGTCTGAGCATGTGTTACCATCGTACCATTACCCCCATTAATCATACCCTAGCATGATAGGCTGGAAAGCTTTCATTGCCATAACCCATGTTACTACACACTTGGCTTATTCCAGTAGAGGGTATTGATGTTTCCGTTGATGGACAGTTATAATTCCAAACTAGTAGTGCATTTTTTTCTCATTCCTACTCTCACTTAGCTTGACACACAAACGCTGCAGGGGAATTGTCTGTTTAAACAGACCTCGATCCTGGATTTAAGTAAACTCTTGCAGGGAATTAAAAGGTGTAGCGATAATTTAATATTAAACCTCTTCAAAGATGAGGTTAAAGAACAGAACGTGAATCAAAACGACTGGAGCGCAAAGCTATATTGCCTTCCTATGTGGAGAATTACAATGAAAGTTATTTATCTAAGCGATTTAGTTGCTTCTGACCACATTCTTATAACTAGCACAACAGTGGTCCTGATGCGCCTGGGCATAGTTGAGCGCCAGATCCTAGTCACTGGCTTATAAGCGTCTTACTGCAGCTCGAAGAAAGACTTGGCTCAAGTGACTGACTGTTTTCATTGCTTATCAATCAAACTGTCCCACGGGCAAGGAAAACACCAATAGCAGCTAGAAGATTGACAGGCTGAAGTGACTATCTATTTTCACTGCATATCAACTTTTACGGTAAACAGCGCTGTCCAACGCGGCGCCCGTGGGCGCCATGGCGCTCTAGGTGTCTTTTCCTGGCGCCCTTCATAAGCATATTTTAATTCCAATGTCTTTTTAATGTTATTTTAAATTTCAAGTAAAAACTATTTTCTTCGGGACATCTTCCAAGTCACACCCATGAATCATATTTATCTACGCTAGTCTTTTCCTGTTTCCTCTCATTAGGAAGGTACCTATTTGTCATAACGGTGTTTACATCCCTTCTTGGAACTGCGGCCCCTGCTGTGTCATAAACATTTCTGCCATAAAAAAGAAACTCCCTCCTCCGGAATTTGCGCTTTCGTCAGGTCTCAACTGGTTGGGAATTAGAGACAAAGTTACTTAAATCCCAACAAAGCTATGCCGCGAACAGTAAGTTCGATCATAGAAGAGTGTTATTTGTACCGATAGTGACGGAAGGAGATCCAACCAACCAAGCATTCAGTATAACTTGACAGCTCGTGAGTGAAGATTCTGGTGTTGTGAACTTACAGATTCAACAGTGTTTGGGAAAATCAGTATTGTATTGTCGAATTTAGAGGAAAACCCGTGAGCTTATTATGTAATTTCAGTGTGTCGGTTCCGAAGAAAAGTAATGTAGAACGACATTTTTCGACAAATCACAAGGACTTAAATAGTGAATTTTCTGTTAATTCCGAATTACGAAAACACAAAATTAGCGACTTAAAATCTAAATTAAAATTACATCAAAGTGCGTTTACAAGGCCAGTTCAGCCAAATAAGAATGTGACAATGGCCTCTCACAAAGTCTGTTACGTTTTAGCTAAAAGAAAGAAACCTTTCTGTGACGGAGAAGTAGTTAAAGAAGCAAAGGTCAGTGCCGCGGAATCTCTGTTCGATGGTCACAAAGATAAATCTTCACTGATGTCTTCCATAAAAGGACTTCAATTGTCTCACCAAACAGTTGCTAAACGGGCTGAAGAGATATCTAACAACGTAGAATCTCAATTATGTGAGGACTGCAGTCGAGTGAATATGTTTTGCTTCAGTTTGTTGAAAACACTGATATTTCGGATATTGCACAGTTGTGTGTACTTATTAAAATGGTCTTTCATGAATTTGCAAAAGTTCTGCCACTTCATGGATGTACTAGGGGAGAAGACATATTTAACGCATCCCTGAAATTTGTGAAAGAAAGGTATATACATTCCACTCTCTAAACTTGTTGCTATAACAACAGATGGTGCACCTTCAATGACTGTTGGGAATATTGGGTTTCTTGCTCTTTGTGCTAAAGATGATTCATTTCCAATATTTGTTATCATTGCATTATCCACCATGAGCTTTACGCACAAAGGTTTTGAAGTTCGACCATGTCATGAAAGTTGTAACTCGTCCAGTAAATACATCAGATCATCCTCCACATGTCACCGATTGTTTAGAAATCTTTTGAATACATCCGATTCTGAGCATGGTGACGAAATTCTTCAAGCAGACGTTAGGTGGCTTAGTAGGGGAAAAACTATGGAACGATTTTGCAGTCTTGTGGATGAGATCAGAGATTTTCTGAAATCTTCTCGGCAATATTGTCAAGAACTTGATGAGAGATCATGGTTACTTGATTTAGGTTTCTTGGCAGATATCACTTCAAAATTAAATGAGATAAACCTCCAATTGCAAGGAAAAGTTCGCAATATTTCATGTATGGTAAGTGCAGTAAATGCTTTTCAGCGGAAACTAATGCTATGGATTGAACATTTCAAAAGAAATTCCTTTCTCACATTCCAACTTTGAAATCAATTACGGAAACCGAAAATGTCGGTGAATGTGATCTTCCATCTTTTGCTCAGCATCTAGAAATGTTATCCACAGAATTAAGTAACAGGTTTAGCCAGTTTTCAGCACTTGAACCAGTGATAATGTTCATCATGTTCAGTGGACATTACTGAACTTGGGGGGGGGGGGGGGGGGGGTAGGATGTGTGAGATCTTCGAAAATTGTAATCTATCATCTTTATGAGGCTTATGAGCAGCTTGTTCCAGCTACGCACCAGAATTTTCTGAACTTGAAAGCGAACATGCAGTGTCGAACTTCACAATAATTATGTAAGTTATAAATCTAAGTAATTTTAATCGTTATTATTTTGTAGTATTTTTGAAGTATTACATATTTTAGTGATAATAATGCCGAAATAATAATAATAATAATAATAATAATAATAATAATCATAATAATAATAATAATAATAATAAATGAACTAAGTGTAGTCAAATGCTGTCTATGATGACAGTGATGGTGCCCGCACCTCTTTGGGCATTAGTTAAATGTGCCCCAGCACTCCAGAAAGTTGGACAGCACTGAGGTAAACTACAGTATATGATGGAGAGGTGTAATTGTAAGATACGATATCAACACTAACTTTGCTTGAACTTTACACAATAAATCGATAGCGTAGTTCCAAAATCACGTCAGTCAAATTTTGATGAGTGAGGAAAAAATATGCTACGTATATAGGACGTGTTGTTTATCATCGGCAAATCATAGTTCAATATACAGTATAGTAGCCTTTCATCTTGCGGTTATACAGGCAGATATCAGAGAGGTGACGAATAGATTCCTGAGGCATATTCAACTTTCATTCCTGGAGAAATAATTTCAACTCTCAGATTTGCTGATGAGAATTTCATCTTAGCCGATTCACCAGAGGATTTTAATGAGTTTAAAATGGCATGGACTTGAGGAAAGAATTCATGATGAAAATCAATAAATGTAAAACATAAATAATGGAATGCAGCTGAAAGAATTCACTGACCCCTATTGACATCAAATTGGCAGGCGAAAAGCTAAAGGAAGTAGGAGTCTTCTGTTACTTTGGAAGCAAAATAACCAGTGATGGACGAAGCAAAGAGGATATAAAAAGTGGCTTGTCTCAGACAATGAAAGCATTTCTACAGAAAATAAATCTGTTGATATCAAATATAGATTTGGGTATCAGAAAGTCATTTTTGAAAGCATTAGTCTGGAGTGTGACACTCTATGTTGGCAGAACAGAAGAGAATAGAAGCATTTGAAATGTGGTGTTAGAGGAGAATAATGAAGAACAGATGAGTAGATAGAGTAACAAATGAAGAGGTATTAAGACGAGTCGGAGAGGAGAGAGGTTTGTGGAGACTACTAATGAAGAGAAGAGATAGGTTGGTAGCCATATGCTAAGACACCCAGGAAGAGCAAACTTAGTTATGAAAGGAAAGCTCAAGGACAATAAGTGTAAGGGTAGACCAAGGTTAGAACATATTAAACAGATTGCCTTGGATGCAGGATGTGATAGCTATGTACAGATAAAACGAATAGCTCAGAACAGGGAGGCATCGAGGGCTGCATCTAACCAGTCAAAACAGTGAAGACTCAAACAACAACTTCCTGCAACTGCACACGTAGATCACCCAGTATTTGGGCAAGTGTTTGACAGTGATACAGACGTCGCCTATTTCTATCCAATGCGAGTTTGATCGGCAACAAATTGGGAGACCTAGCAGGTTGCATTGTGGATATGAATACTGATATCCCTGGTAGGAATGGTGTTCGCAGCTTGTCGAGCCTGTGGGTTGATGGCTGTTGTATGGGAGCGAACATTAACTCGCTGCATGTTTACGTTGGGTACGACGTAATATGGGCCAAAGAGCAGCATTCATATTATATTCGGCTTACAAGAGAAACAAACTAAGTCAGAGGACACGTTCGTACCAGGGGCGTATATACATTTTTTCGGAAGGGGGGAGGGGGCTGGCTATCCTGGAAAATTGTGAGTATTCTCAGGGGATTGTCACCGCAAAATACCCAGAAATATCAACCAATATCTTAGAGCATATAAGTTTGTGTAATTATTTTAGGTAAGATTCAAAGTTTATATAGCCTACAATTACTGCCAATACAAACAAAAGTTGTAAAATACAACACAACAATCATTTTTTTTTCTTAATGAATTTTCTATTATGATCTATGGAGTCTATATGGCAAATATCTAAATATTTGTCAATTTACTAAGCAGAAAGGTAATTTAAACTTTTTTTTCTCAAAAGTACCGTGCTGTGGAATACACAGTTTTTCCTCACAAGGCGGAGTGTATCCCGCTCCAGCCCTCAGACTACAATTATAATTTCTTGGCCGAGCCGGGAATCGAATTCGGACCTCCAGGGCGGCAGCCAAGAATGCTAGCCACTACACCACGAGTTAGTCTAATTTCAATCATAATATTGTTTGTAACTTAGCCAATAACTTAAGGCTAAATGTCCCGTTTTTTTTAGTTTGTAATTCTGACACCACGTAGCAGCACCAAAGTGAGACAATTTCTTTTTTCAGTTTTCTCTTGAACGAAAGCTCGTATTTGCGATCTGAAAACCACTATGTATACTAAACTGCAATTGAATTGATATTAATTCGATGCATTTTTCAAAATGTGAAAAACAAAAAAGTTACTAACAGTTTTTTATATCTCTGCTTAAAATATGAAAAAAAACTGGTAATACGAAAATGGAGATTTATTTCCTGTTTCCAATGCATTTTTCAGAATTAAAATCGGGTTAATGGAATCGGCAGTATTAGTTTGGGAATTGTTTTGAAAATAGTGATAGGCGGATGATGAACATGCTGACAGGGCGGAGGGAGAAGGGAACAAATTGACGACAGGAAGGAGTTGTCTTCCTCTTGTCACAAATATTATAGTTCGACGAGTTACGTGTACAAGTGCGTAGGCATGGAAAATATCTGAGCAATACAATTATACTGTAGTAGTGTCACAATATGTAACGTTGACACAATGTGTTCGTACAGATGCCTTTCTTACTTCCTCTAACATTCTTGTTGATAATAATACATTGTAGGGGCTTGGGACATCTTGGTCATCAGTACCTTGGGCTGGCTGCGTGGCTCAGCGGCAACGTTCTCATTTGCTTTTCCCAAGGCTGCAGGATCGAATCTTGGTGCAGCCAGTTGGCATTTGAGGGTGCGCGAATGCGAGGGAGCCATGTCATTAGATTTACTGGCACGTTAAAGATCCCCTTTGGAGCAAAATTCCGGCACCCTGGCGTCTCTAAAAGCCGCAGTAGTTAAAAGGGACGTAAAACCAATAACGTTATTATTATTATTATTACCATCATAAGTCCCATGTAGTTGATTATGTGTGTAACTGTATTAGAGTCAGGGATGGGACAGGTGCCCTGAAACTTCACGTACGGTACTATCTCAGCATTTACCTGGAGGGATTGTGGAAAACCCGGTGAAAATACACTCAGGATAGAAGCTGACAGCGTTGGATTCCCTTCTAGGTAACTGTTTTAGAGTTATTTGAGGATAAACTCCTGAACAAAAAACATACTGTTCCGACATTAGTAATACTTTGTAGGGCATAATTCTTACCGCACAGAGCAGCGACTGGTTTCACTCGATGTGAAATTGATCGATTTATAAGAGGCCAAATGCGCACGCACATAGACCTACCTACCTACATACATACATACATACATACATAGGTTACATACATACATACATACATTTATATTGGTGATTCGTATGGTTCTTTGGTTCTTTTGATTCTAATTCCCTTTTTTTTCGTGAGATCCGAAACGACTCCGTGTGGCCAATCACTATAACTTACTTCAATTTTCATGGAGGTAATAATAAAAGTTCATTTATGTAGGACATTTTATTACAATAAACAAATTATGAAAATGCATAACAAGAGCAAAATTATTATGTACATAATAGAATTAAAGTTCGTAAGATATTCTCATCTGCCTATTGTTAGCATAGGCACTAGTACTGCGTACTATAAACAAACAAAAATATTATACCTAATTATTTCCTGTTCTTGAAATCAATGCTTCAATTTTTTCCATATCAAAGATAGCGTTTCATGATGTACACACACTCAGTATTTTACTTCACCTCAGGTTCTCTTATATCCATTGATCTGGTCATCCTGGGATCAATGATCTTAGGCAACAAGATTTTCTCGCAGCAGCATGTCAGTTACATAAGCATTTTTTGTCTCAAGAACTTTTCGTCCCTCTTTATTGTTTCTATGTGAATTTCCTTAGGCGTCCATACCACAAAATAACATATTTCCCGCTATGTTATTTCCGTCTGGCCCTGGTTGTGGAAATGAAAACCATGTGAGTGTTAGAGAGTTATCAATCTGTTCTCTTCTGAAAGGCACTGTTCTTGACATTCGTTGGCTTTCTTTTTCGCTTACTTTCTGCCAAACAAAATCCCTTTAGCTTTTTGCAGGCTTCCAGTATGGTCATATTCTGTGCAGAATAAGGGCACTTGATTTCGATTACAGCGTCGTCTCCTATTAATCCGCCTGTGGAGGCACCTAAAAACCCATACGTTCTATGTACGAAAATACCATATTCCTCGAGTTTTCAACCGATTTCTCCTCTAAATTTCGTTTTGCAATTCGCTCATTATCACAGACATACTGCATTGCTTTTGAGTGAAATTCGCCGTACAGAATGATTTTTGCTAATGGAGCCGATTTCGAAGTAGGTTTCCTCTTGCATACATATCCAAAATTGGATACCGTAAGTCTGTCCTTTCTAGCTGTGTGCCAATTTTCATTTTCCCTTTGGCCCCTTGTTTCCTTTTCCAGTTTTTGTATATGGCCTTCACTAAGCGTTAGTTGCTTGATCTTCTCATCACTTAACTCTCTCAACAGTACCTCATCGAAATCCAACTGCATTGATCGGTTTCTATAATCACGTGAGACAGTAAGTTTCATTTCATTAAACTGTTGTCGGGACATTCTCTTCCCTTCTCGCGACGCAAATAAACTTTTTCGGAAAGCTGCTCTTCTTCTTTTTCTGCTGAGTGCATTGTCCTTCACTATTGTGGCAGTTTTTTTCTAAACGGATGTCATTGTTTTATAGTGCCAGGATGGCCCAAACTGAAAGACCAGTCCAGCAGCTTTGGTTCTATGAGTGAAGGAACCTCATTTCCCTCGATTGATCTGCTTACCTCCCGTGAATTTTGCAACAAGGGACATATAATTTTCGGCAGCATTGCTGGTGGTGTTTGATACGAGCTGGGAACTTTTTGCAATTAGGGGCTGCAAGCAATAACGCATAAGTTTGGTTGCAGTTAGCTGTTTGTCTTCACCTTGCCCACTGGTAGTTCAAAAGTACTGTTTGCAGTCTTTATGGATCCCAATCCAATCGAGTATTTCCGGAAACCAATTTACCATTTTCACATTCGCTACGCCTTTATTTTTCCACACAAAGTATTGTTTTCATTTGAAGTCGATCTTGCTTCTCTGAGAAAAGTTGGCACTGAATAGTTCGTGATTTTGTACTCCTACACTTATGTATTAGAAGTAAAAAACAAATTACACCCGTGGCGCGACAGCCCATGAAGCGCCTAGGCCTACCAAGCAACCACTGCGCTGTTCAGCCATGTAGCCTGCAGATTTCGGGGTGACGTTTAGTCATCCAACTTGTAGGCTACAGGTAAAATATAAGTAAAATCATAACTGCTCAGAGCATTACAGATTCTCTAATGCAAGCGTAAAGAATTATATAATTTCAAATATAAACTAGGAAAAAAACTTACGGGAGTGAAGAGGTGTTTTTTTTTTCTTTTCAGGGCATGGCTTCCTTTTCTTGGTACTTAGTCGCAATCTCCTCTGGAATTTAGTGGAACGCCCTTGAATCGGTTATGGTGGTGGCTCCTTTTTTTCAACAAAAACGAAAAAATAACTCGACGTGATGACCGTAATGCTCTCCACCAGTCGTAGCCTACCTATATGTACATGTATCTATTCAACCTCCGTAGCGTAGCGGTCAGCATGATTCGCTGCCGCCCCGGAGGTCCTGGGTTTGATTCCCGGCTCTGCCACGAAATTTGAAAAGTGGTATGACGACTGGAACGGGGGTAGTCCAAATGAGTAGAGGGGGTTGATTCCCACCTCAGCCATTCTCGAAGTGGTTTTCCGTGGTTTCCCACTTCGTCTTCGGGCAAATGCCGGGATGGTACCTACTGTAAGGCCACGGACGCCTCCTTCCCTCTTCCTTGCATATCCATCCCAATCTTCCTTTCCCATCCCATCCCTCATAAGGCCCCTGTTCGCTTTGCAGGTGAGACCGCCTGGGTGAAGTGCTGATCACACCGACCAAGGGTTCCCAGCTCTAGGACACTTCCTGAAAAGGCGGTAGTGGTGAGTTCCCTCGCTGAGTCCGTGGGAACCACCAACCTGGAGGGTAAAATTGACTAAAAGAAAAATCTATTCTACCAGAAATACTGTCGAAAAAATAAAGTGCCGAAATAGAACACCTAACGGGCATTAAAAAATAATACTGTTGCAGGTAAAATAAATTAAATAAAAAGTAATTAATGAGATCGATGAACTAAAAACAAGAAGTCGTAACTAGGAACTGGTAAAATATCAAAGGATCACTCAGAAATACCCAGATCTTGACAATAATTCATACTAACCTACACAGTCAATCACAATATTGGACAAGATTCTCGGGAATTCCCAACTGTCTGGCAAGGTTGTCGCTCTCTCAAATCACTCTAGCTCCCCTCTCCCCAACCCTCCACCAACCCGCTCTCCATGACCTTGTTCTACTGCCGCGCCTTGTTGCAAATACAGTTACACTTTTATTCACAAACTTCCCAAAGTGATCCCGACGGTTCTATTCAACCGATTTATGTTTTCGATGCGGCTTTGGAATCAGTGAGTAAAACTCAACTTCCGTATTACCCGTTTTCTTTCGAATTTTAATCAGATATTTGAAAAACAAACAGCAACTTTTCTGTTTTTGAAATTAAAAAGTAAGCAATGAATTAATATCAATTCTGCTACTAGACAGAGTGCATAGCAGTTTTCAGATCGCAGATCGGAGCTCCCCTTCGATACAAAAATAAATAAATAAATTCAGCTTGGCTTGTGCTGCCATCTGCTGAAATAAATTCTTACCAAAGTGTCGGGACATTTAGCCTTAAGATTAGGGTACAACCAAATTTACAATTATTTTATGTTCTTACCAAAGCAACAATCTCTTAATTTTTATTGGCTTTCTTAGGAGGGGAGGGGGGCTGGAGCCTCCTCAGCACCCCCCTTATATACGTCCCTGGTTCGTACGTAGATGATACTTAAGTATCTGTACCCACAGTTCATTTCCTCATGAACCTGTTATCTGACACTCTTTCACATGCAAGTGAACGATATTGATGTGTTATCTCAGTTGTTCAAAAACTACAAAACGTGACAGGGAGTCATGATGGAAGGCAGCCCATACTATAACGACTCGCGTCGGGGACGTATGGTGATCACGCATTAGTGCAGTATCGTTGAGTTACCCTCTATGGAGCCAAATCCTCATGGGTCAATCATGTGCATAAAGATTGACGCAGGACTTATCGAAGTGTGCAATGATTCACCATTCCTCTGTCAAGTGTAGACGTCCCTTCCACTAATGACGAGATGTTGCGCGATTCCAAGGTGTTGGAGGCAAACAGTGCAGTAGATGCTGTGTCTGTAGATCAGACTCCTTCAATTGGTGGCGAATGGTTCTTGCTGAGACCAAAAATACGGTGCAAGCCCTATAGACTAAAATATTGTTACGGCTGTGAGTTCGTTTCATCACTCGCCGCATGAGTCAAAACTGCCCCAGGGCTGGACTCCTCTCCCTCGGTGTATTGCATGCGCGTTACGCAACGGACTGCGAAGTGAAAGGGATGGTCCAGAATCTTCGTGACACCACCAGCGAAGGAATTGTCGAGAAGCCGTGTGTCCTGGACGATTCTAGAATTTATTGAGTCACCAGCCTGCTATATAAGCAGCTTCAACAGTGAGGGGACCGAGTTTTTCTGTTGTTGTGTTTTACGAGCTAGTGCGAGCGATTATCTTGTGCGACAGAAGTGTGGTGACGAAGTGCTGTGCGAGTTACGAAATCCTGTGACATTGTTTCTCCCAGCTTGTGAACGGCGTACATCAAGTGCTCGTAAGTAACTGTATTTGTTGTACCTGAGGAAGAGGGGCAGGTAGCTTCTGCCAAGGCCACTGGACTCATTAGGACGGATTAACTTCTGTGGTCTGTTGCAAGTGAAAGGGGCCAAGAGCGCATAAGGAAGAGACTTGAGGAAACTGGAGAAGGCTCCTAATTGCTTGTATTTGCTGATTGGTGTAATTTTCTGGCCACAATAAAGTTAATTATTTCTTTAAGCAGTAATTGGTATTGTGCTTTGTACCCCCACCGTAATCCAGTTAACAAAAGTGCCACTAGGGGGTGGCACGTAACAACTGGTGTCAGAAGCCGGATTACGAACTCAAGCACAACACCTGACGGTCCTGGTTTCAAAACCCGAGCAGGTCATTTTCTCTAATTTTCCTGTGAGTGCATGCCCTTTACAAGACAAACAACTAAAATGGAGGAGAAATTCGCAGCATTGCTAGAAAAGTTAAGTGGCATGGAAACCAAGATGGAAGACGGCCAGAAGAATTTAACCAAGGACCTAACTGCCAAATTAGAAGACGGCCAGAAGAAGATGGAGGACGGCCAGAAGAAGTTGGCCGAGGACCTAACGTCCAAATTAGAAGAAGGCCAAAATAAGTTAGCGGAGGACCTGAAGCAGATGGAAGACAGCCAGAATAAGTTAGCAGAGGACCTAACCGCCAAATTTCTGGATGGCCAGAAAAATCTGGAAGAGTGTCTGCTGACGAAATTAGAGGAGAGCCAAAGGAAATTAGAACAGGGCCTACGTGAGGAAGTCGCGGCAGTGGAGGAGAAGTTCAACACCTTGCAAGTGGAAGTTGCCGAGCTGCGCCAACGCCCGCTGATGGGGGTGGAGGAGAAATTCAACGCCTTGCAAGTGGAAGTTGCCGAGCTGTGCCAACGACCGCTGATGGGGGTGGAAGAGAGATTCAACGCTCTACAAAAGGAATTTGCTGAGCTGCGCCGACTCCCGCCGACAGGGATGGAAGATAGATTCAAAGCCCTACAAGAGGAAGTCGCCGAGCTGCGCCGACGCCCGCCGACCGGGGTGGATGAGAGAGTCAAAGCCCTACAAGAGGAAGTTGCCGAGCTGCGCCAACGCCCGCCCACCGTTACACTGGGAATATCAGGAACGGGACATAGCAGAGTGACGCCCCCAACCTTCGACGGAAAGGTCCCGTGGAGCACCTACTTACGTCAGTTCGAGGCGGCCTGTTCCATAAATAACTGGAACAACACAGAAAAGGCTACAGCTCTCATTGTAGCGCTGAGAGGTGACGCCCTTAACGTCCTTCAGGCCATCCCGACTGGATCCCAGGACTACGCTGCACTGATCGCCCATATGGAGTCCCGATATGGAGATAGCCATCTTCAGCAGGCCTACCAGATGCAGCTCCGGACCCGGGTACAGAAGAACGCGGAAACCCTGCAGGAGTTCGAGATGGACATCGCACGCCTCGTAAGGCTCGCCTACCCAACAGCGCCGGCCGACTTTCTGGAGCAGATAGCGACGCAGACTTTCACCGACGGGCTACGGGACTCGGACACTCAACAGGCGCTGCGACTCGCGCGCAATAGGACCCTGGCAGATGCGCTGAGCCACGCACTTGAGTTCGAGACGGCTAAGCAGGTATCTAGAATGCGCGCGCGGGTGCGTCAAGTGGACGTCGACGAACCAGTAAAAACCAACGAGACCAAGCCCCTGGCCGACGAGTTGATGGAGGCGCTAAGCCGTTTTTTCAAGAATCGCAGTACCACCAACAAAAACGTAGCCGAAGGACATCCGGAGAGGCGGCCTGGAAGAGGACTACCGACCTGCTGGACCTGCCGTAAGAGAGGCCACCTGAGCAAGGACTGCGGTGATCGCCGCCGCCAAGGGTTTCCGTCGGGACAGTCAGTCGTAGAGAAACCGCGCGGCCCAGGAAAGCAAGTATCAGCCAGCCTAGGGGGGCAAAGGTTGGCTTGTGACAGTCGTCAAGCCCCGGCAGTCCAAGTTCGTGTGACGAAGTTACGGAGGGACAATAGCAGCCTGATGGTCGACGGAGTCGTCAACGGAGAGAGCTGGCCCCTGCTGATCGACACGGGAGCGTCGAGGACCATCGTCAATCCCACCGTGATCCCGAAGTGGAGAGTGAAACCCACACAAAGGAACCTCCAGCTAATAACCGCGACCGGAGAGACCGCACCAGTACATGGCGAAGCATCACTGGAGTTCGTCATTGGTCGACGGGCGATAAAGCATCCAGTGCTTGTGGCTGACGTATCAAATGAAGTGATCATCGGACTGGACTTCCTGGACCAGAACAACATCATCTTGGATCTGAGTACCAACACTCTGCACTTCGGAGGTGAGGAACTTGCTTTGCAACCTGCGCACGAGTCCATCACCGCACGACGAGTAAGGCTGAGAGAGGACGTCATCGTTCCTGCCAGGACGGAGGTCAGCGCCGCCGTAATTGTCGACGGAACTGCTGAGGGAGTGGCGGCTGTCATCGAGCCAAAATATGAGGACATCCAGACAAAAGGGTTGCTAGTTGCCAAGACCCTCATCAACACGACGTCTCGGCCGTACGTCCGCCTGTCCAACCTGAACGACTACGACATTACGGTTCACCGGGACACCAACCTAGGAGTCTGCGAGCCCGTTACCTGGATTGCCCGCATCACCGACACGACGGACGGACACCTGCAGACGGACAACCGAAGAAGACGCACACTGCCAGAAGAACTACAGAAGCTGTACCAAGGATCCCAGGACCACTTAGACGAGGAACAATCACGCCAACTTCAGGACCTGCTACGCGAATTCCAGGATGTCTTCTCCGTGGGGAGCAAAGACTTCGGCAGGACAAGCTTGGTCCAGCACAGAATCGACGTTGGGGACAGCGCACCGATTAGGGCCCCATTCCGACGTGTCCCGCTCGACAAGCAAGCCGAAGTCGACCGGATGGTAGAAGAGATGAAGGAGCAAGGGGTGATCGAGCCATCACATAGTCCTTGGAGTTCTCCGGTCGTGCCTTTGAAGAAGAAGGACGGTTCCGCCAGGTTCTGCGTGGACTACAGGCGGGTGAACGACGTCACGAAGAAGGACAGCTACCCTCTACCCCGGATCGACGACACGCTGGACACCATATCAGGGTCAAGATGGTTCTCCACCTTGGATTTGAAGAGTGGCTACTGGCAGGTGGAGGTCCACCCTAAGGACCGCGAGAAAACGGCGTTCTCTGTGGGCAGCGGGCTCTGGCAGTTCACCGTCATGCCACTCGGTCTGTGCAACGCCCCTGCGACCTTCGAAAGGCTAATGGAGTCCATTCTGAGGGGACTACACTGGAAGACCTGCCTGGTCTACCTAGACGACGTCATCGTTCTGGGGAGAAGCTTCGAGGAGCACTACAGCAACCTGAAGGAGATCTTGTTGAAGCTACGGGCTGCCCAGCTGAAGTTGAGCCCCAAGAAGTGTCAGCTCTTCCAGAAGCGGGTCCAGTACCTTGGGCATATCGTCTCCGAGGAAGGGGTGCGCACCGACCCAGAGAAGACCGCAGCTGTGAGGGGGTGGCCAGTTCCGAAGGACAAGTCCCAACTACGAAGCTTCCTGGGACTCTGCACTTATTACCGTCGCTTCGTGAGGGGATTCGCCGACATCGCCAAACCTTTACATCGCCTGACTGAGAAGGACCAACTCTTCACGTGGACAGCAGAATGCCACAGTGCCTTGGAACAACTCAAGCAGGCTCTGTGCACCGCGCCTATTCTGGCCTACCCCAGACCTGGAACAAGGTTCATCGTCGATACCGATGCCAGCGACTTTGGCATGGGGGGAATCCTGTCGCAGGTAGTGGACGGCGAGGAGAGAGTAGTGGCCTACTTCAGCAAGGCCTTGTCAAAGCCAGAAAGGAACTACTGCGTCACCAGGAAGGAGCTGCTCGCCATCGTGAAGACCATTGAACACTTCCACAAGTACCTGTACGGGCAAGAATTTCTCATCAGGACCGACCATGCATCCCTGCGGTGGCTCCTGAACTTCAAGCAGCCCGAGGGTCAACTTGCGCGGTGGTTAGAGAGGCTTCAACAGTATAACTTTGAGATTCAGCACAGGAAAGGCCAACTGCATTCTAACGCCGACGCCCTGTCACGAAGACCGTGCCCCGAAGACTGCACCTTCTGTGCCCGAAGGGAGGAGAACACCGGGATACAGTGCCAAAGGACTACCGTGGAACTTCAAGGGAGCTGGAGCCGCGAATCTTTCACGCGGGCGCAAGCGGAAGATGATGACCTGGGACTGATAGCCGAATGGAAGAGGGCCTGTGTCCCCAGACCCGGGTGGAACATTGTGAGTGACTGCAGCCCTCAGTTTAAGTCCTACTGGGCACAGTGGGACTCGCTGATTGTAAGGGATGGCCTCATCTGCCGTACCTGGGAGAGCACCGACGGGAAGACATCTCGGGAACAAGTCGTCGTTCCAAAGGCTATGACGGAGGAAGTCCTGAAGGAAGTTCATGGAGGATCATCTGGTGGACACCTGGGGATAAAGAAGACCCTGGAGAAGCTGAGAGAGCGGTTCTACTGGATCGGATGCCGAACAGACGTGGAGAACCACTGCGCGAGGTGCCACGATTGCGCAGCCAGCAAGGGCCCAGGACGAAGACGACGGGGTCCACTGAAGACCTACAACGTGGGCGGCCCCATGGAGAGAGTGGCCATCGATGTTGCTGGGCCATTCCCGTTAAGCGAGGCAGGGAACCGCTACATATTAGTCGTCAGCGACTACTTTACCAAATGGCCGGAGGCGTATGCGCTCCCTAACCAAGAAGCCGCGACGATTGCAGAGACCCTGGTGAAGGAATTCGTCAGCCGGTACGGAGTACCCCTGGAGCTGCACTCCGACCAAGGGAGGAACTTCGAGTCGCAGGTGTTCCAGAACCTATGCCAGCTGCTGGGAATCCGGAAGACAAGGACAACGCCACTACACCCTCAGTCCGACGGGATGGTAGAGCGATTCAATCGCACCATCGAGAACCATCTACGAATAGTCGTCAGCGAGCACCAGAGGGATTGGGACAAACATCTTCCACTATTTCTCCTGGCCTACCGCGCCGCCGTGCATGAAGCCACCGGGTGCACACCAGCCCGGGCCATGTTTGGGAGGGAGCTCCGTCTACCTGTTGATCTTGCCTTTGGCCGACCTGGGAATGATCCGATCCTGGTAAGCCAGTATTGTCAAGAACTGGTCGACCAACTGGAGGACGTGCACGCGTTCGCGAGGAGGAAACTGCGGATTGAGACCGACCGAATGAAGACCCGATACGACCAGCAGACGGATGCCGGCGGATTCCACGAGGACGACCTGGTCTGGCTCTTCAACCCATTACGGAAGAAAGGCCTGTCACCCAAACTGCAGAAGTCCTGGGAGGGCCCGTACCGAGTCGTGAAACGGATCAACGATGTCGTCTACAGGATCCAGCGGAGCCCGAGGGCGAAGATGAAGATCGTGCATCGAGATCGCCTGGCAGCCTACGGAAGGACACAGACGGACCAATGATTGATCGGGACGATCAGCCTTTTTAGGAAGGGGGTGGTGTTACGGCTGTGAGTTCGTTTCATCACTCGCCGCATGAGTCAAAACTGCCCCAGGGCTGGACTGCTCTCCCTCGGTGTATTGCATGCGCGTTACGCAACGGACTGCGAAGTGAAAGGGATGGTCCAGAATCTTCGTGACACCACCAGCGAAGGAATTGTTGAGAAGCCGTGTGTCCTGGACGATTCTAGAATTTATTGATTCACCAGCCTGCTATATAAGCAGCTTCAACAGTGAGGGGACCGAGTTTTTCTGTTGTTGTGTTTTACGAGCTAGTGCGAGCGATTAACTTGTGCGACAGAAGTGTGGTGACGAAGTGCTGTGCGAGTTACGAAATCCTGTGACATTGTTTCTCCCAGCTTGTGAACGGCGTACATCAAGTGCTCGTAAGTAACTGTATTTGTTGTACCTGAGGAAGAGGGGCAGGTAGCTTCTGCCAAGGCCACTGGACTCATTAGGACGGATTAACTTCTGTGGTCTGTTGCAAGTGAAAGGGGCCAAGAGCGCATAAGGAAGAGACTTGAGGAAACTGGAGAAGGCTCCTAATTGCTTGTATTTGCTGATTGGTGTAATTTTCTGGCCACAATAAAGTTAATTATTTCTTTAAGCAGTAATTGGTGTTGTGCTTTGTACCCCCACCGTAATCCAGTTGACAAAAGTGCCACTAGGGGGTGGCACGTAACAATATCAATAAACAATATTATGATTGAAATTAGACTAACTCGTGGTGTAGTGGCTAGCATTCTTGGCTGCCGCCCCGGAGGTCTGAATTCGATTCCTGGCTCTGCCAAGAAATTATAATTGTAGTCTGATTGCTGGAACGGGGTACACTCAGCCTTGAGAGGAAAAACTGTGAATTCCACAGTACGGTACTTTTGAGAAAAACAAAGTTCAAGTTACCTTTCTGCTTAGTAAATTGACACATATTTAGATATTTGCCATATAGACTCCATAGATCATAATAGAAAATTCATTAAGTAAAAAAAATAAATTTGTGTGTTGTGTTGTATTTTACAACTTTTGATTGTATTGCCAGTAATTGTAGGCTATAGCCTATAAACTTTGAATCTTACCTAAAATAATTACACAAGGTTATATGCTCTAAGATATTGGTTGATATTTCTGGGTATTTTGCGGTGACAATCCCCTGAGAATACTCTCAATTTTCGAGGAGAGCCTTCCCCCCCCCCCCCCCCTCTGAAAAAAATATCACTGCGAGTTCCGGACAATGTGCTGCAACTGTACCTAGACTGATACGACGATCTCCTATATCAGCAGGATGTCTGGTAGAACCGGTATCCACTCTACGTGTCATGTGACATGTACGTACCCTCGCCTACATGCAGTACATCGTGTCCCAATGGTAGCAGCATGGCCAAACTAACCATCCGGTTTCGTCCAATCCCAACATACATTCGTACAATATCGTTCAAATGTGTCTGACAATGAGTGGTGATATTCTCACCAAGTACGAATCCCATTCATACAGCCCTGTCTTTTAATGATCAGACGCATAATTTTCTAGCGTGCTGTCTGGCCTTTTCAAGCACTGGGTGATGGTCAACAACGCCTCCTATATCATGATCTATTCTGACGTTTCTGTAGCGTCACTCTCGTTATTTGCATTGCGCCATTAGTTTGGATTGCATTGCTAATGGATGCCTCCTGATGGGTGTGGAGATTTTCGTATCCAACAGTGTAACGGAATGGATCAGATTCAAATTAATAAAATGATATTCCATTCTTTTGCCATTATACATCTAAAGTACCGGGTGAGTTAGCCGTAGTCGTTACGGCATGACTGCTGGCGGTCGCTCACATCCGGGAGGCGAGGAGGTTCGAATCCCCCCGCCGGCAACCTTGAAGATGGTCTTTTGTGGTTTCCTTCCTTCCTTCCAGGCAAATGCCGGGGTTGGTCCCTAACTATAGGCCACAGCCGCTACCTTCCAACTCCTCCTCCTTACATTCCAATATCCCTCCCCAACGGTACCTGAGTCATGTCCATTGCCCAGTAAACCCCTTACTAGCCATGACCAAGAGACCTCCCTTACAAATTTTGGTTTTTAAATGGTAATAAATGATAATAATTATAAATATTATCATTCCGGTTGTTCACAAGAAACACAGTATATTTTCTCTCAAGGAAGTCAGAATGTTACACCAGCTCTCTCCAAGCCCACGGGCAGATCATGTATAAACAAAAAGCATACCTTTGTGATAAGTGAACATATTTCCATTAGAGATTTCTTAGAAGACTTAAACTGGGAGTTGGTCACAGCGAACATTCCTAACTTTCCAGACTGTCTCCGCAATTTCACAAGGGACACATATTTCTGTTCCTTTCTCATAATAATTCTTAGTATTGAAGTTTCCACAGCAGTTGTAAGGTCAGGCTAACCAAGCCCCAACGCTTATGGTCTGATTGGCTACCACCCCCTCCTACCACTAGAGATATACGTCATTGGTAAATCTCTACATGTGACAGCTTCTCTCCCTCCAGAGGAAGTTATAGTTTATATACTGATGCAGAGCTCAGAATCGCTCTCTTCACATACAGCAGACCATGTGGTCACTCTTCATTACCAGACTAAGTAGTCTCTGTATAAGACAGACTCTTTTTAATTTAAGGCTTCGTTGTTGTTGTTGTTGTTTGAGTCTTCAGTCTTTTTACTGGTTTGATTCAGCTCTCCATGCCTCCCAGTCTTGAGCTAATCGTTTCATCTCTACATAGCTACCACACCCTACATCCGAAGCAATCTAACCTTCTATCTCCTAGCAGACTTCTAACATTCCACGCTCCGATCCGTAGAATGTCAGATTTCCTCTTTGTCACTTCTGTGATGTTAACCCCCTCTCGAGTAGTCCCCACCCGGAGATCCGAACGGGGGACTAGTTTACCTCCGGATTGAAATTTTACAAGGGAGGAGGCCATCATCACATGTAATTATGCATAGAGAGGTTTATATCCTCGGGAATAGCATTATGGCTGTAGTTTCCCGTTGCTTTCAGCCGTGCAGCAGAACGCAGTGCAGCCATTAGATGGCTTATATTATCAATATCTTAACCGTCTATAAGACAAGTAATGAACTGATTTATTCTGAAAGGCTGCTACTCCCTATCAGACCATGTAAAGTGTATTATAAAATACTTAAGGTGTTGGTAACCAATAAACAAACATCATTCTCAACGTCAACTATTCTTTTGTAAGTATAACAATATACAGCGCGGTAGAACTTGAGCGGACCTAAATAGTAGATCCTCAAGCAATATTCAAATTAAGTGAGTGTCGATAAGTTCACTCTTCTCCAACTAGACAACTGGCCGGAGATCTACGAAAAACTTATCTGGGGGCCCTTGCCGGAATTGATACATGATCTATCAGATCTATATGAGATTGAATCAAGCATTCAGATACCGTTCAGAGAAACGCCTTTCGTTGCTTGACCAAGAAGCTGTATCACACCGCAAACACTCTGTAGTAATATACTCAAAAGAATCAGTGAGCTGGGGTAGCCAGTAGTTAGCCGACACCGCTCAGAGAAGCGCCTTTCGCTAACCAACCGACTACGCACGCTGAAGGAGGGAAGTAGCCGACAACGCTGAAAAACGCATTATTCGACACGAACCGCCAACGCCGTTCGAGAGAGCCAACCTCTCCAAAGAAGGGGCTTTTTGACTTCTCGACGACGAACCGAAGACTTAAAGGAAGGAGGTAAGCTGACAGCTCTGAAAAGGGGCCTTTTCAAACTACCAACTTCTACATTGATGTACGTGCGAGCTGATACCGTTCCAAGAGACTGACATCCCAAGCAACGCCTTTCACCACACGACATCAGGGAACCAACAATCGACTTCTACCATTGCTGTACGTGCGTGCTGATAACGTCAGAAGAAACCAACGTTCCAAGTGACGCTCTTCACCGCACGACACCAGAGGAGGAGCACAGTACGAGGAAGATGAGGTCCGAACTGCCGATTCTCCTTAGCCTGTGAGTACAAAATAATACCTTATTTGTGATGCCTGAATATTGCAGTGAACGCATGGTCTTTAAGTTGTGTTGAGCAAAAATTTAATAATAAATTCATTTTGCTTTTCAAATAACGCGAGTCTTCGCTTAATCGAAAGATCTGTTGCCTTTCCCGTGTTATTTGAATTAATACGTAGATAATAAGTAATAATAAATTCATTTTGCCTTTCAAATAACGTGAGTCTTCGCTTAATCGAAAGATCTGTTGCCATTCCCATGTTATTTGAATTAATACGTAGACGATAAGCTAATAATAACTTCATTCTGCCCTTCAAATAAAGTAAGATTTAACTTAATCGAAAGATCTGTCGTTTTTCCAATTTTATTTGAATTAATAACAGTAAAAATAAATACATAATAATAAGCTTCGTTTTCAGAAAGAATAATCAAAGTGTGCCTCTGAGTAGCAGACCTTACACTTCTTTATCCCCTTTCTGAATTAAAACAGAAAACTAAACCTTTTTTTAAACAAAAAACTTCATCACATTAAATCATCAAACTAATTTCAGAAGGAAATACCATTCTCATTTTATAAATACTATTGTCATTAGAACCTTGTGGAGAATCTAAACGGGATATCCACATATCATTAATCATTTATAATAATAACTATCATTCTCATTTTATAAATATCATTGACATTAGAACCTTGTAGAGAATCTAAACGGGATACCTATATATAATTAATCTTTAGAATTAATAATAATAATAATAATAATAAGTTAATTTCTTTATCGTGAAAACTTAAACGGGGCTCTTTCAAGAGCATTCAAATAATAATAATAATAATAATAATAAGTCATTTTAATAAAATTGTAATTATTTCTTAAGAACAATTTTTTCATCTAAATTAATTTTCAACTAGTTCTCATTGTGTAAAACCTGAACGGGGCTCTTTCACATATATATATATATAATTTTAATTAATATTTATATTCGTAAATAAATAACTAACCTTCTTAAAGTAATCCATTTAAATTTATTAAAATTTTAATTATTTTAATAATCTATATTAGCTGAGACAAACTCATCTTTAAGATTAGAGATAACCTAAAAACATTCTTATTTGAAATAAGAGGTATCCAGGAACCTTACTATTCTTATTTGAAACAGGTTTCCAAACAGCTTGTCCACTAAGCTACTCAGCATACAATCTATTTTACTAACACTTTGAAGCCACATTAAAAATACATTGCCTAGCAGTATCTGATATTATTAATATTTAAAAATTAATAATAATAATAAGTAACTTTGAAATAAAATTTTAATTATTTTAAAACAGTTTTCATTTAAACTAACTTCCAATATAATAATGTAAAATGGCTGAAGCAAATCTTTTATCAAAATTCGAGTACGCTCAAATTCAATTATTACCAGAATTTAATGGTACTCCATCCTGAAGTCTAGATTATTTTATTGCAAGATGCGACAGTTTTCTAAACACCCATAGAAGAGCAGCCGCGACCGCCAACTCAAATGTAATTAATGAATTTTTATTGAATGTCATAAAATCTAAATTGAAAGGTGAAGCCAGTAGTATACTCGACCTAGATGCGAACAGTAACTACAAGAGGTTCAAAGAGAAATTAATTAGAAGGTTTGGAGATGTGAAAGACAAGAGACTGTTAGTACAAGAAATTTCTAACTGTTTCCAAAAACGAAATGAGAGCTATACTAATTATCACGACAGACTAGATGGCCTCGTTCTGCAATGTAAAAGCCTATGTAAACTCAACTACCGAGATCAGATCTTGGAATTGAAACTCAGGGAATTGGACGAGCTTTGCTTAGACACCTTTAAAGCAGGTATTCTAGAACCGTACCGTGCATATTTGCGCTACGCACGAATTGCAGACTTAAGTAGTGCGCTGCGACATTGTAGGATTTTCGACAAAGACCGCGCCCATGAGAGTTACGTATATGGATCAGTTGAGAGGAACATCAAAATATCCTCCCAACAACATTTCCAGTCAGAAAATGTATCCACCTAAGAACAGTCAAACAATACAATCACTAAACCAGGTTTCTAATAATCCATTTACATATCCAAGACCACATAATAATTATTTTCCGCAAATGCGACAGTTTATAAACCCACCAAACCCTCAATTCAGATATCCGAGTCCACATCCGAAATTTAGACCTGTCCAGAGTTCAAACCCCACCAGTGCCAGACCGCAATACCAACCTTTCAAACCCACAAATCGACCCTATCCTTTACTCCCAATAACCAGAGTTACCCAAAATCTATGTCAGGAGTATCCACCACTCGAGCAAATCTAAACACGCACGAGGAAGACATAAAAGAAATGAATAGTTATTATCCTGAGGCACAATTAGAATATCCTCAGCAGACACAAGGATTCGAACCCATGCATGAATATGAAACAGAACAGGAACATGAATACAACACTGACTATTTAACACCTGTCGAGCATTATGCACGATATAGTCAACAATCACTTGAAGTTCCTTCAGAGCTTAATTATGCACAGGAACAGGATTATTCGTCTTATCCAACAGTCTTAGCAGAAAACCTGAAAGACATAAGAAATGCCTCAAAACTGCCATTTATAACATATTTGGATTAGAAATCTTGATAGACAGTGGAGCTTGTAATTCCATTATGAATCCAAGCGTGGCATATGAACACTTTACAGAATATTTGTTCAAAGAACCATTCTGTATTCAGTCTGTCCATTCGGAAACGATAGGTGAGGACAACATAAAGTTTCCCATCTTTTCAGAATACGAAATTAACGTACCAATAAAGTTTCGAGTCATGAAATGGCATAATTACTTTGACGCGTTAATTGGAACAGCTGATTTTGTGAAGCTAGGAATAAAAATAGATTATAAATCAAACCTAGTCACAATAAATAATAAAGTCATACCATTTCACTTTCACTTGACAGATGAACATGTGAATCCTCAACCCGCAGTTAATAAAATTAACTCCGCGATTCCCACTAGTAGTGGGAATGAAGAGGTGTATTTAATGAATTTTAAATACGGTGAAATGCATTACGTAGACAGAAACCACCATACCATACATCCCACAGAAGTAGAACAGGGAATTGAAGAACAGATTCTAACCGAACCACTAGAAAGTATTATTACAAAACCACCGGAATTGAATCCCGTTGCAGGAGACGACATTCAAGAATATCTCCACAAACACGTAGGACAGTTTGATTCTGACAATAAAATTGTCAAAGACAAAACTAACTATGTAGTCAACGCCCTTTCACGGATTCAAATTAACACGAATGAAGAAATGATTTCTAATATAGCCATTCCTGGAGATAAATCATATCAGCAGGAAGTAGATAATGAAACAATTCATTCCAACAAAAAAGACCCGATTTTCACTTTGAAAATGTCAGAAAGAAACCTAAATCAGAATAGAAATCAGATGATAGTTAAGTATGGAAAGCTTCCAAAAATTTTGGAAATAAAATTATTCAAGAAATTTACTCGCCATGTTATGATAGTAACACGAGAAAATCTTACTGAAGATTTAAGAAAACACCTTCTTAAAGTCGTACATACTTCAAACTGATACGCCACTTATTTCAATGATGTGACACTAGAGATTCCATTCATCAGAGTATGCCAACAATTATTTACCTCTGAATTAATAATTATTAGAGCATCAAAATTTCTAGAAGATATTGAAAATTCAGAAACACAGAAACAACTGATTTTACAATATCATTCAATAAACCATAATGGAATCATTGAAACATTTGAACACCTTCGAACCAAGTACTATTGGCCACATTTAAAAGAACACATTAGAAATGTGATAAACCAATGTAATTTGTGTCAGAGGAAAAAATATGAAAGACATCCAAATGTAGTACAAGATCGAGGTCCCATTATAGCTGACCACCCATTTGCACAAGTTCATATAGATACTTTCCATTTTGAACAAACCCGCATCTTGACAATACTAAACGTATTTTCAAAATACGGACAAGGTTATGTGTTAGCTAATGGCACAGCCATGGCGGCCTTAAACCAATTACAAGTGTAATTTTCACACCATGGTTATCCCAAGAGAATTACCCACGACCAAGGCGGTGAATTCGAGTATAGTCTAATTACAGAATATTGTAAATCTGTAAACATCGAATATCATGCAACCACACCTTTGAATTCTTCTTCAAACTCCCCAGTAGAGAGATTGAATTCTACTCTCCTCGAGAAATTAAGAATTTCAAGAGACCATGATAGATTCACCCCACTACCACAACTCATTATTAATGCAATCATGGATTATAATTCATCGATTCATTCAACTACTAAACAGCCACCGTTCAACGCCCTATACGGTCCTTATTACAAGGCTTTAGATCACATCTTCTCTGCGTCACCGAAAATTAACGAGTATGTATAAAGACAAACGAATCAAACTAAGATCTTGAATGAAAAGCAATCTGATCCAAGGGATTCCACATTTACACACCCCTATAAAATAGGAGAAACAGTATATGTTTTAGATCCTCTGACCAGGAATAAGAAATCTAAGAATTTGTACAACGAAGGTACAATACCTATCCATATCTAATAAATAAATTAATTGAAATAAATAAAGAATTTAAACAAATTAATACCAATTAATTCTAATAAAATAGATTATTAAATTAATATCTTTTCAAAATTCAATTGCTCAAAAATGAACCATGTTAGTAATACAATATGAAGGTAATTCAAGATATTCTACAGGCAGAAGACTTCAAGATCAACCTGCTGGAAGAATCTCAATACGTGTTAGTGTGTGTTAATAAATTTAACCAAATATTACGTGTGCTTCAAGAGACAATTTCTCTTTCATTTAATGAAATGATTAACGTCAGATTATTTTCAAGAAGAGACTTAACTAATTTAGTAAAGCATTTATTGTCAATATATCCTGTTAAAAAGCATGATCCATGCAGATCAATATCACCAATTTGAAAACCTCAAATTATCAAAAACTCAAGTGATAATATTAGACGAAGAAATGATTGTAATCCTTTCTATGCCAATCACAGATGGCAGTCAATACCAACTGTATGAAATTTCCCCTGTACCTACTATTAAGGACATCATACTCGTCCCAACTGAAAGATACTATTTGCAAGGACCCACTTCTAAATGGTAAGTATACCCTGTATCAAAAACACTCAATCATATGTGTGTATGTATTATAATATTAGGATAACCAATTGCAACCTAACAGATACCAGTGGATGTGAATATGCTTCAATAAGCAATGAGATAAAAATATTTCAACCTATAAATAAAGAACATATTCTGTTCTTTAGTAAAACAACTGAGATAATTATGCAAACATGTATAGAAGCTCAAAGTTCTCTACAAATCTCAGGTCCACAAGTAATATATTCAAAAGAATCTTGTCCTATCTCTAGCCTAGGAATAACGTTGCACCAAAAGCCTATCAACTACGTCCATAGTTTCCCAATCCTAATTATTCATAATGAACCGTTAATAAATAAAGAAGTAAACCTTCTCCATTCCCATCTCGATGCAACAAAGCTCAAACTAGATTTGAAGCCAATACCAATGAACTATGTTTCAAAGAAACAATTTGTATCCATTAATGTAACATTTGACTTACTCATAACTTGGTATGATCTTGTTTATATTTAGACAAAAATTAAGTAACCTGTATTACTTTGTAAAACTTAAATGTAAGAAGAAGGTAATTATCACTGAGGTCAGTGACTCGAATCTTAGGGGAGAAGAGTCATGTCCATTGCCCAGTAAACCCCTTACTAGCCATGACCAAGAAACCTCCCTAACAAATTTTGGTTTTTAAATGGTAATAAATGATAATAATTATTATTATTATCATTTCTGTTGTTCACAAGAAACACAGTATATTTTCTCTCAAGGAAGTCAGAATGTTACACCAGCTCTCTCCAAGCCCACGGGCAGACCATGTATAAACTAAAAGCATACCTTTGTGATAAGTGAACATATTTCCATTAGAGATTTCTTAGAAGACTTAAACTGGGAGTTGGTCACAGCGAACATTCCTAACTTTCCAGACTGTCTCCGCAATTTCACAAGGGACACATATTTCTGTTCCTTTCTCATAATAATTCTTAGTATTGAAGTTTCCACAACAGTTGTAAGGTCAGGCTAACCAAGCCCCAACGATTATGGTCTGATTGGCTACCACCCCCTCCTACCACTAGAGATATACGCCATTGGTAAATCTCTACATGTGACAGCTTCTCTCCCTCCAGAGGAAGTTATAGTTTATATACTGATGCAGAGCTCAGTATCGCTCTCTTCACATACAGCAGACCATGTGGTCACTCTTCATTACCAGACTAAGTAGTCTCTGCTAGAGAGCTGTCTCTGTATAAGACAGACTCGTCATAATTTAAGGCTTCATGTAAAGTGTATTATAAAAATACTTAAGGTCTTGGTAACCAATAAACAAACATCATTCTCAACGTCTTCTATTCTTTTGTAAGTATAACAATATACAGCGCGGTAGAACTTGAGTGGACCTAAATAGTAGATCCTCAAGCAATATTCAAATTAAGTGAGTGTCGATAAGTTCACTCTTCTCCAACTAGACAACTGGCCGGAGATCTACGAAAAACTTATCTAACCATCCGGTTTCGTCCAATCCCAACATACATTCGTACAATTTCGTTCAAATGTGTCTGACAATGAGTGGTGATATTCTCACCAAGTACGAATCCCATTCATACAGCCCTGTCTTTTAACGATCAGACGTATAATTTTCTAGCGTGCTGTCTGTCCTTTTCAAGCACTGGGTGATGGTCAACAACGCCTCCTATATCATGTTCTATTCTGACGTTTCTGTAGCGTCACTCTCGTTATTTGCATTGCGCCATTAGTTTGGATTGCATTGCTAATGGAAGTCTCCTGATGGGTGTGGAGATTTTCGTATCCAACAGTGTAACGGAATGGATCAGATTCAAATTAATAAAATGATATTCCATTATTATGCCATTATACATCTAAAGTACCGGGTGAGTTAGCCGTGGTCGTTACGGCATGACTGCTGGCAGTCGCTCACATCCGGGAGGCGAGGGGGTTCGAATCCCCCCGCCGGCAACCTTGAAGATGGTCTTTTGTGGTTTCCCATCTTCCTTCCAGGCAAATGCCGGTGTTGATCCCTAACTATAGGCCACAGCCGCTACCTTCCAACTCCTCCTCCTTACATTCCAACACCCCTCCCTAACGGTACCTGTAGCTCACCCATTGGGTGTCCGTCTCGAAGCAGCTACAAAACTGGCGAGCCGAACATGTCCTCGGACACTCCCGGCACTAAAAGCCATACGCTAAAATAAAATAAATCGAAAGTGAATGTGTGTAGACTTATTCGAGTAACACCTCACCCTCCATTACAGTAAGTAGTGAAATTTAAATGATGAAATCCTAGATGCAACTGCTAAGACAGTAATGCAACTTTTGATAAACTGAAGAATTTGAGATTTACTTGAGCATGGCTTAAAGGGACGGAATGTTAGTAGTAGGGGAGGATTGTAGCTTACTCCTTATTGCATTGCTACAAACAGTAGTGGAGCCAAGAACAAAGCCAAGGGGCTGGGCTAAGTTGAGTTGGGTTTGTTTCGCGTCAACACACTCCGATATTTGTCCTGCCAGCTGTCGTCCTTTCAACTACAGCACAACCCGGCCTGAACAAGCTCTTCGTCTCGTCATTTGTTATTGCGTCTTGTAGCTTGAAGCAAGAACCAGTGCGGCTTACTGGGCTGTGACGCTCACTACTCGTCTTCATAAGTTGAGTTCTGAGCTTGGATTCAATGACATATCTTAAATACAATCCATACTATAAGTATGGCAAAACTATAAACTACATGAAATCTTATCGGAAGCACGTATCAAAGTTTTAGCATAGGATAAATGTATGAGAAACTGACCTTCAGTACGTTCACAAATATTAGTAAAATATATTTTGAAATACACTGCAAAATTTGTTTGGCTAAGAACTACCTTGCTCACGGCTCTACATGCATTATAGTTTTATTTAGAGAAATAAAGTTAGTGGCTCCGGTGGCGTAGCTGGTAGCATGCTGAGCTTCTATGCCCAAGATCGCGGGTTCAATCCCGGCTGAAGGCGTCGGATTATTTAAGAGCGTTAAAAATCTCTCAGTATGCTTTCCTTCGGAGGGGAAGCTAAGCCGGCGGTCCCATGTCATAGATTTATGTCATGAAAAAGAACCTTCCACTAACTACACTTGTGGAAGCTAAAATTTGTAGGTTAGTTTGACAACGCTATATTAGATCCAACGTTCGCCACCAGGGGCTGACTGCGATGGCATTTAGTAGCCACGTCCGAAGCTAGCTGTCGTGGACGGTAGCATTTGGTAGCAAAAGTAGGAACTACTTGAAAAAATTAATCGTATGCAGTCCTTCTGTCTGAATCACAGAAAACACACACCCTAATACAGTCATCACAATCAACACCGGTTATCAGACAAATTCTACACACACCCAAAGTACACGGGGCTACATGACCGCGTTGTCGCAGCCCCTAAACTAAGGAACCAACCAACCAACCAAAGAAATAAAGTTGATATCATCATCTCCGTGATTAATGATGGCACAGGATTGTTGGTTTAAGGCTCCCTAATTAGGATTTAGGAATTTGTAAACTGAAACCACTCGGACCGTTAGATATTTGAAAAAATAATAATGCAATGTTATTGGCTGTACGTCCCTTTTAATTACTGTCGCTTTTAGAGACGCCGGGTTGCCGGAATTTTGCCCTAAAAGGGATCATTAAGGTACCAGTAAATCTAATAAGTTTTCTCGAATTTGCGCACCCTAAAAATGCCAACAGGCTGTGCCAGGATATGATCCTGCAACCTGCATCTTAGCAGACCAACCATGTATCGTTGCTGAATCTGCATTACCACGTATCTGACAATGCTCTTACTGTATATTCAAATATCTTCCTTACGACTGGTCACTCCTCCCAGCCATATGTGGATGTGCCGTCCAACAAAACAATTCACGTTAGGTTCATTTTACTGTTTAGTGACTTAAAGAAAATTGAGCTCTAAATTCATTGTAATGTTGAAAATTATATTTACGTGTAGTTATGCACTTACTCAGTTCTATGTATTAGAGGTTCATTTTCCTTTAGATCCACATTCAGAACAATTAGTTTCGTGAAGAACTCTACACCCTATTTTCATATATCCTACTTTTGTTAATTGCCTCTATCAACACACAAAATTTCAGCTTGATTCCCGTAATAGATTCGTAGATATTGAGAACCGTATAATTATTTTGGATGGTCACCATGTTGGATTGTTATATGTAGACCTATAGACCATAGAGTTATGTACCATTAAATGAAAATTTGCGTAGGTTCATTATTCAAACTTTCACTTCGATTGCATGATTACGATACAAGACATAATAACTTAATTTTAAAAATTTCGCACAGCCGCCATCTTGAGGTTATGCAAAATATTGAACTAAATTAGACGCTAGTGCATTGCAATGAGTATAAACATTCACTGTACCACATTTCACTGCCTCAGATGGTTTAATCGCGAGAAAAGTCTATTAGAATGTTTTTAATTTGCTTGGCCGCCATGTCCGTTTTGTACCGTACAGGTTTTTGAAAGTTGCATAGATGAACTTGTAGTAGTGCTCTTTATCTCCGCACAAAATTTCAAAATCTGTAACAGTTTCGGAGATAAAGAATGCCGGTGAAATATTTCGCACACCCGCCATATTGAGATTATGTAAATAATTGAACTAAGTTAGATGCTAGTGCATTACAATGTGTATAAGCAGTTGCTGTACCAATTTTCATTGCGTTTGGATGGTTAAATTGCCAAAATAAATGTATTTAAAAGTTTCAAATTCGTTTGGCCGCATGTTCGTTTTGTTGTTAACAGGTTTTTTTCATGTCTCATAGGTGAACTTTTAGTAGTGCCCTTTATCACCATACAAAATTTCAGGGTGATATCGGTGATAGTTTCGGAGATATAGAATGCCGGTGAAATATTTCGCACAGCCGCCATATTGGATTGGTGAGACGTAATAAAATTTGCAGTGCACGGTTGGGGTCGGCCAAAATGGTGCTATAACCTTACCGAGTTTCATTGAAGTCGCTCCAGCCATTTAGAAGTTATTAGAGGGGGACACACACACACACATAAGCACACACATACACACACACGGACAAAAGGTGATCTCATAAGCCTATTTTTTCATAGTTGAAAATAGGCTAAGAATGAAGCTAGCGTGAGTTGTTCTGTTGGACCGCACATCCACATATGGTTGGGGGTTGTGACCAATTATACGGAAAGTAATGAAAAAGAAGAGCATTCTCACATACGTGGTATTGCAACTTCAGCGACAGTATATGGCATTTACAAGTGAAGATTTGTTTTAATACAAATGTTTATACAAGGTGGGTGGGGTATTACTAGACTTCCGGGAGCATTCGATTCCCCAGATCAGACAGCAATGGAAGACGTAAAAATGTATGGTAAGAGGTGAGAGGTTTAGGTGAAAACAGGAGGAAAACAACGTCGCCTTCGATAACATTACTTACAAGCCAACTTGTGGATAATACCGGGAGGCAGAAGACGGGACGTGACAAACAGGTTTTTTGTGTTAACATCAACAAATATGAAAAACGTAAAGTAGCTAATACGTATCTGACGTGGAACCAGGTGGTATCAATGGGAAGGTCACGTAGGCTGGCCATGTGATTGGTCTCCTGGTACATATCTTTATTGCCTTCATAAGATAACAATCAAATATGGCGATCATTCGAAATATTTAGATGGTTCTCAATATCTACGAATCTATTACAGCAATCAGACTCAAGTTTAGTAAGTTGACAGTGGCTACTGTACGTTTAACTATTGGACTTGCAATAACCTGATGAGCACGAAACCAACATGGTGGCAACACGAAGTTTTAATATTTATATGGATTTTTTTCGCGACTCAATTATCCCGGTGCAGTGAATTTTAGCATGGTAAATCTTCATACACGGTTAATTATACCAGTGTCCAATTTAATTCAATTTTTATTAGAACCAAAAAATGGCGGCTGTGCAAAATTGTATAATTTTAGGTTTTTATTTCTCGTTTCCTTAAAAAGCGATGGAAATGTAGGTTGATATGATGAGCCAAGATTACAATATTCATCTGACGATATACTGTGTATAGGCCTTATTCTATAGGGCCATATGTTTCAACTATTTAAGGAATCTAACTGACATTTTATGGTGTTAGAGAACTGTTCAGTTAAGAAATATATGTGACTTTCCAAATCCTCAAAAATACAAAAACAACATGGCGGCCAAGTGATTTTGAAATATTTGAAATAACTTTTTGCCGCTCTAATTACCCGATTGCAATGAAACTTAGCACAGCGTATATTCATTCTGCACGTAGTATGGAGTCATTTGATGTTAAATTGTTTTCAACATTTAAGATGGAATCAGTTGGTAATTTTAGAACCTCACTTTTTTGTTAAATTGTCGCATCTTATTCTGGCAATTGCAGTCATGATTTGTATGATGGGCTACATCAGTGAACAATTCCTTACCGTTAATAGCCTCATCATGTAACTTTGGATACATATTTTCCAGTGCTGGAGGTGTGTTGAAATGACAAACGATGAAAGCTTTGATTTATGACTACATAATTGTACCCAATTGTAATGGGTGTTTCCCTAACTCTGAAGAAAAATGTATGAAATTAAAAAAATCGCATAGAAAACCAATTTCGATCGTCAATCGATCATCATCACAACCTCTACACTTAGGCAGTTAAATCTATGTCTACCAGTATGAGAGTGATGCTACTTACAATAAATACACTTATTTAGTTCCAGCAGTTATTAAAAATTAGCGCAACTTGTCAAGATTTATCAGTTATATGTGTTTTTGGTTAATATATTAATAGTGATTAGTGACCTTCAAGACTGCTTGTTAAGTGTTATATCCGTGATAGTTTGTAAATGGTCAAGTTGGTGTTTGCAATGGAATAGAATAAGAACTTAACTGGATGTTTGAGCCATGTGGGATCCGATCTCGTCCAGCTGCTACCACTAATTTAATCTACACTAAACTGGAAGGAATTTCCTTGTGCAGGATGCTCCCTCGTTATCTCTTTCCGTTCCTTGGCCTTTACTCGCATTCCTACCTGTCTATATTCACCTCACAATGTAACATATTTTGTGCTGGCCAAGTCTAGTACTTCCTGACATGGTGTACGTTACTGCATTGTGGTCATCTTCAACTGGTAAAGAACAAGCGTACGCTAAAAAGCCCTCTTTTAGTTCATCTGGTCTATTGAGAATGTCTTGAACTCTTTAATACCGTCATTCATGCCAGTCCTGGTTTATTAAAGATATTGTACAAAGTATATCCTTATCTAGTAACATGTATCCCTTGTTGCCCCCTTATCCAGCCTGGCTACAGCTTTATGTTGTTTCTCGTTTCTTACGGGTGTGTTTTCTAGTAGGGTAAAGAGAGGTGAATTTTCCTTGAATGTGTGTTCGTATAGATTATTAGGGTTGCTTATTTTAACTAAGTGTATCTCGATTGCTCCCTTTATGTCAAGGGTTCTCCCTTTCGCTTCGTGATGTATGATTGTTGAGACTTTTTCTGTTAGTGAATCGATGTCCCGCGTTTTACATATGTTCGCATACGGCCGAATGTGACACGCATATTATCGCAATTCTGTGCTCTATGTATCTCTTGTCCATTCTTATACCACTTTGGCCTAGGCTATGTAAATGATTTAACACAATGTGTCCTGGCACGTTATTGAGTATACCCCTGACTTTGAGTACGGATCTTCTTTATTTAAATTACTGTTCTGCGGATGGTTGACGGTTCTGCTGTTTATTGTGAATGCTATCTTAATACCATGATTCTTGAATAAATTTGTCATTTTGTATGTATTCGCGTTCACTTAAGTAGTGTGGTAAGGGGGGAGCTGGACCACTTCTTATTGAGCCACCCTCGTATTTGCCCCGAACTTGATATCTCGCTAACCAAACATGGGATTAGAACATACAGGGTGTCCTAGCACTGCTAGTAATGCCCCCTACTTTCCTATAGGCTCTTTATTTGATTAAAAGACCAAAACTAAAAGGTCATTCGCGAGTAGTGGGGTAGTGTTGGTTTCCTGAAGTCGCGCTCGTGCTTGAATATGTATGCCTATGTTGGGAAAGGGTTATGTGGTGGGGGAGGAGTAGGGTCGAGTGAGGGGTCGTTTAGATGGTATTTTTTCCGCTCTAGATGATGGTGAGGTTATTTTTTTAAAAATGGATGGAATTGGGAAACGCCATTTGGGGTAAACATGTTGTTTTTTGACATTTTGGCGATGAATGTTTTTTTATACGCATGCGCACTTGAGGAGTTTTGTAAGAGGGCGGGCTTTTTAAATGATGATTTATTAATGAGTGTTTTTAATATGTATTGAAATAAACCATAAAAACTAATAGGTCATTGGCTTTTGACTATATCGCTAACCAATAATCGGATTTAAACGTATGAGGTGTCGTAGGACTCGTGGTGAACTCTCCTTTTCTATGGATGGGGTATATTCACTCCAAAATAAAAACTACCCTTACCCGGGGGGGTGAAATAGTAATATTTTTTTGTATGTGTGCGCACGGACGGGTTTTGGCCATAGGCAGTATTATAGCCCTGGGGGTGACGCCCCGTTTTTGAGTGTATGATTCATTTTTGTCGAAAGGGCCTAACGACACTTTTGTTCATATCTCGCGAACCAATCATGCTAGGGACTTGTATGAGGGGTCCTAGCACTTGGGGCAACATTCCCTGTTTGGGGGTGAAACTACCCCCCAAAATTGAAAAATCCCTATCTCGGAAACGAAGAATCCTAAAATTAGGTGTGATAGCTTAAAAAATAGGGGATGATATAGGCTTTTACCTCGATGGATCATTTCACCCCTAAAACAGTAAATAGTCATGTTATGGGGAAAAAACGTGTTAAACACCTAAAAATGATAAATGAACCTAAGATCTTTTGTTTTTGATGAAAAATAGCAGGGGGGTGAAACTACCCCCCAAAATTGAAAAATCCCTATCTCGGAAACGAAGAATCCTAAAATTAGGTGTGATAGCATAAAAAATAGGGGTTGATATAGGCTTTTACCTCGATGGATCATTTCACCCCTAAAACAGTAAATAGTCATGTTATGGGAGAAAAACGTGTTAAACACCTAAAAATGATAAATGAACCTAAGATCTTTTGTTTTTGATGAAAAATAGCAGGGGGGTGAAACTACCCCCCAAAATTGAAAAATCCCTATCTCGGAAACGAAGAATCCTAAAATTAGGTGTGATAGCTTAAAAAATAGGGGATGATATAGGTTTTTACCTCGATGGATCATTTCACCCCTAAAACAGTAAATAGTCATGTTATGGGGAAAAAACGTGTTAAACACCTAAAAATGATAAATGAACCTAAGATCTTTTGTTTTTGATGAAAAATAGCAGGGGGTTGAAACTACCCCCCAAAATTGAAAAATCCCTATCTCGGAAACGAAGAACCCTAAAATTAGGTGTGTTAGCTTAAAAAATAGGGGATGATTAGGGCTTTTACCTTGATTGCTCATTTCACCCCTAAAACAGTAAATAGTCATGTTATGGGGAAAAAACGTGTTATACACTTAAAGCATAAGCATCTTTGTGAAACCATGCTTTAATGGACATGTGTATGGATGATGATGGTTGTTATTATTATTATTAGGTAATTATGGATTAATGTGCGGATAGATAACTAACCTGTGGGGAGCGTGATGGCGCAGGTGCTTAGCTGCTCGTCTTTACTCGGGCAGGCGGGGTTCAAATCCCGGTGACGGCGGGGGTTGGAATTTTCACCTGAAAAAAATCACGTGGCGTCAGGAAGGGCATTCGGCCTTAAATCCCCGGCCAAAATCAAAATGAGCCTGGTTGGCTCCGGCGACTCAAACTAATAGGGAAAAGCCGAAGAAAGAAAAAATGGTAACTCACCAGTAATAGTAAACATTGGTTGGAGGTGTTGAAGAAGTCAGGATGGCCAATCCTTGCCATGGTTCACGAATGGACCCCAAAAAGTTTTACCTGTCAAGACTCAGTATATCCTGTTGCAGCCTTTAGAAAAAAAAATCGAACCGGGGCCTCTGTGGTGACAGTGGACTTATATTCATGATGATTTTTAAACAAACGTAGGCTTGCCTACTACCGCTGGCTTGAATCTGCACAGAGACACTGGCTTTGGTGATAACAGCACAGCGACCTTGTCAGGAAGTTTCATATTACTCATTTGCTTGATAGCGGACGTGCTCTGCACATGACTAGATCGTTGTTAGGTTTGACAAAGGCTTAGTGAAGCTTATGACAACCTTGAAATGAATGTTATGGTATAGTCGGGGTTGGAAGCCAAGACCTTAGGGTTGACAACCAAGTAGGTTAACCACTACACGGTGAGATGGTCAAATAATAATGAACAGAACATATAGAAACGTTTTCTATAGTTTAACGAATTGGCATACCATGAGAGGTGTAGGTAATGGAAATTGAATCCTTAGCTGATGATTATACTACTTTCCATGCGCACGTTTAAGCTATCATGTTAGAAAAAGAATGGTATGGCTTGTTTTAAACGGAGAATAATCATTGTGTTTACTGTGAAACACAAATCTGAATTTAAAATTAATTTAAAATAATTAATTTAAAATTAACTAATTTAAAATTAGTTTAGTACGCTGAAGTTAAAATGAATAATGATCACGTTACAGACAGCCAGTTTCAAAGCCATGAGAACTAAGTGAACAAAGTATAAAATTCATGAGCCAGTGAGGAATTCAACATGCTGTCCTTTGGACAAGAGAGAAGCGTTCTACAGCGACCCTCAATGGTTTGGGACATCGTAAAGATGAAAATTAAATCTAAGCTACTACACTCTTATATACTAGAATAAGAAATGGAAAACAATTGGTCAAATAAAGGACAGAAGGAATAAAAAATGGCCCTCAACCCTCAAGCATAAGGATTGAGGGAGTTGGAAGGAAGGAGAGCCATGAAAGGCAGATAAAAAAGTATACTAGGAGTGGCTTTGCCCCAGAGGTAATGGATAAAGAGGAGGAAAACTGGACTCAGCTCAGAAATCCCTTGGGGTTGCCAACTTCCAAACTGATCAGCCCTTGAGGGTGTAGCCATAGGCAGAGTGCATCGCAAGTCGTGGGGCTAAATACACCCTACCTTCTTGAGGGGGCTTGGGCAAAAGACAGGAAATAACATGAAAATAAAAAAGCAAGGCTGCCTCCTCAGGATATCAGAAAAAATAAATAAACCAGGGCCAATGAAGTTTCAAAAGGAAGAGACTCCCTAGGGCTCGGATACTCTAATCATGTTGGGGTCGGTAGAGAACAAGAGTTGAGCAAGTGTGGTCGACAGGAAATAAGACAGAGAGGAGCCTAGCACAAGTTAGTGGAAGCAATGACGGTCTCAGCTGGGACTCCGTGATCGTCAACCTACATGACACTAGATATGACGCCCAGGGGTGGAATTAAAGACCTCTTTTTGTTTTTTATCACTGGCTTTTAAGAACGCTAACACATGGCATGCCTTATAATGCAATACTGGTCCTAGGGTATGCAAAATTGTATTAGAAACTCAGCTAATAATAGTGTGCTTGCCCATGATTTACCTTAAATTTTCCTAAAATCCACTACATTTTCCGCAAATTGACCAAATGACACAACATTCCAGCAAAATTCAACAAATGACTACCAGATTTATTGAAATTCCATTGATTTACCTAAGCATGGTTTAAACTACCTCAAATTCATATAAAATTAGACGAATATAGATGAAAATTCACTAAAATTTACCGAATTTAGCCAAGTGGTGTACAAACCATGAAATTTATCCAATTTTTATTAAAATTGACTACATGTACTCGAAAATTCCATAATATTCCCTTTACATGTATGCTTTTTGTTGTTGTTGTTGTTGTTGTTGTTTCGTTTACCACACTCCCTGTAGACAATCACCTCAACATGACTTTCTCCTAGACTAGGAGCTCTACATTCGATATGATAGCTGAGTTTCATTTCCCATAAACTTGTCTCTGAGGTGGGTGTCAGGAAAAGGCATCCAGCTGTAAAAACCACACCCTCACGTAGACTTTCATAACCTCTTACGTTGAGGTTCCTTACACTAACGACATTAAATGATTGAACGGTTTCCTTTTCACAATTCCTGTCTATACTTTCCTCTTTAAGGTTGCAAGATGTTTGCAAGATTCCTAAAATGCAATTAAATGTAATAAATACCTTAAGATGGTTTCATTTGTTTAATGATATGGTGTTGATGATGGATATATACGTTAAGACTAATTTTTGTTAGGTCTTGACTGGCCTTGCAATTAGAAATTGACAAACCAAACATGGGTTATCTACCAGGGGAACACTTTGACCTCTATGTTGGTTATTGACCAGTAAGTACAGTTCTAGTAATGAGACAGAAATCCAACACAAACAATGAGCGCGCAATGCGGCGGAGATTGGTACCACGATGTACTGTCGGTTATGTAGCTATGTGGAATGCACATCACATATGGTTTACTTGAAGGTTTGGAGATTTCATTAAAGATATTTCTACAATAAACCATTTTCAAATGGTCATTCGTTGGTGTGAAAATATTTATTATATGGTATTTTATGAAAACAATTATGATTTATAAAAAAAATATATGTTTACTGTATTCTTATTTAATGTAAGCACTGGAGGCACTATCGACCAACATACAGCACTATCTGGAATGTATATTGCATACTTGAAGGTCTGGTGATCCCATTAAAGGTATTCCTACAATAAATGATTTTTAAGTTGTCGTTCTATGGCGTGAAAATATTTAATATACGATATTTGCTAAAAGGATTTACCAGTGGAATTATTTTACAAGTAGTTATTTTAATGACCAACAGAGTTCACTGTTAAGAAGGTAGAGCCCTATGTGGAATGTAGGATAACATGTTATACATGATACGTGACAACTGTAAGGCTTGTGATTTTTAAGATGCCTTTAACCCTATATTAAACACTCAGTTTGCAATACTGATAACTGCAATGTTACTGAAAAAAAATTGAAACAAAACAAAAATCAGCATTGAAAAACCAAAAAGTGGTTGAGCATATATACAGTGGGGAAAAGAAAAGTTTTGTAAACACTAATGTCCAACAAGACTAATTAAATCAGTAACTGTCAGGGTGGCCTAGTGGTTAAGGCGTTTGACTTAAGATCAACTTTCCAAATATATAAGGAAGCAAGGGTTCGAATCCCTTCCCTGACATAACTATTGCTTGAACATGCAAGAAAACAAGAAATATACACAAACTATGTTTATCAATTTAATCATTTTTTTTTTACAAGAGATAGACACACAGAATACAGCTCTTTTTGTTTATCATTTCTTTTAAACATAACACTTGTTGAAAATTATTTTTTAGGGGATGGGTGTGTTGCTATGTTGACCCATCACACAATAATAGCAGCTTTACGAAGTTCATTTTCTATATTTAATAGCTCTTTCTCATAACCAATATGACCAAGCTGTTTACAGGCATGCAAGAGCTGTAGACGTTCGACTAATATATTAGGATCGTTCCATTTACTATTTTTTATGAATGGTTTCAGAATCTCGGGAAGCAGTTCATCATTATCACCATTAATATGATTATCATCCTCATTATTATAATCATTTTCATAATGATGATCATTATCATCGTTATCATTACCATGATAATTTCCACTTGTGTCCACAGTCTGTTCAATGGTTTGAGTTGTCTTTGATAGTGTTGAAAGCTTCTTTTTAGATGTGCTAGAATGCTTTAACATTGTTATGTTATTATTACCACTATTACCTTTCCCCACTAACTTTTTGATGGGGTATATTGTCTCTGATAGGGTTGAGGGCTTTTGAGATGTGGGTGCATGTCTGAACATGGGTTTCACAGGAGGTGTTAAAGGTTTCTCATTAAACAACTCGCTAACAGCATGAGTGCGTTGTAGTGTATTAAACTTGAGGTTAATATTATCTTGAGCAGTACTATCTTTCTCTTGGACTTGGTTTCTTGCTTTGGTTTGGGTTTTCCTTACATTTAGACTAGCGTGATTATTAAGTTTACATTCATGATTGTTTGAAGAAAGTACGTCCAATTCTTTTGTTTTAAGCATTCCTCGACACTGTTTCGATCGTTGCTTTGAACAGCGCCAAATAACAGTTCCATTTTTATTGCTTCGTTTCACAATATATGAATATCCTTTATAGTATGCATAAGGCTTACCATACCTAGTCACTGATACTTCCATATCAACTGTCAAGCACAAACTAATCTCTAGTAAAGACAACTTGGTAATAACAACAATAGTTTAATGTGGGAGCATATATACATGCAAAAAAAGTGGGAGCAAAGGTGGGGGGAGGGGGGGTAAAAAGTGGGAGCAAATGTGGGAGAAAAAAATAACTGTGAGCAAAAAGTGGGAGCATATATGGGATCAAATGTGGGAGCAAAGCAAATATAAAAAAAAAAGTGGGAGCAAATATGCTAACAAATATGTCAACAAATATACCAGCAAAAGTAAATACACAAGTCAAGATAGATTAAAGTGCAAAGAAAATATGCAAGCAAATATGAGAGCAAAAATGGTGTTTTTTCTAAAACAACTAGACATAACAAACTTAGTCATAACCTAACCTAACCTAACCTCACCTAACCTCACCTCACCTAACCTCACCTAACTTCACCTAACCTAACCTAACCTAACTTAACTTCACCTAATCTAACTTGACTGAACTTTACCTAACCTAACCCATCATAACTTCACCTAACCTAACTTTACCTCATCTAACTTCACCTAACCTAACTTTCAACTCACAGATCAAAATTAAATTCTAGGCATAGTTGAGTTGGAACCCAAGACTTCAGGGATAACACACAAGTATACTAGCCACTACACCGCAAAATGGGCAAATTATCATGCAACACAACATAAAGTAAAAGTTTCCTGTAGTGTAACTCATTGGCTGTCAACCATAGTTTGGGAATTCAAACCCAAGACCTCAGGACTTTTGTTTTGAACATTATCAGAAATATTATTCCATTTACATTTTGCTGCTGCTGCTTATAGTTATAAGAGTTGGCATTAATATGGAAAGCAAAAAAAATGTGGGAGCAAAAAGTGGGTGGAAAACGTGTAAGCAGAAGTGGGAGCAAACAAGTGTGAGCAAATATGGGAGCAGAAAGTGGGAGCAAATGTGAAAGCAAAAGTGGGAGCAAAAAAGAGCGAGCAAAAGTGAGTGTACAAAGTAGGAGCAAAATGTGTGAGTAAAAAGTGGGGGCAAATGTGGTGTTTTACTAAAACAATCTCCCCTAACCTAACCTAAACTAACTTCACCCAACCTAATTTCACCTAACCTAACTTTACTTAACCTAACCTTCCAACTCTCAGATCAAAAATTAAATTCTGGCCATAGTCGAGTTGGAACCCAAAACCTCTGGGATAACACCCAAGTATACTAGCCACTACATCGCGAAATGGGCAAATTATCATGCAACACAACACAAAAATAAAAAGATTTCTGTAGTGTAACTCATTGGCTGACAATCATAGTTGAGAATTCAAACCCAAGACCTCAGGACTTTTGTTTTGAACATTATCAGAAATATTATTCCATTTACATTTTGCTGTTGCTTATAGTTATAAGAGTTGACATTAATATGGGAGCAAAAGTGAAAGCAAAAAGTGGGTGCAAGCATGGCTGGTTGTAGAGACTTTCATATCAACAAATACACATAAATTAAAATTTAGTAAAGTGACTTGGCTAATAATAATAATAATAATAATAATATTAACAGTTTAAAAAAAATTCAAGGGGATTGATATTTTTCAGGGTGTAATTTCCAAAGTACTGTCAAGAATAATAATTACATGAACAGATTCCAAGAACTCTAGAGTGCTTTTAAGGTTAATGATTGGCTAGGAGTGAGATAGAGCTAGCTAACCTAAGTTAACCTCAGCTCAGTAAACCTAACCTTGTCACATGGCATGTTCTACAAGTATAGACTTGCTTTGAGACTGGCTATGACGTCACAGATGAATGGCGGTGGGAGGCTGGCAAAAAGGAAAATGTTTTTGGGTAATAAAAACGTCATTTCCAGCCTCCCACCGCCATTCATCTGTGACGTCATAGCCAGTCTCAAAGCAAGTCTATACTTGTAGAACATGCCATGTGACAAGGTTAGGTTTACTGAGCTGAGGTTAACTTAGGTTAGCTAGCTCTATCTCACTCCTAGCCAATCATTAACCTTAAAAGCACTCTAGAGTTCTTGGAATCTGTTCATGTAATTATTATTCTTGACAGTACTTTGGAAATTACACCCTGAAAAATATCAATCCCCTTGAATTTTTTTTAAACTGTTAATATTATTATTATTATTATTATTATTAGCCAAGTCACTTTACTAAATTTTAATTTATGTGTATTTGTTGATATGAAAGTCTCTACAACCAGCCATGCTTGCACCCACTTTTTGCTTTCACTTTTGCTCCCATATTAATGTCAACTCTTATAACTATAAGCAACAGCAAAATGTAAATGGAATAATATTTCTGATAATGTTCAAAACAAAAGTCCTGAGGTCTTGGGTTTGAATTCTCAACTATGATTGTCAGCCAATGAGTTACACTACAGAAATCTTTTTATTTTTGTGTTGTGTTGCATGATAATTTGCCCATTTCGCGATGTAGTGGCTAGTATACTTGGGTGTTATCCCAGAGGTTTTGGGTTCCAACTCGACTATGGCCAGAATTTAATTTTTGATCTGAGAGTTGGAAGGTTAGGTTAAGTAAAGTTAGGTTAGGTGAAATTAGGTTGGGTGAAGTTAGTTTAGGTTAGGTTAGGGGAGATTGTTTTAGTAAAACACCACATTTGCCCCCACTTTTTACTCACACATTTTGCTCCTACTTTGTACACTCACTTTTGCTCGCTCTTTTTTGCTCCCACTTTTGCTTTCACATTTGCTCCCACTTTCTGCTCCCATATTTGCTCACACTTGTTTGCTCCCACTTCTGCTTACACGTTTTCCACCCACTTTTTGCTCCCACATTTTTTTTGCTTTCCATATTAATGCCAACTCTTATAACTATAAGCAGCAGCAGCAAAATGTAAATGGAATAATATTTCTGATAATGTTCAAAACAAAAGTCCTGTGGTCTTGGGTTTGAATTCCCAAACTATGGTTGACAGCCAATGAGTTACACTACAGGAAACTTTTACTTTATGTTGTGTTGCATGATAATTTGCCCATTTTGCGGTGTAGTGGCTAGTATACTTGTGTGTTATCCCTGAAGTCTTGGGTTCCAACTCAACTATGCCTAGAATTTAATTTTGATCTGTGAGTTGAAAGTTAGGTTAGGTGAAGTTAGATGAGGTAAAGTTAGGTTAGGTGAAGTTATGATGGGTTAGGTTAGGTAAAGTTCAGTCAAGTTAGATTAGGTGAAGTTAAGTTAGGTTAGGTTAGGTTAGGTGAAGTTAGGTGAGGTTAGGTGAGGTGAGGTTAGGTGAGGTTAGGTTAGGTTAGGTTATGACTAAGTTTGTTATGTCTAGTTGTTTTAGAAAAAACACCATTTTTGCTCTCATATTTGCTTGCATATTTTCTTTGCACTTTAATCTATCTTGACTTGTGTATTTACTTTTGCTGGTATATTTGTTGACATATTTGTTAGCATATTTGCTCCCACTTTTTTTTTATATTTGCTTTGCTCCCACATTTGATCCCATATATGCTCCCACTTTTTGCTCACAGTTATTTTTTTCTCCCACATTTGCTCCCACTTTTTACCCCCCCCCTCCCCCCCACCTTTGCTCCCACTTTTTTTGCATGTATATATGCTCCCACATTAAACTATTGTTGTTATTACCAAGTTGTCTTTACTAGAGATTAGTTTGTGCTTGACAGTTGATATGGAAGTATCAGTGACTAGGTATGGTAAGCCTTATGCATACTATAAAGGATATTCATATATTGTGAAACGAAGCAATAAAAATGGAACTGTTATTTGGCGCTGTTCAAAGCAACGATCGAAACAGTGTCGAGGAATGCTTAAAACAAAAGAATTGGACGTACTTTCTTCAAACAATCATGAATGTAAACTTAATAATCACGCTAGTCTAAATGTAAGGAAAACCCAAACCAAAGCAAGAAACCAAGTCCAAGAGAAAGATAGTACTGCTCAAGATAATATTAACCTCAAGTTTAATACACTACAACGCACTCATGCTGTTAGCGAGTTGTTTAATGAGAAACCTTTAACACCTCCTGTGAAACCCATGTTCAGACATGCACCCACATCTCAAAAGCCCTCAACCCTATCAGAGACAATATACCCCATCAAAAAGTTAGTGGGGAAAGGTAATAGTGGTAATAATAACATAACAATGTTAAAGCATTCTAGCACATCTAAAAAGAAGCTTTCAACACTATCAAAGACAACTCAAACCATTGAACAGACTGTGGACACAAGTGGAAATTATCATGGTAATGATAACGATGATAATGATCATCATTATGAAAATGATTATAATAATGAGGATGATAATCATATTAATGGTGATAATGATGAACTGCTTCCCGAGATTCTGAAACCATTCATAAAAAATAGTAAATGGAACGATCCTAATATATTAGTCGAACGTCTACAGCTCTTGCATGCCTGTAAACAGCTTGGTCATATTGGTTATGAGAAAGAGCTATTAAATATAGAAAATGAACTTCGTAAAGCTGCTATTATTGTGTGATGGGTCAACATAGCAACACACCCATCCCCTAAAAAATAATTTTCAACAAGTGTTATGTTTAAAAGAAATGATAAACAAAAAGAGCTGTATTCTGTGTGTCTATCTCTTGTAAAAAAAAAAAATGATTAAATTGATAAACATAGTTTGTGTATATTTCTTGTTTTCTTGCATGTTCAAGCAATAGTTATGTCAGGGAAGGGATTCGAACCCTTGCTTCCTTATATATTTGGAAAGTTGATCTTAAGTCAAACGCCTTAACCACTAGGCCACCCTGACAGTTACTGATTTAATTAGTCTTGTTGGACATTAGTGTTTACAAAACTTTTCTTTTCCCCACTGTATATATGCTCAACCACTTTTTGGTTTTTCAATGCTGATTTTTGTTTTGTTTCAATTTTTTTTCAGTAACATTGCAGTTATCAGTATTGCAAACTGAGTGTTTAATATAGGGTTAAAGGCATCTTAAAAATCACAAGCCTTACAGTTGTCACGTATCATGTATAACATGTTATCCTACATTCCACATAGGGCTCTACCTTCTTAACAGTGAACTCTGTTGGTCATTAAAATAACTACTTGTAAAATAATTCCACTGGTAAATCCTTTTAGCAAATATCGTATATTAAATATTTTCACGCCATAGAACGACAACTTAAAAATCATTTATTGTAGGAATACCTTTAATGGGATCACCAGACCTTCAAGTATGCAATATACATTCCAGATAGTGCTGTATGTTGGTCGATAGTGCCTCCAGTGCTTACATTAAATAAGAATACAGTAAACATATATTTTTTTTATAAATCATAATTGTTTTCATAAAATACCATATAATAAATATTTTCACACCAACGAATGACCATTTGAAAATGGTTTATTGTAGAAATATCTTTAATGAAATCTCCAAACCTTCAAGTAAACCATATGTGATGTGCATTCCACATAGCTACATAACCGACAGTACATCGTGGTACCAATCTCCGCCGCATTGCGCGCTCATTGTTTGTGTTGGATTTCTGTCTCATTACTAGAACTGTACTTACTGGTCAATAACCAACATAGAGGTCAAAGTGTTCCCCTGGTAGATAACCCATGTTTGGTTTGTCAATTTCTAATTGCAAGGCCAGTCAAGACCTAACAAAAATTAGTCTTAACGTATATATCCATCATCAACACCATATCATTAAACAAATGAAACCATCTTAAGGTATTTATTACATTTAATTGCATTTTAGGAATCTTGCAAACATCTTGCAACCTTAAAGAGGAAAGTATAGACAGGAATTGTGAAAAGGAAACCGTTCAATCATTTAATGTCGTTAGTGTAAGGAACCTCAACGTAAGAGGTTATGAAAGTCTACGTGAGGGTGTGGTTTTTACAGCTGGATGCCTTTTCCTGACACCCACCTCAGAGACAAGTTTATGGGAAATGAAACTCAGCTATCATATCGAATGTAGAGCTCCTAGTCTAGGAGAAAGTCATGTTGAGGTGATTGTCTACAGGGAGTGTGGTAAACGAAACAACAACAACAACAACAACAAAAAGCATACATGTAAAGGGACTATTATGGAATTTTCGAGTACATGTAGTCAATTTTAATAAAAATTGGATAAATTTCATGGTTTGTACACCACTTGGCTAAATTCGGTAAATTTTAGTGAATTTTCATCTATATTCGTCTAATTTTATATGAATTTGAGGTAGTTTAAACCATGCTTAGGTAAATCAATGGAATTTCAATAAATCTGGTAGTCATTTGTTGAATTTTGCTGGAATGTTGTGTCATTTGGTCAATTTGCGGAAAATGTAGTGGATTTTAGGAAAATTTAAGGTAAATCATGGGCAAGCACACTATTATTAGCTGAGTTTCTAATACAATTTTGCATACCCTAGGACCAGTATTGCATTATAAGGCATGCCATGTGTTAGCGTTCTTAAAAGCCAGTGATAAAAAACAAAAAGAGGTCTTTAATTCCACCCCTGGGCGTCATATCTAGTGTCATGTAGGTTGACGATCACGGAGTCCCAGCTGAGACCGTCATTGCTTCCACTAACTTGTGCTAGGCTCCTCTCTGTCTTATTTCCTGTCGACCACACTTGCTCAACTCTTGTTCTCTACCGACCCCAACATGATTAGAGTATCCGAGCCCTAGGGAGTCTCTTCCTTTTGAAACTTCATTGGCCCTGGTTTATTTATTTTTTCTGATATCCTGAGGAGGCAGCCTTGCTTTTTTATTTTCATGTTATTTCCTGTCTTTTGCCCAAGCCCCCTCAAGAAGGTAGGGTGTATTTAGCCCCACGACTTGCGATGCACTCTGCCTATGGCTACACCCTCAAGGGCTGATCAGTTTGGAAGTTGGCAACCCCAAGGGATTTCTGAGCTGAGTCCAGTTTTCCTCCTCTTTATCCATTACCTCTGGGGCAAAGCCACTCCTAGTATACTTTTTTATCTGCCTTTCATGGCTCTCCTTCCTTCCAACTCCCTCAATCCTTATGCTTGAGGGTTGAGGGCCATTTTTTATTCCTTCTGTCCTTTATTTGACCAATTGTTTTCCATTTCTTATTCTAGTATATAAGAGTGTAGTAGCTTAGATTTAATTTTCATCTTTACGATGTCCCAAACCATTGAGGGTCGCTGTAGAACGCTTCTCTCTTGTCCAAAGGACAGCATGTTGAATTCCTCACTGGCTCATGAATTTTATACTTTGTTCACTTAGTTCTCATGGCTTTGAAACTGGCTGTCTGTAACGTGATCATTATTCATTTTAACTTCAGCGTACTAAACTAATTTTAAATTAGTTAATTTTAAATTAATTATTTTAAATTAATTTTAAATTCAGATTTGTGTTTCACAGTAAACACAATGATTATTCTCCGTTTAAAACAAGCCATACCATTCTTTTTCTAACATGATAGCTTAAACGTGCGCATGGAAAGTAGTATAATCATCAGCTAAGGATTCAATTTCCATTACCTACACCTCTCATGGTATGCCAATTCGTTAAACTATAGAAAACGTTTCTATATGTTCTGTTCATTATTATTTGACCATCTCACCGTGTAGTGGTTAACCTACTTGGTTGTCAACCCTAAGGTCTTGGCTTCCAACCCCGACTATACCATAACATTCATTTCAAGGTTGTCATAAGCTTCACTAAGCCTTTGTCAAACCTAACAACGATCTAGTCATGTGCAGAGCACGTCCGCTATCAAGCAAATGAGTAATATGAAACTTCCTGACAAGGTCGCTGTGCTGTTATCACCAAAGCCAGTGTCTCTGTGCAGATTCAAGCCAGCGGTAGTAGGCAAGCCTACGTTTGTTTAAAAATCATCATGAATATAAGTCCACTGTCACCACAGAGGCCCCGGTTCGATTTTTTTTTCTAAAGGCTGCAACAGGATATACTGAGTCTTGACAGGTAAAACTTTTTGGGGTCCATTCGTGAACCATGGCAAGGATTGGCCATCCTGACTTCTTCAACACCTCCAACCAATGTTTACTATTACTGGTGAGTTACCATTTTTTCTTTCTTCGGCTTTTCCCTATTAGTTTGAGTCGCCGGAGCCAACCAGGCTCATTTTGATTTTGGCCGGGGATTTAAGGCCGAATGCCCTTCCTGACGCCACGTGATTTTTTTCAGGTGAAAATTCCAACCCCCGCCGTCACCGGGATTTGAACCCCACCTGCCCGAGTAAAGACGAGCAGCTAAGCACCTGCGCCATCACGCTCCCCACAGGTTAGTTATCTATCCGCACATTAATCCATAATTACCTAATAATAATAATAACAACCATCATCATCCATACACATGTCCATTAAAGCATGGTTTCACAAAGATGCTTATGCTTTAAGTGTATAACACGTTTTTTCCCCATAACATGACTATTTACTGTTTTAGGGGTGAAATGAGCAATCAAGGTAAAAGCCCTAATCATCCCCTATTTTTTAAGCTAACACACCTACTTTTAGGGTTCTTCGTTTCCGAGATAGGGATTTTTCAATTTTGGGGGGTAGTTTCAACCCCCTGCTATTTTTCATCAAAAACAAAAGATCTTAGGTTCATTTATCATTTTTAGGTGTTTAACACGTTTTTTCCCCATAACATGACTATTTACTGTTTTAGGGGTGAAATGATCCATCGAGGTAAAAACCTATATCATCCCCTATTTTTTAAGCTATCACACCTAATTTTAGGATTCTTCGTTTCCGAGATAGGGATTTTTCAATTTTGGGGGGTAGTTTCACCCCCCTGCTATTTTTCATCAAAAACAAAAGATCTTAGGTTCATTTATCATTTTTAGGTGTTTAACACGTTTTTCTCCCATAACATGACTATTTACTGTTTTAGGGGTGAAATGATCCATCGAGGTAAAAGCCTATATCATCCCCTATTTTTTAAGCTATCACACCTAATTTTAGGATTCTTCGTTTCCGAGATAGGGATTTTTCAATTTTGGGGGGTAGTTTCACCCCCCTGCTATTTTTCATCAAAAACAAAAGATCTTAGGTTCATTTATCATTTTTAGGTGTTTAACACGTTTTTTCCCCATAACATGACTATTTACTGTTTTAGGGGTGAAATGATCCATCGAGGTAAAAGCCTATATCATCCCCTATTTTTTAAGCTATCACACCTAATTTTAGGATTCTTCGTTTCCGAGATAGGGATTTTTCAATTTTGGGGGGTAGTTTCACCCCCAAACAGGGAATGTTGCCCCAAGTGCTAGGACCCCTCATACAAGTCCCTAGCATGATTGTTTCGCGAGATATGAACAAAAGTGTCGTTAGGCCCTTTCGACAAAAATGAATCATACACTCAAAAACGGGGCGTCACCCCCAGGGCTATAATACTGCCTATGGCCAAAACCCGTCCGTGCGCACACATACAAAAAAATATTACTATTTCACCCCCCCCGGGTAAGGGTAGTTTTTATTTTGGGGTGAATATACCCCATCCATAGAAAAGGAGAGTTCACCACGAGTCCTACGACACCTCATACGTTTAAATCCGATTATTGGTTAGCGAGATAGTAAAAAGCCGATGACCTATTAGTTTTTTGGGGTTTATTTCAATACATATTACAAAACACTCATTTATAAATCATCATTTAAAAAGCCCGCTCTTTTACAAAAACCGCCAAGTTCGTAGGTATACAAAAATAAATTACTATTTCATCCCCCGGGTAAGGGTAGTTTTTATTTTGGGGTAAATATACCCCTTCGATAGAAAAAGAGAGTTCACCACGAGTCCTACGACACCTCATACGTTTAAATCCGATTATTGGTTAGCGAGATAGTCAAAAGCCGATGACCTATTAGTTTTTATGGTTTATTTCAATACATATTAAAAACACTCATTAATAAATCATCATTTAAAAAGCCCGCCCTCTTACAAAACTCCTCAAGTGCGCATGCGTATAAAAAAACATTCATCGCCAAAATGTCAAAAAACAACATGTTTACCCCAAATGGCGTTTCCCAATTCCATCCATTTTTAAAAAAATAACCTCACCATCATCTAGAGCGGAAAAAATACCATCTAAACGACCCCTCACTCGACCCTACTCCTCCCCCACCACATAACCCTTTCCCAACATAGGCATACATATTCAAGCACGAGCGCGACTTCAGGAAACCAACACTACCCCACTACTCGCGAATGACCTTTTAGTTTTGGTCTTTTAATCAAATAAAGAGCCTATAGGAAAGTAGGGGGCATTACTAGCAGTGCTAGGACACCCTGTATGTTCTAATCCCATGTTTGGTTAGCGAGATATCAAGTTCGGGGCAAATACGAGGGTGGCTCAATAAGAAGTGGTCCAGCTCCCCCCTTACCACACTACTCACTTAATTGAAGTGCACTAATTTGTTCTCATTATTGTCCGGATTTCGAGATGTTTTTATCTTTTTGCCTGTTTACAATTTGTATTTCTCTTGCTGGGTGGAAAAATGCTCTCCTTATCTGCTTGATTATCTTATTGTAGACTTTAGTATATTGATTGTCCTGTGTACCATTGAATTGAAGCCCGCTAGGCTGTGCCTGCAAGGATGGTTCGAGCGATTGTCGATTGCATGCGATGTTTGTGTAGGTTAGCAGAAGATTAAATATGGGAGTTCGTTATCTTCACGTTTGACAGTAATTTCGAGATAATTTATTGGCTTCCAACACGTTAATGAAGAAATACCCGTTGCTGTAACGTGTTCTGCATCTTGACTGACACTGATAAAGCAGTAATGGCGCCTGACACGAGCAAACGACAATGACAATGAACAACTGCAAGCTGCAACGCCCACTGCGGCGTCTCATGATAAATGCCCAAAGCTCCCGCTCGAAAGGAAGTAAAAACTCAAAGACCTCTTGCGTCATTTGATAGGTAAATGATACAAATTGGCGTATTCCTTTGCAAATAATAGACGAATGAAAATCATGAGTCTTATGTGAATCACCTTGTGAAAAAAAAAAAAAAAAAACACAGCCTACTTCCAGTCTCCGACCGGGTCAAGAATGGAATGAATGAAGCCCCCATCTAGCGGCGAGGATATGGACTGTGCCGGCTGCCGAGGCCTGACGCACTCCTCTGGGGCAATGATTAAATGAATGACAAATGAAATGAAATGATAGTGTAGAGTGTTGCTGGAATGAAATTTTGACAGGGAAAACCGGAGTACCCGGAGAAAGACCTGTCTGCCTCCGTTTTGTCCAGCACAGATCTCACATGGAGTGACCGGGATTTGAACCACGGAGCCAGCGGTGAGCGGCCGGCGTGCTGCCGCCTAAGCCACGGAGGCTTTCTGTGAATTACCTTGTATTAATCAAATTACTCTTTTCCACGTGTGTCTTCACTGAAACGTTGTACATCCATCACGCAGGAGGATTCGTTAGCCACAATGCAATATGTGCATAATCACCTACTGTAATACATTGCGAACTAGAATATGAACATTTGATAAGAGAGTATCGTTCATGACTTGCAATTATTCTTACTGTAGTGCTTACAAGGACAACCCGCGGCGTAAACCGTGCTCTTTAAAACATTCACCACGGCCGCGAGGGCAGCTGCTGGAATCCGGAGACTTGAGGTTTGAATCCTAACACTTACAGCGGCTATTCTGAGTGTGGATTTTTGTCGGGTGTTCGCACACTCCCTCCAGGCAAATGCCGGGATAGTGCCTTGCTTCAAGTCCCGGGGCAACTACCCCATTTCTGTCCCTACTACAGCTACACACAATACCACAGTCATCACAGAAATACAGGTCATCATACGAGCTCACTACACACCCAACTACACATGGCTGATGATCAACATGTTCCAAGCACCTTAGATGAATTAACAACAGCTAACAAGAACAATTTATTGCACTCCGTATTCAATGACCAACAAGTAGTTCCGTGAAGAACAAAATAGCCTATTTTCATACATCCTACTTATGTTAATTGCATATATCAACTTACAAAAATTCAGTTTGATTGCAGTAATAGATTCGTAGATATTGAAAACCGTCGAATGGTCGCCATGTTGGATGTTAATATATGTAGACTGTAGAGTTATGTACTATTAGATGAATGTTATTGCGTAGGTTTATTATACTAGGTACAAACTTCAATCGCATAATTTTGACACAAGATATAAAAACGATATATTAACATTTCGCACAGCCGCCATCTTGAGGTTATGAAAACATTTGAAATGAATTACATGTCAGTGGATTAAAATTTTTAATAGCATTTACCGTACTAAGTTTCACTGCGCTCGGTTGGTTAAATAGCGAGAATCGTCCATTTAAATATTAAAATTTCGCGTCGCAGCCATGTTGTATTTGTGCTAACCAGGTAATTGAAATTTCCATAGGTGAACTTATGTTAATAGACCAAATTTCAGTTGGATTGCTGTAATAGATTCGTAGGTATAAAAAGCCGTCGAAATATTTCGGATAGTTGCCATGTTGGATTGGTATATATGAAGGCCATAGAGTTATGTACTATTAGATGTTGATTATTGCTTAGGTTGATTATTCAAACGTTGACTTTGATCGCATAATTAGGACACAAGAAAACTTAATTTGAAGGTTAAGGTTATGTATTTTTTTTTATTTTAGTCAATTTACCCTCTAGGTTGGTGGTTCCCACGGACTCAGCGAGGGAACTCACCACTACCGCCTCTATGGGCAGTGTCCTGGAGCCTGGAACATCTGGTCGGGATGGATACAACTGGGGAGGTGTGATCAGCACTTCGCCCAGGCGGCCTCACCAGCAAAGCGAACGGGGGCCTCATAAAGGATGGGAAGGGACGGAAGATTGGGATGGATAGGCGAGGAAGAGGGAAGGAGGCGGCCGTGGCCTTACAGTAGGTACCATCCCGGCATTTGCCCGAAGACGAAGTGGGAAACCACGGAAAACCACTTCGAGGATGGCTGAGGTGGGAAACGAACCCCCTCTACTCATTTGGACCACACGAGGCTGAGTAGACCCCGTTCCAGTCCTCATACCACTTTTCAAATTTCGTGGCAGAGCCGGGAATCGAACCCAGGACCTCCGGGGCGGCAGCTAACCATGCTGACCGCTACGCTACGGAGGCGACTTAAGGTTATGTAAACAATTGAAATTAATTAGATTTCATTGCATTACATTGTGTATGAATATTTCCTGTACCATGTTTCACTGCACTTGGATCGCGAGAAACGTCTTTTTAAATGTTTCAACTTCGCTTGGCCGCTATGTTCGTTTTGAACTCAACAGGATTCTGAGAGATACATAGGGAAACTTCTAGTAATGCCGTTTATTACCATTAAAATTTCAGGGTGATATCGGTAGTAGTTTCGGAGATACAGAACGCTGGTGAAATATGTCGCACAGCGCCATGTTGGATTGGTGAGACGTATTAAAATTTGAAGGGCACGGTCGTGGCCGAAGAAAATAGTACTATTTCCTTACCGAGTTTTATTAAAATCGCTCCAGCCGTTTAGATTTTAATTTGGAGCACACATACACAAGGACAACGGGTGATCTCATAAGCCTATTTTTTTTTCATAAATGAAACTAGGCTAAAAATTACATTTGGAGATTGTTGTTTGTTATACTAGGTGAATCAGCTGTCCCAAATGATATTGTTTATTGCATCTCAACTAACGCGTGCTGTCAGGAAGGTTGATGTATCTCTGCTTACATCACATATGGTACCAATGCACTGCAAGCATATCCTGCAAACGATACTGAATAATGTTATTTTCCTTCGATGTGACTACAGACCTTTTGAATAATATGATCGAGGGAAAATAATAGTGTTCATTATCGTTTGCGGGATATCATTGCAATGCGTTAGTATCATACGGGATGCAAGCAGAGAAATATCGAACATCTTGATAAAACAATATTATTTGGGGCAGCTGATTTATCCGGTATATGGCATTGTATTACGAGTATTGGTGGAGCAGTCACGGTACCTACTTGCATTTCATCTAATTGCGCGTTGTGTTACGTGTTGCATTCGCCCTTCAGTTCCTTCCTTCAATTTATTTCACCTGCTGGTATCCCTAAATCGAACTGAATATTATATTCGAATCCATTTGAACTGTGAGTTGTTTTTTTTGAAACTTGATTGTTACATAAAGCTTTTATCTCAGCAGAAGCAAGGAAAATAAATCGACGTTTCGAGTCCTCAGTCCTTTGACTGGTTTGAAAAATTGTCACCCAATATTAAGTTCTGATCTAACGCCACAGTTGTTGCAATAATAATAAGAAGAAGACGAATAAGAAGAAGAAGGGGTTGAACAGTTTCAATAAAAGACCGGGGCTGAATTACCCCGATGTCCAATAACAAATATAAACAAAAATGTTAAACAACGCCAGGTGTGTTCTGAAGCTCTGTCGTGAAATAGAGGTGTAGTAAGCTCCTTTTACGTCCAAGGGAAATAATAATACACTTCCAATTTGTCCAAAATTCTAATTAACTACATCCTATATACATTACACCAATTAAGTAATAATAATAATAATTATAGTAAGTAATAATAACTGCAGGGCCTGTGGAAAGAAAATTCACTTATGTTAAACCACCCGCCTGGCTTAACTGTTATGCGGGCTGGACGTGACACAGTTCAGGCAGGGGTTATCGTCTTGTTTAATTGCTTAAATAATAATAATAATAATAATAATAATAATAATAATAATAATAATAATGTTATTGGTGTTACGTTACTTTTAACTACTGAGGCTTTTAGAATCATCGGGGTGCATGAATTTTGCCCCGAAAGGGATCTTTAACGTGCCAGTAAATCTACTGACACTACTCCCTCACATTTGCGCACCGCCAAATGACAACTGACTGCGCCAGGATTCAATCCTGCAACCTTGAATACAGCAGGCTAGAGCGTTACCGTTCCACTACTCAGCCAGACTATTTGTTTAAACACACTTTATAAACACTTTATAAACAACTTTATAAACAATCTCTGTTGACTTTCCAAGAAATGGAAGATTTATCCTGTACTAATGAGATGATTTGGAAGATTTTGTCACATACCGCACCTTCTATCTCCCTCTGGTTTAAGAGCTTGGGTTTAGTGAGACATACAACTTAGCGTTTGATAAATATACCAGGCGAATAAGCTGCTCCTAATAATATTGTTTAATCCAGCCCAACTAGCGCGTATTGTCAGGAAGGTCTATATTGCTCTGCTTGCATCCCGTATGGTACTAATGCAAGCGACACTGGGCACTATTATATTTCCCTCGTACTTGTCTGTAGTCACATCGAGGGAAAAATAAGTGTTCAGTATCGTTTGCAGGATATGCTTGCAGTGCATTATTACAGTACGGGATGTAAGCAGAGCAATATTGACCTTCCTGACAATACGCGCTAGTTGGGCTGCACAAAATAATATTATTAGGGGCAGCTGATTCATCTGGTTTATGATAATAATTATTATGATAGTAATATTTATAATAATAATAAAAATATAATAATGAGCATGTGATCCAAATACTGTCGTTGAAAATCGATGAAAATCGTGTATCACGAATCCGGCTGAATTTCGATCAAACGTTGTAAAGAAATAAACACTATAAGGTTCAAATATCTGGGGGAAAGTTTTTCTAATTGCACAACTCGCACACCATGACATATTTAACCTTTTTTTTTTTCATTATTTAATACGGAATGCTATTAGTTGGCCCAGTTAAAAAGAATTGATTTCATCATTTTATCTTGTAAACTATGCATACCTAAATAAGGTGTAATACTACAATATTGATAGCGAGGGGCAGATGGCCTCGTGGTTCCGCCCCTTAAAACAACAATAACTAACTAACTAATCTTGATAGCAACCGTCTGTGGTTACGGGATACGTATTGAGACTCCAGATCCAAAGGTCGTGGGTTTGATTTCTGGCTCTACCAAGAAATTTAGATCTGGTATGGGGATTGGACTGGCGTGCACTCAGCCTCGTGAGGCGAAACTGTGAAGGTAAGGGTTCGATTCCCTGCTCATTTTTCCTAGAAGTGATATTTCGTGGTTTTCGATGAAACATGTTAAAGAAATAAGCATTATAAGGTTAAGAAATAGGCAAATTCCGAAATTATTCCTAACTTTCTGCTACGGCCGTCTCATTACGAATCCTTAGTACAGCTTCCCTTTTTCCTACATTTCTCCTGAAACCAAACTGGTCTTCACCCAACTCCGTTTCTATCTGGCTTTCCATCCTGTTGTACATTATTATTGACAGGATCTTTGAAGCATGAGTAATCAAGGTGATTGTACGGTAATCTTCACATCTGTCAGCTGCTACTTTCTTCGGTATAGGGATGATAACATTCTTCTTGAGATCAGAGGGTACCTCACCTGTCTCATAAATCCTACACACCAAGTGAAATAACTTGATCAGACCATCGTCACCTATGCAGCGTAGCAACTCAATCGGTATATCATCTCTGCCTGGTGTTTTGTTCCTGCTCAAGGACACAGATTGAAAGCCACAAACAGATAGGGAAAAAAAGGTTGAGAGAAGAAAAGCTTACATAGAGAGTTTGCATAAGGGAAAGGAGATTGAGAATCATGTAATGGAAAGGGAAGAGGAAATTAATGAGGATGCGAAAGGAGACTCAATATTGAGTTCAGAATTTGACAGAGCATTGGAAAAATACAGCACATAGTCTTCTTTTCCCCCAAAATGATTCTTAATCCTTCGATAAGCTGTGTTTACTTTTCCTAATTTCAGACAATTTTCTATATCTACACATTTCTCTTTCAACCATTCTTCTCTCGCTTCCTTGCACTTTTTGTTAACCTCATTTCTCAGACGTCTGTTTTCTGCTTTCAACTTTTCATCTCTTTCATTCTTGTGTTTCCGCTTTTCATCCATTAATTCTAGTATATCCTGAGTGATCCACGTTTTTTACCTATTCTTTCTTTCCTACCAATGTTTTCTTTTGTGGATTTTGTTATTTCATTCTTCAAAAGTGCCCATTCGTCTGCAATTGAATATTGTTTAGCGTTTTTCATTAGTCCTTCCTTTATGCTCTTCTTGAATCTTTCATTTACATACTTCTCTTTCAGTCTGTCTATTGCCCACCTTTCTGGCTTTTGACTTTTCGTCAGTTTTTTCAACTTTAATCTGCATTTCATAACAACCAGATTGTGGTCAGAGTTTATGTCAGCACCGGGATAGTTTTTGCAATCCCAAATCTTGTTCCGAAATCTCTGCTTGACCATAATTAATTCGATTTTGTAACGCCCTATATCTCCTGGTCTCATCCATGTGTATATTCTTCTATTGTGGTTATTGAATAAGGTGTTAGCAATGACCAACTCATGCTCGGTGCAGAATTCCATCAGCCTGCTTCCTCGATCATTCCTTTTACCTTATCCTAAATCTCCTACTATCTTCCTTTCTCTTCCTTCTCCTACCGATAAAGAGAGCTCTGATAAGAATTTTGATTCCTACATAAATTATATAAATGTTGCTTCAGTCTCCGGGTGAAGCCGGGGCAGGTTGCTAGTATATTAATATATACGATGATGTCATTGGATAGCGGGAACGCAGTGGGTGAGCACTAGGAATATGGGAGTCAAATGAATCATCTCTACTTAGTATAAAACAAAGTCTCCAATTCTTGGATGTCACGGGAAATCTCGAGAGCCTCTGGATGGATTTCGATGCGGTTTTCACCATTCTGTAAAGGATATCTCTAGGATGATGTCTGTAAAAATAATTTATTTATGATCAAAGGTAGCCGAGCAGTAACGATTTCAGTGAAAAAGTCGAAGAAAGAACCTGGCGTCCGAGCGCTTTGTAAGCTCCCACTGGGCAAACCGTTAAAAATATCTAAATACTATGAGTGTAAGGATTGTTCAGCATGGCAAGTTCTACAAAAAAGGCCGCAAGAGCATATCTCTATCTTCAATACATCGCCGACTATAAGTGTTTTTACGTTTTCATTTCTTCCAACCCCATTCAAATACTGAGGCGACAGTTTACGAGCTGGCTAAGGGCGAGTCTATCACCCCTGTTACAGCCTAACTAGCGGGCGAACCTATTACCCCAGATACAGCCAACAGCAAACCGTCGAGTCGTGTTGACTTTTAAGACTTCAGAGAAGGGTGGTTGTGTTTGGAGTTTACCTGGAAGTGCAACTCGGCTTTTCTTCATTTCGGCTGTGAACTTGACGTTCCGCAAAATACACAGTCAAGTTAAGATTGGACGGAAGGGGGATTTGTGTTTCATGCACCTCGCTATTCTTAAATTACGTCTGACAAGAATTCGCTATAATTAATAATCCAGTCAGTGATTTTAAGCCATCATGCCGAGCTGTAAAACGGATATGGGTTATAGTTCATTAACATCGAAAAAAACGTGCTTATCACGTAACAATGAAACAGAGCAACAAGTAATTTCTCGATTAACACAAGAGAAAGAAAGGCTTCGTCCTTGGCTCCTTCAAACCGTTGCTCAAGAAGAACACCGTCTGAACCACGATCAGAAACAAGCTTATGCTGTCATCATATCTAGCATCACTAAGAAGGAAGGTAAGATATTGTTTCTCGATGCCCCTAGAGGCACAGGCAAGACGTTCTTGATTAATTTGTTGCTAGCCAAAGTGAGGTCTGGTGGTTATATTGCTCTTGTCGTCGCATCATCTGGTATTGCAGCCACTCTTTTGGAAGGGGGAAGAACGGTACATGCAACATTTAAACTTCCTTTGAAAGTCAGCAGTAATGATTGAAGCGTATATAATATTTCAAAACAAAGTAACACTGCCAGTTTAATCCAAAATTGTTCTTTAGTTGTATGGGATGGGGCTACAATGTCACACAAATCTTCCGTTGAAGCTGCAGACAGGACCTTGCATGATCTAAGGAATCGGAACACACCTATGGGTGGCTGCCCAGTCTTGTTCGCCGGAGATTTTAGTCAAATCTTACCAGTTGTTACTAGAGGAACGAGAGCCGAAGAAGTGAACGCTTCATTAAAAAGATCTTACATCTGTCCGGATATTACAACATTGGCACTCAAAGCTGACATGAGAGTACTCTTATCTTCAGAAGATAATAGTCTGCTTGCTAATTTGTTACTTAGAGTCGGAAATGGAGATTTACCGGTCATTGATGGGAAAATTACCCTCAGTCACGATTTCTATGTTTTAGTAAGCAGCATTCAAAGATAGCGTTTATCCTCAAATCCATGACCTAGCTAACAAGTCTCATTCATGGTTTAAAGAAAGGGCAATATCATCGCCGAAAAACGAACAAGTTGCGAAAATTATTGACTTGGTGTTCTCCAAATTCACTGCCCAGGCTCAAGTATATTACTCAGTAGACGCTGTAGTCGCTGGTGTAGAAGCTGTTCATTACCCTACATAATTCCTAAATACTTCATTCAAGCTTACACCACACAAGCTTATTTTAAAAGTGGGAGTGCCTATTAAATTGCTACGTAATTTACACCCACCAAAGTTATGCAATGGGACGCGATTGGTAGTGAAAACTTTGAAAAACTGTTTCATTGAAGCAACTATCTTAACTAGCTGTGGTACAGGAGAAACTGTCTTAGTTTCCAGAATCCCTATGATTCCTTCAGATTTGCACTATAATTTCAAATGAGTGCAATTCCAGTAAGATTCTGCTTTGACATGACTATAAACAAAGCACAGGGTCAGACACTTAGCGTGACTCGAGTTGATCTCAGTGGAGAATGTTTTTCCCATGGACAGCTTTACGTGGCTCTATCGCGTGTTATATGTAACCGAAATCTTTTTGTGTTTACTGCTGGAGGGAAAACGACTAATGTCATATACAAGGAAATCTTATAAGACCACGGTTAAAAGCAGCCGATTACCTTGCATTCATAACTGTTCCCGGGCGAAGCCGGGGTGGGTTGCTAGTAATATATAAACGCGTAGAGGTATGTGTATGTTATAATCAAAAGTATTTAATGAAACAGGAAGCATAAATATTAAACAAAAATTGACGAGCAAAAAAGGCTACTGAAGTGGGATTCAAACTGCAGAAAATTATATTCTAATTAAATAGAAATTAATGATACACCAAGCATAAACATGAAACAAAAATTGTTGGGCAGAAAAAGAATACTGAGGTGGGATTCAAACCGCAGAAAATTCGTTACATAAATACATGACAAGGACTCTTATAGCTAGACCACCATCACACAGTATGAATACTCCTATTAAATGTGTTCATTGTATTCACAAGCTTCTAATGTCGTGTGTAATATAACCAAGCATGTGCCTTTAATTCTAAATCTGTCTGTAATAGCTGTGCTGTTAATAATATTATTCATTCTTAGGCTTATTCATACGTTTTGGATTAATAATAGAAATAGGCATCCATTACATCACTGGGGAGCTCTAATCCACCTGGCGGTTAAATGTGGAACTTCGCTGACTTCGCCTAGGGGTATTATCTTCAGGAAATTCATATTATCAATTATTTCAATACACGCATGACCTAATCAAGTAATTTGGAGCTCAATCGATAATAATGTAGCGTCCATTATGTATCAAGCCAACGATCGTTGTCGTACCACAATTACTTTTCGAGATATTTCAGTTTTAGCAAAAGGGGAAATTTCTACCCGATTATTTTAATACATAAGATTGAGGGTTATTGCTAGGCTAGAAATATGAAGGAGAATCTTATGAATGATGCATTGATGAAATGGATACGGTATACTAGCGACTACGTAAGCATGTTTAATTATTGTATGTGAAACTATTTGAATATTATGCCTGCTAGTAGTCATACGAAAACGTCATGATTCTTTATTGAGTTTATTTAGACTTGGTATGCATATACGTTAAATGTAGGAAGATAATAAAGGTATTGCTATAATAATTATTGAGGAGAATTAGTGGAAGGCCACATGAGTGAATTGATCAAAAATTAAAGAAGACGTCCAATTCTGAAGTGATAAGAAAAGGATATTCATTGGCACGAATTAATTGGTAACTAGTAATTTGCAATTACCTACGTGCAATGGATGACGTACAGTACAGCTGGTGTTGTGTTATCGCATGACGTCATAGTATTGGTGATAATTCAATTGAAGAGATAGAAGGCATTTTTCAGTGTCGCCTAGTTCTATTAGAGAAAGCTTTCCAGTCAGTCAACAAAAAAGTACATAAAAGCGTTATGTTGTGTTTAATAACTTATGTAATATTTTTCATGTTAGGGCATATAAATACTTGTTTTCCCGCCTAATATAATTAGACACAATTTGCTTTTACTGACTGGAAAGCTTTCTATAATAATTGGTGATAATATTTTCAGTTGAAAATAAAAATCATGTAATTTAAATAAGAAGATCGGGGAGTAAAAAACCTAAAACGTGATAGTAGAATTTTCATAACATTGTAGCTAAATAATAGAATAGCATCGCAACTAGATAAGAGTGTCATGGAAATAAATCATAACCAATCTAAAGAGACCAGCTGTAATAATAATATCTTTAAGTAATGTGACCAACGTTCAGGTTTGAGATCGTGAGATGACTTTTTCAGTGTTATTATGATGAATTATAAACTATAGATTACAATACATCCGATGAGGTGTGGTGATGGAGTACATATTCGGTACACATTTATTGAGTCTGTAGAGTTGTTAGAATAGGCTAGTTTATATGTTTTCCTTAATTATAGGGTGGAAGCTCTTAAAAATCTGGCTAGAAAAATTAAATTTAAATGTTTGAAATATTGCAGTCATAACGTTGCATTATTAATATTATTATTGTTTCAAGTCTTCGGATTTCGTTGAATGCTCCTCATCCCAACAGATTGGCTGTATACTACAGACACTAGAGCCAGTGTGACTTTGGTATTTGCGTAGGTTACTTCCTTCGTATCATCATCCTAACTTGATAGTCTTGCGATTTGTATGACATGACTCTTGGTAGGATTTTTAGGACGCGAACGTAGAAGGTTTATTTCTTTCAGGATATTTCTAGCTAGCTAAGCTTCACACATCACTCCTCAACAAAAAGTAGGCTAGGGATCCTTTGCAAAATACATATCAGACGAACATTTTATCTTTCTTTTAAATTAGTTCTCAGTAGATTTGTGGATTTTACTTCTTTGGTTGTTTTTTTGTGGCTAGTTTCATAACTTCTCCACAACCGAACCCGATACTACCCAAGATAACTTGTCCTGGGTCTAGCACAAATGCATATAAAGTATTACATGTGTTTGCTTGCAATGTGATCTCACGGTGGTTGATCTTGGCCTTCAACCCCGTAGTTTCTCGGAGCAAACGGGCTCGCTATAAGGACGAATGGGGGACGAGATATCTTTCTGGCTAGAAGAGCGTAGTGCTCATAATGAGGACTCACAAATAGCGAACATAGTCATGGAAGGATTAAGAACAACAACTCTGGGGGTAGACCAAGGTTCAGATTGCCTCGGATGTACGGTTTGTTAGATATGTAGTGATGAATAGTGATGAATGATGCTCAGAACAGGCTGGCATGGAACGCTGCATCAAACCAGTCTAAAACTAAAACTTGAATTACACAACAAAAACATAAGTAAATATTCATTTATATAGGAACAGGATCCAATTCTTGAACACTGGCTTTATTAAATGAGTGGTAATCAATTCCCAGAACACGTAAACATATCTGTAACAAGATCTGGTGACGTGTATATATTTTGTTGTTGCTAAAGCTAATTCAGCTGTTTTACGAAGGCTTACGACTTCTGACTATACTACTGAAGACATTTCATTTCAAGTTATCTTATTATCTTGAAATTGATATCACTGATTCGAAGAATATAAACTAGTGGATTTTTGCCAAAAAAGAAAAATTAAATAAATTTGGGGGGTCTTTTTTCAAAGATTAATCACAAAAATATTGTGCATTTTTAGGACGTGATATCTTTGCTCTTTTTCAACTTAATTGAGTCATTGTTGTCGCAAATTGATCTGTAGTATGTTCAGAATGTTGTATAGCAGAATCGTTTTTGTATCATTGATTGATGTAATATATATATAAGCTTTGTTTTACAATTTACGTTATTTTTATTGAAAAAATAAATTAATTGTTTTGGGGGGGGGGCGACCCCTAATTTCAATTTAACAGCTTCATTCTGCTTTACAACATAGCTGCATTATTTAATATATTTTAGTTTTTAAATGAAACTAATATTTGCATTCTAAGTGGACATTTTAACTGCCCAAGTCAAGACAAATATTGAAAAAAAAATGAAGTGAGAGAAATCGTAACTTAAGTTGAGGTACACATTTGGAGTAAAACTTTTTACTTTTAAACTCCGAAAAACTGCCTTTTCTTTGGATTTTAGTTCAATCTTCTGCATTCTCCGACCCGCGAGTATCTCCTACTTTGTTTTAGTTCTGGAGTAGACAGTTTCAAAGCCAGATTAATGTGTGCTTTATCTGCTGCACCTATGCGTCAAAGAGACAGCAGCTGAAAAGCGTGCACACCGATCATTAAAGTGAATATAAAGGAGTTAACAACAATAAAAGTAGTATAAACTATATATTTCTGGAAACTAGAGAGGACATAACCTACTATCGAATGAGACAATTTAAAAAAATGTTTTTTTTTTGAAAATGCCTAATGGAAGGGTCGATGAGTACCTTAAATAAAGGATCTGCTGTAGATTTATATCTAGTAACTCTCCATCAGTGTTGCAAAGAATGCAAGGGTTCATATACTGATCAATATTCATATAATTCATGGTATTTGGCACATTCCTTCTCTAAGTACTGATGCTAATCATGGGGAATACATCTCTTAGCATAAGCTCTATCAGGATTATTAGGCAGCCATAACTAACAGCAGTGATTGGAATTTACTACCCAGTCCCAAGCTCAGGGATCTGGAAATCGTGGCAATCTAAGAAAGTTATTGTCACTGACGAAGTATGCCGTCCAATATTTGTGTATTAGAAGTATAAGCCGCTTATTAAAATACAGTTTTCGTCAAGCACACTGTTCAAAACTGGAACAATGACATATTTCAGTGGGCAAATTAGTCGAACACAGTACGATGAACATAATTTATTACAGGTGTACCACTTTGGACATAATAGTTAGCGCACTTCTTGTGAGCAAAATAAGACTTAAATCCATTTCAGATACATTGCTGAAAGTCTTAAATGCAACAAGAGCTCTTATCGCAACACCCCTCCAACCAATTTGCACGCTTTGGCTCATGGGTAAGGAGAGCAAATACAAAATTACGTCGGAGTTCGAGTACTATTCTATACTTTTTTTCGGCAAAGTTTCTCCAAATCATTAGCATCTACTAGGAACGAGATCTTGTCAATGTTTGAAAAATTTTGACAAAGAAAAGAGTTCAGATCTGTAAATATTTCGAAGCAAAAATTGTTGCATGAACGATGTTAGCCCTTTGTGACACTTGGCAGGAGTTGAATATTTGAGATTGGCTCGAAGTGTGCTCAAAAACAGCATCCCATAGCGAAATAAAACCACTAAATAAAATTGGAGCCTAGTTATAAAAAATATAAGCGATGCAAGCATTGTTTCTTCACACCATTTATTCGGGAACATCTGGTTTACCTCAATGGCACTTAAATTAAGGCCGCGGCAACCTCCTTCCCAAATCCTAGCCTGAATTGCGTATACACATGCTACTACAGACTGCACAATGACACAGGTTATCAGGAAGCTTCTACATACCCAAATAGACGGAGCAACATTATTATGATGTCACAAAGACTCTCAATGAATCAACTACGATAACAACTACAACGTAACATTGAAGTACTCTGCTAAGGTTTGAGCTTCTTTTAATGGCCTGAAGGTTCACTGTCTTTGAATGACATATAGCAGTGTGCAATTTATCGGATTTTGTGAACGCGATCGTAAAAATAAATTGTGAAGTAGTAGTTCATGGTCCACTCCATAGCAATCATTCAGTAAGAGGAGAAACCTAAATCAGTCCTTTACTCGAGATCTCGTCTATTCTTCTCCGCACAGTTCGCTGATATTTAAAGGGTATCGTGCCAGAAGCGAGGCTGCAGTCGATAAGAGCCGTAGACAGATACCATGGAACTTCTCAATTCGTTGAGGAAACTTTCCAATGGCCGTCGACTCACAGTAAAACTCATTCCTCTTCTGGAGTTAGCATCAGTTCGTATAAAATAGTTTCTGTAAAATAAAAGAAGACAGAAAGAAAAGGATCATAATGTTGCTGATGTTACATTTAGTTGCTTAGGACATCGTAGTTAACAGCACGTGCATCTGGGTGTACTGTATATGGAAACTGTCTGCTAACTAGTGTTTTCATGGTGAATTTATTAATGTATGTGCTTGAAATTTGGGCTATGAGTGGGAAATGTCTGTGCTCTTGCGTCGTGCTTCCTCCTGGCATTCAGAAAACCGACAATACCACTTCATGGTGTGGTGGATAGCATGCTTGGCTGTTATCCCTGAGATCTGGGTTTGATTCCAGGCACACCCAAGTAATTCAATTCTGGTCTGAGGGCGGGAACAGAGTAAAATTAACCTTGTGAGGCAGAACTGAGAACTGGTTGGTTCAAAAGTTATTAGAGGGGACTTTAAGACAGACGGACACACAAATAGGCCTTTCTCATTCTTGTAACATAGTGGGTACCTATATAAATAGTTATATTTTTGTATCTTAATGCTTTAGTATTTTCCGAGCAATACTGTGCAGTTACCACACTTTGTAAGTTTTTGACAGCGTTTATATTTTTGGAGGGTAGTGTCTGTTAGTGGGTGGGGAGCGTAATGGCGCAGTGGCTTTGCTGTGGTTCGAATCCTGGTGAGAGCGGAGTGGAATTTTCAAATGAAAAATCACGTGGCGTCAGGAAGGACATCTGGCCTTAAATCCCCGGCCAAAACCAAAATGAGCCTGGTTGGCTCCGGCGACCCCAATTAATTGGGAAAAGCCGAAGAAAGTATAGTGACTGTTAGAGGGTGTTATTGAAGGTTTGGTAGTGTTTTGTAGAGCTGCTTTGGATCTGATGATGTTCGCTTGACGAGGTAAACATGTCATCCCTTAGTTTTCTCACTTATCTGTAGTCCAAAACCAATGTACTCTATTGTATATGTTACAGGGAAAGTCGATTCTCCAGTAAAAGTTGACTCTCCCTAGGTAAAGTCGACTCTTACTGATCTTTTCAGTAAAAGTTGATTACAAGCGGTAAGTGTTAAATTTCGATCAACATTTACTAGTCAGAGTTGACTATACCTAGGGAAAGTATACTCGCACTGTCTTGAGGCAGTAACAGTTGACTATTTGCAAGGAAACGGTACTAACTAATAAAAGACAAAAAGGAAGGCAAAACCAATACATTAAGAGAGAGAAATGTTTAAGAGAAACTAATAAAAATAAAAAACCGTTATAATACATAAAGAGATAGAAATATTTATCATTTATTACAGCAAGGTAAAGATTTGTGACACTTTGAGTTGCAAAGTACACTTTGAGTTGCAAAGTACACTTTTCGTTTTGCACACGCACTTCATGGATTCGAATTTAGTGTTGCAAGAACATTTGAGAAAAACCTTGTCCACTTCCAAGTGATTGTGAAGTTGCAACAGTCCTCACAGCTATTGCTTTATCCATAGGAACTTCATTTTCTTGGATAATGTTCGTAGGACATTTACTGAATTGAGAACTGAAAAAATGTAATCATTGAAATATCAACAATATAATACTGTGGGCAGCGAGAGAGAGATATCTTTTACTTTTAGCCTTGAAAACTTACCTGAGAAAAGCTGCTTTAGAATTCCATTTCTCGTTCCAATTCGATAAAATCCATCATCGACAACCTCCAGTACCACGCCAAGGATAGATCGAGCATCTCCTCTACCACGGTCAACATCAGGGACTGGAACTCGAACTGATGCTCCTTTTTCTAATGGCGGATGGATGTGATCTGAGGGTTTTTCATGCGTTTAGCTTGTTCTAGAGAGTAGAAAGCTTCATTTCCCTGTCTCTTGATGCCCTTAGTAGACTTTTCCAGGTCAGTGAGGAGATAATCACTATCATCTACGAGCTTTTCACCACTTGATACATATCGGTTTCTTTCATTTTCATCAGGATTGACATTCCCGTTACTTCCAATTTCATTTTCTTGTTATTGCTGAATTTGATCAATTGCGCATTGAAGATCCTCTTCTGTTTCTATATTTGCCAGTACCTCAGTTGGTAGTTTTGAACTAGATAAGCCATGTCTCGGGGGGCAACCGAACATTGCCTCATACGGGGATCGTTTTATCCCACTATGCAATGCACTGTTTTTCATAAGTTGAATAAACTTTAAGCCTTCACTCCATTTTGATGTATTGTGGTCTTGCATGCAGGTGGTTATCATATTATCTATGTCCTGGTTGGTCCTTTCGACGCTACCTTCACTCTATGTCGCGGTTTGCGACAAATTCTCTCCCATTGTCTGATTGTAAAATACAAGGAGTGCCTAACAAAGCAAAAATATCAACGATATTATTACACACTTCGTCTGCAGTCTTTGATTTCAGTGGTCTTGGCACAACAAACTTTGTTAAATGGTCCTGGTACACTATTATAAATTTGAAGTCTTCATCAGGTTGAGACTGAAAGTCAATCAAGTCCACTTGACATCGTGAATTAATTTCCTTGAATAACAAAGGCTTTACAACCAGTCCTTTCTTCTTATGTTTCAATTTTTGATCTCAAGGTTCGCACAAGTTTAAAAATAGTAAAATGTCATTTGTTATAAAATTTTGAAATTTCCCTTTCAATTGATGAATCAAACGATCTCTTCCTCCATGTCCAGTGGATATGTGCGCTTCATTAAGAACTCCAAACAACTCTTCTTCAAAAACATAATACCTTATGCTGCCTTGGTCTGTGACAGGGTGCATTAGTTTTGTAATACCATTTACTCGAATAATGTCATATTGTCTTAAAAACCTGATATCGTTACTTTCTTTTTTAATTGCAGTTTTTAGATTTTTCAGTTTTTGAATGCAGCTATCATATTTCAATTTGGTCAATGTCAGTGAATTTACCTTGGAAGTCGAGCGTTCCTGCTGCAGTTTTTCACGAAACAGTTCTGCCGTGGTGTCTGACATAATTATTACACACTTAAACTAATTATTTAAACGCAAATGAATCTTTTGTCACTATTGCACAACAATGAAGAGCCGAGTAATGACGAATGTTAACTGCCTGTTGTGTGGTGGGGTAATAAAAACCAAGAAATGTTCAGATCGATAACGGTCGGTCCAATAATAGAAGTACGAGTCCAAATGGCAATATTTTAATAATCATAACAATGGTTTGGCGCGCGCGGTTACATTTTCAGAGCAGCATCTGTGAATCAACTTTTACTAAACCACAGCAGGCATAGTTAACTCTCCCTAGGAAAAGTTGATATGTTGGTTTTCAATCAACTGTTACTGACACAATTAGTAAGAGTTGACTCTGCCTAGGGAGAGTCAACTCTTACTAAGAATCGACTTTCCCTGTAACATATATACCGGTAGACTCAGCTTCCCCTAATAATATTGTTTTATGCAGCCCACGTAGCGTTGTTCATCAGGAAGGTCGATACTTCTCTGCTTGCATCCCATATGGTACTAATGCACTGCAAGCATATCCTGCAAACGATACTGAAAAATTGTCATATCAATTATTATCAATATGGCAACACTGATAAAGGGTTTAAAAGCTATCAATGATTTTATAACGCTGCAATCACATACATCATTTTCTCAGGATGTTAAAATTATGCTAAAAATCCCTTTAAAGAAGAAGAAGTTAGTAAAGAAATGACAAAGAAGAATGAAAGTCACCCAAGGTCTCCTACATTCTGACACCGTTTGGGTCGGAAGAGAATAAGTTAGCACCACAAGTTAGCGGAAGCAATGCTATGTCCATCTGGGACACCAACCCAGGTCCCACTTGGTTGTCCACATGTTAACAAATGCCCAAGACTGTCAGTTATGACTTTTTAATTTAATTTTGACAGCAATGTTGAATCTTACAGACACAAAGACTCTTGGCTCAGAATATCTAGTGAGGACATACATAACAGAGTAAATATTTAAACTCGGAAGTGTGGGAAAGAATAAACAAGTATGACTTGTGTGAGTTTTAAGGAAGAAGTAAAATAGGGAAGACAAAATATTAGACTTTGAAAAGTCACATAAAATATTGCTTAAGTACAGGATATAAATAGACTAAAATATGAGCTCTATTTTACAAACATTCAGGAGGACGCACTCAGCCGTTAGTTTATTTCAGGGCATAAAAGTGGAAAAGAACGTAAAAAGAAAACTTCATAATTATATTGGCAAGGCCAAGTATGTTCCTGTAACAACACAATATTGTACAGTGTCGGTACAGCTGCAGCACTAAAAACATGAGTTCCTTACCCAGTGACCAAATAAAGAGAGACAAATGCTAGGATTGAGGTGTTGTGTTAGGGACTTCAGTCTTTGACGGGTATAATGCGGCTTTCCATGCCTCCCTGTCCTGAGCTAAGCGCTTCATCTCTACATAGCTACCACACCTTACATCCGAGACAATCTGTTTAACATATTCTAACCTTGGTCTACCGCTACAGTTCTTGTCCTCGACCCTTCCTTCCATATCTAAGTTTACAATTGCTGGATGTCTTAGTACGTATCCAACAAACCTATTTCTTCTCTTCAATAGCAGTTGCCAGAAACATATCCCCTCACATACTCGTCTGAATACATCTTCATTTGTTACTTTATCTACTCATCTGATTTTCATAATTCTCCTGTAACACCACATTTGAAATGATTTTATTCTTTTCTGCCGTGCTAGCAGTCCATGTTTTACTTCCACAGAGTGCCACGCTCCAGACAAAGGCTTTCAAAGATGATTTACTAATACCGAAGTCTATATTCGATGTCAACAGATTCCTTTTCTGCAGAAATGCTTTCCTTTCCTGGGCCAACCTACTGTACTTTTGATATCCTCTTTGCTTCGTCCACGTGGGTAAAAGTCATCAACCATCATGTCATTGAGATAACTTGAGCAAATTATATATTTGTATAGGTTAAGTGGAAAATTTACATATTTCGGAATCAAGCATGGTGACATTTTTAAGGAGATTCTTTAAGAAACTGCACCGAGTGCTAGAAGCAACAGGATGCAAGTAATGCCCAGACAGCATTCAAAAATGATCCTAAAAGACTATTACTTAAGTATGATTTTCCCAAATGAAGAATGAATACCCTTCCTCAACTTCTAAACGGCTACTGCTGTAATCACAGAAACCCAGGTAACATACAAGTTTGACACACACCCAAGTACACGGGGCTATGACAATGATATCCCAAGCCACTAAAATGAATTTAAAACAACTAAAATCCTAGCCGCCTTCTGAGACCCCGGATCCATAGGTCTTGCGCTCGATTCACGGCTCTGCCAAGAAATTTAATCCTAGTTTGAGGATTGGAATGGGATACACTCAGTTTCACTGGGCTAGGATGATAAAATCGCGAAAAAAGGTCATTTAAATATTTGAAATTCGTATGGCCGCCATGTTAGTTCTGAACTTATCAAGTTTTGTAATGCCACATAGGTCTATATCAATTTATCATTGCATCCTCCATCACCACCAAAATATTCTGGTCCATAGCAGTAATAGTTTCCGAGATATTCGATGTCGGTGAAATATTTTTCGTGGCCGCCATGTTTAACTGGTGACACTAATTAGAATTTGAAAGGCACGATCGAGGTTGGCGAGAAGGCGGCTAAAGGCTTTTTTTTTTTTTTTTTTTCAAAATATAAGTTCCCAGAGCATCTGATTATCGCACGAAATGTACATATTAAATTGCCTACTATTCATTTAATAAACGTTCAGGAAATGTCATTTTCAATGCTTCAGCGAAGCTATTTCGTTTACGGAAAACAAACAAAAACCACACGTTCTTCTGAATGTAACGTGACCAGCTAAATCACAAACAATGGAATATTCGGACTCAATCTCAACTGACCATACACTTCCATTGTAAACAGCACTTCCAAGGCGTGTATACTACCCGTGCATGTGTGTGTATGAATATATGCATACATTCTCTCTTGTCTGTGTTCCCCCAGGGGCTCACATCTGGTGGGACGTGGGTTGGCGACCACTGGACTCCAGCTGAGTCCGGCATTGCTTCCACTTTCTTGTGCCGGGCACCTCTCCGTCTTCTTTCCTGTCGACCTCACGTGGTCAACTCTTGTTCTCTTCCGACCCTGACGGTATTAGGGTATCCGAGGCCTAGGGAGTCTCTTCCTTTCCCGCCTTAATTGGCCCTTGTCTCATCTTTTCTGATACCCTCCTTCTGCGAAGGGTCAGCCTTCTTTTTCTTTTCCTGTTATCTCCTGCCTTCTGCTCAAGACCCTCAAGGAGGCAGGCTGTATGTAGCCTCACCACATCTGGTGCACCCTCGATAATGCTAAACCCTCAGGGCCCATGGCTGGTGAGTTCGGGAGTTGGTGACCCCGAGGGATTCCTGAGCTGGGTCTGGTTTTCCCCCTTTTATCCAGTACCTCTGGGGGCGGACCCTCTCGTCTTTCACTTTCCTATCTGCTTTTTATGGCTCTCCTTCCTTCCAAGTCCCTCAATCCGCATTCTTCGAGGGTTGAGGGCATTTCATTTCCTCCTGTCCTTTATTTGCCTTCTTCTCCTTTTGTTTTCCATTTCTTCTTCTAGTGTATAAGTTAGTAGTTAATTTTAGTTATAGTTTACATTTCATTATCATCTTCACACTCACCCAAACCATTAGGGGCCGATAACCTAGATGTTAGGCCCCTTAAAACAACAATTATCATCATCATCAACATCATCTTGTATGTGTGTTCAATCTACGCATTTGCTTAAGAATGTGCAGGAGTTTATGTGTGTATAGCAATGTAAAGTTGTAAACTTGTACATTGTATAAATTTAGCATATGCAGATTTGTTTAAATTACGCTAGACTTAACAAATGGTGATGGAGACACTGTTGTGTGTGTGGTGATTGTCCCTTCTTGATCTGCCGTCAATAAGTAAATTGTAGATACAATCTTTGGAAAATAAATAAATAAATAAATAAATAAATAAATAAATAAATGAATAAGGATGTGCATTAACCCGCTGGTTACCCTTCCTCACTCAACCCTTAGTGAATAATAGCGCACTGTAAACGATACCATCATTCATAAACCAAGAAACCCCCTCTCAGCCCATTTTCCTCATTGTATATTATAAGCTTCGCATAACTTAGTGTAGCCTATTTCCATTTCTTCGTGTTAATAATAACAAGTTGTGTAGAGTACGAATTGTGCTGAGTGGCTAAATATTAAAATTATTTCTTACGTTCCCTTTCCGTTGGCCTTCAAATCACAATATTGAGGGGTTGAGCCAGGCTTAGACCGACGGCATATAAGGGTGTATAAACGTGAACATCTCGAGTCGAGAGATTTAGATATAACTCCTGTAGAGTGGAATTCTTTCACCCCCACGTCACTAACGCTACAGCAGTTCAAAGTGATGTTAAAGCCATATTATTGATATTATTATTATCAACCAGTGATGTGACTTTGGCAATCATAGACCCTAATTTCACGAACGATCCCACCACAATAACATACTTGCACATTGCTAAATAGATTACTCACGCAAAATTATGATGCCCACGATATACCGATGTTGTTCTTGTTAATTTATTTGAGGGGCTTGTGACATCCCATCTACCTTTTCTTGTCTCAGTTCCGCATAGTTTACGGCGGGAGATATCGTTCATTGTCGCATTCAAAATGCCTAAAATAAAACCTAGTGTGTCAGTGCATTTAAAACAACTAATCATGGTCCTGTGAATTACGACGTAATATGCTTTATACGAAGGATAACCATTGGCATTATCTTTGCTCTCTTCCTGTAAGTATTTTCTATCTAAATTGCATTTTGTAAATATTGTCAATTCAAATAACAGTACAGTAAGTATGTAGTTAGTTGTAGTTGTAAGTAGGTAGTTAGTTTGTCTATTAGATATATGTCATTGTTCTATTAGACTGTGGTGTGTGAGTGTGTCTGGTAACAGTTGCATTGTTTATTAGTTATAGTTCATTGTTTCAGTAGACTGTGATGTGTGATTGCATGTGAGTGTCGCTGGTGACAGACTGTTTTAGTGGTAGTATTTGTTGTTGGTGGAAATTTAGTATTTTTTCGTTAGTAGAATTTTGGTATTTAATTGTTAGTACAGTAGAAGGTTAGTAGTTTTGTTAGTAGAATTGCTCTTTACTTATTCTGAAAGGGAGTAGCAGCCTTTCAGAATAAATCAATTCTTTACTAGTCTTATAGACGGTTAAGATATTGATAATATAAGCCAAATAATGGCTACACTGCGTCCTGCTGCACGGCTGAAAGCAAGGGGAAACTACAGCCGTTTGCTATTCCCGAGGATATGCACCTCTCTATGCATAAATACATGTGATGATGGCCTCCTCCCTTGTAAAATTTCAATCCGGAGGTAAACTAGTCCCCCGTTCGGATCTCCGGGTGGGGACTACTCGAGAGGGGGTTAACATCACAGAAGTGACAAAGAGGAACTCTGACATTCTACGGATCGGAGCGTGGAATGTTAGAAGTCTGCTAGGAAATGGAAGGTTAGAAAACTTAGAAAGGGAAATGGATAGGTTGAGGTTGGATTTGGTTGGGATTAGTGAAATGCGCTGGCAGGAAGAACAGGACTTTTGGTCAGGAGACTATAGGGTCATTAGCACTAAATCAAACAATGGCCAAGCAGGGGTTGGCCTCATATTGAGTAGGAAACTTGGACAGCGGGTGGAATATTATGAGCAATATAGTGAACGGATTATTGTAGCAAAAATAAATACTAAACCTACCTGCACCACAGTGATACAAGTCTATATGCCTACCAGTCAAGCTGATGATGAGGATGTTGAAAAGGTCTACGAAGAAATAGACGAAATTCTGAGGTATATCAAGGGTGATGAAAATGTTATAGTAATGGGAGATTGGAATGCTGTGGTAGGAAAAGGGAGAGAAGGGAAGATGGTAGGAGATTTCGGATTAGGTGAAAGGAATGATCGAGGAAGCAGGCTGGTAGAATTCTGCACTGAGCATGAGTTGGTCATAGCTAACACCTTATTCAATAACCACAATAGAAGAATATACACATGGATGAGACCAGGAGATACAGGGCGTTACCAAATCGACTTCATTATGGTCAAGCAGAGGTTTCGAAACCAGATTTTGGATTGTAAAACATATCCTGGTGCTGACATAAACTCTGACCACAATCTGGTTGTAATGAAATGCAGATTAAAGTTGAAGAAACTGAAGAAAAGTCAAAAGCCAAAAAGGTGGGCAATAGACAGACTGAAAGAGAAGGATGTAAACGAAAGATTCAAGAAGAGTATAAAGGAAGGACTAATGAAAAACCCTAAACAAACTTCAATTGCAGACGAATGGGCACTTTTGAGGAATGAAATAACAAAATCCGCAGAAGAAAACATTGGTAGGAAGGAGAGAATAGGTAGAAAACCGTGGATCACTGAGGATATACTCGAATTGATGGATGAAAGGCGGAAGCACAAGAATGTAAGAGATGAAAAGGGGAAAGCAGAATACAGACGTCTGAGAAATGAGGTTAACAAGAAGTGCAAGGAAGCGAAAGAAGAATGGTTGAAAGAGAAATGTGCTGGTATAGAAAATTGTCTGAAATTAGGAAAAGTAGACACAGCTTATCGAAGGATTAAGAATATTTTTGTGGAAAAGAAGACTAAGTGCTGTAATATTAAGGACACAAATGGAAAGCCTCTAACAGATAGGGAAGAAAAGGTTGAGAGATGGAAAGCTTACATAGAGAGTTTGTATAAGGGAAAGGAGATTGAGAATCATGTAATGGAAAGGGAGGAGGAAATTGATGAGGATGCGAAAGGAGATTTAATATTGAGATCAGAATTTGATAGAGCTTTGGAAGACTTAAGCAGGAACAAAGCACCAGGCATAGATGATATACCGATTGAGTTGCTACGCTGCATAGGAGAGGAAGGTCTGATCAGGTTATTTCACTTGGTGTGTAGGATTTATGAGACAGGTGAGGTACCCCCTGATTTCAAGAAGAATGTAATCATCCCTATACCAAAGAAAGTGGGAGCTGACAGATGTGAAGATTATCGTACAATCAGCTTGATTACTCATGCTTCAAAGATCCTGTCTAGAATAATTTACAAGAGGATTGAGAGCCAGATAGAAACGGAGTTGGGTGAAGACCAGTTTGGTTTCAGGAGAAATGTAGGAACAAGGGAAGCTGTACTAAGTCTTAGGCTGATTTTGGAAGGTAGAATAAGGAAAGATAAGAGAACGTTCATGGCTTTTGTAGACTTAGAAAAGGCTTTTGATAACGTTGATTGGACTAAATTGTTTGACATTTTGAAATCGATTGGAATAAAGTACAGGGATAGGAGGGTGATATACAATCTATACAGAAACCAGACTGCAGTCATTCGAGTTGAAGGACATGAGAGAGAAGCTGGTATTCAGAAAGGTGTAAGGCAAGGCTGCAACTTATCACCCATACTTTTCAATCTTTACATTGAACAAGCAATGAAGGAAATTAGAGAAAAATTTAAAGTGGGAGTGAAGATTCAAGGAGAAATAATTTCAACTCTGAGATTTGCTGATGACATCGTCATCTTGGCCAACAAGCCTGAGGATTTGAATGAGTTTTTGAATGGTATGGACTCCGTCTTACGGAAAGAATTCATGATGAAAATTAATAAATGTAAAACAAAAATACTGGAATGCAGCCGAAATAAATCAGAAACCTCTATGGAGATCAAATTGGCAGGTGAAAAGCTGAAGGAAGTAGGAGATTTCTGTTACTTAGGAAGCAGAATAACCAGTGATGGACGAAGCAAAGAGGATATAAAAAGTAGGTTGACTCAGGCAAGAAAAGCATTTCTACAAAAAAGGAATCTGCTGACATCGAATATAGATTTAGGTATTAGGAAGTCATTTTTGAAAGCCTTTGTCTGGAGCGTGGCGCTCTATGGAAGTGAAACTTGGACTATTGGTGCAGCAGAAAAGAGGAGAATTGAAGCATTTGAAATGTGGTGCTACAGGAGAATGATGAAGATCAGATGGGTAGATAGGGTTACAAACAAAGAGGTATTAAGACGAGTGGGAGAGGAGAGATGTTTCTGGCGACTGCTAATGAAGAGAAGAGATAGGTTGGTAGGACACATACTAAGACACCCAGGAATAGCAAGCTTAGTTATGGAAGGAAGGGTCGAGGACAAGAACTGTAGGGGTAGACCAAGGTTAGAATATGTTAAACAGATTGCCTCGGATGTAGGGTGTGGTAGCTATGTAGAGATGAAACGATTAGCTCAGGACAGGGAGGCATGGAGAGCTGCATCAAACCAGTCAAAAGACTGAAGACTCAAACAACAACAACATAGAGAGTAGGCTTGCCGCAGTTTGCTTGACTTCTTAATTAATAACCAGTAGCTCTACACTTTGTCGTGCTCGATAATCAACGAAGTGTTTTGTTTCAGCAAAGCCAAGTATCGCTTTTTTAAGAAGGCAGGACATTTTTACAGAAAAGAACGGTACGGTGTATTGTTCAACCCAACAATTCATCTGATTGGAGCTTCACCGGTAACCATTGGTTATTTGTCGTGACTTGCAATTAAGTTCCTCGTCGCAGAGTTTTCATTAGTACAGGCTGACTAATCAGGCTCCTTCAATGATCTCATGAGATGACGGCATGAATGGTGGGTTTACAGTTTCAGCTCATGAACTAGAAATCGTCTACCTTTTTATCAGTTTCCAATATACTGTCCCGGTTCAATGGTCGCGCTTGTTGGGATTTGCGAAGTCACGATAAATGACAAGCTAATTGAAGCTTAGAGATTGTCTACTGTAACATTCTATGGAACCACTACACGGAGTAAAACATTATGGTGAAGGAATGAGATCAAGTGAGCAGTGCTTCTGCATGGAAACAGAAGACCTAATTTTAATGCAAGAACTGTAAGATATTAAAATTATCAACGGATTTTTAGCCTACTTTCGAATTTTGTAAAAAAATGCAACTACTGTCGACCAAAGTATTATGTGTACTCGAGTTTGAAGGTTGTTTGTGAAGTAACAAATAAACCTAACCTAACCCCGTGGCACTACAGCCCTTGGAGGGTCTAGGCCTACCAAGCGACCGCTGCCCAGCCAATTGGCCTGCAGATTTGGGGGTGACGCGTGGTCAGCGCGTCGGGTCTCTTCGGCCGTTAATCTTGGTTTTCGTGACCGGGGCACTGTCTCACGGTCAGACAGCTACTTAATTGTCCTAACGAGGCTGAGTGCACCCCGTTCCAACCCTCACGTCAGTTTTAAAATCCCTGACGGAGCCGGGGATTGAACCCGGGGCCTCCGGGTGAGAGGCAGGTGCGCTACCCCTACACCACGGGGCCGGCTGAAGTAACAAATCGACCTACATAAAATCCAATAACATCATCATTTTCGTCGTTATATTTTACGTTAGCTCATGTAGGTTTGGAATTTTTAATTTATATTTTAATATTTTTTGTCGCAATTGGAACACAAAAAGTGCACGTTTTTAAGCGTGTTTCAACCATGCGTCACATTTAAGAATTATTATCTCAAAAACCCGTCATCAGATCGAATTCAAATTTTAACACAATATACATTGGAATGTTGTATAACCGGTGAAAGCTGTACAGCGTTGCTGTGATGGAGCCCATCACTTCCGAGCGAGGTACGCCATGCTGCGTGATGGGCTCCATTTCGGCAACGCTGTACAGCTCTTTCCGGAGCGGGTAGCTGGCGAACGATGTGTTATTTCCGCCTACAAATACAAACCGATATAAAATAAGTGAGTTAATTTACGTATTTCACAGTCATACAGCATAACTTTTTGATGTATAAGGATTACATCGCGAACAAGAACTGCATTTTCCAACCACCCCGAGCCGAGAAAAAGTTACCTTACAAAAATGACAACAACTTTTTTTCTTGGACACGCAAAAATTTGAAATTAATAAACCAGTTATACAACATTCCAATGTATATTGTGTTAAAATTTGGATTTGATCTGATGAAGGGTTTTTGAGATAATAATTCTTAAATGTGACGCATGGTTGAAACACGCATAAAAACGTGCACTTTTTGTGCTCCAACTGCGACAAAAAATATTAAAATATAAATTAAAAATTCCAAACCTACATGACCTAACGTACAATAGAACGACGAAAATGATGATGTTATTGGATTTTATGTAGGTCTATTGGTTACTTCACAAACAACCTTCAAACTCGAGTGCACATAATACTTTGGTCGACAGTAGTCTTAGGGGATCCACACTTGGCATTGATATAGATTTATATAGTGCCAACGTGACGAGTATATAAGAGTGAATATTGAGTGCAGCCGCCATCTTGAAATTATAATATAATTATTAAATAACTCACAACACTTGCATGCTATATATAGTGAATATTGCTATAGACAGGGTTGTGAACAATGCTATAAACAAGGTTGTGAATTACTTTATATACAGGCTTGCGAATAATGCCATACACAGGGTTGTGAATAATGCTATATACAGGGTTGTGAATAATGCTATGTGGAGGGTTGTGAATAATGCTATGAGCAGGGTTGTGAATAATGCTATATACAGGGTTGTGAATAATGCTATGTGCAGGGTTGTGAATAATGCTATATACAGGGTTGTGAATAGTGCCATATACAGGGTTGTGAATAATGCTATATACAGGGTTGTGAATAATGCTATATACAGGTTTGTGAATACTGCTATGTGCAGGGTTGTGAATACTGCTATATACAGGGTTGTGAATAATGCCATATACAGGGTTGTGAATACTGAAATATACAGGGTTGTGAATAATGCTATATACAGGGTTGTGAATAGTGCCATATACAGGGTTGTGAATAATGCTATATACAGGGTTGTGAATAGTGCCATATACAGGGTTGTGAATAATGCTATATACAGGGTTGTGAATAATGCTATATACAGGTTTGTGAATACTGCTATGTGCAGGGTTGTGAATACTGCTATATACAGGGTTGTGAATAATGCCATATACAGGGTTGTGAATACTGAAATATACAGGGTTGTGAATAATGCTATATACTGGGTTGTGAATAATGCTATGTGCAGGGTTGTGAATACTGAAATATATAGGGTTGTGAATAATGCTATGTGCAGGGTTGTGAATAATGCTATATACAGGGTTGTGAATAATGCTATATACAGGGTTGTGAATAATGCTATGTGCAGGGTTGTGAAAAATGCTATATACAGGGTTGTGAATAATACTATATACAGGTTTGTGAATACTGCTATGTGCAGGGTTGTGAATAATGCTATATACAGGGTTGTGAATAGTGCTATATACAGGGTTGTGAATACTTAAATATACAGGGTTGTGAATAATGCTATGTGCAGGGTTGTGAATAATGATATATACAGGGTTGTGAAAAATGCTATATAAAGGGTTGTGAATAATGCTATGTGCAGGGTTGTGAATAATGCTATATAAAGGGTTGTGAATAATGCTATGTGCAGGGTTGTGAATACTGAAATATACAGGGTTGTGAATAATGCTATGTGCAGGGTTGTGAATAGTGCTATATACAGGGTTGTGAATAATGCTATGTGCAGGGTTGTGAATAATGATATATACAGGGTTGTGAATAGTGCTATATACAGGGTTGTGAATAGTGCTATATACAGGGTTGTGAATAATGCTATGCGCAGGGTTGTGAATAATGCTATATAAAGGGTTGTGAATAATGCTATATAAAGGGTTGTGAATAATGCTTTGTGCAGGGTTGTGAATACTGAAATATACAGGGTTGTGAATAATGCTATATAAAGGGTTGTGAATAATGCTATGTGCAGGGTTGTGAATAGTGCTATATACAGGGTTGTGAATACTTTAATATACAGGGTTGTGAATAATGCTATGTGCAGGGTTGTGAATAATGATATATACAGGGTTGTGAATAATGCTATATAAAGGGTTGTGAATAATGCTATGTGCAGGGTTGTGAATAATGCTATATACAGGGTTGTGAATAGTACTATATACAGGGTTGTGAATAGTGCTATATACAGGGTTGTGAATACTGAAATATACAGGGTTGTGAATAATGCTATGTACAGGGTTGTGAATAATGATATATACAGGGTTGTGAAAAATGCTATATAAAGGGTTGTGAATAATGCTATGTGCAGGGTTGTGAATACTGAAATATACAGGGTTGTGAATAATGCTATATAAAGGGTTGTGAATAATGCTATGTGCAGGGTTGTGAATACTGAAATATACAGGGTTGTGAATAATGCTATATAAAGGGTTGTGAATAATGCTATGTGCAGGGTTGTGAATATAGCTACATGCAGAGTTGTGAATACTGAAATATACAGGGTTGTGAATAATGCTATATAAAGGGTTGTGAATAATGCTATGTGCAGGGTTGTGAATATAGCTACATGCAGGGTTGTGAACCATGCTCTTTACAGGGATAAGTAATCATACTTAGTTTTTAAATGGAGTGTAATTTCCTGCCGAATCTAATTGAGTAGGAATAAGTTCCGTCCGGATGGAACTTTTCCAAGTAGGCTAATTGTTTCATGTGTTTATATTTGCCACTGGGAATACAAGACCTCGTAAGCCACAATAAATTAAGTATAATTATGGGCTACAGGAGGTTAATCTGTACTTGTAGTATCATCACTCAACCGAGTGAAACATTCACAACTTTTTATAGGTGTGTCAAATATATTATATTGAGTTTAGCACTCACTGTATGTTTAAATTCCCATAAACATTGGGAGCTACAGCCACTTTACGTAGAATTTCATTTTGAATAAATCACTAAATAGAATAAGCTAATCTTATTTTACCTCTATATAGTACTGTATAATTTGAACAGCCAACTGCAGTAGCTACGCTCGCTATAGCGCAGCGCTAGGCTATGGGGCCATGCTCTCTACGGAGATTCGGTAGACGTGTGTTCGAGCCCCACCGTCGGCCATCCTTGAAATGGTTTTCCGTGGTTTCCCATTTTCAACTCCAGGCAAATGCTTGGAGGGTACCTTCTGACAGGCCAGGGCCGCTTCCTTCTACATCCATGCCCAGTTTCATTCATCTTCATTCATTTCTCCTCATGAGGTTGGCGTTACGAAGAGCATCCGGCCGTTTAAACCATCCACCACATAGAATTTCATCCCATGTCATCCCCTACAGTAGACATACAGTACATAGTATACTTTGAGTATATTTATAAAATCAGATAATCATTCTGTGAGTCAAAATACCAAGCATTTTAATGAAATAAGAGACAGTCAGTCTGAAAGACTGGACTTTATATCATTTTAAATGCTACAAATGCTGAAAAATGCTAGAAAGGCGACTCTTCACATGTTAGATGATCAAGAAACAATCAGAACGCTAGAAAGTTACAAGTCATGAGGGAGCTGGAGCGCGCGGTGAAAGGAGGAAGCTGGCTGGATGACGTCTCGCTCGCTGTGTCGTTGCCGTCTCGTAACGGCAGAGCTCACCAGTGAACTCAGTACACATGCACCAAGCGGTACTATGACGTCACACACCACAGTGCATTCTCGGTACATTTCATGACGTCGCCGTAACGTAACGACGAAGTCGACTAGATCATTTAAAATTATGAAATATAATGCGTGTACTGTACAGAATTCAAATTATAAACATTTTATATTGTACTTATACAAGTTTTATGTATAAAAGGAATGCAACCATAAGAAAGTCAAACGAGGAAGATACCTGTGACCTTCAGACTTCTACTACAACTTAAAAACCCACTGAGCCACATTGTTCGACGTGGCGATGATTATGCTACAGCAACACCAAAAGCGGGCGCTACAATTTACTCCATGATTTACAGTCAACATACGTTGAGAAGTTACTCCTTCTTGTAATGAATTAAAAAAAAACATTGGTGCTGCCATTGAAGTTACTGAAGCGTCTCATTGCATACAAAACCTAAATCGAGAGTCGGTGGAATTACCGAAGTAGCAATACATTACGTTATTTCTCGGAGGGCCACGATGTATTCCCGGCTCTACCAAGAAATTCAATTCTGGTGTGAGTGCTTGAATGGTGTTCACTCAGCATCTTGAGACAGAATTGAGAACAGGTGAGTTCAATTCCGCCCTCAACGATCCTAAAAGTGTCTTTTCTTACTTTAAACTTCTACTTCTGAAAGTTCTGGATGGTTTCTACCATAAGGAGCAGACACCACAATATCACACAGATTATCAGCTCAATACATCATAAAAACAAATACGCGGGGCTATTTGATCATGATATTGCAAGCCCTTCAATGGAAAACAACTTTATAAAAGCCCGGGTGCTATCTCTTGCGAGTTAAATATATGGCGTGATCAAAACGTTTCCGTTTGAGGGCGTCGCTGAAGCGTATATGTAACGTAGCACGATTATGATGTGGATATATAAGCACGGACACGTAGGCAGGGGATTTGTGTGGCAGTCGTGTCTTGCCTGGGTGCTTGCGTTAAATGCGGCAACGGGGACTATCGCGATGTTATTACCAAATGCGTCCAAACAGGACCAACGTGCTGGTATTCTTCTCTTGGCTGCCGAAGGACAAACACCGGTAGACATCCATTGGGGCAGCAATGTTTTCGAAAACCTTCGTTGTGGAATGGCGCGCCAAGTAACGTGCTGGTTGCGTTACGACACAAGACGCTGTTCGATTTGGGAGGCCTGCCTCAAGTGGGAGACATTTGAGGACCGCCCTGTAGTCCTGATCTCTCTCCATGCAATTATCACACCTTCAGTCTCCAAAAAAGGCCTTGATGGGTCGACGATTCCTGTTGGACGAGGATGTTCAGCGGTGGTTACTGACTTCTTCACGCACCATGACACGGTGTTATAGCCTACCACACGGGGATCTTCAACCTGGTGCGTCTGTGGGATGATTGTCACGATGGCAACGGAAATTTCACCTGATTGGCAAATCTATTCTGGATTGTACGGCCATCAAACGGATATTCTTAGGTCACCACTTACACATCTTATTATATAATACGCTAAGGTGTATGTTTCTCAAAACTCATGCTCCTAAACCAGAGGGAGTTAGAAGGTGTGGTTTGTACCAAAATATTACAAATAGTCTCAATAGTACAGGAAAAATCTTGCATTTCTTGAAAATTCAACGGAAATATATTTGTTTGTTTATAAAGTGCTTTTAAACAAATAAACAGGACGATATCCCCCTGGCTTCGCATACAGCCCGCATAGCATCAGGGTCGGGTGGGTAGTCTGTACTCATGGGGCGCACACAACCCATTATGCGAGAGTTCTCGCACGGGTCCGCTAGTTTATTTATATTATAACGTACTTCATTCTATTCATCCAAAAGGTGGTATGTGTCAAGAAGGATATCGAGCGATAAAGTCAGCGTCACATAACCGCAACAAATCATACATTCAGTATGAAATGAGGACAGTGGGTAGATAAAGTTTTCTCCTGAAAGAGGATGGTAAATCTGGGGGAAATCCACATTCACAATTATCGACTGGAAGTTAATGTTACCCGTAATCGCACGTCTTAAACTTGGCTTCACATACCTCTAAAGGCAGTAATTTGCTTTTGTGTGTTGGCACAGGCTAGATTAAAATGTAGCTTTTCACCGATGTCTCAGGGTGGAATTCAGAGACATTTCTTGAGGACACCTTGAGGAGACCTTGACTAAGGAGGCCTTGAGGCTTCCTCCAATCTGAAGGTCTCCTTGAGATTGATTTTACCGTCAGAGTCATTTCCTTAAGGTCTCCTTACTCAAGGGATCCTCAAGGTGTCCTCGAGGCTTCCTCGAAAGTAAGATTCACTTGTACCAATCACATACGAAAAGTTTCACTAGTGTTATTCGAATAAGAATTAAAGCTGACGTGTCTTACAATATAATCTGATGTTGCATGATATTAACGTTGATTTGTTAAACATTATAATTGATTGTCAGCTAGTCACGTATGATACTTGTGTGATTAGCGCGTACTTATTTCAATATTATTTTTTGAGACTTTTGGCAACGGTCAGTGTAGCTTTTGTTTCCAGACAAGCTATGAAGCAATCTTCGCGCCTCGGTATTTCAAACGTAGGCCTAATTACATCAGTCAACATGGAGCATAGAGTGAAGTAATAAAGAAATCGTTGTGTGTAGATGATAAACATTTTGTTGTGCAAATCGTCCTCCAGTATAAAAGCATACTTGGAAATTAGAAGACGGACGTAGTTGCCGTGGAAGAAAAGAAGAGAACATGTCAAAATATAATGGAGGCTTTCAACTGCGTGCCTGAGCACAAGGTAAGATTTCCTGAATTTTCGTATTATTTCTGTAGTAAGACGCACCTGCTGATTATTTTAAAGCACCAATACGTCCAATAGGCCTACTGACTAAAATGAACTTAAATGAAAGAATAGCAAAAACGTAAAGTAGTAGCCTACTTTTAAGGTTACCGTACCATAACCTATTACGCGTAATAAGCAACCAAAATCCGGAGGTATGCACACAGTTTTAAATCATATAATGAAATGCACACAGACTTTGAAAGTACGTTACTATTTATGAAAATTGTTTCATTGTATGATTCTCTCCATTCAATAACGTGGTATCTTCTCAGCTTGAAAGCTGCATAGTTCAAAGACCTGCCAGGCAAGTTACCATCCATTGCAGCATAGGCTACTCTAATTTTAAAAGATGCAGCATGAAAACCTCAAGTTCCCAGAGTACAAAAAACTAACACAGCATGTGAATAGGCCTAAACCATTATAGTGCCACAGGTGAAGGTGCAATGTATTTGTACTGTGACTTATAGGCCTATTTACACCAGGAAAGGCCTAACGATAATTACTAAACTTGTTGGTGGTTCTTTGATGAGGCTGCAGATGCAGTTTGCAAAGCTCATAAGGAGAGAGATAATGAATTGTACCTTTTTTTTTCTTTCAGGAGAAGCATTTAAAGATTTTGAGTCGTTATGAAAAATAGTAAATGTTACTTATGAAAAAAAAATGACATCAGTGTTTCATATGGTACCATCATCATCATCATCTTGTACAGTTTCCAGCCCCAGGCTGGGTCTGTTTGGAACATAAGCCTCGCCACTTAGTTCTTTCTTCCCACCACCTCTCCGCTGTCACTCTGGTCCAGTCCTCGCCTCTCTTCTTGACACATTCCTCCACTCCTTTCAGCCATCTATCTCTTGGTCGTTTCTTCTGCATCTGCATCTCATGTATCCTCTTGGGAATCTTCTTCTCATCCATTCTCTTTAAGTGTCCATACCACCTCAGTCTTGATGTCTCAATCCTACCTTGCAAGGGCTCCTCTTTCACCATTTCCCTGACCTTTTCATTCCTCACCCTGTCTCTTCTTGTTACTGCGATCCTACTTCGCAGGAAGTTTATTTCACCTGCCTGTATTCTGCTTATGTCTCTTTTCTTCATTGTCCACGTTTCTGAAGCATAGGTCAGTATCGGGATATAGTAGCTTCTGTATAACACTTCCTTGCTTTTTTGTGGGACAGCTCCTAATGCTCCTAATGCTTCTCAGAAATGCTTCTGCCTGTCTGCCACGTTCCGTAATCTCTTTGTCATTTCTCCCATTTTCCTCCACTATACTTCCCAAGTACTTGAGACTTTCCACCTTCTTCAGCTGTCCACCTCCAAGTGTTATCCCACTCATTGGTCTGTCCTTTTTCCTGGTTGTTAACAGGATATCACATTTACTGATGTTGAACTTCCATCCGTACTCTCCCACTGTTTATTCCCAAGCCTTCAGTTGCTCCTGAATTTCCTCCTCCTTCTTTCCCCACACCAAGAGATCATCTGCAAACACCATTGCTTTAATCTTATCTTCTCCTATCTTTCCTGCTATCCGTGTCATTACCTCGTCCATAACCTCAATAAAGAGAAGGGGTGACAGCGCACTACCCTGTTTCAGGCCACTCATTTGTCTGAACCAGCCTGTTCTTTCCCCTCCAACTTTCACACAACTCACACTTCCACAATACATCTCCTTTACTCTGCCTACAGTCTCTTTTTCCACTCCCATGTTTTCCACTGCTTTCCAAACCTTCTCCCTACACACACTATCATAGGCCTTTTCGATGTCCAGGAAGGCCATCAACAGATCCTCTCCAAATTCGTAGTGGTGTTCCTGGAGCTGTCTCACTGAAAATATGAGATCCACTGTTGATCTCCCAGGTCTGAATCCATACTGCTCCTCATTCAATTTTCTCTCCACTTTGGCTCATATTCTACTTTCTAATATCTTTTCATATATCTTGGCACAGTGAGGTATGAGTGTGACTCTCCTGTATTTTCTGCACTCCTTTCTGCTTCCTTTCTTAAATATTGGGACAATTAATCCTTTCTTCCAATCTTCTGGGGTCTTTTTCTCCTTCCATATCACCCTCATCACACGGTACAGCCACTGTTTCCCAACCTCCCCTGCTGCCTTCACCATTTCAACACTCACTTTGTCCACACCCGGTACCCTTCCTCCTTTCATCTTATGTATAGTTCCAGGTCTCTACAAGTCAGGTCCTTTTCCATTCCTGTGTTGTCTTCTCCATCTTCCAATACATTGTCTTCCTCCCTATGACCATTTGGATTCAGCAAATCCTCAAAGTACTCTTTCCACACTGTCTTGAGTGTCTCTTTGTTGTGTACCTCATTTCCGTTTTTGTCCATCATTACCACATCCTCTCGCAGACCTCTTCTCTTACTTTTGACCATCTCATAAAGTACTTTCTTATTTCCTCTGCTGTCTTCCTCTATCATCTCTGTCCAGTTTACCATCCACTTCTTCCTCTCCTCTGCGACAATCTTGTTCGCTTCTTTCTTCTTTATCTTATAATCTTCCCTTGCCAGATCAGTTCTTTCCTGGAACCACACTCTGAAAGCCTTGTTCTTCCTTCCCACAGCTTCTTTTACTCTCTCATTCCACCATTGTGTCTCTTTACACCGCTTTCTGTTGCTTGTTCTTCCACATACTGCCACTGCAGCTTCCACCATTGTGTTTTTGAATTGCTTCCATTCCTCTTCCCCTGTTTTAGGATTGTCTGTTGGCATCCTTTCCTTTATTATCTTCTGGAATTCTTCCTTGACTTCCTTTTCCTTGAGTTTCCATACTTTGATTCTCCTTTCCTGGTACTCTGTCCTCTTGCTATCCTTAACAACTCCCAGGTTCATTACAAGTATTCTGTGGTCATTATCTAAGGCTTCTGATGGTATTACCTTTATATCTCTGACACTTCTCTTCATTTCCCAGTCGTACAGCATGTAATCTACCAAAGATTTCTTTGTTAAATCACTGCTGTACCACGTTACCTTGCGGCTTTCTTTCTTTCGGAACCAGGAGTTGCCTACCACTAAACCGTTTCTCTTGCAAAAATCCAGCAACTTTCTCCCTTCTTCATTCCTGCTACCCCATCCTTCTGCTCCAAATACATTTTCATATCCTTGCCTTTCACTTCCTACATGTGCATTCAAATCTCCCATGACAATGATGCTCTGACCATTCAACTGCTGTAGTAGCTCCTCCTCAAAGTCTTCCTTCTCTTGAGCTGTACATCCAACTTGAGGGGCATATACCTGGGCTATCTCCAGGCTTCTTCCCTTTACAGTTACTCTGATCTTCATGATCCTGTCACTTATTCCCTTTACCTCTTCCTTCATTCCATCTCTCACAACTACTCCTACTCCGCTGCTCCTTCCTTCACTGTTCCCACTCCAGTACAACCGGTACCCTTTCCTCAGTTATCTGCGACCTTCTCCTTTCCATCTTGTTTCTGCCAAGCCCAGTACATCCAGTTTTCTTCTCTCCATCACATCTACAATCTCCTCCACTTTTCCTGTCAGTGTCTATATGTTTAATGTCCCAACTCGTAGTCCATTAGCATATCCGGGTCGTCGTCGTTTGCATCCGTCCTTTCCGAGGCCTGTTCCTGGTTTGAAAGCAAATATGATATCCACTACTGGCTTGCTAGGCCTATCGTAGCTTCACCAGAGCCCCGTCAGCCGTCACTTTTCAGGGTTCCCATAGAGCCTTCACAGCTACCGTAGCGGTCCCGGGGCACACAAAGTCCCCACTGTACTTCACCCCTACAGGCAATCCCCTACTTCATGCCGTTGCCCGTCTCCCACCACGTGGAGGAGGGGTTGGACTTGTGGGAGACACAAGTACCACATGGCATAAATGAGGTCACAGTTGTATGGGGGAAGGCTTTGGTATTGACATCCAAACAGACCCTCTCGAAATACTGTGATAGACAACATAGTGGATTTGTTTATATGGGTATGATGTAGTGGAATGTACAGTAGATCAGGTGTTTTACATGTTTCGGCCTATGGAATAAAAATTGTTTTAGAATGTTTAAATAATGTTGATTGGTTAGGTCTGGTGACTACTAAAACCATAACATGATAGTTAAGCTTACTATTACCCCCCCCCTCCCCCCCCCCCCAATACATTTGAAATTAGTGCCGAAACAACTATTATCCAAAAATTACTGATAAGTGACAGGTTAGGTGAGGACTGAAGATCCACTGAAGGTACTGTCGCAGTGACTCCTACGTTCCCCCCTGCCTGTATCGTAATGGTGCCAGCATATTGTTCGATGTTCCATTGGATACTGTCGGTCTTATTAGGTGTGTAATAAGTGTACCGAGATAGGAATGCTGCCATATCGAGAGCCTCCCAATTTTATAACATGGTATTCTATGGACTCTTTATGCCACAGAAGGACAGTGACAGTAAAGAGCAACTTAATTGCCACTATGGGCTAGCCAACACAGGAGTACATTACAGAGGAAAGTATTGGGGATCACTGTTGAGAGAAAACCACCAAGTTACATAGGCCTATGCACCTGTGGAGCATGAGCATGGTTAGGACAAAAGAGCCCCATTTTGCAAGAGGTATCTGAATTAAAATGTTTCCTTCTCGGATAGATTGCAGATTGTACTGCATAAGTGTACATACGATGGTAGGCACACTGTCACACATCGGAAAACCCAGGGTACTTACTCCCAATATTTGCTAGATGCACATAATATTGTGATGAGACTGTACAAATTGTAGCAGACTTTATAGCTTCTCAGCTCATGAAGTGCATAAAAATATTTACATAACTATAAGATTCAAAAAATAATAACGATACCATCATCATCATCATCATCATCATCATCATTTCCCCTTATCCAGCTCCTGCTGGGTCGGGGTATTTATGGCACTTCTCCACTTTCCTCTTTCCTTCCACCGTTCTTCTTCCACGATCTTGTCCCAGTCCAGATTTCTTTTTCTTACGCTGTTCTTCACTGATTTAATCCACCTCGTTCTAGGTCTTCCTCTTGCTCTTTTACCCTTGCACTTCGCCTCCAGCATATGTCTTGGTATTCTATTTTCCTCCATCCTCTTTACATGTCCAAACCACCTTAGTTTATTCTTCTCAATTCTCTCATTTATTTTTCCCATCCCAACTTCCTTCCTAACATCTTCATTCCTCACTCTGTCTTTCCTTGTCTTTCCTATCATACTTCTTAGGAATTTCATTTCACTGGCTTGGATTCTACTCTCTTGCCTGCTTGTCAGGGTCCAAATCTCAGCTGCATAAGTTAATATGGGAACATAGTACACTTTATACATTACCTCCTTGCTTTTCCTTGGTACTTCCTTATCCCAAACAAGTTTTCTTACACTTTGGTAGAATGCATTGCTCTGCTGTACCCTCCTGCCAATCTCCATGTCCAACCTACCAGTTTGCATCAATTCACTTCCTAGGTATTTGAACGTGTCCACAATTTCCAAGCTCTGACTTCCAATTTACACAGTGCCCTTTCCTTGTCTTTCCCCTCTTGTCATCACCATGGTCTTGCTTTTCTCTATACTGATTTTCAGGCCGCACTTCTGAATATTTTCGTTCAGTGCATCTAGTTGTTTTTGCACTTCTTCGTTGTTCCTTCCCAAGACCACAATATCATCTGCAAATAACAGTTACTTCATTTCTTTATGTCCATATGCTTCCTTTGTTTCCTTTACAATTTCATCCATCACCATTATGAACAAGAGAGGTGACAGCACACTCCCCTGTCTTAGTCCAGTCTTGTTCCTAAACCAATCTGTCTTTCCAACTGGGGTCAGTACCCTGCTAACACAGTTGTTGTACATTGCTTGCACCATTTCCAACATTTCTCTTCCCAGTCTCTTCTTAACCGTGGTTTCCCATACCTTCTCTTTGGGGACACTATCATATGCCTTTTCTAGATCTATGAAAGTCATAATCAAATCCTCTCCATATTCCCAGTTCTTTTCCATCATCTGCCTTAAGCTAAAGATTGGGTCCACTGTGGATCTTCCACTCCTGAAGCCATACTGTTCCTCTTGCAACTCTCCTTCCACCTTTCTTCTCATTCTTCTTTCTAATATCCTTTCCAGTATTTTTACTATCTGTGATAAGAGGGTGATCCCTCTATAGTTATCACACACCTTCTTGTCCCCCTGTAGCCCTTTCTCCCAGTCTTCTGGTACACATTTCCGTTTCCACAAACACTTTAGCAGTCGATACAACCATTGCATACCAACAGGTCCAGCAGCCTTTATCATTTCTACACTGATTTCATCCACCCCTGTTGCTTTTCCCATCTTCATTTTCTGTACTGCTAATTCCACCTCCAGCATTGCTATATCATATTCTGTTATAGAGTCGTCAGGTTGTCACTTCCATCTCACCAGTACAATTGCTCACATTCAATAGCTTATCGAAATACTCCTTCCATCGTCCCTTTATCTCTTCTCGGTGTGTTAACAACTCTCCATCTTCCTTTTTCACCAGCTTTGTGGTAACGATACCATAGTTATTTATTATAATGAACATTAAAGGAGAGGGAACTATTGTAAATAAATAAAATGCCAGTTTCTTGTAATGAAATTACTGCTTTTTGAAAGCAGTGCCATAAACATGACTCTGTGGGCTACGGTACTTTTACTAGTGTTATGTTAATGGCTATAATATTTATCCTTTCTTTCTGATATTTTTAATTGGTGTTTTTGTTTTTTAGTGTTACCTTAACATAATGAATTTTCTTTTCAGAAAATGGTTGAACAAATAAACAAAAAATTGGGACAACGAGGAAAACAATTGTGTGACGAAAAAAGATTGCTCTATAACATGACCCAGCTCTCTTGGGGCAGGTGGATATCGAAATACTGTTTGCCCTGGACAGTTAAGTTCACACAAGATAGGCAGGTTGAAGAGGCAGCATCATATATAAGAAGAGCCTATCATCGAGCTGGTCGTAGAAACAGATAAGGCTGGCACCAGTGCATCGAATTATGAAAGCCCAACAGGCTGTCAAAGACATAGTTTAAGATTGTTTGCAAAACAATGTTCTCTACCCGATATTATTCCCATTTCTATGGAGTCTGGGATTTGTAAAACAGAGGGCCATGTAGGTCATACATTATGTGAACAAAAGTATCTGGACACTCACATGTGAATGCAGGTGAAGTTTGGACCAACCATCGCTACTAGCCGTGGCTGTCAAAATACTACTTTTCATGTGTACGGTAAATTTCACCTGCAGTCAAGGCTCAGAGGGAGGGTGTATCACGGGGATGTGTGTCCGGACAAGAACCGGGAGATAGTAAATGCAATGCTGCAAACCGTACAGCAGTGACTTTGCCATGAAATATAGAAGTTTCATTTATGTTTTCAACCTTTACTTCGTACTTAAGGCACACTACGACTGAGTTTCGGTCAGCAATCTCAATAATATCTATTTTTTAATTTTTTGGTATAATTACAACTCTGTGTACTATTTGGGGACCAGTCCCCAGTAGTAGCCTATGAATGACATTAATCTAGTGGAGAATGTGACATGAATTATGAAGATAGTTTTGTAGCCATGGAAATATTTGTGGCAGATGGTCTATGGGCAGATGTGCTACACTACAATTCTGTCAGATGGTGACTCTAAAACTTTCTTTCAATCACCTTGTTCATGAAAACTTGTACCGTACCGGTACCTTAGTTTCCCATTTTTTGAAACAAAATTTACAACTTGCCTATCAGATTTGCAGCTTTAATGTTGAAAATTTTTATACTCATTCTATATCAATGCATCCATAAGTCCAGTGATTAGTTTTACTGTAGTATCTTAGTTTTTCTATTAAATATATTTTAATTTTATAATAATAGGTAATTAATGGGATTACAAACATTGTAAATTGTGTTAATTTATATCTCAACAAATATTCATTTGAACTTAAAATCAACCACAAGATTTACTTTTATACTAATGATCTATGTGCGAGAGTCATGAAAATGAGCTACCTCCATTAGTTTAACGCAAGGACCATTTTCAAAATTTGCATAATTTGGATACTAGGGAGACGGGACATTAACCAGGGTATCACCTGCTTAACATGATCATGGCTAGTGAGCCTGGGAATTGACAACTCTGAGGAATTACAAAGCTCGATCTGTTTCCCAGTGGCTTTGGGATGGATTTTCTGCATATTCCCTTTCCTTCCAAAGTCCATCCATCATCGTTCTTGGAGGGTTGAGGGCACTTCTTTCTCTATTTTTCCTTTTTCTTTATTATTTTCCATTTTTTCTTGTAGTATGTAAAATATTTGTAAGTACAGGGGGATTCATATTAAACACATGAGTTTCATTTCATGTTTATTTTGTTTGGTTGGTCAACGCGGTCATGTAGTCCAGTGTACTTTGGGTGTGTAGAATCTGTCTGATAACTGGTGTTAATTGTGATGACTGTATTAGAATGTGTGTTATCTGTGATTCAGGTAGAAGGACTGCAGACGATTAATTTTTTCAAGTAGTTTCTACTTTTGCTACCAAATGCTACCATCCACGGCACCTAGCTGCGGACGTGGCTACTAAATGCCATCGCAGTCACCACCTGGCGGCGAACGTTGGAATTAATAAAGCGTTATCAACCTAACCTACAAATTTTAGCTTCCACAAGTGCAGTGTAGTTAGTAAAGCCAAAGTAAAGCCAACTCCGTGCAGGCCATGGGGGCCTTGGGAGTAGTGGAAGGTACAGGCTAGCACTGGATGGGATGGAGTTGTCAGCTCCACTCCCGGCCGTCTTTGCTCCCAGGAATTACCCAGGTACTCATTTCTGGTGTAGGCTGAGTGAACCCCAGAGCTATTTGCGTTTCCGAAAGTGGTAGTTTTGTTTCTAAAATCCACTACCTGGGTGGGGATCGAACCCATTCCCTTTCATTTAGAAGCTCAGCGCCTCTACCGACTGCGCCTCGCAGCCCCCTCAAGTGTAGTTAGTGGAAGGTTCTTTTTCATGCCATAAATCTACGACATAGGACCGCAGGCTTTACTTCCCCTCCGAGGGAAGACCTACTGAGGGATCATGTTTATTTTGACATGAAGGTTGCTAGTAACGTGCTTTAGCCTCTTAAATGTCCGGAATATCTGGCAGATGACTGTGCCGTTGAAGGTTGTCAGAACCGTGGATAGGTAAATGAAACAGTTCGGTGTATTCCTATGCAAATAAAATTGTTTGACATGAATCACCCTGTAGTTGGTAGTGGTAAGGGAAGTTACCATTCTCAACATTATGGGCTGATGAGGTGAAATGTATTGGCTTGGATTCCTCATAACAAGGATGTCACGTGGCTTATGATCACAAAATTAGTGGATTCTTTAAAATGCAAGCTTCCATTCTTCCTGTTAGGCCACGATCACTCCCTGTCCTGTGAAATCGATTTGAGTTCTACCTGTAAATTAAGTAATTATAATTTTACCTTTCATGGCTTAATTCCACACAAAGCAGTCTGAGTTGTGCAAGTTTTGCAATATATTATTTGATTTGTATTTTAGAGCACTGAGAAATTTCAAAAAATTCTATTAAATGAACCTCTTGAAAGTATTCTTATAAATTGTACTTGTCAGAAACTTAGATAGAGTGCAGATAGATAGGTAGATAGATTCATTTACCATCAACAGGACAGGCACCCAATTACAGATGATATAATAAAACCTTTAAATTACTTTTGTAAATAGGGGTAAAGAGGTCAAAAACTTTCTACAGTAAAGATTCTCGTCACACAACATTCCTATGAAGATTTCACCACATATCCATGAAATTAATTATAATTATATCACAGTAAAATGTTTTCTTTATAACAATGCCCATTTAATATAATCTATAGTTTACATGAACGATCAAAGGAATTCCAGACCTTGTTCATAATATAAGTTACATGTAGGTTTTATGTGTTTCAGAGCCATTTCCAATGAAGAAAAGTTGAGAGCCTCATGCAGTGGCTCGGAAGAAAAAACTAGCATACAAGAAAGGTGACTTCGGATACAAACCCTGTTGGCGCAAGACAAAAAATTGCATGTTAAGCAAGTCAGGGAAATTAATATCAAGCAGGAATTGATTCTGAAACAGCAGACTTCCTGTCCCAAATGAAATGTATTTATTAATTGTACAGTATATGGTATGTAAATAAATACCTATGAAAATGAACCCTTGCATTATGTCTTTATAATAAAAAGTAAACTATAGAACATTGCAAACAGCTGCTGAACTTGTGGCCTATTGTTGATATGGCTTAGCCGGTATAATAGGAAGATAAATTACTTCAAAAGTTATTTTTTTCCAAAAAAGAAAAAAAAAGCTATTGTTGCAGTTTCCTGCACTGTGATCGGTCAAGGCAGATCTCTCTAGTCTTTTTTTAGCATTTTAAAAGTTGAATTTTATTGTGATATCAGTCTTTTAGTATGTGTCTGCGTCCCCGCGCATTAAGGGGCAGAACTGCTCGTAACAAGTTAAAACAAAAATTTTGAGGTGTTATGTAGTGCAAGTTGTGCCAAAAGTCTAACTTGCTAAGTGAAACCTCACGACAGAGCTTTGGAGCCATTTCTTCAGTGTTGCCTCATTGATATTACAACTTTTCAGTTGGTTAGCACAATGTGACCGCAATCATTCCATATGTTGAAAAGCCTCCACATATCCCATTAATTGGGATAACATTGTGTTGACCAACTGAAAAGTTGCAATATCAATCTCCACAATAGACAAGACGAAAAACAAATATTTGTTGGAGTTTGAGTATAGGACTCCGTTTCTTATGGTATTGCTGTATAAGTGTGGTCCAAGTAACACACTACAGTTACCCCTTTCTGCTGTAATAATAAGGAATTCAGGTACGTATGACATTTATAACCATATTACTAGTGAGTACCTGATGAGGCACTCTTGTGGACAAGTTTCTACTAGATACATTCAAAGGAAATTCATCTGCCTAGTCAGGGGCGGATCTAGGGGAGGGCGAGAAGAGTGACCGTCCAGGGCCCTGCGGTCCGGGAGCCTCGCGCCATGAATTTTTTAAAATTTAATTAATTTTTAAACTAATTTATAATTCATATTCCTTTTTTCAGTGCAGCTATGACCTCCCATGATCGTTTAGCAAGTTTAGATTTCAGTGAAATTATAGAAGACTTCAGCCGGGGAAAAAGTCGCGAAGTAATATTTTAATATTTCATAGGTTAGATAATATTCTTCAAGGGGACTTAAAGGTTTCTTTCATATTATTAAAATAATGTACTGTAGTGTATTCAAAATATTGTAACTATTCTTTATTTTATTATTAACAAACTATTTTCAATTTGATTTAATATTTTTTTATTTCCTATTGTGGGCCCAACCTTATATCGCTCAGGGCCCCGCAAGGCATGGATCCGCTACTGTGCCTAGTCAATACTCATGTTTATTTCATTTTCAACAGTACATGTTTCAGAATATTTTATGGAAATGCTTGAACAAAGTTTGCTTCATCAAGAGTTTTGTATGTTTAATCATAAAATTCCTAATAGGTTTCAGTTCTCCTAAGCATCTAATAGGAGTAGGCTCCCCAGAATCCAAAGGCCTACGTGCATGTTGATTCCCCTTCTGCTTTCTTCATGTTCAAGCATAAATGCTTGATTCCCGCGAACAGTTACCACCTGGCGTAGTGACGTCTTTATGACGACATGCAATAATGCTTGATTGTTTAGAATGGTGTGGGTTGCTTCTTCCCGGAAATAGAACTGAGGGTGTAAGCCCCAGAGCTTGAAGACAGTTTGACCGCTTTATCCACTGTTGGGACATGGAGTCCTCTTCCGCTGGTAGTACCTTGTAAGGGTACCTTGCCTGGATTACAGGTGAAGATGGTTTTTTAAAGAAGTGTTACTCCTCTAATACTCACCCTTTGTCCTGGCTTGTGACCGGCAGAACCTGGCTTGCCAGATATTGGCTCCAGGATGGCGGGTTTCCGACAACCTTTATGTAAATAACTATGGCATGTGAGTAGCTAGTTCAATATTCTATTCCTAGCCAATGAAATGCCTCTCTATAAATGGTTGCTTCACTCCCATGTGGCACATGTTGCATCGTGAGCGGATCCAGGCCATCGAATAACGGTGTCACAGATTTCAAGATCTGGACCTGCAACACACTGAACATTGAGAGAGAAATATCCTTTGCGATTCCTATACAGCTCTGCCGTTGGTCCACCAGGGTTTTTGATAGGTATGTGGATACAGTCGATGCACCCACTGACATCAGGGAAATTAGCCATTTGGAAAAATTTCCTTCGCCTCCTAGCAAATTCTTCCTGTGAGTTCGGGAATCTTACGTATGCTGAAAGTTTTTGTGCCAAATGCTCGGATGTATGTAAGACAGTCCTGCATGCAGTGGACTGGCTTACTCCCCGAAGATCACCACATACAGTCTGAAAAATAGTTATTGTTGTTTTAAGGGGTGGAACAACAAGGTCATCTGCCCCTAAAAAGAAAATAGATGAGACAGCCTAGTTACAGAATGTTAAAATTGTTTTTGTATGATTCAGAATTAACGACACTATTTAATTTTGTTGAGGCATAGCCTACACATGGTCAATAAAATTTCATTGTGTTGTCTATCAGAAAGCTGTTATATTTTTGTGGTGAGGAAGGTAAATCCACATTCATTTTCTCAGATAATATGTATTATCAACTGGAAGTTTTATCTAACATTGGCTATTTTTTCTTGTGGAACACTGAAGTCATCTGCCCCAAAAGGATATCCTATTGATGTAGGGGGATTACTAACTACAGTTCATGCTTTAACACACATTATTGATGCATTGACCTACGTTATATGGCCTTTGGATTAGCCTACTACATCTGTTATGTTTTTTTATGTGAAGATCAATTGGAACAGCCAGTTTCTTGGCCACCTCCTGTTCTTGGGGTATGTACATGATCAGAATCCAGTTCCTAAGGCTAATTCTCGCCTGCAGGTTGGAACAAGGTACTCTCGCCTTGTAAGGAAAAACTGAAAGGAGGTGGGTTCGATCCCCATGTAAGCCATCATGGAAGTGGTTTTCCACGATTCTCCAATTGAATTCCACAGAAATACCGGGATGGCTCTTAGAAGCCACCCTCTTAACCTTAGCATCAATTTATTACCGACACGAAATAACCCATGAGATCAGACAGATTATAGACTACACATACCGGTACCGTACTCAAGTAGGCCTACATGAGCTTGATGACCATGATGCCCTAAGTCCAGAATGAAACAGCAAGAGGCTGTTTCATGTCTTTCAGATAGATTATTAATAAGTTGGTACCGGTACTAATTTGATATAGGAAATTAAAAGATGCCTTGAAGCACTATCCCGAAGCCAAAATATAGGCCTATCCTAGAAATACAATTTATTAGAATTCATTAGGCCTAACTGACTAGTATATCTCATTTTAATTTGTAAGTTACAGTAAGGGCACACATTAATTTCCATTAATATCTGGGATGTGCCTCCGATTAGTGCAGTCAGGAGCAAAATGGTTTACCCTACAGAAATTCACTATTTTTGCGTGATGATCGTTCATTTTAGGGTCTTGGGACATCTTGGTAATCAGACCCGCGTAGCTGGGTGTGTGTTGAATGTCAGGTGACTTGTATTTTCTATGCGTACCGTAGTAGATTGCGTATTATAGACCTATCAGTAGTGTGCATGTTTGCATCTAGCCATTTTTAACCCAATAATGAGGCCAGTAAACAGGATTATTATGAGAAATCATCCACTGCGTGATCGTAAGGCCTATATGGGCTATTACTTTACATTACCGTATCAGTATTGTAGGTTATTTGGTACTGGAAGTACGGTATGAAAGTTTTGCATCAAAATAGGTTAGGCCTATCATGCTAATCGTGTAACTTACGTATTAAGACGCACACATGAACCTAATACGGTACCGATATAGTCTGTAAGCAGTCAACTTACCGGTAGGCTTACAACATACATTATTTTATATTCCTGAATGAATTGTAATAATTGCACTCGACAAAGAACTTTATTCACACCATGCAACATTGCCGTACGGCTCTTATCTTGTAGAAAATACAGTTATCAGTCCGTCAACAATCTGTCTACAATACCGTTAAATTATCTTTATAAATAAACAAATACCGGCAATACATTTGCAAATTATAGCCTACACTGCAGTAACTTACCGTACCGTACCTTAATTCGGTACGGTAGTCTACTTTCCGTATCGCTATTGGATTTTATTCTTAATGCTCCACATAGGTCCACCGGTACCTGAAAATTTCCGGTGGCATAAAATCGTAGACTTATTAAAGTTTGAAGCATTGAAGGTAATATTGGTAGTCCTCGTCTGTTTCGCCGTCTTTCAACGTGAACCAACGGCAAAATGACGTTTGTCACAATATCCTTTGAAAAATTGTACGGAAACGTCTCCGAAAATCTTTCCAATGGGTTTTCAAAATCTCTTACATATTGTCTTGGCACGTCGTCTTTTTCAAATACCGCTTCAATATAATAAAGAAATTCATCGTCCGCCAAGCCTACGTCCATTTTTCTTGTGATAAGGATTCCTTAAGGTAGCTTGCCCCCTACCTTAGCACACGACAAGTCGTGCGCAGTCGCGAAGGAGTCCTTGAGCCTAAGGCTTCCTCAAGAAATGTCTCTGAATAGTATTTCTGCCCAAGGAAGGCTTGAGGTCTCCTTAAGGAAGCCTCAAGGGAGCCTTCAAATGGCTTCCTCAAGGAAGCCTCAAGGAAGCTCTCTGAATGCAAATGGCTTCCTTAAGGCTTCCTCAAGCCCAAGTTCTCCTCAAGGTGTCCTCAAGAAAAGTCTCTGAATGCCACCCTCAGTCTCATTCATGGCTGTGATTATATAGAAGCTACTGAGGTATGGGTGGTGCTGAGTTATGACCTTCAGGGCACAGCCAGTGCCTGTGGATGTTGTGAAAGGTTCTGCTCGTAGGGTTAGTACTGCTGTACTGACTCAGTGAGGAAAGCAATGGCAAACTACCTCATTCATCACCTTGCCTAGTGCACCTCATTATGGTGCTGCCTCTGTTTTGTGGGTTTCCACCTCATAACCTATGGTGGTGCTATTTGAGGATCCAACCAGCCTCCAGGCTGACTACATAACAGACTGACCTTTAAAGGTGCTGTACATCTTTTGGCACGCAGGGTTATGGTGGTATATACTGTAAAACCAATCGATCAAGGGATGAAATATCCTGCTTGTGAATCATGTGTTTTACACCCTAAGTGGCATTCCACCAGTAAACACGATAAATAACGCTACAAAGAATGTCTCCCCTCGCAAAGCGGTCATGTGGCGGGTAATGTGATTTCCGACACGGGAAGGAAGTGTGGGGTGCAAGTGACGTAAGAAGCCGTATGGGCAGGCCCTAGTGTTAACTTAATCCTATTATACTAACTGCATTTCACGAGGGTAATCATGTTAGTGGTAGGCATACAAGCTTATTGTTCACATACAGTAGCTGCATGCTACGCACTCTCAGTATTGCAGCAGAGTAAATAACTATCCAAGTTTCAAACTCAGAAGGTAGGAAATCAGAAACCCCTATTCACACTGAATTGGCAGGTGTAAAGCTACCACTTATGGAGAGTAATGTACGAAGCAAAGAGGGTATAGAATGTTCTTTGGCACAAGCAAGGAAATCATATCTACAGGAAAGAAATCTGTTGACATTAAATATAGCTGTTGTTGAATCATTAGAGGCTTTGCGACATCGCGGTCCTGTATCCCCGTGGATTTGGATTGTGTAGAGTTTGTCTGATAACCCGTGACACTGTAATGTCTGTACTAGTTAATGTATTTCTAATTGGGGTAGGATTTGGGCAGGAACCTGCCGTGGCATTACGTTAGGTACTATCCCGGCATTTGCCTGGAGTAGAAGTGGGAAGCCACGGAAAACCACTTCCAGTTTGGTTGTGGTATGAATCAAACCCATCTCTTGTCTGTTTTGCCTGAGTGTACTCCGTTCCAGCCCTGAAACTAGAATTAAATTTCTTGGCAGAGCCGGGAATCTAATCTGGGACTCCACGGTGAAAGCCAAGAATGCTAGGCATCACGCAATGAGGCAGACATGACATATGTAGATTTAAGTATTGATAAGTCATTTCAGATAGCCATTGTCTGAAGCGTGGTATTCTATGGAGGAAAGAGGAGAATACAAGCGATCGAAATGTGGTGTTGCAGGAAAATGATGAAGATGAGTTGGGTAGTTAGAGTAACATATGAAGAGGTATTAAGAGAGAGGAGAGATGTTCCTGGTGACTGCTAATCAAGAGGTTGGTAGGACACATACCACAGTAAGGCTCCCAGGAATAGCAAACTTAGTAATTTAGGAAAGGGTCGAGGACAATATCTGTAGAGGCAGATCAACGTTGGAATATGTTAAACAGATTGTCTAGAATGTGGGGTGTGGTAGCTATGTAATGATGACACGATTGGCTCAGGACAGGGAGGCATGGAGCGTTGCATCAAACCAGTCAAAAGATTGAAGACTCGAACAACAACATCAACAAAAGCATACTCAGCCTATGGACACATTCGCCCGCTTTGATGTTTTCATCGCTTGATGAATGCAGTGTTGTATTTGTCTGTTGGTGCAGGCTAGAGAAAAATGTGTCTTCTTTTCACCAATGTTTCCGTCTCATTCATGGCTGTGATTACATGCAGTGTGGTCTCCTGGGAGGCCGAGTACAGGTATGTCTAGTTGACGCCCGTGGGCGACCTGTGTGTCCTAATGAGGATGAAGTGATTATGAAATTAGCACATACACCCAGTCCCCGGGTGAGGGGAATTAACTCCATGTGATTAAAATGTCCGATGGCCTTGCCGGGAACCTAACCTGGCACCTTTTGGGACAAAACCTAGCGCGCTAACCAATTCGCCAATGGGTCGGACTGTGGCTTTATGGAAGCTTCTGCAGTATGGGTGGTGCTGAGTAATGGTATTCAGAGCATAGTAAGTCCCCATGGATGTTTTGAAAGTTTCTACAGTACTCATAGGGTCAGTACTGCTGCACTGAGTCAGTGAAGAAAGCCATAGCAAACTACCTTGGTCCTCACCTCTCCTACTACGACACAAGTTGGGCTGCCTTGGCTATTTAAGAATCACACTAACCTCATGGCTGACTACCCAACAGAGTGACATGTTCATGTATTTAGGAACTTTGGGACTTCCTGGTTATGTTTCCCAAAGTATTTCGGTATACATGAAACCTGTCTGGAAACCTGTATTATTGTGAAGGCTGTATTAAGATGTGCATTTGTAAATGAGGCAAGGGATGGGTAGGAGTATGCCGTATCCTTATGTTAGCTGGCGTTACTCCCTTTCCTAGAAGAGAAGTGGGAAATCACGGAAAGCCACTTCTAAGATACTAAAATTGAAGTCAATTCTACCTGTTCTCAGTTCTGTTGCTGTTGATTTAATTTGAGGCTTTTAACATCGTGATCATTCGGAAACCTGTACTTGGGTGAGTGTAGGATTTGTCTCATAACCTTTGTGCTAAGGTCTGTAGAAGTATGCATACTTGAGACTAGGGATGGGATGGAAGCGGCCGTGGTCTTAAGCTAGGAACCATTCCAGTTTTCCCCTGGAGTGGAACTGGGAATCCACAGTAAAACACTTCTAACATGGCTCAGGTGGGATTCGCACCCACCATTTCTCAGTTCCGCCTCACGAGACTGAATGTACCTCCTAGTCCTCAGACCAGGATTAAATTTCTTGGCAGAGCCGGGAATCGAGCTCGGACCTCTGAGATAACAGCCAAGAATGCTAGTCACTGCGGCACGAGGTGGTCTACATAAAACACTGATACATAATAGCAGCTGTAAATACAGGATGAAATCTCGAAGTAATCGTGAGTCGTGGTATAAAATAGATTAATACAAGTTGCATTCGTCTTTTTCTTCGTATCATACAACAACATGGCTGCTAAACCATTAAAAACACTTGACATGTACAGGGGAAAATATCAGAGTGCACCAAAAGTGGAAAAAAAAACAGATATTGCCCTCAGTAGGTAACAAGTATTGGGGGGTGTATCATCATGTTAATTATCTTTTAAATCGCTTATCCTCTCAGCTCGGCTTCACCCACGGACTCGGCGAGGGATCATTTTTCTATCGACTCAAGGACAGTGTCTGGGAGCTGAACTAACGTTGTCAGCAGATACAAATGGGGTTGGTGAAAGGTCGATCACCCAGGCGACCGCTAACTTAGGTCTGATAAAGAAAATTCTTGTTCCAATCATCTTTGCTGATAGCTCTGTTCCCATCATCTTTGGCGAAATACCTGTTCCCATCTTCTTTGGTAAGAGTCCTGTTCCCATCTTCTATGGCGAGAGTCCTTTACCCATAATGTATGGTGAGAGACCTTTACACGTAATCTTAGGTGAGAGTCCCTTACCCATATTCTATGGCAAGAGTCGTTCCCATTATCTTTGGTGAGAGTCCTTTACCCATATTCTATGATGAGAATCCTTTACCCATATTCTATGGTGAGAGTCCTGTTCCCATCTTCTTTGGTGAGAGTGCTGTTCCCATACTCTTTGGTGAGAGTCCTTTACCCATAGTCTATGTTGAAAGTTCTTTACCCATATTCTACGGTGACATTCCTATACTCATTCTCTTTGGTGGGAATCCTGTTCCCATCTTCTTTTGTGAGAGTCCTGTTTTTCCATCTTCTTTGGTGAGAGTCCTGTTCCCATCTTCTTTGGTGAGAGTCCCTTTCCTATCTTCTTTGGTGGGAGTCCTGTTCCCATCTTCTTTGGTGAGAGTCCCGTTCCTATTTTCTTTGGTGAGAGTCCTGTTCCCATCTTCTTTGGTGAGAGTCCCGTTCCTATCTTCTTTGGTGGGAGTCCTGTTCCCATCTTCTTTGGTGAGAGTCCCGTTCCTATCTTCTTTGGTGAGAGTCCTGTTCCCATCTTCTTTGGTGAGAGTCCTGTTCCATTTTTTGTCTGATAGTCCTGTGCCAAATGTTGGAGCTTATCATACTATTTCGATCAGTGTAACTTCTTATTCAAAACAACAAGATGAACCGTTAGCGTGTAGATAAGTATTTATGGTTGAGTAGGACCGAGATTTAAATGGATTAACCATTCCGAAGGTTGCATGTTCGAATGTGTGGACTCCACAAGCATGGAAAATTTAAATGTGCTCTTCTTACAGTATTGTAGTATGTACTAGCCAGCGTCTTGGTGATGTGTACCATACCAACTGATGAGCCCAATAAAACAGTAGGGCGAAACGTTGGTAAACCAGTTTGAACTTGCTGAATCAATTTTACTGAGTTTATCTTTAATCTTTAAATTTGATGTGCTGAAAATGTATTTATATTTGAATGCTGTTAGGAATATGGAGGCCACTTGGGACCTGCAGGCAGTGAGTTCTTGGGCATGTCCTGCTCCTCACTGTACACCCCTGCAGCACTATACTTCTGTGCAGTAAGCAGTATGTTAAATATTTTCCAGATGCGATCTAGCCTAGCGCAGGCACGTTGCGCCTCAGGGAAGTGGAAGATAAGATACGGGAGGGCCATTAAGTGGAGACTGGAGAGTTTCTCCACAAAGACGCGCGGTAATGCATCAGCTATGCAGATAGCGGCTCACGCCCGAGCCCGGGTCCACTGGGACGCTCCGTATGCATTATTGGCTTAATGGCTGCCTCATTCTTTACCACCAATCAATTGCACGTGAACACACGCCATAGCACCAAACCCACATTCTTCTCTAATATTGTTGATATTTCATTTAGGGGTTTTCCAATATCATGCTAATGCATCCCCGTGTACTTGGGAGTGTGCGGAATCTCTCTGATAAACTGTGACATTGTAGTAACTGTACTAGTGTTTTTTTCTGTAATTTGGACTAGGGTTTTGGTAGGAAGCAGCCATGGCTTTAATTTTAAGTACCATTCCAGCATTCACATGGAGTAGAAGTGGGTAACCACAGAAATTCATTTCAAGGATGGCTGTGGAAGGAATATTACCTACCTCATCTCAGTTCTGCATCACGAGACTGAGCGAACCCACTTTCAGGCTACAGACCAGAATTGAATATCTTTGCAGGGCCGGAAATTGAACCCAGACCTCCGAGGTAAGAGCCAAGACTGCTAGTTACTACGCCACGTGGTGGACTTCTCCTCTGTGGGCTCTGATCCTGACCGTTGATATAATTACGTCTTCTTAACCGCTTGCTGTGCTCTCAGGATGTGTATTGAGACTTAGGTCTAAAAATTCCTGGGTTTGATTCCTTGCTCTATCAAGAAACTACATTCTGGTTGAAAGATTAGAACGGCATACACCTAGCCTCATGAGCCAAAACTGAGATGGGTTGGGCTCGATTCAAACTTCTACTGCAGTTCTACCAACAGCCATAATTGAACACACTACTACAGACACCATAACAACGCTGGTTATCAATGAGATCCAACATACATACATACATACATGCATACATACATACATACATACATACATAAATACATACATACTGTGCCCGTTTCCCCGACGTCACGTTGGCCTGGCGATTGCAACGAGAAACCGAAGAAGGGACACAAGCGATAAAAAATTAAGTCCTGGAAATATTTGTCCAATACAAAAAAAATCAAAACAACTGGCTCGGGCAGGCAAGAGATCGAATATCTCGGGTCGTTTAAAGGGATAGGCACGCAAGGTTCAACAGGACAAATACCTCACAAACAAGAAAAAGAAAAAGTATCACTGACTCGGGAGAAGTTCCAAACTACAGGAATAACTAGAACTTGTTAAAATCGAGATCGTAAATTTATTTTAGAGCAGACGGACAAAAGAAAGATATGAACACTCCTATTACTCAAGGCAAATTATTAGGTTGGGATACAAGTATCCTTAATGTCCATCTGTGCCGTTGAGCTGTCCTATTTCACTTAAATGGGAAGTTCTTACAAAAGAAAATTAATCATAGTTCGAGAGTTCGTTGTTTAGTTGAATATGAATTTTAAAAAACACTTCACTATCAGTTTCAGCTTTGTAGAAAAAAAATTAAACATTTTTTCTTCCCATAAAACAGACTAAATTAATAATTCACACACAAATTATACACATCCCTGATATTTATATATATTCGATTGACATTAGTGACCGTTAATTAATTAATTGGATTAAATTAATTATAGACAAATAAATGATTATTATCATTATATCACCACAATAATTCCAAGTTTCCTTATGGAAAACATCTCAGCTCAAAGTAGCATTAATCTATCGTAATTTCCCAAACATTGGTTTACAAGGGAATTCTAATCACTCAAGTCATTCTCAAATAAGAAATTGGATTCAACATATGCTTATGGGAGAAATTAAATTGTTCACAATGCGATGATGTAACAGTTACATTCAAAGATAAAGGAATACAGTAGAATTGCCTAAGATCTGCATAGTTATTAAATTGAATTGACCAGCTCATTAAACCCTAACAACAGTGCACAAAATGACGATAAATTGGACGAGAAAAGAAAACTGTCATTGCACTATTTCCCAAAGTTGGAAATATAAATATAATTACTATAATAAAGCACATACTAGTTCATTTGACCTAGGACTGCATAGACCCTGCATCCTGGCATAATCACAAACATTTATATCATCGAAGAAATTCATTATTTATTAATTTATTAAAGCGTTGGAATGGAATATCTCATTTCCAACAGTTGCTGCTCTTAGACCACTATAAAGTGTCTACAACTTATTAATAATTGTGCTTTATTCAAAAACCATTTCCAAAATCCTTTTGACATAATGCCAAGTAATCCTTAAGTGGCAATAATAAGACTGGCCAGGATCTCTTAATGTCTACGATTATTATCGGCTTCGTATTTTTTTTTATACAATCTTAATTAATTACTGTAGGGTTCAGGATCACACATCATGAATCCAGTTGATAATTACTGTACCAAGAATTAATTATCAAGTTTCAAAAAATAGCTCTGAAAAATGTATAATGTTTCGCTTGCAACCGCCGTAAAGGTATAATACGCCATTAGTAAGAACGAAACTAAGTTTAGAATAAGTTTATAAAAAAAATGGAATCCAACCATAAAACATTTTGTTAAATATCTTACATATATGTGTGAAATTACTCTTAATATCCATAAATTATTTGCTCTTTAGTTTGGGAATTCATTCGAAATATATCAGTCATCTGGAAGAGAAAACATTATGATAACATGGTAATGGCTTGTCATATAATTTCAGACAAGTTGTCTGAAGGCATGCTCAGGGTTACGGAGAATGTGTTGCCTATGTGATTTCCCACGACGTGGTTGATCTTGGTCCTATACTTAATTTTGCAAGATCGCCGCTTACGATACTCTTGTAATGCATCCATCGTCGTGACGTCAGATCTAACGTGAATTCGGTCCCCCAGAACTTGGACTCATCCTGGTCATTAAGCTTCCCTGTTGATGGCTTTATCTATCATCTTGAATAGTAATAAAGTCTTTATTAATGTTCCCATGTTACTGTTCTTAATTACAAATGGCATCGTGGATGACTTCATACAACCCCTTGAATCAAAATTGGTTGTACGCCACTGATGGTGAAATGTTCCGACTATTTTATCAGTGTGGAATAGGTGGTGTAATTGCAATATTGTTCATTAATCATGAATGCAATTGCTATTAATCCAATTAAATATTGATCTTATTCTGTTACATGTAGTACAGCTATCGTGTCGAAAAAGAAAGTTCAACATTGTATATCTTTGTGCCTGGCAGAATAATATGACGAGATCTGTCATATGTTGTGCGCTGCAACAAGTTGTATTTCAATGACTACTGGTCTGCGTTTCCAGTCCGCTAATGGTGCTGTGAATGTGTCCGCTGAATAATATTATAATTCTTACTTACAGTATTTCTGCCACTTGTAGGAAACACTGACTTTACTTAACACTGGTAAAGAAATTATTATAAGTATCGGCGTATCACCAGCCAGATTGTGATGGTTAGTTAAATAGTGCAAACACACGCCTTCCACACGTATTTGAAAAAACTCATCTTCGCGCACACATGAGTGTAGCCAGTGAAAAAAAAAGAATTCTCGAATGACCGTCTTCTAGAACTGACAGAGTCCACGCTGCCTAGTCACCTGATTCATAGCGGTGCGTGGGGGAAATTTCCACCCTCATCTATTGCGTCATGACTTGTCAAAGCCGTTAGGAGTTGAATATGTTCGACTCTCGCTTGTGCTAAATTTTAGCTCAATGCCACAAGGATAGGTCCATTTATCAGCTAGAATAATTACGAAGAATGTTTCTTTAGCTCTGGGTCTGCTACAAACACATGCTGGAATACATTACAATATGTTACATTCATCAACTACTTCCAAGGTTGCTTTGCGAATCTCGGTAATTAAACATCACCAACATGGTGGATTTCGGTCACATGTTCCCCTCTCCTGGTTTTTATAAGTTTTGGTCAGAGAACTTATAAAACTTCATTATTCTAAGATTATGTGAAGAAATCAAACATGTCTGTCCAGTATTAATTCTCAGGTTTGAAATATTTTCTTAGATTTCCAGCGTTGTAGTTTCCAATCGCTCGATCGGAGTGTATTTCTGCCAAACGATAACTGTTGTTGCCGAATACTCTTACTATCTTTACTGGACCATAATAAAGCTTAGCGAATTTGTTATAGACTCTCATGGGTAAGTTGGATGATACTGGTCTCCTTATCAGGACTAAATCGTTTTCCCGTAGAGGTTCTCTGAATTTTCTTCCTGCCTGTCTCTTCTTTCTCTTTTCGGCGTGGCGTTCCAAGCTCTCTCTAGCCATGTCTATGCGCGTGGGAATTGATTGAATTATTTCCGGTGCTGTGGAAATAATTCTTTCCCATACTCTCACTGGTTTACGTCCATAATGTTACATGTATGGCACTTGCGATGTACTTTCATGTATAGTCGAATTAAGGCTTTATTCAATGATGGGTATAACCTTCATCCATTTATCATGATTATCCGAACAGTAAAGTCGACAGAATTTTCCAATTTCAGACATTATTCTTTCTGCAGGATTTCCTTCAGGATATCTGATAGTATTGAGGATGTGCTTTACATTTAGCCTTACCATTGCCTGCTGAAATTCTTGACTTGTGAATTGGCTCCCATGATCACTTAATAAGAATTCGGTTGTGCCGGCTTCTTTGAAAACACAATTCTCTAGCCGCCTAATGATATATCGCGATGTAGCATTCTGAATCGGGTGCAACATTACCAGTTTAGAGAATACACCTATTGTAACCAAGATATACTGGTTTCCTCTAAATGATCTAGGAAGTGGGCCATAAATATCCGTTGCATATAATTCTCTCGGTCGGGACGGAATTATAGCAATCGGTGGTTCTTTAGCAAGCTTCGAAATGTATTTGCTCCGCTGGCAATTATCGCAGGTCCTTATAACCTTACGTATGGTTTCCCTCATACAATTCAAAATAAAGGCTTCTTTAGCTGCGTGCAGAGTCTTGTCCAGTCCGGAGTGTCCCGTTGAACGATGGACTAGCCAGATTACTTTATTAACAAGTGTGGGTGGTAAGACTGTTCTCAACTTCGTATGATCCTTGTCCGCATATTTCATGACAACGTCTCCCACGATGTGGTAGTCTCCCGCTTGTCTCGAAGTTGGGATGAAATTCGGATCAAGCTGGTCCATTCTCTTCTTTAGGAAACGATACATGTTTCTCAAGGGTTCATATCTCTTCTGTGATGCTGCGATTCTTCTAAGTTTATCTAACGTATCCGCATCTTCCGGAACAACCTCAATCAAGTGTATGTCTTCCCCACAAGGATTACGACTTCGAACATCGGCTAATATGTTCAATTTGCCAGATCGATTAACTATATCCACGTTAAATTGCTGCAAGAATAAGGTCCATCTGGTAATTCTATCATTAGCGAGGTCTGTTTTCAACATGAATTGCAAAGCTTGATGGTCGGTGATTATTGTGACTTTATATCCTATCAATATATTTTTCCAAGTCTGTAAAGCATATTATATGGCAGCTAATGCTTCCAATTCTGTCACGGTGTAATTGGCTTCATGGCTTTTAAATTTGCGGCTGGCAAATGCAAGATAGTGATGTTTTCCCTCGGCATCCATTTGATACAATACAGCTCTCACACCAATCTTTGACGCATCCGATTCTATGAAGAAATTCCGAGAGAAATCGGGGTATTCCAATTTAATATGATCAACCAGCATTTGTTTAGCTCTATCAAACGCCTCACTACATGCTTCGCTCCATTTCCATTTATTGTTTAATTTCAACAAATTCTGGAGTGGTGCCATCACCTCCGTGTAGTTAGGACAGTGCGTCGAAAAGAATTGACACATTCCTAAGAATTGTCTAACTTGACGTACTTTCTTCGGTTGAGGAAACTCCGCAATTGCCTGAATCTTCGTAGGATTAGGCCTATATCCGTGTCCGTCGATGATGTGACCTAAAAACTTTATTTCAGTTTGAAAAAAAACTGCATTTGTCACGGTTGACTTTGAAGTTGGCTGCTTTCAAATTATCAAACTATAATCTGAGGTGTTGTAAATGTTGTTACCCGTCTGTAGATGCAATTATTATATCGTCTATGTAGCATATCACATTCGCTTTGACTTCTTGCTTTAGGTTGGAATCCAATGCTCTTATCATCACAGGACCGCTGTTCTTTAAACCGAAAGGCATTCTCTTGAAAGCATAGGTTATGTTATTAAATAGAAAACCAGTGTATTTGCGGCAATTTTCAGATAACGCTACGTGATAAAATGATGAAGTCAAATCGATGGTAGAAAAATATGTTTTTCCTTCAAATTTCCTCAAAATTTCCCGAATTTTTGGATGTCTATCATGTTCCAAGAGCAGACGTTCCTTCAATCCCCTCGCATCCAGACATAAGCGTAATTGTCCATTCGCCTTTTGCACAACCGCTAGTGGATTTAGGAAAGGCGTGGGCATTCGACAAATGATGTCATCATCTTCTATCTTCTTGATCATGTCTTCAACTTCAGCTTGCCACTTTTACGGAATAGGATATAATTTCTTTCGATAAGGAGTAGCATCAGTTAACTGGATTTCATACTCAAAATTCTTAACTAGTCCAGGTTTGCTATTGAAAATATCATCATATTCTTCTAATAAATCATTCAACTCCTGTTGAGTTTCTGGATTGATTTTTCCTCCTTCTATATTTCTATGCTCTGTTTCCACTGAATTGATTATTTCATTCATTACATCCATATTTCCAAACTCCCATACTACGCCTTCACGAGCCTCTTCTTTCAGTCCCTCGGTGGAAGTAAAATATATAACGGTTCTTCATATCAATGACCAGACCATTGTCAGATATGAAATCAACTCCGATTATGATATCGAAATTTGAATTTGATAAGACCAGGAAGATGTGTTGTATCTTCCTTCCGGCAAGTTCCATTTCTAACATTACCTGTTCTTTACATTTAATTATCCTGTCAGGGATAACTCCTCTAATCTTTACAGTTGATGCTGGAAGAATGTCAAGTTTTCCTTTTGACTGGAGCAAGTCTAAGCATGACTGTGATATAATGGAAACCATGGCCCCTGTGTCCACTAACGTCTTTATTTGGCATCCCATAATATTTAAAGAAATAATCGGTAATTCATGTCTGATCCCTCGGCGTACTTCTTCATTTTCAAATATGAGGTCTTCATCCTTTAATTCGTATAATTCCTGAATTTGTACAATGTCCGCGTTGATTAGAATTTCATTACCTATTGTTGATTGGACGTTTTATTTTTCTTGGTTCAGCCCACTAATACAAGGCTGGTTTAACTCTTCTTCTGTTGGTGCTGAAGGTCGAGTATTTCTTAATTGTTCTATATATTCTCGGCTTTCCTGATACCTGGTGTCCAAATTGTTACTGTTTTGCTTGTTCCTCTCTTCTTGAGACCTATTATTCTGGTTGGAGTAGCTGTTAAACCTCCCGCGTTGGTACCAGTTATTTTGTCCTCTGTTACGATACCTCGAATATCTTCGATTGTACGGGGTATTTCTCTGATTATTATTATCGTTTCTACGATTGTAGTGATAATCATCTTACCGGTGCGGTGGTCAGAATCCCTCGATGTCTTCTCTACTTGTTGCGCTGGTCTTTCTGTTTGGGCTGTCCTATCCATTAAGTCTGCATTTATTTCCCGACTTTCCTTTCTGTCATGTCTACCATTATTGCCTAGAGTAGCGTGATCCATACGCCTAAGAACTTCTTCACAATCTTCCAGGGTTTCTACTCCCGATACTATGAGCATGCGCTGTACTTCGATGGGAAATTGCCTCGTTATGGCTCATATCAGTTCCTGGCGTGGTAAAGGTGGAGTTAAAAACTGTAGCTTTGCGAGCTTCGAAGTGAAGTAATTCGCATATCTAGTCGGATGGGACGTGGCATATTTCTTAGAGTACATTTCCGCTCTAATATCAAATTGTTCATCTGAACTCCAAAAACGGTGTAGAAATGATTGACTAAAGTCTTCCATATTAACAAACGAACATCTAAATGCCCTAAACCAATTTAAAGGAACTCCTTCCAAGTGTCTTTCAACTATTCTGAGCTCTCTGTCCTTGGATATCCTGTTTTCATCCATGTAATCCCGAATATCTCTCAGGAATTCCATCGGTGTCAAGTTATTACCCCCATTAAACTTGCGTGGTCGATCATCAATGTTTCGAATTATTGTGACGTGTCCCTTCGTAGTTGAATTGGCTCTATTCTCTTCCGTATCTAACGTTCCACAAGCATTAGGACTATCTGATGTTCTTAAAACATTGGGACTATCTGATTGTAATATTTGTCCTGGTTGCTCATAAGTGTGGCTAATATTATTTTTCATGTTGGATAGTTCGGTTTCCAGATTCGATATCCGAATTGTGGTCATGTCGTGCTCTAACTTGCGTTTATTTTCCATATCTGCCGCTGCAATAATTACACTATTCCTCATCTGTGTCTGTAGCTCATTACGCACGTGCTCGAAATCGTTGTTACATTTCTCTGTTAGCTGGTTTACTTTCTCTTTGATATCTGCTATCTCCGTAGAATTAGTGTCAGTGACTGTTAGCAAATTCTTAACTACTGTATCATTTTTCTGCTGTACCCTATCATTATGTTCTGATAAATCTTTACTTAAACCATCTAAATTGTCTGTTAACTTCTTTTCTAAACCTTGCAATCTGTCTACAAATTGTGTTTTGACAGCGTTAACTTGACCTGATACGTGGGTATGCAATTCCTTTCTATGAACTTTGAGATTATGGGTAAGTCTTGTATCACAAGCATCTAACTTTTTGTCTAAGGCTGAATTACTTTTTTCAACATCTGCCTGCACTTGCGCAATTTGCGTTTGCAAACGGACATCTAAACTCTTTACATCGCTAGATACCATTTGAGTATCTGTATTTAAGGACTGAATATCTGATTTAATATCTATTATTTCTATTTCTATTTCCATATTGGCTTTTAATATATCAGTTCTTACATTTAATATAGCAGCATGAATATCCTGTGTATCATCTTTAATCAACTGCAATTTGCTTGATAAATTGTCAATATCGGTTTTTAGTTCGTGCTTACCGGTAGCTAAACTTTCATTTAATATAGTTATTCGTGCATTAAGTTCCTGCTTATCAGCAGCCAAATTATCTTTAAGTTCCTGCTTATCAGTAGCTAAACTTTCATTTAATGTAGTTATTCGTGAATTAAGTTCCTGCTTATCAGCAGCCGAACTATCTTTAAGTTCCTGTTTATCAGCAGCCAAATTATCTTTAAGTTCCTGCTTATCAGTAGCTAAAGTGTTCTTTACCACATTCAAATCCTCATACAGTCTGTCAAAGCCCCTTTGGATTTGAGCAAGAATGCCCTGGGGTCCTTCTGCTTCTGCTGCACCAGTCGTTATAATTACACAAATATATAAATATACTTAAGACTAGGGAAACTTAATAGTAGGATGACGAACCAAGACCACGAGACCGAATATATTCGAATGAATTCCAAACATGTTTTACGTCTAACAAATCCAGCACAACGATTTCTCAAACCTCCAATTATCCTGACATTTATCTTTACATGATAAGTTAAACAAACAACATCTAGATTTGAATAAAAAATCCCGATTCAATGACATTGATAGATATCAGAACTCGTCTGACTATCCAACTATCCCAAAAATAATGGACTGGAAAAAAAATTACCAAACCGTCGAGGTATTCACGCTCGGCACCAAATTGCTGCCTTACGTAACGTTGCCCACACGTTTAGGGTGCCAAATCGCTGTGCCGTTTCCCCGACGTCACGTTGGCCCGGCGATTGCAACGAGAAACCGAAGAAGGGACACAAGCGATAAAAAAATTAAGTCCTGGAAATATTTGTCTAATACAAAAAAAATCAAAACAACTGGCTCGGGCAGGCAAGAGATCGAATATCTCGGGTCGTTTAAAGGGATAGGCACGCAAGGTTCAACAGGACAAATACCTCACAAACAAGAAAAAGAAAAAGTATCACTGACTCGGGAGAAGTTCCAAACTACAGGAATAACTAGAACTTGTTAAAATCGAGATCCTAAATTTATTTTTAGAGCAGACTGACAAAAGAAAGATATGAACACTCCTATTACTCAAGGCAAATCATTAGGTTGGGATACAAGTATCCATAATGTCCATCTGCGCCGTTGAGCTGTCCTATTTCACTTAAATGGGAAGTTCTCACAAAAGAAAATTAATCATAGTTCGAGAGTTCGTTGTTTAGCTGAATATGAATTTTAAAAAAGCACTTCACTATCAGTTTCAGCTTTGTAGAAAAAAAATTAAACATTTTTTCTTCCCATAAAACAGACTAAATTAATAATTCACACACAAATTATACACATCCCGGATATTTATATATATTCGATTGACATTAATGACCGTTAATTAATTAATTGGATTAAATTAATTATAGACAAATAAAAGATTATTATCATTATATCACCACAATAATTCCAAGTTTCCTTATGGAAAACATCTCAGCTCAAAGTAGCATTAATCTATCGTAATTTCTCAAAACAATGGTTTACAAGGGAATTCTAATCACTCAAGTCATTCTCAAATAAGAAATTGGATTCAACATATGCTTATGGGAGAAATTAAATTGTTCACAATGCGATGATGTAACAGTTACATTCAAAGATAAAGGAATACAGTAGAATTGCCTAAGATCTGCATAGTTATTAAATTGAATTGACCAGCTCATTAAACCCTAACAACAGTGCACAAAATGACGATAAATTGGACGAGAAAAGAAAACTGTCATTGCACTATTTCCCAAAGTTGGAAATATAAATATAATTACTATATTAAAGCACATACTAGTTCATTTGACCTAGGACTGCATAGACCCTGCATCCTGGCATAATCACAAACATTTATATCATCGAAGAAATTCATTATTTATTAATTTATTAAAGCGTTGGAATGGAATATCTCATTTCCAACAGTAGCTGCTCTTAGACCACTATAAAGTGTCTACAACTTATTAATAATTGTGCTTTATTCAAAAACCATTTCCAAAATCCGTTTTGACATAATGCCAAGTAATCCTTAAGTGGCAATAATAAGACTGGCCAGAATCTCTCAATGTCTACGATTATTATCGGCTTCGTATTTTTTATACAATCTGAATTAATTACTGTAGGGTTCAGGATCACACATCATGAATCCAGATGATAATTACTGTACCAAGAATTAATTATCAAGTTTCAAAAATTAGCTCGGAAAAAAGTTTAATGTTTCGCTTGCAACCGCCGTAAAGGTATAATACGCCATTAGTAAGATCGAAACTAAATTTAGAATAAGTTTATAAAAAAAATGGAATCCAACCATATACCATTTTGTTAAATATCTTACATACACTACTGTTCTAAAGTATTGCACGCCCTATAGAATTTTGAGAATTTTGGTACAGAACATCTAAAAACCCATTCGTCTTTGAAATTTCAAATATTTATTAAAGAAGGATAGTCTACAAGTGAGAAGGAACATTGTAATAAACGAAAAGATTGTTTCTAATATTTTAATTCAAGGAAATGTGTCAACAGTACGCACATATGTACAATGACATGCCATGTCACTGATGATATCGAAGTTAAATATTGAATATTTTGTTGGAATTTCTATTTAATTTGGTCATAGTGGAACATATTGTGTTCATTAGTGCATTATTCAGTACCGTAGTCATACTTTAAATGAACTTAGTATTTTGTTGGACCTCCCTTGGCCCTTATAACAGCTTTCACTCTGTCAGGCATGGAGTCGATAGATTTTCTAATGATACTGATGTCAATTTCAATATCATGGATCCACACTTTCACAATCACCTCCAACAATTCCTGTTTTGTTGCAGGCCTCTTCTTCTGAACCCCTTTTCCATCCAGTCTCCCCAAATTCTCAATTGGATTAAGGTCCAGCGAGTTTCCCTGCCACGGAAGTTCTCTGATACCCAATTCCGTCATGACAGTAAAAGTCTGAAATGATAGATTTGGACGATATGTAACAGCAGTAACCTTGGGAATTGTATTTCAAAGATAAAATAACCAAAACTCACATTTTTTAATGTGTGACATGGAGCCAGATCCTGTTGTAAAATCCACTGTGCATCCGGGAATGCACCACGTGCACTGTTCATCAGAGGGAGCAGAGTCACAACTTCGTATTGATCACTGTTCATTGTTCCCTGAACAAAGTACAGCCTTCCAACACCTTGGCATGTCATTGTTCCCCACACCATTACCGATGGAGTATGTTTCATGGTTCGCACAAGGCAGTCAGGATCCATCCCTTCATTTCGTTCATACCTGACGATCTGTGGTCTACCACCCATCATGGAAAATCGGCTTTCATCTGAATAAAACACAATTCTCCACTGCTCTTTTGTTCAGTTTACGTGCAGTGTGGCCGTTGCCAGCCTCTTTTTCCTCATTGCAGCAGTTAAAAATGGCTTCTTATTGGCAACTCAAGCCTTCATTCCCATTACACAGAGACTTTTCCTAACAACTGATGAGCTGGAATCAACTCCCGTGGACTCTTGCCATGCTTTTGCCAGTTCAACTGAAGTAGAACTCCTGTTTTTCCGGCATAGTCGACGAAATATTCTGTCCTCCCGGGGCGAAAAAATGCGTGGACGCCTGCTTCGCGGTAAATTCTCAATGTTTCCTTTGACCATCAGCTTCTGAAGATTTCGACTCACAGCTGACCTTGAATAGTTTAATCTCATTCCAATTTCAGTGCTGTTTAGGCCTTCGTTGTGTAAAACCTCGATGCACTTTTTTATTTCTAGGGGTTAATTCATGAGTTTTCACCATGACGGCAAATGTACACACGCACAGTAGGAAGAAAATTAAAAATCCAGCAATACCTTCAGACCAGAGCTAGCGAACGTGCCATACCTCAGTTAACACAGAGCACTTTCTAAGGCAATAATCGGCAGTATGAGATAACATTGTTGCTAGGCATTGTCGCAAGGCAGACCCCAAAGAGAAATAAATACAAATACAGCACATAGGTGTAAGTAATATAAGCATATCTGTGTGAAGATGTGTAACTAAAGAAAGAACATCATTAAAATCAAGGGCGTGCAATACTTTAGAACAGTAGTGTATATGTGTGAAATTACTCTTAATATCCATAAATTATTTGCTCTTTAGTTTGGGAATTCATTCGAAATATATCAGTCATCTGGAAGAGAAAACATTATGATAACATGTTAATGGCTTGTCATATAATTTCAGACAAGTTGTCTGAAAGCATGCTCAGGGTTACGGAGAATGTGTTGCCTATGTGATGTCCCACGACGTGGTTGATCTTGGTCCTATACTTAATTTTGCAAGATCGCCGCTTACGATACTCTTGTAATGCATCCATCGTCGTGACGTCAGATCTAACGTGAATTCGGTCCCCCAGAACTTGGACTCATCCTGGTCATTAAGCTTCCCTGTTGATGGCTTTATCTATCATCTTGAATAGTAATAAAGTCTTTATTAATGTTCCCATGTTACTGTTCTTAATTACAAGTGGCATCGTGGATGACTTCATACAACCCCTTAAATCAAAATTGGTTGTACGCCACTGATGGTGAAATGTTCCGACTATTTTATCAGTGTGGAATAGGTGGTGTAATTGCAATATTGTTCATTAATCATGAATGCAATTGCTATTAATCCAATTAAATATTGATCTTATTCTGTCACATGTAGTACATCTATCGTGTCGAAAAAGAAAGTTCAACATTGTATATCTTTGTGCCTGGTAGAATAATATGACGAGATCTGTCATATGTTGTGCGCTGCAACAAGTTGTATATCAATGTCTACTGGCCTGCGTTCTACGGTGAATATATTTCCAGTCCGCTAATGGTGCTGTGAATGTGTCCGCTGAATAATATTATAATTCTTACTTACAGTATTTCTGCCACTTGTAGGAAACACTGACTTTACATTACTTAACACTGGTAAATAAATTATTATAAGTATCGGCGTATCACCAGCCAGATTGTGATGGTTAGTTAAATAGTGCAAACACACGCCTTCCACACGTATTAGAAAAAACTCATCTTCGCGCACACATGAGTGTAGCCAGTGAAAAAAAAAAGAATTCTCGAATGGCCGTCTTCTAGAACTGACCGAGTCCACGCTGCCTAGTCACCTGATTCATAGCGGTGCGTGGGGAAATTTCCACCCCTCATTTATTGCGTCACGACTTGTCAAAGCCGTTAGGAGTTGAAGATGTTCGACTCTCGCTTGTGCTAAATTTTAGCGCAATGCCACAAGGATAGGTCCATTTATCAGCTAGAATAATTACGAAGAATGTTTCTTTAGCTCTGGGTCTGCTACAGACACATGCTGGATTACATTACAATATGTTACATTCATCAACTACTTCCAAGGTTGCTTTGCGAATCTCGGTAATTAAACATCACCAACATGGTGGATTTCGGTCACAATACACACATCCAAGTTCACGGAGGTACATGACCATGATGTCATAAAACCCGTAAACGAAATAACAACAGCTGACACGATTGATAGATTTGAAGCCATTTATCAGTGTTGCCTAATTTATATTACAACTCTTCAGTCGGTTAACACAATGTAACCCCAATTACTGGAACATTCGAAAAACAACCTGTAAAAAATATACATGAGATTAATATTTATATATATATATCCTGTTCACTTAGGCTTAACTAGTGTACGATGTTTATGAATTACACTTAAACACAGGATGAACGCGTGACGTTCGAAACATGTCATCCAATTAAGTATGTAAATATTTGAAAGGCGACCAATATCACGATAATAGCATAATAGCGTGTTAGTTTGTAGGTTATGTAAATACTTGTTTACCGCCTAATGTAATTGGGCACAATTCTTGTTGACCGACTGAAAACCTTTCTTTATTATGCCACGGTGAGTAAGAGCCCTGATGGGCGCCTGTGTTGGTCATATTCCCTATTGAAACGTCACAGGGTGGCAAGATTACAACACGTATCAGTCCCTGCTTAACAGCCAAATGTCTGCCTGTTTGTAATTTTCTTTTCACGCATGAATAAAATGTGCAGGATTTGTCAGAATGCTTCCTCTTTTCTTTATAACCTCGCCCAATATCCCACATACGCTCTGCATCATGGCCAACCAGTGTTATGCAAAACTCTTTTTATGTGTATTATATATTTCTCCCTCTTCTGTAGTCCAAAACAAATATTCTAGGTTTTTTTAAATTCAACATCTGATGGGCTTTAAAGAAGACAGATTGGAAAAAAAGAATGATTTCATTAATAAACATTTTGGTGTTTCGTACTGCCCCCGTAATTGAATTATATAGAGACCACGGTGGCTATTTTTGGAAATTATAAAGAAAGTTATGGCCGTCATAGTTATGACGTGGGTAGTCATGACGTAAGCACGGATGACGCAGACGTTATGCCAGCAGGTTACTTGAGCTGAGATTCTCAGTGACGTCAGCATTTATTCGAGAAAGATCCGAGATCTACGACGCAGTCGCAGGAAACGTGGAATTCTGCTGAGGAAGAAATTATGCTATTGGAGGGGAGGCTTGAACCAATGAACGATAGTCTGAAGGAAGACGGAGATTGCTGAAACTATGATATTTTTATTACTTTTTGGAATGCAGAATTGTGGAAATCCATTTGCAGTAGAGGCATTGATCTGGAATTTTGGTGAAATTTATTTTCAGTTTTTGAATTTTGAAAATCCGTCATGTATTGACGAAGTTGGAACTTCTAGCGATGACGCAGTAACACGCGATGGAAGGGATAGATACGCCCCTCATGAAGTTCATAAAAGGCCTTGCGCAGAAGAGAGGAGCCTCATTCTCAATCGTCAGATCTCAAATAGTCATTTCAGTGAAACGTCGAGTGAGATTAGTAGTGAAAGAGTCGTCTTTATAACGCGTGGTGAATCCACTGCATTAAACGAGAGTCGAACATACAAGCAGTGCAAGTTTACTGTGAGTAAATCTAGGTGAAGTTGAAACGCACATTATAACGCTTCTACAAGATTAGCTGTGAACAGTTAGCGGTCGCCTATAAGCTAATTCTCTTGTGCATTGCTACAGTAAGGAGTGTAGAAAAGTTGAACAATTTCGAGGAAGTATTTTGGAAGTTATTGACAATTTTAGACGACTGACAAAAGTGATTTTCTCGCCACATGAGAAGCACTTTGTATAGCCAGAATCTACGCCACGGCTGACACGGCTAGTGAAATAGGGAGACTTCAGATTGCTCTTGTGACACAACGCTACAGTATTATGGAGCAGTTTAATATGGCAGTTTGTTCTTCTATTACCATAACCGAAGAGAAGATGGAAGGCTAAAGGACTTTAATGCAATTGGGACATATTTCAACGGAGTAAGATAGCAGCATGGAACTTCGCTAATTGCTATTCCACACAAGCGAACATGTGGTGAATAAACATCTACACCCATGTTTCGTGATTAAAGGCTGAATACTATCAAACAGCAATGGAAATGATTTCATACTTTCTGAATATGAATATTTCTTCGGAAATTTCTACAAAAACTTCATGGCGATTTTCAACTGGAACTTCAGGGATTTTTCAAGAGAGGTCAGGGTTGTCCCGACTCACAAAGAAGATTATTGCCGGAAGGATGTCGTTCGTCTTCACGAAGCAGTGCAATTTCCGGAGAAGGAAGCAGTTCGATTCTCCGATGGTGCTGTTTCCTGTTTCGAGGATGGAGCTCAGCTTTAACTTGGTGAAATGGATCCATCAACAGTCTTCTTTGGGGAATTTTCCTCTGGAACGTCAATCGGCAGATAAGGTAGTCGTGAACGTTTATTGTATTTGAGTTTCTTAGCAATATTTGAGCAACCCTTTTCCCGTATTTTTGTCCTCATGTATTTTGCCCGATATTCTTGTTGAGATTCCTATTCTCAGTACACCTTGATGAGTTATGCCTTTTTCGACGTTTTATTAAGACATTGTTATGTCAGGGGCATAGTTAAATGATTTTGGATCAGTTGAGACTGATATTTAGATTTTTCAGTAATTTGCTTATATTTTTTGTAGTCACGATTTGACTGTAAGTTAATGATTTTTATGGCAGATTTAAATTCAGACAGCGTGTCACTTTATTAAAGTAATTCTACCCCAGTTTAATTACTTTGACCAATTTTCTGTCATCATCAAGAAGGAAGAACATTTAAATGATTTTAGAGCGTTAAAATCCATTACGTTGTCGACGATCTTGGAAATACTAGTCGTTATTTGAATTGATTGCAACACAGACATTTATCGTCAGTCATGAACGACCATTGCATCATAGACAATTTTGTGAAAGATGAACTTTAATTATGAATTATTGAATGCATTAAATTCGTGAACTGTTGTTAGGAGTTTTTTCTCAATTAGAGATTTATATAATGATGTTTGCATTCCCCAGTCTAATTGGATTCTATTCGACTATTTTACAGTTTAGTCGCACTTTGAATGATGATAGTATTTTTATACTACAATTCTTTGAAGATGTTAATCTTAAATTTTGATAGACCAGACAGGCGTATATAAGCGTATTCACCATTAAATTTGTTTGTGATTGGCAAATTTTTACTTCATTACGATTCATGAATGAAATCCAAGAAGGTTAAATGACAACAGTTTTGAAACAATTAATGATTATAAGAATTTTTAAGTGGAACTATGAATGTATAATCGCTAGTGCAGCGGACATGTTGAAAGTCGCTGATGTATAATGCCCTTAAATAAATGAAGGAGATTCCCACAGTAATTAATGATGATAAAGATTGTGTTAGTGGAGGTTTTTGTAAATTCTGTGGAAGATTTTTATGCCGTATATTTTAATATATGATGAATTTTGGGCTATTTTTAATGCAGTTTGTGCATTATTTTGTAAGCGAAGTATTTTCCGCTAGAGTGTATTGTCATAGTTCGTTGAAAATTAATCAAGTGAATTTACTGTTATAATTAACAAGAGTTTTGAAAGAATTTGAGATAAGGTTTTGAATGAAGATTACCGTCACAAATAATAATAATTATTACAACCTTTATTAAACCAGATTGTGACATTAAATGTATAACTAACCTTCATTGGTCGATTATATTAAACACGATTATGAAATTACCAACCGGATAAAACATGTGGTTCAATGTATTTCTTAAATTAATAATTTAAATAATTTAAATGTTAATATTGTAAATAATAAATGTATATATCTTTGACAATAATGTGGAACGAAAGTAATGTTAAAGGCGTGTTTAAAATTTTTGTAATTATCTTCAACAATATTATAAACAATTTCTAATTGTTATAAATAATTTATATGATTTTGTTATAAACATTTAAGAGTGTGTTTGATACTCTAAACTATGCTTATTAAACATTTGGATGATAACTTAACAAGTTTAGGGATTGTCAGAATAATCCAGTGGTATGTGAGTTAAGCATTTGAAAGATTTGCGTCAATATATATATGAGTTGTCTTGTAGACATTTAAAAGCTTTGAGAGGAGCTGAATTCTTACGCAGTGTGGCGTGACGAGTGAGCCCCATTTGACAGGCATGCGCCAGGTTGAAGAGTAGACCAGCTGGCTCGACATCTGGTTATCAGCGGGCGAGGTCGATACTCTGGCCTTGCGCCTATTAATACAAGTGTGATGTTTATTAAAACATTATATGTGTCGCATCCTGACTTCCTCATCCAATCCAAATGTGTTTTGAATGTTACGTTATTTTGAGCTCATGGGAGCTAACATATTGTTTGATAACTTTGCAAGTCCTTCAAGTGGACATAGTCAGATTGACATGGGCTACTGATAGCCACATTTATTTTGTTGAGTTGTTAAAGTCATACCCTTTATTTGAAATAAAGCTTTTGTACAGTTCAAAGTTCTTGCCTTCGTTTGGTTCATTTTTAAATGTCATGGTCAAGATTATTGTGGGAGCATACTTTAGTGATCCTGTTGTCAACCCAATCCTCGAGATAATTTTTAAGAGGTAAGTAAAGTAAGTATGAAACCCCGTCTATTTTGGTGTGTTCCACAATAATTTTCTTGGTAACTTCTGTGTTCAAACCTCGGTAGTATCTGTCAGTGCCATTTTCATTGATGTAGCTGAGCCGGTGCGATTGATTGTTGGCAATCCGATTGAGGGGGCGGATATCTGACAGCCTACTATCCGGGTAAACGGGGACAGAAGGATTGGCGAACCTATAACGTGGGGCTGAGTCAACAGTAGGATTGGCAAACCTAAAACGTAGGGCTCGATTAGACTCAAATAAAGAGGTTGATTCTTTGTTAGATGTCTAGGCCAATTGTAGAATTTAAGAGTGTGATTATATAGGAATTAAATGTTGCATTGTATTAGGAAAATTACACTCAGAAAAGATCAGATCTTATACAACTTGAGAAAGGTTAAATAGGCTGGAAACTTAGAAAAATCGCCTATGATCTGGAATCTTATTTTATTTGACCGGCTTATGACATTTTAGTCATATTAAAGATAAAATTAAATTATTTGGATTGTAAATGTAAATTATTTGTGTTAGGATATTTTAAAATGGGCCAGTGAAATTTGAACATGTGCTTGAGTTTGTTTCAACATGAAGGGTCTTCGAAAGTTAATTATAAGGTAGTTATAAGTTAGATTTAAGACAGAAAATTGATCAAATTCATATATGGTGAAAATTGTTGCTCAAATGTTGTTATTTTGCTCTATTGATGTATGTCCCTACAGCAGTCTAATTTTGAATAATATTGTAATGGCAGATGAAAGTTTGAAGATGATGTTAGCGGAGATGTCTGCTAACATGAATAGTAATATGAAGCAGATGATGGAGGAGAATGTTAGTAATTTGTCTACTAGCATGAATAGTAGCATGAAGGAGATGGAAGCTAGGAATACTAGTCGAATGGAGGAGAATGCTAGTAATTTGAAAGATAGCATGGGTGAAAGTTTGAAGGTTCTTCAGACTAGTGCTGCTAACTTAGAGGATAATATGTCGCGTTTACAGATTAATACCCAAGGAATTGAGAATGCTGTAACTGACATGCGCTCAGACGTGTCCAATGTTAAAATAGATGTGTCTAATATGCATAAAAATGTTGCTGATGTTAAAATTGATGTTGCTAATGTACATAAAGACCTTACAATGTTGAATTTAGATGTTGCTAATGTCCGAAGTGATATTTCTTGTGCTAGGGCTGAGGTAGTTGTTGTCAAAAATGACGTTGCGACTGTCCAAGACAAGGTTGAGGAAGTCCAAAGAGAAATCCAAAATGTTAGAACTGATGTGTCCAATGTTCAGGTTGATATTAATAACATTCATTCGGATGTAAACGAGATGCAAAGTGACATAAATAAAATTCAAGTAGAGGTCAACACAGTTTTCGTAGATGTTGCTAAAGTCCAAACTGATGTAAATAAAGTCAGGGAAGAGATAGAAAATTCGAAAACTCTTTGTACACGTAATATAAGTGCATTAACGACTAGATTAGTTGATGAGTCAGTTAGAACGACAGCGTCTTTAGAAGGTTTAAAGTTTGATGTAGAGGTCATGAGAACCCAGGTATTAGACCATAATAAAGTATTGAAAGAGGATATCGAAATAGACATAGCAGAAATGTTAACGGCAAATGTAGCAATATGGAAAGACGAGTGGAATAGGTCAAGTGGGGAACATGTAACCCAAATTCAGGAACGTATTGAAAGGAAACTTGCCAGTACTCAAATTGATATTAACAATGAAGTAGTACAGATTAGGAAAGATTTAAGCGTCAGGATGGATTCGCTATCCGAAAGACAAGTAGAAGATAGAACACAATTAGATCGGGATGTGCAAACATTAAAATCTGCATTAGAGGATCAGATTCATAAAGTTGTCTCTGATGTGAATGAAACGTCGAGCAAACTGCAGAATTTGAAGCTAGGAGAAGCTAGTTTAATGGAGACCTACAAAGAAGAGTTAATCAAGAAAGTCTTAACGGAAATCACTGACAAGGATACAGTAGGCTTGGCTTGCGAAACCAATAGGAATTATGCCAGTAGATATAACGTAGATCCAGAAGAGAGAGACGTGACTCCTGAAGAACGTATATCCAGATTCAGGGAGGAAGATGACGAGAGGAATATGGAACCTGAGTGGAGCTATCGTGATAGTGGGAAAAACTACCCGGATTCATATCCGAGGAACGTGACGGTCATCAGGAATTTTGAAGACAAACCGCAAAAATTCAGTAACACTGATAGTTTGACACCTATAGAATATGTAAGGAACCTCAAAGATTATTTCATCGAAGCTCACATTCCCAGAGAGAGAGAGATGAAGATAGTGGAGAGATATTTGATTGGAGGACCCCTCGAATGGTTTCGCGCATTTAGATACACATTCAGTAACTTTGACGAGTTTGCAGAGGCATTAATCAAACGATTTTGGTCCATAGAAGCGCAGAATTCGTTAAGAGCGGAGGTGTATTCAAGAAAATACTCAGGTACTCTTCCAACGCGGTACGCTGATTTCTTTACGAGTCAATTATCCCGCTTGAGATTTTTGCAACCCCCATTGTCAACGGAGCAATTAATTGATGCGATTTCTCGTATGCTACCTGTGGAGGTGAGGAGACTAATTATTTCGTCAAACATCAGGGATTTGACCAGCATGGATGAATTACTGAGGAGGTTAGACTACACAAGTCCAATGCCTAACGTGGTACAGAAAGGTCAAAGGCATGACTTCAAAGAAATAAATACTGTATATATGGACCAAGTCCAACAAACTGACAAGCCAGATGAGGAGAAAACTGACAATGTAGGTCCTCACAGGAATAATCAGTTTCGAAATAACAGATCGCCAGGTTACCGACCGTATCAACAGAGAAGAGGCTGGAACTATAGTCGAGGAAATTACAATGGAAGAGGCAGATATTACAACAATAATGGTTATAACAGAAATTATAATAGGAATAACCAGAACCAAAACAGAAATCAGAATCCTCAAGGTCAGGTTATGACCCCCGATCAGTATCAGGAAAGAGAGAAGGAAAGCCAGCAATACCTAAAAGAATTACGGGAAAAAGAAGCCAACAACCAAAAGAAAAGGCAGGATGTTGTAATCGATCCTGGGCCTTCTACGAGCCAGCAGAATTTTGAGGTCGGTAACACAAAAAAAAAACGCTGATTTCTCAACGTCAGTGAGAACTTGTAAATACATTGCCACACCACACCTGATTACAATTAATGAGATATATGAAGTGACTGATGAAGATTTGCTAGAAGAGAGGGGTATCGTGAAAGAGGAAAGACCATGTGCCTTACCTATTATTTCTGTACGGATAGATGGCCAACAGTACAAAGCCCTGATGGATACTGGTGCAATTATCTCCATCATTTCAGAGGAATGTTATCAAAGTCTGCTAAGAGGAGAGAACATGAAAGTTCTACCTGTTTCTACCGTCAAAGTGAGAGGGATATTCCAAGATAAGGCAGTAAAGTGCAAGATTCAAGTGTTATTGAACTTTGAGATCAATGGAAGGAATTATGAACAGATCTTCATTGTAGTGAGCAAGATCAATTTTGATATGGTGCTTGGAATCGATTTTATATCGAAGGTCGGAGCTATTATTGACATGAAGAACAGAAGTATTAGCTTTAATGATGGGTACATGATCACAGAAGAGATAGAAAAACAGGACGTGAAAAACAGTCTGGAAATAGACCTTAGGGAAGAAATTTTGAATACCATAATTAATGAAGTGGAAAATTTAGCAGAAATACCCAGTAGAAAAACTGAAGGATTTGAATAAATTCAGGGGGAATTTGAGGATCTGATAAAGGAATTCCAAGATATTTTTGATGAAAAGCCTGGATTGATTAAGGATTATAAATACAAGATAAGGCTGACAGATGAAACCCCTTGCCAGAAGAGAATATACCCCATTCCTGAGAAATACTATCAAGAAGTACGAGGGTTAATCAGAAAAATGGAGGTAGACGGGATTATTAAAAAACAGGCGTCGTCTTATATAAACCCCATCACAGTAGTGAAGAAAAGTAATGGTCAGATACGTCTTTGTCTCGATGCCAGGACCATTAACTTGAAGATTCTTCCAGAAAATGACCGACCACCCAAGATTAGAGATCTGCTTCGAAAATTCAAAGGGAGAGCATGTTTCAGCGTTCTTGACTTGACGTCTTCATTTTATCAAGTTCAGCTAGAAGAAGATAGTATGCAGTACACTGGATTCCTATTTGACCAGACGTCATGGGTCTTTGTCCGAATGCCTTTTGGTATGGTTAACAGTGGACCAGCACTTATTCGAGCACTTGATAGTAAGCTCACTGACGAAGTGAAAGAAAATGTAATCTGCTACATTGACGATTTAATCGTATCTTCACCCAGCGCCGCAGAACATTTAGTGCACTTGAGAAAGTTGTTCGAGAATTTAAGGGAGGCCAATATCAAGGTCAATTTTGGAAAATGTCAATTCTTGAAGCAGGATATAAATTACTTGGGGCATACTATTGATAAAGATGGATATCATCCAAACATGAAAAAAGTAGATGCGATCACGAGATTTCCAAAGCCAACTAAGGTGAAACAAGTCAGAGAATTTGTAGGAGCATGCCAATTTATTAGCAGCCACTGTCCAAGATACTCGGAAATTATGGCTCCTCTGTATGACTTACTCAAGAAGAATAACAGAAGGAAATGGAGTACCACTGCAGACGAGGCTTTTGAGAAAGCAAAAGAGATGCTCAGAAATAATGTGAAACTGGAGTACCCAGACTTTGAGAAGGTGTTCTATATTGAGTCTGATGCATCAAGAATAGGCATTAGTGCAGTCTTATACCAGAAAGACGAGGCAGGCAACAAGCACTACATTGCGTTCACTAGTCGGAAGTTGAAGAAACACGAGGAAAATTACTTCACGACAGAACTTGAAGCGTTAGCTTTTGTAACAGCATTGCAAGCCTGGAAGAAAATACTGCTGGGACATAAGGTCATCATTATTACTGACCATAAAGCACTACAGTTTATGCTGCAAACTGACATGTCGAGTGATAGATTGACACGTTGGGCTTTGTTCACCCAACAGTTTAACGCCACTATCGTCCACCAGCCTGGGAAAGATAACTTACTGGCTGATGCTCTATCACGTAACCCTATTAAAAATGTGCAGATACACTATGTACAATTGGAGCAAGAAGATCAAGAAACCGTTAGGAGGTTAGCCCGAATCGGTGTGTCACAGAAGAGACACGCTCCAATAAGGAAAATGTACAGGTTCTTCAAGGGTTACATGGACAATACGGATGTTGACTATGCAGTTACACGGAGAAATTCACGACACTTTGTCTTGAGTGGAGACATCGTATGCAAGTATGCTGACTCTGCGCATACAAAACTCCGAATAGTCGTGCCACCTAAACTTGTTGTCAATTTAGTGTGGGTAGCTCATCACGCAACTGGACATGCCGGTTTAGATAAAACTCTTAATACCCTTCAAGAGAGATTTATCTGGACTAACATGCGTTCCAGCATTGCCAAGGTCATTCGATCATGTGACAAATGTCAAAGAGCAAAGTATGCTTCTGCTTTATTAAAAGGAAAACCGAAGGCTATGATTCCTTCTAAGCCAAACGAACTAATGGCGACGGACATATTTGGCCCCTGTCCGAAGGGATATCAGGGTAACCAGTACCTGTTGGTTACCGTGGATGTTTTCTCAAAATTTGTTACAATGAGTCCCATGCAGAAAGCTAACACGAGGAACGTAGTAAGCAGACTGGAAAATGCTGTATTTCCTAAAGCTGGTAAACCGGAATATCTACTGTCAGATCATGGAACGCAGTTTACATCCGTGGAATTTGCAGCGGATATGGAAAGGCTTGGCATTAAGCACTTATTTTCAAGCGTGCGTTACCCAGAATCGAATTCCTCAGAAAGATATATGGCTGAATTTTCGAAATTCTGTCGAATTTTCTGTCCAAATGATCATTCTGGTTGGGTGAGATTTGTACCCCTTACAGAGGAATGTCTGAACTCTACAGTGCAGGAGAGCACAGGAGAAGTGCCAATGCGACTTCATCTTGGAAGAAACCCAGAAAGGCCGTGGGATAATCTTGTCAACCACATTCCTAGAGATCCCGACCTAGGAAGGCAGCAGAGGATTGACAAGGCGAAGGAACAACTCCAGAAAGCAGCAGAGAAACGATTGAAAAGAGTAGCTGGAAAACGTTTTGGTGCACCCTTACAAGTTGGAAATCTTGTATTATTACGCAGACCTGTCAAGGCTGATATGAGCAAGAAAATCTACCCCAAATTTGGAAATGTGTTCATGGGGCCGTTTAGGATTACGAACGCCTATGGAAACAACTACTATGAACTCTATGATGATGAGAATAATGTCATTTACGGCAAGTTCAATGCTGGAAACTTGAAAAGATACTATCCTAGAGTAAGCCAGTAATAATTCAATTTCGTGTTCAAGAGAGTTGAGGTACTTGTAACACTGAGTTTAAAAACAATTTGCAACTGTTTTTAAAACGTGGTGAGAGGAGAATGCCCCCGTAATTGAATTATATAGAGACCACGGTGGCTATTTTTGGAAATTATAAAGAAAGTTATGGCCGTCATAGTTATGACGTGGGTAGTCATGACGTAAGCACGGATGACGCAGACGTTATGCCAGCAGGTTACTTGAGCTGAGATTCTCAGTGACGTCAGCATTTATTCGAGAAAGATCCGAGATCTACGACGCAGTCGCAGGAAACGTGGAATTCTGCTGAGGAAGAAATTATGCTATTGGAGGGGAGGCTTGAACCAATGAACGATAGTCTGAAGGAAGACGGAGATTGCTGAAACTATGATATTTTTATTACTTTTTGGAATGCAGAATTGTGGAAATCCATTTGCAGTAGAGGCATTGATCTGGAATTTTGGTGAAATTTATTTTCAGTTTTTGAATTTTGAAAATCCGTCATGTATTGACGAAGTTGGAACTTCTAGCGATGACGCAGTAACACGCGATGGAAGGGATAGATACGCCCCTCATGAAGTTCATAAAAGGCCTTGCGCAGAAGAGAGGAGCCTCATTCTCAATCGTCAGATCTCAAATAGTCATTTCAGTGAAACGTCGAGTGAGATTAGTAGTGAAAGAGTCGTCTTTATAACGCGTGGTGAATCCACTGCATTAAACGAGAGTCGAACATACAAGCAGTGCAAGTTTACTGTGAGTAAATCTAGGTGAAGTTGAAACGCACATTATAACGCTTCTACAAGATTAGCTGTGAACAGTTAGCGGTCGCCTATAAGCTAATTCTCTTGTGCATTGCTACAGTAAGGAGTGTAGAAAAGTTGAACAATTTCGAGGAAGTATTTTGGAAGTTATTGACAATTTTAGACGACTGACAAAAGTGATTTTCTCGCCACATGAGAAGCACTTTGTATAGCCAGAATCTACGCCACGGCTGACACGGCTAGTGAAATAGGGAGACTTCAGATTGCTCTTGTGACACAACGCTACAGTATTATGGAGCAGTTTAATATGGCAGTTTGTTCTTCTATTACCATAACCGAAGAGAAGATGGAAGGCTAAAGGACTTTAATGCAATTGGGACATATTTCAACGGAGTAAGATAGCAGCATGGAACTTCGCTAATTGCTATTCCACACAAGCGAACATGTGGTGAATAAACATCTACACCCATGTTTCGTGATTAAAGGCTGAATACTATCAAACAGCAATGGAAATGATTTCATACTTTCTGAATATGAATATTTCTTCGGAAATTTCTACAAAAACTTCATGGCGATTTTCAACTGGAACTTCAGGGATTTTTCAAGAGAGGTCAGGGTTGTCCCGACTCACAAAGAAGATTATTGCCGGAAGGATGTCGTTCGTCTTCACGAAGCAGTGCAATTTCCGGAGAAGGAAGCAGTTCGATTCTCCGATGGTGCTGTTTCCTGTTTCGAGGATGGAGCTCAGCTTTAACTTGGTGAAATGGATCCATCAACAGTCTTCTTTGGGGAATTTTCCTCTGGAACGTCAATCGGCAGATAAGGTAGTCGTGAACGTTTATTGTATTTGAGTTTCTTAGCAATATTTGAGCAACCCTTTTCCCGTATTTTTGTCCTCATGTATTTTGCCCGATATTCTTGTTGAGATTCCTATTCTCAGTACACCTTGATGAGTTATGCCTTTTTCGACGTTTTATTAAGACATTGTTATGTCAGGGGCATAGTTAAATGATTTTGGATCAGTTGAGACTGATATTTAGATTTTTCAGTAATTTGCTTATATTTTTTGTAGTCACGATTTGACTGTAAGTTAATGATTTTTATGGCAGATTTAAATTCAGACAGCGTGTCACTTTATTAAAGTAATTCTACCCCAGTTTAATTACTTTGACCAATTTTCTGTCATCATCAAGAAGGAAGAACATTTAAATGATTTTAGAGCGTTAAAATCCATTACGTTGTCGACGATCTTGGAAATACTAGTCGTTATTTGAATTGATTGCAACACAGACATTTATCGTCAGTCATGAACGACCATTGCATCATAGACAATTTTGTGAAAGATGAACTTTAATTATGAATTATTGAATGCATTAAATTCGTGAACTGTTGTTAGGAGTTTTTTCTCAATTAGAGATTTATATAATGATGTTTGCATTCCCCAGTCTAATTGGATTCTATTCGACTATTTTACAGTTTAGTCGCACTTTGTTTGATGATAGTATTTTTATACTACAATTCTTTGAAGATGTTAATCTTAAATTTTGATAGACCAGACAGGCGTATATAAGCGTATTCACCATTAAATTTGTTTGTGATTGGCAAATTTTTACTTCATTACGATTCATGAATGAAATCCAAGAAGGTTAAATGACAACAGTTTTGAAACAATTAATGATTATAAGAATTTTTAAGTGGAACTATGAATGTATAATCGCTAGTGCAGCGGACATGTTGAAAGTCGCTGATGTATAATGCCCTTAAATAAATGAAGGAGATTCCCACAGTAATTAATGATGATAAAGATTGTGTTAGTGGAGGTTTTTGTAAATTCTGTGGAAGATTTTTATGCCGTATATTTTAATATATGATGAATTTTGGGCTATTTTTAATGCAGTTTGTGCATTATTTTGTAAGCGAAGTATTTTCCGCTAGAGTGTATTGTCATAGTTCGTTGAAAATTAATCAAGTGAATTTACTGTTATAATTAACAAGAGTTTTGAAAGAATTTGAGATAAGGTTTTGAATGAAGATTACCGTCACAAATAATAATAATTATTACAACCTTTATTAAACCAGATTGTGACATTAAATGTATAACTAACCTTCATTGGTCGATTATATTAAACACGATTATGAAATTACCAACCGGATAAAACATGTGGTTCAATGTATTTCTTAAATTAATAATTTAAATAATTTAAATGTTAATATTGTAAATAATAAATGTATATATCTTTGACAATAATGTGGAACGAAAGTAATGTTAAAGGCGTGTTTAAAATTTTTGTAATTATCTTCAACAATATTATAAACAATTTCTAATTGTTATAAATAATTTATATGATTTTGTTATAAACATTTAAGAGTGTGTTTGATACTCTAAACTATGCTTATTAAACATTTGGATGATAACTTAACAAGTTTAGGGATTGTCAGAATAATCCAGTGGTATGTGAGTTAAGCATTTGAAAGATTTGCGTCAATATATATATGAGTTGTCTTGTAGACATTTAAAAGCTTTGAGAGGAGCTGAATTCTTACGCAGTGTGGCGTGACGAGTGAGCCCCATTTGACAGGCATGCGCCAGGTTGAAGAGTAGACCAGCTGGCTCGACATCTGGTTATCAGCGGGCGAGGTCGATACTCTGGCCTTGCGCCTATTAATACAAGTGTGATGTTTATTAAAAGAAACCAAATGCTCTATATGTGTCGCATCCTGACTTCCTCATCCAATCCAAATGTGTTTTGAATGTTACGTTATTTTGAGCTCATGGGAGCTAACATATTGTTTGATAACTTTGCAAGTCCTTCAAGTGGACATAGTCAGATTGACATGGGCTACTGATAGCCACATTTATTTTGTTGAGTTGTTAAAGTCATACCCTTTATTTGAAGTAAAGCTTTTGTACAGTTCAAAGTTCTTGCCTTCGTTTGGTTCATTTTTAAATGTCATGGTCAAGATTATTGTGAGAGCATACTTTAGTGATCCTGTTGTCAACCCAATCCCCGAGATAATTTTTAAGAGGTAAGTAAAGTAAGTATGAAACCCCGTCTATTTTGGTGTGTTCCACAATAATTTTCTTGGTAACTTCTGTGTTCAAACCTCGGTAGTATCTGTCAGTGCCATTTTCATTGATGTAGCTGAGCCGGTGCGATTGATTGTTGGCAATCCGATTGAGGGGGCGGATATCTGACAGCCTACTATCCGGGTAAACGGGGACAGTACGTATCTTTCAACGTAATCGCCAAAACGATTGAGGCATTTGAGGTATCGTGACACCAGCTTTCCGCTTGTCACGGTGGGTAAATGGTTATCGTGTCGGACTGCCAACCAATGCTTGCAGGTTCGCTCCAGGCCATGGTAAGTGATCTTTGATAGGCGACCAATATGACGATACGCATGTCATACGATGTTGTCATGTTAAAGAACCCATTTGAATTCAGTACGCCGTGTTCATAATGGCAAAATTAATCTCGGGATTTTCCGCCAACACAAAGTTCCTCATTTCTCTACTAGAAAGCGCTATAGTGTCAAGGAGCTTAGATATCTAACCTCCTTGACTTTCATAGCACTTCAAGAAGTGATGAAATTCGACATGCAAGTTGCCCTCTGGGCGCAATTAACAAAGCTTACACCCGGCACCCGAGGTCATACGATATTATTATTATTGCCAGCTCTCCAATGCCCTCTGCAAAGAAATCTGCCACCAATGAGATGGGTACGTGCGGACTGTCTCCTAAAGTTGTTCGTTGGTGGCGAGGCGTTGCCGCCCCACCAAACCTCCAATTTTTGGAACAAATAGGTGAAAATCCCTCGGTGCTAGTTTTGGACTAATTGGTGGATTGTGGAAAACTTCCCACTTAATTCGTTGAGAAGTTCTTTCGTCACGTTGGCACAATGCGGTCATGCTTTGTCATAGATGAAAATAACGCCTGATGAGAGCATGCTTCTTAGTTTGCTTTGAATTGCTCTGCTTGCAGAACACATAGGGGGCGGATTTCTATGACGAGTCATATTCTTTCCCTTAACATTGTATCTTATAGTCTTGTATTTTCAACACGTTTCCAAGCATGATAATAATAATAATAATTAAACAGGTTTTACTTGTCATATAAACGCATATTTAGGCTTTCTTAAGTTTTATGGCATATTTTGAACAATATATCATTATAAACGCCATATTTTGGTAATTTTCATTTAAATTTCGTTTCATAAAAATCAGAATAAGCTCTAGAAATTTTTGTTCGGGATAGACTGGAATATACTACTGAAGAACCATTCTAAAGTAGTGTATGGAATGTTTCTAACAGGTAGGAGCTATTGTTTGCTAGCTGGGTCAATTCGTGGAAACCGGGCTATTGTTTACACGGAAGCATAGGTTATTCCGCAGATATTTATCATCGTTCTTATCTCTTTCCCTCGCCCTTCCCTCTTCCACCTTCAACACACTGAATGACCTTGGTCACTCATTAGGGAGCTTCAGTCATTCAGTTCTTTTCAATATGCCTAAAACGAAAGTCTCAATTTGTAGAAAGTTACGAAGTTTTGTTCGCTAGTTCGGTGAAAAAATATTCAGTACGGATAGAGTGATATTATTCTGTAAATTGTGTGAGGTTAAAGTCATGTTTTGAATTTTACAGGTCATATTTTTAAGTTTTTTAGATCATAAATGCATACATATTTCATACATTTTTAGGTCATAGAAATCCGCCCCCTACATATCACACTTCGCAACTCAGACATGGCGAGAGTATCGATGGTAGCGGCCATTTTCAATTATCCGTAGCTCGGCTATGACAGTTGCACTGGAGCCCACAATGACACAGGTTGTGGAGAAGACGTAGCGCAATTGCACGACGCACAAACCTGGCTACTGCCTATCTCTTGTTTACCTAGTGGTATGATCGGAGGTTAAAAAATCCGCCCTCTTATATACAGTATATTATAATCTCATGTAATTCTTCAGGTTGTTTTTGCATGTCTCGGTAATTTAGATTACATTGTGTGGACCAACTGAGAAGTTGAAACGTCAATTAACAGCTAATAATCAAAGTTTCAAGAAAATGTTACTAAATATTTCCGATCTACCATCTCATATGATGCGCATGCTGAATGATCCCTGACCATTTACCATTTATTGCAATAGACCTACCTTGCAATGGCTCAATAGTTATATTTGTGTCCTATCTAGTTGTAAGCCTGACAAGACGGCTCGGAATTACTTGTACAGTAGGAGAAGACTCGTCCAAATACTTGGGCATCAATGTAAGGAATGATATGAAATTGGGCAGCCTACCCATGTGGGTTGTGTCGTCTCCAAAGCGTACAAATCACTTCATTTTGTAATGAGGGTATTAAAAGGCAGTAGTTCCACCGCAAAACGATTAGGATAATTAGTGAGGCTAATCTTGGAATACGGCAATCGGTTTGGGACCCATATCAAGTAAAGCTCATCAATGAGCTACTGATGGTACAAAGGAAGGCTGCTAGGTTTGAGCTCAACTATTTTTATCCTAGAAGTAGTGTAACTCGACTGATAGAAAAACAAGGGTGGTAATCTCAGGAAGATAAAAGGATGAAATCCAGACTATACGCTATGTGTAAACATTTACACTAATCGACCAGCATGGGAAGAACTAAGCAAACAACTGGGAAATCCCACCTACCTGAGCAGGGCAGATCATCCGCACAAAGTTAAGGGCCGACCACAGCGTCCAAATTATGGGAAATATCCTTTCATTAATCGTGGTATTGATAATTGTAACTCATTACCTGCCACAGTCTTAGAGCCTTTCCCCAAATATATTGATGTGTTTTAAGAGAAGATTGACATTTTGTGTAAATACTACGATGTAATTACTATAGTTCCCAAATCGCGACTTGTGTACATTAAGTGTGTTTGATATTATTGTTAGTAATTTTCTGTACAATTTGCCACCGAGGAATTACCCCAATTCGCAAATAAAGTGAATGAATGAGTGAATGAAAATACACTTTTCAATTTCTTATCTACAGTACCATTTTTTCAGATTTTTCACTAGTAAATTCCATCTGATCTTGTCAGGTGATTCAGTCAAGTCTTCTTTCCTTATCTCCCCCTGGATATTGATGGTGCACAGTGGAGTACCAGTACATTTGCCTGTTCATTTCGATTGTGTTAGTATCGAAGAAGCTGACCCCATCCTAACATATGGGAGTAGTAAGTCTGTATAACAAATAGGTATACTCGCCCAACTTTCTGTTTCCTCATTTAATACAAGACAGTTGATTGAAATTTATAGTTTCACCTTACCGATTACTTCCTCATCTTCCGGGTGTCGTCGCATGCCAAGACACAGGGAATAGCTGATGAACTTGTGATATTCCAGCAATATCTGTGTGCATGTTTGCATAGTAATAGAGCTCAGTTCGGTGTCAAAACTCTTAAGTGTTTGCTCAACAGAATTTGGGATAATCTTGATTTATTTATTTTGTATGACTTAGCGCATCATCGGTTATCCCGTGGTTAAGAACATTTCTTCGAGCATAAATACAATAGAGTGCGCATTGCCACACTGCGCCTGTACTGTGACGTGGAACCAACATCTGGATCAGCTGACTAAAGGGAAAACAGAGGAACTTGTAATGGAAGGTGATAGGAGTTGGTGGGGAAATGATTTTTAATGAGGGTTTAAACACACATTTTCGTAATTTATACGACATTGGGAAAAGCATCGCATGTTTCTTTATGTACAGGAAGGTAGCAAAGGTTAAGAATGTAACATATTTGGTGTTGAAAGTGGCTGTCGTGTTCCGTAATACTCATACATCCAGAATCCCCTCTTGTAAATAATTAATAACAAATCCAATTTTGAATTGGGCCTACTGATTTTTGAACAGAATTGTGTTAGTGTAAAAAGTGGCTGTCGTGTTCCGTAATATTCATACATCCAGGATCCCCTCTTATAAATACTTAATAACAAATCCAACTCTGAATTAGGCCTACTGATTTTTGAACAGAATTGTGTTAGTGTAAAAAGTGGCTGTCGTGTTCCGTAATATTCATACATCCAGGATCCCCTCTTATAAATACTTAATAACAAATCCAACTCTGAATTAGGCCTACTGATTTTTGAACAGAATTGTGTTTGTGTAAAAAGTGGCTGCCGTGTTCCGTAATACTCATACATCCGGGATCCCCTCTTGTAAACAATTAATAACAAATCCAATTCTGAATTAGGCCTACTGATTTTTGAAGAGAATTGTGTTGGTGTAGCTGGTCATTTTTAATTGTACGCCCGAGAGCTCCAAACAAGTTCAATCTATTACTACATCATTTCCTAATTTATTTGTCATCATTAGAAAATGTATTTTGGCTAATTTCAGTACCGGTGCATTACTTTACAAAATTTTATCGTACGATTAGCTCTTATTCAGCGTTACTTTCCACTTCAGTATTTTATGAAGGTGAACAAAACATAGGCAAATGGAAATAAGGAAGTCTATTGATTTAGTAAGCGTTGCTTTTTAACAACTATGCATTACATTTGCTACAACAGAAATCATTACAAGCAATGAACTGTTTCCTTTTAAATTCCATTTTCCACGAATCATAGAAACCTTCGCAGTAATAATCCAGAACTTTGAAATCCTACGAATTGACTAATTTAGGGCTGCAATGTATCCTAGAAGGATCTGAAAATTTCCTCAACCAAACACACTGTCCATACGTTTAATAAGATGACAAATATTACCTCAGCGTATTTATTATCGAAGACTACATCGTCACATCAGTAGCATAACCCGCAATTTGACACTGAACATGATTGAAAAGGAAGGCTATTTGATGTTGTGATGGTCCTAATTTTGCTTCATAGGCCTGTTCAGTGGAGTAAGGGATAGAGTAAATTTTAAATAATTTGTAATAAATTTACAGATTAAATTATTTTTCTTTCATGTCTCTGAGTTAAGAGGAAACGTAAAGAAATGCAAGTAGTGAAGTCAAGAATTTTAGGGTTATTTTACAATGAATTAATTTAGGACTACCTACGGAAAGAAATGCCCGATCTTTTCCTAAACGTTTCCTTACATCCATACGCTGCACAGTAATACACCATTCTGGCTTAGTACGGTAATGAATAGAACAGAATAGCCCAATTCTATCGTCACGTGTAGTATATCAGTGCTCCAAACTATCCGCAGTTCCCGGCAGTTCCCTTTAGTCAGCTGATTGAGATGTTGGTTTCACAAATGTGACGTCATCAGCCATCTATTGTATTTATGATCTAAGGAACATTTGTATGCAAATTTCAAAATGGCTGCCAAGCGATATTCAAATCTTTTACTGTAAATTACTTTCCTGGGGATCTAATCATCCGAGAGCAGTAAAACGTCGCACAGATAATCTTTATTCATAGCTTAGTATAGACACATTCGACGTTGTTCTGCGGAAGTCCTGGTTCGATTCCGGGCTCTGCCATGAAATTTAATTATGGTCTGAGGGATGGAACGGGGTACACTCAGGATCGTGAGGCAAAACTGAGAAGAGGCGGGTTCGATTCCTACCTCAACCATCCGAGGTTTCCCACTTCAACTCCACGCAAATGCCGGGGTGGTACCTGACTTAATACCACAGCCGCTTCCCATCCAGATCCTCAATATCAAATACACACACTAATACAAACATCCTAGTAGCACAGGCTAGCATACAAATACTACACACACTCAAGTGCACGGGGCTACATGGCCACGATGTCGCAAATCCCCTAAAGAATCAACAACAACAACAGATTTAACGTTGTTCAATTTACATTTTAAATTCAGGATGACGTTAGGTCATAATGTTAAAGACATTCTTTCCATTTGTCATACTCTATTCAAGCGATCGAAGAGAAGTTTCATATGATGAAATATTATAACCATTATAATCTGATGTCTTTAAATTCTGTAGCTTGCCCTTCGTATATTATGATATTTGACTTTTCTTAAAATTAACTCCTGTGTCTCGTTACAGAAGCATGCCATCTAGTGAGAGGAGTCATAATTAACCAATAGACCTACTGAAAGTTACTTTTTCTAGCATATAATTTTTATTGTAGTGGTGGTTGAAGTAATTTTAAGGGGTAAAGCATCCAGATCATCAGCCGCCCTCTTGTAATTTGTGTATCATAAAATTATTATAATGATGGCGCAGTGGCTTGGCTTCTCAGCTTTCACCCAGACGGCCGGGGTTCGAATCCCGGTGAGAGCGGGGTGGAATTTTCACCTAGAAAATCACGTGGCGTCAGGAAGGACATCCGGCCTTAAATCCCCGGCCAAAGCCAAAATGAGCCTGGTTGGCTCCGGCGGCCCTAATTAATTGGGAAAAGCCGCAGAATGTATTATAGTTTATATGCATTTTATTTTTTCGAAAAGAACACATTTTACTGATGTTCTATTGAACCATTCTCTCAGTACTGTAAATTGTTAAACCAGTTCTAATAACTTGTACGTAATTGCTGTATTTAGTATTGTATAAGGCGTGATCAAAACTTTTCCGTTTGATGGTCGTACAGTCCAGAATCGGTATGTCAATCAGGCAAACCCGCCGTGAGCATTGAGGCACTCATCCCACCGACACACCAGGTTGAAGACCCCGTGTGGTAAAACACCGTGTCCTGCTGTGTGAGGAAGTCCGTAACCGCCTGCTGCACGTCCGCGTCCGATAGGAATCGTCGACCCTTTAAGACCTTCTTATGGAAGCGAAGGCGTGATAATCGCATGGGGAGAGATCAGGCCTATAGGGCGGATTTCGAATGTCACCTACTTGAAATGGCATACCTTCTGCGCTACAACCCTTGCAGTATGGGGACGTGCGTTATCATGAACAAGGTGGAGCCCCAGAGCTCTTAGCTCCCCATTCCCACAACGGTGGTATTCGATAGGCATGCTGCCTCGTACATATTCATTCTGGAAATATTACGGCGTGCAATTAAGGTGAAACTTCCGGTAAAACTGCGACGAGGGGTTCACGGTACCATTCCCCAGTGATGGAGACACCAGGTTCCTTAAAATCAACAATCAATAGGCCCCTGTAATCAAATCTCGAATGTCTTGGGCGAGGGAACGGTGGATAACCTTAATGCATCGTCGACGCTTTCGATTCCAGTTCACAGTGCTGCCACACTAATTCCTTGCCTACGTGTCCGTGCTTGTATACCCGCATTGGTGTCGCGCGCTCCGTTGCATATACGCTGCAGCAATGCCCTCAAATGGAAACGTTTTGATCACGCCTTATAGATAAGCCTCATCGCGTGACTTTAGACACATTTTTCAGTGATAGCTGTGTATCGGTTTGAGTTATCTTGTGCAACGTAGAACGCTTTAATGTAACACAGCATCATTGACTTAGAAAGACCAATTAACTATTTTGAAATATTACTTTTATATTTCTTGCTTGAAATGACTACACCGATTAGACATTGAGTTTTGATTTTGTAGGCGTTGTCCTGTATTTTATCATTATGCAGGTCTTGTACCAAAAGCTATTTAGTTCAATGCATGAAAAAATATTTTATACGTGGGAGAAGCATCAAAATAACCAGTGTAATATATGAAAATAGGCTATTTAGTTATTCACGGAACTACTTGTAATAACTGCAATGCGTTGAGTTATATGCTTATTAGAGTTTGATTATACCACACAGACTGTACTCGGGAGCACATGGATGCAATTCGTAAACTCATTCAATGTGCTGCAGCAACCTACACAATTTAAAAACACTTCCTCTTTGAAAAGAATTCCCTTGACGAGCACAACTGGCATTATGAAAAAGTAATTGGAATGGAGAAAAATGTTCAGGAAAAAGAAGCAAAAATTAACTAATCAACTCAGAGAGCTAATTGAGCTCCAATGTTATTACTTGTGCTGTAAACGGTATAAGATTTTTGTGAGAAATAATCGCTGTCGCATGCAATAATTAATTTTATTCATTCTGCACCTTTTATAAGAATCTAGAAGCCTTGCCTTTCAAGAAAATTAAAACTCAAAGAAAGGAAAGCAGAAGAGGGAGGTGGAGTGAAGTCTGTAATACCGTGGAAAGGCTTTAGTATCTCTTGAAACATGCACATGTTTCTTTTATAGCAACTCAGTTACAAAGAGATGTAAGAACACGCATTCCAGGTATTGATCCTGGGTTGAACAGCATTCATTGCTTGCAAACCAGGTCATATTGCAAGAAGGATTTACCTTTGATATCATATCTCAGTGAGCATTTGTTTACTCTTTTATAACGTTCATACACAGCGATCTGCTTCCCTGGAATGTTCTTCAATATCTCGTCGGCTTTTGTTCTCCTCTGGGCATTTACATATCCATACACACTTTCCATTTTGGACCAGGTGGTAAACAGACGTCCAAACCACTGTGATATTAGATTACTTGGATCAGATCTCCCCGTTCTTGGCTTGCATGTGAAGGACAATTTCATTTCTATGCAGAGACATAACTTTGAAGGCAGACGCCGTAATTTTGCTCGCTACAAGCACTTTAAAACATGACACATCACTGAAGCGTCGTAACGCCTTGGCTGTGTTCGACTTGGCACCTGGAAGGGTCTCATCACGGTGCACTACTCATCAATTCTTCAAAAAGGGACACGAACTAACGAAGTATCTTGTATGTAATTTACCTACTAGCCAGTGTTGCAGGACTCGAACAAAGGGTCAAAATGGTTCTAGATTCTCTCGACCTATGGTACGATTTCAATTATTATAGTTTAATTAGCTCTAGAAATGCTTTCGCACGTAGTTGAAAGGTATAGTTGAAAAAAAAAAGATACGAGCCTTACAGTAGTCGCATATGATGTGTAACATCTGACATGTTATCCTACTGGTATACTACACAGCTTGGACATTCTTGAAATGTTAATTTACGCTCCATTTTCATACTGGTACTATGATGAATGTATAGATTGAATCGGAGATATGCTACTGTCACACTTGTGGTGCAGCGGTCAAGCTGTTAGTCTCTCACCAAGGTAGACCGGGTTTGATTCCCGGTCAATACATGTGAGATTTTCGAATTGAAATGCCATGTCCTGTGGTTCGAATTCCACGTAAAAGGGAGATACCGTGGATCATGATTTTGAGATTAACGGTCACGCAAAACTACAAGCTTCCTTCCTTCCTTAATAATTCATAATAACAAAGTGACACACAACGTCGACTGTACTCTCAAATACTGTGAGCACACTCCTCAGTAACTATATCATTCATTATTCTCAAGACTCTCATACAATTCGTCGTAAACAATCAAAACATGCCTTCCTACAATCATGAAATGACTTAGTCTCAGCTTTTATTCCACTCATATAACAACATTCTGTTATGCATTTAATATTTGACTAGCCTACTCAACCACAGCTTGACAATAATGCCGCTTATTTAAATGTCATTTGTCGTCTTTGTCCTACCCCATGTGATGATCAATCTTGAACGTGAAGCTTCATAAACTGCTCAATGACAAATGAAAGTCGGTGAAACATTTGCCACTGTGCTCGTCAAACCAGTGCCTGCTAAATGCACTGCCTACTGTATTACCATAATATTCTCGCGCTACAGAGCACACACTGCCTTGTTTCCAATACACACATTTTCAATTGTTATTGTAAAAGGGAGTGTTTTACAGATATTGTAGTTTATAATACGGAACTCATTTTATTAGATGATTTGTAGCTTCCACCAGCACTAGCCTAAATAAAGAATACGATATGGATCAACTAGATTAATAGACGCGACACCGCTCATAACCTTAAATTACTTATAAACTGGTCCTCTTCATTCACAGACCAACACGTAATTTCATATGGATTCTGTTAAAATGAGTCATATTGATATGATAAATATCGTTTAAAATGATAATCTGGTAGCTGGATCGATCGATCGAGCGGGCAGTGCATACTTCCGTTTTCCACCACTGCCAGCTAGTACACTTCCGTCCGATTGATCGAGCGGGCGGTGCATACTTCCGTTGTCCACCACTACCAGCTAGTACACTTCCGTTTGATCGATCGAGCGGGCAGTGCATACTTCCGTTGGATCCACCACTGCCAGCTCGATCGTTCCGATCCACTTCTTTCCCCAATTTTCAAAATCACTCCCACAAAACTATCCAGCAACCGAGCGGAAAGATGTTACACATCAAAATGAAAAGAGTGATAGTCAGTCTGAATGACTAGACTTTATATCAATTTAAAATCTACAAATGCTGCAAATGCTGAAAAATGCTGGGTGAAAGCCTCATGATCATGCAGCGAACTGCGTGAACTCAAAGTCCATTAGCAAGTGCAAACCAATGTCAAAGGAGGTAGCTGGCTGGATGACGTCACGCTCACCGGAGCGCGCGGGGAAAGGAGGGTGCTCAAGCGGTACTATGACGTCACACACCTCAGTGCATTCTCGGTACATTTCGTCCCGTCGCCGTAACGTAACGCCAGACATCAGCGTAACGACGAAATCAACAAGATCGTTTAAAATGATAAAACACATGGTCGAGGAGGGCGCCGTAGACTGTCTGGCTGCACTAGTAGGTACAATGATAGAAGATGTTAGTCTGGTTCCGGGCAAATTTCAGTATCAATCAAAATTTTGATTTTTTGGAAAGATTAGAGAGATAAGTATTACAATACCGTATCTACCAACCCTACAATATTTAGGAGGAGCAAATAGTGGAGTGAAATCTGTTAATAGAATAGCAGATGGTATGTGTCTGCAGTTAATTACTTTTTATAAACGTCACTTGTAACATTACACTATTATACACAACAATTCGCTTTTACCTTGCAATACATAAGTAGACCACAAAATAATGTACCAGAATTCTTAAAATATAGTTGCTGACATAAGGTTATTTGACTATAAGGGGATTACACATTTCTCTAACTTACAAGTGGCAGTTTCTCTGATTTTTGAAATACAGTATATGATCCCCTAAACAAAAAAAACCAAACCCCGTGGCACTTAGCCCCTATAGAACCTGTGCCTACAAAGTGACCGCTGCCCAGTTCTGTTGGCCTACACGACGTGCAGTGACGCGTGGTCAGCATGCCAGGTCCCCAAGGCCACAAATCTTCGTTTTCTTGACCGGGGTGTTAACTCTCTCATTCCACAGCTACTCAATTGTCTTCACGAGGCTGAGTACACCTCGTTCCAGCCCTCAAGTCATTTTTTAAAATCTCTGGCGGAACTTGGGACTGAACCCGGGGACTCCATGTGAGAGGCTGGCACGACTCTTCTAAACAACGTCATCCCCAAACATTCTTCTTACGTTTACCATATGCAGTGTCATTTAAGCGGTATCAGGCAGCTGTGATATAAGATTTTCATCAAATGTGTGATATTGCTACCTTGAGATACCTGATCTGTGAAGTAGTAGCTGGTTAAATCCTTCCCCTTTCTGAATTTTCAGGTGTCCTTGGTAGGCCTCTTTCAGCTCAATGCCCTCAAAGCTGAAGTACCTGCACACTCTTCGAAAAAAATTGGAAAACGAGGAAATTGTTATAATTTTATAACATTTAAAATACGTAGTACAGTCATTAGTAGGGCTCGGATTCGAGCATATTTGAATATTTTTTTCCTGAATAGTACGCATTGAAAGAAGCCTTTCGGTGGTATTTTCACCTCTCTGGGACCAACAGAATTGAAATTTATCGAGCATATTAATGCATAAAACCGCGGTTTTCAGAATAGAAGCATATAAATGCATATTCTTGTGGTTTTCGTCTAAATAGTTTGTTTTCCTTCGAATTCCTTCATCCCCTTCCTCGAATTAGGGCCCTGACCATCCTTAAGGTTCGAAAACAGAAATAATTATTGAAAAGCCTATCTGGTGCGAATAATAAAACCGCAGGTTTTTAACATTTAGTGAGGTCGTTCTCGTCATTGAAACTTTTATTGACTGATTTAAGAAAATCATTCAAAACTGAAAACAGAAAAAATTCTTGGTGTACAGACCAATGCAGATCTACTTCATTGACTCGCCTAATTTTGAACATTTTGTAAATGAACTTTTAAACTGTAACTTTTATTAAAAAAAACACTTCTCTTATATATACTTGAAACTTGAATGCGAGTATATCGCAGTGTATCATACATACAATTAGAAAATAAAGCCCGTATATAAATATATGTTAGGGATCCGATAACCTAGATGTTAGGCCCCTTAAAACAACAATTATCATCATCATCATCATAAAGATATGTTATTGGTTTTTTCGTTTCACTTTCCTTTCTATAGTTTTTAACGTTTTCTTCGAGCATATTCTGCATAATAAACAGCATATAATGTTTTTTCGAGCATATAATGGGTTTTAGAGCATATCTATAGAGCATGAAACACATGGTTTTCGAGCATATCTCGAGATTTTATCGAGCATATCGATGCGAGCCCTAGTCATTAGGTTCTGAGACTTGACGCCTGGAGGATAGGCCACCACACGACCCTGTATGTTGCACACGCTGCCGCATTACCCGTCGTACACCTACACTAAACCACGTCCACCCTCAAAATAGTCGCCGTTGGCCGTTATGCACTTTTGCCAACGTTGGTATAGCTGCTGGAAGCACCTCTGAAAGCAGTTGGCAGGAAGGTCCGGTATGGCTTCACTTGTGGCCGTCATGACCTCTTCGGACGACCGAAATATGCGTCCACGTAGGATTGCTTTCAGGAGAGGAAAGAGGAATAAATCGCATGGTGCGAGATCAGGTGAGTACGGAGGATGGGGCAAAACTGTCACCTGTTGCCTTGCAAGTTCCTCTTGGACAAGGACAGAGCGATGTGCAGAGGCGTTGTCGTGTAGCAACAGCCATTTCTTTGTACGCCAAAGCCCAGGTCGCTTACGGCGGATTGCATCGCGTAAACGGCCGAGGATATCCTTGTAGCGGGTTTTGTTTACCGTTGCACCGTCTGGTAGGAATTCCATGTGAACGATTCCATTTGAATCAAAAATAGTTCCAGCGTCACCTTGCCTTTTGACCTGTCTTGTCGTGGTTTGTACTGCCGTGGTGATGATGGCGTTTTCCAGGTGGCTGATTGTCGTTTCAGTTGCGGGTCGTAAAGGAAACACCATGGCTCGTCTCCAGTTATTATCCGGTTGAGAAACGTCGGATCATCGTCAAGTCCGACTGGCGCATTCAAATCACCGTCACAACAACGACCGTACGTCTGCTGCCAGTGCATATTCAACTGCCTCTTGCAGGGACGAGAGACTAACTGACATGCTACCATACCACGGCGCCACCTATACCACTATAGTGCCTCACAACGCCGCCATGCGGTCTGTCTCAGAACTTAATGACTGTACCACGTATATATGAAATATATGTAAATATATATTTGATTATATAGTTTATACACATTTGATAGTCTAGTTCTCTTACTCTGTATTTCCTAGTTTTAGAAACAAATTTAACTTTTGTGTAATAGATCATGAATGTCAATGTCAATATGTGGTCTCTATATGGGCATGCTCAGAAACTCATTCCAATTGGAAATGCCTTCGCTGAAGGAATTGTTGATCAATTTGAGATATAGTCAGGACAATTCCAGCAGGTAGATCCATTATAGAAAAACTGAGATTCGGTTCTATCCATCACTCGCAACCGACATTAGCACCCCAGAGTACCACACGTTTGTAGTCAAAAACACAGGATACTACTTCAGTGGATCCTCTACCTGCAAATCCTTCGTACCAATCCCTCTGGTTATTACGTCGTAGACATCGTAGATTGTAGAGGAATAGTTTTCTTTTATGAAACTGGCCTTTGCCTCAAGTGAAGTAGCTTCGATGTCGAATTATTCCATAAAAATGCACTCGCCACGTTCTGCCCCTTCAATGAACATATCTCTTTTGTTAATTTCTTCCACATTCCTTTACACATATTTCTCAAGTCCCTCATTATATACCCAATTTCTCATTGTTGTCTATTTCTCAAACGTATAGCACATGTCACACTGGTATTTCCGCGGAGCATGGGAAGAAAGATTAAAGTTGTTATGTAAAATGTTCCTACAAACCCATTTCCTTTCTGGAGAAATGTTTTGACTTCAAAATTTTTGGCCTATTTTCATTTATGAAAAAAAAATAGGCTTATGAGATCACCTATTGTCCGTGTGTGTGTGTATGTTTGTGTGCCCCCTAATAAAATTTAAACGGCTGGAGCGATTTGAATGAAACTCGATATGGACATAATACTATTTTGCCCAAACCCGACCAAGTCCTTCAAATTTTATTACGTCTCACCAATCCAACATGGCAGCTGTGCGAAATATTTCACCGCCATTCTATATCTCCGAAACTGATACCGATAACACCCTGAAATGTTGTACGGCAATGAAAGGTAGGCTACTACTATAAGTTCACCTATGTGACTTTCAGGAACCTGTTGAGTAAAAAGCGAACATGGCGGTACAGTGAATTTGAAACATTCAAATAGACGTATCTCCGAATTTAACCATCCGAGTGCAGTGAAACTTGGTACAGCAAATATATATATATACATTGTAATGCAATGAAAAGTAATTTAGTTCAATTGTATACATAACCTCAAAATGGTGGCTGTGCGAAATATTCAAATTTTGTTCTTATTTCTTGTGTCCTAAGCATGCAATCGAAGTCAACGTTTGTATAATGAACCTACGCAATAATCGTCATGTAATAGTACATAGCTCTATGGCCTACATATGTAAATATTCAACATGGTGACCATCCGAATTATTTGGACGGTTCTCAATATCTACTAATCTATGACAGCAATCAAACTAAAATTTTGTATGTTGATAAAAGCTATTAACAGAAGTCTACCTATGGAAATTTCAATAACCTGGTCATCACAAATACAACATGGCGGCGACGCGAAATTTCAATATATAAATGGACGTTTCTCGCGATTTATCCGTCCGGGCGCAGTGAAACTTGGTTCGGTAAATGCTTAGACTATACACATTTTAATCCACAGACATCTAATTTATTTCAGTTTTCTTAATAACATCAAGATGGCGGCTGTGCGAAATTTTAAAATCTCGTTTTTATTTCTTGTGTCTTAATTATGCAATTGAAGTTTGAATAATAATCCTACGCAATAATCTTCATCTAATAGTACGTAATGCAATTGCCTACATATATAAAACTCCAACATGGCGGCCATCCGAAGGTTCTCAATATCTACGAATCTATTACAGCAATCAAACTGAAATTTTGTATATTGATAGAAGCAATTAACAAAAGTTGGATATATGAAAATAGACTATTTATTTATTCACAGAACTTCTCATTTTTAGATAAGCTCATGCATTTTGAAAATATTCAGATCTAATTGCAGGTTTTCATTTGTGGTATCTTAACGAGTGTAATGGAATGTCGTGACAATGAATATGTTTGTTCAGTTATGAATCCTCACTGGCATCCTTGTCTCTTTACAATAGGGCCTGCCTAACATTTCTGTCGTTTTCTGCAACGTGAAGTTCATTTTGTTCATATTGCATGTTCTGCATTATGGTGTCTGTAATTTCCAGAGTGGCCAAGAACAATTTGTGACAAATTTGTAACCTCCAGAAAGGTTCTTCATATTATTCGGTCGTGTCCAACTTTTCTTGATATTGGACGTTTTACCAACAATGTTCAACTGGTGCAATATTGTAGGCTGTAGGATTGTTCTCGAAAACACATATAACGTGAGCGGTTTCTGGTGGTTCCTCTCTGACAGTTCACTTGTTTCGTTTCCACGTTGCTATACTACTGACATTCTCAATGTGATTGCGTGGCTGCTGTGGGATGCGTCGCCCTCATTTGTGGAACTGGGGGGTGGAGGAGTGAAGCGTAACGTCAGTCTCCAAATCTTGTCCATATAGGGTATCTCCATTTTGTGGAGGCTTATAAATACTGATTATTTCAAATGTCCTAGGGTGTATTTCTGTGTTTTCCGAAGCGTTTTCTCGTTCCCATGTATATTCCACTACGGCAGATTTATCTATCTCCTGGAGTATGCAGTACACCTATACCTGTATATTAAATTTGAATGAGAGCCTTTTTTATCAGATAGAATTTTCCTGTCTGTCTTGTAGTCTCATCAGATTAGATTCCCTTCATGAATTTCTCCGATTCTTTAACTAAAAAGCTTAAGCAACTTTTTGTACACTTACATTGTCCATGCTACTTTAGTAATTGTTAACTTCGGTGTTGTTATCTTCCGTGAAATATTGGCTACACTTTCTGAAACACTTCTAGGAGTCCTGTTCTTTGACGAATTTAATTCTTATTACCTTTCCAGTACTATGTAAGTATTTTGATTTTTTTCTTTTTAGCAATTATTTTCCACTGGTCTAGTTTAGCTTGCTTACTCTATCTCTTTATCTCCATATTTATTTCAGGCTGAGTTTATTCTGTACCATTTTGCCAATCATTAACACTTTGCTGCTGATCATTGTTTGCTGTAGTTTCTTTATATTTTTGGTTACGTCTTTCACTATTTCCATCAGTATTCGTGGTTCCTAGGTCACACGATCAACATTTAGAGAATCTGGGGTAGCTGTATAACCATGTATGTATGTCTACCCCTTATTATTCCCGTTTTCCAACGGGGTCGGGGATGAGATGCGATGGCAGTCTTTGTGGCGATGTTTTTACGGCCGGATGCCCTTCCTGACGCCAACCTCATGAGAGGAGTTAATGAGAGATGAAATTAATGATGGTGAATGAAACTGGGCAAGGATGTGGAAGGAAGCGGCCGTGGCCTGTCAGAAGGTACCGTCCCAGCATTTGCCTGGTGTGGAAAATGGGAAACCACGGAAAACCATTTCAAGGACGGCCGACGGTGGGGCTCGAACCCACGCGTCTACCGAGTCAGCAGAGAGCTTGGCCCCATGACCTAATGCTGAGCTTTAGCCAGCGTAGCCACTACTGTCGGTAGCTGTATAACCATGTAAACGCTGATAATCTGGAAATGTTGTTGACGGTTCACAGCTGGCTTCACTTTCTGATAAAATACTGTAGATTGAAGGGCATGAGTCTTCTTGCCTTTATTTTTGCACTTGTAGTTTATCTTTCTCTGACTCAATGGTGATGGCAGAATATGCAAATAATTAACCAACTTTACTATTTCAAAAACTATTGAAGCTGAATATATCATCCTTTGACACATCAAAGTACTGACTTTCGTGATATGGAAAACAACCTTAAGTCAAAATCGGCAATTTTGTAGGTGCGGTCCTTTGACATTCAGCCCTCGAATTATGAATGTATAAGTGATGAGTGTGCAGATCCCGGCTCTTCCTTTCATTTAACCAGATTCATTAATATGGCACAACAATGTTCATTTGTAGGCAATAATTTGAAGATAAAATGTAATTAATTTTTGGGTCTTGAGACACCTTAGCCGTTTACCCCACTTTTACGTGTGTGTTGAATTTCTCTGATAATCCTGTATTTTGGTTGTGACTGTTTAAGTGTGTGTAGCTGTAATTATTAGGGTCAAGGTTTGGGGTAGGTGCTCCGGGACTTAAGAGGCTATTGCCTGGAGGGGGTGCAGCATACCCCGCGGAGAAGCCACACTTAGGATGGCCGTTGTAAGAGGGGATTTGAGCCTTTGATATTTAGGCTTGCTCCTGTTCCCCATCGCAGACGTGGTGCATGCATTAATGCTGTCGTTCACGCTGCTGAATCATAAGAATGGTGAAAGATTACTTATATAAAGCCTTACAATTGAACACAAACCACATGAATTTTTAGAAACATAGAATAATTACATCAAATAACATAATGAGGGATGACATTTTCAATCAATTAATTATATTAATTAAATCCATTAATTAATATTGATGAAATTATGATCATGTGGCCTCCGGAGAGGCCTAGTGCAGGTCTTTCTAGTTGACGCCCGTGGGCGACCTGCGCGTCGTAATGAGGATGAAGTGATGATGAAGACGGCACATACACCCAGTCCCCGAGCCACGGGAATTAACCTCAGGAGATTAAAATCCCTGATGGCCCGGCCGGGAATCGAACCCGGGGCACTTTGGGCCAAAGCCTAGCGCGCTATTAATATTGATAAGTATTTATGTGCTTCAAACTACGGTCAATGTACTGTATTTGAAAACGTGCGTATACGAGTATGCAGACTTTCATTAGGACCGACAGCAGTGGCTACGCTCGCTAACGCACAGCGCTAGGCCATGAGACCGAGCTATCTGTGGACTCGAACCCTACCATCGGCCGTCCATAAATGGTTTCCCGTGGTTTCCCATGCCGGGGTCTTCTGACAGGCCAGGGCCACTCCCTTCCATTTCCTTGCCCAGTTTCATTCATCTTCATTCATTTGAACTCTATTTAACATCTCTCATTAGGTTGGCGTCAGGAAGGGCACCTGGCCCTAAAGAACCACATAGACTTTAATCGCAACGTATCCCCAAACCTGTTGAAAACGGGAATAATCAGGGGTAGACAAACATTTAGGCTTTCGTTAGGAGACTGTTGAAGACTCCAAAGACAGACACAGTGTGCTGATGACGCGACGTGAAGTGGATGGATGAGCTGGGAATGTCACGATGGTAGGTGACAGACTGCTCCCTAGGCCTTGCCTTAGTGCAGCCATGAATAATCAATAGTTGGGTGTCACGTAGCTCTGGGGTTGGCCTGGCTAGGCTTGGCTTGGATAAACACGTCGTGGGCAAATGACACAGTTGGACGTGCTTCACTGCTCCACTGCGTTGGAGAGCCATCGTGCTACATGTACCGTAGTAACCTACACTTTCCATCCCGAGTCGAACCACATATTCTCCTTGGGAACTAAAATACTTCATCATGTAATGGTAACTCATTCCAAAGATCTTCGTTATGAGTGTGAAAATAAGAAAATCAGGAGAACCGATTAGTGTTAAGGAGCTCTGGAATGCCGAAAATTTTGAAAAATTTCGAGATTTCATTGTTTACGACGTATTAAGCTACAGAACCGTAACTATTTAACGGTATTTATTTCCGTCATGGCTCATTTCTAAACCCACTTTTCCCACAACCGTGCGTCCTAGTGGTGAACCCACTAATTTAGATTTTTATTTTCCTCTCTCGTCGCCTCTGTAGCGTAGCGGTCAGCATGGTTAGCTGCCGCCCCGGAGGTCCTGGTTCGATTCCTGGCTCTGCCACGAAATTTGAAAAGTGGTATCAGGACTGGAACGGGGTCTACTCACCCTCGGGTGGCCCAAATGAGTAGAGGGGGTTCAATTCCCACCTCAGCCATCCTCGAAGTGATTTTCCGTTATTTCCCACTTCGTCTTAGGGCAAATGCCGGGATGATACCTACTGTATGGCCACGGCCGCCTCCTTCCCGCGTCCTTGCCTATCCATCCCAATCTTTCCATCCCTCATGAGACCCCGGTTCGCTTTGTAGGTGAGGCCGACTGGGTGAGGTGCTGATCACACCTCCTAAGTTGTATCCACTCTGACTATATGTTCCCAGCTCTAGGACACTGTCCGTGGAGGCGGTAGTGGTGAGTTCCCTCGCTGAGTCCGTGTGGAACAGCAACCTGGAGGGTAAAATCGATTAAAATAAAGAAATAAAAATTCCTCTCTCTTAGACGATAGAGGTAAAAAAACAGAAAGTAAAAATGGTGTTGCGGTGTTGGAGTATTCCCCATCCTAAAACCTATGCTGTCATCGTTTCCAAAGCTAGCGGAATGAAATATTGAATCCAGTTTCTCCCTAAAATCTTTCTTAATATACAAATTACCTTTATTCACGAACTTTGGAAGATACAAAGCTAGAATTTCCAAAAGTAATTTCTTCTTATATGTGTCATATTTTAACAGACCAGTTTTTCTAAACTAACTTAAGTTTAATTTTGACAGATGGAAATGTTCTTGAAAATGCTGATAAAATTACGCCATTAAAAAAATATTAGGGTCTGTTGAAAAAGTAAAATCATATCTATTTTTTAAAGTTTTGTGCTAAATTAAGAAGAGAGCTTCAAGGAACATCGCTGAAAAATTCAGTTAGTTTCTGTAAATAGTTTTTGAGGGAAAGGTAAATAAATAGATGGAAAATTACATGGGCATTATAGGACATTCTGGTGTGTCTTAAAGCCACGGCCGCCTCCTTCCCAATTCTCACTTGAATTACAAATACACACCTACTACGTAGACCACAACAACACAGGTTCTCAGACAAAAGAAAATAACAAAACCAAAAATACATATCAATTTACACGGGGCTAAATGACGACGATGTTCAAGCCCCTGAAATCGAACCCCATTCATTTTTGTGAGAGTCAAGCAGATAAACCACTGCCCATTAAGTAGCAAGAGATATTTGCGAATTAATTTAAGTAAAAATTGTATAATGGCAGATATGACAGAGCTCTTTCCTTTTTTAAAGTTATTTGGGTGAGAATTTGAATATTGTGGCAATGAGTCCTATGAACTTGAATGTGGATCTTTGTGTGGTGTATGGGGCTAGCGTTCTTGACTGTCGCTCCAGGAGTTCCAGGTTAGATTTCCGGCTCTGCTAAGACACTTAATTCTCGTGCGAATTCTGAAACGGGTTACACTCAGCCTCGTGAGGCCAAACTGTGGAGAGGAGGGTTCAATTTCCAACTCAACTATCCTGTAGTGGTTTTTCGGGGTTTCCCACTTGTAGTTCAGGCTAATGCTGGGATAGTTCCTAACGTAAGATCACGGCCACCTCTTTTCCAGTCATATCTCCAATGAACAAATGTACATACTTGTACAGCCATCACAATAACACAGGTTTCCACACTATTTCCATACACACACCCAAATACACGCGGTTATATGGCCATGATGTTGCAGCCCCTAAAATAAGCAGCAACAACAACAATATGTTTGTGGTGATCACAGCTGAGAGAGTGAAACTGCAATTATTGTAGTCTAGAGCAGGAGCCCCGGGAGTTGAAATAAAGTATTATCGCAGCATTTGCTTGGAGACAGTATGGGAGGAAAATCCCGGGGGAAAATCTACAATCGGTATTGCCATTGACATTATGGTGATTGGAACCTTGGATCTGTGAATGACAGCTTCTAACTACTGCCTCGAGCCACTTGGCTAAACTGGTGTGTGATTGGATTGAGAAGAGCCGTGTTCGATTCCACCTCAGTCATGGAATAAATACCGTACACTTCAATCCACACAAACATTCTTCTATTCATAAAGAAATCTAGGGTCTTTTGAATTTAACTTCGATATTTTTCACACATTTGATGTAATTAATCGTTAATTAGTTCCTAACTAATCATGGCGTCTATAATGGTGGATTGTTTGGTGAATAATTACAGTCCTCTATAGTAAATAACAGTGATATGTTCCGCCTTCCTGTTATTCTGGTGACACAATAGGTTTTGAGATACCAATATTTATGCGTATTGTTCTTCGCCATAGGTATACTCAGCCTTGTGAGGCTAAATTCAGAAGGTCCGAGTTCGATTCCCACCTCAGACATCGAGTGGTTTCCCACTTCTACTCCAGGCAAATGGTGATATGATATCTAAATAAGGGCCACGACCACCTCCTGCCCAAATTCTAGTCCCTAGAGAAATGCATACACACGAATACAATGGTCCAGATGTGCGTGAGTGAATACTATCAATTAACTAATTTTGTCTCCCTGGTCTCTGCAGTTTTTTTTTTTTTTTGCGTTTAGAATTGTGCAATATTCCCAGGGGCTAATCAAATGCCACACTTGTTCTTGAGACAAATCTTGGTGAAAATGCGGAGGATGTGGCGGAAATAAGAAAAGTGAATATAAGTGTGAAGGATGAAGAGAGTAACGAACGATTGAATAAAGCATGTAATTTTATGTGACCGTTAATCTCGCGAACATCAGCAATGATACCTCCTCTTTAACCACGATCCGAGCCACTGGATATGGCATTTGACCTCAAAAATCTCACAAGCGTTAACCAGGAATTGAACCTGGTCCACCTTGGTAAAATGCAAACAACTAGACCACTGCGCTATCTTGCACTAAGCATTAAATCGCTAGCAAAGGACATTGTTGGTGATTTATTTATGGGTTTTGCGACATCGTGGTCATGTAACACCGTGTATTTGGGTTGGCAAGGAAGCTCTCTGGCAACCTGTGTCATTGTGATGGCTGGAAAGGTGTGCTTATTTGTTTCTGAGGCTACGATTTGGAAGGAAGTGCCTGTGGCTTCAAGTTCGGAACCATCGGGGCATTTGCCCGGAGTAGAAGTGAGAAATCCCAGAAAGTCACTTTTTCGACAGGTGAGAATTGATCCATATTTTTTTCAGTTTTCCCTCATGATGCTGAATAGGCCCACATCCCGTTCAAATCCTCAAGCCTGAACTAAATTCCATTCCAGAGCCAGGAATAAAATCCAGGAACTTTGGATTCGGAGTCTTAATACGTACCTCTAAACCACAGAAGACGATCAAGATATTATGTTTCTGTCATGTGTTGGTAATCCTGGCGTAACAGTTACCGCACCCACTGGAAACAAGGATGATTTGGTTTGATTCTCAAGGAGATCCAATAATTTCATCTTTGTCGAGAATTGAACGCACAGGATAATAATAGCAATAATACACAAAATATAACAAAAGTTCGATGCTTTTCAGTCGGTCAACATGATTGTACCCAAATGAGATGAGTTATTCCCTAATCCTGAAAAGAATTACATGAGATTAATAAATACATGTAAATATAAACCTTTTCAGGATTAGGGAATAACTCATCTCATTTGGGTACAATCATGTTGACCGACTGAAAAGCATCGAACTTTTGTTTACTAAGGCAACACTGAAAATGGCTTCAAACACCATAAAATAATAATAGAGTCATAATAATAAAAATAATATGTCAAAACCTGAAATAACCTAAGAGAATTCTAAGAATTAAGTATGGAGAGTAAAGAATATTGAAAACTCTTCTGGCCCCAATGATCATAAGGAAGGCAACGATAGACCAACTTATTCAGATTCCATGTTTAGATAATTATCACGCAGTACACAGCTTTCAAAGATAGCCGAGACAAGCATGTAACACGAGAAAAATATAAAATTTCCAGAGACAGAAATAAACGGCGAAGGATAATACTTATGTAAACAAGACTATTTATAAACGCGTGGATTTATTTTAAGAAAAGGCCAGATGTGGGCAAGACAGGAGTCCGATTCAGCACGTAGATGCTTTAAGGAATATTATTAGATTTGTCTTAGAAAGGTCAAAACAAGACAGCCCGAGATCTTGGCTAGGCGAGAATCGAGAACACATAGCCTACATCTCAATATTGTAAGTAGCAGTCAAACGTTAGACGAGTAATAGACCCACCATATTTGAAAATGAAATTTAATTAGAAGATTAGTCTTCTGTTGCTAAATTTGGAGATTGAAACTCATGTTCCATAATACTGTATCTTCAAAAATTAAATTACATTTCATAATGGTCAAACTTAAGTTTCAATTCAAGTAGAGAAATAATGATAATGATCGTGTGGCCTCCGGAGAGGCCAAGTGCAGGTCTTTCTAGTTGACGCCCGTGGGCGACCTGCGCGTCGTAATGAGGATGAAGTCGTCACATACACCCAGTCTCCGAGCCACGGTAATTAACCCCAGGAGTCCCTGATGGCTCGGCCGGGAATCGAACCCAGAACACTTCAGGTCAAAGCCTAGCGCGCTAACCATTTAGCCACGGAGCCAGACAGTAGAGAATTAATCAGCCCTCAGTTACCCATTTCCTTCTCCCAATGGCCAAAGAGAGAAGAGAAGACACGAAAACAGGGAACTCGCAAGAGGAAAGGTAAGAGGGAATAACAGTTGCTAGTCACGACATCGTTTTTTTTGTGTGTGATTCTCTATAACGTTGCCTGTTAGGAAGTACAGTACACGTGAGAAGGATATCTTTCAGTTCATTTACTTTACAGGGTGACTGTACACTATGTATGCTGTTATATTTTTTGTTCCACGTGATGTAAAGGAACGTATTCCGTAAAATGGTAGGGTGGTAATGATATTCAGCTAGATTACTATGGGGATACGATAGAATGTTGCATACAACAGGAAATGGAGCATCTCGCTGAAAACTGCTTTGTGAACAATAAATCCCAACGGTATCACTAGAATTTGATATGCGTATGGCTCGTAGTAAGCCATTATTCAAACCGCATAACAAGGGCAGACTCCAGAACCAGGAATTTGTGACCAGAACAATACCCCTCGCCATGTTTGTGCAAATTATAGAAGGTAAATGCACTGGCCGGGAATCGAACGGTTTGTTACCGCAACTGGTATCCAATCGCAAAGCGGATGGTCATGCTCTGTTAATATACATGAACATACACTATGATGGTATTTCTGTGGCACTAGCCTACGCATGTATCATGCAGACGTAACCAAATTCTTTTTCAGGCATCCAAAAAATAGAATTATATTAGCTACTTCATGCTAAACTGATTGCATTGAAACAATACTGAATAACTCTCGCATGTTTCACCGCCAATGTCCCTCGTGCATATAAGTCATGGCCTGCCATTTCAGTTCATTCTTCCGAAGCATATGAAATCACTGCATTGGGCTTACGCCGTTAGTAAAAATAAAAAAATATTATTAATAATAATAATAACAATAAGAATAAGAATAACATTAAAAACAATAATGATGATAAAATTGAACTATATGTCTCTATTGTGACCGTTTAGTTGAGTCAACAACCACGATGACTCAACTAACGACACATAAATCGAATAAAAAAGTACCGTGAGGATCAGGTGACCTTCCATAAAGGCTAAAGCGGCACGAGAGTCCGTAGTCCACAGGGATCGTGGTACATGGTGACGATGGTCATAGACCGCCTAAGGAAAGGTTCACCTTAAAACTAGACTGAGAAAATAAACATCCAGACTCATGTAAAACACCGTGAAAATTTATTAAAATTCACAAGCCCCTAGCCTAGTTCGGAGGGTTATAATCGGCTAGTCCGCAAATTAATAAATAAACAAAGATAAAGAACAGGTCCCCCTACCTGAGAAGTTACTGAAAACCCTCGCGAAAGATCTAACTCACAATGATAAAGCAACAACAGCAACGCTAGGAATATGGTACGACGCAAGTCCCTAGTTCAAGTTACAAGATCAAGCTAATATCTGAATTTACATTTAACAGGGTAGCAAAACAAATCTAGGTTAGGATGGTACCATTTCGACATTTAAATTTAACATTAATTCAACTAGCTAAGTCCTATCAATTAACAAAATTTACGGCGATGACGTCCGTAAAAGAAAACAATTACATCCAAAAGCTAAGTGTACAGCCATGAAAAACAAACAATTTAATTATGCTTAATAACTATGTGCTAACAGCACACAATAAAGTAACATGTAGGGTTTAATACACTTGACATCATAAATTAATAACGAAATAGACACAGTAGTTTTTATTAAAAATTCCTGCCTACACCTTGGTTTACTCTTTGTAAACCATAGTCATCTAATGTGTATGGTTACGGTGACGAATGCGCAGTTGAGACCACGTCTGACATCGCATGGCCTGAGCTCCACAAGCTACGAACTCTAGGTTCGCACATGCTTCAGGTCGCTACAAAAATGTCAACTGTCCTAGTCATTTCCTCACAAGGAAATTATCTTCAACTGCACGGCTATGTCAACAGTTCCAGAATGCAAAGAACAAAGTTAGATAGAAAGAATCGTTAGTTAGGCTTGTTTTACAACAATTATGCGTCTTATTATTAGGATCTCGGTTTATAGGTTTATCGTAGGTTTATGGCGAATAACATTGACAATAGCCTGGGCACGGAGTGCCTCCAACTGAGATCATTCTCCACCAAAAAGCCTCGACTCAACAGTCGGAATATAATCAACGAGTATAACAACTCGGACACACAATAACACGGGTTACCAGCGGCGCTAAGCTCGCGTTCAGTAACTCTGGGATAGGCCTGTACAACAGTTACCTTCCATATAACATCTGGTCAACGGGATCATCCCCGGACAAAGCATACAATAACATCCTGCTATAACAGGGTAGACTTCACCATCCTATAGAAAACCTTACATAACTGTACCTGTCATACGACAATACACGCAACAGAGCGTTAAACTAACAAAAACCGATCCATAAAACAAGTGATCAAATACAAGAGTGGAAACTGATTTCCATAAGCAAAATAGCAATGAAAGGAAAAGCGAATACAAATTGTACTCTGTCCTCGTCTATAGTAGTTTTGTCTCACAATAAAGCAGGCGTGCTCTAGGTAACTGGGTTACATAACCAGTTTATTCAAGGCCGGCGATTTAATCAATACAAAACCTGCACTTGGCCGGTTCATAAAAAACTTTACCATAGGTTACGGATCTCTACAGAGTCCGTGTATCAAACGCACGCTATAAATCTGAGTATATTAATACACTTCCGTCTTTCTACCAAAGACGTCTAAATGAAAGTAAACTTACAATAACTGAAGCTCTTTGCTTTAAAAATGCAACTCAGTAGTTGCTAGAACATCAAATAAAAACGTGTCTCACACGACACAAGAAAAATATGATAAATGTGGCACAGATTCACACACTAGATCTGCTTAATGATACGTTGGGAACCGCGTTCGATGCTAGGCAACGAAACATTCCTTCTAGTTGTTAGGTTCAAACATGACCAAGAATAGCTTCTGAGCTTATTCAAAATGAAATATAATGCATTTACAAACTGGTAGTTACTGTCGACTACCTAAATGATACGACCGTTCTAACGACAGTCAGGGGTGTAACAAAGGATGGCTGCGAAGAATGCAGTCAATTAATAACCAAGGCATCTGATTGCCATAACTACAGTCAGCAAAGACTTGAAAATTACCCCAAGTAGGGTTGAACAAAATAGCCTCAAAATGACTACGATCAGGTTCAGCAAAAAGGTAGGCATTGACGTTCCACGACGTTCACCAAGCTGCACCAGGGCTGACCAAAATGTCTGACCCCAAGGGTGTCTCACTCTAAACTGAAATAAATGACATCTAACTAATCTAGTTACATCCCTACCTAGAAAAATGGCTGACACTGAGTGTGGTTGATTCACAAACTACATTAAAACTACTATACCACCAGAAACTAGAACAAAGAAGGGGTGTGACAAAAACTCACGAAATGGAGGAGCTCTCACTCGGCTCTCTAATCCACAACAAGGGTTGTACATAAACCTCTCTGGCTCTCTGGATCGGTATCCTCCTCATCAGGATTCCCATCTGGACTCCCCCAAAGACCAGGGTTCGATTTGTCCCTGTCGACATCTTCGTGGATATGCCTGGAAATGGCATTTTGGCTCCTTCCCTCTCGTTCATCGTTCTGGAAGTTCCACCATCATGCGGGTTCCTGTAGAAACGTCACCCCCCCCATACTGGGATGGTATTAGCCCATGGTGACTGCTTCAACCATGGTGAAGAAAAGTCCAATCACGTGGGTAGCGAAATAAGTTGCGTGATTATTCATCCTCTCACTTCCAAAATTATAATGTCCGTCGTGACTATTATAGGCTTCAATTATAAAATACGACACAGCCTTAATCTTGCAGATGTGGATTAGCATGTGAGCTAACACTATTTTATAATGCTGCACGTGCTAGTGACGCTACTTTTGTATCACGCAGCATCCGTGAATTATACGACGTTTCAAAGATGAAATTTCCACTTTGGCAATTTAAATATCTCATACAATTATAATCACACTTATTCAGGATAATTGTAACACTATTACCTGTATATTTCCACTAGGCATCTGCCCTCCACATACGCGTGGGTAATATGTGATGTCACAGCAATGTTGTGCAATACACTATACTTGCCAATAATTATTTCCCAAGCTTCTTATTTAATTCACTGGACTTCATCGACAGTGGATATTAGTATTTGCTTGCTCGATGGCACCTTATAATCACTTTTAACGCTAAACAGCGAATATTCTTCTACGTCTCGTAGGACAAATGTAATTCCACGCCTACACAAGGCGGATTCTCAAGACGCAGTGCTCCGGTACTGGGTGTCTCTAGAAAGTAGGTCGTCAAAACGAAAACGTTGAGCGACTACTTACGTTCCTTTTTGCGTATCTGCAAGGGTATTACCTTACCTAAAGTAAAAATAAACATCCTCCAAAATGTTTTAATAATGCAGCATGACGAAATGGAATATTCTGAGTCTCGTAGGAAAGATAAAAATAATTAATAAGACCTCAGATAATAATTAGCAGTTTACACCAAAGTCAAAAGTGCGATTCACCGCTACTTCAAAGTATCGCGTGATCTCTCAGCTTCACGTGGCTTCCTGGGTGTGTTCAAAAGTACAACATCCCATCATGAATGCTCTGTCATAAAAAAAATATCACATGAACCATAGCTCAGCGGGTTCATCTGCCTCTCTGTCGTTTCAAATAAAATGTTGGGATAACATTTTAATTTGCTTTGAAATTCATTCAAGAGTGATATTTTTTTTAGATTGGCTGCATTAAAGGTTCCAATGCGCTCTCCTGTCCTAATGTCTTCTATCACATAACTTCCATTTTTTAAAGGCTGTCGGATACGACTAGGGCCATAATACAAGGATAGAAATTTCCCATATATGCGGTCTATAGGACTAGAAATTCCGGGTCTCCTTATAAGGATAAGGTCTCCTTCTACTAGTGGTTCTCTAAACCTCTGGCGTCTAGTTCTTCTCAAGCGCTTGGCAGCTTGTCTGTCCATAGTCTCTCTCGCAGCTAAAAGTCTGCTGGCATGTGATGGTTGTAAACAAGGTGGATTTACAATCACACGATCCCATATTCTCAGCGGCATCTGGTTCAAATGCAAGACCATAGGTATTTGACCAGTGCTTTCATGTACTGTTGAATTAATACATTTTGCCATAATAACAAGGACTTCAGTCCATCGCCAGTGTTCTTCTTGACAATATAATCGACAGAATTTTGCGATAATAGACATCACGCATTCTGCTGGGTTGCTCTCTGGATGTCGAATAGATGATAAAACATGACCTATTTCAAGCCCATTCAAGGCATTGGCAAATTCTGCTGAGGTGTACTGTGATCCGTGATCAGTCAACAAGAATTGTGGCTTTCCTGCCTCCGGTATCACTTGACGTCTAATCCTCTGAATAATCTGATGTGCAGTAGCTTTTTGAATTGGATGAAGCATCGTATATTTCGTGAACACATCCACCGTTACAACGATGTATCGATTCCCACGACGAGCCTTAGGTATTGGGCCATACAGGTCCTGTGCATACAACTCTCTAGGTTGAGTTGGTAGTATTGGTCTAGGTTGTTCCTTCAGCAAGTGTGACGTGTACTTGTTCCGCTGGCATGCGTCGCAAGCACGTAAACACTGTCTAACGGTGGCTCCTAACCCTTTCCATGTGAAAGACTCCTTGATAGTTGCAATGGTTTTGTCTGTTCCACCATGTCCAATGGATAAATGTACCATAAGAATAACAGATTCTTGGTATCTCCTAGGAATAACTGCACGCAGTTGAGTGTGGTCCTCGTCTACAAACTTGTATAAGACACGATGATAAATCAAATAATCATCTGCAACAGCAGCAATCCTTGCATAATGATCATCCTGTGGATCCATTCTTCGTTCTAGGAAACGGATAATATGTCTGAGTTCCTCCTCACGTCGCTGTCCTTCAGGTAAATGACGAAGTCGGCGAAGAGGTTCCTCGCATTCTCCCTCGATGTCTATGGCATTAACAGTAGCTTCAGGATTCCGGCTGAGGATGTCGGCCAACACATTCTCTCTGCCTGGTCGATAAACTATTTCCAAATCGAACTGTTGGAGAAACAGCGTCCAACGTGTGATCCTGTCGCTTGCCAGTCTTGTTCTCAAGATGAAGGTCAACGCATGATGATCGGTTCTCACAATAATCCTCTGACCTAACAGAAGTTTCTGCCAGTATTCAAGTGCGTAAACAATTGCAAGTGCTTCTATCTCGGTCGTGAAGTAGTGAGATTCATGTGCTCTTAAACGTCGGCTTAAGAAAGCAATGTAATGACGTTTCTTCTCATCATCTTCCTGCAGTAAAATGGCTCCTATACCAATGGCAGATGCATCAGTTTCTAGAATAAAGATCCGAGAGTAATCTGGATATTCTAACTGAATTGAGTCCACAAGCATCTGTTTAGCTCTCCTGAAAGCTATCTCGCATTCATCATTCCAGTTCCACCTGCAGTTCTTTTTCAATAATCCTTGCAGTGGTGCAACAGTTTCGGAATACTTCTCACAATGAGCAGCAAAGAATTGGAGAATTCCTAAGAATTGTCTCACGTGTTTCACACGGGTTGGTGTTGGAAATGCAGCAACAGTTCTAATCTTTGCCGGATTCGGTCTATATCCTTCTCCATTGATTATGTGTCCTACGAATTTCACTTCTTCCTGAAAAAATCGACACTTGTCAAACTTGACCTTAAAATTTGCCTGTCGGAGATTCTCAAAAACAAGGCACAATGTCTTTAAATGCTCTTCTTCTGTTCCCGAAGCTATGATTATGTCATCCACATAACATATTACTTTCTGCTTCACTTCATGAGTCAGCTTGGCATCAAGTGCTCTGATTAATGCGGCTCCGGCATTTTTCAATCCAAATGGTAGTTTTTGGAATACATAAGTAGTCTGATCAAACAAGAATCCAGTATATTTCTGAGTATGCTCAGATAATCTGATATGGTAATAAGACTGAACCAAGTCTAATGATGAAAATATCCTTTTTCCTTTGAACTTCCTGAGAATGTCCCTAATCTTGGGCGGTCTGTCGTGCTCAGGAGCTAGGCGTTCATTCAAGGCTCTGGCATCAAGACAAAGTCTCAAGCTTCCATCTACCTTAACCACAGGTATTATGGGATTCAAGAAAGAAGTCGGTGATTTCTTGATTGTACCTGCTGCTTCCATCTCATGGATCTTCTTAGCAGCTTCTTCGAGATGTTTCTCGGCAATCGGATAGATCCTTTTCTGGAATGGGGAATCGTCCAGTAATACAAGATCATACTCGTAGTCTAATATCTCACCAGGTGTGGTGTCGAATATATCTCTGTATTCGTTCAGTATTGCGTCAAGATCCTCATGTGTGGGTGCTGATAACGATTCTGCCTCTTCGTCGGCATCTAGTGTCGCCTCAATTTCCTTGCCCTTTAATGCTTCGACTACGTCTACTTCGGATAGGAATTCCGGTTCTTCTTCAATTAGGCTCATCTGAATGGGTTCGTTCGGCTTGAACTCTACCGTATTCCGTCCCATGTCAATGATTCCATCATATTTTCTAATGAAGTCTGCGCCTAAAATGGCATCATGATGCAGGCCCTTCATTAAGAGAAATTCGTGCAAGTACACGTGGCTCGAAATCTTCACAGTACACAAAATCTGGATTTTGCACGTTACAACGCGGTCAGGTATGACACCTCTGACTCTTATAGCTGAAATGGGCAACTCCGTCACCTCAGAGTTTGCTCTAAGTCTGGCATGGCAATCGGCGGAAATTACACTAATCATCGCTCCAGTATCGATGAGTATGACTACACTGACTTCATTCAAGGTGGCTACAATCTTGGGTAGACGTGTTAATTCATAATTGTGGTTCGTCGTTCGTCGTTCGTCCAACAAGTCTTCTCGGATTGGCTCCCAGAGTAATATAGAGGCAGTTACTCGGTGCTCAACCAAACAAGAATCTATTGATTTTTCGGAGTTTTTTTTTTCTGTCATGGCGAGAAGTACTGGGCTGGTTCTGCTCCGTCTACTGCGCCGAATGTCTATTTTCCCTCGAAGTAGGGTTCCGTTCTCCCTCTTCTTGGATCTGCAATTCTCTCAATTGTTGGAGGTACTCACGGCTCTCCCGCGCTCTTCCTTTCCAATCCCTGTCTGGCTGGTATCTAGGGTCTCGATTTCTGTCGTAACCCCCACTATATCGATAGTCTCTACGGATACGTCCGTGTTGCTGATTTCTTCCTTCATTCCCTCGGCGGTTGTTTTCATGACGTCGGTTGTCGTCCGTCCTTCGGTCGAATCGCCGGTCCCAATGACTTCGCCGGTCATCATGTTGATTTCGAGTATACGGAGTGTTGTTCCATTCTCTCCTGTTATAACTGTAATTGTTATCACGTCGCCCAGAATCCTCTGTGGTTTGTGTTTGTTGTGGCGTCTGGCTCACTTTATCAACAGTCGTCAGATTCATATGTCTATCCTCGCGTCTATCAGCCTTCTGCTGACGGTGTGTAGGAAACTGTTCTGTGTTAGCGTCCAACCTTCGCAGTATCTGGTCACACTGCTGGAAAGTGGATGCCCCTGCAGCGATTAACACACGTTGTACATCCGCAGGGTACTGCCAAACAATTGTGTTCACCAAATCTTGTTCGGACAACGGAGGCTGAAGACAATGGAGCTTCGCGAGCTGTATTGCGAAGTAATTCGCATAACGAGTAGGTGTATTGGAACTGTACCTTCGAGTGTACATCTCAGCTCGGATACTCTGCTGGATGTCGCTCGACCAATATGTTCTTAATAACGCTTCCTTAAAGTCTTGGTAGCCTGTAAATGAGTATCGGAATGCTCTGAACCAGGTACCGGCTTGTCCCTCAAGCAGTCGCTCTATAACTCTTAGTTCCCTCTCTGGAGTTACCATAGTATCACGTAAGTAGCTTTCGACATTTGCTAGGAATTCCACTGGAGTAACACCGCTCCCAGTTCCCGAGAAGCGAGCTGGTTGCTCCTCTCTTGAACGAATTATGGTGACATTTCCCTGCGTATTCGCGGGTCTGAAAGTATTTTGCATGTAACTCTGCGTAGGAGTGTTAGTCTCATGGCTAATCCGATTAGATGCTGGTTGAAACGGGTGAGCGTCAAAGTTCAAGGTCTGACCTTGCGCTGAATTAGTGAATTGTGACGGTTGCGATTCCATAGGCGCGCTGGGTTGGAAATGGGTAGGCATCATTCCTCCTGATTGAGATATAGGCGTTTCCTGAGATTCTCCCATCTGTGGGTGTACGTGTCTCTCTCTTGGAGTCGTCTCGAGTCTGTCCAGGCGTCTTTCTATTACTTCAAGACCTGGGATGGTTCTGGCTGCGACTTTGTTGCCTAAGTCGTTCAATTGCAGCTCGATCCTGTCAACCTTTCCCTTGAGGTTTGTGTCTACCTCGCGTATGGCCGTCCTAAGGTTATAACTGAGGTCTAACCTCTCGGTCACCGCGACTTCCTCAAATCTCTTTTGTAAGGAATCGATATCTCCTTCAACTCTGGACATATTTTCTTGGATTTTACCCACATCGTCTCTAACCTCGGCTACCTTAGCCTTGACGGTAGCTTCGTGTTCGTTGAGGTCACCTCTCAATAACATGAGGTCAATTTTGTGTTCCTCATGATGAACATCAACTGTCTCACGTAGACTGGCTACGGTTTCCGTCAATTCAGAAATGTTTCTCCTGTTGGTGTTAAGTTCCTCTTTAATCTCCATCATGCCATCAACGATAGTCTTCACGTTGTTATTAACGGCATTGGCAGCTCCTCTCATCAAGATTAAACCAACGTTCATGGTTGCCATGTCCTTCTTCACATTTCCGATAAATCCCTCGACGTGATCTAGTCGAGTCCCGAATTCTTCCCTGGTATGTTCCAGATCTGCTCTCATGTCTATCTGGACTTTATTCAAGGTTGTCTGAATTTGAGCTGTGTGCTCCTCCAATCGGTTTTGCACCTCCTCTCTAGCTCTATTCATCTGGTCGGTTAAGCAATCTACGCGCTGGTTAGCCTCCTGATGGTGTCGTATGACATCAACCCTAACAGCTGCTAAACCTGTCGTCAGATCATTTCTCGCTGCGATCCTATATGTGTCCATGTCTGCCCTGACTTCAGTTAAATCAGCCCTAACATTATTTACAGAGTGAGTGTTAATCTCTAAGTCCTGTCTTACATTGTTTATAGACTGAGTGTTAATCTCTAAGTCCTGTCTAACCTGGTCCACATGACCACTGACATTGTTGACTTCCTGTCTAACCTGGTCCACATGACCACTTACAGTATTTACAGCCTGAGTATTCTGACCTAAGTCAGCAGTAATCTGTTGAAGATTGGCATTCACACCTGCCATCATCTCTCCAAACACACGACGAATAGTTTCCTCATCCATAGATAAGAAATATATGAGAAAGTGAGGGATCAATTTCTACTGGAACTTACAGCTATGATTAGTTACTTGGTGGTATAAAGCTTGCTTCATTTATATAAATATCACGAGTACAGCTGGAGTATGCAAACTAAGTGCTTCTACATTTACAAAGACAACGGTGAGCAAAGCAAAGTATTACATTTACTTAGGATGAGGCATCATCAAAGAAAATCCTATCCTTAATTTATCCAACACTAAAGCCTCACCCCATGGACTTCTATCAAACATGAATGCCATGCGGTCAATTGATCTGCAGTACGACTTTCTAAGTTCGTCCCAGTCCTGTCAATTTACCAATAATCAACATTAGGATCCTCAAAAAAATAACATGGTACTGAGGGTCACCACGTTAACGTCGGCACATGAGTTGGGCGCCATTTTATGTCGTCCAAGTCAAGCCCACAACGTTGTGCGCCATTTTTATGTGACCGTTTAGTTGAGTCAACAACCACGATGACTCAACTAACGACACATAAATCGAATAAAAAAGTACCGTGAGGATCAGGTGACCTTCCATAAAGGCTAAAGCGGCACGAGAGTCCGTAGTCCACAGGGATCGTGGTACATGGTGACGATGGTCATAGACCGCCTAAGGAAAGGTTCACCTTAAAACTAGACTGAGAAAATAAACATCCAGACTCATGTAAAACACCGTGAAAATTTATTAAAATTCACAAGCCCCTAGCCTAGTTCGGAGGGTTATAATCGGCTAGTCCGCAAATTAATAAATAAACAAAGATAAAGAACAGGTCCCCCTACCTGAGAAGTTACTGAAAACCCTCGCGAAAGATCTAACTCACAATGATAAAGCAACAACAGCAACGCTAGGAATATGGTACGACGCAAGTCCCTAGTTCAAGTTACAAGATCAAGCTAATATCTGAATTTACATTTAACAGGGTAGCAAAACAAATCTAGGTTAGGATGGTACCATTTCGACATTTAAATTTAACATTAATTCAACTAGCTAAGTCCTATCAATTAACAAAATTTACGGCGATGACGTCCGTAAAAGAAAACAATTACATCCAATAGCTAAGTGTACAGCCATGAAAAACAAACAATTTAATTATGCTTAATAACTATGTGCTAACAGCACACAATAAAGTAACATGTAGGGTTTAATACACTTGACATCATAAATTAATAACGAAATAGACACAGTAGTTTTTATTAAAAATTCCTGCCTACACCTTGGTTTACTCTTTGTAAACCATAGTCATCTAATGTGTATGGTTACGGTGACGAATGCGCAGTTGAGACCACGTCTGACATCGCATGGCCTGAGCTCCACAAGCTACGAACTCTAGGTTCGCACATGCTTCAGGTCGCTACAAAAATGTCAACTGTCCTAGTCATTTCCTCACAAGGAAATTATCTTCAACTGCACGGCTATGTCAACAGTTCCAGAATGCAAAGAACAAAGTTAGATAGAAAGAATCGTTAGTTAGGCTTGTTTTACAACAATTATGCGTCTTATTATTAGGATGTCGGTTTATAGGTTTATCGTAGGTTTATGGCGAATAACATTGACAATAGCCTGGGCACGGAGTGCCTCCAACTGAGATCATTCTCCACCAAAAAGCCTCGACTCAACAGTCGGAATATAATCAACGAGAATAACAACTCGGACACACAATAACACGGGTTACCAGCGGCGCTAAGCTCGCGTTCAATAACTCTGGGATAGGCCTGTACAACAGTTACCTTCCATATAACATCTGGTCAACGGGATCATCCCCGGACAAAGCATACAATAACATCCTGCTATAACAGGGTAGACTTCACCATCCTATAGAAAACCTTACATAACTGTACCTGTCATACGACAATACACGCAACAGAGCGTTAAACTAACAAAAACCGATCCATAAAACAAGTGATCAAATACAAGAGTGGAAACTGATTTCCATAAGCAAAATAGCAATGAAAGGAAAAGCGAATACAAATTGTACTCTGTCCTCGTCTATAGTAGTTTTGTCTCACAATAAAGCAGGCGTGCTCTAGGTCACTGGGTTACATAACCAGTTTATTCAAGGCCGGCGATTTAATCAATACAAAACCTGCACTTGGCCCGTTCATAAAAAACTTTACCATAGGTTACGGATCTCTACAGAGTCCGTGTATCAAACGCACGCTATAAATCTGAGTATATTAATACACTTCCGTCTTTCTACCAAAGACGTCTAAATGAAAGTAAACTTACAATAACTGAAGCTCTTTGCTTTAAAAATGCAACTCAGTAGTTGCTAGAACATCAAATAAAAACGTGTCTCACACGACACAAGAAAAATATGATAAATGTGGCACAGATTCACACACTAGATCTGCTTAATGATACGTTGGGAACCGCGTTCGATGCTAGGCAACGAAACATTCCTTCTAGTTGTTAGGTTCAAACATGACCAAGAATAGCTTCTGAGCTTATTCAAAATGAAATATAATGCATTTACAAACTGGTAGTTACTGTCGACTACCTAAATGATACGACCGTTCTAACGACAGTCAGGGGTGTAACAAAGGATGGCTGCGAAGAATGCAGTCAATTAATAACCAAGGCATCTGATTGCCATAACTACAGTCAGCAAAGACTTGAAAATTACCCCAAGTAGGGTTGAACAAAATAGCCTCAAAATGACTACGATCAGGTTCAGCAAAAAGGTAGGCATTGACGTTCCACGACGTTCACCAAGCTGCACCAGGGCTGACCAAAATGTCTGACCCCAAGGGTGTCTCACTCTAAACTGAAATAAATGACATCTAACTAATCTAGTTACATCCCTACCTAGAAAAATGGCTGACACTGAGTGTGGTTGATTCACAAACTACATTAAAACTACTATACCACCAGAAACTAGAACAAAGAAGGGGTGTGACAAAAACTCACGAAATGGAGGAGCTCTCACTCGGCTCTCTAATCCACAACAAGGGTTGTACATAAACCTCTCTGGCTCTCTGGATCGGTATCCTCCTCATCAGGATTCCCATCTGGACTCCCCCAAAGACCAGGGTTCGATTTGTCCCTGTCGACATCTTCGTGGATATGCCTGGAAATGGCATTTTGGCTCCTTCCCTCTCGTTCATCGTTCTGGAAGTTCCACCATCATGCGGGTTCCTGTAGAAACGTCACCCCCCCCATACTGGGATGGTATTAGCCCATGGTGACTGCTTCAACCATGGTGAAGAAAAGTCCAATCACGTGGGTAGCGAAATAAGTTGCGTGATTATTCATCCTCTCACTTCCAAAATTATAATGTCCGTCGTGACTATTATAGGCTTCAATTATAAAATACGACACAGCCTTAATCTTGCAGATGTGGATTAGCATGTGAGCTAACACTATTTTATAATGCTGCACGTGCTAGTGACGCTACTTTTGTATCACGCAGCATCCGTGAATTATACGACGTTTCAAAGATGAAATTTCCACTTTGGCAATTTAAATATCTCATACAATTATAATCACACTTATTCAGGATAATTGTAACACTATTACCTGTATATTTCCACTAGGCATCTGCCCTCCACATACGCGTGGGTAATATGTGATGTCACAGCAATGTTGTGCAATACACTATACTTGCCAATAATTATTTCCCAAGCTTCTTATTTAATTCACTGGACTTCATCGACAGTGGATATTAGTATTTGCTTGCTCGATGGCACCTTATAATCACTTTTAACGCTAAACAGCGAATATTCTTCTACGTCTCGTAGGACAAATGTAATTCCACGCCTACACAAGGCGGATTCTCAAGACGCAGTGCTCCGGTACTGGGTGTCTCTAGAAAGTAGGTCGTCAAAACGAAAACGTTGAGCGACTACTTACGTTCCTTTTTGCGTATCTGCAAGGGTATTACCTTACCTAAAGTAAAAATAAACATCCTCCAAAATGTTTTAATAATGCAGCATGACGAAATGGAATATTCTGAGTCTCGTAGGAAAGATAAAAATAATTAATAAGACCTCAGATAATAATTAGCAGTTTACACCAAAGTCAAAAGTGCGATTCACCGCTACTTCAAAGTATCGCGTGATCTCTCAGCTTCACGTGGCTTCCTGGGTGTGTTCAAAAGTACAACATCCCATCATGAATGCTCTGTCATAAAAAAAATATCACATGAACCATAGCTCAGCGGGTTCACTATATATTGAGCCCGATAGCTCATGGTAGGCGATATCTCTTTGTCGAGATGATGTTGGTGTTGCACCAAGTCAGCTAGAACGAGACGTGGATACTTTGGGCGTGATTCTCATGATGTTTTGGCTATGGTGATGTATATTTTTGCTTTTCTCAGACCACGAATAGATATTTTCCTAGTGTGAATTTTACGCCACTGAATTTGGAAACATACAGTGTTTATTGTCTACATAACGGTCCAATTTGAGGATGTTTGGTAGTCTAGGAATCATATTTTACCACGCAGATATGCGGTTGGAATAATGATAAGGAAAGTATAGTCGCTAAGTGACTAGCACATGCTTACTGAATCCGGAACTACGTCACCAGCGACGTCATTCTACAACCCCTTCGTGTTCTGTTCGAGGTGCACATGTGAATTCTGCAGGAGCGAAAAGTATATTTAATTCAGTGAATTGTGAGCTTATAGGAAGCCGAATAAGTGTCATCGAGTGTAGCGAAAGTACGCCACTACGTTGTGGAAGTGAAAGGAATAACAATTTATACGCATTTCACGCTTATTCGTGATAATTTGTGCCAGTGTGGTAGACAACAATGATCCAGACCACTAGGCAAGTGCACAATCAAATTCAATGATAATAAATGTTTTAATATTGGAAATCACCAGTCTTAACAAGTGTTAAATGATGAAACAACATTCTGTGTACCATTATAATTATTCAGATCGCTGAGATCTGCTACTATTTTCACACTTCAAATAAATCCATGAACATACGCCATTAGCCTCGTGCTAGGCAACCAGCGAAATAGTGTCACTTAAACCATTATAAATTGGAATACGACTAGAACGTCTAGAGCGTCATGGCAAGTTTCACCGACTGCAATATGACGATGTGGAAAGGTATACTGCGTATCCAGTCGATGTCCATGATGTGCTAAACTAACCAATATGGAGGAGGAGATGCTAGGGGCTTGAGTCTACATGATGAGACCAAGGAGACAATGGAGCCGAGAGTCAAACCCAGGCCCTATTCTGAGGGCCACAGCTCGAGAGCTCAGTGCCATGACGACGCATCGGTAACGTGAGTTTTGACCCCACCTTAAACCCATGTCATGTCCCAACGTTCATGTTGATTAATTTAAGTGTCGCACTTTTAAGCAACCCTAGTTAGGATTTAATATTACTCACCATGCCTAGTTTACACTTTTCAGCCTATTTTTGACCGTATTTTGGTCATACCACTAATTAAGAACGCCACGTGCTTGTATGTCACGTGTACAGAGGTACATCACTCACTAACAGGAGGAGACACCTGCAATCTCCTTATGGACATACGGTGAGTGACCCTATGATAGCAGCCCATAAGAAATGTGGGACTGTTGTTGTTTGTTGTTCGAGTCTTCAGTCTTTTGACTGGTTTGATGCAGCTCTCCATGCCTCCCTGTCCTGAGCTAATCGTTTCATCTCTACATAACTACCACACCCTACATCTGAGGCAATCTGTTTAACATATTCTAACCTTGGTCTACCCCAACAGTTCTTGTCCTCGACCCTTCCTTCCATAACTAAGCTTGCTATTCCTGGGTGTCTTAGTATGTGTCCTACCAACCTATCTCTTCTCTTCATTAGCAGTCGCCAGAAACATCTCTCCTCTCCCACTCGTCTTAATACCTCTATGTTTGTAACCCTATCTACCCATCTGATCTTCATCATTCTCCTGTAACACCACATTTCAAATGCCTCAATTCTCCTCTTTTCTGCTGCACCAATAGTCCAAGTTTCACTTCCATAGAGCGCCACGCTCCAGACAAAGGATTTCAAAAATGACTTCCTAATACCTAAATCTATATTCGATGTCAGCAGATTCCTTTTTTGTAGAAAAGCTTTCTTTGCCTGAGCCAACCTACTTTTTATATCCTCTTTGCTTCGTCCATCACTGGTTATTCTACTTCCTAAGTAACAGAAGTCTTCTACTTCCTTCAGCTTTTCACCTGTCAATTTGATCACCATAGAGGTTTCTGATTTATTTCGGCTGCATTCCAGTATTTTTGTTTTACATTTATTAATTTTCATCATGAATTCTTTCTGTAAGACGGAGTCCATACCATTCAAAAACTCATTCAAATCCTCAGACTTGTCGGCCAAGATGACTATGTCATCAGCAAATCTCAGAGTTGAAATTATTTCTCCTTGAATCTTCACTCCCACTTTAAATTTTTCTCTAATTTCCTTCATTGCTTGTTCAATGTAAAGATTGAAAAGTATGGGTGATAAGTTGCAGCCTTGCCTTACACCTTTCTGAATACCAGCTTCTCTCTCATGTCCTTCAACTCGAATGACTGCTGTCTGGTTTCTGTATAGATTGTATATCACCCTCCTATCCCTGTACTTTATTCCAATCGATTTCAAAATGTCAAACAATTTAGTCCAATCAACGTTATCAAAAGCCTTTTCTAAGTCTACAAAAGCCATGAACGTTCTCTTATCTTTCCTTATTCTACCTTCCAAAATCAGCCTAAGACTAGGTACAGCTTCCCTTGTTCCTACATTTCTCCTGAAACCAAACTGGTCTTCACCCAACTCCATTTCTATCTGGCTTTCAATCCTCTTGTAAATTATTCTAGACAGGATCTTTGAAGCATGAGTAATCAAGCTGATTGTACGGTAATCTTCACATCTGTCAGCTCCCACTTTCTTTGGTATAGGGATGATTACATTCTTCTTGAAATCAGGGGGTACCTCACCTGTCTCATAAATCCTACACACCAAGTGAAATAACCTGATCAGACCTTCATCTCCTATGCAGCGTAGCAACTCAATCGGTATATCATCTATGCCTGGTGCTTTGTTCCTGCTTAAGTCTTCCAAAGCTCTATCAAATTCTGATCTCAATATTAAATCTCCTTTCGCATCCTCATCAATTTCCTCCTCCCTTTCCATTATATGATTCTCAATCTCCTTTCCCTTATACAAACTCTCTATGTAAGCTTTCCATCTCTCAACCTTTTCTTCCCTATCTGTTAGAGGCTTTCCATTTGTGTCCTTAATATTACAGCACTTAGTCTTCTTTTCCCCAAAAGTATTCTTAATCCTTCGATAAGCTGTGTCTACTTTACCTAATTTCAGACAATTTTCTATACCTGCACATTTCTCTTTCAACCATTCTTCTTTCGCTTCCTTGCACTTCTTGTTAACCTCATTTCTCAGACGTCTGTATTCTGCTTTCCCCTTCTCATCTCTTACATTCTTGTGTTTCCGCCTTTCATCCATCAATTCTAGTATATCCTGAGTGATCCACGGTTTTCTACCTATTCTTTCTTTCCTACCAATGTATTCTTCTGCGGATTTTGTTATTTCATTCTTCAAAAGTGCCCATTCGTCTGCAATTGAAGTTTGTTTAGGGTTTTTCATTAGTCCTTCCTTTATACTCTTCTTGAATCTTTCGTTTACATCCTTCTCTTTCAGTCTGTCTATTGCCCACCTTTTTGGCTTTTGACTTTTCTTCAGTTTCTTCAGCTTTAATCTGCATTTCATTACGACCAGATTGTGGTCAGAGTTTATGTCAGCACCAGGATATGTTTTACAATCCAAAATCTGGTTTCGATACCTCTGCTTGACCATAATGAAGTCGATTTGGTAACGCCCTGTATCTCCTGGTCTCATCCATGTGTATATTCTTCTATTGTGGTTATTGAATAAGGTGTTAGCTATGCCCAACTCATGCTCGGTGCAGAATTCTACCAGCCTGCTTCCTCGATCATTCCTTTCACCTAATCCGAAATCTCCTACTATTTTCCCTTCTCTCCCTTTTCCTACCACAGCATTCCAATCTCCCATTACTATAACATTTTCATCACCCTTGATATACCTCAGAATTTCGTCTATTTCTTCGTAGACCTTTTCAACATCCTCATCATCAGCTTGACTGGTAGGCATATAGACTTGTACCACTGTGGTGCAGGTAGGTTTAGTATTGATTTTTGCTACAATAATCCGTTCACTATATTGTTCATAATATTCCACCCGCTGTCCAAGTTTCCTACTCAATATGAGGCCAACCCCTGCTTGGCCATTGTTTGATTTAGTGCTAATGACCCTATAGTCTCCTGACCAAAAGTCCTGTTCTTCCTGCCAGCGCATTTCACTAATCCCAACCAAATCCAACCTCAACCTATCCATTTCCCTTTCTAAGTTTTCTAACCTTCCACTTACTAGCAGACTTCTAACATTCCATGCTCCGATCCGTAGAATGTCAGATTTCCTCTTTGTCACTTCTGTGATGTTAACCCCTTCTCGAGTAGTCCCCACCCGGAGATCCGAACGGGGGACTAGTTTACCTCCGGATTGGAATTTTACAAGGGAGGAGGCCATCATCACATGTAATTATGCATAGAGAGGTGCATATCCTCGGGAATAGCATACGGCTGTAGTTTCCCGTTGCTTTCAGCCGTGCAGCAGGACGCAGTGTAGCCATTATTTGGCTTATATTATCAATATCTTAACCGTCTATAAGACTAGTAAAGAATTGATTTATTCTGAAAGGCTGCTACTCCCTTTCAGAATAAGTAAAGAGCAATTCTACTAAACAAGAATACTAACCTTCTACCGTACTAACAATTAAATACCAAAATTCTACTAACGAAAAAAATACTAAAGTTCCACCAACAACAAATACTACCACTAAAACAGTCTGTCACCAGGCACACTCACATGCACCCTCACACACCACAGTCTAATAGAACAACGACATATATCTAATAGACAAACTAACTACCTACTTACAACTAAAACTAACTACATACGTACTGTACTGTTATTTGAATTGACAATATTTACAGTAATAACAACATTAACTAATAGATTTTTTCCCTGTAGAAAAGCTTTCCTTACCTGTAATAACCAACTTTGTATATCCTCTTTGCTTTGTCCATCACTCCTTATTTTACTTTCAAAGTAACAATTTTTACTTCCTTTAGCTTTCCTTAATTATTTAATTTGAATTCTTTATCATATTATTTTTTTAGATTAATGATCATCGTGTCGTTGGTGATCTGTTGGACCACGTAGGGAAGCAAAGACTTTAGTTATTTCTTTTAAATAGCAAGCTTTCTTTATTTCTATGAATTGAAACCTTCTAACGGGCCAAAACATTGCGCAATGTTGGTTCCAACTTGTTAAAATTAATTTCTATTAGCTTGCTATCAAACTTTAGTGTGGCCAACATAAGTCAGGTTTAGTTTAATATTCTATTTTTCTGTTTTCTAATTTTAATTTAAGCACTCGTTTCTTTTGGTGGGTCACTATGTTAGTTACTAGTGACTGCCCTTTGTTTTTCGTCACTAGTTTGTTTTCCATTATTAATATGTGTGTTGCTTGGCAGTATGGCCGTACGTTCGACGTATTAGAGTTCCGCTCCGTATAAATGATGATATTTCGCAGTCTTTTGAGATTAGAATGATTTTAATTGTTGTTGAAATCGTGCTTTAATGAATTGTCGTGTGGTGGAAATAGATATTACTTGGTGGAAGCCTTGTGTTCGCCAGAATTCTCGAGTTTTGATGTTCATGCCTAATGATCGGAGATAGCGTCGGTGGCGACGCCATCTTGGGAAAAATTTGCATTTTCAAAAGTTAAATTAGTTTAACTAATTCTCTTGTCACCGTGTGCAAGTATTCTATTTCTCAAATGAGAGTCCGTGTGTTATTTAGTGAAATTTAAATTTTCTTTTGAGGTTCCGAGGAATCTTTCGGTTTGGTACTTGGCAAATATTGCGAATGGATCTTGTGGTCTGTAGCCACAGAGTGTACTGATGCACGTTGCCTTGTAAGTTACCCGGCTTGGTCTGGTTTTATTTAGTTCTATCAATATTATTTGGTTTCTTATTTTTTGTTTCTTCTTTTCCGTGGTTTCCCGCGCGTACTTGGCCTAGCCAAATGTTATTTAGTAAGGGGTTCCTCCCACACTTTCATAGGAGGGTATCTCACTAATTTTGTTCAACTGTTAAGCTTGTATTTTGTTTGTTTTCAATATATTTCCATATTTTAAAAAATCTTGTTGGTTACGTTATTCTTCGAGCGACCAATCAGCCACGGCCCTGGAAAATTGGGTTTCCCTCCACTCAACGAGCCTTGTCTCGAAAATCCCTTTCGGGGGTGTCTGGCCCTAATAAATTATTTTATATGGTACAGTAAAGATTGCCTTATGTAGTGACCGTTCACTTGTGGTGACAAATCAGACTTTTGAAAGGTACGGTAGACTACTCCAACTACTACTTGGTTTGTTGTCGGCCATTACAGTACACAGAAGTCAAAGTTTACCATAATAGCATAATTAGCATCACCATAAAGGTAAAAAATGCAAAGTAAATAGTTCTATGGACTATCACAAAAGTTCAAATATCATCGCTTCAAGTCGCACGTAGTAACTAATCGTTCCATAAATAAAGGTTAAGGTAATGATAATTTGTTTCGTTTTTCTAGGAAAAGGTACCAGTATTTTAGATACTACTTGGCGCATGAACATGAAATTTTAATCACTTATACTAATGGTTGTTTCACACATTCCATAGTTTTCTTAACCTTATTATTTAAATGCTGTTGTCCTAAAAGATCAATCAAAACTAGGTGTCCATTACTCACCAAACATGGTGATGTGTCTCCGTTCAGCACCCGTCATCGGCTTCTTGTCAGTCGCTGCTTCGGCCACCTTGCACCTGATGCGGAAGAAAGTATTGATGTGCTGCCCCAGGTGGAAGTCTGCCTTCCTCAGAAGTCGCTGACCTCCAAAGCTGAAAGAGTCCAAAATATGCCATTCTAAGATAGTCTGTTGTTAGGTGATTCCATCGCACTCATTACCCTTCGTCTTCACTCTCCCATTCTTCAAGGCAAGACAATTCACAATTATTTTGTCTGGCAGATCAACAAATGTTTGGATAAGTTGTAGTAAACTATAAGTGACCAAATTATGGCAAATAGAGCTATAACAGTGAGCATTGAGCCTTAATAATATGATCACCAGGTTCCCAAGATGACGATTTTAATAAGAATAGATGATAACAAGATTCAAATAGGTCAATACTGTGCTTCTGAATATCTGAATAAGAATGGGGAATAAGAAATATGAATGCCATCCAATTGTAGCCTACTGATACAATTCTTAAGGCTAAATGTCCCGTTTTTTAGTTTGTAATTCTGACACCACATAGCAGCACCAAAGTGAGACAATTTCTTTTTTCAGTTTTCTCTTGAACGAAAGCTCGTATTTGCGATCTGAAAACCACTATGTATACTAGACTGCAATTGAATTGATATTAATTCGATGCAATTTCCAAAAAGTGAAAAACAAAAGAGTTATTAACAATTTTTTATATTTCTGCTTAAAATATGAAAAAATCTGGTAATACGAAAACGGAGATTTATTTCCTGATTCCCATGCATTTTTCAGAATTAAAATCGGGTGAATGGAATCGACCGCATTAGTTTGGGAATTATTGTTTAGAAAAGGGTGGGAGGGGTAGCGGCGCGGCTTCACAAAATGATGAACACGCTGACAGGGCCGAGTGAGAATGGGACGATTTGACGACAGGCAGGAGTTGTCTTCCTCTTGTTATACATATTATATTTCGGCAAGTTACATGTACAAGTGCCTAGGCGTGGAACAATTTCTGAGCATTAAAATTATACTGCAGTAGTGTCACGCTTAACGTTGACACAATGGGTTTGTACAGATACATTTCTTACTTCTCCAAACATTCTTGTTGTCATTCTTGTTGATAATAATACATTGTAGGGGCTTGGGACATCTTGGTCATCAGTACCTTTGGCTGGCTGCGTGGCTCAGCGGTAACGTTCTCGCTTGCTATGCCCAAGGTTGCAGGATCGAATCCTGGTGCAGCCAGTCGGCATTTGAGGGTGCGCGAATGCGATGGAGCTGGCACGTTAAAGATCCCCTTTGGGGCGAAATTCCGGCACCCCGGCGTCTCTAAAAGCCGTAGTAATTAAAAGGGACGTAAAACCAATAACGTTATTGTTATTATTATTATTATTATTATTATTATTATTATTATTATTATTATTATTATTATTATTATTATTATTATTATTATTATCATCATCATCAGTCATGTGTAGTTGATTATGTGTGTAACTGTATTCGAGTCAGGGATGGGACACGTGCCCTGAGACTTCACGTACTGTACTATCTCGTCATTTACCTGGAGGGAGTGTGGAATAACAGCTGAAAACACACTCAGGATAGATGCTGACAGCGTTGGATTCCCATTTAGGTAACTGTTTTAGAGTTATTTGAGGATAAACTCCCGAACAAAAATCGTATTGTTCCGACATTAGTAATGCTTTGTATGGCATAATTCTTACCGCACAGAGCAGCGACTGGTTTCGCTCGATGCAAAATTCAATAATGTATAGAATGATATGACTGGTTTGTAGTTAGCACGTTCTTGATATTTTAGAAGAAAAAAAGGATGAACAAGATATGTTCGTATTCAGGTTTATTGGGAATATCCATTCTGAAAACCATCCGATGCGGACGTCCAACTCTAGGTATCGTCTTCTAGACATAACAAACAAGACCACAAACCGTGAAAAATTAAAATCAATGGAGCATCGATTTATCAGAGGGAAAGTGCGCACGCACATAGACCTACATACATACATTTTGGTGATTCGTATGGGTCTTTGGTTCTTTTGACTCTAATTCCCCTTTTTTTTAATGAGATCTGAAACGACTCCTTGAGGCCAATCACTATATCTTACTTCAATTTTCATGGAATTAATAATAAAAGTTCATTTAGGTAGGCTAATTTATTACAATAAACAAATTAGGAACATGCATACCAAGAGCAAAATTATTATGTACAATTGTGCATATGTAGAATTCAAGTTCCTAAGATATTCTCATATGCCTATTGTTAGCACAGGCACTAGTACTGCATACCAGAAACAAGTAAGAGTATTATACCTAATTATTTCCTGTTCTTGAAATCAATGTTTCAATTTTTTCCATATCAAAGATAACGTTTCATGATTTACAGACACACTCAGTATTTTAATTCACCTCAGGTTCTCTTATATCCATTGATCTGGTCATCCTGGGATCAATGATCTCAGGAAACAAGAATTTCTCGTAGCAGAATGTGAGTTACATACGCATGTTTTGCCCTGAGAACGTTTCGTCCCTCTTTATTGTTTCTATGTGACTGTGCTTAGGTATCCATACCACAAAATAACATATACTGCTCAAAAAAATTAAAGCACCACTTTTTTCACAGGCCACCAAATTTTGAAAAGTTGACCTACAAGCTCGAAATCTCAGTATGACGTTTGTCCTGACGCCTACCAAGCATATGCTTCAGCACAACTCCCCAACTTGAGTAGTTTCGGGGTAGCACCCCGAAAACCAGCCCATTTTCGAAAACCGCAAATTGAAGTTTGCGAAAAACGCTGCAGGACTTGTCGCAGGTTGCCAAAGCAGTCGAAAATGAATGAGTCTTGCTCTTAAAGGTTCCACAAACACGTTGAAATCGTTACATTTGACGTTTGGGCATTCTCAACCCCCTTCATCATCCCCTAAACATGGACTACCATTGGGGGCGTCTGAGAAGGTACCGGGTGTGTTTAGCCACCTGAAAACCTGTACACCGTCCTCAGTTGCTGATTGCAGTAAGTTCTTAAGGCCTCCGGCAATGTCCACACCGCCTAACACCCTCAACTGGCATGGGACCAAATCACCCCTTCTCGATTCACCCCTAAGGAAGGTTTTAATCGAGATGTTTATCAGTGCTGCTAATGGGGGGGGGGGGGTCTTCCCCTAACGTTTCAAAAAAGGAACTGTGCCTTTGTCACCCCCCCTTCCCCTGCAACCCCCGTTTGTATGATTTTTCGAATCAGGCCCTTTTTAAGGGCTGAAACGACGTCTTAATCGCTGAAAGGGCTGTAAAGGTCCTTAGAAGTAGTGGTGACACGAAATCAACCCCTTCCGATCGATGATTGACATTCCGTCCCCCAAATTCGAAATTTTTGCACCCCCAACCCTCCCTGTCCGGACGCGTAATGCGTCATGGCAGAGTTTTCAGAGTTGGATGAAAATGAAGCTTATGGCCTGCAATGGAGCCCAAAACAGCAGGCTGGATAGAAATTCATCGGTAGGTTGGGAAACGGGACCAAAATTTTTCAAAAAAGTGTACAGCCTACAGTAAGTACGCCCATGCATAGGCAACCCACATCACGTCCGTGCGTGTGGGTTGCCTATGATCGGCAATAGGTTACAAAGTTTGGCAATGGGAGAAAAATGACGTGATGTGGGTTGCCTATGCATTGGCGAACTTACTAGAGGCTGTTAACTTTTTTGAAAACTTTTTGGTCCCGTTTCCCACCCTACCGATGAATTTCCATCCAACCTGCTGTTTTGGGCTCCATTTCAGGCCATAAGCTTCATTTCGATCCAACTCTGAAAACTCTGCCATGACGCGTTACGCGTCCAGACAGGGAGGGTTGAGGGTGCAAAAATGTCAACTTTGGGGGATGGAATGTCAATCAAACATCGGAAGGGGTTGATTTCGTGTCACCACTACTTCTAAGGACCTTAACAGCCCTTTCAGCGATTAAGACCTCATTTCAGCCCTTAAAAAGGGCCTGATTCGAAAAATCATACAAAAGGGGGTAGCAAGGGAAGGGGTGGCGACACAGGCGCAGGTCCTCTTTTGAAACGTTAGGGGAAGACCCCCCCATTAGCAGCACTGATAAAAATCTCGATTTAAACCTTCCTTAGGGGTGAATCAAGACGGGGTGGTTTGGTCCCTTGCCAGTTGAGGGTGTTAGGAGGGGTGAACATTGCCGGAGGCGTTAAGAACTTACTGCTATCAGCAACTGAGGACGGTGTGCAGGTTTTCAGGTGGTTAAACACATCCGGTACCTTCTCAGGCGCCCCCAATGGTAGTCCATGTTTAGGGGATGATGAAGGGGGTTGAAAATGCCCAAACGTCAAATGTAACGATTTCAACGTGTTCGTGGAACCTTAAGAGCAAGACTCATTCATTTTCGACTGCTTTGGCAACCTGCGACAAGTCCTACAGCATTTTTCGCAAACTTCAATTTACGGTTTTCAAAAATGGGCTGGTTTTGGGGGCGCTATCCCGAAACTACACAAGTTGGGGAGTTGTGCTGAAGCATGTGCTTGGTAGGCGTCGGGGCAAACGTCATACTGAGATTTCGACCTTGTGCAGTCAACTTTCCAAATTTGGTGGCCTTTGAAAAAAGTGGTGCTTTAATTTTTTTGAGCAGTATATTTCCTACTGCGTTATTTCCAACTGGCTCTGGATTTGGAAATACAAATCATGTGAGTGTTAAAGAGTTATCAGTCTGTTCTCTTCTGAATGGCACTGGTCTTGATATTCTCTATGCTATCTTCTTCGTTTACTTTCTGCCAAACAAAATCCCTTTAGCTTTTTGCAGGTTTCCAGTATGGTCATATTCCGTGCAGTATAAGGACAGTAGACTTCGGACTATAGCGTCGTCTCCTATTAATCTGTCTGGGGAGGCACCTAAGAACCCATAAGTTTTATGTACGAAAAGACCATATTCTTCGACTTTTCTACCGATTTCTCCTCTAAATTTCGTTTTGAAATTCGCTCATTATCACAGTCATACTCCATTGCTTTTAAGTGAAATTCGCCATACATAATGTATTTTGCTAATGGAGCCCATTTCGAGGTAGGTCTCCTCTTGCATACATATCTAAAATTGGATGCCGCAAGTCTGTCCTTTCTAGCTGTGTGCCACTTTTCGTTTTCCCTTTGGCCCCTTGTTTACTTTTCCAGTTTTAGTATATGGCCATCACTAAGTGTTAGTTGCTTGATCTTCTCATCATTAAACTCTCTCAACAGTACCTGATCGAAATCCAACTGCATTCATCGGTTTCCATAATCACGTGAGACAGTAAGTTTCATTTCATTAGACTGTTGTTGAGACATTCTATTCCCTTCTCACGACGCAAATAAACTTTTTCGGCAAGCTGCTCTTCTTCTCTTTCTGCTGAGTGCAGTACCCTTCACTATTGTGGCAGTTTTTTTGTAAACTGCTTACATTGATTTATAGTGCCAGGATGGCCCAAACTGAAAGTCCAGCCCGGCAGCTTTTGTTCAATGAGTGAAGGAACCTCTTTCCCCTAGATTGATCTGCTTACCCCCCGTGAATTTTGCAACAAGGGACATATAATTTTCGGCAGCATTGCTGGTAGTGTTTGATACTAGCTGGGAACTTTTTGCAATTAGGGGCTGCAAGCAAGAACGCATTAATTTGGTTGCAGTTAGCTGTTTGTCTTCTCCTTGCCCGCTGGTAGTTCAAAAGTACTGTTCGCAGTCTTTATGGATCCCAATCCAGTATTTCCGGAAACCAATTTTCCATTTTCACAATCGCTACGCCTTTATTTTTCCACACAACGCATTGTTTTCATTTGAGGTCGAACTTGCTTCTCTGAAATAAGTTGACACTGAATATTTCGTGATCTTGTACTCCTACACTAATGTATTAGAATTAAAAAATCAAACTACACCCGTGGCGCGACAGCCCATGAAAGGCCTAGGTCTACCAAGCAACCGCTGCGCTGTTTAGCCATGTTGCCTGCAGATTGCGGGGTGACGTCTAGTCATCCAACTTGTAGGCCACAGGTAAAATATAAGTGAAATCATAACTGCTCAGTGCATTACAGATTCTTTAATGCAAGTGTAAAGAAATATATAATTTCGAATATAAACTAGGAAAAAAAACTTACGTGTGTGTAGAGGTGATTTGGTTTTTTAGGGCCTGGCTTCCTTTTCTTGGCACTTAGTCGCAATCTCCCCTGGGACTTAGTGGAACGCCCTTGAATCGGTTTGGGTGGTGGCTCCATTTTTGAACAAAAACGAAAAAATAACTCCATCTGATGACCGCAATGCTCTCCACCAGTCTTAGTCTCCCTATATGTACATGTATCTATTCTATCAGAAATACTGTCAGAAATATAAAGTGCCGAAAATAGAACACCTAACGGGCATTAAAAATAACTGTTGCAGGTAACATAAATTTTAAAAAGTATTTAAAGAGATCGATGAACTAAAAACAAGACGTCGTAACTAGGAACTGGTAAAATATCAAAGGATCACTCAGAAATATCCAGACCTTGACAATGATTCAGAACTAATCAGCACAGTCAATCGCAACATTGCACTAGATGCTTGGGAATTCGATACCGCCAGGTAAGGTCATCGCTCTCTCAAATCAATGGAGCTCCACTCCTCTCCCCTCCCCCACCACGCTCTACATGACCTTGTTCTACTGCCGCGCCTTTTATTGCAAATAGAGTAACACTTTTATTCTCAAACTTCCCAAAGTGATCCCGACGATTCTATTCGACCGATTTAGGTTTTCGATAAGGCTTTGGAATCAGTGAGCAAAACTCAACTTTCGTATTACCAGCTTTTTTTCGAAATTTAATCAGATATTTGAAAAACAAACAGCAACTTTTCGGTTTTTGAAATTAGAAAGTAAGCAATGAATTAGTATCAATTCTGCTACTAGACAGAGTACATAGCAGTTTTCAGATCGCAGATCGGAGCTCTCCTTCGATAAATAAGGAAATAAGTAAATTCAGCTTCGCTTGTGCTGCCATCTGTTGAAATATTTTCTTACCAAAGTGTTGGGACATTTAGCCTTAATAAGACTTTTGAAGCCTAAGCACGTACTCTCAATCATAAAAGGTTTTATCTCACAAGGATAAATGTGGATACACAGAATAGTACAATTTATTTATCAGTGCATATCAATATAACCTTCATCTTGGTTCGACCTAAATATAAGTAGACTAGTTATCTCATAGGAAGTTTAATAAGATAATACCATTATAAGGAGCAACATAAGTTAGCCCTAAAATACAAGGGGAGGTATGTTAAAATAAATGAACTCTTAGGCTAGAGAACACGATATTGGAGGAATTGGGAGGTGAAAGTGGTATACGTACAACGATTGAGGCAACAGATACCTGAGTAATTAAAGGAAGAACTGCTAGTGGGAGGATACGAATAACGTTCGAACGCCTATGTATGAGTCCATTTTCGCAAAGCAAAGCCATGCCTGGAAGCGCCGGGTAAGGGAGAAATAAAGTCTCATAGGGCAGTCTAACACACGTTATCTTCACACCAAATTATCATGAAAGGTCCACATTAGGCATACTCGCAAAGGTCATTGAGAGTGCTAGGGCGCATACGCCTTTTCTTTGTGAAGCTTGACTTGAAAGGGGGAGATGTGGTTTTGAGCAGGTCAGTGACCTCTGTAATATATAGCTGATAGTCTGCCGTCTGGTAAACCTTGCCATGTAAATGATCAGGCTGGGAAACTGCGTTGCTTGACTGCTCGATCTCCAAAGCCAAAGTGCTACACTCACATTACTTGCAGCATGCTGGCGAGCCAGACCATACCGAATGGTCTGGAACCAATCACGACCGAACACAGGGAAGATGCAGTACGTCACTAAATGACGCCAGAACAAGAGGAGAACCAGAAAGGAGAAATGATGCGGAGGGAAGGAAGAACGACCATTACAGTGGGACGTAAAACCTGAAACATAGCGTGACTGAAGTTTTGTACATTATTTTTCAATAAATACTCACCCAATCAACCTCTCCTATTTTATTGAAACTTGGAAGTATGGTATCTTTTGAGGTTCAGGAGATAATTTGAGGCTGCTAATCTTATTTCTCACCGATATGAGTCGTTCAAAATGAAGAGTTTGAATGTTGGCGTGCGATACTGTCTACTACTGCCTGCACGAGTTGTGTATTGCAGGAGGAGAGGTGAGGGAAATGCCAGCCGGTTCTAGTCAGTCCCTAACATAGTCAGTAGCTACCGATAAGTAATGGAAGCACACTGTTGCGTGCCAGCATTCAAACTCTTGCCTTTATTGTCGATATCAAAGGGTGTTCTTTGTTCATATTCTGGTTAATTTTAAGAAAATGACTAGTACGATGCTTACACTTGTATAAATTGTACTAAGTTATAGTATTTATGGCAAATTCTCCAAGAAATATAATTTTTATATTGTTGTTGTCATCGTTTTCTGGAGCTAAAACAGCTATGTGATCAGCTCCATGCACGGTATGCTTCGTGTGTGTGTACAAAATAATGGGATCAAGGATTGGGGTGAATATCCACCATTCCCCTGGGGTAAACGTAGAAAAACCCGTATAAATTCCACGCCTCAGGTTGGCCACAGATGGCACCGGCATTCAAGTCTTGGATCCTCAAACGTGCAGCTGCCCATTCCAGTCGTTGAGCAAGTTTGGCTACGCCAGTTGGTGAAGAAAGTTTAAAGTTTATTTCCTATTTGTCCTGATGATTTTGTTATTCGTGGTTATATTGGAATTGATGCTGCAACTTCAGCATGTAAACATTTACTTTTCGCACCATAACCCGGGAATTGGCTTGCTAGAATCACCTACTCTCCTGCAGCACACCAGTCATACAGCTTCACGTTTTAAGATTCAATCGATTCCTGGACCTGAAACGGTGCTTCACGCCAAGTTTGATTGAAATCAGAGAGGTCGATTTGGTGAATGTTCCTGGTTAGAGAAATGTAATGTTCTCATTGGCAACATATCATCGTCACTCCAGTTATTTAAAATAGATCAACTGCTCATTTCTCTGAACTAGTCGGTTTCTTCACTCACTCGCGTAATTTGCGTGTATATTTGAGCTAATTGCTATTATCTAGTTCAACAAAATATTCTGCTTTTGACACTATAATAGTTCACATACCGAGACTCTGACACTGATGTTGTATTTGTGCCGACAAGGGCAGTCGTGTAGACCTCACGTGTTGGAACGAGATTCAATAAGACAACTGGTAATGTCCGTGACCGAATGAATAATTTTTGATGTGTAACATCTTTCCGCTCGGTTGCTGGATAGTTTTGTGGGAGTGATTTTGAAAAATGGGACGGAAGTGGATCGGAACGATCGAGGTGGCACCAGCTGGCACACTTCCATTCGATCGAACGGAAGTGTGCTCGAACGGAAGTGTGCTAGCTGGCAGTGGTGGATCGAACGGAAGTGTAAGACGCACTGCCAACTCGATCGATCGATCCAGCTGGCAGTGGTAAGAGAAACAATGAGCGCGTGGTGTCGGAAATTGATACCATGCCGTACTCTCGGCCATGTGGAATGTATATGACATACTGAACGGTAAACGCTCATGCGAACTCAGGTGTCAAGTGATTGAAGCAAAGCACATGGTAGGCCTACATGTTCGAAGTCTTCGTATCAGTATTTAAATGGTAAAATGCCTTAATATCAAACATTGTAAGTAGTCGGCATTGCCGGTATTACGTTTCTGCACAATGGCTCTTCAAATATTAACCCACATAACGGTAATGCAGTCATAAATATACTCGTTGTGGTTATACGAGAATTGAGCAAGTCTTCATGAAAATATGAATACATTCTCTTTACTCACAAGAGAGTCTTTTCATATGGCATTTTAAACTCAATTTCACGCAGGAACATTATCGAAGCAAGCAAAATAAAAATAAAACTTAATTCCGTAATGCAGTATTATTGGAACGTGGAAATAAGTCACCATCTTGTGCACAATATTCCCGTAGTCGAAATAGCCGTGGGGTTAGCGTCTATGACTGTGAATCTATAGATCTCGGGTTCGAATCCTGGACGGGGTAGATATTTTTGCTACCAGATTATCATTTTAAACGATATTTATCATATCAATATGACTCACTTTAACAGAATTCATATGAAATTGCGTGTTGGTCTGTGAATCAAGAGGACCTGTTTATTTTATTTTTTTATATATATTTTTTTTTTTTTAGTCGTTTACCCTCCAGGTTGGTGGAACCCACGGGCTCGGCGAGGGAACTCACCACTACCGCCTCTGCGGGCAGTGTCCTAGAGCTGGGAACATCGAATCGGAAGGGATACAACTGGTGAGGTGGGATTGGCACCTCGCCCAGGAGGCCTCACCTGCAAAGCGAACAGGGGCCTCATGAGGGAAGGTAAGGGATGGTGAGGATGGATAGGCAAGGAAGAGGGAGGGAGGCGGCCGTGGCCTTGAAGAAGGTACCATCCCGGCATTTGCCCGAAGACGAAGTGGGAAACCACAGAAAACCACTTCGAGGATGGCTGAGGGGGAATCGAACCCCCTCTACTCATTTGGGCAACCCGAGGCTGAGTAGACCCCGTTCCAGTCCTCGTACCACTTTTCAAATTTCGTGGCAGAGCCGGGAATCGAACCCAGGACCTCCGGGGCGGCTGCTAACCATGCTGACCGCTACGCTACGGAGGCGACTTGGACCTGTTTATAAGGAATTTAAGGTTATGAGCGGTGTCGCGTCTATTAATCAAGTTGATCCATATCGTATTCTTTATTTAGGATAGTGCTGGTGGAAGCTACAATTCATCTAATAAAATGAGTTCCGTATTATAAACTACAATATCTGTAAAACATTCCCTTTTACAATAGATTAATATTTGTATAAAATACCGGGTATCAACAATTTCGCGTGAGGTTTCTTCTATGTCAGATGTTACACATCATATGCGACTACTGTAAGGCTCGTAATTCTTTTTGGTAGCAGAATACATATTATAAGCATTTGGTTCCCATGATATCGTTTTAATGCTCATAGTGCAGGATACAACTTTCATACGATAACATTTTCACGAAGCTACAACATACAAATTAAAATGCTTATATTGATCTGTACAGTAACTCCGAAACACAAAGAAAATTATTGCACTTTTTGGATTTACCTATGGAGCTGACAATTTCGGTTCAGATTTAGCTAGCGATCACTTGAGCTTGTGCATAAGTTGGGATCTTGTAATTGTGGGACTTGTGCGATTTCATGTACAGCCTGTTCCGATTCAACACGGAACTGCAAACTGGGTTACCTACCCACCCGCAGTCGGCTTGAAATCTGCTCGCAGTGCGCTAGCGACGGGGCTAAGTTCGATTTCACTGATTGCCGCCTTCTTATGCAGCATTGCAAAGTATTTTGCTCTTTGAAAATATATTTACACAGGCTTCACAATAAGTTTGAACGATTTCTGTTTCAGAACTTGTTATTTTACGCTTCTGTTAATGGCTTTTGCAGAGCATTTCTATGAAATAAAATTTTATTTTACAACATGGTTTATTAAAACACAATGTATTTTAGTGTTGTATTTTATTTACAAGACAATTTATTCCTTTTTAACCCAATACCACAAAACGAGATAAATTTGGAAATGATTTGTTACAAAATTGTAATCAGTCTTCGATGCGACTATTTAATTTAATTCATCACATACGTTACATCTACTGCAAATGGACATTTACATAAGGTGTTCGAATAGGCGTCCATCATTTTCCAAGCAGAGGGCCAATCGACGCATGAAATTCTCTGTTGCGTTCGACAACATCTGGGGAGTAATTTCCGCAAAGGCTTCGGTAATGACGAACTCCATTTCTTCGGGTGTTATTGGTGATCTTAAAAATACTCTCGACCTGAAGAAATCCAGGACTTTGCAATGCTGCATAAGAAGGCGGCAATCAGTGAAATCGAACTCAGTCCCGTCGCTAGCGCGCGGCGAGCAGATTTCAAGCCGATTGCGGATGGGTAGGCAACCCATTTTACAGTTCCGTGTTGAATCGGAACAGGCTGTACATAGTTTAGACTTAAAAGTATAGCTTGGGAGCCGACTGATATATCTCATGTTAGGGTATATCCAGTCGAGATCTCGTTGACACACCAGTCCTTGATTTGTAAGTGCTTATTTAGAGTCTGAACTCACGTATTTAAGTGATTCAGGGGAACATGCGCTCCAGATAATAGTATGTGAGTACCAGCCAGTTAATGCTTCAAGGTAATTCAGTTAGGTGCGAAGTAAATTCTATATCACGGATACCAAGCCAGTTATAGAATACAATTTCAAAGTCAACGAGAACAGTAAGTTTTACTCGATCGACATCTTCAGACGGCTAGTGAGAGCCAGTTCAGTAAATGTAAATATAGCAAGGGAGTAAAATAACTAGATTTTCATTGCAAAGTATAAATAGGACTAGTTCTTTGGGAGAACTATCCCAGAACGAGTAGAAATAGCCGTCAGTTCCAGAGATCGTCATACGGTGAGTACCATATCTTCATTATCGCCCGGGTCTACTATAGGAGTGTGCCACTATATTTGCCATGTACATATGATATCCTGCTTATGACGAGAATCCTTGCGAGTTGTATTTACTAGAATATATTATATATTACCAGATTTCCTATTCTTTCATTTCGAAGGAAAGGAAGATTGTAGTTTTACGTGCCCGTGAATCTTGTGATTATAAGCCACGGGACCTCCTTTATACATGGAATCGGAACCACAGGACATGGCATTTCACTTCGAAAATCTCACATGCATTGACCGGGAATTGAACCCGAACCGCCTTGGTGAGAGGCATACAGCTAGACCGCAGACACGTAGAGTTAGGTGTGAATGCTTATCACAGGTATTAACTTCGTTACGGTGTTTAACCCCTGCCGCCCCGAATTTAATGTAGATTGCAGTAAGATTGTTTTGTGTTGTAGTAATTTACGTTAGTTTAATTCGCAACCCCCCAGTGGGAGTATCATTACAATATGTGAAAAGCGCGTGATAAAGGGCGCATGGTTTAGCGAAGAAGAAAGAGGTTTCATATTTAAACATGTCTGACGGGCTAATAAGCTTTGTGTTTGAAGTCTCTTGTGCAGCACAACAAGACTAACAAATATGGGCCAGGAGGGTTCTGCGTACGACAGGTGTTTCTCCCAAGAATCCAATCTACTACAATCGCCTTGTGAGAGAACGTTGAACGTAAGCAGTTAAACAACATTGCAAGAAGTGTTGGGTGTGCATGTCTTACAGGGGAATGGAAGAACGTTCCTAGCCGTCGGGCAAGAGGCTGCAAGGGTATCTTCTTCACCGTGAAACCCTTCATTTACAGTATAAGCTATCTGCTTTCACTTGAATAACTTCTTCAATCTCGTTGATGTGAAATGATGCTAGTGTACGAAAATCACAAGTGCCTTGGCACGCTACTAGTGTATGGTACCTCACTACAGAATACGCCATAGGACACACTCTTATTATCATCACCGTGAGTTACCGTAGCAAATAATAATATTATTAATAGTAAAAATATTTATTCTATTAATGCAGCCAATGACCATTTCATTTACGTGCAGGACGGAATTTTGGAAGGAAATTGGCAGTGGACCTATTGGAAAGAACCGTCCCGGCATTTGCCTGGTGGTGAAAATGAGAAACCACGAAAACCATTTTCAGGACAGCTGAGGTGGGATTCAAGCCCACGCTCTCCCGATGAATGATCACTCTGACATAGTATGGTATAGTGAACCATTAATTTGGCCTAAACCTATAAAAGAAACAAAATCCCATGGCACTTCATCCCATGAAGGGCTCTGGCCTACCAAGCGACCGCTGCCCAGCCATTCAGCGTACAGTTTGCGGGGTGACGAGTGGTCAGCACATCAGGTTCCCTCAGCTGTTATTCCTGGTCTCCGTGACCGGGTCGCTGCCTCGTTGTCAGGCAGCTACTCAATTGTTCTCATGAAGTTCAGTGAACCCCTTTCCAGCCCTCGCGTCAGTTATAAAATCCCCGACGCAGCCGGGAATTGAACCCGGGGCCTTCGTTTGGGATACAGGCATGCTACCTCAACACCTATAGGTACATAAATATATTGCTTCCTTTTCACAAAGCCTTAACCTATAGATATCTAGGATATACAGTCGATGAACCAACAGACAGACACACACGCAAAGACATATTGGCCACGAGAGACCTCATTAGCCTATTTAATTTTATAAAAGCACGCTAAATTCCTACAGTAACAACAAGAAGGTCCTTTACGAAATAACAGCCCATTTACATAATATATTCTACTGATCCTGCACATCACATAATTATTTATCTCCTACCAGCTAAATATATTGTATGTGTGATGGAGTGAATAATCTTTGGTTTGTGTCGTACAGTGTGATAAATAATATAGGGTAACAATTTTAAACTCGCAATTCTGTGTCCAAACTATTTTTAATTGCGTATCCTCCCAGATTGGCTTCACCTACGGACTCTGCGAGGGATCATTCCTCTACCGTTGCAAGGATGGTGTCTGGGAGCTGAAAACACTTTGACAACATAAACAACTGGGGATGGTGACAGACCGATTGCACAGGCAACCGCTAACTTGGGCCTAGTTAAGGAAGGTTCATGGAATGGATTTTGGAAGGATGTTGCGTTGGACCTGTTGAAAGGAACCGCCCCGGCATTTTCCTGGTGGTGAGAATGGGGAACTACAAAAACCATTTTAAGGACAGCTGAGATGGATTTGAACCCACGCTCTCCAGATGCCAGCGAGGCATGAGCTAACAAGTTAGCCGGTTTATCCAAACCAATTAGATAGAGAAAGATAGGCTATATAGAGTGGAAATGGCACCGCAATTATGGAAGAAGGTTGAACTGGCAGCCACCATTAAAACTTATGCAATGTCAAGAGGGAGGGACAGGCGTAACAAACAGGCCGTATGATTACAGAAACTAACACAATCATCTTACGAGACAATAGGTCACATTGCTTATGCACAGTACACTGCTCTATTCCATTGTCCTTTGAATACATCATGTTATGAGTACATGTGCAGCACGTGGTGACATCTCTCACGTTGAGCTGTATTTCTACAGAAGGGGTAGAGCCTGCTTGTGTAATAGTGTTTTTCAATTCACTCAATAAGTGAAGCTTTTCCCCCTTCCACCTCGTTGCATAGTGTCTTGCATTCTTCGCTGCCACCGTGAGGGCTCGGCGGCTTCCTACCCAAATACTACCTAAATTACAAATACATACACTAGTACAGACATCACAGTGGCACAGATTATCACTCAATTTCTACACACACTCAAGTATACGGGGCTACATGACCACGTTGTCGCAAAGCCCCTAATGAATCAACAACCCGTTGTAAATGGATCGTCAGATTTATGAAACAAATAATTAACCTGGCAGCATAGCATAAACCGAGTAGTCCACCAGCCCCTTATTATTTAGTTTTATGAAACCCAACTAACATTGCATTTCTCCCGATGGTCGATATTGCTCTGCGCTCTGACTGAGTGACAGCAATGTAATTGGGTCATGGGTTTAGCAAAGAAAAACCGACCGTAAACTTTTCCCCGCCAATTACTACGGCCCATTCTAATAACATATGACTTATTGCTCCTTGAAATAACTCACATACACGTAATACGATCGAATTAATAGCTTACGCCACGTGATCTGTAATAGTAGAAAGTTAAATCAACACCATAAACCATGATTTAAGACTTTGACATGGACTTAATCGTTTGAGGTGGGACGGCTACATAAACTACAGCACGTTTAGCGTTCGGCATCTACCATGTGTTGATGGCTGAGAGGGTTAAAGCCTGACCGTACGTGTCGGGCGCGAACGGGTAGAATGCTGCTTCGAATCCAGTGGTGGGCATAATTTTTTGAACGAAAGCCCACGCTCCATTTTAGTGGGGATGTAACCACATTGCCACATTTATTGCCTTACGACGTATTTTTGTGAAGAGTACGTTCAATTTTGCTGATTTTTTTTATTTTTTATTTTTTATTTAGTCGATTTGCCCTCTAGGTTGGTGGTTCCCACGGACTCTGCGAGGGAACTCACCACTACCGCCTCTACGGACAGTGTCCTGGAGCTTGGAACATCTGGTCGTGAGGGATACAACTGGGGAGGTGTGATCAGCACGTCGCCCAGTTAGCCTCACCTGCAAAGCGAACAGGGGCCTCATGAGGGGAGGGATAGGAAGGTTAGGATGGATAGGCAATGAAGAGGAAAGGAGGCAGCCGTGGCCTTGCAGTAGGTACTGCACCCGTATCCACGTGGTCTTACCTGATGAAATCCAAAAGAAAAAGCAGGATCGTAGAATCTGGAAGCCCCAGCTGAAAGTAACCCCCAAGACACCACCACCAAGGATAGACCATGGATAGGAATACCACAAAATTAAAAAGAATGTGATAAGAAGATGCCAGTGGTCTATAAAAAAATGAAAAATAGCCCAAAGTGAGCTACCAAGACTCTTAAAGATAATTAAATTAATCTAATCTCGGGCGCGTTAAAAAGCATCCTAGCTAATGACCCACTGGTTCTCGAAGCACATTCTAATTCGAATAGAAATCACTAAGTCATTAGTATGAATTTTAAAATTTAACAAAAGTTTATTAACTGAAACCGCAGTGTCGTGAAGTGAAAACTCCACTGAACAAAAGTTTATAACCTTATGCCTCTGCCAAAGCATGAAAAATGTTTAAGAAACAATCGGCTTAATTAGGCCACACAAACTGCCAATCGTCTCATCATCATGAACGAAGTTCAAAAAAATAAAAAATAAAAATTACACACAAAATATTCTGGTATTATCGTAAACCCTTTTTGATATATTTATAAAAATATTCTATTCAATCGTAGCAATTAATATATACATATTTTACATAATTACATTTTATTTCTGAGATTTAGTTGCGCCTAGAATTATTCATCACGTTAATTTCATGTATTCATATAAATGTATTTGGTTTCAATTTTCAAGTCCGTGCCGTCCTAAATGACAAACAATTAAGCTAATCGGACGTCGTATTGTTAATTATATTGATTATATTTCATTTCACTTTCTCACAGATATTAGATTTTCTATCACTCAATATTTTAGTTATAAATAGCTCAAGTTTATACGTGTATTAATATTACAGTCTTTCCAATTAAACTCTATTCTAAAAACAATTGTTACTAAAACTTAACAAATATTAACGATGTTGTTACAATACTTGGTTTCTTAAATGTTGGATTCAAAATTGTATATTAGCTTTCCACTAGCTAAATCGTGACTCAATTTCACGTTCAAAATAATACACCGTAGTGCACTCAGCAATAGCTCTAAAGCTAATTCAATGCTGGAAAAATTGATATTGACTATCCACATATGTCAAATATCTCCTAAATTGTAATCCAAATACGCATACAAAATTCTATTATTACCATATCATCGCTAAACAGCTCTTAATAAATTCCAAACATTACGAATATTACACAAGTTTTTATACAATCATGGATAAATATGTTGCTTCAAATTAGCCAAAAGTTAAAATGTCGAGAATAATCTTTATCATAACAATGATAAAATATTGTATTCACAAGTCCAAATAACTGTGTGAGAATTCGAAGTCTGTCACCTCGATTATGACTTACATATATTTTAAACATTTCTCTCTTTACATTACATATCATTACTAATTACATTTTTCTCAAACAAAGTATTTCTTTCGTATATCTCAACCGACCATTGTGAAAAGAACGAATCAGTTTTCGCATAATAGAAAATAATTCCACTGGAGATCCTTCTCAAAGGAAAACACGTCAAAACTACAGCATGGGAAAGAGCCTATCTTGAGAAGGTACAAATTAACCATTAGATTTGAACGCTAAACCAAGTTGGAGTTTCCCACAAGAATCCACAAAAATTTAAAAACTGAACGAGCTCACAAAGGGAGTCAAAATTAAAAGAATTTCACAAAATCTGGATTACCAGAAATAAATTCGCACAATCGCAAAGAATCATACTAGAAATCACTATGTTCCATGTCTATGCTCAATCTGCCAAAAATATAGACCTGAATGTCTATCTAATAACTTGCATGAGCTTTCAAAAATATATTCGAAGTCAAATTCAAAAAGTCCAGAGAATTTGTTCAAAGTCGAATTCACGTATACAACGGATTATGGGACATCTGCTTGAGTTAGAATTATTCTTATATAATTTTAACGTCGTCTTCTCCCTATAAGTTTTCTCATGTTGTCTTCCCAACAAACTATATTCTTCTATCTTATTCCCAAATTACATCTTAATGAAAGCAAGGTAATGTTCAAAGTGACACTACAATAACTACTAAATTGAACTACAAAGAGAATTACATACTCGGACAGAAATGATTAAAGAATCACCCTAGCCCTCGCCTGTAATTCTTAACTTCTCTAATCAAAATTGGTGAAAAGGAACATTCAAAAGCATGACAAATTCATACTGTCTACTAAAAGAAAACTTCCAGCTACCTTGTTGAAGTTCTAGTTGAATGAAGCGAGAATGTTATAACACATACTCCTGCCTGGGATCGAACCATATCTGCTCAGCTGTACCGATCACGAAACGACTGGATATCAAGTAGACCCGTTTACCGTTCGCGAAACGAGACGAAGCTAACAGATGTTCATTTGACAAAGTTGATAGTTCTTTCACTAGCTAGAGAACACGACAACATTGATGTAGTAGGCCAAGCCAGTTTCATTATGTAGCTGTACAAATCGTCATTCAGACTTTCATAGTCTCTTCAATCTTCTCTTATAAAGTCTCATACCAGAGTAGCTCATATTGGAATTAAGTAATCATCCTGAGTATTCAACGCTGCTATGTGTTACATTTCTTGTCTGTGTTTAGCCCATATTCTGCATCTTCATAACGTAGCAATATCTCTCTCTCTTTATATCATCTATGACAATCATGGCTAAAGCTGTTTATTCTGTACTGCAATGTAGAACATTATGTTGTACCATTGGCTTAATAAGAAGTTGTCATACGTGACTGCAAGTTCGCTGTGCTCGAATTGAAGGTTAACACTGTCTGAAACTATAATAAGATCAGACGAAAATCCTATCACGTTATACTGTAACACGTATATATCGGTTCAACTCCACGATTACCGAACCAACACGTCTTCACGGCAACGCACAAACAAGTCTTAGACCAGAGAGCTCTACGACCCTCCTCTCTGAAGTTGTATTCACTAATCAACTCTACGTTTGCTCTCGCAAATCATACTGTCTCCAGGTGATCCACAATGCACCTTGTTCTCTGATCGACAGCCACTATCGATACATATATCATTGCCGAGTTCGATAATCACATGTTATAATACTGTATGCATTTATACTCATATAAAAGTTCTCAGTTATATTCCTTTATCCACAGGATGCGTTTCCCATTCTTTGTTTCATACTGCATTGTGTATATTGCTCTACCACGATGTTCAAAATAACAACAGTGGTGCTGTGTCCATCTTGTATTCAATACAAGTATTAAAATATCCAACATGTGGTCGTCGGCATGTACGGCGGGTTGCTGACAGCTCCTGACCTCGCCACATTACTACCGCGCACCTGCATTACAAAGGAATTTCGCAGTGCTGCCATCAGTGTTATTGCCAACTTAACCTATATCCAACTAAATACAAAATACGGTCTCAGTACCATCCAGGCATTTGCCCGAAGACGAAGTGGGAAACCACGTAAAACCACTTCGAGGATGGCTGAGGTGGGAATCGAACCCCCTCTACTCAGTTGGACCACCCGAGGCTTAGTAGACCCCGTTCCAGTCCTCATACCACTTTTCAAAGTTCGTGGCAGAACCGGGAATCGAACCCAGGACCTCCGGGGCGGCAGCTAACCATGCTGACCGCTACGCTACGGAGGCGACATTTTGCTGATTTATAAAGAGAATACGGTCGAATTGGTATGTTATGCCACGTGACCTGTAATGGCAGAAAATTAAAAAACTGGCATGAATATTTACATAACATATCAAAGTGTCGCTCTAGAGGTCCGGTTTCGATTCCCAGCTCTGCCAAAGAATGTAATACTTCTCTGAGGGCTGAAATTGGGTACACTTAGCCTCGTGAAGCAAATATGTGAAGAGGTGGGTTCGATTCCCACCTCAGCCACCCTGGGAATGGTTTTCTGTGGATTCCCACTTCTACTCCGGCCAAATTCTGGGACGGATTCTTTCTTAAGTCCACGGCCGTCTCCTTCCCAATCCTTAATTGCAAAAGTACACGGGGCTAAATGACCGCGATGTTCTAGCCCCTGAAATGAAACAAAACAACAACATATCGAAGGATATGTAATCCTTAGAATTTCCCGTGGTATTATTAGCCTACTTTCGATTTTTGCAAAAAATGAAAGTAGTCTTATGAGATCTACAACAGGGCCAAAAATTGTGTGTCTGTGTGTGTGTTTGAGTGTGTATACTCTGAATGTCTGTCCCCCCTATTAATTCGAACATGGTGAAACCGAATTGAACGAAATTTGGTACAGAGGTAGAACTAGCAAAGGGCACCTCAGTGTCATGCTTTATATCAATGCCATCTTGACAGAAACGTAATGGCGGCCACCCAATTGTTCAAAGCTTAAATCAAATTACGACTAACCTAATCATCCGATCTCTACCAAATTTTGCAACAGCATACCTTTAAGTGGGAAGCACATTTTGACCAAACTACAAGATCATCAGCCCAATAATTTGCATATGGCTGCCATGTATGTGTGCAAATCGATTCCCCTTATCCATTCAAACACGGTGAAACCGAATTGAACAAAATTTGGTACAGAGTTAGCACTAGCAAAGGACACCTCAGTGCCATGCTTTTATATCGCCGCCATCTTGACGAAAACGTTATGGCGGCCACCCAAATGTTAAAAGCTTAAATCAAATTACGACCAACCTACTAATCTGATCTCTGCCAAATTTTGCAACAACATAGGCTATCTTTATGTGTAAAGAATCTTTTGACCAAAATACAAGGTCATCAGGCCAATAATGTAGGGATGGCAGCCATGTATGTGTGCAAATCGATTCTCCCTATCTTTTCAAACATGGTGAAACCGAATTGAACGAAGGTTGGTACAGAGGTAGCACTAGCGAAGGCCACCTCAGTGTCATGTTTTATATCGCCGCCATCTTGACGGAAACGGAATGGCAGCCACCCAAATGTTAAATGCTTAAATCAAATTACGACCAACCTAATCATTTGATCTCTACCAAATTTTTCAACATCATACCTTTTTGTGGGAAGCATCCTTGGACTGAACTACAAGGTCATCAGCCCAATAGTTTGCAGATAGTGGCCATGTATGTGTGCAAATCAATTCCCCATATCAATTCAAACACGGTGAAACCAAATTGAATGAAATTTTTACAGAGGTAGCACTAGCAAAGGGCACCTCATATTCATGTATAATATCCGTATAGCACGTTGTATTTCAACAAGCTACTACAACCAACATTCAATTATACTCATTGAAAAGGACAAAGAGTTATAACAATACCCATGGATTTAGGAGAAAGTAGGCTATATGTTCTTTACTGAACATCTTGTTTTGTTATTAAATTTTAACAAAACGTCTTAGCTTATCTTAAGGCCCGTATCACACGACACTCGCTGGCAAGGAAGCTGCTATAATCGCTGGTACAAAATCCTATATGATTCTGTTCTCTTCGTCAGTACACCTGCTTGTATGACCGAAGTGTATAACACGCTAGCATTTTGTACGCTATGTTGTATGAAATAAAACATTGCGAAGGGCTGTCGTTTGAGGGCATTATTTGCAGTTCATTCGACTTATTAACGCAAAGCGGTCGCGAAACTTGCTTTAAGTAAATTAGAAAACATGCCAGGTACTGAATGAATGCATTCCAATTAACATTTAAGATCGAACTGTAATAATTGAATATTTTACCGTACGCGTTAATAAGACGCGCAACAAAAACCTCCAGAGTGTGTTGGAAATGAGTGCAAGTGGTATTATGGCCGATCTCTGTTTCGAAGATCCGGGGTCAAGACTATCCAACGGCAGATTTTTAAAATTCTTTTTAACTATTTTATTATACCCTCCCTACCTCGTACAGCAAGATTTCAACTTGGTTTTGTTCACATTATCTACGAAGAACATAGGGAAAGTTATTTTCTCGTCTCATTTAAATGGTTATTTTCCATAAATACAGTACTGTTCAAAACCATGGATAGATACTATTCATTATAATTATCAATTTTTAGTCGATTTTACCCTCCAGGTTCGGTTTTCCCACGGACTCGGCGAGGGATCCCATCATTACCACCTCTACGGGCAGTGTCCTGGAGCTTGAAACATCTCATCTGGGGATACAACTGGGGAGGTGGGATCAGCACCTCGCCCAGGCGGCCTCGCCTGCAAAGCGAACAGAGTCCTCTTGAGGCATGGGAAGGGAGGGGAAGATCGGGAGGGATAGGCAAGGACGAGGGAAGGAGGCGGCCCTGGCCGTACGGTAGGTAACATCCTGGCATTTGTCCGAAGGCGAAGTGGTAAACCATGGAAAACCACTTTGAGGATGGCTGAGGTGGCAATCGAATCCCCTCTACTCATTTGGACCACCCGAAGCGGAGTAGACCCCATCCCAGTCCTCATACCACTTTTGAAATTTCGTGGCAGGGCCGGGAATCGAACCCAGGACGTCCGCTAATCACGCTGACCACTACGCAATAGTTTAATATTTATCCTCTACTCAGCCTCGGGTGTTCCAAATGAGTAGAGGGGGTTCGATTCCCACCTCAGCCATCCTCGAAGTGGTTTTCCGTGGTTTCCCACTTCGTCTTCGGGCAAATGCCGGGATGGTACCTTCTTCAAGGCCACGGCCGCCTCCTTCCATCTTCCTTGCCTATCCATCCTGACCATCCATTACCTTCCCTCATGAGGCCCCTGTTCGCTTTGCAGGTGAGGCCGCCTGGGCGATGTGCTGATCACAGCTCCCCAGTTGTATCCATCTCGACCAGATGTTCCAAGCTCCAGGACACTGCCCATAGAGGCGGTAGTGGTGAGTTCCCTCGCAGAGTCCGTGGGAACCACCAACCTAGAGGGTAAATCGACTAAATAAAAAAAATTCCTAGAACAATAATAATAATATGACTGCTCGAGTCTAAGCTGCGTGGACCTGAGTGGAATGTGCATCGCAGACTATCAGTAGTGGTGGTGACGAGTGATGCGGTTTCTCGGTCCTTGCGTAGTAACAGAAGCAAATACATTAGTCGGTGTCTCAGTCACTCATTCCCAACGCCACACTGGTTTCAGAAAAGACCCATGTTAGCAGTATTGGAATATACGAGAATGTCAGGTAACACGGCGGGCTGTCGACAGGCTTCTCAATTCTCGCCTGCTCGTACCCTGCCTCTGCCCTTCATCCCGCAAGTTCACAGAGCTTGGAACCGAGCAGTATTTACTGCCTTGCTGTGAGGCTCAGCGGTAACGTTCTCGCTTGCTGTGCCCAAGGTTGCATGTTCGTATCCTGGCGCAGTCAGCTGGCATTTGACGGTGCGCAAATGCGAAGGAGCCGTGTCAGTAGATTTACTGGCACGTTGAAGATCCCCTTCGGAGCAAAATTCCGGCCCCCCGGCATATCTAAAAGCCAGAGTAGTTAAAAGGGACGTAAAACCAATAATGTTATAATTATCTGTATTTACTGTATGTTTGGGGCAAATGACCTCGTAGTTCTGCCCCTTAAAACCTCAATACCTATTACTATATGTGTATAGCAAGCGCTTTTCTCACAGACGCCGTTGAAAGAAATTATAGTTTCGGTCTGATGTATTTATACGTGAGCCTACCCACATAACAAATCTATTTCTTATGTGGGTCGTCTGAGTGTGTCGGAGTTTTCCTTTAAACCAAGGTGGTCAAAATTTCGAACACTTGCTACCTTGAATATACAGGATACCTTGCTTTCGTCTAACAGATCATTATGTCGTCGTCCAATCTGGCTGCATACCATCGGATAAGTACGGTCTTTTTCAGGACCAAAAACAAAATCACTCGTTGGAACAGATAGATATGCGTCCATAATACATCCACAATAAACGACATTAAGAAAAAAAATGTACAAGTTCATGGTTCGAACCTACTACAGTGCGACTTCGCTACCGCTACTATTTCAATTCTTGATTTAGCCACCATAGCTACCGAGAACCATGATGTAATGCTAGCACGTACTGAATCTATTCGCAGACACTTCCTGTCCAAACGTAAAAAGGTGTTATTCGGAGCTCTGATCGTTTCAATCATGCATTATATTTGAGGTCATTGAAATAACACTGCCACTATTGATTTCTACTATATTTGCGAGCATATACTCAACGGTAAAGTTGTTCAATGGACGTAAGGGAGCAGGTACTAATTTTTTTAGGATGACTGTGATATACGCGTTAGTTGGGTTGCCTTCCTCAAAAAAAAGGGGGGGGGGGCTGGAGGACCACACTGTATATCAGTCTGCAGCTTCAGAATTGTATTCATCGTGTTCTTTCGTAACAAACTGTCATTCTTCCTGATGATACTCTTAGCTGTCTTATAGAATTTCACTGCAACATGTAATGGATTCAAAACATGACATATTTTTCTTTTATCACCCCAACTTTCTCAACATAAAAGTACGTCTAGGCATTCAATACAAGTTCAATTTTAGACACTTGTCAATCGACACTTCCTGCCATTACTGAACACTTTCTACATGGAAGCACTCCTAGAATGTTCTGAGAGCAGAGTATCGTCCTTGTCATTGACACCATGAATATCTGCAGTTGCTACTGTCACAAGCAGTTTACACTCCATAGGCTTATAGTTGGAATTCATGGATGGGTATATCCTCGCTAATAAACACTTCCCGTAAGCTGATTTTAATTGTACCGCATTTGGATGATTTTTATTCCCGCCACTGGAACTAATATAAGAAGAAATATCTTTGAGTGATCCTGACTCAATCCACGTGTTAACAAGTATTTTAACGCAGAATTTTGCACCCTAACATAGGCTTCTGTTAGTTGTATCACACACAAGAGATCAGTAATTGAACCGTACATTGGCATCTTTCTGCTAGAATCGCTAATAACCTCTCCATCTGAAAGTTTCACTTTCTTAAGGTAGTCTACACAATTGGCTATTTGATTACAAATTAAGGCTCGCGTCTCCTTCAATACTGGTGTTTTTGTACCTATTCCCAAAGGATGACAGGAATTGAGTATGTCGAATATAACATCCATCATTTTTAGATATCCCACAGTACACTCACAGTCAACAAACTCCGTTAATCCAATTTCTTTACAAATCACCGTCGCACAAGCAACAGATCTGCTAAGTGTTTCTGCTGCTGAAGCAACCTTCATTTTTGTGTGTGATACTGTATGTGCTGTTTCTTTAACTTATTAGCAGCACATAAACTGTCCTTCTCCTGAATATTTTGCATTTGTTCCAGACAAATCAAGTTCAGTTTATTCTAGTGTTTTAATTCTCTGTACCATCGAGAAGAATATTTTTATCAGCTAATAAATTGCGTGCCTACTTTAGCATGTGGGTAGCATCCAAGAAGCAACACTTTTTGTTTAATATATGAAGGCTGGGGGAACCTGCACTGAATATTATCTATATTAAATGATTCTCCTAGCTTATCCACGACAGATCTGTTGCAGTTCCATCACATAACAACAGCAACAATGATTATCCCGGTCTCGTGCATTTTTATTAATTACTGTTCTACTAAATATGCTTTCATAGATGCAGACATTCCACTTATTAAACAATAACCGACCGGTATTTTCCATCTGTGATTCTAACATATGACCATAAAAATCAAAACTTCTCTAGCTAGTGGGCAGTCATCACCTTCTATGCATCCCTGATTTCCGTCCCATACTAAATCTTTCTTTATGGCCATTTTATCGAACATAAACATTGGCTCTGTACTTGCTTGCGCCTCGTTACCCTAGTAGCCTACTATTGTGAAGCAAAACACGCATATAAAGTGAGAAGTGTGTGGAGTGTGCTAAATGCAATGACAGATCATGTATAACGTCGAAGAACATTCTTACTCTTGGTATATTTGCTTTCACGGCCAGTGAACTAAAACTGAGAGTTGTAAGTTTTACTTTTGTTCTTATTGAAATACAGTAAGTCATATCCAGGGAATAATTAAGTCAGTCTGCACGTTTTATACGCGTTGTAATGTTCAATAAAATAGTATGACACTCCAAAATTACATTTATAAATAAACCACGGATCTCTAGAGAAAGGAAGATTTCCTCATTTTACACAGCTTAATCCCAATAATTAGAAAGTATCTAATATGGTTGATGTTTATTGTAACGAAGTACTGTACCCAATTGTCATCATGTGGAACATGTGTTCGTATCCCAGCTAACTCACGGTCTTTCGAGGTATGGGACGTTCCTGCCCACCATACGACCACATGCTCAGGATTTGAGTCTACCAGGTAACTACTCTACATGAAAGAAACAACATATTCCTAAATAAAACATTTACTGATCTAAAGTCATGGCTATACAACAAAATACAAACAAAGGATAATTTACATTTAATTCCCACAATGAAAATCAAGGTTATTTTGTGAGTCTCATCTTAATTAGTGCTTCACTGCACTCAAATCTATTTCTAGCATCCTATCATTGATACTTTCAGACATCTACGAGTCTCCATAGTGTTCTTTATGTGACACAATTTTACATAACTGGAGTATCACAACACAAAAGTCACATATCACATTTAAATGACATTAATTCTGTAATAATTAAACCTTAATCCGTTTCTCACGGGCATTTACTTTCATTAGCATAAATTCATTATCTTATGCCTTTAATTAACAAATGTTGTTGTGTCGTGTGAATCATCTTCCTCCTTCCCATCAATATGAAACGCTAAAAAGTGGTACGTTTCCCTTACAAAATACACATGGATAGAAATGTTTATAGTTTCACCATACAACGATCTTCTGGGTCTGGTCGAAATTATTATCGTTACAAACGTGTCATGTTATTAGAAATCATCTACCCGTCTGCATAAATTAGTGTGAACTGGGCAAAAATGCACTTTAAAAAGATGCCTACATTTATTTGGTTCAGCGTTCCTCCTCAGAGAATAACTGGGCCAAATATTATCCGATTTCAATGATCCGACAATGTATGTGTGTTGAAACACATCATTTAATTCAATTGGCATCATCATAACAATCATATCTTAATTACATTTCGAAATATCGAGATTCTTCAGTGTCCCACTCTGCTTTAAAAATAAAGGGACTGGGTCTCCAAACCTCCCCTTCCAAGCAGGCAATAAAATTAGTTCCAGCTGGCCGAGCAAGATGGCCGTCGCCCTAGTGGTCTACTACCACTCCCCTCTTGACTGCAAGCAAGGTCATCTTTGTTTACAATTGCAGTACAATGGAGTTACGCTGAGTGTTATCTCAAGTAATTGAGTCATTCTAATTATTTACCACCTATATTTATAGTGTATTGGGCTCAACTCGGCTCCTTAATTAACATTCATGGCTGGGGAGGGATTCTGTAATAGACTTGCCGATCTGTGGAGATTCTAGTGGCTTTGGGCGCGCATCATAATGAGAATACAAGATTGCTCATCAGCAGCTGCCTCAATAATAAGGAAATCTGCGTTTCCTAAACGACGAACATGAATCTCCTCTCAGAGCAGATCATATAATACATGTGCTCACGGGGTCTCGAAGTGCATCCCTCGTGGCAATTATTCCTGCAAGCGATGGATACAGACAGGCTCTGTCCAATTCGCTGCGAATAATATAAGTACGCTCCACGGCGGTACTAACTCGTAGATTAGCCAACTTTTCACCTAACGTGCAAGCTATGTTAGCTTGGTCCCCGCAACTTTATTGACGTAAATCACTGGATTCTACGTTACTTTGCTCACTCAATGCGGCTCAAACAATACTTCTCATAGATGACTCAATTATTAAGGCACCCGCGTCCTCTCTGCAATTACATTTAAGCCAAAGCTTTAAATAGCTCCTAAAACAAGTATAAATTTACTGGCTTACATTACTTTAATGGTTCTCAAAAACAATCCTAAGAATTTACCACATCAAATATTCATTCAACACTTCATTGACACTGAAAAATTCTCGTATCTCGCTATATTTCACGTTACTTTCTTACTGTTTACCAAAATACAGTATCTTTATATTAGACATGACACACTTTGAACGTTCTTTAGGCTAGAAATGCCTATTACTTTACTTTACTATCACCGACCCCAGATATTATTATTATTATTATTATTATCATTTAACGTTACCGTTACAGTCATCACTATCTTAGGCCTGAATGGCCATAAACAGATCACCTTCCAAGCCATACTCTATCAAATACGAGTGGTGAAAGCTCGTACATAAGTGACTGTTACATCTTAGTCTTAAAGTGATGCATCGTTGTATGGTGAACTATCTAGTTAGAATAACATTGTAAATTTGTACTCACTTTTTCATTTTCGCTGGATTATTCCAGCACGCCAGCCACGGGCCTCCCATGACGCTTGATTTAAGCCATCATGCTATATCTCACACGACGCTTGATATCACATATTTCCCACATGATAATCATACTCTTATCAGTGGCTTTTCTCACTTTTACACAATACGTATTAATCACAATACACATAAACACTTTTGAAATCTCTATAATAAAATTTATATACACTTTTTCACTATTTCACAGGTTGATCCTTAATCGGACTCCTCCTAACGCCTGACCCCAGAGATGCGATGAAGCTACGACAACCGCTGGTCTCCGTGAAAGTCTATCTGCGTATACGTGCGTTCGATTCTCGTTCCCTTCAATACTGTTCATTTCACCGTCATGATTACTTGTGATGCCTCTCGGGCTCCCATAACTGCAATGATCCTGACGATACTACGTCATTTATATGTATGACAATACCTCCTGGTATTCAGTGTCCAAAACCATCCTAAATTATTGCTACGCTGTAGCAAACTACACTTGCGTACAATAATGGATAAATATCTTCTGTAGATTAAATCTTACGCGATTCTTGATTACTATTAAGAAGCTATATGATGCACTTCCATTGTTCTTCAAATATACTCTAATATTTCGCGCACTTACTGGCAGCGTGTACGTGTAGAGTCAAGATGAGCTGGCGATGAACTGCAGAGCAACTGAAGAAGACTAAAGAACAACTCAAGACGAACTGGCTTGGTCTGTGCTGCTTCCCCTATATAAAGGTTTCTCGTAAAATGTAGTCCACAGGACACACGAGAGCGACTCCCTTCTTGAAATAATGCATTTCCATTCAAAATGACGTGTACACCTCGTCTATCTAGATGTGGAAGTCCCATAATCACTCTCGTGTAACCGATCGCTTCGGACAATTAATTACAATTAATTGCCTTATTCCGTAGCGTTATGACGCCACCATGGTGAATCCCCTCTTGCTGGTCACCAAATCATTCCTCTCGAGCGTAAGCTCGGTGTTAACAGGCTTATTTAGAGATATAGGCTTTAATTTAGGTGTAAGACCACTCCTAAATTATCTCTCCTAGAATATATTCACCTGGGTGTACATTTTATTCCATTTCGATGCTCCAATTGGCTGCAATCAATTAATTTCCGTGGACAATTACCCCCACTACGGTCTCGAGTGTTGTCCATCGGGGACTCCCAGGGTCATTAATTTCGAGCTGTCTCCTCGGTCCAGACGAAATAATTTCCTTCGGCGCCTTGAATCTCCTCCCATCTGCTGGCTGCAATTAGTAAAGTGTCAAGCTGGCCTGCTTTCACGTTTCTTTACTTCGAAAACGTACATATGACTGCATTTTCTGACAATTATTCCCTTAAATAGCTATGATATTCACATTCTAGCCGTGAAATCATGCTATATTATTATATGTCATTATACAACTCATTGCTCTTCGGGTTCCCTGTAGCTGTTCCCCCTCAGAGATCAATGGTTCGACTCTAGGCAGAATCATGGGCCTGGTCTTCTCTGATAAGACCCGAGTTCGATGCCAGTCTGCTGTGTCCGATTGGGCACAGTACGTTCTTCAACTCAAGTGAAGAGGTACGTAATTATAGTTAATAGCTCATTTATGAAACCGCTCAATCCAGTTGTTCCTTTGTTTGTAAGACCCTCATTGTAAAGCATTGGACCAAACTTCTCCACTGATTTAATTGTATGACTGCCTTTGCCGTATGTGCAGCTGGTAGCTTTCAGAACCAATTGGATAAAATTAATTCTGATCCAGTGATCCGAAATAGGGGGGGGGCTACAATACCGCAATTATACTGAAATTTTAAACTGTGTTCAAGGGTGGATTTAGCTGATTTTGTTACTTTGCTACTCAATTCTAATTACGAGTAGATAAAACCTACACTAGGTGTATACGGCACCATGGCTTGGTTGGATGCAACAGGAATAAGGAAATCGGCTGAGAAATCTCACTCAGCCATTAGGCCTATTTGAAATAAATATATTGCTCTTGTTGTACAGTCACCCTTGAAATGAATATCGCAATAGAGTATTGTCAACCCGCTCTATAGCTCTATTAAAATAAACTGGAACTTAACACAACATGAACTTGTTTGCTATTATAATAAGTAGTTCCGTGAAGAACTTAATAGCCTTTTTGCATATATCCTCCTGGTCTTTTCCATTAAATACTCCCCCAGCTATTAAAAGGATTTTACATGTGATGTAGGCCTGCACGAATAAATGTTGATATAAAACCTATATCTCCACCAACACCATTGCAATGAGAAAGAATGTGCTAGAATATTTAGCTTTCAGTTTCGGCGAATAAGACTCCTACCACGAGATGGCATATTTCTGTAACGCATCACGGGAGTATAAGTTAAGAAAATGCAAGTGCATGGCTTCTATGATTTACGAAAAGTAAGCTACAGAATTTAATGCCTTCAGATTATGGTTATTATATAACCTTGCATACGAATCCTCTCTTCAATCGCGCTTTGTAGTGCCTGAAGAGAAAAGTTTAACAATTTCAAACTGATGCCATGTTCAATTTTTAAAATAATTGAACATAAGACGTCTGTATATTAGTGTAAGCTATGAATACAGATTCGCCATTTTTCAGTTCTCATAAATTTCCATTAAATTAAGGCTTGTATATACGGTGCCAAGTTTCACAGCGCTTGGATGAAAATTCGCGAGAAAAATCCATTCAAATATTTAAATTTTGCGTCGCCACCATGTTGGATTAGTGCTCACCAGGTTATTGAAAGTTCCATAGGTGAACTCATGTTAATAGCCTCTATCAACATACAAAATTTCAGTTTGATTGCTGTAGTAGATTCATAAATATTCTACAAATGTTTTAACTTCACTTGGCCGCCATATTGGCTTTGTAATTGACAGGGTTTTGAAAGTCACATAGGTAAATTTCTAGTAGTAACATTCATCGCCGTACAAAATTTCGGTGTGATATCTGATACTGTTGCGGAGATATAGAATATCAGTAAAATATTTCGCGCGGCCGCTATGTTTGATTGATGAAACGTATTAAAATTTGAAACTACGATTGGACAAGGTAGTAGTAAGTAGTTACCGAGTTTTATTGGAATCGCTTCGGCCGTTCAGATTTTACAAGACACACACACACACACACACACACATACGCACACAAGCGCGGACAAGAAGTGATCTCATAAGACTCTTTTTTTTTTCCTCATAAATGAGGACACTGTCGGGGAGCTGAGCACACTTAGTCAGCAAATAGTACTGAGGATTGACAGGCCGATTGCTGAGGAGACCGCTAACTTGGGTCTTATTATGGAAGGGTCAGGGAAGGGATTTTGCAAGGAAGTTGGCCATGGACCTTTTAAAAGGAACCGTCCAGGCATTTGCTTCGTGGCGAAAATGAGCAACTACGAAAACCATTTACAGGATGGCCGAGGTGGGATTCACACCCACGCTCTCCCGATGTCAGTGAGGCACGAGTTAGCACGTTTCAACTCTCGGCCACCGTGGCCGGTGATAATATTCAACAAACTTAATAATAGCAAACTGTTACCATTCCGGCACAGTGCAGTGGAAATAGCTGTGTGCATACTGTACAAGAAGCGCTATTTAATCAAAGGTGGTCATTTAGCACAGTATATTAGGGTGAGCGGACACTTGTCCGATAACCTGTGTTGTAGTGGTGTCTAAAATTGTTTGTGTATTTGCAATTTGCGACTAGGACTGGGAAGAAGGCTGCCGTGGCCCTAAGTTTTGAATCATCCCGGCATTTTATTGGCCAATAACCTAGATGATAGGTCCCTTAAAACAACAACATCTTGGTGTATAATCGGGAGACCATGAAAAACTACTTCCAAGATGGCTGAGGTTGCGATAGAACCCATCTCTCCCCAGTTCAGCATATTGGGGCTGTGCCCACCTCGTAGCGTAGTGGTTGGCATCCTTAGCTGTCACCGCGGAGGCCGGGGGTTGATTCCCACCTCTGCCAAGAAATTTAATTGTCATCTGAGTGCTGGATCGGGGTAGACTAAGCCTCGTGAGGCAAAACTGACAAGAAGCGCGTTCGATTCCTATCTCAGCCACCCTAGAAGTGGATTTACGCGATTTCCGACTTCTACTCGAGGAAAATGCTGGGATGGAAGCTAACCTAATGCCACGGCCGCTTCATCCCCAAATCCTACCTCAATTACAAATACACACGCTAGTACAGACATCACAGTGACACAGGTCACCAGACAAATTCAACACACATCCAAGTACACGAGGCTATTTAGCCACGATGTCCCAAAGCCCCTAAAGAATCATCAACAACAACATACTGGGTCTGAGTGTAACCCGTTCCAGCTCTCTGACATAATTAAATTTTTTGGCAGATCCGGGAATCGAGCATGGACCTCAGGGGTGACATTCAGGGATACTAGCCATTTTGCCAAGAGGGGGTCAGTATGAATAATCATATTTTTAGCCTACTTTTCACATTTTGCAAAAATGAGGAAAAAGTAGACTTATGAAATCGGGCAAATGTGTGTCTGTCTGTCTGTCTGTCTGTCTGTCTGTCTGTCTGTCTGACCTTCTGTCTGTCTGTCAGTCTGTCTGGCTGTGTGTGTGTGTCCCCCCTATCAACTCCTAAACGGCTGCAGCAATGTAAACAAAATTTGGTAGGAGTAAAGATCTATACCTGAATATCTCATCGCCATATTTGAAAATGATGTCAGTGCTACCAACTGCTGAAAAATCGCAATTCAAATTTGAGCTCCATGTTCGATATCTTGGAAGGTATGAATGGGAGCTATTTCAAAATTGGTACACGTATAGATAATAATATTGCAGTTTAATTTCCAGGAGGCGATACATGGCAGTGTTGCCAAAATGATTATAAGCCTGCTGATAGGTCCAATTTTTTAATGCATATAACTTCCACACTATCAATTGGATTTCAACCAAATTTCGTGTGTGCTATGTGTACATAAACAGATATGACTGAGCGCATTCTTAAGAGCCACCAGGGCTGCCAACTGTTAATAAATGCTCTCAATTTTATTCATCCAAATACCCATATATCAGAAAGTATGCAAGCCGACAGCTTTAAACTATGCACACATATAGTACCTGACATTCTATATTAATTTGGAGTAACTTATATACGTCAGTGCTACCAACATGATATTAATTCTGCTGAGAGGTCCAACTTAAAATACATGTAACTTCTATACTATCATTTGGATTTCAACCAAATTTCGTGTGTGCTATGTGTACCATAACAGATATGACTATGCCGATTCTTAAGAGTGACCATGGCGGCCAATTGTTAATAAATGCTGTCTCTCTTTGTGCTACCCTAATATATCAGAAATTATGCAAGCCAATAGCTCTAAACTTTGCACACGTATAGTACCAGGCATTCTTGATTAATTTGGAGTAACTAATATAAGCCTACGCCAGTGCTGCCAACATGATTCTAAGCCTGCTGAAAGGTCCAATTTTAAAATGCATGTAACTTCTATACTAACTAATGGATTTCATTCAAAATTGACACAACAATAGATCATGTTATTTCAGATTATTTCTGACCAATACATGTATGTCATTGTTGCCAACATGATTTTACGCGCGCTGTTAGATCCAATGTTTAACTGCATTTAACGCCCATGCTATCTATTGGACTTCAACCAAATTTTGTATTCTGTACCTTAAGAGATGGAACTAAGAATATATTCAGTCACCAGGGCTGCCAACTGTAGTTCACTATTAGGCTACATTATGCCAGGTATACAGTATTTCGAACTAATTAGAAATTTCGATATTACCAACTTAATATCGTCATTATTCTAGATAGATCCAAATAGATTAATCATTGATATGAATCTTAAATTTTAAGAAAAGTAGGCTCTTTAGTTCGTTACGGAACTTCTTGTTTGTAATAAGCTGATAATAATTCGCGCCACTGAATCCTAAATAATAGCTACGTTCATGAGCAGCACTTGAACACATTTGAAGAGAATTCGGTCAATCATGTGCTTTGTAAATAATGCATTGTGCTGGCGGTCCATTTCCACGTCTGCAGCCCTTAGTCAATATACCAGAGTGTTTACAATGCCAGACACGTAATCGAAGTAGGTGCACTGTTGCAATCACAAAAACTCGTATGCATACAAAGAGGACAAAGGAATGTTTCTGTTGTAGAATACGAAACGAAGGCCAGATAAATGCGTCAATACTAAATTGTATAGCACACTGAATTATAAGCACCAGAGTAGCATGAGGAATGTCATAAACAAAATCGAGCCCAACACTGATGCATTAACACTCCTCTGCTGGAAAATGATGAAGAATTGTAAACATCAAAATGGCAGTGTAATGTAGTTGATTTTCTTCTGGAGTGGGAGGGGCTTATCACATTTATATGCGTTTCCTCGCCGCCTATTTGTATTCCAGTCCCGGTGCAAATGTGTTTCACGTTACGTGTGACAAAACATGAGCATTATATACTACAGTATAAATTAAATATACGGTAGGTGAAGAGATTATTAATTTCTTCCAGAGTAGCAGATACAGCTGTAAAGTTTCCTCACCCAGAGTCTAATGTGCATCCCGCGTTCGCAGGGGCGTAACCAGAAGATAGGACTGCAGCCTCTTCGAAAATGCTCCAGAAATTCTTTCAAATTATTTTTATTCAAAATAGTAGTAATTCTTAGCGTTGATAAACCAATATTTGTATCTTGTACCCCCACCCATGTATTGGGCACAATCGTGTTGACCGACTGAAAAGCTACAAAAAAGAGTCAAGGAAAAAGTGCTATATTATACTTATACATTTTGAGGAAAGTAGGCTATAGGCCTATGTTCTTTGCTGAACGTCTTGTTTATATTTATGAATTCAGCCCCCTGCCCCCTTCACTGGTAGTGTTTCCCGTGTAGGGAGTATGGTGGCGCAGCGGTGAAGCTATCTGCCGATTCCCGGTCAAGGCATGAGTGATTTTCGAAGTGAAATGCCCTGTCCTGGGGTTCGGATTCCAAGTAAAAAGGAGGTCCCGTGGCTCAAGATCGCAATATTGTTGGTCACGTTAAACTGCAAGCTTCCTTCCTTCCTTTGCTCCCCGTATAAACGGGGTGGACGATGCAAGTTAATAACGCAAATTACCAGTACCTAAATTACATTGTTGTTATTAAATGTAAGGGTCTGTGACATTTGGTCATTAGCATCGTTTACTTGCGTGTTATATTTGTATGATAACCTGTGTTGCTGTGGTATCATAGTAGTGAGTGTAACTGTAACCCGTGTAGGTGCCCCGGAATTTGAAATAAGGTATCATACCGACTGGAGTGAATATGGATAATTTCGGGAAATTCACACTCAGGACGGTCGCTGTGAGCGTCGGGATTCAAGCCGTCGAAATCTGGACTGACTTCCAGCTCCTCCCGTGAAATCGTGATTTAACGAGCACGGCTTGGCAGCAGGGTGTGCCCAAAACAAGAGAACTAGTTAATATATTACATAACGTGCATGAAGGGGAAATTGAAGTGCATAATGCATGTTTTGTTTTTAATGCAGGGTAGCCAGTGGCGTTTGCCTTTGAAGGGGGATGAGTTAAAATTACATTATGGGGAGGGGCGAGCGGAGTTAGGGTCGGACATAATGAGACATAACAAATGAATGCTCATATAGGCTACGGTCCCGAAGTTTCAAAACCTCCTATCTACATTTTCCTCGTGTTAGATTTCATTAGTATTTAATGCGTTGTATTCACACTCATCATTGCGCAAATGTTCGAAAATTAACAATTTTGTTGATATTAAATTATAGAATGTATTTTAAAATACTCGAGAATCCACCTTGTCAATACATAGGCTATAATGTTTCTTATTGAATAATTGTTTCAAGTCGTTTTTGACTCATCTTCAGCACTTGTGACAATAATATAATACTGTAGTACATTAGTCTATGCAACGAGCCTATAATGGCAATAATTAAGACACGAATATGTTTATAAAACGAGCTAAGCGAGTTTTATAATTTCCATGCGAGTGTCTTAATTGCCATTGTAGGCGAGTTGCATACGACTGTTTATGTTCGCCGAAAATTATAACTATTTTATGTTCGAACATTTATAAATATCTGTAGAGATTTCACCAGTTTTATGCACTGAACAGAGCGCATGGGACGCAGTGAATATCTGGTATTTTACCACGGCCTCCTCAAATACCCCACTATGACACTATGACTCACGCACAGACTGAAGGGTAGAAAGAGAGGCAGCCTCTTGTTGACATTGGTGGCAGGCAGGCAGGCACAAGCCGTGAAGTCAGCGCAGATGTGATGCTATCCTCACCTAATTGGCCGCATAACTGTTTCTTGAGCTCTGATTGGTGGGAGAAACTGTTTCATAATGAAAAATAGTGTTATAATGACCCTCATTATGATACAGTTTTTTGACATATAATATTTACATTTCGACATCGTCGAACATAAACATCATTAAGCCATGCTTATTTATAAAAATATATAACTTTAAAAAATGCATTATGAATAAACTGTTCTCATTTTCATACACTCCACCGTACTTCGTCAATTATGACGAATGGCATGTCTAGAGTAAAGATTGTTGTGGCTTCTTTCCTTCCTTCCTTTGTTAGACATTCAATTAGTCATAATTGACGACGTACAATGGATTGTCTGAATTAAGAGAACATTTTAGCATATTATTCATATTTCATTTTTAAAAACAAAGTTGTATATTTTTATAGATAAACAAGTCTTTTTGATGTTTATATTATTGTCACAGGTGCTGAAGATGAGTCAAAAATGACTTGAAACAACTGTCTACTAAGAAACATTATATGTATTGACTAGTTTGATTCTCGAGTATTTAAAAAAACATATTGTAAGTCTATACGGAACCGAAAATAAAGACTAATATGGTCTTTATTAAAGCTAGTATTAAATTATAGAGTCGAGTTTCCTTCGAGGAATGATCCGGTTCTTTCCATTCCCCGATATTTTATAAATATTAATAAACTACAGTTCACAACTAAAGATCAACTAAAGTTTAACTAAATTTTACTGACAGAATGGCAACTAACAAGCGGAGTGTGTTGGAAAGGGATGAGTGGTCGTGATAAAATTGAACATAGCATATAGTACTGTATATATCAGCTACTTTGCAAGAAATTCATCAGCAGAACCAAGTTAAGCAACAATATGAGCGTTGTTTCACGATATCGACTGGTTTATTCTGTCAAATGAATGTCATTGCAGTATTGCCCGGAGTACGTGCCTCTGTTTTCACAAGTGCCACGTTTATTTTTTTCTGCAGCCAAACACCACTGCCTGCTCTGGAATTCTATTTTCCTGAATTTGGTAGCAGCATTGTGGACAGAGGGTTGGGCTGGGGCTGATCAGACTCCGGCATCGCTCGTGCGTGGCGTGCGGCAAGTAAATAAATGTCACGTTGGGCGAGCATTCTACGCAGTGGCACGCGGACACTGGGCAGCCAGCGACAAGGCAGTTCCTGGACTCATCCCCTCCACCCACCGACAGCACTCCCACATTGCAGATTATATTTTCTGTGGTGTTGTGTCCCAACCTGATCGTAAGGACTTACGCCATAGGGCGATCAGGGACTCTGCAAGCTAATGTACTAGAATCGTTACCGCGTCCTTACCGATAGCTTCTGATAGGGATTACAGAACAGAACTCAAGCTGCTCCTACCTCACACCAAGCAAGTATCTCAATTAATAGAGCTAAGGAAACAAAAAACAACAGAAATTCCCCAAGACTTTTACTTTACAGACGCCATGATTGACAGGAGATGGGCAAAAGCGAAACAAGAACTGCGATCGGTGCTAACCAGACTTTTAGTGCACGGCTATCACCACAAGATATGTAGAAATGACTAATTTCAAGAACCAAACAATGCATGTGTATGCGTAATATGCAACGAAAATTGTGGAAAATACCACCTAACTAAATGTCATAAGAGGATTAAGTCAATCAAAGACTATAGCAAAAACTAGATCTATGTAAATGTATCAAACATTGTACATAGGATATAATTCTGCCAAATGAATGTCATTGCAGTATTGCCCGGAGTACGTGCCTCTGTTTTCACAAGTGCCACCTTTATTTTTTCTGATACAGACTGAGCGTTAAAAATCCTTCCGTATGCCTTCCTTCGGAGGGGAAGTAAAGCCGGCGATCCCATGTCATAGATTTATGGCATGTAAAAGATCCTTTCACAGACTAAACTTGTGTAAAGCAAAATTGTTAGGTTAGATTTCGTCAGAACGCTCTATCAAAGTTCCCACGTTCGTCACTAGGTATCATTGATATCTGGTGGCGAAAGTTAGAACTACTTGAAATTGAACGGAACTTGTAGCTCACCCTTTAGGGTGTCCGCTGGAAGCAGCTACAGACTCAGGCGAGCCGAACATGTCCTCGGACACTCCCGGCACTAAAAGCCATACGATAAATAAATAAATAAATAAATAAATAAATAATAAATAATTCTTTATGTATGCACATTTGTGCAATCACAGAACATTCCCTACTATACAAGGAAATGAGAGAGGGACGTGAATTCAGGATTCAGGGAATAACCTACTCCCCAATAAAAGAGTTGAGAAGTTAACGCCCACTATATTCAGTGTGTTAGTAAGGGATCCACCACCGTAGAATTAGGATTGAATGGATTATAATTTAGTCCTGAAGTAAAATCGAAATAGGCTACTGGTTCTCACCTGTTCCCTCAGCTTTGCTATCTACGGTGCTCTCAAATACCGGCTCCGCTCCGTGTCCCTTGGTCAACGAGCATCCGATGACCCAATTTGTCCGATCTCCCAATCGACCTCTGTGATTGTTAGGCTTCCGCCAATGCAGTGCCTGGCTGACCTCTTTTGACCTGAGCCTGCAGATTTTTATGGTGTGGAAGCGAGGTTGTTGCTGACCAGGTTGAACTGTGGAACCCCCTCATTGGTGAACCGATCGGATTCGAGCATTTCAAACCAATGTGGAAGTTCAGGCTACCTTCAGAATAGGAAGATGTTCAAATTTTGGACTCCACTATCATCCGTCATTGGAATGGTAATTCATGGCCTCCCCACTTTCAGTGCTAGGAAATTGCCCAAGTTATTGCCCTATTTCAATTGTCTTCATTCAAGTATCTCTCCTTACACGAAAAATCAATTGATGGCCTGAAACGGTGTATCAACTGTGATTGAATCCTTTCCAATCCACTAATTCATAGAAACCTTAGTGCACAATTACTTCCGTGTTCCTACCTCTCAGTTCTCACCGTCATCCTCTTTAATGTGTATTTTAAATAATAAGCGAAATTTCATTTCGATACAGTATTTCAAAATATCACTAGTTTGGAACAGTGATAATTCTATTAAGTTGATTTTCACATGTTCAGCTTCCAAAATAATATCACTGTGCTTCTCTTCTAACAAGGACTGGCACTTTTAATCGATCAATTTGAATAATCGAACCACAAAAATCGATTGGTCATTTAATCGATCAATTGGTTGGTCAAATATTGATTAATTGTTTTGTCGATAAATCGATGTACTTCACTCTCACAGAAGAAAAACAGACATTTCAATAATTAAAATATGTTGTATCATATAGTTTTTAATAATGTAAGTTACCTTCGTTGTAAAAAGTAGGCCAAAACAAAGTTTAAAAGAAATGTTCCTGTCCTAAATTGTAAACATTGAACAAGCATTCAAAATCTTTGCAGAAAATTCTTCACTTTCTTTTTTCAAAATTCTTCCCAATTTGATTGATGTTTAGCGGCTAGTATTCTTGTCTGGCACCCCGGGTTCGATTCTCGGCTCTGCCAAGAAATTTAATTCTGGCCTGAGGACTGGAACGATGTACACTGAATCTCGTGAGGCAAAACTGAGAAGAGGTGTGTTCGATTCCAACCTCAGCCATTCTGGAGGTGATTTTCCGTGGTTACCCAATTCTACTCACGGCAAATGCAGGGATGTATCCACAATTAATGCCACGGCTTCCTCTTTCTCAATCCCCACAAATACACATTAATACATCCACCGCAATAACATAGGTTATTAGAAAATTTCCCCCTCCTCACAGACACACACCGAAATACACGGGGTTATATGTACAAAAATCCCCTAGTAACTGTACAAAAGACACATAAGTTATTACTGGGTAAAAGTCTGAGTCACAAACTGAGTTGAAACTTCAATAAGTAGGCTATTGTTCGCATATAACTTAGCTATATTAGCCTTTACAATCCACCCAGTTATCACATTCAGAATGTATATATCACACGAAAGTGACCATCTATAGCCGTCTTCTTTGGTCTCAGATTACGTTTTGAGATTCTGTTTGCAAAGATCCAGGGTATCAATTCCAGGCTCTGCCAAGAAATTTGAGTCTGATCTGAGAGTTTGATCGGGGTCTTCTCAACATTGCGAGGCAAAACGGGCTCAGCTGTCTTGAAAGCGGTTTTCGATGGTTTCCCACTTCTACTCCAGGCAAATGGGATGGCTCCTAACTTCACCCTGCATTGGAAACATGGGGCATACAGTGTCCCAGGGATTTCTTATTTTGCAATAAATTTGTGTTGGAGTGGCTTGTAACCACCATATCAAATGACTTTTGTTTTAAGACCGTCAACATTCAGGAGTGAAAGTTTCACGGTGTTGCGTGCATTGTTTCCATGTTCATTGTCGTTTTGGGGCAGGCGGTATCCCATGTTTCTGTTTATGTAACATTCCTATAGGTAAGAGTTGCATGCATTTTCTTCGTAACTGTTGTATCGTCGGTTCTTTTGCTATGAATGTACGGTACTATTTCATTGTTAACTTTTCCATATATTTCAGGATAATAACATAGCTCGTAGAAACATTTGTATAGTTGGTAAGAGTGACAAATTGATTCTGGCCGAGCTTATGGTATCAGAAGAGGAAGAAGAAGAAGACGGTGATGGTGGTGAGTTGCTGGATGATAATGACGGAGAAGAGGATATTATGCATGAAAATGGTGTAGAGGAAGATATATCATCATGTTACAGTTCAGGAGGAAAACAGAAGTTATTGCATCATCTTTCAATACTACCAGCCTATTGACTGATACAACCGAAAATGTGTTTAATTAATTAATTAATTTTATTAATGCAGCCAATGGCCATGTATTTTTCTTTTCAGGACGGGTCAGGGAAGGGATATTGGAAGGAACTCGGCCGTGGAACTATCGAAAGGAACCGTCCCGGAATTTGCCTGGTGGTGAAAATGGGAAACCACGAAAACCATTTTCAGGACGGCCGAAGTGGGATTTGAACCCACGCTCTCCCGATGCCAGCGAGGCACGAGGTAGCGCGTTAGCGCTCTCGGCCACTGAAGAACTTAACTTAAGAACATTATCACTAATAGGAAACAATGGTTATTGTTGGTTAACTAAACCTCCTTCGAAAGCCGTAAGAACACCAAGACGCAATATTTTATTCATTCTTTCGTGTATGAGCTTTTTTTCCCACAAAATATTACTTACGTATATGTTAGATATGTTTCATGTGTATAATAATGTGAATTTTGGCAGTAAAATATTAAGTATGTGACAGAATTAGTCAATTTCTCTCTGGGACACTGAATGCCCCGTGTCTTTGTTTACGTCCTAGAAAGTGCAGGTTTCCAATGCAGGGTTAAGTCCACAGCCATCTACATTCAAATTCTAGCCTGAGTTAATAACTCACACACTACCAACAGTCATCACAAGTACAGAGGTTATGAGACAGATTCCACACATTTCCCTAGTACATCAACTACATGACCACGATGTCGCATAGCCCCTAAATGAATCAACAACAACAAAGTTAATATTAAGACCTTAGGTTTTGCAGATGGTGTCTAATTATTCACCCCGACACACGACATGATCCTATTCCGAAAGGCTGAATGAGACACTTTCGCTACTAGATTGCTACCAGGACCCGAGTACGAAATGGTCTTAAATGGGACATCTGAACAAATCTACAACCAAGCTTTGGTTATAGAACTAGTATTACATTTCTTTTCGTGTGCAAAATACCATCATATAAACCTAGGCTATATCGATTAATATAACCAGTGACGGAACATGCGTCAAACTCTGACGGCTGCATATTACAGTTAGAGCCTTCCCTTCAGAACGGAGCTTCGCCTGCGCAGCGTGACGCGCGAAGAGCGTTGTGTCACCGCCAGATGACTATCACCTACCGTTACACAACAGCACATGGGGAACCCCCGCATGCTCTCATAGCTTGATGACTAGGGCTAGGATTTTTAGGTAAATAAATATTTTTATATGTAAATACATATTATAAGCATTTTTTCTATAAATACATAAATTCCTGCTTTTTATTTATTAGCACATAAAAATACATAATATTTTCATTAAAAAATCAGTATGCTAGATCTTTGTTTTTGCATTTTTATTGTGTGTTACTTCAACGGGGATGAACCTGTGAGCTATCTTATCTTCACACAACTGTGTTATTCTTAACTTGCCACTCATTGTGGAAGCCGGGGATTTCCTTGTCCATAGCCATATTGCACCACGTGCTAGAACCCCTTGCTTCCCCCAGCTACCTGGAACCAGTGTCACTCACATCACTTGCAGTTTATTTCTAGCACTGTGAAGTGTAAGGCAGTTCTACGATGCCTAAAGTAAAAACTACAAGTTAACGTCTGTTGCAGAATTTAAAGATAATTTTGCTTCTGATAGGGGCATTCTGTTCTGCCAAACATGTGGGAAAGCAATCAAGGCTGAACAGCGATCTTGAGTTACACAAACCTGAAGGGCAAGAAACATACTGCCGCAGTTTCGCGCCTTCGGAAAAAGTTTTTCGCGATAATTGTCGGTCATTTGTGATTGACAACGTGAAGATGTATCTCGTTGTGTATTGTAATTCTTCAGTAGTCTGTGAGGTATAGCGTAAATTGAATTCGTGAGTACTGCATATTGTTTATATTCACATTATTAAACTAAATTATAATTAAATATTTTTACTTTTTTGTCACATATTTCAGGTATTTTTAATACATAAAAAATAAATATTTTCCAGATTTTTAGCACCTAAAAATCCGAGCCCTATTGATGACATTCCCAGCTGGCAAGATGCCTTAGTTGAGAGAGTTAATACTTAAAAAAGTAGGGCTGGTACATTTAATCGAATAATTTGAGTTTTCGAATAATTGATTAATCGAAACAAAAATCGATTACTTTCTACCAATAAAGATTAATCGATTGTGCATTTAATCGACTAATAGATTGGTCGTTTACTCGGTTAATCGGTTGGTTGAATAATTGATTAAGTGATTTGTAGATTAATTGATGTAGCCTACTTCACTCCTTTCACTACGATATCACAAAAGCAAAACAGATATTTAACTAATTAAAATATATTGTATCATATATTTTTAAATCATGTACTGCTCCCGGAAATTGAATTATATTGAGACCACGATGGCTGTATTGGCAAATGTGAGTAAAGTTATGGATGTCATAGTTATGACGTGGATATGTATGACGTAGGCACGGATGACGCAGATTTCATGCCAGTAGGCTGATTGAGCTGAGATTCTTGGTGACGTCATGATTTTGTTCGAGAAAGATCTTAGATTTACGACGCAGTCGCAGGAAACAAGGTATTGTGCTAAGGAAGAAGCTACGCTATTGGAGGAGAGACTCGAACCAATGAACGATAGTTTGGAAGGAAGACGGAGATTGCTGAAACTACGATATTTGATTACTTTTGGCATGCAGATTTGTGGAAATCTATTTTCAGTTATGGCATTGATTTGGAATTTTGAAGAAATTAATTTTGAGTTTTTGAAATTTGAAAATCCGTCAAGTATAGCCAAAGTTAAAACTTCCAGCAATGACGCAGCAACAGGCTATGGAAGGGATGGATACGCCCCTTAAGAAGTTGATAAAAGGTCGTGCACAGAAGAGAGGAGCTCTCAGAACTCATAATCTCAGAACTCAGATCTCAGAACTCATACTCAGATCTCATATGTCAGATCGCATATATATTTCTGGTGATATATAGTTATTTTCAAGTGATTCAGTGAAGTAAGTTGTCTTTAGCGTGGTTAAAGCCCGGCGCATCGAACGAACTCGGAGCAGTTCCATTTTACGCTGCTCGAAACTAGGTGAAGTTGAAACGCTCACATTAACGTTTCCACCAGTTAAGATATCAAGCGTTAACTTCAGCCTGCATTATAATTCTATTGGGCAGTATAACATTGAGGTGTGTAGAAGATTTGAACAATTTCACAGTTATACTTCGAAAGATATTGGAACTTTAAGGCTGCCAACAAAAGTGATTTTCTCGCCACATGAGAAACACTTTTAAAATTCCACATTATACACTACGGCTGACACGTGGAGTGCAACAGTGATATTGGAGAATACGTTTGGTATTACAACGATACATTCGAATATGGAACATTATAATCTTGCAGTGCTTTCAATGATTATAACGGAAGGTGAGATGGAAGGCTAAGGCTTTAATGCAATTGGGACATATATCGTTGGAGTAAAGTAACAGCATGGAACTTCGTTAATCGTCTTTCTACAAAAGCGAGCATGTAGTGAACATCCAACTACACTCATGCATCGTGAATCCATCGCTGAATTATACCAGATGGCAGTGGAAATATTTTCATACTCCACAACTATGAATATTTCTGCGGAAATAACTACAATAAACTTCATGGCGAATTCCTGCAAGAACTTTAGGGAACTTTCAAGAGAGGCCAGGGTTGTCCCGGCGCACAAAGAAGAGTTTTGCCAGAAGGATGTTTTTCGTATCCACGGAGCAGTGCAATTTCGGAGGAGGAAGCAGTTCGATTCTCCGAGGACGCTGATACCAGGTTCGAGGACGGAGCACATCTTCACGCTGGTGAAATGGAACCAACAGCAGTTTTCTTTGAAAACTTTCCTCGAGAACTTCAATCAACAGATAAGGTAGTCGTGAACGTTTCTTGTATTATTTGAGTCTTGTAGCGATATCTGAGCAACCATTCTTCCCATATTTTCTGTCCTATCTTTTGCCCCATTTTCTTGATTGATATTTCTGTACTCAGTACACTTCGATGATTTATGCCTTTTTCTTCGATTTTTGAGACATTGCTATGTCATTGGCATACTTAATAATTTTGGATCAGTTGAGACTGATGATTTAGATTCTTTCAGTAATTTGCATATTTTTGTAGTCACGATTTGACTGTAAAGTTAACGATTTGCTATGGCAGATTTGAATTCAGACAGCGTGTCATTTTATTAAAGTAATTCTATTCAGTAAATTACTTTGACCAATTTTCTGTCATCCTCAAGAAAGAAGAATGATTAAAAGATTTTAGAGCGTTAAAATCTATTACGATATCGACGATCTTTGAAATACTAGTCGTCTTATGAACATGATTGCAACATATATCATTGCATTATAGACAATTTTATGAAATATGAACTTTTATTTCGATTTATTGAATACACTATAGTAATGAACATTTGATAGGAGTTTTTCTCAATTCTAGATTGGAACAATAATGTTTGCATTCCACAGTCTAATTGTATTCTATTCGACTATTTTGCAGTTTAGATGAACTTTGTTTGAAGATAGTATTTTTATACTGCGTGACTTTGAAGATGTTAATCTCAATTTTGATAGACCAGGCAGGAGTGTCTAATCGTATTTGCTATTAAATTTATTTGTGATTGGCAAGTTTTTACTTCATATCGATTCATGAATGAAACCCACGAAGGTTAAATAATAACAGTCATTATTACAATTGATGAATATAAGAATTTTTAAAGAGGAACAATGGATGTATAATCGTTAGTTCAGTGGACGTGTAAAAGTCGCTGTTGAGTAATGCCCTTGAATAATGAAGGAGGTTCCCACAATAATTAATGAAGTTGATGAATTTATAAGTGGAGGATTTTTGTGTGTAATTTGGAAGATTTTTATGCCATATATATGAAGATATATGATGAATTTTGGGCCAATTTTTGTGCAATTTTGTGCGTTATAAGCGAAGTATTTTCCCGCTGAATGTATCGTTCTTGTTCTTTGAAAGATTATTCATATGAAGATACTGTTAAAATTAACAAGAGTGTTAATTAATTTGAGAGGAAGATTTTGAATGGAGGTTACAGTCACAAATATTAATAATTATTATTAAACCTTATTAAACCTGAATTTGACAGTTAAATATAACTAACCTTCATTGGTCGATTATATCACCACGATTTAAGTAATTATCAACCGGATAAACGTGTGGTTTAATGTATTTCTTGTATAAATAATATAAACAATATAATATTGTAAAATAATTTTGTAAATATCTTTGTTAAATAATTTGAAATGATAGTGATTAATACAGGCGTGTATAAAATTTTCAATTGTCATTTGACATTGTTATAAACAATTTATTATTGTTATAAATAATTAATTAACATTTAGAGTTTTGTTTTTTTTATACTCTAAACAACGCAAATTAAGCAAGTGGTTTGAACAAATAATCATGATTTGGGATTGTTGGAGTAATCCACTGGTGTTTGAATAAAGCATGTAAGACATTTGCGTGATAATATTTCAGTTGAGATGTGAACATTTACGTGTTTGAAAAAGGAGAGCCAAGCTCTGAGGTAACACGCTTATGCTAGGGTTGAACGAAAGGGAGTCCACTTTGACCGTGCAGGTGCATTGCAGCTGGCCCGGACAACTGTGTTACAGAGGCCAAGGACATTCCATAATAGCCTTTTGGCTATCAATAAAATGTGAAGTATATAAACACGCAAAACAATTGATATATGTGTCTCATCCCAAATCCCGTTTCCATTCCATGTGCATTATTATTTTTACGTTGCTATGAGCTTGAGAAAGCTGAAACATTGTATGTAGAGAATACAGGTCCAACAGGAGGACATGGTTATATAGTCGATGGCTTCTGATTGCCACGTGGATTTTGTTGTTTCATTTTGTTAAAATCATTATTTATGTGAAATAAATTATTGTGCAGTTTAAAGTTTCTCGTCTCCGTTCTGGTTCATTTTAAATATCATGGTGGAGGTTATTGTGTGGGCATACTTTTAAGTGATCCAGTTGACAACCCAGTCCCCGAGATAAATTTTAAGAGGTAAGTAAAGGTAAGTATGAACCCCCGTATATTTTGGTGTGTTCCACAATAATTTTCTTGTTAACTATTGTGCTCTAATCTCGATAGTATCTGTCAGTGCCATTTTCATTGATGTAGCTATGCCGGCGCGTTTGATTATTGGCAATCCGATTGAGGGGGCGGATATCTGACAGCCTACTATCCGGGTTATCGGGTACAGTACCATCTATGTGAAAACTAGGTAAAACAAAGTAAAACAAAAATGTTCCTGTCCTAAATTGTAAACTTTGAACACGAATTCAAAATCTTTGCTGAAGACTCTTGGTTTCCTTTTTTTTTTTTTTTTTTTTTTTTCGAAACCCTTCCCGATTTGATTGATGTTCGTCCTTCCACTGTCACTGATTCTTATCTGGTTATTGTTAACATAAACAAGGAAGGAAACTTTGAACTCTCAGTCGAATATTTTATTAATCGTTTTCGATTAATTTCTTACTAATTGATTATCGATTATATACTAATCGATTATCCATAAATCAGTTATTGGCATCTCTATTGTAAAGTACTGTAGCCCATGAACATGGTTAGGTATAGAACAAAACATCGAATTTTCCCCACGAAAACTTATCTTCTCAAGAAGAAGTCTCCCTGCAAATGTGTTCGTACGTTTCAGTGCCGTGCGATTTTTATTTGTGGAGGAACCTCAAACAAAATGTATACAGAAACAATCCGCGTACTCTGGAGGCTCTCGAGAACGAAATAACTGCACTGATACGAAAGATCTGTGAGAATGAATTGCAGCGAGTGTACCAAAACTTCCTACGTTGGTGCAACGTGTGTTTAGTAAATTATGGACAGCATTTCCAGCAACTACACTGAAATTCATGTAAGTAATTATGATTATTAAATACGTTGTAAATGTGTTGGATAAATTGGGCGCCATGCTGCTGCTAGCGGTAGTGCCTTGCTTGACAGGTGGCTAGCCACAGTGCCCATGCCACTACACGTGCCTGCTTCATTAATAGTGTTGATTATTAGTCTTTGAAAAAAAAAAGGTGCGTGCTGGTTCCTTTTCAGAAATCATCTATTCACATACATTTACATATATTTTAATTTAAGACTGTTTTGCCTTTCAGCGTCCAGTCTAGTTGGAACCCATTATTTGCGAACAAGTAACCTCCAGGATCACTTGTTAGCAGATAGTTTTAATTACAAATTCTAGAGTACGTTTGTCCAGTTCAAACACGTGATATGTCGCTGTACTCTTTGAAGCACTACGAGGCGAGAAACCAACTGGCCCCACAGTTGAATATCGGACTGAGATGTTCCTTAATTACCCACGGCTTCATTTCCTCGAGCTCACGGCCCGTCCCGAACTTAGTTTGACAATCGCATGCAGTGTGCACAGTTAATTTCCTCCCATGTCTTGTAGAGCACACCCTGTTGGGAGCTGACTCTTCTCTTGATTGCTTCACACGTCTGTTAACTTCCTGCATCGCGTCGTAGATAGCGCGTAGCACGACCATTGCATCGGGCAATCAAATTGGCGCCAGAGAACATTGCTGTCACTCATTGGCGTCTGTGGTGGCAACAAATATGAGAGGAGGAGAAGTTTGAGAGCAGACCCGTGTCCACGAGATGCGGTTTATTCGATTATCACCTGCACACTCCTTACGGCACCCACAATGATTTTGAAATTTAAAAAATGTTTTCCTTGTGGTTAGATAAAGAATAAATAAATAAACTAATATACGAGGGCTATTCCAAAACTAAGGTCCGGTTAAAAAAAACATCCAACATAAAAATTGTTTCCAAAACAATTGTTTTATTGACATTCCTTACGTCTTTCTCTATTTTTCTACATAATTTCCATACTTATTTACACATTTGTCACATCGTTCCACAAGCTTTTGAATGCCTAAGTCGTAGAACTCTGCCGCCTGCGAAGCTAACCAGTCTTTAACAGCTTCTTTCATTTCATCATCTGTGTCGAAGCGCTTGCCGCCAAGAAACTCCTTTAGGTAGCGGAACAGGTGGAAATCACTTGGCGCCAAGTCCGGACTGTACGGTGGGTGGTCCATCTGTTCCCATCCAAATTTCTTGATTAGAGTTTGCGTGTCATTCGCAGTATGGGGTCTGGCATTGTCATGCAACAACATTCCAGACGACGTCAGGGTAGCGCAGTAATCTGCCGATGAAATGTTTCTTGCAGACAGAAACCGTTTCACTGCCCCTTACTTCGGCGGGCTGATTAATTGTCTTAAACATTGTGAACTGACACTATCAACAGCACACAACAACTTATTTTCAGTGTTGCCTTAGTAAACAAAAGTTTGATGCCTTTCATTAGGGCAACACGAATGAACCCAAATGAGATGGGTTATTCGCAAAATATTTACAATACACTTATTTAATTGCAGTATTAGTTAAGATAATGCAACGACGCTACTGGCGGCTTTTGCCGCGCAAGGCATGCCAGGATTCGGCGCGCATGCTTGCTTTGCCCTTGGCGCCGTATAAATAAATTACATCTATTTTCCCTGTCAACAACTTCATTCCAGCAACACTCTCCACTATCATTTCATTTCATCTGCCATTCATGTAATCATTGCCTCAGAGGAGTACGACAGGCTTTGGCAGCTGGCACAGTTCATATCCTCGCTGCTAGATGGGGGCTTCATTCATTCCATACCTGATCCGGTCAGTCGACTGGAAACAGGTTGTGGATTTTCACATCTATTCATTATGGTGTTTGAAGCCATTTTCAGTGTTGCCTTAGTAAACAAAAGTTTGATGCCTTTCATTAGGGCAACACGAATGAACCCAAATGAGATGGGTTATTCGCAAAATATTTACAGTACACTTATTTAATTGCAGTATTAGTTAAGATAATGCAACTCTTCAATATTATTTTGTTGTAATCTATGTGTTGTTTTGTTAAGATACTGGAAGTGGTGATTGGCCTCCGGAATTCGCTTGCTTGGAGTGAATATGTGGTTGTTGTAAATGGTCAATTCAGATTGTATTTTACAGGCTACTTATCTGGTTGAGTCTTGCACGGTCCTGGTGAGAACAGTAAACTTGGTCACTGCCTGCACCCATACTTTCAGACAAAGATTTTATAGGCTAAGTGTAAAGGATCTGATGATGATCCCTTGACGTTCGAAACTGATCATCCAAGTTTATTTATTAATCAATTTTTTTTCAGGATCAGAGAATAACCCAGCTCATTTGGGTACAATCGTGTTGACCGACTGAAAAGCATCAAACATTTGTCCATTCATTATTTAATCAAACGGAAAGTGAATGAATGAATGAAAGAAAGATAGCTTTGAAGCCATTATTCAGAGTTGCCTTCTTAACAATTAATATTTTAGCTTTCAGTCGGTAAAAACAAAAATCATTCCATTTACCGCTACTGGAATACAGGGTGTAACTTAATATGTGGGAAAGCTCCTGGGATTCGATAGAGGACCTGACAGCAAGATAAACATGTCCGGTAAACATATGGTGTATGCGCGTTCGTTGCCGTGTTACAAGCATTGTTTTTAGTGTGCATAACAGAGTTGTGGCACGATGCTAGTTGGTCTTTGGAGATGGCACACAGGCCACTTGTACGTTTCGTCACTATTCAAGTCTGTGTGCATTCCCAAACAAATGGATAGGGCGTCAGAGACCGACACCGTGGCCTGCTCGTTCTCCCAATCTCAACCCATTAGACTTCTACTTATGGTGTCATTTAAAGGCCATTGTGTATACCACACCAATTCATAACGTGGACATGCTGCATTAGCGAACAGAGCAAGGATATCAGCACATACGAAGGACGCCGAGAATATGGAAGCTTGTGAGACAGTCAATGATGCGGCGTATAGACGCCTGCATTACAGCTCGTGGTAGCCATTTTGAGCAACTTCTGTAGAGAACTGTAAGTAATAACGTACACTTTATCAACACAAATGGCCAACCTGAGTAGTGAAACGTTCTGGGTTATGCACACCACAAACAATGTTTGTAACACGGCAACGAACGCTCATACACCATATGTTTACAGGACATGTTTTGCTTGTTGTCGGGTCCTCTCTCGAATCCCCGGAGCTTTCCCACATATTTAGTTACATCCTGTATATCAAAAATAACCTGATATAAATGTCATGCGATTATGATTTATGTATATTGTTACTGAATATTGAAGAATAAGGAGAATAATAATAAGAAGAAGACGAAGGAGGAAAAAAATTAAGGGAAGACGTGATTCGCTCGTCAAGTGAGCATCATCATATCCAAATATGCCAGACAAATAGCTCTACAAAACACTATCAAACCTACAGCAACACCCTCAGGCAGTGTCTGAGCAGCCTGAAGGCATTTAACAACTTCAGATAAGTATCTACAGTAGGTCTTTGAACATATTAGACAAAACTATTTTATGTTGCAGTTAGAGCATTTAACCATCACAATAGAGTACTTGTAGTTCATTTCCGCATATTAGTTTACAGTTCTACAGTAGTTTTAGGGCATGCTGCGTAAGCGTATCAAGATTTCTGACGGGTGTTCTTTTATTTTGGTTTAGTAAATCTTAATCATATGTAATTTATTTCAGGTAATTTTTCATATATTTCAGTAATTGGGATGTTTTTTGTGTTAACTGACTGAGAGGTACAATATTTATAGAAAGAAAGAAAGAAAGAAAGAAAGAAAGAAAATGATGTTAGCTTATCGTACTGTCATTAAATAGCCTATATGATTATTGATGAATATGAAACCCACAGCCTGCTTCCAGCCGACCGACGGGGTCAGGGATGGAATGAATGAAGCCCCCATCTAGCGGCGAAGATATGAACTGTGCCGGCTGCCGAAGCCTGTCGCACTCCTCTGAGGCGATGATTAAATGTATGACAGATGAAATGAAATGATAATGGAGAGTGTTGCTGGAATGAAATCTTTGACAGGGAAAACCGGATTACCCGGAGAAAACCCTGTCTGCCTCCGTTTTGTCCAGCACAGATCTCACATTGAGTGACCGGGATTTGAACCACGGACCCAGCGGTGAGAGACTGGCGTGCTGCCGCCTAAGAGAAGGAGGCTTATTGATAAATGAAATTTTTTTCCTGTTAAAATTATTGAATCGATGTTTTGCATACCAAGGGTATCACATACAATAAGAGCCGTCAAGACCGATTTCTGTGTTTGAAACATAATTTTAATTGGGATATTTAATTAGCCTGAATCAATAACAATTCAAGGCTGGCCCCGTGGTGTTCGTGTAGCGCACTTGCCTCTCAACCGCAGCCCCCGGGTTCGGTTCCTGGGATTTTAGAAACTGACGTGAAGGCCGTAACGGGGTGCACTCAGTCTCGTGAGGACAATTGAGTAACTGTCTGACAGTGAGGCAGCGCCCCGGTCACGAAGACCAAGATTAATGGCCGAGGAGAGCCGATATGCTCATCACGTGTCATCCCAATATCTGCAGGCCAAATGGCTGGGCAGTGGTCGCTTTGTAGGCTTAGGCCCTCCATGAGCTGTAGAGCCAGAGATTATTTTATTAATATCAAGTCAAGGATATTTAATTACTTTGCATGCAGAAGTCGCAAATAGCGGCTCTGGTCTTCTCGTGAAAGCAGGGAGAGGTGAGCCACACTCTTCCTCTACTTGAAAATTAAAACACGTTTCAATAAATGCCCACGATGTCGTAATAGGCTTATCTCATGCCACTTTCTCGATTGGTGAAATAAAATAACCTTCTACATCAGGTTTCGTTAGAATGGCAAACAGAATGACTGTCAATTGTAAATCTTCAGTTGATCAACACAAATTTACCCAATGACTGGGCGGGGATACAATGTATATAATGTATGAACAATAAATAAATAACAATCTTGGGGGGAAAAATACATGTTGAGGCATTCAAATTCAAACCCCGACATTTCCACATTTTTACGGAAATGATATTTTTGCAAGGAGAGAATCCCTGCACAGAAACCCATGCGTTTCTTATGTTTCCTGAAAAATTATCAGAAGTGAAAATATCTGGATTTGAATTTTAACGCCTCAGTTATGATCACTATTAAAATGGCGCAGTTTCAGGAATACGCGCTTCGATCTTCAAGCGGTCAGCTTCAAATCCTGACCACTGTGTTGAGGTTTAAATTTGTACACAAATATTATCTAAATACAAGACACTGTAGTGCGTTTAATTTGTGCTAATAATACGATTCGAAGTTTGACCCGTCCTAAAATTAGTGTTTTTATAAGGGTGTGTGAATTACGTATGAGTCTTATGCACGTGTATACAGATTAGAACAACACAATATAGACTAATCTCTACATAGTATAACACAGAGTCCCCAATTCTTGGATGAAACGGGTAAACTCGAGAACCACTGGATGGATTTTGATGCAATTTTCACCGTTCTACAAAGAAATTCGCGAGGAAGGTTTCTGTAGAAAAACATTCATTTATGACCAAAGAAAGCCGAGCAGTAAATATTTCAGTGAATCGAGTCGAGAAAAACCTGCTGTCCGTGCGCCTTTTGTGCTTACGCTGAGTAAACCGTTAAAGGTACCGAGCGAATCCGGGGCGGGTTGCTTGTCTTAAATATAATAATATAATAACGTGTTGCTGTTGTTGATTCCTTTAAACGCTTTGTGACATAGTGGTCATGTAGCTCCGTGTGCTTGAGTGTGTATAGGAAGAAGGAAGATTGTAGTTTTACGTGACCGTTAATCGCGAGATCATAAGCCACGGGACCTCCTACGTACGTGGAATCCAAACCACAGGTCATGGCATTTCAATTTTAAAATCTCACATGCTTTGGCCGGGAATAGAACCCGGTCCGCCGTGGTGAGAGCCCAACAGCTTGACCGCTGTCACAACCCGGGTGTGTATAGAAATTGTAAGATAACCTGTGTTAATATGATGTCTGTACTGGTGGGTATATTTGTAATTGAGGTAGGATTTGGGTGGGAAGCGGCCGTGGCTTTACGTTAGGTGCTATCCGAGTATTTAGCTGGGGTTGAAGTGCGGAATCCATAGAGTACCACTTCCAGGATGGCTGAGATAGGAATCGATCCCACCTATTCTCAGTTTTAACTCACGATTCTGAGTGTACCCCGTTCCAGCCCTCAGACCAGAAATACATTTCTTGCCAGAGCTGGGATTCAAACCCGAGCCTCCGCGGTGACAGCCAAGAGTACTAGCCACTATGCAATGAGGCAGACTATACTGACCGGTTACCTTAACCACTAGACCTATTATATGTTTCAATGATTCGTAATCAAACCTCGTCTTTGAAACGGTCATTTAACGTGTGTTCTACAAAATACAGTAAGTGATCTAATGTCTTCACAGAAAGCATATGGTTATTTTCTTCTTTCAGTTTACACTAAACCATAAGTTGAGCCTTTTTTTACATTCCTATTTTCTCTTTCCTTCTTCCTTTCATCCTTGCACTTTCCAGGGGCTGGAACGGGGTACACTCAGCCTCGTAAGGCAGGTGTGAGAGGAGGCGGGCTCGATTCCTACCTCAGCCATCCTGGAAGTGGTTTTCCGTGGTTTCGCACTTTTATTACAGGCAGATGTCGGGATGGTACCCAACTTAAGGCCAAGGCCGCTTTCTTCCTCAATTAGAAATACACACATGAGTATAGAAACCACAGCGACACAGGTTATCAGTAACATTCTACACACACCTAAGTACACGGGGCTACATTACCACGATGTCGCGAAGCCCCTCAAGAATCAACAAAATACAACAACTTTCTTTTATTGATACAAGGGCAGTTTTCAGCTGTATTCACTGATGGTTGTTGTAGTGGTAATTAATTCAGTTTATGGGATTGGGACATCTTGGTCATCAGCACTATGTACTTAAGTTTTGGTTGAATCTTTCTGATAACGTGTAACTGTAATTTATCTGCTCTAGGATTGGGTTAACATCCTAAAACATGAAATAAATTATCTTCCAGAATTATCCTGAGTTGCATACCTTCAATCTCCAGACTTCCATCACCAACTTGCAACCGTCGTTAATGTGATGTTGTTGTTGTAGATTCAAAATTGGAATTTGGCTAAACGTTAGGTACCCTCTTGACATTCAACGTGTGTATAGTAGTCTACATGAAACTCTTGAAATTCAACGGTAGCGTCAATATTTGAAGAATGAAAGAGAATCTCAAAGTATTACTGAGCTAAAACTGTTTTGATCCAATCGCACTAATGGAATAAATACAATTATTACAAGTTAACTACTTATTTTCAGAGCACTATTTCAATTTGATTAAATGTGTACACTGTAACGTGTAGAGCATGTAAAATACAACCTGATGACGTATCAAACTCAATTTCGTCCGTCAGTGTACAATACACGTTTAGATTGGTTGCTCTTATTCGTTATTTACAGTCGAGTTTAATTCAATATCCACTGCACCTAGCTGGATCATTTCTTTGCATGAGAACAAATGCTGTGTATCCTAACTTTTAGCCTACTTTCACATGATGCAAAAAGAATGAAACCGCTTACTTATGAGATACATCCAGGCCGATTTGATTGTGTGTATCCCATCCCCCTATCAACTCCTAAGTGACTGCAGCTATCGAAACCGAATTTGATATGAGCGAAGATGTATGTCAGGAAATTAAATCATTATTTCCATCTGCTTAAAATCACAATTGAAATTTGATCTCAATAAGTATGCAAGAAAAGTGTTCCAAAATGGGTACATATTTCCGACTTATTATTCTAGATTAATGTTCAGTAACTCATTAGTGTTGCCAACATGGTTCTACGCGTGTTGATAGGTTCAATATTTAACCGCATGTAACATCCAATTCAACCACCCCGACATTTGCCTGGGCGTTATTTCTGGTTTACATGAATACTTTCCGAGATATTGAGACAGGAATACAAACGTCTAGAGAGCATTTATTAACAGTTGGTGGCACTGGTGACTATGAAAATGTGCATAGTGAAATTCCTTAGGATATTCAATGCACGTACAAACGTTGGTTCAAATCAATTAAACAATTAATCCATGCAAAGCTTTTCTGGTTATCAGAGGTAAGTAAGGTAGATACGTGTCATCCACCGTCAAATTTAAATGTACACATTGAAGTGTTGACCGAATGAAAAGCAATTCTTTTATAAGATGACGAAGGCAACACTGAAAAATAGCTTCAAAAATGTCTCTATTCCATTGGTTTATAACATTTCGGCTCCAAATCAATAAACACTTCCCTATTACTTAATTCCCTCATTTATGTCCTTGGTGAATTTTTAAATGCGGGATTGTGTGTGGGGAAGAGATATTGCACAGCCTTAAAAGCGGTCATGATTGAACTGGATGTGCACTTGGTGTATCGATTCTTCGATTCCACTTGGCAGTGCTAGAGGGAACTTTCACATTTTTCCGCCTCCCGTGTCTATTCGCTTCGTTTCAATTTTGCTGCGATCTCTGGGACGATGGCAATTCTATTTGCAGGAAGGTAACATCAGCAACTTCGAGCGCTAGTGTGATCCTAGCCCTCACGCCTTACGTCATTAGACGTCACGTCTTCGTGTGTTCCCTCTCCCCTCAATCTCCCCCTGCTGGGCGATGCAGACCGATGGGCAAGGGGGGAGAGGTGGCGGTGTAGTATAATCGGTCACAATGGCTTGATTAATCGTTATAATTGATGTGGCATCTCGCAGCAATTTGTTCTGCTAAACAATGACAAACAACCAGACCATGCCAATAAATAAAGTGGCTTCAATATATATTAATGAAACAAAAAATTGCCCCTTTGATAACGGTGGCTGTATGTTGGAGGCCCTGTCTGCTATATTTCCAGATATTAATACTGAGTCTCGTATTTTCTACTTTAATCTGGTCCTTTGCTTCCATCACTCATCGATGGCCTATTATTATTATTAGTATAATTATTACAATTATATTAACTAGCGGACCCATGCGAGAACCCTCGCATGTGTATAAACCCCGCCTGGCTTTACTGTTATGCGGGCTTCTATAAATATGATTATTTGTTTAAACGCACTTTTTAAACAAATTTTCGATATTTATGAAATCAGAGACCAATTCATAACTGCAGCTGGTTGCACAATGGGTTGTGTGCGCCCCATGTGTACAGACTACTGTAACGTAATCTTGATTACGGTACAAATTATTATTATTATTATTATTTTTAAAGTCATTGTGTAATTATTATTATTATTATTATTATTATTATTATTATTATTATTATTATTATTATTATTGAAATATCAAAGTTATATCGTTTTATTCACCCATTAATATCAAGGGAGGGGCCATACCATATTCACGTCATTACCATAATCATATATAATATTGTCAAGTGTTTAGATTTAGAAACAGGGTTTTCATAGAGGTCTGGGGTTGTTTTATTAGTTAAATTGTAAAGACAGGACGGGCATGGTTGGAAGAAGTTATGGACGGTGAAGCAACATATTGCAAGAAAATGTATTTCTGGAACGAAGCCAAGCTGACGGGAGACAAGGGCTTGGAGAAAGATTTGGGCGGAAAATATACATGCGCAACGAGAGAAATAGCGGGTTCTGAGTGGAATATTTGAAGTACGCGGGCCTGTATTCCCGCTCGGAGAAGTTACAGCGTCGCTTGAGGACTGAGAAATGCTTTGCTATAATTGGTCTGATGGGTCGCGGGCAAATTTATGCCGCGAAACATCGGGACCATTCAGAGTGTATAAAAGCCCAGCGCGACTTCAGCACTGGCTATTCTATTCTATAGATTCTATTCTGTCATTCACTTATTCGATCACGCACTCACTCATTGACTTTGTGAGTCGTAGACTCTGTCAGTCCCTCAGTAAGATGGGACTTAGTGAATTCAATTAGCCTGGTTTGTTCAAATTTGCTTACCATGGTGATCAAACTGAGAAACAAGCAGCAGCGGTAGCAACAACAACAACAACAACCACAACAACTAGACGAAGTACAGTTAGCAAAGTTAAAACATATGTTTTCAAAGGTCAATAAACGCGTGTTGGCGTAAGATCTCAAATTAGCCTACAAGCAGACCAACGAGATGGACTTTGAACCACAAGGCACCAGGTATGTGGACCGAGTTATTATCAACACAGAAGATCAGCGCTAGCGAGAAGACAGTCAATATTGCCCAGCAATTAGGGAATATTAATGCACATATTGTACACAGCTCGAAACCTCAGATCAAATGCTATTAATAATTTTGTTGTAAATAAACCAGTATTAGTTAAAATGTCTTGTTCATTGGGAGTTGAATATATAGGATAGTTGGAATGCAAAGAGTATCTCATAGAGCAAGTTTATTGCCCTACGCTCCGATGATAGATCTTGGCTCAAGGAAGGGAGCGGCCGTGGCTAAATAAAAATTTAATGTGTTATCTTTACGATAACTGGCGCCCAGTAAATCTAAATTAATAAAGTGTATGTCGTCTGTCTAGACAGGCCAATGCTAAATAAGAACGATGAGGTGGTTTTAAGGAGTCTTGAGTGTAATATCTGTAGAAACGTTATAAATGATCGCCCAACTTGTAGAGCGATATCCAACGACGAAGGTAGCCGTTACACTACCCGCCCGACTCTAGGGATATGCGGGCTGTACGCGCGACAACTCATCTTTTTTCATGAACATACATTATTAATTCTATTAATAATCAACGTTCTTGTTTGTTTCTTCTTACATTATATTAACATTATTTTTTGATAAATACTCTCACCCTTATTTATTAGAGGGACAAACAATTGAAGTAAGTTGAACAATTTTACCCGCTATTACCCTTAGTTTTATTGCTCTTCCATCTTTACGTCTTCTTTATTTATTAGATGAATCTATTGTTTATTTGTTTATTTGTTTAACAGCAATTTATAAACAAATAAATATATTTCCGTTGACTTTTCAAGAAATGCAAGATATTTCCTGTACTATTGAGACGATTTGGAAGATTTTGGTACAAACCACACCTTCTAACTCCCTCTGGTTTAGGAGCTTGAGTTTTGTGAAACATTCACCTTAGCACATTATACAGTATAATAAGATTATTGTCGACCACGGTAGCTTAGCAGCACAAAACCATTGGACCGACTTATCTCCTTGAAATGGCTTTCCGTGGTTTCCCATTTTCAACTCCATAGAAATGTCCATGGCCGCTTCCCTCCTACCCTTTGTCCAATTTCACTCATCTTCATTCGTTTCACCTCTTATTAACTCTTAGGAGCGTGGTGGCGCAGCGTTCAAGCTGTTAACCTCTCATCAATGTGGGCCGGGTTTGATTCCCGGTCAATGCATGTGAGATTTTAGAAGTGAAATGCCATGTCCTGTGGTTCGGATTCCACGTAAAATAAGGAGGTCTCGTAGCTCATGATCACATGATTAATGATCACGTAAAACTAAAAGCTTGCTTCCTTATTAACTCACCGCACGAAATTGGTGTCAGGAAGGGTATCCGGCCATTAAGAGAACCTGTCACGTAGAAATTCTTCACATCTCATTCCAAGCCCATCTTGAGACGGGAATAATAAGGCATACAGTAGACATAAATTATAGTCCGTGTTCTATAAGCCCGCGAAACAGAAATTCCTCTAAATTATTAATATTATTATTATTACCGACAGTGGTAGCCACACTTGCTAACGCGCAGCTCTAGGGCATGGGGCCAAGATATCTACGGACTCGGTAGTCGTGGGTTCGATCCCCACCATCGGCCGTCCTTGAAATGGTTTTCCGCGGATTTCCATTTTCCGCTCCAGGCAAATGCTGGGACGACGGTACCTTGTGGTAGTCCACGGCTGCTTCCTTCCGCATCCTTGCCCAGTTTAATTCACCTTCATTCATTTCATCTTCTGATAACTCATCCCATGAAGTTGGCGTCAGGAAGGACGTCCGGCCGTTAAAAACCACCCGCTACATAGCCCTCCATCACATCTCATCCCCGACCCAGTCATACACGGCAATAATAAGGGGTAATCTCATATTATTATTATTATTATTATTATTATTATTATATTATTATTATTATTATTATTATTATTATTATTATTATTATTTATTTAGTATGTTTCGACCCATACAGGATCACATAAAGCAAGCTATGATCTGTTGCTGTTATTTTTCTTGTTCTTCCAGAATTCTTTCATCATGTCGCTATGTTTAGCTCGACGTTCGTCAGTCCATTTTCCCCTAGGTCTGCTGGACTTATCTTCTGATGCAGCTTCCCAAGTGTAGATCTTATGTCAAAAAGTTTTGCGGTCTTCGACATCTGTGGGTGTGATGTTGGCGTTATTGAGATCAGTTTGGATTTGTTTAATCCAAACCGTTGTCGTCCTTAATTTTTGTGAGTACATCAATATTTTCTTTGTTAATCGGTTGTCATCTAGCCTCATAATGTGTCCATAAAATTTCAAGCGTCGTTTACGGAAATCGGTTTCAATATATTGAATATTTTTCTGTGATCTTGTGTGATTGTAAACGATATCCTTCATCTGTAAGTCTTGGACCAAGAATTTTTCGGATGATTTTCCTTTCAGCTTTCTTGATATTTTCAAGATCCCCTTTATAATTGAGGTTTAAGGTCTCACTGGCGTAGAGTGTTTCGGGTTTGATGACCGTCAAGTAATGTCGAATTTTAGTAATAATGCTCATGCATTTTTTGTTGTAGATGTTTGCGGTTTTACCATATGCTTTCCGCATTTTGTGTTCACGTGTTCTTTGTGCTAATCTTTCTTTGCCTGTAGGTTCAATAATTTCACCTAAGTATTTGAAATGATTAACCTTGTTGATTGAACCGTATTTTGTTACCAAAGTTTGGGTTTCAATATGTTTTGTAGCCATGAATTCAGTTTTTGTGAAGGAGATTTGCAATCCTACTTTCCCAGCACATTCTTTGAGGACTTCAATCTGGTGAATTGCCGTTCGTTCATCTCCGGAGAGGATTGCCAAATCATCAGAAAAAGCTAAGTATGTAACATTGATATCATCCTTCTGTCTTCCTAACACGACAGGTTTCCATATGTTGCGACTTTTTAATTCTTTTTCCCATTCTTTGATGACCTTATCGAGAACGATGTTGAACAGCAATGGAGGAAGTCCATCACCCTGCCGAACACCAGTTTTAATGGGAAAAGGTTGGGAGATCTCTCCAATGAATTTGACCTTGGAAATTGTGTCGGTTAAGGTTTGTTGGATGAGTCGTCTCGTCTTCGGATCGAGATGGTTTTCTTCGAGTACATTAAAAAGAGATTTTCGATCAAAGGAGTCATAAGCCTTCTGAAAGTCGACAAATGTACAGATGATTGGGAGATTTCGTGTGGCTCGGAGTTTCAAGGTGGAATTCAGATTGAAGATTTGTTCGACGGCTGATCTGTTTGGTCTGAAGCCAGCCTGATATTCACCGATGAGTGGCTCGAGTTGTTCTTGCGTGCGTTGTAAAAGACAGGCGGAGAGGATTTTATAAGCGATGGGTAAGAGGGAAATTCCTCTGTAGTTATTTACATCAGATTTATCTCCTTTCTTGTGTAGTGGGTGGATGAGTGCGCATTTCCATTCGTCATAATTGTTTTTCACTTCGCCAAATGTCCTGAATGATCTGTGTGATTTCCTGTAGTGAACGTGATCCTAGATTTTTCAATAGTTCTGCGATGATTCCGTCTTCTCCTGGTGTCTTTCCGTTCTTAAGTTTTTTGATGTGGTGATGGATTTCTTCTTTCGTTGGTGGTTTGGCTTCGGGTCGTATGTGTTCTGGGACTGTGTGTATAAATCGCTCAGGTGGTTCAGGACAATTGAGGAGGTCAGAAAAATAACGTGCTACTTCTTCACAGTTTTCTTGGTTAGTGAGTGCGAGACCAGATTGAGACTTATTATTATTATTATTATTATTATTAATAATAATAATAATAATATTTTAGTTTTCCATGTACAGTATACGTATTAATAATTATAAATAGTTTTCCCTATCGTATAGTACACAATTACCTGTGAACAAAAGTGTTCTCTCTTTGTAATAATAGCACAATTCGTTATTGATAGCTCTGACCGACTGGAGAGCTACAAATGTCTTTTTCCTTGGCATGTTCTTATTCTCCTTAATCACGTAAATTACCCGACCCCCTTATCCGTTTAGCACATCTTGTACCGTATATACACAGGGTTAATTTAAATAAGTCCACCTCGTTTTGTTGCGGCTAGCATTCTTGGCTCTCACCGCAGACACCCCAGGGGCTCACATCTAGTGGGACGTGGGTTGGCGACCACGGGGCCCCAGCTAAGTCCGGCATTGCTTCCACTTACTTGTGCCAGGCTCCTCTCCGTCTCCTTTCCTGTCGACCTCACTTGGTCAACTCTTGTTCTCTTCCAACCCCGACGGTATTAGGGTATCCAAGGCCTAGGGAGTCTCTTCCTTTCCCCCCCTTAATTGGCCCTTGTTTCATCTTTTCTGGTACCCTCCTTCTGCGAGGGGTCAGCCTTCTTTATCTTTTCATCTTTTCTCCTGTCTTCTGCTCAAGACCCTTAAGGAGGCAGGGTGTATGTAGCCCCACCACTTCTGGTGCACCTTGGATATTGCTACACCCTCAGGGGCTCACGGCTGGTGAGTTCGGGAGTTGGCGACCCCGAGGGATTCCTGAGCTGGGACCGGTTTCCGCCTTTTGTTCATTGCCTGTGGGGCGGACCCTCTCCTCTTTCACTTTCCTATCTGCCCTTCATGGCTCTCCTTCCTTCCAAGTCCCTCAATCCGCATTATTCGAGGGTTGAGGGCATTTCTTTTCCTCCTGCCCATTATTTGCCTTCTCCTTTTGTTTTCCATTTCTTCTTCTAGTATATAAGTTAGTAGTTAGTTTTCGTTATAGTTTACATTTCATTTTCATCTTCAGCATCACCCAAACCATTAGGGGCCGATAACCTAGATGTTAGGTTCCTTAAAACAACAATTATCATCATTATTATGTCACCGCAGAGGCAAGTGTTTGATTCCCGGGTTGCCAAGAAATTTAATTCTGATCTGAGGGCAGGAACGAAGTACACTCAGCCTCGTGAGGCAAAACTGAGAAGAGGCAGGTTAGATTCCTACCTCAACCAACCTGGAAGTAGTTCTCCGTGGTTTCCCACTTCTACTCTAGGCAAATGCTGGGATGATAACTAACTTAAGGACACGGTCACTTCCTACCCAAATTCCATCTCAATTACTAATACACACACTACTGCAGTAACGACATCACAGTGACCCAAGTTATCAGACAAATTGTGCACACAACCAAGTACACGGGGCTACATGACCTTGATGTCGCAAAGCCCCTAAATGAATTAACAACATCAACTAAGTTAAATTAACCTACAAATCCAACACATTCCTCGATGTTCTCGTTGAATTAAAAGCATGTGCCAGAAACTAATGAAATAATAAATCTTTTTTATTCAACAGTTGATCTCATCATGGTCATGAATGCAAAACTTATTGAACGTAAGGGAGGAGGAATTATGTGAGAATGAAAGAAGGAAATGTTTAGGTGGTACGCGATTTATTTTACTTGATTCCTATCTGGAACATAACATCTCCATCTGGCGCGGTTCCTTGTCAGCCTCATCACTTCGGATCAAGCATTCCGCCTATTGGTTGCTGACTGGTCTTGCTCAAGACGTCTTCATTTGAGGTAACATCAGGCCACCTCCAGTGGATGATGTGAAGCAGACATCAAATTCCAGTGTCGTGATTGTAGAAAGATATTCTGCTGAAATACACATTGCCATTATTGATCCCAACTTGCACCCAAATGTGCGCGTACTAGTACTGTGCCCAACTCTAGGAATGGGTATTCCAAGATTCAGACACCTAGATATCAAGGGAAAGGCTACAGCCGCTTTTGAAAGTTGAGATATTTGAATATCGCGCTCCATTGCTTCTCGAAGCAATTGGAAAGAATATACCGCTAAGAGCATGTCAAGTGACGTAGCGAGTAATAGCAGAGGTCGAGGCTATTTATTGATTAAATAGTTAACCATGGGGTAGAGACTTGAGACTTGGATCAGATTACTGGCACGGCCAAATGAAAGAGAATGCACTTAGTATCAAGTAAATCGGACCAGGGATACCAGAGATATGAGGATTTCTAGATTTCAGCGTGATGACGCATGACCCTGACGGTTTTGAATAAAAGCCGGCTGGCTCAGGCATCAGTAGCTCACTTCGACACAAGCACTTGCCTAGCAAGGTGCTACTACGCTGAGCCAAGGCACATGGTTGCCGGATCTACGCAGAAGTTATTTTCAAAGTTGTGATAGTCACAAAAGTGCTGCGCTACGAGTGAAACTTAGTAAGTTTCCGGCAGGGAGAATCACTAAGGTGATTGATATTTTTCTACAGACACTGGTGAAATATTTTTATTTTCACATGGACATATGCTAGACTTTGTCTAGAATTAATACTGTACTTTGTCACAGTCCAGTAATAACCAAATACTTGGATAATTAAGTCCATTTTAGTCAGTTTTCATATTTGTAACTTAATAACCACTTCGATCTATCAGTACATTGAAGACCAGTCTATCACGGTGGTGTTCATTAGCCAACGCAGGGACACTACATGTTGCTTCGCGCATGGTAGATGGTGTGAAGCCATGCCCAGGGAACGATCTTCAGAACAGCCGTTGATTGGTTAGACTGTCAGTGTTTTCTTGTACTGAAAAGATTACCGTGAGTTATGTTACAACTGACATATCTGAGAATAGATCACTTAGATCTGACCCCATTTAAGCAAACTGTTATGGAGTTAACGGAAGCCAATATTAAAATGGATCAACAGTTACTTCAAACGTCAAGAGATATTACCACTATGTCTTGTTAGACGGATTGTGGGTATATAATGGCGGCCGATACAAGGATTATACGTGCTTGTCCGATAGGGCATGTCTATGGATAAATCTGGTACAGACCAGGTTCGCTACGCTTCAAGACCATCAAGAAATGTAAGCCACATTTTGACTTTATATTATGCCTAGCTAATTGGAACAAACTATTTTTCGGCAGACGACCAACACATTTAATTTTCTTCGCATTTAAATCTTGCAATGATTTACGCAAGACATATTCGAGTTATTCTGAGTATTTTCAGCACTCAGAACAGTTTAGGATCGATGACCGAGCATATCGAGCATTTATTTGAATATTTCATATTTTTGGGAAATCACGGTAATCAGCCGATGTAACTGTAAAAGTTAATAATTATTTTTGTTGAGGAATGGATATTTTTTCCATATTCGAAGGTTCGAACATGTGGATTCTCACATAATGAGATGATAATTAAATATATTTAAAATAATATAACTAATAATAATAATAATAATTTTCATAATTTTTCTAAGTAATTCTTGGATATTATATTTTCTAATAATCATATGTATTGAGAGAGAGCCTATGAAGTAGTTTAATCATTTCTAGTTTGGAACAGGAGATTTTCCGAAGGAGAGTGGTTAGCGCAAGCCCGCATTCAACCAACATTTCAGTTCTGGTTGAACAGATGATATTTGCAATGAGCAAAGTATATTTTTCAGATAACACGGAGAGGCATGAAACGGGAAGCAAATGATAATTGTATCAAATAGGATATTTTTGTATTTATATAAAATCATGACGTAAATACACTCGAAAGTGAAATAAAGATTTTCATAAGTATGGTAAATTCACGGGTTGAACTGAATGGTAAAATCAAATAAACTTGTCAGTTTATTAATCTTCCAGTGTTGATAACAAGCAGAGGCTTGATTTATTGTATAAATTTTGGGAAGAAAATTTATGTGTGTGGAGTAGTTGAAATGCCATTCCCAGGTGCGCATGTTTAAGTCGCAGGAATGAGGAGATTTTTCGAGCATCAATCAAATAGCAGGTTCGATGGCTCAGGTTTATAGGAGTATTGGAACCACACATTTCGTCGTATGAATAACCCGAAGGTTATTTCTTAGAAACCATCAGTTCTTATTTCAACCTTGTTTACGGATTCCATTTAGACTTTGATTTTGCTAAAACCCGGATTTGTCATGATAGTATTTTATTCTTCTTCAGAGGAAGACCTCTGCCGTTGTTGTTGTAATATTGTGTTCTTACACAAATAATGGAATGGGCCACTGCCAATTAAAAATAATTCTATAACCACGAATAATTTGAAGGATGTTTTCAATCCTAGTGCCATGAACTAAATGAATTTATTATGAAGCTACAATTCTTATTTCCGCATTCTGTCGAAGAATTGCAAGTTGTGAAAGTTACTAAAATGGCCATGAATATAAATATGTTTCATAATAATGATTCCAAGTGGAAAATTGAATAGTTGAATGGTTCAACAATTAATTGATCAAGTTGATGATTCAGAAATCATATATTTTGTTAGGAACTTGAAGTTCATAATCGAGTCACTTCTCGAAACGTTTAATGTCAGAAGAACGATTAATTTTTGTTGTGCTTCGCACAGTTCTTCGATGCTATGCTCAAGGTCAAATACTTTTCAGATGTTATTAATATGTGTAAATAATTTGTGTTGATTCAGAAATAATAATATTTTTTGACAATATATTTTTTTGAAACTGGAAAAATAAGTGAAAGTTTAAAAATTCTATGAACATTTATTCTACGAGTGTTAATATTATGTACAAATTCAAACAGTGAACTACAGTACTTCCAGTAAAGACAATTAAATTTGAACTGGATTTAATCATGAATAATCAATATAATTTTGGAACACAGTCTACAGGACTAATAATCAGACTTGTGTTTCCAAAAAATAATTGTCAAATGTGTTTGGAAAATTTCTGTATATTGTGTAAATAGGATGTGGGTCGCCACACGTGAAGGATGCTGCTTTGAGCATTTTTGCAGTCAATTTTAAATTCAAAATAAAATGAGATAATTTTACATGATGTGTTATGCCCAGTTGAATCTCCTTCTATCCTTATTGTTGCATTGAGCCAAAAATCAGTAAAGCATTTTGTTTCATTTGATGTCGTTTTTGCGATTAGCTTTAACCCACCTGGCGCTCCGGGATATTTTGACTCTCGTGCTGACTGATTATTGGTAAAATGCATATGTGGTCGTGCGGACTCCGGTCTAAACGGGCACATAAAATAAGATAGAGAGAGAAATGGCTTCGAACGTGGGGCTCGAGTTAGACATGGTCAATCGCATGCCGATTTAAATTATGATGATTTTTATATAAATATTTTGGGAGTTGAGAGATGTCTGGTTTGGATGAATAAATTAGTAGGAAACCCAATTAGTGGGGAAAATTAAAAATTTAACTTGGTTAATAATTAGAATGGGTTTGATTATTTTTGATAATGGCTTAACCATTAGGGCGTCAAGTAAATTCAGTAGTAAACGTTCGATGACTGGACATATGCATTATTAGAATCCAGGTGGAGGATATTTGAGAACTTGCATATTTTTCTTGTGATATTGTGGTAAATGTAATTCGTAAAAGTAGAGAATTTTGTTTTTCCATCACGTCGACATTAGGACAAATCTCATTTTATTAGAGTGTTCCAATTAGCTATTCATATTTCTTGTTCTAGTTATAAGCTTGTGTTTGCCAATATTGTATACCCCTAAGTTTTGAATAATAATTGAAAATTATGGAAGAGATGATGAGGATGATGAGGAGTTTGGAAGAGAGTTCAAAAGAGGCTGGACTGCGTGTAGCAGCCATTATGAAAGAAAATACTGAGGCTTTGGAAAGGAAACTTAAAGAAAATTCTGATAAACTTAAAGAAAGTTTAAACGATAAACTTAAAGAAAATTCTGATTCTTTAGAAAATAAACTTAAAGAAAATTTGAATGATAAACTTAAAGAAAATTCTGATTCTTTAGAAAATAAACTTAAAGGAAATTCTGATTCTTTAGGAAATAAACTTAAAGAAAATTCTGATTCTTTAGAAAGCAGGTTAAAAGGTAACTTGAAAGAAAATTTCAATAGTAAATTTAATTCGATGGAGAATAAATTTAAAGAGAATTCTGAAATTTTGAAAATGTCACTTGAGAGTAAAATGACTAAATTATGCGAAAAAACACGTGGGCTCGAAACTTTATTAGCTACTAACGCAAGTTTAATGGACGATAAATTTCGCGATGCTGATCTTAGATCTCAAAGCTTAGCTGATAGGATAGAACATGGTCTTAGGAACGTTGGTGAAGACATGATCAACCTAGAAGTCAGAGTGAAGAAAGAGAGTAATGAGATGGGAATTCTAGTTGTTCAACGTTTAACAGAACAATTCAAAGAACTTGTAATGGGAGAAATAAGAGAATGTGTGATTAATGAATTACAAACTGAAATTAAAACCACAGTTGTCAATGAAATTAAAGACACACTCAAGCTGGAGAACCAAGAAGGAATCAAGGAGATTAGGGAATCTTTGTCATCCCATATTCAAGTAATTTCCAAAGATATCCAAGCAACTCAGAAGGACATATCAGATATGACAGGGTCATTGAAAAGTCACGAGGCTGTTATGAACCAGATATCCACTGATATCAAGGAGAATTGTAAAGAAACTGAAGCAATTAAGAAAATGGCAGAAGAAAACCATAAGGAACTTGAGGCTATGAAAACCCAAATCAAGGAGGAGAAGCAGTCTGACCATCTGTTGAAAATACCAAGTGTAAGGGGAAAAGAACCGATACAGATAAATCTAGGAGCAGCTAGACAAACTGACAGTCAAAGACAGGATGAGGTCAGGACAGTATTTCAATCCAACCCCATAACTGTATTCAAGAATGTAGAGGATAAGCCTTCTAAATTTTCAGGGCGAGATTCTGTGACACCCGTGGAATTTTTGAGAGAAGCAGGGGATTAACTGAAAGATTCCAAGATCCCTAAAGAAAGACAGATCCGAGTGATAGGGAAATTTTTGGAAGGTCCTGCACTTCTTTGGTTCAGAGCTTTTAGATCCACTCTCACCACTTTTGAGGAGTTTTCTCGTGGGTTATTGAAAAAGTTTTGGTCCCCGGAAACCCAACAGCAAGTCAGAGCAGAATTATATTCGAAGAGATTCTCGACGTCACAGCCTACTCGATACTCTACGTACTTTTCTGGACAGCTTTCTAAACTGCAACATTTAGATCCGCCGATGCCAGATAACGAATTAATTACTGCATTGATACGTCAGTTTCCAGCAGACGTCCAAAGGAATTTGATCGCTGCTGACATTTATAGCATGGAGCAATTTGACGAGGTATTACAGAAGCTTGATCATACGAACGCTCAATTCTTCCATCAGAAGGGAGGAAATAATAACAACGCTGTGTACGCTGTTATGGCCGACAGTTATTCTCAAACACCTCGAGAGATTCGAGAGGGGCGAGAAGAGAAAACGCCGAGGGAAGAGCCCAATAAAAGAGGATGGAATCAGTACAGTAACAGATACAGCTACAAACCTTACGCGAGACCGGATGGTGGAAATCGATATAATACTCGATGGAGAAGGCCAAGGGATAATCAAGGAAGGTACCAGGAAAGAAGGTACTATGGTAGAAACAACTACAATAACAGAGGGAATGTGGATACTCGTCAGTCCAATGAAGAGTTCAACAAGGAGACGAGGAAGAACTTAGAAGCAAGACACCAAGATAACTTGCAGTTTTTGGAGCAGAGGCCCAATGAACCAGGTCCATCGGGAACACAACAATCCCGGGGGAATGGAAACGAAAAAAAAACCTTCGAATTCACAGTAGAAGATAGAATTTTAAACACTTTCACTTCCAGAATTATTAAATGGCAAGCAGAGGATGATGACTTAATTCAACATAATGACGAACGGAAAGAAATGGGTACAAGAATTAGAATGCCAATCATATCATGCGAAGTATTCGGTATGCCTGTCGATACTTTGATTGATACTGGGGCTATGCTTTGTCTTGTGAGTGAGAAGCTTTATATTCTGTGGAAGCTCAAAGAGAATTTAGAGGAGATTCCAGTATCAGGAATTAAGATCCAAGGAATAATACCCAACAAAATATCTCTGTGCAAAACCCAATTATACTTATGTATTACGATAGGAGGACATGATTTCCGACATGTGTTTGTAGTAATGAAGGACATGGCTTTTGACATGATATTGGGAGCGGATTTCATTCAGAAATATCAAGCAGTGATAGACATGAAGACAGAGACGATCAGATTTAAGAATACCGAAGAGATAAACTTCGAGGGAAAAGAAGAGGAAGACATCGAGGGAGATGCTCAATGGTCTCTGATTTTTCATGAAGCTGAAGGAAGAGAAGTCTACACTGAGAAGGAGTCCCCAGAGCTCGGGAAGATTTTGGAAGAGTATCACGATATTTTTGATATTAAACCTGGTGAAATTAAAGACTTTGAACATCGTATTGTGGAAGTAAACAACAATGGAAGATACGAAATCGCCAATACACGAACTGGTAACATCGTGGGAACTTATAATGCATCGAATTTGAAGATTTATTATTCAAGAACCTGATGATTTAATGTGTAGATAGGAAAAATAAAAATTTTTCAATTTTTTTTGCTAGGTGTGGGGTGGATGTGCCCAACTCAAGGAATGGGTATTCCAAGATTCAGACACCTAGATATCAAGGGAAAGGCTACAGCCGCTTTTGAAAGTTGAGATATTTGAATATCGCGCTCCATTGCTTCTCGAAGCAATTGGAAAGAATATACCGCTAAGAGCATGTCAAGTGACGTAGCGAGTAATAGCAGAGGTCGAGGCTATTTATTGATTAAATAGTTATCCATGGAGTAGAGACTTGAGACTTGGATCAGATTACTGGCACGGCCAAATGAAAGAGAATGCACTTAGTATCAAGTAAATCGGACCAGGGATACCAGAGATATGAGGATTTCTAGATTTCAGCGTGATGATGCGTGACCCTGACTGTTTTGAATAAAAGCCGGCTGGCTCAGGCATCAGTAGCTCACTTCGACACAAGCACTTGCCTAGCAAGGTGCTACTACGCTGAGCCAAGGCACATGGTTGCCGGATCTACGCAGAAGTTATTTTCAAAGTTGTGATAGTCACAAAAGTGCTGCGCTACGAGTGAAACTTAGTAAGTTTCCGGCAGGGAGAATCACTAAGGTGATTGATATTTTTCTACAGACACTGGTGAAATATTTTTATTTTCACATGGACATATGCTAGACTTTGTCTAGAATTAATACTTTGTCACAGTCCAGTAATAACCTAATACTTGGATAATTAAGTCCATTTTAGTCAGTTTTCATATTTGTAACTTAATAACCACTTCGATCTATCAGTACATTGAAGACCAGTCTATCACGGTGGTGTTCATTAGCCAACGCAGGGAAACTACATGTTGCTTCGCGCATGGTAGATGGTGTGAAGCCATGCCCAGGGAACGATCTTCAGAACAGCCGTTGATTGGTTAGACTGTCAGTGTTTTCTTGTACTGAAAAGATTACCGTGAGTTATGTTACAACTGACATATCTGAGAATAGATCACTTAGATCTGACCCCATTTAAGCAAACTGTTATGGAGTTAACGGAAGCCAATATTAAAATGGATCAACAGTTACTTCAAACGTCAAGAGATATTACCACTATGTCTTGTTAGACGGATTGTGGGTATATAATGGCGGCCGATACAAGGATTATACGTGCTTGTCCGATAGGGCATGTCTATGGATAAATCTGGTACAGACCAGGTTCGCTACGCTTCAAGACCATCAAGAAATGTAAGCCACATTTTGACTTTATATTATGCCTAGCTAATTGGAACAAACTATTTTTCGGCAGATGACCAACACATTTATTTTTCTTCGTATTTAAATCTTGCAATGATTTACGCAAGACATATTAGAGTTATTCTGAGTATTTTCAGCACTCAGAACAGTTTAGGATCGATGACCGAGCATATCGAGCATTTATTTGAATATTTCATATTTTTGGGAAATCACGGTAATCAGCCGATGTAACTGTAAAAGTTAATAATTATTTTTGTTGAGGAATGGATATTTTTTCCATATTCGAAGGTTCGAACATGTGGATTCTCACATAATGAGATGATAATTAAATTTATTTAAAATAATATAACTAATAATAATAATAATAATAATAATCCACTAATAATAATAATAATAATTTTCATAATTTTTCTAAATAATTCTTGGATATTATATTTTCTAATAATCATATGTATTGAGAGAGAGCCTATGAAGTAGTTTAATCATTTCTAGTTTGGAACAGGAGATTTTCCGAAGGAGAGTGGTTAGCGCAAGCCCGCATTCAACCATCATTTCAGTTCTGGTTGAACAGTTGATATTTGCAATGAGCAAAGTATATTTTTCAGATAACACGGAGAGGCATGAAACGGGAAGCAAATGATAATTGTATCAAATAGGATATTTTTGTATTTATATAAAATCATGACGTAAATACACTCGAAAGTGAAATAAAGATTTTCATAAGTATGGTAAATTCACGGGTTGAACTGAATGGTAAAATCAAATAAACTTGTCAGTTTATTAATCTTCCAGTGTTGATAACAAGCAGAGGCTTGATTTATTGTATAAATTTTGGGAAGAAAATTTATGTGTGTGGAGTAGTTGAAATGCCATTCCCAGGTGCGCATGTTTAAGTCGCAGGAATGAGGAGATTTTTCGAGCATCAATCAAATAGCAGGTTCGATGGCTCAGGTTTATAGGAGTATTGGAACCACACATTTCGTCGTATGAATAACCCGAAGGTTATTTCTTAGAAACCATCAGTTCTTATTTCAACCTTGTTTACGGATTCCATTTAGACTTTGATTTTGCTAAAACCCGGATTTGTCATGATAGTATTTTATTCTTCTTCAGAGGAAGACCTCTGCCGTTGTTATTGTAATATTGTGTTCTTACACAAATAATAGAATGGGCCACTGCCAATTAAAAATAATTCTATAACCACGAATAATTTGAAGGATGTTTTCAATCCTAGTGCCATGAACTAAATGAATTTATTATGAAGCTACAATTCTTATTTCCGCATTCTATCGAAGAATTGCAAGTTGTGAAAGTTACTAAAATGGCCATGATTTTAAATATTTTTCATAATAATGATTCCAAGTGGAAAATTGAATAGTTGAATGGTTCAACAATTTATTGATCAAGTTGATGATTCAGAAATCATATATTTTGTTAGGAACTTGAAGTTCATAATCGAGTCACTTCTCGAAACGTTTAATGTCAGAAGAACGATTAATTTTTGTTGTGCTTCGCACAGTTCTTCGATGCTATGCTCAAGGTCAAATACTTTTCAGATGTTATTAATATGTGTAAATAATTTGTGTTGATTCAGAAATAATAATATTTTTTGACAATATATTTTTTTGAAACTGGAAAAATAAGTGAAAGTTTAAAAATTCTATGAACATTTATTCTACGAGTGTTAATATTATGTAAAAATTCAAACAGTGAACTACAGTACTTCCAGTAAAGACAATTAAATTTGAACTGGATTTAATCATGAATAATCAATATAATTTTGGAACACAGTCTACAGGACTAATAATCAGACTTGTGTTTCCAAAAAAAAATTGTCAAATGTGTTTGGAAAATTTCTGTATATTGTGTAAATAGGATGTGGGTCGCCACACGTGAAGGATGCTGCTTTGAGCATTTTTGCAGTCAATTTTAAATTCAAAATAAAATGAGATAATTTTACATGATGTGTTATGCCCAGTTGAATCTCCTTCTATCCTTATTGTTGCATTGAGCCAAAATCAGTAAAGCATTTTGTTTCATTTGATGTCGTTTTTGCGATTAGCTTTAACTCATCTGGCGCTCCGGGATATTTTGACTCTCGTGCTGACTGATTATTGGTAAAATGCATATGTGGTCGTGCGGACTCCGGTCTAAACGGGCACAGTACATGTTGCTGGTTTCTTTAGGGGATCTGAGACATGAAGGTCATGTAGCCCCATATACTTGGGTGTGTGCGGAATTTGTCCGAAAATCAGTCTTAGCATGATGGCTGTATTAACCCCTCAAGCCGGTTCGCCGTACACTGTACGTCCGCTGGACTCCACTCGTTCAGCCGGTTGTACGTACCACGAACGGCCGGTGGAGGCAGAAGTTAGAATGCCTATTACACATGAACCACTGCTGCTTGGCGGGACCTTTTTTTCACTTCACCGAGAAGTTATGTACTTTCATGCCATCTCTGTTTCATAGTTAGAGCTAATACGAAGTTGGTCGATATCCGTTGCTTTTTACGATTCATATTGATCAGGGAAATAACATGACACGCGCTCTATTGAGTTTCAAGTTAGTTGCTTTAGAAGGTACCACAGTCTCTCCTGCCATCCAGAGAATGTTTTGTTAACTATGTCTAACCTGATAATTTTTGCCACTTAAGAAGAGGAAGCACCGAAAGCATATGCATAGATAATACATAGATAATTTTTTGCTTCGTAGGCTAGAGGCTACTCAGTCGCAGATAAATAATTGCCGGGCTGTCTCATTATCTTACGGGTGCAGAGATTATTCGTTTGATAGATGACAGTAGTGGAAGTGATGTACAGGGAGGTGATATTTTCGGTAGTGATACGGATTATGCACACACAGCATGATGTTATTGGTGAAGTGGCAGACAGCGCTGATGGAGAAGAAATAGCTTCAGCTGTAATAACAACGACCGCTGTTCAGTGTTTGTGGCGAGAGGTTCACGGGTATGCCGCGAACAGGAAAGCATTTCACATCTGTTTTAGATTCTTTTTATCTATTTTTCGACGACAAAGTGATTGAACTAATTGTTTGAGAAACAAATATATACGCGGCAGAATGTGTAGTTGGCGCGCCCTTGAAACCAAGGTGGCGCGCCAGGAAGTGTTGGAGTCAGTGACATGGGGCAACATTTATGTGTTCTTGGGACTCGTAATGTTGATGGGGATAATGCAGAAACATGCCCTAAAGAGCTAATTCACCAGGGATGAATTTTTAGAGACCACTACATTCCCTCAAACAATGCCAAGGGACAGGTTTGAACTAATATTGCGATATTTACATTTTGTTGACAATTATACACGGGATACATATACGGGGCCTAAAAAGCTTTTCAAAATTCAGCTTTTCAGCTTTGAGCATTGTCATGTAAATATCTTGCTTTCATTGTAAACATACCTGAAACAAATACCAAAAGTGGAACTTATCAAATTATTATATTTTTGTAAATATTGCGTGTGATCATGGACAACCCTGAAGAGCTGTCGTCACATATATTACTGAGAATCATTGGACATGATCTCAGTAAGTATTCCTAAAATTTTCATTACGTTATATTTCGTAGATTTAACATTATTAATTTTTTACCTTGTTGGTGTCTAAACCTCTTCTGAGCTTCAATTTAAATACCGCCGGAGATGTGAACACCTCCGGATTAAATAGCCGGCCTGAGGGGTTAATGTGTATATTTGCCATTCAGGTTATGATTGGGAAGATGACAATCGTAGCCTTAGACTAGGATCCATCCCGGCATTAGCTTGGAGTGGAAGGGGGAAACAACGGAAAACCACTTCCAAGATGGCTCAAGTAGAAATTGATGATAATGATGATAATTGTTGTTTTAAGGGGCCTAACATCTAAGTTATCGGCCCTTAATGGTTTGGGTGATAGTGAAAGATGAGATGAGAATGAAAACTATAACTAATACTAACTACAAACTTACATACTAGAAGAAGAAATGGTAAACAAATAAAGGATAAGGCGAATAAAGAACAGGAAGAAAAGAAATGCCCTCAACCATCGAAGAAAGATAATTGAGGGACTTGGAAGGAATGAGAGCCATGAAAGGCAGATAGGAAAGGGAAAGAGGAGAGGGCCCGGCCCAAGGTCAGAAGGGGACAAAACGGACCCATCTCAGGAATCCCTCGAGGTCGCCAACTACCAAACTCACCAGCCTTAAGCCCTTGAGGGTGTAGCACTATCCAGGGTGAACCAGAAATGGTGGGGCTACATTAACCCTGCCTCATTGAGGGCCTTGAGCAGAAGACAACTTGAGAATAAAAAGAAGGCTGACCCCTCGCAGAACGAGGGTATCAGGAAATGTAAAACAAGGGCCAATTAAGGCAGGAGAAAAGAGACTCCCTAGGCCTCGAATACCCTAATACGTCAGGGTCGGAAGAGAACAATAGTTGACCAAGATAGGTCGACAGGAAAGAAGACGGAGAGGAGCCCGGCACAAGTATGTGGAAGCAATGCTGGACTCAGCTGGGGGTCCCGTGTTCGCCAACCCACGTCCCACTGGATGTGAGCCCCTGGGGGCGGAGGTAAGAATTAAACCCGCCTCTACTCAGTTTTGCCTCACGAAGCTGAGTGTACCCCGTTCCAACCCTCAGACAGGAATTTAATTTCTTGGGACAGCCGAGAATCGAACCCAAGCCTCCGTAACGACAGTCAAGAATGCAACGCAACGAACCGGCCTAAATAAGGCTATTGTATGATCAGCTCCTATGAAAGAGTTCCAGGGCCTACCTCCACGATCTCTATTCCATTCAAATCTCATTCACTCAGCTGAGCTTCAGGTGGGGTTGAAAGGTGTTCTGCGCCTCACGTTATATTTACCCTGCACTTGTCAGCCCCGACAAGAGAAAGGACCTAAAGCTTGGAAGATATCGATTATCACAGGCCATAGATCCCCGAGGGGCGCTGTGTAACTACCAGGAAATGGAAGACACCAGCAGTGGGCGTCGACTGCCGCCCCCTTTCGCCCTCGGCGGGTGACAGCGTGATGTTCTGCTGGAGACGTCATCAACATGTCCCTGTCACCGCCCCCAGGGTCTGCTCGGGGTTGCTGGAGGAATATCTCTAGATCCTGCTGTGGACAGTCACGATATCACACAAATTAGATCATCAAAATGGGAGAGGGAATTTGCTATGTTTAATAACACCTCAGAGTAAAGTTTTGACCTCTGCCACATTGCTTCAAAATCGTGGAAGGTTCAAGTCCTGATGGCACTTTCAAAGCATTCCTACCTAAAAACAGATAATAATTTTGCGGGTGTTACCTCCCTTTTAATTATTGCGGCTCTTAGAGACGCCGGGTTGCCGGAATTTTGCTCCGAAGGGGATCTTAAACATGCCAGTAAATCTACTTGTCTACGGCCCCCTTGCATTTAAGCACCCTCAAATGCCACCTGACTGCGCCGGGATTCCATCCCGCTATCTTGGTGTCAGCAGGCGAGAACGTTACAACTGAACCACGCAGCCAGTCCCCTAAAGAAAGACTACATTCTAAAAGTAATTTCTGTGAATTTAAATTTCCGATATCTTGCTTACACAACAGCTACCAGAGAACGCAATTATCACCAAGTAATGGCATAGAGCTTTGGTCATTGACCGTATCGCGCTCTATAGATTGAGTAATTACAGCAAAAATAGTGTGCCGTTCGTGATGTAATCGATTAGCGATTATGGTTGGTGAGAGGTATTTTGAGCAACGGAGGAAGGTTTGTTTTAAAACGGGGCACGCTCTAGCACACAAATTACACCTTTTTGCTATCTATAATATGTTTTTCTTATTGTGTAAAAGCTGTTGCAATGCTTCGATGTTTAGTGATGAATTATAAATTGTTACCCAACATTTTATCACAGTGTAGGTGATAATCCAAAGATACTTAGTCCATCACGGGGATGATCTATTTAACTGACGGTAGTGTTGACGAGAAGGACAAGTAAATTATGTGCAGATAGGCAATGCTCTTACTTCTTGTAGCTAGTTGATTTATTTATATTGTTTCTGAAAATATAATTGCATATTTAAAACCTGGCAATCCTAGTCGACAAGTGCCATGGATTATTGCCTCAGTTTAAATATCAAACTTCATTGAAAGGAGGCAATAAAAGTCCTCAAAGCCTTATTATCTTCAAAGGAATTGGAGTTCCTTGTAATAATTTAAGAGTTAACGATTGTCCTGTACTGTACAGACAAATGTACAAATATACAGACTGAAATTACATTCAAATTTGATTTACCTTCTGTGCATGAGACATGTCATTTTCATTTCTTGACGAAGCATAAATGAAGAAGGGAGTGAGGAGTACATCATTCATAGACTGCTTTCAGTGTCCAAGGAGACAAAACACATGAATTAAAAAGACAAAGAGCTCATTGACCCACTTGGTATTAAATATTGACGTCTTTGCGTTAGTGCTGTAACTGAGAGTTATGTAGGCAAGAACAGTTTCGTGCTTAGGACGGAATTATGTTGCCCGTTTAAGGTGGCGCAAACCTAGGTTTTGGTGAAAAATATCAATGTTCTCTTTTTAGATGTTTTGAGTTCTCAACATATTGAAATGTCACAGGGAGTTTCTTTGGAGCAAACACGTTAATCTATTTCCCAGATATGGGTAAGTGAAGTTTGTCAACCGTGGCAATCATCAACAGGGTCTTTATTCATCTACCTTTGCAGGCTTTTCTTTGGCAGCCTTTTCTTACAACTTTTACTTTTATGAAAATAAGGTAGCCTACTTTATGTCAGAAATGACTGCGCCGCTCTACTAGAAATCTTCACAGTATCTTAAAATGCATATGGGCAGTAATCAGAACTAGAATAATGAATTTAATATTTATTTAACTTGATAAAAAAATGCACTGCTTCCGAAACAAAGCTTTCTTAAACTCATCAAAGAAATATTTTCAAATTATAAGTTTAAAGAAATAGAACCATGATTCTAAGTTGGATTGCAGCCATGAGATCTTCTTTAAGTATATTTAGTTTAAAATCTTTAATTTTAATAGTTAGGTCATAAATGTATATTTTGATTAATATTTTGCTTTTGAAGAATTCATTAATAGTAATGTTGGTAACAGTGAATGATATTGCCTCTTCAGTATCTTAAATATTTTTATGTTCGACCCTGACTGTTATATGTCAGAAAACTGTACTATAATGAGGCTCATTATAACACTATTTTCATTATAAAACAGTTTCTCCCACCAATCAGAGCTCACGAAACATTTGTTTGACCAATTAGATAAGGATAGCATCGCACCTGCGCTGAGTTCCAAGGCCTTCTTATTTAAATGTCATTGCTTGGCCTAGTGTCATCGTGGGGTAATCAAGGAGGCCATGGTCAAATACAAGGTATTCTGTGCGTCCCATGCGCTCTGTTCAGTACATAAAACTGGCGAAATCTCGACAGATATTTATGAATATGTATGTTCGAACATAAAATAGTTATAATAATTATCGTCGAACATAAACAGTCGTATGCAACTCGTCTACAATGGTAATTAAGACACTCGTATGGAAATTATAAAACTTGCATATGCTCGTTTTATTAACATACTGGTGTCTTAATTATTGCCATTATAGACTCGTTGCATAATGCACTATATCTGTTGAGGGTAAATTTTGATAAAGTTTCATAACAATTGATTCAGTAGTTTGTGTGGTAGGAGCATATTGAGAAACTGGAATGCTTTGTTCAACTATTCAGTTAGCACCACCTTAAGCATACCACCACTAAGCTGGTTATACATTGCGCATCCAGAAAGTAAGTTGCCCTTGTAAAAAATAAAGAGAACATAGTTATATGCACATCCTTATTGGCAACAGTACCTGTTGCTATAGTCCGACTTAGGCACCAAACGAATTGAGACACTTGTCATAATGCGGTATTAACTTTTGTAGTCCTGTGTCATAGAAGTCTGCCGCCTGCGAATGGAACCAGCAAGTGACAGTCGTCTTCAGCTCTTCTTCAGTGTGAAAATGCTGACCGGAGGCCAGGAATATTTTGAGGTGCAAGAAAAGGTGGAAATTACTGGGAGCAAGATGAGGACTGTGCGGTGGGTGACCAAACAGCTCCCAGCCAAACTTCTGCAAAACAGTTGCTGTCCTGATCTTGCGCCGAGCGATTTACACCTTTCCTTGAACCTCAAATAATGCCTTGATTCCGGTCTGCATTTTCACACTAACGAAGAGCTGAAGACAGCTGTCTGCATTTAAATTTCGAGTAAAACCAATCTTCGGATACTTTCTGACTTAAAACATTTATTTTCACTCCTGTAATTTTTTAGCGTTACCCTAACTTATCACTTACTGAATGAGCAAAGTGGTCAGCTGTTCAGTTAGCCAGAGAAGTGGCAGCAAGATGGAGTGGCGCTGTCTTCCCTTGTCCCTTACCAAAGTATACTGTGGCATTGTGTAAAGTTTTATTGCTGTCTTTAGTTACGCTTTCGTTGGAAACTATAGTTTATTAATATTCATACAATGTTGGAGAGTAGAAAGGGTCAAATGATTTCGCAATGAAAACTGGACATAAACAGCAATTTAATATCAACACAATTGTTAGTTTTCGAGCATTTGCACATTGAAAATGAAAATCCACAGCCTGCTGCCAGTCTCCGACCGGGTCAGGAATGGCATGAATGAAGCCCCCATCGAGCGGCGAGGATATGAACTGTGCCGGCTGCCGAGGCCTGACGCACTCCTCTGGGGCAATGATTAAATGAATGACAGATGAAATGAAATGATAGTGGAGAGTGTTGCTGGAATGAAATTTTTGACAGGGAAAACCGGAGTACCCGGAGAAAAACCTGTCTGCCTCCGTTTTGTCCAGCACAGATCTCACATGGAGTGACCGGGATTTGAACCACGGATCCAGCGGTGAGAGGCCGGCGTGCTGCCGCCTAAGCCACGGAGGCTCTCATTTGCACTTTGATAAGTGCAAATACAACGTGTTGAACCTGTAAATGTGTCCCAGTATCCTCGGTACTTGTCATTATCCAAGAATGGAGAAGGATTGCAGAAACACGGACGTCCCTGACTTGGCAAACCTCAGTCTAACGCTGACAAGTTGCTCATTTGGGACATTCTTAAGATAGAAAGGATGTTGCACTATGGATGTATCTACCGGGATAGATATACTAACTACAGATGGAGAGTGAGTTTCTTAGAATCTTGGGTAGCAACGGGTTAAATGGTAAATATGGGCGCCCATTATCCATAGCATATCATCTGACTAACTAATACAAATATAAGACAGATTTTCTATAAAAAGGACGAGCGAAATAAAACGTGCCCGCAAGTTTATTATTTAAGACAACTACATTAATTAAAATAAACAACACTCCTAATCCCGTCTAACTTCGACTTAAGTAAAATAAAATAAACTCCAATAAATTAAAAATTAGGTCTATGACCTCGCTGTTCTAAAAATCATTAACTTGAAAAACTATCTACTACTTCTAGGAGTTTCAAAAAATAATATGATCAAAATTCGATCTGATAATAAACTTAAAATTGTCCAAGAGGACTTATCGAACACCCTGTTCTTTCAATAAAAATATATTAAATAAATAAATGTAAATCTATACAGTTACTCTTATTAGTCCTATTTCCTAACATAACTAACATAAATTCTAAACACGAAAATTACAATACTCTGCCTAATATTATTTACATTTCTACACAAATGTTTACGCTAGGAAATTATTTACATCTGTCAATTCACATCATCGAATGTCCTTTCATCTCCGTAAAGAAAACACTTCCTTCATATCACTATTTCATATCACTACCACTTCTCACTATTCTGTTGCAAAGTCGTTACATCCTGGCTTAATTACCCAAGCGGTTAAGCTTAGCAATCGTGAAAACATCGTAATAACTAATAAAGATAATATGATTAAATCTTACGAATGTTATCGATTTTTCATTACATCTCGTATACAAAAGTTATTCATCTTAATTAAATATACAGCTGTTTTTACATTGTCTTTTAATACAACCATCTTAATAATGGCTTTACTTTATCAACATGTGGCACATATCTTCACATTCCATTCTTTGTAACATATGCGGTACATATCATCGCCATTGCGGAAATACCTTTAATATAAATTAAGTCCCTTAAAAGTCGTCTTAAACTGAACTTTGGAAGCATACTGCATCTTCCACACCATAAAATAATGCACACAACTGATCTTCCCTTTGTGGAATAAATCTTCACAAACTACACAAATAACCTGTGCATAAATACTTCGTTTCACATAAGAGACGAATTCCAATGACCATTCCAGCTTCTTCGTTTAAATATGGATAATTTCAAGAACCTTTGCAACTCTATGTAACTCAAAATATCCAGCTCTAAATAGATTACTGTGTTAAAATTACAAATATAGTCCCTCCCCATTCTTATTAAAACATGGATTGTTAATTATAACCTTGGATCTCACAACACATGTTTTTCAAAAACATCGTTAGGGTTCAGCGTAGTATTTTCACCTTAAGTGAATAGTCAAGCTTCTAGCTAACCATCATAACTACATCATGTGTCTAATACAATATAACTCATGACTATATGACTTATAGATCATCATACTCGATCTGCAAAACTATGTCTAAAAATAGGATCAACATCCTAGTAAAATTTCTGGCTTCATAAATACTGCCTAAATTCACACAGACCTAAAGTCTCGACTTTCTATCCTCACAAACTACAATGAAAAATCCTAGAAAATACTAATGTATGTCCAACAATGCTAAAAATTCCCTTCTCTTCTCAAAATAAATGGCAATCGAAAATAATGCATATATATACGTTGAATATGCCATAATACTACTTCCACTATAGCATCAGAATAAAAGTGTTTCCGACAAATAGGAAAAAATCTCCAACTAGAATAACTCTCAAAATACGCAAAAATTGAATATAATCTAATTCAAATCCAAATCTCGAATTTACTCTAACATGAATCCAAATAAAACACAAAAATCTAATAATGATGGTCGTCACTGATATCTCTACATGTTCCAACAACTACTAGAACAATCAAAATGTCTCCTTCTACCTTGGCAGCAATAATGATGACAACGGCTTGTCATGCCGTGGTGGATATGAGACTCGTGCCTTCGTCTCCCGCTCCGATGGTCCCATTGCTTTATTCACCTGCTCCTAAATGTTGAAAACAGCATCGGATTGGATATTGCCGTCCCAATCTCTGTCTTCCGACTGCCTGGACTCGAACCGTAGCCTCGTACAACTTCTTTAAGCATACATCTCGTCTTCATGCTCCTTCAAGTTTCTTCAACGTAAATTCTAGAAAATGTCTCCAACTATTCCAATTTCGAATGTAATTTGGAATTTTTAAATCACTCCCCTCATTCCTACGAAGTTCAATTATCCAGTTTCCCAATTCATAGTAGTTTACTGACACATCTGCACGTTCTCAAATTGCATTGTAGACATCCCCTTTAACTGAAATTTCTGAAGTTCCATTTTTCGAAATCGTTGAATAAATGTTGTAGATTTTTGTAGAATTTTGTAGTTTTTGTTAATGTTTATGAAATGCCGAATCGTTGATTAGTTAGTTAGTTATTGTTGTTGTAAATTGTTGTATGACTTGGCGAATTGTAACAATGCTTCCCAAGTATTTTAATGATTTCTGGTGTTGGAGAATATTTTATATTGTCTTCTACTAAGTAATTTCAATATCACATAAGGAATTCTCAATTTTGCTATGAATAATCGCAAAATAATACGAAGAATAGTTTGTATACTCTTCAATATAGTCAATCACTTTCAATAAAGTGCTTCAATAATAATGTTCAATTCACACTGTAATGCTTGATCGGAATAACATTCGCTATCGCGGTCAAAATTCAACTTCTCACGCACTCAAAATTGGCGAGCTCACAACACGACTGGCTCTCAAGACATTTCAGAAAGGAATCTTATCCCAACTTTCCACTGATGGCGTCCTCTAAAAATTTGGCGCTCAAACTTCCGCTCAAATTCACTACACAAATTAGGACCTTTCTTCTGAATTTTGAAAACATAGAAAAATGTGTTATAATTTCCTACATCGAGCCTGGTATCTTTCTCCTTGACTTTTCTTCTCAAAATAATTATAAGAGTAATTGAAGTAATTAACCAATATAGCCTAGTATTCTGATTGGTCACTCGTGTCATTTGAATTCTCCTACCACTTCTTGCCTCGTGTCGAACATGCCACTCGGCGGTAAGCTAATCCCGTGTCATCACTTCCTCTTCTCTGTACGTGCGCTCGATTGCTTTCTACTCTGCCGTTCAGTAAAAACAGGTTTGTCCGCCGCTCGAACAAGATTTCACCCCTCTTGCCGACACAAACTTCAAATGGATTGACGTGCCCAAAGGCCGCCTCTAGTTTTGCGTTTAATAAAATACACAAATACAACTCTTCTTACTCGCAATAAATTGTACCAGCAATAAGCTTGATCTGTTCGATTCTCGACGTAGTAACGTCCCTAAAAATGATCCGATTTGCTTCAAATTTTGGTTTTTGGAATAAATATGTCCATAGATACGAAAATGACTTCATAAAAGTAAAATATTGGGCTCAGTGTCTAATGCTAATGAAATTAAATACGAAAAGAAAGTAGATAGGAGGCTTTAAAGTCTCCGGACCGTGTATTTGCTTTCATTAATCATGTCTCATAATGGTCGAGCGCCCTCCCCCCCCCTCCCCCCCCTCCCCCCCCTCCCCCCCCTCCCCCCCGCCCCTTCCCACCGCCACCCAAATGTAATTTTGACTCAACTCATTCTCCTCCAGAAGCAAACCCTATTTATGTCAGTGTTACTTATTTATAATACGGCATTACTTGCAAACAGTCGTCTGCTTTCACGTTATTGAGAAAGGTTAATTAGTGATAAACCTTCTGAAATTGATGCGTAAGCACAGTCATGAACGACAATTATTTACGAACACATTGTTAAACTACTGTAATAAACAAAACGTATTTGGTTGTGGTTTATTCCTGAAATTGAACTGTCTCCTGGACTCTGACCCCTGACTGATTGGGACGTGTCTGTGTTTAAGAGGCAATGAGTGCAATAGTGGACCAACCCACGATTCCCTAAGGGCTAATTTCCGATGTTGAGCTACAGAGGAAACTAACCTGGGAATTGAAGGTTAGGCTTCATTATGTCGTCGACTTCATATATTCTAAGATATTAAGATCCATCGCAACCATGATTACCAATAAAACAATCAACACTTGTAGTCAAAATTGACAATAGTACAGTATTTGCATTAGGTAAAAGAGATTAAGTGTCTCCACCAAAGAGTCAGAAATTCGTTCCGCATTAACATATTCCTTGCTGAAATGTCATCAAATGTTTAGCCTAGTTGAAAATGTCATGAATTTGAGGTGTTAATTTGAAGACCATTATATTCTTACGTAATTACAAATTACATATTGCTGCATCGATTTACAAAAATATGTTCCTGTTCACTCTTTCAAACTGTACAAAAAAATTCTTGTTATCAATAACAAGCGAGAAATGTTTTAATATCGCACATAACAGAAAACATAGAAGCTTATATGTCAGCGCTGCCTAGTTGGATTTTATCTATAGGTAGTTTTCTAAGTCAGTTTAACATACAAACGGGTAGCCCATTTACCTTGGGCATATAATACAGCAAGAGCCTTCCCTATAGATCGGTCCTTTGCCGGTCGTGTAGCGAGCGGAGAGTGATTAGTCACCGCCAGTTGACTAGTATTTGCCGATAACACAGGAGCAGGACGGGAAGCCCCGAATGTGGGCATTGCATTTATTACATATGGAGCTGGCAAGGTACCTTAGTTGTGAATAATTACTACTTGTGTTGAAGTACTTGGGACTAACTCGTATCACGTGATCATGGTTAGGTGCAGAACAAAACATCTTATCTTCCCAGTGGAAACTTATCTTCTCAAGAAGTCTTCCAGTAAGTGTGTTCGTACGTTTCATCGCCGTGCGGGTTTTCCTTGTAGGGGTACTTCGAACAAATGATATACCGAAACAACCAGCATAGTCTGGAAGCTCTCGAGAACAATATAACTGCACTGACACGAAATATCAGTGAGGAGGAATTACAGCGAGTGTACGAAACTTCCTACGTTGGTGCAATATGTGGTTAGATAAAGGACAGCATTTCTAGCTACTACTCTGAAATTCATGTAAGTAAATGAAAATCCACAGCCTGCTTCCAGTCTCCGACCGGGTTAGGAATGGAATGAATGAAGCCCCCATCTAGCGGCGAGGATATGAACTGTGCCGGCTGCCGAGGCCTGACGCACTCCTCTGGGGCAATGATTAAATGAATGACAGATGAAATGAAATGATAGTGGAGAGTGTTGCTGGAATGAAATGTTGACAGGGAAAACCGGAGTACCCGGAGAAAAACCTGTCTGCCTCTGTTTTGTCCAGCACAGATCTCACATGGAGTGACCGGGATTTGAACCACGGACCCAGTGGTGAGAGGCCGGCGTGCTGCCGCCTAAGCCACGGAGGCTTATGAAAGTAAATATGATTATTAAATACATTACCATATGTAATTATGTTAAACTAGTTGGGCGCTACGCTGCAGCTTACGCCTTGCTTGATACGCTGCTAAACACAGTGCCCCAGTCGTTTGCGGCGACTGCGAGGCCCCGTTCTTTAGTGTATTAGTATATTGTACTCAACATAACCTTCAGAATACCTGATATTCCAAAGGTTGTAATAATATTGTATAGGCTATTCAAGATAATGTTGCTCCAATCCAAGTATTGACCGACTGGAAATACATTATTTACATGGAATTATTCAAGCCGCTCTAATAGCTCCTGGGAAGGCATGCTGGCGACTTGCAGTAACATGCACAGCTTCTGTAGTAGTGGTGAGCGTCCATAGAACAAATCCCGTGAAGCATTACAGATTATCACGGGCTCTTCCTAATCTCACTTGGAGTTTGTGGGTCCATGTCCTCGTTTTGCATGGCGAGCAGACCCATTCAAGAGGCATTCATCAAAGTTAGACTATGCCATACATTCTACAGCAGTTAGCAAAGTTCTGAAGACTACCCTTTGCAGATGGACTGGCACTTTCACGAACTTGTTCGAACACATGCCAATGCGATGTGTGGCAATCATTCTTTTCCAACTTTCAAGTTTTCCACGTTTAATGAAATAATACTGCTTCGGCTAGTAACTTAACAAAATCCTGAACATCATCCCATGAAGCCTTGGACTAATTAAGTTGTTCTATCTGTTGATTCATTTAGGTGCTTTGCGACATAGTGTACTTGGATGTGTGTAGAGACGTCGGATAACCTGCGTTGCTGTGATGTCTGTACTAGTGTGTAATTGACGTAGGAGTTCGGTAGGAAGCGGCCGACATTTGCCTGGAGTAGAAGTGGGAAACCACGGAAAAATCACTTCCAAGATGCCTGGGTAGGAATCAAACCCGCCTCTTCCCAGGTTTGTCTGACGAGGCTGAGTATACCCCGTTCCAGCCCTCAGATCAGAATTCAATTACTTAGCAGAGCCAGGAATCGAACCCGGGCCTCCAAGTTGACAGCTTAGAGTACTACAGACTACAGAACAAGCCGGACGGCAACAACGAGAGGAAGAAAGCTTAACAGTTTAACGTGGTCGTTAATGTCTCAATCGTAAGTCACGGGGCCACCTTTTACCAAGAATACGAACTGCTGGACAACCTGCATTTAACGGGAGTCGAACCCAGTGGTCGTGATTGTTGTTTTAAGAGGTGAAACAAGGAAGGAAGGGAAGGAAGGAAGGAAGGAAGGAAGGAAGGAAGGAATGGAGAAAGGGAAGGTAGGGAGGGAATAAGGATGGGGAGGAAGAAAGGGAAGGAAGGAAGGAAGGGACAATAGGAAGGGAAGAAAGCAAGGGAAGGAAGTAAGGGGAGGAAGGATGGGAAGGAAGGGAAGGAAGGAAAGGGAGGAAGGAAGGGAAGGAAGCAAGGGAGGAAGGGAAGGAAGGAAGGAAGGAAGGAAAGGAAAATAAGAAAGGGAAGGAAGGAAGGTAGGAAGGGTAGGAAGGAAAGGAAGGAAAGGAAGTAACGAAGGGAATGAAGGGAAGGAAGGAAGGTAGGAAGGGAAGGAAGGGAGGGAAGGAAGGGAAGGAAGCGAAGGAAGCGAAGGAAGCGAGGGCAAGAAGGGAAGGAAGGAAAGGAAGGAAAGGGAGGAAGGAAGGGAAGGAAGGGAAGGAAGGGAAGGGAGGATGTGAAGGAAGGGTAAGGAGGAAGGGAAGGAAGCAAGGGAGGGAAGGTAGGAAGGGAAAGAGGGTAAGGGAGGGTAGGAATGAAGGGAAGGAAGGAAGGGAAGGAAGGGTAGGAACGGAGGGAAGGAAGGGAGGGAAGGGAAGGAAGATAGGAAGGGAAAGAAGGTAAGGGAGGGTAGGAATGAATGGAAGGAAGGGAAGTGAAGGAAGGAAAGGGAGAAAGGAAGGAAAGGGAGAAAGGAAGGAAGGGAAAGCAGAAAGGGAAGGAAGGAAGGGAAGGAAGCAAGGGAAGGAAGGGAAGGAAGGGTAGGAACGGAGGGAAGGAAGGGAGAGAAGGGAAGGAAGGGAAGGAAGGAAGCAAGGGAAGGAAGGCAGGTAGGAAGGGAAGGACGGAAGGAAGGAAGGAAGGAAGGAAGGAAGGAAGGAAGGGAGAAATACTGAAAAAATAGGAGATATTTTTCGGTGTTACCTAGTAATCTCTTGTAGAATGCTTTTCAGTCGGTCAATAAGATTGTTCCCAATTAAAATAGGATAGAATAGAACTCCCTCTGTTCTGAATCTCGGATAGCCAGAGATTGGGACAAGAGTATTGTTTCTTGCAACCATCACCAGATACATTTGATTAATAGTTAGAGTGATTCACTAATAGCCTAATACAGAAATCCTGTTCAGGATGATTAATAACTCACAACATGAATTTAAAAATTATGTCACTGAATCTACAAATTATTTACATGGTATTAAATGCTATAAACAATTATGAAAGCGCCAATAGTGGCTATTAGTTATGTACTCCCTTAATCTTGTTCTAATTGACACAGAGAAGCTTAGTTGTGTCTCTCATCTGTCGTTTTCCTGTCCACTGAAAACATTAAAAAAAATCTCTAATTATCTGGCTTCCTCCATTCCCTTAGTAATGTTATTCAATTTTGGTATTCATTTTCACTTTCTATTCTGTTTATATCTACAACTACTGCCCCCTATTCCTACCTTCTTTTTGTGTAAATTAAGTCATAAATAATGCATGTAATATTTATTGTAGGTTAGGGTGTTTAAATATTTTGACTCCCCGCCTAATATAATTGAGCACAATGGTAATGACAATGACCGACTGAGAACATTCTACAACGGGAAAGGAGGAAATTTGTAGATTTACGTGACGAATAACCTCACAACCATGAGCCACTTCGAGTCTGCACCAGACGTAACATTTGTTTTCGAAATTTCCACATGCATTAACCGAGATTCTAATCCAGTCCAGGTTGGTGGGAGGCAAGCAACGTGACCGCTGCGCTATCATAGTCGCTTCCCCGTCCCCAATAAAATCACAAATTATCCCTCCGTTTCATTGGAAATGAAGTCAGTTATAAATGTAGAGCTCCTCCCTTCTCCTGAGTTGTCCTCAGGAGAACAATCTCAACCAAAGTTTACATTCTTGCCAGGGATGTAAATGTTCCTTCCTGTTTAAACTGTTAATGCACGGTAACAGGAAATGAGTGTACAACAACTCAGTTTAGAAACGCATGACAGTTCAAGTTTTACCGTCTTGTTGCCCGAATAATACCTCCCCTTTCCCGGCTTGGGAACATTGGCATAAAGCATGTCTTTTAATATAACCCTTATTAATGTTACGTTTTTATTTATGGATGGATTGGTATTGAAGCTACCATTGACTTGTGAATGATACAACCCTACCAAATGCCTGGAGATAAAATATGCAACCACGGAAACCATTACAATGATAGCCGACTGTCGATAGGGATTCATACCTCACCGTCTTCCGAATCCATTAAAGATACCAGCGAGCACAGTGTCTTGGCTGCCTTATGAAACGGCTCATCACAATCTGTCCACCTTCTGCATTTGTGGAACGCAGATAATTAAAATGTCGGTCTTTTCGTGAATGTCCTAGTAACTTTCCCAATGAAGAATATTATAACTGAATGCCCGCTCTGGTAGCTCTCTCTTTCTTCGTGTATACTGCTATCCAGGGAGAGATTTTTTATAACTATTCCCCGGTGTGTAATTTCAGTTTGGAAGATTCAGACCTCATTTACTACACTGCTCGTCGCTTCACTGCACAAGCGTTCGGAGAATTCTATCCATGTGAGAAAATCGGTAGCTATAGGCACCCGTTGTCATGTTCCTTTCAACTAGCGGCGTGGCCATGCGCCTTTATCGCACACCATACCCATGACGGTAAGTTGTGGAAATCCTGAGTTTCAGTGGTTTGATTCCAGGCACTGACAGAAGCTATTTTGAGTGAGGCTTTTCATTCTTCATTATTAGCCTACTTTTCACATTTTGCAAAAATGAGGAAAAAGTAGACTTATAAGATCGGGCTAATGTGTGACTGTCGGTCTGTCCTTCTGTCTGTCTGTCTGTCTGTCTGGCTGTGTGTGTGTCCCCCCATATCAACTCCTAAACGACTGCAGCAATCAAAACAAAATTTGGTAGGAGTAAAGATCTATACCTGAATATCTCACGGCCATATTTGAAAATGATGTCAGTGCTACCAACTGCTGAAAAATCGCAATTGCAATGTGTGCTCCATGTTGGATATCTTTGAAGATATGAATCGGAGCTATTTCAAAATTGGCACACATAATGATAATAATATTGTGGGAAACGGTTTCCAGATCATGACACTCACAAGCATCGAATATAGAACTGAATTATTTATTATAACAATGAAACTGATTAAAATACAGTAAGGAATTAAGGGAATGTGTTTCGCGGCTCATCGGAACTCGGAATATTGCTTCTCTTTTTTTTCTCAGACAATGGCGCTGAGCTTACTCCTGCGCCCGCTAGATCCCATACTCGGCCTTCTTGATCCTCATCCGGTTCCCACACTCGGCCGTCCTGATCCTCATCCGACCCGGATGAAGAAAATCCGCCCGGCCAGGGCCTCATGAACTCCGCACAGGACGATGTGATTCTTGGTCCAGCATGGTCTCCTTCTCTGCTGACGTCATATGTGTCGTTGAGTTTTACTCGAGTCACTCGATAAGGTCCTAGACTTTTGGTTTTTAGTTTCAGATGTGGACCGATCTGAGTGCGTTTGATGGCAACCAGGTCGTCGACCTGATACTTCTTAGGCTCCTTACGTCGTCGGTTGAATTCAGCACGATTTTCAGATTGTACTTTTTCTATCTGCTTTTTTTGCATCTTCTCTCATCTGATCACGTTTTTCGTTGAACGAATCGATCAGCTCCTCTTCGATGAGTTGCACTATACGTAGATCATTTTGGTTGTGCATTCTGACTCCTGTCAGCAGCTCGAAAGGTGACATTCCGATGCTCCTCTGGAACGTAGAGTTGATAGCTCGTTGGACAGATGGTACAACCTTGTACCATTTTGTTGGATCGTCAATGCTAAGTTTAGCGATGATCTTGGTCACTGTTGAGTTGACTCTCTCGATTTGACCATTGGCTCTTGGCAGTCCAGCTGTGATCAAGACGTGCTTGATACTCTGCGATTTACAGTAGTCCTGGAACTCATGGGAGGTGAACGATGGCCCCCTGTCGGTGATCACTTGAACTGGGTTTCCAAAGTTCGTCCTCTGAAACTCCATCTTTTAATCGTCTGGGCCGATTTGGTAGTTTTCACAGGATACAGCCAGGTGAACTTCTTGAAGGCGTCTATCACACAGAAGATGTGTTCATATCCCTTGTGTGTAGACTTAAGTGGTCCAATGTGATCCATGTGGTAGGTGTGCAATGGCACACTCTCCTTGAACATCGGATGTAACCAACCTTCTTTCTTGCCTGCCTTCCTGTTAACCACCAGACACTTCACACAGTTGGCTATGACTCGTTTCACCTTGTTGGCCAAGTCTGGAATATAATATTCCTGCTTCACGTCTTCTTCAGTCCTTTTAACAGCGTAGTGTCCCTTCTCATGTGCATCTCTGATGATTTCATGGTGCATTGCTCGCGGGACCACCAACGTCTCTCGCCCGTCAACAAATTTAAATAGCAGTCCATCTCTGACGATGAAGTTTTCGTAAGGTGGTGTATTCTTTGAATACACGGTACGAGAGAATAAAGTCTATTGCTCTTTGCATGTTCATTTCTTCCTTCCTCTTTGCCAAACACCAACAGTGATCATCTGTTTTCTCCTTGTTGGGCATATCTCTTATGTCTTCATAAGTATGTTTCAGATATATAACTTCTGTGACCCACCTAGCGTCACCTCGCAGCGAATCTCTGAAGCTCCTCAATTCTTCCTGGTGCTAGAGGACTTACTTATCCATTTGGCTACCAGATCCTGTTACCATCGTCAGCTATTTTCTCTTGGAGCAAGAGGACTACGTCCACTTCTTTACTCACCATGCTGCGCTAGTATCAACTGTTATCAACTCTTAGAAGACCAGCTCAGCAAGAGAAGATAAATTTTTTGTATTTAAGTTGGTAATGCTTATATGTTCTCCTTTTCTCTCCTACCCCCCACTCTTTCCTCCCTTCTTGGTCCCTTCGTGCTCCGTTGAGCTGCTCTCACTTCTTAGTCTGCAGTTGACTCGTTCAGTCAAAGCTCCGCTCGAGCTTGCCTCCTCAAACCAAGAGGCTCACACTCTTCTACGCCATGTTGGCATAGTAGTAGGAAACTTCAACTTCAACATGAAATCAAGATAAGTACAATTTTAAAAGTTTTAACCTCATCTTCATGGTTTTAACTTCCTCGTGCTTTTAATTATAATTTATAGACAGTGTGAAATCATTTATTTTGGGGCAATACTCATTCCTCGTGGGATTTGCCATGTTGAGCTTTTGCTTGTATAAGCCAACTTTACTAAAAAAGAGCTTTTCTTAAGCTATTTAAACGAGAAACCCTCTCGCTACGTGGGATATTATCTAATACCCGCTGTCTATAATTATAAAGCTAATTCCTCCGTTGGATTTTCTCAACCCCATTTTCTGCTAAGGTCGTTCTGGAACCTTCGAGATCTTATTCTCTATCTGCGAGTATTGCCGTTAAGTATTGTTCACGCACTTGTGAAAATGCTAGTTAAAATGGGGAATCTTCCTTATAAATTTTTGCAATAGCTAATTTTCTTCCACCGCTGGAACCTCTGGAACATTCTAAGGCGCATTTAATTGTAAATCATAACTTTTTCAAGAAATAGACTCTCACCTATAGTGCAATCAATTATTTCCCTAATTGCAATAACTTTTTTTCTCATAAACTTCAGTGTTTCTATAGTGAACTTTGCATCCATCTTCATAAACCATAGTGATAAACAGTGCTTGCTCCGCGTTTCTACCGCGTCGCGATCGTCCGGTTATATTAAATACGGCCATGAACATTGATCCTATATCCCAATGATCTTTCCTCAACCTTCTACTAACAACCATTATTAATAAAATTGTAACTTTCTATAAGGTGTCACCCACAAGGTGCCCTTCCCTCTTTGCTAGTTTAACATTAATTAAATTCTGCTTAATTGCTTGTGTGATACAAGTTTTAGATTTACGTTGTTTCTTTCCCATAATCAGGGAAAACAATTCTTTAAACTCTTGAGCGAGTCATGTTCAGGTTTCACGAAATGGAAACTGTCCCATTTGGCGAGTGATTCCTGCCCAAACTTGGGAAGTCCAGAACTTTCCCTTTCACTTTCTTCAGGTTTCACAGTAAGTGACCTGCCCTCTTTGTATAATTCTCATATATTAATTCTGTATAAATATAAGTAGTTGTAGGAACTTCTATCTTATTTTTCATGTTGTTATTCTTGTTATTTTCAAAGTTGTCACTTTCTCTAGAACATTCTCTCCTGAATTTCTTAAGGTGCACTTTTGTACTCCAATTCACGTTCAAGCTTTAATTATTTCATTGTTCATTTGTTTAAATCTTATAAAGATTTAGAAATATGTAAGGTTCGAAACCTTGTAAATTGTCAATTGCCTGGAGCAACCGTTTAATGTTGAGAGGTCTGCGACCCTATTTGTTAAAGAGTTCAAACGAACTATGTTTATTAAAATTATATTGTATAATTGTTAATTTCCTCAAACTTCTTCTAATTGTAAATAAATTAAATATTTGTTTTTGGATTCATCATTTCTCTGATACTACAGTTAGGCAGGATCCTGGCTTTCCTAGCCCTTCCTAGGTTTATGCTCTCGTTCATGCTTAATAAAGCTTTTACTATCTGTCTGGCCAGACCATCACCCTTCCCTATAGTACTTTTATCCGTGCTTGGGAGGAAAGACACTAAAGCCACTCTCTGGCAAACTGCCCAAGTCTTAGCTGCAGTTCCCGTCAGCTTCGACCAAGCTCGTACCTATTTTAGATATCAGGATGTTAAGTTTCTGTGGCAATCGCCTTTAAGTGTGTTTAAAGTGAAACTTATTATTTTTGTGGGACTCTCCTCCTATTTTTCTATCCTTCTTTTCCAATCCAAACTCTACTTCCTTCTCTTAATCATCTTCCCTTGGTGGGTGGGTTATTCCTCAGCCAATAAACTACCCATAAGGCCCTTTCTCCAGTGTCGCTTTTATAGCTGTCAATCCTTCGTCTTTTCTCTGGGCGATTTTGATCCTCGCTGCAACGCCATCAGGGAATCCAAACATCACTGCTGGACATCGGCTCAGGGCGTCGACATGTTTCATCCTGGTTGCAGTTCGGTGTTCGATGGTATAGTCAAACTCCTCCAAGGCCATAGCCCATCTAGCTACTCGTGGGACCAGGTCCCTTTTGTGCATTGTCTTTTGGAATGCCATACAGTCAGTCACAATCTTGAACGGAATTCCATTTTTCTTTTTGACTACCACCACTTGGAATGTATGTTCTGATTGACTCGGTTCTATGATATCTTCCTCCAGCCACGCCTCGACTTGCTCATCGACAAATTCGTTATCAGGCGGTGCCATTCGTCTGGGCCTGCTAAATATCGGTTTTTCTTCTTTCAATGTGATCTTCATCTTGACATCAGTAGATTTCGTCTTCTTTGGTAAATATCTCGCTACCAAATCCTGGATCTGTTCCCTTTGTTCCTCATCAACGCAGTTCTCGATATCCAATTCCTGTTCGTCGGCTACCCTGATCAACATCATTGGGACCTCTAGTTTCTTGATGGTAACTGCTTGCTTGCTCAGGATGACCTCACCCTGATCCAATAGATCGTTACCAATAACCATGTCCCACTCCATAGTATCATCAGAAACAACATAGACGTTGGTTTGGAACTCCAGCTCGTCTACTTCAACGACTGTTGTGAAGTAACCTTGAGGAGCAACAAAACCATTACCGAATCCTTTCAAAACAAGATCCGTGCTCTTCAATCCTGGGGAATGGTCTTATGGATGTTTTGTCGCAGTAGGTTATAAGGACTGCCACAGTCGATAAGTGCCTAAAGTTTCTGCTGACCCAAACTAACCTCTTTGAACTTGAGGCAGCTTTTCTTTTCATCAATAAGATTGATACCTTGATTATTCCTCTTATCGTTCTTCCTCTCTTTTTTGCACTCGGATGAAATGTGGCCAAACTCATTGCAGTTGAAACATCTCTTGCCTTTATCCTTGTGCTCACATTCCTTTGAACTATGACCAAATCCACCGCAATTATAACATCTATCTCCACTACTCGCCTCTTTCTTCTTTGTACTGCCCCAGCACTTTCCGTCCTTCTCGTTGGCACTCTTGGCACTTCCTTGAAAATTACTGTTATTATACTTTGTGCTTTTCTTTGGCAAAGACTTCACTGCCATCTCATAACTTTTCATTTTCTCCTTGAAATCCTTGGAATTTTTTGCTCCATAGAGAAGAAGTTTTGATCCTGAATCGTCCTCGATCCCATCAATCACGTACTGACACAGAGATACTAGCTCAACATCACCTCTATTAGCGATTTCCTTCATCACAAGAAAGTACTCCTGTAGAGATTCGTCGCGCTTTTTTCGTCGCTGGGTTAACAACTTGTGAATTTCTGCACTGCTTGCCGCCACGTCAAACTCCTCTTTCAAGGCCTTCTTCAGTGCAGTCCAGGACGTCAGTCCTTTCTCACCTTGAATAAAAAGCTTAGCTAAACCATCGAGTGATTTCTTAGCGAAAATAAACTTTTGCAGCTCACTCCATCCCATCAAGATTGACGTCTCCTCAAAATCTGCGATCCATTTCTTCACTGGGTAACCATCCTTACCGTTAAATGTTTTCATAGCGCCCTCTACGTCGCGGAACGACAAAGAAAACTTATGTTGTTCTCTATAGCTTCTGTACTGGTCTTCCTCTTCGCTCTCTTCGTCTTCTTCGTCTTCTTCATCTTCGTCATCATCGTCTATATTAGTTGCGAGTTCATCCAAATTTCTCAAGTAATAACAAATGGTGTTAATCATTACCTCCTTTGCCCCGATCTCGGTATTAAGAATCTCAGAAACACGCAACAGATCAGCCTTGGAAAATGTTTCTTCGATAAATTTCTTCTTAGCTTCCTCTTCAATGGAATTTTCGTCAAAATCGAATCCAGGAAACTCTCGCAGTCGCTTTCGATTCTTCCTGTCGTCTGGTATATGCTCGAAAATGAGGTTATGTAAAACTTTGATTGCTTTGACCGGAGCATCACTTATGTTCTTATTTATTTTCTCTATTGCACCGAGTGTAGTCATCTTATTTATTTACTCACGTCTATCAAGTAGATTTCCGTCAATATCGCTTCCTCAAAACCTCGCTATCAAACCTGTTTAACCTCATTCACCAAACCGGTGATATTTGTAGGTGATATCGTTGAATACCGCTTCCGGTCGTTTCTCTCTGACGAGTCGCTATCCTCTTACCACATCCACAATCCTCTGTCGTCGTTTAGATTCCGACCCTCGTCGTCGTCGTCGTCACGGCACCACTAATTGTCACTGAAACTGAAGAACAAATTTTGCTAGCCTATGAATCCTCGTCGTAGATTCGCACGTCGTGGGCTCACAAAACTGCACGTCGTCTCGTCGTCAGCGTCGTAGGCAACAGCAACAAATATGATTAGCCGTCCACTTCGTCAAAAATAGCGTTGTATTTTGCGTCGTACTTCGTGTCGTGGATTGCGTCGTAACTCGTTGTTTCAGTCCATCCCGGACGAGCCCCCATTTGTGGGAAACGGTTTCCAGATCATGACACTCACAAGCATCGAATATAGAACTGAATTATGTATTATAACAATGAAACTGATTAAAATACAGTAGAGAATTAAGGGAATGTGTTTCGCGGCTCATCGGAACTCGGAATATTGCTTCTCTTTTTTTTTCTCAGACAATGGCGCTGAGCTTACTCCTGCGCCCGCTAGATCCCATACTCGGCCTTCTTGATTCTCATCCGGTTCCCACAATATTGCTGTTTAATTTCCAGGAGGCCATAGAGGGCAGTGTTGCCAAAATGATTATAAGCCTGCTGATAGGTCCAATTTTTAAATGCATATAACTTCTACACTATCAATTGGAATTCAACTAAATTTCGTATGTGCTATGTGCACATAAACAGATATGACTGAGCGTATTCTTAAGAGCCACCAGGGCTGCCAACTGTTAATAAATGCTTTCAATTTTTTTCATCCAAATACCCATATATCAGAAAGTATGCAAGCCGACAGCTTTAAACTATGCACACGTATAGTACCTGACATTCTATATTAATTTGGAGTAACTTATATACGTCAGTGCTACCAACATGATTCTAAGCCTGCTGAGAGGTCCAACTTTAAATACATGCAACTTCTATACTATCGTTTTGATTTCAACCAAATTTCGTGTGTGCTATGTGTACCATAACAGATATGACTATGCCGATTCTTAAGAGTAACCAGGGCTGCCAACTGTTAATAAATGTTGTATCTATTTTTGTTACCCTAATATCAATATATCGGAAAGTATGCAAGCCAATAGCTCTAAACTTTGCACACGTATAGTACCTGGCATTCTAGATTAATTTGGAGTAACAAATATACGTCAGTGCTGCCAACATGTTTCTAAGCCTGCTGATAGGTCCAATTTTAAAATACATGTAACTTCTATACTAACTAATGGATTTCATTCAAAATTGACACAACACTAGATCAAATTATTTCAGATTATTTCTGACCAATACATGTATTGAACCCATGTACCATTGGCTCAAAAGAGGTCGAATCCATGTATTTTGTGAAAGGAATGAAAGAAACATACAGTCTCTAATGGAACGTAGAAAGTCTTCAAGCAAGGATGCTAGCATAACGTTGCGCAAGAAGCTGGACCCAGGTGTTCAGGAAATGAGATCATGCCTCTTGACTCATTGAGAAGGAGTCGGTCATGAGTATTAATAGAATGAGTGGAAAGTTTTGGCTGTAAGACAGAGAAGCGTGACTCGGAAATCAAGCTTACCTGGCATTAAAACGGCAACAGCGCCGCTGTGCCAGAAGAAGAATAATTAAATTTAACCCATTTGCGAGAATAAAAATAAGTAAATAAATACAGTACTGTGAATCATTTCGGATTAGAGATTTTTGTGTAAAGAAAAACCTTTTAATAATTGCCCAGGAAAGAAATGCAAACGCAGCATACGTCATCGGGGATTCACTGAGACCCGAGGAGTGGGGAATTTAAAAATGAACAGCACCACCCACGCAGCGGAAGACTAAAAATTAATTAATATCTCAGAAATGCACGATAGATTCTTATGCGCAGTGAGTATATTTGACGTTTGGAAGACGAGCTTTCTGGAGATATAATTTTTATAATTGTACGACAATTAGTTCAAAAGTTGGTCACGAAAAGGACTAGGATTTTTTTTTTGACTAAAGAGTATAAAAGTCCAGGCCAAGCCAGACAAATCATGCAGTTTCCGATAACTCGAGGGGGCGTCAGGCTACATCAAGCACCGAATGCAGTTATCAAACGGCCTGAGGGCACGTCACTGTGCTACATCACACACCGAATGCAGTTACTAGTCCGTCCAGGGGGCGTGACGCTGGAGCATCATAACCACGCAGTCTTCAAACATATGAACCTCAGGGGAGGTCATACTGTGCAACAAGTATAAGCACCGAATGCAGTATTCCGACAGTCCGTGAGGGGGCGTCACGCTGTAACACATCGAAGGCAGTTTACCAGTATTCCTTGAGGGGAGAGGCTATATCACATCGCATAGATAATATCCGACAGCCAAGGGCGTCGCGGTATCAATAACTTACGTGCATCCGGAAGGAGTTGCAAAGAAGTAATATTACAGTATCGCCGTGTTGAGAATTAGGAAAATCCTAGTTACAGGATTTAGGTCCGACAGTAGAAAGTTTACCGTGAAAAGTTCATTAAATACAGTCAAAGCAGGCTGCGAACTTAGAACTCAGGGCGATAGGTCTTTAAGTAAACGACCAAAAGTATCATAACGTACGGAAGTACCGTAACAGTGAGATAAACATTTTATCAAATTTATAGAACCCGAGCAGGGACAGACAGAATAAGGTTCGCAAAGTATTCTAGAAGATTAGAAGTTCGAGAACCGAATAAGCGAAGAAGAGAAGGAAACTATAGACATTGTTTCAAGGAAGCAGAGGAACTATTAAAAGGCACTAAGTTACGAGAAGTATTAGTTGCTAAAATCTATAGGTCACCGATAGATTATCGAGGGGACCGTGAACAGAACAGGTTTTCGCTAAGATCAATCAATAGGATCTAAAAGGGAGCCGTTCGAGTCAGAGAAATAGCAGATCGTCAGGAACGGGATTTGAAGGAGTGCTATGGCAGGGAGGAAGTAGATGATTCGAGACTTTCATATTCGGAGAGGATAGGAAGCCGACATTACTAAATTTCACCCTTGGAGACGGGAGGTCAAGAGGTCACGTGTGATAGGCTTAATAGCAGCCTAGTGATCAGAATTTGTGTAGTGTAAATATATCAAGATTTTGTGTTAAAAGTAATATATTTTCAGTGTTTTATTGTGTGTTCTAAACGGATACACCAGTGTATTTAAAATGTTATCAATGTTAAATGTATACGTGTTAAATATGTGTCAAGATATGTCTGTACATGCAATGAATTTGTACAAGATGGAGTATTTTAAAAGAGTGGGTAAAATGACACATCGCACGAGAAGGAAGGTCAGGGAACGACCTATAACATGTGAGTAAAGATTTTCATTATGTTTTGGTGTCGGGGATGTGTTTGTGTACAAACCCACCGGAGTTTTGAGTAAAGGGATGTTTCTAAATAAATAATAACAGAATAAGAACGCGGTCTGAACAAATAAAATTTGAGAAATTATAAATAATCATGTGAAAGAATAAATCCTGTAGAGGAAATGTATGGAATAAAATGTCAGTGTATTTGACGAATGTTATAAAAGCAAGCATACTAATAAATAAATAATAATAATAATAATAATAATAATAATAATAATAAAGGAAATATAAATAAAGATCAAATTGAATGATATGAAGATAAGAGCGTTGGAGCCTTAATAAAAGTATAAGACATGATGTTAATGCATGTTCTTAAAATAGAGCGATTATTGTCAAGGGAAAAGATTAATATAAAAATTGAGATATGTATCAATTGTTAATATGGAATTTATCAGTTCTTTGGAAGACGCTAGGCTTTAAAATAATGTATAGCTCAATGGAGCGCAATTAAAATAAAATGTCACGCTAGGAATGCGTAGAATCTAAATGTACTTGGTAAATTACTTATGAGGGGTAGTTGATTGCGGTAAATTGAGCTATGTTGTAAGTCCTCCAATAGTGACGTAGATCACGAGGCCATGTGTGTGTCATTATGTTGTAATAGGGAGCAAATGTATGGTATTATGAGCGTAGGTCATGTAGGCCACGGCCGACCCTAAATCGCATTTTGTATAAGTCCTCCAATGTGGGAATGGTTCCCGAGGCATGTTAAGAGATTCGAACCTAGAATCGTCTTGTTGTTGAAGCCCCTAAGTATTCGTCGTAGAATGTGTATTACTCTTCCCAATCAATGAGGACCCTTCATAATTAATAAATGCCAAGGTTACGAAAGTGGTTTATGAGCCCAATAATGTTGTTGAAAGTAAAAAAAAGAGAAGTAAAATGCCAGGTCTCCCCAGAGAACTGAAAAGAAAGAAAGATTTGTTTTAAAAGCATTGAGTAGAGCTCCCACACGCAGACTAGACGGGAAGTTACCCTCACAGTCATAAATCTCATTCAAGTGTATGGTCAGACCCTAGTAGGAGGAGGGTCGGTGAAGGCCGTTTGTAAGAAGTAATAAATACACCGTGAGTGTTTAAAAGTTGTTAATGACCCGGGATTTGAACCGAGGTCCTTGTAGATGAAATTATCGCTTGCCAGTTCAGATCGTAGTTTTCTTATGTGATAATGGTCTTATAAGACAAATAAATAAATAAAAATCCCTATTGTAATGTTGTATGGACGTAGGATTCCATGAGTTTAATGAAGATAACTAGATTCTGGGAGTAATCATAGTTTTTGACTTTGTCAAGTAATCTTTATAACTCTGGGGTACACAAGTATTTTCCCGATCAATATGGTGAATTTGTAAAACTTGAGAGAGATGGTAAATGTTGAGAACATGTGAAGTGCCGAAATATTTAAGTAGAGAATTAACATGTACTTTAAATGTAATTATATATTTGTTTTGATGATAAGAAAATATAAAAATAGTTATTGAGGTGTACAAAAGAATGACACCGTTATTATTGGAAAGTATCGAGCCAAAGGAGCTCGTGGTTATATGGAACTTTAAGATAGATACTTTATGGAAGTAAAAATAATTATGAGTTGTTGGTTTAAAGGAAACCATTGTGTTTTAATATAATATTTGTTTAATTCTTAGATTATTCCTTGTTCACTTTGAACGAGTAGAAGGATTTTGGTCAGTAGTTTATTTGTTTCATTGTTTGTAGCGCCATAATTTTGGTTAATTAAATGTGTTAAAATAGGAGTTGATTTTGTTGTTATTTTTGCAAGTGTATCCTCTATTTAATCCAAAATGTGTAAGTCACAGAGTGGGAGAACATACTGCAACCCCGAAAATCCCGAATTGAGCAATGCTGGCATACTGTGATTTGCATATTTCTTGCTGAAAGGGCACATGGGGGCTTAGAAATAATGTGCTTGGATAAATAACTAGAGGAACACTTAAGACTGTCATATCATGTAAAGTAAAGTAATGATAGGAATAGCTACAACGTAAAATGTTAACTGACCGCATGGGTCCCTGGAAACTCATACCGAGCAGCCCTGAAATAATCCCCCCCAGCAAACACTTCTCTTTTTGGCGCCCAGTACGCAGGGATGAGTTTTCCTAGGGAAACCCCGAGTTTTCTCGAAAAATCAAAATTTTCATTTTTGAAAAAAAAATGGTTTTTCGAAATTTTGAAATTTTAAATACTTCCATAGAGGTTTATGAAATTGAATAAAGATATCAAAAGGGTACGTTGTAGTAAATACCCGTACTGAAGTAATTTTTTGAAGAAATTGGGACACAAAGGTTCAGATTACCATCTCTCAAGCATGTACCAGCGATGTGGCATGAGTAGCCCACTGTATTCTAATAAGATGGCATTGAGTGAGGAGATGCAACGGCTCTTGGAGGCCATGAACAATAAATTGGAAACGATAGACAATACATTGGGTCTCCAACAGGATGAAAATAACAAAAAGTTAGGATCCATAAATGAGAGTTTAGAGTCACTAAAAACAAATAGTGATAACGTGGGAATTAAATTAGAAGCTATCGAGGCTAACTGTGTAAGAATGAACGATGAAGTGAAGGCGGAAATTGAGAAAATGAAAAAGGGGTCAAATGGACTCCGAGAGAGTATAGAAGGAACAATGGATACCAAATTCCAAGGTTTTGACACTGAGTTTGGGAAGAAGTTAATTGAGTTCAAAGGGGAAATCGCAAGTGAAATTAAACAGGAAAATAATGTATTTAATTCAGGATTGCAAGTCCAAATACAGGCCTTGAACGAAAGTATGGGAGAGTCCCAAACTCAATGTCAAGAAAATTTTGGAATTTTGAATAAAAGTTTGAGTTCCATGGAAACGAAATTAAGTAATATGGAAAAAAAGGGTGATGATTGTGAAAAGAAACTTGTAACCCAGATCCAAGGTGTGCAGGAAAAATTAGAAGCTCGGATAAGATCGAACAAGAGTATTTATGAAACATCACGGGATGATATTAAAAGTGGTATTGAGGCATTAGGAAATAGGTTTACTCGATTCACGGAAAATACAGATAGGGGAAATATCCTAGTACAGAACCATCGGGCCAATGAGATAGTTGTCCAAGCCGAAAATAAAACTGAGATTGAAGAAGAAAAAGAAGTCACGGTGCCGGAAGAGCCTGAAATTGAGACTAAAGTCGAAAAGGAAATAGAAATCGTAATGACTCCAGTGGAAACTGAGAAACACTTTGAGATCCTTCCCGAAGAACAAATGGAGACTCAAGAGGAAATGAGAATTCCAGACCAGGAGGACAGCCGAAATGAAAATGAGCTGCAAAGTGAAGGAAAACATTTTGATGAAAAGGTGGAGCTGGAAGAGCAAGAAATAATCTCGGAACAGGAGATAACAAAAGAATTGAAAATTGGAGAGAGGGAAATAATAATTCCTGAAGAGAGGAAGAAATCTAATGGGATTATAATAGAAAAGGTCGTTGAGGCAAAAAAGAAGCAGAGGGTCAAGATTTCATGGAAATTGAAAAGGAAGACCCAGGAAAAAGACCATTAGAAGAAGAAAAAGAACACGTGAAAGAACAAATCGTTGAATTATTGATAAAAGATCAGGAATGTCAAAGAAAGAAAAGAGAATTGGAAAGAGATTCCAATGAGTGTAAAGAAAACCTCAGAGTAAAAGATGAGATTATGGGAGTTATTGGAGAAAAGAGAAGAAGGATCTCTGCAGAAAATCAGGAAAGAGAAAGACCACCGCAATTGGTAATCGGTTTACAAGAGAATAGATACCATCTAGAAACTAGGAAAGGAGGAGAAATAACATGCGATGACTTGGAGAAAGAGGACACTCAGGCGTATTTCAGTTGGAAGCTTCGTAAAAAGAAATGGAATAATAAAAGGAAGAAAAAGGAGGGAGATCTGAAGGATCTATGGAATTGGAAGACTAGGAAAAAGAAATACTCGTTGAAAATACCATCTCGGTATGAGACGAAGAAAATGGATTATTCCAGCATAGCTAACGGGTTAAGCCACATGCACCCGGTTAAAGAGTACGAGAAATAAAAGAATTTTTCTCGAAATACCATCTCAAAAGAAGAGATGAGGAAGGTGGAAGAAAACCAGGAAGAGTCAGGTGAGGATAGACCGAGCTCTTAAAAACCAAATGAAATTTTACAGACTTGGAGTCTGAAAACAATAATGACGAAGTAACGGGTAAAGCCATTTGCACCCGTAAGGTATTAACAATAGGTCATTAGGTTGACAGTGCGTAATGAGAAAAAGAGAAACAGACTGGCAGAAAGTCCGTCTTATGAAACAAGAAAAGAAACAAACGGTTTGACTCAAGTTCGGAGAGCGCACCAGACTAGGGGAGAAACGTAAACACCCGAACGAGACGAGTAATTTATTACTCTGAGTGAAGACGTCAGCGAGGGGAAATGAATGAATGGGATCTTTGGAGACCCAAAGACAAGCCAGAGAGGAAGGGAATGTTAAAGGAATAAAGAACAAAAGGTACGGATTAAGTTATGATGGCTTCGACGAGTAAAGAAAAATAAGATTTTTATGAATAATTGAAATAAATTTCCTCAAAATTTTTCGAAAATGTATTTACCTAAGGAGGGGTGAGATGAACCCATGTACCATTGGCTCAAAAGGGGTCGAATCCATGTATTTTGTGAAAGGAATGAAAGAAACATACAGTCTCTAATGGAACGTAGAAAGATTTCAAGCAAGGATGCTAGCATAACGTTGCGCAAGAAGCTGGACCCAGATGTTCAGGAAATGAGATCATGCCTCTTGACTCATTGAGAAGGAGTCGGTCATGAGTATTAATAGAATGAGTGGAAAGTTTTGGCTGTAAGACAGAGAAGCGTGACTCGGAAATCAAGCTTACCTGGCATTAAAACGGCAACAGCGCCGCTGTGCCAGAAGAAGAATAATTAAATTTAACCCATTTGCGAGAATAAAAATAAGTAAATAAATACAGTACTGTGAATCATTTCGGATTAGAGATTTTTGTGTAAAGAAAAACCTTTTAATAATTGCCCAGGAAAGAAATGCAAACGCAGCATACGTCATCGGGGATTCACTGAGACCCGAGGAGTGGGGAATTTAAAAATGAACAGCACCACCCACGCAGCGGAAGACTAAAAATTAATTAATATCTCAGAAATGCACGATCGATTCTTATGCGCAGTGAGATCATTTGACGTTTGGAAGACGAGCTTTCTGGAGATATAATTTTTATAATTGTACGACAATTAGTTCAAAAGTTGGTCACGAAAAGGACTAGGATTTTATTTATTTTTGACTAAAGAGAATAAAAGTCCAGGCCAAGCCAGACAAATCATGCAGTTTCCGATAGCCCGAGGGGGCGTCAGGCTACATCAAGCACCGAATGCAGTTATCAAACGGCCTGAGGGCACGTCACTGTGCTACATCACACACCGAATGCAGTTACTAGTCCGTCCAGGGGGCGTGACGCTGGAGCATCATAACCACGCAGTCTTCAAACGTATGAACCTCAGGGGAGGTCATACTGTGCAACAAGTATAAGCACCGAATGCAGTATTCCGACAGTCCGTGAGGGGGCGTCACGCTGTAACACATCGAAGGCAGTTTACCAGTACTCCTTGAGGGGAGAGGCTATATCACATCGCATAGATAATATCCGACAGCCAAGGGCGTCGCGGTATCAATAACTTACGTGCATCCGGAAGGAGTTGCAAAGAAGTAATATTACAGTATCGCCGTGTTGAGAATTAGGAAAATCCTAGTTACAGGATTTAGGTCCGACAGTAGAAAGTTTACCGTGAAAAGTTCATTAAATACAGTCAAAGCAGGCTGCGAACTTAGAACTCAGGGCGATAGGTCTTTAAGTAAACGACCAAAAGTATCATAACGTACGGAAGTACCGTAACAGCGAGATAAACATTTTATCAAATTTATAGAACCCGAGCAGGGACAGACAGAATAAGGTTCGCAAAGTATTCTAGAAGATTAGAAGTTCGAGAACCAAATAAGCGAAGAAGAGAAGGAAACTATAGACATTGTTTCAAGGAAGCAGAGGAACTATTAAAAGGCACTAAGTTACGAGAAGTATTAGTTGCTAAAATCTATAGGTCACCGATAGATTATCGAGGGGACCGTGAACAGAACAGGTTTTCGCTAAGATCAATCAATAGGATCTAAAAGGGAGCCGTTCGAGTCAGAGAAATAGCAGATCGTCAGGAACGGGATTTGAAGGAGTGCTATGGCAGGGAGGAAGTAGATGATTCGAGACTTTCATATTCGGAGAGGATAGGAAGCCGACATTACTAAATTTCACCCTTGGAGACGGGAGGTCAAGAGGTCACGTGTGATAGGCTTAATAGCAGCCTAGTGATCAGAATTTGTGAAGTGTAAATATATCAAGATTTTGTGTTAAAAGTAATATATTTTCAGTGTTTTATTGTGTGTTCTAAACGGATACACCAGTGTATTTAAAATGTTATCAGTGTTAAATGTATACGTGTTAAATATGTGTCAAGATATGTCTGTACATGCAATGAATTTGTACAAGATGGAGTAATTTAAAAGAGTGGGTAAAATGACACATCGCACGAGAAGGAAGGTCAGGGAACGACCTATAACATGTGAGTAAAGATTTTCATTATGTTTTGGTGTCGGGGAAGTGTTTGTGTACAAATCCACCGGAGTTCTGAGTAAAGGGATGTTTCTAAATAAATAATAACAGAATAAGAACGCGGTCTGAACAAATAAAATTTGAGAAATTATAAATAATCATGTGAAAGAATAAATCCTGTAGAGGAAATGTATGGAATAAAATGTCAGTGTATTTGACGAATGTTATAAAAGCAAGCATACTAATAAAAATAATAATAATAATAATAATAATAAAGGAAATATAAATAAAGATCAAATTGAATGATATGAAGATAAGAGCGTTGGAGCCTTAATAAAAGTATAAGACATGATGTTATTGCATGTTCTTAAAATAGAGCGATTATTGTCAAGGGAAAAGATTAATATAAAAATTGAGATATGTATCAATTGTTAATATGGAATTTATCAGTTTTTGGAAGACGCTAGGCTTTAAAATAATGTATAGCGCAATGGAGCGCAATTAAAATAAAATGTCACGCTAGGAATGCGTAGAATCTAAATGTACTTGGTAAATTACTTATGAGGGGTAGTTGATTGCGGTAAATTGAGCTATGTTGTAAGTCCTCCAATAGTGACGTAGATCACGAAGCCATGTGTGTGTTATTATGTTGTAATAGGGAGCAAATGTATGGTATTATGAGCGTAGGTCATGTAGGCCACGGCCGACCCTAAATCGCATTTTGTATAAGTCCTCCAATGTGGGAATGGTTCCCGAGGCATGTTAAGAGATTCGAACCTAGAATCGTCTTGTTGTTGAAGCCCCTAAGTATTCGTCGTAGAATGTGTATTACTCTTCCCAATCAATGAGGACCCTTCATAATTAATAAATGCCAAGGTTACGAAAGTGGTTTATGAGCCCAATAATGTTGTTGAAATTAAAAAAAAAAGAGAAGTAAAATGCCAGGTCTCCCCAGAGAACTGAAAAGAAAGAAAGATTTGTTTTAAAAGCATTGAGTAGAGCTCCCACACGCAGACTAGACGGGAAGTTACCCTCACAGTCATAAATCTCATTCAAGTGTACGGTCAGACCCTAGTAGGAGGAGGGTCGGTGAAGGCCGTTTGTAAGAAGTAATAAATACACCGTGAGTGTTTAAAAGTTGTTAATGACCCGGGATTTGAACCGAGGTCCTTGTAGATGAAATTATCGCTTGCCAGTTCAGATCGTAGTTTTCTTATGTGATAATGGTCTTATAAGACAAATAAATAAATAAAAATCCCTATTGTAATGTTGTATGGACGTAGGATTCCATGAGTTTAATGAAGATAACTAGATTCTGGGAGTAATCATAGTTTTTGACTTTGTCAAGTAATCTTTATAACTCTGGGGTACACAAGTATTTTCCCGATCACTATGGTGAATTTGTAAAACTTGAGAGAGATGGTAAATGTTGAGAACATGTGAAGTGCCCAAATATTTAAGTAGAGAATTAACATGTACTTTAAATGTAATTATATATTTGTTTTGATGATAAGAAAATATAAAAATAGTTATTGAGGTGTACAAGAGAATGACACCGTTATTATTGGAAAGTATCGAGCCAAAGGAGCTCGTGGTTATATGGAACTTTAGGATAGATACTTTATGGTAGTAAAAATAATTATGAGTTGTTGGTTTAAAGGAAACCATTGTGTTTTAATATAATATTTGTTTAATTCTTAGATTATTCCTTGTTCACTTTGAACGAGTAGAAGGATTTTGGTCAGTAGTTTATTTGTTTCATTGTTTGTAGCGCCATAATTTTGGTTAATTAAATGTGTTAAAATAGGAGTTGATTTTGTTGTTATTTTTGCAAGTGTATCCTCTATTTAATCCAAAATGTGTAAGTCACAGAGTGGGAGAACATACTGCAACCCCGAAAATCCCGAATTGAGCAATGCTGGCATACTGTGATTTGCATATTTCTTGCTGAAAGGGCACAGTATGTCATTGTTGCCAACATGATTTTCGCGCGCTGTTAGATCCAATGTTTAATTGCATGTAACGTCCATGCTATCCATTGGACATCAACCAAATTTTGTATTCTGTACCTTAAGAGTTGGAACTAAAAAGATATTCAGTCTCCAGGACTGCCAACTGTAGTTCTCTATTAGGCTACATTATGCCAGGTATGCAGTATTTCGAACTAAATAAATTTCGATATTACCAACTTAATTTCGTTATTATTCTAGATAGATTCATATAGATTAATCATTGGCACGAATATTAAATTTTTAGAAAAGTAGGCTCTTTAGTTCGTCACGGAACTTCTTGTTTTTATAATTTCAAATGATCTTGTCGACTTCATCGTTTAGCTTAGGTCTACCGTTATGCGTCACGGTTACGGCATGTATGACATCATCAAGTTGTTCAGTGCATATGAACCGAGTCTGAGTTTACTCCTGGGGTCTGGCGTTATGTGAACGGAGATGACGAGTGCGTGACGTCATGCAGCCCCCGCGCGGGAAGCCTAAGTTAAAGAGTAATGGAGTCTGTTGAATCTGAGTTCACTCCTGAGGTCTGGCGTTATGCGAACGGAGACGGCGAGTGCGTGACGTCATGCAGCCCCCGAGCGGAAAGCCTAAGTTAAAGGGTAATGGAGTCTGTTGAGACTGAGTTTACTCCTGGGGTCTGGCGTTATGTGAACGGAGACGGCGAGTGCGTGACGTCATGCAGCCCCCGCTCGGGAAGCTTAAGTTAAAGGGTAATGGAGTCTGTTGAGTCTGAGTTTACTGCTGGGGTCTGGCGTTATGCGAACGGAGACGGCGAGTGAGTGACGTCATGCAAAGCAAGCAAGCTTGTAGTTTAACGTGACCGTTAATCTCGAGATCATGAGCCACGGGACCTCCTTTTTACGTGGAATCCGAACCACAGGACATGGCATTTCACTTCGAAAATCTCACATGCATCGACCGGGAATCGAACTGACGTCATGCAGCAGAGTACACGGGAAGGCTAATTTAATGGGTAATGGAGTCTGTTGAAAGAGTCCTGGGGCTTCGAGCGAAGCAAGAAGCCCTCCTGAGCCTTTCTAACATGTGTAGCATTTGTAGCATGCGTCATTTGAAATTATATAATGTCTAGTCTCTCAGACTGACTGTATCTTTTTTACACCGTTATGGCCGTCTAAGGAGCGCTATTGAACCTATCTAGCTGAACGTGCCTTCAAGTCCTCCCAAAAATCTCTTCATCTTCTCGCTATGGCTCTCTCTATGCTCCTCCGTCCAGATTCAGTTGGATTTAGTGCTGGGATGGTTTGAAAATATTGATGATTGTCAACTAGTTCCCTGAATTTAGTCCTATCAACTACGGTATCACTTGAGATGTCTATTTCCTGAAAGTTACATTCAACTTCAAGTAGCCAGTTGTTCTTAGCTTTCATTGCGAGTTATTTTAGTCAATCTGTGATCACTCATTATGAGAATATGCCCATAACATTTTAAACGTCTTATTCTCAATATATCCGAGATTTTCTCAGAATGCTGATAAAGCTCCTCGGATTTCCTTTTCATCATAATTCTCTCAGCAGAAACTGGCCCAAGGATTTTCCTCAAGATGTTTTCTTCTTTCTTTTTTGTGCATCTTTAAGTAGTTATGTGCCCCAATAATCCTTTATTATTATTAATATTATTATAATGATTTTTATTATTATTATTATTATTATTATTATTATTATTATTATTATTATTATTATTATTATCTTATACCCTCAGCTACCTGCTGTAGATCTTTTTAAAGTCGGACGCTTCTAGTCACTCTATTCCAATTTCGATTTTCTTCTTGCACTCTAAACCAGCAGCACAAAGCCTGAACTCTATTGGGTAACCCGACGGTGATATTTTATTAATCTTCACATTATCATCGTGTTGGAAGCCATTTTGCAATCTGCCTTAGTGATCGAAATTTAATGTTTTTCAGTCGGTCGACACGATTGTACCCAATTGTAATGGATGGTTCCCTAATACTGAAAAATACACCATATTAGGATGTACTAGGCTTGGCAACAAACATAATATGTTACATTGCTCGATAAACACAGGCGGTTAGGAATGCGTGAGAAAAGGCCGAAGTAGTTTAAAGATAACATAATAAAACAGGAAACACCTTCTTGTTCAGTGCAGGCAGCGTGAGGTGACAGCAGCACGGAAACGGACCGCATATAGCTCAAACAGCTAAGTGCACAATCCACAATAAGCTGACCTTTAAATGACAATCACATAATCTTACTAAGCAGGCAAACTTGAAAGTCAATCACCACTATCAGTATCTCAACAAAAAGTCACATAGGCCTATCTTTATTAGTTGTGGTAGATTAATTACTACTACTACTCCTACTACGAAATAGGTAGGCCTATATATATTGTAAATATCACAACCCATACTTGTAGACATATATTTAATAGCGTACGTGTAAGGGATCTGATGATGATCGCTTGACGATCAAAACTGGTCATCCAAATGTATTTATTAATCTCATGTATTTTTTTCAGGAATATGGAACCATCAATTACAATTGGGTACAATCGTGTTGACGGACTGAAAAACATTACATGTCAATAATCTTCTCTTTTAATCACTAAATATTACGCGGAGTATCTTACGAGCTGATACGGTAAGACTCGGAGTGCAGTGGATTTTACCCGTCCTTGAAAAGTAGGTCCTCGGTCGCGAATTGAACCGATTATTTGGGATCAGAAGAGATACAGTATACCTCTGATCCATAAAAAGGACAGACACTATACCTCTGATACATAAAGAGGCTATTCATGCTTGCGAATTACATGAAGTAATTTGTACTATGATCCTACTTAAGTGGGAATTTCTGCGTCACATTGGCTGACTTTCCCTGTGACAAACTAATACCATCCGCTTACATTTAACATTTTAGTTCCAGCAAAACGAAAACAATGCCAAAGCTCTTTGCTCCTGAGCCAATTTACCATTCCCGTTCTGTATGCTGATTAATTCCACCTCCAGCCGAACGTAATTCATTTATGTCGGTAAACTCGCCTGATGCGTTAAATTGATGACCTGGCAAATCGATCTGCAGCAAGTGTGAATAATGGAGTCAAGGATAACGTAACTTTAAAATTACCTAAGATGAGCAAACATTTCCGGAATGTATTTTCCACTCATTGACACACATTTATGAAGCAAGATTTAGTGTGTGATTATTAAGGATAGCATTATCTAGTGAACTGTTGTAACAAAAAGCAATTCATTAATTATAAGTAATTACTATGATTTCAGCCAGGAATGATCTTAATTATCAATATTTCCCTACGTATACCTTCACCATGACATCTATTTGGATGCATTTGAAGAAAAGAAAATCGCTCTAAAATTGTTTCCCTTTATGAGGAAGCTTCTAAACAAGTATGAGGTGAAAGCGATAAACGCTCTCGGAAGGAGATTCGCGATTTACTTCCAGCATTTCTTGTGTGTTATTATTATTTTTATTGTTACTATTATTATTAGTATTATTATTATTATTATTATTTTATTATTATTTTATCATCTAGACTTACAGGATGGAGCCGCGTCGTGTATCGGTGATGATAAATTATACACCGGCCGCAAATCTAAATATAATTATTGTTATTATTATTAATTGTCTATTTTTATTATTATAATTATTATAATAATTATTATTATTATTATTTGTGAAAGATAGATTGCGAAATTAAGACATTGGAAAGGAAGTGAATATACGAAGGATGTTTTTTAAGTAAGGGCCGTTTTTTAAGCCCGTAGTTAGTGCGCACGCCGCAACAAGCGTGCGCGATACCTCCCGGCATCCTTTGCGAACAAACAGGCGTCAGTTGCAGCTGTGTAGCTAACCTGTACGCTGAACTGTGCATCTTTACAATGTTCAAGATTATTGATTCGCCCGCCGCGTGTGAGGTACGATCTGTGATAAGGTTTTGAGTGCAAGAAAAGTGGTCGTGAAAATGTTCATGACGATGAACGCTCAGGTCAACCATCAGTGATCACAGATATCCACTTCTTTGCGCAACTGAAACGTCATATTGGTGGGAAGCACTTCGCTGACGATGAAGAAGTGAAAACAGGCGTGAATTCTTGGTTGTCAGAGCAGGCGCAAACTTTTATGCAGAGGGATTTCAAAATTTAGTTTTAAGGTATGAAAAGCGCCTAAATAAACAAGGCAACTATGTAGAAAAATAGAGGAATGTACGTAAAAACTAAAAATAAATTTGGTTTCAAAATAAAATGTTCGTTTAATTAAAAGAACGGCCCTAACTTAAAAAACATCCCTCGTACAAAAGCTGAATGATAAGCTGGGGCAGAACAGATTGAGATGGTATGGACATGAGAAAAGGATGAATGATAAAAGAATGCCGAAACAAGTGATAGAAAGACAAATGACTGAAAAAGAGGACGAGGAAGACCTAGAGTAGTGAAGGACAGTGTGAGAGATTGGAAACTGGAGTAAAGTTCAGTGGTTGAGGGAGGATGGTGGACAGACAAGAGTTTCATGAAGGAGTGCACTATTTGCTCTGACCCGGCTTAGGCAAGGAAACGGAAGATGATGATTTTTATCATTATTAGGCTATTAATAATATTGTTATTATCATTATTGTTATTCTTATAATGATACTAGCCACCCGCCCCGGCTTCGCCCGGGAACAGTTATGAATGCATTGGGTGATAAGCGCTTTTTTTTTCGATGGCAATGAATAACGACCTATATTCGTATTACGTCTCGGCATAAAAGCAAAGCCAACTCCGTACAGGCCATGGAGTCCCTGGGAGTAGTGGAAGGCACAGGCTTCCACGTTTTGTGACATCGGTGCTAGATGTTACGTTTAGGCATGATGGGTTAAAATCACTGACTGGACTACTACTATATAATCATGGAGATGCATGTGCAATGAATTCTTGTCAGACGTAATTTAAGAATGGTGAGGTGCATGAAACAAAAATCCCCCTTCCGTCTTATCTTAACTTGACTATGTATTTTGCCGAACAAAAAGTTCACAGGTGAAATGAAGAAATGCCGAGTTGAAATTCCCGGGAAACTCCAAACACAACAACTCTTGTCTGAAGTCTTAACTCAACTCGACTCGACAGTTTGCTGCTGCCTGTATCTGGAGTAATAGGCTCGCCCACTATCTAGGCTGTAACACAGGTGATAGGCTCGCCCCTAGCTAGCTTGTAAACTGTCGCCTCAGTAATTGAATGGAGATTGTTGGAAGAAATGAAAACGTAAAATCACTCATAGTGGGCGATGTATTGAAGATGGAGATATGCTTTGCCGGACATTTTTGTAGAAATTTTCATGCTGAACAATTCTTACACTCATAGTATATTGATATTTTTAACGGTTTGCCTAGCGTAAGCTTTAAAAATCGCACCGACACCAGGTTTTATTTCGACTGTTTCTCTAAAATCGTTACTGCTTGGCTTCCTTTGATCATAAATAAATAGTTTTCTACAGAGACCTTCCTCGAAATATCATTTACTGAATGGTGAAAATTGCATCAAAATCCATCCAGTGGTTCTCGAGATAACCCGTGACTTCCAAGAATCGGGGACTTGGTTTTATACACAGTAGAGACTAGTGATATTGTAAGTAGTGTGTATATATGCATAAACGTAAAGTATAATAATCGAAGGAATCATAATATGAATACAATATGCTAATGTTATTGGTTTTACGTCCCTCTTAACTACAGTGGCTTTTAGAGACATCGGGATGCCGGAATTTTGCCCCCGAAGGGGATCTTTGACGTGCCAGTTAATCTACTGACCTGGCTCCCTCGCATTTCCGCACCCTCATATTCCAGCTGACTGTGCCAGGATTCGATCCTGAAACCTTGGTCACAGCATGTGAAAACGTAACTGCTGAACCACGCAGCCAGTCAATATGAATGCAGATACAACAACAAAAAGAGTCTGTTAAATTACTTTGCTTTCTTTGTGTTACTATTGTCATCATAAGCATAATGCTGTAAATGTATCTGTAAATTTCTTTCCATATACTGTATTGAACCCTTTATCCTCTGATGGATAAATGATTCGATGTTTTATTTCTTCAATTAATTAATATTTCCACCAGCGTCATGAAATAGCCAGACGAAGATGAGGAAACTTCAAGCATTTGTTGGAGACAGTGGGAACATACCTGCAGCAGTTTGACAATAGGCTAAATACTTTAGCATTGAGAAAAGAAAGACCCTAGCTATGTTTCAGAAGGACAGGTGGTGGCTACCTCAAAATAGAAGGGACGCGTGGTGAGACACGCTTATGGCATGTTCATTGTACTATTCGCGCCTAAAAAAAATATAATGCAGTAACGTGAGTGGCTGATGATACTACTGGACGCTCCTACGAGGCCGAGGTCTGATAAAAACCGCGAAGTTAATGAAAAAGTGGAACCAATGAGAGATGAATGCTTACGAACGCGCCAAGTCTAGCTTGGGCACGCGAAAGCTAGCATTAACGCGGGAGATCGGCTAGACAACATCTCTACGATCGATTCTAGGATTAATGGGCATATTCTTGACCTGCGCAATTTTACGAGTTTAGTGATATTTGTTTCATTCCTGTACCACTATTATTTTGAGAAATTTTTATATAATTTCCCCCTCTATCGATACCTAGGGCCAGTTCATTTATAAGTGGCGTGAAGAGCCAAGACATTGTTATTATATTGTGTGTTTCGGAAGACACAGGTTACTTGTTACTTTTGTGCGTCTGAGGACGTAGGTTATTATTATTATTACATTTTGTGCGTCTAAGGACGTAGGCACTTGTACTTTGCGTGTCATGAGGACACAGATTTTTATTAATACAAATGTGTTAAATTCAGTGTGATAGATAGTCACAGTACTATTTTGGTAGGGACAGTATCATCGACAATTCGCCAACAGACTGTTCTGGGGAATTAAGTACCTAAGACGGCGAATTTAGTAAAACAGATATCGAGTGTGAATTAATCTATAACTTTTTGCATCAGCACGAGAGATGACATCGCTTATCCTGGAAGAAGTTTGGAACCGTCAACACTCCATCGAGATGTTTGAGATGAGCTAAGCAGAATTTAAGTAGGGAGATGGCTGCAGATGTTCGTTGACGGTGACTGGCAGAGGATGAGTACATGAATAATATTCTTATTATCTGACAAATTAACTTATGGTATATGGGACATATTTTGTTTTTAAATATCTTGCTTGTGTTGATTAACGTAGTGTATTTAGTTTTGGTCTGACACACCTTTTGCATGGAAACAGCTCGCACATATTTATCAGTCGTAAGTTCTTGTTTGTTTGTTTTAATTAACGTGGCTATGTGGACGACCGTGTTCGCATATGTATACGTAGTGCGATTAAGAAGCGTCTCTCGGAGATATGTTGTGTTTCAGAAGTAGGACTGAATTAGTATAATCATGCAGTAGATTGGAGGGTAAATTAATCTTGTAATGTTTATTATTGATCAGATTCAGTGAGTTTATTGCCGTTGGAGCAATGTGAATTGTGGCGAGGAGCAGTCAGCTCTCTCGTAGGTTTCAATATTTTTTAAATCGTTTGTTAGGATCTGATTCAGCCGACCTGTGTGAAAAATGTTATGTCATTCCCAGCAGTGTGTGTGTGTGTGTGTGTGTGTATTTTATTGGTCATTACAAGCGGGAATTTCAGCGTAGACTGATTTCTGTCAGCTTGGTGCCAAGTCCATATGGTTACCTTGCGAGGACATATGTGGCTATATCGATTAAGGTCTTACCATATGTTTATGTGGTTGAGATTTGTTGCTGTTGATTCTACGAGATAACGGTCAGGTGGTCAAGTTATTTTTACACACTGGGGCTGGACGATGACAGAGTGAGGAAGGGGGAAGTTGTTTCACAAGGCGGGCTGAAAGGATTGCATCGAGGTCATTAGCGGAGTGCTTGTTGGCTCCGTATTTACTTGAAATTCAGAATAAGAACTGATCAATGGTAAAATTGTTTAAATAAATGGGAGTTGCCTACGAATCACTATAATCTCCGAAGCGTTAGCTTAACGTGCATTTTTGTTCATATAAAGTAATCTCGGCCGGTGAGGCTTTTGTTGTTGTTGGTTACATTCCATATTTATGTTCTGTATTAGTGACCCGTGTAGTCACGTGCGATGCTGTCTTTTCCTTGTTTGTGTATTGAGCAATTGGCCGGGTTGGCAGCTCATTTGTCAGATGCGTCATTGCATTGAAGGAGGGTCTCGAGGGAGATTCCTGTAAATATTAGTTTTTAGATTGTGTGTCAGCATTAATTTTTAAGGGTTTTATTAGAGTTGTGTCCCATATCCGTAAACGTTGATTTACGAGATGATTGTTCGTAAGCGTCGTGGTTGTTAACCGATGTAAACGAACAGTCATCCTTGTACTCATTCCTCGTAGTTAGTCATTACGCGTACATAAAATCCAATGCAAGTTAGTGGAACTTGGATCCATTGTTTTTATAAGGGGGAGATCCGTCTGACTCCTCAACTTTTGATAAATATTTCTGTCATGGGAAGATTCAGGGAGAAAATTTATTATTGTTGTTGTCTATATTCATTTTATTTGCACTAATAGTCATTAAATTATGTTATTTTTTTACGTCTTGTCACTTCCTTTCTTAATTATAGTTTTAATCCTATGACCCTTACCTCAGTAGAGCATGTTGTTTGGCGAACGTAAACATCACACTATGAACTGAGCGCGACCCCTTGATCAAGATTCTTGCTTATAAACACTGCAATACTAAAAGGTTCAGTATGTACGTACACTGTTGGTTATTAATAAATTAACTCTCTCTCCCCAGGTTTTGGATCGTGCAGGCTGGGTAAGGGTGGGGTCATTCATCCATTGATATTGTTTATAATGTTTATTATGATAATTATTATTGTTAGTATTAATATTATAACTGGACATACATTAGGAACTCTATGGGTGATCTGTGGCTGAGATTCAATTCATTTTGTCTTGTTATCACGAAATGCGATCCATGAGATCGATATCATACAACTCGAAGTGCCGTAGAGTTTTTCCGTCCTTTAAAATCCCAATTCTTCGGCCGGGGATTTAACCCGTGATCTTGAGGCTGTTTCACCGAGGAAGTTATTTGGTCTACTAAGTTTTCATGTCAAGGACAGATTACCTCGTAGTTTCGCCCCTTAAAACAACAATAACCAATTAAGTATTCATGACCGTTGTGGTTCACAATACTTTGATTATGATATAAACTATTGAAGCAAACCACCAGCGTACATTCAGCACTTTCACCTTATGAAGCGATATATTATCAAAGACAACCTTGAGCAGATGAACCAGTGGAGCAGTAAAGTAAACAACAGCCGGTAATTCTACTCTGCCTAGTGAACTCAAACGCTGGAATAAATTATATTACAGTTTATTAATTGAATCGGTTTACAGACAAAGTTTGAAAGGACTCATAAAGACGGCCAAGTTGGCCGTTACTTTACTTTACTAGCAGAGGAGCAATTTCTGACGTCTGATCTCCTTCTGGTCAAGTGATATTAGATGTTAATTTTCTCATATTTACAGTAAAAATTAATATCTTACTAACTAGCTAGAGCTTACCATTAGGGGAACTAGACTAATGAGCACTTTCGCTTCTCAAATGGATCGCTAAATGCAGAAAGGGAATATGTCCACATTTTCACGAAACTCGTTTTTAACTGTAACTTGCATCTTTCGACCTAGCCGCATCGTTCTCTACAAAAAAGGAAACTCTTCCATAAGCCCCCGTGACGCAAAACTGAGAAGAGGTGGGTTCGATTCCTACCTCAGCCATCCCTGAAGTGGTTTCCCGTGGTTTCCTACTTCTACGCTAGGCAAATGCTGGGATTGTACCTACCGCTTCACACCCAAATCCTACCTCAATTACAAATACACACACTAGTACAGACATCACAGTGATACAGGTTATCAGATAAATTCTACACACACGCAAGTAAACGGGGCTACATGACCACGATGTCGCAAATTCCCTAAATAAACAAGCACAACAACAAACAACTCTCACAAAAATTGGAGTGTAGGAAATAAGCATGAGTGATTACATTTGATGCAGAAAGGGAGCATTGTTCTGGACATGCTTCCTTTCTGCAGAGAACAGTTCTGTACGATTGGTAGACATGTCATATCTACAGCTTCTTGTGATGAAGCAGAAGATGGTTTATTTGAATTATGTAAAATTGATACTTCAAGTGACGATGGAAAGTGTAGTTCTGATTTTGATTTATGTGATATATTTCATTGATTTCTGGGTTTATAATATTATTTGGCGCATTAAAGAAACGAGGTTGTACTGACATCAAACTAGTGTTATACTCAATACTGCGATGTTAATCAGTTGTTGTTGATTCATTTCGGGGCTTGGAGACATGGTCATGTAGTCCCGTGTGTGTGGAATCTGCCTCATTACCACTGTTATTTTGATGGATGTTGTAGGGTGTGTAATTGTAAATGGGGCTGGGATTTGGAAGGAGACAGCCGTTTAAGAACTATCATCTGCCTGGAGTAAAAGAGGGACGCCAAGTTAAACCACTTCTAGCATTATATATCATTAATGGTGCAACCTTGTGTGTGGCATGCATTTCATTGATTACTATTTCTTAAAATTGTATAATGGTTTTGTCAAATAACACGTTCTAAGTATATGTTTTATGTACTAAAAATAATGAAAAAGAATGAGAATTGAATTTGCGTTTGTATAAAGTTGTAGGCTCAAGTAATTATATTTACAAATTTTTATTTTGTTTTCTCTGAGAAAATGTTTCATTTGCATCTTCAGGTTTGCATAATTTCCTTGAAATTCTCTTAATTTAATTGGGAGAATGTTACATACCGTAATTTGGGTGAGAAATACAGAAAGTTACGCATAGCTATACTTAACTTAGGTAGATATAGAATGGAGTGATTCTTTGTAATACTTCTACTGTAGTTTCATACCCGTGATTTACAACTTGAATTCTATTTCAATATTTAACAAGTAGTTCCGTGAAGAACTAAAGCCTATTTTCATATATCCTACTTATGTTAATTGCCTCTATCAACATACCAAGTTTCAGTTTGATTGCTGTAATAGATTTGCAGATATTGAGAACCGTCTAAATATTTCGGATGGTCGCCATGTTGGTTTGTTATATGTATAGGCCAAGGAGTTTATGCACCATTAAAGGAAAATTATTGCGTAGCTTCATTATGCAAAGGTTCACTTCGATCGCATGATTACGACACAAGAAATAAAAACTTAATTTTAAAATTTCGCAAAGCCGCCATCTTGATTTTATGTCAACAATTGAACTAAATTAGAGTCCAGTGCATTCCAATATGTATAATCATATACTGTACCATATTTCACTGCGCTCAAATGGTTAAATTGCGAGAAAGATCTATTAAAACGTTTCATCTTCGCTTGGCCCCTATGTTCGTATTGTACTTTACAGGTTTTTGAAAGTTACATAGATAACCGTGCAGTAGTGCCTTTTATCATCGTGCACATTTTCAGGGTGATATCAGTAATAGTTTTGGAGATATAGAATACCAGTGAAATATTTCGCACAGGCGCCATCTTGAGGTTATGTAAACAATTGAATAAAATTAAATGCCACTGTATTTCAATGTATATAAACATTTGCTGCACCAAGTTTCATTGCGTTTGGATGGTTAAATCGCGAGAAACGTCTATTTAAAAGTCGCAAATTTGCTTGGCCGCCATGTTTGTTTAGTAGTTACCAGGTTTTTGAAGGTCTTATCGGTGAATTTTTAGTAGTGCCCTTTATCATCGTACAGGATTTCAGGGTGATATCGGTAATAGTTTCGGAGATATTGAATGCTGGTTAAATATTTCGCACAGCCGCCATTTTGGATTGGTGAAACGTAGTAAAATTTTAAGGGCACGGTCGGGTTTGGCCTAAATGGTGCTATGCCCTTACTGAGTTACATTGGAATCGCTCCAGCCGTTTAGAAGTTATTAGGGGGACACACACACACACACACGGACAAAAGGTGATCTCATAAGCCTATTTTTTTTTTCATAAAATAATAATAGGCTAAAAATGTATTTATGTATTTCAAAAGCATGCAATTGTTTATTGTTGAAGACCCTTGCCTTGGCATACAGTCTCATAGACGGATATAATCCATCTTTCTTCAAAAATATTCGCAGTATGAGATTCTGTTTTATCTAAACTCTTTTTAGTACGTTTCTATTAGAGCCTCTATGTAAATACAACTCATATCTTTTCAGGCTTGTCTCAAAAAATGTATCCCGCTTCAACCCTCAGACCAGAATTAAATTATTTTTGAAGGACACCAATGTCTCAATACGTATCCCGACAGTGAGATTACGTAACTCGAACTGCTATTTTCTTAAAGTAACATGTAAAGCTTTTAAAAGCAGTTTAAGAGCTTCTTACACTAATACCAAGGGGCTTCTATATTGTCCTCATGCCACATCAAACAGTCTGATGGAAGCTGCTGAGTGACTTACAGGAGGGGTGAGTGTTGTTTCTATCACGGAATGAGAAGCCCTTCCATAAGTAACCTATAGGCCTATAGAATATTATAAGATTTGCTACATGAAAATGAAAATCCACTGCCTGCTTCCAGTCTCCGACCGGGTCAGGAATGGAATGAATGAAGCCCCCATCTAGCGGCGAGGATATGAACTGTGCCGGCTGCCGAGGCCTGACGCACTCCTCTGGGGCAATGATTAAATGAATGACAGATGAAATGAAATGATAGTGGAGAGTGTTGCTGGAATGACATTTTGACAGGGAAAACCGGAGTACCCGGAGAAAAACCTGTCTGCCTCCGTTTTGTCCAGCACAGATCTCACATGGATTGACCGGGATTTGAACCACGGACCCAGGGGTGAGAGGCCGGCGTGCTGCCGCCTAAGCCACGGAGGCTAAGATTTGCTACATGCAACTTTCTAAAGTAGCAGCTAGCGTTCTAGACTGTCGCCTCAGAGGTCCGGGTTCGATCGCTGGCTCTGCCAAGAAATTTAAGTCTGGTCTGAGGGCTGGAACGGGGTACAATCAGCCTCGTGAGACAAAACTCAGCCATCCTGAAGTGGTATTCCATGGTGTCCCACTTCTATTCCAGGCAAATGCCGGGTTGGTTCCAAACTTAAGACCACGGCTGACTTCTTCCAAATCCTCACCTGAATTACAAATACACACATCCCTACAGCCATCGCAATGGCACAGGTTATCAGACAACTCCTACACTCACACAAGTGTACAGGGCTAATTGACCACGATGTTTAATCCTCTAAAATAAAACAACAATAATCTTTATAAACTTGTCAGGTGTTAACCAAGAAAGTCGATGAAAATAGGACGATGTATGTTCTAGTACTACATTGAAAATATGATCCTATTGTAAGAGGTAAGTGCTATTTGTATTCGTATGGTCGCTGTCGGAATAGTGTCACAGGAGTTTGGAAACATCTGCGTTTGTTGAGTCTGATTTTCAAGTTCAATGGAAGCAATGAATTATTGACCTTTGAATTAATAAATGGATGCATAAACTTTCTTGCATACAGTAAATTCGCTCACTGCTCGTTAGAGTTGAGGTGTTTTGTATAATCGATTTTGGCCATTTGAAGCAAATATTGGGAAATAAGAAATGTTAACTAAACATGATTTGAAAATTGATCAACCTTGTCTTATTACCAAATGCGGACTCTCAGCTTTAGGCAAACTGGGATCTTCAGATTTCCGGACCGATTGTTTTTTCAACCAAGCTACCGCGAACAGACACTTAATCTCCGCCTGGCGAAGGTACACCTACAGGGGCAACCACTTCTGGCATCTCAGCAACTCCGTATCGGTAAGTCCCACCATGAGGCTTGTTCAAAATAATATTTTTCACAACCCTTTTTGCGCTAAATGGAATTCTCCAATAATTATTCAAACAGTGGTGAAAAATAGAATTTCTTAACTTCCTTAATGCTTGTTGAGTAAGGCTATGAAAAGTGATCACAGTCAGGATTCTTACCAGAATCTCTTGCTCTTTCAGCAGGCATCTTTAGACACTTACGCCACTGCGTTGTTTATTTCCAGGAGATGAAATCACTTCTATGGTTAATTTAATTTTGTCTGCAGTGGCAGCATTGAGAATATTCTCATCGTCTACCGGCGATCTGTTCAGCTTCGCTTATCAAAAGGAGAGTTGTATTGTCTTTAGCCCACAGTTCGTGCACCTTCTATCGACCCAAGGCATGCAAAACGATGGCTGAGTTTTTCATTACATTGTGAGATGCACGTCTAGGATGTCATGCAACCCGTGTTTTATTTATCTTGACAGTCTTTCAGGTGGAATACGTGGCCACTCCCGACGTGATGTGGGGAGAGGAAGGGATTCCCTTTCTCCTCACTTCCTCCCTAAGGAGATATGTTCTGAAGTCCTGCATGGAATGACAGCTCTGGAAAAGTTATAAAAAGTGAATTCTTAGCATAGTCCTTCTTGGAGTTTCTCATTCAAATCTTCTATGATTTCCAAGACGTCTTACTGAGTAGGGAACGACGTTGTTTGCCATACGGTTGACGGAAATATGATCATACCGGTATGAGGGAAAATGTATCTTGACAGACGAGGGGAGTACCAAATATAATCAACAAGGACTCTTCATGTCTAACCGTTTCTGAGAGGAATGAGGTAAGGAGAGCAAAATTATATTTCCGTTTGTTTTTGAAGCACAAATCCTCTTACTGTACCGTACCTATTCTCTAGGAGACGCCTCATGTCGTGTTTTAGTGGACTATCCTCCATTCCAAGGAAGAATTCCAACCTCTGTCAAACTATATTTTTAATTTCTCTTAGTGCCATTTTAATGTAATTTATGACAGTTACATATCATGTTTTCATTCATTTGAAGATCGAAATATCTAAGGGTTAGATGGGTTTGTATACCCCTGAACAATGAGTCATAAATACAGTATATTAGTGCCAAAACTATGTTTTTATTCTTTTAGAATCAGTCCTTATTGGTCTTATTCATTATTTTTAGTACTTAGCACATATAAATAGAACGTCTTGTTAGGTTAAGCCATGACACAATTTAAAAAAAAAATCGTAATCAATTGCACGCATGCCACACACGCGTATTGGACTATTTAGTGGCATATGTAATTGTTTTTCCTTTCTGTATGACTTTGACATCCTATTTCCACCTGTCATCATCATATTGTAGTAGTATAATTCAATAATAGTCAATTTTCTTGTTTAACAAATGAGTTGGAATAGAAAGGACATTCATAAATTGTTTACAGACATTTTGAATATTGTAAACTATGTACGTTGTAACTATATTTTAATTATTATAATAATAATAAGAAGAATAAAAGTTATAATATTATTATTATTAATAATAATAATAATAATAAAATCAACAGCTCTAACATAAGAAGAAAGTACTCTAAAATAGTTGTGGCCTGTAAAATTCCTCACGGGGTTAAATTCCACTTGTATCGTAATTCAGTTCTTGGTTCAAAGTTGGGGTCTTCAATAAGTGACCCACGAATGAAGTTTAAAGTCTGGCTGGCTACACGACTTAATATTTCGAAATAGTGGGATTTCAACAAGCCAGCCCAAGTACTACACGCCAGTGTTGAGTATGGACGAAGACCGTACTGTTCATCGTATGAACATTCAAAGGCCATGTAATCTGAAGTTGGGCGAGTAGGCAAACTCTCAACTTGTCTACATTGCCGGGGCGCGCTTGCCAAACTATTAAATTCAGGCATTTGTGGCAGAAGAGAACATGTTGACTCACCAAGTTATTCAACATTCAACGTCTGTAAGATGAGCGGTTTTACTATTTATCCTTATACAGCCATACGTTGTCGTCCAATATCAACAGTGGCTAGAGTCAACGATAATGGTGATAACAGAGGTTATCAGACATATACTACACACACTCAAATACGCGTGGTTGAATGACCACGATGTCCAAGCCCATTACATTTAACAACAACATCTACGAAAGGAGGTCAGTAATTCGTTTCTCAAAGAGGAAGAAACAAGCAGAGATAACACAAGCCAAATAGAAAACTTTAATGTTCATACTTGAGGACAAATATGTCACAATTTATCTTATACACTTAATGTGCACCGTGGAATTCAGAGTGGAAACAAGTTAAATCTTGGATCAAAAATGATTTCCAGAAATTAACACCCACGTGTTTCTAAAATCTATACTCTGCCACAATTTATGTATCACTACAAATACCCCTGCGGACAAGAAGAAGGGGAGAAACTTTCGCATGCCGAGGTTTGGGATATCAGAGGAAGGATGAGGTTATCATGACACAAACACAATCTTAAAATGAATACACCTTGAGCGTATTTATTCTAAACAGCAGAATTGCAGACGAAAGATAAACTTCCACATCTATTAAAGTCCTAACTGAAGAATCAAAATTAAACAAGTTACTCTGGGACATCAATATTTAACATTCGTTAAAGTTCAAGTATCACGTCCAAAAAGACGAACCACTCTTGAAGAGAGTGTCCACCTCATTGTAAATGGCTCCGAAAGACGTGACTATATTTGCAAACACGGGATCGCCCTTAATGTTTCCTTAAGGTACTCATCGACCCTCCATACAACCATTTTAAAGAAAATTTTGAAATTTTTTATTGGCCCATACGAAAGTATGTTTTATCTAGTTTCCAGAAATGTATAATTTATATTTGTTTTCTTGTTATTTAGCTTATTTATTTACATTTAAATGATCGGTGCGCACGTGTTTCAGACGCTGTCACTTTGACAACTTGACGTTTCTGGCTTGATATTTCAATATTATTTCATTCAAAGCGCGGGATGTGTTTGAACGCTTTATTTATCATACTCAGAAGTTGGTTTTACTGCCAGGCAGCAGATGGTAGCACTAACCATGTTGTATTCTTTCACTAAATAAAGGAAGAAAGATTTGTTCCTTGCCATGTGGTCCTGTGAGTGATAGTTATTTTGTACATGTGGTCTTTATGTTATATATTTTGAAAGATGGGCTCCAAGTCTCGTACGCCAAAGAGAAGGAAATCACGCGTGTTTCTGGGGAATCAACACGCTAAGACACCTACGGAATTTCAAAATAACAGTGTTACTGATAGTGTGAATAATCGTGTGCCAAAAAGTGATTCACATAGGTTAGGTTCAGACATTGTAAATACTGACGCATTTAGTGATGTTAATTTTTGTTCTGGGAACGTTCTGTTTGATTTAGAATGTCTACAGACTATGATTTCATTTGTAGCTTGCCCTGAATGTTTGACATGTAGTAGTTTAGTCATAAACGAAGTAGCTAATAAGAGATTGGGCTGGGCCATTTCTATATTAATATCATGTAAGATGTGTGGCTATCAAACACAAGACATTTGTTTAAAAAAAAACAAGGACAAGTTCCTGATGTAAACAGGAGATTGGTGTGCAGCATGCGTGCTATTGGTTGTGGTCAGGCACATGCTAAGAAATTCTCTTATTTAATGAATATGCCTCCACCACCGACCACAAATTCATTTCAGAGACATGTTAATTTTTTAGTAACGTCGTCACCGAAGTAGCTGAAGAAAGTATGCAGTCAGCTGCACAGAAAGTTAGAGAAACTACTGGTGGGGAATGTGGGGTGTCAGTTGGTGGTTCATGGCATCGTCGTGGGTTTACATCGTCTTTAGGTGTGGTGACAGCTATATCAATCGACACTGGTAAGGTAATTGATACTGAAATATTAACAATGAATTGTGCTGGCTGCAATAAACATATGAAATGGGATAAACATTCTCCTGCTTTCCGGGCTTGGGAAGTGGAACACAAACATAAATGTGATGCTAACTACGAGGTTTCTTCTCCTAGTATGGAACCTGTGGGCGCTGCTAGAATCTTCCTTCGTTCCAAGGCAAATAGGAATTTGGAATATGTGAAGTACTTGGGTGATGGGGACTCGAAAATTTTTAAAAGAGTACACGATGTGAATCCATATAATGGTAAAGAGATAGTGAAGCTGGAGTGTGTAGGACACTATCAGAAGAGAGTCGGTACTGCACTCCGAAAACAAGCTTCTGAGAAGAAGCTTGGTGGCAAGGGAAAACTCACGGGTGTAATGATTGATAAACTGCAAAATTATTTTGGCATTGCACTGAGATCGAACACCAGCAGCATACAGGCTATGTCAAAGGCAATTTGGGCAACACTGTTTCATCTAAGTGCCAGTGATAGTTTCAATCTTCACGGCAAGTGCCCAGAAGGTCCTGAAAGCTGGTGTTCATTTCAAAGGGCAGTGGTTAATGGTAAGCGTGATTCCTATAAACATAAGCATGGTTTGCCATTAGAAATTGTACGCATTATAAAGCCTGTATATGAGAAACTTACTGCTCCTGACATGCTGACAAAATGCTTACATGGGAAAACACAGAATCCCAATGAATCCTTCAACGGCATGATTTGGCAACGTTGCCCTAAGGAAGTGTACATAGGACGAAAAACCCTGCAACTTGGAGTAACGGACAGTATTTGCCACTTTAACAACGGCTGTACGTCAGAGCTGGACATCCTCAAGAAGGCTGGGATCAATCCCGGCAAGTATACAGTGTCCGGCGTAGGTGCTGCAGATAAGGAGCACCTTACTGTGGCTCTGAAGCAGTGTACTCCGGAGCAAAAACAACGTCGGAGATACTTACGGGCAAGGAGGAAGCACAAGATTGACCTAAAATCCCAAGAAGAAGGCACTACCTATGCATCAGGAGGCTTTTAGGAGCAATAGAAGTAAGCTACTTTATTCTAAATGTGTATCTCAACTTTAAGTGACTTTTTCTCAAGTTTCATTTTTTTCAGTATTTGTCATTACTTTGGCAGATGAAATCTACACTTAGAATAGAGATATTAACTTTATTTAAAAACGAAATTGTAGCTAAGTAATGCAACTATGTTGTATAGCAGAATAATACAATTACATTGAAATTAAGGGTCCGGACCCCTGCAAATAAATTATTTTTTTCTATGAGAATAATTGAATTTATAGAAAAACATTAATAAATTTGGCCCTATGAAAGCTACGAAATCTATTCTGCTATACAACACTCAGAACGTATTGCTAAGCAATCTGAAGCAACAATGAGTCTTTTATGTTGAATAGGAGCAGAGATATTACGTCCCAAATATTCATGGTTTTTTTTTTCAAAAATTCTTTGGGAAAAAACAGAAATTCATTTTGGATTATTTTTTGCTAGAAATCCGCTAGTTTATACCCTTAGCATCCGTCATATCAGTTTCAAGGAAATAGAATAACTGTGCCGAAATGTCGTCACTAGTGGCGATGAGTACCTTAACATACATCTAATTGTACTATGAAAACCATTTAATTCAGGAACATTGTACAGAAGAATGACGGCACAATCATCTACAAAATCCTCAAAGATTGTCGTATTATTGAATGCCTATGCACATTTGTATTAATTTTGAATTTAATTAGGGAAACAATATCTTTGTAAGGCTCTTGGCTGTCACCGCGGAGGCCCGGGTTCGATTCTCGGCTCTGACAAGAAATTTAATTCTGGTTAGAGGGCTGAAGCGGGGTACACTCAGCCTCGTGAGGCAAAACTGAGAAGAGACCAGTTCAATTCCCACCTCAGACATTCTGGAAGTGGTTTTCCGTGGTTTCTAACTTCTACTCTATTTGAATGCTGGGATGGTTGCTACATTAAGGCCACGGTCACTTCCTTCCCAATCATATGAATTACAAATACCCACACTAATACAGCCATTCCAGTAACACAGATTATCAGACATGTACACGGAGTTACAAGACCACGATGACGCAAAGTCCCTAACTGAATGAACAACTCTTTACTAACGATTAGTTAGTTAATTCCTATTTAATTTAAATACGGGAGTTAATGCATGCTTATCGTCCATGCCTTTCACGAGGCCATGCTGGTTCGTAATTACCTAAACACGCTTTACGGCTATCACACATGTTTAGAATAAGTTTGACCCTGGAGAAACATGGCTGACAGAACCAGAAGCGTGTAGCACTGATCGTTGTTTGCGATGCTTTCCTGAGATTTTCTGAATCAAAATTATAAAGGAAGGGAAATAAAGAAGACCTAATTCATGGCAAAAGCTTGAAATGATATAACAAAGTATTTAAGAGAACTGGCAGTTGTGTGTATACATTGTTTACTTAGCTAAATGGGACACTCTATCCCTGTGTATACGTATCGTAAATGATTGCGTTGCAGACTCGCGGTTCATTTTGCAGAGCTGGAAGGAGTTCGAATTCCTCTTCGGATCTGTTTTCTTTTTATTTCCTTATTCTTCTTTATTGGCTTTAGTAACATGTATTGGATGAAAATGAAAATCCACAGCCTGCTTGCAGTCGACCGACTGGGTCAGGGATGGAACGAATGTAGCCCCCAACTAGCGGCGAGGATATGAATTGTGCCGGCTGCCGAAGCCTATCGCACTCATCTGAGGCAATGATTAAATGAATGACAGATGAAATGAAATTATAGTGGAGAGTGTTGCTGGAACGAAATTTTGATAGGGAAAACCGGAGTACCCGGAGAAAAACAAATCTGCCTCCGTTTTGTCCAGCACAGATCTCACATGGAGTGACCGGGATTTGAATCACGGACGTAGTGGTGAGAGGCCAGCGTGCTGCCGCCAAAGCCACGGAGGCTTAGAGTAACATATTTTTTTTTATAATTTTATTGCCATAAACATATTTTATATTCATATGAATGAAAGTTCGTGTGAAAGTTGGATACAAACCAATTCGTGCGGCATTGCAAAATGCATGAGGTAGAATTCAGCTGTTTTCACTCGACTCTAACGATGCTTTAGAGAGTTGAGTGGTGAGATTTAGGGCCAGTTTCACGAACGTCAATCATCTCTTAATTCATCATTAAAGGTTATTTAACTTTGCATGGGCATTTCATCAAACAGAAACGCTCGTTAACTTACCTCTAACAAGAAATTACGTTAAATGGCCAAATCTGACCACTCAACACTCTAAAGCATTCTTCAGGTGGAGGGAAACAGCTGAACTCTACCTCGCGTAAATCGCAATGTTTCTGAGTTTTACATGAATTTTCATCCATATGTTTATAACAAAGAAAGTATAGAAATCATAGACGTAACTAATACTAAGAAAGAATACAGAAACAGAAATAGATATCCGAAGTGGGATTCGAACTCCTTTCAGCTTTTGCATAATGAACTCAGAATCTGCAACGCAACCGCTTACGCTACGAAGACATCTGGTTTAGCTGGTTCTATTATTTTCAGTAAACTATGTATATGTTACAGGGAAAGTCGATTCTTAGTAAGAGTTGACTCTCCCTAGGCAGACTCAACTCTTACTAAAAGTATCAGTATCAGTTGATTGAAAACAAACAGATCAACATTTCCTAGGAAGAGTTAACTATGCCTGCTGTGGTTTACTAAAAGTTGATGCAAGACCACAAAACATCAAAATGGAGTGAAGGCTTAAATTTTATTCAACTTATGAAAAACAGTGCATTGCATACTGGGATAAAAAGATCCCCGTATGAGGCAATGTTTGGTTGCCCCCCGAGACACGGCTTATCTTGTTCAAAACTACCAACTGAGGTACTGATAAATTTAGAAACAGAAGAGGATCTGCAATGCGCAATTGATCAAATTCAGCAACAACATGAAAATGAAATTGAGAGTAACGGAAATGGAAATCCTGATGAAAATGAAACAAACCACAATTTATCAAGTGGTGAAAAGATCGTAGATAATAGTGATTATCTCCTCACTGACCTGGACAAGTCTACTGAGGACATCAAGAGACAGAGAAATTAAGCTTTCTACTGTCTAGAACAACAAGCTATACACATGAAAAGAAAACTCGGTTCACATTCGTCCGCCAGTAGAAAAAGGAACATCAATTTGAATTCCTGTCCCCGATGTTGAGCGCGTTAGAGCAGATGCTCGATCTATCCTTAGCGTGATACTGGAGCTTGTCGATGATGGATCGTATCGAATTGGAACGTGAAATGGAATTCTAAAGCAGCTTTTCTCAGGGTAAGTTTTCAAAGCTAAAATAAAAGAAATCTCTCTCCTCTCACTTGCTGCCGATGGTATTAAATTGTTCAGATTTCAATGATTATATTTTTTCAGGTCTCAATTCAGTAAATGTCCTACGAACGTTATCAAATAAAATGAAGTTCCTATGATAAAAAAAATAGCTGTGAGGACTGTTGAAAGAAAACAATCACTTAGAAGTGGACAAGGTTTTTTCAAATGCTCTTGCAAAACTAAATGTAAATCTATAGATCTAGTGCATGTGTAAGAAGAAATGTGTGCTATGCAACTCAAAGTGTCACAAACCTTTACCTTGTTGTAATGATAAACATTTATATCTCTTTATGAATTGTGGTTTCCTTGTCATTTTTTTTATTAGCTAGTACTGTTTCATTGCAAATAGTGAACTGTTACTATCTCAAGACAGTGAGAGTATACTTTCCCTAGATATAGTCAACCCTGACTAGTAAATGTTGATCGAAATTGAACACATACCCTTTTTAATAAACTTTTACTGAAAAGACCAGTAAGAGTGAACTTTACCTGAGGTATGTCAACTCTTACTGGAGAATCGACTTTCCCTGTAACATTTACACAAAACGCCAGTTCTCGTAAATACTTTGTACATATAATTTTAAGCTTTTGCCACGAATAAGGTCTTCTGTATTTCCCTTCCTTTATAATTATGTTCCAGAGAATATCAAGGGAGGATCGCCAACAACAATGAGTGGTACACGCTTCTTCACCTTTCAGCCATGAAACCGAGTCTACGCATGCGCGAGAGCTGTAAAGCGTATTTTATTAATTTGGAACCCGAATGGCCTCGTGAAATCCATCAACGATAGCCATGCATTAACTCTCGTATTTAAGTTAAATAGGAATTAACTAACTAATCGTTAGTAAAGAGTTGGTGAAAGCGGCCTTAAGGCGGTGAAATATAAATTTCTAAAATTTAGTGTTGTTTCCGTAATTCCCAAAAAGGTATTTATTATAGACTAAGGACATACAAATCCATATAGGGATGAGTGAAAATTAATGGCATAGCCTGATGTTCCAAAAATGTTGTGAGGTTGGCAATTGAAGTTCAGTAATTGCTGATTGCAATGATTATGATAGTTCTGAACCATTTAATTAAGTGTGGATATGTAATACGTCATCTACATATTTCTATTTCTTAATGTAGGAGAATTGTGTCATTGTTCTATTGTAATGTAGGCTGTTTATTTCCCACAATGGCACCACGGTGTGAAGTAATGTGCTCAGTTCGCCCGATTCATGGGGAGAAAGAATGGCAAGCTATGGTGGTAATGTCTGTTATGAGCTATGTAAATGTTACATTTTCTTGTAGGTCAAAGTGGGGAAGATTGTGAAAGCAATGCAGTGTGGGTGACGGCACAGCAGTCCTCGAGAGTAATGAGCTTATTATTCCGAGGAATTAATGTGACATGACACGAGAACTGTTTGCCATGAGGCGGATGCAATTAACATCCTCAATAAGACCTGTGTTATGACAGACGCGGAAATAATCTGCTGCTGGAATGAGAGACGCCGGGGTCCAGACAAGCCGAACAGCTCCATCACATGCGCCGGCAGGGGAGAGAGGGGTAAATATACGACATGTTAAACAAGGCAAATACCTCCCACGCCTGTCGCTATTGGTCAGCTAACCCAGGCAATCCACAACATTAATGTAAATGAATGAGTCTCTTTTTACGGTTCCCAGTTCGTATAATTGAGTGCCATATCGTCAGCGTATCGTGGCAACTGGATACTACTAATATCCTATCAGAATCACACTTTCCCCAATGCATGGCATAAGTGATGACCACCCATAAAAATTCGTCTCAACATACGAATTGATAAGAATGTACTTTTCTGATATGGAACGGAATAACGGTATTTCAATTATCAGGAGACATATATTTTCCCATCATTGGAAATCCCATAGCAAAGACATGCAAAGTTTCACTCTTCAGTCAATAGAGATACCAAGAGAAAATATCAAGCTTACGCTGCATGCTAAAATAACAGGACCAATCAATAAGAAGCAATACGTGTTTAACACTCAAAGTTTGACGTGAATGCCCATAAAGGCTTTAATTCACAAGCTGTTACACGTATAAATACTTTGAACGAAATTGTTCAAAACTAGGTATGTATGTCCACCCAACAACTCTCGTTTCAAGGGGGTATGGGATGAGATATCATGATTATCTATGTATCAGATGTTTTTCGTCCGGATGCCCTTCCTGATGAAAACCTCATTAGATGGGTTAGCAAGAGATGAAATGAATGAAGAAGAATAGAACTGGGTAAGGAATTTAACTGGCGCGGCTGTGGCATATTGGAAGCATTTGCCTGGAGATGGAATTGGGAAACCATAGAAAACCAATTGAAGAAGGGCTGACGGTGGGGTTCGAACCCATTTGTCTACCGATTCCCGAGATAGCTTGGCGCCATGTACGTTAAAAAGTTAATACACAATACTAATTTTCGTCATCTCCAGTTTATGGTAATTAAGTTGCTACCCTACCATGGGTACGAGAACAACGTACACTGCATTCCTCACAACCCCGCGTGTATACATGTGTTCCTGAATTGTCTTCATCTCCAGTTTATAGTCATTAATTTGCTGCCCTACCATGGGTACGAGATCAACATACACTGCATTCCTCACAACCCCGCGTGTGCACATCTGTTCTTGTAAATAGTTACGGAATATACGATGCACACTCTTCAGAAAGGAGAAAAATTTTGAGCACTTGTTAGTGCTGTGACTTTAATTTATTTCCTCCTGTACCATTTTTACTAAAGACTACACATAGTGATTCTTTTCCCATTTACATATGTACTAAACTTGATGAACATAATAATATGATGGTATTATTATTCAATGAATCTAGAATCTTATTAAATAAGTTACAATGTATTTTGGGGTTCACTGAAAGTGAGAACTACGCGTTGATATTTCTGATGTCTGCTTCTTCCTTGCAATAAAGTGGATCTTTCCAAATTCTGGAATTCCTTCCTTCGACAATAACAAATTAGGTTATTACCCTACAACAAAATAAAGTAGTTTTAGTATATTCTGACATAATTAACAATTTCTGTTCTCCTCTGTTTATAAAAATGTATCACTAATATATTTGGGTTGAAATTTCAAAAATCTTATTTTGGTGGGTCATAGATGATGTTCCCCTAAAATTCACTCCATACATTTTACTGATTCTAAACCAATGTCTTTTGAATCTATACTAATATAATAAAGCTGAAGAGTTTGTGAGTGTGTTTCTGTGTTTAAACGCACTAATCTCTGGAACTACCAGTCGGATTCGAAAAATTCTTTCTTTATATGATAGCCAGATTCAAGAGGAATAGTTTAGGCTATGTTATATTTCGGACAGACCACCCCATTCCCTGCATTTAGGCCCTTTGGCTCAAATCTACACCGTTTCACCGATCAAAACCAAACTTTGTATACATATCCTTTGGAACCCTGCGAGTAACACTGTCTGCATGAAATTTATGACAGACTGGTCCATTCCCTGCATTTAGGCCCTTTGGCACAAATCTACACCTTTTCGCCGATCTGAACCAAAATGAGTATACTTAGCCTTTGGAACCCTACGAGTAACACTGCTTACATGAAATTTCGGATAGACCACTCCATTCCCTGTCCCCTAGAAGTTGAACCCCTCGTCCACGTCGTGGGGGACGGGCAATATTAAAAAGTAGGGGATAGCCTGTAAGGGCGAAGTACAGTGGGGACCTTGTGCCTCCAGGACGGCTACGGTAACTGTAAAGGTCTTACAGGAACCCTGATAAGTAATGGCTAACGGGGCTCTGGTGAAGTCCTTAACGGCAACGGAGGCGGAGAAGGAGACCTTTGGTACGGCGAAGTTGTCGGAGAAGGCAACTCTCCCTCTTGGTGTAAACAAGGTGGAAAACCACTGCCTTGTGGTGAAGAGGGATCTTCAAAGGCTAAGGGAGAAAACCCCACCAGAAAACCGCAAGCTTGGAGGTGCAGGTGGCAGCCCCACCATCAAGATCGGGTGCTGTGGGCTAATAACTCGCACACCATAAAACAACTTATTAAAGAAACATCAATGAAGAGAAACCGGACTGATCCTAAGACGAAGACTTTTGGCTTGAAAAGATTGACGAAAATTGGATTATGGAATGTGAGAACTCTGCGGGAAAGCGGAAGACTACGGCAAGCAGTGGCATGTATGAAGAATTACGGTCTGTACATCCTGGGTCTGAGTGAAGTAAGATGAAGAGGTTTTGGGGAGCTGGCCACCCATGATGGAGTTACATTTATATACTCTGGAAGGCCCGAAGGTGATGGAGCAAGTTATGAAGGTGTAGGTTTAATGATGGATAAGGAGGCCAAAAGGAGCCTTATAGAGCGGTATCCAGTGGTGGGAAGGATAATTTTGGCACGTTTTAAGTCCAATATTAGGAACATTGTGATGACTGTTTGCTATGCATCCACGGAGGCAGCGCAGGAAGAAGATAAGCAGGCGTTTTATGGACATCTAAATAGTACAATTAAGAAACAGGAGAGGAAGGATATCATTATAGTTGGAGGAGACTTTAATGCAAAAGTGGGCCAGGGAAATGAAGGACTTGAGCATATTATGGGAAGGCATGGTTTAGGAGATCGAAATGAAAACGGACAACTCTTTGTGGACTTCTGTGCCAACCATGATTTGATTATTGGTGGTACTGTATTTCCGCATAAAGATTGCCATAAAGTGACCTGGGTATCACCAGATCATAAGACAGAAAACCAGTTAGATCATGTAGCGATTGAAAGGAGTTGGAGAGGTTCTTTGTTGGATGTGAGAAATAAGAGAGGTGCGGACATCGGCAGTGATCACCACCTTGTTGTGGCTACCTTCAGAATGAAGATTCAGGCAAATAAAAGGAGGTTGGACCAGAAGAGGAACCGGTATGATGTGGGAAAGCTAAAGGATGACATAAAGATTAAGGAGGCCTTTTGGATAGTTAAAGAATCGATTCCAAGCACTTGCTCAGGCGGAGGATGAAACTGTTGAGGAAAATTGGATGAAGATTAGATCTGTCTTTACCAAAGATAGTGAAAACATCCTGGGTTTCAAAGATAAGCGGAAAGAATAGTGGATGACTGGACAGACATGGGATATCATCAGAGAAAGTAAACAGATAAAGGAGGAAGTGAACACATGTAGGACACGAGCAAAAAAGGCAGAATTACAAGCAAAATATGCTGCAAAAGACAAGGATTTTAAGAGAGGTGCAAGAAGAGATCAAAGAAATTGGATAGATGACCTATCTAAACAGGCAGAAGAGGCAGCCAAGAAGAGAAATCTTAAAGAGCTATATCCAATAACCCGAGTACTGGCAAGAAAGCAGATGCAGAGAAACCGGCCAGTCAGGAACAAAGATGGTACCCTTTTAACAAACCCTGAGGATCAACTGAAGTGATGGCAGGAACATTTTTGAGCACTTTTAAACCGCTCCCTGGAAGATCAACTAGAAGAGGGAGAAGGAGGAGATGAAGAAGAGATCCAGCATGATCCAAGGATTAAAACCTGCATACCCACAGTGGAGGAAATCAAACGAGCATTGAGAGAGTTGCATATTGGTAAGGCAGCAGGAGTTGACAATATTCCAGCAGAAGTCATGAAGGTTGATATGGACACCACAGCAAATATGTTGCAGCCGCTATTTGAGAAGGTATGGACAAATGGAAAAATGCCGGCGGACTGGAGATGTGGGTTGCTGGTGAAGTTGCCAAAGAAGGGAGATACGTCAAACTGTAATAACTAGAGAGGCATTAAACTTCTCTCAATCCCTAGCAAAGTCTTTACGAGGGTTTTGCTAAACAGAATCAAAGAATATGTTGACCGAAGGCTCGGACGAGGACTGGCAGGTTTTCGTCAAATCGTTTGTGTGTCGACCAAATAAACACCTTGAGGATAATTCTGGATCAGTGTGCGGAATGGTCTTCTCGCCTCTATGCAGTGTTTGTTGACTTTGAGAAAGCCTTCGATTCGATCAATAGAGAAGCCATGTGGAAGGAAGTGAAGCGCTATGGAGTGCCATCACAGATTATTAGTCTCATTCAAGAAACATACCGGGAGTACACATGCAGAGTCATTCATTAGGGCCGTGTATCCGAGCCTATATCTGTATGTTCAGGAGTACGCCAAGGTTGTATACTGTCGCCAACCATGTTCTTGATTGTGATTGAAGCGGAGATGCGAAATGCGACTAGAAATGTGAAACGTGGTATAAAATGGGGATTCACAAATAGACTGGAAGATCTGGATTTTGCTGAAGATTTGTGTCTCCTGTCTGAGGCACGCGGTGAAATGCAAGCAAAGCTTGAAGACCTGGTTGTAGAAGGGAAAAAGGTGGAGCTACCGATAAACTCAAAAAAGGTCAAGGCCCTAAGAGGTAACACCAACAAAATTGACCCATTTTTCTTCGAGGATGAACCTATAGAGGATGTCGATAGCTTTACTTACTTGGGCAGTGTGGTGACCAATGATGGAGGAGCGGCAAAGGATGTCTCCCAACGTATTCAAAAATCAAACGGCGCCTTTGTGCGGCTCTATCCGGTGTGGAAGAACAGCAAAATATCCATGAAGACCAAACTTCGTATCTTCCGGAGTAATGTCAGGTCCGTTCTGATATATGAGACTTGGAAGATAACTAAAGAAATAACCTCCAGGCTGCAAACCTTTGTCAACCGCTGCTTAAGAAAGATCTTAAACATCTACTGGCCGGAAGTAATATCCAACCAAGAACTTTGGAGAAGGACGGGTGAAGCGGAGATGGCCATACAAATTAAGCGACGGAAATGGATCGGACATACCCTAAGGAAAGGAAATGAAGCCATTGAGAGAGAGAGAGGCACTGGATTGGAACCCACAGGGTACGAGGTGGAGAGGGAGACCCAAGCAAACGTGGCGCAGATCTGTCCACTTGGAGGCTATAGAGGAGGGAAAGACCTGGAGTGAGGTGAAGAGGTTGTCAGCAAACAGGACCAGATGGAGATGCCTCATTGATGCCCTATGTTCCACGAGGGACAATAGGAACTAAGTCAAGTAAGTCACCGATCTGAACCAAAATGTGTATACTTACCCTTTGGAACCCTCCGAGTAACACAGTCTACGTGATATTTCGGACAGACCACTCCATTCCCTGCATTTAGGCCCTTTGGCAAAAATCCACACCGTTTCACCGATCTGAACCAAAATTTGTATACACACCCTTTGGAACACTGCGGGTAACTTTGTCCACTTTAAATTTCGGACAGACCACTCAATTCCCTGCATTTAGGCCCTTTGACACAAATCTACACCGTTTCACCGATCTGAACCAAAATGTGTATAATTACCCTATGGAACCCTGCGAGTAACACTGTTTACATGAAATTCCGGACAGACCACTCCATTCCTGCATTTATGCCCTTCGGCACAATACTACACCGTTTCACCTATCTGAACCAAAATTTGTATACTTACAATTTGGAACCCTACGAGGAACACTGTCTGCATGAAATTTCGGACAGACCACTCCATTCCCTGCATTTAGCCCCTTTGGAACAAATGTACACCGTTTCACCGATCTGGACCAAAATTTGTATACTTACCCTTTGGAACCCTGCGAGTAACACTGTCAGCATGAAATTTCGGACAGACCACTCCATTTCCTGCATTTAGGCCCTTTGGCACAAATCTACACCGTTTCACCGATCTGAACCAAATTTCACATACTTACACTTTGGAACCCGATGAGTAACACTGTCTGCTTGAAATTTCGGACAGACCATTCCATTTCCTGCATTTAGGTCCATTGGCACAAATCTAAACCGTTTCACCGATCTGAATCACATTTTGTACACTTACCCTTTGGAACCCTGCGGGTGACACTGTTCACTTTAAATTTCGGACAGACCACTCCATTCCCTGCATTTAGGCCCTTTATCACAAATCTACACCATTCCTCCTATTTGCACCAAATTATACATACACTTTGAAACCCTGCGTGTAACACTGTCCACTTGGTATTTTGGACAACGCTCTCCATTCCCAACATTTAGAATAACAAACATACTGAACTTGAAAACCATGTATTAAGGCCCCAGATTCATTCATGTCCGTAGTAGTTTAACTGTAAGAGTATTTTAATAAGTTGACTGGCAATTCGGGCTGCATCACGTCGCCCCTACCAGTGTTCTGGTGAAGAATTGCGAAAATAGTTAAATCTTGCGCTGTTATAAATAGCAGTCACGGGGAGTAATTAGTGCAAATAGATTTATTTTGCCCCTTAAAACAGTTATCATCATGAACTTATTATGCATCTGTATAAGTGTAATGGTGTTGGTGCAATACATTGAGGTTATCAGCTGCAATAAGCGTTGGTGCTTTCAAATTTACCGTAATTTATTCCGAAACTTATCGTTGAGCGCTATCTGGCCATAAATGATACTATTGTTACCTCAGGAGCTCGGGACAGCCGAAGTTTTCCAAAGTGTTCTGATTATTTTCCTGCGGCGCTATGCGACAAAATACGACACTATTGGTCTCTACATTTCTAACAGACAATGAGATATATGCCCTAGGCAGTGTCTTTTATTTAACTTACTCCTCTTTCAAATATTTTTTTAGAAATTTGTTCGTAAATTACATGTGTCAGTGCTGTAGGCCTAGTTAGTAAATAGCCGTTTCTCTATTCATTATTATCATTAATATCATTAGGGGAAAATTATCTAAATGTTACGTCCATCATACTGTACTGCTTATCACTCTCACTACAACCGCCACCACCACCGCCACCACCACCGCCACCACCACCGCCACCACCACCGCCACCACGAAAGGTTATATTTAATTATTTTTTTCTGGTAGTTTAATTATCATGTGCCAGTTCTGTAGTGGTATTCATTATCATCCATAAAACAAATAAATCTACCGGGCGAAGCCGGGCACTACTGCTAGTTTAATAATAATAATAATAATAATATATAATAATAATATCGTATGGCCTAGGGTGCCGGGTGCAAGCTTTGTAATTTGACACCCAGAGTGTAGCTTGCATGTCGAATTTCGTCGTTCCTTGAATCACTATGAAAGTCAAGGAGGTTAGAGGTTAGGTATCTAACCTCCTTGAACACTATAGCGCATTCTAGTAGAGAAATGAGGAACTTTGTGTTGGCGGAAACTCCCGAGATTAATTTTGCCATTATGAACTCGGCCTACTGAATTCAAATGGGTTCTTTGACATGCCAACATCGTATGACATGCGTATCGTATTTTTGCCGCCTTTCAAAAATCACTTACCACGGCCAGGGACGAACCTGCAATCTTGGGGTTAGTAGACCGACACGCTATCCACTCACCCACCGTGTCAAGCATAATAATAATAATAATAATAATAATAATAATAATAATAATAATAATGATAATAATTAAATAATTTATATATTGTGTCTTTTCATCAGTATTGGAGTTAAATCGAAAGAGCAAGAGGCATGTTGTAGAGGATATGATCCTTTGGAAGCTTGAAGTGGACGGTCACTGATCAACATGCTTCCTGTACAGGATCCTGAAGAGAGAGAAAATTAATGATGTTGAATGGAATAATTGTGTGGTACAGTTCATCCTGTTTGAATGCTATATACATTCGGGAGACGCTCTCCTCTCTCGACCTACACGCCTGTGATTCAATTTGAGAACTTTGAGCGCGCGCTACGTTTTATTAGATTGCAATGATAGAATTTATTTTCTTGGTGTAAATTCCGGGTGGGCACGTTCGCTTATGAAAGTTCTTCCCGAATAGAGTGAACTTACACCGTAACAAGAGTGAAAACCATGAAGGGAGGGAGAAAATATATCACCATTTTTTTCCTTCAATGCAATGAGAAGTGGGATATTGTGACGAACAATCTCTCCTTTGTAGGCTATACTGTACATTCTTCAATTTAATGGCAAGATGAAGACAACTCCAGATTTATTTTTGGACTTGCGACGTACAGCATTTTATAACCCATATTTATCAGCTTTACTTAGCTATACTGTATCCCACAGCATGTTGAGGTTGATTGACTGAGGAGTTACCTTCCAATAGACCTATGGCCTGAAGAAACCTACCCGTTACTTATTTAGTCAATGAAACCCGCAGAATAATCAACCGTTTACTGTTATATTTTGGTGTGTAGACTTTTAAAAAATAGTGAAAATGTCAAACAAGTGCCCGTTAAAATGTTAGTTTTGAAAATATAAGGATTTCTATTGCCGTAAAATATGTAATGTTGTTGTTGGTTTATTAACTCAAATAAATTAATTCAGCTACCTTTCACAGTTTTTGAAAACATAAACATTTGTTAAAGAGGATTAAAAGTATACGATATCATCAATAAAGGTTAAATTGTTACGGGACTGTTGTCTCTGTCTTCATCATCTTTTGTTCTTTTATTTTAACCCTTTGTATGCTGCCTTCTTTCCTTTAGTCCAGTGAGAAGCTGAGAACTTCAGTTGCAACTGTAGCAACACGTTTTGGTCGATGAATTTCAAGATGTGGCATGCAATGGCTCCAGTCTTGATCCACATATTTAGATTATTCTTAATTCTTCATTCATTTCTATAATGTCTTCATCAGTTTCTATATTTTACGTTTCTCAGTCGGTCCACACGATTGTACTCAATTGTAATGGGGCAGTGATTAAATGAATGACAGATGAAATGAAATGATAGTGGAGAGTGTTGCTGGAATGAAATGATGACAGGAAAAACCGGAGTACCCGGAGAAAAACCTGTCTGCCTCCGTTTTGTCCAGCACAGATCTCACATGGAGTGACCGGGATTTGAACCACGGACCCAGCGGCGAGAGACCGGCGTGCTGCCGCCTTAGCCACGGAGGCTCCTAACTTCCATAATAATAATGTTAATAACTTCTACAATTTCATGTAGCATAAGGAGAAATCAACAGATTTTTAGACATAATACTGTTCTTATAACAATACACAATTAATCTCTCCTTTTCTGATCATACAAATAATGTTGTATGCAAAAATAACATTGACTTAACACGACAAGTGTTTTCAAAACAACAATTCTGTCGGGGATGAAACGTAGCATGGTCATATTCAAGACAACTCCAGCCTCAAGCTGTCTAAATTGGCTACAATGTCGTTGCAACACATTTAATATACCTCTAAAAGTTTTCAAAGTCAAAAATAAAATTGCAAATAAAATGCCATAACAGGATCAACATCCTGGCTAACTCCAGACCATCTAAATCTCTCTCTCCACTTAACTAGCTTCAATCGTGGACTAATCTGTCCACCGACAATGTTGAAATACTGATACGACTAGATCTCTCGTAGATCATTCAAAATACGAACTTCACCGTCTACCAACAATGGGATTTGCATATACAGAAATGCAATAACTAGATCTAACCATGCTATTCTTTATTATAACATCACCGAAGCAATAAATTTCGATCAATTTCGAAACTAAAAGATCTAAAATCCATCTATCATTCAAAAAATCAATGAAAAATCTACAAAATTCTCCAGCGGTAAACGAACTCTGGAATTGAATATCTAACACGCAAATCGTAAAAATACTAATTAATCCGAAGAAAGGAAAATTTCGAAAAACTAATAAAATGGTCAATCATGAAATCTCTACATGTTCCAAATTTCTACAAAAGTACTTGAAAAATCTTCTTTCTACCTTTGCTGCGTAGTCGATTGAAACTCCTCATACCCGGTTGAGTATAATTCTTGAAACCCTGGCTCCCGCCTTGATGTAGCCAACTCAGCCTTTGCCTGGACCTGGTTCTCTAAGCAGAAAAGGGATGGACATCTCCATCGCCCTCTCTCGTTCTGGAACTGCCTTGGGTCGAACTGATGTCATGTTCGGTCCTGGATTGTTGACTGCATCTCTCAAGATTGTAACGTCCTTCAAGGTTCTCCATCGGCGATTCTAGAAAATCTTTCTTCTTTTGAATAATTTTGAATATTCTAGGTCGTTCCTTTCATTCTTGTTACTTCAAAAATTTAGCTTTCCAATTCATGGCGATTAACAATGCATCTCCACATTTTCGAAAAGTTGAACAATCTTCCCCCCTCAACTCGTAATTCTTGAAATCCATTTTTAACTTTTCAAAATAAATTTTGGATACAACTTGTAGATTTTGGAAATGTCTACAAAACGATGATGCGTCGTAGACTATCGTAGAATACTGGCGTATATAAATAATTCGTAGAATTCTTTGTTGTAGATTGTAGATTTTTTAGGACTTAGCGAAGTATAACAAACTTCCCAAGTATCGGTGTGCAGGATTTTCACTTAAATGTTCGAAGAATAATGTTTTTGTTACTGACGAATATTATAAGTTACAGCGTATTGTTGCTTTACTTGCAAATTAATTGTTAAATTCAACTAGAAGTCGTAGATTACTACACAAATCATTTGCAATACTGTTCCTCGTTTCTTCAATAATGGCCGGAATACATCGCGATGTAGCCGTCAATTTTAATAGTTCACACACTCAGTATTAGCGAGTCCGTCACATACGTCTGTCACTCACGACATCATAAAATTGAATCCCCTTCTCTTAATTTCCAAAGGGCTGGTTGACTAGATTTGGCGTTCGAAAACCTCTCTCAAATCTTCCGAGTGACATCGTCTTCAACTTACAAGTCCTCTTTCAAAATTTCAAAAACGTGGGAAAATTCAGAATATCTTTCTGAGTCGAACCTGGTACTTCTTGATAAAATAACTTTTCTGAAGTAATTATAATTGCAATTGTTCACTTCGTGAAGTCAATTATCTCTTCGTTTCACGTGCTATGCTCTCCTCCAATCAGCTCTCGGTAGACGTGCTCCTTAGCAACGGGCTATGACACGCGCCATCCCCTTCTCTCGCTTATGTACACGTGCAGACTCCACTCGGCCACCTCTACATAGAAAACTGGTTTGATTGGCGTTTGACAAGTTCCTTCCCTAATGCCGCCACATCAAAGCTTCAGCCAGGCGCACGAAAAGCCGCCTCACCTAAAATCTGATATTTTAAATCCACTAAGACAAAAGCTTTTTCCATTATAAAATTGTACCACAATATATCATATGCTTGCCAGGTCGATGCTCGACGTCTTAGCTTTCCCAAATATAGTCCGATTTCCTTCAAATTTTGGATTTTGCAATTATACACGCCACACATTACAAATATTACTTGATAAAAAGCAAATATTGGGGTAAGTACATCGTATGATATAATATTTACCTTGGTGAAGTCGTTTCCTCTAGTTATAAATAGTAATTGACAGTGATCCTTATCGTTAAATGGGGAAGCTTGAGTAAGTAGGTCAGATTCAAGAGACAGTCTGCGTAAATCAGAAGTGGTTTTCCGAGGCCTTCCACTTTTCCTCTGGGCAAATACTGGGATTGTCCCTAACATAAGGCGTCGGCAGTCTCCTAGCCTCAAATTCACACATTACTACAGACCAGGGGTGGTGCGTCATTAAGGGCCGAATGGGCCCTGTCCACCCAGGGCCGTTAGGCAGCATTGCCAAGAATTTGTTTAATTAATGTCTGTTAAAATTACTTTCGATTCCAGATACTCAGCTTAACATAAGTGTTTTGCCTTTCTAGAATCCCTAAAAAGAATTCATTATACATAACTCACCCCTAGCTTAAGATCCTGACAGTCTAGTACGGTGTTTCGTGATAGTGAGGGACGCTTCACAGAAAGTCCCATATAAAGTATATGACTTGATGGACCGGGTGAGGAAACAGTAGACATAGCACTGTCTTTCACGCGAATTCTTCAAGGGCTATGAAGGGAATTTTCTCTCTCATCAGGGGCCAGCAGATTGGCCCATAGCGTTGCTTTGAAGCGAAATACAACATCTCTCCATTTCATTTCCTGCTTCTGTCTCTGTTAAACCGAACAACGGGAGAAGGATCCACCCCATCCCACGCCCTAAACAGGTATTCAGCTATTGTTCGCAGCTTGCTGATTTAGACAAAAATATATTTATACATTTTCAGTTGTCAGATGTTCCAAGTACAGTACAGGTGTGTTAGTGAGTTCTGTGGATGAAGTTAATTTCTACTTTATTAATGTGTTTTTTACTGTTTTGACAGGGTACGTTGTTATTAAATATGTCGATTGCATGTGACATATGAACATGAAAATGGAATTTTTATTAACAAATCTATTTTCATCTCAAGCTCTGAACACAAAGTTAGAAATTAAGAAATAATAACCTCATCAACCAAGCTGATAAATAAATTTGCTTCATCCAAGCACAGGAGAGAATATATTTGTAAATAAGGAGCCATGTGAGCACATTTTCTAACGCATGAACTATTTATTAAAGATTGTTTCAAATGTTGTGTTGTGTGGAATGATGATAATGGCAATATTGGCAACAATAAATGCCAAATATAAAACAATATTTAATATGAAACAACAATAGTATCAACTGACCCACCCTAAAATTTTAATCAGGAGCAACCCCCGCAGTAGACACCACATGAACACAGGTTATCACATAAATTATACACACCATACTTCTTATTCCAGTACTATAGATTACTTTTGGGGCGCATTCAAGTAACCGATCGTAACAAATTAGCTTTGAAAATAAAGAGCATTACCCAGAGCAGTGGCGAATTGCACACTTATTTCATAAATATTGACAATGTGTTTATGAACAAATGTTAAAACAAATAAACAAGACTATAGCTCCTGCCAGAACATTGTCACGTCAAGCCCGCATGGCAGTAAAGCCGGGCTTGTATTACCCATTCATGTTTTGAATGCCGCTGAGCGTGGCTGCGACAGCGTTTGTTGTTTATTTCAGCATGAGCCCCGCGGAGCGAAGCGGAGGACACAGCGATGACAGAGTGCGGTCTGCAAATAAGTCAAGCAGCATTGCGTCAGATAAGAGTTACAGGAGCTAATGTCACCACGGACAGTTAAACGATGACTGAGACTACTGGAGCTGAGTCATATCCTACTCGTGCAACTGTCCCTGTCAACGAAGCAGGCTGACGTGTGACACAAGTAAACAAGAATAGTTCCCACCACGACCGCAGGCAATCAATTCGTGAAAGGGTAATAAGCCAGCCCCTGTCCGAGATGTGTTGTATTGAGCCTTTATACTGCTGTGCGAGCCTATTGTACAATGACAATGCCGTTGAGATGCGAAATTTCTCGCACGGATACCCTAGTAACTTATATATATATATCCAAGTACACGGAGCTTAATGACCATGAAGTCAAGTCCCTCATGGAAACAACATCAATAAGACCAATTTTAATATTTTAATGACATTATTAAACGTGTAGACTCAAATTAACTTACCGTTTATACTCCAAATAGCATAAAGCAAATAATAAGACTAATCCTCTGCTAATTGTTTAAAAGCTAAAATTTATATGAAGATAGAGAGTAACGTGTTCGTTGATGCATTTTGAGGCTTTTCGACATCGCAGTCATATAGCCCCGTGTACCTGAGTGTGTGTTGAACTTGGCAGATGTCTGTCTGTTAGGTAGTCAGCCCGAAGGCTGGTTGGATCCTCTAAAAGTACCACTTTTATGTGGGTAGATATCCACAAAAACCCAAGGCAACGCTATATTGAGGCATACTACGCAAGAAGAGGAGTGAGGTAGTTTGCCATTGCTTTCCTCGCTGAGTCAGAACAGTAGTACTAACCCTATGAGTAGAACCTTTCACAGCATCCACAGGCACTTACTGTGCCCTGAATGTCATTACTAAGCACCACCATGGAAAACTACATCTAGGATAGCCGCGATGGGAATCGAACCCGCCTCCTTTCAGGGTTGTCTCACAAGGCTGCGTTTACCCCATCCAAGCTCTCAGAGCATAATAAAGTTTCCTGGCAAAGGCGGGAAGTTGAACCCGGACCTCAAGAACACTAGCCACTGCACCACAAGTTGGTCCATAGAATAGACTGAGCATATAAATCGGACAAAATGGGAATATATTATACTAGCAGTAGTGCCCGGCTTTTCCCGGTGGATTTATTTGTTTTATGGATGATAATGAACACTCCTACAGAACTGGCACATAATACTCAACCTAACAGAAAACAAATACCGGTATTTAAAAAAAAAAACTTTTTTGGTGGTGGTGGTGGTGGTGGTGGTTGTAGTGGGGGTGATAAGTAGTACAGTATAATGGACGTAACATTCAGTTCATTTTTCCGTAATGATAATAATGAATAGGGAAACGGCTATTTTGTAACTACAGCACTGACACATGTAATTTACAAACCCTTTTTTAAAAAATGATTAGAAAGAGTAGTAAGTGAAATAAAAGACACTGCCTAGGGCCTAAATCTCATTGGCTGTTAGAAATGTTGATACCAATAGTGTCGTATATAGTAGCATAGCGCCGTAGGAAAATAATCAGAACACTTTGGAAAACTTCGGCTGTCCCAAGTTACTGAGGTAGCAATAGTATCATTTATCGCCACATAGCGCTCAACGATAAGGTTCGGTATAAATGAAGGTAAATTTGAAAGTAACAACGCTTATTGCAGCTGGTAACCTCAGTGTACTGCTTAACACCATTGCACTTATACAGAGGCATAATATGTTCATGAAGATAACTGTTTTAAGGGGCATATGAGATCATTTTGCAGTAATTACTCCCCGTGACTGCAATTTTTAAACAGCGCAAGATGCAACTATTTTCGCAATTCTGCACCAGAACACTGGTAGGGGTGACGTTATGCTGCCCGAACTGCCCGTCAACAATAGACTTTAAAATACTCTTACAGTTACACTACTACGGACATGAATTGTTCTAGGCCTTAATACGTGGTTTTCAAGTTTATTTTGTCTGTTATTCTAAATGTAGAGAATGGAGAGCGTTGACCAAAATATCAAGTGGACATTGTTACCAGCAGGGTTTCAATGTGTATGTAAAATTTGGCGCTATTGGGAGAAACGGGGTAGATTTGTGATAAAGGGCCTAAATGCAGGGAATAGAGTGGTCTGTCCAAAATTTAAAGTGGACAGTGTCACCCGCAGGGTTCAAAAGGGTAAGTATACAAAATGTGGTTCAGATCGGTGAAACGGTGTAGATTTGTGCTAAAGGACTTAAATGAAGGGATAGGAGTGGTCATTCGGAAAATTCAAGCATCAGTGTAACTCGTCGGTTTCCAAAGGGTAAGTATGTAAAATTTGGTTCAGATCGGTTAAACGGTGTATATTTGTGCCAAAGGGCCTAAATACAGGGAATGGAGTGGTCTGTCCAAAATTTCATGCAGACAGTGTTACTCTCAGGGTTCCAAAGGGAAAGTATACAAATTTTGGTTCAGATCAGTAAAACCATGTAGATTTGTGCCAAAGGGCCAAAATGCAGGGAATGGAGTGGTCTGTCCGAATTATCAAGCAGACAGTGTTACTCTCAGGGTTCCAAAGGGTAAGTATACATACCGCGTATACCGCGTTAGGTCAAGGGGCCAAGCTCTCTGCTGACTCGGTAGACGCGTGGGTTCGAGCCCCACCGTCGGCTGTCCTTGAAATGGTTTTCCGTGGTTTCCCATTTTCAACACCAGGCAAATGCTGGGACAGTACCTTCTGACAGGCCACGGCCGCTTCCTTCCACATCCTTGCCCAGTTTCATTCATCTTCATCCATTCCATCTCTCATCCCGACGCGCAGGTCGCCCACGGGCGTCGACTAGAAAGACCTGCACTCGGCCTCTCAGGAGGCTACACGACAAAATCGGTGAAAAGGTGTAGATTTGTGCCAAACGGCCTAAATGCAGGGAATGGAGTGGTCTGTAATAATTTTCATGTAGGCAGTGTTACCCGCAGGGTTCCAAAGGGCAAGTATACACATTTTGGTTCAGATCGGTGAAACGATGTAGATTTGTGCCAAAGGGCCTAAATGCAGGGAATGGAGTGGTCTGTCCGAAATTGCACGCAGACTGTGTTACTCGCGGGGCTCCAAAGTGTAAGTATACAAATTTTGGTTCAGATGGGTGCAACGGTGTAGGATTGTGCCAAACGGCCTAAATGCAGGGTATGGATTGGTCTCTCCGAAATTTTATGTAAACAGTGTTACTCGCAGGGTTCCAAAGGGTAAGTATACAAATTTTGGTTCAGATCGGTGAAAAGGTGTAGATTTGTGGCAAAGGGCCTAAATGCAGGGAATGGACTGGTTTGTTATAAATTTCACGTAGACAGTGTTACTGGCAGGGTTCCAAAGGGTAAGTATACAAATTTTGGTTCAGATCGGTGAAACGTTAACACCATTAACCATAACGCCAGCGCATGCGGACAGAGCAGTTCGGTAGCGCTTGTTCTACTGACTTACTGAACAAAAATCAATCTTTATAGTTACCTGAGAGGTGTAGCCTAATACTACATAGCCTAAACTATTCCTCTTGAATCTGGCTATCATATAAAAATGAATTTTTTGAATCGGACTGGTAGTTCCAGAGAATAGCGCGTTTAAAGACACAAACACACAGACAAACTCTTCAGCTTTATTATATTAGTATAGATTTATTTACTGAACATTCAGTTAGATAACTGTGCGAGATGTGAAATATGTGTCCTCAGCATAAAATATACATAAATATTCTGTCATTTTCCGGTTTGTACGGTCTGTGGTACATTCTATAGCATTTTCACAAAATATATACCACCTTGTAGTGTAGTCGCTAACATACTTGACTGTCTCCGCTAAGGTTCTGGGTTCGATTCCTGCCTCTGTTAAGAAATTTAATTCTGGTCTGAGAGCTTGCACGTGGTACACTCACGCTCGTGTGGCAGAACAGAAATGAGTGGGACGATCTCTACCAAAGCCATTTTAGAAGGGTTTTTCATGATTTACCACTTCTACTCCTAGCGAATGCTGGGATTGTACCTAAATTAAGGCCACGGGTGCCTTCTATCCAAATCCTAATCAAAATTTAAAGTACTCACACACAAGTACAGCCACCAAAATTACACAGGCTATCAGAAAAAATCAACACATACCCAAACACACGGGGCCACATGAACAGGATGTCGCAAAGACCTTAAATGAATCAAAAACCACAATTTGTCACCACTACGGTTGTAAAAGATAATTTCTGAGTTTTCAACTGTCTCAACCGCCAGGTCACTTTGATTACCAGTCATTAATGCAACTTCTACAAGATCAAGGATCATGTGGTGGACGTTTTTTTTTACGACTGGATGCTCTTTCCAACGCGAGGCTTGTGAGAGGAGTTATTAGGAGATACAATTTTTAAAGATGAATGAAACTGGGCAAGAACTTGGGGAAAAAGAGACAGTGGCCTACTTGAAGGTACTATCTCCGCATTTGCCTGGAGTTGAAAATGAGAAAACATGAGAAACCAATTCAAGGACTGCCGATGGGAGAGTTCGACCCTACTCATGTACTGATTCTGGAGCACTTTTGCGGTCTGTTAACATAACCGTCATAATGAAAATTAATATCAAACAATATATTTGCACCTATCATTGACGAGGAGTGTGTTGTTATGGGAAGGAGGCGACATTGCAGGTAGGTGTGTACCTGATGGACGTAGGAGTTCAGCAGGTGCTGTTCACACTCGATCCAACTGGCGATGGCAGCAATATTCTAATTTTGTTTCACATGACGCACAGCGTTGAAATAATGGTGTTTTATGACGCAGGAATACGTCCAATTGTGGATTAGCCGTAATTGTATTAGTTTTATTAAATTAAAGTATAGGTGAATTTGACTCTTTCTCAGGGGCAGATGACATCGTAGTTCCGCCCCTTAAAACCACAATAACTAACTAACTAACTAACTGACTCTTCTTCGGGATTCTGTAAAGGCATTTAATAACCTACATGAAAGCCGGCCACGGTGGCCGAGAGCTCAAACGTGCTACCTCGTGCCTTGCTGGCCTGGATTTGAATCCCATTTCGGCCGTCCTAAAAAGTTTTCGTGGTTTCTCATTCTCACCAACAGGCAAATGTCCGGACGGTTCCTTTCATTTAGTCGATTTCCTTCTAAAATCCCGTCCCTGATTCGTCCTAGAAAAATTGAAATAATTAATTAGTTTGAAAAATCTGTGCCCGTTAGTCTGGAGACCAACGCCCACATATGCGTGAACCTCGAAATTGGTTGAGCACGAGACTCGAAAAACACTCAGGAAAAACTGGGTAGAAAAGATGGTGCTAGCCGAATTCGAGTTCCACGCTTGAATATAGGAGAGGATGAACACAAAATTCTTAAAATCACTCCACTTTTATTCAAATAAAAATATCACACAAAAAATAAAATAAAACACTCCTACCTAAATCAACAGGGTTGTAAAGATAGAGTATTTTACCCTGAGATTCCGACTCATAAATTAAATGGTCAACGTTCACTCAAAATAACAAGATGTTCAATCGTTTGTAATCACAATTAGAACCAATAACTCCACCCGTTCAGATAATTTATTATATTTTATTAGTTTATTATGTTATGCAATAGATAACACAAGTCAACAAACAAAACCTTTTTTTCTTGTAGAGTCTATTATTTAATGCATATATTCTGTCTGTCTACACCGAACAGTAACCAAAACGCCATAATTAATGAAGTTTGCTTTTGTACATTATGCAATGATAATTAAATATTTGAAATTTTGGCAGACTGTTTAAGGGGTAATGGCTTTGAACACATAAGAGAGGGGATGTGTAAAGGCCAATTTTCCTAAATTGTCATAAGCTAAAATTAAAGCTGGTATTTTCGTCGGTCCTCAAATAAAGAAACTAATGACCAGTGAAGAATTTCCGCAATTACTCAACATCCACGGAAAACAAGCATGGTACAGCCTTGAAGCAGTGATCCATGGCTTCCTTGGAAATAAGAAAGCTGAGAATTACAAAAATCTTATTTCCATTATGCTTAAGAACTTGAAACTCAAGAGTTGCAGCCCTTGAAGTACACATTTTACATGCTCACTTGGAGCAATTCAAAGATAACTTGGGGGCATATTCAGAAGAGCAAGGGGAATGTTTTCGCCTAGACGTGATGGACTTTGAGCAACGCTATCAAGGACAATATAATGAGAACATGACGGGTGATTACATTTGGGGGCTAATACGAGAATGTTCACAGCCACGCAGAAGAAGTACCAAAAATATTAATCTTTAAAGCTTGTTTGTGTTGTTTTTTTAAATATATTTTGATTATGTTAACTAGCCTATGTTTTGTAAATAAACATGATGTAAATATGTAAATTAACGTTTTGTTTTCGTTTGAACTTACAAAAGTAGAGAATTTCCTTCAAATTTAAACTTTCATTGTGGTTGCTACAAAAGCGAACTTTATTATGTAAAACTACAGTATTTTTAGCCTACTTTTCACATTTTGCAAAAATGAGGAAAAAGTAGACTTATGAGATCGGGCAAATGTGTGTCTGTCTGTCTGTCTGTCCTTCTGTCTGTCTGTCTGTCTGTCTGTGTGTCCTTCTGTCTGTCTGTCTGTCTGGCTGGCTGTGTGTGTGTGTGTGTGTGTCCCTATCAACTCCTAAACGGCTGGAGCAATCGAAACAAAATTTGGTAGGAGTAAAGATCTGTACCTGAATATCTCACGGCTATATTTGAAAATTATGTCAATGCTACCAACTGCTGAAAAATCGCAATTGAAATTTGAACTCCATGTTGAATATCTTGGAAGATATAAATGAGAGCTATTTCAAAATTGGCACACGTAAAGATAATAATATTGCAATTTAATTTCCAGGATTCCATACGTGGCAGTGTTGCAAAAATGATTATAAGCCTGCTGATAGGTCCAATATTTTAATGCATATAACTTCTACACTATCGATTGGAATTCAACCAAATTTCGTATATGCTATGTGTACATAAGCAGATATGACTGAGCGTATTCTTAAGAGCCTCCATGGCTACCAATTGTTAATAAATGCTCTCAATTTGTTTAAATCCAAATACCCATATATCAGAAAGTATGCAAGCCGACAGCTTTAAACTATGCACACGTATAGTACCTGACATTCTATATTAATTTGGAGTAACTTATATACGTCAGTGCTACCAATATGATTCTAAGCCTGCTGAGAGGTCCAACTTTAAATACATGTAACTTCTATACTATCATTTGGATTTCAACCAAATTTCGTGTGTGCTAAGTGTACCATAACAGATATGTATATGCCGATTCTTAAGAGTAACCAGGGCTGCCAACTATTAAAATAGGCTGTCCCTATTTTTTTACCCTAATATCAATATATCAGAAAGTATGCAAGCCAATAGCTCTAAACTTTGCACACGTATAGTGCCTGGCATTCTAGATTAATTTGGAGTAACTACTATAGGCCTACGCCAGTGCTGCCAATATGATTCTAAGCCTGCTGATAGGTCCAATTTTTAAAATGCATGTAACTTCTATACTAACTAATGGATTTCATTCAAAATTGACACAACAATAGATCATATTATTTCAGAATATTTCTGACCAATACATGTATGTCATTGTTGCCAACATGATTTTACGCGCGCTGTTAGATCCGATGTTTAACTGCATGTAACGTCCATGCTATCCATTGGGCTCAGCCAAATTTTGTATTCTGTACCTTAAGAGATGGAACTAAGAATATATTCAGTCACCAGGGCTGCCAAATGAAGTTGTCTATTAGGCTACATTATGCCAGGGATACAGTATTTCGAACTAATTAGAAATGTCGATATTACCAACTTAATTTCGTCATTATTCTAGATAGTCCATATAGATTAATCATTGGCATGAATCTTAAATTTTAAGAAAAGTAGGCTGTTTAGTTCGTCACGGAACTTCTTGTTCTTTCAGTAGTTAGTCAGGACAAATCAAAATCAGACATACAGAACCCAGACTCAAAATTCGTGTTCACTTGTGTAATTTATGTTGCATAAACACATAATTAGGTTACGTCTTTTTATATGAAAAGGATGATCACCGAAATGAGTGCATTGGCCTATCAATTGCCCCGTGAATGCCTGTATCTAGCGTATACATTAAACTGATTCAAAACATATTATAGAAACGATAAGCAGCAAACAAAATGAATAAAATGGCACTTACATAAATGTGACATATAGCAGAATAGAATTAGGAAGGAACTTATACTTGAACATGGCAAGAGGTAATAAGTAGGGCCCGGATTTATATGCACTAAAAACCTGAAAATATGCATGCAAATATGCACTAAAAAGTTAGAATATATGCACGGAAAATGATGAAATATGCACTTAAAACATGCAATTTTATTCACTTACCTAGTTACAGGTATCATTTGTTGCAAAAAGAAGCATCACAATAGGTAACTAGTAGCCTTTCAATGTTTTCTGGAGACAATCTATGTCTATTGTCCGTCAAAATGAGTTTATAGGCTGAGAATGATCGTTCTACATCAACTGACGTGATTGGACAGTACTTATACATGGGCACCAAAATTTCGGAGCATACATCTGACAAGGATACCCTAGTTCCACTCAAGTATTGACTAATTAACTTAACCTTCTTCAGTCCTGGGTTCGAATTCAACACCTTCTCTAACTTGCATTTAATCTTCTCTCCAATTTCACCTGGAGCGGAATTCAATGAAGATGCAGCTTTCTCAACGAGTCAAGTGATTCATGGAGGGGAGTACCAGAAGATTCTAAGTTCTCAATGGCTTTTGGAAGTTTAGAAAAATGTGCATGAATGAAATTCACATCTTGATAAACAGTAGCGGTTTCAAACACAACTTTTGCATCACGGACATACGCAATATGCTCATCTTCAAGTTTTGTAACCACTTCTTTCACTTCATTAAAATTCTCCTGATAAAATGATACTGCAGATAACCATGTCCCCCACCTAGTCAGGTCAGGTTCAGGTGGCAAAGGAACTTCAGGTAGGCAATCTTTGTAGAACTGGACACGAGCTGGTGATTTCAGAAACAGCTTCTTCCCACATTCAATTAAATTGTTAACAGCTGGAAACTGTGTGCGTATTTCTCCTGCAATGCGCTGTAATCCGTGCGCTAAACAGGTTACGTGTATGAGTTTCAGATAAAATACTTGGAGGGCCTTTGCTGCTTTCAACATATACGAAAAGGAAGGGAGCTTGTAGTTTAAAGTGACCGTTAATCTCGCGATCATAAGCCACGGGACCTCAGTTTTACGTGGAATCCGAACCACAGGACATGGCATTTCGCATCGAAAATCTCACATGCATTGACCGGGAATCGAACCCGGTCCGCCTTGGTGAGAGGCATGCAGCTTGACCGCTGCGCCACCACGCCCCAAACACATATACGAAGCTGCATCTGTGAGCAGTACAAGCACTTTACAACAATTATCCTCAATTTCAGATGGCCACAATAGTCGCAGAGAATCATTTACAAATCTTGCTATTGTGCTATGGTTGGTTTTCTCTAGTACTTTACAAGCAAGAAGATGCGGCTTACCGGGTTCGTCTGGATGTAATTTACCAACCACGAAATTTGCTATGTAACGGCCACATGAATCCGTTGTCTCATCCACCGATATCCAGACATAGTTCCTTCCGATATCAGAACGGATCAATTCCAGGGTAGATTCATATAGCGGAGGTAGGTAATTTTTCCTAAGAGTTGATTCATATGGTATTTTGTTTGGTTTACACAATATTTCTCAAGAAATGATCGCAGAACTGGATTGTTTAATTTATTCCATTGAATGTTGCTGCATACGAAAGCCCTACAATGATCATTTGAAAATGTATTAAGAATACCGGACTTAGGCTTTACCTGGGTAAGAAGTAGTTGTTGTGGTGTGCTGTTCTTCTCCTCCTTTGCTTTAATATGTGCAGTTGTTTTTGAACGCTGTTCAAGCTGAAATTTCTTTTCACATTTTACTTCCTTTGAGCAAACTTGACAGTACACGATGACACCATCTGTTGAATAGTCCCTATTACCCGACACCCACTGATTTAGTAAATCTCTTCGCCTGCTCTTTTCCTTAGGCATTTTTAGAAACTAACACTTGAGATGCAGGGAATTGAACTGGAACGTAACTAGTGAACTGAAGATACTTCTGTCCTGACCAATTGCCCAACCCCCTGAGTTTATTATCTACTGTGGTAGAGAAAGGAATTCCGGGAAGTCCAGCCAGCCTGCTTACCCATACCTAAGCTATCTGTTGCCATTGTCAGTTGTGAAAGTAAAGTGCCGTTACACAGAGAGTCGAAAAAACCAATTAGTGAGGGATGCACATAATATAGGCAACTAGCTAGGGATGCACAAAACAGATTTATTTTAGTAGTTCTTGTGATTGTCCTTAAATTCAGGCATATATACCGGAATAGCTGTTACGTCTAGAATATGCACTAAACCTCAAAATGTGTCAAAATATGCATATGCATATGCGCATATGCATTTTAAAAAAATCCGGGCCCTAGTAATAAGAAATGGATTCGTAAATGCAGCATGAGTATGAATCACAGCATATTCAACAATTTTAAGTGAAAATTTCAATATAATATATATCAGGATGTACTCAAGCATGAATAATAAAATTATATGCTCTGGTTGTAATATGGAAATATCTAAGTTTAAGTTGATCATGCTATTAATTGGCTTACACATAGTGCAATGAGTGATTTGATCCAAATATGACTTTCTGACGGCCAAGCTAGGTGAAAATGAAAATCCACAGCCTGCTTCCAGTCTCCGAGCGGGTCAGGAATGGAATGAATGAAGCCCCCATCTAGCGGCGAGGATATGAACTGTGCCGGCTGCCGAGGCCTGACGCACTCCTCTGGGGCAATGATTGAATGAATGACAGATGAAATGAAATGATAGTGGCGAGTGTTGCTGGAATGAGATTTTGGCAGGGAAAACCAGAGTACCCGGAGGAAAACCTGTCTGCCTCCGTTCTGTCCAACACAGATCTCACATGGAGTGACCGGGATTTGAACCACGGACCCAGCGGTGAGAGGCCGGCGTGCTGCCTCCTAAGCCACGGAGGCTTCCAAGCTAGGTACTAAGAGTTATTTTTGGCTTGTGCTGAGCATGTGTGGGTGCAGTGTTCCAATTTTTCCCGGTAGCGCACATGAACTGGGATAAACAGTCACAATCAGTGGCAATCATATTTTGAATTGCTGAACCTATCGATTCCAAGTGAATTCTAACAAGGAAACTAAGAATTAATAATTCATAAACCGCTCTATGCAATGTGCAGTAGGATAAATGCAGAGTTGATGGGGTATGACTTGGCAGCTGGAAACATAAGATCGGAAAAAAAGAAGATTGTAGTTTTATGTGACCGTTAATCTCGAGATCATGAGCCACGGGACCGCCTTTTTACGTGGAATCCGAACCACTGGACATGGCATTTCACTTTGAAAATCTCACATTCATTGACCGGGAATCTAACCAGGTCCGCCGTGGTTAGAGGCCAACAGCTTGACCGCTGCGCCACCACGCCCCCGAAACATAAGAACTCCTGTCAGGAAGCACTGAAAACCATGAAGACGTATGGTAAGAGTTGCATGGTTTACCTCGTTATACTGCTAGCAATCGTCCACTTAAGTGTGTGAGACCGGAACCAGGAAACGTCACTTGGGAATAAATCACCAGTTACCATCCAACTCGATGCATAGTGGCTAGCATTCTTGGCCCGGGTTCGATTCCAGGCTCTGCCATGAAATGTAATTATGTTCTCAGGGTTGGAACGGGTTACATTCAGCCTCGTGAGGCAAAGCTGAGAAGAGGTGGGTTCGATTCCTACCTCAGCCATCCTGGACGTGGTTTTCCATGCTTTCCCCATTTCTATTCCAAGCAAATGCCGGGATGGTACGTAACTTGCGGCCAGGGCCGCTTTCATCGCAAATGATGCAAATCTCTCCTCAATTAGGAATACACATATTAGTCCAAAGAGGCTAGAATTCCTGGCTGTCACCGGGGGGAGGGGGGGTGGGGGAGATTCCCGGCTCAGCGAAGACATTTAATTTTGGGGTGAGGTCTGGAATGGTGTACACTCTGCTTCGTGAGGTGAAGCTGAGAAGAGGAGGGTTCGATTCCTACCTCAGCCATCTTGGAAGGGATTCTCCGTGGTTTCCCACTTCTACTACGGGCAAATACCGGGATGGTTCCTAACGTAAGGACAGGGCCACCTCCTTCCCAATCACCTGCAATACAAATACAGAAATAATACACCACAATAACACAGGTTTTCAGACAAATTCTACACACACCCAAGTACACGGGGATTAATGGCCGCGATGTGTTTGAAGCGATTTTCAGTGTTGCCTTCGTAAACGAAGTTTAATGTTTTTCAGTCAGTCAACACGATTGTACCCAATTCATCATCATCATCATCATCATCATCATCATCATCATCTTGTACAGCTTCCAGCCCCAGGCTGGGTCTGTTTGGAACATAAACCTCGCCACTTAGTCCTTTCTTCCCACCACCTCTCCATTGTCACTCTGGTCCAGTCCTCGCCTCTCTTCTTGACACATTCCTCTACTCCTTTCAGCCATCTATCTCTTGGTCTTCCCCTTGGTCGTTTCTTCTGCATCTGCATCTCATGTAGCCTCTAGGTAATCTTCTTCTCTTCCATTCTCTTTAAGTGTCCATACCCCCTCAGTCTTGATGTCTTAATCCTACCCTGCAAGGGCACCTCTTTCACTATTTCCCTGTCCTTTACGTTCCTCACCCTGTCTCTTCTTTTTACTCCGATCCTACTTCGCAGGAACTTCATTTCACTTGCCTGTATTCTGATTTTGTCTCTTTTCTTCATTATCCACGTTTCTGATGCATAGGTCAGTATCGGGATATAGTAGCTTCTGTATAACACTTCTTTGATTTTTTGTGAGACATCTTTATTCCATACTAAGGTCCTAATGCTTCTCAGAAATGCTTCTGCTTGTCCTACCCGTTCCGTAATCTCTTTGTCATTTCTCCCACTTTCCTCCACTATACTTCCCAAATACTTGAGACTTTCCACCTTCTTCAGCTCTCCACCTCCAAGTGTTTTCCCACTCACTGGTCTGTCCTTTTCCCTAGTCGGTAACAGGATCTCACATTTACTGATGTTGAACTTCCATCCGTAATCTCCCACTGTTCCTTCCCAAGCCTTCAGTTGCTCCTGAATTTCCTCGTCCTTGTTTCCCCAGACCATTAGATCATCTGCAAACACCATTGCTTTCATCTTGTCTTCTCCTAACTTTCCAGCTACCCGTGTCATTACTTCGTCCATGACCACAATAAAGAGAAGGGGTGACAGCGCACTACCCTGTTTCAGGTCACTCATTTGTCTGAACCAGTCTGTTCTTTCCCCTCCAACTTTCACACAACTCACACTTCCACAATACATCTCCTTCACTCTGCCTACAGTCCCTTTTTCCACTCCCATGTTTTCCATTGCTTTCCAAACCTTCTCCCTACACACACTATCATAGGCCCTTCGATGTCAAGGAAGGCCATCAACAGATCCTCTCCAAATTCGTAGTGGTATTCCTGGAGCTGTCTCACTGAAAATATGAGATCCACTGTTGATCTCCCAGGTCTGAATCCATACTGCTCCTTTCTCAATTATCTCTCAACTTTGGCTCGTATTCTATTTTCTAATATCTTTTCACATATCTTGGCACAGTCTGGTATGAGTGTGACTCCCCTGTAATTTCTGCACTGCTTTCTGCTTCCTTTCTTGAATATTGGGATAATTAATCCTTTCTTCCTGTCTTCTGGGGGTCTTTTTCTCCTTCCATACCACCCTCATCACAACGTACAGCCACTGTTTCCAAACCTCCCCTGCTGCCTTCACCATTTCAACATTCACTTCATCCACAGCTGGTGCCCTTCCTGTTGTCTTCTACATCTTCCAATACGTTGTCTTACTCCCTATGACCATTTGGATTCAGCAAATCCTCAAAGTACTATTTCCACACTGTCTTGAGTGTATCTTTGTTGTGTACCTCATTTCCGTTTTTGTCCACCATTACCACATCCTCTCGCAGACCTCATTTCTTACTTTTGACCATCCCATAAAGTACGGTACTTTCTTATTTCCTCTGCTGTCTTCCTCCATTATCTCTGTCCACTTTACCATCCACTTCTTCCTCTCCTCTGCGACAATCTTGTTTGCTTCTTTCTTCTTTATCTTATAAGCTTCCCTTGCTAGATCAGTTATTTCCTGGAATCACACTCTGAAGGCCTTGTTATTCCTTCCCACAGCTTCTTTTACTCTCTCATTCCACCATGGTGTCTCCTTACATCACTTTCTGTTGCTTGTTCTTCCACATACTGCCACTGCAGCTTCCACCATTGTATTTTCGAATTGCTTCCATTCCACTTCCTCTGTTTTAAAATTGTCTGTTGGCATCCCTTCCCTTATTTCTTCCTTGACTTCCTTTTCCTTCAGTTTCCATATTTTGATTCTCCTTTCCTGGTACTCTGTCCTCTTGCTATCCTTAACAACCCTCAGGTTCATTACTAGTAATCTGCGGTCGCTATCTAAGGCCTCTGATGGTATTACCTTTATATCTCTGACACTTCTCTTCATTTCCCAGTCGTACATCATGTAATCTACCAAGGATTACTTTGTTAAATCACTGCTGAACCACGTTACCTTGTGGCTTTCTTTCTTCTGGAACCAGGAGTTACCTATCACTAAACCGCCCCTCTTGCAAAAATCCAGCAACTTTCTCCCTTCTTCATTCCTGCTGTCCCATCCTTCGGCTCCCATTACATTTTCATATCCTTGCCTTTCACTTCCTACATGTGCATTCAAATCTCCCATGACAATGATGCTCTGACCACTCAACTGCTGTTGTAGCTCCTCCTCAAGGTCTTCCTTCTCTTGAACTGTACATCCAACTAGAGTGGCATATACCTGGGCTATCTCCAGGCTTCTTCCCTTTACAGTTACTCTGATCTTCATGATCCTTTCACTTATTCCCTTTACCTGTTTCTTCATTCCATCTCTCACAACTACTCCTACTCCGCTGCTCCTTCCTTCACTGTTCCTACTCCAGTACAACCGGTACCCTTTCCTCAGTTCTCTGCGACCTTCTCCTTTCCATCTTGTTTCTGCCAATCCCAGTACATCCAGCTTTCTTCTCTGCATGACATCTGCAATCTCCTCCACCTTTCCTGTCAGTGTCTAATTGTTTAATGTGCCAATTCGTAGTCCATTAGCACATCCAGGTCGTCGTCATTTGCATCCGTCCTTTCCGAGGCTTGTTCCTGTTTTGAAAGCAGATATAAGATCCACTACTGGCTTGCTAGGCCATCGTAGCTTCACCAGAGCCCCGTCAGCCTTCACTTTTCAGGGTTCCCATAGGGCCTTCACAGCTACCGTAGCGGTCCCGGGGCATACGAAGTCTCTACTGTACTTCACCCCTACAGGCAATCCCCTACTTCATGCAGTTGCCCGTCTCCCACCACGTGGAGGAGGGTTTGGACTTGTGGGAGACACGATTGTACCCAATTATGATGGGTTATTCCCTAAACCTGAAAAGAATTTACATGAGACTAATAAATACACTTGGATGACCAGTTTCGATCATAAAGCGATCATCATCATATCCTTTACACTTAGTCTATAAAATCTATAACTGAGAATATGGGTGAAAATATTTACAATATGTACACTTAGGCCTACTTAGTGGCAGTATTAGTTAAGATAATGCAACTCGTCAGTATTTGTTAGTTATAGTCTATGTGATGTTTTGTTGAAATACTGGAAGTGGTGATCGACCTCCAAAATTAGCTCGTTTAGAGTAAATATGTGATTGTAGTTAATGTGATTGTAGTTAAATGGTCAGTTCAGATTGTATTGTACAGGCTACTTATCTGATTGAGTCTTGCGCTGCCCTGGTGAGAGCAGTAATCTTCGTCACTATCTGATCTCAACTAGGGCTAATATGTGTACCTATTGTAAATATTTTCACCCATACTCTTAGACATAGATGTTATAGCGTGTAATGGATCTGATGATGGTCGCTTGACGGTAGAAACTGGTCATCCAAGTATATTTATTAATCTCATGTCAATTTCTTGAGGATTAGGGTATAACCCATCACGTTTGGGTACAATCGTGTTGACCGACTGAAAAACATTATACTTCGCCCCTCTATGAATTAACAACAACTAGTCGAGGCATCACACTGACACAGGTTATCAGACAAATTTACACACACCCAAGTACGAGGAGCTACATGACCACGATGACGCAAATCCCCTAAAGAAACAAAAACACCAGTTATCTCCTGTTCTCTTGCTTTTGGTAATAACGAGAGGACGAACATAACAAACGAGATTTGTGAGTACACATGAAATATACACATCATCAAATCTGAGGCACCAAACAAGGTAACTATTGCCAGACAAGCGAACAGCTGTTATTCAGGTGAAGGTCATACAGACAACTAATGGAAGGCAGGCCTGTTTAGTACTGGTTAACGGCCAGTTGTGGTCAACATCCAGAGCTCGTCTCCCAGCGCCGTGCCGCCAAGAACACTGTATTTCTGGTCTGAAGATTTGATCGGTGTACACTCAGTTTCGTGAGGTAAAGCTAAGAAGAGGTGGGTTCGATTCCCTCTTCAGTAATCCTAGAAACGATTCCATGGCTTTCCCCTTCTACTCCAGGTAAATACGGGGTTGGTTCGAAACTTGAGGCCACGGCCACTTCCTGCCCAATCCTAACCTCATTTAAAAATACACATAACTGGTTGCGTAGTGTAGTGGTAACGTTCCCGCCAGCTGTGTCCAATGTTGCAGGATAGAATCCTGGCGCAATCAGTTGTCATTTTAGGGAGCCGTGTCAGCAGGTTTACTGAGAAGTTAAAGAACCCCTTCAGGGTAAAATTCCGGCGTCTCTTAAAACCACAGTAAATGAAGGAAGGAAGATTGTAGATTTACGTGACCATAAATCTTGTGATTATGAGCCACGGGACCTCCGTTTTACGTGGAATCCGAACCACAGGACTGGGCATTTCACTTCGTAAATCGTACATGCATTGATCGGGAATCGAACACAGCCCACCTTCGTTAGAGGCCAACAGCTTGACCGCTGCGCCATCTCGCCCCTCCCAGAGTAAATAAACGGGACGTAAAACCAATATATTACTATTTTTATTAGCCTACTGTTCACATTTTGCAAAAATGAGGAAAAAGTAGACTTATGAGATCGGGCAAATGTCTGTCTGTCTGTGTGTCTGTCTGTCTGTCTGTTTGTCCTTCTGTCTGTCTGTCTGTCTGTCCTTCTGTCTGTCTGGCTGTGTGTGTGTGTGTCCCTATCAACTCCTAAACGACTGCAGCAATCGAAACAAAATTTGGTAGGAGTAAAGCTCTATACCTGAATATCTCACGGCCATATTTGAAAATGATGTCAGTGCTACCAACTGCTGAAAAATCGCAATTGAAATTTGAACTCCATGTTGGATACCTTGGAAGGTATGAATGGGAACTATTTCAAAATTGGCACACGTATAGATAATAATATTGCAGTTAAATTTCCAGGAGGCCATACATGGCAGTGTTGCCAAAATGATTTTAAGCCTGCTGATAAGTCCACTTCTACACTATCAATTGGAATTCAACCAAATTTCGTATGTGCCATGTGTTCATAAGCAGATATGACTGAGCGTATTCTTAAGAGCCACCAGGGCTGCCAACTGTTAATAAATGCTCTCAATTATTTTTATCCAAATACCCATATATCAGAAAGCATGCAAGCCGACAGCTTTAAACTATGCACACGCATAGTACCTGACATTCTATATTAATTTGGAGTAACTTATATACGTCAGTGCTACCAACATGATTCTAAGCCTGCTGAGAAGTCCAACTTTAAATACATGTAACTTCTATACTATCATTTGGATATCAACCAAATTTCGTGTGTGCTATGTGTACCATAACCGATATGACTATGCCGATTCTTAAGAGTAACCAGGGCTGCCAACTGTTAATAAATACTGTCTCTATTTTTGTTACCCTTATATCTATATATCAGAAAGTATGCAAGCCAATAGCTCTAAACTTTGCACACGTATAGTACCTGGCATTCTAGATTAATTTGGAGTAACTAATATACGTCAGTGCTGCCAACATGATTCTAAGCCTGCTGATAGGTCCAATTTTAAAGTGCTTATAACTTCTATACTAACTCGTGGATTTCATTCAAAAATTACACAAGAATAGATCATATTATTTAAGATTATTTCTGACCAATACATGCATGTCATTGTTGCCAACATGATTTTATGCGCGCTTTTAGATCCAATGTTTAACTGCATGTAACGTTCATGCTATCCATTGGACTTCAACCAAATTTTGTATTCTGTACCTTAAGAGATGGAACTAAGAATATATTCAGTCACCAGGGCTGCCAACTGTAGTTCTCTATTAGGCTACATTATGCCAGGTATACAGTATTTCGAACTAATTAGAAATGTCGATATTACCAACTTAATTTCGTCATTATTCTAGATAGATCCATATAGATTAATCATTGGCATGAATCTTAAATTTTAAGAAAAGTAGGCTCTTTAGTTCCTCACGGAACTTCTTGTTATTATTATTATTATTATTGTTATTATTATTAGCCTTTTAACTGCTATGTATTTCCAAATGAATAAACAGCCATGTGCTGAGTAAATTTCACACATATTAGCCCCATTCTACATCAATGCCCTAAATTAATTTAAAATAATTATTCTCCCTTCTCCTGTTAGTTCCATATATTACATATTACATTGGGTTACATTTCACACACATGTACCCAAATACGTTATCTGCAGGGACGTAGCCGCAACATAATTTCCGGGGGGATAGTTGAACTAGATGTACAGTAGTTAAGGACTGCCTTATGTAGTGACTGTCTAAACGGCATTTAACTAGGGGTGACAAATCAGACTTTTAGAGAAGATATATTCCCTATGCTCCCTCCTGGGTACGGTAAACGCTTAGAATGACCGCTACTCGAACTTCTACTAGGACTGTTGTCAGCCATTACAGCGCACAGAAGTCAAGCATAAGTCAAACGTTTTCATCGCTTTGAACAAATTAATAGCGTAATTCGCATCGCCAGAGAGATTAATTAACAATGCAAAGAAAATTGATCTAAGGACTATCACCAAAGAGCAAAAAAGTTTACATTCATATAACATTGCCTCAAACAGCTGAAATGTGGTACTAATAAGCCAAGCGTGTAGCGAAAGATCGTTTCGTCGGTACCACTCTGAAGGTTAATAATAGAAACACCCACACTCTACAGTCACCACTCTAACACAGGTTATCAGGAAATGTATACACACACAAGTACACGAGGTGCATGACCATGATGTTCAAGAATTGAAATAAAACTAAAAAAAGGAAAATCCTAGCCTATGAGAATCCAAAGTTGAACACCACTCTCTCCCAAGATTTCGCATCTTAAGAATAGCAGTGCATCATCAGCAGACTGTTCGCTCATCCCATTCTTTTGAAGTCCTTTATGTTTGTAATATATGCAGCCAAGCCCCCTGGCGACACACTTCCTACGAAGGAACGGCTCGCTTTGTCACAGTCCTCACACAAGTTAGATGTCATCCCTGGAAAGCCTTCCTTCTGTGTTATCAAATTCTTCAATTCAGATTTTCTGACTCCCAGGTGGCTTTAACATTCGCTATTCTCCAATCCTATAGTATTACTGCAAGAGCTGATCATTTCACGCATATAAACTGCAATAGTTCAATAATATCAGTATGCTACTGTATATGAATAGTAGTTCATCTGCAATGTCCCAGGCTGAAGTGACCTTATTAGGAGCACTATTTCATTAATTCTTTCCCCCAGGGGTTCACAACTAGAGGGACGACGGGACCGATTAACTACTGTGGCATTTAGAGACTTAGCGGTACCGGAATTTTGCTCCAAAGGGGATCCTTTACGTGACAGTAAATCTACTAACACGGCTCCCTCGCATTTTCGCACCTTCAAATGCCAACTGACTATGCCAGGTTTCGATCCTGTAAACTTGGACCCAGCAAGCACGAATGTTACTGCTGCACCAGGCTTCCAGGCCACAAGTAACCGATGGTAGCAGATGAGCATTCAAAAGAAAGGGAATTACGCGCAGCAGTGATGAATTGCACTCTGATTTCATAAATAACAACAATTTGTTTAAAAAGCGCGATTTAACAAATAAACAAGTAGTTCGGTGAAGAACTAAACAGCCATCCGACATATTTAGACGGGTCTCAACATCTACGAATCTATGGCAGCAATACCGACAGTAGTGGCTACGCTGGCTAAAGTGCGGCGTTAGGTCTTGGGGCAAAGCTCTCTGCTGACTCGGTAGACGCGTGGGTTCGAGCCCCACCGTCGGCTGTCCTTGAAATGGTTTTCCGTGGTTTCCCATTTTCAACACCTGGCAAATGCTGGGACAGTACCTTCTGATAGGCCACGGCCGCTTCCTTCCACATCCTTGCCCACTTTCATCCATTCATCTCATCTCTCATCCCGACGCGCAGGTCGCCCACGGGCGTCAACTCGAAAGATCTGCACTCGGCCTCTCAAGAGGCCACACGAAAAAAAAATGGCAGCAATCAAACTGAAAATGTGCATGTCGATAGAGGCAATTAATATAAGTAGGATTTATAAAAATAGACTATAAAGCTCTTCACGGAACTACTTGATTTTATTATTATTATTATTATTATTATTGTAATTATTATTATTTTTACTAACCCAGTTGTTCATTCTATTTCCTAACCTCTTATTACCGAACTAAAGATGGCACGTTGTACACGTAAAGTAATATTAGTACACCATTCCATGTGTGCATGTAATAGGGAGCACTGGGGAGTAGGAGATTCACATTTGAAATGATTTTCAGCCATGATTCATTTGTAAGTGCGCCATTCTCAGTTTCGTTTCTGTGTTCGACGTTTTATTGATATTCCACTAATGGAGTGACGTCAGGACGTGTCGTGAGCAGTCGAGCCTCTGGGCTGCGCCTCAGGCATCAATCACATTCTGCTACTGCTTACGACCGACAGAATGGCTACCTCCATAGCTCTGCATTATATATTGGTGACACGCCCAACTCAACTCACGTACTAAACAGGTCAACTGAGGAACGTTTGACCTCAATCAACTGATTTCAAATGGCCTTAACTTGCGTACTTTCTATCGCTTACACGTGGATAAATAAGAATGAAAATAGAAGAGGACTAAGAATAATCTATACTTTAAAACAAGGGCGTCCAGCCTTTGCACCCTTGGCGTGCTAGCTAAGTTGCGCCGCACGCCGGCAGGCGGGTTCTTGCCCCTCTTGTGTGTGCTGACTGCCAGTGCTGCGACTGTTCTCCGCCGCGTCTGAACGAGTCAGGTTGGGATCGCTAGCGCACCGAACGCAACGTAAACAAACAAACAAACAAACAAACAAACAAACAAACTGTTCGTCAAATGCTTTGGTTGACCGACACATCTACATTGTGTTTTGCTTGTTTCTTCACTTACGGGTACTTGAAGATTACGTGCATAGTACTAAAGAAGTCAGAAATACTGGTAACTATCATGGAACTCATTTCAGGCATTGCAATTTCGGTGACATTGTTGTTTCAATTTTCTCCTTATTTTCACTTTGTTTCCATTTGTTTTCAAATTTCCAATATATTGAATGCCTTTTGATGTTGGGCCGATCAACCACAACACAGCGAAGGCAGTACGGGAGGGAGTGAGACGGGAAAGCGAGCGAGAGAGACAAACATACCGTGTAGTCATCCCCCACTATTGCTGCAAGGCCGTGCGCGCCAGAAGCACAGCGGCGTGCTATATGGACACTTCTGCTTTAAAAGATAGCTGTATACGTATTTTGTAACGATTTTGAAACAAAAGGTACCGCGGAGGCCCGGGTTCGATTCCCGGCTCTCCCAAGAAATGTAATTCTGGTCTGAGAACTGAAACGGGATACACTCAGCCTCGTGAGGCAACACTGAGAAATGGCAGGTTTGATTCCTACCTCAGCCATCCTGGAAGTGTTTTTCCGTGGTTTCACACTTCTACCTCAAGCAAATGCCGGGCTGGCTCCCAACTTAAGACAACGGCCACCTCCTTCCCTCTCCCATCTCCAAACTTCAAATATACACAAAAGAACAGCTATCTCAGTAATATATGTTTTCACAGAAATTCCGATCACACACACTTACACGGGACTATATGACCACGATGTTACAAATCTCCTAAAGAATCATCAACACTAACAACAACAGATATTCAATTATTAGGGATAAATTAACTTACACCAAATCGTTCAGCTTTACCTTCAATACAGACACTGAGAAATGGCAGGTTTGATTCCTACCTCAGCCATCCTGGAAGTGTTTTTTCCGTGGTTTCACACTTCTACCTCAAGCAAATAGGGCTACGAAGATTTCTCATCACATTATGGGGGCGGCAAATATGAAATCACCTTAGGCACTGGTCCCACATTGTACGCATAAACAGATCTTGCGCCATTTTTTGTATTTTACTGACTGTGATCACGCGAATCCTGGGAGGGTGGTTGTAATGATCAAGGCCCACTTATTGCGGCTGGAACGACAACAGTTTAATGTGTAGGTCTATATGCTCTTTATTGATTGATATCTATTTATGACTGCTTCATTTCGAATATAAACACAAAATTGCGTGAGTGACGGAAATATCAAACAAGATTAAACGTATTTTTGTGGATATTCGTCATTTTATATAAATGGTGGGCTGAAAGAGTCGCAGTACGCATCCAAAGAGATTATAATGATACATGAGTGACTGTACAGTTTGAATCATGATTCCCATTATTGCCCTTTTATAACTGTATCACGGGTGCCATCATTGATCTTGCTCTGGCCAGCGCTGAAAAATGACCGAACATACAAAGTTAGCTCCGTTATTCGAGTGACAGTATCAAACGATATTACAATATATTGTGTCGTTCTTTTCCTGCATACGTTGTTTCGAGTCGAGTGGTAAGCCAATGCAATACCAACATAAGGTATTAATGTGCGATCTTATTACGTGTGATTATAACAGGACTGAATTGGCTTAGTAACTGTTTTTGATGTTTCGTTTGAAGGGCTTGGGCATCGTGGTCATTTAGCCCCGTGTATTTAGGTGTGTGTAGAGTTTGTCTGGTAACCTGTGTTATTGTAGTGTCTGTATTAATAATAATGTTATTGGTTTTACAACCTTTTAACTACTGCGGCTTTTAATGACGCCGGGGTGCCGGAATTTTTTCCCCGAAGGGGAACTTTAACGTGCCAGTAAATATACTGACACGGCTCACTCGCATTTGCGCACCCTCAAATACCAACTGACTGCGCCAGGATTCGATCCTGCAACTTTGGGCACAACTGGCGAAAACGTGACCGTTGAGCCACGCAGCCAGTCGTTTGTATTGGTAATTCAGTTAAGTGTTGGGAAGGAGACGGCCGAGGACTTAAGTCAGGACCCATCCTGGCCTTTGCCAAGAATAGAAGTGAGAAACCACGGAAAACTACGTTCAGAATGGCTGAGGTGGGAATTGAAACCACCTTTTGTAAGATTTCCTCACGAGGATGAGTGTACCTCGATCCAACCCTGAAAACGGAATTAAATTTCTTGGCAGAGCTGAGAATCCAACCCGGACCTCCAGGGCGACAGCCAAAAACGCTAGCCGCTACACCAGAAGGTGGACTGCTTAATAATTAGTCATCCAGTTAGGACAGAGGTTGCGCATTAGCTAGCATTCTTGGCTGTCACCACGGAGGCCCGTGTTTGATTCCAGGCTCTGCCAAGAAGTCTAATTCTGGTCTGAGGGCTGGAATGGGGTACACTCAGTCTCGTGAGGCAAAGCTGAGAAGAGGTGTTTTTAATACCTACTTCAGCTATCCTGGAAGTGGTTTTCCGTGGTTTTCCACTTCTACTCCAGGCAATTGCCGGGATGGTACCTAACGTAAGGCCACGGCCGGTTCCTACCTATATCCTACCTTAATTTCAAGCCTACACACACTAGTACAGACATCACAGTGACACACACCCAGGTACACGGGGCTACATGACCACGATGTCACTAAGCCCCTGTAGGAATCAAGAACAACAACTGTTTAATTGCCTGTGTGATGTAGACCAGACAAATACACACATGACTACTAGACTATGTTAGTTCTTTACTTTTTCTGTTTATCCGCGTTACCACACAGCTACTTATGAAGCAAAAGAACCAGTGATGGACAAAGCAAACAGGATATAAAAAGTAGTTTGGCACAGGCAAGGAAAGCATTTCTACACAAAAGGAATCTGTTGACATCGAATATAGATTTAGGTATTAGGAAGTAATTTTTGAAAGCCTTTGTCTAGAGCATGGCACTCTATGCAAGTGAAACTTGGACTGTTGGAGCAGCAGAAAAGAGGAGAATTGAAGCGTTTTAAATGTGGTGTTACAGGAGAATGATGAAGGTCAAATGGGTATATAGGCTTACAAATGAAGAGGGATTAAGACGAGTGGGCGGGGAGAGATCTTTCTGGCGACTGCTAATGAGGAGAAGAAATTGGTTGGTAGGACATGTGCTAAGACACACAGGAATAGCAAACATAGGTATTGTTACGGCTGTGAGTTTGTGTCATCGCTCGCCGCTTGAGTCACAACTGCCCCAGGGGCTGGGCTGTGGCTTGCCTCCTGTATTGCGCGCGCCTTATGCAACAGGGCTACTACAGACAAAGGGATAGTCCAGAAGATTCGTGACTGGACCAGCGGTGGAAACCTCGAGAAGCCGTGGACTCTGGATGGATCTAGAACCATTTATTGAGTCACCGGCCTGCTATATAAGAGTGACCCGTGAAGCAGTTGTTGTTGAGTTTTACGAGCTAGTGCGAGCGATTATCTTGTGCGACAGAAGTGTGGTGACGAAGTGCTGTGCGAGTTACGAAATCCTGTGACATTGTTTCTCCCAGCTTGTGAACAGCGTACATAAAGTGCTCGTAAGTAACTGTATTTTTTGTACCTGGAAGAGGGGCAGGTAGCTTCTGCCAAGGCCACCGGACTCATTAGGACGGATTAACTTCTGTGATCTGTTGCAAGTGAAAGGGGCTAAGAGCGCATAAGGAAGAGACTTGAGGAAACTGGAGAAGGCTCCTAATTGCTTGTATTTGCTGATTAGTGTAATTTTCTGGCCACAATAAAGTTAATTATTTCTTTAAGCAGTAATTGGTGTTGTGCTTTGTACCCCTACCGTAATCCAGTTAACAAAAGTGCCACTAGGGGGTGGCACGTAACAACTGGTGTCAGAAGTGGGATTACGAACTCAAGCACAACACCTGACGGTCCTGGTTTCAAAACCCGAGCAGGTCATTTTCTCTAATTTTCCTGTGAGTGCATGCCCTTTACAAGACAAACAACTAAAATGGAGGAGAAATTGGCAGCACTGCTAGAAAAGTTAAATGGCATGGAAACCAAGATGGAGGACGGCCAGAAGAATTTAACCAAGGACCTAACTGCCAAAATGGAAGACGGCCAGAAGAAGATGGAGGATGGCCAGAAGAAGTTAGCAGAGGACCTGAAGGACAGCCAAAATAAGTTAGCGGAGGACCAGAAGAAGATGGAGGACGGCCAGAAGAAGATGGAGGACGGCCAGAAGAAGTTAGCCGAGGACCTAACTGCTAAATTAGAAGATGGCCAGAAGAATTTAACCAAGAAGATAGAGGACGGCCAGAAGAAGATGGAAGACGGGCAGAATAAGTTAGCACAGGACTTGAAGAAATTAGAACTGGGTCTGCGTGAGGAAGTCACGGCAGTGGAAAAGAAGTTCGACGCCTTAAAAGAAGAAGTTGCTGAGCTACGCCGACGCCCGCTGACGGGGGTGGAAGAGAGATTTAACGCTCTACAAAAGGAATTTGCTGAGCTGCGCCGACACCCGCCGACAGGGATGGAAGATAGATTCAAAGCCCTACAAGAGGAAGTCGCCGAGCTGCGCCGACGCCCGCCGACCGGGGTGGATGAGAGAGTCAAAGCCCTACAAGAGGAAGTAGCCGAACTGCGCCAACGCCCACTCACGGGGGTGGAAGAGAAAGTCAACGCTCTTCAAGAGGAAGTTGCCGAGCTGCGCCGACGCCCGCCCACAGGTACACCGGGGACACCAGGAACGGGACAGAGCAGAGTGACGCCCCCAACCTTCGACGGAAAGGTCCCGTGGAGCACCTATTTACGTCAGTTCGAGGCAGCCTGTTCCATAAACAACTGGAACAGCACGGAAAAGGCTACAGCTCTCATTGTAGCGCTGAGAGGGGACGCCCTTAACGTCCTTCAGGCCATCCCGACCGGATCCCAGGACTACGCTTCACTGATCGCACATATGGAGTCCAGATATGGGGATAGCCATCTTCAGCAGGCCTACCAGATGCAGCTCCGGACCCGGGTACAAAAGAACGCGGAAACCCTGCAGGAGTTCGAGATGGACATCGCACGCCTCGTAAGGCTAGCCTACCCAACAGCGCCGGCCGACTTTCTGGAGCAGATTGCGACGCAAACCTTCACCGACGGACTACGGGACTCGGACACTCAACAGGCGCTGCGACTCGCGCGCAATAAGACCCTGGCAGATGCGCTGAGCCACGCACTTGAGTTTGAGACGGCGAAACAGGCATCTAAAATGCACGCGCGGGTGCGTCAAGTGGACGTTGACGAACCAGCAAAACCCAACGAGACCAAGCCCCTGGCCGACGAATTGATGGAGGCGCTAAGCCGTTTCTTCGATAGTCGCGGCACTACCAGCAACGAAACAGCCGGAAGACAACCGGAGAGGCGGCCCGGAAGAGGACTACCGACCTGCTGGACATGCGGTAAGAAAGGCCACCTGAGCAAGGACTGCGGTGATCGCCGCCGCCGAGGGTATCCGACGGGAAGTCAGTCGTCTGAAAACCGCGCGGCCCAGGGAAACGAGTATTAGCCAGCCTTGGGGAGCAAAGGTTGGCTTGTGACAGTCGTCAAGCCCCGGCAGTCCAAGTCCGTGTGACGAAGTTACGGAGGGACAATAGCAGCCTGATGGTCGACGGAGTTGTCAACGGAGTGAGCTGGCCCATGCTAATCGACACGGGAGCATCGAGGACCATCGTCAGCCCCACCGTGATCCCGAAGTGGAGAGTGCAACCCACACAAAGGAACCTCCAGCTAATAACCGCGACCGGAGAGACCGCACCGGTACATGGCGAAGCATCACTGGAGTTCGTCATTGGTCGACGGGCGATAAAGCATCCAGTATTTGTGGCTGACGTATCAAATGAAGTGATCATCGGACTGGACTTCCTGGACCAGAACAACATCATCTTGGATCTGAGTACCAACACTCTGCACTTCGGAAGTGAGGAACTTGCTTTGCAACCAGCACACGAGGCCGTCGCCGCACGACGAGTAAGGCTGAGAGAGGACGTCATCGTTCCCGCCAGGACGGAAGTCAGCGCTGCCGTAATTGTCGACGGAACTGCTGAGGGTGTGGCGGCTGTCATCGAGCCAAAATATGAGGACATCCAGACAAAAGGATTGCTAGTTGCCAAGACTCTCATCAACACGACGTCTCGGCCGTACGTCCGCCTGTCCAACCTGAACGACTACGACATTACGGTTCACCGGGACACCAACCTAGGAGTCTGCGAGCCCGTTACCTGGATTGCCCGCATCACAGATACGACGGACGGACACCTGCAGACGGACAACCGAAGAAGACGCGCCCTGCCAGAAGAACTCCAGAAGCTGTACCAAGGATCCCAGGACCATCTAGACGAAGAGCAATCACGCCAACTTCAGGACCTGCTACGCGAATTCCAGGATGTCTTCTCCGTGGGGAGCAAAGACTTCGGCAGGACAAGCTTGGTCCAGCACAGAATCGACGTTGGGGACAGCGCACCGATTAGGGCCCCATTCCGACGTGTCCCGCTCGCCAAGCAAGCCGAAGTCGACCGGATGGTAGAAGAGATGAAGGAGCAAGGGGTGATCGAGCCATCACATAGTCCTTGGAGTTCTCCGGTCGTGCTAGTGAAGAAGAAGGACGGTTCCACCAGGTTCTGCGTGGACTACAGGCGGGTGAACGACGTCACGAAGAAGGACAGCTACCCTCTACCCCGGATCGACGACACGCTGGACACCATATCAGGATCAAGATGGTTCTCCACCTTGGATTTGAAGAGTGGCTACTGGCAGGTGGAGGTCCACCCTAAGGACCGCGAGAAAACGGCGTTCTCTGTGGGCAGCGGGCTCTGGCAGTTCACCGTCATGCCATTCGGTCTGTGCAACGCCCCTGCAACCTTCGAAAGGCTAATGGAGTCCATTCTGAGGGGACTACACTGGAAGACCTGCCTGGTATACCTAGACGACGTCATCGTTCTGGGGAGGAGCTTCGAGGAGCACTACAGCAACCTGAAGGAGATCTTGTTGAAGCTACGGGCTGCCCAGCTGAAGTTGAGCCCCAAGAAGTGTCAGCTCTTCCAGAAGCGGGTCCAGTACCTTGGGCATATCGTCTCCGAGGAAGGGGGTGCGCACCGACCCAGAGAAGATCGCAGCTGTGAGGGAGTGGCCAGTTCCGAAGGACAAGTCGCAACTACGAAGCTTCCTGGGACTCTGCACTTATTATCGTCGCTTCGTGAGAGGATTCGCCGACATCGCCAAACCTTTACATCGACTGACTGAGAAGGACCAACTCTTCACGTGGACAGCAGAATGCCACAGTGCCTTCGAACAACTCAAGCAGGCTCTGTGCACCGCGCCTATTCTGGCCTACCCCAGACCTGGAACAAGGTTCATCGTCGATACCGATGCCAGCGACTTTGGCATAGGGGGGATCCTGTCGCAAGTAGTGGACGGCGAGGAGAGAGTAGTGGCCTACTTCAGCAAGGCCTTGTCAAAGCCAGAAAGGAACTACTGCGTCACCAGGAAGGAGCTGCTCGCCATCGTGAAGACCATTGAACACTTCCACAAGTACCTGTACGGGCAAGAATTTCTCATCAGGACCGACCATGCATCCCTGCGGTGGCTCCTGAACTTCAAGCAGCCCGAGGGTCAACTCGCGCGGTGGTTAGAGAGACTTCAACAGTACAACTTTGAGATTCAGCACAGGAAAGGCCAACTGCATTCTAACGCCGACGCCCTGTCACGAAGACCGTGCCCCGAAGACTGCACCTTCTGTGCCCGAAGGGAGGAGAACACCGGGATACTGTGCCGACGGACTACTGTGGAACTTCAAGGGAACTGGAGCCGCGAATCTTTCACGCGGGCACAAGCAGAGGATGATGACCTGGGACTGATAGCCGAATGGAAGAGGGCCTGTGTCCCCAGACCCGGGTGGAACATTGTGAGTGACTGCAGCCCAAGGTTTAAGTCCTACTGGGCACAGTGGGACTCGCTGATTGTAAGGGATGGCCTCATCTGCCGTACCTGGGAGAGCACCGACGGGAAGACATCTCGGGAACAAGTCGTCGTTCCAAAGGCTATGACGGAGGAAGTCCTGAAGGAAGTTCATGGAGGATCATCTGGTGGACACCTAGGGATAAAGAAGACCCTGGAGAAGCTGAGAGAGCGGTTCTACTGGATCGGATGCCGAACAGACGTGGAGAACCACTGCGCGAGGTGCCACGATTGCGCAGCCAGCAAGGGCCCAGGACGAAGACGACGGGGTCCACTGAAGACCTACAACGTGGGCGGCCCCATGGAGAGAGTGGCCATCGATGTTGCTGGGCCATTCCCGTTAAGCGAGGCAGGGAACCGCTACATATTAGTCGTCAGCGACTACTTTACCAAATGGCCGGAGGCGTATGCGCTCCCTAACCAAGAAGCCGCGACGATTGCAGAGACCCTGGTGAAGGAATTCGTCAGCCGGTACGGAGTACCCCAGGAGCTGCACTCCGACCAAGGGAGGAACTTCGAGTCGCAGGTGTTCCAGAACCTATGCCAGCTGCTGGGAATCCGGAAGACAAGGACAACGCCACTACACCCTCAGTCCGACGGGATGGTAGAGCGATTCAATCGCACCATCGAGAACCATCTTCGAATAGTCGTCAGCGAGCACCAGAGGGATTGGGACAAACATCTTCCACTATTTCTCCTGGCCTACCGCGCCGCCGTGCATGAAGCCACCGGGTGCACACCAGCCCGGGCCATGTTTGGGAGGGAGCTCCGTCTACCTGTCGATCTTGCCTTTGGCCGACCTGGGAATGATCCGATCCCGGTAAGCCAGTATTGTCAAGAACTGGTCGACCAACTGGAGGACGTGCACGCGTTCGCGAGGAGGAAACTGCGGATCGAGACCGACAGAATGAAGACCCGATACGACCAGCAGACGGATGCCGGCGGATTCCACGAGGACGACCTGGTCTGGCTCTTCAACCCATTACGGAAGAAAGGCCTGTCACCCAAACTGCAGAAGTCCTGGGAGGGCCCGTACCGAGTCGTGAAACGGATCAACGATGTCGTCTACAGGATCCAGCGGAGCCCGAGGGCGAAGATGAAGATCGTGCATCGAGATCGCCTGGCAGCCTACGGAAGGACACAGACGGACCAATGATTGATCGGGACGATCAGCCTTTTTAGGAAGGGGGTGGTGTTACGGCTGTGAGTTTGTGTCATCGCTCGCCGCTTGAGTCACAACTGCCCCAGGGGCTGGGCTGTGGCTTGCCTCCTGTATTGCGCGCGCCTTATGCAACAGGGCTACTACAGACAAAGGGATAGTCCAGAAGATTCGTGACTGGACCAGCGGTGGAAACCTCGAGAAGCCGTGGACTCTGGATGGATCTAGAACCATTTATTGAGTCACCGGCCTGCTATATAAGAGTGACCCGTGAAGCAGTTGTTGTTGAGTTTTACGAGCTAGTGCGAGCGATTATCTTGTGCGACAGAAGTGTGGTGACGAAGTGCTGTGCGAGTTACGAAATCCTGTGACATTGTTTCTCCCAGCTTGTGAACAGCGTACATCAAGTGCTCGTAAGTAACTGTATTTTTTGTACCTGGAAGAGGGGCAGGTAGCTTCTGCCAAGGCCACCGGACTCATTAGGACGGATTAACTTCTGTGATCTGTTGCAAGTGAAAGGGGCTAAGAGCGCATAAGGAAGAGACTTGAGGAAACTGGAGAAGGCTCCTAATTGCTTGTATTTGCTGATTAGTGTAATTTTCTGGCCACAATAAAGTTAATTATTTCTTTAAGCAGTAATTGGTATTGTGCTTTGTACCCCTACCGTAATCCAGTTAACAAAAGTGCCACTAGGGGGTGGCACGTAACAGTATGGAAGGAACGTTTGAGGACAAGAACGGTAGGAGTGGACCAAAGTTAGATGGTGTCGGATATACGGTGCGGTAGCTATGTATAGATGAAACGTTCAGCTCATGATAGGGAGGCATAGAAGCTACAACAAACAAGTCAAAAGACTGAAGACTCAAACAGCATCACCACTTATGTCCAATATATCTGGAAAAATGCCTATACAGGGTGTTTCTAAAAAGGTATCCGATATTACAACAGAGGTTGGGATAGGTCAAAACGAGAAGAGATCTCTACATAGTATTAAACTAAGTCCCCGATTCTTGGATGTTACGGGTAAACTCGAGAATCACTAGATGGAGCTTGATGCGGTTTTCACCATTCTGTAAAGGATATCTCGAGGATGATTTCTGTAGAAAATAATTTATTTATGATCAAAGGAAGCCGAGCAGTAACGATTTCAGTGGAAAAGTCGAAAAAAAACTGGCGTCCGAGCGCTTTGTAAGCTTACGCTGGGAAAACCGTTAAAAATATCTAAATACAATGAGTGTAAGAATTGTTCAGCATGAAATGTTCTACAAAAGGTGCGCGAGAGCATATGTCTATCTTCAATACATCGCCCACTATAAGTGTTTTTACGTTTCAATTTCTTCCAACCATGTCCATTCAACTACTGAGTGTATCATCCCTGTTACAGCCTAGCTAGCGGGCGAACCTATTGCCCCAAATTCAGTCAGCAGCAAATCATTGAGTCGTGTTGAGTTAAGGCTTCTGAGAAGGGTGGTTGTGTTTGGAGTTTCCCTGGAAGTGCAACTCGGGTTTTCTTCATTTCGTCTGCGAAACACAGTCAAGTTAAGATTGGACGGAAGGGGGATTTGAGTTTCATTCACCTCGCCATTCCCTGGAAGTGCAACTCTCATTTTACCTGTGAAGTTCTCGTTCCGCAAAATTCACAGTCAATTTAAGATTGGACGGAAGGGGGATTATATTATATTAAATTATACTGATTGGCGTATAATGTCTGCTTAGTATAAAACAAAGTCCCCGATTTTTGGATGTCACGGGTAATCTCGAGAACCACTGCATGGATTTTGATGCGGTTTTCACCATTCTGTAAAGGATGCCTCGGGGAAGGTATCTGTATAAAATCATTTATATATGATCAAAGGAAGTCAAGCAGTAACGATTTCAGAGAAAACGTCGAAAAAATCCTGGCGTCCTTGTGTTTTTAAGCTTACGCTGGGCAAACCGTTAAACATATCAATATACAATTAGTGTAAGAATTGTTCAGCATGAAAAGTTCTACAAAAACGTACACGAGAGCACATCTCTATATTCAATATATCGTCCACTATAAGTGTTTTTAGATTGGACGGAAGGGGGATTTGTGTTTCATGCACCTCCTGTCAGTGATTTTAACCCATCATGCCGAGACGTAAAACGGATATAGATCGTAGTTCATTGACATCGTAAATAAGCGCTTATCACGTAATGCATTCACAACTATTCCAGGGTGAAGCCGGACAGGGTTGCTAGTGTTCCTATAAACACATGTCCGGAAACAAATACCTGTTGAGATATGAGCCATTTTACTTGTGTTGTGTATTTACACTTCAACCAATGGACGTCATCCTACAAGCCGGACGTTTGTTTAAGACGATTACCCTTGACCTTGAAGCTTGCGGGTGAGCCTGTACACTGTCAGTCTCTAGCCCTATCGCTTCAAATTTGTCATCACCGGTCTGATGTAATGGAATTCCAGACTTGAGTACGTGATGACACCACGGTGCAGACAGTACAGTCGACGTCTAAGTATTGTGTGACGCGAAAGTACACGCTACATAGTTACAAACAGAACGCCATTATATTTGCCAATTACTGTACTTCAGTAGTAGTGTGAGATAACTTTGTCAATCATCTGGCCGCATGGAGCAAGTGACAACAAAACAGGTACTGTAGTAACTCGCCTCCAGGCTTACGTTAAGATTTTTCACTCGTCTAAAAGAAATGTCCTGCCCCTACCAGCTACTTCTAATGAACACTTGACTGTCACACACGTTTAACAGAACACGCGTTGGGCAAACATCCATCAACACCACCAACCAGGAGCTGTGATGATTACAGCCGGTCTGTCCGCGCATACCATCTGCACGTTAGAAGCGATGATCCACATGGTTACCACATACTTCGTCTCTTCTTCGCAAGGAATCCCCCACTCGTCCAATCACGACTGGCTGCTCGTGGATGTGGGCACTCTCATTGATCACACACTCATCTAACATCTGCACATTATCGATGGAAGTGGCATACACCAACGTCTTTAAATGTTCCCATAGCCAGATTCCCAATGAATTAAGATCCGGCGAACCGCACAGCCGCATACTGAACATCCAACTCATCCAAAGACCTTCAATGAAAAAATACGCCTGCACCACCGAACACAATGCCTCGTCCACACGGGTAAAATGGTGCATATCTCAACAGGTATTTATTTCCAGACATATGTTATAGGAACATTTCATCTCGTTTTGACCAATCCCAACCTCTGTTGCAATACCGGACACTTTTTTTTGAAACACCCTGTATATTTTCTAAGTACTTGTCAATCTCAAGTTTTTCTTATACAGTATATCATACTCACAAGTGTATGCAGTTGGTGCTACTAATTGTTAAGTCAGCCAGAGGTACAGTACTTGATTGTAACCAATCAGGGACGTATATAGAGTTTTATTTCGGGGGGTGCCCAACCGGGGGTTAGGAGGCATGGTATAGGCCCAAAGAATAGGGGGACCGGGGTTCTCCCGGGGAAACGTTTGTATAATTTGGTGCAAAATGATGAGTTTTAAGGCTATCTGGCATCACTTTTTCAACCAATTTGTTGTGATGTTTTATGTTTGGTTAATGTCAAACACAACTAAGACCATTTTATGATACTATTTACTAATACAATACTTGATAGTATTTACATGGAAAGAATTAATGTTACTGTTTTGATTTACAACTCACACTATAATATAAAGTCAAGGTTTCTTGAAGCATTGTCAAATCGGCTCATAACTTCATCGTCAGTGAGATGTATGTCTCTTTGAATAGATTACAATACTAGACCGTTGAGCTTGTTTTCCGAAGTAGAATTTCTTAAGTATGTTTTCAACCAACTCAAACTCCGTTCGGCAGTACCGGTAGCTACAGAGGGAGGCAAATTTGCCAAATGTTTGATATGGGTATAAAAGTTAGGGAAAACACTTTTGTTACACGCTTCAAGGGCACCTGTTGCAATTCTTGGTTCGTTCATAAGAGCGAAGGCACTGGAGAGTAATAAGAGGTTATGTTGTTACACATAAGATCAGAGCAAACTAATTGCCAAACTGTTTACATCGCTCTACCTTTGCCTTGCTTTGCAACGTGGCCATATGTCACTTAGTAACAATAGTACATGATTTTATTGGATTTTAATGTTTCAATATATAAACAAATAATACATGTGACAACATTTCGGGGGGTGACCCCCCCCCCCCCTTATATACGCGCCTGTAACCAATGGGTGACTACTTGCCACGAACATGTCCTAAAAGCAGCATGCTTTGGGACAGCAAGAAATTATAAGTTACAAAGACTGGCATGGATGGTGAATGAGTGCCATCGCTTATACGGTAAAAAGAGTTAATTAAGTATCGTGATTACATGCACTTAACAGGAAGAAGTTGGGTGAAAACGTGGGGCAAAATTTCAAGGCAACTAAGTTGTTGTTGTTAATTCATTTCAGGGGCTTGGAACATCTTGGTTATCAGCCCCGAGTGGATGAGGTGTGTTAATTTTTTTTCTGGTGGCCTGTATTTATGTGATGTGTAATTGTATTGGGAACAAAGATGAGGTAAGTTCCCCAGGACTTGAAGTAAGGTACTATCCCGGCATTTTCCTGGAAGGAGTGTGGAAAAACTCGAGGCAAATCCTCACTCAGAATAGCCACTGTCAGTGCCTGCATCCGAACCTCCAACCTTCGGACGTGCTGCAGCAACCCTCACGGCCGTGGGGCACTATTTAACGAGCTCGGCTACGCTGCGTGGTAAGATAACTCAAATACAATTTTTAGAAACTACAGGAGTATTGAGTTGTTACAGGTCATCTTTACTCTTGTCCGGTTTGGGTACGATTTACAGAGAATGTTGTATTTAGATAGCATCGATATGGAGTTTAAAATGAAATGATGTAGCCTATATTTCAACAATAATGCTCTGAGGAAACGTAAACGATATCAATGAGACTCCTTGTTTCAATACAACAGGTCAAATAGAATTCGAACGGAAAATCAGTTATCACTTTGATAATTTCACTTGTCCATCACATCAACTTCTCAGATCAAAAACAAGCTCACGGAGAGTTAGTGAGAGCGAATATCATTCTTAGGAACAATCCTAAACTGTTCAGACGGGAGCGTGATTCTCCTTTAGAACACTCCGAGTCTGTTCAGATGGGAGTGTAATCAATGCTTGGTGCTTAGAAACAGTACGAGTCGGTTCAGATGGGAGTGTAAACCATACTCGGTGCTTAGAAACACTCCGAGTCTGTTCAGATGGGAGTGTAATCCATACTTTGTGCTTAGAAACACTCCACGTCTGTTCAGATGGGAGTGTAATCCATGCAAGGTGCTTAGAAACACTCCGGGTTTGTTGTGTAAACCATACTTGGTGCTTACGAACACTCCGAGTCGGTTCAGATAGGAGTGTGATCCATACTTGGTGCTTAGAAACACTACGAGTCTGTTCAGATGGGAGTGTGAACCATACTCGGTGCTTAGAAACACTCCGAGTCTGTTCAGATGGGTGTTCAATCCATACTTGGTGCTTAGAAACACTCCAAGTTTGTTCAGATGGGAGTGTAATCCATACGTTGTGATTAGAAACACTCAGAGTCTGTTTAGATGGGAGTGTAAACCATACCTGGTGCTTAGATACACTCCGTGTCTGTTCAGATGGAAATATAAACCATACATGGTGCTTAGAAACACTCCGAGTCTCTTCAGATGGGAGTGTAATCCATGCAAGGTGCTTAGAAACACTCCAGGTCTGATGTGTAACCCATACTTGGTGCTTACGAACACTCCGAGTAGGTTCAGATAGGAGTGTGATCCATACTTGGTGCTTAGAAACACTACGAGTCTGTTCAGATGGGAGTGTAAAAGATACTTGGTGCTTAGAAACACTCCGAGTCTGTTCAAATGGGAGTGTGAACCATGCTTGGCGGTTAGAAGCACTCCGAGTCTGTTCAGACGTGAGTGTAATCCATACTTGGTGCTTAAATACATTCCGAGTCTGTTCAGATGAGGGCGTAAACGATGCTTGGCGGCTAGAAACACTCCGAGTCTGTTCAGATGGGAATGTAAACCATACGTGTTGCTTAGAAACATTCCTAGTCTGTTCAGATTGAAGTATAAATCATAGTTGATGCTTAGAAACACTCCGAGTCTGTTCAGATGGATGTGTGAACCATACTTGGTGCTTAAAAACATTCCGAGTATGTTCATATGGATGTGTAAACCATACTTGGTGCTTAGAAACATTCCGAGTGTGTCCAGATGGAATCATCAATCAGGCTTGTTTCCTAGAGAATCTCTGAATTTCTTTCAGGAGGAAGTATGAGTCCGTTTTCTCACCGTATATTCTTCAATTCCTTGTTGAGTGTTGCCTCATTACAAAAGACACGTTCCGAGAAATCGGATACGGTTAAATTGGAGATATGTGAACACAGATACTTGGCCCATACGTGCCAAATACACGAGAATAGCCTGTTGAAGCTGTTGATTATTTAGGGGCTTTGCGACATCGTGGTCATGTAGTCCCCTGTGCTTGGGGGTGTGTAGTATTTGTCTGATAACCTATGCCACTGTTATGTCTGTAATAGTCTGTGTATTTGTAATTAAGGCAAGATTTGGGTAGGAGGCGGCCGTCACCTTACGTAAGAACATTTGCCTGGAGTAGAAGTTGGAAACCACGTAAAACCACAGGATGGCTGATGTAGGAATCGAATCCGCCTCTTCTCTGATTTGCCTCGCGAGACTGAGTGTACTCCATTCCAAACCTCAGCTCAGAATTAAATTTCTTCGCAGAGACGAGAATCGAACCCGGGCCTTCATGGTGACTGCCAAGAATGCTAGCCACTACGCAACGAGGCGGACTAATAGCCTATATGGCTGGGAATTACCCAGTTGAGTAATAAATTCCCACATTATGTAATACAAGCATTTGTTTGGAGTAAGTATGAATTAACTTGTCGAGATTCAAGTCCTTTTTCAGTGAACTATTGTTTTCACTCTTCTAATCCGACGAACGCTTGATGAACTTAATCATATCTAATGGTTCTTTAGTTAAACTGTTTAACGAATTTGATTTGCAGTATCACAGTCTACTGAAAACCACAGCATTGTTTCGATCTTATCTAGTAAACAGCAATCTACTGCATTGAATAGCAATCTCTTTCTGTGTATCGGTGGAGATAATCCATCCTTGAAGAATGCATTAGGCAATTCAATCTAATGCATTGTCGCTGGTTATATGACAAAACGTACCACGAACATAACGAACCACCGCCTGACGTTTCTTCCTGTATGCGTATCCGTCGAAGTGCGCACATAAACCGCCCTTATTCGTAGTACACAACTCCATGTTACAATACCAAAATGTTTAAATCCCCACACTGTGATCGCCAGTGACGTTTATGTGGTGGGGGAGTTTGCCCTAAAAAAAAACTCCAACTCATAGAGGGAGAACAGCATCAAGCATTAGCTTGGATTTTATAGCATTGTGGGGAAGCATTAGACTGAATTAATATTAGGGCTTAATGGATTTCACACTTGAACATATGCTGTAACAATATTTTTTTTTCAATATGGTGCAATAAACAATCTGAATGAATAACAACAATAAATGATTAATAACCATCAGAAACACTTTAGAAAAAGAGTTCTTTAAACTTATCCACTTTGGATTTAAAAATTGTAATTAAAATGTCTTAAAAATAAATAATAAAACACTTAACTTTGGTGTACATCTGTTGCAAATATATCCTTAGAGGATCCTTTCTCATAAGAAGGAATGCGGTGGAAACGAAGTATTGTGGTTATAATGCGCAACCTCCATAGGCAACCCACTCAACACTTGATGGTGAAATCACTTTGCTTTGAACTTTAAGCAGATGGATCTTGTTGATAAACAAGATATGCGGTGACTCACAGCGGTGCATGATAGCCTTTGTTGACATGCCCTTTCTTGAAGTTTATCTGCGGCGAAGTATTTCTGCGGTTAATACGATGTCTCTTGCGGTGATTAGTGGAAGAAAATAGTAGTGGCCTCAAGATATCTGCAGAATGGTGGCTTTGACATCTTGGCAGAAGTGTAGACGCAGAGCGGCCATGAGAAGAGAATTCTGTTCTGCGAAGAATACTCTAAGTATTATAGGCCCAGCGTGGCCCGTACTGTAGTGGCAGCAGACTGGACGCAGAATGTCCTGGACGCAGAATGTATGAGGAATGTATGAAGAATGTACTGGAATGGACATCACCATTAAGATGAGTCGGGGTTATATAGGGCTGGGATCCCGCCGAGTTGACAGGTGACCAGGAACACCACTGTTAATTGCCTGTCCAAGAAAAGCAACGTCACGAACTCGAGGCGACAGCAAGCACAGAGCAGACAAGCCCAGTGTAGATAATGCAGTGATGTGTTGCGGTAGCCTTAAACACTTTGGTGAGTAACTTTAATATCTTATAAATGGGTGGTTAATAACAAGGTTATGCATATTGATTAAACAATTAATACATTTCCAAAGAAATAATTATCATTCGAGGATCTCGGTAACAAGAAACAAATTTGACCGACAAATGGGCCAAGCTAAACATTGAATGTATCACGAAAAGTGATCATGCTCCGAGAACTCCGAATGAAAATGAACAAAGAATCAGTCAATACAAACATAGACAACAGACGAGGAGTAAACTAAGACTTGAAAGGCAAAACAGAGATAGCAGAAATAGGTCTGGTGTAAAGACCTTTATTATTTAAAACATCAACAACTCTGACGTGTTTATCACGGCCAAAGTGGCAGTGAATAACTCTGCCTAGGTTCCACACGAGAGGCGGAGATGGGTCTCGAAGAAGAACCATGTCCCCTACTCGTACATCTGGTTGGGAAAGCCGCCACTTCTCACGCCTATTTAGCAAGCTGAGATACTCTAGTTTCCATCGGGGCCAAAAAGAACAGCGCAAAGATTCTACTTTTCTCCAAAAAATAGGTAAGCCGGGATCAAAGCGTCGAACCACCTAAGGCGGAGTAGCAGCTAAAGAACAGCCAATCAAAAAGTGTCTGGGTGTTAAAGGTAAAAGATCCTTAGGATCGTTAGAAATAGGAGTCAGAGGTCTGGAATTTACTATACCTTCGACTTGAATAATTAAAGAATTAAATTCCTCATATGAAAGTATGGTAGGACCAAGAGTTTTCTTGAGCTGTCTCTTAGTAAGTTTTATGCAAGAATCCCATCGGCCCCCAAGATGGGGAGCATAAGGCGGGGTGAAATGCCATTTGAACCCTTTAGAATAGGAAAAGTTGGATTTTTTTTATTTAGCAGAAGGGGAGCATAACACTTTTTTTCCAGAGATCAGAAGCACTTACAAAAATTTTTGCATTATCTGAAATGACTTCATCAGATGGCACACCCCTTCTAGCAGCAAATCTAGAAAAGGCGGCCAAAAAATAAGATACAGAAGCATTCGTAACCAATTTGAGGTGGATAGCTCCCGTCACCATGCTTACGAATAACGAGATGTAAAGTTTACCTAAGATTTTGCGCTTAGATGAAGAGGGATTGGTCTGATATACGTAAGGACCAGCGTAATCAATCCCAGTAAGAGCGAAGGGCTTACTAGGTTCTGAACGAAATGTAGGTAAATTACCCATAATCTGCGTAGAGGGGCGTGGTTTAACCTTAAAGCAAGGTATACACTTTTTGACAACAGAGTAAACCTCATGAACACCATTAATGACCCAATAGAGTTCACGAATTAGACAGAGCAAGGTGCGAGTGCCCGCATGAAGGTGTTGATAATGAAACTTTTTTATTATAAGGGTAGTGATAGGATGCTTTGAAGGAAGGATGATGGGATGATTTTTCCCATCCTCACAACTAGACATAGCTAATCTTCCGCCTACCCGTATTATACCATCCTCGTCTAGAAAGGGAGTGAGTGGTGAAAGCTTGCTAGACTTGGGTAAGTCCTTACCACTTGTAAGAGCTTGCTTTTCAGGAGCAAATACTTCCTGCTGTACAAGCAACAAAATCTTGCGAGTAGCAAATTCTAACTCTACTCTGGTGAGAAAGGGTTGAGGCATCATAGGTTGATCAATTACCAAATATTTCCACCGAAATATATAAGACACTACATGAATCAATTTATCAAATGAAGAGTACCTCTGAAAAAGGCTAGTAGAAGTAGAAGTAAGATGCGACGTGCAAATTGATTAGTTAGCGAGGCCAGCAAGATGATTCCTGACTAAGCCAAGGAGGACCATTCCAGTACAGGTCTGAAGAAATCAATTTTTTAGGCGTGCAACCACGTGGTATTATGTCCGCGGGGTTTTCACGGCTAGGAACATGTCTCCATTGTTCTGAATGGGAAACTTCATGAATCTTAGAAACGCGATTTGCCACAAAGGTATTCCAATGAGAAGAAGGCTTGGAAATCCAAGCTAGTACAATAGAAGAATCGTTCCAAAAAAATATGCGGGAAAATTTTAATTTTAAACTGATATTAAGTTTAGTAGCTAATTCTGTTGCCATTAAACAGAGCACAATTCTAATCTAGGCAACGATACAGTTTTAAGTGGAGCAACTTTTGATTTTGCGCACACTAAATTAGAAAATCCAGGAAAAGTAGCTGAGGAACGTCCTACTATGTATGCACAGCAGCCATAAGCCCGTTCTGAACTATCAGATAATACATGCAGGTCATACTGCTGGCATAAGGGATTAGAAATTAAAAGGCGGGGTATAGAAACTTTGGAGAGATCCAGCAAACTACTGCGATACTCTAACCATTCTTCTAGAAGAGGGAAGGGGAGCTTATCGTCCCAGTCAGATTTTAATGACCAAACTTTTGCAGGAATTTTTTGCAACAATAACTATAGGAGCAATATATTGCAAAGGGTCAAAGATTTTTGCGATTTCTGACAAAACTTGCATCTTAGTTACAGGGGGAGATTCTGTCAAATGTACCCGATAAGAGAAGGTATCAGAAGAAGGGCACCACAAACACCCAATGCTTTTACGTCTGCTTTATCAGTAGGAATAGCAACAAATTCATGAACTGGGACCTCTGAAGAAAATGTTGATATAAATTCAATAGAATTTGAAGTCCATATATGGAGCGGAAAACCACCTCCTAGGAGAAGGGATTTCAAGTCTTCGCACACAAGGAGTGCTTCAGAAATATTAGGGAAAGAATACAAGAAATCGTCAACATAAAATGCCGTTTATAATGCCTCAGAGGCCAAAGGATTATACAGATGACCATCTTGTTCGGCCAACATGTGGAGAGACTGAATCGAAAGAAAGGCTGAAGGCTCCAGGCCATATGTCTCAGTCTTCAATCTGAATATCTTTATGGGTTTGGAACTCTCATCGCGCCACAATATCCTTTGCAGATCTTGCTGCTCAGAATTTACGAGAATCTGCCGGTACATCTGCTTAATATCGGAGATTACAGCAATAGGAAACCGTCGAAAATTAAGCAAGACAGAGGTGAGATCTGTTTGAATAGCGGGACCACATTGCAAGGTATCATTTAAAGAGGCTCCATTGGAATCTGGTGATGAGCCATTAAAAACTACTCTTATATTGTCTTGTGTTAAAGAATTTTTCCATACCGGGTGATGATTTAGATAAACGATTTCCTTAAAGGCATGGCCAATTTCTTCTGATTTAGAAATTACCTTCATGTGATTAGATGATTCGTATTGCTCCATAGAGGAAGCATACTGAGTTTTAACAGAAGCATCTTGTTTGAACCGATTTTCAATAGCAAATAGTGCCCTGAGTGCTCTGGAATGCAAGCCCGTAATGGCGGGAGAATTAAGAATACGTGGAAGAGTTATTATAAATCTGCCTTCAGCAGTACGAACAGTGGTTTCCTTGTATAACTTTTCACAAATTTAGTTAGAAGGAGAAGAAGAAGAAGTAACCTGAACATTCTCAAGATCCCAGAACTTGGTCAGCTCTTGACTTAAATCGGCACCAACAAAATAACAATTTGATACAGTTTGAATAGGATTACGATATATTTGACCAGTAGCAATCCAACCAAAATCAGTTTCACGAAAGAAAAAATTAGGAGCAATTTTTACTTTATTGGAATGAAGACATTGCCAAAACACGCTTGAGCTGAAAAGAAGCTCTACGGGCGAAGCTCTGTTGAAATGAGGGTCAGCGAGCTGGACAAAATTCGGGATACTCCAACTTTGAATAGGATAAGAAGTGCCCGGAATATTGTTGCCTATAGACTTGATAATCAAACAATCTAATTGCAACTGCGTACCAAGATTATTAGAGTCCTTCAGATCTACTTTAGCAAAGCTTAAGGATTGAGATTTAGAGCCGTTTATTCCTGTAACCTCTATTGAGGTAGGATGTTTTGGGAGGCCTAACTTTTGTACCAAAGATTCACTAATAAAATTGTTAGTAGCGGCATTGTCTAATAATCCCCTGACAGGTATCCATTTTCCATAAGCGTTTTTCAATAGAACCTGCACGGTAGATAATAAAACCTGAATTTTGCCAAGCGAGGTAGAACTTTGAGCATACGACTGCGCACTATTTTGAGAAGTCTCAGAATTAGACTTGGTATTGGAACTGCTTGGTCCTAATAACCGTGATTTTTCATGTCTGTGCAAAAGGGAATGATGTCTAGCCTTAGAATGAAAGCATAAACGTTGTGAACGGCAATTGTTTAACATATGCGTTCCTGACAAACAGTTAAAACAACGTTATTTATTCGTAATTAACTTTAGTTTTTCATTTACTGATAAAAATTTAAATTCATCACAATTGTATAAATTATGCGATTGCTGACACAGACCGCACGTTTGCATTTGGTTTGGTGACCGAGCATCAACAGGAAGAGCATGAGATCTTAAAATTCTTTGATTAGAACTGTTAACCTTGTCTTTTGAAAAGGCTTTTGAATCTGAAATACTAGATTTTTGATTAGCTATGGCGGAAAAGACTTGTCTTATAGCCTTCAAAATGTTAATAATTGCCTCATTAGTGCATTGAAAATGTTGGGAAAGTTCTGTTTCCCAAGCCTTTAATGTACTTGCATCTAATCTTACAGAAATAAGGTGAACTAGAAATAAATCCCAGTGATTTGCAGGTTGGTTTAAATTGGACAATGCTCTGACGTGTAGTTCTGCAGTGTCAATCAACTTACGAAGTGATGAGCTGTTGTCTGCTTGCACGTTAGGTAACTCGAATAAGATTTTTATATGGCGTTGAATGGATACACGAATGTTCCCATATCCATCCTTAAGAAGATTCAGAGCGACTTCATAATTATCACTGGTTAAAGAAAGCGCTTGAATCAGGTTAAGTGCGTTGCCTTGAACTGCCAGACGCAAGTAGTGAAATTTTTGAATTACCGGGATAGAAGTATTCTCATGTACCAAAGAATTAAATAATTCAAAAAATGGCTCCCATTCTATGTCCTTACCAGTGAATTTGGGTATTTCTAATTTGGGTAATATGATACGTGAGGAAGATGTAGAAGATGCTGCAGAAGTTTGATCTTCTTGTATATCTTTTATAGTTAAAGCCCTAATAAGCTGTTTAGCTTCAGCATATGCCTGATAGTATAATTTTTCAACTTCCAACCTTTCACTTTGCTGGTCCGGGTGCTGAGTTTCTGTGCTGCATTGTATCTCATCATATTTCTCAAAGGTTTGTTCATAATTCTTAAGCCTCTGCGAAATTATGTCAAGATTACGCTCTTGGGGTTCAAGCTCCGTTAAAAAGTACGAAACCGTGTGAGCTTACCCTTACAAGAGGCTCTGGCGTTGCTGCGTTTTTCATCAAGGTTAGGCATGTTAAAAGTTGTTTGTTACTCACGTCAATATTGTGACTTCGAGTATTGGAAGCCATAGGTAGACAGCTTGCTAGGTAGTAAGGTTTAGTCTGATGCGGAAGAAACCAGCTTTGCTTACGTTTCTCTCCTCCCCTGCTGAACATGCGCGCCTCAGGCTGAAACTTACAATCAGAATTAGTGTTGAAATGCATTAAACAACATAGTTAATGTGTAATGTGAAATCCAAGATATGAAACTTGTGACATTCCCAGGGTGCAACAAATATATTCCCGGGGGTGAGGCACCAAAAAGTATGGTGGAGTTTGACCTAAAAAAACTCCAACTCATAGAGGGAGAACAGCATCAAGCATTAGCTAGGATTGTATAGCATTGTGGGGAAGCATTAGACTGAATGAATATTAGGGCTGAATGGATTTCACATTTGAACATATGCTGTAACAATATATATATATTATTTCAATATGGTGCAATAAACAATCTGAATGAATAACAACAATAAATGATTAATAACCATCAGAAACACTTTAGATAAAGTGTTCTTTAAACTTATCCACTTTGGATTTAAAAATTGTAATTAAAATGTCTTAAAAATAAATAATAAAACACTTAACTTTGGTGTACATCTGTTGCAAATATATGCTTAGAGGATCCTTTCTCATAAGAAGGAATGCGGTGGAAACGAAGTATTGTGGTTATAAGGCGCAACCTCCATAGGCAACCCACTCAACACTTGAAGGTGAAATCACTTTGCTTTGAACTTTAAGCAGATGGATCTTGTTGATAAACAAGATATGCGGTGACTGACAGCGGTGCGTGATAGCCTTTGTTGGCATACTCTTTCTTGAAGTTTATCTGCGGCGAAGTATTTCTGCGGTTAATACGATGTCTCTTGCGGTGATTTGCGGAAGAAAATAGTAGTGGCCTCAAGATATCTGCAGAATGGTGGCTTTGACATCTTGGCAGAAGTGTAGACGTAGAGCGGCCTTGAGAAGAGAATTCTGTTCTGCGAAGAATACTCAAAGTATTATAGGCCCAGCGTGGCCCGTACTGTAGTGGACGCAGAATGTCCTGGACGCAGAATGTATGATGAATGTATGAAGAATGTACTGGAATGGACATCACCATGAAGATGAGTTGGGGTTATATAGGGCTGGGATCCCGCCGAGTCGACAGGTGACCAGGAACACCGCTGTTAATTGGCTGTCCAAGGAAAGTGACGTCACGAACTCGAGGCGACAGCAAGCACGGAGCAGACAAGCTTTTGGGGTAGCACCGGGATGGTTCTTATCTATCTTCAACGATTTACTGAGACAGCGTGAGTTCCCCGCTGAGTGGAAGGTAACCAAACTTGCGTTACTTTTGAAAGCAGGGAAACTGTCCTTAGATCCCTCAGCGTACACACCACTTTGTTTGCTAAATACCTTAAGTAAGCTTTTTGAAGGATTAGTAAACACAAGACTTGAAAAACAATTAGAACAACAAGGAGGGCTCTCCTTGAACCAGTTTGGGTTTAGAAAGGGCAGGAGCACAACCCAAGCCATCGAGAGAGTGTTGCAAATACCGGCAGAGAGCAGCGAGAAATGTGCAACTGTAATAACTCTCGATGTGAAAAATGCTTTTAATACGGCTTCATGGAGCATTATTGTGAGAGAATTTCGAAGGAAGAACATATCTCAAAACCTGCAACAGATTATCGTCAGCTACTTCAAATGACGTAAAATAAAGCTTAGTCAATCACAGGACCTTAAAATTAGTGAAATTAGTGCTAGGACCAACCCTGTGGAACATTCTATATGTGGCGTCCTACGTCTGCAGCTGACGAAAGGCGCAGTATCTATTGGTTATGCCGATGACCTTGCGTTAGTGGTAATAGCAGAGAATGCAGAGGATCTGACCTTTAGAGTTAATGAATCATTGAGACGTGTCAACCTTTGGATGGAAAATAATTGCTTGAGTCTGGCAACACATAAGACTGAAGCTGTAATTTTGAAGGGTTCAAGGAAGTGAAAGAATATCAGTTTTCTCCTAAATGGTATTGAGATTGTTCCAGCGAAGGCTGTACGTTATCTAGGAGTTCTGCTAGACATGAATTGCACGTTTGGAGCACACGTGAAGGCAGTTACTCAAAAGGCAGAGAAGAAAGCAGCGGCGTTAGCTAGACTTATGCCTAACATAGGAGGTCCGAAAACAATAAAGAGAGAAATCATGTGCTCAGCAGTATATTCCATATTATTATATGCTGCACCTGTCTGGTGCGATGCGCTCAGGAAGAAGATCCATTTACGAGCTATGGAAAGAGTTCAGAGAAAACCGCTACTCACAACTATCTGTGCTTATCGTACTGTGTCTACTGCAGCTTTACAAGTTGTAGCTGCCGGAATTCCCATCGATCTACTCGTTATAGAGAGAAAATTTCTTCATGCCTGCTAAAGAAAAGAAAGCGTTGAGGAACCAGCTCTTACTAGACTGGCAGGTCCGATGGGATGGTACAAACAATGTTGGCCAGTGGACTAAAGAACTTATACCTGACGTAGGAGAATGGCTGAAATGCTGTCATCGACAAGTGAATTATTTCCTGTCCCAGGTCCTGACAGGGCATGGGAGATTTGGAGTATATGCCTTCAAAATGGGGAAGACGCAGGGAGATGGTTGTCGGTATTGCTCGGAAAGGGATACAGTTGAGCATACTTTCTTCCACTGTGCTCGATGGGAGGAAGATAGAAAGGAAGCTTGTGAACAACTTGGCCGGCGACTGACGACTAGGAATCTGATTCAGATTATGTTCGAGAGCCCACGAGCCTGGAACATTGTAAAGACAATGGCTACGATTATCATGGGGACGAAGGAGAAAGAAGAAAAAGGAATAAACTAATAGTATAATCACTCCATTCTGATGTAATGCTGTCAAGCAGTCCCGCAATGGGCTAAGTGAAGAGGGCAGGGGGTTTTAGTTGGTGGAAATCCAATCTCCCACACAGAGTGGTGTCTTTGAAAGATTTCCCCCTGCCGAAACAAACAAAAAACAAAAAAAAGCCCAGTGTAGATAATGCAGTGATGTGTTGCGGTAGCCTTAAACACTTAGGTGAGTAATTTAATATCTTATAAATGGGTGGTTAATAACAAGGTTATGCATATTGATTAAACAATTAATAGATCTAAATTTCCAAAGAAATAATTATCATTCGAGGATATCGGTAACAAGAAACAAATTTGACCGACAAATGGGCCAAGCTAAACATTGAAAGTATCACGAAAAGTGATCATGTTGTAATGAACCTATAAGTGGAATGCCCGTCTGACATCAAGTGGTACGTTATGTCCTAGCGTAAATATTTGGAGATACCGGGAAAATCGTTCTTAGGTACATAACAACCTAGGTGACACGTTTTGTCCATGGTACTGCCCCCGTAATTGAATTATAGTGAGACCACGGTGGCTATTTTGGAAATTATAGCGAAAGTTATGGCTGTCATAGTTATGACGTGGGTAGTCATGACGTAAGCACGGATGACGCAGACGTTATGCCAGCAGGCTACTTGAGCTGAGATTCTCAGTGACGTCAGCATTTATTCGAGAAGGATCCGAGATGTACGACGCAGTCGCAAGAAACGTGGAATTCTGCTGAGGAAGAAATTATGCTATTGGAGGGGAGACTTAAACCAATGAACGATAGTCTGAAGGAAGACGGAGATTGCTGAAACTATGGTATTTTTATTACTTTTTGGAATGCAGAATTGCGGAAATCCATTTGCAGTAGAGGCATTGTTCTGGAATTTTGGTGAAATTTATTTTCAGTTTTTGAATTATGAAAATCCGTCATGTATTGACGAAGTTGGAACTTCTAGCGATGACGCAGTAACACGCGATGGAAGGGATAGATACGCCCCTCATGAAGTTCATAAAAGGCCTTGCGCAGAAGAGAGGAGCCTCATTCGCTCATTCGCTCATTCTCAGATTATAAATCGTCTGATATTCAATCGTGAGATCTCATATAGTCATTTCAGTGAAACGTCGAGTGAGATTAGTAGTGAAAAAGTCGTCTTTGTAACGCGTGGCGAAGCCACTGCATGAAACGAGAGTCGAACATACAAGCAGTGCAGATTTACTGTGAAGTAAATCTAGGTGAAGTTGAAACGACACTTATAACGCTTCTACAAGATTAGCTGTGAACAGTTAGCGGTCGCCTATAAGCTAATTCTCTTGTGCATTGCTACAGTAAGGACTGTAGAAAAGCTGAACAATTTCGAGGAAGTATTTTGGAAGTTATTGACAATATTAGACGACTGACAAAAGTGATTTTCTCGCCACAGGAGAAACACTTTGTATAGCCAGACTCTACGCTACGGCTGACAGGGCTAGTGAAATAGGGAGACTTCAGATTGCTTTTGTGACACAACACTGCAGTATAATGGAGCAATTTAATAAGGCAGTTTGTTCTTCTAATACTACAACCGAAGAGCATATGGAAGGCTAAAGGACTTAATGCAATTGGGACATATTTCAACGGAGTAAGATAGCAGCATGGAACTTCGCTAATTGCTATTCCACACAAGCGAACATGTGGTAAATAACCATCTACACCCATGTTTCGTGATTAAAGGCTGAATACTATCAAACAGCAATAGAAATGATTTCATACTTTCTGAATATGAATATTTCTTCGGAAATTTATACAAAAACTTCATGGCGATTTTCAACTGGAACTTCAGGGATTTTTCAAGAGAGGTCAGGGTTGTCCCGACTCACAAAGAAGATTATTGCCGGAAGGATGTCGTTCGTCTTCGTGAAGCAGTTCGATTCTCCGATGGTGCTGTTTCTGGTTTCGAGGATGGAGCTCAGCTTTAACTTGGTGAAATGGATCCATCAACAGTCTTCTTTGGGGAATTTTCCTCTGGAACGTCAATCGGCAGATAAGGTAGTCGTGAACGTTTATTGTATTTGAGTTTCTTAGCAATATTTGAGCAACCATTTTTCCCATATTTTTGTCCTCATGTATTTTTTTTGCCCGATATTCTTGTTTGAGATTCCTATTCTCAGTACACCTTGATGAGTTATGCCTTTTTCGACGTTTTATTAAGACATTGTTATGTCATGGGCATAGTTAAATGATTTTGAATCAGTTGAGACTGATATTTAGATTTTTCAGTAATTTGCTTATTTTTGTAGTCACGATTTGACTGTAAGTTAATGATTTTTATGTCAGATTTAAATACAGACAGCATGTCACTTTATTAAAGTAATTCTACCCCAGTTTAATTACTTTGACCAATTTTCTGTCATCATCAAGAAGGAAGAACATTTAAATGATTTTAGAGCGTTAAAATCCAGTACGTTGTCGACGATCTTGGAAATACTAGTCGTTATTTGAATTGATTGCAACACAGACATTTATCGTCAGTCATGAACGACCATTGCATCACAGGCAATTTTGTGAAAGATGAACATTAATTATGAATTATTGAATGCATTAAATTCGTGAAACTTGTGTTAGGTTTTTTCTCATATAGAGATTTATATAATGATGTTTGCATTCCCCAGTCTAATTGGATTCTATTCGACTATTTTGCAGTTAGTCGCACTTTGTTTGATGATAGTATTTTATACTACAATTCTTTGAAGATGTTAATCTTAAATTTTGATAGACCAGACAGGCGTATATAAGCGTATTCACTATTAAATTTGTTTGTGATTGGCAAATTTTTATTTCATTTCGATTCATGAATGAAATCCACGAAGTTTAAATGACAACAGTTTTGAAACAATTATTGATATAAGAATTTTTAAGTGGAACTATGAATGTATAATCGATAGTGCAGCGGACATGTTGAAAGTCGCTGATGTATAATGCCCTTAAATAAATGAAGGAGATTCCCACAGTAATTAACCCTAGAACTGCTGCAGGTTTATCCGTCAAATGCTGCAGTGCATTCCCATAAAATACACACTATGGGAATTTAGTATCTGTAAGCAAACTGTGTTCATGAATATAACTTATCATACATCAATAGAAAGCTGAAAGACTGTTCTATATTATTCTTATAGAGGTGAATCGTTCAGACTCATCAGTTTGAATTAATCATAAAAAGTGTTTTATAAAACTAAAAAAAATATATAAAAAATTGACTTTCCTGCTCTAGAAAACTATACTGCCAAGCTAAATGTTTGTCAGACACATCATAAATGAAAAGTTCACAGTTTTTTGTTACTATTTCAAGAACCAGTTATAAATAATTCCTGTTTTTTACTAAAAAAGAAAATTATTTGTACAATATGACATTTCTCCATTATGCACATATATGAGAAATTCACCTTCTGCCTCTTCTGTAAGCTAACTGCATTCATGAATAGGCCTATAACTTATCATACATCAGTAGAAATCTGAAAGACTGTTCTATATCATTTTTATAGAGGTGAATCATTCAGACTCATTAGTTTGAATTAATCATAAAATGTATTTTATAAAAATAAAAAATAAAATTGACTTTTCTGCTCTAAAAGAACATATTGCCAAGTTAAATTTTTGTCAGACACATCATAAATGAACAGTTCACAGTTTTTTGTTACTATTTCAGGAACCAGTTTTAAATAATTCCTGTTATTTACTAAAAAAGCGCTCAATTTCTGAATCATCTACATAGGCTTGTTGGCTGCCATTTTGCTCAATGCAACTTCAATGTCAACATGAAAGTACTTCCACTTCTGCAGCCAAATAATAGCCTGCTTATTGTCATTTGTTTGCCAAAGAGTAACACAACGAAAGATAAAAGCATCGGGAACCAGCATGACTTGAAATTAGTGCCATCTGATGGCTAACAGTAGTACTATATTTGAATACCGAGACCGTCTTTCAGAGAGACGGTCGCACTTGATAAAACACCACACCGTCTTCCTGGAAGACGGTCCGCAGTTCTAGGGTTAATAATGATAAAGATTGTGTTAGGGGAGGTTTTTGAAAATGCTGTGGATGATTTTGATGCCATATAGATTAATATATGATGAATTTTGGGCTATTTTGAATGCAGTTTGTGCATTATTTTGTAAGCGAAGTATTTTCCGCTAGAGTGTATGGTCATAGTTCGTTGAAAATTAATCAAGTGAATTTACTGTTACAATTAACAAGAGTTTTGAAAGAATTTGAGATAAGATTTTGAATGAAGATTACCGTCACAAATAATTAAAATTATTACAACCTTTATTAAACCAGATTGTGACATGTACATGTATAACTAACCTTCATTGGTCGATTATATTAAACACGATTATGAATTTACCAACCGGATAAAACATGTGGTTCAATGTATTTCTTAAATTAATAATTTAAATAATTTAAATGTTGATATTGTAAATAATAAATGTAAATATCTTTGACAATAATGTGGAACGAAAGTAATGTTAAAGGCGTGTTTAAAATTTTTGTAATTATTTTCGACAATATTATAAACAATTTCTAATTGTTATAAATAATTTATGTGATTTTGTTATAAACATTTAAGAGTGTGTTTTACACTCTAAACTATGCTTTTTAAACATTTGGATGATAACTTAACAAGTTTAAGGATTGTTAAAATAATTCAGTGGGATGTGAGTTAAGCATTTGAAAGATTTGCGTCAATATGTATGAGTTGTCTTGTAGACATTTAAAGCTTTAAAAGGAGCTGAATTCTTACACAGTGTGGTGTGAGTAGGGAGCCCCATTTGACAGGTGTGAGCCAGGTTAAAGAGTAGACCAGCCGGCCAGACATCTGGTTATAAGCGGGTGAGGTCGATACTCCGGCCTTGTGCCTATTAATACTAGTGCAATGTTTATTAAAAGAAACCAAATGCTCTATATATGTCGTACCCTGACTTCCTCATCCAATCCAAATGTGTTTTAAAATGTTACGTTATTTTGAGCTCATGGGAGCTAACATATTGTTTGATAATGTGCAAGTCCTTTAAGTGGACGTAGTCAGATTGACATAGGCTACTGATAGCCACGTTTATTTTGTTGAGTTGTGAAAATCATACTCTTTATTAGAAAATAAAGCTTTTGTACAGTTCAAAGTTCTCGTCTTCGGTCTGGTTCATTTTTAAATGTCATGGTGAAGGTTATTGTGAGAGCATACTTTAATGATCCTGTTGTCAACCCAATCCCCGAGATATTTATAAGAGGTAAGTAGAAGTAAGTATGAAACCCCGTCTATTTTGGTGTGTTCCACAATAATTTTTCTTGGTAACTTCTGTGTTCAAACCTCGGTAGTATCTGTCAGTGCCATTTTCATTGATGTAGCTGAGCTGGTGCGATTGATTGTTGGCAATCCGATTGAGGGGGCGGATATCTGACAGCCTACTATCCGGGTAAACGGGGACAGAAGGATTGGCACACCTAAAACGTTGGGGCTCGATTCAACATAACTGGATCACCAGGTTGAACGCCAGTATGATTGGCAAACCTAAAACGTGTGGATCGATTAGACTCAAATAAAGAGGTTGATTCTTTGTTAGATGTCTTGGCCAATTGTAGAATTTAAGAGTGTGATTATATAGGAATTAAATGTTGCATTGTATTAGGAAAATTACACTCAGAAAAGATCAGATCGTATACAACTTGAGAAAGGTTAAATAGGCTGGAAACTTAGGAAAATCGCCTATGATCTGGAATCTTATTTTATTTGACCGGCTTATGACATTTCAGTCATATTAAAGATAAAATTAATTTATTTGGATTGTAAATGTAAATTATTTGTGGTAGGATATTTTAAAATGAGCCAGGGAAATTTGAACATGTGCTTGAGTTTGTTTCAACATGAAGTGTCTTCGAAAGTTAATTATAAGGTAGTTATAAGTTAAATTTAAGACAGAAAATTGATCAAATTCATATATGGTGAAAAGTGTTGCTCAAATGTTGTTATTTTGCTCTTTTGATGTATGTCCCTACAGCAGTCTAATTTTTGAATAATATTGTAATGGTAGATGAAAGTTTGAAGATGATGTTAGCGGAGATGTCTGCTAACATAAATAGTAGTATGAAGCAGATGCTGAATGAGAGTATGAAGGAGATGGAAGCTAGGAATACTAGTCGAATGGAGGAGAATGCTAGTAATTTGTCTGCCAATTTGAAAGCTAGCATGGATGAAAGTTTGAAAGCTATTCAGACTAGTTCTGCTAACTTAGAGGATAATATGTCGCGTTTACAGATTAATACCCAAGGAATTGAAAATACTGTAACTGACATCCGTTCAGACATGTCCAATGTTAAAATAGATGTGTCTAATATGCATAAAAATGTTGCTGATGTTAAAATTGATGTTGCTAATGTGCATAAAGATCTTACAATGTTGAATTTAGATGTAGCTAATGTCCGTAGTGATATTTCTTGTGCTAGGGCTGAGGTAGTTGTTGTCAAAAATGATGTTGCGACTGTCCAAGACAAGGTTGAGGAAGTCCAAAGAGGAATCCAAAATGTTAGAACTGATGTGTCCAATGTTCAGGTTGATATTAATAACATTCATTCGGATGTAAACGAGATGCAAAGTGACATAAATAAAATTCAAGTAGAGGTCAACACAGTTTTCGTAGACGTTGCTAAAGTCCAAACTGATGTAAATAAAGTCAGGGAAGAGATAGAAAATTCGAAAACTCTTTGTACACGTAATATAAGTGCATTAACGACTAGGCTAGTTGATGAGTCAGTTAGAACGACAGCGTCTTTAGAAGGTTTAAAGTTTGATGTAGAGGTCATGAGAACCCAAGTATTAGACCATAATAAAGTATTGAAAGAGGATATTGAATTAGACATAGCAGAAATGTTAACGGAAAATGTAGCAATATGGAAAGACGAGTGGACTAGGTCAAGTGGGGAACATGTAACCCAAATTCAGGATCGTATTGAATGGAAACTTGCCAGTACTCAAATTGATATTAACAATGAAGTAGTACAGATTAGGAAAGATTTAAGCGTCAGGATGGATTCGCTATCCGAAAGACAAGTTGAAGATAGGACACAATTAGGTCAGGATGTGCAAACATTAAAATCTGCATTAGAGGAACAGATTCATAAAGTTGTCTCTGATGTGAATGAAACGACGAGTAAACTGCAGAATTTGAAGTTAGGAGAGGCTAATTTAATGGAGACCTACAAAGAAGAGTTAATCAAGAAAGTATTAACGGAAATCACTGACAAGGATACAGTAGGCTTGACTTGCGAAACCAGTAGGAATTATGCCAGAAGATATAACCTAGATCCAGAAGAGAGAGACGTGACTCCTGAAGAACGTATATCCAGATTCAGGGAGGAAGATGACGAGAGGAATATGGAACCTGAGTGGAACTATCGAGATAGTGGGAAAAACTATCCGGATTCATATCCGAGGAACGTAACGGTCATCAGAAATTTTGAAGATAAACCGCAAAAATTCAGTAACACGGATAGTTTGACACCTATCGAATATGTAAGGAACCTCAAAGATTATTTCATCGAAGCTCACATTCCCAGAGAAAGAGAGATGAAGATAGTGGAGAGATATTTGATTGGAGGACCCCTCGAATGGTTTTGCGCATTTAGATACACATTCAGTAACTTTGACGAGTTTGCAGAGGCATTAATCAAACGATTTTGGTCCATAGAAGCGCAGAATTCGTTAAGAGCGGAGGTGTATTCAAGAAAATACTCCGGTACTCTTCCAACGCGGTACGCTGATTTCTTTACGAGTCAATTATCCCGCTTGAGATTCTTACAACCCCCATTGTCCACGGAGCAACTTATTGATGCGATTTCTCGTATGCTGCCAGTTGAGGTGAGAAGACTAATAATTTCGTCCAACATCAGGGATTTAACCAGCATGGATGAATTACTGAGGAGGTTAGACTACACAAGTCCAATGCCTAACGTGGTACAGAAAGGTCAAAGGCAGGAGTTTAAAGAAATAAATACTGTATATATGGACCAAGTCCAACAAACTGACAAGCCAGATGAGGAGAAAAATGACAATGTAGGTCCTCACAGGAATAATCAGTTTCGAAATAACAGATCACAAGGTTACCGACCGTATCAACAGAGAAGAGGCTGGAACTATAACCGAGGAAATTACAATGGAAGAGGCAGATATTACAACAATAATGGTTATAACCGAAATTTTAATAGGAATAACCAGAGCCAAAACAGAAATCAGAATACTCAAGGTCAGGTTATGACACCCGATCAGTATCAGGAAAGAGAGAAGGAATGCCAGCAATACCTAAAAGAATTACGGGAAAAAGAAGCCGTTAACCAAAAGAAAAGGCAGGATGTTGTAATCGATCCTGGGCCTTCTACGAGCCAGCAGAACTTAGAAAATAGAAATACTGGACAGAAGAGAAATTAGAGAGGAGAGAATACATTAACCACACAACCCAGATTTATGATTAAGGAACATAGAGGAAATATCATACTAGAGTAAGCCAGTAATAATTCAATTTCGTGTTCAAGAGAGTTGAGGTACTTGTAACACTGAGTTTAAAACAATTTGCAACTGTTTTTAAAACGTGGTGAAAGGAGAATGCCCCCGTAATTGAATTATAGTGAGACCACGGTGGCTATTTTGGAAATTATAGCGAAAGTTATGGCTGTCATAGTTATGACGTGGGTAGTCATGACGTAAGCACGGATGACGCAGACGTTATGCCAGCAGGCTACTTGAGCTGAGATTCTCAGTGACGTCAGCATTTATTCGAGAAGGATCCGAGATGTACGACGCAGTCGCAAGAAACGTGGAATTCTGCTGAGGAAGAAATTATGCTATTGGAGGGGAGACTTAAACCAATGAACGATAGTCTGAAGGAAGACGGAGATTGCTGAAACTATGGTATTTTTATTACTTTTTGGAATGCAGAATTGTGGAAATCCATTTGCAGTAGAGGCATTGTTCTGGAATTTTGGTGAAATTTATTTTCAGTTTTTGAATTATGAAAATCCGTCATGTATTGACGAAGTTGGAACTTCTAGCGATGACGCAGTAACACGCGATGGAAGGGATAGATACGCCCCTCATGAAGTTCATAAAAGGCCTTGCGCAGAAGAGAGGAGCCTCATTCGCTCATTCGCTCATTCTCAGATTATAAATCGTCTGATATTCAATCGTGAGATCTCATATAGTCATTTCAGTGAAACGTCGAGTGAGATTAGTAGTGAAAAAGTCGTCTTTGTAACGCGTGGCGAAGCCACTGCATGAAACGAGAGTCGAACATACAAGCAGTGCAGATTTACTGTGAAGTAAATCTAGGTGAAGTTGAAACGACACTTATAACGCTTCTACAAGATTAGCTGTGAACAGTTAGCGGTCGCCTATAAGCTAATTCTCTTGTGCATTGCTACAGTAAGGACTGTAGAAAAGCTGAACAATTTCGAGGAAGTATTTTGGAAGTTATTGACAATATTAGACGACTGACAAAAGTGATTTTCTCGCCACAGGAGAAACACTTTGTTTAGCCAGACTCTACGCTACGGCTGACAGGGCTAGTGAAATAGGGAGACTTCAGATTGCTTTTGTGACACAACACTGCAGTATAATGGAGCGATTTAATAAGGCAGTTTGTTCTTCTAATACTACAACCGAAGAGCATATGGAAGGCTAAAGGACTTAATGCAATTGGGACATATTTCAACGGAGTAAGATAGCAGCATGGAACTTCGCTAATTGCTATTCCACACAAGCGAACATGTGGTAAATAACCATCTACACCCATGTTTCGTGATTAAAGGCTGAATACTATCAAACAGCAATAGAAATGATTTCATACTTTCTGAATATGAATATTTCTTCGGAAATTTATACAAAAACTTCATGGCGATTTTCAACTGGAACTTCAGGGATTTTTCAAGAGAGGTCAGGGTTGTCCCGACTCACAAAGAAGATTATTGCCGGAAGGATGTCGTTCGTCTTCGTGAAGCAGTTCGATTCTCCGATGGTGCTGTTTCTGGTTTCGAGGATGGAGCTCAGCTTTAACTTGGTGAAATGGATCCATCAACAGTCTTCTTTGGGGAATTTTCCTCTGGAACGTCAATCGGCAGATAAGGTAGTCGTGAACGTTTATTGTATTTGAGTTTCTTAGCAATATTTGAGCAACCATTTTTCCCATATTTTTGTCCTCATGTATTTTTTTTGCCCGATATTCTTGTTTGAGATTCCTATTCTCAGTACACCTTGATGAGTTATGCCTTTTTCGACGTTTTATTAAGACATTGTTATGTCATGGGCATAGTTAAATGATTTTGAATCAGTTGAGACTGATATTTAGATTTTTCAGTAATTTGCTTATTTTTGTAGTCACGATTTGACTGTAAGTTAATGATTTTTATGGCAGATTTAAATACAGACAGCATGTCACTTTATTAAAGTAATTCTACCCCAGTTTAATTACTTTGACCAATTTTCTGTCATCATCAAGAAGGAAGAACATTTAAATGATTTTAGAGCGTTAAAATCCAGTACGTTGTCGACGATCTTGGAAATACTAGTCGTTATTTGAATTGATTGCAACACAGACATTTATCGTCAGTCATGAACGACCATTGCATCACAGGCAATTTTGTGAAAGATGAACATTAATTATGAATTATTGAATGCATTAAATTCGTGAAACTTGTGTTAGGTTTTTTCTCATATAGAGATTTATATAATGATGTTTGCATTCCCCAGTCTAATTGGATTCTATTCGACTATTTTGCAGTTAGTCGCACTTTGTTTGATGATAGTATTTTTATACTACAATTCTTTGAAGATGTTAATCTTAAATTTTGATAGACCAGACAGGCGTATATAAGCGTATTCACTATTAAATTTGTTTGTGATTGGCAAATTTTTATTTCATTTCGATTCATGAATGAAATCCACGAAGTTTAAATGACAACAGTTTTGAAACAATTATTGATATAAGAATTTTTAAGTGGAACTATGAATGTATAATCGATAGTGCAGCGGACATGTTGAAAGTCGCTGATGTATAATGCCCTTAAATAAACGAAGGAGATTCCCACAGTAATTAATAATGATAAAGATTGTGTTAGGGGAGGTTTTTGAAAATGCTGTGGATGATTTTGATGCCATATAGGTTAATATATGATGAATTTTGGGCTATTTTGAATGCAGTTTGTGCATTATTTTGTAAGCGAAGTATTTTCCGCTAGAGTGTATGGTCATAGTTCGTTGAAAATTAATCAAGTGAATTTACTGTTACAATTAACAAGAGTTTTGAAAGAATTTGAGATAAGATTTTGAATGAAGATTACCATCACAAATAATTAAAATTATTACAACCTTTATTAAACCAGATTGTGACATGTACATGTATAACTAACCTTCATTGGTCGATTATATTAAACACGATTATGAATTTACCAACCGGATAAAACATGTGGTTCAATGTATTTCTTAAATTAATAATTTAAATAATTTAAATGTTGATATTGTAAATAATAAATGTAAATATCTTTGACAATAATGTGGAACGAAAGTAATGTTAAAGGCGTGTTTAAAATTTGTGTAATTATTTTCGACAATATTATAAACAATTTCTAATTGTTATAAATAATTTATGTGATTTTGTTATAAACATTTAAGAGTGTGTTTTACACTCTTAACTATGCTTTTTAAACATTTGGATGATAACTTAACAAGTTTAAGTATTGTTAAAATAATTCAGTGGGATGTGAGTTAAGCATTTGAAAGATTTGCGTCAATATGTATGAGTTGTCTTGTAGACATTTAAAGCTTTAAAAGGAGCTGAATTCTTACACAGTGTGGTGTGAGTAGGGAGCCCCATTTGACAGGTGTGAGCCAGGTTAAAGAGTAGACCAGCCGGCCAGACATCTGGTTATAAGCGGGTGAGGTCGATACTCCGGCCTTGTGCCTATTAATACTAGTGCAATGTTTATTAAAAGAAACCAAATGCTCTATATATGTCGTACCCTGACTTCCTCATCCAATCCAAATGTGTTTTAAAATGTTACGTTATTTTGAGCTCATGGGAGCTAACATATTGTTTGATAATGTGCAAGTCCTTTAAGTGGACGTAGTCAGATTGACATAGGCTACTGATAGCCACGTTTATTTTGTTGAGTTGTGAAAATCATACTCTTTATTAGAAAATAAAGCTTTTGTACAGTTCAAAGTTCTCGTCTTCGGTCTGGTTCATTTTTAAATGTCATGGTGAAGGTTATTGTGAGAGCATACTTTAATGATCCTGTTGTCAACCCAATCCCCGAGATATTTATAAGAGGTAAGTAGAAGTAAGTATGAAACCCCGTCTATTTTGGTGTGTTCCACAATAATTTTTCTTGGTAACTTCTGTGTTCAAACCTCGGTAGTATCTGTCAGTGCCATTTTCATTGATGTAGCTGAGCTGGTGCGATTGATTGTTGGCAATCCGATTGAGGGGGCGGATATCTGACAGCCTACTATCCGGGTAAACGGGGACAGTACGTTATGTCCGGACACCATTGTCGCTACCTGTAACTCCAATGTGGTCTCGCAGGGATCTGTACTGGTCTGCTACTAACTGTATTGTACAAGACAAGGTCACATAAACTTACCTCGTCGGATAATTAGCATAGTATAATGAATGATATTTTTATCATATTTGTGGCTAGCATTCATGAATGTCATCTTCAAATTCAGTGTTTGATTCCTGGCCCAGCTAAAAATATATTTCTGATCTAACGATTGGAGCGGCGTACATTCATCGTCTTGAGAAGAGGTGGGATCAAATCCAAACTCAGCCATCTTAGAAGTGCGTGATTTCCTACTTTTACTCATGTAATTCCGGGATAGTGCCTAACATCAGTACACGCACATTTCGTTCCCAATTTTAACGTGAATTAAAAACACAAACGCTTCTAAAGATACCATAATAACGAAGGTTGTCTGAAAAATTCTATTCAAACCCAGGTACAATGGGATTGATAGCCACAATGCCCAGTTCCCTAAATGAAACTGACAAACACTTTCACGGATTAAGTATTTATGAAATTGATTGAAATGTAGTGATATACGTATCTCAACACTACAACACTTTGAAGCAATAGAATGGACTTTATTCATACCAGTGAGGAAACCTATAAGTCAATGTCTGCCATCATTGAAATTGGTTTCCATATTTCCTATTTTAACTACAGATCAGTGTCGGGATGACACCTTGCTGAAGGCAACAGCCACATCCTTCTCAGTTCTATCCCGAGTTCAAAATCACCCACCAGTATGAACACAGGTCTAGTGACACATTGTAAGCAAGATAGGCACTGATGGCCACCAATTCCCGAGAACCTAGATGAAATGGCAACAGTACTTCAGAGCACAATACTTATTGCCGGCAACGTGGTTATGATCTTACTGGTTGTGAGTGCACAGTACAGTAGCTGAGAGAGGGTTTCTTCTCGGAAGAATCAGATTTAAGCTTCGTCTTATTCCTCCTCTTGATCATCACATTTCCTCCGTAAAACACTGCTTGAATTCACACGAGAATGTTATTGATTAGAGCGATGTATTTAAATTCACCTCTTCTTCAGCCTTCGGCATCGCAACGTCAAATCATTAATAAGCCGGTCTCTTAGGTCATTAATGATTAATACGTGTAACCTAGGGTCAGTGTCAGTAGGGCAATTGAACAGAAAACATCGTCTGTCGACAGAAATTGGCTCTCATTTCCTGTTATACCATTATTCCACACTACGGCTCAGTTATTCCGGCTTGAAACTGTCTGCATTAAACAAAACCCAAAGGAAATTTCCAGCATAAATTGGAAAAGAGAATGGACCTCATTGTTTTGGTTGAAAGCTCTTGAAAGATGCTCACCTTAATTAAAAGATAATAAAAATTAATATGCTTGGCCAACTCTTGTATGAAAAAATTGGAAGACTTTCTCACGAGAGAAGTTGCGATCGCCATTGTAAAAACGTTTTGGTTTGCATATTAGAGTTTCACATGAGCATTACAAATAAGCGCTCAAGATTTGTAATGAACAATTACACTGCACCTTACAAGCATGAGCATGTTGTTAGTGAGTTCAAGAAATGGGATGTTGGTATCTCCGGACAAAATACTACGAGGATGAACATGACATTTGGAACAGAGGGTATTCTATTCTATCCCTATCACAACTGCAATAATTGTGGTGACCAAAACTAAACTGCAGGGGCGTAGCCACCGGATGTACAATTTCTAACGTCACGAGGGCAATTATTTCAAATTCCAATTGCTGACACGAGGAGAGAGTTACTGAAAGCAGTTACTGGACTGTAGCTGGATATGTTGGCTTCAGACCAGAGAGGTTTAAAACACCTCCCGAATGTATTTTTGATGTTCAAACGCAGTATGACTCGGAAGACTGCTTAATGCAGGCAATCACGAAGTGCTCCTACTGTGATAAGCAACTCAGTTTCTGGCACTCTTTACTCTATGGATATGTTCAACCTGGTAAGCTCTCGACGAGAGATACCAACAACCTATCTTTTTTTTATTCGATGACTGACCATGCGCATGCTTGTAAGGTGCAGTGTAATTATCCATGGCAAATAGTGTGCGCTAATTTGTAACTAGCAACCCGCCCCGGTTTCGCCCGGAAACTGAAGCATCATTTATATAATTTATGGAGAATTCATAATTCATAACAGAATTCCCTTAATCGGACCACAAACTATGAACATTTCTTCCCTCTGTCATAGGAAATTTGGGGATGACTCCCTTTGTCTTTGTGAATTCTTTCCTTCTCTCTCTTGTGACAATCGAGAAATAATTTGTTTCTCAGTTTCATTGTTACGTAATAAGCGTATATTTTCGATTTCAATGAACTACTATCTATATCCGTTTTCCGTCTCGGGATAATAGGTTTTTAAAATTTTACACTGACTGGATTATTAATTATACTATCAATTTGGCCCAACGGAAAAATGAGCGGAGGAGGAGCCAAACACTCTCATGCTCCCAACGGTCATAGAGGCGGAAGAGGCCACGCCAGACGGACTGGCTGTAAAGGCGCACCTCAGTAGTACTTGAGTATGCGGCAGTTCGTTACAGTCTCTGTGTTCGGTCCTGCATGTCTCATTCTTTGTGAGCCGCAGGATAAGGCTCAGAGATCATAGTGTGTGGGTCTCGTCCTGGCAAGCTGAGATCCACCCTAAACAAATTCACGCCAGTGGCACTTCTTCCGAACGTCACTTTTCAAAGTCCAACGGCGATGGGATATGGACGGTGGGGGCAGGTTATGGGTGTAACTGGAAGCCCCTAGTTTGGACCTGCACGTTGGCAGCAGATGTGTGATGGTCGTCTTCCGGAGACTCTGTGACTACTCAGGAATTCGGTCCTGCATCTGTGTTTGGGCAGGCCTATTTAGGATCACCGCTGCCCACCCCACATGGGGAAGGCCCTAGAAAAGGTGGGCTAAACATCGGAAGTCACAATCTTGGTCCGGCTGGGCAACCGCACTCAGCAGGTCACCCCTCATGCGGTCGAAACTCAAAAACAGTAAAGAATCACAAATTGATTATTGGATCATGGAACATCAGAACCTTGCTTGATTTGGACAATAATATTAGACCTGAGAGAAGGTCAGCTCTCGTAACAATGAGTTATCAAGACTCAACGTTGACATTGCTGCTCTCAGTGAAACTAGGCTGTCTTCTGAAGGCAAGATTACTGAATCTGGAACAGGATATACCATCTTCTGGAAAGGAAGGGAGGAGGGTGAATGTCGTATTCATGGTGTGGGCTTCGCTGTGAAGACCAAACTGGTAAATTATCACCAACTTACGCCCATTGCAATCAGCGAAAGGCTCATGACTCTCCGCATACCACTCTCAGTAGGTTCCTTTATGACACTCATCTCTGCCTATGCTCCTACCTTAGATTCTGATGATGAAGTAAATGCTCAGTTCTATAATCAGCTAAGTGAAATCATCTCCAAGGTACCATCTGCAGATAAACTCTTGCTCCTCGGTGACTTCAATGCCAGAGTTGGGAAAGATCACAGGCTATGGAATAATGTGATGGGCAAACAGGGACTTGGAAAATGTAATCCCAATGGACTGTTGCTTCTTGGTCTTTGTGCAGAACACGAACTTTTCATTACCAACACGCAGTTCCGGCTACCTGACCGCTTCAAAACCACGTGGATGCATCCTCGTTCTAAACATTGGCACATTCTTGATTATATCATTACCCGGCAATGTGATAAGAAGGACACTCTTATTACCAGAACAGCAAGGAATATAGACGATTGTTGGACAGATCATAAACTTCTTATATGTAAGCTCAGGATATTCATCAGACCTAAACCACCTAGGAACATCACAAATTTGTCAAGAAAGAAGTTTAATACAACCAAACTTCAGGATGAATCCATGTACAAACATTTTGGAAACAGGATCGTCACCCAGTTATCAGAAAACCCAGTAACAAATGATATTCAGCAAGAATGGGCCACATTACAGAAGATTATCACACAGCCAGCTGAGGAAACCATTGGTTTTAAAGTGCGGAAAAGACAAGACTGGTTTGATGACAACAATGAGGAAATTCTGTCTCTCATCAATGCCAAAAGGGATGCCTATCTTGCCCATCTTCAAGACCCAACTTCCAACACAAAGAGAGATAAACTACTGGAACTCAAAGGTAAATGCCAGACGCAGATAAGGCAGATTAAAAATACTTGGTGGCAACAGAAGGCTCAGGAACTGCAGAGACTATCGGATGCTCGAGACTTGAGGAACTTATATGCCGTACTCAAGGAAATATATGGACCATCTCGCTCATCATCAGGTACACTGAAAAGCGCTGATAATTCTACTACCTTTACTGATAGTCAAGAAATCTTGGAACGCTGGAAGGAGCACTTCTCCAATCTCCTAAATCGTCCATCAGAAGCTGCTGAAGACTTCCTCTGTGATGTGCCGCAACAACTTGAACAACTGTGGTTGGCAGTACCTCCTACTTATCATGAATTCAGTGCAGCTCTCACCCAATTGAAACCCAGAAAAGCACCTGGCCCAGATAACATCCCTCTGGAACTAATTCAAGCCGGAGGTCATTCCCTCAAAAGAAGAATTTTCATCCTTATCCTCAGAATATGGGAATCAAGAAAGGTACCTGGAGACCTAAAGAATGCCACTATCGTCACTATCTTTAAAAAGGGTGATCGCAGTGTTTGTGGCAACTACCGTGGTATATCACTGCTATCAATTGTGGGGAAGATTCTTGCAAGAATTCTACTTAACCGCCTCAAGGTTATCTCTGAGATGATCCTCCCAGAGTCACAATGTGGATTTAGAACTTCCAGAAGCACAATTGACTTGATTTTCTGTGTGAGACAGCTACAAGAAAAATGTAGAGAACAACAGAATCCACTCTTCTTAGTCTTTTATGGCTTGGAAAAGGCATTTGATTCGGTTCCAAGAACAGCCATGTGGGCAGTGCTGAAGCGGTTTGGTTGCCCTCAGCGTTTTGTAGATCTAATCAAGGCTCTCCATGATGGCATGACAGGTCAGGTTTGCCATCAGAATAAGATGTCCGATGAATTTCCCATTACCCATGGACTGAAACAAGGATGTGTACTGTACCCGATACCTAGTTTAGGCTATCGGCTACGCCAGCAGACATTATGCCGTAGTTGAGGTTTTGAGAAGAGTTAAGAAAAGATAGCGCACCGATCGAGTCAAGAAGAATGTCAAGATGACGTAGGAGGTCTAGGATCAAGGAGGCACTGACATCTGTAAGAAGATGGAATTATGGATAGAGATGTGAAGTTTTATTGAAATATGTATGGAATATGGTATTTAAACATCTTAGAAGAGGATATATAACATGCATTATATGTGGAAATAATTGTAAGGAAGTTAGATAACCTTTAAGTTATTTTATAACGGAACAGCCGAGATGATGAGGGTTCGAGACTAAAATCGTGACGCGAGAGCACTGTGGTGGGGGACTACACCACGTGTCTGCGCCAGGCAGATAAGAGTGAAGACAGTGCCAGCACATTCAGTGGAGCTCTGTCAGTCGAGCAAGTAGGGTCGAGCTCTGTAGCGCAAGCCAGACGCACGGTGAAGGTCGCGTAGCATACCGAAACTGTCACGGCAGAGTGTAGGCGACAGTTTCAGCATCGCCGAGCAGTGAACGCCAAGCAGGTCATTGATCCAGGCGGACTTGCCGAGGAAGCAATCATAGACGGCCGGGATATGTTAGAACAGCACTGCAAGTAGTTGGAGACTTTATTACAAGCTACATTTCAACGCAGTTTGAACACAGCTTTTATGAATAACTTTATGACTATGCTTTTCCATAACGCATTCAAAGTTACTTTAACAATTTCAAGCAAGCGGAATGTTGTTAGCATAGGCACTGATGAACATTAGATCGTGCATTAATGAAATTTATTTCTTATGCAGTTTCATGAATTACCAAATACAGACAACTACAGGGTGTTTAGTAAACTTGGACACTCTCATGTAAAATTTTATTTTACGAAAGTGAGACTTAGCAGTTGTTAGAGATTGGTCTTTCAATACTCAAACTGAACATTTAATGGAACAGTGGCGTAACTTAGAGGAGGAATAGGGGGTCCGCTGTTTCCATGAACTTTGTCGAGAGGAGTTGGACAATATCCGCTATGGGTAATCCGAAGTTCAACATGTCAGAGTAGACGCAGATAGAGACAAGATGGCACCGCAGAGCGATGGATTCGATTCCTGACGAGAGGAGGTCCACCAGCTGATTCACTTGGGATTTCGAAGGCAATCGTCATTTCATGGATGGAATGATATTCACGCCGATCTTTCGAGAAATTCATTATGTAGGGAAAATCGACGATCTTGGAAATTTAATTACAGCTGATTATGAAAGGTACTGTAAGAGTTATATCTACCTGATACGATTATTTTCATGAATACTGGACACACATGTATATTTTTCTAATAGGAGTGATACGATTATTTAGACATGGTTTGACTTTATATACTTCGAATTTGCTAGAATATGGAGTGACCATATGATATGGCAGGCATCATTATACGAAATTCTCACCATTGGTTGGCTTTATTAAGCAGATGTTTGGTCTTTTAGACATTTTTCCAGCTAGGATATTTTTCATGAATAGTTTTTTTTGTGTAACGAGTATTTCGAACTCGTGATCTGCAATTGATTATCTAAAATTACTTCGTCAGTTCATTGCATACTAGCGAGTGTGTATTATTCATCAGTAGGGATTTTTCCATTGGATTGTTTGGAGATATTAAGAAGTTATTCACTTTAGTGAATGAACATCGCTTTTATATGACAACTAGAAACTTGTTGATTCCTATCTGGTACATTCACTCATATAGTCTACGAGATGGGGTCTTTCGTATTTATACGATTGTATGGTGGTACTCATCTTACCCATCGTTCAGGCCACTATCATCCAAGTCGACGGGGCGAGGTCTTTCGTATTTATACGACTGTACGGTGGTTACACATCTTACTCGCCATAGAGGGACTCATTTTTATCATCCGAGTGTACACGAGATTGTAAGTGAATCAAACAAGGAACTACTAGTCACATATCAGTCGAAATTTTGTTAAATAAAGTAACGATAAATGTCAGCAGGATTACGTTTAGTAATTCTTGTTTGCCAATCCAATATTTTGTTGCTATACTCTTTTGAGAGTAATTTCAGTTTAACAGCTGTTGCAGCTGATACTTTTGATGAGTTTTATAATTGTGTTTGATACCTTTGAGAAGGATTTAAAGTAATTGAATCTTGTAAGATGAATCATTAATGGTCATATTTATTATAAGGCAGATCAGTATTGCAGATTTTGATATGAGAGATTATAGCACATTGGTGTTTTTCTGTGATGTGAGTTATGAGAATTGTAAGAGAGTTTATGCTATTTGAAAGCAGATCTTAAATTACTGAGGTAATATATTTTTCCAATTGTTTAAGAAGTTGTCTAGATGTGATCAGATTAATTACAGTTATTGGAGATTGTGTGCGTTGATAATTTGAAGCCAGTTATATATTATTTGTAGATCATGCAACATGGTTAAGTGGAGTTTGTGATAGGCATTTTGTGGAAGTTGCCAAGTGATAATAGCAATGTTGCTAATGTATTTTGAAGCAGACATGAGGTCGTCGTACCCAGTCTAGCGTAATTGTTGAGATTCATGCTGTATGTGCTGAATATTTATGGAGTTTTGTGGAATAATTGTTGTATTCAAATGTGATATTTGAAGTATTGAGGAAATGTAATGTCGTTGTGGATAGTTAGATCCAACGTGATGTCGTGGAGGCAATAATATTTTTTGGCATGAAAATTAAATACGAGATATAACTTGGAAGTGATAAAACTGTAAGACAACGTTCTATAAACCATATTAAACAATTTGTTAGGAAATTAAACAAATAAATAAAGTTGATAATACAAGATTTTCTGAAAATAATAATTAATGAAATAATAATCTGAAAATTAAGCATATTAACGATCTGACCTAATGAAATAAAAATCAGAATGACTAGATGAAATAATGAAAATCTAAATAACCAGAAGATTGAAATTTAAATAATTTGATAAATTAAATTTTGAAATAAATCGATGAATTAAATAGATGGATGAATTAAAGATTGGATAAATTAAACTGATTTAAATAAATTAATAGACGATTGTAATGATGATGAATAACTGAATTAGAAGGTGATAATTAACTAAAGAAGCTGATGATTAATGAATTTATATGGAATTAAATAAATTTAATTGAGAAATAATATGAGGAATTGCAACTTGAGTTGAGAATTTAAATGATGTAATGGTGATGAATTAAGGATTCTGACAGGAATATGTAGAATTTTGAAGTGAGAATTAATGTGAGAAATATTTAATTTTGATGATGACGATAACGATGACCAATGAGCCATGAATTTTCTGTAATTCACCGATAAGAGATTGTTAATGACAATGTAAATAGTGTAAATTAATTATTCGATGTTTAGGAGCATTTGACTAACATGTTCAACATTTAAATTATGCCATGCAAGCCATAAAATACTTGATATTTAATATGTGTGATTATAATATGTATATGTTTAGACAGATTAATAATTCTTTTGAATCCACATTGATGATGTTAAATTAAAGAGAAATTAGGTCTCAGGTTTCACAAATGTCAGTGACGAAAGACATAGTGCTACAGTGATCCTGAGAACCCAAGAGAACTTTAGAGATTTTTCTTGTTATGTGGATAAAAATATTTTTGGATTAGAAAAGAGATGGTTCGATTTTTGGACAATGACAATTTAACGTTGGCATTCGACCATACTCTTAGGTAGGAGTTATATTTAAAATGTCTGTCTGACTATCAAAGTAAAATAAATTTGTTTTTATCTTAGTTGTGATCTGATGATGGTGTGATGTTCCTTTTTCTTTCCTTGTCTTGAGTAAGGCTTATCCGGAAAGGAAGTGGTTTGCTAGGAATTCAGTTGATGGCGCCCATTTATATTTGCATTATTTCTATTAAACTTAAGCCCGTAACGACCCTAGAGATACTTTGTCTCGTGATACCCACTGCTTTTTCGATAACTCAGCTGAATTTCCGACACATTCCTTATTTGACTAGAGGTTCATTTAACTCCGCTCTGTCCCGGAACTCCAGGAATGCGATGTTATAGCAGATGGGTCATCGCATCCCCAGGACGAACGGGTACAGAGAGAGAGGGAGAATTGGCTTTATCCAACTTGTGGGGCTTCGATTTTGTTTATTCTATGAAATCACATCAGATTTAGATTACTGAGAGATTGATCTCAAGTTCATTTAATTGTGTTACAAAATTTATTAAACTTAGTCAGACAATGTACTTGTGTGCCCATTCCAGTGTTCATGTTAATCGTATTAGTTATATCATGTTAGTTATAAGACATTTTTCCTATACCCAAGTGAATGCAGGAATTGAGACATTGTGATGTGTTGTTGTCTAACGTCTCTATATAAAACGTATATTGAAAATATAATTATGTTGCCAGAAGATTTAGCTAAGGTGTTAGGAGAGTTACAGACGGGTATGTCTGGTATTGCAGAAACTATTTCTAAGATGGAAACGGAAGTTAAAGAACAAATTAATAATTCAGAAGCTAGATTAGAAGCTAGATGTAAAGAAAATGTGCAAGCATTGCAGACTAGTACTGAAGAAAATTTAAAATCATTACAGATTAATAGTGAAGACAATTTTAAGTCCTTAGAAGAAAGATTACAGTCAACTAGTGAAGATAATTTAAAGTCATTAGAGACTAGGTTACAGTCAAATAGCAAAGATGAGTTGATGTTATTAGAGACTAGGCTACAGTCAAATACTGAAGTCAACTTGAAAGACAATTTTAAGTCATTGGAAGAAAAACTACAGTCAAATAGTGAAGAAAATTTTAAATCATTAGAAGAAAAATTACACTCAAATAGTGAGGATAATTTCAAATCATTGGAAGAGAAATTACAAGCTCGTAGTGAAGAAACTAACACTGAATTAGAAAACAAGTTAACCAGATTAGAGAATAGCTTAACTTTAAAGAATAATGAAATGCTGAAGACTTTACAATTAGACATAATTGCAGTAAACATGAAAGGAGAGGAAAATGTTCAAATATTAAGAAAAAATATTATTGAATTAGAAAGTAGAGGAGAAGAAAATATTTTTACTTTAAGAACAGACGTTATGTCCATACAGAAAGACATTAAATCAGATGTATCGAAGTTGAGATTCGACATCGATGGTTTAGTGGCAGATGTAGGCAAAATTCAAGAGTGGTCTACCGAAGTATCTTTCGAGACTAAAATTAAAGGTCTAGAAATGAATCTAGGTAATGAGATTAAAGATTTAAAGACAGTAATTGGGACCATTAAAGAGGAAGTCTTAGGAGAGGTCAATTCTAATTTAAAATCATTAGAAAATCAATTGCAGAAAGATATTAGGAAGATGGACGACGATATAGAGCAAAAGGTTAATGAAAACTTAGCTTTGTTCAAAAATAGAGTCGGTGCAATTGTGGAAGAACGGTATAGTGAGGTCGATGCCGAAGCAAAAGAGAAACGTGAAGGGTTAAATGAAAAATTAATCGCAGGTATGGCAAACTTAGAAGCGAGGTTTACGGAGAACAAGGAAGCGATGAAGATAGATTCAACTCTATTTAGAACAGATGTTGATCTGTTAAAGGAACAAGTCGCGTCAGTAAAGAACACGTGCGAAGGCAAAATTGACAAGTTAAGAAACGACTTAGACGAGAGTAACAAAACGCAGGATGTTACATCGCTAGATGAATTGAAGACTCAGGTCAAGAAATTAGCAGAAGACAGGATAACTAAACTAGAATCCATGTTTAACAGTTTCACCAGTCAGAATATAACATCAGAGGAAACATTGATAAATCAGACAGCGATAGACCGCAGTATGACTAATCAAGAAGCTAGCATGGGAGAAGACCGTCAAATGCAACCGAATGTGACATTCGAAAGGGCCAGTTCAACCCCTCAGGATAATCCAAGTTCGAATAGGAGTACGTTGGGTCCAAACGAACGATACTCAGGTCCAGTCACCATTATTAGGAATCTGGATGACAAGCCGAGAAAGTTTTCGGGAAATACAGGAGTCACACCAGTCGAATTTCTGCGAGATATTCGAGACTACATGGCGGAACATAGGGTAGCCAAAGAAAGAGAGCTAAGGATAGTCGAACGCGCCTAAGATGGGTCTGCGCTTACTTGGTTTAGAGCGTTCAGAAGCAATTTTGCGAACATGGAGCAATTTGCCATAGCTTTCTTGAGGAGATTTTGGAATGCCGAGGATCAACTTAACGTAAGAGCGGAAATGTACTCAAAGCGCTATTCTACGTCACATCCGACGCATTATGCCAATTATTTCACGTCACAGCTGGCTAAATTACAGTTTCTGATTCCTCCATTGCCAGAAGAAGAGCTTTTGCAAGCTATAGCGAGACAGTTACCGATTGAGGTACAGCGATCACTAATAGCGTCGGGAGCAAACACACTTGAGCATTATGACTACATTTTACGGCGATTGGACTAGACAAGCGCTCAAGTTACGCCTAGAAATACCAGAAACGACAATAGAAACACGCAAGAAGTGAATGCGGTAGTCGTAGACAATGCAGCTCAAACGGACAGAAGGGATTCCTGGGAAAACCGACGGAACGAAGGGAATCGAGGAAACATCCGTAACGCTAGAGGAAATGATCGATATAGAGGACCATATGAGAGGCCATACGATCAAGAAGCAAGAGATAGCCGATATAGAAATTATAACCAGAATTCCAGATATCAAGACAGGAATCGATATAACAATAGATATCGGGGCAGAAATAACTGGAGCCAAGGTCAACAGTATAATGGGAACGACAGGCAGGATGGCCGAAGAAACGATCCTAACGACAGACGAGATAATCGTGGACATGAGAGGTCGAGGCAAGAAGATAGACAGCCTAGTGCACCACTCGAAGAGACAGTGAGAGATGTCAATCGAGCAAGCACGAGTAGCGAAGGAAGAAACAAACGTCAGAATAACACGGAATCAAGATGCTAATCATTGGAAGTCAATCATCATTATTGAGAGTCAGAAAGAACCATCATGCTGAGTAAGGGAATTGTAGAGCTATCGTGTACATGTATTATATATAGAATGCCTGAGAGTGTATTTTTTTTTCAATCCTGATAAAAAAAGGAGATGTACGGGAGAGATGTACCCGATACCTAGTTTAGGCTATCGGCTACGCCAGCAGACATTAAGCCGTAGTTGAGGTTTTGAGAAGAGTTAGGAAAAGATAGCGCACCGATCGAGTCAAGAAGAATGTCAAGATGACGTAGGAGGTCTAGGATCAAGGAGGCACTGACATCTGTAAGAAGATGGAATTATGGATAGAGATGTGAAGTTTTATTGAAATATGTATGGAATATGGTATTTAAACATCTTAGAAGAGGATATATAACATGCATTATATGTGGAAATAATTGTAAGGAAGTTAGATAACCTTTAAGTTATTTTATAACGGAACAGCCGAGATGATGAGGGTTCGAGACTAAAATCGTGACGCGAGAGCACTGTGGTGGGGGACTACACCACGTGTCTGCGCCAGGCAGATAAGAGTGAAGACAGTGCCAGCACATTCAGTGGAGCTCTGTCAGTCGAGCAAGTAGGGTCGAGCTCTGTAGCGCAAGCCAGACGCACGGTGAAGGTCGCGTAGCATACCGAAACTGTCACGGCAGAGTGTAGGCGACAGTTTCAGCATCGCCGAGCAGTGAACGCCAAGCAGGTCATTGATCCAGGCGGACTTGCCGAGGAAGCAATCATAGACGGCCGGGATATGTTAGAACAGCACTGCAAGTAGTTGGAGACTTTATTACAAGCTACATTTCAACGCAGTTTGAACACAGCTTTTATGAATAACTTTATGACTATGCTTTTCCATAACGCATTCAAAGTTACTTTAACAATTTCACGCAAGCGGAATGTTGTTAGCATAGGCACTGATGAACATTAGATCGTGCATTAATGAAATGTATTTCTTATGCAGTTTCATGAATTACCAAATACAGACAACTACAGGGTGTTTAGTAAACTTGGACACTCTCATGTAAAATTTTATTTTACGAAAGTGAGACTTAGCAGTTGTTAGAGATTGGTCTTTCAATACTCAAACTGAACATTTAATGGAACAGTGGCGTAACTTAGAGGAGGAATAGGGGGTCCGCTGTTTCCATGAACTTTGTCGAGAGGAGTTGGACAATATCCGCTATGGGTAATCCGAAGTTCAACATGTCAGAGTAGACGCAGATAGAGACAAGATGGCACCGCAGAGCGATGGATTCGATTCCTGACGAGAGGAGGTCCACCAGCTGATTCACTTGGGATTTCGAAGGCAATCGTCATTTCATGGATGGAATGATATTCACGCCGATCTTTCGAGAAATTCATTATGTAGGGAAAATCGACGATCTTGGAAATTTAATTACAGCTGATTATGAAAGGTACTGTAAGAGTTATATCTACCTGATACGATTATTTTCATGAATACTGGACACACATGTATATTTTTCTAATAGGAGTGATACGATTATTTAGACATGGTTTGACTTTATATACTTCGAATTTGCTAGAATATGGAGTGACCATATGATATGGCAGGCATCATTATACGAAATTCTCACCATTGGTTGGCTTTATTAAGCAGATGTTTGGTCTTTTAGACATTTTTCCAGCTAGGATATTTTTCATGAATAGTTTTTTTTTGTGTAACGAGTATTTCGAACTCGTGATCTGCAATTGATTATCTAAAATTACTTCGTCAGTTCATTGCATACTAGCGAGTGTGTATTATTCATCAGTAGGGATTTTTTCCATTGGATTGTTTGGAGATATTAAGAAGTTATTCACTTTAGTGAATGAACATCGCTTTTATATGACAACTAGAAACTTGTTGATTCCTATCTGGTACATTCACTCATATAGTCTACGAGATGGGGTCTTTCGTATTTATACGATTGTATGGTGGTACTCATCTTACCCATCGTTCAGGGCACTATCATCCAAGTCGACGGGGCGAGGTCTTTCGTATTTATACGACTGTACGGTGGTTACACATCTTACTCGCCATAGAGGGACTCATTTTTATCATCCGAGTGTACACGAGATTGTAAGTGAATCAAACAAGGAACTACTAGTCACATATCAGTCGAAATTTTGTTAAATAAAGTAACGATAAATGTCAGCAGGATTACGTTTAGTAATTCTTGTTTGCCAATCCAATATTTTGTTGCTATACTCTTTTGAGAGTAATTTCAGTTTAACAGCTGTTGCAGCTGATGCTTTTGATGAGTTTTATAATTGTGTTTGATACCTTTGAGAAGGATTTAAAGTAATTGAATCTTGTAAGATGAATCATTAATGGTCATATTTATTATAAGGCAGATCAGTATTGCAGATTTTGATATGAGAGATTATAGCACATTGGTGTTTTTCTGTGATGTGAGTTATGAGAATTGTAAGAGAGTTTATGCTATTTGAAAGCAGATCTTAAATTACTGAGGTAATATATTTTTCCAATTGTTTAAGAAGTTGTCTAGATGTGATCAGATTAATTACAGTTATTGGAGATTGTGTGCGTTGATAATTTTAAGCCAGTTATATATTTTTTGTAGATCATGCAACATGGTTAAGTGGAGTTTGTGATAGGCATTTTGTGGAAGTTGCCAAGTGATAGTAGCAATGTTGCTAATGTATTTTGAAGCAGACATGAGGTCGTCGTACCCAGTCTAGCGTAATTGTTGAGATTCATGCTGTATGTGCTGAATATTTATGGAGTTTTGTGGAATAATTGTTGTATTCAAATGTGATATTTGAAGTATTGAGGAAATGTAATGTCGTTGTGGATAGTTAGATCCAACGTGATGTCGTGGAGGCAATAATATTTTTGGCATGAAAATTAAATACGAGATATAACTTGGAAGTGATAAAACTGTAAGACAACGTTCTATAAACCATATTAAACAATTTGTTAGGAAATTAAACAAATAAATAAAGTTGATAATACAAGATTTTCTGAAAATAATAATTAATGAAATAATAATCTGAAAATTAAGCATATTAACGATCTGACCTAATGAAATAAAAATCAGAATGACTAGATGAAATAATGAAAATCTAAATAACCAGAAGATTGAAATTTAAATAATTTGATAAATTAAATTTTGAAATAAATCGATGAATTAAATAGATGGATGAATTAAAGATTGGATAAATTAAACTGATTTAAATAAATTAATAGACGATTGTAATGATGATGAATAACTGAATTAGAAGGTGATAATTAACTAAAGAAGCTGATGATTAATGAATTTATATGGAATTAAATAAATTTAATTGAGAAATAATATGAGGAATTGCAACTTGAGTTGAGAATTTAAATGATGTAATGGTGATGAATTAAGGATTCTGACAGGAATATGTAGAATTTTGAAGTGAGAATTAATGTGAGAAATATTTAATTTTGATGATGACGATAACGATGACCAATGAGCCATGAATTTTCTGTAATTCACAGATAAGAGATTGTTAATGACAATGTAAATAGTGTAAATTAATTATTCGATGTTTAGGAGCATTTGACTAACATGTTCAACATTTAAATTATGCCATGCAAGCCATAAAATACTTGATATTTAATATGTGTGATTATAATATGTGTATGTTTAGACAGATTAATAATTCTTTTAAATCCACATTGATGATGTTAAATTAAAGAGAAATTAGGTCTCAGGTTTCACAAATGTCAGTGACGAAAGACATAGTGCTACAGTGATCCTGAGAACCCAAGAGAACTTTAGAGATTTTTCTTGTTATGTGGATAAAAATATTTTTGGATTAGAAAAGAGATGGTTCGATTTTTGGACAATGACAATTTAACGTTGGCATTCGACCATACTCTTAGGTAGGAGTTAGTTTTAAAATGTCTGTCTGACTATCAAAGTAAAATAAATTTGTTTTTATCTTAGTTGTGATCTGATGATGGTGTGATGTTCCTTTTTCTTTCCTTGTCTTGAGTAAGGCTTATCCGGAAAGGAAGTGGTTTGCTAGGAATTCAGTTGATGGCGCCCATTTATATTTGCATTATTTCTATTAAAATTAAGCCCGTAACGACCCTAGAGATACTTTGTCTCGTGATACCCACTGCTTTTTCGATAACTCAGCTGAATTTCCGACACATTCCTTATTTGACTAGAGGTTCATTTAACTCCGCTCTGTCCCGGAACTCCAGGAATGCGATGTTATAGCAGATGGGTCATCGCATCCCCAGGACGAACGGGTACAGAGAGAGAGGGAGAATTGGCTTTATCCAACTTGTGGGGCTTCGATTTTGTTTATTCTATGAAATCACATCAGATTTAGATTACTGAGAGATTGATCTCAAGTTCATTTAATTGTGTTACAAAATTTATTAAACTTAGTCAGACAATGTACTTGTGTGCCCATTCCAGTGTTCATGTTAATCGTATTAGTTATATCATGTTAGTTATAAGACATTTTTCCTATACCCAAGTGAATGCAGGAATTGAGACATTGTGATGTGTTGTTGTCTAACGTCTCTATATAAAACGTATATTGAAAATATAATTATGTTGCCAGAAGATTTAGCTAAGGTGTTAGGAGAGTTACAGACGGGTATGTCTGGTATTGCAGAAACTATTTCTAAGATGGAAACGGAAGTTAAAGAACAAATTAATAATTCAGAAGCTAGATTAGAAGCTAGATGTAAAGAAAATGTGCAAGCATTGCAGACTAGTACTGAAGAAAATTTAAAATCATTACAGATTAATAGTGAAGACAATTTTAAGTCCTTAGAAGAAAGATTACAGTCAACTAGTGAAGATAATTTAAAGTCATTAGAGACTAGGTTACAGTCAAATAGCAAAGATGAGTTGATGTTATTAGAGACTAGGCTACAGTCATATACTGAAGTCAACTTGAAAGACAATTTTAAGTCATTGGAAGAAAAACTACAGTCAAATAGTGAAGAAAATTTTAAATCATTAGAAGAAAAATTACACTCAAATAGTGAGGATAATTTCAAATCATTGGAAGAGAAATTACAAGCTCGTAGTGAAGAAACTAACACTGAATTAGAAAACAAGTTAACCAGATTAGAGAATAGCTTAACTTTAAAGAATAATGAAATGCTGAAGACTTTACAATTAGACATAATTGCAGTAAACATGAAAGGAGAGGAAAATGTTCAAATATTAAGAAAAAATATTATTGAATTAGAAAGTAGAGGAGAAGAAAATATTTTTACTTTAAGAACAGACGTTATGTCCATACAGAAAGACATTAAATCAGATGTATCGAAGTTGAGATTCGACATCGATGGTTTAGTGGCAGATGTAGGCAAAATTCAAGAGTGGTCTACCGAAGTATCTTTCGAGACTAAAATTAAAGGTCTAGAAATGAATCTAGGTAATGAGATTAAAGATTTAAAGACAGTAATTGGGACCATTAAAGAGGAAGTCTTAGGAGAGGTCAATTCTAATTTAAAATCATTAGAAAATCAATTGCAGAAAGATATTAGGAAGATGGACGACGATATAGAGCAAAAGGTTAATGAAAACTTAGCTTTGTTCAAAAATAGAGTCGGTGCAATTGTGGAAGAACGGTATAGTGAGGTCGATGCCGAAGCAAAAGAGAAACGTGAAGGGTTAAATGAAAAATTAATCGCAGGTATGGCAAACTTAGAAGCGAGGTTTACGGAGAACAAGGAAGCGATGAAGATAGATTCAACTCTATTTAGAACAGATGTTGATCTGTTAAAGGAACAAGTCGCGTCAGTAAAGAACACGTGCGAAGGCAAAATTGACAAGTTAAGAAACGACTTAGACGAGAGTAACAAAACGCAGGATGTTACATCGCTAGATGAATTGAAGACTCAGGTCAAGAAATTAGCAGAAGACAGGATAACTAAACTAGAATCCATGTTTAACAGTTTCACCAGTCAGAATATAACATCAGAGGAAACATTGATAAATCAGACAGCGATAGACCGCAGTATGACTAATCAAGAAGCTAGCATGGGAGAAGACCGTCAAATGCAACCGAATGTGACATTCGAAAGGGCCAGTTCAACCCCTCAGGATAATCCAAGTTCGAATAGGAGTACGTTGGGTCCAAACGAACGATACTCAGGTCCAGTCACCATTATTAGGAATCTGGATGACAAGCCGAGAAAGTTTTCGGGAAATACAGGAGTCACACCAGTCGAATTTCTGCGAGATATTCGAGACTACATGGCGGAACATAGGGTAGCCAAAGAAAGAGAGCTAAGGATAGTCGAACGCGCCTAAGATGGGTCTGCGCTTACTTGGTTTAGAGCGTTCAGAAGCAATTTTGCGAACATGGAGCAATTTGCCATAGCTTTCTTGAGGCGATTTTGGAATGCCGAGGATCAACTTAACGTAAGAGCGGAAATGTACTCAAAGCGCTATTCTACGTCACATCCGACGCATTATGCCAATTATTTCACGTCACAGCTGGCTAAATTACAGTTTCTGATTCCTCCATTGCCAGAAGAAGAGCTTTTGCAAGCTATAGCGAGACAGTTACCGATTGAGGTACAGCGATCACTAATAGCGTCGGGAGCAAACACACTTGAGCATTATGACTACATTTTACGGCGATTGGACTAGACAAGCGCTCAAGTTACGCCTAGAAATACCAGAAACGACAATAGAAACACGCAAGAAGTGAATGCGGTAGTCGTAGACAATGCAGCTCAAACGGACAGAAGGGATTCCTGGGAAAACCGACGGAACGAAGGGAATCGAGGAAACATCCGTAACGCTAGAGGAAATGATCGATATAGAGGACCATATGAGAGGCCATACGATCAAGAAGCAAGAGATAGCCGATATAGAAATTATAACCAGAATTCCAGATATCAAGACAGGAATCGATATAACAATAGATATCGGGGCAGAAATAACTGGAGCCAAGGTCAACAGTATAATGGGAACGACAGGCAGGATGGCCGAAGAAACGATCCTAACGACAGACGAGATAATCGTGGACATGAGAGGTCGAGGCAAGAAGATAGACAGCCTAGTGCACCACTCGAAGAGACAGTGAGAGATGTCAATCGAGCAAGCACGAGTAGCGAAGGAAGAAACAAACGTCAGAATAACACGGAATCAAGATGCTAATCATTGGAAGTCAATCATCATTATTGAGAGTCAGAAAGAACCATCATGCTGAGTAAGGGAATTGTAGAGCTATCGTGTACATGTATTATATATAGAATGCCTGAGAGTGTATTTTTTTTTCAATCCTGATAAAAAAAGGAGATGTACGGGAGAGATGTACCCGATACCTAGTTTAGGCTATCGGCTACGCCAGCAGACATTAAGCCGTAGTTGAGGTTTTGAGAAGAGTTAGGAAAAGATAGCGCACCGATCGAGTCAAGAAGAATGTCAAGATGACGTAGGAGGTCTAGGATCAAGGAGGCACTGACATCTGTAAGAAGATGGAATTATGGATAGAGATGTGAAGTTTTATTGAAATATGTATGGAATATGGTATTTAAACATCTTAGAAGAGGATATATAACATGCATTATATGTGGAAATAATTGTAAGGAAGTTAGATAACCTTTAAGTTATTTTATAACGGAACAGCCGAGATGATGAGGGTTCGAGACTAAAATCGTGACGCGAGAGCACTGTGGTGGGGGACTACACCACGTGTCTGCGCCAGGCAGATAAGAGTGAAGACAGTGCCAGCACATTCAGTGGAGCTCTGTCAGTCGAGCAAGTAGGGTCGAGCTCTGTAGCGCAAGCCAGACGCACGGTGAAGGTCGCGTAGCATACCGAAACTGTCACGGCAGAGTGTAGGCGACAGTTTCAGCATCGCCGAGCAGTGAACGCCAAGCAGGTCATTGATCCAGGCGGACTTGCCGAGGAAGCAATCATAGACGGCCGGGATATGTTAGAACAGCACTGCAAGTAGTTGGAGACTTTATTACAAGCTACATTTCAACGCAGTTTGAACACAGCTTTTATGAATAACTTTATGACTATGCTTTTCCATAACGCATTCAAAGTTACTTTAACAATTTCACGCAAGCGGAATGTTGTTAGCATAGGCACTGATGAACATTAGATCGTGCATTAATGAAATTTATTTCTTATGCAGTTTCATGAATTACCAAATACAGACAACTACAGGGTGTTTAGTAAACTTGGACACTCTCATGTAAAATTTTATTTTACGAAAGTGAGACTTAGCAGTTGTTAGAGATTGGTCTTTCAATACTCAAACTGAACATTTAATGGAACAGTGGCGTAACTTAGAGGAGGATTAGGGGGTCCGCTGTTTCCATGAACTTTGTCGAGAGGAGTTGGACAATATCCGCTATGGGTAATCCGAAGTTCAACATGTCAGAGTAGACGCAGATAGAGACAAGATGGCACCGCAGAGCGATGGATTCGATTCCTGACGAGAGGAGGTCCACCAGCTGATTCACTTGGGATTTCGAAGGCAATCGTCATTTCATGGATGGAATGATATTCACGCCGATCTTTCGAGAAATTCATTATGTAGGGAAAATCGACGATCTTGGAAATTTAATTACAGCTGATTATGAAAGGTACTGTAAGAGTTATATCTACCTGATACGATTATTTTCATGAATACTGGACACACATGTATATTTTTCTAATAGGAGTGATACGATTATTTAGACATGGTTTGACTTTATATACTTCGAATTTGCTAGAATATGGAGTGACCATATGATATGGCAGGCATCATTATACGAAATTCTCACCATTGGTTGGCTTTATTAAGCAGATGTTTGGTCTTTTAGACATTTTTCCAGCTAGGATATTTTTCATGAATAGTTTTTTTTTGTGTAACGAGTATTTCGAACTCGTGATCTGCAATTGATTATCTAAAATTACTTCGTCAGTTCATTGCATACTAGCGAGTGTGTATTATTCATCAGTAGGGATTTTTTCCATTGGATTGTTTGGAGATATTAAGAAGTTATTCACTTTAGTGAATGAACATCGCTTTTAAATGACAACTAGAAACTTGTTGATTCCTATCTGGTACATTCACTCATATAGTCTACGAGATGGGGTCTTTCGTATTTATACGATTGTATGGTGGTACTCATCTTACCCATCGTTCAGGGCACTATCATCCAAGTCGACGGGGCGAGCTCTTTCGTATTTATACGACTGTACGGTGGTTACACATCTTACTCGCCATAGAGGGACTCATTTTTATCACCCGAGTGTACACGAGATTGTAAGTGAATCAAACAAGGAACTACTAGTCACATATCAGTCGAAATTTTGTTAAATAAAGTAACGATAAATGTCAGCAGGATTACGTTTAGTAATTCTTGTTTGCCAATCCAATATTTTGTTGCTATACTCTTTTGAGAGTAATTTCAGTTTAACAGCTGTTGCAGCTGATGCTTTTGATGAGTTTTATAATTGTGTTTGATACCTTTGAGAAGGATTTAAAGTAATTGAATCTTGTAAGATGAATCATTAATGGTCATATTTATTATAAGGCAGATCAGTATTGCAGATTTTGATATGAGAGATTATAGCACATTGGTGTTTTTCTGTGATGTGAGTTATGAGAATTGTAAGAGAGTTTATGCTATTTGAAAGCAGATCTTAAATTACTGAGGTAATATATTTTTCCAATTGTTTAAGAAGTTGTCTAGATGTGATCAGATTAATTACAGTTATTGGAGATTGTGTGCGTTGATAATTTGAAGCCAGTTATATATTTTTTGTAGATCATGCAACATGGTTAAGTGGAGTTTGTGATAGGCATTTTGTGGAAGTTGCCAAGTGATAGTAGCAATGTTGCTAATGTATTTTGAAGCAGTCATGAGGTCGTCGTACCCAGTCTAGCGTAATTGTTGAGATTCATGCTGTATGTGCTGAATATTTATGGAGTTTTGTGGAATAATTGTTGTATTCAAATGTGATATTTGAAGTATTGAGGAAATGTAATGTCGTTGTGGATAGTTAGATCCAACGTGATGTCGTGGAGGCAATAATATTTTTTGGCATGAAAATTAAATACGAGATATAACTTGGAAGTGATAAAACTGTAAGACAACGTTCTATAAACCATATTAAACAATTTGTTAGGAAATTAAACAAATAAATAAAGTTGATAATACAAGATTTTCTGAAAATAATAATTAATGAATTAATAATCTGAAAATTAAGCATATTAACGATCTGACCTAATGAAATAAAAATCAGAATGACTAGATGAAATAATGAAAATCTAAATAACCAGAAGATTGAAATTTAAATAATTTGATAAATTAAATTTTGAAATAAATCGATGAATTAAATAGATGGATGAATTAAAGATTGGATAAAGTAAACTGATTTAAATAAATTAACAGACGATTGTAATGATGATGAATAACTGAATTAGAAGGTGATAATTAACTAAAGAAGCTGATGATTAATGAATTTATATGGAATTAAATAAATTTAATTGAGAAATAATATGAGGAATTGCAACTTGAGTTGAGAATTTAAATGATGTAATGGTGATGAATTAAGGATTCTGACACGAATATGTAGAATTTTGAAGTGAGAATTAATGTGAGAAATATTTAATTTTGATGATGACGATAACGATGACCAATGAGCCATGAATTTTCTGTAATTCACAGATAAGAGATTGTTAATGACAATGTAAATAGTGTAAATTAATTATTCGATGTTTAGGAGCATTTGACTAACATGTTCAACATTTAAATTATGCCATGCAAGCCATAAAATACTTGATATTTAATATGTGTGATTATAATATGTGTATGTTTAGACAGATTAATAATTCTTTTAAATCCACATTGATGATGTTAAATTAAAGAGAAATTAGGTCTCAGGTTTCACAAATGTCAGTGACGAAAGACATAGTGCTACAGTGATCCTGAGAACCCAAGAGAACTTTAGAGATTTTTCTTGTTATGTGGATAAAAATATTTTTGGATTAGAAAAGAGATGGTTCGATTTTTGGACAATGACAATTTAACGTTGGCATTCGACCATACTCTTAGGTAGGAGTTATATTTAAAATGTCTGTCTGACTATCAAAGTAAAATAAATTTGTTTTTATCTTAGTTGTGATCTGATGATGGTGTGATTTTCCTTTTTCTTTCCTTGTCTTGAGTAAGGCTTATCCGGAAAGGAAGTGGTTTGCTAGGAATTCAGTTGATGGCGCCCATTTACATTTGCATTATTTCTATTAAACTTAAGCCCGTAACGACCCTAGAGATACTTTGTCTCGTGATACCCACTGCTTTTTCGATAACTCAGCTGAATTTCCGACACATTCCTTATTTGACTAGAGGTTCATTTAACTCCGCTCTGTCCCGGAACTCCAGGAATGCGATGTTATAGCAGATGGATCATCGCATCCCCAGGACGAACGGGTACAGTACTGGCTCCAACGCTTTTTACGCTGTACTTGGCTGCAATGCTTTATGATTCACCCACAAACATCCCAGGTGTGGAGGTCAAGTATCGTTTTGATGGAGGGCTTTTCAACCTAACTCGTCTCCGCTCCTTGAGGAAAACTCAGGTTACTAAGGTTACTAACATGTTGTATGCAGATGATGCTGCGTCACCAACTCTCACACCAGAAGAGCTGCAAGAGTCAGTTAATTGTTACAAAAGTGCATGTGATCGCTTTGGTCTTACCATAAATGTCAATAAGACTAAAGTCTTGGCACAACCTTCACCAGGCACACCTCTTCCTCAGTTCAATATCTCCATCTCAAATTTGCCATTAGAACAGGTTGACCACTTCTCGTACCTGGGCAGTACCATTTCTGTGAGCTGTACCTGTGAGCAGGATGTGGATAAGAGAATTGGCGCAGCCCACGCAGCGTATGGACGATTAGCGCACCGGGTCTTCATGAATAAAGATCTGTCTATGAGTACAAAGCTTAAGGTGTACAAAGCAGTAGTCATTTCTACATTGTTTAATGGTTGTGAAACGTGGACCCTTTACCGACGTGATCTTAGGAAGCTTGAGCGTTTCCACCTACAAAAACTTCGATCAATCCTGAGGATTAAATGGGAAGACCGCATTACCAATATTGCTGTTCTGGAATAGGCTCAAATCAACAGCATAGAATTATCCATAATAGGTCACCAATTTAGATGGATTGGTCATGTCCATCGGATGGATGATGTGAGATTACCTCGTCAAATGCTATATGGTGAGTTATGCTATGGCACCAGACCTCATGGTGGTCTTAAGAGGCGCTACAAGGACCAATTTAAGCAGACCCTGAAATTGACAGGTCTTGATTCACAAACCTGGGACATGCTGGCTGAAGACCGCTCAACTTGGCGCCGTACCATCTCGGATACTGTAAAGACGTTTGAAAGGGATCGACGCACACATGAAGAGGCCAAGCGTCAAGCTAGGAAACTTCGAGCAGCCCAACCACGTCCTCCTCCAGCAATACTATGTGACTTGTGTGGTCGCTTGTTCCATGCCAGGATTGGACTCTTTAGTCACCGTAAACACATCCACAAACTGGACTGAAGGAAGAAGATTTATACTCGGATTCGAGTTAAAGCCGATGATGATACTATCAAAGAGATAGCATGTGCAACGAATTCTTGTCAGACATAATTTAAGAATGGCGAGGTGCATGAATCACAAATCCCCCTTCCGTCCAATCTAAACATGACTGTGTATTCTGCGGAACGAAAAGTTCACAGACGAAGTAAAGACAAGCCGAGTTGCACTTCCAGGGAAACTCCAAACATATACACTCTTCTCTGAAGTCTTAACTCGACACGATTCTACAGTGTCTGGGGTAATAGGCTCGCTTGCCAGCCAGTCAGCTCGTAAAATTTGTCTCGAAGCTAGTAATTGAATGGAGATTGTTGGAAGAAACGAAAACGTAAAAACACTTATAGTGGGCGATGTATTGAATATAGAGATTTTCTGCCCCGGACTTCTTTGTAGAACTTTTAATGCTGAATAATTCTTACTCTCATACTATATAGATATTTCAATGGTTTGCCCAGCGTATGCTTAAAAAGCACACGGACGCCGGTTGTTTTTACTTTTTCACTGCAATTGTTACTGCTTGGTTTCCTTTGGTCATAAATGAACGATTCTCTACAGAAACCTTCCTCGATATAGGCCTATCCTTTGCAGAATAGTGAAAACCGCATCAAAATACATCCAGTGGTTCTTGAGATTACCCGTAACATCCAAGAATCGGGGACATTGTTTTTACTAAGTAGAGATGTACATGTAAAACTCTTACATGCAGACCAAAACATTTTTGCAATTGCGATCGCAACTTGCACTAATTCCCTCGTTAGTTGGGATATTATTACCAACTCTAAGAAGAATATCATATATTATTCTCATGTTTCAATCTGCATTGTAGCACTGTTTTTCCACTCCACTGTCGCCCCTTCTGTTTAGTAGAGGGCATTCAAAAACCATGGCGTTGCAATTAAGCTTGGCCTCTGTGGAGGGTGCAAGCATTGTAAACGGGCCCAGCCACATACACTGCACGGGCTGGGACTGTTGGGAGCTAATTGCTTATTTGCGGCTGGTCGAGTCGCTTCAGCAAACCAGGGGAACTTCACTAGCTCGTCCAATCGAAATAATACCAGAATTTACATTTGTGGGAAATGGGTAATCTAACTGGTGCAAAGATAACCACTTACGGAGTTTTCAGTTTGAGTGTACACTCACTGTATCAACAAATAGCACAATGAAACCTACCCAAGTGGTTGAATACTATATGCTGTGTACCTGAGCCAACTCTGGATACTGCATTTGCTAACACCATTAGTTACACAGAATTAACGGAATTGGGTCGTCAGCCGCAGTTTTGTAGTTTCATCTAGCATAAGTCTCCAGCTCAGAAACGAAGTATGGTATATGCAGGGTCTAGCCAGAAATTAAAATGGCAAAAGTTGGCGCTCCAGATGGCCAAGCATTAAAAAAAACATTTTTGGTGCGGGGTGGGCGAGGCATGAGCCACGTTTCTCTATAGCAACATTAAAAAGAACCATGTGATTCTAAAAATACGGCGTTTATAGTGTGTGCAAGATGCCGAGAAAATTACTGCTTCCCCTTATTTACGAGGAATATCACCCCAGCACGTGTAAATCATTAACTGTAAAATAATAAATGTATCTAATGTTATATACGACGCTCTCATGTATGCCTTACATGCAATCCCTTGCTGGAAATTTATTTGCCATCACAAATTTTCCTTTGTCTTTCGGTTTCATGATTTTTATGCAAAAATTAATTGATACACAGTATGGAACATTATTTCGGTTTGCTTGTAGTGTAAGTAAGGTACAAATTGAAAATAAAAACAAGACAAAAAACACTGATAGTCAGTCTGAAAGACTAGACTTTATAGGCTATCATTTTAAATGCTACAAATCCTACAATTGCTGCGTGAACTCAAAGTCCGTTAGTAAAAAAAAGAAAAAAAAAGAAAAAAGAGTAAGTGCAAACCAAGGTCAAAGGAGGTAGCTGGCTGAATGACGTCACGCTCACTGGAGCGCGCGGGGAAAATAGGAAGCTCAAGCAGTACTATGACGTCACACACCTCAGTGCATTCTCGGTACATTTCGTCCCGTCACCGTAACGTAACGCCAGACCCCAGCGAAGTCGACATAATCATTTAAAATGATAAAAAGATTCCTCATGGGGACTCGACCCCATGACCCTCAAATTACCGTTCTGTACTCTTTCCGCTGCACCGACCGCTGCCTGGAATCTACGTTAATATACGTGGCTCATGCCTCACCCGACCCGCGTCACAAATGCAATTTATTCTGAACGCTTGGCCTCCTGGAGCTTCCATTTCTGTCACCTTAATTTCTGGTGAAGCCCTGCAGATACCATACATTTGGAGGAAGTCGCTGAAGACGAGTAGGCCCAGTCGTGTTGTTAGTCTACTCAGAAAAGTGACTCGGACAATATAGGGGAGTGAGGGAGGGAAATTCCAAAAGTTTTTTGTGGAATATTTTATGTCCGCAATCAAATGATTGGGAATCAGAAACACAAGCCATATTGCTGACGTACTGTACTTCTAATATCTAAAAAGGTTCAGCGAACATTTAAATACAGCATCGAATAACTAGGTTGAAAACCTCTGTGCCTTACTGCCTGAGGAAGATGTGAACGCGTTTTACGTCATTGTTGTTGGGTAATTTTGCCTTCATATAGGCTGAGCTCAAATGGGCTCGACACCAATAAGGCAATGGTTCATGGCTGTGTGAGAGCTTGTTTTGTTGTTCAGAATTAGATCAGGAAAATAAGCAGACCTCATCTCAATCATTACCGACAGTAGTGGCTACGCGGGTTAAAGCGCTGCGTTAGGTCAAGGGGCCAGGCTCTCTGCTGACTCAGTAGACGCGTGGGTTCGAGCCCCACCGCCGGCTGTCCTTGAAATGGTTTTCCGTGGTTTCCCATTTTCAAATGCTGGGACAGTACCTTCTGACTGGCCACGGCCGCTTCCTTCCACATCCTTGATCAGTTTCATTGCTCTTCATCCATTCCATCTCTCATCCCGACGCGCAGGTCGCCCACGGGCGTCGACTAGAAAGAACTGCACTCGGCCTCTCAGGAGGCTACACGACAACAAAAAAAACTCAATCATTAGATGGCGTCTCTTTCCCCGTCATAAATCAATTTTTCTTGACACCAGCACTTTGTACTGAACCCTTTATCCTCTGATGGATAAATGATTCGATGTTTTATTTCTACAATTAATTAATATTTCCACCAGCGTCATGAAATAGCCAGACGAAGATGAGGAAACTTCAAGCATGGTTGGAGACAGTGGGGACAAACCTGCAGCAGTTTGACAAAAGGCTACATACTTAAGGATTGTGAAAAGAAAGAGCCTAGCAATGTTTCAGAAGGACAGGTGGTGGCTACCTCAAAATAGAAGGGACGCGTGGTGAGACACGCTTATGGCATGTTCATTGTACTATTCGCGCCTAGAAAAAATATAATGCAGTAACGTGAGTGGCTGATGGTACTACTGGACACTCCTACGAGGCCGAGGTCTGATAAAAACCGCGAAGTTAACGAAAAAGTGGAACCAATGGGAGATGAATGCTTACGAACGCGCCAAGTCTAGCTTGGGCACGCGATAGCTAGCATTAACGCGGGAGATCGGCTAGACAACATCTCTACGATCGATTCTAGAATTAATGGACATATTCTTGACCTGCGCAACTTTACGAGTTCAGTGATATTTGTTTCATTCCTGTACCACTATTATTTTGAGAAATTTTTATATAATTTCCCCCCCCTATCGATACCTAGGGCCAGTTCATTTATAAGTGTCGTGAAGAGCCAAGAGGTTATTTCTACATTGTGTGTGTCGGGAGACACAGGTTATTATTATTACATTTTGTGTGTCGGAAGACACAGGTTATTATCACATTTTGCGCGTCTGAGGACGTAGGCACTTGTACTTTGCGTGTCATGAGGACACAGATTTTTATTAATACAAATGTGTTGTAAATTCAGTGTGATAGATAGTCACAGTACTATTTTGTAGGGACAGTATCATCGACAATTCTCCAACAGACTGTTCTGGGGAAATAAGTACCTAAAACGGTGAATTTAGTAGGCAGATATCGAGTGTGTAATAATCTATAACTTTTTGCATCAGCACGAGAGATGACATCGCTTATCCTGGAAGAAGTTTGGAACTGTCAACACTCCGTCGAGATGTTGGAGATGAGCTAAGCAGCATTAAGTAGGGAGATGGCTGCAGATGTTCGCTGACGGTGACTGGCCGAGGATGAGTACTGAATAATATTCTTATTATCTGACAAATTAACTTATGGTATATGGGACATATTTTGTTTGTAAATATCTTGCATGCGTTGATTAACGTAGTGTATTTAGTTTTGGTCTGACACACCTTTTGCATGGAAACAGCTCGCACAATTTTTCATAGTCGTAAGTTCTTGTTTGTTTGTTTTAACTAACGTAGCTATGTGGACAACCGTGTTTGCATATGTTTACGCAATGCGGTTAAGAAACGTCTCTCGGAGATATATTGTGTTTCAGAAGTAGGACTGGATTAATATAATCATACAGTAGATTGGAGGGTAAATTAATCGTTGTAATGTTTATTATTGATCAGATTCAGTGAGTTTATTGCCGTTGGAGCAATGTGAGTTGTGGCGAAGAGCAGTCAGCTCTCTGGTAGGTTTTAATATTCATGAATAGATTGTGAGCATCTGATTCAACCGACCTGTGTGAAAAGTGTTATGTCATTCCCAGCAGTGTGTGTGTGTGTATTTTATTGGTCATTACAAGCGGGAATTTCAGCGTAGACTGATTTCTGTCAGCTTGGTGCCAAGTCCATATCGTTACCTTGCGAGGACATATGTGGCTATATCGATTAATGTCTTACCATATGTTTATGTGGTTGAGATTTGTTGCTGTTGATTCTACGAGATAACGGGACAGTTGGTCAAGTTATTTTTACACACTGGAGCTGGACGATGACAAGAATTGAGGAAGGGGGGAAGCTGTTTTCACAAGGCGGGCTGAAAAGATTGCATCGAGGTCATTAGTGGAGTATTTGTTGGCTCCGTAATAATATTTGAAATACAGAATAAGAACTGATCGATGATAAAAATTGTTTAAATAAATGGGAGTTGCCTACGAATCACTATAATCTCCGAAGCGTTAGCTTAACGTGCATTTTTGTTCATATAAGGTAATCTCAGCCGGTGAGGCTTTTGTTGTTGTTGGTTTCATTCCATGTTTATGTTCCGTATCAGTGACCCGTGCAGTCACGTGCGATGCTGTCTTTTCCTTGTTTGTGTATTGAGCAATTGGCCGTGTTGGCAGCTCATTTGTCAGATGCGTCATCGCACTGAAGGAGGGTCTCGGGGGAGATTCCTGTAAATATTAGATATTCGATTGTGTGTCAGCATTAATTTTAAGGTTTTTTATTAGTGTTGTGTCCTATATCCGTAAACGTTGATTTACGAGATGATTGTTCGTAAGCATCGTGGCTGTTACCCACTGTAAACGAATAGTCATCCAAGTACTCATTCCTCGTAGTTAGTCATTACGCGTACATAAAATCCCAATGCAAGTTAGTGGAACTTGGATCCACATTTTTATGAGGGGGAGATCCGTCTGACTCCTCAACGTTGATAGTTATTTCTGTCATGGGAAGATTCAGGGAGGAATATTATTATTGTTGTTGTCTATATTCATTTTTTGCACAAATAATCATTAAATTATGTTATTATTTTACTTCTTGTCACTTCCTTTCTTAATTATAGTTTTAATCCTATGACCCTTCCCTCAGTAGAGCATGTTGTTTGGCGAACGTAAACATCACACTATGAACTGAGCACGACCCCTTGATCAAGATTCTTGCATATAAACACTGCGATACTGAAGGGTTCAGTACAGTATGTGAAAAATGTTCGCTTCCACCTCACTCTACAGTATGTATGCGTGCGGTGGCCTTTGTAGAATATACGATGTTCAGTGAGACTTTCCTGTGTTCTTGTAACTGTAGATAGTGTAGTTTCCCCATTCGTACGAAAACATCACTGCGTGGAGACTTATTGTAAGAATCAGAGGCTACATAATATTTGAATACATTACAAGTGTACGTGTACGCTGCCAATAAGTAAAGCAACTCTGACGTCGCGCGGAATTCAGTCCAAAGATTTTCTCTGTGAAACGAAGTGAGTTGACACTGCGTGAATGACAATTTCACCATGGTTTCCTTTCATGAAGGAGTGTGATGGATGATGTTGTTGATTCTTTCGGGGCTTTGCGTCATCGTGGTCATGTAGCCCCGTGTACTTGGGTGTATGCGAATTTGTTTGATAACCCTGTGTCACTGTGATATCTGTACTAGTGTGTGTACATGTAATTAAGGTAGATTTTGGCTTTAAGTTTGGTACTGCCCCCGGAAATTGAATTATATTGAGACCACGATGGCTGTATTGGCAAATGTGAGTAAAGTTATGGATGTCATAGTTATGACGTGGATATTCATGACGTAGGCACGGATGACGCAGATTTCATGCCAGTAGGCTGATTGAGCTGAGATTCTTGGTGACGTCATGAGTTTGTTCGAGAAAGATCTTAGATTTACGACGCAGTCGCAGGAAACAAGGTATTGTGCTAAGGAAGAAGCTACGCTATTGGAGGAGAGACTCGAACCAATGAACGATAGTTTGGAAGGAAGACGGAGATTGCTGAAACTACGATATTTGATTACTTTTGGCATGCAGATTTGTGGAAATCTATTTTCAGTTATGGCATTGATTTGGAATTTTGAAGAAATTAATTTTGAGTTTTTGAAATTTGAAAATCCGGCAAGTATAGCCAAAGTTAAAACTTCTAGCAATGACGCAGCAACAGGCTATGGAAGGGATGGATACGCCCCTTAAGAAGTTGATAAAAGGTCGTGCACAGGATAGAGGAGCTCTCAGAACTCATAATCGCAGAACTCATAATCTCAGATCTCATATGTCAGATCGCATATATATTTCTGGTGATATATAGTTATTTTCAAGTGATTCAGTGAAGTAAGTTGACTTTAGCGTGGTTAAAGCCCGGCGCATCGAACGAACTCGGAGCAGTTCCATTTTACGCTGCTCGAAACTAGGTGAAGTTGAAACGCTCACATTAACGTTTCCACCAGTCAAGATATCAAGCGCTAACTTCAGCCTGTATTATAATTCTATTGGGCAGTATAACATTGAGGTGTATAGAAGATTTGAACAATTTCACAGTTATACTTCGAAAGATATTGGAACTTTAAGGCTGCCAACAAAAGTGATTTTCTCGCCACATGAGAAACACTTTTAAAATTCCACATCATACACTACGGCTGACACGTGGAGTGCAACAGTGATATTGGAGAATACGTTTGGTATTACAACGATACATTCGACTATGGAACATTATAATCTTGCAGTGCTTTCAATGATTATAACAGTAGTTGAGATGGAAGGCTAAGGCTTTAATGCAATTGGGACATATATTGATTGGAGTAAAGTAACAGCATGGAACTTCGTTAATCGTCTTTCTACAAAAGCGAGCAGGTAGTGAACATCCAACTACACTCATGCATCGTGAATCCATCGCTGAATTATACCAGATAACAGTGGAAATATTTTCATACTCCACAACTATGAATATTTCTGCGGAAATAACTACAATAAACTTCATGGCGAATTTCTGCAAGAACTTCAGGGAACTTTCAAGAGAGGCCAGGGTTGTCCCGGCGCACAAAGAAGAGTTTTGCCAGAAGGATGTTTTTCGTATCCACGGAGCAGTGCAATTTCGGAGGAGGAAGCAGTTCGATTCTCCGAGGACGCTGATTCCAGGTTCGAGGACGGAGCACATCTTTATGCTGGTGAAATGGAACCAACAGCAGTTTTCTTTGAAAACTTTCCCCTAGATCTTCAATCAACAGATAAGGTAGTCGTGAACGTTTCTTGTATTATTTGAGTCTTGTAGCGATATCTGAGCAACCATTCTTCCCATATTTTCTGTCCTATCTTTTGCCCCATTTTCTTGATTGATATTTCTGTACTCAGTACACTTCGATGATTTATGCCTTTTTCTTCGATTTTTGAGACATTGCTATGTCATTGGCATACTTAATAATTTTGGATCAGTTGAGACTGATAATTTAGATTCTTTCAGTAATTTGCATATTTTTGTAGTCACGATTTGACTGTAAAGTTAACGATTTGCTATGGCAGAGTTGAATTCAGACAGCGTGTCATTTTATTAAAGTAATTCTATTCAGTAAATTACTTTGACCAATTTTCTGTCATCCTCAAGAAAGAAGAATAATTAAATGATTTTAGAGCGTTAAAATCTATTACGATATCGACGATCTTTGAAATACTAGTCGTCTTATGAGCATGATTGCAACATAGACATTTACCATTGCATTATAGACAATTTTATGAAATATGAACTTTAATTACCATTTATTGAATACACTATAGTAATGAACATTTGATAGGAGTTTTTCTCAATTATAGATTGGAACAATAATGTTTGCATTCCACAATCTAATTGTGTTCTATTCGACTATTTTGCAGTTTAGATGAACTTTGTTTGAAGATAGTATTTTTATACTGCGTTACTTTGAAGATATTAATCTCAATTTTGATAGACCAGGCAGGAGTGTCTAATCGTATTCGCTATTAAATTTATTTGTAATTGGCAAATTTTTACTTCATATCGATTCATGAATGAAACCCACGAAGGTTAAATAATAACAGTCATTATTACAATTGATGAATATAAGAATTTTTAAAGAGGAACAATGGATGTATAATCGTTAGTTCAGTGGACGTGTAAAAGTCGCTGTTGAGTAATGCCCTTGAATAATGAAGGAGGTTCCCACAATAATTAATGAAGTTGATGAATTAATAAGTGGAGGTTTTTGTGTGTAGTTTGGAAGATTTTTATGCCATATATATGAAGATATATGATGAATTTTGGGCCAATTGTTGTGCAATTTTGTGCGTTATAAGCGAAGTATTTTCCCGCTGATTGTATTGTTCTTGTTCTTTGAAAGATTATTCATATGAAGATACTGTTAAATTTAACAAGAGTGTTAAATAATTTGAGATAAAGATTTTGAATGGAGGTTACCGTCACAAATATTAATAATTATTATTAAACCTTATTAAACCTGAATTTGACAGTTAAATATAACTAACCTTCATTGGTCGATTATATCACCACGATTTGAGTAATTATCAACCGGATAAACGTGTGGTTTAATGTATTTCTTGTATAAATAATATAAACAATTAATATTGTATATAATTTTGTAAATATCTTTGTTAAATAATTTGAAATGATAGTGATTAATACAGGCGTGTATAAAATTTTCAATTGTCATTTGACATTGTTATAAACAATTTTATTATTGTTATAAATAATTAATGAACTTTTGTTATTAACATTTAGAGTTTTGTTTTTATACTCTAAACAACGCAAGTTAAGCAAGTGGTTTGAACAAATAATCATGATTTGGGATTGTTGGAGTAATCCACTGGTGTTTGAATGAAGCATTGAAGACATTTGCGTGATAATATTTCAGTTGAGATGAGAACATTTACGTATTTGAAAAGGAGAGCCAAGCTCTGAGGTAACACGCTTATGCTAGGGTTGAACGAACGGGAGTCCGCTTTGACAATACAGGTGCATTGCAGCTGGCCCGGACAACTGTGTTACAGAGGCCAAGGACGTTCCATAATAGCCTTGTGGCTATAAATAAAATGTGAAGTATATAAACACGCAAAACAATTGATATATGTGTCTCATCCCAAATCCCGTTTCCATCCCCAGTGCATTATTATTTTTACGTTGCTATGAGCTTGAGAAAGCTGAAACATTATATGTAGAGAATACAGGTCCTACAGGAGGACATGGTTATGTGGTCGATGGCTTCTGATTGCCACGTGGATTTTGTTGTTTCATTTTTGTTAAAATCATTCTTTATGTGAAATAAATTATTGTGCAGTTTAAAGTTTCTCGTCTTCGTTCTGGTTCATTTTAAATATCATGGTGGAGGTTATTGTGTGGGCATACTTTAAGTGATCCAGTTGACAACCCAGTCCCCGAGATAAATTTAAGAGGTAAGTAAAGGTAAGTATGAACCCCCGTATATTTTGGTGTGTTCCACAATAATTTTCTTGTTAACTATTGTGCTCTAATCTCGATAGTATCTGTCAGTGCCATTTTCATTGATGTAGCTGTGCCGGTGCGTTTGATTATTGCCAATCCGATTGAGGGGGCGGATATCTGACAGCCTACTATCAGGATATCGGGTACAGTACCACCCCAGCATTTGCCTAGAATAGAAGTGGGGAAACCACGGAAAACCACATCTAGGATGGCTTAGGTAGGAATCGAACTCGCTTCTCTTCAGTTTTGCCTCACTAGGCTGAGTGTACCCTGTTCCATCCCTCAGACCAGAGTTCAATTTCTTGGCAGAGCCAGGAATCGAGCCCGTGCTTCCGCGTTGGCAGCCAAGAATCGCTAAACTCCAGACCATACCAAATTGCTGAGTACATGATTGTCAACTGACAAGAATACCAGAAAAGAAATCTGTTGATTTCAAATATATACAGGGTGTTTGAAAAAGAACTCCCTAGTTTTAATGTGTCCTATAATCTGTACAAAGTGACATACATTATTCTAGTTTGTGGTGTGTGATTCATCAATTCTCCAAATTTTGATTTTATCAGTAGGTTTTATTTCATGTAACAGTTGCAATTTGTAGGGGCGCAACTTATGTCCTTTACGTACAACATCATACACAGTAACTTTAGGCACTCCTAATTGTAGACTACGTCTGACCAATGACTTCTTCGGGCTCCGAACACATGAAATACGGATCTGTTCAACAACATCTTAAGAAGTTCTCGGTCTACCTGGTGATTTTGCTTTTAAAACACTACCGGTTTCCTTGAAAGACTTTAGCCAATGACGGTCATTTTTTACTGTAGGTGGTTCACCACCATTCTGACGTCTAAAATTACGTTGCACAGTTATAACTGACTCAGTTTTCACAAGCCAAATAACACACTACGCTTTCTGTTGCGGAGTACACATTGCTACTGAGTTGCTCTGCACTGCACTGCATGCACGCACGCCTGGACTGAACTGAGGGAACAGAGGAAACAAACGCTGGGGCTGTCTCAAGGTCAGGTAGACTTGCCAACTGCAGGGGAGCCAAACTTGGAGAGTTGATGAATCACACACAACAAACTAGAATAGTGTATGTCACTTCGTACCTTCTAGGAAACATTAAAACTAGGGAGTTCTTTTTCAAACACCCCGTATTTAGGTATTGGAGAGTCGGTTCCGAAAGCCTTTGTTTGGAGCGTGGCGCTCTATGGAAGTGAAACTTTGACTGTTGGCGCAGCACAAAACAGGCGATGAGAAGCATTTGCCATGTGGTGTAGGAGAAGAATATGTAGACAGTACAATATATGTAAACGTATTAAGAAGAGAGATGTTTCTGGCGAGCGCTAATGAAGAAGAGAGGTAGATTGGTAGGTCACATACTAAGGCATCCCGGAATAGGAAACTTATGTGAAGTTTTGAAGCCATTTTTTCAGTGTTGCCTGTCAATTTATACTTTCCAGTCGGCTAACACTTATTTTTCCCCTTTGGAAAAGTATTCATTTCGATTACTAAGGCAACACTGAAATATGGCTATCAACATGATAACGTATTATTGTTATTGTTATTTATTATTATTGTTATTATATTATTATTATTATTATTATTATTATTATTATTATTATTATTATTATTATTATTATTATTATTATTATTATTATTATTGGTACTACCAATTAAAATTTCACCAGCTGGCACTGGAAATTATGTTCTCCGTGGATGCGGTATTCTTCACCATGCTTTGCTAAATACCCAAGGAGAATCTTTCGAAAAGGAGCAACATGGATCGAGGACGAGGTCAGTTGATCGATGTGTATGGAAAGACTTAACCACAGCTGGGATGATAAGGTCGAGGTCCAAATGTTTCATTTTGAAAAGGTGGTTGGAGATAGAACAGATGCAGTTTATATAAGACTTCAATGAACTCCTCTAGCCATCAACAGATAGAGGGAATATTTAGGTTTTCCAGCAGTTATCTTCAGATTGGCTTTTCGGGTTATCAGGCCGTCTGTAACGTTTCTTGATATCTTATGACGTTTCACCAACAAGTCCGTTTGGCATTTTCAAAGATTTGTTCTCAATAGCTTGAAGTGACGCTGTCTGAGGTTTATATAGGCTATACGAATGTTTTCAATAAAACATTAAACTTGAGCGGTTTCTGGTACTTTCTGGTTGACAGTTCTATTGTTTTCGTTCCCGTATGGCAATGTTATTGATATACTCTATGTGATAGGTTGACTGCTATGGGATGCTCCACCCAAGTGCGGGGCTGTGTGGGAATTGAAGCGTGACGCTATTCAAATTACAGAAGCTGGCTAACAGCTGGTCACTAGATCTTTTCCATATAGACTATCTCAATTTCCTGTTGAAATTTTGTGGATATTATAAATTTCAATTTCCTTTTTGTACAGTGTGACGTGGTAGTTACGTGTCCTAAAGAGTACTTCTGTGTTTTCAAACGGATAACATGTTGTTGTTGTTGTTTGAGTCTTCAGTCTTTCGACTGGCTTGATGCAGCTCTTCATGCTTCCCAGTTCTGAGCTAATCGTTTCATCTCTACATAGCTACCACACCCTACATCTGAGGCAATCTGTTAAACATATTCTGACCTTGGTCTACCCCTACTCTTCTTATCCTCGACCCTTCCTTCTATAACTAAGTTTGCTATTCCTGGGTGTCTTAGTAATAGTCCTACCAACCTATCTTTTCTCTTCATTAGTAGTCGCCAAAAACATCTCTCCTCTCTCACTCGTCTTAATACTTCTTCATTCGCAACCCTATCTACCCATCAGATCTTCATCATTCTCATGTAACACCATATTTCAAACGCTTCAATTCTCCTCCTTTCAGCTGCTCCAACAGTCCAAGTTTCACTTCCATAGAGCGCCACGCTCCAGACAAAGGCTTTCAAAAATGACTTCCTATTACGTAAATCTATATTGGATGTCAACAGATCCCTTTTCTGTGGAAATGCTTTCCTTGTCTGTTGTTAACCTACTTTTTATATCCTCCTTGCTTCATCCATCACCCCTTGTTTTTCTTCCTACGTAACAGAAGTCACCTACTTCGTTTAGCTTTTCACCTGCCAATTCGATATCCATAGGGGTTTCTGATTTATTTCGACTGCATTCCAATATTTTTGTTTTACATTTATTAATTTTCATCATGAATTCTTTCCTCAAGACAGAATCCATACCATTTAAAAGCTCATTCAAATCCTCTGGTGTGTCGGCTAAGATGACGATGTCATCAGCAAATCTCAGAGTCGAAATTATTTCTCCTTGAATCTTTACTCCTACTTTGATTTTTTCTCCAATTTCCCTCATTGCTTGTTCAATGTATGTTGATTGAAAAGTATGGGTGATAAGTTGCAGCCTTGACTTACACCTTTCTGAATACCAGTTTCTCTCTCATGTCCTTCCGCTCGAATAACTGCTGTCTGGTTTCTGTACAGATTATAGAGCACCCTCCTATCCCTGTACTTTATTCCAATCGTTTTCAAATTGTCAAACAACTTATTCCAATCAAAGTTATCAAAAGCCTTTTCTAAGTCTACAAATGCCATGAACGTTCCTTATCCTTCCTTATTCTAGCTTCCAAAATCAGGCTATGACTTAGTACAGCTTACCTTGTTCCTACGTTTCTCCTGAAGCCAAACTGGTCTTCACCCAAATCTCTTTCTATCTGTCTTTCCATCCTCTTGTAAATTATTCTAGTCAGGATCTTTGATGCATGAGTGATCAAGCTGATGGTACCGTAATCTTCACATCTGTCAGCTCCTGTTTTCTTCGGTATAGGGATGATAACATTCTTTTTGAAATCAGAGGGTACCTCACCTGTCGCATAAATCCTACACACCAAGTGAAATAATCTTGTCAGACCTTCGACACCTATGCAGCTTATCAACTCAATCGGTATATCATCTATGCCTGGTGCCTTGCCCCTCCTTGAGTCTTCCAATGCTCTGTCAAATTCTAATCTGAATATTAGATCTCCTTTCTCATCCTCACCAATTTCCTCTTCCCTTTCCATTACATGATTCTCAATATCCTTACCCTTATACAAACACTCTATGTAAGCTTTCCATCTCTCAATCTTTTCCTCCCTATCTGTTAGAGGTTTTCCATCTGAGTCCTTAATATTAAAGCACTTAGTCTTCCTTTCCCCAAAAGTACTCTTAATCCTTCGATAAGCTGTATCTACCTTTCCTAATTTCAGACAATTTTCTATGCTTGCACATTTCCCTTTCAACAATTTTTTTTGCTTCCTTGCACTTCTTGTTAACCTCATTTCTCAGACGTCTGTCTTTTGCTATTCCCCTTTCATCTCTTTCATTCTTGTGCTTCCGCCGTTCGACCATTAATTCTAGTATATCCTAGTATATTCCTTGTTTCCTATCAATGTTTCCTTTTGCGGATTTTGTTATTTCATACTTCAAAAGTGTCCATTCCTATGCAATTGTAGACTGTTCCGTTTTTTTCATTAGTATTTCCTTTATACTCGTCTTGAATCGTTTGTTCACGCCCTTCTCTTTCAGTCTGTCTATCTCTTTCTTAATAATATTCTGCTACGCCAGATTTATCAATTTGCAGTGTCTAGAATATTCTTTAATTCTTGTTTCTATACTTCGCTCAGTAAATTTTTACCAGCTAAATAATTGTAACTATTGTTGTAGGCCTACATAAATGTTATATGCATATCTGCCAAACTTAAATTAAGTCTAAGTTAACAGGTTATGTTGACGTACGCCTGATGAATGAATAAATTTCCCCCATTTGTTAAGAAAGTATGTTAATAATTGTTACTTCCCGGAACCCATTTCTAATTGGGTACACCCGTGCTGACCGACTGAAAGGCAATTAGGTAGAGAGATTAAAGAGACAGCACTTAATGATGGATTCTAACACTTTTCATTTAAAATCATTTTGAGAGTCTACACATTTACCTGGGTATTTCATCATTCCCCATTATTGAACAAAGGTTTGGTTAGATACATCGATTAACTTCATAATATTCATTCTCTCACAGGCATGCTAATAATCTGTGTGAGAGTCCACCTCGTTGCATAGCGGCTACCATTCTTCACTGTCAGCGCGGAGGCTCGTGTTCAATTCCCGGCTCTGCCAAGGAGTTTGATTCTTGTCTGAGGGCTGGAAAGGGGTACACTCAGCTTCGAGAGGCAAAACTGAGAAGAGGTGGGTTCGATTTATACCTCAGGCATCCCAGAAGTGGTTTTCGTGATTTCCCACTTCTACTCCAAACAAATGCCGGGATGGTTCCTAACTTAAGGCCACAGTCGCCTCCTTCAAAATCCTCACCAGAATTTCAAATACACACACTAATTCAGCCATTACAATAACACAGGATATTAGACAAATTCTACACACGACCAAGTACACGGTGCTACATGACCACGATGTCGCAATGCTCCTAAAGAATCAACAACAACAACAAACAAACTGTGTGCAAACTATCGAGCCACCGATATGATTCACCCATTTAAATTTACGTGTTAGTGTCACCTGCTTGTCTATATACAACAGTAAGTGGGTAGGGTACCGAATAAATTAAAATCTCAGGAGCTGAAATAGATGAGTTTGTTAATAGCTGACGGATTCATAAACTGCGTGCGTTTTGGCTATTTTCCACACACTTTCTGGTGGTCTACCTGAGTAACGTGTTTTTCTTTTATTTCTCTTGCTCCTACCTTCTTCAAAGTAGGTCAGACCCTCAAATTATCAAAAGTTATGGTTCATATTTCGAAATGAAATCGTAGTTTAAATCGAAATTTTCTTCAACACCGGGGAATTACCCCCATTTGCAAATAAAGTAAATGAATGAATGATTCTTCCTTACCTCTGTTAGTCTAAAACTGAACATACACATACAATACGGGCAACACATTTAACCAAACATAAACAATGGTCCACAATGTTTGTACCTGATATATTGCTTAGCGGCTACAGACATTAAAGAGCCAACTGATATAATACAGTGTCCAACTACCTGGTGTAGTGACTAGCATTCTTGGTTGCCGCCCCAGAGGTCCAGATTTGTTTCCCAGCTCTGTCAACAGATTTAAATCTGAGGCAAGTGTCGGGAACCTACCGTAAGGCCACGGCCGTCTATTTCCCAATCCTCAACAGAATTACAAATACGCACAATAATACAGCCATCACAATAAAACAGGTCATCAGACAAATTAAACACACACCCAAATACACTGGGCAACTTAACCATGATGTCACAAATTCCGTAAATAAATCATCCACGATATATTCAGTACATAATTATGTGCCTTTTGTGTTATTTCATCTTCCATGAAGACTTTTACCTCTGATATCAAGGGTATCCTAGTGGTGGTGGGGAATACACTCACGTTCTCTTATTTGCCGATCCATCACGTAATGATTCATTAAATGTTGAGTGGCTTGAATAGGAAGCAAAGATGCCGCCTAGAACGACATTCATGTGCATTTCAAAATCTGGGCGTCGTGCTGTCAATAATTCCACACATTATATAGACTAAGCAATAGATGTCGGTTAAAGGCAAAGTTATTACTCCCATCGCTACCATGAGAACAAATACAATGTAGTATCAATAGCAGTTCGTATCGATTCGAGCGAAACTCGTGCTTTATGGTGCAGCTGGAGTCCACTGTATAGGATAAATGTTCTTGTTTTCTATCCATAAATAATCCTTCGAGTTGTTTGAAGTATTCTAAGATCTTAATAGAAACAGTACGGTTTATAAAGCCACGAGCTGTGCACATTCTTTTTCGCTTAAATATTATTTTGGAACCAGGGGTCAATTGTGAAGACAAAATGCTTACGCAAAGCTCTAATGAACACATCAAAGAAATATCACATCGTACATTCCATTTTTCTTCAAAATTATTATAAAAAGCCATGGCTATTATATTCCTTACTTAAAAACAGTGATAGTCAGTCTGAAAGACTAGAATTTATAATATCATTTTAAGTGCTACAAATGCTACAAATGCTGAAAAATGCTGGGTGAAAGCCTCATGATCATTAAGCGAACTGCGTGAGCTCAAAGTCATTAGCAAGTGCAAACCAATGTCAAAGGACGTAGCTGGCTGGATGGCGTCACGCTCACCGGAGCGCGCGGGGAAAGGAGGCAGCTCAAGCGGTACTATGACGTCACACACCTCAGTGCATTCTCGGTACATTTCGTCCCGTCGCCATAACGTGACGCCAGACCTCAGCGTAACGACGAAATCGACAAGATCATTTAAAATGATAAAATATTACCTTCGAAATGACTAGTTACCAAAGAGCATATTGGCATTGCCGTATCGTTGGTGTGCACGAAGAGTTCAGGTCAATGCCTAAACATCACTGCTTAAAAGATTGCTACTTGAATGTTAATTGACTACTATGCAGTAAACTCCAGATAAAAACACAGAAATAAGTTTAAGTATCTTGGTTCCATAAATATTGCTGTAAATGGCAGCCATTGACATAACTCAAAGTTCTGAGCATCGGATTAGTCATTTACACGTTCTGAAGCTCAAGTACTGATGCTATATTTCAACAGTTGGCATGTCACCGGCTTGCTTGCGTTTGTGTTGGTCACTTGTCCGATATGACACACATGTCATATTATTATTATTATTATTATTATTATTATTATTATTATTATTATTATTATTATTATTATTATTATTATTATTATTATTATTAATATTATTAGTTATAGTAGTAGTAGTAATAGTATTATAGTCTGGCTTTATGCTCATGACCTGGTTTTAATGATAGACTCAGTCGGAAGCTTCCAAGCAAACATGCTAGAACTTGAACAGAAACACAGGGTACATGGTATGAATATGGTATCAGAATAACAAAATGGCAGGTGATGCCGATAGAGAAGAAGCACAAACAATATGATGCCAGGTAGGAGGAACTAGATTAAAGCCGTTGGACCATTTTAAGTATTTGGGCTATATATTCACTCAGGATGGCATTATAGTTAAAGAGATAGAACCGAGGTGTTGAAAAGCCAATGCAGTGAGTTCTCAGTTGCGATCTACAGTATTCTGCAAGAAAGAAGGTAATGAAGTGATGAAACTCTCCCTACATCACTCAGTATTTAGAACGACCTTGCTGAATGGAAGTGAGTGCTGGATGGATTCAGGATATCTGATACATGAACTAGAGTTGTTATCTGTTGCTCTTCAGTCGGTCAACACGAATATGCGCAATGAATTGGTGGGGTACACGATTTAACACGTAGTTCCGCGAAGAATCTTATAGCCTATTTTCATATATCCTACTTATTTTAATTGCCTCTATCAACATACAAAATTTCAATTTGTTTGCTGTAAACCATTCGCAGATATTGAGAACCGTCTAAATATTTCGGATGATCGCCATGTTGGATTTTAATATATGTAGGTTTTAGAGTTATGTACTATTACATGAAGATTATTGTGTAGGTGTAGTATTCAAACTTCAATCGCATGATTAGGACATTAGAAAAAAACGAGATTATAAAAATTTGCACAGCTGCCATCTTGTGTTTATGAAAACAATTGAAATAAATTAGATGCCAGTGGATGAAAATTTGTATAAGCATTTACCGTACCAAGTTTCACTGCACTCGGATGGTTTAATCGCGAGAAACGTCTATTTAAATAGTTATATTTTGCGTCGCCACCATGTTGGATTTGTGCTCACTAGGTAATAAAGCTTATATTATTTTATAGCCTCTATGAACATAAGAATTTCAGTTTGATTGCTGTAATAGATTCATAGATATTGAGAACCGTCTAAATATTTTGGATGGTCGCCATTTTGGATTATTTTATGTATAGGCCATATAGTTATGTACCATTTAATGAAAATTATTGCGTAGGTTCATTATTCAAACTTTCACTTCGATCGCATGATTCCGACACAAAAATAAAATTTTAATTTTAAAATTTCGCACAGCCGCCACCTCGAGGTTATATAAACAATTGAACTAAGTTAGATGCCAGTGCATTACATTGTGTATAAACATTTACTGTACCACACTTCACCGCGCTCACCGTCAGATGGTTAAATCGCGTGAAAAGTCTATTAAAATATTTCAACTTCTCTTGACCGCCATGTTCGTTTTGTACTTCAAACGTTTTTGAAAGTTACATAGATGAGCTTGTAGTAGTGCCCTTTATCACCGTACAAGATTTCAGGGTGGATAAAAACGCGCAATCCTAAATTGCCCCATTTAAAAGTGATAATTAACTAATACATGTTTTTTTTTTCAGGAGTGTATTTACATAGTATTTATATCTTGTTCCCCGCCCATTCATTGGGCATATTCGTGTTGACCAAGTGAAGAGCTCCACATAACAATGTTGTACAGGCAACACTGAAAGAATGACTTCGAATCCCCAGTGAAAAATCTGCCTGATTTCTATTCAAATTTGTCCGTCTCGTTGCACTCAAGCTATCACCACGGATGTCCGGGTTCGATTCCCAGATCTGCCAAGAAATTTAACACACACACATACACCCAACTACATTGGACTGCATGACCACGGTGTTGCAAAGCCCCTAAATGAATCAACAACATCATCATCTATTCAAAATTACCGCTGCAAGAATATCCAAAATTGCACAGGCAGGGCGTACAAATGTTATCAATGATTGTAGCAACGTGTCTGCGACACGTTTTCCTCTGCCTTGAAAACTACAAGATCACGGTATCGCGCTCTGATGTCTGACGATAACCCGCGAAACAGCCTCCGGTTGATTGTTTTTCAAAACGCGCGAAGCACAATATACATGTGTCGGACAAGCAACGCGTTGGACGAACAGTTCGTTTGATTACAATAAGACCGGTGCGAAGGAGATCCCAACTGCACTCGGTCGCACGCGCCGGCAGTCAGGGCAGGCAGCGCAGCCAAGGCAGGCGGAAGCCAGCCTGCCGGCGTGCGGCGCAGCATAGCTGACACGCCAAGCGTGCAAAGACTGGCCGACCCTGCTCTAGATGAAGCTGTTCGTGTGAGTCGACTCAGATGGTGGGGTAACGTGAAGAGAATGGGGAGGGGGGAGAGATTACCTAAGAGCTTAATGAGTTCGGCTGTAGAGGGTAGGAGAAGCAGAGGTAGACCTAGGAAGCAATAGTAAGATTCAGTGTTGAACGATTTCAAAGTGAGAGGTGTAGAAGCAGAAGAGGCCACAGTTCTAACTGCCAATAGTGGATCAGGGAGGTGACTTGTTAACAAACAGAGGCTTGCAGACTAGACTGGACGCTGAAAGGCAAAACAGACTCAAATGAAAATGGACTTGTATGTATGTAATGTACCAAGTAGATGTGAAATTGGAACTGGTGACGGTATTGGGAAGGATGTTGCTAGGATGGCTTATAGTGGGATTTCATCCGTTTTCAGTTATTATTACAGAGCTCTGCACCCGCCATTTCAGCATTCATACAACGATTAAAATCCTCCATGACTGAGTCAAGAATTGAACCTGTGATATCTACACGTGGAGCCTTTACTCCTCGCAGGTTAGCTATTGAGGCTAGGACATTGTGTTTATCGCAAATGTTCAGTTGAATTGGAGAATTAACTAAAGCTACTTCTATGTGCTGTCTCTTCCTTTTGGGAAAATGTAAAGGAATTAATTAATGTTAGATATAAAGAGTTAAGTCAGGCGTGAATGGTCAGCCCCTGATATTGACCCGAGTGTTGCTGGCCAAGAGATTGTCTCCGGTATTGTTCCTTGATCGTGTCCGGATCTCTGCATGGCTACATCGTCTATGTCCACACTCAGAACAATAGGGTCAACATGCAGACACAGGATATTACAGACAGTGCCAACACCCGGAACTCAGGCCTTTGTGACAGTGTGTACTTGGGAGAGCAAATCGGAATTTCTACAGTCCCATTCAGATCGTTTACTGCAGCGTCCATAAGTTGTTTGAAAGCTTTTCGAACCCGTCATATGGTAACTATCTCAGTAGGAGATTAAAATCAACTTGAATTACTTGTTTAATTTACGATCTATTTGTGGACTGCAAATTGCATCAGATAACATGAAATTCGAGAGCCTCCGTGGCTTAGGCGGCAGCACGCCGGCCTCTCACAGCTGGGTCAGTGGTTTAAATCCCGGTGACTCCATGTGAGATTTGTGCTGGACAAAGTGGAGGCAGACAGTTTTTTCTCCGTGAACTCCGGTTTTTCCTGTCACAAATTTTCATCCAGCAACATTTTCCCCTGCCATTTCATTTAATCTGTCTTCCAATTAATCATTGCCCCAGGGGAGTGTGACAGGCTTAGGCACAGTTCATCCTTGCAGCTAGGTGGGGGCTTCATTCATTCCATTCCCTGACCCGTTCGGTCGATTGGAAGCAGGCTGTGGATTTTCAACATGAAATTTCAGTTGGCTAATCCAATACACCATGATAATTACCTCATAGATCATAAAGGAAATGTTGAGTCATAACCTTAGCGTCTGATTGAATTTAGCTCTAAGAGACTCTGTCAACCCCGAGGAATGTTGGCGAAATTGGCAGTAATGTTTCAAATGTTTTAGTTAAGAGAAGTAAACGTGCGGCAAGAACTGGATATACGAATACGATTTTCCTCTCTTGATTGCAGAGATAGAGGGTGGTGTTTAATTTTTTGTTACGGGGGAGAGAAGTTACTGGAGAAAGAACTGCACTGCATTTAAAGAGAAAGTGTGCCAGGAACATACGGAGTCCTCCTTCCAAGTGTATGCCCTGTGTAATTGCACAATTCTAAGCATTGAAGTGAACTAACCACATTAAAATAGACCACCAGTTAAATAGGAACGTTAGATATAAGGTGCGTTCAAAAAGTAACGAGCCGGAGGCTGGAATGAGCAAACCGGTGACGGTATCGGCTAATCGTGGCGTGTGTAACGAGGTGTGGTTCCGACCAGAGCGTGGAAGGTCACAGCCCTCGCTAGAGGGCATGCGTGCACGTCACGTGACGATACAAAGCGAGCAGCAGCATGCATCAATCGTCCAACGCTGCATGTCGCATTGCAAAAAGTGTCATAGAGGCGTCAAACGAAGAGCAAAGAGGTGTTGTTCGGTTTCTGACAGCGGAAGGAGAAGGGGGAACGGACATTCATCGCCGAATGTCATAAGTGTACGGCGAACACTGCATGTCCCTTACAAGGGTCAAGGCGTGGCACAAGCGCTTCAAGGAAGGACGGGTGTCGTTAGCCGATGATGCCCAGTCTGGGGCACCCCCCTGCATTACCGATGACAACGTCCAACTGGTTGATGCACTCATTACCCAGGACCGCCGAGTGGCAGTGAATACCATAGCCACCGTGGTCGGATTGAGCGTCGGAAGTGTGCACACCATCATGAAGGAACGACTGCACTTGCACAAAATGTGTGCCCAATGGGTGCCCCACAGTCTTCAACCACACCAGGAAGCATGTCGAATGGTCCACTGTGTTGGTCATGTGCAGCGCTATGCGAGGGAAGGGAATGGGTTCCTGGCACGAGTGGTGGCTGGAGATGAGTCATGGTGTCATCACTTCGTACCAGAATCCAAACGACAAAGCCTCCAGTAGAAGCATCCAGGGTCACCACCACCCTAAAAAGGCAAGGCCATCCACACGAGTGCAGGAAAGGTAATGCTGACGTTCTTCTTTGACCAAGATGGCCCCCTTCTGATACACTTCATGCCGCACTGGACGACAGTGAATGCCCAGCGTTACTCGCAGACCTTGACCACCCTTCGCCAAGCGATCAAAACAAAACAACCAGGCAATCTCACCCGTGGGGTCATTCTGCTCCACGACAATGCACGACCTCATACGGCCAACACAGTCGCGGCACTTCTGCAGAAATTCAAATGGGAGGTTCTCGGCCATCCTACATACAGTCCAGATCTCTCTCCCTGTGATTACGCCATTTTTAGTCCCCTGAAAAGGGCTCTGCCGGGCCAACGATTCACCTCGGACGTCAACGTCTAGCTGTACGTGCGGAACTGCTTCACATCGCAGCCCAGGGAATTTTATGAGACAGCCATTCACCGCCTCGTGTCACAGTGGGACAAGTGTCTCAACAGCCAGGGCCAATACTTCTAACATACAGGTACTGGTTTCTGTAATTATGCCTCCGGCTCGTTACTTTTTGAACTTAAACTTAAACACTTAAACAATTTTAATAATAACGCAAAATTTCTAGAAGTGCTATAGATTAACTGAGTAATAATATCTTTAAATAAGAAAGACACGTTACACAAGTTAGAAAACTTTCGTAATTTTATAATTGTAAATATATTTGTACATAAGTGTAAACACATCCGCCATACCGTATCTAAGCCTACGCGAATACAGTACGATCTGATGATCACCTCATGACGATCGAAACATGTCATCCAATTATTTACCCTCCTTGTTTGTGTGTTAATTAAGTGATAATTAATTCATGTAATATTTATTTCGGGTTAGGGTGTTTAAATATTGGGCATAATCGTGTTGACTGACTGAAAACAATTCCATTATAATACAATTCTAAGCAGGTAATCTGGGTCAACCTTTCTTCCATTCTCATCAGTGTAAAGAAAAGTAAAACATAATATTCATTTGGATATATTGTGCATGTGCACGATATGTTTGGAGTAGACAACACGACAAGTGCACTCGCCTGAGGAGTGGCAGGCATGGACCCCTTTGTGCTGTACATCATCCCTATTTAGTTGCTCAAGTTTCACTGCTCACACATTATCTACAGGCTCGAAGTGAACATAGTGTTGGAAAAAGTAACGAAATATTCAAAAAAATGAAAAATCATAATAAAGGATTTAAAAGATGTCCCGTTTAGAACATACAGCCTACTTTCCTTGAAATTTAAAATATAATTATTATCTTCTGTTTTTACTGTGCATTAACATTCATTACCAGTAGGGTGATCACATCTCTGCAACATGTACCATTATAACGCTGGGAGGAGTAATTTAGCCCTAGTTACTACGAGTAAACAAAATGTGTTTCTCAGCCTCTCAGGCAAACCTACTACGAGTTATCTTGCCAGTGCTCGTACTTGTAGCTTTACAGTATTAAATGCTGAGAATTCAAATTTAACGTCATTGGACATTTCAGCTGTGTGTAATGTTCAAAATAGCAGTTATGTGTCTTAGATGAAATATTTTACTCATGTATGACTCATTTGACAAGTTTCGTGAAGATTTCTCACTTACATTTTAAATGATCGATTTTAATGTTTAACATTAGACTACGCCGAATGGCAACTTAATATGCAGTATTAAGTCAATGGATGTAATCCCTAGCTGACTCTTTCGTAAATCATGGCTCTGTAAACTTGCAAGTTGACATTATTATTATTATTTTAAATATTCAAGATATAGGTTGTGCGTAATGCACAGTAAGACCCCTTCATCCAACGTTCTGTTATTATTGCTCTTAAGTATTTATAAGTTTTGATTTTAATATTTTACATACTCAAAAAGGCGATTCAGAGGATTTATGTTTTTTTGCAACTGGGGTGACTCCTCTTTCACCAAGTTTCTTGTAATTCCTTCGATACATTTCGACTAATTGATTCCAATATTTTAATAGTTAGCATGACCTCTATCTTGAATATATGAAACCTATGTTCATATGCCTTAAGTAATGTAAATCTCCTGTAAATTATTAACATTCTGCAAGGTTAAGAAATTCTAAGTTTAATAGTACGCGATACGATGCGATAGGACGTACAAAATTGAGTCAATTGTCTCTCAAACAAAATAAATTTACTTCTAGGAAGCCTGTAACCCCATGAGGGTGCGTTTCCAGGTGGCGAAGAAGGGGAGATTGGATTGGCTGGAATGAAATGAAATACCTCCCGCGGACGAACTAGATCGATGGTGGATCATCAAAGACTAGGACCACCCCTTAAGATTTTGGACGGGCATACATACCCTGGTCACAGGCCGGCTGATTATAACTATTGTCATGTCAATATAGTTCAGTGTTGAGGGTATAAATATTATAAAGGGTAAGGCGTCCTCCGCAGGCGACACTTATGGACAGGGCCTGGTTGACTGAAGAAGTGGGCAAGGGTAACTGGAATTACCTGAGTGGTGCCGGTTTATCACACGAGTACAGGATACACGTTTTGCTTCCTTCAATTTAGGTACTATGATAGGAAAGACTCGCGGATTATCCAAGGCATTAAAGAGGCGAAATATCGACTTTTCTGCGGCCCAAGAGACCACGAGGAGTGGTGCAATGGCGCATGACATAGACGAGGGGTATAGGATCATATACCATTGCTGCCCCTAAACACCTTTTGGCGTATAACTGATATTTCGAGATTCCATCACTGCGATAATGTGATATGATGACCGCCTGATTAGTATATCCATGATTACCGAAAGAAAGTTCACATGGAGCTCAAACCGATTGCTCTCAATGTATGGAAGACGACTTCTAGAAGATTCGTGATAGTGCAGTTATGGATGTTCCACAGAAAATCATCTGTGGTAATCTGAACGACGACGTTGGTACAATACTAGAAGCCCGCCTCGTTGCGTAGTGGCTAGCACTCTTGTGTGTCACCGTGGAGGCCCGGGTTCGAATCCCGGCTCTGCCAATAAATCAAATACTGGTCTGAGGGCTGGAATGTGGAACACTCAGTCTCGTGAGGTAAAATTGAGAAGAGGCAGGTTCAATTCCAACCTCAGTAATCCTGGAGGTGGTTTTCCATGGTTTCCCACTTCTACTCCAGGCGATTACTGTGATGGGTCCTAAGCAACCCCATCCAAATTACAACTACACACACTATTCCAGCCATCACAATACCACCGTGCATTAGACAAGTTCCACACACAGGTACACGGGCAAAGCCTCTCAATGAATCAACATCAACAACTCAATACCAGAAGGCTATCAATGCCATGGCAATCATGGAATTGGCGGCAGAAATCATGATTGTGAGAGAATCATGAATTTTTTGGAGGCAAATCATCTGATTATTACCAATACAATTATTATAAGTGTCATTCCCATTTGTGAACGCACTCCAGTGGTAGCGGAACAAGTCAGACGAATTGTATTCTTGTCCAACATCGTGATCTAAAATTCGTTGGAGCAGGAACGTCCACTAGTCATTCGATTGCTTTCAAGCCCAGTGGGAATAAAATTATAGTGAATGACAAAAATGAAACTTCCAGCATCACCCTTCCACCTATATGTGATGGATAGACCATTTGACGTGACTGTGGACTGAAGAGGCCAAAATCTAAAGATGAAGCATAAGCCAGATAGGCAGAAAAGAAAGCAGCTGCAGCAATCAAAGCAGCTTCCCTTATTGAGGTCTATGATAAACTTGACACACTAACTGGTGAGCGAGATATCCAACCAACAAGACAAGCAGTGACACAGAAATACAGCTGGCATGATGAGAGCAACGGGACGGTGGTGACAGTTCTTCCAGGAAATAAGTAACAGCGAATGTTCATCAGAATGCCCTGCCTATCGCCAGGTGCGCCTCATTTCTCATACTATGAAGATACTCGAGCATATCATCGAATGCAGGTTGAGGTGTCCACATTACGGACAGCCAATGGGGGCTAGTTAAAGTCTGTGGTACTACGGACGCTATCAATGCGTCTTGTTTGCTGTTAAAAAGGGAACCAGGAAGTGAAAATCCATCAAAATATATATTTTTTTTATTGTATTAAGTTATACCCCAGTCCTCCCTGAACAAAAATATGTATGGTTTTTGTATGTTTGCCACGTACTGGTAGGAAGGAGGGAACATTTTCTAAACAATGACATTTATGCCACACCCCCTTCTGTCTGTTGTTCATTCACGTGTGTTTATCACGGTCGCAGTGGACTTTCTTTGACTTTTAACTCTTATATTCTTTGCCCACTGTTCTTCACCTTGGTTACTCTTGTGCTATACGAATGTAGCTAACAGTTGAAGATCATTTCAGCGTTCTGTTTACGTTTTACAAGTCGTAGTTATTTAAAGGAGAAGTTGAATTGAGGAAGCAATCTTACTGTGTTTATAGTTTTATTTTTATCTATACTAGTTGAAACCCGTCAAAACATGACGGTCAAAGGGAAAATATTTACTGAAGAATCTCCTGATATAGGCCTAATGTACATTCTTTGTACGATTATTTTTTGGCTCTATTGAAACTATAAAGGCGTCAAAAGATTGCACTCTTGACATTGCACTCTTGACATTGCAAAATACTGCTGGCAATTACTGAAAAATTGATGAGGCAAATTGAGACCTGTACGTTTCAGAGTTTCCCTTTGAGCTTTATTGATTTTGATAGAATATGCCAAACGAATTGGAAAATTTTGCCTCTTAAATGAAAATTATAGTGTTATATCGGATGGTATTAAATCAAGTCGAAGGATTAGACCTCTCTGCCTAATTTTAACTGCATTTATTATTTCCAAATCCAAGCAATATGGTTGCATTTAGGAGCCCTTGGGAATACTTCAGATTTCTAAGCAGCATAACTATGGGTCAAGCGTTTAGAGTATGTGGAGGCAAATCTTATAATTCCAAGGAATTCAAGAACTCTGAGGGGTCTAATACAACTGGCCGCAAACCGTCGCTTATAATTTTGGAATACAACGAAGAAATGCGATGATGTGCAAAACATGACGGTCATTGGGGAAATATTTACTGTAGGACTTTCTTATATGCATTCTCTGTATGATTACAGAGAAAGATCGACTTTGCAACATATAACTGGCCAATACTGAAAACTTGCGTTACTTTTGCGTTAGCCTTTTTCCCCTCCAGGGTTGTCTTTTCCCACGGAGTAAGCGAGGGGTCCCACCTCTACCGCCACTAAAGGCAGTGTCCTGGAGCTTGTGACTCTGAGTCGGGGATACAACTCGGGTGTGTGACCAGCGCTACGCCCAGGCGGCCTCACTTGCAAAGCGATCAGGGACCTGATGAAGGGATGGTAAGAGCGGGATGGTTAGGCAAGGAAGTGGGAAGGAGGCGGCCGTGGCCTTACGGTAGTTACCATCCCGGCATTTTCCCGAAGACGAAGTGGGAAACCACGGAAAACCACTTCGAGGAAGGCTGAGGTGAGAATTGAACCCCCTCTACTCATTTGGACCACCTGAGGCAGAGTATACCCCGTTTCAGTCCTCATACCACTTTTCAAAGTTCGTGGCAGAGCCGGGAATCGAACTCAGGACGGGGCGGCAGCTAACCATGCTGACCACTACGCTACAGAGGCGAGCTTCGGAGGCAACGACTGAAAACTTGATGAGGCAAATAGCGACCTAAACGTTCCCGAGTTCCCCCTTCAGCTTTATTGATTGTGATAAGGTATGGCAAGCGATTGGAAATTGGTGCTCTAAACGAAAATGGAACTGTTTTATCGGATGGTGTTAAATAAAGTCGAAGGATTAGAATTCTCTGCCCAATATTATCTGCACTTATTATTTCCAAATCCAAGCAATTCTCATACATAATTCATACAATTAATCTGGCACCATTTAGGAGCTCTTGGGAAATGTTCAGATTCCTAAGGAGCATAACTGTGGCTCGAACATTAGGAGTATGAATATGTGGAAGCAAAATTCCGAGGAATTCAAGAATTCTGTAAGAAGTATCTGGCTTTCATATTCATTATTTAATCTGTAACAGTGGTGTATACTTTTGTTACATTAGTGTTTTAAATATATATGTGGCAACGTCAATTGCACCGAATTTCTTAGTTTACGGGAATGCTAAGAGTAAAATATGTTTTGTCAATGGAATAGCAATACCAAGAAATGAAAATACGGAAGTAAAAAAGTGTCGGAGGTGGGACTCGAACAGCTCCCATTGCGCGATGCATAAACGAAGAGTTCTTGCCTCTACGACCTGAGCTATGTAACGTAATCTTGATTACGGTATAAATTATTATTATTATTATTATTATTGTTATTGAAATATCAAAGTTATATCGTTTTATTCACCCATTAATATCAAGCGAGGGGCCATACCATATTCACGTCATTACCATAATCATATACTGCTCAAAAAAATTAAAGCACCACTTTTTTCAAAGGCCACCAAATTTTGAAAAAATGACCTACAAGCTCGAAATCTCAGTATGACGTTTGTCCTGACGCCTACCAAGCATATGCTTCAGCACAACTCCCCAACTTGAGTAGTTTCGGGGTAGCACCCCGAAAACCAGCCCATTTTCGAAAACCGCAAATTGAAGTTTGCGAAAAACGCTGCAGGACTTGTCGCAGGTTGCCAAAGCAGTCGAAAATGAATGAGTCTTGCTCTTAAAGGTTCCACAAACACGTTGAAATCGTTACATTTGACGTTTGGGCATTTTCAACCCCCTTCATCATCCCCTAAACATGGACTACCATTGGGGGCGTCTGAGAAGGTACCGGGTGTGTTTAACCACCTGAAAACCTGTACACCATCCTCAGTTGCTGATTGCAGTAAGTACTTAAGGCCTCCGGCAATGTCCACACCCCCTAACACCCTCAACTGGCATGGGACCAAACCACCCCTTCTCGATTCACCCCTAAGGAAGGTTTTAATCGAGATGTTTATCAGTGCTGCTAATTGGGGGGTCTTCCCCTAATGTTTCAAAAAAGGAACTGTGCCTTTGTCACCACCCCTTCCCCTGCAACCCCCGTTTGTATGATTTTTCGAATCAGGCCCTTTTTAAGGGCTGAAACGACGTCTTAATCGCTGAAAGGGCTGTAAAGGTCCTTAGAAGTAGTGGTGACACGAAATCAACCCCTTCCGATCGATGATTGACATTCCGTCCCCCAAATTCGAAATGTTTGCACCCCCAACCCTCCCTGTCTGGACGCGTAATACGTCATGGCAGAGTTTTCAGAGTTGGATGAAAATGAAGCTTATGGCCTGCAATGGAGCCCAAAACAGCAGGCTGGATAGAAATTCATCGGTAGGTTGGGAAACGGGACCAAAATTTTTCAAAAAAGTGTACAGCCTACAGTAAGTACGCCCATGCATAAGCAACCCACATCACGTCCGTGCGTGTGGGTTGCCTATGATCGGCAATAGGTTACAAAGTTTGGCAATGGGAGAAAAATGACGTGATGTGGGTTGCCTATGCATTGGTGTACTTACTAGAGGCTGTTAACTTTTTTGAAAATTTTTGGTCCCGTTTCCCACCCTACCGATGAATTTCCATCCAACCTGCTGTTTTGGGCTCCATTTCAGGCCATAAGCTTCATTTTGATCCAACTCTGAAAACTCTGCCATGACGCGTTACGCGTCCAGACAGGGAGGGTTGAGGGTGCAAAAATGCCAACTTTGGGGGATGGAATGTCAATCAAACATCGGAAGGGGTTGATTTCGTGTCACCACTACTTCTAAGGACCTTTACAGCCCTTTCAGCGATTAAGACCTCATTTCAGCCCTTAAAAAGGGCCTGATTTGAAAAATCATACAAACGGGGGTTGCAGGGGAAGGGGTGGCGACACAGGCGCAGGTCCTCTTTTGAAACGTTTGAGGAAGACACCCCCATTAGCAGCACTGATAAAAATGTCGATTTAAACCTTCCTTAGGGGTGAATCAAGACGGGGTGGTTTGGTCCCTTGCCAGTTGAGGGTGTTAGGAGGGGTGAACATTGTCGGAGGCCTTAAGAACTTACTGCAATCAGCAACTGAGGACGGTGTGCAGGTTTTCAGGTGGTTAAACACATCCGGTACCTTCTCAGGCGCCCCCAATGGTAGTCCATGTTTAGGGGATGATGAAGGGGGTTGAAAATGCCCAAACGTCAAATGTAACGATTTCAACGTATTCGTGGAACCTTAAGAGCAAAACTCATTCATTTTCGACTGCTTTGGCAACCTGCGACAAGTCCTACAGCGTTTTTCGCAAACTTCAATTTACGGTTTTCAAAAATGGGCTGGTTTTGGGGGCGCTATCCCGAAACTACACAAGTTGGGGAGTTGTGCTGAAGCATGTGCTTGGTAGGCGTCGGGGCAAACGTCATACTGAGATTTCGACCTTGTGCAGTCAACTTTCCAAATTTGGTGGCCATTGAAAAAAGTGGTGCTTTAATTTTTTTGAGCAGTATATATAATATTGTCAAGTGTTTAGATTTAGAAACAGGGTTTTTATAGAGGTCTAGGGCTGTTTTATTAGTTAAATTGTAAAGACAGGACGGGCATGGTTGGAAGAAGTTATGGACAGTGAAGCAACATATTGCAAGAAAATGTATTTCTGGAACGAAGCCAAGCTGACGGGAGACAAGGGCTTGGAGAAAGATTTGGGCGGAAAATATACATGCGCAACGAGAGGAATAGCGGGTTCTGAGTGGAATATTTGAAGTTCGCGGGCCTGTATTCCCGCTCGGAGAAGTTACAGCGTCGCTTGAGGACTGAGAAATGCTTTGCTATAATTGTTCTGATGGGTCGCAGGCAAATTTATGCCGCGAAACATCGGGACCATTCAGAGTGTATAAAAGCCCAGCGCGACTTCAGCGCTGGCTATTCTATAGATTCTATTCTGTCATTCACTTATTCGAATCACGCACTCACTCATTGACTTTGTGAGTCGTAGACTCTGTCAGTCCCTCAGTAAGATGGGACTTAGTGAATTCAATTAGCCTGGTTTGTTCAAATTTGCTTACCATGGTGATCAAACTCAGAAACAAGCAGCAGCAGCAACAACAACAACAACCACAACAACTAGACGAAGTACAGTTAGCAAAGTGAAAACATATGTTTTCAAAGGTCAATAAACGTGTGTTGGCGTAAGATCTCAAATTAGACTGCAAGCAGACCAACGAGATGGACTTTGAACCACAAGGCACCAGGTATGTGGACCGAGTTATTATCAACACAGAAGATCAGCGCTAGCGAGAAGACAGTCAATATTGCCCAGCAATTAGGGAATATTAATGCACACATTGTACACAGCTCGAAACCTCAGATCAAATGTTATTAATAATTTTGTTGTAAATAAACCAGTATTAGTTAAAATGTCTTGTTCATTGGGAGTTGAATATATAGGATAGTTGGAATGCAAAGAGTATCTCATAGAGCAAGTTTATTGCCCTACGCTCCGATGATAGATCTTGGCTCAAGGAAGGGAGCGGCCGTGGCTAAATAAAATTTTAATGTGTTATCTTTACGATAACTGGCGCCCAGTAAATCTAAATTAATAAAGTGTATGTCGTCTGTCTAGACAGGCCAATGCTAAATAAGAACGATGAGGGGGTTTTAAGGAGTCTTGAGTGTAATATCTGTAGAAACGTTATAAATGATCGCCCAACTTGTAGAGTGATATCCAACGACAAATTTAGCCGTTACAAATGGCACAACCAATGTGGGGCTACGAAATATCGTACTGAAGTGAATGGATATTATGTATAAATCCAGTTTATTTCAAGTATGTTAAAGTTTAAAGTTGTTTTCATGTACGATATAAACGAGTACTCTTTGCATTCATTCCGAGTTTTTCAATAAAGAGGCATATATCAAGTTAGGGAACTACGGTTATAAATTAGGAGTGTTCTTTTCATGAGTTGTTTTTTTGGGTAATGAGTAACAGGGATAATTTGGGGAACATAAATTTGAGAAACCGTAGTATTATAAGATCAGTTAAAATGTCGAAATTCGATGTGCAGGGTACCAATGATGAGATGTCAAAAGTAAGCGAAAATCAGGAAACTGAGGAAAATAAACAAGACGGGGCTACAAACATCCAGATTAATGAGGGGGAGAATCCTCCCTGGCTTCGAAACCTGACGATGCTGATAACAGAACAGAACAGAAACATAGATATTAAGTTAGGCGAGCAAAGTGCAAAGTTAGCTGAACAGAGTATGAAGTTAGAGGAACAAAGTAAGAAATTTGACGTGCGTAGTGATCAATTAGAGAAATCAATAGATCTTAAGTTCACTGAGCATAGTAAGAAGCTAGGTGAACAACGTAAGAAGTTTGATGAAGCTACAGAGAACTTCAATAAACAAATTAATGAAGTAGGCCGAGAATTTCACAATAAGTTAGAAAACAGGATTACTGAGGTGGAGGAATCATGGTCACTTAAGGTTGACGCCAGAATGCAACAAGTGTCGGAGCGAGTTGACAAAATTGACGAGGAAGTGTAAATTAAATGTAGTAAGGTTAGGGTTGACTTAGAAGGAGAAGTCGAAAAGTATGAAGGTCAAGTGTGATAATAATATTGCTAAAATAGGTAATTTAGAAAATAAACTAGAGAGCGATAATCAAGAAATTAGGGAAGAGGTTAACAGTAAATTTAACAGTATCAGTGAAGAAGTAGCGAGTAAAACAGATAAAATGGAGGAGAAATTGCAGAGATGTCAGAAGCAAATAGCAACAAATAGCGGTAATGTACAAATAGGAAATTTAAGTAGATTTCTAACTAAAGAGGCAGATTTGCCAGTATTCACAGGCAAGGCATATAACCCAATGGAATTCTTAAAAACAGTAGAAAAGAAGTTCGCTAAAGATTTAGAAGAGGGGATCGTTCAATGGGAACAAGTACTTGAGATGCTAGATAAATCCTTTGTTAGGGATTCAAGGTCATGGTTCAGTGTGTATAAATACCAGATGACTAGTTTTAGAAAATTTAAAGAGAAGTTCATAGCCAAGTACTGGAATGAAAATGTGCAAGAAAGAGAAAGATGTAATATTATTTTTGGAAAGTACCAAAGGAGAGATTGTGTTTCGTACGCAGAGTATTTCTTAGCGCATGTACTTATATGCCAGAATTTAGAAGGTGTAGAGACTGAATCACAGGTAATTAAAACATTATTAAGGCATTTTCCAGATATAATTAAAGAAGCATTCTTCATGCAGAATATTACTACTATTGACGGATTCGAGAAGCTATTGGAAAACTTTGACTCTCTTGAAAATAGTAGGACCGAACGCAAGCCAATAAGTAGAGGAGATAATTTCGTGCAAAGTGAGAGAGAGAGGGGAAGAGAACAAGGCAGGAATGCGAATTACGAAAGACGACTTGACAATGGGGGACGCACAGCAAATACGAGGAACGAGAATTTGAACAGAGTAGGGGAAGGTACTAGGCCAGACAGACGTACAGGTCAACAACAACAACAACAATCTACACCAGGGGCAGGTAGGCCTAATTTAAACGAATAACGGGTTGCAGTGAGGTCAACAGACAGCCCGAAGTGATTTCATTCAATGTCCTAGGAATATTGAGTATATAGGAGATTTTAATATAGATGTTAGAGAAGAAATGCTTTATGACCTAAATGGTGGAAATTTAGATAATGTTGAGAATGAGATTATGTCACCAGTAATTAAACTTAATGTGTGGGGTAAAGAAGTTGATGTTTTATTGGACAGTGGAAGCGAAAACTCTTGTATAAATTTAAGATTTTTGGAAGATGTAATGAGAGAAGGTATTCATGTTGATATAATTCCAGTTAAGTCCACTTTCATTGTCACAGCTGTAGGTAGTAGGTCTCAGAAAATATCTAAGCAAGTCGCAGTTCCAATTAACATTAGTGAGTTAGTTAAATTTCAGCCCTGTTTGGCAGTTCCAAATTTAGTATATCCGGTGATTCTCTGTGCATAATGGTTATCATTACATCAAGTTAAATTAGTTTTTCATTTTGGCAGGATATGTTTATTTTGGCAGGATAAAGAAGTTCAGGTTACGTATAAGGTGTCTAAGACTGACAAACAGATGAAAGTGTGTATGTTTGAGGAAGAAAGCAACGTGGTTGTGAGTGATGAGTTTCCTGAAGTAAATGAGGTAGACCGCGGAAATGCTAGTGAGAGCAAAGTTTTTAAGGTGTGTCAGGTTGCAATGGAGTCTGAACTTGAGAGTAAGATCCATGATGCATTGTCACAGTGTAAGCTGGATGAGGTGCAAGATCATCAGTTACATGAGGTATTAATAAAATATAAGGAAATTTTCAGCACAAAATCCGGAGCAACACACTTATATGAGCATAGTTTTGTCGTTAAAGACACAAGTAGTTTCGTAGGCCCGAGGTATCCTGTTGCAACTAAATATATGAAAGGCGTTGAACAACAGATAGAATTAATGTTGGAAAACGACATAATTGAGCCTTCAGCTAGCCATTGTTTAAATCCATTAGTTGTAGTAGCCAAGAAAGACAATTCAGTGAGACTATGCATAGACGGCAGAATGTTAAATACCAGAATCGAAAGCGACCAGCTGAGAACTGAAGCAGTGGAGGATTTATTTCAACGTTTTCAGGGGCGGAAGTGGTTCTCAACAGTAGATTTTGGTAGTAGTTGCTCATCGTTAGTTAGGAAATTAGTTAGGACACTAGGTAGTTATTTCAGGTATGTATTGTTGACTCATGTGATGTTATCGAGACTAGTCAGTGTTTTGTTGAGAGGTAGGAAGTACATGGAAGTTTGTAGCAACGATTGTTACGTATGCCGTTGCCATCTTGTGCATTGGAAGGGGAAATGTCAAAGCTGTTTTTATTGTTTACTGGACCTTATGTCGTTTCGAAGAGGATAGGAAAGAATGCCTACTTATTGAAAGATCAGGAAAATTGTGTCATAGGTACATATAACATTTACAATCTGAGGAAATATCATAGAAAAGAGCAAGTGCAGCAAGAAGGGCAGACTGCCGTGAGTTTATAATTAGAGTCGTGTCGTGGCTCTAAGGAATTGGTGGAAGTGAGATAAATCACTTGTGTTGCGTGACACAAGAAGCAATATATTGCGTTCTGTTATTGTAAGGGACTACAAGAACAAATGTAGCATGTAAATCCTGTATGACTGCACAGGACAATCAGAATGTTTAATGTAACATTGCAAGAAGAGTGCAGATCAATCAAGGAAAATGAAAAGGGTATAATCATTATGTATGTAATTTGAAGGGTCATATATGTATATTCAGTGTATTTCCTGTTAAGTTTTAAAGGGAAGATTTGTGATTTCATCATTCATTACATTCTTTATGAAACCATGGGGATGTTTTGTAACGTAATCTTGATTACGGTACAAATTATTATTATTATTATTATTATTATTATTATTATTATTATTATTATTATTATTATTATTGAAATATCAAAGTTATATCGTTTTATTCACCCATTAATATCAAGGGAGGGGCCATACCATATTCACGTCATTACCATAATCATATATAATATTGTCAAGTGTTTAGATTTAGAAACAGGGTTTCCATAGAGGTCTAGGGCTGTTTTATTAGTTAAATTGTAAAGACAGGACGGGCATGGTTGGAAGAAGTTATGGGCGGTGAAGCAACATATTGCAAGAAAATGTATTTCTGGAACGAAGCCAAGCTGACGGGAGACAAGGGCTTGGAGAAAGATTTGGACGGAAAATATACATGCGCAACGAGAGAAATAGCGGGTTCTGAGTGGAATATTTGAAGTACGTGGGCCTGTATTCCCGCTCGGAGAAGTTACAGCGTCGCTTGAGGACTGAGAAATGCTTTGCTATAATTGGTCTGATGGGTCGCGGGCAAATTTATGCCGCGAAACATCGGGACCATTCAGAGTGTATAAAAGCCCAGCGCGACTTCAGCACTGGCTATTCTATAGATTCTATTCTGTCATTCACTTATTCGATCACGCACTCACTCATTGACTTTGTGAGTCGTAGACTCTGTCAGTCCCGCAGTAAGATGGGACTTAGTGAATTCAATTAGCCTGGTTTGTTCAAATTTGCTTACCATGGTGATCAAACTCAGAAACAAGCAGCAGCAGCAACAACAACAACAACCACAACAACTAGACGAAGTACAGTTAGCAAAGTGAAAACATATGTTTTCAAAGGTCAATAAACGTGTGTTGGCGTAAGATCTCAAATTAGACTGCAAGCAGACCAACGAGATGGACTTTGAACCACAAGGCACCAGGTATGTGGACCGAGTTATTATCAACACAGAAGATCAGCGCTAGCGAGAAGACAGTCAATATTGCCCAGCAATTAGGGAATATTAATGCACACATTGTACACAGCTCGAAACCTCAGATCAAATGTTATTAATAATTTTGTTGTAAATAAACCAGTATTAGTTAAAATGTCTTGTTCATTGGGAGTTGAATATATAGGATAGTTGGAATGCAAAGAGTATCTCATAGAGCAAGTTTATTGCCCTACGCTCCGATGATAGATCTTGGCTCAAGGAAGGGAGCGGCCGTGGCTAAATAAAATTTTAATGTGTTATCTTTACGATAACTGGCGCCCAGTAAATCTAAATTAATAAAGTGTATGTCGTCTGTCTAGACAGGCCAATGCTAAATAAGAACGATGAGGGGGTTTTAAGGAGTCTTGAGTGTAATATCTGTAGAAACGTTATAAATGATCGCCCAACTTGTAGAGTGATATCCAACGACAAAGGTAGACGTTACAGCTACCGAACCACTGGTAAAATCACGCAAAATTAAGACAGTTTAACTACATAGGCCCTACACACTCGACTGTCAGTTTACGTGTATCAACATTTTCCGTCGGTTATAAATGTATTCCAGTATATATCGTGGGAACGTCATAAATAATTTTCCCTTCCTTTATACTTCTTATAAATAACTATCAAATTGAAACGTGATGCACTTGTAACCGCCATGACTGTCATGATGCAAGGTGATTGTACGCATGCGTGAGGGGCGAGAATTCTACAATTTTCTATATTAATTTAAAAATATACGAATTCCTTAGTTTACGGGAATGCTAAGAGTTAAATACGTTTTGACAATGGAATAGCAATACCAAGAAATAAAAAAAATATGTCGGAGGGGGGACTCGAACAGCTTCCATTGCGCGATGCATAAATTAGGAGTTCTTGCCTCTACGACCTGAGCTGCCGAATCTCTGTTATTACTACGCAATATTAAGACATTTTAACTACATAGGCCCTACACACTCGACAGTCATTTTACGTGTTTCAACATTTTCCGTTGTGTATAATATTGGATTCCAATATATATCGTGGGAACGCAATATATAATGTTCCCTTCCTTTATACATCTTATAAGTAACTATCAAATTGAAACGCGATGCACTTGTAACCGCCATGACTGTCGTGAGGCAATGTGATTGTGCGCATGCGCTAGGGCCAATAATTTTGCATTTTTGTTTATAAATATAAAAATATATGGTAACATATTTGTTTATTTTAAAGACACTCTGCAAATATACAGATCAAGGGCTTTCGTCAGAGTGCATTGCGAAGTAAATCGGTTCAGCCGTTCTGTCAATCTCGCGGTAACAAAAATCAGCTTACTGTTTTAAATATATATAGATAGATTCTGAATATGGGCAGAATAAGGAAGTTTAATAGTAAGAATAAGTTTAAAGGTAATAGATACACCAGAACCGCGTGTGTAATAAACTCTCCTATGGATAATTGTGAGGTTATGCTTCGAAATTCGCCACATGATCCTACAAGTCCATCTTCTGCTAGTAAGAGGAAGCTGTCTTTTCTAGACTCATCTGAACGTGAGAGTTGCAGTAATTGTGATGATATTGTTGAAGTGAAGATCAGTGGGAACATTATTGTAGATTTAGGAATTATTTCTGAACTAGTAAAGAGTGCTACTAAATGCAAGTGGTGTGACAACAGTGACTGTATGGAGATATATGAAAATGTAGCGAAGAGAAGGGGACTGGCCTCCAATATTAATTTGTTATGTACAGTTTGTTGTGAAGAAACATCTGCTATGCCTTCTAAGTTAACAAGTGCACGAATGTACAGCATAAATATGAAGTTGGTATATGGCATGAGGTGTATCGGCAAAGGCAATAAGGCTGCACAGACACTCGGTGGAATTTTAGATTTGCCACCACCACCAAGAAATTTCAGTTCTTATTCAGAGTTATTGAATGAAAGCCTTGAGAAAGTAAGCTTGACATCAATGAGAACTGCTGTGCAGGAAGCTATTGACAGTGAGGGAAAAGACATTACTGCAGCCTTTGATGGCACATGGCAAAAGAGGGGACACACTTCTCTCAATGGTGTTGTCAGTGTCACATCTCTTGAATTAGGGAAAGTTCTGGATTTTGAGTTCTTGTCGAAGTTCTGCCAAGGCTGTGTAAACACAGGGAAAGGAACACACAGATGTGTGAAAAATTTTTACGGATACAGTGGAGGAATGGAAGTAGCTGGTGTTGGAAATATATTCAATCGATCAGAAGAGAAGCTAGGTGTACGCTATGCCAGGTATTTGGGTGATGGTGACAGCAAGGCTTTTCAGCATGTGGTGGAACATAATCCGGACCAAGGACTGGACATTGTAACACTTGAATGTGTTGGCCATGTCCAAAAGCGTTTAGGTACAAGATTGAGGAAACTGCTGAGGGATCTGAAGGGGAAGAAACTTTCCGATGGTAAGGGAATACCAGGGCGTGGCAGGCTAACAGATTCAGAAATAGGCCTCCTCCAAACGTATTATGGACTGACAATAAGAAGAAATACTAACAATTTAGATGAAATGAGAAAAGCTGTGTGGGCCACCTTCTATCATAGGACCTCTACAGACGAGGACCCCTGTCATAGTCTCTGTCCAAAGGGCCCTGAGTCATGGTGTAAATATCAAAGAGCTAGTGTAAATGGTGATGAATATAGACATGATCATCCCCTGCCAAGGTCAATAGGAGACGTTATAAAACCTATCTATAGGGACTTAGCTAGCAAAAGCTTGCTTGCTAAATGCATCCATGGGAGAACTCAAAATCCCAACGAAAGCTTCAATAACTGTGTGTTGGAACGCTTGCCTAAAACAGTATTTGTGGGCCTCAGTACCCTAAAAATTGGTGTCATGGATGCAGTGTTGTGTTTCAACGATGGGTCAGTCAGTAGGATGAATGTTTTTAGTGATATGGGCATTGTACCTGGGGTGAACATGAAGAATGCACTTCTGACAATTGACCAGCTGAGGGTGCGGGAGGCTGAGAAAAATGCCCTAAAAATCACAAAAGAGGCTAGAATTCAAAAGAGGGCCTCCAAACGTAAGCGGGAGGATACAGAAATCCACAATGATGATAGCTATGGACCTGGCGAGTTTTAGCTATTAATGTATGTTGAACAGATCGCATCACAAACTTTAAATGCATTTTTCCGAAATTTTCAAATTTAGGTGCAAGTTTCTCTGAAACTAGTACGCCTATGGCAATAAAATTTGGTACACGGATTAATTATAGTACTTTCATTAAAGTGTACTAGAATTATGGTAATCAAACTAAAAATGTGACAAATATTTAACAATTTCCAAAAAAAAGGGCATTATTTTAGGTCACATGTTATTCTATGCACGTTTGCTGTTCTAACAATGCTACTGTCATAAAAGTAATAAATTTTGAAGAAAACATAACACCTTATACATATATTAAGTATGGTTCAATTTGAACAATTAGTTCTTGAGAAATGTGTACCAACGTTAGTATGGTTAAGTATAGGAAATACGCTCACTTCCTGGTCCCCTTTTAAAGAAACTCCCAGAAAAATCGAAGCATTTACTGCTTGTCTTTCTGTACCTGGGAAAGGCTTATGATTTTTTCCGCATGAGACAGTTTGGTTTGCCTTTAGAAGGCATAACGTCCCAGAGAGAATAATACGAAGGGCCAAGCTCCAAAAGGTCATGTACAATTACTGATATCGCGCCAGGAGTTGGCAGTCGGGTTTGAACTGCAGTTGTCTTCCCGCTCACTGCATATCGCGCATTCCAAAAACATTAAGTTGGTCACTGTTTCCATTAATGTACCTGATACTGCCACACTGTCAAAAGTAAACACAAAGGCTTGTAAGAATATCGACAGTAGGAAGGAAGGCAACAATACACACACACGTGAAGCCCGATAACAAATATTCATGCAGGAAGTAGCAGCAACTGACTGCCAGCCGATATATTTACGTTTGGAATAGGCGAGCCGCTCATGTGTACTGCAAGACCCCGTCGCAGCGTGTTGAACTGCCATCTCCTGGCACGATGTCATTAGCTGCTAGCTTATGAAACGAATTCCCAATCTCAGTTGTCGTTCATCCGAGATCGGTGCTCTTACTTCAACTTTTCATAATTATGGACGCCATTACTGGTGACCTCCTGAAATTAGTACACTGGGCCGTATCGTATGCGTATGATCGATTGGTTGCCACTGAGAACAAATATGAACATCATCTGCAAGTACAAGAAACAACTGCCTTGATGAGTTCAACCTGCAGTTGAATTTAAGGAACACTGAATTTCTTACTACTGACTTCAACGAATGGAACACAGTTAACATCGACGGTATCGAACTGCCGAAGTCCAAAATAGTTAAATACCTTGGCTCAAGAATTGCTGAGGACAGAACCCTTCATCCAGAAGCAACCAACTGCATAAGAAATAAATGGCTCAATGGCGGATTATGGCTGGTATCCTCTGTGATATGCAATTTCCAGATCAGCTGAAATCATAAATATACCACTCCGTCGTCCAGCCAGTCACTCCTGACGTTATGAAATGATTGTCGGTAACCATGGAAACGGAGCAGCGATTTGCTGTCATGAAAAAAAAAAAAAAAAGACCGTAGCAGTGGACATCTGGCCAGACACTTCGAAATCATGTGACCAACGATTGAGTAAGTGGGTGATAATTATGGAGTGGCACAAATCATAGCATAGATGAGGGAGAGCAATCTGCGTTGGTACGGTAACGTAGCCTACTTCAAGCTGAGGAAACAAATGGGACAAAGAGAGCATTTTAACTGCAATTCGGTGGTAAACGATCAGTAGGGTCTACGCTGGCTTCATACCCTAAACAATTGTCTCAGGACTGCAGACCCTACACTCGGGCCAGGCCCATCATCGTCTCAAATGGTGACGTAAAATCTTGTTTTATCGATTAATTATTAATATTTGGACAAGTAGTTCCGTAAAAAACTTAATAGTGGACCCTATTTCGGAGCACGAAAATTTCTAGAGGATTGGAAGAAGAAAAAGAGGAAAACATCTGCCATCTTGAATGTCTGAAGTCAAGCCGTTTGAATCTTCTTCAGTGTAAATATCTCATAAAATGCTTCCTTTCTGCAAAGATGGCAAGTTTGTTGGTTGGTGAGGAAGCTATTTTATTAATGTATGTTTTCAAGATGGCGAATGCGAGTAATATTCAATATGATTAGGGAGTCCGTCGCGTGAACCCTCCTGAATTCCAAGCCTTTCAAGATACGACTGCCGCTGAACTTGGTTGCGCCAGCGTTGTATAAGCATATGGAGTCTTGCGCGACAATCAGGGCGTCACAGTGATGACAGAATGCAGTCTGCTCATAAGTAAAGAAGCACTGCGTGCACAACTTTTGTCAGACAGAAGTTATATTGTGAATTGTGAACGGAATTATTAATAATACTAATAATGGGCGAATTAAGAATGGTGCGTTTCAACAGCATGGCTAAGCTTAATGGAAGCTCATATTACTACGGATAGTTAACCGATGAAAGGGTACTGGACGTGAGTTATATCCTACCCGCGCGACTGTACCTGTCAACTATGGAAGTTGACAGCATGACACATGAAAACAAAGAATAGTTTTCACCTCGGCCACCGGAAATCGTACCTTGAAAGGCTAATAAGCAATGATCAATTGAATCATATATTATCGATTAATCACTACATAGTATAAAAGTAAGTCCCCGATTCTTGGATGTAACGGGTAATCTCGAGAACCAATGGATGGATTTTAATGTGGATTTCACCAGTCTGTAAAAGATTTCTCGAGGAAGGTTTCTGTAGAAAATCATTCATTTATGACCAAAGGAAGCCGAGGAGTAACGATTTCAGTGTATCGAGTCGAAGATAACCTGCCGTCCGTGCGCTTTCTAAGCTTACGTTGGGTATACCGTCAAAAATATCTATATAGGCTACCATTAGTGTAAGAATAATGTTCAGCATGAAATGTTCTACAAAATAAACTCCTAAAGCATATCCCTATCTTCAATACATCGCCCACTATAAGTGTTCTTACGTTTTCATTTCTTCCAGCAATCTCCATTCAGTGGACATTTAAATTACTAGCGTCGGAGTGAGTTTACGAGCCTATCACGCCAGCTTCGGCCAGCATCAAACTGTCGAGTTGTGTTGAGTTAAGACTTCGGAGAAGAGTATATGTGTTTGGAGTTTCGCTGTTCACCTCGGCTTATCTGAATTGCGTCTGGCACCTGCCGTCCGTGTGCCTTTTAAGCTAACTCTGGGTAATCCGTTAGAGATACCGGGCGAAGCCGGGATGGGTTGCTAGTTATTAATAATTGGACAAGTAGTTCCGTGAAAAACTAAATAGCCTATTTCCATATAGCCTACTCTTTCTTGACCACCTCGTAGGGTAGTGGCTATCATTCATGGCTGTCGCTCCAAAGGTCAGAATTCAATTCCCGGCTCTGCCAAGGAATTTAATTCCTGACTGAGGACTGGAACGAGGTTCACTCAGCCTGGTGAGGCTATACTGAGAGAAATGGGTTCGATTTCCACCTCAGTCATCCTAGAAGGGGTTTTCCGTGGTTTCCCACTTCTACTCCATAAAAATACTGGGATGATACTAAATTAAGACCACGACTGCCTCCATCTCCAATACTAGTCACAATTATACAAATACACGCACTTTTACTGCCATTACACTAACACAGGTTATCAGACAAATTCCACATACACACAGACCCAAGTATTTGGGGCTACATGGCCATGCTGTCGTAAAGCCTGAAAATTATTCAACAACAACTGCTCCATAAACTCGCAAAGTGGCCGTAGATACCGACCTGGTAGGCAATCATACGAGCAAAGGGCGGAATGAGTGTTATGTCTTGAAGTCTCTGAACTTAACGATATTCCAGTGATAATCAGCGAACGGGGTCATTAGCATTGCCTCTATAGATGGAAATTTTGATGAAGGGGATGATGAACGACGAGCGATGTACACACCAGCTTATTAAAGTTTTCCCCCCATAGTCAAGCAGGTAAACCGAACGTTAATACTAGATGGACCATGCGTAATATTTACGTGTTACAAGGTGTTTCAAAATACTTTCTACTGGTTGTTGGTATGGCCCAGAATGCATATGTCATGAATATAATGTCCTATTTCAAACATAAATACTATGTTGAAAGTATAATGTTTGTATCTAAGGTAGTATTCAATGGAAAATGACTTACTGCTTTACGCACATGCATTGCAATATGTTCCTGTGTGAAACTGTTTGTTGTATGTACATGGAACTTTTACATACAAGTTAGGAGTCCATAGGCCTAGTACTAGGAGCTTTGAGTGACGATATCAGGGGAATATCAACTAACTCGTTTGAGGTTGAATTTGCCAGTTATCGATCACTCTGCAAGTAATTTTCGTTTGAAATGTGTCATACTCGATGCTCCTTTCTCGGATAAACCGTTCGCTATGGTACCCAAGTAATCCTACTTTACTAAATGCGGACCTTCAAGTTCAACCAGTTCAGTGTATCCAGTGGAAATGGTAGCAGGTGCACGAGAATAAATCTCACTTTGCTCAAACAAAAAGCTAAATTCATATTCAAACACAATCTGACCATTCACTAACAATCACAGACATCACACTAAACAAACAATACCATCATCCACATACTAAACGTGTAGACATTGATTTAACGACCTGAGTGTAAAGGATCGGATGATGATCGCTTGGCGAAACTGGTCATCTATGTAAATGTATAAATCTCATGTAATTTTTTAAGTTCAGGTAAACACCCTTTACAATTGGGTACAATTAGGGTGACCAACTTATGAGCGTTATTATTATTATTATTATTTATTCAATTCACCATTACAAACATGGGTTACTCTAAAGCACGGGTTAAACCAAGTGCTTTACAACAATACATAAAAACTATAATAAAAACTATAATAAAAACTATAATACATATCATGTATATACAAAATATAAGAGTTCATTATCACTCATTCATTAGCAAGGAAGGATCGCACAATATTGCATGTGGACAATAGGACCGAATGCTGCATACTCTTGTAGATGGTCGGCGGAAGATCCAATTCTTTCAGACTCTTGTGGAGTGTGTGAGGTATGAGGCCGTTGACTGACAAGATTACAGGCACTATCCGGACGCAGTTCATCTTCCATATCCTCTTGATTTCCTCTGCAAGCTGTCTATACTTGGAGATTTTTTCATTGTGTTTACGTTCGATGTTGGTGTCGTTGGGGACTGCTATGTCTATTATAAATGTAGTGCCATCAACCTTATTTACTACTATGATGTCTGGTCGATTGTGATCTATTGTTTTATCTGTCACAATACCAGTGTCCCAGTAGATTTTACACAGTTCATTTTCGAGGAGGGATGGTGGATGATACTTGTAGTAAGGGATATACTCCTCAGTTAATTTATATTTCCGTGCGAGTGCTTGATGAATGATGCCTGCAACCTGATTGTGCCGCTTTGTATATTCAACTGATGCTAGTATTGGGCAACCTGCAGTGACCGGTCAATGGTCTCGAGATGAATGGCGCATCGCCTGCATTTGTCTGAAATTACACTGGTATCTTTGATGATGTATTTCTTGTAATTTTTTTAGCAATGACTTGATCTTGGATGGCAATTGCGAATCCCTCTGTTTCTCCAAACAGTCGACCACTTTGTAACCACATACACGATGCGTTTTTATCAATACTCTGTTGGGATAGGTTGCTGTAGTATTTTCCATGGAGGGTCTTTTCTCCCCATGCCTTTTCTTTTTCATGTAAGTGTAGTGGCTGGCTGATATGATCATCAGAGGATGTACGAAGGTTCAATACAGTGTGTTTATCAGCAAGTACAATTGCTTTATGGAGAATGCTGTTTTCCTTTCTTTGATAGAAATATCTTCTAAGGGTTTTAATTTGGTTCTGGAGCAAAATTTGTAAATCCAGTACTCCTCGACCTCCCATCTTTCGTGGAAGAGTGACCCTTTCTTTACAGGCGTTTGGATGATGTAAACGGTAAGTAGTGAGAAGGGTCCTTGTTTTTCTCTGCAGACTTTCCATTTCTGTTGCTGACCATTTCAGAATCCCAAATGAATATACTAGGGTTGGTATAGCGTATGTGTTGATAGCTTTAATTTTGTTCTTTGCACATAGATTGGTTCGCAGCACTTGATGTAGTCTTGTGGTATATTTTCCAATGAGTTCATCTTTGATACTTTTATGATCCAAAGTTGTATTTTGAGCAAATCCCAGATATTTGTAGGTTTCTATTTCAGTCATTCCTTCAATTAGAGATCCTTTGCGTAGCTCATGTGGTTCAGAAGTTGCATATTTACCTCTTTCAATTGTCAGACGCTTGCATTTCTTCACTCCAAACGTCATTCGGACATCGGATGAATATGAATCTATTATATTTAGCATGGCATTCATTTGAGTCTCACTGTGTGCATATACTTTGAGGTCATCCATATAAAGGAGATGGGATATTCTGTATTTCCTATTGTAGTATTTGATGTCAAATCCGAAACCAGTGGATTTTAGAATTTTAGAGAGAGGATTGATGGCTAAGCAAAACCATAATGGGCTTAGCGAGTCTCCTTGATAGATACCACGCTCAATTTTTATTGTGTCAGATGTGACACATTCATTGTCTGTCTTAGTATACAGTACTGTTTTCCAATTATCCATCGTGACCTCCAGGAAGTGAATTACAGCAGGGTTAATCTTATACATATGGAGGATTTCTTTCTGCCATGAATGCGGCACTGAATCAAATGCTTTCTGGTAATCTATGTATGCCGTATATAGATTCCTTTGATTATGCATCGCCTGTTGTGTTATCACAGAATCAATAACTATCTGTTCTTTGCATCCTTGCGACAGCTTCTTGCATCCTTCCTGTTCCTCAGCCAAAATGTTATGTTTGTCGAGAAACTTGTATATTTCGTCCGCAATTATGGACGTAAATAGTTTGTAAAGTGTTTGGAGACAGGTGATAGGTCTGTAGTTTGATGGGTCTTTAGTATTTCCACTTTCTTTTGAGATTAGATATGTAATTCCTGCAGTAAGGAAATCAGGACATTCCTCAGGATGATGGATGAGGTAAGTAAATTGCTGGGCTATCTTCTGGTGCACACACGTGAAATGTTTGTACCAATAATTGTGAATTTTATCTGTGCCCGGCGCTTTCCAATTCTGAGTTCTCCTTATAGCATCATACACATGCCGTTCTACAATGGTATCAAAATCCATTTCTTCATATACATTATTGCTATTTCGTTCTTCGTTGATCCAATTTGCATTTTCATTGTGCGGTGACTTCGCAGCCCATACACTTCTCCAAAAATCTTCCGTTTCTTGCGTGCTAGGAGGTTCTGCTTTTGTCATGGATTGTTTGTTTCGTTTGATCATTCTGTAAAACTAACCTTCATTGTTGGAGAAAAGTTTGTTCTGTGTTTTCCTCGCTCGTGATTCCATGTACCTCCTGAGTCTCGCTGCTTTTGCGCATAATTTTAGCTTTTGGTTGTCAATGTATTCCTTGATTTTTTCTGTGTGATCATATTCCTTTATATGGGTGTTCATTTTTCTGAATATATTTCTCAGCTTTCGATTGGTTTTGGGTTTAGTTTTATTGTTTAAATATGCTGTTAGTTGGCCTATGGTTTTCCTCAGTTCCTTGATGTCATTTTCTAATGGACGCTGCCAGGGTGGAATGTATTCTGCATCTGCACCTTTTCCACGAGAGCTTCCAGACAAAGGTATTAGTTTCTGGTTGTTCAACCTTATCACAGTTACTGCTGCGCAATATACAAGAGAGTTTGTTTCTTCTAGATTATCGGATGTTTCCACATACTGTTTTAGGATGTTATTTGTCATACTGACAAGAGATTTACTCTTTGCTGTTTCTAGGAGTTTGGGCAGCTTTGGTCGATAGTCTACTTTAAGGCCCATAAATTCTGTCATTGCCTCTTTAAACACATGTTCAATAGAACTTGTTTCATCAGAACTCGAGATATTAGTAGGGATAGTTGGTTCAATAATTCCCTCTTCCCCTGTGTCATTTCTGCAGGTTACTTCCTGAACAGCTTGAATCAATAATGTGGATCTGCTTTCATTGTTGGATTCTGAAGCTAGAATTTTTGCTGCTTCCTCTTTAAGACTTTGAATCATTATTGCAGGAAGTCTATTGTTCCTCACTATTACACGCCTTTGGTCTGCAATTCTTAGTTCTGTAATGAAAGAGTAGTCAGGAAAATTCTCCACAAACAACTTGTGCAAATCTTTCCTATATGTTGTGAGGTCTCTCTCTAAGTTTGTAACAATAAAGTAGGAGCGCATTATGAATTTGTTCATCTCATCAGTCCATTTTAAGCGCTGCCTCAGTTTGCCTGCCTTAGTGGTCAGTTGAATGTTTGAAACACTTTCGACAGGGGGAGATGACGGCTGTTGGGTTCTCCTATCCGCGTTGTCGGCTGTAGAATTTTCGGGTGATCCGACATGTGCCCGCCTGTTCAGCATCATGTCACTGGTGGTTCGCCTGCTGTCACGTTCAGCACCAGCTCCAAACGTGCCCCGACGCACCTCGGGTAGCGTCCTTTTCCGATGCTCATTATTCTTTGACATTTTCTCCATTATCAATGGGTTGCGTTTTATACCTACTGCCAGGATTTCATTTAGGCCGCACCTAACATGGGGTACAGACGCCTTTCACAGCCGCCCCTAACATGGAGTACAGACGCTGTTGGCTAGTGCTTATGGCGGCACTGACTCGCCTTGTCACATTGCTGTCTTTGGATATATGTGGCATTTTATAGAGACTGTGGTGCCATCCACAGACCCACCACATCCTGTTAGCAATGCCGCTGTTGGTCCGGGACTGCTTATTGTTCAGGTTTCCCTGCTTATGTCGCAGCTACCCTCCATATCTAGAGGGCGATCCACTATCCGCCACCTGTGGACCCGTCCGGCCGTAGTCAGCTCTACGTCCTCCTCGAGGCGGATTACTATTATTATTAATATTATTATTATTAACGTATTACATTCGGCACATTCAGAGACATAATATCCGGCCAATGAGTCTATAAATAATTGTCTTGTATCGTCCTAATTGGGACTAAAAGCTGCTCATTGTTTTGCGACAAATAACTGAATGGCATAGTTTTGTCATACCTCCTGTAATGCTGATTTACGGGTTATCAGAGCACAGATCCCACCAGTGAGCCGTCCTTTGATTCCAAACGTTTATGTCACACAAATAGTTTGGATTGGACTCTTTAGAATATCTGTCATGCCATTCCAATGTTTGGCAAAAGAGCTTTGAGTGACGACAGCAGAGGAATGCCAACTAACACGTTTGGTGTTGAATTTGCCACTTTGTAAACTACTTATCGATCACTCTGCAAGCATTGAAAGACTTGAGTTTATTTTTCGTGTGCATCTCTGATAATTGCGCAACACTAATGATGTGAAGATGTAAGCGTATCGGGAATTTATATTCTTCAAAGAATTTAGTGTGATTATTTTATAAATATTATTATTGGTATTATTATTATTATTATTATTATTATTATTAAGGCAAGGCGAAGCACGCTGAAGCGCAGGAGCATTGCTGTAGCCACACCCCAAAGAAGTCCTTTAAACTCCTTGCCAAGCATCATTCATCTTCGATTACTTCTACTCTTATTAAATCCTCAGACAAGGTTGGCGTCATGAAGGACATCCAGCCGTGATATACATCTCCTAGAAAAACCACCTCGTGGTGTAGTGGCTAGCATTCTTGGCTCTTACCCCTGAGGTCCGGGTTCGATTCCCGGCGCTGCCTAGAAAAAAATCTCATTTAAAGTTTGAAACGAGGAGCACTTTGCTTCGTGAGGCTAAACTGTGACGAGGTGTATTTGATTCCCACTCGAGCCATCCTAGAAATGGTTTTCCGTGGTTTCCCACTTCTACTCCAGACAAATGCTGCGATGGATCCTAATTCAAGGCCACGGCCTCCATCTTCCCAATCCAAGTCTCAATTAAAAATGCACACAGTACTACTACTACAGACATCACAATTACACCAGTAATATAACAAATTCTACACACACCCAAGTACACGGGGCTGAATGACCATGATATCCAAGCACCTATTGTGAATCAACAACAACAACAACAACCACCACCACAACAACAACAACAACAACAACAACAACAACAACAACAACAACATCCTCCAGACAGAAATCTCATCTCACTGCATCAAAGGATCATTATGAATGGAAATAATAAGTATTACACGCATTATTATTATTATTATTATTATTATTATTATTATTATTATTATTATTATTACCGACAGCGGTAGCTACACTCGTTCACGCGCAGTTATAGGTCATGGGGCCAAGCTCTCTGTGGACTCGGTATACGTGGGTTCGAGCCCCACTGTCGGCCGTCCTTGAAATGGTTTTCCGTGATTTCCCAATTTCAACTGCAGGCAAATGCTGGGACGGTACCTTCTAACAGGCCATGGCCGCCTCCTTCCTCCTCCTTGTCCGGTTTCATTCACCTTTATTAATTTCATCTCTCATTAACTCCTCTCATGAGGTTGGCGTCAGGAAGGGCATCCGGCCGTAAATACCATCTGTCGCAATAGACTTTCATCGCATCTCATCCCCGATCCCTCTGGAAACGGGAATAATAAGGGGTAGACATACAATAGCTGGCCCCGTGGTGTTGGGGTAGCGCGCCTTCTTCGTGCCCGGAGGCCCCGGGTTCGATCCCCGGCTCCGTCAGGAATTTTAGAAACTGACGTGAGAGATGGGACGGGGTGCACTCAGCCTCTTGTGAGCAATTGAGTACCGGTCACTGTCCGACAGTGAGGCAGAGACCTGGTTACGGAGACCAAGTTTAACGGCCGAGGGGACCGGATGCGCTGACCACGCGTCACCCCATAATCTGCAGGTCAAATGGCTGGGCAGCAGTCGCTTGGTAGGCCTAGGCCCTTCATGGGCTGTAGTGCCACGGGCTTTCTTTTAGACAAACAATACACACATTATTATTATAATGTTATTATCGTGCTGGAAGCCATTTTTCAGTGTTGCCTTAGTAATCAAAATTTAATGTTTTTCAGTCGGTCAACACGATTGTTCCCAATAGTAATTGGTGGTTCCCTAATCCTGGAAAAAAATAAGATTAAATATGTACATGAGATTAATAATCTCATGTAATTGTTTTCAGGATTAGGTAACCACCCATTACTATTGGGTACAATCGTGATCACCGACTGAACATTAAATTTCGATATTCCTTTTCTTCTTATTATTATTATTAATATCATGGCTTCCTTGCTGGGTCAGTGATAGTGTCTCCTGATCACAAGATCTCGGGTTCAAATCCTGGCTGACGAGGTCTGATTCTTGAAGGACCGCAAAAATCCACGACACGCCGCGTCGTATGATGTTGGTTCGTGAAGGAACTCTCCTATAACAATTGGTGATTACAAGACAATATTAATTAATCCTTAGTCACTTCTAGATGGCAGCATTACACAGAACGTCGTAATTGGGGACTAGATCACCTTATTGGCTCCAAGTAAAAGGATATACGCAAAAGTAGCTAAATCCATATATTGTTTATTTATTTATTTATTTATTTACTTATTAATTAATTAATTAATTAATTTCAAATATTGCTCATTTAACAATGGTTTTTGAAATGAGGAACGGATCATTGATCAGGTACAACCATGGTTGTTAAGATGTTCATTAAGTGACGCACGATGTGGTATGAATCCAATATCACTGACTTTTGTATGCTTCCAGTCGGCCTCATGAGTCCCAGTGAGACCGCCTGTTGTATGAGCGTTTATGATTACCAGTACTGTGCCCAACTCTAGGAATGGGTATTCCAAGATTCAGACACCTAGATATCAAGGGAAAGGCTGTAGCCGCTTTTGAAAGTTGAGATATTTGAATATCGCGCTACATTGCTTCGAGAAGGAATTGGAAAGAATATACCGCTAAGAGCATGTCAAGTGACGTAGCGAGTAATAGCAGAGGTCGAGGCTATTTATTGATTAAATAGTTAACCATGGAGTAGAGACTTGAGACTTGGATCAGATTACTGGCACGGCCAAATGAAAGAGAATGCAATTAGTATCAAGTAAATCGGACCAGGGATACCAGAGATATGAGGATTTCTAGATTTCAGCGTGATGACGCGTGACCCTGGCTGTTTTGAATAAAAGCCGGCTGGCTCAGGCATCAATAGCTCACTTAGACACAAGCACTTGCCTAGCAAGGTGCCACTACGCTGAGCCAAGGCACATGGTTGCCGGATCTACGCAGAAGTTATTTTCAAAGTTGTGATAGTCACAAAAGTGCTGCGCTAGGAGTGGAACTTAGTAAGTTTCCGGCAAGGAGAATCACTAAGGTGATTGATTTTTTTCTACAGACACTGGTGAAATATTTTTATTTCTACATGGACATATGCTAGACTTTGTCTAGAATTAGTACTTTGTCACAGTCCAGTAATAACCTAATACTTGGATATTTTAAGTCCAATTTAGTCAGTTTTCATTTTTGTAACTTAATAACCACTTCGATCTATCAGTACACTGAAGACCAGTCTATCACGGTGGTGTTCATTAGTCTACGCAGGGAAACTACATGTTGCTTCGCGCATGATAGATGGTGTGAAGCCATGCCCAGGGAACGATCTTCAGAACAGCCGTTGATTGTTTAGACTGTCAGTGTTTTCTTGTACTGAAAAGATTACCGTGAGTTATGTTACAAATGACATATCTGAGAATAGATCACTTAGATCTGACCCCATTTAAACAAACTGTTATGGCTTTAACAGAAGCCAATATTAAAATGGATCAACAGTTACTTCAAACGTCAAAAGATACTACCACTATGTCTTGTTAGACGGATTGTGGGTATATAATGGCGGCCGATACAAGGATTATACATGCTTGTCCGATAGGGCATGTTTATGGATAAATCTGGTACAGACCAGGTTCGCTACGCTTCAAGACCATCAAGAAATGTAAGCCACATTTGAATTATATTATGCCTAGCTAATTGGAACAAACTATTTTCGGCAGATGACCAACACATTTATTTTTCTTCGTATTGAAATCTTGCAATGATTTACGCAAGACATATTAGAGTTATTCTGAGTATTTTCAGCACTCAGAACAGTTTAGGATCCATGACCGAGCATATCGAGCATTTATTTGAATATTTCATATTTTTGGGACATCACGGTAATCAGCCGATGTAACTGTAAAAGTTAATAATTATTTTTATTGAGGAATGGATATTTTTTCCATATTCGAAGGTTCGAACATGTGGATTCTCACATAATGAGATGATAATTAAATATATTTAAAATAATATAACTAATAATAATAATAATCCACTGATAATAATAATAATGATTTTTATAATTTTTCTAAATAATTCTTGGATATTATATTTTATAATAATCATATGTATTGAGAGAGAGCCTATGAAGTAGTTTAATCATTTCTAGTTTGGAACAGGAGATTTTCCGAAGGAGAGTGGTTAGCGCAAGCCCGCATTCAACCAACATTTCAGTTCTGGTTGAACAGTTAATATTTGCAATGAGCAAAGTATATTTTTCAGATAACACGGAGAGGCATGAAACGGGAAAGCAAATGATAATTGTATCAAATAGGATATTTTTGTATTTATATAAAATCATGACGTAAATACACATTCGAAAGTGAAGTAAAGATTTTCATAAGTATGGTAAATTCACGGGTTGAACTGAATGGTAAAATAAAATAAACTTGTAAGTTTATTAATCTTCCAGTGTTGATAACAAGCAGAGGCTTGATTTATTGTATAAATTTTGGGAAGAAAATTTATGTGTGTGGAGTAGTTGAAATGCCATTCCCAGGTGCGCATGTTTAAGTCGCAGGAATGAGGAGATTTTTTCGAGCATCAATCAAATAGCAGGTTCGATGGCTCAGGTTTATAGAAGGAGTGTAACCACACATTTCGTCGTATGAATGACCCGAAGGTTATTTCTTAGAAACCATCAGTTCGTATTTCAACCTTGTTTACGGATTCCATTTAGACTTTGATTTTGCTAGAACCCGGATTTGTCATGATAGTAGTTTATTCTTCTTCAGAGGAAGACCTTTGACGTTGTTGTTGTAATATTGTGTTCTTACACAAATAATAGAATGGGCCACTGCCAATTAAAAATAATTCTGTAACCACGAATAATTTGAAGGATGTTTTCAATCCTAGTGCCATGAACTAAATGAATTTATAATGAAGCTACAATTCTTATTTCCGCATTCTGTCGAAGAATTGCAAGTTGTGAAAGTTACTAAAAGGGCCACAAATATAAATATCTTTCTTAATGATGATTCCAAGTGGAAAATTGAATAGTTGAATGGTTCAACAATTTATTAATCAAGTTGATGATTCAGAAATCATATATTTTGTTAGGAACTTGAAGTTCATAATCGAGTCACTTCTCGAAATGTTTAATGTCAGAAGAACAATTAATTTTTGTTGTGCTTCGCACAGTTCTTCAATGCTATGCTCAAGGTCAAATACTTTTCAGATGTTATTAATATGTGTAAATAATTTGTGTTGATTCAAATAAAATAATATTTTTCGACAATATATTTTTGAACCTGGAAAAATAAGTGAAAGTTAAAATTCTATGAACATTTATTCTACGAGTGTTAATATTATGTAAAAATTCAAACAGTGAACTACGATATTTCCAGTAGAGACAATTAAATTTGAACTGGATTTAATCATAAATAATTTTGGAACACAGTCTACAGGACTAATAATCAGACTTGTGTTTTCCAAAGATAATTGTCAAATGTGTTTGGAAAAATTCTGTACATTGTGTAAATAGGAGTGTGGGTCGCCACACGTGAATGATGCTGCTTTGAGCATTTTTGCAGTCAATTTTAAATTCAAAATAAAATGAGATAATTTTACTTGATGTGTTACGCCCAATTGAATCTCCTTCTATCCTTATTGTTGCATTGAGCCAAAAATCAGTAAAGCATTTTTTTTATTTGATGTCGTTTTTGCGATTAGCTTTAACCCATCTGGCGCTCCGGGATATTTTGACTCTCGTGCTGACTGATTATTGGTAAAATGCATATGTGGTCGTGCGGACTCCGGTCTAAACGGGCACAGTACTATTATCATTAACAGCACTATTATTATTATTATTATTATTATTATTATTATTATTATTATTATTATTATTATTATAATTATTATTATTATCCTCATTTCCTCACGGATAACGTGAATCTCAATTAACGAGGTACGATCTAACAGTCAAGAGACAAGTGTATTATTATTACTAGCAGTAGTGCCCGGCTTCGCCCGGTGGATTTATTTGTTTTATGGATGATATTAACTACAGAACTACAGAACTGGCACATGATACTTAAACTAACAGAAAAAAAAATTAAAAATATAACTTTTTGTGGTGGTGATGGTGGTAGTGGTGGTGGTGGTGGTGGTTGTAGTTGGGGTGATAAGTAGTACAGTATAATGGACGTAACAATCAGTTCATTTTCCCGTAATGATAATAATGAATAGGGAAACGGCTATTTTGTAACTACAGCACTGACACATGTAATTTACAAACAAATTTTAAAAAAATGATTAGAAAGGGGAGTAAGTGAAATAAAAGACATTGCCTAGGGCCTATATCTCTTTGGCTGTTAGAAATGTAGAGACCAATAGTGTCGTCTTTAGTCGCATAGCGCCGTAGGAAAATAATCAGAACACTTTGGAAAACTTCGGCTGTCCCAAGCTACTGAGGTAGTAATAATGTCATTTATCGCCACATAGCGCTGAACGATAAGGTTCGGAATAAATGAAGGTAAATTTGAAAGCACCAACGCTTATTGCAGCTGGTAACCTCAGTGTACTGCACCAACACCATTGCCCTTATACATAGGCATAATAATTTCATGATGATAACTGTTTTATGGGGCCTAAGAGATCCTTTTGCACGAATTGCTCCCCGTGACTGCAATTTATAAACAGCGCATGATACAACTATTTTCGCAATTCTGCACCTGAACACTGGTCGGGGTGACGTGATGCAGCCCGAACTGCCCGTCAACAACAGACTTATTATTATAATAATAATAGACTTATTAAAATACTCTTACAGTTACACTACTACGGACATGAATGGTTCTAGGGCCTTAATACGTGGTTTTCAAGTTTATTTTGTCTGTTATTCTAAATGTAGAGAATGGAGAGCGTTGTCCAAAATATCAAGTTGACACTGTTACCAGCAGGGTTTTGAAGTGTATGTAAAATTTGGTGCAATTAGGAGAAACGGTGTAGATTTGTGATAAAGGGCCTATGTGCAGGGAATGGATTGGTCTGTCCAAATTTTAAAGTGGACTGCGTCACTCGCAAGGTTCCAAAGGGTAAGTATACAAAATGTGGTTCAGATCGGTGAAACGGTAGAGATTTGTGCCAAAGGACTTAAATGAAGGGAATGGAGTGGTCAGTCCAAATTGTCAAGCAGACAGTGTTACTCGCTGGGTTCTAAAGGGTAAGTATACAAATTTTGGTTCAGATCGGTGAAACGGTGTAGATTTGTGCCAAAGGGCCTAAATGCAGGGAATGGTCTGTCCGAAATTTTATGTAAACAGTGTTACTCGCAGGGTTCCAAAATGTAAGTACAGTATGCACATTTTGGTTCAGATCGGTGAAAAGGTGTAGATTTGTGCCAAAGGACCTAAATGCAGGGAATGGACTGGTCTGTCATAAATTTCACGTAGACAGTGTTACTTGCAGGGTTCCAAAGGGTAAGTTTACAAATTTTGGTTCAGATCGGTGAAACGGTGTAGTCTACGTATCACTAACCATAACGCCAGTGCATGCGGATAGAGCAGTTCGGGATCGCTTATTCTACCGTCTTACTGAACAAAAATCAATCTTTAAGGTTTCCTGAGAGGTGTAGCCTAATACTACATAGCCTAAACTATTCCTCTTGAATTTGGCTATCATATAAAATAAAATATTTTTTCGAGACGGACTGGTAGTTCCGGAGATTAGCGCGTTTAAAGACACAAACACACAGACAAACTCTTCAGCTTTATTATATTAGTATAGATTATCATTATTTCATACCAGAATGTCTTCAATTTCCCGTTTTTTTATGACTGTAACTCTCAAACCTCCGGTGACATAGTAGGTGAGATCTTCAACAGTACTAAAGTTAAATTTGGAATTAGGGAAATTGTTTTTTTTTATTTTTGTTACATTTCAGGATTCTGTTCATTCAAAATAAATAAGATTTTTATTCATAACTTGTAATTGGGTTCTATTTGGACGTCTGCAGAAGTGAACTCTCAGTGAAGGAAATAATATTGTTGAGAAGCCGTGCAATCGCGGAAAATGTATGGAGGTTGCTTACTTTTCTCGCAATAGAGCAAACTATTCAACCTCGAAGTCATTTTCGGTTAGTTTGGAGGACGAGTGTATTGACGGATATTTATACCCTATCCAACCATATTCTTCCCTATTCTTCTATGCTGCGATATTTTTGTCATTATCACACTATTATCATCGCAAAAGCTCAGTAGAGTAGCCTAAGCTACAGTACATGTAACTGAACAGTTTGCTTTTATCGTGGTGAGCGAAAGCGTGTGGGCTCGGTCAAATGAGCTCTAGTTTCGCTAGGTATCGTATGCTTGCGTTTGGGAGGTACAGTGTCGTACAGGGCACTCAAGATCAAGTCTCTCCACTAAATAACAATCTTAAGTCTCGATAACACCGGCATACCTTATTCTTGGAGCTGTTGGCAGAGTCGATTCAAAGGAAATAACCAGGTTCACTCAAATCGCTACACGTGTCAAGTCATAGCCTTCTGTTACCCCAGAATGTAAGCATTGATGTTGTTGATGTCGTTGTTGCTAATTCATTTTAGGGGCTAGGGTCTCTTGGTCAACAGCGCCATGTAGTTGGGTGTGTGTTGAAGTTTTCCGATAACCGGTATTGATGCAATGACTGTATTAGTGTGGGTAGGTGTATTTAGGACATGGAGGAGGTAGGTTCCCCCAGCACTTGAAATTAGGCACTATCCCGGCATTTGCCTGGAGGGAGAGTGGAGAAACCCGGGGAAAACACACTCAGAACAGACACTGTCAGCGCCGGAATTCGAACCTACGATCTCCGCACTTGCTGCAGCAGCCCGCGCCGTCATGGTGCCTGATTTCAATAGCACGGCTACGCCGCGGGACTAGGATGTCAACCATTCCTCGGTCTAACGTCCAAAAAATATGATAAGCCACTTTGTTGTTGTTTCATTTAAGGGGTTTGGACATCATGATCATTTAACGCCTTGTACTTGGGTGTGTGTGTATGTGTGCAATTTTGTCTGATAACCTGTGTTATTGTGGTAGCTGTATTTGTTTATAGAGAACACTTATGAGGAACACCGTATTGATGTTGTTTTACCATGACTTCTGAAAATCAGGAAACTAGCAGATTGAACTCGGGAAAGAATGATAGCGATTGGGCGAGTACCTGTTGGATGAATTTTTAGGTTAGATGTTTTTATAATCGGACGCGGTGGCCAGAGCTCTAACGCGCTAATTCGTGCCTCGCTGGTATCGGATGAGCGTGGATTCAAATTCCACTTCAACCGTCCCGAAATTAATGGCTTTCGTGGTTTTGCATTTTCACCATGAGGCAAAGGCCGGGACGGTCCACGGCCAACTTCCTTCCAAAATCACTCACTGGCCCTTCCTTAATTAGACCCAAGTTATCAGTCGCCTGGGCGATCAGCCTGTCACCATCCTCAGTTGTATCTGCTGACGATGTGTGTTCAACTCCCAGACTCTGTCCTTGCGACGGTAGAGGAATGATTCATTGCAGAGTCCGTGGGTGAAGCCGAGCTGGGGGGGGTGATAAGCGATTAAAGGAAATATTTTGTACAAAACCAAATGAAGTATACTGGCTTGCTTGTGCAATTCATGTGTGAAATGAACACTTGTAGATGTTTCACCAGTCCCTGTGTATGCTATGAATGCTTTTACTCATAGGGTTAGTTCTTCTGTACTGACTCATTGAGGAAAGGAATGGCCAACTATCTCACTCTTCAACCTGCCTAGAATGTCTCATTATCGTGCTGCCTTCGGCTTTTGTGGGTTTGCACACACCTAACTTTCTTAAGGCAATGTCTCTTGAGGATCAAATCAACTTCCGGGCTGACTACCTAACTACTGTAACAGACATACTTTTTCAGGTAGAGTCTCATATTTCCTACCCATCAATTCATGTTGACCGACTGAAGGTGATGAATGAATTATGAATAAGGCAACACTGCCTTCAGAGCTTTCTTAACTTCTCATGACTGAGTGAAGACATGCGCTTGTTATTGAGACCATTGTTTATTCACCGTTAGTTTCTTATAACTTTTCTTTACAACTACCATGTTGTTTCTTTTCTGTGAACTGTGTCTTAAATGTGTTTTAACGTACTTTGTGATCTATCACAACTCCGTTTATATGTTTTGTTTAGTTTCCTGGAACATGAAAACTTTGTTATTGATAGAATTTAAGTTACAACTTTGTTTCAGTACTGGCTACAAACCTACAACTTCGTTCCCACACATTGCAATGATTGTCTGTGTTGCGCAGTGGTAACCTGCTCACCTGCTGTGCCCAAAGATCAAACCCCGACGCAGTAAGATGGCATTTCAGGGGGCTTAGGTTGGAGGGAGCCATGTCAGTAGATTAACTGGCATGTTAAATGCCCCCTTCGTGGCAAAATTCCAAAATCCCGGCGTCTCTAAAAGCCACAGTATTTATTCTAAAAGGAACGTAAAAGCGATAAAATTATATATATCGTGATCACACGGGTTTTGGTACGTTGCCCACGAAAAACGTTTCAGGTAGTTCGTTGACATAATTTCTAATTTCATATTCTTAGTATGAATTATGTAAAATCATTTGGTGTTTACGGCAGTAAATTTGTAGAATAATTGAGACTAGCAGAAGGAGGCAACCGTGCCTTTAAAATAGAAGCCATGCTCTAAGAGGCAGGTTCAATTCCTACTTCAGCCATCCAGGAAGTTGTTTTCCGTGGTTTTCCCACTTCTACTTCAGCCAAATGCCCGGATGGTACCTAACTTAAGGCAACGGCCACATCCTACTCAAATCCTACCTCAAAGACACTGTACACCAATACAGACATCACAGTGATACAGGTTATTATCAGACAAATTCTGCACACACCCAAATACCCAAGCTGCATGTCCACGATGTCGCAAATCCCCTAAAACAAACAACAACAACAACAACAACAACAACAACAACAACAACAACTGTACATGTTTTGTGTACCAGTAATAAACATGCCTAAATAGCCGAGGACAAATTGAGGTGGCGTTGTTTCATTTAGACACTTGAACATCGTCAAATTGTGTATGGGGAATTTGTCTGATAACCTGTAATATTGTGGTGTTTATGGTAGTAAATGTGTATTTGTAATTGATACTAGGAGAAGGGAGAGCCTCCGGGGCTTAGGCGGCAGCACACCGGCCTTTCACCGCTGGATCCGTGGTTCAAATCCCGGTCACTCCATGTGAGATCTGTGCTGGACAGAACGGAGGCAGACAGGTTTTTCACCGGGTACTCCGGTTTTCCCTGTCACAATTTCATTCCAGCAACACTCTCCACTGTCATTTCATTTCATCTGTCATTCATTTAATCATTACCCCAGAGGAGTGCGACAGGCTTCGGCAGCCTGCACACTTCATATCCTCGCCGCTAGATGGGGGCTTCATTCATTCCATTCCTGACCCGGTCGGAGACTGGAAGCAGGCTGTGGATTTTAATTTTCACTAGGAGAAGGAGACAACCGTGACTTAAATTAGAAGCCATCCCGATATTTTCCTGGAGAATAAGTGGGAAACCAAGGAAGACCACAGCTAGAATGGCTACAGGTGGGAATCCACCCCATGCTCTCCTTATGAGTTTAAGTAGACCCTGTTCCATTATTGGCCGAGCCATGAATTGAACCCGGGATCTCACAACGCTAAACATTACTCCTTGAGGTGGTACACGTAGAGTTGGTAACTTCAGGGAGTTACAAATTCCACAAATGTACACATCACTAAGAAATTGGAATAAGGGACAATAAAATTTAACATGTTTGAACACGCAAAATATGTTACAAACCAGGGTATAATTCAAGTCTCTTAGCACATTAGATGCTAAATACATCCTTTTCATAGATTCCAGCGAAGCATTAAAATGTGTGCTGTATTTCCACATCACTGCTTGAAAATGTAATAACGTAGTGAAATAATGTACTTGCATTAAATACCTGGTTAGTGGCGTTTAGCACCCTCTTTCGCCTTGATATCGGTGGCGATTGAGCATGGCATGGTCTCCACAAGACACCTGAAGTGTTGGGAGCCATACTGTTCCATGATCGCTACACAGCCCCGCATAATCCACGAAGATTGGGCGAATCAGGGTCCAGGGCATGCACATCCCTCTCGACAGCATCCCACATGTGCTCAATGGGATTGAGCTTGAGGCTCTTTGAGGGCCAGGCAAGAATCTTCACATTCATGGAGTGCTCATCGAACCTATCAGCCACAATTCATGATCAATGGGCTGGAACACAGTCTTACTGTAGGGTCCTGGAGGCGCAAAAGGGGTAATCAAGATAAGCTAGCAAGCTCCTGCAACGATTGCCGGTGAGGGACGTTATGAGATGTAGGAAGGGTCCCATTTTACTCCACGCAAACACTCCTCATACAAGGATACCACCACCATAAGCATGAACTATGCCCTGCTGGCAACAGGGATCCATTGCTTCATGTGGTTGACCACGCACTCGTACCCGGCAATCGACCTGTACCGACTGGTATATCCACTTAGTCTCTCTGTCCAGGTAACTTCTTTTCCATGTTTCGAGCGTCCCCAATGGCTGTGCTGCGCATGTCTGTTCATTGTGCCTTGTGGCGGGTGTTGAGAAGAGGTATCGTCGTGGAACGCTTATTTCTAGGGATGGGTTGCGAACGGAGTCGCGAAGAGTCGAGACTGCTGCCGCTGGAACCGATACTCTCGACTCCAGTGTCGACTCCACTGATGTACTAACGTCATCTAACAACTGTTTTTGGAACTGCTTGAACATGTATGCTGGCAGCAACGTTGTTCGCTATCGCTGCGGCATGTTTAAAATACAGCTGAATAAATCTTGCTGCTAGCTTGCCAGTGATACTTTTTTGGTATTGAAATGGTATGGCAAGCTATTATAACCTGCAAAACGATTCAATAGAATGATTATATGCATAGTCGTTCTTTGTTATGATCTACTGTAGGATTCTACAGTATGAGAATATGCTGGATAGGCCTAGTTGATGTATAGTGATAGGATATTTATTTTGCCGGCAAGATCGTTATATGGAATGTCGAATACCAATTACGAAGTTCTTGGCACTGTGTGTGTAATTCTTACTTTCATTATAGGGTGTTTCATTTCCGTGTCTCCAATAACAAAATGTGGGTGTTGAATTAATGTAAGATTCACAGGCGCACAGGCCTCTCATATTGTGACGGTCTTGTTATCCGTCCACGTTTGTCCTTTGATACCTTGTTTTACGATGAATAAAATAGGATTATTAGCCAGCAAACATGGATGATTGTTTCGGGTTATCATCGGTAATGTTGTAGGCGTAATTGTTATTGTGTTTATTATGATGATGATTATTAATAACAATAATAGTAATACAACCTGCCAAAAGTGCAATATCACAACAATTTGGTACAATGATTGTAAATAATAATAATAATAAAAATAATAATAATGAGAGATTCTGATAAAAAGCGACTGTGTGCCCCCCGCAATACTCATCCGATGAGCTTGGACTCGCGAGGCTTCATGCGAAGCGGAACCGCAATACTCAACAGGGGAGCTTGGAGTCACGAGGCTTCATGCGAAGCGGCCCCGCAATACTCATCAGGGGAGCTGGGAGTCGCGAGGCTTCATGCGAAGCGGCCCCACAATACTCATCAGGGGAGCTTGGAGTCGCGAGGCTTCATGCGAAGCGACCCCGCAATACTCAACACGGGAGCTTGGAGTCGCGAGTCTTCATGCGAAACGTCCCCGCAATACTCATCAGGGGAGCTTGGAGTCGCGAGTCTTCATGCGAAGCGACCCCGCAATACTCATCACGGGAGCTTGGAGTCACGAGTCTTCATGCGAAGCGACCTCGCAATACTCAACAGTGGAGCTTGGAGTCGCGAGTCTTCATGCGAAGCGACCCCGCAATACTCATCACGGGAGCTTGGAGTCGCGAGTCTTCATGCGAAGCGACCCCGCAATACTCGTCAGGGTAGCTTGGAGTCACGAGTCTTCTCCAGCCCCCCTGCTATACTTAATGGCCAGGGAATTCCTGTCTTGAAATACTACTACAACACAGAGACAAGGGTACATTCACGAAACAGAGGGGCAAATTAATGGAATTGCCAAGGGTCGAAAATGTCGGCAGCATTTATCTAAGGAGTGTGACATGCCACCAAATACAGGTAATAATAATAACTACAGTACTTACGAATAAATTCACCATAATATGTATTTATTTATAAAAACGGCAAATATATTTAAATAAATAGAAAATATTTAGTAAAATTAAATATATATAAACACATAACTATCCGGGCCTTACTCATCAGGTTGGCTTGGAGTCGCGAGGCTTCATGCGAAGGGACCGTGTGGCTCCGCAATACTCATCACGCGAGCTTGGAGTCGCGAGGCTTCATGCGAAGCGGCCCCGCAATACGCATCAGATGAACGTGGAGTCGCGAGGCTTCATGCGAACCGAGACCGGTGTTTGGAGTCGATCGAGTCGACACTCTCGATTCCGGGCTTCAGTCGCGCCCATCCCTACTTATTTCTGTACCAGATGCCAAGGAAAGAGTTTTGGATGATTTACTGCTGACATGTTGTTGATATCCAGCATAAAATTCATGAGTGGTCTGAATGTCATCAACGCGCCATACACCATGACATTTGACCCCTGACACTTGATGATTTTTCCCCAATCTACACACTGACGGTACTCTTGAAACAGTGGCCCTAAGAAAGCCCATTCCCTACACAACTTAGGAATAGAGTGGCCCATACGTCTGGCACCAACAGTATTGTCGCGATCAAATGCCCTGAGATCTCGTCTGTTTCCCATCCTGTAGTCAACTGTTATTCATATAGCCCGTATGAGGTCTGACGTCCTCGCTATTACATACCACACCCTCCAATTACAGTGCATTTGTTGGGTCGAGTACAGCACTATCTCTACACAATGGCAGTTACCTCTTACTGTATATACAATAGGTCATCAGTGCACACTGTAATGGAAATTGTATATTATATCGTTCTGTATTCAGATCAAAAGTATGATGACAGTCCAAGATAAATATGCAGAAAATAAGTAACTGGATGTTGAAATAGGGATGGAAATAAAGCTCGTAAGACTGAATTGTTGTTTGTAGCTTTTCAATCGGTCAACACGATTGTGTAGCGGTGTGTAGGACATTAAGTCAACATCACCATAAGGAGTACAACACCAAGCTATGTGAACAATATAAGTAGTTTTTGCTAGTGCATGCTAAAATTTGTTAATTTATATATTATTATTATTAGAGTGTGTTATTCTAAAGTGTATACATGTGCAAATACACCTTTACTCACGTAATTCACAAAACCTTGAACACAAAACAAACATAACGTGTAACGAGATTCAAATTGCGAATCGTATTATAATCACCGAACGACTTACTATTGAAATGCAGTAGTGAATTTACAATAGTGAACATTTTTAAACTTTAACACAGTGACCAGGATCTGATGATGGCCACTTGAAGGTCGTAATGCGCAATCCTAAATTGCCCATTTAATGTTGTTTTTTTTTTTTTTCGTGTAGCCTCCTGAGAGGCCGAGTGCAGGTCTTTCTAGTCGACGCCCGTGGGCGACCTGCGCGTCGGGATGAGAGATGGAAAGGATGAAGATGAATGAAACTGGGCAAGGATGTGGAAGGAAGCGGCCGTGGCCTGTCAGAAGGTACTGTCCCAGCATTTGCCTGGTGTTGAAAATGGGAAACCACGGAAAACCATTTCAAGGACAGCCGACGGTGGGGCTCGAACCCACGCATCTACCGAGTCAGCAGAGAGCTTGGCCCCTTGACCTAACGCGGAGCTTTAGCCCGCGTAGCCACTACTGTCGGTCCCATTTAATGTGATAATTAACTAATACATGTATTTTTTTCCAGAAGTGTGTTTACATATTTATATCTTGTACCCCGCCCATTCATTGGGCACAATCGTGTTGACCGACTGAAAAGCTACAAAAAAAGACAATTTGTATATGCAACATTGAAAAAGAATGGCTTCAAATATCTAAATTGATAATTGAATGTAGTGGTAATGCAGAGTGAGAAAAGTACAGAGAGATCTATTCTTATATTGTGACAATGGAGTTTTTGACACCAATCATAATGATTCGATGTAGTAGTGAATTATGAAGTTAAGATCTATATTTTAGAGAGAAAGAGAAACTGATCAGTTCAAGTAATAAATGTAAATATATACAGTAAATAAAATGAAATGAAAATCCACAGCCTGTTTCCAGTCTCCGACCGGGTCAGGAATGGAAGGAATGAAGCCCTCCATCTAGCGGCGAGGATATGAACTGTGCCGGCTGCCGAGGCCTGACGCACTCCTCTGGGGCAATGATTAAATGAATGACAGATGAAATGAAATGATAGTGGAGAGTGTTGCTGGAATGAAATTTTTGACAGGGAAAACCGGAGTACCCGGAGAAAAACCTGTCTGTCTCCGTTTTGTCCAGCACAGATCTCACACGGAGTGACCAGGATTTGAACCACGGACCCAGCGGTGAGAGGCCGGCGTGCTGCCGCCTAAGCCACGGAGGCTTCAGTAAATAAAATGATTTTACCAAATGTGATAGAATTTTCCGAGATTTTCTGTCTAAATTGTATTTTATTAGAAAAGAGATTCCCTAGTCCTCCACCATCAATGTCCTGTTTTAAAGCGGCTGTGGAAACTCAAGTGTTTTCTAGGATATGTGTATAGCCCTTGATGTGGCCTTGGTTTCATTCCCGTCTCTATCAAGAAATTCAAATCAACTTGAGGTACTGGAACGGTATCGTGTACATGCCAGCCACTTAGGTGGTATCCATTTCAAAGACTTGCAACAGGCATGTGTGTTTACATGAGTATACTAAATTTTATCACTGTTGTCTCGCAGATTTCTGATTTTATTTATGGACTATGAATCCCCGGCTGGACGAACAAACTGAATGTCTCTACAGCAGGCCTGTCCAGCCATGCCACTGGTGGCGGTGGCGCCACGGCTTGGCACGAGGCTCATTCCGTGGCAGACTAAGCCTCACTCCACCGCCACTCCCGCCACATTCTCCTCTCACTGCCTTCTCTTGCTACAAAGAGAACGGTCTTTACCCCCTCCCCGCCTCCACACTTCTGTCCTAAACACGATGCGCTGTAGAGGAATGGGTAATAAGCCATGTGTCAAGCAAGGCAAGAAGGACATTCTGATTTCCTCTTCTTAAATAGAACGGTACATCAGTTGTAGAAATGTTGCGATTGGCAAAAAGACGTTCAACATCAGAGGAGGGCGGTGGAAACAACCCTTCCTGGGAATGTGATTATTTAGTAGTACCCGCCCCAGCGCCAGCAGATGGCAACTGGATGTGTTTGAAATGTCACACGTACTTAAAGATTAAAAAAAGTACAATATCGTCAAACATTACAATTCAAAGCATGATTCCCATCAAGAGTGAGCAGCTATTGTCATTAATGAATTTGAACAAATATACTGTAAGTCGAGGTCAACTCCAACAGAACCGTCACTTGAAGCTATCATCAGATTTCACTCACAATCAGTAAACGCAATGCAACCGAATATTGCAAATCTAGTTGCATTGAAATTGAAAACATGAACTACGTAAAGATGTGATCTGTTGATAGTTGTAAATACAGTAGTTTTATCAAATAATAACGCAGGCACTCTGATTCAAAGGATTTGTTATTCTACTGATTATTGGTTACTTATGTCCCATTCAAAGCCACGCACAACGTTGCCCGTCCTTCCACCAGCTCGCTACCTCCGCTACCGCAATATCTTCCTCGCTTGCAGCCATGCCTCGACCCCCACCTTCCCAACACAACCCCCGACTCCCTAAGGCCGTGGCACCAGCGTGGTAGACGACTGCCACCACGGCATTTCTCTGGACAGGGCTGCTCTACATGAACATTTTCGACATATATATTAATACTTAAGAAGCCTCTGTGACTTAGGCGGCAGCACGCCGGCCTCTCACCGCTGGGTCCGTGGTTCAAATCCCGGTCACTCCATGTGAGATTTGTGCTGGACAAAGCGGAGGCAGACAGGTTTTTCTCCGGGTACTCCGGTTTTCCCTGTCACAATTTCATTCCAGCAACACTCTCCACTATCATTTGATTTCGTCTGTCATTCATTTGATCATTGCCCCAGGGGAGTGCGACAGGCTTCGGCAGCCAACACAGTTCATATCCTCGCCGCTAGATGGGGGCTTCGTTTATTCCATTTCCTGACCCGGTCGGTCGACTGGAAGCTGGCTGTGGATATTCATTCATATTAATACTAATCCTGTGAGGAAGAATTCATGCAACCAGCGTTATATGGGTCATTATTTGGAGCTCAATATGATTTAATTAGTCTGGAAAGGGCAGACAGTACATTTCCAGGTGGTACATAGAGATATACAAATCTCTATTTTGACCTGGCCCATTCATACCTAATCAGCAGACAAGCAGGCTGGTGGTAAGCAAGGGAAATTCAATTAGAGTGCGGTGGGTATGTTGGGAGGCTTCAAGGTCAAGCTGACCACTCTGAGCAGACAGATTTACATCCAAGTTTTAGTGGTTGGGAAACATTGACAGTAATCACTCGTCACCCGCCTTGCTGTCAACGTCGCGTGTTATTTCTTAAAATCTGTGCATGCAATCGTCTTGAACTCAGCCCAGTTAAGTGAGGGGTGTTTCCTCCAACGCTCTCACTCCCTACCACTCATACTGCACTGCTGCCTTGAAGCCACACCACATACCGTCCATAATTCTAGGATTTTAGCATTTGGATGGGCAGGTCAAACCCAATCCATGCAGGCTGGAGTCAGCTTGCTGCAGACCTGCTCGTTAAATAGCAACAATTTGCGCTTATCTGATATGTCGTGGGTATTGCGTATTGCATTCCCTGTTGTCTTTCAATGCGTATTGCATTTCAAACGTCCATTTACATTTCATTATAGCCTAAATTTACACTACGGTACGTAACTTTTCATGAAGGAAATAAACAAAGTTAAACTATTAAGAAACAAACTGCACTCTTTACTCATGAATATGATTCTTTGTTTTAACTTTTAAAACAACCACAGAAATAAAGTAATGCATTTTCTATTTGTGAAGTAAGACTTGAAACTGTACCGTTTGGCGTAGCCGTGCGCATTAAATTGCGCACCATGACTGTTGTGGGGAGCTGCAGCAAATCTGGAGATTGCAGGTTTGAATCCCGGCGCTGACAGTGGCTACTCTGCCGGGACCACTTATCAGACCACGAACTAGTATGTGAATACTGTTACCCACACCTTGAACCAAGTTCACCGCTCCCTGATTGATAGTTTACTAGTTAAACTCCATGTGTGAAAACTATAATGCATGAACATTATCTAGAATCCGTCTAATTAATTTCCTAAAGTTGACGAATATAATGATGGAGTGACCTATCATCCCTAACCGGCAAAATAATGCAATATTAAATATATTATTTTCCTTCGCTATAACATAGAATGGAGTTCTATTCCACAAGGCATCACTTTTTAATGAAAAGTAAAAAGTGTCGACGTTTTAACAATATCAGAAATTTAGGAAGAAGCGGCTTCGTGAAAGACATCACAGGAGACTTGACAATAATTTGGTTCCAACATGAAATTTTGTGTACTTGTGGCATGTCAGCTTTTGTTGTGAAGTGATTGTACATGTCTCGCAAAGCCTCTTAATTACGAATTTGCCTGATACTCTGCCATGGTTTTGAGCTTCACATTGCCTTGGGCATGACACATTCGAAATATTAATGGCCCTTTACTCTGCTGTCTAGCTGCCACTTTCATGGTTAGTATCGATTACTCTCTTCATTCACTCGGCCCATTATCGCTGTTCATACCACAAGCGATGGAAATCGACAAGGGAAATATATAGGCAGTCAGAAGTTAAGCCGATTTACATTTATCTCCGAAAGGCCGTTCATGGATAGGACTTAGGAGAGCTTTAACAAAGCCTGAGAAATTGTCCCACAAGATGTGTTATTCATGTTTAAAGCACACCAAGGTAGCTTCAATGAGGTCTAACCATGCAAACTTTACTTGCCAATACGTTTTATTGGACTGCAGGAAACTGCTCCGTTATCTAAGATGGCCAGGATGTCTCGTACGATACACTTTGTTTTGCCCTGCCCGAACTGTACTCCGGGGAGAGTCCTAACAGCCCACCGTGGAGTCATCAGCGTGACTTACTGCGATGTGTGCGAGTGTTCGCCATTACTGGCCGCAATTAGATATTCCCGAGAACACAATGCGATCACTCTAATCCGATAACAGAACCACTTCATTTAGAACGGCTTTTTCATTTCCTAGATTTACAGCCAGTTATAAATGGACGTTTTAAAGGAAATGTTAGAAACGTTTAATGGTCGAGGGCAGAGTTTCCCATCCTCCAGGTCGATATATTTTACCGCGACCTCATATAAAGTATACTGAAACTCGGGTTGACGTCTTGTTTCAATATTTCAAACACAGTAGTACAACGAAAATAAAAATTTCAATAACGAGACTTCAACAAGGTATCATATGCTGTTGCTGTTGTTGTTAGGGACCATGCAACATCGTGGCCATTTAGCCCCGTGTACGTGGGTGTGTGTAGAATTTGTTTGTTAACCTGTGATACTGTGCAACTGCTGCCTTAAATTAGATACAATCCTGACATTTGTCTGGAGTAGAAGTGGGATACCATCAGAAACCACTTCCAAGGTGGCTGGGATAGGAATCGAACCCGTCATTTCTCAGTTTTGCCTCACGAGTCTGAGTGCAACCGTGGTGCTACATCTGGAAATATATACAATTACATATATTCTGGCACACACAGTACATAAAAGATTTGTGAAATCCACTATGTGTTATGAAAGCTATATTGTACCCATTTCAACATTCATGAATATGAGGTTCGAAGCAAGTACTACATTTAGCAAATGAGGAAACCAAAATCCTAATCATCTAATTTATTCACTAAAGCAAAGTATCATGGATGATCATACCTCCTACGGACTGAATTTTCAAGAAATACAATCACTGTACAATCCTCTCTTCTATTACTATTCAAATACTAAAATTCATAAACCAACCTACTCTGTGGAGCTCATCGTTCAGACCGTTCACTACCTAAAGTACTACTGTTCCAGCTCAATTCTAAACATGATTAACATTGATTTACATAATCCTCTGTTCATTAATATCCAGATTACAGTTCTGACCTTTAATTCAATTCAAATTACAGATTCCTGTCTTCATATAATTATCTATGGCTCTGATCTATACATTTTTACTCAACATTTAATCTCAGTTCTAAACTCAAAACTAACTTTTTGTCAACATTTATCATTCACAGTGCTATTCTCAAACTAACTTTATCTCAACATACCGTCACAGTTCTATTCTCAAACTAACTTTATCTCAATATTTAGTCATTCACAGTTCTAACTAACTTTATTTCAACATACAGCCACAGCTCTGGTTTCACTTACTTCACATATACTACATGCACATTATTGTAGTATCGTTTTGAAATTTTATGCACCAGGACCTCCGATGTTTATTTATCATTCAAATTATACTCATTCTGAGGGTACCCGTAGTCACATTAATTATTTATGATAATCATCTTTCATGGTTATTATTATTATTTGAATTCTCATTATTCGTTTTTAGGATTTATTTAAATAGGATTCTTACTTTGGACCCGACATACCCGTTGAATTCTTATGACACTAACAATTTATTTATCTGCCATGCAGGCATTGTTTTTATTCTTATGAAAGCATCGCTAACTTTATTCTCAAACTTCCCCACCATTCTGAACTGGCCAGTATTTACAAACTGCCAAGGGTCCTTCCCTAGCTGAGATTTATTGCGGCGATCTTGTTGGACGTCAACCCAAAATGGCGGCTGTTGGAGGGTTCTTCTCACCCCACAAAGATTTCCAATGACCATGTGTTCTCCATTGTATGACTTGGTCCAATGACCGCACAATTGCCTTGAAAGAATACCATAGGTACACTGATTGTCATGTCTAATTATGGGAGGGTTTTCACATACTTAATTCATCAAATATTTAATGTTGGGCTGTTATTAAACATCATCATTACTAGATATGTTAGTAGTGGATCTGGCTACTGACTTCTTACATGCAGAGAGTACTCCTCTCTTGCTAACTTCCATGTGGCATTACAACTCATTACTGGGGCGTTACGGCGCTACTCGACACACTGTCACTACACTGTGCTCTGAGTGCTTTACTCACACAATCGACGATTTGGCTGGCTCTGGACCGGACTTGAACTGGTTCATGCCGCGTTTAACAACGTGAGTGTCCCATGACACTAACATACTGGTACCTTGTACCTCATACTGGACGCTTACACTGCGTTATTGGGCGCTTACATGACGCTATTCAACCTTACTTAAATACCTTGTGCCCCATTTGCACTATTTAAGTTCTTTAGCCACTATTCAACAATCACTCATGATTCATCTGCCTTGGTGCTCTCAGCACGTCATAGGATACAAGCCTAGAATTGCGACCCACATCTAAAACTCATACATTTACTACACATACTATTTGTGGCTTACAAATTTTTACCCGGATACAATTAACCTCGGTTGTCACATTATCAAACCCTTCAGCAATATTTAATCCTCTCCCTTCATGTGGTCTTTAACAAATTCTTTAATTGGTCATAAATCATAAATCCTATTCTGATCTCTCATGATGTTTTCACCTTAAGGTCTTTCATTTAATTTTACATTCACATTATATCGCCTATTTTATTAATTTGACTTTACGGTGTTCGGTCCTGATCCTATCCTATTCATTTATGAGATGATTACAAATCTTATTTCCTAAATTCGGTTCCTTATTCCTCGTCACTTCATGTCTACAAATTTACATCCTGGTGCATTGTGCGTCTTTACATTTTTAAAATCTGGCACTTACATACTTTCTGCTCGAGCTCGATCGTGGTTTGACTCCCGCCCACCTTGATTCTTTATCTCTACATCACACACATTTTATCAAGAGCCATTTCACATACTTTAAACACTAGCTCTGAAACACATATAATCTTCATAATTAAAAGGAAACACTTTTCACATAATCTAGAACACTTGATAAAAATATATGCACTTCAGATTAATACACTCAACATTTTCTTTGTAACACTTCACTGCACAATAATTCTTTCCTTCTCGAAAAAAGCCTGCCTATTCCTTCAATACTGGTCAGTCTGGCGTCGCCCTAGAAAATCATTTTCTCCCACTGCCCAAACGCGAGCCCTTAACCCCATGAAATCTCCTCTCCCATCAAGTCGACTCTTTATTTCCTAGCTCTATCTTCCTATGACTGGAATAAATATGGGCAGTTCTAGGATATCTCCATGGATCCTCGTTGATACTCGATTTATCATGTAATTGAGCAGTTTAATGTTTAATTAAGCCCAACAGCGCCCTTCCTTGGACTGCTATAGGCTGCCGGTGCATTTATTTACACTCGTATCCAATACTATTATTAATTGGTTCACTCATTTTAGTCAGTGAACAGTTTAATACAGTGTAAGCCGTATACCTTATACTTAAAGTTCATTGGGACTATACCGCTCTCCTCGTTCATGCTATGATCGATTGGGCATGAACATGGCCTCCCCGTACGTGAATATACACTTGATTTAATTCGTCGCACTCGTACATATAATTCGCGATACTGTCTTCGCGGTAATGTTCAGTCTCTTTATGAGTTCAAATTATGCGCCCTCTCACGGCGTCACTGTAGAGTAGGGTGACCCGTACCTCCCGGAGGTTTGAAATTCGTGTTTAATAATGTTATTTGATTATCCGTAACATTGGACAACGAACTTTGCAGATCATTCGTATCACCATCCACCTAGGAAATGGAAGAGAAGTTTGTTTAAAATAAATACGAATATGCAAAGAAATGGAAACCAATGAGCTTAGAACTGTTTTCCTCCCTCCGAAAAATTACTAGAAGGCTTCTTACCTTGGAAATATATAGACGCTAGGTTGTAACTTTTTTTTACGTCGAAGTTTGTAGTCGCGCTTTGTTTCGGATGATGGCATGCAACTTCTTGACTCAAGTTTTTCCTTGATGAAGCCATCATGATTTGACTCGATGTTTGAAGTAACGCTTTGTTTCTAATGATGCCATGCCGCTTCTTGACTCCAGTATTGCCTGGATGAAGCTTTCGCGAGCATCGGCACCAAACACGGGCGAAGAAGCCTCAGTGCAGAGCGTGACTAACATTTACATGGCCTGTGTGTGACATGGGAAGCGATGTCCTTCTTTGTCTGCAATACTGCAATGTTGACTTCTTGTTAAAGGTTGCTCATTAGTTGTGATGGAGGACTATTATGCCATATAAGAGTACTCTTTTGCATCTAAGTTGACAGTGGGCAATACGAAACTGGGGATTCTATTGCCTTTCTCCAAAGGTCTCGCCTTCTTAACTACAGTATTCGCCGACCAAGACTTCGTATTTCGGGGCTACGATCCGTATCATCGAGAACAATACGTTCTCTTGGAGGACTTAAGAAGCGTTTTGTTATATTACTTTATGGACAACTTCCTTCAAGTGCTACGGAAGTAATCGGGAGAGTTCTGCTATTTTCGAAAAGTGTATTGCTCCTTCGGTAACAGAGAGTGTGTGCATTTTTCATTCAAGTGATCAATGGGAGGTGGTGCCCGTGGCTTTAAGTTATGAACCAACTCGGCATTTCCCTGGAGTAGATGAAGGAGAACACCGAAAATCACTTCTAGAATGACTGAGGTGGGAATCGAACCCATCTCTTCTCAGTTTTGCCTCACGAGGCTGAGTCTATCCAGTTCCAGCCCTCAGACTGGAATTGCATTTCTTAGTGGAGGTGGAAATCTACAGTGACAGTCAAGAAAGTTAGCTACTCCACTACGAAGCGGAACGTTAACTACTTCTTGATATGTTTAGTCTCACACTATCAATTACATTCTCACAGATGTCTTACATATTAAATTGCTCCTTTCGAGGGATGTATGAATACTTCGTCCAGAAGTTTGAACCACGTTCTCCCTGCGCAGGTTGTCAGCAGGGAAGAAGAGATGTGGGAATAACGCTTTGAATTTATGAGGGTCGCTCCTGGCTCCTACTATTATTAGAGCAGTGACAGTTGCAATTTGTCACCTCACTGTCTGTCATGCAATGCCGTGCGTTGTATTTTAGAACATGGGTTGGAGAAATTGCGGTTGTTCCTGGGCTTCGCAGCCTTTTCTGGGACCAACGTTGTAATGAGCTGATTTAAGATTCTAGGCCACGACACCACCATACAGAACTTAAGTACCGCGATATATGAGATATTATGAGGATGCAGGATAACTAAAGTGAATACACAACGAGTTATTACTTACAAGCTTCCAGCAGTCGTTGACACGTTCATGGAGTAAGGGAAGACAACGTCTAGATTATTTCCCCATCACCGAACAATCGAAATAAAACTCATATAAGAAGAACACTTACACTCCAAATCACTGATGGTGGAGTAAAAATTCACTAATTTGATAGACGATAAAGGAATCAAAGAGGATGTAAATGATTGGCAGTATTTTTTATTATACATGAATTGTAGCCAATGGTCATAGCTGGGTATTTTTCATTGAAGCTCCGAGGGCTCCCTACAAGTTCAATTTCAAGTGTTACCGGCTTTACTTCCCCTCCGAAGGAAGGCGTACTGAAGGATTTTAACGCACTTAGAATCTGATGACTTCGGCCGGGTTGAAGCCGCGATCTAGGTCATAGCAGTTCAGGATGCTACCAACAACGCCACAGAAGCATTTGGCTGCATTTTAACTGAAACGTAGTATGTCAACATGAAATATAGACGTAGATATTAGAAAGTCATTTTTAAACGCCTTTGTCTGGAGCGAGGTGCCCTATGGAAGCGAAACTTGGACTGTTGGCGCAGCAGTTAACAGGAAAATAGATACATTTGAATTGTGGTGTTACAAGAGAACGATGAAGATCAGGTGGATAGATAGAGTAACAAATGATGATGATCGCTTGATGATCGAAACTGGTCATCAATGTGTATTTATTCATTTCATGTTTTTTTTTTCAGTATGAGGGAACCACCCGTTACAATTGGGTACAATTGTGTTGACCGACTGAAAAACATGAAATTTTGATGAACAGGAACAGACATCCATACCTCGTGTGCATGTTCAACCATGAGGACTCGGCTCTGTGTTGCCAGATTTACATACTGTATGTTAAGGCCTCTAGTGAACTGTGTGGGCTTACAGACCATGATGACTTTCTGTCGAAGCCAAAGAGTTCGTTATATGTAACAGTTGCATTTGGACACGATATTTGAAATACACACGTAGTATTAACTGAGAACTTTGAAGATATTATTATGGCTTCTGTGCAAGAATTACGAACACATTTAGTAAGCTCTGGAGGGTTTACCACATTCACTCCTGCAGCCCTCCGCAGATCCGGGAGGTCGAAGTGATGTGCGGAAAGGGTGGGCAGTCCATCAACCGCCGTTCATGTATTACTGAATATTTTCCATTCTGGCCAGACAACTTGAATGGCAACACCCACTCACCGAAAGCCCTTTTACAACAGCGTTACAATTGAAATGCAAACTATGGGTATTCTTGGCATACTCACCTATCACTCACGTATCCAGTGCTGTAAAACTGTATTAGGCACAGAAGATGCGACCTAGTGAGATACTATCGAAACGAATCTCGGATTGGTATCAGTATGTGTCACAGACATTGGACCGCCGTACATAATACTATATGGACAGGTTTGTGGCATTCTGTTAATGTTGGTTTTGGTTCATTTAAGGGCATTGCGACATCATGGTCATGTAGCCCCGTGTACTTGGATGTATGGAATATGTCTAATTACCTGTGTTATTGTGATACCTGTATTAGTGTGTGTAGTTGTAATTCAGATGAGGATTGGGAAGGAGGTGGCGGTGGCCTTAATTTAGGAGCCATTCTGGCATTCACCTCGAGTAGAAGTGGGAATCCTTGGAAAACCACTTCCAGGATGACTGAGGTGGGAATCGGACCCGCTTCTTCTCAGTTTTTGATTTCTTGCAGAACTGGGAATCGAACCCGGGCCACCGCGGTGACTGCCATTGGTGCTATCCCCTACGCAACGAGACGGACTTGAGGTATATTGTCTGGTTATCTACCACGCGAAATACAGATTTTCAAAACGTGCTGTTAGCACTGTGTAGCTTTCTACGTTGCGAACTCACCAGCACTTCTTGTCACGGGAGTTTACCTTCAACGATGCATTTAACAAGCAAGTTGTAACTCTTCAGTCGTTCAACATGAATTTGCTGGGTGGGGTACAATGAATAGTCTAATTATATGAATAATAAGTAAATAGCACTCCGGAAAAAATGTATTGGTTATAATGGGACAATTTTTGGATTACACTTTCGACCTACAAGTGGTCATCATGAGATCCTGATCACTGTGTTGATATTTAAATTTGTATACAAATACACCACCTAAACGCATATGTAGTGCGTTTAGGTGGTGTTGATATTACGATTCACAGTTTGAATCTCGTTATAAGGTTAGTTTGTTTTTATAGGGGTTTGTGAATTACGTATGAGTATTATGCACGTGCCAACGGCCTGACCATGTTGAAACACCGTATCCCATAAGAACTCCGCAGTTAAGCAGCATTTGGGCGTGGTCGGAACTAGGATGGAATGCCAGTTCTGGTGGACCACGCGCTGTTGGTGGGGAGATGGTAAGGAGGAGCGGAAAGGATATGGCCACCCTACTGCACGTAAACTCCGGCTCTGGATAGCCTATTTGGAGGCACGGACCTGCCTTCCGGCAGAATGCACACAAAACAAAATGATGCACGTGTATACAGTTAGAACAACACAATATAATAAATAAAATAAAATAAAATTAGAGCATGCTCTTGAATTCTATATCAGTATGTATAATACTATTTAACTGCACGCCGGCCGGTCATCGCTGGGCCCGTGGTTCAAATCCTGGTCACTTCATGTGAGATTTGTGCTGGACAAAGCGGAGGAAGACAGGGTTTTCTCCTGGTACTCCGGTTTCCCTGTCACAATTTCATTTCAGCAACACTCTCCACTATCTTTTCATTTCATCTGTCATTCATTTAATCATTGACCCAGGGGAGTGCGACAGGCTTCGGCAGCCGATACAGTTCATATCCTCGCCGCTAGATGGGGGCTTCATTCATTCCATTATCTGACCCAGTCGGTCGACAGGAAGCAGGCTGTGGATTTTCATATGGCTACTTATCTCAGCGGAGCCGTTAGGTCGTACAGTTGTTACGCGATCGAGTGTCTACTAATAATAATAATGTCGTATGGTCTCGGGTGCTGCGTGCAAGCTTTGTCATTTGACACCCAGAGGGCAGCTAGCATGTCGAATTTTTGTCGTTCCATGGAACGCTATGAAAGTCAAGGAGGTTAGATATCTATAGTGCTTTCTAGTAGATAAGGGAGGAACTATGCGTTGGCGGAAAATCCCCGGGATTAATTTTGCCATTATGCACATGGCCTACTAAATTCAAATTCATTAACATGCCAACGACTTTTGACATGCAATGCGGAGATTTTTGTCGCTTTTCAAAAATCACTTTCCATGGCCAGGAGTGAACCTGCAAGCTTGGGGTCGGTAGTCCAACACGACAACCACTCACCCACCGTGGCAAGCAAGTGTCTAGGCTATTAAGACAACAGGAGTATTGTTATTCTCGCCAGCGTCGGGAGAGCAACTTATATTTCACATCTATTTCATTTCAGGTAGTGGTCACAAGAATAATGTGCAAAGAAACATTCAATGATATTTTGTACTCGCAGTACATTTTATCCATTTCCCTTGCAAAGTTTTAGAGCACCTGTGATACATTCTGGGCAATAGAAGAGTCTCGCGCATCGTATATGCAATGAATATGGAAAGCAGTAGATCCATACAGAGTATTGTTTCAACATATGGGCAATAAAGTTATTTCCCACATGTTTTTCACCATAAATGCGAGGCTACTGCACCGTATATAACAGTCCGCTTAGTGCTTCCACACAAATCTACTCCCTGTGAAATTTCCCCAAACAGTAAATCAGATATTTTGCTACACCGTCAACATGTAACTACTGTACTGTGTACTGTATGTCCGTTATGGCATGTTAAAATGTAACTGCAAAAATTGCACTTGTTTGGGTATGTATTGACTTATGTTCTTGTTTCTTATTTTAGGGGCTGCGATATCCTAGTCATATAGCCCCGTGTATTCGGGTATGTGTGGAATTTGTGGGATAACCTGCGTATTTTCCATGGCTGTACTAGTGTGAGTATATGTAAATTGGGGGCTAGGATTGGGAGGTAGGCAGCCGTGGCCTTAAGTTAGGAACCATCCCAGCATTTTCCAGGAGTAGAAGTGGGGAAACCTCGGAAAACCACATCCAGGATGGCTGAGGTGGAAATCGAATCCTGCTCTTCCCAGTTTTGCCTCACGAGACTGAGTGTACCCCGTTCCAGCCCTCAAAGCAGAATTAAAATTTATTAGCAGAGCCGGGAATTGAACCCGGACATTCAAAACAGAGAACTCATCAAAAACAAAAACATAGAAAGTGAGAAAACTAATACTTGCAAAATACTAAAGCAGGGCAGTGACCGTTAGTGGGTGTCATTGTAGGATTGGTAGTGTTTTGTAGAGCTATTTTGCCATGTATAGATTTGGATCTGATGATGCTCGCTTGACGAGCGAAACACTACAGTAGTTTTCTCCTTCTTCTATAGTCCAAATCAAATATATCTCTTTTAATCACATTCAATTCTTTGAAGTTTTTTTTAGCATGACCCAGTAATTGGAAATACATTGTGTTGACAGACTGAAAAGTGGTAATACCAATTGGTATATCGAGTGCTTTTCATCTCAAAACATTAAGGTGTACGGTACCGGTACTCTCAGTTCTAGTCGAAAAAACATCACGATCTTGCAATTTTCGGCATTTTGCAAAGTCCGGCCATAGTTTGCTTTCGAATCATTAACTTTCAACTATTTCGATGCCTGGGTGGAGATTAAATAGTACGTTATTTTCTTCATCCTTCAAAACTAACCACACGCACAAAATAACAACCTACCCCACCTCCAAACACTAGCCTGCGTGCTTATAAGAACGGAGTGCCGAGTTGCCGACCATAAGAAACTGATTCGATAGATTTAAATCGAGGATTACTCGAAATCTCCTCCAGTACTGTAGTTGTGAACAGCGCGTTGACGCCAGCTGATCGATGAACTTTCAAGTCGGAAGTTATATTTGTTGGTCTAGATACAAATAGCCTATACCAATATTTCTTCTTAAACAGTTTTCAGATGTTAAAGGGGTACGCGTACCCCGCGTTCCCCCTGAAAAAAAAAAGCACTGGGTATATCTATTCTCAAGCAGCAAGGATTGTGAAAACAGTCTGTTTATAAAGTATGGTGCCTCAGGAGGCTCCTTTTACTTTATTTTCCGGAAGGAATTTATTTTAGATGTTTGTTGTATGGTTTAATATACCTTTTTTTCATGTTGCTTCGAGAGAGGCCGAGTGCTGGTCTTTCAAATTGACGCCCGTGGGCGACCAGCGCCTCATAATGAGGATGAAGTGATGATGAAGTCGTCACATAGGCCTACACCCAGTCCCCGGGCCACGGGAATTAACCCCAGGAAATTAAATCCCTAATGGCCCAGCCGGGAATCGAACCCGGGACCCTTCGGGCCAAAGCCTAGCACGCTAACCAATTAGCCATGGAGCCGGACGTATATTAAATTTTAATTTGAATAATTAAATTAAAATTAAAATTTTCGCTCTGTTGGGTGATTTGAATATTTCATCGCAACAGAGCTTTGTTGTTGTAAGGAAGATTATATTTGTGTGGTCGAATGATTTTAGGAAATGCCCAGTTAAATTGGGTATTTTGAGAATAGTAGCAGCATCAGGTATTCAGTAGCCGTTCTCATTAGGTGGGTGTCTTAATCTACTAATTAAAGTTTACCTCTCGGTCCACGCAAATTTGTGTTAACTGACTAGAGAGCTTTCTTTAATAGAATTGGGCAACACTGAAAAATGGCTTCTATCACTTTAATTTTCGACTTAACCCTCTACTTGTGAGGTGCGGTCAAGGTGACCGCAAGAATATTTTCAGGTGTTATTTTATCAATTCAAATGATCTTGTCGACTTCATCGTTATGCGTCACAGTTACGGCGTGTATGACGTCATCGTGTTGATAAGTTCATATGCATCGAGTCTGAGTTTACTCCTGGGGTCTGGCGTTAAGCGAACGGAGACGGCGAGTGCGTGACGTCATGCAGCCCCCGCACGGGAAGCCTAAGTTAAAGGGTAATGGAGTCTGCTGGGTCTGAGTTTACTCCTGGGGTCTAGCGTTATGCGATACGGAGACGGTGAGTGCGTGACGTCATGCATCAGAGTGCAAAGAGTCATGGGGCTTCGAGCGAAGCGAGACGCCCTCCTGAGCCTTTCTAACATGTGTAGCATTTGTAGCATGCGTCATTTGAAATTATATAAAGTCTAGTCTCTCAGACTGACTGTATCTTTTTATATATTTTTAGGGGCAGATGACCTCGTAGTTCCGCCCCTTAAAACAATAACTAAATAACCAACTTAACACCTTCTAATGTTAATTCCCGCCTTTTTATTGATGTGTAACATCTTTCCGCTCGGTTGCTGCATAGCATTGTGGGAGTGATTTTGAAAATTGGGGACGGAAGTGGATCGAACGGAAGTGGATCGGACGGAAGTGAAGACGCACTGCCAGAATAATGGGACGGAAGTGAATCGGGTGGAAGTGGATCGAACGGAAGTGGATCGGACAGAAGTGAAGACCCACTGCCAGCTGGATGTATCTACAATTGAAAATGTGTGTATTGGAAACAAGGCAGTGTATGCTCTGTAACGCGAGAATGTTATGGCAATACAGTAGGCAGTGCATTTAGCAGGCACTGGTTGGACGAGCACAGTGGCAAATGTTTCACCGACTTTCATTTGTCATTGAGCAGTTTATGAACCTTCACGTTCAAGGTTGAATATCACATGGGGAAGGACAAAGACGACAAATGACATTTAAGTAAGTGGCATTATTGTCAAGCTGTGGGTGAGTAGTCAAATATTAAATGCATGACAGAATGATGTTATATGAGTGGAATAAAAGCTGTATTTTCATCATATGTGGGACTAGGTCATTTCATGATTGTAGGAAGCCATGTTTTGATTGTTTACGACGAACTGTATGAGAGCCTTGAGAATAATGAATGTTATAGTTACTGAGGAATGTGCTCACAGTATTTGAGAGTACTGTCGACGTTGTGTGTCACTTTGTTATTATGAATTATTAATGCAAAAGGAAGGAAGGAAGCTTGTAGTTTTGCGTGTCCGTTAATCTCACGATCATGATCCACGGTACCTTCCTTTTACGTGGAATGCGAACTACAGGACATGGCATTTCAATTCGAAAATCTCACTTGTATTGACCGGGAATCAAACCCGGTCTACCTTGGTGAGAGACTAACTGCTTGACCGCTGCACCACAAATGTGACAGTAGCATATCTCCAATTCAATCTATACATTCATCATAGTACCAGTATGAAAATGGAGTGTAAATTAACATTTTAAGAATGTCCAAGCTGTGTAGTATACGAGTAGGATAACATGTCAGATGTTACACATCATATGCGACTACTGTAAGGCTCGTTTCTTTTTTTGTGTACCTTCCTAGCATATGACCTTGAGTCACTGGATAGCTCAATGCAGCTCTAGCTACAGTACTGTTACGTGCGGACGATTGCGTTGTAAAATTTTCGAACGGTATCAGTGACCGCACCTCACAGTTAACGTTCCACGCTGACCATGCAGGAAGAAGATACACTTTCAGCCTCGCTCGGCAGTGATGGGCTCCATCTCAGCAACGCTGTACAGCTTACCCCGGAGCGGTTGGCTGGTGAATCATGCCTTATTTCCACGAATAAATACAACCCGACATAAAATAAGTGAATTAATTTACGTATTTCACAGTCATACAGCATAACTTCTTGATGTATAAGGATTACAACGCGACCAAGAGCTATATTTTCCAACTACCCCGAGCCGAGAAAAAGTTACCTTACGAAAATGATAACAACTTTGTTTCTTGGACACACAAAATTTTGAAATTAATAAACCAGTTATACAACATTCTAATGTATATTGTGTTAAAATTTGCATTTGATCTGATGACGGGGTTTTGAGATAATAATTCTTAAATGTGACGCATGGTTGAAACACGCTTAAAAACGGGCACATTTTGTGTTCCAACTGTGATAAAAAAAATATTAAAATATAAATTAAAAATTCCAAACCTACATGAACTAACGAAAAATAGAACGACGAAAATGATGATGTTATTGGATTTTATGTAGGTCTATTGGTTACTTCACAAACAACCTTCAAACTCGAGTGCACATAATACTTTGGTCGACAGTAGTGACAACAACAGCATGGCTTAGCAACAGTTGACTATTTATGTATTTATGACAACTAAATAGAACCCTATTTTCAGCCTATTTTCATTGATGAAAAAATAGGCTTATGAAATCACCTATTGTCCGTTTGTGTGTGTGTGTGTGCGTATGTGTGTGTCCCAAATTAAATCTAAACGGATGGAGTGATTTCAATGAAACTCGGTAAGGTCATAGTACTACTTTGTCCGATCCCGACCGTGCCCTTCACCAATAAATGAGGAAAGGAGGTGGTCATGGAATGCCATTTTGTTTTACGGATGTAAGTCCAAGAATTTCTTTGAAAAGGATATTTTTATTATACTAGTTATTATTTATCTCCATTACGCTCACATTACAATGTTTTTGGATAAACGGTAATATTACAGTTTTTTAATGTCAAATAAAGATAAATGGTAGGAGTTATGGAATACTGCTGCGGATTTGGAATAGTATATCCCGAATATAAGAAAGACATCACAGATATAAAGATCGCTATCACCTCCAGAACAATCCTCATGTGCCCACATTTCACATTGCATGCACTGTACCCATGCTTCGCCTGTGAAGTCCTCTGAAAATCTGGCATTACAGAATATGCACTCAACATTGTCATATTTGATTGTGGTCGGATGCTCACGGTTTCACTGCCACTGCACTGGAATCCTGAGTCAGAATCACCAATTCATCCTGAGTCAGAATCACCAATTCATCCTCTACATCCTCCCAATTTCGAGTCAGGTGCAGTCTTTTCGTCTTTTTCGAGTTGATCCAAGGCGAAATTGAAACATTTATATCGACTGTTCTCGCGATTCAACCATCCGTACGCTGTGAAACGTGATACAGAAAATGTATATTCGCATTTCAATGAACAAACATCTAATTTAGTTCAGTTGTTTACTTAACCTCAAGATGGTGGCTGTGCGAAATTTAAAAATTAAGTTTTCATTTCTTGTGTCCTAATTATGCGATCGAAGTCAACGTTCGAACAATGAACCTAAGCAATAATCGTCATCTAATAATACATTACTCTTTGACCTACATATAAGAAATTTAACATGGCGACCATCTGAAATATATAGACGGTTCTCAATATCTACTAATCTATAACAGCAGTCAAACTGAAATTTTGTATGTTGATAAAGGCTATAAACATAAGTTCACCTATGGGACTTCCAATGACCTGGTGAGCACAAATCTAACATGGTGGCGACGGAAATTTTAAATATTTAAATGGACGTTTCTCGCGATTTAACCATCCAAACGCATTGAAACCTGGTACGGTGAATGCTTATACAAATTTCAATCCACTGACATCTAATTTATTTTAATTGTTTTCATAACCACAAGATGGTGGCTGTGCGAAATTTTAAGATCTCGTTTTTATTATTTCTTGTGTGCATTGAAATTTAAATAATTCATCTAAAGAATAATATTCGTGTAATAGTACATAATGCTATGACCTACATCCATAATAATCCTATATTGCGACCATCCGGAATATTTAGACGGTTCTCAATATCTACGAATTTATTACAGTAATTAAACAGAAATTTTGTATGTTGATAGAGGCAATTAACATAAGTAGGATATAACATGAAAATAGGCTATTTAGTTCTTCACGGAACTACTTGTAACAAAAGTTTGGTGCTTTTCAGTCGGTCAACACGAATGTACCCAAATAGAGCTGGGCTATGCCCTAATCCAGAAATAAATTACATGAGATTAATAAATGTATTATTAAATTAAATTTATTTCAGGATTAGGGCATAACCCAGCTCTATTTGGGTACATTCGTGTTGACCGACTGAAAAGCACCAAACTTTTTTTACTTAGGCAACACTGAAAAATGGCTTCAGACCTCACAAGGAACTACTTGTTTCATGTATTTCTATATCTCGAATTTTCGATAATTCGAAGTAAATATTACTTCCGAAAGCACTTCGAGATATCGAAGTTACACTGTACCGGTACTTTTAGTGTTACACAAAGAGCTCTACGTAGACTTTGCATTTGCGCTCAAGAGACCTACGCCGTATTATCTGTAAATATGGTCAGGCCATCTGCAGTATCAGTATGTTAATTTGGGAACTGAATAAGCGATCCACATCAGCCTTCTTGATTTAAAATGCAGCGTAAGAAGAGAAAAAGCTTCGCTCTGATTATGAATGTGGTGATTTGCGCATTGGCTGCCAAGTCTAGCGAGCAAGCCAGTAAAAAAAAGGCCAGCTGCAGGAGAGGATTGGTCTGGGGTATAAAAAGCAAGCGTAGGGAGATTATAAGCTAGATTAATTAGTCCTGGTGGTAGTGTATTTGGCGATGCAGCGGGAGGCTTCTGGACTTGACAGGCCACGAGCCATGGAAAGTGGACAGCAGGGTCAAAGAAAGCCACCGCAGCTCTGCGCCAGGAAATGGAATGGTCAGAGCAGGTCGGGCGCCCCGTACCGCCGCTGCCAGTGACTGATGCTCGACCCAGTCGCTACATGCTACCAAGCCCCACTGTAATTTACACAAAAATGGCACACACAAACACGCTAAAGTAAAGTACAGTCAAGTCAAATTAGTGAGATGTAATGGAACGGCTTCTCTCAACAAAATTTAACATATTTTTGTTTGCATACCATCACGTTTACTGCATATTAGGTTCTATTCCTCACTCCCCCCAGGCAACAAGACGCAACCGGTAGCAGGTTCGTGGTATTTTTTGAAGTATATACCCGTGACGCGGACAAAACGGTGCACGTGATGGTAATTGGCACCTTAAAAATACCTCTAAGCCTTGCGAGGTTCGATTCCTACCTCAGCCACCCTGGAAATGGTTTTCCGAGGTTTCCCACTTCCACTCCAGGTAAATGCCGGGATGGTTCCTAACTTTGGCCACGGCCGCCTCCTTTCCAATCCTCATCTGATTTACAAATATACACATTAACACAGCCATCAAAATCCACACACACCCAAGTACACAGGGCTACATGACCACGATGTCGCAAAGCACCTAAATCAATCAACAGCGTTATAATACAATTCGATAATCAAGAAGTTAGAAACCCTCTTTAAGGTTTATTAAGAATCAGAGAGAAAGAAAACCATTCAGGGTTCTTTGTGCCATCGTGTCTGGAACTATTTACAGAATTAGTCTTTAATGTGGAAAAGTGGGTTCTTCCCCCTGTTTCAGAAGGACTGAGGTTAAGCCCCGACCTCCGGTTAAAATCAAACCCCAACATGGTTGTGTGGTTATTTATACTTAATATATGTTTATTTCAAAAACTACCTTCTTTATTGTGATTCACCAAATGGTGTGGTTTGTAGCACATTTCCTTGTATACATTAAAAGTACCTCTAATATTAAAATCTAAATACACTGGACAAGAGATCGAAAGCAAAATATAATACCATTATTTTAAAATTCGCAACAAATCCTCGCAGGTCTTCTGAAGTGGATAACATGCTGAGTGAGAACTTTTATCATGAAATACAGCGCCCTACAAGAAAAATAAAATCCAATCAAGTGTACAAATCTCCTTCCTTTGCTCGGTTACCGACTTGAATTCCAATTACAATTCGTAAATCTGTTTTATACTGACAGAATTGATAACTCTTTGGCCAAGCAGAAGGAAGAACTTCAGTTTCTATATTTTGTAATCAGTTTATCTTTATAAAATGTGATCATGGTGTGCTTCTTGACAAGGGTTCGTTACTCAGTTATCACAACAAACCGTAGCTTGCATTTATTTAACTATAATTTCCGAGGATTACACTCAACAGAACAAGATTCATACATAAATACATTTTCTTCCGTGTCTCCGGCTCGTCATCCACTGGGTGTAACCTAAGTCCTGCAGCTGTGACAAAACATATTCTACACTTGAACATTTTCTGTACATTTGCGATAATGGTAAACACCTATATGCCCCTGAATAACTAAGTAAACAGTAATTTCAACAAGAAGTGTATCCCACAACCAGTCCAAACAGTTCGTGTTTCACGACAATGTTACAATATTTTGAATAGGTAGTCTATTGTAGTGAAATACCACTTGGTATGGTATGGATCCATAGTACACTAGCTCTGCAGAAACAGGGGCTAAGTTGTGAGCTGTCCATTCACGAATAAGTACTTACCTTCATGACTACCGTCAGTAGTGGCTACGCGGGCTAAAGCGCTGCGTTAGGTCAAGGGGCCAAGCTCTCTGCTGACTCGGTAGACGCGTGGGTTCGAGCCCCACCGTCGGCTGTCCTTGAAATGGTTTTCCGTGGTTTCCCATTTTCAACACCAGGCAAATGCTGGGACAGTACCTTCTGACAGGCCACGGCCGCTTCCTTCCACATCCTTGCCCAGTTTCATTCATCTTCATCCATTCCATCTCTCATCCCGACGCGCAAGTCGCCCACGGGCGTCGACTAGAAAGATCTGCACTTGGCCTCTCAGGAGGCTACAGGACCAAAAAAAAAACCTTCATAACTAAATTATTATATATAGTGACTAGCAGTAGTGCCCGGCTTCGTCCGGTGGAATTATTTGTTTTATGGATGATAATGAATACTACTACAGAACTGGCACATGATACTTAAACTAAAAGGAAAAAAATATAACTTTTTGTGGTAGCAGTGCGGGTGATACGTAGTACAGTATAATGGACGTAACGTTCAGGTCTTTTTCCCGTAATGATTATGATAATAATGAGCAAGGAAACGGCCATTTACTAACTACAGTATTGACACCTGTAATTTACAAACGAATTGAAAAGTATGATTAGAAAGAGGAGTAAGTGAAATAAAAGACACTGCCTAGGGCCTATATCTCATTGGCTGTTAGAAAAGTAGAGACAAATTGTGTCGTCTTTTATCGCATAGCGACGTAGGAAAATAATCACAGCACTTTGGAAAACTACGGCTGTCCCAAGCTCCTGAGGTAACAATAGTGTTATTTATCGCCACAAAGCGCTCAAGGATAAGGTTCGGAATAAATAAAAGCACATTTGAAAGCACCAACCCTTAATGCAGCTGATAACCTCAATGTACTGCACCAACACCATTGCACTTATACAGACGCATACTATTTACATGATAACTGTTTTAAGGGGTCTAAGAAATTTTTTGCACTAATTACTCCCCGTGAAAGCAATTTATCAGCAGCGCAAGATGTAACTACTGTATTTTCGCAATTGTGCACCAGAACACTGGTAGGGGCGGCGTGATGCAGCCCGCATTTCCAGCCAACAATAGACTTATTAAAACATTCTTACATTACACTGCAGCACTACTGACATGAATGCTTCTAAGGCCTTAAAACGCGATTTTCAAGTTCCTCTTGTCTGTTATTCTAAATGTGGGGAATGGAGAGGGTTCTCCAAAATATGAAGTGGACAGTGTTACCAGCAGGGTTTCAAACGGTAAGCAGGCCTGTGTAAAATTCGGTGCAATTAGGTGAAACGGTGCAGATTTGTTCTCAAGGGCCTAAATGCAGGGAATAGAGAGGTTTGCCTGAAATTCCATGTAGACAGTGTTACTCGTCGGGTTCCAAGGGCTAAGTATGTAAAATTTGGTTTAGATCAGTGAAACGATGTAGATTTGAGCCCAAGGGCCTAAATGCAGGGATTGGAGTGGTCTGTCCGAAATTTCAAGTAGACAGTGCTACTCGTCGGGTTTTAAAGGGTAAGTACATAAAGTTTGGTTCAGATGGGTGAAACGATGTAGATGTGTGCCAAAGGGCCTAAATGTAGGGAATTGAGTGGTCTGTTCGAAATTTGAAGTGGACAGTGTTACCCGCAGGGTTCCAAAGGGTAGGTATACAAATTTTGGTTCAGATGGGTGAAATGATGTCGATTTGTTCCAAAGGACATAAATGCAGGGAATGGAGTGGTCTGTCCGAAACTTCAAGTAGACAGTGCTACTCGTCGGGTTTTAAAGGGTAAGTACATAAAGTTTGGTTCAGATGGGTGAAACGATGTAGATTAGTGCCAAAGGGCCTAAATGCAGAGAAAGGAGTGGTCTGTCCGAAATTTCATTTAGACATTGTTACTCGTCGGGTTCAAAATGGTAAGTATTTAAAATTTGGTTCTGATCCGTGAAACGGTGGAGATTTGTGCCAAAGGGCCTAAATGCAGGGAATCGAGTGGTCTGTCCGAAATTTTAAGTGAACAGTGTTACTCGTCGGGTTCCAAAGGGTAAGTATGTAAAATTTGGTTCAGATCGGTGAAACGGTGTAGATTTGTGCCAAAGGGCGAAAATGCAGGGAATGGAGAGGTCTGTCCGCAATTTCAAGTAGACAGTATTTATATTACTCGTAGGGTTCCAAAGGGTAAATATACAAATTTTGGTTCAGATCGTTGAAGTGGTGTAGATGTGTGCCAAAGGGCTTAAATGCAGGGAATGGAGTGGTCTGTTTGAAATTTAAAGTGGACAGTGTTACCCGCGGGGTTCCATACGGTAAGTAAACAAATTTTGGTTCAGATTGGTGAAACGGTGTAGATTTGTGCCAAAGGGCCTAAAAGCAGGGAATGAAGTGGTCTGTTCTTAATTTCAAGTAGACAGTGTTACTCGCAGGGTTCCAAAGGGTAAATGTATACATTTTGGTTCAGATCGGTGAAGCGATGCAGATGTGTGCCAGAGGGCCTAAATGCAGGGAATTGAGTAGTCTGTTCGAAATTTAAAGTGGACAGTGTTACCCGCAGGGTTCCAAAGGGTAGGTATACAAATTTTGGTTCAGATCGGTTAAAAGGTGTAGATTTGTGCCAAAGGGCCTAAATGCAGGGAATGGAGTGGTCTGTCCGAAAATTCAAGTGAACAGGGTTACTCGTCTGGTTTTAAAGGTTAAGTATACAAATCTGGGTTCAGATCGGTGAACGGTGTAGATTTGTGTAACTAACAAACAGACAGACAGACAAACAGGCAGACAAAGTTTGAGCTTTATATATTTTTTTTCTTTTCGCGTTCGTATGGTGTCACTACCGTCATTCTAGATGCTTTTACGTATAGCGCTATGACCTGATGACTGTCACTAAAGCTGCCCAGCCACGTGGCTAAATACACACATCAAAAAAAGTTTTGCATCACCTCGGTTCCAAGAGTTCCGGAACCGTTAAATACAAAGGGAATAGAGATCAACACAAACAACATTTCAGCTCGTTTTATTGCTCATGAGACCCACACATTGCATGTTGTACCATCATACAGCTAGACTTTCAGCATTTGTGGTCCAGATTGCAGTACACACCACTACCTCTAATACCCAGTAGCACGTCCTCTTGCATTGATGCATGCCTGTATTCGCCGTGGCATACTATCCACAAGTTCATCAAGACACTGTTGGTCCAAATTGTCCCACTCCTCAACGACAATTCGGCGTAAATCTCTCAGAGTGGTTGGTGGGTCAAGACGTCCATAAACAGCCCTTTTCAACCTATCCCAGGCATGTTCGATAGGGTTCATGTCTGGCGAACATGCTGGCCACTGTAGTCGAGCGATGTCGTTATCTTGAAGGAACGCATTCACAAGATGTGCACGATGAGGTCGAGAATTGTCGTCCATGAAGACAAATGCCTCTCCAATATTCTGCCGATATGGTTGCACTATGGGTCGGAGGATGTCATTCAGGTATCGTAAAGCCGTTTCGGAGCCTTCCATGGCCATCAGTGGCGTACGTCGGCCCCACATAATGCCACCCCAAAACATCAGGGAACCACCACCTTGCTGCACTCGCTGGACGGTGTGTCTAAGACGTTCAGCCTGACCAGGGTGCCTCCAAACACGTCTCCGACGATTGTCTGGTTGAAGGCATATGCGACACTCATCGGTGAAGAGAACGTGATGCCAATTCCGTGGGGTCCATTCAGCATGTTGTTGGGCCCATCTGTACCGCGCTGCATGGTGTCGGGGTTGCAAAGCTGGACCTCGCCATGGACGTCGGGAGTGAAGTTGCGCATTACAGCCTATTGCGCACAGTTTGAGTTGAAACACGACGTCCTGTGGCTGAACGAAACGCATTATTCAACATGGTGGCATTGCTGTCAGGGTTCCTCCGAGCGGCAATCCGTAAGTAGCGGTCATCCACTACAGTAGTAGCCCTTGGGCGGCCTGAGCGAGGCCTGTCATCGACAGTTCCTGTATCTCTGTACCTCCTCCATGTCCGAACAACATCGCTTTGGTTCACTCTGAGACGCCTGGAAACTTCCCTTGTTGAGAGCCCTTCTTGACACAAAGTAACAATGCGGACGCGATCGAACTGCGGTATTGACCTTCTAGGCATGGTAGAACTACAGACAACATGAGCAGCGTACCTTCGTCCTGGTGGAATGACTGGAACTGATCGGCTGTCGTACCCCCTCCGTCTAATAGGCCCTGCTCATGCATGGTTGTTTACATCTTTGAGCAGTTTTAGTGACATCTATGAACAGTCAAAGGGACTGTATCTTGGATACAATATACACAGTCAACGTCTATATGCCGGAGATCTGGGAACCGAGGTGATGCAAAACTTTTTTTGATGTGTGTACTTAACATGCAAAGCTTTGGCCCAAACGGCCCTGAGTTTGATTCCCTGTTCGGCGTGAGGATTTTAATCTACTACGGTTAATATCTCTGGCTCGAGGATTGCATATTTGAGACTAAATACGGAAATACGGAAAATAAAGTATGACTACAAAAGTAACATATAACAGAATCGACAGATTTAAAGAAAACTGGTCAGATTCACTCAGTTCATAAAATAAGTTATTTTCACAATAAGTAAACTTACCCTAGTCATTATAATCAGTTCTTCAGATTTCAGCTGCAACGCCCTTATTAGAGAGTGATCTTTTTAAAGCGGAAGTTCATGTTGTAAATCATGATTCAGCCAACTATGGAGCCTGGAATGATCAAGAGGAAAGGATTCCAATGGGATATAAAATAAGTAAAATTTTCAAATTTCGCTATAAATTAATTTACGAAGGATTTATAAGTTTAGTAAGTGCCCATTTCTCTCATACATTGAATTGTTTAATAGTTTCCGGCTTTGAATGAATAGGCCTATATATTGTCACTACCAACATATGGGGACGTGTACAGAAAGGTTAATTTATAACTGATGGACAGGTGTTGTTTTCGTACAAGTAATTATTAGGACAGTGGTATCTTTCAGCTCGGTTTGAATAAGAGTAATTACAGCCAACTACCATAGTTTTGCACTAGCTCCTCAAAATTCCCTTAAATATCCTCTTGTGCTTAAAGGTCACAGTAGAGTGTTTATGAATCTGAAAACAATGGTAGCTAACTAGAAATTGATAATCCAACATTAATACGATTGAACGTTGTTATAACGGCATCGGTTTCAGCAACAACTCGGCTCTAACATACGGATGGAAGGATTGTGTATCTCAGCCTTGCTTAGTATAACAAACGTTCATGCGTGTGCCTCGCATAAAACGTCATTTTAAACCTGAGTTTGCAATAAGATTTTCCAACCACCAACGTATAGTGAAATCTGTTGTAATCTGGCATCCTGGCATATTTCTTTCCCTTCCTTTATGCCATTAGTGCTTACTGCTTCCTCCAGATAACTCAACCTGCTAGGCGCCAGGCCTGTTTCAAGGCCAAGGTCAATACTGCAGATTCCCCGCCTCATTGCAACACTTGCGCTTTCCACAGCACGCATTAACAGTACGAACCTGAAGATAGTTTTCATAGCATATTTCCACAACCTGCACGCATTTTAGCGCAACATGGCCAGTAAAAGAAAAGTTTTAACTTTGGAATGAAAAGTTAATGTGATTCAAAGTATTGAGAATGGAATGAAGAAAGCTGACATGTGTCGTCAATTTGACATAGTTAATTGAACAGTCCAAATTATTTGGAAGAGCAAGGATGAAGGTTTTGCTGCATTTGAACAGAGTGGATCGAAAACTAAGCGTTTACGTAAATCGGTACGGAGAGACGTGGATAAAGCAATGCCTAATAGGTTTAAGCAGCTGAGAAGCTACAAAGTACATATTAGTGGACCACTCCTTATGGCGAAAGCAGAAGCATTTCTCAAGAAATTACAATATAAAGAATATGTATGCAGCAGTGGGTGGATTGACAGACTCAAATAATGTCACAATATCACTTTCGTCAAAGTGAGCGGCAAATTTTGTTTAGAGCTCGACACACTGTTTTAATTGTTGTGTAGGTTCACGTAGGCTTACAAATGAGTATATAAATTTAAAAATGGCAAATTAAGATTTTTCTCTTTAATTTTCCACTTCACTTGACTAAAAATAATGAATTTGCGTTACAACGACATTTGTCCATAACGACATAAATTTTAAGGCTCCTTGGATGTCGATATTACAAAGGTCAAGTGTAATTTCATTGTTTCTCTTCATGGTGAATCCTCACATTTAGGTGTAGATTTAAATTTAAATTCTAAGTAAACAATCCTGTGTTAATAATATTTCTTGAGAGAAGCAAATAATTCTAAATGCGAAAGTTATTAGAAACTTCAATGGAATTCAATAAGTTTGTTTCTGACAATAGATAAATTAGTTTGATGTTTTCCATACACACTTTAAAAACATTAAGTATTACTACGGTTTCTATATTATAATGTGCAAATTAAAATACATACAAAAATAATTTGCAAGTTATTAGCCAATTTTCATTATATGAAATATGGCTTATCAGATTACCTATTGTCCGTGTGTATCTGTCCCTTAGATATTCTCAACGGCTTGAACGATTCCAATGAAACTCGGTAAGGTCATACTGCTATCACCTCGACCATTTTAATACGTTTCACCAGTCCAACATGGCGGCCACGCGAAATACTTAACCGGCATTCCTCATCTCCAAAACTAATACCAATATTATCCTGAAATTGTGTATGCTGTTAGCTAATACTAAGGTTAGTTCACCCATGTGACGCTTAGCAACCTGTTAAGAAGAAAATCAACATTGAGGCCAAGTGAATTTAAGATATTTAAATTAAATTTTCTCGCGATTTAATAATCCGAGCGCAGTGAAACTTAACACCGCATCAGTCTTTGAAAGGTTTAATCTACTGGTATCTACAGTAATTAAATTCAGTTTCTCTCATAAACTCAAGATAGCAAGGGCGCGTTATTTTGTAATTTCTTGTGTGTCCTAATCATGAGAGTAAAGTGAACGTTTGCATAATGAACCAACTCAATAATATTCATCTAATGGTAAATAACTCTATGGCCTACAAATAGAAAAATCAAACATGGCGGCGACGCGAAATGTAAGTATTTATGCGAATGTTTCTCACTACTTAATTATTTAAGCCCAGTGATCCCTAGCGCAGTAAATCTTCGTACACGGCTTAATACCTTGACGTCTAATTTAACTCAAAATAGTAGCACTTCAAAATGGTAGCTGTACAAAATTTTTGAATCACGTTTTTATTTCTCGAGTCCTAAAGAAACGATAGAAACGTTGGTTGGTATAATGAACCACCAAAATAATATTCATCAGCTAGCATATAATTTTTAGCCTACTGTATATATAAATCAATCATACGGTTGCCGGAACAGACGATGTGTGGCCCATTCTTCCGAGTGAAGTGAGAGCTGCGATCACAGACATGAAACTTGGAAAGAGCCCTGGAGATGTTAGAATTTACAATTAAGTATTGAAAATAGGAATAAAGGAACTTATTGCGCTAGTAACCGAAATGTTTAATATAATTCTTTCTAGGGAAGAAATCCCAGAACAGTGGACAACAATCACCAACATAGTTTTAAATGAGATACGTAATAGAGATAACGTATCCGTTTACTTACCTGTGAGTCTGTGAGTCTGATGTCCAATCTGTATAAGCTGTTCTCGAAAATTATACTTCGCCGAATTACGAGAACTCGGAACGAAAATCAGCACACAGAGCAAGCTGGATTTCAAGCAAGACACTCGACAGCAGATCACCATGGCGCACATAATAGAGAAGGTCGAAGGGTATATCCTGAAGTTGTACATAGCATTTATAGATTATGCGAAAGTCTTCGACTCGGTGAACCAGCCAAGCGTCTTGGAAGCACTACACAAGCAAAGGATCCCGTCAAGTACTTTCGGGTGCTTTCAAAACGGTATTTAAACAGCTGGGCTAAAACCAGAATGGAAAAAGAAGGCGAAAAGTTCTACCTACAGCGAGGCGTAAGACCCAATATCACCTAAACTGTTTACGAGCGTTTTAGAGGAAATATTTCGGAAGTTACTATGGGGTCACAAATACGGAATCACAATCAATGGAAAGATGCAGACAATCTAACGATTCGCTGATGATGTGATCCTGTTTTCAAAGTTTAGTTCGAGGCTGAAAAAAATGCTAAAAGACCTGCACGAGAAGCACAACGAAGTGGGCTTGAGCCTTAATCCCAGCACGACAAACGTTATGAAAAATCATGAAGCACAGAAACTCATGGAGAAAGGAAAAGAAGTAGAATATGTGTCATACTTTGTCTATCTAGGGCAGTCACTATCGTTTCATCAAAACTTGCACAAGGAAATCAACTAGCGGATATCGTCAGCATGGCAAACCATTTTAAGCCTGTTTTTTCATATTGAATAGCAGAGAGCATTGCCTTAAGATCAAAAGGTGAGAGATGGACTCGTGTGTTTTCCCGGTTTCCTTTACGGAGCACAAACTTGGTCATTAACTAAGAAGCAAGCCTCGAAGTTAGAAGTGTGCCAGTGGAAAATGGAATTGTGAGTTGTTGTGAAATTCGACAAGTGTTCACCTTTCTTTAAATGTTTGGATTAAATAATCTAAATTTCCGGTCTGTTTACGATGGAGAGCACGCTTGAAAGTCACAAAAAGCCCGTAATCATAAACTCCGGAGGCGTGTTAACTAACAAGCAACTCAGAGAAACATAGTTTCTGAAGCGGACATTGCATTCTTTACAAATGTCTGAACGTTAGCTTGATAAACACTTCATAGTAATATAGCCTAGTCAACATGACACACACACAATGTTACTTGCAAACCTTGTTCATAATCAGTGAAATTAACAGATGGCTTTTCTGGAGAATACTGATAATGACGCTTATCATCTGGGCAATGTGTTCCAATGTTGCTTGATGTGTGATGGTGGATTACAGTGTTTCTCAACCGCAGGGTTGATTCTACTGAGCACTTCAAAATTCCTCTTAGGCAAAATTCTGGCACCCAGCCGCCTCTAAAAGACGCAGTAGTTTAAAAGTTATTGTTTCTCTTGAGGAGCTTCGACATCGTGGTCATTTAGCCACTTGTATTTGGATATTGTAACGTTTGTCTAATAACCTGTGTTATTGTGATGTCTGTTGTAGTATGTGCATTTGCAATTCAGGTGAGGTTTGTGAAGCAGGGGGTTGTGGCAGTAAGTTGGGAACCATCCCGGCATTTACCTGGAGTAGAAGTGGGGAAATCACGGAAAACCTCTTCCATAATGAATGTGGTGAGAATCAAACCCCTCAGTCATATTTAAATTTCTTGGCAGAGGCGGGAATCGAACCCAGCTGCTACACTACGAGGTGTCCTACATTATATACCTTGACTGAACAGTTATCAAAGCCTCAGTGAGTAAATTGGACTAATATTGTTGGTGTTTGATCGCCAAAGATTATGGGTTTGTGGGAAAGCCTATTCTTAGTGTGTTTAAAGAGATGCCTCAGAAAGGAAATCAAATGTTCTTTCATAAGCTTCAGCCCTGATCCATTGCTTTTGAAATCACCATATTCAGATGCGTATCGATCGATTGATTGATTTTATTTTCACGACTACACTTAGAACTTAACAGCTTCTTTCAAGTAGCACCCTACATACGATAGGATAAGGGCTAATAAACCTAGTACATTTCGTTAAAATTAAAATCATATGACATATCGTACCATATCACAAGCAACCAGTTAAATTTGTATAATATGATATAATATATTGTATGCAACATTCACAATATAAATAATAATATTCTGACAATGATAGTAACAATAGTATGGTAATAATATTTAAAAAAATATAATACAGAGAAAGAGGGAGAGAGAGAAGGGATGCTAATGAGGCCGCAGCCTTCCCCAAAATACCGAGAAAACGACGAGATTAGTAAAACAGTGGTAATACTTATTGTTATATAACAAAAGTTTCTTTGGATACTTTCAAATTGATGCCATATTTGTGAGCCCTTAGCCGAGTGCATTTGGTTTGCATTCTTATGCAGAACCAGCATCCACTGACAGAATTTCCCTAAACGAAGTAGCCGCGCCGAAATCAAACAAGGGTGGGGAAACACTGAACTGTTGCTTCGGCTCAGCAACGCCCAACTAATGGTGGATATAGTGCACATTGTTTGTTATCTCCCTTGATTAAGGTCATATGTTCCTCTAAAAACATACATAGGCCTACCGTTTCATTAGAGATTGTTTTGCCTTTCAGCGTCCAGTCTAATCTGTAAGCCTCTGATTGCGAACAAGTCGTCTTCATGATTCCCTGTTAGCAGTTAGCACTGCCGCCTCCTCTTTCACTTTGGAATTGTTCAACACTGAATCTAACCATTGCCTCTTACCCTCTACAGCCGTACTTATTAATCTCGTAGGTAATCTCTCCTTTCCCATTCTCTTCACATGATTCCACTATCTGAGTCGGCTCATACGAACAGCTTCATCTAGCGTGTTCATTTCTAATTTAGCCTTTATCTCTTATTACGAGTTCCTTCCTGAGATTGCTCCCATCTATTTTTCCCAACAGTCATTCGTGCTACCCTGATATCAGTTACCTCTAGCTTATGTATAAGATATACTGAATTTACCCAGCTCTCTCTTCCATATGCCAGAGACTAGCACTCTTGGCTGTCACTGCGGAGGCCCAGGTTCGATTCCCGGCTTTACTAGTAAATGTAATTCTGGTCTGAGGGCTGGAACGGGGTACACTCAGCCTCGTGAGCGAAAACTGAGAAGTGGCGGCTTTAATTCCCACCTGAGCCATCCTGGAAGTGGTTTTCCATGGTTTCCCACTTCTACTCTAGTTGAATGCCATGATGGTTCCTAAATTAAGGCCACGGCCGCCTCCTCCCCAATCCTCATCTGAATTAAAACTACGCACACTAATACAGCCATCACCATAGCACATGTTATCAGACAAGTTCCATACTCACCCAAGTACACGGGGCTATGTGACCACGATGTCGCAAACCCCAAAATGAATTAACAACAAATACCCTGCGCGAAGTAGAGAGAGAGCTTCGTCGCTACACTAACATCTTTCTTGCAGAATACTGTAAATTGCAACTGAATACAAAATCCGTATTATAATACAGTAGATGTAATCGTAGAATTCTTAAACTAATTTCTTGGACGATGAATATTAATTCCTCCGACGTTTAACTTTGCACATTTATCAAAATAACGAGGATGATGACAATTATGACATCGTCATATGAATGCATGTACTAGACGGTTTACATTCTCGCCTCACTTTACAAACATCAAAATTAATTTGAACCGGAACAGAATCTTACGGAGTGTGGAAATAAGTTACTGTATGTTATTGCGAAAGCTGTGAATCCCACCTCTCTCCCGCACCAAAATGTTGGAAACCAAACAGTTGAAGACGAAGTAGAGGAACGTATCATGTCTCATTTGTGTCTGTGTTCATTCACCCACGACTCAATCTAAGAATATGAACAAGAGTGTTATCAGTCGTGCATATCCCACTGTCCGCACCAATGATTTCCGAACTTCATCGGAGTGGACTGTTGAGTACGATCCAATAACACGCTGTCAAGGAGAGGACTCACTACACGCAGGATTGCTGTCAGAACGAGGGGTTGAGTTCCTCAACAAGCAAATATCAGTGTAAAAATTCAACCACCAACGAGTTATAACAATATGCGGTACATTAGGTGGATGATGCAGCATGAACAATAAGAAGGATCATTATGTGATTATAAGTTGCGAAATGTTTTAAGAATATGTAATGAGTCACACATCCTCATGTATAGTAATACTGCCCGAAACAATGCCCACGACTGATACGAAACACCAGAAGAAACCAAGAGATCTTTAACATGCTGTAGTTAGCCAGATTATGCAACTTGCTCATCATTTAGACCATGTGGTTAGTACTTATATAATGAATGCACTACACATAGGCCGGTATTACACTATCCAATAAATTTGGCAAACAATTTTATGAAATATTTTATTAAACTGAGCTTTTATAAAAGTTATGCAAAACAATCATTACACCATTAAACTACATAAATATTTAATCATAGTTCAGCAAAATGGATCAAGGACAGACGCAATGTTGAGAATAATGAGTTTGCTATGTGTGACAAATCCCTTATAGTACTCAGGTTACCAGTTCATTTATCTCAAAACGACGAATACTTTTTCACGAAGGTCAGGAAAATTAGGCAATTGCTATAACTTCTTCAAAACACATGATGCTAACTGCTTGGCTTGATCTTAATTAAAATGATGAAGAAGGGCGAATCCACACCTACACAGATACACAGAATTGCCATTTGTACGACAAAAGTAGAGCAAAATGGAAACAGAGACAACGGGGAGGAGAAGGGGTAATTGGTAGAATGCCTGTAGTTAGTGGAATGCTCTGAATTCGTCACCTTAATTGTACAAATCAAATTGTTGTATTCACATTTGTTCAATTTTAAAAGCGGCAATATCTTATTATTATCGTCATATTTCTGTATATTAATTTATTCTATCCAATTATTATTTGCACATTATTATAATATTATAACATATCATTCTATTTAATCGTCATTAACGGAATTATATAGATTGGAAATTACATATCTATACTAATATAATAAAGCTGAAGAGTGTGTGTGTTTGTTTCTGTGTTTTTGTGGTTAATCGCGCTAATCTCTGGAACTACCAGTCGGATTCGAAAAATTCTTTTTTTATATGATAGCCATATTCTAGAGGAATAGTTTAGGCAATGTTAAATTTCGGACAGACCACTCTATTCCCTGCATTGGAACCCTGCGATTAACACTGCTTACATGAAATTTCGGACAGACCACTCCATTCCCTGTATTTATGCCCTTTGGCACAAATCTACACCGTTTCACCGATCAGAACCAAAATGTGTATGCATACCCTTTGGAATTCTGCGAGTAACACTGTCTGCATGAAATTCATGATAGACCGGTCCATTCCCTGCATTTAGGCCCTTTGGCACAAATCCACATCGTTTCACCTATCTGAACCAAAATTTGTATACACACCCTTTGGAACACTGCGGGTAACAGTGTCTACTTTAAATTTCGGCCTGCGAGTAACACTACATGAAATTCCGGACAGACCACTCCATTACCTGCATTTATGCCCTTCAGCACAAATCTACACCGTTTCACCAATCTGAACCAAAATTTGTATACTTACCCTTTGGAACCCTACGAGGAACACTGTCTGCATGAAATTTCGGACATAACACTACATTCCCTGCAGTTAGGCCCTTTGGCACAAATCTACACCGTTTCCTTGCTTTAGTCCAGTGTCAATTTTAAACCATTCCAATGTCCCGACTCTAGTCTTCACACTACTATTATTATTTAAAGCAACTTCACTTTTGCTGCATTTTTGAGTTAACTTAATACATTTGATTCAATCTAACGCTAGGATTTTCTTTTCTAGTAGGTAGCTTTAGTCATAAGGCATCCCTAATTACAATCATGAAAATCAATAGGTTAGTGGCTAAGCTTCGCCACTTTGGTTCATCAGGATCATCTGGTCACCTGGCGTCCAAACGAACAAGTTATTTTTGTTATTAATAAGGAGGTAAGAGGTAAGTATCGTATTTGTATTGCTGTAACGAGTTATATCTTTCCACTGCTGCAAGTGGGGTTTGTTGTGGTTCGTCCACACTCCCGTCAAGTTAACGTTACATTTGGTCGCCCAAGTGGGATCAAAACGTTGCATTTGTCCCCACAGCGTGTAACAGCGGTCAGAAACTTTGCATTAGTGTGCAGATAGAGGAAGATACTTCCTACGGATGTTACTAATGGGGGTAAAGGATGAGAAAAGTTTTTCGAGTTTTAAGGATTGTTGATGTCTTCCTAGAGGAATGTAAACAACGTGGGCTTCTTCAAGGTGATCAAATTTGACGTGACACTTTAATCGAAGCAACTCAGACACGTATACCAATAGCAATACGAAAGTTATTTGCGATAATCTGTGGTTTCAGAGAACCAGAAATCGCTCCTGAGTTTTGGGACAAACAGAAATGTAAGTTACTTTCTGAAGATACTATACACCGATATTCTGAAGAAGGAGGAACAAAATATGCACTTGCTGAAATCAATGAACTTCTTAAGTCTTACGGGTTAGATCTGAAGAGACTTATTTCACCCGAGGTAAAACTACAGGTGAATAACTTAGTACTGCATACCTTTGGTATTTTACAAGATTAAGATAGGGCTGCCAAACAAATGCTTAATGAAGAACAACTGATGGCTGTTGATGCAGTACATGAAGCAATATGTGAAAACCAAACACGTAAATTAAATTAAAAGTGCTTCTTTTTGGATGGACTAGCAGGTAGAAAGTTTGTTTACTCGACACTGCTGCGTATAATCAGAGGCAAGGGAGAACACGCTACTCAAGTAGTGTCTACTGGAATAGTAGCTACACTTTTACCGCGAGGAAGAACTGCCTATTCTGCTTTCAAAATCCCATTAATTCGGAATGTTAATTCTACCTGCAACGTAAAACCATATAACATTTAAGCGAAAACGCTCTTAAAAATGTTTAAAAAATAATAATGTGGGATGAAGCTCCAATGACGCATGTCCATGTATTTTAGCACTAGATGAAATGAAAATCCACAGCCTGCTTCCAGTCTCCGACCGGGTCAGGAATGGAATGAATGAAGCCCCCATCTAGCGGCGAGGATATGAACTGTGCCGGCTGCCGAGGCCTGACGCACTCCTCTGGGGCAATGATTAAATGAATGACAGATGAAATGAAATGATAGGGGAGAGTGTTGCTGGAATGAAATTTTTGACAGGGAAAACCGGAGTACCCGGAGAAAAACCTGTCTGCCTCCGTTTTGTCCAGCACAGATCTCACATGGAGTGACCGGGATTTGAATCACGGATCCAGCTGTGAGAGGCCGGCGTGCTGCCGCCTAAGCCACGGAGGCTTACCTATTTTAGCACTAGATAAACTTCTAAAAGATCTAACATAACGTACCGAACAATTCGGTGGTAAAGATATCCTACTAGGTCGGGATTTCCGTGAAGTCATGCCCGTAATGATGAGAGATACGCATTCTCTAACCGTCCCAGCTGTTTGAAGTGGCAAGCGCTTTTGAGTAAATTCCTTACTGTACCAGTCGAAGACGGGCACGTCGATAATAATTATAATGTTATTGGTTTTACGTCCCTTTTAACTACTCTGGCTTTTAGAGACGCCGAGGGACCGGAATTTTTCCCCGAAGAGGATCCTTAACGTGCCAGTAAATCTACTTACATGGCCCCCTCACATTTGCACTCCCTCAAATGCCAGCTGGCTGTGCTATGATTCGATCGTGGAACCTTGGGCACGGCAAGCGAGAACGTTACCCCTGAGCCACGCGGCCAGCTACGGCCACGTCAAGGCTACCTCGTTGGTGGAAGTGGGCCCTAATCCTAGAGTCCTGAAAAGAGGAACATAGAGACTTAAGGGTTGTTAGCTAAAAGAATGTTGCAAATTTAACAAATTAAAATGTATTCTATAAAGTGGTTTCAATAACATACTTAATACTATACCTCGCCCATTTACATATTTTAGTTTAATTTGATTTGAGATTATTCTTGATGTACAATGTAATTACGTTGCCATTAACATTTTCTACGAAGACTCGACGATCTAAGATGTATTTATTTAAGCAAGGCGCAAAATCTTAAGCTAACTTTACTTGATTTAAACATCCACACAGCCGGCACATTTATACACACACACATTATATTTAAATAAACTTAATTAAACATAAATGAAAGATGGAACGGCCAACAAGTGCAACAACCTACAAAAGGAAATAACACCCCCTCCCCTCCCAAGGAACGAAAATCAAACTGAACACCAAAAAAAAAAAAAAGACAAAGATATTCCCACGTGATTGAATATTTATTACAATTTAAACTGGTGACAGGAATAAAAGGCCACCCCCTTTTCCTCTCCAAAAATAACACACCCGTCATCACAGAATACCCAGAGCAAAACACATAATAAGACCGACCAATAAATATCGTATAACTCAACACAGAGTAAGAAGTTCTCGCTCCACCAAAGAAATATACAATGGAAAAAGCTACAAGCTTCTTGACAACGGTCAAACATCCTACTCTTCTCAAATACACAAAATTAAGCCTATCGAAACCCAACACAAAAATAGGCCTGCCCGAACAAAACAAACACATCACAAAAGGCCTACTCAATAACTCGAAAACTTATTCCCCCCAGAGGTAAAAAAAATGACCAAGATTCAATAATCCAAACTACCCATTTATTTGAATCACAAAGGATGCAATGGAATACACCGCCGACTCAAATTTGAGTAAACAAAACACAACACGAAGACACGCCAACCCCTCATCTAAATTAGCGACCATAAAGACCAAAACGAACACAGCAACACCCGTCAACAAACTTTACCAAATCGAGAACCATTACTAAATAAAATTAGATTTCATTAATTAAATAAATATCTGTTAATCAACAAAAGAAATAGGTGTCCTTCAGTTAGAGTGCACGTGATCAAAACAAACAAAGACTACCATTTAAAAACATCGGAAAACTACCTCTCAGGTTACGACTTCAAAACCCAAAGGAATCAAATACAAATCATTTAAACACAACTTAACCTCAAAACATCCATTTCATCGACCACGCAAAAACACCAATTTTAACATTACCCCGTTATAAATTAAGTTTTTATAAAATAATAATTACATTCAGAATGAAACATTAGAAGTCAATCAATTTTGAAATATCAGTCTGGTTCTCGTCATAATAACTCAGGTGCTTATTTCTTGCTTGATATTGGGGAGGAATCCAAGTTACCTCCCCATTTTGACGCACACGCTATGTTCCTGTCTACCAGCTTTCAATTACGTTATTCTCAATTAACAACCGAGATCAGAATCATTTCCAGTTCTTCATACTGATCGCAAATGTCCGAGTCCTATCAAGAGCGCCACCATAAAATTTGCCGTGAGAAATATTTGCTCTAAGCAAGGTTACAGTTTTTAAGTTCTTAAGTTGGTAGTATGACATATACATCAGCATCTTTTTGTGTATTCAAGGAAATTTTCGATAACGACTGCCATTAGATTGCAGATTTAGCAAACCTTTGCGAGGTCATAATGTGAATGTAAATTAAACTTCAAATAAGGTACAAATATTTAAAGGAAGTAGCACGTGTACGCTAGTTTTAAATATTTGACCGTCGTTTGCCCACAAAACTTATTCGTGTTAACCAGATTTTTAAAATTAATTAATAGTCCTCTATCACCGTAAAAATTACAGTTTGATTGATTTAATAATTTCGGAGGTAATGAGAACAGGTGAAATATTTCACATCGCTGCCAGTTTGTATTGTTATATAAAAGTAGACCATAGCATTATATGCCAGTATATAAATATTATAGCAGTGGCTCATTACACTAAGTTTTGCTTTGATCATTTCAATAGGACACAAGAAATGAAAACATGGTTTCAAAATTTCTAACAGCCTCCATTTTGAATTTCTCAAAACAATTAAATTACATAGGGCACCAAACTTTAAGTAAAGATTTATCGTGGCAAGTTTCACTGCGTTTGGATGATTAGGTTGTGTGAAATATCCATCTAAATAATTGAAATTCGCGTGGCCTCCATTTCTGTTTTGCGCTTACCAGATTCTAAAAGTCACATATGTGAACGTAGATTAGTGGCCTCTATCACCATACAAAATTTAACGTTGATTGCATTTGACTGCAACAATAGTTTTGGATTTACTGATGCTGGCAAAATATTCGCCCGGCCACCGTGTTGGTTTGGTATAACATATAGAAATTGGTAAGGCACGATTAAGGTAGAACAGGTTAATAGTAAGTCCTCACTGAGTTTCATTGAAATTGCTCCAGTCGTTTACATTTTAATATGGGGTATCACACACATTTCTTAAGAAGAACATAGACTAACGCCCACCGTTTCTTGATGGTAGTGCTGATCTGGCACTCAGAATGTCTCATTTGAAGTTGAAATCTAAACGAGGCTGATTTGAGGAAGTCCCTCAGAGTTGAGCTGAACGGAAAGATGAAACCACTCAGCACTCTCAATATGAGGTCAAGGGTTAAGGTCTTGGGACAACATCCCTTGAAACTCGATACACAGCAGTGTGTTGGCCTCTAATGGAAGGTCTAAGCTAAGGAAGACTCGCGAAGTATCGGCCAGACACTGGCAGACCTACAATAAACAACATTAATTCACTTTCAGCTGTCCATAATGATAATTATACATGTCTATTGGTCTCAATAAATAAATCTTCTGTGAGCATTATGTACACAATAAGTAAACCTCATGAATAATCCATTTGTCTAGTTGGAGGTGGAACAAACTGAATCTTTAGTCTTCCAGGTGACACTACCAGGCGATTTAAGAGATTGTTGTATCATTTGAGGGGCTTGTACATCGTGGTCATTTAACCCTGTGTAATTGTGTGTGTGGGTATGTATAGAATTTGTCTGATAGCCTGTGTTATTGTGGTGTGTGTAATAGTGTGTGTGTATATTTGTAATACAGGCGAGGTTTGGAAAGAAGGCAGCCGTGGCTTTAAGACTCTCCACTGAGCATCATTCACGCCTGTAGTCAAACACCAGGGACTACAGAGACTACACGGGAGACCGAAGCATGTAGAAAGTTGGAATTGATGTTATAGATTGGGGGGAAAATTGACATTACACCTAATATGGCCTAAATCTATCAGTAAGGAATTGAATTTCATTTTTTTTTTTTTTTGTGAAACTTCAATATACCTGATTACAGCGTTGATATTAACACGGCACTCCTCATCATATTTATCACGTACCCCTTGTTGCATGTCAGAGATAAGTGAAAAGGCGGCTTTAGAAAGTGCCACCTTTATCGGCGATGCTAATTGGCAATATAGGTATGCACACAAAACCTTTCTCTTCCCTCTCGTATCACCAGATATGGGAGATTTAACCGGAGACACACTTGTGCTTATATAATTTAATGTGCAACCACGGCAGACCTTAAAATGTTCGTTAAAATACAGATTAAATCCACTGTGACTCTGAATACGCATGTATACATTTCATATTCGAACTTGATCCATCAGTAGGATCAGGGGTGGTGCGTCATTAGGGGCAGAAAGAGCTCCGCCCACCCAGGGCAATTTGAGAGGCTGAGAGTACAAGTAGTACAAGTGATATCGGATAGGCATGTGGAAATCACCCTTATTAGCATATCTTTGTAGGATCATTTTCCCAAATTTGTCAGATATCACTTGTACCACTTGTATTATCAGCCCCTCATTTGGTCGTATGAAACAAAAATTGTTTTATAAATGTCTTTGAAAATTAGTATAAATTACAAATATTCTACTTAAAAATTATTGGTTTTCCCTTCTAGAATCTCTAAAATAATTCAGTATACATACCTCATCCCAAACTTAAGATCCTGACAGTCTCGTATCGTGTTCATTCATAGCAAGGGCCGCTCTACAGAACCTTCCATGTCAAGTAAATGGGTGATGGGCACGGTGCACTATCTTGCACGCGAATTCACTGAGGTATAAAATGATTTTCTATTCTATTCAAGGGCCTGGATAATATTGTCCATACCGTTCCATTGGAGTGAAATATAAGATCTCTCCATTTCACTTACTGCTTCTGTCTCTGTTTGAAGGTCAAACTGGATTACAGGAGATGGGTCAAACCCACGCCATTCGACAGGTACTAAACTTATCCATTGTTCACAGCTTGCTGAAGTTGGGATAATACACAATACTTACCATGTGCGCGATCTGTTTCTGACAAACCTTTGTGTACTGATGTATGCTATTACTTAAAGCCTGCTTAGGTAATGACAACACTGTATCTGAAATATTGCACCGAGAAAAATTTGCATGCAGTGAAGGGTTAACAATAAGTTGATGAACCACATTTTATACGACCAGCGAAGTTTCCCATGGTCAAATTCGAATAATTCCAACTGGTCTGTACAGTGAGCTGGATAACACGCATGGGAATGGAGGTCAGAGGTCAAGAAGAGACCGCGCTTATCCACGAATACTTGAATGGGATACATTGCATAAATTAGGATTATAATGCAATTTATGCCAAGTTGAATTCCTGAGTTGACTATCGAACAGTATGCACTATAGCCTATTCACTAATGGCCGTCATCATACTATCTACCCTCATCTACACTGACTGAGCTTTCCGGAGCTGATTTGTTGAGAGAGGGACAGAGATACGGTTGGGCTTGCGGAAGATTGAGTATGAGCAATTTCTCCTCGCGACACTTGGAGCGCAGAAGCTCCAGGACCATTATTTATCATTCGTCCTCGAGCAACACCCTTCATGATATAGTATTGTAACTCAGGTTGGATTCCTACACACTTATGGACAGACGATATCCAAGTTAGGACATTTAGATAACGATTTCCTCCCTCTCCCGAGTTTATAACACTTTGTACATCCCTGCAGTTACCCTACCGCAAGGGAGTTAAAGCGGCTGGTATGTCGTAAATTGAGGGAGCAAAGGTAAGACTATGAGAATGAGGAACTCTCAGGAAGAGTACGGGTTATTTACTAGCCTCAGTGAGCCTGGCTACACCGCACTGCACTGCTTCAACGTAAGAAATGAAGAACATCGTTATAATCAGTTGGTAGGCAAAATACTGATCAAATGTAAAGTTTTGAACCCATTCTTTCAGTGTTGCCTATATAAACTGTTAGTTGTACTCTTCAGACGGTCAACGCGAATTTGTCCAATGACTGGGTAGGGTACAATGTACAGTATATAATATGTAAATAACACACCTCGAAAACATTACATGTAATATGTTCTTTATTTTATTATTATTAATTATTATTCTTTTCGATATAATGGTGCTCGAGTACTTGGTTTGGTGCTCACAGTAAAGAAAAGGTTGGAAACGCCTGCTCTAGAACAACAACATCATGAACGAACTACGCAAGGACCACATAAACTTAGAGCCACGGACGTGGTAACAAGTTATTGCTACGATAGCTGGTGTTCTACCTGTAGTGCGCTTGAAATATAGAAAAAAAAAGTTTTATTTTTAAACCTGCTTTGTGGAAATAAAATGTAGCCTATATTTCAGTATTTCCCACCTGCTGTTGGGAGGATCGAATCCCGGCCCAGCCTGTAGGCAAAACTCTTTGTGGACCACACATGGAGTAAGAGTGAACACGAAACTGCTCGTAGCCCCAGCAAGGAAGACAACCAGATAAGTAGTAGCCTGTAATATTACAGTTTAACCATAGTTGATTTTTTACAATCTTACAATCACTCCAAATACACAAACTCCGGATATCTATCACCATTTAGCATTTCACCTAACATCATATATACTGCACTTAGCATACACCAACATTTGCATTACCAATACTGCAACAAAATAACTGTACATATTGTAAATATTTTCACCTGTATTTTCAAACATAGATTTTATAGCCTAAATGTAATGGATCTGATGATGATCGCTTGACGATCGAAATTGGTCATCTTAGTGTATTTATTTATCTCTTTTGGGTACATTCGTGTTGACCGACTGAAAAGCACTAAACTCTTGTTTACTAAGGCAACACTGAAAAATGGCATCAAACCCCACAATAACTATTCGTAGTTAAAATATTGGCATTGAAGCTCATTTATGAAATAAATTGATGATGATGATAATTGTTGTTTTAAGGGGCCTAACATCTAGGTTATCGGCCCCTATGAAATAAATTACATTGGTGTCTGTGATAATGGTTATCTGCTCGTACACAACCTCACAGTTCCTGAACTCCATCTGTTACCTTCATAACAAAATATCCCGTTTACCTGCGATCTCATTATCGAGTGCTGGCCCTCTGTGCTTCAGAATCTCGAGGCCAGATTGTCATTGAGGCGTTCTCGTGTACTAGCCCATTGTTGATCGACTCCAATTCAAGTAGGCAACAGTATATTGGCCACGCTCTGCAGGCAGCTGCAACTGAATGGCCCGCATTGGCTCAGCGCGATCAAGTGCATAATGTGATAGGCAATCACTCGAACTCAAGTTAGTGAAGACCGTGTCTTCGAATGATAGGAATGACTACTGTGTGTAAGTAGTATAGGCGTAGGTATGGGACAGACAATTAAGTGTGGTCAAAAGTGACCATTAAAATTCTATAAAAATAATGGATAAAGTGACCATTAAAATTCTATTTAAAAATAATGGATAAAGTGACCATTAAAATTCTATTAAAAATAATGGATAAAGTGACCATTAAAATTCTATTAAAAGTAATGGATAAAGTGACCATTAAAATTCTATTAAAAGTAATGGATAAAGTGACCATTAAAATTCTATTAAAAATAATGGATAAAGTGGCCTTAAACATCATTAAAAAATTAGCGATCAAACATATGGTTATCTTAACCATTATAAATCTTCCAAAGAACTATGGTTACAAGTAACCATAAAATTCAATCAATATTATGGTTGAAATTAACCATAAAAGGTAAACATTATTTCGTGTTACTTTATGGCAGAACGTAACCTTAAAAAACAATTAAAATTATGGTTAAAAATAACCTCTAAATTGCCAGAATTTTTTCTAAATTCTGGTTAAAAGTAACCATTAAACTTAACAAAAAAATTAACCAAGATAATTATGGTTAAAGGTAACCATCAAGCAAAATCAAAAGTTATGGTTATTCTATCTATAAAAATCAGCCGTAAAAAGTTATGGTTAACGTATCCATAAAATTACCAATGTTATGTTTAATAAAATATGGTTAAAAGTAACCATAAAAATGACTCTAATATATAAATTACAAAGTTATGCTCACCTCCACCTATAAAACGAAACACAAATTTATCCTACAGACACCTAAAATGAGAACTTTCCAATGGAAAAGTTGGTCCGGTCAGACCAGACCAACTTTTCCAATTCTAGAAGGAACCAGTGACTTTTTAAAGAATTGTGGATAAAATTACAGTTAACAAAATTTTTGCAAAACTCCGACATTTCGGAGAAACCCCCAGGGGTGTTTCGAAGCCAGCGCTGGTTTTTAATTTCTCCTCGTTGTTACCCCTGGGGATTTTTCTTTGTTCTTTGTTCTCCTTCTCTCGCTCCTTGAGTGGCCACTCTTTTTTACTTAGCATCTCTCAGGCTCCCTTATGTGCCTGGAGAGCATTTGCTCTTTAGTCCTCTCCTCTCCTCTCTCCATTAATGACTCAGTTATTTTTTGAAAGGATTGAGTGGGATTCGAACCATAGAAGCAGGGCTCCTCCGCTTCTAAGTGAACAAGTCTCAACAAACCAGACACTTTAAGCTCCTGAGCTACGAGGAAAGCGAATAATAAGCGCGTTTGCGGCCTTATGAGCTACAATCTGCACTGATGTGGTGCAATTGCTTACGACAAGTACAGTGGGAAGAGCTTTTATTGTTTGCTAATAGATTGCGCTACACATACATACTACGTAGTTTCTTGCTTTGCTACTAGTACTTCCGGTGTAACAAGACTAACAGCTGGGTTCTAAGTAATATTTAATTTAGCACATCACTTGCATGCGAGCGAGCGGACGGTACTGAGAGAGAGTGATAGCAAGGTTATCTTATCGACTAAGAGTGCATCAAGGCTAACGGAGTTTCCTGGTCAAGTTCACTGATAACTTATTTTTAACTTCTTCCTTCTTCTTCCGCACTGTGCTCAGCCGAAACTACACACATCAAAAAAAGTTTTGCATCACCTCGGTTCCCAGATCTCCGGCATATAGACGTTGACTGTGTATATTGTATCCAAGATACAGTCCCTTTGACTGTTCATAGATGTCACTAAAACTGCTCAAAGATGTAAACAACCATGCATGAGCAGGGCCTATTAGACGGAGGGGGTACGACAGCCGATCAGTTCCAGTCATTCCACCAGGACGAAGGTACGCTGCTCATGTTGTCTGTAGTTCTACCATGCCTAGAAGGTCAATACCGCAGTTCGATCGCGTCCGCATTGTTACTTTGTGTCAAGAAGGGCTCTCAACAAGGGAAGTTTCCAGGCGTCTCAGAGTGAACCAAAGCGATGTTGTTCGGACATGGAGGAGGTACAGAGATACAGGAACTGTCGATGACAGGCCTCGCTCAGGCCACCCAAGGGCTACTACTGTAGTGGATGACCGCTACTTACGGATTGCCGCTCGGAGGAACCCTGACAGCAATGCCACCATGTTGAATAATGCGTTTCGTTCAGCCACAGGACGCCGTGTTTCAACTCAAACTGTGCGCAATAGGCTGCATGATGCGCAACTTCACTCCCGACGTCCATGGCGAGGTCCAGCTTTGCAACCCCGACACCATGCAGCGCGGTACATATGGGCCCAACAACATGCTGAATGGACCCCACGGAATTGGCATCACGTTCTCTTCACCGATGAGTTTCGCATATGCCTTCAACCAGACAATCGTCGGAGACGTGTTTGGAGGCACCCTGGTCAGGCTGAACGTCTTAGACACACTGTCCAGCGAGTGCAGCAAGGTGGTGGTTCCCTGATGTTTTGGGGTGGCATTATGTGGGGCCGACGTACGCCACTGGTGGTCATGGAAGGCTCCGAAACGGCTTTACGATACCTGAATGACATCCTCCGACCCATAGTGCAACCATATCGGCAGAATATTGGAGAGGCATTTGTCTTCATGGACGACAATTCTCGACCTCATCGTGCACATCTTGTGAATGCGTTCCTTCAAGATAACGACATCGCTCGACTACAGTGGCCAGCATGTTCGCCAGACATGAACCCTATCGAACATGCCTGGGATATGTTGAAAAGGGCTGTTTATGGACGTCTTGACCCACCAACCACTCTGAGAGATTTACGCCGAATTGTCGTTGAGGAGTGGGACAATTTGGACCAACAGTGTCTTGATGAACTTGTGGATAGTATGCCACGGCAAATACAGGCATGCATCAATGCAAGAGGACGTGCTACTGGGTATTAGAGGTAGTGGTGTGTACTGCAATCTGGACCACAAATGCTGAAAGTCTAGCTGTATGATGGTACAACATGCAATGTGTGGGTCTCATGAGCAATAAAACGAGCTGAAATGTTGTTTGTGTTGATCTCTATTCCCTTTGTATTTAACGGTTCCGGAACTCTTGGAACCGAGGTGATGCAAAACTTTTTTTGATGTGTGTATTAGTTTCTCCACTTGTTCTTCTAATTCCTCTAAGGCATTACCAATTTCCATGAAATCACTGTCTCACTAACGCGTTTTAAGATTGTCAGTTGCAAATTTTGCAGCTTGCGGTAGTAATGGAAGACTATCTTTTTAATACACTCAGGCTCCTTATTTACTTCGCTGGGTGTATTTGAAACACAACCCCCTTTTAAAATATTTGTCAGGCTGCAAGGTATTATATTATATTCAGGTTCCATATTTATTCTTTAAATAAGAAAATTCTGCAAACTTAAATTGCTCTTTTACCTAAACTAACTATTTTTTTATTCTTAGATTTTAAGTTCAATGGAACTTAAAAACTAAACTCTTACTAATTAATTACACAAGTTAATTAATTACTCAAATTAATTACTCTTATTTAAAGTTATTTAAAAGTTTTCAGTAACTATGCCATGTTTAGCGTCATAGGTTAAATTATTTTTACCATACATAATTATATAAGCAAGCGTATTTTCAGGTATATTGGTATTAAATGTTGCGGCCAATTTCATACTGGTTTTCTGAGGTGTCACCACATTTCTACGCCGACTTATATTGATAACATAAATAGGATAAGATGTAATGAACTCTGTGGGGGTAATAACAACATCATATTTCAGCTCAGTTATACGCTTAAAGTCCCTAAAAGCATAATAGGCATTTAGATAAGTATTAGGAGGATTGATATTCCACATTTCTTCTGGAAACATTTCGTTTCTTCCGTTTTTCATGTAAATATTTTGAAGCTGAACATGATCAAATTTAGAACTATTCATATCTTGGCTACCTTTTCTATTGGTTTGAAACACAACAAATATAACATATGGCAGATCAAACTCCATTGAATTGTAGTAATTAGTAATATCTATTTCAAAATCCTTTTTACCACTTAGGCCTGAAATTTCTTGAGTTTGAAGATCAAAGAATGATATAGGTATTCGTGGTTCTTTTAGTATTTTTTCTCTCAGTTCAAGCTCATAATTCGGTTCGTATTTAACATCAGGAATTTTTATCTCCATTGATTTTACGATAACTTTTCCTTCCTGCGGGAGAGTTCCAGCCATATTGCCCCCATCTGGATTCTTAGTCCACCATCTATACAAAGCATCGTTTGCATTTTGACTCCATGTAAATGTAACAGTTAAATCTCCTTCCCACATAATCTCTTTAAAATCCTTAAAAAAAGCCACCAAGAAGACTTAAAGGGTACCTTAACTCATTTGATTTTTTCTGCAATTTACCATTATTAAGAAAATTACCCGAATATATCATTTTGTCACTATAAGAGGCTGTTAAATTAAACAGAACCGTTGAAGATATATTTGGAAGGTCAATTCGATAGATAGTGTATCCTCGTTTTTTCACGGTTACAGTGCTCCAAAATTGAGTGGGGTAATTGTCAATTAGCTTTACATTTGACTTTCCTTCATAGTTAGTGCAATCAGTTCCATCAGCATGAGTTACATCGAAAGTAATATACTGGTGCGCATTATTATCAATCCAACCATCACCAACTTTAATATCTATTTCCACGTCCTTGTTTGGCAAATTTAAATTGTTTTTAGTCTTTTCATTTACAGGAAAAGACTGCCACTGGTAACTTTCTACTTTGTTCATTTATTATAAGAAAAATAATAGAAAATTAAATGAAGAGGAAATAACTAACTCATCTCTAAAATTACAGTAACTGTTGCGCCGTTGAAATCTATTACTTCCTCATTCTCATTGGTCACAGTAATTTTTAAATTCTGAATATTATCGAAAACTGGGCAAAATACAGGATAATTCGGCTCATAAATTATTGGAGCACTAAATTCTAGGGCTGGTTTAAATGATGCAATAATATTCGTTTCACGGTGAAAATGCTCAGAGTCTTCTACAAACATTCCATCCGCTAAATTGAAATGAACGCGGATATTTTTGAACGGAATTATTTTACGTAAGTTCCGAGCAAGTGTTTTGGTTTTTGGTTCTACAATTTGATTATTAAAACCTAAAACTGAACCAATACTTTCTTCTTGGTCAAAATATATTTTATAATCACTAATTATTTCCAATCTGTTTAGAATTTTATTTTGTTCAATACTAATCTTAGGTTCTTGACTTGGAATAGCTTTTTGTAAATTTTCTACATTATATTGACCTGGTGGAATAAACATTTCAGTTATCGTACCTGATACTTTTTCATAGTGTACTTTATTGTTTTTGTTGTAATATTTGGTGTTAGGAAGGTTGAGTAAAACCCTATTAATCCAACTTTTCTAAATTCATCTCGCAATGGAACATTTAACCTTTTCTCTAAAACCGAAGTTTTACCACTTAGTTCAAAAATTCTCTTCATTTATTAATTCATTCATTAAATAATAAAATAAACGAAAATGAGTAAACGAAATGTTGTAGATTGGGACCCACAAGTAAGACTTGTAGAAAAGCAAGTAAAGAACAAACATGGCAAATTATTACCGAATTCCATTCGTTGTGCTATAATAGGCCCCAGTAATTGTGGTAAAACAACCTTAATGATTGACAATTATATTTTGGCACCTGGATGGTTAAACTGGGAAAAAATAAGCAACCTTTACATCTTCTCTAAAAGTTTAGATCAATCTAAGTATCAACAGTTTATGGAAAAATGTAATAAAATCGAAGAGAAGTTAGGAAAGTCCATTGCACAATTTATTCATGACGATGAAAGCATTATGCCCCTAGATAAATGTGAAGATAGGTCAGTTGTAATTTTCCACGATTTCATACTGGAAAACCAAGACATAGTTCGAGAATATTTTACACGAGGAAGAAATAAAGGGATTGACTGTTTTTACTTAGCTCAAACGTATTCAAAAATACCAAAACAATTAGTTCGTGATAACTTAAATTTCTTAAACATATTTAGGCAAGATAATACCAATTTAAATCATATTTATCAAGAATTTGTTGGTGGCGATATGAAATTTCAAGACTTTAAGAATATTTGCAGCAAATGTTGGAATGAGCAGTTTGGTTTTATTACTATTGATATGAATCGCAAAGCTAACGATGGTAAATATAGGAATAAAATTAAAACGTTTCTAAATGTTGGGTAACTACTCCAGGGGTATTGGCAGGTTTTGAGTTGAGTATTCTAACACCAACATCGTTAGCGTACAACGTCAGCGTCAACGTACAACGTTAACGTACAGCGTTAACGTACAGCGTACAAAGTCACCGTTAACGTTCAGCGTTAACGTCAGCGTACAACGTACAGCGTCAATGTCAGCGTCAACGTACAGCGTACAACGTACAGCGTCAATGTCAGCGTCAAATGACAAACGTCAATGTTAGCATCAAACGTAATTTTTTAAAATTTCACCTATAATAAAGATGTTTGCGATATACGATCATAAGGTAGTTCAACAAGCAAGAAGGAATAGGAAGAAATTTGAAGAATTAAAAGACGAATTTCGAATATGGAAGAAGCAGCCTATAACGGAATACGAGAAGTATAAAAAAGAAGATCAACCTATTATCGATGCTGTTAATGCTTTAGGCAACAAGTTAAATGACATCGGTGAAAATGTTATTAAAGCTATAGAAGAAAATAGAGAAGTGGAGAAGCAATTAATTCCTTACAGAATTGACTATAAAGAAGACTTTCCTTCAGATTCCGAAGGTTCCTATTTCTTGGATGAATATGATGTCTCTGATGAGCAAAAAGAAGCTTTAAATTATGCAAGAAAGGTCAGAAAGAATTTAGAGTCGCAACTTCAGAAAGAAAAGGGGAGGAGTTTATTTCAAGAGGCCGATGAAGAGTATGATAAAAGTGAAGAAAATGTTAAGAGGAAAGGCATAACTGATTATTCTACGGTCCACTTAGGGGTAATAATTTCAAAATATTTACCTAGAATTAGTGACCCTAAATTTGGAATAAGGTATGATAAGAACTATCAGGGTTATTATATAGGTGACTCAAAAGTTGAATTCAGTAATGACGATATTATAATTAAGGGTAAGAATTTTGAAGCTACAAAGGGTTTAATGCTATTTTTAACCTTAAATGATATACCTAACGATGATGAGTATACAGACGAAGACCGCAGCACATATAAGACTATTTTAAAAATTACAAATGCTATGTATCAAAACAATGACCCAAATAGCACTAAACCTAAAAGTAGTGTTGGCAAAAAATATAATACGTTGATAAAGGATATATGGCTTTCAGAAAAAGTTAGTAGAAAAGAAAGAGCTGCATCTCTAACCACTCCTCCTAAATCAGGATTTGGTTTTGTAAAAAAAAAAAAAAAAGCACCGATTGAATATGTGTGGATGGATGATGTAAGGGAATTAATAGACAGATTAATGGTAATTCATGGCGAAGAAAATGCTGGAAACAACGTCTATCACAATGAAAAGGTTGGAATAACGAAGATGCTTACGAGTAAGTTTAATGACTTCATTGTTAATAATCCTAAAGGTATTCCATATTTAATTAGGTTTTCAAATAACATTCCCCATACATTCTGGGAATCTGAAAAACATGGAAAAGGATTAGTTAATTGGATGATTAATAAAATAGGTGAAAATAATATTGACTTAACACTCCCGGGATACAAATTTTGTGGTCCTGGTAATCCATTAGACAAGCAACTAGCCGAAGGTGTTCAGGGTTCTAACCCATTAGACGAAGCATGTAAATTACATGATATAGCATACCGCGACCATACAAAATTAGAGCACAGACATCAAGCAGATAAAGAATTACAAAAGGCTGCAAAAGAGAGAATATTCAGTAAAGATGCTAACTTGAGTGAGAGACTAGCAGCTACTGCCGTTACTGGAATAATGTATGGAAAAAGAAAAATGGGAATGGGATTAGATGAAAATGGTTGGGGCGTCTGAGTATAAATTTGTAAAATTTTTGTTTATAATTTTTTTCATTAAATAAATGAAAGGATTTAGTATTGATTACAACGTTTCCCAAAAAGGGAAACTAAAACCCAAAGCTATTAAAATAAAACTCTCCAACGAAGATCTGAAAAAGCGTGACTATCTAGATGAGTACTTGACAGATACACAAAAAAAAGCAGAAAGCAAAAAAATTCAAAAAGGTGGTAGCTTTCTTATAAGTTTGTCCATTCCAATTGTAAAGAAAATATTCGAATATCTCAGTAGGAAGAAAGAAGGTTCTGGAATTAATGAACACCAAGGAGGATTTTTGCCATTAATATTAGCTGCATTGGGTGCCATTGGTTTGCTGGCAGGTGGCGCTGCAGCCATTACAAGCGCTGTTTATAAAAAGCAAAAAGAAGATGCGGAATTGGCTGAACAAATTACACATAATCTGGTGATCGAAAAAAAGACTGGACAAGGTTGTTTGGGAATAACTAAAATAAAAAAAGAGAAATTTCATCGATATTGAGTGATATACTTTCCAACTATAAGCACCCTTTAAGTAATTTCGATATACTTAAAATAATACACGAAATGAACATAAAGCATTTTCGAAATGTTTTTATGATTGATGAACTGCCTACAAAACCTAATGATTGTGAATCAGGAATTGTAAATTTGGATACGTCGGATCATGCAGGTACTCATTGGATTTGTTACTTTAAAAAGGGTAATCAAAAATTCGTCTTTGACTCATTTGGTGGAGATGTTCCTGAAAAACTAGTAAATTATTTGGGAGCTACAACCTATTTTATAACGCCGAAAGAATTCAAATGTTTGATGAATATATATGTGGTCATTTATATGTCCTTGTTTTAAAGTTGTTTTCGAATTTGGGTTCCCCTAATCCCGCTCATTTTAACGAAATTATAGATTTAATAAATGGACATATTTGGAAATAAAATTATAAACGGAGAGAGTAGTTCATTAAATATTAAAGCTATCACAAAGGATGATTTAGAAAAACGATTTTCAAGGCTAGTTATGGCTCTAAATAAACGCCTTAGTGAGCTTTTTTTTGTTTCAAAAACATGGATTGATTTTCAGGGAAAGAGGTTAGCGAATATTGAAGATCCAATCAACAATAAAGATGTCGTTAATAAGCAATATCTCTTAGAAAAGCTCAAACCACTTACTACTGAAGGGGACTACTTCACGAAAGAAGAAATAGAAAAATTATTTTCGGTATATGCCACTACTAGTCTTGCACCAGTAGCAACATTAACAGAAAAGGTTGACAATTTAGAAAGAAAGGTGTTTGATAGGATTACAGAAGGACGTTTTTGCAGAGAAATATAAAATTGAGCATATTTTTACATACAACATAACGATTAGGAAAATATTTGTTCGTATCGTAGACCCAGATAAAGTATTTACTTCATATACAGATGACGCTATTAAAACAGTATTAGACGTTTATAGTGCACGTTCCAAAGAAGAAAAAAATATGGTAGATACTAGTAAGCCCTTCAACGTTAAATCTGGTGATGCTTTATGCTTTAAAAATAAAATGGGCAGCGTAATTTTAAAACTTCTAATAAATGTTAGTGTGACGATGTTTGGTGAAGTAATACTTGATGCATATGAACCTCATTCTGATGAATCGGTTGAATAACACTAATGATAAAATGTTTTAGTTTTTAATGGAGAAAATATCCATTAAAAACAGTCTAATATAACAGGTTTTTATACAACATCTCTATTGTTCCTTTAAGAAGATCAGGAGTAAATGGAATATTGAAATGGTTTCCCGAATAGCTAATTTTTATTTGTTCTTTCATAAGCACATACAACCTTACGCTATTAGGATCATTATATTTTTCATAAACTATCTCACAATCGGGGTGCCGCCTGCATATTTTTTGATTGCTTGATTCACCTGTTGTCTCTGCACCCTTATTGCATAGTACCTGTACTTTTCGTTTGGTTCATGCTTATCTATAAAAAGCAGACAATTATTCTTACTAGTTTTAAGTGCAAGAGGTGTGGCTAATGGGGTAAGAGATTCGTTTTCTGCTTCCTTTATTTGAAGTTTCTGCATTAACCCAACTAGTTGGTTCTTATATTCTTCTTTAATTTTGTATTCTCCGTACTTTCGAATTGATGGAAGGACTTCGTTCGTTACCCATTTCTTAAATTTTTTAGCTTCCTCTTTTTTAGATGATAAAATAAGCGAATACAACCCAGATTCATTAATAAATATGGTTTGAGGATGTGTATTTTTTAACCCCGCCAAAACGTCGGGGTTATTTAAGGTATCGAATGTACCTTTGTCTTCAATTGCAACGTGTTTTCGAATTGCTTTATCTGTATCTCTATACTCCAATATTAAAGCAATATCTTTGGCTTTAAACCATGAATCGTTATTTTCATCAATAGCAATAACCACTTGTTTGCTAAGTTTGCTGTTCAGAATATCGGTAATTGATTCCATTTATTATATATAAAATATAAATATAAATATAAAAAATTAATTTCCTCAACAAAGAGTAGACCCTTGTTTCTTGTAAGTTAGTTTGGGTTCTTCAATGTTGGGTGTCTGAGTAAACCAATGCTTATTTTATAATTAATTTTAATTAATTAGTTAATTAATTAATTAATTAATTAATTAATAATCACATTTGGTGTTTAAAGTGCAAAACGTTTACGCAAACACTGCATCCTCACACCCTTTCGACAAAAAATGGTCGAACTAGAATCGAAGATTTATGTTCCGAGTGTGGGAGTAAGAAAAGCAGGTTTGAAAAAAAAGTTAATGAGAGTGTAGAAATAGGGGGTTCTACCCAAATTAGAGAACCACCCGTTAGCATTCGGGAGGAAATTATAAACGAAATTCATAAACCCATGAGGAAGAATTTTCCGAGAAGGAGGGTTACAACTCAAGGCATTGATGACATTTGGCAAGCGGATTTGGTAGAAATGGACTCTGGAAAAATAAAGGGGATATCGAAGCTTAATAAAGGCTACAAGTATTTGTTAACAGTCATTGATGTATTTTCAAAGTATGCCTGGGGTGTACCAGTCAAAGATAAAACGGGTAAAAGTGTTGCTGAAGCGTTTGATGGTATTTTAAAAAACAGAAAACCCAAAAATCTTCAAACAGGCAACGGTAAAGAATTTTAAAATAAATAATTTTCAAAATTGATGAACAAATTTAATATCAATCATTATTAAACTTTTACTGAAGTAAAAGCTTCAGTTGTAGAACGATTTAATAGGACCTTAAAAGAGAAAATGTGGAAGCAGTTTGATATTCAAGTAAACTACTGCTGGGTTGGCATTTTACCAAAGTTAATTAATGGTTACAATAATACGACGCACACAACTATAAATATGAAGCCAAAAAAACGTAAACAAAGCTAATGAAGAACATTTGTTGAAAACTGTTTACACTGTAAGCGTAGAAGCGGAAGAAAAAGCGAAATTTAAAGTTGGCGATCAAGTCAGAATTAGTAAACTAAAAGGTATATTCGAAAAAGGATACACAGGAAATTGGTCGACTGAAATATTTGAAATAAAAGATATCGTTTATTCCGACCCTATTACGTACAAATTGAAAGATATGAATGCGGAAGAAATAAAGGGGAACTTTTATGAGCAAGAATTACAGAAAACAAAGTATCCAGAGGCATATATTGTTGAAAAAGTTTTAAGAAAGAAAGGAAATCGGGTATATGTCAAATGGTTGGGTTTTGATAATTCTCACAATAGCTGGGTTTATAAAGAAAATGTTATATTATAATATTTCTGTATATATAAATGGACGCCCGAGTAAAGCGAATAACTCTTTCTTTCTTCCTGTGTTTACTGCATCCTACTGAAGATGTAGAAGTATTTATAAATCAGTTGTCTGAGGATAGTATAGATTATCTTTTTGAACTTAATGGAGATAACATAGATAGCTGTTACAATTTTCATAAAGCTACGAAGGAATTCTTAATTTTACGTTAATTTTGGTATTTGATTTTAATAGTTAGTAACCATTAAAACCATAAATTTTCTACTAAAAATTTGTCGGGGTGTTACGAAAATTTAAGATTTTTTTTTTTTAAAGAATTCAAGATTGTGCGCTTTGCAACCACCATAGACTTCTTTTGTGCCTTTATATATCATTTTCAGGCCTATCATTTTCTTTTTTTCCTTTCCACAACTTAGCACCTTGTTGTATTTGTCAGGCAATATAACCTTAAATTCACTATCAAGTTCTAGAAAAGTTTTATTTCCATATTTTGTGTTTATACCTTCTACATTCGTTATAAGGTATTCGTTCCCTATTTCTAACTCACTGAGCTTTTTAAACGTCTTTTGTTCGTTGATGCTGTTGAGCGTCTTGAGAAATTGATTTACTTCCATTTATTACCTATAAAAATGTTTTAATTTTTTAAATATTTAATATAATTATTTTATTTCCTCTAGTTGAGCTACAGTATTTTTCAAACTCTTTATTACTTCCATAAACGAAGATGACCTTTTTGGACAGTCTATGTCAATCATTGAAAGATCAAATTTTTGAGCTTTAACCAAAGAATTCGTGAATTCATTGTATTGATATACTTGTCTACCTTAAAAAAATACAGCATTCCGTTAATATATCTAAAGGCTGAATCCATTGCAGGCGGTAAACCAGGAAAACGTCTTGATAATATGCCATGTTGCTTGGGTTTAAAGCTGCATTCGTCTATTTCCGAAAAGAAAGCGTCATTGTAAAAAATATAAGTGTGGCCTGAGTAAGTGTTTAACAACGCATGAATTATTGTATCTGGTCTGTTGTTCCACATGGACATGGCTTTTGGATAACCATTTACCAATATTAAGCTCGGATAATCCATCATGTAGATTTTGTTGGCAATAATCATAACGATCTCACCAGAGGGTCTTTGATAAACGACTGTAATAGTTTTAAAAATCTTGAGGTAGGAAGGTTAACCAATCTGTAATAAACTGGGGTCGTTTGTTTTTTAAGGCTGTTGAGTTATCAAGATCTGAAAGCCAAAACCATTTTTCATAAAAGACATACATTAACTGATTAACAATTAAAATAGTGTTGACGTTCAAATCACATAAATTGGGCTCTGGCTTTGGTGTATCTGGAGTTGGTGTTTTATCTGGTACGTTAGGCTCTGTGGCTTTACCATATAAACTTTGAATAGCTAAAATGTCATCTTGATGTAGCTCTATTTGATTGTTAGCGTATGCATACATAATAGCATCTGGATTGTTTGAATGGGAAATACCTATGGCCTATTTCATGTATCATAACAGAAAGTAAATTTGTTTGATATTGAGGAGTATTAGCATCGGTATTTAAATACCAAGATTCATCTTGATCGATATGAATTTCAATAGGTGAATTAATGCTATTTGGGTAATTTGCATGAGCCAAAACTCCACCTTTTCCATCAAATCCACTGAAACATTGCCCACTTATTTTGTGATTTCTACGAGGGCTACCACGTTTATTTGATATAATTATATCCGGATTCCTCAAATCGTTCTCAAATGAGAGATCTGTATGTTTTTTCCAAACATCGAAAGCGGCTCTAGCTACACTTTGCATTGCTTGATTAGCTAAAGCATAATGCCATTTTATATTTTTATTATTCCATTTATACCGCCGAGTAGTAAAATTTATATCGTCATCGGTGATACCACATCGCGACGTATTCATTAATTGTAAAGTACATTCATCTAAATCACCAGTGATATCGAGATTGTAGTACTCTTGGAATAATTTTAAAGCAGATTGGAAAGTTGTTTCATTTACTTCTGAAATTTCTTGTTCGTCTATAGTCAAGTATCCAAAAATTACGCAGATAGTTGATAGCAAATTGATTCTGATTTTCATGAGATATTATTTCTAATTGAACCTTTGTTAGGGTAACAATTATAATGCAAAATATAATTATTCTGTTCATTTATTCATACAAAAAATTTGACGCTGTTTAAAGTATTCACCTTCATATCCAAACAATTCCAGATGCACCCTGCCATTCTAACACCAGTCTACCAATTAATTAGGGTAGACTGGTTTCCAACAACGACTTGCCAAAACAGTGATGTCTTATAATTATTTTATTAAAAAAAATGAAATTTTAATTTAAAAAAGTTATATAATAAATGGATTTGAAACAAAATATTAAGCACCGAACCGGTGCAACTGTACAAAAACTAAGGGCTCTAGCAAAGGAACTCAAACTAAAAGGACTATACAAGATGGAGAAGGCTGCTCTTTTTGAAGCTGTAAACAGTGCTTGGAGTAATGCTGGAAATAGTGCTTTGTTTACGTATCAAGAATCAGAGCTGCCTAAGAAGAGCGTTCGTGAACTAAAACAAGTCGCCAGAGAAAACAAAATTAAGGGCTACTCAGTAATTCATTCAAAGAAAGGGTTGCTAAATTTGATAGCGGAAGAAAAGGAACGTTTGGACAAAATCAGGTATTTTGGATTCGATCAAGACCTCTTTGAAATTAAAAAGGAACCAAAACCTGTTCAATATAAGGACTTAAAAATTGTGAAGCAAAAATTGGGCCAAATTTTTCCTTTTAAGAAAAATATATTTAATGAAACAGTAGCTAAAAAGCCACCTTTCGAAATTCATCAAGGTGTTCGTACTGTGCTGATCAAAAAGTTTAACGTATGGCAGACAGCTTATACTATACACATAAAAGATTTGCAAGGAAAGCCAATAGAACAAATGAAAGCGGTCAGAAAAGGTGTGCATGCAGCTATAAAAGAAGTAAGAAAACTAACTGATTTCAAGCAAGGTGATGAGATGAAAGTGGCTGCAGAAAATAATAATTTTAACCATATGATTTCATCAAAAAGAAAAGTTAATGCTTCACATCTACTTGACCAGATTGAAAGATTAATAACATCTAATGAAAATGTAGATATCAACAATACCACTTTTCACTTCGAGGTTTACAAAATACCCAGAGGAAAAGGAGCAAAGGGTAAGAAAATAGTCAATATTGCCAGAGATGTTATGGCTAAAAGAAGCATAAACAAAATAACCAACACCGATAACCTGTGCGGGGCAAGAGCAATAATCACAGCCCTAACCTATGAAACTAGAAATATACTTGACAGGACATTAACTGATAATGAAATTACCTACATTAGGAAAGGACGTGGCCTGCAGGAAGAATTAGCAAAAGAGTTATGCACAAGATTCGGAATGAACTGTGAAGATGGGTTTAGTTTAGACGATATTAGAAGTGTTACACATCTCTTGGGTGTTCGGATTAAAGTTGTTTCGGCTGCCCATTTTAACAAGGTAATCCAGGCCTCATGTGTAAATGACGCGATAACAATTTATTTGTACTTGCATAACGACCATTATGATTCCATTAATAATATACGAGGTTTTTATGGAAGTTCATATTACTGCAAAAAATGTGATATACCTTACGATCATCAGGACAAACACTCGTGTAAAAAGATAAAAATGTGTGTAATTTGTGTTTGTGCCCAAAACCTGATTTCCCAGAAGGTATGCGACCCCGAGTATACTGTAAAAAGTGCAATAGATATTGTTTTGGTAAAGATTGCGTTGATAACCATGAGGGAGTGTGTGAGGCAGCTTACAAGTGCAATATCTGCAACAAAATATGCCCTAGGATAAATATCAAACATTTAGGTGGCTCCTTTGCCCAGTGTAGTAAATGTGAAACATTTGTAAAATACGCGGTCGAATTGAAGTGCACAGAATGTAAAAGCGAGTGCAAAAAAGAAAATGAAAACAAGGTTTACTACAACAACCTACACGAAACTGTACTTACTGAATGTGAGAAATGTGCAAAGGAAGTTGCCTGTTCAATAAAACTCAAGTGTCTAACATGCAATGGTAAATGTGAAAAAATAAACAAGCACAGGTGTGGGTACTCTATGTGTTGGAATTGCCAACAGTACGTAAAGCCAGCTCAGCACCAATGTTATATGCAAGAAAGGAAAAACCGTGGGGGATACTGTATGGAAGATTGTGTTTGTAATGGAACGGCAGAGAAGCAACATAAAAGATGCACTTATACGGAAAAATACTACTTTTTCGATTACGAAGCTGAACAAGACACCGGCGTACACACGCCAAACTTTGTATCCGTTTATGACTTTAATGGTGTTAGGCGGGCTTTCCTAAAAAATGACGAATTTTGTCAGTGGCTAATATCAGACAACCACAAAGGTTTTACGTGTATAGCACACAATGCAAAAGGTTATGATGCACATTTCATTTTACAATATTGCCTCAATAATGGCATTAATATTAAAACTATTTACCAAGGGTCTAAAATTATGGAGCTCAAAATACCAGCCCTAAGGCTCAGAATAATTGACAGCATAAACTTTATCCAAGGAGGTCTCGCATCCTTTCCCAAAACATTTGGATTAAAAGAACTTAAAAAGGGTTACTTTCCACACTTTTTCAACAAGGCCGTAAATCAGAATTACGTAGGGTCGATTCCAACTACGAAATACTATGGTGTTGATACAATGAAACCTGATAGCAGAAAAGCATTCCTGGAATGGCACGCTGAGAAAGTAAAGGAAAATTACGTGTTTGACTTTAAGAAGGGATTAGCCGAATATTGTAATTCAGATGTCGATATATTACGGCGAGGTTGCCTCGCCTTTAGACAGTCATTTTTAGAAATAGCAAATATAGACCCCTTCCAATACATAACTATAGCCAGTGTTTGTATGGCAATTTACAGGTCAATATTCCTTAAAGAAGACACGATTGCTGTAGTCAAAGAGCAAAAAAAGGAAATGTTCAGTAAGGAGTCTATAGCATGGTTAAGTTCGATTCCTAATGTTCGACACGCATTAAATGGTAGGGAAGTCACAATTTGTAGAGCCAAAGTCGATGGGTACAACTATAAGACTAAAACTGTGTACCAGTATCATGATTGTTTTTGGCATGGTTGTCCCGACTGCTACTCAGGCGATACTATCAACAATGTAAACAATGAAACTATGGATGACTTGCTTACAAAAACTATAGAGCGAACACAAGCTCTTAAAAATGCCGGATACAAGGTTGTTGAAAGGTGGAGCTGCAAATGGAAAAATTCTAAAGACTACAAAAGGAGTCTAGATAAAACCATAGATGTTGTGGAACCTTTAAACCCCAGAGACGCATTCTTCGGTGGTAGGACAAACGCCTCAAAGTTAAAAGTTTCTGGAAAAAAGCTGAGATATATAGATATATGCAGTTTATACCCAACAGTCAAGTTTTACGACATGTACCCTGTAGGGCACCCTACTAAAATATTTAAGCCAGAAAAATACAATACCGACTGGTTTGGTTTAGTTAAATGTAAAGTTCTTCCTCCAAAAGGTCTTTATCATCCAGTCCTTCCTGTAAAGTTAGATAAGCTGATGTTCTCTCTGTGTGGGAAATGTGCGAAAGAAAAGGTAGGACCTTGTAACCACAGTGATAAAGAAAGGGCGCTTCTTGGAACTTGGACTACAATCGAACTTAATAAAACTCTAGAGAAAGGCTACAAAATAGTAGAAGTTTATGAAGTATGGAATTTTAAAAAGAAAAGTAATAAGCTTTTCAGGGACTACATTAAAACGTTTATGAAAATTAAGCTACAAACTAGTCCTTGGGATGATGATTACAAGTCCAAAAAAGAATACGCAAGGGTTATCAAGAAAAAGCAAGGCATCAAGGTTGATATAGATAATATAACTCCTAATTCAGGTAAGCGAGCTGTTGCTAAAATAAGCTTAAATTCTCTTTGGGGAAAGTTCGGTCAGAGGCAAAACTTGTCACAAACAGAGTTCATTAATGACCCTAAGAGGTGGTACAAATTGTTATTAGATGATAAGATAGAAATAACTAATGTGGTTTATATCAATGATGAAGCAATTGAGGTAACATACCACTACAATGATTTCTATGTGGAAGATAGCACAAATACCAACATATTTATATCAGCCTTCACCATTTCCAATGCGAGAATAAGGTTATACAACATGCTTGATAGATTAGGTAAGGCAGTAGTTTATTATGACACTGATAGTGTTGTTTACATAGATGATGAAACAAATACCGTACAAACCGGTTGTATGCTTGGTGAATGGACTGACGAATTTGGCAAAGATGATCATGGTACTGAATGGATAAGCACAGGTCCTAAGAGTTATGCGTACGAAACATATAAAGACAAACAGGTTACCAAAATTAAAGGATTTACTCTCAACCACACGAATGCTAAAAAACTGAACATAAACACAATGAAAGAATTAATAGAAGGTTCTAAAGATAAAGTTGTTATAAGCAATAAGATGATAACAAGAGACAAGAAAACAAAAAGCCTTGTAAATAAAAATATTGCCAAAGAATTTAAAGTCGACTACGACAAGCGTAGGATCCTGGAAGAAGAAGACAACATAATTGATACACATCCTTGGCGGTACTAAATATAATAGTGCACATAATATTTTATAGCTATTTATACCCCTGTTTAAACCATTATTCTTCCCCTAATTTCTAAAAAAGTAACTGATAATTTTAGCCTTGTTTTAACCATTATTCTATCCTTAATTCTTTTAAAAATTTACTGGTAATTTTAGTCATTATTTTAGGTGTCTGTAGGATAAATTTGTGTTTCGTTTTATAGGTGGAGGTAAGCATAACTTTGTCATTTATATATTAGAGTCATTTTTATGGTTACTTTTAACCATATTTTATTAAAAATAACATTGGTAATTTTATGTATACGTTAACCATAACTTTTTACGGCTGATTTTTATAGATAGAATAACCATAACTTTTGATTTTGCTTGATGGTTACCTTTAACCATAATTATCTTGGTTAATTTTTTTTGTTAAGTTTAATGGTTACTTTTAACCAGAATTTAGAAAAAAATTCTGGCAATTCTTTTAATTGTGTTTTATGGTTACCTTTAACCATAATTATCATGGTTAATTTTTTGTTAAGTTTAATGGTTACTTTTAACCAGAATTTTGAAAAAATTCTGGCAATTTAGAGGTTACTTTTAACCATAATTTTAATTGTTTTTTATGGTTACGTTCTGCCATAAAGTAATACGAAATAATGTTTACCTTTTATGGTTAATTTCAACCATAATATTGATTGAATTTTATGGTTACTTGTAACCATAATTGTTTGGAAGATTTATAATGGTTAAGATAACCATATGTTTGATCGCTAATTTTTTAATGATGTTTAAGGTTACTTTATCCATTATTTTTAATAGAATTTTAATGGTCACTTTATCCATTACTTTTAATAGAATTTTAATGGTCACTTTATCCATTATTTTTTTATAGAATTTTAATGGTCACTTTTGACCACACTTAATTGTCTGTCCCATACTTACGCCTATACTACTTGTGTACAGTTCCACATGACCATTTAAATATCGGGTGAATGAGCCACCCCTAATAATAATGTTTTATGAAGCCCAACTTACGCGTGTTGTCAGGAAGATTGATAGCCTATTTCTCTGCTTGCATCCCGTATGATACTCGTACTATAATGTACTACCCGGTGAGTTAGCCGTGGTCGCTCGCATGCGGGAGGCGAGTAGGTTCGAATCCCCCCGCCGGCAACCTTGAAGATGGTCTTCTGTGGTTTCCCATCTTCCTTCCAGGCAAATGCTGCGGTTGGTCCCTAACTATGGGCCACAGCCGCTATCTTCCAGTTCCATGTCCTTACAATCACACTTTCATCCCCAGACAACACTCCAAACACGACGGTTCTTGTAGCTCACCTCATGGGTGACCGCATGGAAGCAGCTACAAACTCTGGCGAGCCGAACATGTCCTCGGACACACCCGGAACTAAAAGCCATACGCTAAAAAAATAAAAATAAACTATAATGTACTGCAAGTATATTCCGCAGACGATAGTAAACACTAGACTATTATTTTCCCCTCGTATTAGTCTGTGGTCACATCGAAGGAAACATAAGAGTGTACAGTATCGTTTGCAGGATATGCCTACAGTGTATTAACTTAGTACGGGGTGTGGCATATAAAAGTGGCCCGGGGAACAGACTTCCAGGTTACAGGCAAAGCAGTGCCCCTGTACGTAGGCAACACCTACTACAGTAACGTATAGTGGATGGTCTACTGTATACTGTGTCAGATCTCAACAGGGCTGTTTGTAGCGATTGCATGTTAATAATTGCAGGTTAGCATCGTTTGACGGTACATGTCAACAGAATACTGCTTGACAGCTAAGGTGTATTGCAACAACCCTCATAGTCTTCAAGAACTGCAGCAGAGCATTTCAGATGAGATTGCAGCAATTCCAGCGGTCCAGCCGCGATCTGCCTTCCGCAACTTGCTGATCAGGGCTAAAAGGTGCCAACAGATGAATGGTGGGCATTTTCAACATCTGCTATAAGCAGGTTAGTGAACTATCTGCATTCCTTTGGTGTCTCTCTTTGTAACCTGGAACTCTGTTACCCGGGCCACTCTTATTTGCCACACCCTGTACCAAACGGGATTCAAACAGAGAAATATCGACCTTCGTGTCAACAACGAATAAAACAATAATATTAGGGGCAGCTGATTCACCTGGTATATGATTCATCAAAACGGTTTTAATATTGTTGATTTTAACATGGGTTGGATTTGAAACTTGTCCAGAGCTCACCACGTCCTGTATCTTCATGTTCTGTACACTCTACAAGTGTTTTAAGCAGTATTTAATTAGCGATAAAACGCCAAAAGTGCTCAAAATTCGGGATCATTCGTTTTCTGGTAAATAAATGCGAGATACTTAATTAAAAACAACAAACTTTAAATAAAAGAATGGTGTATGCGAAATTTAATGTTTTTCAGTCGGTCAACACGATTGTACCCAATTGTAACGGGTGGTTTCCCTAATCCTGAACTCGTTCAGTGCAGGCAGCGGTAGACGATAGCCGCACGGATACGGACCGCACTTCGCTCAGCTAAGTGCACAATTCACAATAGCCTGACCATTTAACAACAATCACATACTCACATTAAGCCAACAAAGCTGAAGGTCAATCACCACTATCAATATTTCAATAAGATTAATCACATATCTGGACTAGTTCTGCCAGTTTAATCACCACTGCAACTAAATTAGTGTATTATATTGTAAATATCATAACCCATACTTATAAAAATAGATTTCATAGCCTAAGTATAAAGGGTCTGATGATGATTGCTTGACGATCGGAACTGGTCATCCTAGTGTATTTATTAATCTCATGTTTTTTTAGGATTAGGGAACCACCCATTTTAATTGGGCACAATCGTGTTGACCGACTGAAGAACATTAAATTTTGATTACTAAGGCAGCACTGAACAAGTAGTTCTGTGAAGAACCAAATAGCCTATTTTCATAGATCCCATTGGGCTTTACCATTAAAACTCTCCCACCAATTAAAGCGATTTTCACTGCGATTGGATGATTTGGACAAAAAGAAATGCACAGCCGCCATCTTAAGGTTATTAAAGCAGTTGAATAACATTAGGTGCCACTAGGGTTAAACATGCATAATTATGTGTCGTACCAAATGTCACTGTGCTCGGATGATTAAATCATGAAAAAATGCCATTTGAATATATTTACTTTGCTTGGGCCGCCAAGATGGTTTTGTAGATAACAGGTTTTTCAATGTCACATAGGTAAGCTTAGAGTATTATTTTCTATCACCATTCGAATTTTCAGGCTGATATCTGTAATAGTTTCGAAGATATAGAATGCCGGATAAATATTTCGCGCAACCACCATGTTGGATTGTTAAATATGTACGCCTTTAAGTTACAAACCGTTAAATGAAAATTATTGTGTAGGATTATTATTCAAACGTTCACTTCGATCGCATAATTAGGACACAAGATATAACAATTTTATTTCAAAATTTCGCACAGCCACCGTCTTGACGATATTAAAAAAATGAACTACATTAGATACGAGTGGATTAGAATTTGAATAAACATGCACCGTACCAAGTTTTATTTCACTTGGATAGTTAAATCGCGAGAAAAGTCCATTTAACTGTTTCAAATTCGCTTGGCCGCCATGTTAGTATTTAACTTAACAGGATTTTGAAAGTGACATATGTGAATTTATAGTAGTACCCTTTATCCCCATATAGTATTTCAGGGTGATATCGGTAACTGTTGCGAAGATACAGAACGCTAGTGAAATATTTCGCGTGGCTGCCATTGTAAACTGGAGATACATATTGAACCCTTATGATATCATCTGATATAATAATGATTCATATTTTATTTATTATGTTTGAAAGAGGGTATTCATACAAGCAGCAGTGGATTCGAGTTGAGGAAATATGTTGCAACTATTGGGAGTTGGACGATGAGGCAGGTATATTTAAACCAAGCTTTTGAGACAAGGAAAAGTGTGCCATAATTCCGGGAACTGAAGAGGTCAACGTCCAATACGCGTGGCTTCAGTTAGCAGGCCATGAGACGGTTGCTACCGATTTACGCAAGCAGGAGTAGGGGGACCCGGATCTGACAGGAAGAAGATGCTTGTACGTCATAAATTGGGGAGGAATCTCTAGGTCAAACTCTCCGAGATGAATTTGAATCAACGAATGAAGCAAGGCACGCTTAAGGCCCGCGAAAAACTGGCGTACCTTTGATTTGGCGCAAAAATGTATATTAATGAAACCCAAGATCATTTGTGTCTCCGCCGATCAGATTCTTAACCTGTGCAATAAGAGAAGCTCAATGAAATTAGTCGCAAGTCCGTAACTTAAAAACTCCGAATTATTTTTAAAATTCGTCCCCACTACTGTCAATTTGCTGTGTTCTGTGTAAATGTAGCCAAGCTGGTGGTTGAACTGACTTTATTTCGATGTGTCGTGAGGGACACTTGTGTTGACTTTATTTCGATGTGTCGTGGGCGACACTTGTGTGGACTTTATTTTGAGGTGTCGTGAGGGACACTTGACTTTATTCTGAGGTGTCGAGGTGACACTTGTGTAGACGAAATATTAACTTCTAAACTCTGACGAGTTCTTCAAATATTTAAATGTGTGTAATTTGCGTGTGAATGGTAGAAGCTTCTGGCTTATAAATATTTAGGGAAAGTTTTTCTTCGAATAAATTGCTCAGGACTTTGAGTGGATATTATCTGCTCATTTAGCAATTTTAGTAGTAATTGTAGTACTGTGAAATAACTGAACATTTTCTATCCTAAGTAAACCAAGATGTCTGGAACGAGGCCAACAGTTGGAAGGATGACCATGGACACACCAGCGACTATGTCCAAGTCCGGCTAAATAACTGCTGGGTTATGTGTGGCGACGTGAGCTGAGGTGTTTTGGCGAAGGGATAAGTACAACATATTGATTATTCAATTTTAGTCGTAGTTAGATAAGCTGGGGAAATGTAAATACTTTTCTTGTTTATTTTTTATTGTAGTTTGATTTTATTCTGTGTACCGACACTCGATTGTAATGTCGTGCATGACTATTTTATTGTTCTGATTTAATTGATTGTAATGTAACTTATAAATGAACAATGCGTGTACAGTGTATTGTTCATATCGCTTGAGCGGAATTTACGGTCTGAGTGATAAATGGTGCTTTGTAAGAATAAACTTAACGATAAACTTAGAATTTGAGGGGTAACATTTCAACCTTATGTTTGATAAACGGGCGTTTTATTGTGATTTGCCTAGCGCAATTTTATTTGCAGGGAACCATAGTTCTCTTAGTAAAATGTAAAACTAACGAAGTAATGATTTTATTTGATCTTTGGGAAAGCAATTTAAGTCTTTCCGTGGAATCCTAAATCTGGACGTATTTCAGGTGGAGAGATGTGAGGTGAAGTCATTACCCAGGTGTGCGTTATTTGGTTATGTGTGATGATGTGTGTCTACATGCGCGGGGAACATCGTGGTAATCGGACCATGATTCCTGTCTGCAGCAAAATATAATTAACGGCAGTATGTACTCCAGGGAGACTACTGGCCGGATCTTCGTGTCTTTTAATTCCTGAGAGAATTATTGGGACAAATATGGTATTTTTCACACACATTGTTTTTCAGGAGATACAAGGTACTTCTAGGATCGAGAGCTGCTGTGAGCAAGCTTCCGATATTATTATGCGACGCACTGGGTGAATGACATAATGGCTTCATAAGGGACGGACAGATTTAAGATAACACTAATTAGGTTTGAGGCCGGGGCACCGTGGCCTCTTCTCTTTAAGTGAGATGAGCCTGTATTCTATATATTGATTTAAAGGGTAGCTCGCCATACTCAGACCATAATTTTCATGCATTAAGTTGAATTGATATTTGTTTGTGTGTTATAATTAAATGCCATTGGGCATAGTGTTGTTCTTGTTTTTTATAGAATTGTTGTGGTCGTTGTAATTATTAGAATGACGTTCGGTCATGTCCTCGTGTATTTTGCTGTAGTCACGTACGCGGGTGTTGATTTTACCAAGACCCGGTTGGGCAATTAGACGTGTTTGGCACGTTGTCAAGATCTCGTTCGGAGATCTATTTTGTATTATATAAGGGTAGCGGGTGTCGGATATTCTTAAGTGCCTTGTTGTGTGTTCCCTAAGCTAATCTAATCTACGCAGAATTACGGATTCGTTGCTTGACGGGAAACCAGATGGTAATGGATCACGTAACCGTACTTATTTCCTTCATATAGTCAAAACATCGTCACGCGTACACAAGTATAGATTTGAAGTAGACGTAGTGTTTCAAACGTCTTTTTTATTTATAATCTCTCCTGAGATATTTATTTTAAATGGTAAACTGTGGATATTTGAATGCCACTTGATTGATGCAGACACACCTTAGGATTTGCAGTTGTGATCTATTTAGAAGTGTGGGAGTAAATTCGAGATGTTGTTTCTGTTGATTGTTATTTGCTTTGGTTATTAAACTTGTTATTTAGTATACTGGTTTACCTCTTTTCTTTAATTATTGTATTTGCCCTATGTATCCTTGTAATCTATGAGAAGCAAAATTTAACTGCACGGCTATCATGGACCGAAACATTACCCGAAATTGAAATTGAGTCTCGATACGCTTCTTTTACAAAGGTTCAATATCAAAATTTGAAAGGCACGGTGAAGGTCGAACGATGTAGTAGTATGTACCTACCGAATTTCATTGATATCGGTTTGGCCGTTTAGATTTGATAAGAGGGACACACACACACACACACACACACACATAGGCCTCCACACACATGGAGAAAACGTGATTTCATAAGCCTCTTTTTTCATAAATTAAAATAGGCTGAAATGGCTTCCAATACATTAAATAATATGATGAGCAATTTTATATTATTGAATAAATTATTTTGTCCTGGTCGCTAAACAAGATATTGTTCAATATTCTCACTGTAACAAGTCATAGATGCTACGAAATGTTAAAGTAAAGACTTCAAATGCGAATTTTAAAAATGATTGGTAAATTTTTAAAGCACAAACACTAATAATCATTTTTTTTCTACATTCTACATATTGAATACTATCAAGTACCGTTCTGCAATTTACTGGTCTTTCATTGTTCTTCATACTCATATGTCGTTATTGTTCATTTTTCATGACCCTTGTCGTTCATAAAACATACCGGAAAACTCATTACTCAGAATGTCACAGTTATGTACATTGTGCAAACATTCTGGAAGATATTTACTTATTATCGGCCAGGTTTTCCTTCACTGTTTACATTCTAGCAGTGTCAAAGTCATAGCGTGAGATTCATCTCGACATGTCCTACAGGATGTTTAAGGCAGGTCATAGATCATTGAAGATGAAAGGTCATTGGGGTGACAAATGTTGCACACTGCTTCGAAAAGTAAAGTTGGTGATTGATCCTTTGCTTGATGCGGTTAAGTCATTAGATTAGATCTGACTGAAACTATTCTCATAATCCGCGATCATTGTTAGTTCTTAATATGTGGATCTCGTGAATATCAGTGCGATGTCACTTTCCGACTTGTTGATAATTTCGTGATCTGCAAGTGACTTCTTCAGCTACTTGCATCAGCGTTATTATCTACTGAGGTGAAATATCCACAGCCTGCTTCCAGTCTCCGACCGGATCAGGAATGGAATGAATGAAGCCCCCATCTAGCGGTGAGGATATGAACTGTGCCGGCCGCCGAGGTCTGACGCACTCCTCTGGGGCAATGATTAAATGAATGACAGATGAAATGAAATGATAGTGGAGAGTGCTGCTGGAATGAAATTTTGACAGGAAAAACCGGAGTACCCGGAGAAAAACCTGTCTGCCTCCGTTTTGTCCAGCACAGATCTCACATGGAGTCACGGGATTTGAACCACGGACTCAGCGGTGAGAGGCCAGCGTGCTGCCGCCTAAGCCACGGAGGCTTATTATCTACTGAGGTATTATTATCAAATAGCCAAAGACTGGGAATTTTGTAAAGGACTCAGACTATAAAATTATTCAAGTAAATCTCACGCAAGTTATCTTTGCATTGATGTATTCATTGTAAATAATTCATTATTATGATGAGAATAAATATTTGTGCACAATTGTACAGTATATTCATGTATAAGCATTTTGTTGAGATTTCTAACAATAATCGAATTGTTACTTTTCTGAGCTACCCAGAGATAACTCAATCACCTTTATCTCCTAGAATTAAACTCAAATAAACATACAAATTAATTCAATTAATCAACTATCTTTTCACATTAATCTCGTATGAATTCCACATTAAAATCCATTCATAATTATTTCTATCAATACACGATGGAAAAAAAATTACATGAAAACTAGAAGTGAATGTATTTTGTTCGTTTGCTCTCACATTGCCAGTTGGGAGTATTGTTTCCTGGAATTTAATGATCACTTAGAGTAGTTAATTAAGAACTGGGTTCTTCATTTTTATTCCGAATAATAATGAGTTACATTTGAGAATGGCAGTAAGTTAATGGAAACCATTATTTATTTAATCACTGTCGTCTTGGTAGCGAGAGCTTACAAGCCCAACTCTCTAGATCGTATTGAAGAGTCTAATGTTTGAATGTATACTTACATACTGACTTACTTACTTAGACTTACGTTCACAGGATTTCAATGAATACAACAAGCAAACGTTTAGATTTAAATGCTTACTAGTTGAAACTTGTCAAAACATGACAGTAATTGGGAAAGAAATTACTGAAGGATTTTCTTATATCAATTCTTTGTACGATTACAAAGAAAGATCGACATTGCAACATACAGGGTGTAACTAAATATGTGGGGAAGTTCCGGGATTTGATAGAGGTCCTGACAACAAGCAAAACATGTCCTGTAAATATATGGTTTGTGTGCGTTCGTTGCCGTGTTACAAGCATGGTTTGTGGTGTGCATAACAAATGCTTGTGGTTCATGCATGATGGTGCACCGCCTAACTTTGCTCTTGCTGCTAGAGCAATTTTACATCAGCGATTCCCAAACAAATGGATAGGGCGTCAGGGACCGACACCGTGGCCTGCTTGTTCCCCCTGATCTCAACCTATTAGACTTCTACTTATGGGGTTATTTAAAGGCCATTGTGTATGCCACGCCTATTCATAACGTGGGCATGCTGCGTCAGCGAATAGAGCAAGGATATCAGCAGATATGACAGACGCCGGGAATATGGGAGCGTGTGAGACAGTCAATGATGTGGCGCGTAGACGCCTGCATTACAGCTCGTGGTAGCACCTTCTGTAGAGATCTGTTAGTATTAAGGTACACTTTATCATTAAAAATGACCAACCTGCATACTGAAGCGGTCTGTGTTATGTACACCACAAACAATGCTACTAACACGGAAACGAAAGAAAATACACCATATGTTTACAGGACATGTATTGCTTGCCCGGAGCTTTCCCACAGATTTAGTCATATCCTGGCCATGACTAAAAACTTGATGAGGCAAATAGAAATCAACACGTTCCAGAGTTTCCCCTTTAGCTTTATTTATTGTGATAAAGTATGCCGAGCAAATTGGAAATGGGTGCCTCTTAAAAGAAAATGGAAGTGTTTTATCGGATGGTGTTAAATCATGTCGAAGGATTAGAGCTATCTGCCCAATATTACCTACACTTATTATTTCCGAATCTAAGCAATTTTCACACATATTTCTTACAATTAATTTGGTTCCATTTAGGAGTCCTTGGAAAACGTTCAGATTTCTAAGGAGCATAACTATGGCTCAAACCTTTAAAGTAAGAATATGTGGAGGTAAATCACCTAATTCCGAAGAATTCCAGAATTCTGTAGGAAACTGAAGTAGCTGGCTTTCATCTTCAGAATTGTATATGTAACTCTGGTGTATATTTTTGAACTACTAAGTTCAATGACTTTTAAATTAATTTCATTACAGTGTTCATTATTTGGTGTAAAAATGCAAACTTGCGATAAATGTATTAGCCTACATCCTTCGCAGAAGTCAATGTTTCGCCATAAATTTCAGTCATTAACTTGGAGCAAAAAATAAGAAAATTCACTTCATCTGGTTTCGATCGCATGTTTTTATCTAAGCGGCCTACTTTTAGTGAAGTGCCGCAGAGAAGAGTATTTACTACAACTGTGAATAACTGTTTGGCGAGAAGCGTGCGGCACAACAGGCAAAACCTACCCGAAGTCTCCTACAAGAGCAATAACTTAACCACAAAAAAGAATAATGTCGTTACGTATAATATATTTTAGAAGTCAAAGCACACACAATAATGAATGAACATTTGCCATTGGGTCTTCAACCCATATTATGAGCCATGCTAATCGGATATCGTCAACTGGATTGCAAATTAATTTTGTCTTGACATTGAACTCTCATTTAAATTGAGACGTATTTTGAATATTGAATGTATGGCACATGCTCTTGCAAACTATTGTTTAAATTGAGAAGCGTGCCCTTCCTGATGAAATAATTCACTTAATATACAAACCTGACTTGATTAGCTTATGAGGAATTTAATAAATGCAACTGGCCGTAAGAACCGTCACTTATAATTTTGGAATATAAGAAAAAAATGCGATGATGTGATATTCCAGAAATTTTAATACAATATGGAACATATTGTTTTAGATCCCTTAGTTGGGGGGGTAGTTTAGGGATCTAAATATTAGTGTTATTGTATTAATTTGGAAGGTGATTCCTAGGAGAGGGTAGCTTCCCGTAGCTGGGTGAGCTTACCAGTGTGGCGTGTTGTTTGATGTTCAAATGCTAGGGGGTGTTCCTGTTAAGATGTAAGAGCCTACTAGGGGATGAACCTCTGAGTGCAGGCTAATAGGCCGGCCTGCCAGCTGGACGGAGTGAATGATATAACAGACGTGCCTATGTCAGCGGCTCGCTGCTAGGCGGTCGCGTGCGGGAAACACAATGAAGCCTGAGCAAGCAATTACTGGCTACTAGTCACGGTCAATCGTGACGGGAGTCAGGAAGGGTATGCGGATGTAAAGAGGCGTGTAATTATGAATGCAATGTGTAGTTTACTGACCAAGTGTTTTATTGGTCAGTGAGTATGAAATTGTAAGTCCCTTTTAGGGGAATGTAAATAATGGTACAAGTTAAGTGTACAAGTTTGTGGATGGGTGTTACAAAGTAAAGGATATCTGAACACTTGCTGATGCTCACCTGATGATAGTAGCTGGAGCAGGGCCTTAGGCAACACACACTGTATGACAGATAATGCTCCCAAAGGGCCTCTCTTCTTATAGGTCTTGCCGTTGCTCAGTCAGCATTCCATTGACGTAGCTGCCCCAGATAGCTGTTGTGTAGATGTTTATGAGTGTGTTGCAAGTGGTTGGCTAGCCTCCCGAGCTGGGTGGCCGCCCTTGCTGTGTAAAAGGTACTGTTCTGGACTTATGATGTTTGCCAGTTAGGGGTGGTTTTAATAGATTATGGGGGTGGCTTTCAGGGGGTACAGCCCCCCGGGGCCTGTACAATATTCATGTGGCACGGTAACATTGACATCAAAGGAAACGAAGGACATAGCATCGTTGTACAGCCAAACATTCCTTCTAAAATTCCTTGAGGTATCTTCTCCAGTGAAACATTGTTTCAGCCTGTCAGGTATCTTACATTCCGGCAGATCAATTTTACCATTACAACAGGAAAGGACAAAGTAACCAAGCGATGACTTCTCGCAAGAGAAATACAATGCAGAAAAATGTTTACATTTGTTTTCACGATGATGGTCTTCATTTTGATATAAAGAGTACGAAACTGCTCTAAATAAGCAATTTCCATCATCTGTTACAGGTACAATCCTTTAAGTTTCCATGACAGTAAATTATGCAGGGGAGCATATTATAATCACTTCGCCAACTACTGGAATGAGCATAGAATCACTTCGCCAACCACCGTAAAGGAGACAGTTTTAGAATTCTATGTCCCATGCATTTCAAAATCCTATTAACACAGGGAAGACCACTTTTATGGCTACATTCTTGACTATCTCCCCGGAGATTTGGGTTCGATTCCCTGCTCTACGAAGAAATTCAATTCTGGCCTCAGGGCTAGAATGGGGCTCACTCAGCCTCGAGGCGTAAAACTGAGGGGAGGTATGCTAAATGTCAACCTCAACCATCTTGGATGTGTTTTGTTTTGTGGTTTCCCACTTCCACTCCAGGCAATTACCGGAATGGTTCCTTACTTCAGCCGTCTCTTTCCCAATCTCCGTCTTAGTTACAGATACACACATTAATACAGCCATCACAATAACACAGGTTATGAGAGAGAATATAACACGCACACCACAGTACACGGGTCTGAGTGACCCACGATATGAAAACCCCTGAAAATTAATTATGTTCGCCAATTATCTCTCACGGAATGGCTGCGTGGCTCAGCGGTAACGTACTCGCTTGCTGATCCCAAGGTTGCAAGATCGAATTCTGGGGCAGTCAGTTGGTATTTGAGGGTGTGCAAATGTGAGGGACCCGTGTCAGTAGCTTTACTGGCACGTTAGAGATCCCATTCGGGGCCAATTTCTCTAAAACAAATAACATTATGTCTCTCATGGCGAAAGGGAATGTGCGCACGTGTGAGTGACTGGAAAACTAAATTTTCCTTTAAGTATATAGCAACGTAAAACGCGGAGAATTCATTAACTTACGGGAATTATAAAAGTAAAATATGTTTTGTCAATGGTATGCCAATAGCAAGAAAATGGAGTGCGTAAATAAAGAATCATACCCAAGGTGGAATTTGAACTCCTTGGACGATGCGTAAGAGAATCCATAGTCTGTAACATTAGCGCCTGAGCCACCCAGACAATAGAAATGGATCGAAATATTAAGTTACGTAAACTGCATACACACTCAATTGCCAGTTGGTGTTATTCAATATTTCCCTTATTTTATAATTTTATTCCAGTTTATATCGTGGAAACATCATAAACAATATCCCCCACCTTTTTAATTCTCATAAACAAAGCTCGCCGTTTAGGCCAGGCGACAGGTCGAAAAAAAGCCTCAATAAGGAAATAATTTGTGGAAAGCCGGAAATTGCTTTAATCGCTTTATTTGGACCCAGATATTACTCTCCCAAGTTTTCGCCCTCGAGTGAAGTCGGCGTTGGACCTTCTGTCTCTATTAAGGTACCATTTGTATTTTATTTTTGCAAATATCTCCCAAACCATCAACTTTATAAGCAAAATACCTATTATAAAACTAATCTAGAGTAAATTTCCTACAAAAATGTCCCGTACCTCTTGTCTCTAATTAGAACCGTAACGATGCTACGACCATTCGATGTGGAGCCCCTTTTTGATTCTTGCGGAAATGCTATGGAAATTATATGCCATATCGAAGTTTCTACATGTTATAAATATTTGTCAGCATTCCAGGTGCACAAGTTCTTAACTTGTTACAAGTATAACAGCTTTTCAATGTAAACAGCTGTGGCAAAGTACCTACCATTAGTATTACTATTGCGTAGTATTGGCATAAAATCACTCTTTTTCACACCTGGCGGTAGAGTAAATGGCGTCTTTTTTTAAGTGGTGTTCTCAGGAGGCCTAATCCACTGTTCAAATGTCAAAGTTAGTCGATTTTAACCCGTTTTGACGAAGGCTGACAGTCCTGATCATCAGGGGCAGATGACCTCGTAGTTCCTCCCCTTAAAACAACAATAACTAACTAACATCTGCCTCAATTTCTCCGTCATCGCTTTCATCGTCTGTATCGGTACATTTGTCCGACGTCACAGGGCGCTCAAGATTAACATCGATGTCTCCGTCACAATCATCCATATCATTTGCCTTGCATAGAAATCAGATGCAGAATTGAAACAATATTTCTAGTTTGAACTAGCTCCGTATCCGGTTGCGATCTTTGATGAAGCGGGAATGCGTAAGACGCAAATGTCTGTGTTTTATAAATTAGTCGATCCTGTACCAATGAGCCCACATTTGAGGATCGACATCATGTTCTCGACGGAGGATATCTTCTGCACCGTGTAATTTGGCACCAAACCGATACTTTTGTCGATATTAGTGCCAAATATGTGAACTACGTTAAAATATACTTCAAAAACAGTGTCATTATTTTCGATTATACTGACGACCCAGCAGCTCGCAGTACCAAGTCCGCTGAACGTCTTCGATTATCGCACAAGCATGATGCTGCTAATGTTCTTTTTTGATGAGCCCATGACCGCACCTATGCCACAAGTAAAATGTTTGTCTAATGGCACAAACAAACGAAGATTGATCGACTTGTTGCGCGTCAAATTCGAAATCGAAGGAATCGAAACCAGACAAGCTCCAGAAGATGCCGATGTGCTCATCGTTACCACCGCACTCGAGTTATCTCGGCCCGACAGTCCGGTCATTATAGTGGCTGAAGATATAGATATCCTGGTCATCTTGGAGGCTCGTGTACCGCCCACCACGAAAATGTATTTTATGAAACCCGGCAAAGGTTCAACCAAACAACGACTATTTTCACAAGTTTCAATCTCCCGCCGTGTGTGCAAGAAAACATCCTCTTTTTGCATGCGTTTAGTGGGTGCGATACAATGTCTTCGTTTCAAAGACAGGGCAAAATGAAATTCGTAATACTGCCGAAGAGTAATGTGGAACTGCAGACAGCTGTTAGCGTTTTCCGAGACGTGAACGCAAACCCCGATGAAATTGACAAAGCGGGCCAGTTGCTTTTGGCTAGGCTTCGTGACAACAAAACCACGAGAAATACCCTGAATGAGTTGCGGTTCCAACTGTCTTCAAAATCTCTAAGCAAACATCGATTTAATCTCACAAGCTTACCTCCCACCGAATCAGCGGCACGTGAGCACTCTTTAAGAACATACCATCAAATCCAAACATGGTATGGAAATTATACAAATCCACTGGATTGGGGCTGGAAAAATTCTCAATTTGGTTTGGCTCCCATACCTACGACGAGAGATCCGGCGCCACAAACGCTTCTAAACACAGTGTCCTGCAAATGTTCGAAAGGTTGTAACGCAACGTGTGGTTGCAGGAAAACGGGCCTCCGATGCTCCAGAATCTGCATGAATTGTATGGGACGGTCATGTACAAATGCTGCCGAGGAAGATGATATGGATGATTGTGACGGAGACACCGATGTTAATCTTGAGCGCCCTGTGACGTTGGACAAATGTACCGATACAGACGATGAAAGCGATGACGGAGAAATTGAGGCAGACGATCAAGACTGCCAGCCTTCATCAAAACGGGTTAACATCGACTAAATTTGACATTTGAACAGTGGATTAGGCCTCCTGAGAACGCCACTAAAAAAACGCCATTTACTCTACCACCAGGTGGTGTGGAAAAGAGTGATTTTATGCCAATATTACGCAATAATCATACTAATGGTAGGTACTTTGCAACAGCTGTTTACATTGAAAAGCTGTTGTACTTGTAGCAAGTTAAGAACTTGTGCACCTGGAATGCTGACAAATATTTATAACATGTAGAAACGTTGACATGGCATATCATTTCCATAGCTTTTCCGCAAGAATCAAGAAGGGCTCCACTTCGAATGGTCGTAGCATCGTAACGGTTCAAATTAGAGACAAGACGTAGCGTACATTTTTGTAGGAAATTTACTCTAGATTATTTTCATAATAGGTAGGCTATTTTGTTGATAAAGTTGATGGTTTGGGAGATATTTGCAAAAAACGAAAAATGGTACTTTCTTAGGGCCAGAAGGGTCCTCGACTTCGCTCGAGGGGGAAAACTTGGGAGAGTAATATCTGGGTCCAAATAAAGCGATTAAAGCAATTTCCAGCTTTCCACTAATTTTTTCCTTATTGAACTACCGGTCGCCTGGCCTAGTTAGACGTGGAGGATATTTTATCTGCCATGTCTCTAATGTAGGAAAGCCATTGAGCGCACGTGTGAGAGCCACACATATTACATTTTTCCCTAATAATTTAAAGATATAGCGTTATATATAGTTACCTTTTAATGTACAGGCCAAGAGCTTTCGTCAGAGTGCTTTACGAAACCAATCGGTGTAACCGTTTTCTCAATCTTGCGGTAACAAAAATCACCCTAGTGTTTTAAATATATACATTAACCATACTACAATACGTTAATGGTAATGTGGAATCCTACCAGGTCAAGACTATTTCATTCGACAAATTCCACGTACGTTGCCCTGATATCAAACCCGATCGGCATTAGTAGGAGGTAAGCAGCACAATCCCATCCCAGTTTCACTTGAATTGATTAACTGGCTGTTAATCTTTTGAACAACACACATGGAATATATTTCTTTATCCATCATCTTAAACTGGGTATTCATCTATTTCCTTAGACTGTGAATGGGGTGATGGTCACGGAGCCCAGTGGAGGCTGTTGCAGGCCTGAGGGATTGCAGTCACATACAGCAATCCCCAGCAGTTCATCATCGGCCGGCTCGTGGATGTGAGATGTATACAGACATCAGTCTTGAGCGGCGCGCCCATCAATACAAGTCGAGCAGCCCAGTGCACGTCAGCGCACCGGCTTACGTGTGCAATTAATTATCGGGCCCCACAGAACGCTACACCGACCCCCGTATTTCTCCTGTCTTTCCTTGTTAGCAATGCTCCAGAGAGCTCTGACTAGAAGTGCAATGCAGCCTCTGTTTACAATGATCGCTTTTACATGAAGTCTTAGTTGCAAGTAGAGCAGCCACTTGATCGTATAGCGTTCTTATGTACATTAAAGTTGTTAACTTCCAAAACGATACATGCATTGGAATTGTTTAAACTACGAAACTACAGTGACCACTACGTCGCAAGCCCCTAAATGAATTAACAACAACAACCATAAGTTATGGTTTAAGTCTAAGAGAATATTCTTCGAGATATCAAAGGAGTGAAAGCATTCGTGCAATATTTTAATCTAAGTCATAAGAGATATCCGCAAAATTAAGCTTTGATTTTGTGGTTCTGGTTACTGTTGCTTTCGGAGGTGGAACACCGATATCATCTGGTCCTTAGTGCAACCATTCCTACAATTGTATTGAATGAATGATCGTGTGGCCTCCTGAGAGGCCGAGTGCAGGTCTTTCTAGCTGACGCCCGAGGGTGACCTGCGCGTCGTAATAAGGATGAAGTGATCATGAAGATGGCACTTACACCCAGTCCCCGAACCACGGGAATTAACCCCAGGAGATTAAAATCCCTGAAGGCCCAGCCGGGAATCGAACCCGGGACAGGCCAGGCCAAAGCCATGCGCGCTAACCATTTAGCCACGGAGCCCGACACAGCTGTGTTGAAAGGGTCAATACTGATTTTGTGGCACTATTTGCATGATTGCCGTGTGTTATCTGAGGCACATATTCAAACTGCTATTTTTCATAGACTATAATAATTGAAACTGATACGATTCAAATGTGCAGATTTCCAATACAACTACTTCTAGTTGCTGACATTGGTTATAAACTTAATACAGCATCCTGGACCTCTGTGATCACCTACAATTTAAGGAAGGTGATAAATATTAAATTTAAATAAATTACGAAAGATTGAGATCCACAGTCATTAGGTCAAAATAAATTATGTCTATTGACAGAAGGTCCAATGAAATAATGTCAATGCCAGTAGGTCTAATGAAGGAGATCTATCGTGTTTTAGTGGATATTTAGTTTATTGAGGTCTAACACAAACTTACATCCAAATGTATTTAGTTTTTTTTCTTGTGTACGAGTGTAGCTGCACCATGTGCAGTGAATGCTTTCTTTTTAGATTAGTTTACTTTACATTAGAATTACTTTGTTGTATCGGACTGAGGAATGGACTGCATAACTGTTGATTTTCGAGTTTCAACCGGTAGCTCAAGGCCCTGCGTGTGACCAGAATATCTCCTTGCTCTTTATATAACTTCGTCGATATTTTAATACCATTCCCCCCACTGGGAAGTTGTAATTCGTAACGTTACTTATAACTTCAAAACCTCTGATCAACTTCTGTTTCTTTGATTTTGATAAATGACCACGTAACGTTCAAACCAATGGTTTAGCCATGTTCAAAAACGGGATCCCGTGAGATTGGCTATGCAGAGTTAGGCAACAATGGGCGTGGTCGGAGTTTGAACAGGTGACCAGTTCTGGGGTACAACGTGCTGTTGGCTGGGGATGGAAAGGTGGTTTGGAACAAAGAATTGGCAATGCTGCCATAAGTGAACTCTGGCTCAGGAACACTCCTTCAGAGGAATAGTTTCTCGGAATAAAGTTCAATAAAAAAGATTGGAATATTGCTTTTCATTCATACACTGAACAAATATGGACATAAAGGTGTGGGCACTACTAGTTAGTCAATGCACAAAGGATTATTTTTATATTTAGTTAACATATATGTTGGCAAGGGCTATTTATTTACCAGTGTATATGGCCCGCGGTTCAATATTGATATACGGGAGATTTGTATCCTGCTTTATTTTAACGTGTATTCAATCAAGCAATTGAGTTTTGTCGTTTTGAAATATTTTGATAAATGATAGCGATTTGAAACACCATACATGAACGCAAACTAAATGATGACTAATTCTTTATAGGAGCAGTGACAAATATAGCTAAATGTTGATAAACAGCTGAAACCTTTGTGCTACTCTGGCGGTTGACAATGTTAGATAAAATTTTAGTCGCGGAACGAGTGCCTCTTATATCAGTTTCAGAAGATCGCCATTCAAGTTTTTAATTTTGTATATCGCTGAAGATTTTACTGAAAATTAGCTTTAAGCCTTGCCTTATCATGGACAAAAATGATCTTCTGTGCTTTTTATTTTGCTCACTGTTCTTCAAACTCACCCTTGTTTCTGATTTAAATTACACATCAACGGCATTCAGAAAATTTAGAACAAGCTGAAAGATGTATCATTCTTTTTAAAGTCTATTATTCTACCTCACGAACCACAACGTTGAAAATTTCTGCATTCGCCGTTATGGACACCCTTCTGTACTGTGCCCGTCAGAGGAGATTTCCGGAGTACCACCAACCGTAAATGGCATTCCAGACAATCCCATCCGTCGAACACATAACCTGAGAGGATCGGATGCACTTCTTTTGGGCTAGCGCCGGCACGAGAATCAGATCACCCGGGAGATCGGGCTGTTACACGGGGTAAGGATATAGACGCCCAAAGAAGTACACCCTCAACACACAAAGCTAGGAAATAACAAGATCCAGGCTTAAGTAAAATTCGTGAAACATTTATTCAATAAACTCAAACCCCTATCCAACTTCGGAGGGTATGAAATCGGCTAGTCCGCGAAGCTAATAAACAAAAATAAATAATGGAATCAGATCCTAACTGTAGCTAAGTTAGCCCTCTCGAAAGTCCTTCTATACGGGAAATCAAAGCAACAACAACAAACCTAGGAACGTGGCACGTAAAGGATACCCTTTTCAGATACAAACACAGATAATGAATCGAATAAAGAATTTACGTTAAACAACACAGGCAAAAACAGCAAGGTTCTAAGTTATGTTAGTACTGTACCCGATAATCCGGAAAGGATCCTGTTGGAATATCCATTGCCCCCAGCTGGATTGCCTATTTCTAACAGCACCGGCAAATACTACATTAGAAATCGCTTCCAACATGGCCTTTAGGGATTTACATACAGCAGTTACAAGAATATTGTGGATCAACAACCAACTACACGGGGCACTTACCTTTACATACTTTCTCGGGGACTGGGAATTCAGCTTCGCCTAAAATACACCCACAATACTCTTCTACTTACATTTAATATGAATCACACTCCAACAACAACGGATAACAAACTGAATAAAATGTATTAACAATAGTGTAAACTAATCTAGTATAAACGAAATAACAATAAACTAATTTAACAATAGAAATAAAAATAAAGAACACGCAATCATTCACACTTCCTTTCAACTCTACATCACACTACAATGCTGCGTATAAAAATTGTTAGCATAAAATCTTGGCTTGTTTTAGGCCTACACAGCGTAAAAATAACACCGTTTAATGAAGGCTCTTACATTCGTGGCATTCCTAACACATGGTTTCATTCACTAGCTTGCGTTTGTAGAACGCACGTGCAGTGGCCTCGTTTCATCAATGAAATACTATCATCACGCCGCACTCGGAACTGGTTTATACAATTTATACAAGGCGGTGAGTGTCCACCTGCTTATATTATGTCATCGCTCTCCAACTATAACAGTGAATCATTCTCGCTAGCCCACATAGAGACTGCTCATGTGTGCGTTTATGAAAACACGTAAAAATAACATTTAGATCTTACAAAAGTTCACATAACTACTCTGTTTCTTAAACAATCATTCTAGAAATTTCTATACACTCTTTCATTCGCAGCCCACAATTGTTCATGACCAATCCGGTTCCACATTTACTCTTAACAATGTACAATCATTCATACCAAAACATCCGCTCATAAAACACACGCTATTTCAAAACAATTGATTAATAAATCCTAATAAATTATTTAACTAATTAAATCATTTTCAAAAATTATTTACATATAATATGTTCATAATAATATACATTATTTAGTGTTGCCAACACGATACTTTCGAGATTCTGGCTTCTCGGTTACAGTACAATTCTCAACTAAATATATACACTGGTTTTTCACATAACCATCCTCTAACGTTCCGTAGTTTTGATATACTGCTTACACATCGTCTTATATAGGTTTCATTACAATGTCGGTATAATACAGTCGACTAATTAAAGTTAACTGTACGTAATTACATAACTTCGGGTTTAATAAATTATAATAATAGTATTATTGACATGAGTAGACGATCGTTCCCAAGTTGCATTTCCGCTGAAATCCTCCTGTTAACACAGCTAAATCGTTACTTCACAAGAACTGGACTACATGTATACAACGGCTCTTATCCATGCCTTCTTATCAAAGAACAATAATACATTGACTTCCCTTAAAATGCGGAACTCCCTCGCACGAGCACTCTTCATAGCTCTACAAATCCTCATATAACAATGTATATGGCATAAACAATTATCATCCACTATGTTAAACAATAACCAAAAAGGATTAATTGTCATTAACAAATCTTATGTAGGAACTTCTCTCAAATAATGGCATGACCCTCAGTATCATTCCACATGACTACAGGACTACAATTATACATGCTTAAGTTCTTCAAACGAAACTTCCAATTGTAATGAACGATATTAGACAGTCGTGATTAACCTCCTAAAGTTTACTCCACAACAAGATAATTAACTGTTAACTCGTCTGTCGCAAATATATGTAATAAGAATAATACTCCTGTCTCACCGCACTTGTCAAGCTTTAAATTGTTTATCGTTGCAATATCATATCCACAAAATGACGTGATGTTACACTAATAGAATAAAATAAGACATGTTATTTATAGTGTCAGATAGAATTCAATCTTGACCGGGATAAACTAGCTTTGAATCCCTAGCCAAAGATTTGAATAATCTTCTATCAATATTTCCTCTAACATATTAAATGAACAAAGCTCTTAGCTTTACAAATAATAAAAAGGTTTGTCAATGTCGTAATGTTTTTCCACTCTACACAAAGAATGTTCATAGGGATTAAGACTTCGGTCTTATCAAACGACTAGTATTTCCTAGATCGTCGACAGTTTATGTACAATAATGATATAACAACATCATTCGATGTTTCTTCTGTTCTTGAAGTTATATGTTGTTACACTAAAGTGCTCAAATTAAATTTAATAAGAATTTAATTTGAAGCTATGACACAATGTCAGAATACTTGGTTAAAATAAAATTATTAAAATTCGAGAGTCGAAACGACTAGTCTTCTATGAGGCAATATAATTCCTCAAACAAAATTTTAATGACAGTTCCACAACTGATCCGTTGAATAAAATTGAAAAATAGATGAAAGGCAATCATCTCCTAAATAATCTTGAAGCATAAAAATCTCAAAACACATCTGAAGTGTAAAATGCATGAAAACAGTGAAATACATGGAATGTGAAAATATAGAAATATGGAATAAGAAAATATGAAAATATGGAGTAAGATCGTTGGCTCAGGATGTCACTAATCAAGCTCTATACTACAAATGAGATACACTGCTACCTTATTTGGACGAAAACTTGAAGATCTATGTAAGTATTCCCACAATACTTTAGATGTTTCCTCAGTTCAAGACACTGAGATGGATCTGCATTCGAACCTCGGATCTGCGACCTCAGAGATAGGAAACGTCCCTCTCTGGAATTCACCAACACTCGCCTGGGCTCGAACGACATCATTCTGGCAAATTCTTCTGTGTTGCTGGGCTACCCTCCCTAGCATCTTGACAAATCTCTTCTGAAGAATCGTCATTCTCCGTCGTAAATATGTATCAGCCTCATCATTGAATAATTTATAGAAATATTCATATAAATGGTGAATGAAATATTTCCATTGCTAATTGAAGTTCTTTCATTGTTCGTAGACTGACGAAAATGTACAAGATGGACCGTACACTACGTCTGTATTCAAGAATACGTTGTCTAACGAAGCTCCATCGTTGTATCTTAACTCCTGATATCGAATATGTCTCTGGCGCATGACTATTTAGTACATCATATCAACAATGTTACTTATGTTGAATGAAAACACTTGAAGAATAATAATAGTCATTCTGTTAATGTTTATGTGTTGCACCAATATTAGAAGTTCTCCGCTACTGTTCACTTGAACTGCGTTCGTCAACTTCACGTTGCAATTTAAAATGATATTCAGCTTTATTTCCAACACATTTGAAAATCTGACTTAACAGGCTTATATTGTCGAAGCGGTGAGTTTTAAAACGCTCGACTTTTCACAATATATAGTATGTGACCTGTTCTTTATATATATTCGCTTAGTTATGTTCAGATCTCAATGATATAAGAGATATAATCAATTCAGTGTTCCTCACAACTTCACGTAGAATGGAAGTGCGGTGATCTCCTACGTTCCACCTAGCTATCCTCGCATCTCCACAAGTCGACAGTCGTCGCACTTGGACTAAGCCTTGGGATCTCCGTTAACCCAGTAAAAACACTTCCTCACTCTTCAATGACTGCTGGAATAAGAACATCGATCCTTGGATCTCCCCCTCCAAGTCGAAATTTTTGGCGGCCATATCAAACTCCCACCATAATTTTAGCGCGTAGATTACTAATGCTTATTACTGCGTAGATTAACTGATCTGCGGTTTTTAAAGTATCAGACATAATTTCTCTTAATATTCTCTTCGTTACCAAATAAGACAATCTTCTTCTAAGGGCCTAAATGCATAATTTCCATCATATTGTGTCATTGAAGTTGATCTCGTCTTCAATACGACCTCTTCTCAATGGCTCTGGGCTGGGATCCAATAGCATAATTTATAACAATATTTATAATATTAATTTCCAAACTCGCTGTTGCTATGCCAATTATAGCCTTCTAGAAGCGTCCATTGTGCAATATATCACGTGATCGGGCTCTCCCACAGCCTCGAGCTTGTAACACTATACTCCTGTGTCAAACTTCCAGAAATTATATTTGCTGGTTAAATTTTATCATGGGGGCGAAAATACTCTCATTTTGTCCCTAAATAATCTTATTTACGGGGGCAGTACCACTTTCGCATTTACATTTAAATTTCCATCATCTAGCTAAATCCTGAAATTACAGCAAATTATGGCGAGAAGCGTCCGTAAGCAGATAATTAACACAGAGCTAGGATAGCAGCCAATCCAATCCAATTTAAAAGAACACTGATAATAACAATACAAATTATATACGGTACGGGAACAATCAGGTGAATCACACAAAAAAATCAATAACACACAATTATTATTATTTACAAGTCCTTCGTACGCAAATTAAGAAGCTCTTTGCTCTTAATTGTCATCTCAATCATGTAGTTAGGTTGGCGAAAGCGCAGTGAAAACTACGTCTGACATCGCATAGAATTACTGTGGCCCACCAGTTACGAACTATTGGTGCCAGTAATTCTCGTCGGTCCAAAAAGTGTCAGCTCGTACTAAAGTCATTTCCATCTGGAAATGTTCAGCTCAATGCGTCAGACAGCAAGCAAAAATGTAGGTTCAAGTTCAGATAATCAAAATTGATCCATCATATTATTGACGTAGATTTAACATAATTAGATTTCATGATTTAATGCAGGTTTAAATCGTTGGTTTAGCTCCCTTGTTGGTTATTATGTCGATTCTTCGATGACTCTCATGACACAGGCTGAATGACATTTGTAAGTCTCTACACAAGAGATGCTTACAAGCACATGACTCTAGAAGTCACAATAATACCATGAGCTATCAATATGCTCCAATAACAATAACACTTGGCGGCTCTCCAAGGCACGCACAAATATTCATCGGTTCAGTCTGGCAACAATGCTCAATACTGCCTGAATCACAACAAATGGTCGCGGGACTCAATTCTCCCGCCAACATGTCTTACAGACACATCAATCACATAAATAACTAGCCTTATACAGTGTCGACTTGGTCAGTAATTTAACAGGGATAAACCTTTCATCATATTCTGAAAAACCATCAAATACTCATACAAGAACAGTCGCTTGCAAATAGCAGACACAAAATGTGATGTCAGTGTCACTCCTATCAGAAATACAACTCATCAGCAGTTGACCTACATTCCGTAGCATTCTTTAACATTGCTCACAGCATTCCACAAATAAATATTATGTCAGACAACGTCTAAAATAATCAATACTAGTCCAGTCTCGCAAATGAGAATACTGGGCATTATGGGTAGTTGTTCGCTGGGTGGCTGGCTTGACCTTGGGTGCATCGGTCACCTCGCTACTGCTTACAGTGCTCAAATGTTGCGTGAAGTATCTCTTGCATTTAGCAAGTCAAAATGCATATCTAATACACAGCGCGATTCTCATGTTACAGTCCTATATGTGATCCTTTCTACGTGGATTATTAAATACTCTATTTACAACACACTGATCTGTACCATGCCCTGTATTGTACGAAAATATAACATGTTTCATAAATCAAATAAGCCTACATAACAGAGGCTACTACACTACCTAACTGCCTTGCTTTTCAAACATATTCCTGCCACATTCCATATGTACAATCTTCTTCGGATAAATGTGCGTGTCTCCTCCTGACACAAATAAAAATCTAAATTGACAGCACTTGCACTCCTCGGTGCTGTTCGAAATGATACGTTAGTGTACGTGGGTTCGATGTAGGGTCTGATAACCTCTATTATTACACTTATTAATTATTCCTACTCGGAATTCAGTGGCGTCATAGTTCAACATACAAACATGAGCAAAATCTCTTCATAAAGGCGGTGGTTGTTCCTTAACGTACCAAATGATACGCCCATAAACGTGGTGTAGATGAAATAAATAATTAAAACACGTTGCTTCCTAAGTTAACACACGGATGAAAATCATTCCATGAAATTGAGCTTATGCTTACTAGAAAACAGCTCTCAGAACTAGGATAAGTTAATGGGTACATTTTAACATTGGTTCACAAGTAATCGAAGATGCACCGGCGTGATACTCCGCCATAGGATGTCTCACAAGTATTCGACCAGTCTCAAAACTAACTGGAAGGAAAAATACATCAGAAAATCTAATACTACAATCCTGCCTAAGTTGGTTGCCATCAAATACGGCGTGTATGCCAATCTACCAACACAAGGCCCTTTACAACAATAAAGCACAAAACTCGCTGTGGATTTCGTTGTTTACCTTATCTTACCTGGAGATGAGGGGTTGTTCATCTCCTCTAGGTAGGAGGGTTTATAATAATCCATCCAGGGCTTTAGGTCCTGCCATTTTTCCTCTTCTTATTTTTCCTCTTCTTATGGTTCCTCTTCATGGCAGTGCTATTCCTTCGACATCCCCATTACAAACATCTCATGTACGGGTTGAAGCATATCGTACACGTGGCTTAGAGTAAGATGCATATTGCGTAGAGAATTACGCTGTTGGCACAGAATTTATGGCTATTTTCACTGGTTATCAATTCAACACTGCTTCTACTGACAAGTGCAGACAAATTTCAATAAAGACCATTCACGTCTGCCACTGATTTTACGGATACAACAGGTGGTATCCTACACATAGACTTGAATACTTTGCAACACAACCACTGAATATCATCGGAATCGCGTGATAAACAAATACCGGCACAAACTTTTCACAAGTAAATTATTTAAGGTGGCGTAGTTTACGCTCGTGACACAGTACTTACTGATTGCGTTTTGTGATCCACGCCTCGTGGAACAAAGCTGTCGGCAACGTGGTATCGAAGATAACAGACCACGTGCAAGACAGTAAAAAAATCAGAAATTCACAAATTTATAAAAAAAAATCGACTTTGGTTCCACTGTATTCGCCCTGCACGGCGTTTCAATTGTGTTTCACGCACTTTATAGTGCTTAATAAGCGTGATGGTCACAGATACTTGTTCATTGCAATTACGATCATGGCTTCTCCCACAAAGACGTGTGTCCAGTCTCGACGGACTAAGACGTGGTGCGTCCAGACTCGGTGGACTCAAAACGTATTGGGTCCAGACTCGGTGGACTCAAAACGTGGTGTGTTTCTTCTCGGAACAGCGTTCCGGCTTTCAAGGAACTTCCCAAGTCGTGTAGTGGTTACTTAAATCCGCTTCGCATATCCGCGAGGAAAATACCTTTACCAATGATTTTTAGAAATCATTTTTAAAGCCACAGGAACGTGGTAAATTATACACAATTACAGGTTATAAATTCCTGTGATGTGCAGAATTAAAATAGTTATATAAATACTGTATATCCAGGAATAATATTAACATGGCTCTCCGAAGTCAAAAGAGTATCCAAAGATTGAGCTGACTTCCGGGTGTGTTCTACACTTAGTCAATCTAATTGAACATGCTTCTAAAGAAAACATCACCAGCATGAGCACATACGGACTCAGTAGTGACTATATGGCAAAGAGCTAGGCAATTTTCTTAAAAGTAATGTCTTACATTGGTATCTAAACATAAAGGAAAATAATACAAATCATAATAGTAAATGCTTTTAAAATGCATTGCGTTGAAACTGTTGAATATCTTATTTAAATTTAAATTAAATTAATCAGATAGGATGGTCATTTCATCTACAATGAGCTCTGTTATGTTTGTTCGGATGTAGTAAAGTATTATTAAGCTATTTCATATATTGTACTCTGAATGAAAATGAAATTAAATCCGGCTGATTACAAAATATTAGTTACTGTATTACGGTTTTAGTGTGGTAAGTGAATCTTAGACCTTAGATTGTAAACGGATCTTAGATTTCAAAGATTAACAAATTCAGTTTATGATATTTGACTAGCATAAAAGAAGTTCCGCAAAGAGGTTGCCCACATACGAGTATTTCCACGCATCGTAGATGTGATCCACTTCAGATCTCTCTCCCCCCCCCCCCCCCATCGTCTCAATTAAATGTTTTTGTGATCGTCCCAGATATTCACGTGTTGGATTAAATCATAATTCCTCGGGCTATGGTAAAGTACAATTCCAATGTATTTCCATGTTAAGTTATTGGCCACACCACACGTCTATGCTTGCAGTAGAACATGAGGACAAACATAATGAGTGATTGCAAATTGAGTCGTTTAGTTTCAAAATCAGTCAAGTTCACTTCTAAATAAGGAACACTTAAATCCGTACATGCTCTATTTCAAGACTTTGAAACGATTATTGTTACTGATTTGCTTGATAAAACGTTCCGTTAGACAGAGATGAAACATTATTTCAATCACATATACGACAAATTAATTTTCGTGCTTCGAAATATGGGAAGGAAGAAAAAATAATATATATAGCCTATACATTTTCCCAAATATTATTAGAAATATGTGGATAAAACTCAGAAAAATTGTACACCCATTAGTTCGTAGTGCTAGTTAATTCCACTAATCTCATGCATCTGTAAAATAGGTGAGGAATTATGGCAATTTATTTTAATCAACACCAACATCATTTGCAATATTTAACTATGAATAGTACCGATACAACGAAAATCAGACCGTAGGCCTAATATTAGTTCTTTGTAACGAGTTTAAATGCAATAGATAAATGCATAGATAAAACGTCCGAGAATCGAGTTTTAAGACTAATTACCCATGTCAACGACTATAAACAACACGTTAAAAATTAATTACAGTACCCATAATGTTTGAGTACATTTTCAAGTTATTCACTTTTGTATTTATTGGGATCATGTTCAAACTATCTGGCGAACCAACCTCAGCGATAATTATGCACCACAGTACAAATCTTATCCCTTTGGTTCATTGAATACAATATATAGGCCTGCTTGCAATTGGTTCAATTAATCATACTTAAGGGAGGTTAAATATTAGGCGTACATGTGAACACATTCTCTAACCTAAGCCTTTTATTGTGCCAACTTACCCTTGTTATATTATAATAATTGCTTCGTATAAACGTAATATACAGTACAAGAGAATTCAAATGTATATTCTGCAACTTTATGAAATGAAAATCCACAGCATGTTTCCAGTCTCCGACCGGGTCAGGAATGGAATGAATGAAGCCCCCATCTAGCGGCGAGGATATGAACTGTGCCGGCTGCCGAGGCCTGACGCACTCCTCTGGGGCAATGATTAAATCAATGACAGATGAAATGAAATGATAGTGGAGAGTGTTGCTGGAATGAAATTTTGACAGGGAAAACTGGAGTACCCGGAGAAAAACCTGTCTGCCTCCGTTTTGTCCAGCACAGATCTCACATGGAGTGACCGGGATTTGAACCACGGACCCAGCGGTGAGAGGCCGGCGTGCTGCCGCCTAAGCCACGGAGGATTATTCTGCAACTTTATAAAAAATGTTATTCTATCGAACTTGCCCTGTGATTTTCCCTCTATGGCCGTTTAATAATCAAAACTGAGCGTCAATTTGTGCAAGTATCATAAAGAAAATCAGGTTCATGATCATCTGAAAACGTTGTGCAGGAGGGAAATTTATGGATTTGCTTTTTAAATCTCCCTCGTATCCAGTTCTTACCAGGTTTAATCAAGCTAACGCATGATGAGTTTGCTATACTTCTTCATCATTTACAAGCAACTAAATCATTCCTGGTCATCAGTTTTGGTAATGGTACGTTACTGCAATTTCATAGTAATCTCGATGAAATTTACAGCCAATATGTTTGAATAGTTTTACAATACGTTAAATGAGTTATAGCTGCATTCCCTTTTCTCTCTTTCTCTGGATAGATTATTGTTCTGTTGATATCATATGTTTTTTGTCAATGTTCAGTCCACAAACACTCATATTGTAATCCAATTCTGTTTTATGGCATAACAAATGAAATGAATGGTGTTTAGTGGATCGATTTTACTGCACTAGGAATCTCGAATACAAGCCATAATGGAATGCGATAGATGGATACAGATGTTTGATATTAATTTATTAATTCTACAATCCTCGACTTTGGATTCTAATAACATCTTACGGCTTCTATAAACTAGGGATGTGATATACTTTAAATTTTAATATGCATAATGACTCACGCTTTACAATTTTCAATTTGTTCCGTTTACTGGGAAATGATACGTATTTATGTATTAACATTGGATGTATGGGGGTGCAGCGGTCAAACTGTTTATCTCTCACCAAGGTGGACCTGGTTCCATTACCGGTCAATGTATGTCAGATTTTCGAAGTGAAATGCCATGTCCAGTGGTTTGGATTTCAAGTAAAAAGGTGGTCCCGTGGCTCATGATCGTGAGATTAACGGTCACTTAAAACTACATGCATTCTTCCTTCCAGCTTATCTATTAATTGGTTTTAATTCTATTAACAGGCTATTCCTAAAATCAATAGTTGTATACGGGGCAGATGACCTCGTAGTTCCACCCCATAAAACAACAATAACTAACTAGTTGAATACAGGAATCCAATCAATGCTACCGCAAAATTGCAAAATGTATCAGACACACACATCTTCTGAAGTTAACCATATTAAAGCTACGGTATATGTATTCCTTCTGGACCACTCTAGTACCGTGACTTAAGACAGATGATGATGATGATGATGATGATGATAATTGTTGTTTATCGTTATCGGCACCTATGACTTAAGACAGGACGTAAAATTATAGCACCCAGCCTTTCATAATGCCCATCTAGCGCAATTGCGAACGTTATACAGTAGGCCTATAGTACTACGAATAGTCCTGTAAGCTCTGCTTGGAGTACATGGCTAGATTCCAGCCGGGAATGGTTATTGTTTATGACTCATTTAGGAGCTTTGTGACAACGTGCTCATGTAGCCCCGTGTACTGTACTTCGGTGTATGTGGAAACTTTCCTATACTTGTGTCATTATGGTGGCTGCACTATTGTGTGTAGTTGTCACTGGGGATAGGAATTGGGTAGGAGGCGACCATGGCTTATATTTTGGTACTATCCCGACATTAGCCTGAAGGAGAAAAGTGAAAACATGCAAACTCACCTCTAGGTTGGCTGCGAGAGAAATCGAACCCTCCTCTTATCAGTTCCGTCTCACGAGGCTGAGTGAAGCTCGTTTCAGCCCTCGGGCCAGAATGGAATTTCTTATCTCCGGAGTGAAAATCAATAATGGTAGTCACTATGTCCAGCCGGGAGAATTAGAGCAAGATATTCCTTGTTATTTCACACAGATAAAATGTTATTATGCCCGGTAACAAATTAGACAATTGAGCTTTGTCTTAAGATTTTCCATTAACAGATGCTGTGATAATCTTTGTATTGGTAATGTCAAGTGGCATTTAGCGTTCCTAAAAGTTTCTAGGGCCTTGATTAATTATAGTATTGTGACGTGTCGTCGCACACCGGATGAGCGGGCTTGGGGAGAGGACAATATGAGATTTCGCCATTCCTCGCCCAAGGCCGTAAAACACAATTGTCAATGGGCGGAGCGAAGGGAGTTACTTCGTTGACGCCATTGGCGTATGAAGGCGACAAAGAGGCGTTAGAGAAAGAAGGAGTCCACTAGAAGCCTACGAGCGAACACTCGGGAGTATTTCAGGCCTTTCGACCTTTCGACCAACTGAGTTGTAGCGAGATACCGCGAGGTGGTAGTATAAACCTTTTGAAGGCCCCTCGCACTATATAAAGAGAAGCGAAGGCCCTGTAGGACAGCGAGAGTTCACATGGGTTTGAGTTCACAGCCGAGAGCACTGAGAAGAATTGACAGTTCAGTGCAGTTGATTGAAAAGTGACTAATAGCTGAGGACAGCTGGTGACAGAGACACGGGAGAGACTAGCGGGACTCAGATGGGAGCTGGATGGAAGAACATCACCAAGCCGTGACTGTGAACTGTTGGACTTGACAGCCTGCTGCGTGAGAACTGAGTAAATAATTGTAAAAATAAAATGAAGTTATTAGTAACACACTGTACCAGTTGTTTTTGTTTAGTAAACGAATCCTGGTTCCCGCCACAATATCTTGCTTTACATAGCCTATATTTTATCCAAATAATAATATTGCATATTTATTGTAATATGAATTATGTTAAAATTGTTGGAGGTTAATTTGTAACCCACCCATTATTTTTTGTTGTTAATTCGAGCATCAGCTGGTCTCACACGCATGTCAGTTTAGATTGTTAGGAATGCGTACCCTCGCTTAAAATGATTAGGATCTGTTCATAGTTAGATCGGATATATTATAATAATACTTTGGCAGGAAGAATTACTACATTTGTGATTTATGATCCTGGAAGATTAAAAATTGAGATATCCTGTTCAGACAGATTGAGTTAATTCGTGTGTAAGGGGTAAATATTCTTGTTTGCTTTCATTTTTATTAGTGATTATTTTATTACTCTAGGATTATGTTAGAAGCGAATATGCTAGAATAATTTGGATGTGATGATTTTAAACCGAGAGGTCAGTCCTAAATATCGCATTAGTATCATTGTGTGTTCTCGCAACATGACTACTGTGTTATTCATGGATACGAGTCAATGATACTATTATGCAGTTGATTAGAGTTAAAGGCACATTTTTTAAAATTATTTTGTGATATATACTGAACCCATGTACCATTGGTTCAAGGGGTCGAATCCATGTGTTTTGGTAAAAGGAAATAAGGAAATATACAGTCTTCAGAGGAACATAGAAAGATTTTATACAAGAAGGCAAGCATAACGTTGTGTAATAAACTGAAGCCAGGTGGCCAGGAAATGAGATCATGCCTGACGCATTGATAAGGAGCCAGTCACGAATATAAATAGAACGAGTGGAATTTTCCAAGCGAGTGACGAAGAGCGTGTTTCGGAAATCGCCCTTACGTTGCAGTAAAATGGCAACCGCGCAGCTGTGCCAGAAGAAGAATAATTAGATTTAACCCATTTGCAAGAATAAAATTAATTAAAGAAATACAGCATTGTGAATCATTTCGGAATAGAGATTTTTGTGTGGAGAAAGATGTTATAATAAATGCCCAGGAAAGAAGTGCAGACGTGGCCATACGTCATTGGGGGTTTCCCGAGACCCGAGGAGGGGGGAATTAAAAATCAACTGTAACACCCACACAGCTGAAAACTAAATTTTATTTAATATCTCAGAACTGCACGATCAATTTTCATGTGCAAAGAAGTCAGTTTACGTTTAGAAAACGAGCTTTCCAGAGATATATTTTTTAATAATGTGCGACCATTACTTCAAAAGTTGGTTCCGAAAAAGACGTAGAATTTATCTTTTTGTCGCCGATTTGTATAAAAGCCCTGGCAGGGCCAGGCTAATTATGCAGTACTTACTAGACCTCGAGAGGTCGTGATACTCTGTATCACCAGCGAGCAACCGAAGGGAGTGGCCGAGAAGTATCATCATAGTATCGCCGTGTGGAGAATTAGGAAAATCCTAATACAGGATTTAGTTCCGCCAATATCATTCTTACACTGAAAAGTTCAGTATTACAGTCGAAGTAGGCTGCGAACTTAAAGAATAGGCGATAGGTCTTCAATAACAGTTTATTTAAACGACCAAGTGTATCGTAACGTTTTGAAGTACCATAAAAGCGAAATAAACATTATATCAATGTTAAAGAACCCGATTAAGGGTCGGACAAAATAAGGTCCGCATAGTATTCTGAAAAGAGAGGAATTATAGAACTGAGTAATCAGAAAGGAGAAGTAAATTCAAGACGTTGTTTCAAGGAAACAAACGAACTATAAAAAGCACTAAGTTACGAGGAGTATTAGATGCTAGAAAATAATAGGTCACCGATAGAGTATTTGGGAGACCGAGAACAAGACAGACATTCGCTAGACAACTAATAGGGTCTAGATAGAAGCAAGTTTGAGTTAATAATAATAATAGCTGATCATCAGGAAACCGGATTCGAAGAAGTACCATTCCAGGGAGGGGTAGAATGTTCGAGACTTTCATATTCTGGTCAGATAGGAAGCCGACATCTACTAGTTTCACCCTTGGAGACGGGGAAGCAAATACCTCGTGTGCAAGGCCTAATCAAAGCCTCAGTGATTAGAATCAGTGTAGTGTATATATATATAAAATTTGTGTTAGATAGTAATTTTTCAGTGATTTTATTGTGTGTAATAGAAGAATACCGAAGTGTATTTTAAAATGTTACCAGCGTTTAAAGTATATAAAGTATATGTGTGTCATGATATGTCAGTGTATGAAATGAATTTGAGCACGATGGTGTAATCACAAATAGTGGGCAAAAATGAAACATCGTTGGAAAGCACGGTAGTGGACCGTCTGAACATGTAAGTAACTATTTTCATTATGTTATGTGTTGGGGGAATATTTGTGTACAATCCACCTGAGGATGATAAATAGGGATGTTTTTGAATAACAAATAACAGAATAAGAGCGCGATCTGAACAACTAAAAATTGAGAAATTATAAAATGATTATGTGAAATGAATAAATCCTTAAAGGAAATGTATGAAATAAAATATCAGTGTATTTGATAAATGTTATGAAAGCAAGCGGAAGAATATAATAATAATAAAAATTATATAAATGAAGATTAAGTTGAATTATATGAAAGTAATAGCTTTTGAGCTTTTGTAAAGGAATAAAGACATGGCGTGAATACCTGTTCTTAAAGTATAACGATTATTGTCACGGGAGAGGATTAATATGAAAGTTTGAAATATAGATCAAATGATGATTTTGAATTTATCAGTTCTTTGGAAGACGCTAGGCCTTAAAGTAATGTATAGCGCATTGTCGCGCATTAAAGTAAATTGTCACGCTAGGAAGGCGTTGCATCTAAATATACTTGGTAAATTAATTGTGAGGGACAGTTGATTGCGGTAATTGATGATAAGTCCTCCATTTAGTGATGTAGATCACGAGGCGTTGTATGAGGGTGCGAATTTATTGTATTGATGAGCGCAGGTTAGACCGAGGTCGCCCTAAGCCGCTAATTGTTATAAAGTCCTCCAGTATGGGATTGGTTCCCGAGGCAGTTGAGAGAGTCGAACCCAGACTCGTATAGTTGTTGAAGCCCCTAAATATTGTTGTTGTATGGAATTATTCTTACCCATCAATGATGACACTTCATAATTAATAAATGCCAAGGTTACGAAAGTGGTCTATGAACCTAAATAATGTTGTTTATAGAATGAAAAGAAACGCCAGGTCTGTTCAGAGAACTGTGTTTGAGAAATAGCTGTTTCAAAGCATGAGTGTAGTGGTCCCGTGTGGGCGATACTGAGGGTCTCCCTCCCGGGCAATAAATCAAGTCGAGTGTCACGGTCCAACCCCTCGCTATTGAAAGTATGGTAGGTCAGGGGAACCATCTATTTGAAGTAATGATAAACCATGAGTGTTTAGAGTTTGTTAATGATCCGAGATTCGAACCGAGGTTCTTGAAGATGAAAGTTACCGCTTGCAAGTTCAGATCGTTTGCTGGTCTTTTGATGGTCTTTTAAGCCAAATAATAATAAATATAAATCCCTAATGTAATGAGATATTGATGTAGGATTTCACGAGTTCAATGAAGACAATTAGATTTCGGGAGTGATCATAATTTTTGACTTTGTTCAAGTAGTCTTCTATAACTCGGGAGTACACAGGTATTTTTCCCGATCACTGTAGTGAATTTGTTAACTTGAGAGAGGTGGTAACATGAGAACATTGTGAAATGCCCAAAAATTTAAGTAAAGGAGTAACAATTATTTTGAATAAGATGATATATTGTTTTGATTATAAGAAACTCATAAAATAGATATTGAGGTGTGTAAAAGAATAACGCAGTTTATAGTGGAAAGTATCGAGCCATTGGAGCTCGTGATTGTAGTGAATTTTAAAAGGGATACTTTATGGAAGTGAAAAGAATTATAAGTTAGTTGGTTTGAAGGAAACCATGTATTTTAATATAACATTTGTTTGATTTTATGTATTCCTTGTTCACTTTGAACAAGTTAGAAGGATTGGTCAGTAGTTTATTTGTTTAATTTGTTTGTAGCGCCATATATTTGGTTAATTAAATGTTTTATAATAGGAGTTGATTTTGTTTTTATTTTGGAAGTGTATCCTCTATTTAATCCAAAATGTGTAAGTCACAGAGTGGGAGAACATACCATAAACCCGAAAATCCCGATTTGAGCATTGCTGGCATACTGTGATTTGCATATTTCTTGATAAAAGGGCACAGGGGGGGCATAGAAGTACTGTGCTTGGATTAATAATTAGAGGAACACTTATGACGGTCATATCATGTAAAAGTAAAGTAATGATAGGAATAGCTACAACGTATAATGTTAACTGACCGCATTGGGTCCCTGGAAACTCACACCGAGCAGCCCTAAAACTAAAAATTTACCCCCTAAACACTTTTAAATGTCGCCCAGTAGGCAGGGCTGAGTTTTCCTAGGGAAAACCCGAGTTTTCTTGAAAAATCAAAATTTTCATTTTTTTAATGGTTTTTCGAAATTTTGAATTTTTAAATACTTCCATAAAGGTTTTGACATTGAATAAGTATATCAAAAGGGTACGTTTTAGTAAACACCCGTACCAAGGTAAAAATTTTGAAAATTGGGACACAATAGTTCAGATTACCATCTCTCAAGCATGTACCAGCGATGTGGCATGATAGCCCACTGTATTTTAATAAGATGGCATTAAGTGAGGAAATGCAAAGGCTCTTGGAGGCCATGAACAATAGATTCAAAAAAATAGACAATACATTGGGCCTCCAACAGGATGAAAATAAAAAGGATTTCGAATCCATAAATCAAAAGTTAGGATCTATCCAAGCCGATTGTATAAAGATGAACAGTACATTGAAGGCTGAGATAGAAAGTAAATTGGATAAAATGAAAACAGAAAATGGGGAAAACATTGCAGAACAGTTGACAGTTGTAAAAGAAGAGACATTAGAGTCTATGAGAGCCGACAGTAAAGCAAATAATGAGGTACTGAAGGCTGAAATTGAGGGAATAAAAAAGGGGTCAAAGGAACTCCGAGAGAGTATCGAAGGGACAATGAATGCCAAATTTCAAGGTTTTGACACTGAGTTTGGGAATAAGTTAACTGAGTTAAAAGGGGAAATCACAAGTAAAATTAAAAAGGAAAATAAGGCATTTCATTCAGGATTGCAGGTCCAAATACATACCTTGAATAAAAGTATGGTAAATTCCCAAACTGAATGTCAAGAAAATTTTAAAAGTTTAGAAACTAAATTAAGTAACATGGAAGAAAATGTAAATGTATGTAAAAATGAACTTGTAACCGAGATCCAAGGGGTGCGAACAGAGTTAGTGGATCAAATAGAGTCAAATATGAAGCTTTGTGAAAAGTCCCGGGGTGAGATAAAAGAAAGTTTTAAGGAATTAGGAGACAAATTTAAAGGGGTGGAGAACCAAGTAGAAAAACTCGAGGGAAAAGTCGGGAAAGTTCAGGCCGAAATAATGGACGTTAAGAGGCAAGTTGAGGCCGATGCAAACAAAAGGGAATTGCAAATTAATATATTCACGGGACAGGTGGATGACTGGTTGAGGAAGCATGAGGGGGAAATTACTACGAAGTTAGGTCAATACGAAGGGAATCTTAAGGAGGAAAGCACGCAACGAAAAACGGATCGTGATGAACAACTCTTAAAAATAGAGAGGATAGATAAAGGGGTTACTGGTATTCAAGAAACAGTAATTGGATTAACAAAACAAATGGGAGACACAAAGGGAAATATAAATAAGCTTATGACTGACATAACAATTATATTCAATGAACAAGGAAAGGCCCGAGAGGATATGAACAAGATCCACGATAAGGTCTACATAGGACAAAAAGAGATGGAGAAAAAGATAAAGGAGATACGAGAAGACTTAGATACCAAAGATGACGTTAAGCCAGAAATTATAGCACAACAGGTCATGGTCATCAAGAAAGAGGTAGAAGAACATTTTGCTGAAATGAGGGATAGTTTCAGGGAAGAGAAATTCCAACTCGAACAAGCAGTGGAAAACAGTAAAAAGAATCAAGAAAGTATTCAGAATGAATTAGGATCCCGGTTGGAAAGGACTGAACACAAGAACAGTCAAATGGAAATGGAACTCATGGCTAATGAGGAAAGTGCCCGAAGAGAAAGGAAGTTAGAATTTGAAAGTCAGGATGAATTTCAAAAGACAGGATGGGTAGATCCCCATGAACGAGACACAAATCAAGATAGGGACTTAGGAGGGGAGGGCCCTTATAAGAATCCAGGATATCCGATGGCGATGTCAACCCCTTATATGAACCAAACAAATGGTCAAATAATAAATATCATCAAGTCAAATGAGGACAGACCGGTGAAGTTTACGGGTAATAATATGTCAATTACTGCTAAATACTGGTTGAAGGAGGTCGCAGAGTACTTGAATGAAATGAAAGTTCCTCAGGATCGAAGACTGAGAGCAATTGAGAAGCTGTTGGCAGGTGATTGTCTCACCTGGTTCAGGAGTTTCAGGTACACATTTGACACGGTGGAAGGTTTTAGAGAAGCGTTTTTGAAACGATATTGGGCAACAGATGTCCAAGAGAATCTGAGGCTAGATCTGTACTCTAGGAAGTATAGCACAAATGCCCCAACTAAATATTCTGAATTTTTCACCGCTCAGCTGTGTAAATTCCGGGAACTTGGCATTGCTCCTGCTGAGAACGACCTGTGTGCCGCCATTGCAAGACAACTTCCATATGAGATCCAGAGGTTGTTAATCTCATCTAAAGCCAGAAGTGCTGTGGAAGTGGAGAGCATCTTACGTCAATTAGATATGACGACGTCACACGTTACTCCCAGGCATCCAAGACAGACTGAGCAGGTACATATGGCTAGCAGTCAAGAAAACAGAGAGAAACCATCGACCAGAAATCAGTCCACTAGTACTGATACTCAGGGACTGGGTCGAGAATATGGACATCAAAAGCCTAGGGGAATACGGCCATACTATAGAGGAGGGTATCGAGGAAGGAATCCTAGAAATACGGGTTATAGGCAACAAGAGAACAGACCCTATAACAATAATAATCAGAGGCAGGATAACAGAAAGAGATGGGAAAATTATCCCAGAAGGAATGTGAGGCCGGAAGATAGAAATGATGAATATCGGGCCGAAATAGAAGAAAGATATCAGGAAAGTCTTCGTTACATGAATGAACGAACAGACGAACCTGAAACGCAGAGGGTCCTTTGGAGTGAGGCAATAAAGAACCGAAAATCACCCGACCGACTAGAAGGAGCTCAAAGCTTGGAGCTACAAGCTCAATTGAAGAATGAGGGGAAGGGAAGCCCTCAGGATAAAAAAAAACTTCAAAATTAAATCATCAAAAGTGGAAACATACCAGGAGCTGGGAGGAGGTTGAGATTGTGAATTGGATAGCAAGACCAGATGAGCTAATTAAAGAGGATGTGGAAGGAATCCCACCTATTAGAAGAGAACTACCTACCATCATGCTAAGGATAGAAGGATTACTGGTTAGGGCATTCATTGATACGGGATCAACCATAAGTTTAATTACGCAAACCCTCCTAAATGAATTGGAAACAAGAGGCCGCGTATTGAAAATTCCCGCCTCAAGTGTGAAGATTAAGGGAATTATTACTGAAAAATCTTTGACATGTAAATTTCAGGTATACATTGATTTGATCATAGGTAACGCTGAAATTTCGCAATGCTTTTTGCTGGTAAATCAATTGCCATATAATGTCATATTAGGTATTGATTTTGTCCGTGAGAACAAGGTCATTATAGACCTAGCGCAAAATTGCATTAGGATTCAAAGAGAGGATGTGGACGAACAAAACATTAATTTACAGGAACAGGATGCGAAAATAGGAGAACAGGTATGGCATGTGGAAGAAGTGAACGAGGAAGGTTGTAAGGACATAGAAAAGATATTTGAAGTCCTAAATATAGAACTTGAAGATAGTTTGGAAATTGAGTTCGAAACCAACCTGTCAGGAAAAATAGAGGAAGCTAAAGTTGACCTCGAAAACAAGGAAAATTTAAAGGAATTACTAGTAAATTTCAGGGACGTATTTGATTCCAAGCCAGGAAAGATTGAGAATTTTAAATACGCTTTTCAAGTAAATGATTGGGCACCGTTCAGACAAAAACCATACCCGGTTGCAGAAAAACATTACCCACAAACGAAGAAAACACTGCAGGAGATGATGGATGCAAGGGGTTATAGAAAAGATGGCGACACCTTATGTTAGTCCATTAGTAATTGTGAGTAAACCGGATGGCTCAGTAAGGGTGTGTTTGGATGCCAGGAATTTGAACGCGAAAATCATACCAGAAAATGATTCGGCACCACCCATAAAAGAAATACTGAGGAAATTTAAAGGCAAGAAGATATTCACAAATATTGACATGACTTCTTCGTATCATCATCTCGAACTGGAAGAGAAAACCAGTCTGTTAACTGGATTTCAGTTCGACCAACAAACATATTGCTTCAAGAGATGTCTGTTTGGTTTGAAGACCGCGGGATCCGCCTTAATAAGAGCGCTTGATCGAAACCTGTCAGAGGAAGTGAAAGATTGCACTATCCGTTATGTGGATGACATATTGCTTACCTCAGAAAACATTGAGGAACATTTGGAAACGTTAAAGAAATTATTGGAAGATTTAAGAAAGGCTAACTTTAAGATTAATTTGAAGAAATCAAATTTTTGTCAGAGACAAGTTACATTTTTGGGGCATGTGATTGATAAGGATGGTGTTAAACCAAATCCATGCAAATTAGAATCGATAAGAGATTTTCCCAGGCCTTTGAGGGTGAAAAACGTTCGCCAGTTTTTGGGATTGATTGGATTTTTCTCAGGACATTGTCCGTCATACACCAAAACTGTTGCACCACTACAGGACCTTCTGAAGAAGGGGGGCAAGTGGAAATGGACGGAGTAAACAGAAAAAGCATTTATAGAGGCCAAGGAAATGCTCTTAAATTATGTGAAGCTAGGATATCCTGATTTTAATCAGAGATTTGTCATACTAACAGATGCATCCCAGATTGGAATAGGGGCAATGCTATATCAAGAAAACCCGGATAACCCTGATAAGAAAAAGTATCTAGCTTTCACAAGTCGGAGACTGAAACCACACGAGAAAAATTATACAATCAGCGAGATTGAGCTGTTAGCGATATTGCACGCGTTGCAATATTGGCGAAAGATCGTATATGGGTTTTAAGTCACATTAAGGACGGATCATAAAGCCTTAACCTTTTTGATGAAGGCTGATTTATCCAGTCAAAGGTTGATGCGTTGGGCTTTATATATTCAACAGTTCGACGTACATATAGAGTATTGCCCAGGGAAAGAAAATGTAGTTCCAGATTATTTAAGTAGACAGCCAGAGTCCACAGAAGAGGAAGTAATGGCTATTGATTTGGAAGACATGGATCAGCGTACTCTGAATGAGTCAAGAAGCATTGGTCAACGACAACGTGAGGATCCATGGATGAACATGCTCATATCGTTCTTGGGAGGGAGTTTGATAAGGGGAACACCGGCGTACACTGAAGCGAATAAGATAGCTCAGGATTACACGTTCTTCAATGGATTGTTGTATAAGTTTGTGGACTCTGACCATACACGATTAAGGATCGTTGTACCTGCGATTTTTCAGAGGAATATGGTATGGTTAGCCCATAGATCGTTCGGACATATGGGAGTCGACAAAACAGTCTCGATGCTGAAAGAAGCATTTGTATGGCCGAGACTGAGAGACTGTAAGGGATACGCTCAAGACATGTGATCTATGTCAAAGGATTAAGCCAAATGCATTTTTGATGAGACAAAAGCCAATACCATTGTTGCCCGAGAGGCCAGGTCAAATTATTTCTATTGACACTTTCGGACCTTTGCCAAATGCTAGGAGAGGAAATAGACATATAATGGTGGCTATGGATGTTTTCACAAAGATGGTTGTCCTTGCTCCCATACAGAAGACTAGTACCAAACAGGTGTTAAAACGACTCAAAGAAAAAGTGATACCTATTCTGGGAAAACCCGAGAATGTGTTGTCGGATCACGGTAGTTGTTTTACAAGTGTAGAATTCAGACAGGAATTAGAGAGACTTGGAATACGTCAGATTTTGTCAAGTATTCGCCATCCTGAGGCAAATCCTGTGGAAAGAGTGATGAGGGAGACGGCCAAGTATTGTAGGATATACTGTGCCGAAGAAAATTGGAAATGGATAGATATCCTGGATATTATCGAATTTTGTATAAACAACACAATCCATGAATCTACGGGAGAGATACCCATAACGTTACATCGGAATGAGCAACCAGAGAGACCTTGGAGTCTGGTAATTCCTACGCCAGCAGACGCTCAGCCTGGAAGAGATGTACGTATTAGAAGAGCCTTTGAGCATCTAAAAGCTCAAGCTGATAGAAGGCAAAGAAGAAACAGGCACAAGAGGTATCATCGACCACTATTAGCAGGAGAAATGGTGTTAGTGAAAAGACCAGCCATTTCGGATCCAGGGAACCGTGTGTACAAGAAGTTCCAGAAAATGTACCACGGACCGTATCAAATCATAAGAGACTTAAGAAATAATGCCTATAGAATTCGGCACTGTGAAACGAATCACGAAGTGACCATGAACTCAGCGAATTTAAAAGTATATTACCCTCCCGAAGACTTCGATGAAGCAAACGAACAAGCCCTGGTTATGGAACAATTTAGAGATGATGAATCCACTTTTGGTAGAAACAATAGTAAGGTAGAACAAGGAAACAGAGCTCAACCATTCGAGTGCGAATGCGAATTAGAGAAAGTGTATTGTGAGATAAGAGAAATAATTGATTTGGTTGAAAAAGAAAATTTCAATTTAAGAAGAGAGAATGATGAGATAAAGAAACGGGAAGGGATAGACCACACCCGTAACGAAGAATTATGTTCTGGAAACTTGTAGTCCAGACAAATAAGGAAGAAAGAAAGGGTAGGGACAGAGCGTGCCCAACCTACACTATTACCGGATATGACTTAAAAGGTGGAAAACCCTAACTATCGCGGGATTTTAAAGGAATAAAGATCAGAAGGTACTGAGAAATGTTATAATGGCTTCGACACTAAAGATGAATAAGATTTTATGATTTATTGAAATAAATTTCCTCAAAATTTTTCGAAAATTTATTTACCTAAGGAGGGCAGAGATGAACCCATGTACCATTGGTTCAAGGGGTCGAATCCATGTATTTTGGTAAAAGGAAAGAAGGAAATATACAGTCGTCAGAGGAACATAGAAAGATTTTATACAAGATGGCAAGCATAACGTTGTGTAATAAACTGAAGCCAGGTGGCCAGGAAATGAGATCATGCCTGACGCATTGATAAGGACCAGTCACGAATATAAATAGAACGAGTGGAATTTTCCAAGCGAGTGACGAAGAGCGTGTTTCGGAAATCGCCCTTACGTTGCAGTAAAATGGCAACCGCGCAGCTGTGCCAGAAGAAGAATAATTAGATTTAACCCATTTGCATGAATAAAATTAACTAAAGAAATACAGCATTGTGAATCATTTCGGAATAGAGATTTTTGTGTGGAGAAAGATGTTATAATAAATGCCCAGGAAAGAAGTGCAGACGTGGCCATACGTCATTGGGGGTTTCCCGAGACCCGAGAAGGGGGGAATTAAAAATCAACTGTAACACCCACACAGCTGAAGACTAAATTTTATTTAATATCTCAGAACTGCACGGTCAATTTTCATGTGCAAAGAAGTCAGTTTACGTTTAGAAAACGAGCTTTCCAGAGATATAATTTTTAATAATGTGCGACCATTACTTCAAAAGTTGGTTCCGAAAAAGATGTAGAATTTATCTTTTTGTCGCCGATTTGTATAACAGCCCTGGCAGGGCCAGGCTAATCATGCAGCACTTACTAGACCTCGAGAGGTCGTGATACTCTGTATCACCAGCGAGCAACCGAAGGGAGTGGCCGAGAAGTATCATCATAGTATCGCCGTGTGGAGAATTAGGAAAATCCTAATACAGGATTTAGTTCCGCCAATATCAGTCTTACACTGAAAAGTTCAGTATTACAGTCGAAGTAGGCTGCGAACTTAAAGAATAGGCGATAGGTCTTCAATAACAGTTTATTTAAACGACCAAGTGTATCGTAACGTTTTGAAGTACCATAACAGCGAAATAAACATTATATCAATGTTAAAGAACCCGATTAAGGGTCGGACAAAATAAGGTCCGCATAGTATTCTGAAAAGAGAGGAATTATAGAACTGAGTAATCAGAAAGGAGAAGTAAATTCAAGACGTTGTTTCAAGGAAACAAACGAACTATAAAAAGCACTAAGTTACGAGGAGTATTAGATGCTAGAAAGTAATAGGTCACCGATAGAGTATTTGGGAGACCGAGAACAAGACAGACATTCGCTAGACAACTAATAGGGTCTAGAAAGAAGCAAGTTTGAGTTAATAATAATAATAATAGCCGATCATCAGGAAACCGGATTCGAAGAAGTACCATTCCAGGGAGGGGTAGAGTGTTCGAGACTTTCATATTCTGGTCAGATAGGAAGCCGACATCTACTAGTTTCACCCTTGGAGACGGGGAAGCAAATATCACGTGTGCAAGGCCTAATCAAAGCCTCAGTGATTAGAATCAGGGTAGTGTAAATATATAAAATTTGTGTTAGATAGTAATTTTCAGTGATTTTATTGTGTGTAATAGAAGAATACCGAAGTGTATTTTAAAAAGTTACCAGCGTTTAAAGTATATAAAGTATATGTGTGTCAAGATATGTCAGTGTATGAAATGAATTTGAGCACGATGGTGTAATCACAAATAGTGGGCAAAAATGAAACATCGTTGGAAAGCACGGTAGTGGACCGTCTGAACATGTAAGTAACTATTTTCATTATGTTATGTGTTGGGGGAATATTTGTGTACAATCCACCTGAGGATGATAAATAGGGATGTTTTTGAATAACAAATAACAGAATAAGAGCGCGATCTGAACAACTAAAAATTGAGAAATTATAAAATGATTATGTGAAATGAATAAATCCTTAAAGGAAATGTATGAAATAAAATATCAGTGTATTTGATAAATGTTATGAAAGCAAGCGGAAAAATATAATAATAATAAAAATTATATAAATGAAGATTAAGTTGAATTATATGAAAGTAATAGATTTTGAGCTTTTGTAAAGGAATAAAGACATGGTGTGAATACCTGTTCTTAAAGTATAACTATTATTGTCACGGGAGAGGATTAATATGAAAGTTTGAAATATAGATCAAATGATGATTTTGAATTTATCAGTTCTTTGGAAGACGCTAGGCCTTAAAGTAATGCATAGCGCATTGTCGCGCATTAAAGTAAATTGTCGCGCTAGGAAGGCTTGAATCTAAATATACTTGGTAAATTAATTGTGAGGGACAGTTGATTGCGGTAATTGATGATAAGTCCTCCATTTAGTGATGTAGATCACGAGGCGTTGTATAAGGGTGCGAATTTATTGTATTGATGAGCGCAGGTTAGACCGAGGTCGCCCTAAGCCGCTAATTGTTATAAAGTCCTCCAGTATGGGATTGGTTCCCGAGGCAGTTGAGAGAGTCGAACCCAGACTCGTATAGTTGTTGAAGCCCCTAAATATTGTTGTTGTATGGAATTATTCTTACCCATCAATGATGACACTTCATAATTAATAAATGCCAAGGTTTCGAAAGTGGTCTATGAACCTAAATAATGTTGTTTAAATGAATGAAAAGAAACGCCAGGTCTGTTCAGAGAACTGTGTTTGAGAAATAGCTGTTTTAAAGCATGAGTGTAGTGGTCCCGTGTGGGCGATACTGAGGGTCTCCCTCCTGGGCAATAAATCAAGTCGAGTGTCACGGTCCAACCCCTCGCTATTGAAAGTATGGTAGGTCAGGGGAACCGTCTATTTGAAGTAATAATAAACCATGAGTGTTTATAGTTTGTTAATGACCCGGGATTCGATCCGAGGTTCTTGTAGATGAAAGTTACCGCTTGCAAGTTCAGATCGTTTCCTTTCTTATGAGATGATGGTCTTTTAAGCCAAATAATAATAAATATAAATCCCTAATGTAATGAGATATTGATGTAGGATTTCACGAGTTCAATGAAGACAATTAGATTTCGGGAGTGATCATAATTTTTGACTTTGTTCAAGTAGTCTTCTATAACTCGGGAGTACACAGGTATTTTTCCCGATCACTGTAGTGAATTTGTTAACTTGAGAGAGGTGGTAACATGAGAACATTGTGAAATGCCCAAAAATTTAAGTAAAGTAGTAACAATTATTTTGAATAAGATTATATATTGTTTTGATTATAAGAAACTCATAAAATAGATATTGAGGTGTGTAAAAGAATAACGCAGTTTATAGTGGAAAGTATCGAGCCATTGGAGCTCGTGATTGTAGTGAATTTTAAAAGGGATACTTTATGGAAGTGAAAAGAATTATAAGTTTGTTGGTTTGAAGGAAACCATGTATTTTAATATAATATGTGTTTGATTTTATGTATTCTTTGTTCACTTTGAACAAGTTAGAAGGATTGGTCAGTAGTTTATTTGTTTAATTTGTTTGTAGCGCCATATATTTGGTTAATTAAATGTTTTATAATAGGAGTTGATTTTGTTTTTATTTTGGAAGTGTATCCTCTATTTAATCCAAAATGTGTAAGTCACAGAGTGGGAGAACATACCATAATCCCGAAAATCCCGATTTGAGCATTGATGGCATACTGTGATTTGCATATTTCTTGATAAAAGGGCACAATACCTACCCCTAGATCGGTGTTCCGCAACCAGTGCGTCGCGGCACACTGGTGTGCCGTCACAAGGTTCAAGGTGTGCCACGAACTTTCACCTATTATTGTAAAAAAATAACTGTCGATTTTATGTAAGAAGGTGCTTGTTTATTTTTTAATACATGATGATAACTTACGTTTTCGTAGAAAATAAGTGTATCATTACTTACTCAATATTTTTAAACAGTAGTTTTCTTAAGTTAGGGGCTAGGGTATTTGTATTCTCGTATGTAATATTGGGCCGGTTTGATGGGTTGCAGGCAGCATGTTGTGTGGCCGCCACACAGAAGGCCCCGTAAGACTTTTGTCAAGTCTTTTAGCAGCCCGCACCAATCATATAATAATAGACTTAACGTTCAACACTCTATAACAAGAAATTATTTTGTAACGCCGCATCTTTTGTGACGTCTGCCTGTACGTGCTTTGAACTAAACTTGCGGGGATTACCAAATATGTCCCTCTCTACCCAATTATTTTATTGCCTTGTTCTAATATCACAGTATTTCAGTGCAGTTATATCAAAGCTATGCTATGCAGTGGTGCGAATATTGTAATTGCTTTGCTATACCAATCTTACTATTTCGTATCTACTACTAAAGTGATGTTGAACTATTTTTTATTTCTATTTTCGATATGGATAGGTTCCTTGCGCGTAGTAGTCCGTCCTCGAGTGCAAGTAAAGAAACCATCGAGCTCGAAATCAAGAAACAGAAAATAGTTCACCAGCAATATGGTGATGATTATTTATCTTGAGTTTTTTCTTGTGTGGTGACAAAACATGCCCAATCCCCGAGTGTGTTGTGTGTGGTAAAAAACTCAGTAATCCTGCTATGGTTCCCAGTAAATTGAAACGCCACTTGTCAACAAAACATTCCTCTCTCTTAACAAAGGATGTAAATTATTTTCGTCGGTCGTTGGAACAAAAGAAAAAAACAAGTGACGCTCATGACTACGTCGGTACGTGTTTCGCAAAAGGTACAGGAAGCTAGCTATAATGTAGCCGAACTTATCGAAAAGGCCAAGAAACCACACAAGTAGTGTGTTTTGGCCAGTTCCGCAGCCTCCTCCTCCTCCCCTCCTCCAAGATGGCGGCGGTGCGATATCTCTCGAACCCATGGTTGGATTTAAAAAAATGAGGTGTTGTTGAACTCGGGCTGACACTCCCTTTCCAATGGACAACATATTTCCACCCCAAAATAAAACCTACCCCTACTAGGGGAGTGAAATTGTAATTTTTTAGAGAATCTCTCTTTCCAATTGCAACATGTGAGAGTTTTAATGCCGATATGGATTTAAACGTTGTTCTACATAAAGTGGATGTGTACGGTCGATAGTCACTATGAATTAACATGCATGTTTTTGTTTTTGTTTTTTACGCATGCCCACTCATGGCTTTTGTAAGAGGGTGGGGGAGTGGATCCCAATGGATGGGTTATTGTTGACGGGTCATTGTGGGCGGGGTCATTGTTGTCGAGTCCTTGTGGACGAGTCCTTGTGGACAGGTCCTTGTGGACAGGTCCCTGTGGATGAGTCCTTGTCCCTTTGGACTGATCCCTTTGGACGGGTCCCTTTGGCCTGGTTCCTACGGACTAGCCCATGAATTTATTTAAATTATGTCAAAGGGCCTAACTACATTTGTGTGTGTGTTGAATTGACGTTGTTCACTAATCCCCACTACTATAATGGGATAACGATATGAAAGGAAAGTGACGAAATACATGTGAACACGTGTGAAATGACCTTATTACCGTCCTCCTTGTGAAACAAGTCACATCCTGTTTTGCTTCATACGTGAGAAAATGTGAGTTCATGTGTAATATGATCTAACACACAGGTGTTCACCTGTACACGCGCACGATAAGAGCTAACAAGTCACAACCTGTTTTGACAGTGGTGGGAGGTGAAGGGGGGTTAGTGTAAGAGAGAACACAGGAGAAGAGAGAAAGAAATATGTATTGCTCATAATACATGTATAGCTGAGGACTGTACATAGGACTGTAGGTTAAGTACAACATGAGTGAAAATGAAAATCCACAGCCTGCTTCCAGTCTCCGACCGGGTCAGGAATGGGATGAATGAAGCCCCCATCTAGCGGCGAGGATATGGACTGTGCCGGCTGCCGAGGCCTGACGCACCCCTCCGGGGCAATGATTAAATGAATGACAGATGAAATGAAATGATAGTGGAGAGTGTTGCTGGAATGAAATTTTGACAGGGAAAACCGGAGTACCCGGAGAAAAACCTGTCTGCCTCCGTTTTGTCCAGCACAGATCTCACATGGAGTGACCGGGATTTGAACCACGGACCCAGCGGTGAGAGGCCGGCGTGCTGCCGCCTAAGCCACGGAGGCTTCACAAGTACAACATGAGTAAATAAATAAATACAAGACACACAGGTTCACACAACATGTAATTTATTAATCCAAGAATTAAAGGCTGAGCTAAATCCCAACCATTTTACATATAGTTTATTTCCTTTTTGTTTCAACACTTTTTCCACAAGGTAATGTTTAGGAAACGCTGTCTTTTGAAGTTCTTGAAGATAAAACCTGCCTTTTATGGGTTGATGCTTGAGGTCCTCGAGTAAATAGGTGACTGGACTGTTCAGGTTGACTTGACGAATTCGAAATAGTTCAGTCCCCCAATTTGGTGTGTAGCCCTTGTCGAAGACGGACTTGAATTTGCTCACACGAACATGGTCCCCAATGTTAAGGCGATGACGTTTAGGGTCTGCTGTTTTTATGGGGTTAAACAGTTTATCCAGTTATGGAATATTTTTAGTTACAAGTCGTGGCTTGGTCCCAATGGTTCTGTGTTTGGTGTCGTTGTAACGTGACACTAACTCAGGTAACAAGTCCAACCAGCGATAAGTGCCTTGAGCGGTAAACGCTTTCCACATATGGGTTTTCAATGTTCGGTTGAACCGCTTGACCACGCTGGCTTTGATATTGCTGTACGTCGTGTAATGGTGAATATCCTTAGATTTGAGAAAACTGGAGAAATCCTTGTTGAAAAATTCTTTTCCCTGGTCGGTTTGTAGCAGCTGAGGTTGACGTTTAGATTGTTGAATAATATGTTGAAAGGCTTTGGTGACTAGTGGACTAGACTTGCGACGCACAGGTTCAACAAACGCCATTTTGGAATAACCATCAATGACCGTCAACATATAGCGTACTCCATCGTTAACGTTAGCATAGGGAATCATTTCAACCAAGTCTGCTTGCCAAAGTTCATCCACACCCTGTGAAATCACCTTGAGTCGCTGATAGTGACGTCTAGCTGGACGATGCAACTCGTGAGCAAAACCCATTTTAATGGGTGAGGGCTTAAACAATAATTTTGGCAATTCGAAGTTCTTCCTCAATTTCTTGAATTTCCCAATCGTGACCAGTATGGCCGGCTTGACGTGAAGCATGCAACAGCTGTAGTCGCTGGACGAGTTTATTTGGATTGTGCCAGTAGGTAACATCCACAAGGGGTTTTAATGGTTTAAATGTCACCCCTGAAGCGGACACTTTACGACGACCACTTTGACTAGTGGGGAACATTTTTGCAATGATGTTTTATATTTTTGGGATATATTAGCATTCACTTGTTGAGTGGGATCATACTGTCTTTTGTGAGCATGGGTATCCAATAAAATGGATTTATATTTACTAAGGTCCTCTGACGTATAATCTTGAGATGAGGGAGTCCGAGAGAATAGTAGCTTTAACAGTCCTGGTGTTAATTTATAGTTGATCTTTTTAATGACAGCTTTAGTACGACTAAATTTAATCGATGAATCACCAATTTTAAAACTATCATTCTCATAGCGAACGCCATATGTGGTATCTGTGTTTCCAACAAATAGATTGGTGAAATAGGGTTCCAGTGTTGATCCATAATATTTTATTAAAATGTTTTTCAGTTGAGCTTTATGTTGAGGGGTGGCCAAGAGTTGTGAAAATGGAGACGATCTGGAAGGGCAAGGGGTTTCGATGATGGTCAAGGATTTCCTTTTTCTTAAAAACTCTGCAAGGGGTGATGCCTTTTTTTGAGGCGTAAACACTTGTTCCTCATTATCCTCAACTTCGCTAACACTAGTTAAATCTTCCTGTTCCTCTTCCTCTTCCACTTCCTCAGAGTCCTCGTGGAGAAAAAGTTCTGCCCTAAAACTTCCCCATACGGGAGAACGGTAACGCATCAGGCGAAAGCCTGGACAAAATAACTACTGTGGTCAAGAATATTAGACTGAAGCGGTGCGGGTTAGTGGGCATGAAATACGTGACTAGAAAACCAATATAGGTAGCAATACATTAACAATTTTTATTTCTAATAATAAATTTATAATCAATAAACAAATTGCACTTAAGTGCTTATCACAGAAATGAACAATTATAAATGGAGCAAAAGTGTGAGGGCCTGATGACAGAAACCCAGATTAAGGAAATGTCAATGAAACAAGCTTGTTTAATTGGAGAGAAGTTGAGCTTAACATATAAAAATGCACTTTATAAAAAGAGAGAACCATGAAACTGATTAAGAGTATAAAATAACTAGTATGATTTAAATGCTTCATAAAATTAAACTTATCTTTGAAGAGCCAGCTCCTTAAAAGTTCCAGCTAGCATAAATGTAGATATTAAACGTTTAAATTATACGCCAAATCAATACATAAACAAATATATATTTTATATATTAGTACATGTTTCGACCCACAGTGGGGTCATCCTCAGCCTAGAAAGAAAATCAATTAAGAATTGGAAAACTAAAATGGCATATGCGCCTTAAATCTAAATTAAAATGAAAATTAAAGATAATAATTGATAAAATATAGTAATAAAAATGGATATCCTTACAAAGTAGTATTAATTAAATAAATATAAGATTGGTCTTTTAACAATAATTTTAAGAAAGTAGTTAGAAATAATAACTATTAGACGGTGAATGTAAGAATGTTAAGCTTTAAATTTTATTATCAAAATATACACAAAATAATTTAGAAAATCAATAAAATAATTCAGCTCGGCCCTTGAGTTAAATAACTTGAATCCTCTTCAATACGGAGACTATTAACGATTTTTAAAAGGTGCCAACCAGTATTATGATGACATGAAATAACCTCGTTGTATGGGATGTAGAAATTGGGAAATTCGTACAAGAATTTGAGTTGAAATGCCCAATATGGATATGTGGCAATTCAAATAAATGTCCAAAACGTTGAGAAGAGAAACCGGGATTCTTGAGATGGAATTGCGGTATCAGAAGTTCCACTTTAAATTTGCCAAACAGTGTTAGGTTATCTTAACACTGTTTGGCAAATTTAAAGTGGAACTTCTGATATCGCAATTCCATCTCAAGAATCCCGGTTTCTCTTCTCAACGTTTTGGACATTTATTTGAATTGCCACATATCCATATTGGGCATTTCAACTCAAATTCTTGTACGAATTTCCCAATTTCTACATCCCATACAACGAGGTTATTTCATGTCATCATAATACTGGTTGGCACCTTTTAAAAATCGTTAATAGTCTCCGTATTGAAGAGGATTCAAGTTATTTAACTCAAGGGCCGAGCTGAATTATTTTATTGATTTTCTAAATTAATTTGTGTATATTTTGATTAAAAAAAATAAAGCTTAACATTCTTACATTCACCGTCTAATAGTTCTTATTTCTAACTACTTTTTTAAAATTATTGTTAAAAGACCAATCTTATATTTATTTAATTAATACTACTTTGTAAGGATATCCATTTTTATTACTATATTTTATCAATTATTATCTTTAAATTTCATTTTAATTTAGATTTAAGGCGCATATGCCATTTTAGTTTTCCAATTCTTAATTGATTTTCTTTCTAGGCTGAGGATGACCCCACTGTGGGTCGAAACATGTACTAATATATAAAATATATATTTGTTTATGTATTGATTTGGCGTATAATTTAAACGTTTAATTCTAACATCAATACGGATATTTAAAACATTTGTTTCCAATGGCAAATGTATTTGCATTCTATAAATGTAGATTTAAAATTCCTTTCGGTTTCTTCAGAAGGAGGCGTACATGGCCTAGAGATATGTACACCATTGATAAAAATGTCAACTCTCTCTTCTTTTCTTGCGAAGGAATGACATTTATAGCTTCCAAGTGATGATCCAGCAGTATTTCGAAAGATGAATCCAAGTATCCCAACTAAGGTGAAGGTGAAAAGTATAACAGCTGGCAATTATTCTTGCCATCTTGAGCAATACGTCATGGTGCAGATCTCGTGACGTAGTTGCTAGGTAGCGTAGAGACTAGCGATGGTGTCATGAGATGCAGTAGCGGTGACCAGCAGGTTGAAGTGATCAGAAGTGGTGATTGATCAGAAGTGGTGAAGAACGCCAGCAAGTGGCGTCTTAAATAGGGATCATGGAACCATCTCGAAGCTGGAGATCGCCCGACCAGACAAAAACCTGCCATTGGTCGAACGAAAGTCAGGGTGACGTCAGTCGACACTACTCAGCGGACAGCGGATCAACCAGTAGATGCCCTGTATGTCGGGAGTGAGGACGCTTGAGGTAGCGAGCGACTGGAACACTCAAGGTGAGAACTATAATATCTATGAATAAGTGATTGATAACAAGATTATGCATATGGTTTAAGCAATTAATACCTTTACAAAGAAATAATTACCATTCGGGGATCTCGGTAACAAGAAACAAAATTTGACCAACAAATGGGCCAAGCTAAACATTGAAAGTATCACGAAAGTGATCATGCTCCGAGAACTCCGAATGAAAACAAACAAAAGAATCAGTCAAAGCAAAACATGGATAACAGACGAGGAGAAACTAAGACTCGAAAGGCAAAACAGAGATAGCAGAGATGGGTCTAGTATAAAGATCTTTACTAGTTACAACATCAACAACTCTGACGCGTTTATCACGGCCAAAGTGGCAGTGTAGGCCAAAGTGCCTAGGTTCCACACGAGAGGCGGAGATGGGTCTCGAAGAAGAACCATGTCCCCCACTCGTACATCAGGTTGAGGAAGCCGCCATTTCTCACGCCTATTTAGCAAGCTGAGATATTCTAACTTCCATCGGCGCCAAAAAGAACAGCGCAAAGATTCTACTTTTCTCCAAAAGATAGGTAAGTTAGGATCACAGCGTCGAACCAGCAAAGGCGGAGTAGCAGCAAGCGAACAGCCAATCAGGAAGTGACTGGGTGTTAAAGGTAAAAGATCCTTATGATCGTTTGAAAGAGGGGTCAGAGGTCTGGAATTTACAATACCTTCGACTTGAATAATTAAAGAGTTGAATTCCTCATAGGAAAGTATAGTAGGACCAAGAGTTATCTTAAGCTGTCTTTTAGTAAGTTTGATGCAGGACTCCCAACGGCCCCCATGATGGGGAGCATAAGGCGGGGTGAAATGCCATTTGAAACCTTTAGAATAGGAAAAGTTGGAAATTTTTTCTTTAGCAGAAGGGGAGCTTAACACTTTTTTCCAGAGATCAGAAGCGCTTACAAAAATTTTTGCATTATCTGAAAAAACTTCAGATGGAACACCCCTTCTAGCAGCAAATCTAGAAAAGGCGGCCAAAAAGTAAGATACAGAAGCGTTCGTAACCAACTCAAGGTGGATAGCTCCCGTCACCATACATACAAATAACGAGATGTAAAGTTTACCTAAGATTTTGCGCTTAGCTGAAAAGGGATTGGTCTGATATACGTAAGGACCAGCGTAATCGATCCCAGTGAGAGCGAAGGGCTTACTAGGTTCCGAACGAAATGGAGGTAAATTACCCATAATCTGCGTGGCGGGCCGTGGTTTAACCTTAAAGCAAGGTATACACTTTTTGACAACAGAAGAAACCTCATGAACGCCATTGATGATCCAGTAGAGTTCACGAATTAGACAGAGCAAGGTGCGAGTGCCAGCATGAAGGTGTTTATAATGAAACTTTTTTATTATAAGGGTGGTGATAGGATGCTTTGAAGGAAGGATGATGGGATGCTTTTTCCCATCCTCACAACTAGACATAGCTAATCTTCCACCCACACGTATTATGCCGTCCTGGTCTAGAAAAGGAGTGAGTGGTGAAAGCCTGCTAGACTTGGGTAAATCTTTACCACTTATAAGAGCTTGCTTTTCAGGAGCAAATACATCCTGCTGAACAAGTAACAAAACCTTGCAAGTAGCAAATTCTAACTCTACTCTGGTGAGAAAGGGTTGAGGCTTCAAAGGTTGATCAATTACTAAATATTTCCATCGGAAGATATAAGACACTACACGAATCAATTTATCAAACGAAGAATATCTATGAAGAAGGCTAGTAGAAGTAGAAGTAAGATGCAACGTGACAGGGTCATTACGGGCATCAGGTATTTCTTCTGCAAATTGATTAGCTAAGCGAGGCCAGCAAGATGATTCCTGACTTAGCCAAGGAGGACCATTCCAGTACAGGTCTGAAGAAATCAATTTTTTAGGCGTGCAACCACGTGATATTATATCCGCGGGGTTTTCACGGCTAGGAACATGTCTCCATTGTTCAGAATGAGAGACTTCATGAATCTTAGAAACGCGATTTGCCACAAAGGTATTCCAATGAGAAGAAGGCTTGGAAATCCAAGCTAATACAATAGAAGAATCGCTCCAAAAAAATGTGTGGGAAAATTTTAACTTTAAACTGACATTTAGTTTAGTAGCTAATTCTGTTGCCATTAAAGCAGAGCATAATTCTAATCTCGGCAATGATACTGTTTTAAGTGGAGCAACTTTTGATTTAGCGCACACTAAATTAGAAAATCCAGGGAACGTGGCTGAGGAACGTCCTACTATGTATGCACAACAGCCATAAGCCCGTTCTGAACTATCAGAAAATACATGCAGGTCATACTGCTGGTATAAGGGATTAGAAATTAAAAGGCGGGGTATAGAAACCTTGGAGAGATCCAACAAACTGCTGCGATACTCTAACCATTCTTTTACAAGAGGAAGGGGGAGATTTTCATCCCAGTCTGATTTTAATGACCAATGCTTTTGCAAGAACATTTTTGCAAAAATAACTATAGGAGCAATATATTGCAAAGGATCAAAGATCTTTGCGATTTCTGACAAAACTTGCATCTTAGTTACAGGGGGAGATTCTGACAGATGTACCTGATAAGAGAAGGTATCAGAAGAAGGACACCAAAAAACACCCAATGCTTTTACGGCTGCTTCATCAGTAGGAATGGCAACAAATTCATCAACTGGGACCTCTGATGAAAATTTTGATATAAATTCAGTAGAATTTGAAGTCCATTTATGGAGCGGAAAACCACCTCCTAGGAGCAGGGATTTCAAATCTTCGCACACAAGGAGTGCTTCAGAAATATTAGGGAAAGAGCACAAGAAATCGTCAACATAAAATGCCATTTTTAATGACTCAGAGGCCAAAGGATGATACAGATGACCATCTTGCTCGGCTAACATGTGGAGAGACCGTATCGCAAGAAAGGCTGAAGGCTTCAGGCCATATGTCACAGTCTTCAATCTAAATATCTTTATGGGTTTGGAACTCTCATCGCGCCACAATATTCTTTGCAGATCTTGCTGCTCAGAATTTACGAGAATCTGCCGGTACATTTGCTTAATATCTGAGATTACAGCAATAGGAAACCTTCGAAAATTAAGCAAAACAGAGGTGAGATCTGTTTGAATCGCGGGACCACATTGCAAGGTATCATTTAAAGAGGATCCATTGGAATCTGGTGATGAGCCATTGAAAACTACTCTTATATTGTCTTGTGTTAAGGAATTTTTCCATACCGGGTGATGATTTAGATAAACTATTTCATTTAAAGGATGGTCAATTTCTTCTGATTTAGAAATTACCTCCATGTGATTGGATGATTCGTATTCCTCCATAAAGGAAGCATACTGAGTTTTGACAGAAGCATCTTGTTTGAACCGATTTTCAATAGCTAATAGTGCCCTAAGTGCTCTGGAATGCGAGCCCGTAATGGCGGGAGGATTAGGAATACGTGGAAGAGTTACTATAAATCTGCCTTCAGCAGTACGAACAGTGGTTTCCTTGTATAACTTTTCACAAATTCCGTTAGAAGAAGAAGAAGTAGCCTGAACATTCTCAAGATCCCAGAACTTGGTTAGCTCTTGACTCAAATCGGTACCAACAAAATAAAAATTCGATACAGTTTGAATAGGATTACGATATATTTGGCCAGTAGCGATCCAACCAAAATCAGTTTCGCGGAAGAAAACATTAGGAGCAATTTTTACTTTATTGGAATGAAGACATTGCCAAAATACGCTTGAGCTGAAAAGAAGCTCTACGGGCGAAGCTCTGTTGAAATGAGGGTCAGCTAGCTGGACAAAATTCGGGATATTCCAATTTTGAATAGGATAAGAAGTGCCAGGAATATTGTTGCCTATAGACTTGATAACCAAACAATCTAATTGCAACTGCGTACCAAGATTATTAGAGTCCTTCAGATCCACTTTAGCAAAGCTTAAGGATTGCGATTTAGAGTAGTTTATTCCTGTAACCTCTATTGAGGTAGGATGTTTTGGGAGGCCTAACTTTTGTACCAACGATTCATTAATAAAATTGTTGGTAGCGGCATTGTCCAATAATCCCCTGACAGATACCCATTTCCCGTGAGAATTTTTCAATAGAACCTGCACGGTAGATAATAAAACCTGGACTTTGCCAAGCGAGGTAGAACTTTGAGCATACGACTGCGCACTATTTTGAGAAGTCTCAGAATTAGACTTGGTATTGGAACTGCTTGGTTCTGATCACCGTGATCTTTCATGCCTGTGCAAATCGGAATTTTGTCTAGCCTTACAATGATAGCAGAAACGTTGTGAACGGCAATTGTTTAACATATGCGTTCCTGACAAACAGTTGAAACAATGTTTTTTGTTCGTAATGAACTTTCGTCTTTCATCTACTGATAAAGATTTAAATTCATCACAATTATATAAATTATGCGATTGCTGACACAGACCACACGTTTTCATTTGGTTAGGTGACCGAGCATCAACAGGAAGAGCCTGTGATCTTAAAATTCTTTGATTAGAACTGCTAACCTTATCTTTTGAGAAGGCTTTTGAATCTGAACTACTAGTTTTTTGATTAGCTATGGCGGAAAAGACCTGGCTTCTGGCCTTCAAAAAGTTAATAATCGCCTCATAAGTGCATTGCAAATTCTGGGAAAGTTCTGTTTCCCAGGCTTTTAATGTATTTGCATCCAATCTTGCAGAAATGAGGTGAACTAGAAATAAATCCCAGTGATTTACAGGTTGGTTTAAATTGGACAATGCTCTGACGTGTAGCTCTGCAGTGTCAATCAACTTACGAAGTGATAAACTGTTATCTGCTTGCACGTTAGGTAACTCGAATAAGCTTTGTATATGGCGTTGAATAGATAAACGAATGTTCCCATATCTATCTTTAAGAAGATTCAGAGCAACTTCATAATTATCACTGGTCAAAGAAAGCGCTTGAATCAGGTTAAGTGCGTTGCCTTGAACTGCCAGACGCAAGTAGTGAAATTTTTGTATTACTGGAATAGAAGTATTCTCATGTACTAAAGAATTGAATAATTCAAAAAATGGCTCTCATTCTATGTCCTTACCTGTGAATTTGGATATTTCTAATTTGGGTAATATAATGCGTGAAGAAGATGTAGAAGATGCTGCAGAAGTTTGATCTTCTTGTTTTTCTTTTAAAGTTAAAGCCCTAATAAGCTGTTTAGCTTCAGCAAATCCCTGATAGTATAATTTTTCAACTTCCAACCTATCACTTTGCTGGTCCGGATGCTGAGTTTCTATACTGCATTGTATCTCATCATATTTCTCAAAGGCTTGTTCATAATTCTTAAGCCTCTGCGAAATTATGTCGAGATTACGCTCTTGGGGTTCAAGCTCCGTTAAGAAAGTACGAAACCGTGTGAGCTTGCCCTTACAAGAGGCTCTGGTGTTGCTGAGTTTTTCATCAAGGTTAGGCATATTAAAAGTTGTTTGTTACTCACGTCAATATTGTGACTTCGAGTACTGGAAGCCAGAAGATGACAGCTTGCTAGGTAGTAAGGTTTAGTCTGATGCGGAAGAAACCGGTTTAGCTTACGTTTCTCTCCTCTTCTGCTGAACATGCGCCTCAAGCTGAAACGTACAATGTGAATTAGTGTTGAAACACAATGAACAAAAATTGTTAATGTAAAATCTAAGATATGAAATTTGTATAGGGATCCAGGGTGCAACAGATATGTTTCCCGGGGGTGAGGCACCAAAAAATTATGGAGAAAAAGTTCTGCCCTAAAACTTCCCCATACGGGAGAACGGTAACGCATCAGGCGAAAGCCCGGACAAAATAACTACTGTGGTCAAGAAAATTAGACTGAAGCGGTGCGGGTTAGTGGGCATGAAATACGTGACTAGAAAACCAATATAGGTAGCAATACATTAACAATTTTTATTTCTAATAATAAATTTATAATCAATAAACAAATTGCACTTAAGTGCTTATCACAGAAATGAACAATTATAAATGGAGCAAAAGTGTGAGGGCCTGATGACAGAAACCCAGATTAAGGAAATGTCAATGAAACAAGCTTGTTTAATTGGAGAGAAGTTGAGCTTAACATATAAAAATGCACTTTATAAAAAGAGAGAACCATGAAACTGATTAAGAGTATAAAATAACTAGTATGATTTAAATGCTTCATAAAATTAAACTTATCTTTGAAGAGCCAGCTCCTTAAAAGTTCCAGCTAGCATAAATGTAGATTTAAAAGTCCTTTCGTTTTCTTCAGAAGGAGGCGTACATGGCCTTGAGATATGTACACCATTGATAAAAATGTCAACTCTCTCTTCTTTTCTTGCGAAGGAATGACATTTATAGCTTCCAAGTGATGATCCAGCAGTATTTCGAAAGATGAATCCAAGTATCCCAACTAAGGTGAAGGTGAAAAGTATAACAGCTGGCAATTATTCTTGCCATCTTGAGCAATACGTCATGGTGCAGATCTCGTGACGTAGCTGCTAGGTAGCGTAGAGACTAGCGATGGTGTCATGAGATGCAGTAGCGGTGACCAGCAGGTTGAAGTGATCAGAAGTGGTGATTGATCAGAAGCGGTGAAGAACGCCAGCAAGTGGCGTCTTAAATAGGGATCATGGAACCATCTCGAAGCTGGAGATCGCCCGACCAGACAAAAACCTGCCATTGGTCGAACGAAAGTCAGGGTGACGTCAGTCGACACTACTCAGCGGACAGCGGATCAACCAGTAGATGCCCTGTATGTCGGGAGTGAGGACGCTTGAGGTAGCGAGCGACTGGAACACTCAAGGTGAGAACTATAATATCTATGAATAAGTGATTGATAACAAGATTATGCATATGGTTTAAGCAATTAATACCTTTACAAAGAAATAATTACCATTCGGGGATCTCGGTAACAAGAAACAAAATTTGACCGACAAATGGGCCAAGCTAAACATTGAAAGTATCACGAAAGTGATCACCTCGTGGTGCGTCTGAGTGACTTGTGAAACGGTAGGCAGCGTTTCAGATGGCTTGAAAGAGGGTTTCAACATAGCTTTTAGCGGAGGTGCTAAATGTTGTTGAATAAACAAAGCATGATCCACACGCGATCGTTTCAATTGACGAAACTTTTGGCGAATAGTATTTTTTGCTCTAATAATATGCTTTTTTAATTGACTCTCTGCTAACGCCATGATGTCGTGAAAAATGACTTGAGAGGGAATGATACAGTGCCTTAAATAGCAATAAAATGATCAAACCCTAAGCGATACCGCCCTTGGTTGAGTTCACTTTGTTTATCAATCACTAAACAGGCATGACGTTGTGTGTTCCAGCACTTGCCACACAATTCTGTAAACATTTGAAAGGTCGTATCCGGATTCACATGTTCATTATAAATGTAACGACTGTTCCTCTCGTCCTGGCGAAATAAATCAATGACATTGGCATTGTCTCGAATCAACTGTTTGGACATTTTAGAATATGTTTGTCCAAGATAGAAGCAATCGATATGTTTGTGTCGACCCATGCTGAAATAGCTTTGAATGATACCTTGTCGTTCAGTGGATACATCATAGAAAATCATCAGTGAATCAGGCTTTACCTCATCCGGTGAAATAACATTTTCTTGCGTGGAAAATGTAAAATACCCCATATTCTCATTTTTTTAACCAGACATGACTTGATCCAGAAACACGTAGAGGGGTTGTTAGAGAGATTTTGCGAAAATATAAATATTTTGAAAACACAGACCATTGGGCGCTGTAATAAGTGTCAGCAAAAGATTGGTCTTTCCACAGCCGGAAGGACCCACAATGATGCAGCGAATGGAAGATGGAAACAGTGAACCATGGCGTTGTTCACGTGATGTGGGGCAGAGATGGAAAATCATGTCCCTCACGGGGAATGACTCTTGCTGCTTAATCAGCTTCATTTCAACTAAGGCTTAGAGAGGCTAGCAGGCTGTCTATATACATCGCACCGAGCCTTGTCACAGAAACAGTAGACTCGTACTACAGGTTGACGATGGATGTCTTTGGACGTGCGTTGATGGTTAAAGCTAGGTCTGTTCCCATACATGATCCTAAACAAGAAACAGATCCTGCTAATAAACACTATGTGGATAGGTCAGTAGTGCCACGCACAAAACAAGGAGATTATGACTTTAAAGGAAAGCGGTTAACTCATGTAAAACATCCTCAAGTGTCTACAGACGTTACTACAAAAAAGTATGTGGATAACAAGGTGTATGAGTTTTATGATAAAGTGCCTCAGCTTACGGTGGATGGCTATAGCGCTAATCATCACCGCATTATTCACGCGGAAGACCCACAAGAAGATAATGATGTCTGTACCAAGCGATACGTGACCTATGAAATGAAAAGACTTTATAAATTTATCCCATCTGTATTTTTAGTGCATCTGACAAATGTAAAACCTGTGAATGAGAGAAACCATATACCGCTAGTTCATGACCAGCACTTGACCTATGTGCCTGCTTCAGGTTTAAGCCACTATCGACTACACTATAATGGAACCATTCACATCAAATATGCCATACCTGATGAGAACCATTTACAAATAGAGATAAATGGTCATAGGATGTTGGTCCATAACCATGAAATGGTCAATGCAGGAGACGAATTATCCTTTCATCTCCTGTTGACATGGAATGAAAAGCAAGCTGGAAAAACCATAAATGATTTCCCACTTTATGTAGAATTGGAATATACAGCCATGAAATAACAATCTAATGTTAGTTGTGACTTAAACTTTCCTGTGAAAGATTGTTGGTCATCATCATCATGGTGAAACAAAGATATGTGGTGAGAAAGACAAAAAATATGAGCCTGTCCTTGGCAAAGCCTGGGCTTATGACATTCGTGGACAAGCCCTTACGAAAGAAAAAAAGAAAAAATAATGTGTTGACCATAAGGAAAGCTCTTCGAGTAGCACAGAGACATGTTATTCCAAAACGTCAGCGACAGGGTTCAAAACAAGGGCGAGTGATTACCGTCCCTAAACGAGCGGGATTTTTACCTGCATTATTCGCTGGTCTGGCTGCTCTGGGTTCACTTTTAGGCGGTGCCAGTGCAGTGGCAAAAACTATTAAAGCCGCGCAACAGGGCAAGCAACAACTCAAAGAAAGTCAGCGACACAATGAAACAATGGAGGCCATTGCTATGGGGGCTAGAAATGTCAATTTGAAGCCAGCCTTTTATCAACAAGGATTTGGAATTTCACCTTTTCGAAATAAAAAAAAACATCTTTAACCTCAGCCATAGCAAGACATGCCCTGACGCATCAGCAAGTGGAAAGCTATGCTAAACAACTAAAGCTTTCTCATTTTCGAGGTGTGTTTATGCGAAACCATTTAACCTCACGACCCTGGAAACATGAATGTGCTGTTGTCAATTTGGATGATCACCGAGGACCTGGAACACATTATGTAGCTTATGTCAAAGAGGGATCTACTGTATGGTACTTTGACAGTTTTGGGAATTTACCCCCGCCCATGGAACTAGTGGCTTATTTTGGAAACAGGATCAAGATATATTATAATGTGAAACGTCTGCAAACGTTTAACAGCCAACAGTGTGGACGTTTGTGTTTATTTTTTTTATATAAGACGCAACATAAGCAAAAACGTCAACAGTATGTCGGTGGAAAGTAAGACGTTTACACTGCATGGACGTGGACCTGAAGTGAGTCTAGACTTTTACCCACCTATCGAATTGAGTGAAAAACCTTATGGTTTAGGACTTGTTTCTCTTGAAACATACAATCGAATATACAACATACGTGAAAATGTGAACAACAAGTTTTACTATGATGATTCTGTGCTCACCCTGAACTCTGGTGGATACACGATAGATGACATTTATGAACACATTTATGTGGTGTTGATCAATGAATATGGTTTAAAGTCATTTCTCGATGGAACGCGCAAGTTTGAACTTGTAGGAAATACCAACACTCATCGCTGCAGTATTTTTTCTACATTCAAAATTGACTTTAAAACTCACTCCGATTCCATTGGTCCATTACTAGGATTTAAACCACGTGTGTTAGAGCCCAACAAAAAACATGAATCAGACCATGAAGTGAAATTCATTGAGGACCATCATGTGTCGGTGACGTGTTATATTATTAATCAAGTGTACACCAATCAAGAACCGTCGCATTCGCTTTATGACTTTATTGTAACATCGCCCAATGGCTATATTATTCGTGAAAACCCTCCAGTGGTGCTTTTTCATTCTGTGGCTGTCGATGGTATTAGTAATATAACATTAAGACTGATCAATAGAGAGCAACAACTCATTGATCTAGATTCTACCACACCAGTGACTTACAAGATGGTGCTAAAACCACTATGAAGTTTGTATATAAAGCAACAGCACCGTCTAGGAATGGTGTTAGTTGTTTACCACGTGAATACACGTTAACATCTCAGAACAAGCAGATTTTACAGCATTTGGGTTACCACATTAACCCCCGCGATGAATTATATTCTAGAGGTAGCGAACCACATCGAGGAGCAACCAGGAGTGGTAAGAATTGATCTGCATTCTTATCAAGCTCAAATACCTGGACTCAATAACAATGATGAAATTCAATTTGTTATCAACAACCAAGATATTTACACTCTACCGCATGAAAGTGTTATTCAGATTGGAGGTCGGCTCACCAAAGCCGATGGTTCTACACCCACTACATCCAAGTTAGCCAACCATGCTTTCGCCTTCCTGTTTTCTGAAGTACGTTATGTCATTAACGATATCGTGGTGGATAGCACTCGAAATGAGGGTATTTCCAGTGTCATGAAACTATATCCCTCTTATAGTGAGGAAGAAGCTAAAACACTTTGCATGGCGGGTTGGTGCCCTGACTCGACCAATGACTGGATGGTACACACCGATGGCACCTTCACTGGATATTTACCTCTTAAACTGATTTTAGGCTTTGCTGAAGATCACCAGCGCATTGTGGTCAACGCAAGGCAAGTGCTTTATCTGGTGAGAGACAGGAGTGATAATAATGCACTCAAGGGAGTCGACAATGCCCCCATTGATTCGAAAATTCAACTACAACGCTTGCTATGGAAAGTGCCTCATGTGATCCTTAACGATAGCAAAAAACTGGACATACTCAAAATGGTAAAGAGAGATATACCTCTACCCGTGGAATTTAGAAGCTGGGCACTCCATGAGTACCCGTTATTGCCTACCACCAACACACATAGTTGGTCTATAAAAACAGCCCGCTATACAGAGAGACCTCTCTACATGATTGTGGGTTTTCAAACGAATCGCAAGTATCAACAAACCAAAGATGTCACGCAATTTGATCACCTGCAATTAAGAAATGCACGTCTTTTCCTCAACGGTGCTGTGTTTCCCTATGAAGGGCTGGATTTAGATTTTTCAAAAAATAAGTTTGCCCCCCTGTACGACTTGTTTTCTAAATTTAGATGGTCGTATTATCAAAAAGAGAATTGTCCAATGTTATCACCCCAAGCTTTTAAGACAAGGGCGCCACTGATTGTCTTTGACTGTTCCTACTTGGAAGAGTCTGTCAAACCATCCAATATTGACATTCGACTAGATTTTGAAACGCATGACAATGTTCCAGCCAATACCACGGCCTACTGTTTGATTATTCATCACAAACAAGTCAACTATTAAATACTGTCCAACCAAGTGACAAGTATATAAATAGCAGGTCAACACACATCAAACCGCTCAGTCATGTCTTGCTTTCAAGCCTCAAGAGAAGTTACATCCATGAATTTAAAATCTGAGGAACAACGTTTCAAGACCTTTGCGACGTGGCCGGTGCCTTTTATAAACCCTCAAGCCTTAGCAGCCGCTGGATTCTACTATTTAAAAACAAGGGATGAAGTGAAATGTGTGTTTTGTCCCATCATCTTAGACCAATGGCAAGAGAGCGATGAACCCATGCAGGAACACCAGCGCTGGTCACCTGCCTGCCCCTACCTGTGCAGAATGGAGGTGGGTAATATACCCTGTCATTCAAGTTACCCCTCACTCATGCCTCTGAGTGATGAAAAAAGTTATGATACGTGTCGACTTTATGGTGCCGGCAGTGCTTCAGTGAGCAGCTCACAGTCAAAAACATCCAGTTTAGAGACATTGGGATATCATCGGTGTTATGGACACTATAAACACAAAAGACTTTTTTGTTGTATGAGATGGTACCGCCTCTATCCTAGAATGAAAAAGAATGTAAAACTTGTTATGCTAATAAAATAATGAAATAAAAAAATTGGTTGTTGTTGTTATATTATTATTTCTTATGCCCCCCTGTCATATCCTAACCTCTATAGTGACTACTCGATGTTTTTCTTTTCTTTTACTAGAATGGAATGTAAGTAAATGACATGGGTACATCTTACTGAACAATTGTCAGTCTGTGGTCAGTTGGACTTGATCCAGACAAGAGTGAACATGTTGCGTACACTGATTGTCGACTGTCAAGGGTTTAAAATTGGAGATAACAAATTTATATTTAAAGAAGTGGCCATCATCGATTGTTCTACTTTTTGGATATCACAAGCTACTCATTTGGTGTTTAAACCACCTTATGCGTTTGATTTGTTGTGTGATAAAGACCGTAAACAAACCCAGTGGATTGAAACTCATATGCAACTAGACTGGAAGCAGGGAACCATTTCATATAAGCACCTGGACATGGTCATGAAAGCCCACTTGTCTTCTGCCCATGTAATATTTGTGAAAGGTAGTGATAAACGTCAATGGCTACAACCATTTTTAGCGTCTTACTGTCAATGTATCGATTTAATGGACATGGGCTGTCCATCGCTGCAAACACTCATGGATCGCTGCCCCTGTGTCAATATTACCCATAAAGCCTTGGCACAGGTGTGGCAATTGTTTCATTGGCTATCCACCAATGCCTGCTGGGAGTTGTTAAATAAAATTAAAACTAAAGGTTTACCTGTGGATGACACCAGTGAGATTTCTACAAGCGACTTGTAAACATCAACGTAATACCATGGAGAAAGGGGATGCTACCGATAAAGCGATTGGAAAGTTCTTTGTGTGTAAAAAGAAACTAGACAGTTTTACTAAAGAAGAATTATTGGCTCTTCCAAAATCATTCATTTATTATGTCGCAGCAAATGCAGTGAAAGAAATCTGGCAACATGTACCAAAATCATGGACTCAAGACCCTGTGTTAAGTGAATTGCAACCATGTACTGATTATGATCACCATAAGCAAGTGGCTATGGCAAAAATACCCTCTATGCGACAGTGTGCTACTTGCCAGCTGGTCAAACTGTATCATGGTCATAAAAGTCCATGTAAAGACTTTGTTTCTTCATTCCACGGGTGTGATGGAGAAAAAAGCAGCAACAACAAACATCATCCACAGAGGAAGAGGAAGATCAAACCTTTTCTCCACCAATGGAAAAGGATATGCCAGACCTGTATTGGCAATGGCGTCATTAACAAAGTAATTCAATACTTGACTTTCGAAATCTACCTACCTGGTTATTATTGTGTGGTCCTGGAACTTGTCTTGAAGAACCTTTTGCAGTGTAGTGATATACCTATTAATCCTTTGGATCAAGCATGCACCTTTCTTATCACCACAGTCATCCTGCATTAAGACGTGTAGCGGATAAAGTATCGTTGAAAAGCTAAACAACTTTTGACATTCTGTGATGTCTCAGTGGGAGAGAGTTTGGCAGTCGTCATTGTGATTAGTGTTATAAAAGGAAAGTTAATAATGAGTGGACATGGACATTGAAAAGGATTGAGGAATTGGTATTTCTTTGTATTCTATTTTTGTAAAGCTCTATTTGTTGTGAAATAAAAACAAGGTTTACAAGATCACAATGTCTTTTATTTTAAAAAATGGTGATAGCCATTTCATTTTTTTCACACATGAATATTTACAATTTACACTTTACATTTTTTTACATTCGCCTTGTTTAGTTTAAACATTCTGTACATTTTTGTTGTTGTGAAATAAAAACAAGGTTTACCAGATCACAATGTCTTTTAATTCTAAAAATGGTGATAGTCATTTCTTCATTTTCTTTTTTTCACACATGAATATTTACAATTTCCACTTTACATTTTTTACATTCCCCTTGTTTAGTTCACACATTCTGTACATTTTTTTGTGAAATATAAATAAGGTTCACTAAATCACTATATCTTTTATTTTTTAAAAATGGTGATAGCCATTTCATTTTTTCACACATGAATATTTACAATTTCAACTTTTCATTTTTTACATTCCCTTGTTTAGTTTACACATTCTGTACATTTTTGTTGTTGTGAAATAAAAAAACGAGGTTTACCAGATAACAATGTCTTTTTAATTTTAAAATGGTGATAGCCATTTCACTTTTTCACACATGGATATTTACAATTTCCACTTTACATTTTTACATTCCCCTTGTTTAGTTCACACATTCAGTAAATTTTTTAAAATCTTTTTCGTAATATACAAAAGCAAACATTTTACACTAAAATGTATTACTTATCTTATTTTTACTAAACTACTGTAGTCTAACATTATACATTCTACTTACAGTTTTTACAAAAAAATATTACAATATAAAACACACTACAAATATTACAATATAGTGATCATTAGACTTAAGTAAAGTAATAGTCGTCAATACGACTGTTTCCCCAAGCAAGAGTATTAAATGTGTTGGGTATAATGAATCGTTTGTTGTCTTCATTAATTAAAGCAACTTTGTTCAACAAATTGGTATGTAGCTGATGATTTTTACTTCTAAATACACACATTTTCTTATATAATACAGGTGGGTTACTAACTATACAGTTTTTATAATCACTTATATCTAACTCTTTACTAACAACATTCTTTTTCACTCCTTTTAATTTTTTTACTACTACATCATCAATTGTCATATAGCTGTATGATTTAGATTTTGTGCCTACAAAGGTGTCTATAATAACACCAGCACATTCATCCTTAAATTTCCCAAGAACCTTTTTGTTTACTAGAGGTAAATGGTAAATATTATCCTTGGGGTAGTCACTTGTATCAAACCTATTTAGCTCAGTTTTGATATCCTCGTAAAAATCATCAGTTTTAAACTCATAAATAAAAGAATCTGTGTCTGTGTAGAGTAATTTAGCATTATCAAGATAGTTTTTCTTTACATAATCATAGTGAAATTCATACATAAGTGTTTTTGATAATTCCAGAATGGTGTAACCCACATATATGGGTTTGTTGTAAGTTACTTTAAGACGATTCATTTGTATTACAACTAAATCCTCACGAATAATTGAACAGCTATGAAAGTTAGGCTTGCTTATTAAGTTGCTCGCACCATACCTTTTACCATCATTCTCCCACTTTGTTATCAGCTTTACATCAACTCGTTTATCAACATTCTCCATAGTCTTTCCAAAAACACTATTATTCATGAGTTTATAAAAATCTTTTTCAAACGCGTTTGTTGACTGTGTTCTTAAATTATTGTTTAGATCAATATACGGTTTGAGCCATGCTGACTGATGAAATTGCAATACGCGATGAATTTTAGTTAATTTCAATCCATGCTGTAGACACTGTTTCAAGTTTTGATAATGTATTACATATTTACATTTATCATTTACATTAGCAATTAATATTTTTGTTCGTGATGTGATGTATGGAGATTTCATATTCTCAGGACAAAATAGTAAATCATTATGATCATCATGTAAATCTTTAGGGTACTCAAGATTTACCTCTAAAATATATCCTTTATCATCGCTATCATTAAGAGTGTCAACATGTAAGACATCAATTTCAGGTTGTGTCAGCCAGCGAAAATCTTTCAGTGGTAGATATTGACTCATAGCCCAACCATATTGGTTATTTGCATCGAGGTAGACAATATACTTTGACTCTTCACAAGGGTTGTAGCTAGGCATGTATTTATTATTCGCATTAGAGTACCGTCCACTACATTGACTTAATCCACCTCGAATTGATGATTTTATAAAATTGATCATGTCTATATCAGTCATTAATTCTAAATTTACTTTCGTTTTTTTCAACATTGAACTGAAACTTAACCCAGGAGCTGTGAAATACTGACAAGGATCAAGGTCATAAGTTTTCATACAAACATTCCGAAAATTTTCAAAAACATCTGCTAATAACAACACATCTGTCTTCAAATATATGTCTGAAAATTCTCCTAAAGTTTGAATGTCGAACTGTGCCCATACACGTTGTGCATGTAAATATTCCTGATCACTGATATGACTTGTGTTTAAGGAACTGTAAAATGCATCTTTCGGTGGTAAAGAACACTCCTCAAGACGTTCCACACAGTTAATATATTCATAAGGGAATATACCCTTTTGACGTATCAAATTAAAATCATCTTCTTTAGGAAAGACACGTTGAATTTCATGAAACTGATCTGATTTTAAATTACTAGCCAGCTTATCAAGACTACTCGGCATAAAGCGGAATGAATCTAAAAATCGCAGTTTAATGGTTTTTTTATTGCTAGTTTTGATGTATTTTGTGAACGATATGTATTGTTCCTTATTATTTGCAATAACATCAATTTTCACATCTGAAGCTCCAAATTCTTTAACGATAAAGTGGTCATCGTATTTGCTACCAGTGTGTAGAATGACCGGAATGAATTTATTTACTCTATAATTTAAATTACATTCTTGGTGAGCCGCACCACGATATTTTCCTGTTAAATGGTCATGATCGCGAACCCTGTCTGTATATAAACATTCACCACATATAAAACAATTAGTTTCAGTTTCAAAATTCATTTGCTCTAATGAAGTTAGTGGCTCCATTGGAATGATCGTATTTAAAATAGAGGATATACGGACGGCATCTTTCTCAAGCCTTTCCATAAAAACTTTAGGTGCATCAGGTCCTCTATAGAGCTCAAACTTATTTAAAGAGTCATCATAACTACATTTAATATAATATGCAAAGCTAAAAGGTTCATGAATGTGAGTAGTGTTGGTGAAAGGTTGGGCTGGATTTGATGAACATGTATTAAATGGTTTTAGCAAAGCCTCGAAGTCAGCATATATAACAAATGGTACTCGAAGCTGTTTCTCATAATCCTTAAATTTTAGAATGTTATTTTTAGGAGTCGGTAATACCGTACACACATGATTACACCCCCATTTTTGATGTTGAGTTAGTTGGTCCTCTTTTCTGAAATATAGCAAACAGCCATCGCACAACCACTTCTTATGTTCTCTTTTTGTTATCTGACTACCAACAAGTCTACATAAATGTTTTATCCAACAATAGTGAGCATTTTCACCATCGGTTATGTATAGTAAATTTACATGAGCATCCTTTTTTTCCTGAGTATAATATAGAGGACCAACTATACTCTTATTTTCAATTCCATAAACATTAATACTTACATTGTTCAGCTCTTCAAAACGTTGAATGTCTTTTATCGCCATAGGAAATTCTATTTCTTTTAAATCTAACACTGAAGAATAGTGAGGATATGATGACGTTCTCTTTTCATTCATCGCTGCTGGATGGAGAGCTGAGGTTACAGCCCATGCAAAGCATGCGTCATCATTATTCATAACGTTTACACAAGCATTCTTACGTTTAATCCATGCAGGTAAATCAATGTATGATGATGCTCGTAGGGGATTATATTTATTCAGGTTGGTTTCTAAATAAAGTACTTCAACCAACGCCCAGCCTGACTCCCTTTCCTGGAACTCTTCACTCTTCACGATGATGGCACTTGAAATATTTTGATATATATCACTAATATTAGTTGATTCGCTAACAATTATGTTTTTGTATTAAAAGATTTGATATCTGTAATTTCACCTTCGCTCCCAGTTTTTACATAGAGGCCAAAAAGTTCAAAATTCATTTTAATTGTTTTATGCTCTAATAAAACATTACCTACCAAGCCAAACACAGTTGGTTGAACATTTTTTAAAAATGATTCAATACTTTGAGTTTTTTCTTTACTATAAAGTCTATAACTAGCAATTCGACTTTTAAATGCACTACCAATTTGTTGAACATTTCCAGAATTTCTTTCATGGCAAGCGTTATTTTTATGATGAATACTGCGTAAATGTCCATGAATGATTGAAGAAGGTATATCAATATTACATACATTACAATGTGTTATTGAAGGTTCACCATTCTTCTTTCTTTTTGATGCACAACTATTTTCACAATCTTGAGAACGTTTACGCTTTTGAGCATCACTTTCGTTTAAAGATTCCGTGCTAGTTGTTGGTATTGCAGTTTTTAATTCTTGTTGTTCACCATGCACTTCAACCATGTGGGATTGATATCGCTTTACAGCAGAAAAACCAAGTTCACAAACTGAACATGAAAATGGTGCTGAACTAACATGCTTTAAATTTACATGACGTGTAAGATTATCTTGTCTGTTAAATGTGGTAGCACAATGACTGCACACAAACATTTTAATGTTATGTTTAACATTTGCGTGTCGTTGAAGGTTGTCAGGTCTTGAGAACTGTTTCTTCCAGTCACCACACTTGAACATGATGATCCCTTTCGAAATTACCTATAAAAGAAAGAAATCATAAACGTTAATAAATGATAAAAACAAAGTACAATATCAATAGTTTAATTATATTCCAGTCAATGGTTATAGCAGGGTATTTAAATCGATCATCTGTGAACTCCTAGCCAGTCTAACTTCATGTAGTTCTAACTGGGGGTTACTATATACCACTGTCACTGACATCTAACGGTGAACATTGGAACTTGATAGAGTGATAGAAACCAGCGGTCGTCAGTTAAGTGAGCTAGGTGTGACGTCATAGCCAGTCTTAAAGCGAGTCTAAACTTGTAGAAAATGTCACGTGATAGAAACCAGCAGCCACCAGTTAAGTGAGCTAAGTGTGATGTCATAGCCAGTCTTAAAACAAGTCTAAACTTGTAGAACATGTTACGTGATTGAAACCAGCAACCACCAGTTAAGTGAGTTAAGTGTGACGTCATAGCCAGTCTTGAAACAAGTCTAAACTTGTAGAACATGTCACGTGATAGAAACCAGCAGCCACCAGTTAAGTGAGCTAAGTGTGACGTCATAGTCAGTTATAAAGCAAGTCTAAACTTGTAAAATATGTCAAGTGATAAGGTCAAGTTAGGCAAAGTTAGGTTATGTTAGGTGAACTGAGGTTAAGACTTTAAATATTCCCTATGTCACTGACACCTAGCAATGAACATTCAGACTTAATAGAGCGGTAATCAAAATCTAACCTACAAAATTAGCTTTACACACCATGGTCAAGTAGTTCCAACTTTTGACTGCCAAATATACCATTTTCACTGACATCTAGTAGTGAACATTGGAAAATATCACTCTAACTGTTTAAAAGTTCTTAGAGGGGCACTTACCTTTTTATTATTTATCAACTGCTGCCACTGAATGAACAGATTGTAGGAATCTGGTAGCCTACAGGTACCCAATTATCTGTAAACAAAACAATCAAACAATCAATCAATAACTTCAACATCAATTAGTAATAAAAGACTACAATCCATTAATAATAAGTACTTACCTTGAAAAATAATGTAATGATTTTCTACCAAAACGGCTTTTTTTACAACTCTTGAGCAGTAATAGAGCACTGTTCACTCAAAGCGAGTAATAAAGACTGACAGTAGGGAGATATAGGACACCTCTCTTATATAAACTCTCATCGCTCGTGTCAGCAGTTTTTTGCAGATCATTGCAATTCCTTTCCCAATACAGCTGAGAGTCCAAAGTACACTAGGAACACCTGTGTGGTATCCAATGACTGCTGACTTTGCATGATCATTACCTATTGTCTTAATCAACATATGGGGTTTCAAATTACTGCAGCGTCAGTCATAGCAACAGCAGTGTGCGCTCTCTGGTATGTCAGCAACATGACACCGGAAGGAACACCTGTGAAATATCCAATAACTGCTAACTTTGCATGATCATCATCCATTGTCTTAATGAACACTTGCGGTTTCAAATTACTGCAGTGTTAGTCATAGCAACAGATCTGTGCGCTCTCTGTCATGTATGTAATATGACACAGGAAGTAACAAGACGGCTTACTGTACATGCCATCTCCTCAGTTTTAACATCTTAAGAACATGTATTATTCTCTTTCAACTACAAATGACTCGTTAGAACACATCCATCCACCAAGTTAGATCCCTTGTATGTTCACATGTATTTCGTCACTTTCCTTTCATATCGTTATCCCATTATAGTAGTGGGGGATTAGTGAACAACGTCAATTCAACACACACAAATGTAGTTAGGCCCTTTGACGTAATTTAAATAAATTCATGGGCTCGTCCGTAGGAACCAGGCCAAAGGGACCCGTCCAAAGGGATCAGTCCAAAGGGACAAGGACTCATCCACAGGGACCTGTCCACAAGGACCTGTCCACAAGGACCTGTCCACAAGGACTCGTCCACAAGGACTCGACAACAATGACCCCGCCAACAATGACCCGTCAACAATAACCCATCCATAGGGATCCACTCCCCCACCCTCTTACAAAAGCCATGAGTGGGCATGCGTAAAAAACAAAAACAAAAAACATGCATGTTAATTCATAGTGACTATCGACCGTACACATTCACTTTATGTAGAACAACGTTTAAATCCATATCGGCATTCAAACTCTCACATGTTGCAATTGTAAAGAGAGATTCTCTAAAAAATTACAATTTCACCCCCCTAGTAGGGGTAGGTTTTATTTTGGGGTGGAAATATGTTGTCCATTGGAAAGGGAGTGTCAGCCCGAGTTCAACAACACCTCATTTTTAAAAATCCAACCATGGGTTCGAGAGATATCGCACCGCCGCCATCTTGGAGGAGGGGAGGAGGAGGAGGCTGCGGAACCGGCCAAAACACACTACTCACACACAATAGCAGAAACGTTGTTAATGTACACGTGTAAGTAAATGGTAAAAATAGTCCTGGGTGTAGAAGCTGCTACAGAAATTTCAAAAATTCCTCTATCTGCTGACACAATCAGCTGCCGACATAGTAACATGTCCAGTGACATCGAAGACATCTCTACTTAGTATAAAACAAAGTCCCCGATTATTTGATGTTACGGGTATACTCGAGAACCACTGGATGGATTTTGATGTGGTTTTCACCATTCTGTGAAGCATATCTCGAGGATGATCTGTAGAAATTTATTTTTTTATGATCAAAGGAAGCCGAGCAGTAACGAATTCAGTGGAAAAGTCGGAAGAAAACCTGGCGTCCGAGCGCCTTGTAAGCTTACGCTGGGCAAACCGTTACAAATATCTAAATACTATGAGTGTAAGAATTGTTCAGCGTGAAAAGTTCTACAAAAAAGTCCGTGAGAGCATATGTTTATCTTCAATACATCGTCCACTGTAAGTGTTTTTACGTTTTACTTCCTTCCAACCCTGTACATTCAACTACTGAGGCGACAGTTTACGAGCTAGCTAAGAGCGAGTCTATCATCCCTGTTACAGCCTAGCAAGCGGGTGAACCTATTGTCCCAGATGCAGCCAGCAGCAAAGCGTTGAGTCGTGTTGGGTTAAGACTTCTGAGAAGGTTGATTGTGTTTGATGTTTCCCTGGAAGTGCAACTCGGATTTTCTTCATTTCGCCTGTGAAACACAGTCAAGTTAACAAGAGTTTAGTGCTTTTCAGTCGGTCAACACGAATGTACCCAAAAGAGATGGGTTATGCCCTAATCCTGAAATAAATTACATGAGATTAATAAAACACTAGGATGACCAGTTTCGATCGTCAAGCGATCATCATCAGATCCATTACACTTAGGCTACAAAATCTATGTTTGAAATACAGGTGAAAATATTTACAATATGTACAATTATTTAGTTGCAGTATTGGTACTGCAACTGTCAGTGTATGCTAAATGCAGTATATATGTTAGGTGAAATGCTAAATGGTGATAGCTATCCGTAGATTGTACTTTAGAGAGATTATATGGTTGTAAACTATGGTTAAACTATAAAATTTTAGGCTAACTACTTATCTGATTGTCTTCCGTATAACAGCTACTCGCAGTTTTCGTGCTCACTGGAACTCACTATGCGGTAGACTGCGGTGGTTATCTTAACGACTGGTTTTTCCCTGCTTTCTTCCCCCCTGCTCCTACGTGCTGTGAGGAGTGATAGCGATGTGTTTATGTGAGGTGTTGCCAACCTAGATAAGATGTATGTTATTGAATGAGGTGGGTCTACAATTATTAAAGACCGTGGATTAGCCCTCGCCACGCGTGGAGCATAACCCATTCGAACTAAGCGTTGACGGTCTTATGAGGACGTCCCGGCACCTTTAATACTGCCGCGAATATGGGCCTTGGTTTATTGCAGAAGAAAAGTACATCGTACACCTGATCCAGATACCATTTACCTATTAATAACCCCCTAATTTCCCCCCTTTTTTATCTAGCTTGGCTGTGTCGCTAAATTGTGTTTTGTTTCCGACAGGGTGTGTTTTTTAGTAGCGTGAAGAGGGGTGAGCTCTCCATGAACGTGTGTTCATTTAGATTGTTGGGATTGTTTCGTTTGGCTAGGTGTATCTCGATTGCTTCCTTTATGTCAAGAGCTCTGCCTTTCGATTCGTGATGGATTATTTTAAGGTCCGACTCTATGTTGGTAAAGCTGTGCCCTGCGTCACACATATGTTCGCACACGGCTGAATGTGTTCCGTATCTTATCGCATTCCTATGTTCATTATAACGTGTGTCTACTCGCCTTCCACTCTGCCCGATGTAATTAGCTTGACAATCGGTGTCTTGGCACGTTATAGAATATACCCCTGACCTTGAATATGGGTCACGTTTATTTAGATTACTATTTAGGAGGTGCCTAGCGGTTGTGTTTTTCGTCGTGAAAGCTATCTTTATGCCTTGCTTTTTGAATAGGTTAGTGATTTTATATGTATTCGCATTCACATAGTTGAAACGCGCAAATTTTTTCTCATTATTGTCCGGTTTTGGAATCGTTTTATCTTTATTTTTATGTTTGGCTATAATTTGATTTATTTTGCTTGGCGAGAAGTTGTTTTCCTTTGCTATTTGCATAATAGTTCTTATTTCCTTATTATAGTTGTCTTTTGACATGGGTATGTTTAAAGCTCTGTGCACCATTGAATTGAAACCCGCTAGTTTGTGCGTACTGGGGTGATTAGACTGATTGTCGATTGCATGCGAGGTTTGTGTTGCTTTCCGGAATATGGAATATGAAAGGTCGTTGTCTTTACGTTCAATAGTTATGTCGAGGTAATTTATTTTCCGGTCTATTTCGGATTCCTTAGTGAATTTGATAGAGTGGTGAAGGCTATTAATGGATTGGAGAATTGTTTCTTCGCTTGTTAGTTCAGTATCGTAGATGCAAATTACATCATCTACGTATCTTTTCCATATTACTATTCCCTTTGTTGAAGTCTTTTCTAAGAACGCATTTTCTAGTGCATTGATGAAGATGTCAGCGATTAACCCACTTAGTGGCGATCCCATTGCTAGGCCTTCTCTCTGTGTGTATATTTTATTGTCGAATTGAAACACGTTTTGGGTGAGAACGACCCTCAGTAATCTCACAATCTCTTCAATTTCTTTTACCGAATTGTTGGATTTTAAGTTGTTTTCGATAGTGTTGATTGCTTCATTAATCGGAATATTGGTGTACATGTTAGTTACGTCGAAGGATACTAGCCTGAAGCTAGGTTTCATTTGTAGGGTGTTCAATGCTGTTACTAGTTCTGTTGTGTTCTTTACAGAGTTGTTTTTGTCGTTGGAAAGACGGCATTTTAAGATTTTTAGTAACTCTTTGCTGATTTTGTAATTAGGGGCATTCCTACAATTGACTATTGGTCTCATTGGGCATTCCTTTTTGTGTATTTTTGGTTGTCCCCTCAATGACGGTATTTTCGGGTTCATGTTTATTAGTTTTGATTTTTCGGCTTTGGTCAGTATGTATTCTGTTTCTTTTAGCGCACTTTTTATTTGTTTTTGGAATTTGTTTATGGGGTCTTTTGTTAATTCCTTGATTTCGTTGTTGTTTAGGAATTCGACTGTTTTTTCAATGTATTCTGTTTTGTTCAAAATTACTGTAGTGTTTCCCTTATCTGCTTTTGTGATGATTAAGTCATGTTCTTTTATTTTTTGTTTCAACGACTTTATTTCTTTGAGTTGTTTGTTGTTTTGAATGTTATTGCTATCGCCCTCTCGTTTGAGGATTTTTTTGGCTTCGTTGGTGGCGAGATTTTTGGTTAATTCCCTGTCTTCTGTTGGGAGCTTGTGACTGGCTATCTCAATATCTGTGATTAACTGTTTTATATTGTGGTTCGTGTGTGCGTCTGTGCAGTTGTATTTCAAACCTTTGTCTAACATGTTCATTTCACCTTGAGAAAAGGTTACGTTCGTTCTGTTGTTTACTCTGCTGTGGAAATTGAATTCATTGTTATTCGTGTGTTGTTCGTTAGATTGATGGTTCTGTGTTTCTCCTAGTTTTCTTAATTTATTTTCTAGCGTTTCATGCTTTCTCGTTGCTCTGATTTTGATGGTGTCATGTAGGTGATCGGTGAAGCTGTCCCATTGGGCTGCGTGCCAGAAATTACTTAGTTGCAATTGAATGTCGTACAATTGTTGGTTAATTTTTTTGCTTTCTTATGTATGCAAATCTTAATTCGTTTTTTATCCAAAGCGCTTTGGCTTGTTTGGTTGAAATGATTGAGGCTGGTGTGTTCGGTACGGTTTTAATTGGTACATATTTAGGGGTGAGGTTTAGTTCTTTACATTTTTTGTTGAACCAAATTGACTTGTCTAAATTCCTGAGTTTAAGCCTGAGTGATTTGAATTTCTTGGCTTCACGATTTGCCTGACTAGCCGTGAACATTGTGGTGTTTGAAGCCATATTTTCAGTGTTGCCTTAGTAAACAAAAGTTTAGTGCTTTTCAGTCGGTCAACACGAATGTTCCCAAAAGAGATGGGTTATGCCCTAATCCTGAAATAAATTACATGAGATTAATAAAACACTAGGATGACCAGTTTCGATCGTCAAGCGATCATCATCAGATCCATTACACTTAGGCTACAAAATCTATGTTTGAAATACAGGTGAAAATATTTACAATATGTACAATTATTTAGTTGCAGTATTGGTACTGCAACTGTCAGTGTATGCTAAATGCAGTATATATGTTAGGTGAAATGCTAAATGGTGATAGCTATCCGTAGATTGTACTTTAGAGAGATTATATGGTTGTAAACTATGGTTAAACTATAAAATTTTAGGCTAACTACTTATCTGATTGTCTTCCGTATAACAGCTACTCGCAGTTTTCGTGCTCACTGGAACTCACTATGCGGTAGACTGCGGTGGTTATCTTAACGACTGGTTTTTCCCTGGTTTCTCCCCCCTGCTCCTACGTGCTGTGGGGAGTGATAGCGATGTGTTTATGTGAGGTGTTGCCAACCTAGATAAGATGTATGTTATTGAATGAGGTGGGTCTACAATTATTAAAGACCGTGGATTAGCCCTCGCCACGCGTGGAGCATAACCCATTCGAACTAAGCGTTGACGGTCTTATGAGGACGACCCGGCACCTTTAATACTGCCGCGAATATGGGCCCATCGAAAACAACTTAAAATCCAACAATTCGGTAAAAGAAATTGAAGAGATTGTGAGATTACTGAGGGTCGTTCTCACCCAAAACGTGTTTCAATTCGACAATAAAATATACACACAGAGAGAAGGCCTAGCAATGGGATCGCCACTAAGTGGGTTAATCGCTGACATCTTCATCAATGCACTAGAAAATGCGTTCTTAGAAAAGACTTCAACAAAGGGAATAGTAATATGGAAAAGATACGTAGATGATGTAATTTGCATCTACGATACTGAACTAACAAGCGAAGAAACAATTCTCCAATCCATTAATAGCCTTCACCACACTATCAAATTCACTAAGGAATCCGAAATAGACCGGAAAATAAATTACCTCGACATAACTATTGAACGTAAAGACAACGACCTTTCATATTCCATATTCCGGAAAGCAACACAAACCTCGCATGCAATCGACAATCAGTCTAATCACCCCAGTACGCACAAACTAGCGGGTTTCAATTCAATGGTGCACAGAGCTTTAAACATACCCATGTCAAAAGACAACTATAATAAGGAAATAAGAACTATTATGCAAATAGCAAAGGAAAACAACTTCTCGCCAAGCAAAATAAATCAAATTATAGCCAAACATAAAAATAAAGATAAAACGATTCCAAAACCGGACAATAATGAGAAAAAATTTGCGCGTTTCAACTATGTGAATGCGATTACATATCAAATCACTAACCTATTCAAAAAGCAAGGCATAAAGATAGCTTTCACGACGAAAAACACAACCGCTAGGCACCTCCTAAATAGTAATCTAAATAAACGTGACCCATATTCAAGGTCAGGGGTATATTCTATAACGTGCCAAGACACCGATTGTCAAGCTAATTACATCGGGCAGAGTGGAAGGCGAGTAGACACACGTTATAATGAACATAGGAATGCGATAAGATACGGAACACATTCAGCCGTGTGCGAACATATGTGTGACGCAGGGCACAGCTTTACCAACATAGAGTCGGACCTTAAAATAATCCATCACGAATCGAAAGGCAGAGCTCTTGACATAAAGGAAGCAATCGAGATACACCTAGCCAAACGAAACAATCCCAACAATCTAAATGAACACACGTTCATGGAGAGCTCACCCCTCTTCACGCTACTAAAAAACACACCCTGTCGGAAACAAAACACAATTTAGCGACACAGCCAAGCTAAATAAAAAATGGGGGAAATTAGGGGTTTATTAATAGGTAAATGTTATCTGGATCAGGTGTACGATGTACTTTTCTTCTGCAATAAACCAAGGCCCATATTCGCGGCAGTATTAAAGGTGCCGGGACGTCCTCATAAGACCGTCAACGCTTAGTTCGAATGGGTTATGCTCCACGCGTGGCGAGGGCTAATCCACGGTCTTTAATAATTGTAGACCCACCTCATTCAATAACATACATCTTATCTAGGTTGGCAACACTTCACATAAACACATCGCTATCACTCCCCACAGCACGTAGGAGCAGGGGGGAGAAAGCAGGGAAAAACCAGTCGTTAAGATAACCACCGCAGTCTACCGCATAGTGAGTTCCAGTGAGCACGAAAACTGCGAGTAGCTGTTATACGGAAGACAATCAGATAAGTAGTGAACCCATGTGCCATAGGGTCCAAGGAGGTCGAATCCATGTATTTGGGGAAGAAATGAAAGAAACATACAGTTTCTAATGTAACATAGAGAAAGATCAAGCCAGGATTCTAGCCTAACATTGTGCAAGCAGCGCGGGCCAGGTGTTCGAGAGATGAGATCACGCCTCTTGACATTCAGAAGGAGCTGGTCATGAGTATTAATAACCGAGTGGAAAATTCCGGCTGTTAGACAAGGAAGCCTGACTCGGAAATCGAGCTGAGCTTGCTTAAAAAAGACAACACCGCCTATGCGCCAGAAGAGGAATAATTAAATTTAACCCGTTTACGAGTATAAAAATAAGTAAACAATTACAGTACGGTGAATCATTTCGAATTAGAGATTTTTGTGTAAAGAAAAACCCTTTAATAATTGCACAGGAGAAAACTGCAAACGCAAGTAGACGTCATAGGGGATTTACCAAGGCCTGTGGAGAGGGGAGAATGCAAATGAACAGCAACACCCACACAGTTGAGGACGAGAAATTAATTAATATCTCCGAATTGCACGATCGATTCTTATGCGCAATGAGATTAGTTACCATTGAGAAGACGAGCTTTTTGAAGGTATAATTTTTATAATGGTGCAACCATTATTTTAAAAGTTGGGCACGGAATGGGCTAGAGTCTTATCTTTTTGTAGCGAAAGAGTATAAAGCTCCTGGCATCACCAAGCCAAACATGCAGTTATTGTCAGCCTGCGGGCGTGACACTGTGTCACTATCATCATGCAGTTACGAGTCCGTCCGGGGGGCGTGACGTTGGAGCATCATCAGTTCATGCAGTATTAGTCCGTCCAGGGGGGCGTGACGTAGGAGCATCATCAACGCAAAGTATTATTCAGTCCAGGGGACGTGAAGTTATATCAGTGAATGCAGTTTCAAACAGTCCAGGGGACGTGACGCTGGAGCATCAGTACAAGCAGTTCCAAACAGCCCGAGGGGGGCGTTGCTACGCATCAGTATTCAGACAGCCGTGTGGGGCGTCACTCTGCTTCACACCGAAGACAGTTTACCAGTACTCCTTGAGGGGAGAAACGCTGTATTACACCGCAGAATTAATATCCGATAGCCACGGGCGTCGCAGTATTAATAACTTGCGTGCCTCCATAAGGAGTTGTAAAGAAGAAATATTAAAGTATCGCCGTGTTGAAAAATTAGGAAAATCCTAGTTACAGGATTTAGGTCCGACAGTACACAAGTTTACAGTGAAAAGTTCGTAAAATATAGTCAGAGCAGGCTGCGAACGTTGGACTTAAGGCGATAGGTCTTTAAATAAACGACCGAAAATATCATAACGTACGGAAGTACCGTAATAGAAAGATAAACAGTTATCTAATTTAAAGAATCCAAATAGGGAAAAACTGAGTAAGGTTCTCAACGTATTTCAGAAAAGTAGGAGTGCGAGAACCGAATAAACAAAGAAGAACGGAGACTATAGACATTATCTCCAGAAAGCAGACGAACTATTCTAAAGCACTAGACTCGAGAAGAACTAGCTGCTATAAAATAAATCCATCGATCATCGATAGGTTATCGTGGGGACCTCGATCCGAACAGACTTTCACTAGGATCGATAAACTAGATCTAAAAAAGAAGCCGTTCAAGCTAGAGAAATAGCCGGTCATCCAGAATAGGATTCGAAGAATTAGGATTCCAGGGAAAAGTAGATGATTCGAGACTTTCGTATTCTGCAGGATAGGAAGCCGACATTGAATAAATTTCACCCTTGGAAACGGGAGATTAAGAGGTCACGGTGATAGGCTAGGAAAATACGGCCTAGTGATCAAAAGTTGTGAAGTGTAAATCTATCAAGATTGTGTGTAAAAATAATATTTTTTAGTGTTCATTGTGCGTTCTAAATGGATACACCAGTGTATTAAAATGTTGTCAATGTTAAGTGTATTGAATATGTGTCAAGAAGTGTTTGTACATGAGATGAATTTCTACAATATGGAGTAAGTTAAAAAGTGGGCCAAAATGAAACACCGCACAAGGATAAAAGTCATGAGACGACCTTAAAAACATGTGAGTAACGAATTTCATTATATTTTGGTGTCGGGAAATGATTGTGTACAAATCCACCGGAGTTTTTGAGTTAAAGGGATGTGTTTAAATAAATAAATACTGAATTAAAAAAACGCGGTCTGAACAATAATAGAAATTTGAGAAACTATAAATAATTATGTAAAAGAATAAATCCAGTAGAGGAAATATATGAATACAATGTCAGTGTATTTGACGAATGTCATAAGAGCAAGCGAAATATTAATAATTATCATGAAAGATATTTAAATAAAAGTAAATTTGAGTTATATGAAAGAAATAGCTTTTGAGCTTGTGTAAAGAATGAAGATATGAAATAATAATAATAATAATAACCAAGTAAGGAAATATTAAATAAAGATCAAATTAATTGATGTGAACATAAGAGCGTTAGAGCCTTAATAAAAAGTATAGACATGATGTTCAAATGCATGTTCTTAAAAAGAGAGAAAGTTATTGTCAAAGGAAAAGAATAATATAACAATTGAGATGTGTATCAATTATTAATATGATATTATCAGTTCTTTGGATGACGCTAGGCTTAAAAATAAAGTATAGCGCAAAAGAGCGCAATTAAAATAAAATGTCACGCTAGGAACGCGTAAAAGTTAATATACTTGGTAAATTACTTATGAGAGGTAGTTGATTGTAATGAATTGAGAATTGGTGTAAGTCCTCTATTTGTGACGTAGTATCACGAGGCCATTGTGTATGTTGTATTGAAAGGGAGAAAATGTATGGTATTGAGCGTAGGTCATATAAGCTATAGGCGGACCCTAAATCGCATTTTGTATAGTCCTCTATATGGGAATGGTTCCCGAGGCATGTGAAGAGATTCGAACTCAGAATCCTCTTATTGTGAAAGCCCCTTTATTATTCGTCGTAGAATGTGTAATTACTCTTCCCCAATCAATGAGGACCTTTCATAATTAATAAATGCCAAGATTACGAATGTGGTTTATGAGCCCAATAATATTGTTGAATTTAAACGAGGAGTAGAATGCCAGGTCTCCCCAAAGAATTGAGAATGAACGAAAAGCTGTTTGTAAAAGCATTAAAGAGAGCTCTAGCTTAGACTAGACGGGAGGGTTCCCGCATAGTCATAAATAACTCTCAAGTATCACGGTCAGACCCTCGGAGCCGGAGGGGTGTCTGAAGGCCGTCTTGTAAGGAGTAATGAATACACCAGGAGTGTTTAAAGTTGTTAACGACCCGGGCGTTGAACCGAGGTCCTTGTAGATTGATATTTCCGCTTGCCTGTTCAGATCGTATTTTTTTATGTGATAATGGTCTTATAAGACATATGAGATAAATAACAATCCCTATTGCAATGTTGTATGGAAGTAGGATTCCATGAGTTAATTGAAGGCAACTAGGTTTCGGGAGTGACCATAGTTTTTTGACTGTGTCAAGTATCTTCATACTCTGGAGTACACAAGTAATTTCCTGATTACCTTGATGTATTTGTAAAATTAGAGAGAGATGATAAAAGCTGAAAACATGTGAAATGCCCAAATATTGAGTTAGATAATTAACATGTAATTTTAAATGTCATTATACATTTGTTTTGATGATTAAGAAAATATAAAAAAGTAGTATTTGAGGTGTATAAAGAATGACACCATTATTATAGGAAGCATTGAGCCAAAAGAGCTCGGAGTTATATGAAACTTACAGTTGATGCTTTATGGAAGTAAAAATAATTAGGAATTGTTGGTTTAAATGGAAACGAGATGTTTTAATATAATATTTTGTTTTATTCTTATGTTATTCCTTGTTCATTTGGAACAAGTAGATGATTATGGGTCAGTAATTTAATTGTTTAACCGTTTTCCAACGTGGGGCCTGTATGATTTTATCATACACCGTCTATTTTGGCGCCCAGTACGCAGGGCTGAGTTTTCCTAGGGAAAACCCGAGTTTTCTCGAAAAATCAAAAATTTTCATTTTTTTGAAAAAAAATGGTTTTTTGAAATTTTGAATTTAAAATACTTCCATAAAGGTTTATGAAATTGAATAAAAGTATCAAAAGGGTACGTTGTAGTAAAAACCCGTACCAAAGTAAATTTTTAAAATAAATTGGGACACAATGGTTCAGAGTATCATCTCTCAAGCATGTACTAGTGTGGTGGCATGAGTGGCCCACTGTATTCTAATAAGATGTTGACCATAAGGGATTTTAAGGAATGCCTAGGGGAGCATTTCAATAAAGAGATGGAGGAAACAGCAAAGATGTTGTTAAATGAAGAGAGGCGGAGGCTCTCAGAAAATGTAAGGGCCGAGGGTCCAGATAAATGTAAAATTACAGGTGATAAAGAGTACCCAAATAATGAAAATATAAATGTTTCTGTAGAAAGCATGCGTGCACCTGGAGACATAGTTACACGAAGAGAAGGTAACATGTCTGCAGACAAAAGGGTAAAAGTTGAGCCTTTAGAGATCCAAATGGAAAAAGAAAATTGTAAACCGATTCCAAGGGAAAATGTAATTAATATAGATAATGATAATGATGAAGGTAATTCAAGGTCTCACGTAGTAATGCAGGTTCAAGTAGGCTCGGAAAGTACAGGGGAAAAGAACGATAGTCCTTGCGCTCAGGATCAGGAAAAAGTAGAAATGGCGACCTGGAAGGATGAAATAGAAAATTTCTCGGACATAACGATGGGAATGTTTAAAGAGCACAATAAGATGGAGAAGGAACTTAGTAAATTAGGAAAGGCAGACTTAAGCGAAAGGAAGGAAATTATGGAACAAAGAGAAAGTATTTTCGAGGAAATGACGAAGATATATGAACTTTGGAAGAGGGCATGTATTAATGGGTATAAAATATCCAAACAGGAATTAGAAGAGTTGTACAAAGAAATTCCTGAGATTAAATGGTCATTAATAAGAACGAAGAAGAAATTTGCGAAACGCATGGAGAAAGAATGAAAAATAGAAATAGCTCCGTGGGAACAGCTAAAAATGTTTATTAATGAAGTAAGTAAGATAATGGAGCAGGTTTTGGATATGAAAAGAGAATGGGATAGGATTTGGTGGAAGACCGATTATAAAGAGCACGAAAGGCTGAAATATGTGAAGGAACAAAAGGATTATATGAAAGAAGAATGGGAGAAGATGCGATGCTTCAGAACGAGCGTGTATAATGAAGATGGAATAATAACTATTCAGGAGTTAGCTGGATTAAGAGAAATCAAAATCCAGGAATACAAAGAAATACTAGAGGCTGCTCAGAAGAAATATGAGGAATACATGTTGGAGCAGAACCGTCAGTCAAATGAAGCCGCTGCCCAAGTTGAAAAGCCAATAAAAATTAAAGAAGAAAAAGAAGTAACGGTGCCAGAAGACCCCAAAATTGAGATTAGAGAAGTCGAACAAGAAATAGAAATCGTAATGATTCCAGTGGAAACTGAAGAAAACTTTGAGATCCTTCCTGAAGAACAAATGGAAACTCAAGAGGAAATAGTAATTCTAGACCAGGAGGACAGCCAAAATGAAAACGAGCTGCGAAGTGAAGAGAATCATTTTGATGAAAAGGTTGAGCTGGAAGAGACAGAAATAATCTCCGAACAGGAAATAATGAAAGAAGCGGAAGTTGAAGAGACGGAAATAATAATTCCTGAAGAAACAGAGAAGTTAAATGAAACCATAATAGAAAATATCAACGAAACACCGATAGAAACAGAGGTTCAAGAGTTCACAGGAATTGAAAAAGAAAACTCCGAAGAAAATGAGGAGGTAAAAAAAGAAAACCTAGAAGACATTCAGGAGGATCAAGAAGATAAAACGGCATTAGAAGGACCACAATTGAAAGCCCAGATCCTTGAATTACTGATTAAATAACAGGACTGGCAACAAAAGAACAGAGAAAGGGAAACAGATGCCAATAAGAGCCAAGAAAACCTAAAAGAAAAAGATGAGATTGTTGGGAACAATGAAAAAATGAGAGGAGACGTCTCTGAAGAAAATCAAGAAAGAAGAAAACCGCAATTGGTAGTCGGTTTACAAGAAAATGGATACCCCATGAAAACTATGAAAGGAGGAGAAATAACATACGATGCCTTGGAGGAAGAGGACGCTCAGGCATATTTCAGCTGGAAGCTCCGTAAAAAGAAAGGGGGTGATAAAAAGAAGAGAAAGAAGGGAGATCTGAAAGATCTAAAGAATTGGAAGAGTCGAAAAAAGAAATACTCTTTGGAAATGCCATCTCGATGCGAGATGAAGGAAAAGGATTATTCCATCATAAGCCGACGGGTTAAGCCATTTGCAACCGTCGAAGAAATAGAGGAATAAAATAATATTTGTTTGAAATACCATCTCAAAGAGAGATGAGGAAGGGGGAAGAAAACCAGAAAGAGTCAGGTGAGGTGAGACCGAGCTCTTAAAAATCAAATGAAATGTTACAGACTTGAAGTCTGAGAACAGTAATGAAGAAAGTTACGGGTAAAGCCAATTGCACCCGCAAGGTAATTTAAAGAAGGTCATTAAGTTGACAATACATAATGAATAGAGAACAGACCGACAAGAAGTCCGTCTTATGAAAAGAAGAAAAGAAACCAACTGTTTGACTCAAGTTTGGAGAAGTGCACACCAGACGAGGGTAGAAGTTGTAAACACCCGAACGTGACAAGAAATTTATGACCCTGAGTGGAGACGTCTACTAGGGGGAATGAATGAATGGGACCTTTAAGAAGACCCAATACAAACACAGATCAGAGAGGAAGGAACTTTAAAGAAATAAAACAACAGAAGATACGAATAACGTTATGATGGCTTCGACGAATAAAGAAATACAAGATTAATTGAAATAAATTTCCTCAAAATTTTTCGAAAATTTATTTAACCTAAGGAAGGGTGAGATGAACCCATGTGCCATAGGGTCCAAGGAGGTCGAATCCATGTATTTGGGGAAGAAATGAAAGAAACATACAGTTTCTAATGTAACATAGGGAAAGATCAAGCCAGGATTCTAGCCTAACATTGTGCAAGCAGCGCGGGCCAGGTGTTCGAGAGATGAGATCACGCCTCTTGACATTCAGAAGGAGCTGGTCATGAGTATTAATAACCGAGTGGAAAATTCCGGCTGTTAGACAAGGAAGCCTGACTCGGAAATCGAGCTGAGCTTGCTTAACAACGACAACACCGCCTATACGCCAGAAGAGGAATAATTAAATTTAACCCGTTTACGAGTATAAAAATAAGTAAACAATTACAGTACGGTGAATCATTTCGAATTAGAGATTTTTGTGTAAAGAAAAACCCTTTAATAATTGCACAGGAGAAAACTGCAAACCCAAGTAGACGTCATAGGGGATTTACCAAGGCCTGTGGAGAGGGGAGAATGCAAATGAACAGCAACACCCACACAGTTGAGGACGAGAAATTAATTAATATCTCCGAATTGCACGATCGATTCTTATGCGCAATGAGATTAGTTACCATTGAGAAGACGAGCTTTTTGAAGGTATAATTTTTATAATGGTGCAACCATTATTTTAAAAGTTGGGCACGGAAAGGGCTAGAGTCTTATCTTTTTTGTAGCGAAAGAGTATAAAGCTCCTGGCATCACCAAGCCAAACATGCAGTTATTGTCAGCCTGCGGGCGTGACACTGTGTCACTATCATCATGCAGTTACGAGTCCGTCCGGGGGGCGTGACGTTGGAGCATCATCAGTTCATGCAGTATTAGTCCGTCCAGGGGGGCGTGACGTTGGAGCATCATCAACGCAAAGTATTATTCAGTCCAGGGGACGTGAAGTTATATCAGTGAATGCAGTTTCAAACAGTCCAGGGGACGTGACGCTGGAGCATCAGTACAAGCAGTTCCAAACAGCCCGAGGGGGGCGTTGCTACGCATCAGTATTCAGACAGCCGTGTGGGGCGTCACTCTGCTTCACACCGAAGACAGTTTACCAGTACTCCTTGAGGGGAGAAACGCTGTATTACACCGCAGAATTAATATCCGATAGCCACGGGCGTCGCAGTATTAATAACTTGCGTGCCTCCATAAGGAGTTGTAAAGAAGAAATATTAAAGTATCGCCGTGTTGAAAAATTAGGAAAATCCTAGTTACAGGATTTAGGTCCGACAGTACACAAGTTTACAGTGAAAAGTTCGTAAAATATAGTCAGAGCAGGCTGCGAACGTTGGACTTAAGGCGATAGGTCTTTAAATAAACGACCAAAAATATCATAACGTACGGAAGTACCGTAATAGAAAGATAAACAGTTATCTAATTTAAAGAACCCAAATAGGGAAAAACAGAGTAAGGTTCGCAACGTATTTCAGAAAAGTAGGAGTGCGAGAACCGAATAAACAAAGAAGAACGGAGACTATAGACATTATCTCCAGAAAGCAGACGAACTATTCTAAAGCACTAGACTCGAGATGAACTAGCTGCTATAAAATAAATCCATCGATCATCGATAGGTTATCGAGGGGACCTCGATCCGAACAGACTTTCACTGGGATCGATAAACTAGATCTAAAAAAGAAGCCGTTCAAGCTAGAGAAATAGCCGGTCATCCAGAATAGGATTCGAAGAATTAGGATTCCAGGGAAAAGTAGATGATTCGAGACTTTCGTATTCTGCAGGATAGGAAGCCGACATTGAATAAATTTCACCCTTGGAAACGGGAGATTAAGAGGTCACGTGTGATAGGCTAGGAAAATACGGCCTAGTGATCAAAAGTTGTGAAGTGTAAATCTATCAAGATTGTGTGTTAAAATAATATTTTTTAGTGTTCATTGTGCGTTCTAAATGGATACACCAGTGTATTAAAATGTTGTCGATGTTAAGTGTATTGAATATGTGTCAAGAAGTGTTTGTACATGAGATGAATTTCTACAATATGGAGTAAGTTAAAAAGTGGGCCAAAATGAAACACCGCACAAGGATAAAAGTCATGAGACGACCTTAAAAACATGTGAGTAACGAATTTCATTATATTTTGGTGTCGGGAAATGATTGTGTACAAATCCACCGGAGTTTTTGAGTAAAAGGGATGTGTTTAAATAAATAAATACTGAATAAAAAAAACGCGGTCTGAACAATAATAGAAATTTGAGAAACTATAAATAATTATGTAAAAGAATAAATCCAGTAGAGGAAATATATGAATCAAATGTCAGTGTATTTGACGAATGTCATAAGAGCAAGCGAAATATTAATAATTATCATGAAAGATATTTAAATAAAAGTAAATTTGAGTTATATGAAAGAAATAGCTTTTGAGCTTGTGTAAAGAATGAAGATATGAAATAATAATAATAATAACCAAGTAAGGAATTATTAAATAAAGATCAAATTAATTGATGTGAACATAAGAGCGTTAGAGCCTTAATAAAAAGTATAGACATGATGTTCAAATGCATGTTCTTAAAAAGAGAGAAAGTTATTGTCAAAGGAAAAGAATAATATAACAATTGAGATGTGTATCAATTATTAATATGATATTATCAGTTCTTTGGATGACGCTAGGCTTAAAAATAAAGTATAGCGCAAAAGAGAGCAATTAAAATAAAATGTCACGCTAGGAACGCGTAAAAGTTAATATACTTGGTAAATTACTTATGAGAGGTAGTTGATTGTAATGAATTGAGAATTGGTGTAAGTCCTCTATTTGTGACGTAGTATCACGAGGCCATTGTGTATGTTGTATTGAAAGGGAGCAAATGTATGGTATTGAGCGTAGGTCTTATAAGCTATAGGCGGACCCTAAATCGCATTTTGTATAGTCCTCTATATGGGAATGGTTCCCGAGGCATGTGAAGAGATTCGAACTCAGAATCCTCTTATTGTGAAATCCCCTTTATTATTCGTCGTAGAATGTGTAATTACTCTTCCCCAATCAATGAGGACCTTTCATAATTAATAAATGCCAAGATTACGAATGTGGTTTATGAGCCCAATAATATTGTTGAATTTAAACGAGGAGTAGAATGCCAGGTCTCCCCAAAGAATTGAGAATGAACGAAAAGCTGTTTGTAAAAGCATTAAAGAGAGCTCTAGCTTAGACTAGACGGGAGGGTTCCCGCATAGTCATAAATAACTCTCAAGTATCACGGTCAGACCCTCGGAGCAGGAGGGGTGTCTGAAGGCCGTCTTGTAAGGAGTAATGAATACACCAGGTGTGTTTAAAGTTGTTAACGACCCGGGCGTTGAACCGAGGTCCTTGTAGATTGTTATTTCCGCTTGCCTGTTCAGATCGTAGTTTTTTTATGTGATAATGGTCTTATAAGACATATGAGATAAATAACAATCCCTATTGTAATGTTGTATGGAAGTAGGATTCCATGAGTTAATTGAAGGCAACTAGGTTTCGGGAGTGACCATAGTTTTTTGACTGTGTCAAGTATCTTCATACTCTGGAGTACACAAGTAATTTCCTGATTACCTTGATGTATTTGTAAAATTAGAGAGAGATGATAAAAGCTGAAAACATGTGAAATGCCCAAATATTGAGTTAGATAATTAACATGTAATTTTAAATGTCATTATACATTTGTTTTGATGATTAAGAAAATATAAAAAAGTAGTATTTGAGGTGTATAAAGAATGACACCATTATTATAGAAAGCATTGAGCCAAAAGAGCTCGGAGTTATATGAAACATACAGTTGATGCTTTATGGAAGTAAAAATAATTAGGAATTGTTGGTTTATATGGAAACCAGATGTTTTAATATAATATTTGTTTTATTCTTATGTTATTCCTTGTTCATTTGGAACAAGTAGATGATTATGGGTCAGTAATTTAATTGTTTAATTGTATGTAACGCCATAATTTTGATTAATTAAATGTGTTAAAATAGGAGTTGATTTTGTTGTTATTTTTGCAGGTGTATCCTCTAATTAATCCAAAATATGTGAGTCACAGAGTGGGTGAACTTACCGCTACCCCGAAAATCCCGAATTGAGCTACGCTGGTATACTGTGATCTGCATATTTCTTGCTAAAAGGGCACAGTAGTTAGCCTAAAATGTTATAGTTTAACCATAGTTTACAACCATATAATCTCTCTAAAGTACAATCTACGGATAGCTATCACCATTTAGCATTTCACCTAACATATATACTGCATTTAGCATACACTGACAGTTGCAGTACCAATACTGCAACTAAATAATTGTACATATTGTAAATATTTTCACCTGTATTTCAAACATAGATTTTGTAGCCTAAGTGTAATGGATCTGATGATGATCGCTTGACGATCGAAACTGGTCATCCTAGTGTTTTATTAATCTCATGTAATTTATTTCAGGATTAGGGCATAACCCATCTCTTTTGGGAACATTCGTGTTGACCGACTGAAAAGCACTAAACTCTTGTTTACTAAGGCAACACTGAAAATATGGCTTCAAACACCACAATGTTCACGGCTAGTCAGGCAAATCGTGAAGCCAAGAAATTCAAATCACTCAGGCTTAAACTCATGAATTTAGACAAGTCAATTTGGTTCAACAAAAAATGTATAGAACTAAACCTCACCCCTAAATATGTACCAATTAAAACCGTACCGAACACACCAGCCTCGATCATTTCAACCAAACAAGCCAAAGCGCTTTGGATAAAAAACGAATTAAGATTTGCATACATAAGAAAGCAAAAAATTAACCAACAATTGTACGACATTCAATTGCAACTAAGTAATTTCTGGCACGCAGCCCAATGGGACAGCTTCACCGAGCACCTACATGACACCATCAAAATCAGAGCAACGAGAAAGCATGAAACGCTAGAAAATAAATTAAGAAAACTAGGAGAAACACAGAACCATCAATCTAACGAACAACACACGAATAACAATGAATTAAATTTCCACAGCAGAGTAAACAACAGAACGAACGTAACCTTTTCTCAAGGTGAAATGAATATGTTTGACAAAGGTTTGAAATACAACTGCACAGACGCACACACGAACCACAATATAAAACAGTCAATCACAGATACAGAGATAGCCAGTCACAAGCTACCAACAGAAGACAGGGAATTAACCAAAAATCTCGCCACCAACGAAGCCAAAAAAATCCTCAAACGAGAGGGCGATAGCAATAACATTCAAAACAACAAACAACTCAAAGAAATAAAGTCGTTGAAACAAAAAATAAAAGAACATGACTTAATCATCACAAAAGCAGATAAGGGAAACACTACAGTAATTTTGAACAAAACAGAATACATTGAAAAAACAGTCGAATTCCTAAACAACAACGAAATCAAGGAATTAACAAAAGACCCCACCAACAAATTCCAAAAACAAATAAAAAGTGCGCTAAAAGAAACAGAATACATACTGACCAAAGCCGAAAAATCAAAACTAATAAACATGAACCCGAAAATACCGTCATTGAGGGGACAACCAAAAATACACAAAAAGGAATGCCCAATGAGACCAATAGTCAATTGTAGGAATGCCCCTAATTACAAAATCAGCAAAGAGTTACTAAAAATCTTAAAATGCCGTTTTTCCAACGACAAAAACAACTCTGTAAAGAACACAACAGAACTAGTAACAGCATTGAACACCCTACAAATGAAACCTAGCTTCAGGCTAGTATCCTTCGACGTAACTAACATGTACACCAATATTCCGATTAACGAAGCAATCAACACTATCGAAAACAACTTAAAATCCAACAATTCGGTAAAAGAAATTGAAGAGATTGTGAGATTACTGAGGGTCGTTCTCACCCAAAATGTGTTTTAATTCGACAATAAAATATACACACAGAGAGAAGGCCTAGCAATGGGATCGCCTCTAAGTGGGTTAATCGCTGACATCTTCATCAATGCACTAGAAAATGCGTTCTTAGAAAAGACTTCAACAAAGGGAATAGTAATATGGAAAAGATACGTAGATGATGTAATTTGCATCTACGATACTGAACTAACAAGCGAAGAAACAATTCTCCAATCCATTAATAGCCTTCACCACTCTATCAAATTCACTAAGGAATCCGAAATAGACCGGAAAATAAATTACCTCGACATAACTATTGAACGTAAAGACAACGACCTTTCATATTCCATATTCCGGAAAGCAACACAAACCTCGCATGCAATCGACAATCAGTCTAATCACCCCAGTACGCACAAACTAGCGGGTTTCAATTCAATGGTGCACAGAGCTTTAAACATACCCATGTCAAAAGACAACTATAATAAGGAAATAAGAACTATTATGCAAATAGCAAAGGAAAACAACTTCTCGCCAAGCAAAATAAATCAAATTATAGCCAAACATAAAAATAAAGATAAAACGATTCCAAAACCGGACAATAATGAGAAAAAATTTGCGCGTTTCAACTATGTGAATGCGAATACATATCAAATCACTAACCTATTCAAAAAGCAAGGCATAAAGATAGCTTTCACGACGAAAAACACAACCGCTAGGCACCTCCTAAATAGTAATCTAAATAAACGTGACCCATATTCAAGGTCAGGGGTATATTCTATAACGTGCCAAGACACCGATTGTCAAGCTAATTACATCGGGCAGAGTGGAAGGCGAGTAGACACATGTTATAATGAACATAGGAATGCGATAAGATACGGAACACATTCAGCCGTGTGCCAACATATGTGTGACGCAGGGCACAGCTTTACCAACATAGAGTCGGACCTTAAAATAATCCATCACGAATCGAAAGGCAGAGCTCTTGACATAAAGGAAGCAATCGAGATACACCTAGCCAAACGAAACAATCCCAACAATCTAAATGAACACACGTTCATGGAGAGCTCACCCCTCTTCACACTACTAAAAAACACACCCTGTCGGAAACAAAACACAATTTAGCGACACAGCCAAGCTAGATAAAAAAGGGGGGAAATTAGGGGGTTATTAATAGGTAAATGTTATCTGGATCAGGTGTACGATGTACTTTTCTTCTGCAATAAACCAAGGCCCATATTCGCGGCAGTATTAAAGGTGCCGGGACGTCCTCATAAGACCGTCAACGCTTAGTTCGAATGGGTTATGCTCCACGCGTGGCGAGGGCTAATCCACGGTCTTTAATAATTGTAGACCCACCTCATTCAATAACATACATCTTATCTAGGTTGGCAACACCTCACATAAACACATCGCTATCACTCCCCACAGCACGTAGGAGCAGGGGGGAGAAACCAGGGAAAAACCAGTCGTTAAGATAACCACCGCAGTCTACCGCATAGTGAGTTCCAGTGAGCACCTAAACTGCGAGTAGCTGTTATACGGAAGACAATCAGATAAGTAGTTAGCCTAAAATTTTATAGTTTAACCATAGTTTACAACCATATAATCTCTCTAAAGTACAATCTACGGATAGCTATCACCATTTAGCATTTCACCTAACATATATACTGCATTTAGCATACACTGACAGTTGCAGTACCAATACTGCAACTAAATAATTGTACATATTGTAAATATTTTCACCTGTATTTCAAACATAGATTTTGTAGCCTAAGTGTAATGGATCTGATGATGATCGCTTGACGATCGAAACTGGTCATCCTAGTGTTTTATTAATCTCATGTAATTTATTTCAGGATTAGGGCATAACCCATCTCTTTTGGGTACATTCGTGTTGACCGACTGAAAAGCACTAAACTCTTGTTTACTAAGGCAACACTGAAAATATGGCTTCAAACACCACAACAGTCAAGTTAAGATTGGACGGAAGGGGGATTTGAGTTTCATTCACCTCGCCAATCCTTGGAAGTGCAGCTCTCATTTCGCCTGTGAACTTTTCGTTCCGCAAACTTCACAGTCAATTTAAGATTGGACGGAAGGGGGATTGCATTACATTAAATTATACTGATTGGCGTATAATCTCTACTTAGTATAAAACAAAGTCCCCGATTCTTCGATATCACGGGTAATCTCGAGAACCACTGGATGGATTTTGATGCGGTTTTCACCATTCTGTAAAGGATATCTCAAGGAAGGTTTCTGTAGAAGACAATTTATGTATGATCAAAGGAAGTCAAGCACTAACGATTTCAGTGAAAAGGTCGAAGAAAAAACTGGCGTCGGTGCGCTTTTTAAGCTTACGCTGGGCCAACCGTTAAAAATATCTATATACTATGAGTTTAAGAATTGTTCAGCATGAACAGTTCTACATAAAAGCCAGGGAGAGCATATCTCTAGCTTCAATACATCATCTACTATAAGTGTTTTTACGTTTTTATTTCTTCCAACAATCTCCATTCAGGTACTGAGGTGCTAGTTTACGAGCTACTGGAGCTAGGGGCGAGTCTTTCACCTCAGTTATAGTTTAGCTAGTGGGCGAGCGTATTACCCCAGATAGAGCCAGCAGCAAACTGTCGAGTCGTGTTGAGTTAAAAACTTTAGAGAAGAGTGGTTGTGTTTTGAGTTTCTCTGGAAGTGCAACTCGGCTTTTCTTTTTTTCGCCTGTGAACTTTTCGTTCCGCAAAATTCACCGTCAAGTTAAGATTGGACGGAAGGGGGATTTGTGTTTCATGCACCTCGCCATTCTTAAAGTACGTCTGACAAGAATTTGTTTCACATGCATCTCCATGATAATATAATTAATAGTCCAGTCAGTGATTTTAACCCATCATGCCGAGACGTAAAACGGATATTGGTCGTTGTTCATTGACATTGAAAAAAAAAGCGCTAATCACGTAATGAATTCATAACTGTTCCCGGGCGAAGCCGGGTCGGGTTGCTAGTTATGAATAAAGAGCAGTCAAACTTTCTCACTACAGATCGATGAGTCCGCCGATATTGATGGTCACGCACAATTTCTTTCTTAGGGGTAAGTTGATGGGGATGTAATTGCAACTAATTTCTTTTTTTGCAAAGAGCTACCCAAGCGAGCAGCTGGTGAAGAAATATTTTGTACGACTAATGAATATGTGGTCCGTAATGAATTAAAATGGTAGGTTTGCTTTAGTGTTTGTACAGACGGAGCTGCTTCTATGAAAGGCCGAATGAAAGTATTCGTGGGTAAAGTACGCGAAGTTAATCCTAACTTTCGAACTGACCATTATCTCATTCACCGCGAAGCCATTGTTGCTAAGTCTTTGCCATCTCCTCTGAAAAATGTGATGGACAAAGTGGTAAAAGTCGTGAACTTCATAAATCGCTTCCCCTAAATACGCGGCTATTTAACGTTTTGTGTCAAGAAATGGGATCAGGGCATACTACACTCCTGCTCCATTCAGTCGTACGATTGTTATCTCGAGGTTAAGTGTTAACGCGAATCTTTGAACTTAAGGAGGAGGTACTTGCATTTCTGACTATTGAGGGACATGAATACGCGCATTTAATTGCAAATGATGAATGGGTATCTAAATTGGCATATATTTCCGATAGTTCCGTACACTTGAATAATCTAAACGGAAAAAATGCAAGGTAGAAAGGAAAATATTCTGTCTAGTATAGATAAGGTTCAAGGATTTATTAATAAATTAAATTTGTGGATACAGAAAATTGAATATGGATCGTGTGAGATGTTCCCTACTGTATGGTCCCTTGATAACGTTAACAATGTGATGATGAACTTCATTAAAGAACATTTAGTATCCCTGCAGCAGAATTTCAAAAAATATTTCAGAGAGTGTGTTGAAGATGTTGACTGGGTTCGTGATCCATTCATTGTGGATTCCAAACATCTCCCGAATATAGAATTACGAGAGGAACTGGCAGATATTAAAGCAGACAGAACATTGAAATTAAATTTTTAGAAATGCCTTTGGACACATTTTGCGTGTCAATAAGCAGTGAATACTCGAGTATCTCCGAGATGGCAGTTGATGTGTTGTTACCATTTTCAACTACATATTTCTGTGATCTGGGCTTCTCGACGATAACTCAAATTAAAACATCAAAGAGAGAGACTTAAATCCATTGACGAAGGAATGAGGCTTGCTTTGTCAACGATTCCGCCCCGAATCAGCGGTGTGTGTGCAGCTAAGCAGGCTCAAGTATCATATTGAAGGTATGAGTAGAGTTATTTACTTTATATTTCGTATTAGAAATGTGTATTTTCTATAGTCTAGTTAATTGAAGTTAATTAAGTTGATATGTTGTTAGTAAAAACAGGACTCTATAATAATAATAGTAATAATAATAGTAATAATAATAATTACATAACGACGTAATATTTCGTAATTTTATTCAGATTCATATGATTTTGAGGGACCAGACATTTTGATGTGCCGTGTTGAGTCTAGACCCGTCTGGGTAAAGAAAGGTTACGGAACACTGCCCTAGAGCATAAGCAATTGATACCAATGCAGTCTTGACTACATGGGTGGGAAGATCTGGATCAGTAATGGTTATCTGGATACCACTCTCACACTAGACATTTAAGCAGTCTTCAATGGATTTAAACACTGGTTGATTTATTTGAATTTGATGGACAATTCAACTGTTTGACTTGTGTAAGTTCGGTCCTTGAGACAAGATCATCTTAGATCCTTAATTACAGCAAAGTTTTAGGGATTTTCTCGTGTCCATTTTGCAAGGGGATTTTGTTCAAATTGAGTTGCACTTTTATAGTAAATAATTTTTGTTGTGTTTAAGCTTACCTGCACTTGTTGATGTTGTAGTAAGCCCTATGATATCCGTTTAGTATTACCTAAGGCATATTAGCAGGTTAAGTAGGGGACTGAGCACCCAAAAGAGTCCTGACTTCGGAGGCCCTATTTTAACGGGTACAGTAACAAGAGCAGCATTTCGATAGAATTTATCGCTTTTGTCATTCATTTTTCTCGGAAACTTACATACTAACAATTCTTTGATGGGGATTTCCTCACAAGAAAATATTGTAAGATTTAATTTTACTACCAAATGCCTCAGTCTTGTGAATATTTTTGTTAGTATAGTCCTATATTAAAGGGAAATTTGTTTGATAGCAAACGAAACAGGATAGCTGTCGAACAAGAGAGGTGGAATGAATGAAATAATTAATTTAGTGACTAGGAGCTTTGGTGCGCAGAGATCACTCTCCCACAAACCAGTTTAATAGCAGCCAGTATCGATATTACAGTCCCTGGCAAATTTAATATAAGCACCTAACGAAACATAGAAATATAAATTTTCTATCACATTTTCTCTTAGGTTTCTGTGTCAAAGCACTCTTTTTTTCGTAATGTATGACATATTAAACACCAAAAGTTTTCAAATTTCACGCGTTTTTGCTGCGGAAGGTAAACTCCATTCCTCTTTTGTTTGGCGACAAGTTCCTTTGCTAAGCCATTTCTGAAAATATTAATGATTTTAGAATGAAGATATCATGTTCATTTTCCCAAGAAAAAGCATAAACGTATCCCAACCAAGCATGGAATGCATATACATTGGTCCATAACCAGTAACGAAAGTGCATAGTTGGTTAGGTCTAAGCTACCGTACAAATATACTTATGCAAAGGGCAATTGAATACAGGAACCAGATGTATTTCCCTCCATTAGAATAAATTGGCACCAATATGAAAACAGCCGGGCTCGATTCCCGGCTCCGTCAGGGATTTTAAAAACTGACGTGAGGGCTGGAACGGGGTGCACTCAGTCTCGTGAGGACAATTGAGTAGCTGTCTGACAGTGAGGAAGCACCCCGATCACGAAAACCAAGATTAACCACCGAGGGGCCCGATGCGCTGATCACACGTCACCCCAATATCTGCAGGCCAAATGGCTGGGCAGCGGTCACTTGGTAGGCCTAGGCCCTTCATGGGCTGTAGTGCCAGGGGTTATTGTTATTAATAATAATAATAATATGAAAACAGTGCATCTATCTTTATGCCTTGCTTTTTGAATAGGTTAGTGATTTTATATGTATTCGCATTCACATAGTTGAAACGCGCAATTTTTTTCCTCATTACTGCCCGGTTTGGGAATCATTTTATCTTTATTTTTATGTTTGGCTATAATTTGATTTATTTTGCTTGGCGAGAAGTTGTTTTCCTTTGCTATTTGCATAATAGTTCTTATTTCCTTATTATAGTTGTCTTTTGACATGGGTATGTTTAAAGCCCTGTGCACCATTGAATTGAAACCCGCTAGTTTGTGCGTACTGGGGTGATTAGACTGATTGTCCATTGCATGCGAGGTTTGTGTTGCTTTCCGGAATATGGAATATGAAAGGTCGTTGTCTTTACGTTCAATAGTTATATCGAGATAATTTATTTCCCGGTCTATTTCGGATTCCTTAGTGAATTTGATAGAGTGGTGAAGGCTATTAATGGATTGGAGAATTGTTTCTTCGCTTGTTAGTTCAGTATCGTAGATGCAAATTACATCATCTACGTATCTTTTCCATATTACTATTCCCTTTGTTGAAGTCTTTTCTAAGAACGCATTTTCTAGTGAATTGATGAAGATGTCAGCGATTAACCCACTTAGTGGCGATCCCATTGCTAGGCCTTCTCTCTGTGTGTATATTTTATTGTCGAATTGAAACACATTTTGGGTGAGAACGACCCTCAGTAATCTCACAATCTATTCAATTTCTTTTACCGAATTGTTGGATTTTAAGTAGGGGACTGAGTACCCAAAAGAGTCCTGACTTCGGAGGCCCTATTTTAACGGGTACAGTAACAAGAGCAGCATTTCGATAGAATTTATCGCTTTTGTCATTCATTTTTCTCGGAAACTTACATACTAACAATTCCTTGATGGGGATTTCCTCACAAGAAAATATTGTAAGATTTAATTTTACTACCAAATGCCTCAGTCTTGTGAATATTTTTGTTAGTTTAGTCCTATATTAAAGTGAAATTTGTCTGATAGCAAACGAAAAAGGATAGCTGTCGAACAAGAGAGGTGGAATGAATGAAATAATTAATTTAGTGACTAGGAGCTTTGGTGCGCAGAGATCACACTCCCACAAACCAGTTTAATAGCAGCCAGTAACGATATTACAGTCCCTGGCAAATTTAATATAAGCACCTAACGAAACATAGAAATATAAATTTTCTATCACATTTTCTCTTAGGTTTCTGTGTCAAAGCACTCTTTTTTTCGTAATGTATGACATATTAAACACCAAAAGTTTTCAAATTTCACGCGTTTTTGCTGCGGAAGGTAAACTCCATTCCTCTTTTGTTTGGCGACAAGTTCCTTTGCTAAGCCATTTCTGAAAATATTAATGATTTTAGAATGAAGATATCATGTTCATTTTCCCAAGAAAAAGCATAAACGTATCCCAACCAAGCATGAAATGCATATACATTGGTCCATAACCAGTAACGAAAGTGCATAGTTGGTTAGGTCTAAGCTACCGTACAAATATACTTATGCAAAGGGCAATTGAATACAGGAACCAGATGTATTTCCCTCCATTAGAATAAATTGGCACCAATATGAAAACAGCCGGGCTCGATTCCCGGCTCCGTCAGGGATTTTAAAAACTGACGTGAGGGCTGGAACGGGGTGCACTCAGTCTCGTGAGGACAATTGAGTAGCTGTCTGACAGTGAGGAAGCACCCCGATCACGAAAACCAAGATTAACCACCGAGGGGACCCGATGCGCTGATCACACGTCACCCCAATATCTGCAGGCCAAATGGCTGGGCAGCGGTCACTTGGTAGGCCTAGGCCCTTCATGGGCTGTAGTGCCAGGGGTTATTGTTATTAATAATAATAATAATAATATGAAAACAGTGCAGACAACAAAATTGTATTTACCAACTGCCCCACCCAAACGTTTCCTTGAATGCGAAAACTACAATATCGTTAATCGTTTCATCACTTAAATGCAATGAAATTAATCCATAAAGAGAGAAAATATGAAGTGGTCATATTCATTTGGCCAGGGTTTGTACCTAGGTACATTAGTTCCTTCGTCTGCACTGAACGCCATCCAGCTGAGATGAAACGTCGGACAGCACTGTATGTTGTCACCTGGAAAAAATCCGCTCGAATTCTCACATCCGTGGCTTATACCGTGCCTTGTCAAATAAATCAAGTTTACATCCGGGACTAGACATAGAGAACTACTACAAGTCCCACTATGACACAGGTTATGAGATAAATTGTACACACCCACTCAACTACTCGGGGCTAAATGGCCACGATGCCCAAACCCCTCGAATGGAAAAACAAAATCAACAACATAAATAGGGACACCTTTTCAGATTATTTTTTATTTTGCGGAAAATTGAACAAACGCTCATTAATTTAAAGTCATCTTCACTCAGGTTATCGAGAACTAGAACCTCACTTCTGTGAGTTATCTAAAACTGTATTTCTCCGGTCGGCTAAGCTTTTTTGCCTGTTTCAAAGATTTCGAAACGTCAGCATAGTTAATTTAATTGTTTATATATGTGCTTTATCCACCTGTAATTTATTCATTTGCATTACGTATCTATGGAATACTTCAGAGCTTAGTTGGTTATTTTTCCTGAGGCAGGGGTTCAATTCCTGGCTCTGTCAAGTAATGTATTTTTTGATCTTAGGGCTGGAACGGGGTACACTCAGCCACGGGTTGCAAAACTAAAGAGAGTTGGGTTTTATTCCCACCTCAATCATCCCTCTTGAAGTGGTTTTGCGTGGTTTCCCACTTCTACTCCAGTTAAATGCCGGGATGGTTACTGACTTAAGGCCATGGACGCTTCCTGCCCAGTAACAGTCTCGATTACAAACACACACACACAGCTACAGTCACCACAATATCCCAGATTATCAAGACAAATTCTATACACACATATCTACACCCAAGTTTACAGAACTAATTGATCACGATGTCACAAGCCCTAAATGAATTAACAACAGCAACAGCATTATCTATCATAATAGTGTCTACGTTAGGAATAACCTTCATGCCAAATAGTTTTATGTTCGGTTAGTAAACAATTACTTCAAATGAAATCGACAGCTAGGTTCCAGTTCACTTGTGAGGCACGTGGAGTGAAGTGGATACAACCATTTGCAACTCAGTGGGGATTTACAACTCCCCACTGACCAGTTCACTTCAAGAGGGTCAAACTTACTTCAAGTTGATTAAATCTGAAATAACAAAGAGTCTAGGGCAAGGAAATACAATCCTTTTAGCATAGGTTTAGTGCCGTAATACTGGAATCTTCGTGTGCAGCCTTTGACACCAACACTACCACTCTCCAGCGAGCGTTAATTACTTCTTTCTCCCCCACCCCTATCCTTCTACCATTGAGTGAGAAGCTGTTGTTAATTAGATCAATAGCACTGGTTTCATCATCAGATGTGGGGAGGAACCGTTGCCTTGTACAGATTCCCAGAAAGTGGGTGCTCACAGCCCACCCAGAGAAGAAGAAATAGACGACAGACCTATTTCATGATAAACTCCATGGAGAACTCCTTGGAAAGATTTGTTCATAAATAAGTTATATTCTGGGTATATCTACGGAGAAAAAGTTGCTGGAATTATCATGAACATCTCGTAAGACTTGCATGTATCCTAAATTATATCAAAGTATTTCCTTCATAATATAGCATCTGTTCTATTGTATTTTGATATGATCATTTCATCCCATAAGTCCTTGGCTGTCCCTCTTGAGCAGGGGTTCCCAACATGGGGGGTGTGGGGCTTCATCAAGGCGGGCGTGAAGTGATTTCCGAATTAAGTTTTTTTAACTCGAATATTACAATTTTGTAAAATAAACATTTTCGAATCCCTCCAAGTGATTGTCGCACCAAGTCAATCGTTCAAAAGCACTGGTAATTGCCAACTGTCGGCACAAACCTCTGCGGAGCCGCGAGATTGGAGGTGAAATAAGGGATTTGCTGTGTTGCAAGGAGCAAAATCATGCCAATTTTATCGTCTCGTTGGCATATCTTTGTGATTTCTTTGAAGCTTTGAACAGTTTGAACTTAAAGCTCCAAGTCAAAAAAATCTGCATTCCTGGAAAAAATACAGTTATGAAAACGCCGGCTTCAGTTGAACAACTTCTCATCCTTTCACCGCCATAATGAAATTTTGTCGGAAAACGAACGTGATCGTAATAAACTTAGGTGCAAATTCAGTCATATTTGGATTCCCTGGCACAAGAATTCAACTTCTACTTGCCTGATATCTCGTCGGAAGAATGTTCCTGGATGTTAAGAAGAAATTCGTTTGTCATTGACATTGAAGCACTGCCAGCACAGCTTCAAGAAGAAGCCATAGATTTCAAGTTGTGAATCAAAGCTAAAAGGTGATTCTAAAATATTAGTACTGGGTGACTTTTGGGGAAACTGTCTTGCAGTGTATCCTGTAATAGCCAAATTTGCATTGCGTGTCTTTGTCCCATTTTGAAAGACATATTTATGCGAGTCAGGATTTTCAACGTTGAACTCCCGTATCTGAAAAGGGGGGCGTCAGCTGACAAAGGTTGGGAACCACTGCAGAGTCCAGAGGAAATGTATCCACAGCTGAAATCGTATAACTTCATACAGTAGAAAGACCTACTATTATTCCTCTTCCTCCTACTACTTGTCCACTGCTAATAAATAATAATAATAATAATAATAATAATAATAATAATAATAACGACGTGAAAACTTAATTTCAAGTTGAACGAACCCAACCGACACAAGTTGTATGAATCAAAACCAATTTAGCTTCATAAAAAATTGATGAAAATGAATGCTTTAATATTCTCTGTAATAATTCAGGTGGATTATGAACGAAATTTGTGACTGAAAGGTATTATTAGATATTGCAGTAAATATGGTAAAATGCCCTTGTAACTGGCCAGCCCTGCAAAAAGCTTGCCAGGATTTACTAGTTTTGCAAAATACGATTAATCATATTTCCATTCCCCATACATCCAAGATTTATTGGGAGTTGGTAGAATTATATTGCCCTAGTTATATATGACCGTACAACTGCAATCTGTACGGGACATATTAATCATGCATGCTGCTTATTCGAGAAGGGCCTTATGTTTGCCCCCAGGCAGCGGTCTGGAGTACAGGAGGGGGTGATTACAGCAGACAGCTCATATCTCCCCTTCCCACCCTCATTGTTGTTTCAGTCGGGGGCTAGGGACATCGTGATCATCAGCTCTGTATACTCGGGTGTTAATGTCCAATAACCTGTGTTTGCACATTGTGGAGGAGATTGTTGTGCCACTGGCATTCACTCGGAGTAGAAATGGGAAACCATGGAAAACTCCTTCTAGGTAAGGTGAGTTGGGAATCAAAGCCCCCTCTTCTCAGTAATTCCTACGAGCGTAAGTATACCTCGTTCCACCCCTCGAACGTTTGGTCCCGGCTCTGCCAATAAATTTAATTCTGATCCGAGGGCTGGAGTGAGAAGAGGCGGGTTCGATTCTCACCTCAGCTATCTTGGAGATGGTTTTCCGTGGTTCACCACTCCTACCTCAAGCGAATGATGGGATGGTTTCTACCTTAGGGCGGCCGCCTCCTTCCCAATCCTCACCTGAAGTACAAATACACACACTAACGCATCCATCACATTAACACAGGTTATCAGACAAATTCCGCACACACTCATGTACCCGGGGCAAGAACACCACGATGACGCATAGCCCCTACATGAATCAACAAGAACATTGAACGTTTGTGAAAGGAGTCTGGGGCCGACCACATATTACATAAGCACAAGTGGTGGGGTGGGGGGTTATGATTATGTTGATGACGTGTGGAGACGGGGTAAACGAAATGAACATGTAATCACTTAACAAATAACACAAAAATAACTTTCGTTAACGAAACATCAGACATCTGTGTTCCTTCGGAAAGTGCCAACTTAGTGAGCAACTTTGAAGGATCAGGCTCAACAACAACAGCAGCAGCAGCAACATCACCTCAGAAAGACAGACGCCCAAAGAAGCGTCGTCGTCAAGAACATAAATGGGCTCGAAACATAAGAAAACTTAAAGTAAATACAGGACAGTTAGTAAACAACAAAAATGGTACCTGTAGGAAGGATAAATCATTAAAGAAAGGATGCCAAGGAAACTGCAATTTTAAATGTTCACTTTCAGAGGAGGACAGGATTTCAATCTTTAAGAGCTCCTGGGATCTTGGAGATCTGAACAGGCAGAGACAATTTATTAGTCATAATATGACTCAAGTGAAGCCGAAATATCGAAGAATCACTCCTGGAGGTGGAAGGTCTTGCAATATGAATTACAGTTTAACCATAAGAGGAGATAGAATAAAGGTTTGCAAGAAGATGTTCATGGATACCCTTGGCGTGGGAAACACCATGATTTCAACAGTTATTTCCAAGAACAAGGATGGTTTCCTTGAAGAAGAAAGAAGAGGGAAGCATGGAAAGCAAAAGAAGTTACCCCCAATGATAAGGGAAGGAGTGAGGCAACACATCAATTCAATTCCAAGAATGGAGTCCCATTACATTCGAGCTGATACAACACGAGATTATTTTGAAGGTTCGTTGGATATATCCACATTATACCGGATGTATATTGAGAAATGTAAGTTAGAAAATGAACCGATTGCAAAGAAGCACGTATACGAAACAATATTTAATACGGAATTCAACATCGGGTTTCATAGACCTAAGAAGGATCAGTGTATGATCTGTGAAGAATATAAGAATTCTACTGAAGAAGAAAAGCAAAAACTTAAAGACAAAACTGAAAGACATCATGCAGAGAAAGAAGCAATGAGACGGGAGAAAGGAAATGATATTCATCAGGCCACAGAGGAAAACCGTGGAGTGGTGGCTGTGTTTGATTTTCAAGCTGTTACACCTCTGCCAAGTGGTGAAATATCAAGATTTTATTATAAAAGAAAACTTAATTTATTTAATTTCACTAATTACGAAGCTGTCTCTAAAATTGGAAGATGCTACATGTGGCACGAAGGTCAAGCTGGAAGAGGGGCAAATGAAGTTGGTAGCTGCATAATAGAGTTTCTGAAAGAATACCCAAATCAAGAAGTGATTTTCTACTCCGACAATTGTGTTGGACAAAATAAGAACAAATTCGTGTTATCTGCATACTTATACGCTGTTCTAAAGTTAGAAATTTCGTCTATTCAACATAAGTTTTTAGTAGTAGGACATACACAAAATGAGGGAGACACTATGCACTCTCGCATAGAATATGAGAAGAAAAGAGCTCTGAAATCCGGTCCTATTTACGTTCCCTCTCAGATTGCTACTATCGCAAGTCTTGCAAAAAGGACTGGGAAACCTTACCTGTCACTGAGATAATGGTGAAGAAGAATTCCCCTGGGGTGTTCTTTTATAAAACTTCCTACCACGAAAAGCAATATAAACTAGTGCATATTAACAGAATGACAAAAAGGAGCAGTCCACATCATCATCCCGAAACTCTCAAACTCAAACGAGCTTATAGAAAGTCTCCAAAAATATCAGCTAGCAAGAAGAAAGACCTTATTTCACTCTGTGCTCAAAATCTAATACCGAATACCCATTCTTCGTTACTTTGGAAGCGGAAAAGGACTGAGGTTCTGACCATTGAAGCAAATGACGTGCTCATGCTGAACTTGTGAACTATTTTCCAACATTCATTCCATCTTTGTCTCAGTGTGCCTATTTTCAATAACAAGTGATTTTTTTCAAATTATAATTCTATATAGAATGTATATAGCAGTGTGAATAGAATGTTCAAATATAGCAGTAAACTAGGGAAAAAATTAAACTGAAGTGTTGGAATTCATTAATTGTGTAACAATTTTCACAGAACAGTCAGTGCAAGACCACGACATCTGCATTTTAGCCCTTTTTGTGGGCCTTATTTACAAACTTTATAATTTTAATTAAAAGGACATTGTACACTATGCAATCAACCGAAACATATCCAAAATTCAAAATTCTCTATTGATTTCCACACTGTCGAAAGGCTAATACTAAGTTGCAGAAAACTTCAAACCCGTTTTTCTCAATAAAATGATTTTTGCAGATATCGTAGTCTTGCACTGGCACGGCGATATGTGCAATAAGATGCAGGTTTTTAATTGTTTAATTGTATGATACAATTGTATATAATGAAATATAACAATTAATTAGTTAATCGTTTTTGGATCAGAAGACATTCGCTTGACGAACGAAGATATCATCCCATCTATCTTAATAAAAAAATAGAATGATCTATTTCCTTTTAATGCCTTATATAGTTGCCATATAATTTCCTTAATTTAGAATTTTGAGTGGGTTTAATGTATTGCCTTCTACGGAATACAATTCCAATGAATAGAGACTGATCCTTGTTTCTCCCCTCTTACAAAGTTTCGGGTTAATTGCGGGATTGGACACAGAGTTACTGATTTTAAGGAATTTATAGTACGTTCAACCACCATCTTGAATATATGTTGGGGGTGTTCTTTTGCCTTTGGCATGCAGAGTCCATATATGGTTCTGCATTAATAGCCTACTAGTTTGAGATATTGTATCTCTAAAATATATAGAATTATTTCTTTTTTTATATTATAATTTCAATATGGCCGCTGCCGGTAAATTCAGAATAATGATAGTTAGGTCTTTTGTATGGTGCCTCTCTAAAACTTAATTTCGTGTAGATTATGCTAATTTATTGTGAATTAATGATAAGCCAATTCAAGTATTAAGAATACGCCCAGCCGCCAACATTAACTTATAGAGTCGCCGATTTTTTTACTTGTCCATAGGAAGACACTTACAAGGTCCTACATTAATGATAATTTTCGTTGGAGTATCTTAAAAATACTTCGAGTCATTCAGTATCATATTCTACATATTCAAGATGGCCGCATCGGGTTGTATTCAGAGTTTTAATTTAGTGGCTCATTTTAGCAATGTTCCTTATATGGTACACCTTTGTTCCTAATTTACATTTTAATAGCGCAATTACATTCTGAATGATTCACTATTACGTTTAAAAAGTACGCCCGGCAGCCATATTGGATTTTTTAAGTCGCTGTTGTTTTCCTTTAGCATGCGATACTCCATATAGGTTTCTACTTTATAGCTAATTTTCGTAAATGTAGTTCTAAAATGTAGACAGTTATTTTTCTTTAAATTATGAATTTTCAGGATGGCCGCTGTGCACTACTGTATATTCAATGTGATAAATTGATCATTTATGCTAGTGACGCCTCTTAAATAATAGTCCCCATCTACCAAGTTTCACCTTAATTGTGGAATAACATCCGGAGTTACTAATTTGTATACTTAAATCGTACACGTAGCCTCCATCTTGAATTCATAGAGCCACTGGTCTTTGGCTTTGGGCATACGAAGCAATATAAAAGGTTCTATTTCAAAACTGAGTTTCATTATTATACAATAGCACCAGAATACTTTTTTTTATTATTATTAATGCATCCAATGGCCAGGCCAGGACGGGTCAGGGAAGGGATATTGGACCCATTGAAAGGAACCGTCCCGGAATTTGCCTGTTGGTGAAAATGAAAAACCACAAGAACCGTTTTCAGGACGGCCGAGGTGGGATTCGAACTCTCTCTCTCCCGATGCCAGCGAGGCACGAGGTAGCGAGTTTGTGGTTAGCTCTAGAATACCAAAAATTATTTATTTACTTTGAAATTTCAAGATGACCGTTGTGTGCTTATATTTAGTGTGAAAATTTTCTGACTAACGCATGTGAGAGCTCTAATATGGTACTCAACTCTTGGCATGATTCGTCTCAATTACTCGATTTCATTCGGAGATAATTTCATCATTGATGGTACGAACAAGTTCGGAGGCACTTGGCAAGAATACATCACGGCAAGACCATGCTCCATTTATTTCTCGCTAACTCTACTTCATGCTGACCTGCAAGCCTCCAATTGTTTCCTTTGTCCGCAAGTGTAGATAAGCCACCCACAATAGCCTTTTCAGATCGGGTTCTCAGGATTCATATATTTTTCACACGTTTTCTCTATTATTTTAATGTTCCAAAGATATCCGCAATGTTTCAATAGAGCAATAAGGAACAAGTATAAGTTGGCGTGTAATCATTGCATCATGACTGAAGTGGCACCCTATACCAGTTTAATGCAGATATGAAATGAGAGCCGCTTATTGTTAGTTCTGTTCGTAACATTTCTCTTCCAAGCCCATTGCAATACATTTGTGGCTTGTAAAATGATCAAACGAAAATTCGTTCAAACGTAATTGCGTCACGCCTGGAATTGGTCACGCATAAAATCCATCACGCAACAGAGGTAACGCCTCGTTATCCTGCACACCATAAGTCAGACAATGCACGTAATTCAGCACACAGTGGCGTGACTGGTGATAGCCATTTTGGGTACGGTAACTGAAGTGTGGTATTATGTAGTCTCCTTAAGTGCTTGTTAGCCTTACATAACCACATTTTGTTATGTTTATGCTAGCAAGAGTTTCTTTATTTGAGAAATCACAGATGTACAGTAACATTTAGTCACCAAATCACTCTTACTTAAAGACTAATATTTTTCAAAAATAATCGGTTTTAATTTAAAAGATCTGAAAAGTAAGTAACAGGCCTACTCTGTATAAACCAGTTACAAATTCCAATCATTAGAAGCAGTAGGGAGCAGTTTATTTAAATTTGTCACCCCACCCCACATAATGTAAATGTTAAAATTAGTTTTTGGCCTGTTTGCCATCTCTTGATGAATACAGTACATTTGCATTTGTCAGTTGGCACAGGCTAGATTAAAAGGTGGCTTTTCACCGATGTCTCAGTGTCACTCATGGCTGTGATTATATGGAAGCTACTGAGGTGTGGGTGGTGCTTAGTAATGGCATTCGGGGCACAGTCAGTGCTTGTGAATGCTGTGAAAGGTTCTACTCATAGGGTTAGGACTACTGTTCTGACTCAGTGAGGAAAGCAATGGCAAACTACCTCACTCCTCTTCTTGCCTAGAACGCCTCAAAATAGCGCTGCCTTGGGTTTTTGTGGGTATCTACTCACATAACGTAACGGCGGTACTTTTTGAGGATCCAACCAGCCTTCGGGCTGACTACCTAACAGACAGACAAAATTAGTTTATTGTTGCTGTTAATTCATTTTAGGAATTAGGGACATCTTGGTCATCAATACCATGTACGTGGATGCTTGTTGAATTTATCTGATAGCCTGCAAGAAAGGTGGGAGATAATCGGGTAAAACCACACTCAGAATGACTGCTGTGAGAGCAGGGCTTCTAACCCTTAATCTCCGGGATTCACAAGAGCTAGTCATCACCCACTAACCTCCTCTGTGTTTGAAATAAATTGAATTACATTTTTTTTTGTTTGCTCTTGTTTAGGCACTTGAGGCTATATAGCTTCTTTATAAAGCTCTCTTTATTCAGAATGCACCTACGCAGAAAAGAAGCAGAACAAACTCACCCACGCCGTTTATAATAAATCATGTTATTGCAACAGGTAGTTTTTATTACATCTAGATTATGTTTGAACTGTTACTGCTGACAAAATGAAATTCTATTGCTATCATTTAGTTCGAAATTTGATATCTATTTCCTTTTTGCTAAACTCATTAACAAGCGCATATTTTCTATAAAAATAGGTTATTTGAAACTACGTAATTGGTACATAGTTAAAGTACAAAATGATTCTTATTTAGTTTGAAAAAAATGAAAATCCACAGCCTGCTTCCAGTCGACCGACCGGGTCAGGGATGGAATGAATGAAGCTCCCATCTAGCGGCGAGGATATGAACTGTGTCGGTTGCCGAATCCTGTCGCACTCCTCTGAGGCAATGATTAAATGAATGACAGATTAAATGAAATGATAATGGAGAGTGTTGCTGGAATTAAATGTTGACAGGGAAAACCAGAGTACCCGGAGAAAAACCTGTCTGCCTCCGTTTTGTCCAGCACAGATCTCACATGGAGTGACCGGGATTTGAACCATGGGCCCAGCGGTGAGAGGCCGGCGTGCTGCCGCCGAAGCCACGGAGGCTTTCCTATTTAGTTTGCGTTTGATAAATATATTTGAAAGTTCGTGTTAACTGCGGTCATTGCATAGCTGATAGATTACCATAATGTGAGCGATTGTTCATTCTAATGCTGAAAACTGAATATTTGGTGCAAATTATACGTATTCTACTAGGTAGACATACTACCTGAATTATGGAATGACTACCTAATGGTGCAGCGGCCAGCATTTTTGGCTGTCACTCCTGAGGTCCAAGCTCAGTTCCTGGCTCTTCCAAGAAATATAATTCTCGTATGTTTGCTGGAATGGGATACGCTGAACCTCGTAAAGCATTACTAAGAAGAGGTGGTTACAATTCACACCTCAACCATCATTGAAGTGAATTTTGGTGGTATTTCTCTTCTACACCAAGCAAATATCGGGAAGGTACTGTCCCCGTTTACCTGGATAGTAGGCTGTCAGATATCCGCCCCCTCAATCGGATTGCCAATTATCAATCGCACCGGCACAGTTACATCAATGAAAATGGCACTGACAGACACTATCGAGATAAGAGCACAGAAGTTCACAGGAAATCATTGTGGAACACACCAAAATAGACGGGGGTTCATACTTACCGTTACTTACCTCTTAATTATCTCGGGGTTTGAGTTGACAACAGGATCACTAAAAGTCTGTTCACACAATAACCTCCACCATGACATTTAAAAATGAACCAAGACGAAGGCGAGAACTTTGAACTGTACAAAAGGCTTTATTTCTAATAAAGGGTATGATTTTGATAACACAACAAAATCAACGTGGCTATCAGTAGCCCAGGTCAATCTGACTACGTCCTCAGTAGGACTTGCAAAAATTATCATACAACATAATATAAAACATTTTAGCTCCCAAGAGCTCCAAATAACGTAATATTCATAACACTATTGGATTGGAAAAGGACGTAAGGGTGTGACATATATAAAGCATTTGGTTTCCTTTTAATAAACATGAGAATGGTATTTATAGTCGCAAGGCCGGAGTGTGGACGACCTCACACTGATAACCAGGTGTTGGCCCAGCTGCGAGCTACCCTCGAACCTGTTGCATCCTGGTCAAATGCACTCCCTTCTCACGTGCTAAGTTACGTAAGAATATAGCTTGCTCTCTCAAACTTTTAAAGGTCTACAAGACAACTCACATTATATTTACGCAAATCTTTCAAGTACTTTGCTCTCATCCTATTGGATCATTATGTTAATTCCATAAACTTGTTAAGTTCAATCCAAATGTTTAATTAGCCCTTAAATGTTTATAACAAAATCACATAAATTATTTATAACAATTAGAAATTGTTTATAATATTTGTCAAAGACAATAAAAATATTATAAGCACGCCTTTAACATCACTCTCGTTCTACATTATTTTCAAAAATATTTACAGCAATTATTTACAATATTAACATTTAAATTGTTTAAATTATTAATTTAATAAATACATTGACCACATGTTCATCCGGTTGATAATTTTCATAATCGTGTTTAATATAATCGACCAATGAAGGTTAGTTATACATGTTAATGTCACAATCTGGTTTAATAAAGGTTTTAATAATGATTTGTGACGGCAACCTTCATTCAAAATCTTATCTCAAATTCTCTCAAAACTCGTGTTAATTATAACAGTAATTCACTTGATTTATTTTCAACGAACTATGACAATCTTACTCCAGCGGAAAATCCTTCGCTAACAAGTTAATGCACAAACTGCATTAAAAATATGCCCAAAATCATCATATATTAATCTATATGGTATTAACTTCCACATAACTTACAAAACTTCCACAAATAATTCTTTAACATTTATTCCTGTGGGAACTTCCTTCATATTCAAGGGCATTATACCTCAGCGACTTTCAACACGCGCTGCACTAGCGATTATACATTCATAGTTCCACTTAAAAAAAATTTATAATCATTAATTGTTTCAAAACTGTTTTTCTATTTAACCTTCGTGAATTTCATTCATGAACCGAAATGAAGTCAAATCTTGCCAATCACAAACAAATTTAATAGTGAATACGCTTATATACGCCTGTCTGGTCTATCAAAATTTAAGATTAACATCTTAAAAGAATTGTAGTATAAAAATACTATCTTCAAATAAAGTGCGACTAAAATGCAAAGTAGTCGAATAGAATCCAATTAGACTGGGGAATGCAAACATCGTTATATAAATCTCTAATTGAGAAAAACTCCTAACACAAGTTCTAGACTTTAATGCATTCAAGAATTCATTATTAAAGTTACTCTTTCACAAAAGTGTCTATAATGCAATGTTCATTCATAACTGACGATAAATGTCTGTGTTGCAATCAATTCAAATAACGACTAGTATTTCCAAGATCGTCGACAACGTAAGAGATTTTAACGCTCTAAAATCATTTAAATGTTCTTCCTTCTTGATGATGACAGAAAATTGTTCAAAGTAATTAAACTGGGGTAGAATTACTTTAATAAAGTGACACGCTGTCTGAATTTAAATCTGCCATTAAAAATCATTAACTTACAGTCAAATCGTGACTACAAAAATATTTTAATTACTGAAAATTCTAAATATCAGTCTCAACTGATTCAAAATCATTAACTATGCCCATGACATAACAATGTCTTACTAAATCGTCGAAAAATGCAAAACTCATCAAGGTGTACTGAGAATAAGAATCTCAACAAGAAAATAGGGCAAAAATACATGAGGATAAAAATATGGGAAAAATGGTTGCTCAAACATCATTAATATACTCAAATACAATAAACGTTCACGACTACCTTATCTGCCGATTGACGTTCCAGAGGAAAATTCCCCAAAGAAGACTGCTGATGGATCCATTTCACCACGTTAAAGTTGAGCTCCATCCTCGAAATAGGAAATAGCACCCTCGGAGAATCGAACTGCCTCCTTCTCCGTGAATCGCTCTGCTCCTCGAAGACGAATAGACATCCTTCCGACAATAATCTTCTTTGTGAGTCGGGATATCCCTGACCTCTCTTGAAAAATTCCCTGAAGTTCCAGTAGACAATCGTCATGAAGTTTTGTAGAAATTTCCGAAGAAATTATTCATATTCAGAGTATGAAATTGTTTCTATGGCTGTTCGATGGTATTCAGCCTTTAATTACGAAACATGGGTGTAGATGGTATTCACCGCATGTTCGCTTGTGTGGAATAGCAATTAGCGAAGTTCCATGTCGCTATCTTACTCCGTTGAAGTATGTCCCAATTGCAATAAGCGCCTTAGCCTTCCATCTGCTCTTCGGTTGTAGTGTTAGAAGAACAAACTGCCGTATTCAATTGCTCCATTATACTGTATCGTTGTGTAACCAAGCAATCTGAAGTCTTTCTATTCCACTCGCAGCGTCAGCCTTGCGATGATTCTGGCTATACAAAAGTGCTTCTCTTGTGGCGAGATAATCACTTTTCTCAGTCGTATAAAACTGCTAATATCTTTCGAACTAATCGGTCGAAATTGTTCTGCTTTTCTCTATAACTGCATGTAGCACTGCACAATGCAATTAGCTTATCGGTGACCGCTAACTGTTCGAAGCTAAACTTGTAGAAGCTTTCTAAGGTCCGTTTCAACTTCACCTAGTTTGACTTGGATCTCGTTAATATAGTGGCCTCGCCACGCGTTATAAAGACGATTCTTTTCACTGCTGTTCACTTCGACGTCTCACTATAATGAATGTATAAGAAAAGAACTTTCACAAATATACTTCGATGCTCTGAGAATGAGATCTCAGAATGATCAGAGAACGAAAGAGCTTCCTCTCTTCTGCGCAAGCCCTTTTATTAACTTCTCGAGGGGCGTTTCCATCCCTTCCAAAGCGTGATACTACGTCATCGCTAAAAGTTCCAACTTCGTTAATACATGACGGATTTTCAAAATTCAAAAACTGAAAATAAATTTCACCAAAATTCCAAATCAATGCTTTTACTGCAAATGGATTTCCACAATTCTGCATTCCAAAAGTAATAAAAATACCATAGTTTTAGCAATCTCCGTCTTCCTTTAAACTATCGTTGATTGGTTCATGCCTCTCCTCCAATAGCATAGTTTCTTCCTCAGCAGAATTCCTCGTTTCCTGCGACTGCGTCGTACATCTTGGAACATTCTCGACTAAATGCTGACGTCACTGAGAATCTCAGCTCAAGTAGCCTGCTGGCATAACATTTACGTCATCCGTGCTTACGTCATGACTACCCACGTCATAATTATGACAACCATAACTTTCCTAATAAATTTCAATATAGCCACCGTGGTCTCTACATAATTCAATTACGGGGGCATTCTCCTCCCACCACGTTTTAAAAACAGTTGCAAATTGTTTTTAAACTCAATGTTACAAGTATCTCAACTCTCTTGAACACGAAATTGAATTATTACTGGCTTACTCTAGGATAGTATCTTTTTAAATTTCCAGCATTGAACTTGCCGTAAACGACATTATTCTCATCATCGTAGAGTTCATAACAGTTGTTTCCATAAGCGTTCGTAATCCTAAACGGCCCCAGGAACACTAATCCAAATTTGGGGTAGATTTTCTTGGACATATCAGCCTTGACAGGTCTGCGTAATAATACAAGATTTCCAACTTGAAAGGGTGTACCAAAACGTTTTCCAGCTGCTCTCTTCAATCGTTTCTCTGCTGCTTTCTGGAGTTGTTCCTTTGCCTTGTCAATCCTCTGCTGTCTTCCTATGTCGGGATCTCTTGGTATGTGGTTGAAAAGATTATCCCACGGCCTTTCTGGGTTTCTTCCTAGATGAAGTCGCATTGGCACTTCTCCTGTGCTCTCCTGCACTGTAGAGTTCAAACATTCCTCAATAAGGGGTACAAATCTCACCCAACCAGAATGATCATTTGGACAGAAAATTCGACAGAATTTCGAAAATTCAGCCATATATCTTTCTGAGGAATTCGATTCAGGGTAACGCACGCTTGAAAATAAGTGCTTAATGCCAAGCCTTTCCATATCCGCTGCAAATTCCACGGACGTAAACTGCGTTCCATGATCTGACAGTAGATATTCCGGTATACCAGCTTTAGGAAATACAGCATTTTCCAGTCTGCTTACTACGTTCCTCGTGTTAGCTTTCTGCATGGGACTCATTGTAACAAATTTTGAGAAAACATCCACGGTCACCAACAAGTACTGGTTACCCTGGTATCCCTTCGGACAGGGGCCAAATATATCCGTCGCCATAAGTTCGTTTGGCTTAGAAGGAATCATTGCCTTCGGTTTTCCCTTTAGTAAAGCAGAAGCATACTTTGCTCTTTGACATTTGTCACAGGATCTAATGACCTTGGCAATGCTGGAACGCATGTTAGTCCAGATAAATCTCTCTTTAAGTGTATTAAGAGTCTTATCTAAACCGGCATGTCCAGTTGCGTGATGAGCTACCCACACTAAATTGACAACAAGTTTAGGTGGCACGACTATTCGGAGTTTTGTATGCGCAGAGTCAGCATACTTGCATACGATGTCTCCACTCAAGACAAAGTGTCGTGAATTTCTCCGTGTAGCTTCATAGTCAACATCTGTATTGTCCATGTAACCCTTGAGGAACCTGTACATTTTCCTTATTGGAGCGTGTCTCTTCTGTGACACACCGATTCGGGCTAACCTCCTAACGGTTTCTTCATCTTCTTGCTCCAATTGTACATGGTGTATCTGCACATTTTTAATAGGGTTACGTGATAGAGCATCAGCCAGTAAGTTATCTTTCCCAGGCTGGTGGACGATAGTAGCGTTAAACTGTTGGGTGAACAAAGCCCAACGTGTCAATCTATCACTCGACATGTCAGTTTGCAACATAAACTGTAGTGCTTTATGGTCAGTAATAATGATGACCTTATGTCCCAGCAGGATTTTCTTCCAGGCTTGTAAAGCTGTCACAAAATCTAACGCTTCAAGCTCTGTCGTGAAGTAGTTTTCCTCGTGCTTTTTCAACTTCCGACTAGTGAACGCAATGTAGTGCTTGTTGCCTGCCTCGTCTTTCTGGTATAAGACTGCACTAATGCCTATTCTTGATGCATCAGACTCAATATAGAACACCTTCTCAAAGTCTGGGTACTCCAGTTTCACATTATTTCTGAGCATCTCTTTTGCTTTCTCAAAAGCCTCGTCTGCAGCGGTACTCCATTTCCATCTGTTGTTCTTCTTGAGTAAGTCATACAGAGGAGCCATAATTTCCGAGTATCTTGGACAGTGGCTGCTAATAAATTGGCATGCACCTACAAATTCTCTGACTTGTTTTACCTTAGTTGGCTTTGGAAATCTCGTGATCGCATCTACTTTTTTCATGTTTGGATGATATCCATCTTTATCAATAGTATGCCCCAAATAATTTATCTCCTTCTTCAAGAATTGACATTTTCCAAAGTTCACCTTGATGTTGGCCTCCCTTAAATTCTCGAACAACTTTCTCAAGTGCACTAAATGTTCTGCAGCGCTGGGTGAAGATACGATTAAATCGTCAATGTAGCAGATTACATTTTCTTTCACTTCGTCAGTGAGCTTACTATCAAGTGCTCGAATAAGTGCTGGTCCACTGTTAACCATGCCAAAAGGCATTCTGGCAAAGACCCATGACGTCTGGTCAAATAGGAATCCAGTGTACTGCATACTATCCTCTTCTAGTTGAACTTGATAAAAAGAAGACGTCAAGTCAAGAACGCTGAAACAAGCTCTTCCTTTGAATTTCCGAAGCAGATCTCTAATCTTGGGTGGTCTGTCATTTTCTGGAAGAATCTTCAAGTTGATGGTCCTGGCATCGAGACAAAGACGTATTTGACCATTACTTTTCTTCACTACTGTGATGGGGTTTATATAAGACGACGCCTGTTTTCTAATAATCCCGTCTACCTCCATTTTTCTGATTAACCCTCGTACTTCTTGATAGTATTTCTCAGGAATGGGGTATATTCTCTTCTGGTAAGGGGTTTCATCTGTCAGCCTTATCTTGTATTTATAATCCTTAATCAATCCAGGCTTTTCATCGAAAATATCTTGGAATTCCTTTATCAAATCCTCAAATTCCCCCTGAATTTCTTCAAATCCTTCAGTTTTTCTACTGGGTATTTCTTCTAAATTTTCCACTTCATTAATTATTGTATTCAAAATTTCTTCCCTAAGGTCTATTTCCAGACTGTTTTTCACGTCCTGTTCTTCTATCTCTTCTGTGATTATGTACCCATCATTAAAGCTAATACTTCTGTTCTTCATGTCAATAACAGCTCCGACCTTCGATATAAAATCGATTCCAAGCACCATATCAAAATTGATCTTGCTCACCACAATGAAGATCTGTTCATAATTCCTTCCATTGATCTCAAAGTTCAATAACACTTGAATCTTGCATTTCACTGCCTTATCTTGGAATATCCCTCTCACTTTGACGGTAGAAACAGGTAGAACTGTCATGTTCTCTCCTCTTAGCAGACTTTGATAACATTCCTCTGAAATGATGGAAATAATAGCACCAGTGTCCATCAGGGCTTTGTACTGCTGTCCATCTATCCGTACAGCAATAATAGGTAAGGCACATGGTCTTTCCTCTTTAACAATACCCCTCTCTTCTAGTAAATCTTCATCGGTAACTTCGTATATCTCATTAATCGTAATCAGGTGTGGTGTGGCAATGTATTTACAGGTTCTCACTGACGTTGAGAAATCGGCGTTTTTTTTTTTTTTGTGTTACCGACCTCAAAATTCTGCTGGCTCGTAGAAGGCCCAGGATCGATTACAACATCCTGCCTTTTCTTTTGATTGTCAGCTTCTTTATCCCTTAATTCTTTTAAGTATTGCTGGCTTTCCTTTTCTCTTTGCTGATATTGATCGGGTGTCATAACCTGACTTTGAGTATTCTGGTTTCTATTTTGGTTTTGGTTATTCCTATTATAGTTACGGTTATACCCATTATTGTTGTAATATCTGCCTCTTCCATTGTAGTTTCCTCGGTTGTAGTTCCAACCTCTTCTCTGTTGATACGGTCGGTAACCTTGTGATCTGTAATTTCTAAATTGATTATTCCTGTGAGGACCTACATTGTCAGTTTTCTCCTGCTCTGGCTTGTCAGTTTGTTGGACTTGGTCCATGTATACCGTATTGATTTCCTTAAACTCCTGCCTTTGACCTTTCTGGACTACGTTAGGTATTGGACTTGTGTAGTCTAACCTTCTTAATAATTCATCCATGCTGGATAAATCCCTGATGTTGGACGAAATTATAAGTCTCCTCACCTCAACTGGCAGCATACGAGAAATCGCATCTATTAGTTGCTCCGTGGACAATGGGGGTTGCAAAAATCTCAAGCGGGACAACTGACTCGTAAAGAAATCAGCGTACCTCGTTGGAAGGGTACCTGAGTATTTTCTTGAGTACACCTCCGCTCTTAACGAATTCTGCGCTTCTATAGACCAAAATCGCTTGATTAATGCCTCTGCAAACTCGTCAAAGTTACTGAATGTGTATCTAAATGCGCGAAACCATTCAAGGGGTCCTCCAATCAGATATCTCTCTACTATCTTCATCTCTCTCTCTCTGGGAATGTGAGCTTCGATGAAATAATCTTTGAGATTCCTTACATACTCTATAGGTGTCAAACTATCAGTGTTACTGAATTTTTGTGGTTTGTCTTCGAAATTCCTAATGACCGTCACGTTCCTCGGATATGAATCCGGATAGTTTTTCCCACTATCTCTATAATTCCACTCAGGTTCCATATTCCTCTCGTCATCCTCCTCTCTGAATCTGGATACACGTTCTTCAGGAGTCACGTCTCTTTCTTCTGGCTCTAGGTTATGTCTTCTAGCATAATTCCTATTCAATTCACAAGCTAAGCCTTCTGTATCCTTGTCGGTGATTTCTGTTAAGACTTTCTTGATAATCTCTTCTTTGTAGTTCTCCATTAAACTAGCCTCTCCTAACTTCAAATTTTTCAGTTTACTCGTCGTTTCATTTACATCCGAGACAACTTTATGCATCTGTTCCTCTAATGTAGATTTTAAAGTTTGCATATCCTGATCTAGTTGTGTTCTATCGTCAACTTGTTTTTCGGATAACGAATTTATCCTGACGCTTAAATCTTTCCTAATCTGTACTACTTCATTGTTAATTTCTATCTGCGTACTGGCAAGTTTTCTTTCAATCCTTTCCTGAATTTGGGTTACATGTTCCCCACTTGACTTATTCCACTCGTCCTTCCATACCGCTACGTTTGCTGTTAACATTTCGGCTATGTCTACTTCGATATCCTCTTTTAATACTCTATTGTGGTCTAATACCTGGGTTCTCATGACCTCTACATCATACTTCAACTCTGCTAAAGACGTTGTTGTTCTAACTGATTCATCAACTAGTCTAGTCGCTAATGCAGTTATATTACGCGTACAAAGAGTTTTTGAGTTTTCGATTTCTTCCCTGACTTTATTTACATCAGTTTGGACTTTAGTAATATCTACGAAAACTGTGTTGACCTCTACCTGAATCTTAGTTATGTCACTTTGCACCTCAGTTATATCCGCATGAATGTTATTAATGTCTACCTGAACATTGGATACATCAGTTCTAGCTTTTTGAATTTCTTTCTGGACTTCCTCGACCTTGTCTTGGACAGTCGCTACGTCGTTTTTGACAACAACTACTTCGGCTCTAGCACAAGAAATATCCCCTCGGACATTAGCTACATCTAGATTTAACATTGTAAGGTCTCTCTGTACCTTAGACACATCATTTTTAACATCAGACACATTTGTGCGGATGTCACTTACAGTATTCTCAATTCCTTGGGTATTAATCTGTAAACGCGTCATATTATCCTCTAAATTAGCAGCGCTAGTTTGGATACCCTTCAAATTAGCAGACATATTACTAGCATTCTCCTCCATTCTTGCATTCAAATTACTAGCATTCTCCTCCATTCGACTAGTATTCCTAGCTTCCATCTCCTTCATACTACTATTCAAATTACTAGCATTCTCCTCCATTCGACTAGTATTCCTAACTTCCATCTCCTTTATACTTTCATTCATCTGCTTCATATTAGCAGACATCTCCGCTAACATTTTCTTCAAACTTTCATCTGCCATTACAATATTATTCAAAAATGGATTGCTGTAGGGACATACATCAAAAGAGCAAAATAACAACATTTGAGCAACACTTTTCACCATATATAATTTTGATCAATTTTCTGTCTTAAATCTAACTTATAACTACCTTATAATTAACTTTCGACGATACTTCATGTTGAAACAAACTCAAGCACCTGTTCAAATTTCTTTGGCTCATTTTAAAATATCCTAACACAAATAATTTACATTTACAATCCAAATAATTTAATTTTATCCTTAATATGACTAGAATGTCATAAGCCGGTCAAATAAAATAAGATTCCAGATTATAGGCGATTTTTCTAAGTTTCCAGCCTATTTAACCTTTCTCAAGTTGTATAAGATCTGATCTTTTCTGAGTGTAATTTTCCTAACACAATACAACATTTAATTCCTATATAATCACACTCTTAAATACTACAATTGGCCTAGACATCTAACAAAGAATCAACCTCTTTATTTGAGTCTAATCGAACCTCACGTTTTAGGTTTGCCACTCTTTCTGGCGTTCAACCTGGTAATCCAGTTTTGTTGAATCGAGCCCCAACGTTTTAGGTGCGCCAATCTTTCTGTCCCCGTTTACCTGGATAGTAGGCTGTCAGATATCCGCCCCCTCAATCGGATTGCCAATTATCAATCGCACCGGCACAGTTACATCAATGAAAATGGCACTGACAGACACTATCGAGATAAGAGCACAGAAGTTCACAGGAAATCATTGTGGAACACACCAAAATAGACGGGGGTTCATACTTACCGTTACTTACCTCTTAATTATCTCGGGGTTTGAGTTGACAACAGGATCACTAAAAGTCTGTTCACACAATAACCTCCACCATGACATTTAAAAATGAACCAAGACGAAGGCGAGAACTTTGAACTGTACAAAATGCTTTATTTCTAATAAAGGGTATGATTTTGATAACACAACAAAATCAACGTGGCTATCAGTAGCCCAAGTCAATCTGACTACGTCCTCAGTAGGACTTGCAAAAATTATCATACAACATAATATAAAACATTTTAGCTCCCAAGAGCTCCAAATAACGTAATATTCATAACACTATTGGATTGGAAAAGGACGTAAGGGTGTGACATATATAAAGCATTTGGTTTCCTTTTAATAAACATGAGAATGGTATTTATAGTCGCAAGGCCGGAGTGTGGACGACCTCACACTGATAACCAGGTGTTGGCCCAGCTGCGAGCTACCCTCGAACCTGTTGCATCCTGGTCAAATGCACTCCCTTCTCACGTGCTAAGTTACGTAAGAATATAGCTTGCTCTCTCAAACTTTTAAAGGTCTACAAGACAACTCACATTATATTTACGCAAATCTTTCAAGTACTTTGCTCTCATCCTATTGGATCATTATGTTAATTCCATAAACTTGTTAAGTTCAATCCAAATGTTTAATTAGCCCTTAAATGTTTATAACAAAATCACATAAATTATTTATAACAATTAGAAATTGTTTATAATATTTGTCAAAGACAATAAAAATATTATAAGCACGCCTTTAACATCACTCTCGTTCTACATTATTTTCAAAAATATTTACAGCAATTATTTACAATATTAACATTTAAATTGTTTAAATTATTAATTTAATAAATACATTGACCACATGTTCATCCGGTTGATAATTTTCATAATCGTGTTTAATATAATCGACCAATGAAGGTTAGTTATACATGTTAATGTTACAATCTGGTTTAATAAAGGTTTTAATAATGATTTGTGACGGCAACCTTCATTCAAAATCTTATCTCAAATTCTCTCAAATCTCGTGTTAATTATAACAGTAATTCACTTGATTTATTTTCAACGAACTATGACAATCTTACTCCAGCGGAAAATCCTTCGCTAACAAGTTAATGCACAAACTGCATTAAAAATATGCCCAAAATCATCATATATTAATCTATATGGTATTAACTTCCACATAACTTACAAAACTTCCACAAATAATTCTTTAACATTTATTCCTGTGGGAACTTCCTTCATATTCAAGGGCATTATACCTCAGCGACTTTCAACACGCGCTGCACTAGCGATTATACATTCATAGTTCCACTTAAAAAAAATTTATAATCATTAATTGTTTCAAAACTGTTTTTCTATTTAACCTTCGTGAATTTCATTCATGAACCGAAATGAAGTCAAATCTTGCCAATCACAAACAAATTTAATAGTGAATACGCTTATATACGCCTGTCTGGTCTATCAAAATTTAAGATTAACATCTTAAAAGAATTGTAGTATAAAAATACTATCTTCAAATAAAGTGCGACTAAAATGCAAAGTAGTCGAATAGAATCCAATTAGACTGGGGAATGCAAACATCGTTATATAAATCTCTAATTGAGAAAAACTCCTAACACAAGTTCTAGACTTTAATGCATTCAAGAATTCATTATTAAAGTTACTCTTTCACAAAAGTGTCTATAATGCAATGTTCATTCATAACTGACGATAAATGTCTGTGTTGCAATCAATTCAAATAACGACTAGTATTTCCAAGATCGTCGACAACGTAAGAGATTTTAACGCTCTAAAATCATTTAAATGTTCTTCCTTCTTGATGATGACAGAAAATTGTTCAAAGTAATTAAACTGGGGTAGAATTACTTTAATAAAGTGACACGCTGTCTGAATTTAAATCTGCCATTAAAAATCATTAACTTACAGTCAAATCGTGACTACAAAAATATTTTAATTACTGAAAATTCTAAATATCAGTCTCAACTGATTCAAAATCATTAACTATGCCCATGACATAACAATGTCTTACTAAATCGTCGAAAAATGCAAAACTCATCAAGGTGTACTGAGAATAAGAATCTCAACAAGAAAATAGGGCAAAAATACATGAGGATAAAAATATGGGAAAAATGGTTGCTCAAACATCATTAATATACTCAAATACAATAAACGTTCACGACTACCTTATCTGCCGATTGACGTTCCAGAGGAAAATTCCCCAAAGAAGACTGCTGATGGATCCATTTCACCACGTTAAAGTTGAGCTCCATCCTCGAAATAGGAAATAGCACCCTCGGAGAATCGAACTGCCTCCTTCTCCGTGAATCGCTCTGCTCCTCGAAGACGAATAGACATCCTTCCGGCAATAATCTTCTTTGTGAGTCGGGATATCCCTGACCTCTCTTGAAAAATTCCCTGAAGTTCCAGTAGACAATCGTCATGAAGTTTTGTAGAAATTTCCGAAGAAATTATTCATATTCAGAGTATGAAATTGTTTCTATGGCTGTTCGATGGTATTCAGCCTTTAATTACGAAACATGGGTGTAGATGGTATTCACCGCATGTTCGCTTGTGTGGAATAGCAATTAGCGAAGTTCCATGTCACTATCTTACTCCGTTGAAGTATGTCCCAATTGCAATAAGCGCCTTAGCCTTCCATCTGCTCTTCGGTTGTAGTGTTAGAAGAACAAACTGCCGTATTCAATTGCTCCATTATACTGTATCGTTGTGTAACCAAGCAATCTGAAGTCTTTCTATTCCACTCGCAGCGTCAGCCTTGCGATGATTCTGGCTATACAAAAGTGCTTCTCTTGTGGCGAGATAATCACTTTTCTCAGTCGTATAAAACTGCTAATATCTTTCGAACTAATCGGTCGAAATTGTTCTGCTTTTCTCTATAACTGCATGTAGCACTGCACAATGCAATTAGCTTATCGGTGACCGCTAACTGTTCGAAGCTAAACTTGTAGAAGCTTTCTAAGGTCCGTTTCAACTTCACCTAGTTTGACTTGGATCTCGTTAATATAGTGGCCTCGCCACGCGTTATAAAGACGATTCTTTTCACTGCTGTTCACTTCGACGTCTCACTATAATGAATGTATAAGAAAAGAACTTTCACAAATATACTTCGATGCTCTGAGAATGAGATCTCAGAATGATCAGAGAACGAAAGAGCTTCCTCTCTTCTGCGCAAGCCCTTTTATTAACTTCTCGAGGGGCGTTTCCATCCCTTCCAAAGCGTGATACTACGTCATCGCTAAAAGTTCCAACTTCGTTAATACATGACGGATTTTCAAAATTCAAAAACTGAAAATAAATTTCACCAAAATTCCAAATCAATGCTTTTACTGCAAATGGATTTCCACAATTCTGCATTCCAAAAGTAATAAAAATACCATAGTTTTAGCAATCTCCGTCTTCCTTTAAACTATCGTTGATTGGTTCATGCCTCTCCTCCAATAGCATAGTTTCTTCCTCAGCAGAATTCCTCGTTTCCTGCGACTGCGTCGTACATCTTGGAACATTCTCGACTAAATGCTGACGTCACTGAGAATCTCAGCTCAAGTAGCCTGCTGGCATAACATTTACGTCATCCGTGCTTACGTCATGACTACCCACGTCATAATTATGACAACCATAACTTTCCTAATAAATTTCAATATAGCCACCGTGGTCTCTACATAATTCAATTACGGGGGCAGTACCTAACATAAGGCCACAGCTGCCTCTTACCCCCATTCTAGACTCAATTACAATTACACACACTAATAAAGCCATCAAAATAACACAGGTTATGAGACAGATTCCACACACACACCCAAGTACACGGGGCTACATGAATACGATGTCGCAAAGCCCATAATGAATCAACAATCTTTCGTTTCCAAGTCCGGTTAACAATTCCAAAGTTTTGCTGCCGTAATGGCCTTGTCACTTCCTCTATAATCATCTTCCATAGTTCAGGGATTGTCCAGAAGAGGGCAACAACAATAACTGAAATATAGAATGAATTTTACGTTTTTTGATCCAATGATGAGACATGTAGAGCATTTGCATGATTAGGACGTGGCTGCTGATAAACCTCCAGTTTGATTTCATCGCTCTGGCTATTAGGTAGTCAGCCCAGTTCCGCCAAAGATACAGTACTCCCCCTGTAATCCGGCATCTCAGCTCTCCGGCACTCCCAGTAATCCGGCATTTTGTATACGAGTTCAACACTTGATTTGATAATGCGTCCCCAATACTGTACAATGTTTCCCACGCAGCGACAAGACTAGTATCTGAGTAAACAATGCATTGGCGCCAAGAGCGACGACTCACGCAAGCCCCCCCCCTTTAGGTGCTTGGTGTAGGACAGTTGTACTGTAGTAGTGTTGGGTTGAAGATGGCATCCGCGCAGAAAACGTAAACATAAAACTCTATCTTTGTTAGATAAATATGAAATCCTAAAGCGGCTTGAAAAGGGCGAAACGTTAACTAGTGTTGCTAACGAAAACGGTGTTGGTCGAGCTACAATTCATGACTTAGTTTTAAGAAGGTTACAGGAACAAGTTCTCAAAGTGTCTCTCAACGGTAAAGCGCAAAAGACAATATTGATGCATATTTCCAGCCGTCTACTTCCAAGGAATAACGTGAGTTATATGATGTATTTTCGTCCTTTTTTACTTTGTCTAGTACAATGTAATTAAAACTGATTTTCAAATGATATCTGCGTTTTTCTCGATATTTTCCAGTAATCCGGCGTTTTCGGTAATCCGGCAGTCCTCTGTCCGATATCTGCCGGATTACCGAGAGAGCACTGTAATGTGATTGGATCCCACGACATGCATAATGAGGCGTACTAGGTAACCTGAGATTTTATAGTACGCTCAATCACCATCGTGAATATAAGTTGGGGGTGTTCTTTTTGTCTTTGGCATGAAAATTTCATATATGGTTCTAAATTAATAGCCTACTAGTTTGAGATATTGTATCCCAAAAATATATAGAATTATTTCTTTTTTTATTTTATAATTTCAATATGAGGCGTACTAGGTAACCTGAGGTGTGAGGTTGTTTGCCATTGATTCCTTCACTGAGTGAATGCAGCAATAGTGACCCGTTTTGTAGCACCATATACAGCATCCAAAGGCACTAGCTGTTCCATGAATGTCATTATTCAGCCCGCCCATAACTCAGTAGCTTTCACATAATCACAGGCATAAATGAGGCTGAGATATTGGTGAATAGCCAACTTCTACTATAACCTGCACCAACAGACAAATGCCAAAATGCTTTCTTTATTCATCAAAAGCGGTAGAGAAGAAAATATCCTCTTTATAATTATAAGCTCACATCTAAGAGTTCTAATTAAATAGTTACTGTCCAAATCTAATTGATTGATCGTGTGTGTCATTACGATGTTGTACTCGTAGATCTGTGCTTCATTGAGCTGTGCACATGAAAGGACCCTCTTCATTGCCTGCACTTAGAACAGTGCAGATCCTGGTGAATAGCTGTGCTTGAGAGCTTCGCGGTAGGAAAGGGGTGTGGAGTGGGGCGGGGTTCGTGCAGAATACTTCCCTGTGTGAGAACATTGACGCACGCGACAGTAACATTACTGGTCTAAGTCAGTGCAGATTAGCGTGGCAACTGTTTTACGCTGCAGTAGTATGCAGGAGCAGGGGGGATGGGCAAATGCAGAGCTAGCTGCCGGTAACTGTATATGTGACGTTACACAACATAAACAAACAGTATTTTTGGAAACGAAGAAACGATCTGAGAGCGCAGTAGGAGTGTTTGCTGATTATGAATTATAAAGGTTATTTATAACGAATATTCCAATAGCTAAAGAAAACATTTATTTATTATTTCATTCAGTTTTATGCTTCATCAGCAGAATATTATCTTTTCTTCGTTTATTCTTTGCATTCTCCATATACCTTTTCTCCTCACTTGTGCCTCACGAAACTGAGTGTAGAGCGCTCCACCACTCAGACTAGTTTAACATTTCTCGACAGTGCCAGAAATCGGACCTTGACCTTCACGATGAGAGCCTAGAATGCTAGTCACAACGCCACGAATTCGACGATCAACACTCTAAGATCTAAAAGATTTCAAAGTCGCGAACTTCCATACGCCTAGAGTAAAATATATCTGCAGATTTCCCAAGCTATTTCAGAGGGTGCAGCGCCACCAATAACAAGAAAGAGGCTTGGGCCACACTCACACTCCTCTTAACCAAAAGTGAGCCTCTGCCTGGTATTGCAAGACTGTTACTGTCGTCGGTCTTAAATACAGTGATGTGATAAATTCGCAAATTTATTTGGAAGGATTGCTTCGTGGTATAGTTGTTATTTCATATGGGGGCTTGGACATCATGATTATTTAGCTCCAAGAACTTGGGTGTGGATAACAGATACGTCTGATAACCTGCGTTAATATGATGTCTTTAAAAATGTGTGTATTTGTAATACTGGTGAGGATTGGGGAATGAAGCGGCCGTGGCGTTAATTTAGTAATTATCGAATCATTTGACTGGAGTAGAAGTAGAACACCACTTCCTGGTTGGCTGAAGTGGGAATTAAAACACTTCTTCTCAGGTTTGTCTCATGAGGCTGAGTAGACCTCTTTCCAGCCCTCGGACCAGAATTAAATTTCTTGGCAGAGCCGTGAATCGATCCTGGACTTCCGGGGCTACAGCCAAGAATGCTAGCCTCTACACCAGGAAGTGGACCCGCTTCGTCGGTCAATAGTTAGTTCCTTTCAAGAAGCGTATAATAATGCGCAATGTTTAGAAGCTTAGGATGGCTGAAGTGGAAATCTAGCCCGCCTCTTCTCAGTTGTGGCTCACGAGGCAGAATGGACCTCGTATCAGCCCTCAGACCAGAATTACATTTCTTAGCAGAGCCGAGAATCGAACCCGCACCTTTGGGGTGAAAGCTAAGAATGATAGTTGGTACCACCCAATTTAATTGGCCACATTGACGAGTAGCCGAGTGAAAGGAATTATCTTATTTTATGTAGGGTTAACGTTGATTGGCTGCCATTCCTGAGGACTAGGGTTCAATTTCTGGTCTGAAGACTAGAATGTGATCCATACAGCCTCACGAGGGTAACCGAGTAGAACGTAGGTTCGACTGCCACCTCAGTAATTCTCGAAACGTTTTTCAGTGGTTACCAACTTCTGTTGCAGGCAAGTGCCAGATAAACCTAACTTAAGGCCATGGATGCCCCCTTCCCAATCCTAGCCTAAATTATACTGTAAGCACAGGCTATTAGAAAAAAATCAAAACACACACAAAGTTATGGAAATAAAGATCACGATAATATATGCAACTTAAAGAAAAATCAAATCAGTTGCAAGGAATATTGGGGACTCCAAAATTGAAAACAACAATACTTTCTGCTGCGATCCCATCAACCCCATCTGTTCCTTGCACTTTGGCAACGACACATGTACGAAAGAGGCTTGAGTCAGCAGCAGGTGGAACACTAGAGCTACCCCGTGGGGGGTGAGCGAAGCCCAAATAATGACTGCACACGGTCGATAGATGTGCAAGTGCGTGGTAAAAATAGCCTCCAAATGAGAGTGGAAAACTCTCTGGTAGGGGAAGTGCACTACCGTGCAGGTGGCAGGAAGATACGGGGTGCAGTTGGTGTTATTAACAGCTGACACGCCTGTTTGAGTTGAATTCTCTCATGGAATTATTTATAGATGTCAACTGATCAGATGATTGGTGACCAGAGGATGCTTTATACGAGAAATTTGTTATTGATTTATTTACGGGTTTGCGACATCGTGATCATGAGTGAACGATAACTACACGTTATATAGAAAATGAAAATCCACAGCCTGCTTCCAGTCGACCGACCAGGTCAAGGAATGGAATGAATGAAGCCCCCATCTAGCGGCGAGGATATGAACTGTGTCGGCTGCCGAGGCCTGTCGCACTCCCTGGGGCAATGAGTAAATGAATGACAGATGAAATGAAATGATAGGGGGAGAGTGTTACTGGAATGAAATTGTGACAGGGAAACCCGCAGGACCCGGAGAAAAACGTTATATAGGATATAGAAAATTTAGGCTGTGGAAGTATAAGATTATAATTCACTCAATTTTAATTAAATTTACCTACTTGTTGTATTACTGTATTTATTGTTGTCACCGGGACTCAGTTCCCTACGGCACTGTGTACTACTACTACTACTAATAATAATAATAATAATAATTGCAAAGAAGCACTACTATAACCCCTGGCACTTCAGCCCATGAAGGGCCTAGACCTACCAAGCGACCGCTGCCCAGCCATTTGGCCTGCAGATATTAGAGTGACGCGTGGTCAGCGCATCAGGTCTCCTCGGCCATTAATCTTGGTTTTCGTGACCGGAGCGCTGCCTCACTGTCAGACAGCTACTCAATTGCCCTCACGAGGCTGAGTGAACCCCGTTCCATCCCTCACGCCAGTTTCTAAAATACCTAATGGAGCCGGGGCCTCCGGGAGAGAGGCAGGCAACACCACGAGACCGGCGCAAAGCAAGTTCTGCTTATGTAATACTATTCTGCCTTACTATCAATATATTCCTGATGCACGGGACAACAGAGACCATATTTTAAGGCCCTAGAACCAACCATTTCCCAGATATTTCAAAATAATCCCCGCTGTTGCCAGACGCAACGTAAACATTGGTGGTCTTTGGAGGTCTCTTACTGCTAAACGGGATGCCTAATCTAAAAGTGGATTGCACTATCACAATCACATTTGGCGAGATCTAATCAATTTTCCCCGTTTGTTTTGCCGTAACACAGACTTTAGACTGGGCCAGGTTTAGAGATTTGTGCTTTTTTTCATGTTATTTTCCACACTTAATGTACAGCTACAGTCTCTAAACTTGGCAATCCAATCCAAGCTGTTAAGTTCCACAATGTTGACCCTATTACTTTCAGTTGTATCTTCATGAATTGGATTGCGTTACAAGCGAAGATTTTGAGTCATATTTTGGTACAGGCTTGCAGGATAGCAAGAATCGTGAAATTTGGCAGACATTTTGGTGCATCCAATTGTCACTTACATGCCAAATTGCTTGATTCTAGCCATCCCATCACTAAAAGGTAAATAATATTTAAAGAATGTATAGATATTTGTATCATACAGAGCCTCATGTGGGACTCATCTATAAACATTCCAACCCACCGCTAGAAATTTGAAATTCGGCAACTTTCAGCTTTCAGTCTGGTGGGAAATTGTTGAGCATTGAATTTCGACAAAATTTAAAATGGTGGCTGAAATTTAAACGTTTGTTATTTTTGGAAGCCTATTGCTGCTAAATGGTTAGAAGGATTGCACCAAAATAGTCGGAATCAGCAAAATCTACAGGTTTGGTCCTATGACTTACTTTTCGTATCGCAATCTGTTATACGTTGGACACAGCCAGATGTGCGCTCTTTTCTTCTTGTTTCACAATCATTTTCCACACTTAATGGACAGTCACAGCCTCCTAACATGGCAGCCCAATCCAAGTTACGCATTTATTTTAATATTTTTTTAATAGGGACCTGAGTTGTGGCTCGTGATGGTGCAGTACGTAGAAATAATATTTGGTGACAGAAAAAAGAATTAAATGTTTTTACATATTATAACGTACATGAACAGAAGTAGCATAATATATAAGGGGACAAAACTGTTTAAACAGTCATAATTTCAAGTAATTAATAATATTTATTTTACATTCTGGTCTCTCAGGGAGACTATTGAAGTAATTAATAGGGTAATGCCACAAGGGGATGTTACCATACTTGGGCGAGGATTGTTTGTTTTGGTGTTGTTGATGTATTATTGTTTTTCATGAAGCGGGCTTTGGCTACTTGATTAAAAGTAGTGAAAGATTTTGATATCTAGTTTGGAAGATCATACTTGTTCGAAGATTAGCTTAGGCCACTTAGCTTTGCTTCAATATCACAAAACGTCATCAAATCACTGCCATTGAGCTATCTTAATAACATTTAACTTATTTTGGTTGTGGTAAGTTAGTTAATGTATGAAATGAATACAAGTACATAGATACTCTTGGGCTGCTAAGTACCTAAGGCCGTTCGAAGAACAGGTCCTTCTGCTAGTTTACGTACGAGGAGTGATCAGAAACTAAGGTTACATGGCAGATATGCTGGAGTTTCTCGCTTATAGAGCAATTAGTACCGTTGGGTAATTCGAATACATAAGGTTGGTAACTGTTCAGAGTTTCAGTTTAAGGCCACCTACAGCGATAGTTGTAGGTAAACAAATAATGGCGACTCGTTTGGAAAACTGGTCTCGAAAAGAGATCCGCTCAGTTATTCTATTTCCGTGGGCGAAACATGTAACCGCGGCAGGGACTTCTCACCGAGGGCGTCATCCTCCTTCATGACAACGCGCGACCCCATACAGCCCAGAGGACCACCACGCTGTTGAGACGGTTCCAATGGGATATCATTGACCACCCTCCCTACAGCCCGGACTCACTCCAAGCAACTTTCACCTGTTTCGTCACTTGACGAGGAGATAAAAACACTTCATGACAAAGTGGATGAACACGCAAGGACAGGATTTTTACCATGAGAGAATAATCAAACTCATCCCTCGAAGCGACAAGTGCATAAACTGATATGGAGGCTATGTCTAAAATTTAACCTAATGTATGTACTATCATTTGGCAGTATTGGTTGTATAGCATAAAATGCACACGTTTCACTGAAGGTTTTGTAACCTTAGTTTTTGATCACCCCTCGTATAAATGTTCAGTGCCAATAATAACAAAAATAACAAGATGTTCAGTAATAGTACATTATGCAACGAGCCTATAATGGCTATAATTAAGACACGAGTATTTTTATAAAACGAGCGTATGCGAGTTTTATAATTTCCATACGAGTGTCTTAATTACCGTTATAGGCGAGTTGCATACGACTGTTTATGTTCGACTATAATTATTATAACTATTTTATGTTCGAACATAAATATTCATAAATATCTGTCGAGATTTCGTCAGTTTTATGTACTGAACAGAGCGCATGGGACGCAGAGAATGCCTTGTATTTGACCATGGCCACCTCGATTACTCTTCTATGACACTAGTCCAGGAAGTGAAATTTACATTAGAAGGCCGTGGAACTCAGCGCATCTAATTATCTAATTGGTCAAACAACTGTTTCTTGAGCTCTGATTGGTGGGAGAAACTGTATCATAATGAAAAATAGTGTTATAATGAGTCTCATTATGATACAGTTTTCAGATACATAATAGTCAGGGTCGAACATAAAGAATATATAGCCCACTTTCTCCTAAATGTATGGGTATAGTTATAACTCTTTGTCCTTATCAAGGAGTATAATATATTCATTTCTTGGTTGAAGACCTTAGAAACTATTTACTTCTACCAAACACCAGAGCCTCGGAAATACTACAATCGTCATTGAAGAAAATAAGAGAAACATTATGTCAAGAATTTTATGAAACTGGAGACATGATCGACCGGACGTGGGCAATATCCAACTTTGAGTTGGGGCATGTGTTTACACGTCTGGCTGTCCATGGTTTTCACCACCTTAATTGTATTAACAAATATTTCCATGGCCCTACAATGACGTGTGTATACCAGCTATGTGGACAAGCATGTGAACGCTACGACTTAGAGCTCTGTAGTAAAAGAAAACAATCACTCAAAGACTATGCAACTCAAATCGCCAGAGGGCAATTTAAGTGTGTGTACATGTTCATTTTTATTTTCGATTGCTATTTGGCTGCAATAAAAGTATTAATTAATTTCCTGAACTAGCATCAACAGATAGAGTACAGGTACTATGTCGGATTGTTTAGTTCTTTAGTTCGAATAACATTTTCAAATAACACCCAATTGGCTGTTACAAACACTTTAAAATAAAAATTAATCGTATAATCAAGTTGTCATTCTTCAAATTCGATGCGTATTGGATGCCAACGGTAGGCAAACCAACGGAGTCCCACATAGACCAGTCAACTTACGTCTCGCGAGCACAAATTCCTGTGCATTATTCGGGCACAGTCGGAATGTTTCGCCATCGCTCGGGATTCCTAGAGCAGCAAAGAGCAACAGACACGATACACTCCACATTGAAGTTCTGTGCTGACTTGCGCATTGAAGGAAGCAGGTCAGGATTTTGGGCCAATACTGTATCAGCCATACATTGCGGAGGTTCCACGCTGAACATAACTTGTATTTCTGCCATATGAAAGAAGAAAACTTGAACTCGAGGCCCTTAGGTTACAGAGCAGCCTCTATACCACTGGTACACTTTACCTACGAAATTGCGAGGATATTGGCGAATGATTTCAATTACGTTAGATCTTAAATACCAATTGGAATGCATTCATTCTGCGCCTGGTATATTTTCAACTTTACCTAAAGCAAGTTTAAAGATCATTTTGCGTTCATAATGCGGATCATTAGCAAATTTTAACCTCAACAACCTTCCTCCATGTTTGATTCCTCGGGATCCAAATATGTTACAGAATATGGATGTGGAATGTCTCTTGTCTGTTGCTCTTTGCTCCTCAAGGATTCTCGAGCGATTCCGAAACATTCCGACTGTGCACGAAAAATGCACAGAAGTTTGTGCTCGTGAGACGCAAGTGACCAGTCATAACATCTGGCAGAAAAGTTTCGCATAAGATAATCCTAATAGGGCGAGTGCATTCTAGCGGCCATAAAAGGAAACTTTCCAATTAAAGCCGTTCCAACGTGCAGGCCGGTGCGCAGCTCGCAACCAGTTGGCCATGATTGTAACCTTCTTAGTTCATCTGGTTGCTGTTAGATATCTCGTGCAGATGCGGTACCGAATGTTGTTTTAATTAAATATATATTTTCCATTGTAATTTGCACAATATAACGCTTAATTTTATAACGTCTGAGTAATTACAAAACAATAAATATTAACAAATGCAAGCAAAAATCCAACTTTGATTGGTTTTGAACTCAAGTCAAACGGATAAAAGACTACCGCTTTACCACACAGCCAAACATGTCGATCAAAATCCGTCGTTTTCAATTGACATACATACAACGTCTTAGCAAATAAAGATTTGGACTAAACGATTTCTTCAGTGGAGTATATTTATATATATAAAGAATTTCATACAAAGTGTATATTATTTTTATCAATGGGCTATAGTGCATGCAATACTCAGAATAGTGAAATATAGGTCAGGCACAAGATATCAGCTGCCATCTTGTCTTGTAACCAAGACGACTCGGCTTTTTAAAGCCACTGCTACAATGTAATATTATAATATGAACTCAAAATATTGAACGGGCCTCGTCCTTTAGGACAGTTTAAACCATTGTCGGTTCGATAATCGGAACTAATGGATTCCATAATTCTCACGGTCGCCATTCTGAAATGGTACGGCTGATGTCCTTGTAGTTTGGGCACAAGACGCGTCCCATATGAAGGTAAGTTATTACCAAATTTGGTAGAGAGCGGATGATTAATTTAGTCGTTATTTGATTGTACGTTTTGAACGTTTGAGTGGCCACCATTCAGTTTTGGTAAAGATGGTGGCGATATAAAAAATGACATTGAGGTGTCCTTTGCTAGTGCTACCTCTGCACGAAATTTCATTCAATTAGGTTTTACCGTGTTTGAATTGATAGGCGGGGGAGGGGGACAGACCTACAGAGTACACACACTCACACACAGACAAACACACAACTTTTGGCCCTGTGTAGATCTCATGTCTACTTTCATTATTTTGCAAAAATCGAAAGTAGGTCTAAATAATAATAATGGCAATACAGGAAGAATTCTTTTATGGACATGTGAAGCGAATGAGCCCTTTGAGACAGACCAACTGCCTCTTACTTACTTTCAGGAGATGAAAACCAAATGGGCCTGGTCCAATGAACTGGATAGAGATCTCAAAGAAAAGGGGATTGCATCAACTGACATTCAGGAGCTTATCCCACTAAAGATATAACTTCAAGCATGCCAAGATTTCCAAGAAAAAACAAAGGAAGGAAGATGTTTAGTAACGAACATGTTGTCAACTTTATCCTAAATCATGGGTTTAGTTATAACACTTTGTCCTATTCAAGGAGCATAATTGAATGTTGGTTGTAGTAGCTTGTTGAAATACAGCGTGCTATACGGATATTATGCGTTGAATGATTGATTCCTCACTTGAATTATATATACACACACACTGATACAGCCATCACAATAACACAGGTTAGCAGACAAAATTCAACACTCACCCAAGTACACGGGGATAAAAAACCATAATGCCATGCATCCCAAATGAAACAACAACAACAGCTTCCTACCCAAATCTTTCGTCGTATAAAAGTACACACTAGTAAGCCTACAGACATCACATTAACACAGGTTATCAGACAAATTCTGCACACACCCAAGTACACGGTGCTACAAGACCATGATGCCGCAAAACCCCTAAAGAATCAACAACAAAAGCAACAACAACAACAACAATAGACTCTACCACGGATCAAGGACAAAGAATTTTAATCGCAGCAGTCGAGTGTTTAAATATGTGGTGTTATAAGTATATATATAATATTTTCGATTTCATTCCAGCAACACTCTCCACTATCATTTCATTTCATCTGTCATTCATTTGATCATTGCCCCAGAGGAGTGCGTCAGGTCTCGGCAGCCGGCACAGTCCATATTCTCGCCGCTAGATGGGGGCTTCATTCATTCCATTCCTGACCCGGTCGGAGACTGGAAGCAGGTTGTGGATTTTTTATATAATATTTTCGATTGCAAATACACACTATATACAGTATACTGTACTTAACATTATAACGTGTGAATAGTTTTACATCAATAAATACCAAAAAAAACGAAGTAAAAAATGTGAACCTGCTGGGAATAGAACCACGAACCTGCAAGCTACCATTACGCTATACACGCGCAGTACTAACATTGCGTTTATAACAGCTTTAGTATAACTGCCTAGAATATTTTGTCGTGCAATGAACGATTTTATTAGCGTTTTTGCCGTTTGTATAAACCATTTGATACTAAATATTTTATTATTTTGTTCAGTATATTCCTAAAAGGATATTCTATGGATTTACGAACAAAAACAGGATGGCGCGGTCAAGAAATATATAGCACGGTCAGCCTGATCTGTTAGTCACTACTGCGGTTATACATGGGTTGGTTTTTTAGTTTTGGCACCTTAGTTATAACTGGATTAATAACTCACTTAGATGGTTCCAAGTTTCACAGGCCCTCGATATAGTCCCCACCGTTGCGTACAACGTGTTCCCAGCGATGCGGAAGTCGTTGGATCCCGTTGGCACTGCCCAATCTATTGATGGTATGAAGAGAGCGCTCGGCAGCCTGATTAACGTCTTCAATGGTACGGAAGCGCTGCCATACTGTTCCCCGAGGGCAAACCGTTAATGCGGCGTACTATTGTTCGTTTCTGCAAGACCATCTCCGAAGAGCTCTGAGAAGGAAACGGCGCCACCACATGGTTACACGGCCCATCGTTCTGCATGAGAATGCTAGGGCACACACAGCAGGCGTTGTGTCGGCATTGTTGGATCGCTGGGGCTGGGAGGTCCTCTATCACACCCCATATTCGCCCGACATCAGTCCCTGCGACTATGATCTCATCCCGAAGATGAAGATGACAATGCGCGGGGAGCAGGCTGCCGAGCGCTCTCTTCATACCATCAATAGATTGGGCAGTGCCAACGGGATCCAACGACTTCCGCATCGCTGGGAACACGTTGTACGCAACGGTGGGGACTACATCGAGGGTCTGTGAAACTTGGAACCATCTAAGTGAGTTATTAATCCAGTTATAACTAAGGTGCCAAAACTAAAAAACCAACCCATGTATATTCTATTTTAAAATGCTAATATCCTACGATGTACGATGATCGTATTTGGTAAGGCTAGGCCTTGTTGAATCGTAAGTTACAGCTAGGCATGATTCATGCACCCGCCATCTTTAAACTATTTGGCTGATGACCTTGTAGTTTGGGCAAAAGACGCTTCCCACATTAGAGTATATTGTTGCAAAATTTGGTAGGAATCGGATGATTAGGTTAGTCGCAATTTGATTTAAGCTCAAAACATGTGTGTGGGTGCCATTTCTTTTTTTTTTTTTTTTTTTTTTGTTATGATGGCAGCGATATACAACATGACGCTGAGTTGTCCCTGGCTAGTGCTACCTCTGTAGCAAAGGTGGTTCGATTTGGTTTCGTTGTGTTTGAAGTGATGAGGGGCTCTATTTGATCACATTCACGGCCGCCATCTTTAAACTATTGGGCTTATGACCTTGTAGTTTGGTCAAAAGACGCTCCACACATGAAGGCATTTTGTTGCAACATACGGTTGACGTTTCCGTCAAGATGGCGGCGATATAAAACATGACGGTGAGGTGCCCTTTGCTAGTGCTACCTCTGTACCAAATTTCGTTCAATTCGTTTTCAACGTGTTTGAATTTATAGGGGGGGGGACAGACATATCAAATCCCACACACACACACACACACACACACACAGACAGGCACACAATTTTTGGCCCTGTGTAGATCTCATAATCTACTTGCATTTTCTGCAAAAATTGAAATTAGGCTAAAAACGGTCAAGATTTGGTCCCAGTAAAAGAAGGAAAACCACACAGAACGAATGTGGGCGTAATGGACAAACATCAAAGCCCAAAGTATTAGAGAGATGGAATAATGAGGTCCGTAGATGGCCGTTCCGAAATGAATTAATAATAATAAAAATAATAATATTCATTCTTTTTCATCTTGGCACTGCTCTGCCTTTCAGTGCCCAGTCTATTCTGCAAGCCCTATTTTGCTATGAAGCCGTCTCCATGATCTCCTATTAGCTGTTAGCACTGCGGCCTCTTCTGCTGCTACACCTCTCTGTTTTAAATCGTTCAACACTGAATCTAACCATTGCCTCCTCTGTCTGCCACTGTTTCTCTTACCTTCTATAGCCAAGGGCATTAACCTCCTTGGCAATCTCTCCACCCTATTTCTCATCGCATAACTCCACCATCTGCCACTGTCCTATTTAATTGCTATAGTTTTAGATACATCACCTCGAAGGGGACAGTATAATTATCTAGACTCGGATCTCTTACCTTTCCAGCACCTTCAGATCCTAGTCTACGGTATTGGTATTCAAGGAGTGAGTCTTACTGATCACATCGCACAGCCATGCTATTCTTACGTACTTCTCCTTCTAAATTTACAAACGACTGAAGGTTAATTTTATTAGGCCCTGAAGGTCCTGATGTTTTACTACAGTTCAGATGATCTTCACTTTTTCCTACTGTTTTATTGCTGTCCGCAGCCAGATGAGGACGTATATCGCCCATTTAATGTGACGGTTGCTTGCCAGCTCTCCTTCACTGGGAACATCATGCCCGGTCATAGTCGGGAGTATTACTAATATAGAAATGTCTCGAATTTAATTGTCCATAGGAAGACGTGGCATATTGTCGACAGTCAAGTCATCGAAACATCAAAAATTCGTGTTCTTATACTGCCGTTAAGTCCAAACGGGCGTTGTGTTTTAAATATACTATAATAACCGTAGCGACATGGACATCACGTACAACCGAAACGAACGGTCCTAAAAGCAAAGAAGTTTTATCCCAACCGTGTAGTGGAGTGGTAAAATTTTAGCATTAAATTGGAGCAATACCATCAGAGGTTGTTAATTTTATGAAATGGGTCACAAGGCTCGTGTGAACTATGGTTATTAAAATAATAATGGAGGTGACCAACACTGAGGACAACAGTGCAGTGGTACCCATATACGTGTAGCTAATCTAGCTTGGTGGTGGAGATTATCCAAGTGTATTGCGCGATAGAGCACGACAGCTGGGCATCTTGGAACCAACAGCTCTCTGGCCATTGAACTTGCCTCCTCAGAGATTCAAGCCGTTCATATAAAATAGCACATTATGCAACGAGCCTATAATGGCTATAATTAAGACACGAGTATGTTTATAAAACGAGCTTTAGCGAGTTTTATAATTTCCATACGAGTGTCTTAATTACTATTATAGGCGAGTTGCATACGACTGTTTATGTTCGACGATAATTATAACTTTATTACATGTTTTAACATAAATATTCATAAATAGGCCTATCTGTTCAGTAACTAGAATTTTGTGATCGGGTGGTGCGCTAGGTAGCATATCTCCATGTTCCAAGCTCTCTGGCCGACCGACGCATGCGCTCTGTGTGCTTGCAATACCATATGCAGGCCATATGTTTACATCTGTCGCCCCTCGGTAATATTGTCACCGGAGACGTTTCAAGAAAATGCGCTGTGTAGAAATTAGTGTTGGTGATTCTAAGGTACAGTGCTATTTCTTGTCTCATATTCGCCAGTTTATTTACGCGAACATATGGACGGTGCGTATTCCATGTCGGTAATTTATTATAGTTCGATGTTGTGTTTATGTCCGACATGTTGGATTTTGAGCGCATGCGCGAAGGTATCGTTACCTAATTGGTCAATGAACGAGCTCTGATTGGCTGGAGAAACTGTATCATAATGGAAAACAGTGTTATAATGACCATCATTATGATACAGTTCTCTGACACATAATAGTGAGGGTCGAACATAAAGTACATTATGTAAATAAAATTCTCTGAGTGATTGATTGTCTCCATGAATAAATGAGCATCCGAACCGTCAATTTATCCACTTTTCAATTGGTCACCATGCTTTTTGCACCACCACCTCGTGGTGTAGCGATTGATATTCTTGGCTGTCGCTCCGGAGATACGGGTTCAATTTCTGGCTCTGCCAAGGAATTAAATTATTCTGGCATGAGGATTGGAATGGGGTAAACTAAATAGACTATTTAAAAATTCAAAGAATGCATTTACTTCAATATAAATAATACTGGTTTGAAAATGAATTGTTACCAGATTTATATAATTAACTAGCGGACCCGTGCGAGAACTCTCGCATAATGGGTTGTGTGTGCCCCATGTGTACAGACTACCCTCCCGGCCCTAGTGCTATGCGAGCTGTACGCGACGCAGTTCTCACAGGGGCTATTGTCTTGTTCATTTGTTTAAAAGCACTTTATAAACAAATACATATATTTCTTTCGACTTTTAAAGCAATACAAAATTTTTCCTGGACTATAGAGACGATTTGGAAGATTTTGGTACAAACCACACCTTCTAACGATCTCTGGTTTAGGAGCTAGAGTTTTATGAAACATACACCTTAGCGTATTATATAATAAGACTAGCAACCCGACCCGGCTTCGCCCGGGAACAGTTATGAATGCATAACGGGATAAGCGCCTTTTTTTTTCAATATTAATGAACAACGACCAATATTATTATTATTATTATTATTATTATTTATTTACCATAAATCGTACACGAAGTATGGAAGGCCTAGTGAAAAAGGGCAAGCCCCACATACGTCTCGGCATGATGGGTTAAAATCACTGACTGGACTATTAATTATATTATCATGGAGATGCATGAGCAACAAATTCTTGTCAGACGTAATTTAAGAATGGCGAGGTGCATGAAACACAAATCCCCCTTCCGTCCAATCTTAACTTGACTGTGAACTTTTCGTTCCGAAAATGAAGAAAGGCCGAGTTGCACCTCCAGGGAAACTCCAAACACAACGACTCTTCTCTAAAGTTTCTTAACTCAACACGACTCGAGAGTTTGCTACTGGCTGTATCTGGGGATATAAGCTCGTCCGCTAGCTAAGCTGTAACTGGGGTGATAGGCTTGCCCCTAGCTAGCTCGTAAATTTTCGCCTCAGTAACTGAATGGAGATTGTTGGAAGAAATGAAAACGTAAAAACACTTATAGTAGGCAATGTATTGAAGATAGAGATATGCTCTCCCTGGCTATTTTGTAAAACTTTTCATGCTGAACAATTCTTACACTCATAGTACAGTATATAGATATTTTTAACGGTTTGCCCAGCGTAAGCTTAAAAAGCGCACGGACGGCAGTTTTTTTTCGACTTTTTCACTTAAATCGTTAGTGCTTGACTTCCTTTGGTCATAAATAAATTATTTTCTACAGAAACCTTCCCCGAGATACCCTTTACAGAATGGTGAAACCGCGTCAATATCCATTCAATGGTTCTCGAGATTACCCGTGACATCCGTGAATCGGGGACTTAGTTTTATACTAAGTAAAGATTATACGCCAATCAGTATAATTTTACATAATATAATACCCTTTCCGTCCAATCTTAAATTGACTGCGAATTTTGCGGAACGAAAAGTTCACAGGCGAAATGAGAGTTGCACTTCCAGGGAATGGCGAGGTGAATGAAACTCATATCCCCCTTCCGTCCAATATTAACTTGACTGTGTTTCACAGGCGAAATGAAGAAAACCCGAGTTGCGCTTCCAGGAAAACTCCAAACACAACCACCCTTCTCAGAAGTCTTAACTCAACACGACTCAACTGTATGCTGCTGGCTGTATCTGGGACAATAGGTTCGTCCGCTAGCTAGGCTGTAACAGGGATGATAGGCTCGCCCTTAGCTAGCTCGTAAACTGTCGCCTCAGTAGTTGAATGGACATGGTTGGAAGAAATTAAAACGTAAAAACACTTATAGAGGGTGATGTATTGAAGATAGGCATATGCTCTCGCGGACTTTTTTTGTAGAACTTTTCATACTGAACAATTCTTACACTCATACTATTTAGATATTTTTAACGGTTTGCCCAGCGTAAGCTTACAAAATGCTCGGATGCCTTTTTTTTTCGACGTTTCCACTGAAATCGTTACTGCTTGGCTTCCTTTGATCATAAATAAATTATTTTCAACAGAAATCATCCTCGAGATATCCTTCACAGAATGGTGAAAACCGCATCAAAATCCATTCAGTGGTTCTTGAGTTTAACCGTAACATCCAAGAATCGGGGACTTAGTTTTATACTAAGTAGAGATTCCTCTATTTGGGAAACTAATATGGCCCATTATTTTACTAACATGACTGCGTGTGTATATTCAGAAAACCCCTCGTATATAGACGTGCTGTAATGGAAGTGAATTTCAAAATTGATATTGTAACCTTCAGTCGGTCAACACAAAATAATTCCCATAACTGGAATATGTGAAAACATAACCTGATATAAAATACACATGGCTTCACTGCTATCTTTTGAATTTCAACATGAACCGTGAAAAGTGTGAAGGATTAGAAAGGGCAATGACTAAATCCTCCTCTTGGGCGAATCAAGAAAATACTCTCCCCAAAATGGTTCAAGTGGGATATCATAAGACTTGAGGTCACCACACTTCAAATCAATTGCATATACTGGGACATTCACGAAATATATTTTGTTTCATATCTTCATTTATCAAAGGAAAGCTAATTACTAAAGTCATTTCTATGATTCATGATGTTGTTCTTGTTGTTGTTGTTGTTAAAACCTCAAAGGGATTTATGATATTGTTATCCTTCTTGTGTTCTTGCTTGTGTGTGTATGTGTGTGGGGTAGGAATTTTGTCTGATAATCTGTGTCATTGCAGTGCCTCTAGTAGTCTAGTATTTGTAATTGAGACCAGAATTAGGAAGGGGCTGCTGTGACCTTAACTAGGAATCATACAGTCATTTCCTTGAAGTTGAAGTGGGAAATCATAGAAAATCACTTCTAGGATGGCTGAGGTGGGAATGGAACCCTGGAATGGAAGTGGGAAATCATGGAAAAAACACGTCTAGGATGGCTGAGGTGGAAATCTAACCCACCTTTCCTCAAGAGGCAGACTGTGTCCCATTCCAGCTATTAGACCAGAACTAAATTCCATGGCAGACGCGGGAATCCAACCCGAGCCTCGGGGGTGAGAGCAAAGCATGCTAGCCAATGCACCACGAGATAGTCGTGTCTATAATTAATTCGCTACCGACAGTAGTGGCTACGCGGGCTAAAGCGCAGCGTTAGGTCAAGGGGCCAAGCTCTCTGCTGACTCGGTAGACGCGTGGGTTCGAGCCCCACCGTCGGCTGTCCTTGAAATGGTTTTCCGTGGTTTCCCATTTTCAACACCAGGCAAATGCTGGGACAGTACCTTCTGACAGGCCACGGCCGCTTCCTTCCACATCCTTGCCCAGTTTCATTCATCTTCATCCATTCAATCGCTCATCCCGACGCGCAGGTCGCCCACGGGCGTCGACTAGAAAGACCTGCACTCGGCCTCTCAGGAGGCTACACGACAAAAAAAAAAGTTAATTCGCTCCACATAGAAAAGAGTTCGTGCAGAAGTACAATGGATTATGTGGCCTAAACTACAGCTGGAATTTCTCTTTGTTGCTCTAAACCTACCTATTCTCTTTAAATCTCAACGTACAAACATCATATCGCTGTTAAGATTAGACGAATCGTTGTAGAGAAACACGTGGTGTGTGAAATTACCTCTGCATTAGTTTATGAGACATGAAGAATTGAAATGTCGACGTACTCGAGGCACGGTGAAGTGTAAAAGACTACAGTAGTTTGACTGCTCTTTTTTCTCCGAGCCATTGTACGCTTCACTGGCACCATCTTATACTTGTTATACACGGCGCAGCGGTCACATTCTCATCTGCTGTGCACAAGGTAGCCGGACAGAAGCCCGGCGCATTTGGGGGACATGTGTCAGTAGATATAGTGCGACGTTAAAAATCCCCTACAGAGCAATATTCCGGCACCTCGGTGTCTCTAAAAGCCGATATAGCTAATAAGGATGTAAGACTTTTACGAGTATTATTTTTTATTCCTATTTTTAGCCAATTTTCATTTATGAAAAGAAAAAGGCTTATGATATCACGCTTTGACCATGTGTAAGTGTATGTGTGTGTGCGTATGTGTGTGTGTGTTCCTAATAAAATCTACACCACAGAAGTGATTTCAATGAAACTAAGTAAGTGCGTACTGCTACCTCGTCCGACCTCGACCGTGCCTTTCAAATTTTGATAGGTTTCACCAATCCAACATGGCGGCCATGCGAAATATTTCACTGGCATTCTATATACCCGCAACAGTAACAGATATCACCCTGAAATATTGGACAACGATAAAGAGTACTTCTGGAAGTCCATTTATGTTACTATCATAAACCTGTTGATTACAAAACAAACATGGCGGCCATGCTAAGTTGAAATATTTAAATATTTTTTCCCTCCATTTAACCATCCGAACGCAGTGAAACTTGTGACAGCAAATTTTTATACACTTGGTAATGCACTGACATGTAATTTAGTTCAATTGTTTATATAACCTCAAGATGGCGAGTGTGCAAAATTGTAAAATAACGTTTTTATTCATTATGTGCTATTCATGCGAACGAAGTCAACGTTTGAATAATGAACCTACGCAATAATCTTCGCCTAATGTCTACATAACTCTATGGCCTACACATATAACAATCAAACATGGTGACAATCCGAAATATTTACACGGTTTTCAATATCTACGAATCTATTACAGAAATCAATTTGAAATTTTGTACGTTGATAGAGGATATTAACATAAGTTCACCTGTGGATCATTCAATAACCTGGTAATCACAAAACCAACATCGCGGCGTCACGAAATTTAAATATTTCAATTGATTTTTCACGTCACTTTTCATGCGATCACTGTTAAACTAGGCACGGTAAATCTTCATACAAGTCTTAATATACTGACGTCTAATTTAATGCAATTTTATGAGAAAATTAAAATGGCGGCTGTGCTTTTTTTTAAATCTCGTTTTTATTTCTCGTGCTCCTAAGTAAGACCAATAGGAAATATGAAAATAGGCTGTTTATTTCTTAACAGACCTACTTGTTCGTATTCATAGTTATTCTTTTCCTGTTCCTTTTTATTTTCTTTTTCTTCTTCCTCTTCTTTTCTTTCACTTCTTCTTCTTATTATTATTTTCCTGTTCCTTATATTTTATTTTTCTTATTCTTATTATTTGTCATTTACTGTTCCTTTTTGTTTTATTCCCCTTGTTCTTGTTCTAATTCGTATTATAGCCGAGTGACCAGCGTGAAGCAGATAGGACATGGGACATTTCCACAATAACCCCACCTCGTTCTGTTAGAAACCAATACATATACAAACAGTTGCATTTGTTGAACGTTAGAATGAGGAATGATTTACCTTACGGGTTACAGACGATATTTACTTAACTCATGCAGCGGCTTGTGTGAACTTGGTTTTGTCCTTTAAACTGACACTGCCGACAGCACTGGGAATAAGCCATCCGACGTTAGCGAGACTTCAGATTCTCACTTAGCAGAGAGATTTCACCTTTGTCCTTGGTGGGAGACGGACTAGCTATACGGAATCGTGCAATGCAAAGCGGAACTAGAGCTAATTTCCCCCGCCATACTTCACTCCTCAACATTGCCAAAGAATTCCATACAAGGACTTTGTTTTGGGTCACTGACAGCAATAGCTAGGCCCGTTAACGGGCAGCACTAGACCATGGGATCTATATCTTCGGACTAGGTAGACGAGGCGTTGAACCCCATCGTCGGCCACCGTTTCCCATTTTCAGCTCCAGGCAAATGCTGGGACGGTACCTTCTAATAGGCCATGGCTACTTCCTTGAAAATTCCTGATCCAGTTTCATTCATGTCTCATCATCTCTTCTGGGCTGGCTAAGTGGTTAAGCGGTAAAGTTCTTTCCTGCTGTTCCCAAGCTTGCAGGATCTAATCCAGGCGCAGTTAGCTGGTCATTTGAAGGTGTGCAAATGCGACAGAGCGATGCAGTAGATTTACTGGCACATTAATGATCCCCTTGGGGAGCGTGATGGTGCAGTGGCTTAGCTGCTCGTCTTTCACCCGGACGGCCGGGATTCGAATCCCGGTGACAGCGGGGTGGAATTTTCACCTGAAAAATCACGTGGCGTCAGGAAGGGTATCCGGCCTTAAATCCCCGCCAAAACCAAGATGAGCCTGGTTAGCTCCGGCGACCCCAATTAATTGGGAAAAAGCCGAAGAAAGTATTAAAGATCCCCTTTTGGACAAACTTCTGCCACCCCGGAGTAGTACATGCATCCATGTTCTAAATATGAGTGCAGTATTGACGAGTGGCGTACTGGGCTGAGTGCGAACTCAATTAGTTGAGTGTATAGTCATTGACCTCAATTAAAAATTAATTGAATGATGGTTGTAGTAGCTTGTTGAATTACAACGTGCCATACTGATACGATACATTGCTTGATTGAATCCTCACCTGAATTATATATACACACACTAATACAGCCATCACAATAACACAGGTTATCAGACAAAATTCAGCACTCACCCAAGTACACGGGGCTAAATGACCATGATGTCCATGCATCTGAAATTAAACAACAGCAGCTTCCTACACACACTAGTAAGCCTACAGACATCACAGTGACACAGGTTATCAGTCAACTTCTACACACACTCAAGTACACGGAACTACATGACCATGATGCCGCAAAACCCCTAAAGAAACAACAACAACAACAGACTCTACTACGGATCAAGGACAAGTAATTTTAACCGCTGTAGTCGAGTGTTGAAATAAGTGGTGTTATAAGTATATATAATACTAGCAGTAGTGCCCGGCTTCGCCCGGTGGATTTATTTGTTTTATGGTTGATTATGAATACTACTACAGAACCGACACATGATACTTAAACTACCAGAAAAGAAATTAAATAGAACTTTTTGTGGTGGTGGTGGTGGTGGTGGTTGTAGTGAGGGTTATAAGCAGTACAGTATAATGGACGTAACATTTAGATCATTTTCCATTAATGATAAAAATGATAATAATGAGTAGGGAAACGGCTATTTACTAACTACAGCACTGACACATGTAATTTACAAACAAATTTCCAAAAATGATTAGAAAGAGGAGTAAGTGAAATAAAAGACACTGCCTAGGGTCTATATATCATTGTCTGTTAGAAATGTAGAGACCAATAGTGTCGTCTTTTGTCGCTTAGTGCCGTAGGAAAATAATCAGAACACTTTGGAAAACATCGGCTGTCCCGAGCTCCTGAGGTAGCAATAGAATCATTTATGGCCACAGCGCTCAACGATGAGTTTCGGAATAAATTAAGGTAAATTTGAAAGCACCAACGCTTATTGCTGCTGATAACCTCAATGTATTGCACCAACACCATTGCACTTATACAGATGCATAATATGTTCATGATGATAACTGTTTTAAAGGGCAAAATAAATCTTTTTGCACTAATTACTCCCCGTGACTGCAATTTATAAGCAGCGCAAGATTTAACTATTTTCGCAATTCTGCACCAGAACACTGGTAGGGGCGACGTGATGCAGCCCGAATTGCCAGTCAACAATAGACTTATTAAAATACTCTTTCAGTTACACTACTACGGACATGAATGATTCTAGGGCTTTAATACATGGTTTTCAAGTTCAGTTAGTTTGTTATTCTAAATGTAGGGAATGGAGAGCGTTGTCCAAAATATCAAATGGACAGTGTTACCAGCAGGGTTTCAAAGTATATGTATAATTTGGTGCAATTAGGAGGAACGGTGTAGATTTGTGATAAAGGGCCTAAATGCAGGAAATGGAGTGGTCTGTCCGAAATTTAAAGTGGACAGTGTCACCCGCAGGGTTCCAAAGGGTAAGTATACAAAATGTGGTTCAGATCAGTGAAACGGTGTAGATTTGTGCCAATGGACCTAAATGCAGGGAATGGAGTGGTCTGTCTGAAATTTCAAGCAGAGAGTGTTAATCGTCGGGTTCCAAAGTGTAAGTATGTGAAATTTGGTTCAGATCGGTGAAACGGTGTAGATTTTTGCCAAAGGGCCTACATGCAGGGAATGGAGTGGTCTGTTCGGAATTTCAAGCTGACAGTGTTACTCGCAGGGTTCCAAAGGGTAAGTATACAAATTTTGGTCCAGATCGGTGAAACGGTGTGGATTTGTGCCAAAGGGCCTAAATGCAGGGAATGGAGTGGTCTGTCCGAAATTTCATGTAGACAGTGTTCCTCGTAGGGTTCCAAAGGGTAAGTATACAAATTTTGGTTCAGATTGGTGGAACGGTGTAGATTTGTGCCGAAGGGCATAAATGCAGCGAATGGAGTGGTCTCTCCGGAATTTCATGCAAACAGTGTTACTCGCAGGGTTCCAAAGGGTAAGTACACACATTTTGGTTCAGATCGGTGAAACGGTGTAGATTTGTGTCAAAGGGCCTACATGCAGGGAATGGAGTGTTCTGTCCGAAATTTAAAGTGGACAGTGTTATTCGCAGTGTTCCAAAGGTTGTGTATACAAATTTAGGATCAGATCGGTGAAATGGTGTAGATTTGTGACAAATAGCCTAAATGCAGGGAATGGAGTGGTCTGTCCGAAATTGCATGCAGACTGTGTTACTCGCAGGGCTCCAAAGGGTCAGTATTCAAATTTTGGTTAGGACGGTGAAACGGTGTAGATTTGTGCCGAAGGGCATAAATGCAGGGAATGAAGTGGTCTGCCCGAAATTTCATGTAAACAGTGTTACTCGCAGGGTTCCAAAGGGTAAGTATACAAATTTTAGTTTAGATCGGTGAAATGGTGTAGATTTGTGCCAAAGGGCCTAAATGCAGGGAATAGAGTGGTCTGTCCAAAATTTAACATAGCCTAAGCTATTCCTCTTGAATCTGGCTATCATATAAAAACAAGAATTTTTCGAATCCGACTGGTAGTTCCAGAGATTAGCGCGTTTAAACACAAAAACACACAAACACACAAACTCTTCAGCTTTATTATATTAGTATAGATTTTCGATTGCAAATACAACCTATATATGTGTAAGTAGTTATAAATCAATTAATATTTAAAAAATCAAGTAAAGGAAATTGAACTCACATGGAATTGAACCACAAACCTCCACGCTATGAGTCTGAGACGCTACCATTACGCTACAGACGACCAATACTAACATTGCTTTAACAACAGCACTAGTAAAAATGCCTAGAATATTTTGTCTTGCATTGATCGATTTCTAGCGTTTTCTGCCGTTTTTATAAAACATTTGATACTAAATTTGTATTATTTTGTTCAGTACATTTGCAAAATAATATCCTGAAATATGGTTTAGCGATGAGAACATTAGCTTTGACCCAATGGGACGGCACGGCCCAGCACGATACCGCACGGTTAGCCTGAACTGTTAGCCACTGCTGTGGTGTATTACTCTAATATAAAATGAAAATATCCTACCAGTCACCTCCTTGAGGACAGAGTACAGCACCTTCTACACAATAACCGGATTTGGTTAGGCTGGGCCTCGTTGAATCGTAAGTTACGTTTAGGCTATAATACTTGCATGATTCATACATCCACCATATTGAAGCTATTTTGCTGATGACCATGTAGTTTGAGCAAAAGACACTTCTTACAATGAGGTATACTGTTGCAACATTTGGTAGAGATCGGATGATTAGGTTAGTCGGAATTTGATTTGAACTCAGAACATTTGGGTGGGCGCCATTTGTATCTTGTTATGATGGCGCCGATATACAACATGACACTGAGATTTCCCTTGTAGGTACTACCTCTGTACCAATGATGGTTCGATTTGGTTTCGTTGTGTTTGAATTGATAGGGGGGATCGATTTGCACACATAGACGGCCACCATCTTCAAACTATTGGGCTGACGACCTTGTAGTATGGTGAAAAGACGCTTCCCACACGAAGGTATGTTGCTGCAAATTTTGGTAGAGATGAGATGATTAGGTAAGTCGTAGTTTGATTTAAGCTTTGAACATTTTGGTGCCGTCATTACATTTCCGTCAAGATGGCAGCGATATAAAACATGACACTGGGGTGGCCTTTGCTAATGCTACCTCTATACCAAATTTCGTTCAATACGGTTTCGTTTTGTTTGAATTGATAGGGGGGGGGACGACGGACATGCATTGTACACACACATACACACATACACACTCACAGACACCTTTTTTTTTTTTGCAAAAATCGAAAGTAGGCTAAAACCGGTCCCCTGCACCCATGTGTGTCTTAAGTGTAATATTTTTCATCTGTGGTAGTTACGGGTTAAGCACCGGGGCAGTGTATTCTCTCAGGATGGTAGTATGGGAAAGGAAATTAGTCGAGATGTACAAAAGCCAATGCAGTGAGTTCTCAGTTGCAATCTACAGTATTCTGAAAGAAAGTAGGCTAGTTAGTGTAGCGACGAAGCTCTCTCTACAGCGCTCAGTATTTAAACCGACCTTGCCTTATGGAAGTGAGTGAGGGCTGGGTAGATTCAGGACATCAGATACATAAGCTAGAGGTAACTGATATGAGGAGAGCATGAATGATTGCTAGGACAAATAGATGGGATCAATGGCAGAAGGTACTCGTAATGAAGATATAAAAGGTAAGTTAGACATGAACACGCTAGATGAAGAGAAGAAAGGAGCTTGCAGTTTGACGAGACCGTTAGTTTTGTGATCGTGAGCCATGGGAACTCCTTCTTACATGGAATCCGAACCACAAGACATGGCATTTCACTTTGAAAATCTCACATGCATTGACCGGGAATCAAACCCGGTCCACCGTTGTGAGCGTCAAATAGCTTGACCACTGCGCCACCACGCCCCTAACACGCTAGGTGAAGCTGTTTGTATGAGCAGATGGTGGAGTCATGTAAAGAGAATGAGTAAGGAGAGATTACCTAAGAGGTTAATGAGTTCAGCTATAGAGGATAAGAAAAGCAGAGGTAGGCTTAAGAGGCGATGGTTAGATTCAGTGTTGAACAATTTCAAAGTGAGAGGTATACAAGCAGAGGAGGCCGCAGTGCTAACTGCTAAGAGGGGATCATGGAAGCGACATGTTCGCAAACAGAGGCTTGTAGACTTGAGTGGACTGTAAAAGGCAAATCACTCTCAAATAAAAATGTATGTATGTATTTTCACACGTTACACAAGTTTAACTACAATGTGTTATTTAATAATTGTAAATATTTTTGCACATAAGTGTTGAACATATCTGCTGATCATAATGTAGGCTTAAGTTAACAAAATTTGATGAATATCGCTTGACGATCATACATGTCGTCTAATTAAACACCCCTCCCCCGTCTTTTTGTTCGACTCATTAATTAAGTGTATCAATAATTTAAGGTTAAGGTGAAATATGTGTTACTCCACACTCAATCTAATTAGGTCCACTCATGTTGACCGACTGAAAAGTTATTCTGTTGAGAGACTATTATTTTAGCCACAAGGCGGAATGATCAATATTTCTACTTTCAGAGTTTAACTTTTACTCCTTTCCTTTGTTATTTTCTGCAAGTAACGATAGCTGGAACGCGGTTGTTATTTTCTGCACGTAACGATAGCTGGAACTCGGTTGTTATTTTCTGCAAGTAACGATAGCTGGAACGCGGTTGTTATTTTCTTCAAGTAACGATAACTGGAACTCCGTTGCTATTTTCTGCAAGTAACGATAGCTGGAACTCGGTTGTTATTTTCTGCAAGTAACGATAACTGGAAATCGGTTGTTATTTTCTGCAAGTAACGATAGCTGGAACTCGGTTGTTATTTTCTTCAAGTAACGATAGCTGGAACTCGGTTGTTATTTTATTCAAGTAACGATAGCTGGAACTCCGTTGCTATTTTCTGCAAGTAACGATAGCTGGAACTCGGTTGTTATTTTCTGCAAGTAACGATAGCTGGAAATCGGTTGTTATTTTCTGCAAGTAACGATAGCTGGAACTCGGTTGTTATTTTCTGCAAGTAACGATAGCTGGAACTCGGTTGTTATTTTCTGCAAGTAACGATAGCTGGAACTCCGTTGCTATTTTCTGCAAGTAACGATAGCTGGAACTCGGTTTTTATTTTCTGCAAGTAACGATAGCTGGAACTCGGTTGTTATTTTCTGCAAGTAACGATAGCTGGAACTCGGTTGTTATTTTCTGCAAGTAACGATAGCTGGAACTCGGTTGTTATTTTCTGCAAGTAACGATAGCTGGAACTCTGTTGTTATTTTCTGCAAGTAACGATAGCTGGAACTCGGTTGTTATTTTCTGCAAGTAACGATAGCTGGAACTCGGTTGTTATTTTCTGCAAGTAACGATAGCTGGAACTCGGTTGTTATTTTCTGCAAGTAACGATAGCTGGAACTCGGTTGTTATTTTCTGCAGGTAACGATAGCTGGAACTCGGTTTTTATTCTCTGCAAGTAACGATAGCTGGAACTCTGTTGTTATATTCTTCAAGTAACGATAGCTGGAACTCGGTTGTTATTTTCTGCAAGTAACGATAGCTGGAACGCTGTTGTTATATTCTTCAAGTAACGATAGCTGGAACTCGGTTGTTATTCTCTGCAAGTAACGATAGCTGGAACTCTGTTGTTATATTCTTCAAGTAACGATAGCTGGAACTCGGTTGTTATTTTCTGCAAGGAACAATAACTGTTACTCTATTCTATAAGTAACCGTAACGGTCATCCAACCCAGGTTTTGGAGATCAACTCTCAGGTATATGTGTCATAATAATAGATCACTAAATACTTTCAGCCGTGAAAATTGGTTCACTTACTACGGAGCATTACTCCTTGCCCTGTTCGTGATCTCCGTTAACAGAGTTAACGTGATGGTTATTCAGTACATACTTTGGTATTGCGCATCTCGACCAGATAATCCACGGTACAAACTAATTAACTTTGCTCGTCGATCTGAGCCATGTAAGGCGGGGAAGGAACAGACTACATAAATTTTACTCAATAAGCATTCTCCCGTCACGACAGTTTTCCCCTCTGTAATGAACTGCCGGGAACGTGTCACCTGCGTCGCTTAATGAACGAGGACACCAGGGCAGAGGCAAAGCTATCCAGGCGCGTGTAATTTCAAGTTGAACGAACCCAACCGACACAAGTTGTATGAATCAAAACCAATTTAGCTTCATAAAAAATTGATGAAAATGAATGCTTTAATATTCTCTGTAATAATTCAGGTGGATTATGAACGAAATTTGTGACTGAAAGGTATTATTAGATATTGCAGTAAATATGGTAAAATGCCCTTGTAACTGGCCAGCCCTGCAAAAAGCTTGCCAGGATTTACTAGTTTTGCAAAATACGATTAATCATATTTCCATTCCCCATACATCCAAGATTTATTGGGAGTTGGTAGAATTATATTGCCCTAGTTATATATGACCGTACAACTGCAATCTGTACGGGACATATTAATCATGCATGCTGCTTATTCGAGAAGGGCCTTATGTTTGCCCCCAGGCAGCGGTCTGGAGTACAGGAGGGGGTGATTACAGCAGACAGCTCATATCTCCCCTTCCCACCCTCATTGTTGTTTCAGTCGGGGGCTAGGGACATCGTGATCATCAGCTCTGTATACTCGGGTGTTAATGTCCAATAACCTGTGTTTGCACATTGTGGAGGAGATTGTTGTGCCACTGGCATTCACTCGGAGTAGAAATGGGAAACCATGGAAAACTCCTTCTAGGTAAGGTGAGTTGGGAATCAAAGCCCCCTCTTCTCAGTAATTCCTACGAGCGTAAGTATACCTCGTTCCACCCCTCGAACGTTTGGTCCCGGCTCTGCCAATAAATTTAATTCTGATCCGAGGGCTGGAGTGAGAAGAGGCGGGTTCGATTCTCACCTCAGCTATCTTGGAGATGGTTTTCCGTGGTTCACCACTCCTACCTCAAGCGAATGATGGGATGGTTTCTACCTTAGGGCGGCCGCCTCCTTCCCAATCCTCACCTGAAGTACAAATACACACACTAACGCATCCATCACATTAACACAGGTTATCAGACAAATTCCGCACACACTCATGTACCCGGGGCAAGAACACCACGATGACGCATAGCCCCTACATGAATCAACAAGAACATTGAACGTTTGTGAAAGGAGTCTGGGGCCGACCACATATTACATAAGCACAAGTGGTGGGGTGGGGGGTTATGATTATGTTGATGACGTGTGGAGACGGGGTAAACGAAATGAACATGTAATCACTTAACAAATAACACAAAAATAACTTATTTTACGCTGTACGCAGATTTCCAGCTGCGCTGATGGAAGCCTCGATCAAAGCCATCGCCCCGCGGGACGTTGGGGTATTCCCCTGACCGGGGGAATTCCCCTGGTCATTTTTGTTTTACTTATAAATCTAGCAGCAGCCTTATTTTGTTCAAAGAAAGCATATTTAGATAATAAGGAGGGTCAACAATATTTTTCCTGTAATGTAAAGAAGGACATTCATCAATTGTTCGTAAATTTCTTGTGCTTTATGCGCTTGAAGCACCTCAGGAAACTGCAGCGTTTTTTTGTTTTGTTGTTGTTGTCAGTAATTGTTGTTCCTGAGCCCCTGACATTGTGATTCTTGTTTCAATTATTCATACGGATAAATCGTGACGAAATCAGAGATATCAAGTATTGTTTTGTTATTACGTAATACATTAGAAGGGGGGGGGGGGGGTGTTCCAGCATGGCGTTATTAGACCGAAAGCCAAAAGGGAATTATTTAAAATAATAATCTCAAGCCTCAAAGGAGGGAAACCTCACTCAAGAATCAACAAAAAAGTGATAACGTAGTATGTGCAAGGCCCCTCTCAATACTTTACCTCGACCCCGCGTGCAACGAGCCGGGTTCTGGAAATGGCGTGTGGTACCGGTTCGAGTCCAGCTCAGGGCTTAGGTGTTTGTGCTATCTTTAACTTTAAGTTAGGACCTAAGTGTCGGTATGAAATCAAGCTAATAATTAAAGAATCGCTAATTGGATTCCAGCGTGGCGTTATAAGACCGAAAATCAAAAAGGAATAATTTAAAATAATAATCTCAACCCTCAAAGGAGGGAAAACTCACTTGTTTCATCAAACACATTGCACACACTGAATGGATATTGTTGGTACGTGTTGAGTTGATGGCGTGAACTGTCCAAATAGAGCCAGACGAATCATTCAGGATCTCACTCGCATTGTGTAATTAAACATTTGAGCTCATGTGTTGCATTAAAAGTGTCTCACATGGGAGCAGTAGCTGTGTTTAATCATCCCACCCTCAGTACCGGTAAGAGTTTGGCGTTGTCCAGCAGTAAAACCCTGCGCGGATACGGATATCTGTAGATATCCGCAAATTTTTTCGCCATTCGGATATTGTTTGCATGGCTGTACGGATAGCGGATAAGCTGTGGATAATGTTTGGAGAAAATGTTGCGGATAGTTTTTAGAATACAATCCGAACTTGCTTAATATCATTATTAGGATCCGGATGTTTATGTCATATCATATTCTACCGAATGTTTTTTATGACAAATGTAAGATGATTATTTAAGATAATCTCATTCAAATTATGTCATTAAGCATAATTAGCACCCTGAACAGGAAAGGGTTGCAATTCCGGCTGTATAACGTTCATTTTAAATATAGGATATGACATACAAAGCCTAAGGGAACGACTTTTTCCTCAAATGTCTAAATATGTTGCTTTAGTAATTTATGCTTTATCTCAGGGTTCCTCAACCGGTGGGTCGCGATCCCATTGGGGGTCGCAGGATGTGTCTTGGGAGGTCGCGAGATACAGAGAAAAAGTAAAAAAGAATGAGTTATTGCTGTAATTTTTTTTATTAAAAGAAGAATACACTCTCATTGTATTAAACTTTTAGGGTTTTTATTCTATTAATGAGAAACTTGAGCTTGTTTGGAATTAACCAGTTTTTGAATTAATGTTTATTAATATTACTTGCAAGTGTTTTTATGAATAAAACTTAAAATTATTGTATTTTTTAGTTATTGTTTTAACGTTAAAACTAGGGGGGTCACCAAAATACTCAGCCTAAAAAGGGGGTCGCAGTGTCTAAAAGTTTGAGAACCCCAGCTTTATCTAATTAAAAATATTATTGTAACGCCAGTAGATTCGGATAACAAACGTGCGGATGCGGAAGAAAGTTGTGCGGATGTGGATAACAGTCGTGCGGATGCGGGGCGGATGCGTAAATCGGTCGTGCGGATGCGGGGCGGATGCGGATAATAGTCGTGCGGTTTGTTTATCCGCGAAGGGCACTATCTAGCAGGCGTTATCTACGACTGGACTCAACAGCATAATACAAGCAAGCACCTACTATTCGCTGAGCCAACCCGTGTGAGCAGCTTCTAGACCTTCAGGCAACTACGAGTTCTTCCGTGTAGGTCAACAACCAATTCATACATGATCATGTAATCTGTAACAGCTATTAGCTCTCCCAGTGGTTGAGCGAGGCAATATGGATGTTATTGCTGTTAATACCGGCCGCGGCCTCGGTGGCCTAGAGAGCTAACGCGCTAGCTCATGCCTGGCTGGCATCGGATTCAACCTCGGCCGTCCTGAAAATGGTTTACGTGGTTTCCCATTTCAACTACCAGGCAAAAGCTGGGACGGTTCCTTTCAACAGGTCCACGGCCGACTATCTTCCAAATTAGCTTCCCTGACCCTTCCTTAATTAGACCCAAGTTGGCGGTTGCCGGGGCGATCGGCCTGTCACCATCCCCAGTTGTATTTACTATCAGAGGGTGTTCAGCTCCCAGACACCTTAGTCCGTGGGTGAAGCTTAGCTGGGAGGATAAGTGATTTAGTTCTTATTCCTGTTAATTCAAATTTGGGGGATCGGACTTCAGCTCCGTGTACTTGGGTGTGTGTTACATGTGTTTGATAACTTGTGCATCGGTGGTGACTGTAGTAATATATGTAACTGTAATTTACAGGACTGCTGAGGTAGGGTTCGAACCCATGCTCCCCTGCCAGCGAGGCACAAGTTAGCACGTTAGAGCTCTCGGCCACCGAAACCGGTAAGAAAGGTTTGTTGCCAACTTCAAACCACTACGAGGTTTATTTGCGTGATTGTTGTTGAATTGTCATCCTACTCTAACAGCATTCACCATCCTATACCCCCAGCGCAAGGACATTATATGGATCAACAAACACGTGAAAGTTCATTTATGACTCGCAAGACAGTACATCTGTTAAGCTCGAACAAGGGCTGAAATTGTCTCCGTCTAGACACGAAGGTCCAAATTTCTTCCCTCCGACTAGGCTATGTCGATCAGAACTCAGGCAGTTATGGACAGAAAGTTCTGGGCGCACCGAGAAATACACACATCAAAAAACGTTTTGCATCACCTCGGTTCCCAGATCTCCGGCATATAGACGTTGACTGTGTATATTGTATCCAAGATACAGTCCCTTTGACTGTTCATAGATGTCACTAAAACTGCTCAAAGATGTAAACAACCATGCATGAGCAGGGCCTATTAGACGGAGGGGGTACGACAGCCGATCAGTTCCAGTCATTCCACCAGGACGAAGGTACGCTGCTCATGTTGTCTGTAGTTCTACCATGCCTAGAAGGTCAATACCGCAGTTCGATCGCGTCCGCATTGTTACTTTGTGTCAAGAAGGGCTCTCAACAAGGGAAGTTTCCAGGCGTCTCAGAGTGAACCAAAGCGATGTTGTTCGGACATGGAGGAGGTACAGAGATACAGGAACTGTCGATGACAGGCCTCGCTCAGGCCGCCCAAGGGCTACTACTGTAGTGGATGACCGCTACTTACGGATTGCCGCTCGGAGGAACCCTGACAGCAATGCCACCATGTTGAATAATGCGTTTCGTTCAGCCACAGGACGTCGTGTTTCAACTCAAACTGTGCGCAATAGGCTGCATGATGCGCAACTTCACTCCCGACGTCCATGGCGAGGTCCAGCTTTGCAACCCCGACACCATGCAGCGCGGTACAGATGGGCCCAACAACATGCTGAATGGACCCCACGGAATTGGCATCACGTTCTCTTCACCGATGAGTGTCGCATATGCCTTCAACCAGACAATCGTCGGAGACGTGTTTGGAGGCACCCTGGTCAGGCTGAACGTCTTAGACACACTGTCCAGCGAGTGCAGCAAGGTGGTGGTTCCCTGATGTTTTGGGGTGGTATTATGTGGGGCCGACGTACGCCACTGGTGGTCATGGAAGGCTCCGAAACGGCTTTACGATACCTGAATGACATCCTCCGACCCATAGTGCAACCATATCGGCAGAATATTGGAGAGGCATTTGTCTTCATGGACGACAATTCTCGACCTCATCGTGCACATCTTGTGAATGCGTTCCTTCAAGATAACGACATCGCTCGACTACAGTGGCCAGCATGTTCGCCAGACATGAACCCTATCGAACATGCCTGGGATATGTTGAAAAGGGCTGTTTATGGACGTCTTGACCCACCAACCACTCTGAGAGATTTACGCCGAATTGTCGTTGAGGAGTGGGACAATTTGGACCAACAGTGTCTTGATGAACTTGTGGATAGTATGCCACGGCGAATACAGGCATGCATCAATGCAAGAGGACGTGCTACTGGGTATTAGAGGTAGTGGTGTGTACTGCAATCTGGACCACAAATGCTGAAAGTCTAGCTGTATGATGGTACAACATGCAATGTGTGGGTCTCATGAGCAATAAAACGAGCTGAAATGTTGTTTGTGTTGATCTCTATTCCCTTTGTATTTAACGGTTCCGGAACTCTTGGAACCGAGGTGATGCAAAACTTTTTTTGATGTGTGTAATACAAAAACCTACCATAACATTTCTCGCTGTGTCTGCCAAATTATTGCAGGCTGAAATCCAAACGTTTACCATATTAAGTCCAAGCCCAGTTGATTCCAATTAAGTGAATTTTATTGGAATTAGACTACTCATTTTCTCTAAGCATTATTTTTGAAATTGCTTAATTTTTCAAGGTCTTATTAACACATGTAATTATGTTGGTACATGTTCCTGCTAAAGTATTCATACCACTGCATCCACATTTTTTCCACACACTAAATACATTCATAGCTATATGAAACTCTAGAATTGTTACATTTGATAAATATTTAACCATTACTGATAAATTGAAATTTTGATTACAAAATATATGATTTTCAGCAACATATAGTGATTTATAAATAGCACAATTCAAAAGCTACATTTATAATTCTAGAGTTTCAGTGGCACAGCACAGTCGCAAATGAGTGTGCAATATTTCATATCTCTAGCTAAATTAGTCCTTGAGCTACGTGTACATAAATGTGAAAAAATGAGATTTTAGAAAACTTCAGTTTAAGTTTCTGTTTTACCCACCCATGTCTTAGAACATTCCAGGACCATATTCTTCTAGCTGCTGACTCTCATCATCTTCTCTCTTGATTATTCTGTTTCTCTTTTCAATTCTACCTTCTTAAGTGGATTCTGCGTTTTTTGTTCACTTTTTCACGCGGTCACTGTCAAATTTTCTCAACGCCCTCAACATGTTATCCCCAGATTTGATCCCCATTTCTTCCAGAACACATTTTCTTGACATCATCCCATCATTGAAACATATCACTGCATCTATTACACCTATCTGGAGGGTTCTAAAACCTACAAACTCATTTCATGGAATACATTGCCAGATACAGTGATTAAAACTTTCATTTACATTCTGTGTGCCACCATGTAAACACTTAGTAGTGTGTCATCACACAGTCCTTTATACACAGGTTAATTGCATCTAGAATAGCCTTTGGAAGTGAGTTATTGTGGTGGTATTCAGGCCCCCTGCCTTCGTATTCTGAAAGCCACGCCATGAAACCACCCCTTCAGGGCACAGTTCATGTCTTGGTTCTCCATCTATTGACATTTTGTGATACAATGTTGCTCTTATGGCCATTTAAATTTGTAGAAGATTTCCTGTATTTCTTCTTATAGCAAGCTCAAAATACAGCTGTAGCTTGTCGATTTCTGCATCTTGCAACCTCCCTCGACAATTAATGGGCTTACCATCAGAAAGTTTCTGTTTACCCAAATCTTTTCTGAGTTTCTGAAGCCTGGTCCCTAACCTCTTCTGCACATGGCCTACACACTCTAGTTTCTCAACTTTAATATTGTCCCCATATGGTTTACTGTCATTTACTTTTGTGAATCCCTTTGAATCACCATCACCTAGGTATTTAACATACCGTAAGCCCCGGTCCAACCAAGAACATTTGAACATTGCCACAGCACCTGCAGCCACTGGACCCTAAAAAGTTCTTCAGACGTTTATGCTCACCCTTGGTTCCAGCACGACCATGAAAGTATTGTGTGAAGCATTATACATCTAACTGTATGACTTTACCGGAATCCACAGATGTTATACTTACAACTCCATTCAGTGAAGTATGGCCACGCTTTTGCCAGCTTCCATCACAAGCATCAACGATATCACTACTATTGTTATTAAGTACCTTGGCTTCTTTAGCTGCATTAACCATACAACCCAAGGAGATATGTCTCAAAGAATGCAAAATTGCATTATTTGATTTGACAAACTTGCTTGATGGAGGTGGCTGGTTCATCATGGCACAAAATACCTGTCCTGATTTCTGGCCCTTCCCAATACACCTCATTGCATAGGCAAATCTAATATTTACCTTTCAAATTCTGTTTCTATTTACACATCATGACATAGATAAATGCTTTGATTTACAAACATTACACACTAGAACAATTTTAGTTGCAAGACCTCTTCTACTATTTACATCTTCTACTATCTTGATGCAATTTATATTTTTACAATACTTACACTGAACATTATTCTGAACCAAACCTGATGTAATATCTAAATCTAATATTACACTACCACCAGAAATTTCATTATCTCTTCCTCCCTCATTTTCCTCTGATAGATAACTTATCTTTCTCTTCGATGCCCTGGAAACACACGAATTGTTGGTTTTTGAGGGGTTAGGAGATGCACTGAAATTAGGCCTATCATATTGTGGTGGGCTAGCAATGACAGTCGCTGTATTTTTCGTGTATCTATTACAACGATGGTATTGTTTTCTATTAAACTTCTTAATTCTAGTCATGTTTGCACTTTTTAACACCACTATCTATGAAACATGTTCAAACAATAAAAATCAAGTAGCCTATGTTTACATTAAACCATAACAAACACACCCGTGATTTCCATGGACACGTCCATGTGCAGTCTATTGTTCAGACAGTCAAGACGTTTCCATGGCGCCAACCTTTGAAACGCGCTATCTCATAAAATTTTCGTACAATTAGTAAATACATTATAATTGATTGACTATGTCTGACAATAGTTACATTTAAAAAGGGGGTGTGGCAAAAACAAGGTTACACATTATTCGTAATATCTCTGCGAATTCAAATAAAAATTCATATACAAGTAGGGGGATGGTAGGGGTTCTGCCCCCCCCCCCACCACTACTCCCAATGCGAGCCGATAACTCCCGAACCCGTGGTCGGAGGTTCACGAATGAAGTGTCGTTGGACTCGGGATGACGGGGGCTTTGCTATGGACCACTCGTTATATTTTAGAAAAAAAGTTTGAATTTTTTCGTTTTCGAAAATAGGCTATAGCTTAAAAACCAAGCAGGATAGAACGTTGTGCCATGGCTCAAACGAATGGTCTTTATGACCTTTATTTTTTGTAATAAAACTTTTTTATTTTTTATATTTTTTTGAAAACACTCGAATTTTGAAAATCCTATATTTTGGAAACTAGAAATTATACAAAAAAATTTGTTTGACGTAAATGAAAGGTCCCTACCCCCTCTACCCCGAAAATAAATTTCAAGTCTCTAGGATGAAAACCTGTAGTAGTGGGATAAGGAGAGAGCTGCTCCACTCAGGAAGTTGTGAGACCCTGCGACCTTGGAATGGAAGGAGCCATGCTAGGAGGGCGTGTTTGGATTCGTTTTTTTCGTCTCGTTGCGCTCTTTACGGAAATGTAAATGTCGAAAAGGTGAAATGCTGGAAACACGTTTTTTTGGGGGAAAACCATGATTTTGAACTTTTTTGCCATATCTCGCGAACCAATTATGCTAGAGGTGTGTTCGACAGGTCCAAGTACTCGGGGTGATGTCCTCTTTGCTATGGACCACTCGTTATATATTTTTTAAAAAAATTTGGGAAACGCGATTTTGGGGTAAACACGTGTTTTTTGTGATTTTTGCCGATATCTCATGGACCAATAACGCTAGAGACGTGTACGAGGTGTCCTAGGACTCGGGCTAACGCCCCCTTTCAAATGTGGTAGATATTTTTTTTCCACAAAATAATTCACAAAGGGCCTAACGCCATACATGTTGAGAAAAAAATTCTCTACCGTTACCTGTTTATAATGTTCATGAAGCGTGGTGGTTGAGAGAGACGATACGGCTGGGTGTGTGTGTTTCAACGAACCTGTCGCTAACCACAAGGACCATGCTTAATAGAATAATCGCTATTTCGGCGGGTCGGTGTATGACAGAGCGAGCGTGCGTTTTCCTGATATTTTACCTTTGACGTGTAAACGGTGATGAAAACTTGGTTCTATGGTGGTCGAAGCGAGTACAGAAAACAAACTTGCCGAGGAGGTGAAGGTCATTTGAGCTTATTGGAAGACGTTGATCTGACTTGACAACAGGTGACGCTTGAAGGTGAAATAATCTGACCATTGTAGTGGCAGGGAAGATCGAAATGCATGTGAACACATGTGTGAAACCACATGCACGCTAAACCAGTGACATCCTGTCTCGCTTCGTACGTGACAAAATGCAAGTCCATGTGAAATTTGATCTACCACAGGTGTTCGCCTGGGACGTTAGCTGTCCACGTGCATGATAACAGAATGTCAAAGCGTGGGAAAAAAAAGATTATACATGCAACGTAGCATATATATAGACATGTCGTTATCATTTCCACACTCACTTAGGTGACTACCTTTGAACACACTGCGTTGCAAGAAACCCCTGGTCTTGTTTATCAGTTTTGGTGTTGGTGGAAAATACTTAACCTTGTTGTGGGGTAGGTATTTATTTATATATATTTATTGATTTTTATATAAATACATGCAATTATTTATTGATTAGGTAATTAATGATTTTATTTATTTATTTGTTTGCAGATAACCGGCATACCTTACATGTCTGAGGGAGAAGAAACCATTGCACTTTTCAGCCCACTAGAAGGGAAGAGCAACAAGTCACTGCAAGTAAAGGTGAGATGATTTTTTTAAACTAACTTGTTTCATTTTTTTGTTTTATGTTTTATTTTATGAAATGTATGTATTAACTTGAATTTAGGTATTTATAGCGGTTTATTTTATTTATTTTTAGAAACTTGGAAAGAATAGCCTTACCGCCGTAGCAGTCGCTGAAAAAAAACAGAAACGCACTAAAGCGAAACCACTGCCAAAGAGTGAACTGTTTAAAACTCAGGTAAGTCCAACTTAAAAATGCTATTCCATTTTACCACTACTGAAAACTCGTAGACAAAAAAAAATTCATTACCTGTACATGACTGGGACAATGATTGCTTTCTTGATTAATGGCTATGTTGTTGTTGTTGTTGACTGGGAAAAGTACAAGGCCATGTTGGATTTTCTAAAAATAAAAATAATAAATTTAATTTATGGGTGGTTCCCTATGGACTCAACGAATATCCGCAGGTTTGAACATGATAATGTGAACAAAATGACATGACATTCATTTTTGTTTATATATTGGTTAAAGGGAGGGTGGGGGAATGTAAATGACTGTAGCTTTATAAAAAAGAAAATAAGTACATGGGTTACTGTTAGTGCCAACATACAGTTTATTTTTAATGGTGTTTTGATATATTAATGCCAATTAACGTTAACGTTTTATTTACAAGTATTGATTGATTGATTGATTGATTGAGTGATGGGTTATTTTGTTTGCTTTTAGGTGTCGTCATGTGCCATTAACGTAATGAACAGACAGTGAACAAGCATGCATTATGCTTTAAAGTACTCTGTGCAATGTTAATAACTTACAATAAGAAAAAGTTTTATTATAACACATGGCGTTAGTACCAAATACAACAAGTGAGCAAGTTGGTTTACCACGTGGGTTAAATTTAAAATCAGAACATGATCGATGGTTAACATTTGAATCCTGGCCTGTAGGCTTTTTGTCGACGCATGAACTTGCAAAAGCCGGTTTTTTTTTTACTTGAACCGAGAAGATGTGGTGCGCTGTGTGTTTTGTCGTATTGAACTTTCACACTGGGAAGAAGGGGATGATCCATTTAGAGACCATTTGCGATGGTCTCCTCACTGTCCTTACATGCTTGGAAAGCAATTGGGTAACCTACCCGTGCATTCATTTTACCGAACCACAAGGCCTTTGGCCGCTACTTACGTTGCTGAATCACAAATAAATAATAATAATGATGTATTACCAGCCAACGGTAGTGTCGATATATGTGGTCCATATGCCATAGACAGTGTTGAATTGGAGTGTGCTTTTGAAACATTGGGAGTTTGCAAGACTAAAGCACTAGCACACCCAGAGTACAGCTCTGTTGAAAAACGTTTCGAATCTTATAAAAATGTTTGGCCATTAATATTAAAACACCTTACCAAACAGCTAAGTGAAGCTGGATTTTTTTATACTGGTGAAGGGGATAAAACAATATGTTTTTATTGTGGATTTGCTTTAAAGGATTGGCAAATGACTGATGACCCTTTTGTGCAACACGCTCGTTGGTTACCAAACTGTAAATACATGGTGTTGCTTAAAGGTCAGGAATTTGTGAACACTATTCGTAAAGAAAAAGTGATTGCAGCACAAGACATAAAAGTGCCTTTAGAGTTAGAGCACGCGGAGCAAATACATAAGACTGAAAGAAAAGACTTGTGTTACGAACAGATACAAAAGTGTGACCAACAATTATGTAAAATTTGTTATCAAGATGAACTAGGTGTTGTATTTTTACCCTGTGGACACATGATAGCCTGTGTCAAGTGTGCATTAGAACTTAACACTTGTGCTATATGCAGAAAAGTAGTATCTGCTACAGTTAGGGCATTTCTTGCATAACTAGTATAATTTATTCGCCATGCATAGTGCAAAATCCCTAATTGCACAATATTATTAAAGCTGTTTTAGAGTGTAATAGATATGCTTTTGTTTTGTTTATAGACTACTACAATGAATGTTTTGAATGCTGTGGGACAATCATGTGGCTTAGAGACAAAGAAGCTCAGCGAATTGCCAACGCATATTCCATTCCGCATTATCAAGATTCGGAAATTGAAAACAGCATATGGTGATCGTGTACTTTGTGTATGTGAAAACTTTGAGACATTTCTGCCTATACGGTTTAATGATATGTCGGAGAGTGTTTTTGATGAAGTCAATAATGCTGTGCAACCTGTACACTTAATTTATGAAGGTTTTAAAAACAATAGGTGCATGGTTCGTTTTAATTAAATAAATAAATAATGTGAAATAATAATGGAAAATATAAGTAATGACAATACACTGAAAAAGAAAGAAAATATGTGCATAGAATAGTAATGTTTTAGTGTTTAGTGTTGTCTTTAAAAATATTATGATGAAACCAAAAAAAATGTATATAAAGTTTGTAAATAAATGCAAAATCATGTTACAATGTTGTTTTATTTTATACAAAGTTAGTATATTTAACATTGCAGAGTATACATGATTATGACAATAAATGCACACTGAATACAAGCCTTTCTCACTTTACAATAGTCTGTTATAGTTTTAAACACAAGGCTTGTTGTAGATCATTTTCTAGCAATGTCCATTCAATGTTGTTTTCGAAAAGTGGGGAAGCCGCAATGGTTGTATTGACATAAAAACCTTATGGTTATTACTATTTAGTCACTTTGATCCCCTTGCAGATCAAGAGCAGATGACCTAGTTGTTCCACTCTTTAAAACGACAACAACAACACTACCTCTTGCATAGTTTGTGATGTTGATGGCTCTTGCGACGTGGAAGATGGATTAAAAATAACTTTGAGAACAGGGGTTAAACGTTGATCATTAAACAATGCACTATTTTGAGTAGCAATATGGTTTTCTTGATTTTTTGTCGACGGCAACTGTGTTTCATGCGATACACTACATTGATGATCACTGACACTTAAAACCTCACTATTTTTACTTTTTAGGTCACCACGACAATGTTTGGAACGTTGCTTTGAACAACGCCAAATAACAGTTCCTTTTTTATTGGTTCGTTTCACAATATATGAATATCCTTTATAGTATGCGTAAGGCTTACCATACCTAGTCACTGATACTTCCATATCAACTGTCAAGCATAGACTAAGCTCTAGTAAAGTCAACTTGGTAATAAGAATACTAGTTTAGTGTGAGAGCAAATATGGATCCAAAGAGTTCAGGTAAAAGTGAAAGCAAATAAGCAAATATAAGAAACAAGAGTGGGGGGTAAAAGTGGTCGCAAAGTGGCAGACTCATTACACAATAATTTCAGCACGACGAAGCTCTTGTTCAATTTCTTTGATTTCCCAATCGTGACCGATATGCCCAGCTTGTCGTAAAGCATGCAATTGTCGAAGCCGTTGAATTAGCTTACTGGGTTTGTTCCAGTATACAAATTTAACAAATGATTTTTTAGGTGTAAACAAAGCATTACCATTATCATGATCATTATCATCATCATCATCATCATCTTCATTATCATCATCATGATCACCATTATCATCATGACCATCATCACTGTTACTATATAGTCCTTTTTGATCCTCTTGCAATACCACTTTATTTATAGTCTGAGTTGATTTTGACAGTGTTGAAGGTTTCTTGGACGTTGACAACTGTCCTAACATGACGTTTTGAGGACATGATAAGTCCTTTTGAACAAACACTGCACTATCTTTAGCCGCAATATCGTTTTCTTGAACTTGCTTTTTAGCATTTTGATAATTGTTTGTAAACAGTAAGCGTGGTTCGTTTCGAGCACTACATTGATGAACACTCACACTTAAAACCTTTCCATTTTTACTTTTCAGATTGCCTCGACATTTTGTTGACCTCTCTTTTGAGCATGCCAGAATATTATTCCATTCACATTCTGGCGATTATAGTTATAGGAGTAGCCTTGATAGAGTGCACGTAGCCTACCTTTGTTGGTTGTAATAAGTTCCATAGTAGTAACTGACCTGTCAGTACGATGTTCACACTACAAAGTTTACAACTGTTTTGCTGATGGAGTGACCTACCATAAGCTTATATATTGGCTTATGTGTCGGCTTTTTGTGTTGGCTTTTCGTGTTGGCTTTTGTGTTGGCTTATGTGTTGGCTTTTTGTGTTGGCTTTTTGTGTTGGCTTTTCATGTTGGCTTTTCGTGTTGGCTTATGTGTTGGCTTTTTGTGTTGGCTTTTTGTGTTGGCTTTTCGTGTTGGCTTTTGTGTTGGCTTATGTGTTGGCTTATGTGTTGGCTTTTTGTGTTGGCTTTTTGTGTTGGCTTTTCGTGTTGGCTTTTCGTGTTGGCTTTTCGTGTTGGCATTTCGTGTTGGCTTTTGTGTTGGCTTTTCGTGTTGGCTTTTTGTGTTGGCTTTTCGTGTTGGCATTTCGTGTTGGCTTTTCGTGTTGGCTTTTTTTTGTATTGGCCTTTCGTGTTGGCTTTTTGTATTGGCTTTTCGTGTTGGCTTTTTGTGTTGGCTTTAGTATTGGCTTTTGTATTGGCTTATTTGACAAGTTATTTGTGTCAATGTATTTAGTGGATTTTTTCTTGGTGTTGGAAAGTAGTTGAAAGAGAGGGAATATTTAAAGACTTAACCTCAGCTCACTAACCTAACCTAACCTAACCTAACCTAACCTTTCAACTCTCAGATGTTAATTAAATTCTGTGCATAGTCGAGTTGGAGCCCAAGACCTCAGGGGTAAAAAAACAATTATTTTTGACGACTTATTTTGGTAACTTATTTTAATGGCTAACCTAACTTTACCTAACCTAACCTAACCTAACCTCAGCTCACTTTGGATATTACTAGTAAGTGTTCATATCCTCTGCTAGGTAGCATGCTAGTAGTACAGGTAGTGCTCATATTTACCGCTAGATAGCGGAAACATACTTTGCATGTTGCATGTGACACTTGTGAAGTTTAACCACATGCAAGACGTGCTTGTATAAGTTCTCTATTTAAACTCAATATACAATTAACCACTAAATGTTCAGAACTAACATGTATAGCCATGTTTAGGGTATATAGGAGACCCTTAGCAAGAAAGGCTGTCTAACCCACGAGTGTACAGCCTTGTCATACGCAGTAAGCACCTGTTGGCTTTCTCAAATTGTTGTTGTTGTTGTTTTCTGCCATCAACATCACAAACTATGCAAGAGGTAGTGTTGTTGTTGTCGTTTTAAAGAGTGGAACAACTAGGTCATCTGCTCTTGATCTGCAAGGGGATCAAAGTGACTACATAGTAATAACCATAAGGTTTTTATGTCAATACAACCATTGCGGCTTCCCCACTTTTCGAAAACAACATTGAATGGACATTGCTAGAAAATGATCTACAACAAGCCTTGTGTTTAAAACTATAACAGACTATTGTAAAGTGAGAAAGGCTTGTATTCAGTGTGCATTTATTGTCATAATCATGTATACTCTGCAATGTTAAATATACTAACTTTGTATAAAATAAAACAACATTGTAACATGATTTTGCATTTATTTACAAACTTTATATACATTTTTTTTGGTTTCATCATAATATTTTTAAAGACAACACTAAACACTAAAACATTACTATTCTATGCACATATTTTCTTTCTTTTTCAGTGTATTGTCATTACTTATATTTTCCATTATTATTTCACATTATTTATTTATTTAATTAAAACGAACCATGCACCTATTGTTTTTAAAACCTTCATAAATTAAGTGTACAGGTTGCACAGCATTATTGACTTCATCAAAAACACTCTCCGACATATCATTAAACCGTATAGGCAGAAATGTCTCAAAGTTTTCACATACACAAAGTACACGATCACCATATGCTGTTTTCAATTTCCGAATCTTGATAATGCGGAATGGAATATGCGTTGGCAATTCGCTGAGCTTCTTTGTCTCTAAGCCACATGATTGTCCCACAGCATTCAAAACATTCATTGTAGTAGTCTATAAACAAAACAAAAGCATATCTATTACACTCTAAAACAGCTTTAATAATATTGTGCAATTAGGGATTTTGCACTATGCATGGCGAATAAATTATACTAGTTATGCAAGAAATGCCCTAACTGTAGCAGATACTACTTTTCTGCATATAGCACAAGTGTTAAGTTCTAATGCACACTTGACACAGGCTATCATGTGTCCACAGGGTAAAAATACAACACCTAGTTCATCTTGATAACAAATTTTACATAATTGTTGGTCACACTTTTGTATCTGTTCGTAACACAAGTCTTTTCTTTCAGTCTTATGTATTTTCTCCGCGTGCTCTAACTCTAAAGGCACTTTTATGTCTTGTGCTGCAATCACTTTTTCTTTACGAATAGTGTTCACAAATTCCTGACCTTTAAGCAACACCATGTATTTACAGTTTGGTAACCAACGAGCGTGTTGCACAAAAGGGTCATCAGTCATTTGCCAATCCTTTAAAGCAAATCCACAATAAAAACATATTGTTTTATCCCCTTCACCAGTATAAAAAAATCCAGCTTCACTTAGCTGTTTGGTAAGGTGTTTTAATATTAATGGCCAAACATTTTTATAAGATTCGAAACGTTTTTCAACAGAGCTGTACTCTGGGTGTGCTAGTGCTTTAGTCTTGCAAACTCCCAATTTTTCAAAAGCACACTCCAATTCAACACTGTCTATGGCATATGGACCACATATATCGACACTACCGTTGGCTGGTAATACATCATTATTATTATTTATTTGTGATTCAGCAACGTAAGTAGCGGCCAAAGGCCTTGTGGTTCGGTAAAATGAATGCACGGGTAGGTTACCCAATTGCTTTCCAAGCATGTAAGGACAGTGAGGAGACCATCGCAAATGGTCTCTAAAGGGATCATCCCCTTCTTCCCAGTGTGAAAGTTCAATACGACAAAACACACAGCGCACCACATCTTCTCGGTTCAAGTAAAAAAAACCGGCTTTTGCAAGTTCATGCGTCGACAAAAAGCCTACAGGCCAGGATTCAAATGTTAACCATCGATCATGTTCTGATTTTAAATTTAACCCACGTGGTAAACCAACTTGCTCACTTGTTGTATTTGGTACTAACGCCATGTGTTATAATAAAACTTTTTCTTATTGTAAGTTATTAACATTGCACAGAGTACTTTAAAGCATAATGCATGCGTGTTCACTGTCTGTTCATTACGTTAATGGCACATGACGACACCTAAAAGCAAACAAAATAACCCATCACTCAATCAATCAATCAATCAATCAATACTTGTAAATAAAACGTTAACGTTAATTGGCATTAATATATCAAAACACCATTAAAAATAAACTGTATGTTGGCACTAACAGTAACCCATGTACTTATTTTCTTTTTTATAAAGCTACAGTCATTTACATTCCCCCACCCTCCCTTTAACCAATATATAAACAAAAATGAATGTCATGTCATTTTGTTCACATTATCATGTTCAAACCTGCGGATATTCGTTGAGTCCATAGGGAACCACCCATAAATTAAATTTATTATTTTTATTTTTAGAAAATCCAACATGGCCTTGTACTTTTCCCAGTCAACAACAACAACAACATAGCCATTAATCAAGAAAGCAATCATTGTCCCAGTCATGTACAGGTAATGAATTTTTTTTTGTCTACGAGTTTTCAGTAGTGGTAAAATGGAATAGCATTTTTAAGTTGGACTTACCTGAGTTTTAAACAGTTCACTCTTTGGCAGTGGTTTCGCTTTAGTGCGTTTCTGTTTTTTTTCAGCGACTGCTACGGCGGTAAGGCTATTCTTTCCAAGTTTCTAAAAATAAATAAAATAAACCGCTATAAATACCTAAATTCAAGTTAATACATACATTTCATAAAATAAAACATAAAACAAAAAAATGAAACAAGTTAGTTTAAAAAAATCATCTCACCTTTACTTGCAGTGACTTGTTGCTCTTCCCTTCTAGTGGGCTGAAAAGTGCAATGGTTTCTTCTCCCTCAGACATGTAAGGTATGCCGGTTATCTGCAAACAAATAAATAAATAAAATCATTAATTACCTAATCAATAAATAATTGCATGTATTTATATAAAAATCAATAAATATATATAAATAAATACCTACCCCACAACAAGGTTAAGTATTTTCCACCAACACCAAAACTGATAAACAAGACCAGGGGTTTCTTGCAACGCAGTGTGTTCAAAGGTAGTCACCTAAGTGAGTGTGGAAATGATAACGACATGTCTATATATATGCTACGTTGCATGTATAATCTTTTTTTTTCCCACGCTTTGACATTCTGTTATCATGCACGTGGACAGCTAACGTCCCAGGCGAACACCTGTGGTAGATCAAATTTCACATGGACTTTCATTTTGTCACGTACGAAGCGAGACAGGATGTCACTGGTTTAGCGTGCATGTGGTTTCACACATGTGTTCACATGCATTTCGATCTTCCCTGCCACCACAATGGTCAGATTATTTCACCTTCAAGCGTCACCTGTTGTCAAGTCAGATCAACGTCTTCCAATAAGCTCAAATGACCTTCACCTCCTCGGCAAGTTTGTTTTCTGTACTCGCTTCGACCACCATAGAACCAAGTTTTCATCACCGTTTACACGTCAAAGGTAAAATATCAGGAAAACGCACGCTCGCTCTGTCATACACCGACCCGCCGAAATAGCGATTATTCTATTAAGCATGGTCCTTGTGGTTAGCGACAGGTTCGTTGAAACACACACACCCAGCCGTATCGTCTCTCTCAACCACCACGCTTCATGAACATTATAAACAGGTAACGGTAAAGAATTTTTTTCTCAACATGTATGGCGTTAGGCCCTTTGTGAATTATTTTGTGGAAAAAAAATATCTACCACATTTGAAAGGGGGCGTTAGCCCGAGTCCTAGGACACCTCGTACACGTCTCTAGCATTATTGGTCCATGAGATATCGGCAAAAATCACAAAAAACACGTGTTTACCCCAAAATCGCGTTTCCCAAATTTTTTTTAAAAAAATATAACGAGTGGTCCATAGCAAAGAGGACATCACCCCGAGTACTTGGACCTGTCGAACACACCTCTAGCATAATTGGTTCGCGAGATATGGCAAAAAAGTTCAAAATCATGGTTTTCCCCCCAAAAAAACGTGTTTCCAGCATTTCACCTTTTCGACATCTACATTTCCGTAAAGAGCGCAACGAGACGAAAAAAAACGAATCCAAGCACGCCCTCCTAGCATGGCTCCTTCCATTCCAAGGTCGCAGGGTCTCACAACTTCCTAAGTGGAGCAGCTCTCTCCTTATCCCACTACTACAGGTTTTCATCCTAGAGACTTGAAATTTATTTTCGGGGTAGAGGGGGTAGGGACCTTTCATTTACGTCAAACAAACTTTTTTGTATAATTTCTAGTTTCCAAAATATAGGATTTTCAAAATTCGAGTGTTTTCAAAAAAATATAAAAAATAAAAAAGTTTTATTACAAAAAATAAAGGTCATAAAGACCATTCGTTTGAGCCATGGCACAACGTTCTATCCTGTTTGGTTTTCAAGCTATAGCCTATTTTCGAAAACGAAAAAATTCAAACTTTTTTTCTAAAATATAACGAGTGGTCCATAGCAAAGCCCCCGTCATCCCGAGTCCAACGACACTTCATTCGTGAATCTCCGACCACGGGTTCGGGAGTTATCGGCTCGCATTGGGAGTAGTGGGGGGGGGGCAGAACCCCTACCATCCCCCTACTTATACATTATACATATTATGTTCAGGAAGGAGCGCTTTTCAAAATAAGACTAAAAAAATTGTTGACATTTTTGACCTATACACGCCCTTCTGTCCTCCGACTATCTTCCAAAATAGCTTCCATGACCCTTCCTTAATTAGAACCAAGTTAGTGGTTGCCTGGGTGATCGGCCGGTCACCAACCCCAGTTGTATTTACTGTTAGAGGGTGTTCAGTTCCCAGACACCTTAGTCCGTGGGTGAAGCTTCGCTGGGAGGATAAGCGATTTAGATTTTAATTCTGTTAATTCAAATTTGGGGCATCGGACATCAGCTCCGTGTACTTGGGTGTTGGTGTATTCCTTGGAATACACGTTCAGTTAGAGTTAGCTCTTGCTGCTCTTTGCTTTTTCTCATTACGTTTCATTTATTTAATTTCCTTCCTTGCAGACACGAACAGCAACCCTCTGTATTCTATTTGCTCTGTACACGCGCTTAAATTGTTTTAAAGTTTGTTCTAGATGTGCATCTTCTATGAAGTCTACATAGCAGCATCTCACGGCAACCCGCCGAAGTTCTTCGGATTCATTGGGTCACGAAGACTTGTATACCACTCCGATAGGCTTCGCCGCTGTCCTCAGCTATCATCTCCTTGAAGACACTACTCCATGAAGAAAATTACATTTTATAAAGAGTTTTTTTTAATGTTTCCCATTCTGATATATGCTATTTTGTTTCCTTCCCCTTCCTCCCCGCCTACCTAGCTCTATCGTGTGCTTCTTTGCTCGCTCTCACTTCTAGTTCAGCCTTCGAGTGTACAGTTCGGCGCTCTGTCTTAGAGGCCAGTCTCCTGTCTTCATGAGATAATTTTAAAATAGACGCCATGTCTGTTTTTTAAAGTAACGGCTACCAGGAGCCATCAACCTTCAGCGGCTATGAAAAAGTTAAGTACAAATCTTCAATGATTTTAAACACCTTTTAATGTTTTTAATCCATGCTGAATGCTTTTAACAAAACTTTATAGACAGTGTGGGGAATTACGCACTATTGTGCAATAACCGTCTTCGTGGGATATTCTTTGCCGTGCTTTAGCTATCCAAGCTTGCTTTTAAACATGAAATTTAGTACTTCTTGTACGAAATAAAGGGGATACCTTCCCTACACCGTGGGATTTCTGCTAATACTCATAGCTGTCTATAAACTTAACTTTTTCCACCGTGGGATTCTTACCGCTCCATTTAATTATCTACAGTTCTGGAATTTTCCATTTAAAATAAACTCCAAACTGCAAAGAACTCTACTCAATACCGTCAAATTGCTGGAACCTCAAGTTAACTAGAACTATTAACTGCAATACTCAAACTTTCCAACGCAATAAACTTATTCAAGTCAAATTCGACTAAGTGTTCTCCATAAACTGCAATAACTTTTCACTTGTTCCATGAACTTTCAGTGCTGCAATAGTGAAATCTTCCAATCTATCAACAAACTTTAGTGCAAAACAGTGTTCGTTCAACTATCTACCGCGTCGCGATTCGTTCGTATTAATAAATCTGGCCAGGACTTTATCCTACAATTCCTATCTCCTGATCCCCTTTGGCTACTAATAATTTAGCATACTTATTTAGTCATTTTCAACGAGGCCTTGCTTAAAATTAAGCGCCCTCCCAACTTTGCTCCATGTCCAATTTATTCACTCTGTATAAATATGTAATCTTTCCTGTTGTAATCAGGAACCTCTAGTTTTCTAATTGTTAAATTGTTTAATCCAGGTTTCACAAAAGGTGACCTGCCCCATTGAAATGTATTATATATTCAATTCTGCGCAATTAGAAGAGGTTATAAGAACCTCTTATTAATCTCTTTCTTTTTATCCTGCTTGCTCAGGAATTTATAGCCTTTTCGCTCAAAAGAGGGTACTTTCTAAGAAATTGGTATCCTAAAGGCCAATACAAAGAAATAATAGTTAAAGTGTAATTCATCTACTATTCTCCTTATATGCTTTAATTTTTCAATTGTAAGCACATCCTTTTAAAATCCTTGTGTGATTTTAGTGCTTGTAGAATGTTTGAAACCTGGAACTGATTTAAAATTGTTCATTTTGAACTTTCATTTTATTAGGTCTGAGACCTATAATATTCAAAAATAAACAAAAAGTTGTTCTTACGCTTAAAATAAAATCACAGATATAAAAATTGTTAATTATCTCAAAGTCTGTAATTTGTTAAATAAATGAATGTTGTTTTGGTTCGATCTCTCTCTCTAGAATAGCGGTTTGGAAGGACCTTCTCTTCCCTGATTCTTCCCTTAAAATTACCTTCTATTCAAAGATAAAGGCAATCACTGAATCAATAAAAACCTTACCTCTTGTTGCGTTTAAAACGAAACTTCAAACAACAACATTTGCAAAGTTTTCTCTTAGCTGTCACAGATAATTCTAGTAAATCATTAAGGCAAATATAGCTCGGTCAGCTAGCTTCCTATTTGTAGAGACTTTCTCTCTAACTTGTGTTTCACTTTTCAAAAATTTAGTTTGTTTAAGCTAGGTCTGAGGGTTTCCTCCGTTCTAAGCTTTTAGTCGGCAACCTGCTGGGTAAAAGCTTAGCCTGCTTTAAGTGCATCAATTGGTATTCTTAAAAGATTCTCACTAATAACAGTAAAACATATTGCTAAAGGCACTAGAGTTGCTTTATATCTTCCCACGCTGGGGGCATTCGGCTGTTCTGCCGGAGATCCAACAGTGCCCAGTGATAAAAATATTACGACAAATTCAAATATTTCCAGCATTTTAGAATGCTTAGTAAAATCTAACCCTTTTGAAGGGAAACCACACAAATCCACTTTCTTTCATATATCCTTGCTTTCTAGCGTACTACCTATCCCCATAGTACCCAAATCCCAGCTCGGGAGGGAAAGAACACATAGCGATATCATGCAGGTAACTGTAGCTCTCGCCGCTCTCTCCGCTGGCGGTGACCGAGCTCCCTCTTATTTTAGTTACTTCACGGGCTCTGCCCAGCATAGCTTGTCATTAGATCACTATTGTCGTGCCCGTTTTATTGGATTATTTTCCTCTCAGCCTAAAAATTGTTTCCACTCCTAAACCCACCTCCTTTTCTCTCGCATCATCTTCCCTTAGGTAGTGTTAACATTCAGTAATAACCTACCAGGTGTGTGTTACATTTGTTGGATAACTTGTGCTTGTGTGGTGACTAGTAATATATGTAACTGTAATTTCTAGGACCACTGCGAGGCTCAAGTTAGCACGTTAGAGCTCTCGACCACTGAAACCGGTAGGAGAGAATTTTGTTGCCAACATCAAACCACTACGAGGTTTAATTGCGTGATTGTTGTTGAATTGTCATCCTACTGTAATAGCATTCACCATCCTATACCCCCAGCGCATGATATATTATATGGATCTACAATCATGTGAAAGCTCATTTATGGCTCGCAAGACAGTACATCTGTTAAGCTCGAATAAGGGCTGAAATTTTCTCGGTCTAGACACGAAGGTCCGAATTTCTTCCCTCCGGCTATGTCGATCAGAACTCGGGCAGTTAAGTGAATCTTGTTTTTCAACTTCCCCCTCCTGCTTCTGCTGTTGAAAGGTGCGTCGCTACTCCATATAAATCCCCTGGCTCTCAGCTCAGCCCAACAGCCTGTTACTAAAACACGCCAATAATAAATGAATTACTTCCACACGCTGTCGGAATACGTTACGTCATGTACATTCTGTTCGGGTTACAAATGAAAGTTAGTCGAAGCTATTTAACAATTCTTCTATTCATTAATCATTCAATCATCAATCTGGCGTGTGAATAATAGATATCTGCATTACGGACTCTGGTTACTGCGTGTACACCACCCACTTTATGCATAATTAATTTGGTTTTAATCTGGCGGTTATGTTGTTATTATAAAGCAATTAAACAAGGTCGATAATGACAGTCAATAAATTTACAATTCGAGTCCAATAATCGAGTAATCAGTAGTCCAGTTCTACTCCCTCCGGGCTATTTAAGGGGGCTTCACTTTCGACTGAAGATTTTGGTGCTGAAAGAGTCTTAACCTCTAAATACAACTTTCAGAAAAACGAGCTTCAAAACCAATAAGATGCATGGCAAACAGTGTACAGAGTCAGCTCTCATCTAGTCCAGTGACACCACACGTCACAGAATAGAAAACTACACTGAAAAATATAGAACTTGAATTAGAAAATTCATTAAATAAAGTTAACTTAATTTCAATTAGTTTCTGAGCTAAAATAAAGGCCGACCTCGTGGCGTAGTGAGTAGCATTCTTGGCCTTCATTCCAGAGGCCCAGGTTCAATTCCCACGAAATTGTATTTAATTTGAAGCCTGGAGCGAGGTACACTAAGCATTCTGAGGTAGAACTGAGAAGAGGTGGGTTCGATTCCCACTTCAACCCTCCTAAAAGTGTTGTTTCGTGGTTTCCCACGTCTGCTCCAGGAAAATACAAGGATGGTACTGTACCCTTTCGGTTCTGTGACAATGCTAAGCGGGTGCATACCTCAATTAGGACAACAACCGCCTCCTGCCTAACTACTGCCCTGCCCCCAATTGTAACCACAAACATTATTACAGTTATCGCAATAACACCGGTTATTAGACAGATTAAACACTCACAAGAAATAGAAAACTACACTGAAAAATATAGAACTTGAATTAGGAAATTCATTAAATAAAGTTAATTTAATTTCAATTAGTTTCTGAGCGTAAATAAAGTCCGACCTCGTGGCGTAGTTAGTAGCATTCTTGGCCTTCATTCCAGAGGCCCGGGTTCGATTCCCACAAAATTGCATTTAATTTGAAGCCTGAAGCGAGGTACACTAATGGCCACAATGTCGCAAGTTCCATAAATGAATTGACAACACAACAACAACGCATAACTAATCCTGATAGGAAAATAAACCAATGAAAGTGGGAATTGATTTGTCAAAATTAGTACAACACAGACAGCTTGGTGTTGGTGGTGGTTTTTGTTTTAAGGGGAGGAACAGCGAGGTCATCAGCTCCGTTGATGATTATTTTTATTACTTCCGCTATTAATACTAGCCCCCCCCCCCCTCGCTTGGTACCACAGCCCATAAAGGGCCTTGGCCTACGAAGGGACCACTGTCCAGCCATTTGGCCAATTGATTGCGGGATGAAGCGTGGTCAGCGCGTCGGATCTCCTCGGCCGTTAATATTTGCTTTCCTGAACTGTTAATACCACTACCATTTAAATATTTACAGTTAACTTGCAAAGCTAGGAGCTTAAATGAAAAAAATAGAAGAATATAGGAAATAAAATAGAGCGAAGGGAAATGCACTAGACTCTCAAAGAATGAGGAATGAAGGGCTTGAAGGGAATAAAAGAAGTAATGGCGTGAAATGTAAATGGAAAAGGGAAAGAGGAGAGGGTCCATCCAAATACCACTAAAGGGAGAGAAGGGAAAGAACATGGCCCAATCTCAGGAATTCCAAGTATCGGCAAGTTATGTGCTCACCAGCCGTGAGCCTTTGTGGGTGCAGTGCTATCTAGGATGCACCATGCGCGGTGGGGCCACACACTCTCTGCTTCCATTAGGACCTCCCATAGGAAATAGGGACGGATGGGGAAAACAGCTCCGTTACCTTGAAAATGGAGGAAATTTGAAAACAAAAAACACTAAGGCCAATATAAACAACTAGGCCTCGGATACCCGAATACCGTTAGAATAGGAAGAAAACAAGAGCTGACAAAGAGAGGTTGACAGGAAAGGTGGCACAAGAAAGCAATGCAATGGTCATCTAGGGGTTCCCGTAGTCAGCAACACACATTCTAGTTGTTGTGATTCCCAGGGGTAATACAAAGATCTTTAAACGATTATATTCATATAGATAATTGCTTTGGGCTCGGGACAGCGTGAAGAGTGCTGGTGCAATAACTGTAACATTGGCGCATTCCCGCACGTCTGCTTTCTGCTTCGAACAAGGTAATGAGGCGTCTGTCTGATGTGCGGCAACGTGTCAGCCAATGGCACGTCTTGCTGGACATTTTAATGGAACAGGCGCGTTATCACATGCCAGCACGCTAATTTGGCGCATCAGAACGGCAGTTCTCATCATGTATTCACTCAACGAGCTGAAGTAAGTTAAATGTAACGTTGTTAAAAGCCATGATCACATGAATTCATGACAGTTTAACTATCTACACTACTGAAGACCGGTAAGGAATGCTAGTAGCTCAATAATGTATCAGAGATACTTCCAACGAATGGCAGAATGGGTGTCCCTGAAGTCACACAGAGATATCGTTTTTACACCAGTGGAAGAGAGGAAGTAAGGCAAAAATTCGTCAAATACATTCCCTTAGAATGGTTCAACATTGCAGCAGGGGCGGGTGGCGAATAATTGTTCTGGATGTTGCACTATTTTCATTAAGGGGTGGTTAGAGTAAAAGACTGCTTGATATCAGAGGAAATCTGTACTGGTATTCAATTTGGTGGTAATATGGGTGTACCTCATTCATCACGAATGCCGCATTTCAGAGAACATCACGTTGGCATCGGATTAAATGGATTATAAGTTAGTTTAGATGAAAACCTTCACTAGAACAAAACAACGTAAGTTAGTATATAGGCCTATGAGGGCGAGAAAGAACCGCGAATGTCACAAGTACGCACAAATTACATCGCAATACATATCGTAGTATCGGCAGCTGACGGAGAATCTCGTATTTCTCCGTCCGCCCCTCGGCTCCCATGTTGCAATCAGCAGCCCAAGTTAACTGTTGGGATAGGACTTAATCGGTCTAGCATCTCTGCCATAACTTTCACTATTGAGATCGGGTCGGTGCTCGGACCTGGCAACGACCAAACCGACGAGCACTCCTAGACGGTAAGCAGGCTTTGATTTCTCAGACAATTCACAGTAACGTACTATAAGATTTTCTGAATTATTAAAGAACAACATTATGAATTCCTATACTTATAAAAGAAAACGTACAGCTTTTATTACTAAAAATATTATTAGGGTATTAATTGTTTTTCTTGAATTAATCTGGTCGTTGTGCAACACTGCAACCTTATCACCGGCTGCCACTGCATTACAGGTGTGTGATAGATGAAGGAATATGACTACAAACTACTGAATTACAGATTAATCGTAGGGATGTAGACCTACATATCATTCAAATATTTGGTTCATTCGACAACTTCAAATGTTTGCTAATTCAAAATTTGAATACATTATTCGAATTTTCGAGCAATGTGGATGTCCGAATACTTCGGTTGTTCGAATCATTCGAAAATTTCAAGTATTTGAGTATTTCGAATAGTCGATTATTAAAATTAATCGAACAGTTCTCATAATCGAAGATGATAAATACCTGAAAATGACAGCAATTTTTGAGAAGAAATATGTCCAGATGCTTGAATAATGCTCTATATTTTTGTTTTGGTCAGCCCTGATTTTCTGTTGCTTTGTGTACCTTCCTTCCTAGCCTTGAACGTAACCCTGCAAAATTAACATGTCCATTACCTTGTGAACACTCAAGTTATTTCTCTATTATTTACGGTCGGGTCAGATTTACCCATGGCGCCAGTCCTCACGTGATAATTTTCGTCTTACGTTAGTCGGTACAATCTATAAAATACAAGGAGGAATATCAACCTATTTTGGTGCAGCACAATCACATATCACACGTTCTTGTTGATCTATGTTTGGGGTCTAGGGTCATCAGCTCCTTTGTTCAAAGAAATTGAGATGACTGCTTTGCCACCACTAACAAGGCCAATTATACTGTTACGAAGGTTATTGCCATTTTTCTGCATGTTAAATTTCAAACATATAAATAAACCTCGTTTTATATTGAAAAGACTGATAGTCAGTCTGAAAGACTAGACTTCATATCATTTTAAATGCTACAAATGCTACAAATGCTGAAAAATGCTGGGTGAAAGCCTCATGATCATGCAGCGAACTGCGTGAACTCAATCTCCATTAGCAAGTGTAAACCAAGGTAAAGGAGGTAGCTGGCTGGATGACGTCACGCTCACCGGAGCGCGGGGAGAATGTAGGAAGCTCAAGCGGTACTATGACGTCACACACCTCAGTGCATTCTCGATACATTTCGTCCCGTCGCCGTAACGTCACGCCAGACATCAGCGTAACGACGAAGTCGACAAGATCATTTAAAATGATAAAATGTAGCGACACACTATGGGTCAAAATGACCCTGCGCCAGTTCTCGTGTTATATTTTATCACGCCAGTTCTCCGTTCGGCCTATTCGAACCCATAAATAGGTATCATTCAAAACAAGCATCACCTGTTAACTCTTTCTTTCTTTCTTTCTTTCTTTCTTTATTCTTCTCTTTATGCTATATTTTCTGTTTGTTCCTTTTATTATAATTATTCTCACATTTGAATGATTTGACTCATTCGTTGAATCATTCCATTATTGACTGAATAGTCGGTTATTTTACTCATGCAAAAATTTTGAAATTCCAATGATCGAATAGTTTGGAAATTCGAGTAATTTAAAAATTCGAACGTTTAAATACTTCGAATATTGGAATAGTCGAACTATTCATGAGTTCGAATCATGTATTCATATTAAAATTAATCTAATTCGAACTATTCGATGTTGGAAATGTACAGTTCTAGTTAACAGTTAGCATGCGTGCTTTGTAATAACACACTTTGCAACAATAAAAAGGTATTGTACAGTAAGTCGTAAATTATTGAGACAATCGTACTGTTGCAGTATGTGATACCGGGTGAGTTAGCTGTGGTCGTTACGGCATGACTGCTGGCAGTCGCTCACGTCCGGGAGGCGAGGAGGTTCGAACCCACCCGCCGGCAGCCTTGAAGATGGTCTTCTGTGGTTTCCCTTCTTCCTTCCAGGCAATCAACGACTATGATGTGGGCCTTAAAATCCATATATCATAAATAGGACAGATGGGCAAGCCATTGCTTTGGTGTGTGCAAAGCTTTGAGGAATTCCTTACTCATCTAGGGAATCTAGCCTAGAAACTAGAAATGATGTAATTTGCATCTGCGATACTGAACTAACAAGCGAAGAAACAATTCTCCAATCCATTAATAGCCTTCACCACTCTATCAAATTCACTAAGGAATCCGAATTAGACCGGAAAATAAATTATCTCGATATAACTATTGAAAGTAAAGACAACGACCTTTCATATTCCATATTCCGGAAAGCAACACAAACCTCGCATGCAATCGACAATCAGTCTAATCACCCCAGTACGCACAAACTAGCGGGTTTCAATTCAATGGTGCACAGAGCTTTAAACATACCCATGTCAAAAGTCAACTATAATAAGGAAATAAGAACTATTATGCAAATAGCAAAGGAAAACAACTTCTCGCCAAGAAAAATAAATCAAATTATAGCCAAACATAAAAATAAAGATAAAACGATTCCCAAACCGGACAGTAATGAGAAAAAATTTGCGCGTTTCAACTATGTGAATGCGAATACATATAAAATCACTAACCTATTCAAAAAACAAGGCATAAAGATAGCTTTCACGACGAAAAACACAACCGCTAGGCACCTCCTAAATAGTAATCTAAATAAACGTGACCCGTATTCAAGGTCAGGGGTATATTCTATGACGTGCCAAGACTCCGATTGTCAAGCTAATTACATCGGGCAGAGTGGAAGGCGAGTAGACACACGTTATAATGAACATAGGAATGCGATAAGATACGGAACACATTCAGCCGTGTGCGAACATATGTGTGACGCAGGGCACAGCTTCACCAACATAGAGTCGGACCTTAAAATAATCCATCACGAATCGAAAGGCAGAGCTCTTGACATAAAGGAAGCAATCGAGATACACCTAGCCAAACGAAACAATCCCAACAATCTAAATGAACACACGTTCATGGAGAGCTCACCCCTCTTCACGCTACTAAAAAAACACACCCTGTCGGAAACAAAACACAATTTAGCGACACAGTCAAGCTAGATAAAAAAGGGGGGAAATTAGGGGGTTTTTAATAGGTAAATGTTATCTGGATCAGGTGTACGATGTACTTTGCTTCTGCAATAAACCAAGGCCCATATTCGCGGCAGTATTAAAGGTGCCGGGACGTCCTCATAAGACCGTCAACGCTTAGTTCGAATGGGTTATGCTCCACGCGTGGCGAGGGCCAATCCACGGTCTTTAATAGTTGTGGACCCACCTCATTCAATAACATACATCTTATCTAGGTTGGCAACACCTCACATAAACACATCGCTATCATTCCCCACAGCACGTAGGGACAGGGGGGAGGAGGCAGGGGAAAAACCAGTCGTTAAGATAACCACAGCAGTCGACCGCACAGCGAGTTCCAGTGAGCACGAAAACTGCGAGTAGCTGTAATACGGAAGACAATCAGATAAGTAGTTAGCCAAAAATTTTATAGTTTAACCATAGTTTACAACCATATAATCTCTCTAATGTACAATCTCCGGATAGCTATCACCATTTAGCATTTCACCTAACATATATACTGCATTTAGCATACACTGACAGTTGCAGTACCAATACTGCAACTAAATAATTGTACAAATTGTAAATATTTTCACCTGTATTTCAAACATAGATTTTGTAGCCTAAGTGTAATGGATCTGATGATGATCGCTTGACGATCGAAACTGGTCATCCTAGTGTTTTATTAATCTCATGTAATTTATTTCAGGATTAGGGCATAACCCATCTCTTTTGAGTACATTCGTGTTGACCGACTGAAAAGCACTAAACTCTTGTGTACTAAGGCAACACTGAAAATATGGCTTCAAACACCACAATGTTCACGGCTAGTCAGGCAAATCGTGAAGCCAAGAAATTCAAATCACTCAGGCTGAAACTCATGAATTTAGACAAGTCATAATATTATAATAATGTTATTGGTTTTACGTCCCTTTTAACTACACTGGCTTTTAGAGACGCCGGGGTGCCGGAATTTTGCCCCGAAGGGGATCTTTAACGTGCCAGTAAATCTACTGACACGGCTCCCTCGCATTTGTAGACAAGTCAATTTGGTTCAACAAAAAATGTATAGAACTAAACCTCACCCCTAAATACGTACCAATTAAAACCGAACCGAACACACCAGCCACGATCATTTCAACCAAACAAGCCAAAGCGCTTTGGATAAAAAACGAATTAAGATTTGCATACATAAGAAAGCAAAAAATTAACCAACAATTATACGACATTCAATTGCAACTAAGTAATTTCTGGCACGCGGCCCAATGGGACAGCTTCACCGAGCACCTACATGACAACATCAAAATCAGAGCAACGAGGAAGCATGAAACGCTAGAAAATAAATTAAGAAAACTAGGAGAAACACAGAACCATGAATCTAACGAACAACACACGAATAACAATGAATTCAATTTCCACAGCAGAGTAAACAACAGAACGAACGTAACCTTTTCTCAAGGTGAAATGAATATGTTAGACAAAGGTTTGAAATACAACTGCACAGACGCACACACGAACCACAATATAAAACAGTTAATCACAGATATTGAGATAGCCAGTCACAAGCTCCCAGCAGAAGACAGGGAATTAACCAAAAATCTCGCCACCAACGAAGCCAAAAAAATCCTCAAACGAGAGGGCGATAGCAATAACATTCAAAACAACAAACAGCTCAAAGAAATAAAGTCGTTGAAACAAAAAATAAAAGAACATGACTTAATCATCACAAAAGCAGATAAGGGAAACACTACAGTAATTTTGAACATAACAGAATACATAGAAAAAACAGTCGAATTCCTAAACAACAACGAAATCAAGGAATTAACAAAAGACCCCACCAACAAATTCCAAAAACAAATAAAAAGTGCGCTAAAAGAAACAGAATACATACTGACCAAAGCCGAAAAATCAAAACTAATAAACATGAACCCGAAAATACCGTCATTGAGGGGACAACCAAAAATACACAAAAAGGAATGCCCAATGAGACCAATAGTCAATTGTAGGAATGCCCCCAATTACAAAATCAGCAAAGAGTTACTAAAAATCTTAAAATGCCGTCTTTCCAACGACAAAAACAACTCTGTAAAGAACACAACAGAACTAGTAACAGCATTGAAAACCCTACAAATGAAACCTAGCTTCAGGCAATTATCCTTCGACGTAACTAACATGTACACCAATATTCCGATTATTGAAGCAATCAACACTAACGAAAACAACTTAAAATCCAACAATTCGGTAAAAGAAATTGAAGAGATTGTGAGATTACTGCGGGTCGTTCTCACCCAAAACGTGTTTCAATTCGACAATAAAATATACACACAGAGAGAAGGCCTAGCAATGGGATCGCCACTAAGTGGGTTAATCGCTGACATCTTCATCAATGCACTAGAAAATGCGTTCTTAGAAAAGACTTCAACAAAGGGAATAGTAATATGGAAAAGATACGTAGATGATGTAATTTGCATCTACGATACTGAACTAACAAGCGAAGAAACAATTCTCCAATCCATTAATAGCCTTCACCACTCTATCAAATTCACTAAGGAATCCGAATTAGACCGGAAAATAAATTATCTCGATATAACTATTGAACGTAAAGACAACGACCTTTCATATTCCATATTCCGGAAAGCAACACAAACCTCGCATGCAATCGACAATCAGTCTAATCACCCCAGTACGCACAAACTAGCGGGTTTCAATTCAATGGTGCACAGAGCTTTAAACATACCCATGTCAAAAGTCAACTATAATAAGGAAATAAGAACTATTATGCAAATAGCAAAGGAAAACAACTTCTCGCCAAGAAAAATAAATCAAATTATAGCCAAACATAAAAATAAAGATAAAACGATTCCCAAACCGGACAGTAATGAGAAAAAATTTGCGCGTTTCAACTATGTGAATGCGAATACATATAAAATCACTAACCTATTCAAAAAACAAGGCATAAAGATAGCTTTCACGACGAAAAACACAACCGCTAGGCACCTCCTAAATAGTAATCTAAATAAACGTGACCCGTATTCAAGGTCAGGGGTATATTCTATGACGTGCCAAGACTCCGATTGTCAAGCTAATTACATCGGGCAGAGTGGAAGGCGAGTAGACACACGTTATAATGAACATAGGAATGCGATAAGATACGGAACACATTCAGCCGTGTGCGAACATATGTGTGACGCAGGGCACAGCTTCACCAACATAGAGTCGGACCTTAAAATAATCCATCACGAATCGAAAGGCAGAGCTCTTGACATAAAGGAAGCAATCGAGATACACCTAGCCAAACGAAACAATCCCAACAATCTAAATGAACACACGTTCATGGAGAGCTCACCCCTCTTCACGCTACTAAAAAAACACACCCTGTCGGAAACAAAACACAATTTAGCGACACAGTCAAGCTAGATAAAAAAGGGGGGAAATTAGGGGGTTTTTAATAGGTAAATGTTATCTGGATCAGGTGTACGATGTACTTTGCTTCTGCAATAAACCAAGGCCCATATTCGCGGCAGTATTAAAGGTGCCGGGACGTCCTCATAAGACCGTCAACGCTTAGTTCGAATGGGTTATGCTCCACGCGTGGCGAGGGCCAATCCACGGTCTTTAATAGTTGTGGACCCACCTCATTCAATAACATACATCTTATCTAGGTTGGCAACACCTCACATAAACACATCGCTATCATTCCCCACAGCACGTAGGGACAGGGGGGAGGAGGCAGGGGAAAAACCAGTCGTTAAGATAACCACCGCAGTCGACCGCACAGCGAGTTCCAGTGAGCACGAAAACTGCGAGTAGCTGTAATACGGAAGACAATCAGATAAGTAGTTAGCCAAAAATTTTATAGTTTAACCATAGTTTACAACCATATAATCTCTCTAATGTACAATCTCCGGATAGCTATCACCATTTAGCATTTCACCTAACATATATACTGCATTTAGCATACACTGACAGTTGCAGTACCAATACTGCAACTAAATAATTGTACAAATTGTAAATATTTTCACCTGTATTTCAAACATAGATTTTGTAGCCTAAGTGTAATGGATCTGATGATGATCGCTTGACGATCGAAACTGGTCATCCTAGTGTTTTATTAATCTCATGTAATTTATTTCAGGATTAGGGCATAACCCATCTCTTTTGAGTACATTCGTGTTGACCGACTGAAAAGCACTAAACTCTTGTGTACTAAGGCAACACTGAAAATATGGCTTCAAACACCACAATGTTCACGGCTAGTCAGGCAAATCGTGAAGCCAAGAAATTCAAATCACTCAGGCTTAAACTCATGAATTTAGACAAGTCATAATATTATAATAATGTTATTGGTTTTACGTCCCTTTTAACTACACTGGCTTTTAGAGACGCCGGGGTGCCGGAATTTTGCCCCGAAGGGGATCTTTAACGTGCCAGTAAATCTACTGACACGGCTCCCTCGCATTTGTAGACAAGTCAATTTGGTTCAACAAAAAATGTATAGAACTAAACCTCACCCCTAAATACGTACCAATTAAAACCGAACCGAACACACCAGCCACGATCATTTCAACCAAACAAGCCAAAGCGCTTTGGATAAAAAACGAATTAAGATTTGCATACATAAGAAAGCAAAAAATTAACCAACAATTATACGACATTCAATTGCAACTAAGTAATTTCTGGCACGCGGCCCAATGGGACAGCTTCACCGAGCACCTACATGACAACATCAAAATCAGAGCAACGAGGAAGCATGAAACGCTAGAAAATAAATTAAGAAAACTAGGAGAAACACAGAACCATGAATCTAACGAACAACACACGAATAACAATGAATTCAATTTCCACAGCAGAGTAAACAACAGAACGAACGTAACCTTTTCTCAAGGTGAAATGAATATGTTAGACAAAGGTTTGAAATACAACTGCACAGACGCACACACGAACCACAATATAAAACAGTTAATCACAGATATTGAGATAGCCAGTCACAAGCTCCCAGCAGAAGACAGGGAATTAACCAAAAATCTCGCCACCAACGAAGCCAAAAAAATCCTCAAACGAGAGGGCGATAGCAATAACATTCAAAACAACAAACAGCTCAAAGAAATAAAGTCGTTGAAACAAAAAATAAAAGAACATGACTTAATCATCACAAAAGCAGATAAGGGAAACACTACAGTAATTTTGAACATAACAGAATACATAGAAAAAACAGTCGAATTCCTAAACAACAACGAAATCAAGGAATTAACAAAAGACCCCACCAACAAATTCCAAAAACAAATAAAAAGTGCGCTAAAAGAAACAGAATACATACTGACCAAAGCCGAAAAATCAAAACTAATAAACATGAACCCGAAAATACCGTCATTGAGGGGACAACCAAAAATACACAAAAAGGAATGCCCAATGAGACCAATAGTCAATTGTAGGAATGCCCCCAATTACAAAATCAGCAAAGAGTTACTAAAAATCTTAAAATGCCGTCTTTCCAACGACAAAAACAACTCTGTAAAGAACACAACAGAACTAGTAACAGCATTGAAAACCCTACAAATGAAACCTAGCTTCAGGCAATTATCCTTCGACGTAACTAACATGTACACCAATATTCCGATTATTGAAGCAATCAACACTATCGAAAACAACTTAAAATCCAACAATTCGGTAAAAGAAATTGAAGAGATTGTGAGATTACTGCGGGTCGTTCTCACCCAAAACGTGTTTCAATTCGACAATAAAATATACACACAGAGAGAAGGCCTAGCAATGGGATCGCCACTAAGTGGGTTAATCGCTGACATCTTCATCAATGCACTAGAAAATGCGTTCTTAGAAAAGACTTCAACAAAGGGAATAGTAATATGGAAAAGATACGTAGATGATGTAATTTGCATCTACGATACTGAACTAACAAGCGAAGAAACAATTCTCCAATCCATTAATAGCCTTCACCACTCTATCAAATTCACTAAGGAATCCGAATTAGACCGGAAAATAAATTATCTCGATATAACTATTGAACGTAAAGACAACGACCTTTCATATTCCATATTCCGGAAAGCAACACAAACCTCGCATGCAATCGACAATCAGTCTAATCACCCCAGAACGCACAAACTAGCGGGTTTCAATTCAATGGTGCACAGAGCTTTAAACATACCCATGTCAAAAGACAACTATAATAAGGAAATAAGAACTATTATGCAAATAGCAAAGGAAAACAACTTCTCGCCAAGCAAAATAAATCAAATTATAGCCAAACATAAAAATAAAGATAAAACGATTCCCAAACCGGACAGTAATGAGAAAAAATTTGCGCGTTTCAACTATGTGAATGCGAATACATATAAAATCACTAACCTATTCAAAAAACAAGGCATAAAGATAGCTTTCACGACGAAAAACACAACCGCTAGGCACCTCCTAAATAGTAATCTAAATAAACGTGACCCGTATTCAAGGTCAGGGGTATATTCTATAACGTGCCAAGACTCCGATTGTCAAGCTAATTACATCGGGCAGAGTGGAAGGCGAGTAGACACACGTTATAATGAACGTAGGAATGCGATAAGATACGGAACACATTCAGCCGTGTGCGAACATATGTGTGACGCAGGGCACAGCTTTACCAACATAGAGTCGGACCTTAAAATAATCCATCACGAATCGAAAGGCAGAGCTCTTGACATAAAGGAAGCAATCGAGATACACCTAACCAAACGAAACAATCCCAACAATCTAAATGAACACACGTTCATGGAGAGCTCATCCCTCTTCACGCTACTAAAAAACACACCCTGTCGGAAACAAAACACAATTTAGCGACACAGCCAAGCTAGATAAAAAAGGGGGAAATTAGGGTTTTTTTAATAGGTAAATGTTATCTGGATCAGGTGTACGATGTACTTTGCTTCTGCAATAAACCAAGGCCCATATTCGCGGCAGTATTAAAGGTGCCGGGACGTCCTCATAAGACCGTCAACGCTTAGTTCGAATGGGTTTTGCTCCACGCGTGGCGAGGGCCAATCCACGGTCTTTAATAGTTGTGGACACACCTCATTCAATAACATACATCTTATCTAGGTTGGCAACACCTCACATAAACACATCGCTATCACTCCCCACAGCACGTAGGGACAGGGGGAGGAGGCAGGGGAAAAACCAGTCGTTAAGATAACCACCGCAGTCGACCGCACAGCGAGTTCCAGTGAGCACGAAAACTGCGAGTAGCTGTAATACGGAAGACAATCAGATAAGTAGTTAGCCAAAAATTTTATAGTTTAACCATAGTTTACAACCATATAATCTCTCTAAAGTACAATCTCCGGATAGCTATCACCACTTAGCATTTCACCTAACATATATACTGCATTTAGCATACACTGACAGTTGCAGTACCAATACTGTAACTAAATAATTGTACATATTGTAAATATTTTCACCTGTATTTCAAACATAGATTTTGTAGCCTAAGTGTAATGGATCTGATGATGATCGCTTGACGATCGAAACTGGTCATCCTAGGGTTTTATTAATCTCATGTAATTTATTTCAGGACTAGGGCATAACCCATCTCTTTTGGGTACATTCGTGTTGACCGACTGAAAAGCACTAAACTCTTGTTTACTAAGGCAACACTGAAAATATGGCTTCAAACACCACAATGATAATAATAATATGTAAATGATTATATTGTTTGGAACATTTTCCAATAATAATAATAATAATTCCTGGTAAAAATAGCGGTTAATAATTGAAGGAATAATGGATCGTAGTTGATAATATGGGAGTTGATTTTGAATAGAGGGACATGCCGAAAGCGTGATCTTTGATACTGGGAGCGGAAGGTCATTCATATACGAATTTTGTATAAAACGAGGAACTATGTATTGGAATTATGCGACAGTTTAACAGGAGTGTGCTGGGGCAGACATTAAAAGTTTATTACACCTATTCGAAAGGCCGAGATATTTAAATTTTGTGAGGGAGAGCATGATCCCATGTGTTGGTTGCGTAGAAGCCATTGAACCCAGCCTGCGTAGCTGAGGGGTCATTATAAAAATAAGAATATAATGGTCAAATGTTAAGTGAAAATAAAATATGAATTAATAAAGGATGTTTATAAAGTTGAGTTTTGAGGGTCAAATATATTGCTCCATGCTCAAATATGGTTACAAATTAGGACAATATAGTCGCTCATATGGGAAGCTAGTGGCCTATCGTCTGTGAAATTCTACGGTCCTAGACTGTTATATAGTCGCCCACATAGTGTAGTCGTTTATATATGAATAAGTTGATGCCTCGTCCTAGTTTTTACTGAAGGCCTTACCGTGTCCTATTTAACGTATTGACAGCATGAGAGGCATTTTGTCTAGAGATTGGTTGATGTATTAAAAATTTTAAGTTGATAGCTGGTTGATTTTGTGGATCCATTAATCTTCATAAAATACCAGTTTGGATTATTCTAAATATATATTTTTTTTTTACTATAAATGAAATTGAAAGGATTAACATAAATAAATTGAATTACATGAATATTATCAAAGAAATTAAATCGAAGCAATTAAATCAGATGATTTAAATTATATGTGAAGTGGTGAATAAAGTTTATTTATGGTGACATTGTGGAAAAATGTCGGAAGTTCAGTCAAAGTTTAAATTTGATAAATGGATGGTCATGAGGTTTATGATTTTGATTTCACATCGTTCTGGGAATGTGACTTCCCTGAAATGAGTTTAAGACGTGTGAAATTCCCCGCAGAGGTTGAAACAATTCTGGAAAATTTGGCTCAAGTGATACTTTTGTAAATATTAAAATCATGGTGTCAGGATGGGCTGATATTTTCCTGCACATCAGTGATAATTGTACAGTTTAAATAATTAATTGAAACAGATGCTGAGATGGACTAATGATTTTCTCAGACATCAAGTTAATATTTTGAAAATAGTGAATTTATTTTTGGTTAGAGGCTGGAAATACTTTATTTTATGCGTTCTAAAATTTGTATGTAGATAAGGGGCCCAGGGGGAGCGTAGGATGTCCTTATTTTTCAGGACTGGAATTTTAGATTTCTCCCTGGGGGATCATTGTATTCTAATAGGACCAGCAGACAGTTAAATTAAACTGAGGTATTTTAAGAAATTGGTGTTATTCACAAATTATTTTCACTGCCTTCCATCCTTTATGGAGTGTGAATTTCGATATCCGTCCGGCTGATTTTTGATTAAAATTTTGTTTTGCTATACTCAGATTGACCCCGAGATTTTTTCGAGTCTTATGCTCGGCGGATGTTGAAATTCATGCTCGTGTGCATGTGGGACTTCGGTCAAACGGTGGCGTAGTCGGTAGCATGCTGAACTGCTATGCCCAAGATAGCGGGTTCAAACCCGGCCGAAGTCGTCGGATTTTTTTAAGAGCGTTAAAAATCCTTCAGTATGCCTTCCTTCGGAGGGGAAGTAAAGCCGGCGGTCCCATGTCATAGATTTATGGCATGTAAAAGATCCTTTCGCAGACTAAACTTGTGAAAAGCAAAATTTGTTAGGTTAGATTTCGTCAGAACGCTCTATCAAAGTTCCAACGTTCACCACTAGGTATCATTGATATCTGGTAGCGAAAGTTGGAACTACTTGAAATTGAACGGAACTTGTAGCTCACCCTTTAGGGTGTCCGCTGGAAGCAGCTACAGACTCAGGCGAGCCGAACATGTCCTCGGACACTCCCGGCACTAAAAGCCATACGATAAATAAATAATAAATAATAATACATACACTTTGAAACCCTGCTGGTAACACTGTCCACTTGATATTTTGGACAACGCTCTCCATTCCCTACATTTAGAATAACAAACAAACTGAACTTGAAAACCATGTATTGTACCCAACTGTCATCATGTTGTTTCGTTTGTCATGGCGCAGAGTGAGTAACACGACTAAGGATCGGCTCGTGGAAATTGTGTACTTGGCAGGTGTAAACGCAGTGTAGAGAGGAAAAAGAAGTATAGTGTGAATCAATTCAGTATATAAGTTTTAGCTGGTGAGATTATTTCACACTCATCATCCTTTAATTTACATAAATCGTAAAAACTAAAAAGTGAAATGTCTTCTAAGAAGAGCAAGCAGCAGCAACAGCAGCAGCAGAAGCAGCAGACAGGTAACGACAGTTCCAGTTCTACCAACTCCATAGAGGAAGTAGTACGGCGTGTGATGGAGGATTCCTTGCAGTCAAAATCATTTGTGGACCTAATTGTAAGTACTGTAGTGGATAAGATCACGGAATGTGTATTAAGTAAACTTGAGGAAACGATCCAATTCAACGTGAATCTTTGTGAGGACCTCAAAGTTCAGATAAAGAAACGGGATAAAGAGATCGAAGATCTCAAATCGGAAAGCAACTCCAAACACGACGAACTGGAGCAATACCAAAGGAGGCAAAATCTCCGTATCTTCGGTGTGCCAGAGCATCCTAACGAGGACACAGATAATTTTGTGCTGAAAGTTGCCGGGGACATTAAGGCAAACATCACTCTTGCGGACATAGACAGAAGCCATAGGTTAGGCCCCAAGATTGGGACCAAACCCAGGCCAATCATAGTAAAATTGGCAACGTATCGTGCTAGGCATGAATTGTTTAAAAACAAGAAACAGCTCAAAGGTAGCCCGGTGACTATCAGGGAAGATCTCACAGCCACAAGACTAGCGATTTTGAAGGCGGGAATTGCAAGATTTCAGCAATCCAACGTATGGACTTACGATGGCGTAATTTACGTGAAGAAAACAGATGGCAGCAAGCACCGTGTTACAAAGATGAGTGAGTTACCCAACGCTTAAAGTAAGGCCACTTAACATATAGCAATAGATTGTGTTAGTAAGCAAAAGTTGGTACACCCTCTAAGATAACCCACACCACAATCTGTCTGTCTCTCTCCCGCATAACTGTTCATTGCATACCTCCCCTGCCGTGTTGCTGGTGCTATTTCAAACTGACCTTTCACTTTCCTCCCCTCAACAGCTGAATTCCACTCCATCCCTCCCTCCAAGATATCTCACAATAACTTGACCGCTAACAATTAACACTTTTCCTCATTCAATTGTATGAACACATATACAGATGATTATGTGAAATATCAAATTCGGTCAGAGGTGGGGAGGAGTATAGGTGAGTGTAAATACTTCTTAGATAGACATGAAGATAACAATAGTTTAAAAGTAATCCATTCTAATATTAGAAGTCTTGCAAAACACAAGAATAGCTTAGACGTTATTCTGAAGGCTTATGAAAATATATTTGATGTTGTGGTCTTAACGGAAACGTGGAAATTAAATAACGCAAATGTTACTAAACATAGCTGCTATAAATCGTACTATAATGAAAGTGAAATAAATCAGAATGATGGAGTAGTCATCATGATAAAAGATGGATTACAGCATGAAGTTAAGTGTGTAGCATATAAAGATTTCAAATTTATTCGAGTAGTTGTTAATAAAAGCGACAACAAAATAGCAATAACAGGGGTGTACAAACCACCAAAATACAACAAATCATTATTTCTGGAGAATTTAAATAACTATATAAAAACAAATTGTCAGCTAGAAAATGAATTAATAATTGGTGACATGAATATTAATTTATTCGAAAATCAAGATTCAGATGATTATTTAAACCTTCTTAATGAATTTGATTTCAGATCTATAATCAATGGTACAACTAGGGAAACTGAAACTAGTAAATCATGCATTGACCACGCATTTCTTAAAAGTAGGCTTTCGAATGAAAACATTCTCTCTATAATCTCGGAAAGCAAAATAACTGATCACAATACAACAATAATTAGCCTAAAATTTAATCAAGTTAGTTGTCAGAAAAATAAACCAAACATTAAAAATTATCAAAGACATAAATTAGATTATGTGGAACTAAAACAGAAGTTAAACAACATCAACTGGGATAATAAACTTGGAGAAGGACATTTGGATACTAAAGTAAATATATTTATTGAAACAATACAAAGCTGCATCCATGAATCTACTAAACAGTTAAACTCAAAGCGAGTCAAAAGAAAAGAGTGGATAACCCTTGCATTGGTAGAGTCCATTAATACTAGAGATAAATTATACCGCGATTATATGGCAAATAAAAATAATGAAGAATTAAGAGAGAAATATAAAAAATACAGAAACAAATTAAATGAGCTAATAAACTGGGCAAAAATAGATTACTACAGACATTTAGTAAATGCTAGTTCAGGAAATCCTAAAAAGATTTGGGGTATAGTTAATGAGGTAGCTCAGAGAATTAATCAAAAAGAGCAAATTAGTGAAATAAGGTATCAGAATGAAATTTACAAAAGTGACACGCAAATTGCGAATAAATTTAATGAATATTTCATAAATAAGACTGCCGAGATGTCCAAATGTATAAAGAAAAGTGGAAACCCCACACTTAATATAACTAGCAATAAGAGCTCATGCTTCATGGCCCCGGTAAATTCCACTGATTTGAAAAAAATCCTAGGTGACATAAGTGACAATAAAGCTATGGGAATAGACAATATTTCAGCAAAGGTTATAAAACAAAATATAGTATCATTAGAGAAACCGCTTTTAAATCTCATAAATCAATCTTTTACAGAAGGATATTTTCCAAAGCAACTGAAGTCAACAATAGTTAAACCAATCTTAAAATCAGGCAATACTATAGATATGGAAAATTATAGACCGATATCTCTGATTACAATAATAGCAAAAATATTTGAAAAATGTATCAAGAACAATATTTTCCAGTTTTTACTGAAGCATGACATTCTATCAGCAAGGCAATATGGATTTATAAAAAGTCGAAGTACTGTGGATGCAATTGCAACACTAACTAAACAAATACAAGAAAAATTAAATTGCTCCACCCCATCACTAGGAATATTTTTAGATCTTACTAAAGCTTTCGACACCGTAGCACATGATATTCTTCTCCAAAAAAATGGAAAAATATGGTATTCGAGGCACAGCTCTTAATCTCATCGGAAGTTACCTTACTGACAGAATCCAATATGTAAAAATAAATGACACATTGAGTGCACCGATGCAAGTAAAAAGGGGCATACCACAAGGAACAGTCTTAGGAACACTATTTTTTATTATATACATTAATGACATAGAAAAATCAATAAATAATCAAAAAAATAGTTCAATCATCACTTATGCAGATGACACCGCTATATTTGTTGAAGGGAATACATGGGAAATATTCAGGCAAGAAGCAACCGAAGCTTTAAAAGGGATTAAATTATGGCTGGATAATAATGAATTGTTTCTGAATGTAAACAAATCAAAATTTATTATTTTCACATTAAAAACCAATCAAAATTGCTTCAACGAGCTTACAGTACATCGGGAAAACTGTAATACAAACTGCAACTGCATAAAAATCAACCGCACACAAAATATAAAATACCTAGGAATTTATTTTGATGAAGACATGAAGTGGAGATCGCACATCAATTTCCTCACAAAGAAAATAAGGAGGACAGTTTATGTATTTCATTGTCTGAAACACATTGTCAATATTAAACTACTGAGAGATATCTACTTTGCACTTATTCAGTCTACTCTCACGTATGGAATAATTACATGGGGAGGAGCTTATCGAACTATTTTAAAAAAAGCTCAAGTAATGCAAAACTTGGTGTTGCGTATCATGTATAAAAAGGAAAGGTTATATCCTACGAATGAATTGTATGCGGAAGCAAACGTCATGAATATAGGACAACTTTACGCGACGGAAGTCTATAAATATATCTATAAAAATAAAAATTCAGTCATAAACATGAGCCACACCTACCAAACAAGAGGTAGAACAGGAAATATGTCTGTCCTCTTCAAACCAAATCTATCTATTGCAAAGCGTAATTTTCAATACTTTATTCCTAAATTTTATAATATCCTTCCTAAAGCCATAAAAGACCAGTTACATAAATCTACAAGGTTTATACGAAACGCAAAGATATTCGTTCGAGAAAATAAAAATGTAATTAAAGATATATTAAAGTAGCTTATTCTATAAATTAGCATTACCATTGCTACCTAGCTATTTCACAACGCTTATTTTAATAAATACAGTATATGTAATATATTTTCTAACATGAACACTTAACGTAATAATTAGGTAAGTAGAACTAATGTGCCACCCACAAGGCCTTGCCTTACGTGGTATAGCTTACATGTATTCTTCCCTAACTCGGCTGAATTTGATATTCATCACATAGATCTCAAAATGTACATTTTTAGACTAATACGTTTACTTAGATAATAATCAAAAATAGACTAAAGTTAAGTTATGATATGATGAAGATTGTACATGTTTAATATAACGGGACTCCAGTGATCAAGAGAACAAGTGAATTATACACTGTTGTAGTGCAAAGGACAATGTGTATATAGCACACGCGATTTCTTGAACAATGTAAGGACGTATGTCCTAATACTTAAAAAGCTATGTGTGTATATATTTTCTTGTATTGCTGGATGTAATATTGATTATTCATAATAATAATAATAATAATAATAATAATAATAATAATAATAATAATGTGTTCGTATCCCAGCTAACTCACGGTCTTTCGAGGTATGGGACGTTCCTGCCCACCATGCGACCACATGCTCAGGATTTGAGTCTACCAGGTAACTACTCTACATGAAATACACAACATATTCCTAAAATAAAACATTTACTGGTATAAAATCATGGCTATACAACAAATACAAATAAAGGATAAATTATATTTAACTCCCACAATTAAAATCAGGGTTATTTTGTGAGTCTCTTCTTCATTATTGCAACTGCACTCAAATCTATTTCTAGCATCCTATCATTGATACTTTCAGACTTCTATGGGTCTCCATAGTGTTCATCATGTGACACAATTTTACATAACTGAGTTTCACAACATAAAAATCACATATCACATCTAAATGACATTAAATACTGAAACAATAAAACATTACTCCGTTTCTTATGGCATTTACTTTGATTAGCATAAATTCATTATTTTATGTCTTAATTAACAATATTTGTTGTGTCGTGTGAATCATCTTCCTTCTTTCCATCAATATGAAACGCTTTAAAAAGTGGTACGTCTCCCTTCCAAAATAAACATGGATAGAATTGTTTATAGTTTCACTATACAACGATTTTCTGGGTCTTGTCGGGCTTATATCGTCACAAACGTGTCATGTTCTTAGAAATCACATACCCGTCTGCATAAATTAGCGTGAACTGGCTAAAATGCATTCTAAAAAGATACCTAACAATTTATTTGGTTCAGTGTTCCTCTTCAGAGAATAACTGGGCCAAATATTATCCTATTTCTTTGATCCAACAATGTATGTGTGTTGCAACACATCTTTTAATTCACTTGGCATCATCATAACACTCATATCTTAATTGCATATTGAAATATCGAGATTCTTCAGTGTCCCACTATGACTATAATTTAAAGGACTGGCGGACCGACGTTCCCTTCCCCTCGCAGGCAATAAAATTAGTTCCGGCAAGCTGCACAAGATGGCCGCTCGTCTCAGTGGGCCAACCCACTTCCCTCATCTGCTGGCAAGGTCAAATTTGTTTACAATCGCAGTACAGTAGAGTTACGCTAGGTGTGGTTCTTAAGTAATTGAGTCATTCTAATTATATTACACCTATCTTTAAAGTGTATCGGGCACAACTGGCTCCTTATTAACATTCATGGCTGGGGATGGATCCTGTGATAGTCTTGCCGTTCTATGGTGAATACTGGTGGCTTTAGACGCGCATCAAAATGAGAATACAAGATTCCCACCGCAGCTGTCTCAATTAACATAATAAGGAAATCTGCGTTTCCTAAACGACGAATATGAATCTTACCTCGCAGGGCAGATCATTTTTACACATGCTCACGGAGTCTCGACGGACCTCACTCGTGGCCATAATTCATGCAAGCGATGGATACAGACAGGCTCTGTCCAATTCGCTGCGAATAATAAAGAGTATGCACAACGGCGATACTAACTCGTAGATTAGCCAACTTCTCACCTAACGCGCAAGCTATACTAGTTTGGTCCCCGCAATCTATTTACGTAAATCACTGGATTCTACGTTACTTCTGCACGCTTACATGCGGCTCAAACAATACTTCACATAGATGACTCAATTATTAAGGCACCCGCGTTCTCTCTGTAATAAAACTTAAGCCAAAGCTTTAAATAGCTCCTAATAACAATGAATAAATTTACTGGCTTACATTACATTAATGGTCCTCAAATACAATCCTAAGAATTGACCATCTCAAATATTCATTCAACACTTCACTGACACGGAAAAACTCTCGTATCTCGCTATATTCCACGTTACTTTCTTACTGTTTACCAAAATACAGTATCTTTATATTAGACATGACACACTTGAACATTATTTAGGCCAAAAATGCCTATTACTTTACTGTTGCCGAGCCCAGATTATTATTATTATTATTATCATTTAACGTTATCGTTACATTCATCACTATTTTCGGCCTGACTGGCCCTAAACAAATCACCTTCCAAGCCATATTCTATTCAAGACGAGTGGTGAAAACTCGTTCAATAAGTGACTGTGACATCTTGGTCTCAAAGTGATGCATCGTTGTGTGGTGAACTATTTAGTTAGAATAACATTATAAATTGGTACTCACTTTTTATTTTCGCTGGATGGTGCCAGCATTCCAACTCCGGACCTACCATGACGCTTGATTTAAGCCATCATGCTATATCTTACACGACACTTGGTTTCACATATTTCCCACATGATAAACATACTCTTACCAGTGGCTTCATTCACTTTTACACAATACATATTAATCACTATACACATGAACACTTTTAAATCACTATAACACAATTTATGTACACTTTCTCACTAATTCACAGGTTGATCCTTAATCGGACTCCTCCTACGCCTGACCTCAGAGATGCGATGCAATTACGCCAACCGCTGGTCTCCGTGAAAGTCTAACTGCGTTTACGGGCGTTCGATCCTCGTCACCTTCCATATCGTTCAGTTCACTGTCCAGATTAATTGGCGATGCCTCCCAAGGCTCCCATAGTTTTAGTGATCCTGATGATAATGCCATATACCAGTCTGACGATACCTCCTGGTATGTGTAATGTCCAAAAACATTATTATTTACTCTTTCGCTGTAGCGAACTTATATTTGCGTCAGATAATGGATAAATATCTGTATTAAATTTACTTCGACGCACTTCATGATTATACTTATGAAGCTGTATGATGTGCTTCTATTGTTCTTCAATTGCTGAGCGTCGATACTGTAACATTTCGCGCGCTTACTGGCAGCGTATTAGTTACGTGTATACTGGAGAAGAACTTGAGAACAGACTGAAGACAAGTGAAGACCACTGGCTTGGTCTGCACTGCTCCCCCCCCCCCCTTATAAAGGTTTCTCGTAAAAACTAGTCCACCGGACATGTGGGTGCGACTCCTTCCTTGAAATAATACCTTTTCAGCCGAAATGACATATACACCTTGTTTATTCAGGTGTGGAGGTTTCATAAACATTCGCGTGCCGGCGATCGCTTCGGGCAATTAATTACAATTAATTGCCTTATTCCAACGCGTCAGGACGCCACCATGGTGATTCCCCTCTGGCTGGTCACCAAATCACTCCTCTCGAGCGTAGGCTCGGTGGTAACGCGCTCATTTAGAGATATAGGCTTTAATTTAGGTGTAAAATCATTCCTAAATTATCTCTCCTTGAATATATTCACCTGGGTGTACATTTCACTCCATTTCAATGCTCCACTTGGCGGTAATTAATTAATTTCCGTGGGCAGTCATCCCTACCCTAGGTTCCATCGTTGTCAAGCGGTGAATACCCGAGTCATTAATTTTGAGCTGTCTACTCGGTCCAGACGAAAGTAGTCCGCTCGGCGCCTACGATCTCCACCCATTTTCCAACTGCAATTAGTAAAACGTCAAACTGGCCTCCTCTCGTTCTTGTATGCTTCGAATACGTATATTTGCTTGCCTTTGCTTAAAATTCTTTACCTTAAAACTGCTATGATATTCACATACTGGCCGTGAAATCACGCTACATTATTATATGTCATTATTTAACACATTGCTCTTCGGGTTCCCTAAAACTGTTCCCCCTCAGAGATCAATGGTTCGATTCTAGTTAGAATCATGTGCCTGGTCTTCTCAAATAGGACCTGAGTTCGATGCCAATCTGCCGTGACCGATTGGGCACAGTATTAAGGCCCTAGAATCATTCATGTCCGTAGTAGTGTAACTGTAAGAGTACTTTAATAACTCTATTGTTGACTTGCAATTCGGGCTGCATCACGTCGCCCCTACCAGTGTCCTGGTGCAGAATTGCGAAAATTTTTAAATCTTGCGCTGCTTATAAATTGCAGTCACGGGGAGTAATTAGTACGAAAAGATTTCTTTTGCCATTTAAACAGTTATCATCATGAATATATTATGCATCATCTGTGTATGTGCAATGGTGTTGGTGCAATACATTGAGGTTATCAGCTGCAATAAGCGTTGGTGTTTTTAAATTTACCTTAATTTATTCCGAAACTTGAGTGCTATGTGGCCATAAATGATTCTATTGCTACCTCAGGAGCTCGGGACAGCCGAAGTTTTCCAAAGTGTCCTGATTATTTTCCTACGGCGCTATGCGACAAATGACGACACTATTGGTCCTTACATTTCTAACAGGCCGTGTCTTTTATTTCACGTACTCCTCTTTCTAATCATTTTTAGAAATTTGTTTGTAAATTACATGTGTCAGTGCTGTAGTTAGTAAATAGCCGTTTCCCTATTCATTATTACCATTATTATCATTAGGGGAAAATGACCTAAAAGTTACGTCCATTATACAGTACTGCTTATCACCCTCACTACAACCACCACTTCCACCACTACCACAAAAAGTTATATATAAAAACAACATTCTGGTTGTTTAAGTATCATGTGCCAGTTGTGTAGTAGTATTCATTATCATCCATAAAACAAAAAATCCACCGAGCGAAGCCGGGCACTACTGCTAGTTATTAATATGACTGAAAGAAATATGAAATAAATCAGAAACCGCTATTGACGTCAAATTGGCAGGTGAATAGCTAAAGGAAGTAGGAGACTTCCTCTGCCTAGGAAGCAAAATAACCAGTGACGGACGAAGCAAAGAGGATATCACACGTAGGTTAGCTAAGGGAAGTATTTCTACAGAAAAGAAATCTGTTGACATCAAATAAAGATTTTGGTATATAAAGTCATATTTGAAAGCCTCTGTTTGGAGCGTGGCACTTTATGTAAGTGAAATTTGGACTGTTGGCCCAGCAGAATAGAGGAGAATAGGAGCATTTGAAATGTGGTGTTACAGGAGAATGATGAAGATCAGATGGGTAGATAGAGTAAAAATTGAAGAAGTATTAAGACGAGTGGGCGGAAGATGAGAGATGTTAATGGCGACTACTAATGAAGAGAAGATATAGGTTAGTAGGACACATACTAAGACACGCAGGAATAGCAAACTTAGTTATGGAAGGAAGTGTTGAGGACAAGAACTGTTGGGGTGGACCTAGGTTAGAATAAGTTAAACAGTTTGCCTCCGATGTAAGGTGTGGTAGCTATGTAAAATGTAGAGATGTAACGATTAGCTCAGGACTGGGAGGCGTGGATAGCTGCATCAAACAAGCCAAGATACTGAAGACTCAAACAAGATTATTATTGTTGTTACTATTATTATTATTATTATTATTATTCGTTTGCCCTGTTCATGGATATTAGTATTAACGTTATTAATTTACTGTTTATTTATCTTCATAATGAATTTGTATTTATTGTATTTCATGCAATGGTTTCATATGCACCGATACCATATTGCGTGGTTAAGTGTAAGAGAGGGTCACTTCGCCACTACCAAAGGCATAACATAAATAAATAATAAATGAACTGCCACGGCATAGCTTGCGACTAAAACGTGGTGCCTGTTCCATTTCATCCATCCCCTTTCACTTCATTATCCTAGTGGCATCACTTTACCCCCTGGGTCTCTGGCAACTTACAACCATTAACCAGAACATCAGATGTTGCCAGAGGGGAGTTGGCATGTTCTCTACACCCCGCAGTTCACTATTGATGACGCGATCTCCTGCGAGAGTGTGAAAAGCGAGCAGCAATGTACACTGATAGCGTGCCAATATTTTACCGCTGCCTTGCCATTTCAGAAATAAATCTCCTTTTTTCCTCCTGAAATCTGTGAAAAAATACTACGACTATAGCAATATTGACCCGGTGAGAATATTGAGATAGGCTAAGCAGATATCACTTTCTTCTTATAATATCTTATAACCGTTAGAGGAGTACTTCCTCAATTAACCAGATGAAGAGTACCTCACATACTCCTGATCCCAAATTCAAGGATGAGGAAGAAATGTCACAACCAGTCGTCCGTATTCCACATATAAAGGAGGTCCCATGACTTAAAGTTACAAAATCACCCAACAATTTCCTTCCTTCCACTCTTCCTTTCTTCGTTCCTCTCTTCCTTTCTCTTTCCTTTCTTCCTACCTTCCTTCTCCTCTTCCTTTCTTCCTTTCTACCTTCCTTTCCCTCTTTCTTCCTTTCTTTCTTTCTTTCTTTCTTACTTTCTTCCTTTCTTCCTTTCTTCCTTCCTAAATTTCTACCTTCCTTCATTTCAAACTTTCACTTTTCTTTCTACATTCCTTCCTTTCTTCCTTTCTTGTTTCCTTCCTTCCTCTCTTCCTTACTTTCTTCCTTCCTTCTTCCTTCCTGTTTACCTTCCTTACATTCATCCTTTCTTGCATTCATCCTTTCTTCCTTCTTCTCTTCATTATTTCCTTTCTTCCATTCAGTCTTCCTTTCTTTCTTCCTTCCTGTATACCTTCCTTACTTTCTTGCATTCTTCCTGTCTTCCTTCCCCTCTTTCTTTCTTCCTTTCTTTCTTCATCTCTTCTAGTCTTTCTTCCTTTCATTCTTCATTCTCCTTCCTTTCTTCTTTCCTTCCTTCATTCCCCTCTTCCTTTCTTCATATCTACATTCCTTCCTTTCTTCCTTACTACGTTCCATCCCTTCTTTCTTCCTATCTACCATCCTTCCTTTTAAATTTGCTGATTCAATTTCCGGTCGATATGTTGGATGTTGGAAGGGAGAGAATCCACAGCACGGCAATTCACATGTTGTCGGCTTGTAAAAGACCTCTTGTTTTACATTTGGTGATGGCAAGAAGAATAATTAATATCAGACAAAAGTCACTCAACGGTGATTCCCAATTTTGTTAAAACAAACATGCTGTAAGCAATTGTAGCCCAAACTACAAGGTCATCAGGTAAATAATTTCAAGATGGTGGCCGTGCAAATCATCTAAGCATTATAGTCCAATGAATCAATGCTCACAGTACTTCGCAATTAAGTAGTACTGTGTGTAGACTCTCTGATACCAACGTGATAGCTATATGAGACTGAATATTACGCGCAGCCGCCATCTTGAAACAGTAAAATACCAAAAAAAACTCTTAACACATAAGCAATACAGTATCGAAAATGAGTGACAAGGTAGAACCTTGTATATGATCTCTAATGGCCTAGGTAAAAATTCATACGTAATACAGTATATTCAAGATGGTAGCTGCGTAAACTCCTAGGGCATTTAAATCGACAACTAAATTAAGACGAATCTTGGCAAGTGATGAGTGTTATGCAAGGGTTCTCATCTCTGTTAGTCTAATTATTATCGCACTGAATATAGTGCACAGCAGCCATCTTACAATTTCAAGTCTTCATCAATAGCTTTAGCCATTGGTACCACCATATCCACATAACTATGCATGGGCACCAACTGTATATCCCGCCTCTCCAAAGGTCACTTGTCATTTTCATTATTATTGTTATTTATATTATTATTAATATCATTATTAGTGCTCTTGACCGCAAATTTCGGTTGTTTTTTTTAATTATGAGAGTCACAAATCTAAAATGTTTGTCGTTGTCGTTTTAATGGGGAAGACCATCTAGGTCATCTGAAGCCCTTACAGGGTATTTATCTAGTCTGATAACCCTTGTGTATACGGTGTTTTGCTAGTGTGTGTACTCGTTATTATATAGCCCTTGAATTAGAAAGGATAACAGGAAACAATATTATTACGGGCAGCTGAATCACCTGGTATATCGATAAGTTAGGAAGAATTCGTTGTTGTTGATTATTTTAGGGGTTTGTGACATCGTGGTCATGTAGCCCCGTGTACCTGGGTGTGTGCAGTATTTGCCTGATATCCTGTGTCAGTGCGATGTCTGTACCAGTGTGTGTATTTGTAGGAAATGTAGGATTTGGGTAGGAAGCGGCCATGGCCTAAAGTTAGGTAGGCTACCATACCAACATTTGCCCAGAGTAGAAGTGGGCAACCACGAAAAACCACTTCCAGGATGGCTGAGGCAGGCATAAAACCCGCCTCTTCTCAGTTTTGTCTCACGAAGCTGAGTGTACCCCGTTCTAATCCTCAGGCCAGAATTTAATTTCTTGGAAGAGCCAGGAATCGAACCCTTGGTGACAGACAAGAATGTTAACCACATCTAACCATTTGGAGTCCTAGAGAGTGACTCATCGCACTTGGCTATGCTGCAGGATGAAGGCATTTTAAATTAGCCGTGTTGCATTAAATACTTACCGCTTTGACATTGATTGCTCGCGATCTACAAACAGCAGATTCATTATAAAACAAGGCACATGCGTGCGAATGGTGCGAAAGGATTACAATTTTAATTTGAACACTTGGTTGCTGCGTCCTGATTTAATTCCCATGTCTAGCACGCCCCCTTAAAGAGAACTCTCCAATTAAATAGCGCACATTTCAATATATCGTGGATGTAACTGGGAACAGTTTTTGTTTACAAATCCCCGTGCTTTATGTGTGCCTTTGGAAGCAGGTCAAAGAGCTTTACGCTGTTTCACGGAGTTGGAAGGAGGTATGGAAAAGTGATCCGAATGAATTTCCATCTAGGACGAGCGAAGCAAACTGCCAGTGAGAGTGTGGATGAGAGGGAGCGACAGGGAAGGAAGACTTCAGTTAAGAGCCGTGTCGAGTTCTTGGAGGATTAGTTGCCCGTTTCCTTCGCATTCCTTCCATATCCGCGGTGCTATTATCGGTCTCTCTTAAAGACCTGTGCTGCAGGATTAGCCACCCATGCTCTTGCCAGTCTTCAAACGGAACACTGTGAATACAGCATCACACAAAATAAATACACTATTCTTGCCAGTCTTCAAACGGAGCACTATGAATACTGCAACATACAAAATGAAATGAAAAATGAAAATCCACAGCCTGCTTCCAGTCTCCGACCGGGTCAGGGAATGGAATGAATGAAGCCCCCATCTAGCGGTGAGGATATGAACTGCGCCGGCTGCCGAGGCCTGACGCACTCCTCTGGGGCAATGATTAAATGAATGACAGATGAAATGAAATGATAGTGGAGAGTGTTGCTGGAATGAAATTGTGACAGGGAAAACCGGAGTACCCGGAGAAAAACCTGTCTGCCTCCGTTTTGTCCAGCACAGATCTCACATGGAGTGACCGGGATTTGAACCACGGACCCAGCGGTGAGAGGCCGGCATGCTGCCACCTAAGCCACGGAGACTTTTGCAACATACAAAATAAATACACCAATTTTGTAAGTTTTCAAACAGAACACTGTGAATACAGTAACATACAAAATAAATACACCAATTTTGTAAGTTTTCAAACAGAACACTGTGAACACAGCAAACCACAAAATAAATTCTCCACTCTTGTCAGTCCTCAAACAGAACACTGTGAATACAGCAACACCCACAATAAATACACCACTCTTGTCAGTCTTCAAACAGAACGCTGTGAATACAGCAACACACACAATAAATACACCACTCTTGTAAGTCTTCAAACAGAACGCTGTGAATACAGCAACACACACAATAAATAAGATACACCACTCTTGTAAGTCTTCAAATGGAACACTATGAATACAGCAACACACAGAAGAAAAATGTAGCTCTTGACATTACGTCTGGTGGTCTCAAAATGGAACGTTGTGATTACGGCCCCAGAATGAAGGAGATTCGATTTCGAATACCCGTTGCGTTTTATTTTCTCGGTACAATCCTGTGGCGTAGTGACTTTATTATCGGTATTATGAGTTTGTCTTTTAACGTCAGGTTTATCTCCTGCGGGTCTTAAGACATCAATGTGCTGAAAAAATGTATGGTATCTCCGTCGACCATAAGCGTATAGTTTCACCAAAGACAGGGACGTTTTGTAAGATTTCTTATGAGTATATCCGATGAAGTATTTCCAAATAAGTCCATTAATATGACTCATCACAACCACTCGTTCGATGTACTGTATTACACAGGTCTGCAAAAAAGTATTTTTGAAAATTGTTTTAGTTTTGATTTCTGATTTTTATGTAGATTTTCGCGCTGATTTCCGAAATGATATTGTTTTTGTCTATCGCGTAAGGTTTGTCTAAAAAACGAGGTAAAACTTTCACGAAAAATCCTAAAAAGGACATTTTATATCAGTATGATTTATGTACAATGTTATTAAACCACATTAAACAGAGGTTAATCTTAAACATAGAGTTAGAAAAGTTCATAAGGCCTTATTAAACACTGTTAAAAGTCTTTGTAGTAACGTTTTCTTTTTCCTACAAAACTTCTTTTTGTACCTTTCCTGCTGTGGAATTGAGGATTTTCAACATCAAACAGTAGTCAGCCATCATGTTAACGCCCCAGAGTCCTTGATATCTTCGTTATAATTTGTACGAATGTTAAAAGAAAACTTAAATGTAAAATATTCAATGTGTGATTTGTGGGTAAACAAAGGGTGATGGAATTGTTATACTACTTTTTTTCTGTATTCAGCATAAAATATACCACAAGAATCACTATACAAATTTGAAACAATTTTTTCAACGCAGACCTGTGTTATTTACCCAGTGTCGTGCAATCTCCCAGTGCAGGATTTAGCTGGGCTGGGAGATCTGCTTTATTTCTCATCACTTTCTCTTCATCGCTGCATAAATGAGCAAAAGGATCAAAAGATAGAGCTATTGTGAACAAAATCAAACGTTGCTTAAACGGATTGCCATCTCGCGTACCTATTCAAATGGTTACAAAAGAAATTTGATTAGTTTCTTAAGACTGAATTATCCGATATTACTTTTTGAAGTTCTGATGCAGATTTCATCCCGTCTAAATGATAGGCTATTCATTAAACCTTCAATCCAAATAATTCACAGTAAGTCATAGACTTGTCCAATGGCTTTATCCGAATTGATTTTCTTTAGCTTAATCTCTCTTTCCCTTAAATAATTTTATTAAAGTAGCTTCTGTTCAATTAAGGGGGTTTGTATATAATGGTCATGAACACCATGTACTTTATTTATTTATTCATTCATTGATTAATTGATTTATTTATTTATCTAGAAAATGATTCCCGAGAGCAGAATATGACATTGAAGTGTATTATGACAAACGAAGTATGATGTTTTTCAGTCAGTCAACACGATTGCGCCCAATTGCGATGGGTTATTCCCTAATCCTGAAAAAAGAAATATTATTGATGTGTAACATCTTTCCTCTCGGTTACTGGATAGTTTTGTGGGAGTGATTTTGAAAATTGGGGACGGAAGTGGATCGGAACGATCGAGGTGGCAGTGGTGGATCAAACGGAAGTATGCACTGCCCGCTCGATCGATCAAACGGAAGTGTACTAGCTGGCAGTGGTAGACAACGAAAGTATGCACTGCCCGCTCGATCGATCAAACGGAAGTGTACTAGCTGGCAGCAGAGACAACGGAAGTATGCATTGCCCGCTCGATCGATCAAACGGAAGTGTACTAGCTGGCAGTGGTACCATGCAAAGGCAGCGTGATGTTTGTACAATTGAAAATGTGTGTATTTGAAACAAGGCAGTGTGTGCTCTGTAGCGCGAGAATGTTATGGCAATACAGTAGGCAGTGCATTTAGCAGGCACTGGTTTGACGAGCACAGTGGCAAATGTTTCACCGACTTTCATTTGTCATTGAGCAGTTTATGAAGCTTCACGTTCAAGGTTGAATATCACATGGGGTAGGAAGTGAAAACTTGAGACTAATGATGTTGAGTGTATGATAAAATAAAGACGACAAGTGAGATTTAAGTAAGCGGCATTATTGTCAAACTGTGGGTGAGTAATCAAATATTAAATGCATAACAGGATGTTGTTATATGAGTGGAATAAAATCTGTATTTTCATCATTTGTGAGACTAGGTCATTTCATGATTGTAGGAAGCCATGTTTTGATTGTTTACGACGAATTGTACGAGAGCCTTGAGAATAATGAATGTTATAGTTACTGAGGAGTGTGCACACAGTATTTCAGAGTAGAGTCGACGTTGTGTGTCACTTTGTTATTATGAATTATTCATGTAAAAGGAAGGAAGGAAGGAAGGAAGCTTGTGGTTTTGTGTGACTGTTAATCTCACGATCATGATCCACGGTACCTCCCTTTTACGTAGAATGCGAACCAAAGGACATGGCATTTCAATTCGAAAATCTCACATGTATTGACCGGGAATCGAACGCAGTCTACCTTGGTGAGAGACTAACAGCTTGACCGCTTCGCCACAAGTGTGACAGTAGCATATCTCCAATTCAATTCATCATAGTACCAGTATGAAAACGGAGCGTAAATTAACATCTTAAGAATGTCCAAGCTGTCTAGTATACGTGTAGGATAACATGTCAGATGTTACACATCATATGCGACTACTGTAAAGCTCGTATCTTTTTTTATTAATCTCATGTAACTTATCAATCTCATGTAAAAACAGGATTAGGGAATAACCCATCACAATTGGGTACAATCGTGTTGACCGACTGAAAGATATCAAACTTCGTTTACTAAAGCAACACTGATAATAGTTTCAAACACCATAATGCATTTTGACACATTATACTTTCACTTACAGTATAATGCAGTACACGAATAAGGAAATAATGTTAAAATGTAAGAGAAAGTGAGAGTACTGTATAAGCAAACGAGCATTCTTTAAAAAGCTTTGAAGATATAACACAAGTGATAATGATAATCGTAAAAATATTTGGACAATACATTTGAAATATGTGGCATCACACGAGTAAATTATTATACATTCGGAGTCAGTAGATAAAATCCTTTTAACTGTTCACGAAATGGACCAATTCTAGAGATTCTTGCTAGATCAAGTGGTACAGTACGTGACCATGGCAACATCCTGACATTTGTCAACAGAATACAATAAAAACCTACGGAAATCCACATCTAACTTGACTGAGATTGGAATCGAATTCATCCCTACCTCCTCTGAATTGTCCTCGCGCGGGAAAACCTTTCCTGTTCTTGCCCTCACACTAGAAATACATTATCATAGTATAGTTGAGAATCAAACCAAACAATTTTAGGATAAAATATTCAGTGAGTGTCCTTAGACCACGAAGGCGGCAATTTCATTGAAAAAGTCATATCATATAGCAATATGTAATCATGCAGGCATAGACTAGCCTCCCCAGACGTTCTTGAATAAAAATCATTATTTCTAAAGTGATAAATAATTGAGTAACTTTTCATCACATCTGGAGAAGAATATCCGATGTCAAAACTGTTAACATGATAGCCGTCATGCTCAAATTATACACCTCAATTTGTCAAATCTTCTACAGCATCCATATATATCAGCAATGCACAAGCAAATTGAAGGGTCACTTTACTTATTATAAAAATAGGTTTTTGTACTTATTTGTACATCAAGCATTCAGTTACAGCACTTCCAAACCTTCAAATGACCAGCTGTTTGTAAGGAGAAGTACCCCATATACAGTACAACGTTACAACTACACTCAATGCTTACTAGAAATCGCTAGAAATAGAAAGTGCTTGAAATCGTTACAGCAGTTGTTGTCAGAGCAAAATGTTATAAATATCAATAAAACTGCTCAAAAGAAGTATTTTATTTTTGTGGTATAGGCTAGGACAAACAGATGGGAGCAATGACAGGAGGGTGAAGAGAAAAAGGCTAAGTTAGAAATGAAAACGCTAGATGAAACTGTTTGTACGAGCCGACTCAGATGGTGGGGTCATGTGAAGAGAATGGGGGAGGAGAGATTACTAAAGAGGTTAATGAGTTCCGCTGTAGAGGGTAAGAGGTGTAGAGGTGGACGAGGCACGATGTAGCGCGTTAGCGCTCTCGGCCTCTCGGCCGGTTTGTATCAATTCTATTTCAGTATTAGTGTTCATCATAAGTCAGCTTCGGTGGCGTAGTCAGTAACGTGCTGAACCGCTATCACCAAGATCGCGGGTTCAAACCCGGCCGAAGTCGTCGGATATTTAAGAGCCTTAAAATCCTTCAGTATGGCTTACTTCGGAGGGAAGTTAATCCGTCGGGCCCATGTCAAAGACGTATGGCATGAAATAGAACCTACCACTACAATTGGTAGTGTGTAGCTAAATTTGTAGGTTATTTGGTTAGATACGCTCTATCAAGTGACAAAGTCGTCTGGTAGCCAAAGTTGGAACTACTTGAAATTAAACTTTCATCCACAGTTCCATTCATCTTCATTCATTTCATCTCTAGTAGTGGTTTTGCAGGGGTTCTGTATCCTCCTCCTTCACGTTCCTCCATATTCCTCCCCATTCCTCCTCACAAGATGGCGACCGTAGCTTAACTTAACCTAGCCTAACTTAACAGATGGCGTCTATAGCTTAACCTTACCTTACCTACGAGGTGTGATCAAAAGGTTTCAAAGAATTTCAAGATGGCGACCATAGCCGAGGTGTGATCAAAAAGGTTCCATGTTTCAGCCACTCACATAGATCGCGCGCTTTTCAAATAAAGATGGGGTCATAGCTTAACTTAACCTAAGCTAGCCTAACCAAACCTAACCTACCCTGACTTAGCCTACGAGGTGTGATCAATGAGTTTCAAAGAATTTCAAGATGGCAACCATAGCTTAACTTATACTACCCTAACCTAAAATAACTTAATATAACCTAACCTAACTTAACATAAGCTAACCTAACCTAACCTACGAGGTTTGTACAGAAAGTTCCAAGTGTCAACCACCCAAATAGATGACGCGCTTTTCAAATAAAGATGGTGGTTATAGCTTAACTTAACTATGCTAACCTAACCTAGCCTAACCTAACCTTACGAGGTGTGATCAAAAAGTTTAAAAGAATTCTAAGACGGCGGTCACAGCTTAACTTAACCTACCCTAATCTAACCTAACTTAACGTAACCTTACCTAACTTAACCTAACCTGAAGTATTAGGTGTGATGAAAAAAGTTTCAAGATGGCGGTCATAGCTTAATTTAGCCTAAGTTTACCTAACCTAACCGAAATGAACCTCAAAATAGCAGTCAATTATTGACTACGAACCCCCAGGGGCTCACAACTTGTGGGACGTTGGTTGGCGACCACGGGACCCCAGCTTCCACTTACTTGTGCCGGGCTCCTCTCTGTTATCTTTCCTCCTGACCTCCCTGGATCAACTCTTGTTCTTTTCTGACCCCGATGGTATTAGGTTATCTGAGGCCTAGCGAGTCTTTAACTTCCCCACCTTAATTGACCCTTGTCTCATCTTTCTTGATCCCTCATTCTTCGAGGGGTCAGAGCTCTTGTTTTCTTTTCATTGTATCTCCTGCCTTCAGCTCAAGACCCTAAAGGAGGCAGGGTGTGTGTAGCGCCAACACTTTTGGTGCACCCTGTATAGTGCTACAACCTCAAGGGCTCATGTTTGGTGAGTTAGGGCGTTGGCGACCCCGAAGGCTTCCAGAACTGGATCAGGTTCTTCTCCTTCTTACATTGCCTTTGGAGCGGGCCCTCTCCTCTTTCCTCTCTGCTTTTCTTGGCTCTCCTTCCTTCCAAGTCCCTCAATTCTCATTCTTCGAGGGTTGAGGGCATTTCCTTTTCTCTTCTCTTTTATTTACATTCTTCTCCTTTTTGTTTCCCATTTCCTCTCCTAGATTGTACAAGAGTAGTTAGTTTTAGTTGTAGGTTTCATTAGATCATCTTTCATTTTCACTATCACCCAAATCATTAGGGGCCGATAACAAAGATGTTAAGTCCCTTAAAACAACAATTATCATCATCATATTGACAATGGATTAATAACTATCGATTTAGCAATTAATAATCAACTACTAGATCATCTGCCTGAGATTTCCGGAAATCGGTAGTATCTTCAATCGGTCACCCGAAGATAGTAGTGGCTAGGGAGAGGGCGGTGAGGGTAGTATTATTAATTTTTATTTATGTGACAAGATCTTTCATGTTGTTAAAGTAAATCCCACTACCTGTATGCCTATGCGTGCTAACCTTCCTTTTCACCTCCCCAATTAAGGCATTCACCCACCGAGTTTCGCACGCCCTTGCCTTGTTCTCGATTAGGTTTGGTTAGGTAGATTAGACTAGACTAGATTATGTTAGATTAAGCTATGCTGTCCATCTTTCTTTTTGAAAGCCGCGCCATTTATGTGGGTGGTTGCGTGCAGCCACCAACTTGCGTCGCATCAAATATCAGTCGATTCAGCATTCTCACGGTTTGACAAGTGAGTTCATGTTTCGCTGACGTAATCGTAGAATAATAAACTCCTAGATTCCCACGCGCACAACTGCGTTGCATCAAATATCAGTCGATTTAGCGTTCTTATGGTTTGACAAGTGAGTTCATGTTTCGCTAACGTAATCATTGCCAATGCACATGCGTACTAAAACGCTATTTCACCCCGTAATAAGGGTAGCTTTTATCCTAGGGTGCTAATGATGTGTCCTAGGGATAGAGGGGATAGAGACATTTCATTTGAGCCCCAGCACAACTATCTATGATTACTGGTTCACGAGATATTTTCGGAAATCTCAGGCAGATGATATGGTAGTTGATTATTAATTGCTAAATAGATAGTTAATGATCCTTAGTCAATATTTGGCTACCATCTTGAGGTTCAGTTCGTTTAGGTTTAGTAAGCATAGGTTAAGTTAAGCTATGACCGCCATTTTGGAACTTTTTGATCACCCCATTTAGGTTAGTTTAGGTTAGGTTAGCCTTGGTAAGGTTAGGTTAAGTTAATCTATTGACAACCATGTTGTAACTTTTGATCATACCTGGTAGGTAAGGTTAGGTTGGGTTAACATAGGTTAGGTTATGTTAGATTAGGTTAGGTTAATCAATAGCCACCATCTTGGGAGCTTTTTGATTGCCCCTCGTAGGTTAGCTTAGGATAGGTTAGGTTAGCTTAGGCTAGGTTAGGTTAAGTTAAGCTATTGACAACTATGTTGCCACCCCTTCCTAGCCATCTTTGCTGGACCGATTAAAATTAATCCCTGCTTGGCTACCCTGACAAATAAATAATAACTAATAAAATAAATAATAATACTACCCTCATTGTCCCCTCCCTAGCCACTACTATCTTCGGGTGGCCAACTAAAACTTCCGATTTTCGGAATTCTCAGGCAGATGATCTAGTGGTTGATTATTAATTGCTAATTCGTTAGTTAATAATCCGTAGTCAATAATTGGCTGCCATCTTGAGGTTCAGTTCGGTTAGGTTAGGTAAGCTTAGGTTAAGTTAAACTATGACCGCCATCTTGGAACTTCTTGATCACACCTCGTAGGTCAGGTTGGTTAGATCAGCTTATGTTAAGTTAGGTTCGGTTAGATTAAGTTAGGTTAGGTTAGGCTAGGTTGAGTTAAGCTATGATCTCCATCTTGAAATTCGTTGAATCTTTTTGATCACACCTCGTAAGCTAGGATAGGCTAGGTTAGGTTGTGAGTTACGTTAGGTTAGGTTAGGTTAGGTTAGGTTAGGTTGAGTTAAGCTATGATCGACATCTTGAAATTCGTTGAATCTTTTTGATCACACCTCGTAAGCTAGGATAGGCTAGGTTAGGTTGTGAGTTAGGCTATAACCACCATCTTTATTTGAAAAGCGCGCCATCTACTGAATGTGGGTGGTTGACACTTCGAACTTTTTGATCACATCTCATAGACTAGGTTAGGTTAGTTTAGGTTAGCTAATGGGTTGCCCTCTTGATATTCTTTGAAACTTTCTGATCACACCTCGTAGATTAGGTTAGGTTGAGCTATGGCCGCCATCTTGTTTGGTTTGGCTAGGTTAAGTTAAGCTACGATCGCCGTCTTGTGAGGAGGAATGTGGAGGAATGTTGAGAAGGAGGATATTCAACCCTGCAAAACCACTACCATCTCTCATTAACTCCTCTCGTGAGGTTGGCGTCAGGAAGGGCATCCGGCCGTAGAAACCTTCAGCCTCTTAGAATTTCATCGCATCTCATCCCCGTCTCCGTTAGAAACTGGATAAATAGGGGTAGACATGCATACATAAAACATTCTAAATAATAGGCCGCGCCAGCATGTATCCTATCTTTCATACTGTACAATACATAGTCCATTTGAAGTCTTTTTATGTTGCAGTTAGCAACAAATTCTCAACATATTCTCACTTAAAACATTTATAGAGGACTGTGTATTTAAGATATTTTTTCTTTTTCTTTTTTTTTAGCGTATGGCTTTTAGTGCCGGGAGTGTCCGAGGACATGTTCGGCTCGCCAGTTTTGTAGCTGCTTCGAGACGGACACCCAATGGTTGAGCTACAAGTACCGTTGGGGAGGGAAGTTGGAATGTAAGGACGAGGAGTTGGAAGGTAGCGGCTGTGGCCTATAGTTAGGGACCAACCCCGGCATTTGCCTGGAAGGAAGATGGGAAACCACAGAAGACCATCTTCAAAGTTGCCGGCGGGGGGATTCGAACCTCCTCACCTCCCGGATGTGAGTGACTGCCAGCAGTCATGCCGTAACGACCACGGCTAACTCACCTGTATTTAAGATAGATGTTGTGGACTTTTATTTACAGAATGTTCTGTGCTGAACAATATGATTGATGAAATATTGACATATCTTTAACGGTTTTGCCAGTGTAAGCTGAAAAAGGAGAACGGGCGTGGAATCTTTCGACGTTCATCACTTACATCCTCTTTCTCGGCTTCCTAGGATGATATTTCTACATATACCAACCTTTCCCTAAACTCGAAATTAGTCCAGACAGACAGACAGACAGAATAACAGACAAAATGAAAGACTTTATTGTATAATACATTTGTTATTCTTTATATTGAACAGGCAATGAAGGAGATTAGAGAGTAGTTTAAAGTAGGAGTAAATGTTATTGTTTTTTTTAGCGTATGGCTTTTAGTGCCGGGAGTGTCCGAGGACATGTTCGGCTCGCCAGTTTTGTAGCTGCTTCGAGACGGACACCCAATGGGTGAGCTACAAGTACCGTTGGGGAGGAAAGTTGCAATGTAAAGACGAGTAGTTGGAAGGGAGCGGCTGTGGCCTACAGTGAGGGACCAACCCCGGCATTTGCCTGGAAGGAAGATGGGAAACCACAGAAGACCATCTTCAAGGTTGAGGCGGGGGGATTTGAACCTCCTCGCCTCCCGGATGTGAGCGACTGCCAGCAGTCATGCCGTAACGACCACGGCTAACTCACCCGGTAGTAAAGGTTATAAGCGATAATAATACGACTCTGAGATTTGCTGATGACATTAAATCTTAACCGATTCACTGCTGGATTAAAATGAGTTTCTAAATTCTATGGAGGTTGTCTTGAGGAATTAATTCATGAAGAAAATGTGTTGCACCTAAATGAAACAAAACTAATGAAATTGAGCAGAGAAAATAAAATCTGATACCGGTACCCCTTTTGATATCGATTTGGCAGGTGAAAGACGGAAGGAAGTAGGACAATTCTGCTACTTGGAAAGCAAAATGGTCAATGTTGGACGAAACATAGAGAACATGAAAATTAGATTAGCCCAGCCAATAAAAGCTTTTGTACAGAAAGGGAATCTGTTGACTTCAAATTTAGATTTAGGTAGCCTATTTTAAAATCATTTTTTTAAGTCATCCTTAAGAAAGCCAAAGGAAGCCTGTAGTTATACGTGTCCGTTAATTTCGCTACCATAAGCCACGGGACCTCCATTTTACCGTGGAATGCAAACCACAGGATGTGATATTTCACTTGGAAAATATTACATGCAATGACGTCATTATCTATTCTAGAGTGTAGCACCCGATGAAAATGGAAATTGGACTGTTGGTGGAGGAGAAAAAAATGAGAATACAAACATTTCAAATGTGTTGTTACTGGAGTATGAAGAAGATAATTTACTAGGGCGAACGGGGAGGAGAAACTTTTCTGTCAATTGCTAATGAAAAGAAGATATAAATTTGTAGGGCATATAGGCCTACTACGGCAATCAGGAATAGCAAAGTTACTGAAGCAGGAGTGTGGGAAAAGAACTGGATGGGTAGGCCAAAGTTAGAATACGTCAAACGTATTGCTTCGGATTTGGCATGCTGTTGTTGTTGTCGATTCATTTAGAGGCTCGCGACATCTTGGTCATGTTGCCTCGTGTACTTTGTTTTGTGTGGAATTTGTCTGATAACCTGTGTTATTCTGATGGCTGTATTAATGTGTGTATTTGTAACTCTGATGAGGATTAGGAAGGAGGCGGCCGTAGCCTTAATTTAGGAACCATCCTAGCATTCGCCTGGAGTGGAAGTGGGGAAACCACTTTTCAGTTCTGCTCCAGGCAAATGTCGGGATCGTATCTAACTTTAGGCCATTGTCACGTTCCTCCTTCCCAATCCTCGCCTGAATTACAAATACACACACTGCTACAGACACCACAATAATACTGGTTAGCAGACAAATTCTTCACACACCCAAGTACACGTGGATAAATTACCTCGATGTCCAAGCCCTTCAAAGGAGGATACAACAACAAGGAGTGCCTAGTCACTGAGTTGAATCTCTTGTTTGATCAAGCACACGGCAATCCCAATTCATATGCATCTGCGTCGTACTGTATGAATTTCAACCTCATTCCTATAGGTCTTGGTTGTTTCCTGTGTGGTTGTTTAAACGGCTTGATACCATTCATGTTAGTAGCGTTAATCAGAGATGAATGATAGTCTACTCTATGGATGTTGGAAGGAAGTGACAGTTGCTCATTGGAAGTTACTGTCCCAGCATCTTCTAAAATTGAAGATGAAAATACGTGGAAATTCGTTTCAAGGATGGCTGACGGTGAGGTTCGTTCCCGGCCATAGCCTGGCTCGCGTCTTTGTGCCTTAACAGGCGTAGCTACCTGGATGCGTCATATCTCTCACAATCAGTATTGGCATCTAAATAATTTCAGATCCATGTCTTTGTGGAAACCAAGTCCTCCTACGTTACCGCTGCTTCATTAGCGTGTGTAAATGATATAATCAATACGCCATTGAAGTTCTTCCGTCCGTAAAGACAAACAGGTGATTACAAATCTTGTTTACTTGCTTCTCGTAAGGGCACAAGTGTAATTGACGACTGAGTTAATGTGTACTAGTTCTAGGCCATGCCATTAATTCTACTCTAATTGGGTCTTGCGAAAAGCCACAAACACTGGTAATGTATTCATGTTTGCAATATTAGCCTATTTTCATTAAAGAAAAAATATGCTTATGAGATCACCTTTTGTCCCTGTGTGTGTATGTGTGAGCGTCCGTATGTCTATGTGTGTGTGTGTGGCCCTAATAACTTCTAAACGGCTGGAGCGAATTCAATGAAACTCGGTAATATCATAGTACTATTTGGGCTGACCTCGACCGAGCCCTTTAAATTTTATCCCGTCTCACCAATCCTACATGGCGGCAGTGCAAAATATTCCACCGGCATTCTATATTACCGGAACTATCACTCACATCACCCTGAAATTTTGTACAGTGATATAAGGCACTACCAGACGTTAACATATGAGACTTTCAAAACCCTGTAAACTTTAAAACGAACATGGTGGCCAAGCGAAATTGAAACATTTAAATAGATTTTTCTCGCGATTTAACCATCCGAACGCAATGAAACATGATACAGCAAATGCTTATACACATTGTAATGCACTGGCATCTAAATTCGTTCAATTGTTTGTATAACCTCAAGATGGCGGCTGTGCGAAATATTTCACCGGAATTCTATATCTCCGAAACAATTACTGATATCACCCTGAAATTGTGTACGATAACAGAAGGCACTACTAGAAGAACACCTATGAGACTTTCAAAAACCTCTTAACTACAAACGAACATCGCCGCCAAGCGAAGTTGAAACATAGAGGGCACATACAGCTTATGGAGCCAAAACATTAAAAATTAAAAATACAGTATTATGACTGTGCGTGTCATAAATCTTGTACAACAATTTAGTACATTTCCAAGGAAATACACACATCTTGCTATTAGAAGAAAAGTTCTAAATGTTCAAAATTCAAACCGTAACTTTCTTTTATCCATTTTTCAAAATTTGCTCCTTCCTTTGCGCTGACCTTCGCCGTTTCCCTCATATCTCCCATTTTGCAGGAGGTTTTTGGCTTGTTGTTTTCTAACGTGGGTATTGATCCATCAGTTAGAAAATGAATCTCACACATTTCCACATCATTAATTCATTAAGTGTTATTGTTTCATTTGTTCCATTTTTTTATTCCGAGCAAACTCAAAAAATATGTTTAACGTTTTACAAAAGAACTAATTCAAGCCACAAAGTTTTGAGTGAGTTTCATATTATATCTGGAGGTTTAACACCCACTTCAAAGAGAGAAACATCCTAAAATTTCCATTAACATGGGAGATACGAGGGAAACGGCGAAGATCAGCACAAAGCAAGAACCAAATTTAGAAAAATAGCATATAAGTAATTACCTTTTGATTGTTGAAAATTGTTAACTTTGCTTCTAATAGCAAGAGCCGGCCCCGTGGTGTTGGGGTAGCGCAGTTGCCTCTCACCCGGAGGCCCCGGGTTCGATTGCCGGCTCCGTCAGGGATTTTAGAAACTGACGTGAGGGCTGGAACGGGGTGCACTCAGCCTCGTGAGAACAATTGAGTAGCTGTCTGACAGTGAGGCAGCGCCCCGATCACGAAAACCAAGATTAATGGCCGAGGGGACCCGATGCGCTGTCACGCGTCACCCGAATATCTGCAGTCCAAATGGCTGGGGAGCGGTCGCTTGGTCGGCCTAGGCCCTTCATGGGCTGCAGTGCCAGGGGTTATAATATATCTAATAGCAAGATGTGTGTGTTGCTTTGTAAATGTATACATTTGTTGTACAATATATGTGACAGGCACAAATATAATATTAAAATCGGTATTGTTTTGGTTACACAAGCTGAATGTGCCCCCTCATACTTTTCTCATGATTTAGCCGTCCAATCGCAGTGAAACTCGGTACAGTTAATGTTAATTCATATTGTAATGCACTTGCACATAATTTAGTTCAATTATTTACATAACCTCAACACGGCGGCTCTGCAAAATTTTAAAATTATTTTTTTATTTCTTGTGTATTAATCATGGGATCGATGTGAACGTTTGAATGAACCTACGCAATAATCGCCATCTAATAGTACATAACTCATTGGCCTACATATATGAAAATCCAACATGCAGTTTATCCGAAATATTTAGACGGTTCTCGATATCTATTAATCTATGACAGCAATCAAACTGAAATTCTGTGTGTTGATAGAAGCTATGAACTTAAGGTCACATGTGGGGCTTTCAATGAACTGGTGAGCACAAATTTAATATGGTGGCGACGCGAAATATTAATATGTAAATGGCCTTTTCTCGCGATTTAAACATCCGAGCGCAGTGAAACTTGGTACGGTAAATGCAAATACAAATTTTAATCCACTTACATGTAATTTATTTCAATTGTTTTCATTACCACAAGGTGGCAGCTGTGCGAAATTCTAAAATCTCGATTTTAATTCTTGTGTCCTAATCATGCGATTAATGTTTGAATACTACACCTACACAATTATATTCATGTAGCCTAAGAGTGCATAACTCTAAGACATACATGTATAGAAATCAAACATGGCGACCATCCGAAATATTTAGACGGTTATCATTATCTACGAATCTATTACAACAGTCAAACTGAAATTTTGTATGTTGATGCAGGCAATTAACCTAAGTAAGATATATGAAAATAGGCTGTATAGTTCTTCACGGAACTACTTGTTTTAATTGGGATCACGTGTGCAAACATCTCATTCTAAATGAAAATATGTAAAGCAAATACGATAATGATCAGTTCCTGTCCACCCTCACAATGTTAAATCTAGCATTAATCCAACTCCTCTTCCAACAATTTTCTAATTGAGAGTCCGTCGTCTCGTACTTGACATCCAGTTCCCTTGGAGTTTTTTACCCGTTCACATTATTTTTCAAGAGGTTGAAAGGTTCTTTTGGATTATAATCGGGATATGATCTAAATCTAGAACTTAGATGGCCGAGCTGTGTAAAATTTCACTCGGACGTAGTGTGTTGTGAGCGAGTGTTGGGCACCTCTTATCACGTGGTGAAGACTAAGATGCTTATTCCTGGCTGGCTAATTCCTCCGCTAATGCGGAGCATGGGCATCATTGCTACGAAGTTAGAGGAGAAAGAGGAAATGTGAGCCCGCCTGCCATCCTCCTGCACGAGTGGAAGGATTCTTAGACGAGAAAATTTCCTGGCTGGTCCCGATCTCTTAATTTTAAACATATCAAAATTATATTTCTTATACCTGAAGGGTTACTGGATTCAATTTCGGTCGCATACACCTTTTCACAATGGTATAAACAAACTTGAGGTTATAGAAATAGAACGAAATTATCCGACAGTTTGCGGTATAAAACGGAATTAGCTTATACCAGTTGTTACCGCAGCTATGTACACTCATAATGTTAGTTTATCTACCATAACCTTTTGCATGGTGACAAGGAAACCTGTGACATTACCGCTTCAAATCCCTACCAACTTCCCACAAACTGTAACGAATGATATAGGTTATTACAGCTTAGGCTGTAGAAGATCCATTTCATTGGCGAGTTCTGGTACATTACTAGAACTTGGGACATACGCGACCCAGTATTCACAAGTGACATAAGTTGGAAAAGGATTGAATTTTGGATACCAGAATATTCCAGGTTCGACATGGGGTACATATAAACGACCGTTGAACCTCTTTGCAGTGGTATTGATAAGAACAGCTGCGGCTGATGGAAATTGCTGATTCAATTAGCATGGTATCGTGGACATTCTGAAGGGGAAAGTGGTTTCGAAGTTCAAATTCATCGCTGCAGAACAATGCAGTTTGTATTTCTTTTGCCCTATGTACGTAGTGATATTATTGTGAGACAGCAGTGCATCCTCGATAGCTAGTAACTCTTCCGATGCAGGCACAGATTGTAATTTTTATCATTTCTTTAATTGTATGACAAATTTCACTGACCGCATGGGCCGAGAGCGCTAATGCGCTCACACGTGCCTCGCTGGCATCAGGAAAGTGTGGGTTCGAATCCCACCTCGGCTGTCCTGAAAATGGTATTCGTTGTTTCCCATTTTCACCACCAGTCAAATGCCGGGAGGTTCCTTTTCACACGTCCACGGCCGATTTCTTTCCAAAATCCCTTCCCTGGCCCTTCCTTAATTACACTCAAGTTACTGGTCGCCTGGACGTTAGGCCTGTCACCATCCTCAACTGCATCTGCTGACAAAGTGTGTTCAGCTCCCAGGCACCGTCCTTACGACGGTAGAGGAATGATCTCTTGCAAAGTCCGTGGGTATAGCCTAGTCGAGCTGGGAGGATAAGCGATAAAGAAAAGACAAACTACATGAGATTTGTAATAAATGAATGTGCTGGTAGTGTCCCTCAATCATGACAAACTCATTTTGGTAAAAAATCTATTTGTTATTGTAGGTTATAATGCATTGTTATGTGATTACAATTAAGTTATTAGTTTGCTTCTCATGTCGGGATGGTTCCTACATTAAGGCCATAGCAGCCTCATTCCAAAAACACACATTATTACAGCCATCACAAAGACACTGGCTATCAGTAAAGTCCTGCGCGGATGCGGATATCCGCAACATTTTTTGACATGCAGATATAGTTTGCATGGCTTTGCGGATAGCGGATAAGCTGCGGATAATGTTTGGAGTAAATTTGCGCATAGTTTTTAGAATACAATCCGAACTTTTTGAATATCATGGGGAAAGTTGGGTAATTGTGCGCACCTATGTTTTTCGAGTTGGTAGTACAACTAGCAACTCAGTTCACTGCTACCCTAAAGCTGTCATCGTACCTATCAGATAGGGACAGTCAGCATGATGCCAGTTGCTATGTGATAGCCGTGAGGCTTGGATGAAGAAACTTTACACGTTGCATGTTATTTTCTATAGCCAGCAAATAAGAAGGTAAGCCTACAGTTGTGATTCAATTATTTAAAATTAAAGGCAGTTTTTAATGCCAGCTTTACAGCGTTCTTTCAGGTATTTATTTTTCAATATAATAGATTAGTTTCCCGGGATTCAGAAGTTACGTTTTAAAAGCAGATTGGGGTAATGGTGCGCAGAACATACGATACAAGTAAATACAACGCGAAATTAATGGCAAAATATTTCGTGTTTGTTCTCCAGATGCCAAGAAATTATACGCGGAAAACGGAGAAAATATGACGAAAGCTATACGTGCAATTAGGGATGATGAGAGGAAAATAAGGGAAGTGGGGAGACGTTACAACATTTCCGAGTCAACCGTACGAAAGCAGTTGCTGCAAAATAGGCTTGTTCTGCCTCGTCTAGGCCGTAAATCTGTTTTTACCAACGAAATGGAGTCACAATTATCCGAATGCGTTTTGACGTTGGCAAAATTATTTTACGGCTTAACGCCCACCGAGCTTGTCAGACGGTTTGCGTTCAAGTTTGCCGAGGATAATAAGATTCCCCATAATTTCAATAAAGTTAAAGGTCTAGCAGGCAAAGATTGGTTGTATGGGTTCTTGAAGAGAAATCCTGCATTAACGTTGAGACAACCTGAAAAAAAACCAAGCCTAAATTGGATTGCATCCTTGCTGACGAAACGAAGATATTTTATTCTAATTTCCAAAACTGCAGAATTTTTGTATCATTGCATTGTTGTGCTATTGTAAAAAGCATTGGAATATTCTAATATTAATGCACAATGCAAATTTCAGGCAATTCACATTATATTATTATAGCTTTCCAACATTCATCCCATGTGCACAATTCCCCAACCCATGCGCATGATTACCCTGCAGGGTGGGTAATCGTGCGCAAATGCATATTTGCGAGACTTTGAATTATAATCCACCAAATTTATTTTTGAATTAAATTTGTTTCTGCACATCGAATATGGGGTTACTAAGGCTCCCTTATGCATAACTGCAGCTGTATTATCTATTATTAGACCATCACAAGACCGATTCTTGCGCACAATTCCCCCACTATCCCTTACTAGGGCCCGGATGTTTATGACTTTTTTTTTCGTTATGTTTTTTCATGACAAATGTAAGATGATGATTTACGCTAATTCCACTCAAATTATGCCATTAAGGATAGTCAACACTCCGAACTGAAAAGGGTTGCAATTCGGGCTGTATAACATTCATTTTAAACATAACACTTGGCATACATAGCCTAAGGAAACAACTTTCTGCTCAAAAGTCTAAAAGATAAAGTATAAAGCAACACATTGAAAATACTGTATTATTGTAATGCCAATAGATTCGGATAACAAACGTGTGGATAAAAGTCGTGTGGATGCGGGGCGGATGCGGATAAAAGTCGTGCGGATGCGGGGCGGATGCGGATAACAGTCGTGCGGATGCGGGGCGGATGCGGATAACAGCCGTGCGGATGCGGGGCGGATGCGGATAACGTTTTGTTTATCCGCGCAGGGCTCTAGCTATCAGCCAGATTCCACACACATTCGTAAGTTCACGGCGGCACACGATCATTACATTGCTACGCCCCTTAATGAATGAACAGCAACCAAAGCTATAATTTGGTTGTTATTTCACCAACGCTTCGTACTGGCTCCAATTTTTGACTGCCACTGTAGCCTATGCCTCTTACTTTATCATTAAAAGTGAATCTAATGTATATAGAATACAAAAACCATTTACATTGCATCAGTATAGTCAGGTAGTGTATTTCAATTTAAAACATCTGACGAGGGGACCGAACCTACTCGTCATCACCGATTTCGTCCATATTTATGGTATACGCAGGGTTGAGTCAGAAATAACAGTGACAGAAGTGGGATCCTCATTTGACCAAGCGTTTAGAAATAACTAGCATTCTTGGCGCGGGACGGGCGAAGCATGAACCACGTATGTTTTATTTTTTTATTTTTCTATTGCAACTTTAAAGCAACCACATGTATTTCTAATAATGCGACGTTTATAGAGTGTAAAAAATGCTGAGAAAACTATTGCTTCACCCGCTTTTACGGTGAATAACACCCGAACACGAATAAGTCATCAACTGTGAAATCATAAATGTATCTAATGTTACTCGTATATACGACGTTCTCGTGTACTGTACGCCTTAATTACAATCCGTTTCTGGAAATGTATTTGCCATCTCAAATTTATCTTCGCCTATCCATTTCATGACTGTTATGCAAATATTAAGAGATATAATATATTAAGCATTATTTAGGTTTATTTGCAGTATAAGTGACATACAAATGTATATATTTAAAAATCAATGTTACGTGATAGTTTGTCTGTCTCTTTGTCTGTCATTATCTATGTGTCCTTAGTGTTCATATACCATTCATCCCATTGCGATGAAACTTGGGTGAGTTGTTGTGTGCACTCCAGTGAAGGTTTCTGGCTTAGTAAATCCATTTTGCAATAGGTAGCGCACGAGTAGATTCAACAAATGAGCGACGGCGTGCAAATCGTTTCAAGTTCCTTGTGCGTTTTTATACCATCACCGATTGCGATGAAACGTCGGTGAGTTATTGTGTGCACTCCAGGAAAGGTTCCTTGCATAGTAAATCCATTTCACAATAGGTAGCCACGAGTAGATTCAACAAATAAAAGACAGTGCGCGAATCGTTTCAAGTCCTTTAAGCGTTCATATACCATCACCAATTGCGGTAAAACTTGGGTGAGTCGTTGTGTGTACTCCAGGGAAGGTTTCTGGCTTAGTAAATCCATTTTACAATAGGTAGCGCACGAGTAGGTTCAACAAATGAGTGACGGCTCGTGAATTGTTTCAGGTCGCTTATGCGTTCATATACCGTCACCGATTGCGATGAAACTTGGATGAGGTGTTGTGTGTACTCGAGGGAAGGTTCTTGACATAGTAAATCCATTTCACAATAGGTAGCGCACGACTAGATTCAACAAATGAGTGACGGAGCGTGAATCGTTTCAAGTCCCTTATGTGTTTATATACCATTCATCCGATTGCGATTAAACTTTAGTGAATTGTTGTGCACACTCCATGAAAGGTTTTTACAATAGGTAGCACACGAGTAGATTCAACAAATGAGCGACGGAGCGCGAATCGTTTCAACAAAGTCCCGTATGCGTTCATATACCATTCATTCAATTGCGATGAAACTTGGGTGAGTTGTTGTGTACACTCCAAGGAATGTTTCTGGCTTAACACATCCATTTCACAATCGGTAGTGCACCAGTAGATTCACATAATGAGTGATGGCGTGCGAATCCTTTCAACAAAATCCTGTATGCGTTCATATCCCATTCATTCGAATGCGATGAAATTTAAGTGAATTGTGCACAATGCTGCAAGTTTTCTGAATTTGAAAAACCATTTGATAATAGATAGCATATGAAAAGTTTCAGCAAATGAATCGTTTCAGGAGAGTCCCGTAAGCGTTCATATACAATTGCGCCAATTGTGATGAATCTTTGGTGAGTTGTTGTGCACACTCTCCAAAAAAATCTAAATAAGTAAATCCATATTACATTAGATGGCGCACGACTACCGTAATTTCAACAAATGAGTGATGAGCGCGAATCATTTCAAGAAATTAACTTTGGTGAGCTGTTGTGCGCACGCCTGAGAAGTTTTCCGAATTTGAAAATCCATTTAACAATAAATTGCGTGCGAGTCGTTTCAACAAATGAACTTCAGTGAACATTTGTGCACGCCCGCATAGGTTTCTGAATTACTAAATACATTTTGTTGAGTCACTTCAACAAACGAGTGTATTTCATACATTTTTTGCGTCAGTGCATGTATTTTCTTCGTATGAGTGCGAATGCTTGACAGAATTGAATTCAATCATTCATAGCGACATCTCAGTTCGTGTGAGACATAATTTATTTAATTCGTTACTTAATAATTGTCCATCTATGCCTCTTACCGGGGCAGATTACCTCGCTGGAAGTATCTCAATATTTGAGGCATTCAATATTTTACCAGTTACATCTACATAATTCAACCAAGATGTGCATTTATATATATAGATATTTGGTGTCACAACTCCTCGAGTCGAAGCTCTGTGAACTTACGTGGTCAGGGGAAGGGGCAGGGGACAAGTGAAGGGCCTCTCACCAGCCCGCCGAGTTATCTGGTATCTTATTATATATTACGCTAAGGTGTATATTTTACAAAACTCTAGCTCCTAAACCAGAGGGAGTTAGAAGGTGTAGTTTGTACCAAATCTTCCAAATCATCTAAATAGTACAGGAAAAATCTTGCATTTCTTGATACGTCAACGGAAATATATTTGTTTATAAAGTGCTATTTAACAAATAAACAAGTTGATAGCCCTGGTAGAACTGTGTCGCGTACAGCCCACATAGCACTAGAGCCGGGTGGGTAGTCTGTACACGTGGGGCGCACACAACCCATTATGCGAGAGTTCTCGCACGGGTCCGCTAGTTCCTGTCTATTCCAATACTGCTAACCTAGGGCCGTTGCCTAATCCACTGTGGTGTTGCCAATGAGTGAGTGAGTAACCGACCAATATATTGATGACCGTCAGTGTCCAGACAAAGCTGATAACGCGAAGCAATGGATTCGCAAACGTTACAACAGAGTTCATTTGGAATTTCGTGACATTGTCTGTCTATTTCCAATTTCGTGTTGGAATGTAGGATTTCCAGCGCAGACGCTTCATGATGCGATGGACGCTATCTTTTGAGATGTGTGTCTCTCGAGCCGTTTGTCGTAGTGATTTCGGAGGGGATCGAATGAGGGTTCCCTGCACCTGTTCTTCTTTTGTAGGACTCGTGGATGTCCGTGGTCGTCCAGAACGTTTCTTGTTGACGTTGTGAACGGTTCCATCTGCTTCAAATTTATCTCTGATGTAAGCAATGGTCCGGTGCGTTGGTGGCGGTTTGTCGAACTCCTGGACACAATTTGAACATTTGCGAACATGAGTCTTTAATTACATGTCTCTTCTATAATTGAAGGCCTTAAACTTGTCTCTATGTTCTTAAACAATCATTTTATAGTCATTCAAAGTGTTAGTACATTTTTGAGACACCCTGTATTTGGTATTTTACTACGAATGGACCGTGAACCCCACACGTCTCTCATCATAGGCTATATCGTCTTCCATGCCATCCACATTCCTCTCAGTCAGATTCACGGACTGGGACCCGAGCAGTAAGCCAACAGCACATTCTCTAGATGCAACGAGTATCGGCATAGCTACCTTTAACCAGGCCTTGGTCACACCGTATTGCAACACCGCTTCGCTAGCGTCATACGTCCGGGTCCGGCCGTGTGCCTAGGGCAGAGAAGACATAGCTGTCTCTCAAGATTCTAATTTGAATTCGGGTTATTGGGAAGAAGTTCCCTAATATGTATACTAGTGTATATACTGTAGATGACCAAAGGCACTAATATGTATACTAGTGTGTATACTGTAGATGACAAAAGGAGATTTTAATTTAAGTTATTTAATAATTAATCAATAAAACGATAAAACTCATAAAATTACATAACATAAAATTAACTTATACTAAAACATGACAAGAATCAAATAAACCCTTCATATAAGTGTTAACACTTTTCATTTCTTACTTTCACTTAAAGTAGGCCTGTTCAGTGCGTCTGTCATAATTTTGGAATAATTGTTCAAAAGAATGTTCTATGCAATTGCAATTATTAGCTTAACTGTATCACCATTTTCGTGTTTCCTCGTATTTTGGCAACATGTAACATTCCATATACCCTTCACTCTTAGTGCTGTCATAATTGGACTTACACCCTGGAGCTACATATCTGTCCGGCATCTAAAGGTACAGGTAACAGGAAACACAGAATTTATATATTTATATTGATACGTTGCAGGAAAACAATTTACCCTAGAAATCCACAGTGAGGACTGAGAAAATCGAAACGAGTATACTATCTCTATAATAATAGACTAATAATAATAATAATAATAATAATATCGACAGGGGTAGCTACTCACGTTGAGGCGCAAGGTCCTAGGACCAGACTATCTCTGGACTCAGAAGACCAGTGTGTTCGAACCCCATCGTCAACCGTTCTTGAAATGGCTTTCCGTGGTTTCCAATTTTTAGCCCCAGTCAAATGCCGGCCACTGACGCCTACATCCAATTATTTGCCAAATTTCAGTCATTGTGTCTCTCATTTACTATTCTGGTGAGGCCAGCGTCAGGAAGGGCACCCGGCCGTAAAGACCATTCATCACATTTAAAAAAAAAAATCATCTTAATTCAACCCCAACCCCGAAGAAATGGCAATAATATGGGTTGTAAATAATAATAATAATAATAATGATAATAATAATAATAATAATAATAATAACCATGATGATGATAAAACCATTAGACTTCTGAGACATCTCTTGCCCCTGCTTATTACAGTAGTAGCTCGGTAGGCTGCCTCTCCGTCATTTCCAGCAGTCATTCTTCTTCTGACATCATACGAAACATAAATAGACGAAGGTACCTTCCTCATGCAATAAATCGCTATCTATGTATTAGTTACTAATTAGTACGCACATTTCAATGATTTATGTGTATCTGTTTTACTTACACTGCTTAAATGCATACGAAGACATAAGAAAAGTAGCTATCGTAGGTCATGGTCGAAATTACTGAATATTGACGAGAATTGTCAGGCTCCGCTAGTATCAACGGACGATTGTTATTCCAGGGTTAATTTACACTAGACAACACATTTAAATTTTAACAAGTGTACGAAGCTTTAGAACAATGCAGAAAAGCAACCAAGTGTGATAGAATTCGAGAGCTTAATAATTTTAATATTATACGAATATTGAAGAATAACGTCGTTGTGTTAGGAGCTGCACATACGTTTCCCAGATGATTAGCCTTCGCTCTCGTGTCTACCTTAAACACTATTGAAAAAACTGCGAGTGATAAAAGAATATATTCAATTTTATGTGGCCTCACACATTTAGCTCCATTCTTCACCATGCTTACTGCTCGCCACACATACGGCACACCTGAGTGTACGGTAGACCTGAGTGCGGCTTTGCCGCACTACTATGGGCAAGGCCTGGTTATAGGTAGGCATGGTATCGGCCTATGCCAGCAAATAAGGTTGAGATTAGAAAGATATCGAAGGTAGAAATTGAATTACCAATATCAGTTTTAAAATGTCACCATGTTCGTTTAGTAATCGTTTCCTTTTTCATTAGCCTAGTATTTTCATTAAGGGCAAATGACCTAGATGTTACGCCGCAGGTGTTAAAAGGGACGTAAAACAAATAACAATGTTATCATCTTCCTTTCTTTCTATCGGTCTTTGATTGGCATTGCAACGCGTGCCGGGTATAGCTACTGTACTTAAAAATAAAAACAAGACAATAGAGTTTCCGCATAGGGACTCGACCCCAGTACCCTCGGAATACCGTTCTGCACTCTCTCCGCTGCGCCACCCTCTTTCTGGAAAACATACGTACGTGGCTCAAGCCTCGCCCGACCAGCGGCAGCGCCTAAAATGCTATTTTATTTTCTAAACGCTTTACCATTTGGAGCTCCCACGTCCGTCCTTTTTTTCTGGATATATCATAAATTTGGACGAGGTCGATGATCACGAGTAGGCGAGGTCCCCTTGTGTGACGAAATTTATTATGACAATGTCTAGGCCTATTAGTCATTTATTTTGAGAATGACATAGAAATCCTACTGAAGACAACACACCTACTCTGTTACACATGTAACGTAAAATACATGCATTGGTTATTAATCTCCAGTTCTAAGTAAGCATTAGTTTGCTCATTTCCGGCTGTGCTCCATCTCAAAAGAGGGAAAAACCTCCATCGCTTATTGCAGGTGGCAGCTAACTTAATAACCAACTTTCAGCACTGCTGATCCATGTGATGCAGGATCTGATAAAAGGATCTGCGAAAGAAATTCAATTTTAAAGTTGCACGCTCTAGCGCATGAAATATGTGTTGAGGGTTTCGTATGACGTATGTCGGTCAACATAATATCACACGGTGGGTGGAGGTGATGGCATACAAGTCGTGACTTTATCGGCCTAATGAGCGCCTCGGCAACAGGGAAATTGCTATTTACAAACGGGGAACGAGAGTACAGTACAATCAAGCAGCACTAACGGAGGGCGGGGCGACACTGGGTGCTCAACAAGTAGCGTGCTTCATTACCAGACTCTTCAGTCAGAGGGATGGATTTGATTTCAACAATTTAATTAAGATGACCAGTATAACAAACTGGGGCCTTCCTTTGTGGATTTTTAATACAAATGGACACTTTATCAACAGTTGTGAAATGATAGGTTATTGTATATTCTGGCATACTCCTGTGTACTCGGTGAGCTGCCAGAATGGGATTGACAGTTCTCGCCTCACCATGTGGTCTGAGAACGAGGTTGCCAAACTGCAAACGCCATAGATACAGCTGACCAGGCACTGAAGCACGTGGGCTGTAATATGGCAACGCAGAGTATTATGACATCAACTATGTGAACATGGATTGGTCGAGAGGTAGAGGGGTGATGACTGACGTGGAATATCCGGCAAATGTCAATACCATTCTGGTAGCTCAGAGATTATAGTTATAACCACGATGTGTCACGATTGTTGACAATATTGTGCAATGTTAGGCAGTTTACGCGATTTCTCACGAAATCTATTTATAAGGCGTGATTAAAAAGCTTCTGTTCGAGGGCGTTGCTACTACAGTGAGAGCCTTTCCTACAGAACCGATCTTAGCATGCACCGCGTGACGGCCGGGGCACTCTGGATAGTCGACTTTTGAACAAGGCGCTAGCAGAAGCTACACATTTACACGTTTTAAGGTATTTAATAAGCATCGTTACTTATATGGATTTCAGAGTAGTTGCTAGAAATTGTGTCCTTTATTTTCTAAACACACTTTGCACCAACGTAGGAAGTTTTGGTATACTTGCTGTAATTCATCCTGACTGATATTACGTATCAGTACAGTTATTTCGTTCTCGAGAACCTGCAGAGTACGCGGATTTTATCTATATATTGATATCGTGCCAGGAGATGGCGGTTGGGTTTGAACTGCAAATGTCTTCCCGCTCACTACGTATCACGCATTCCAAAAACATTAAGTTGGTCCCAACTTGCTTTACTCACTCAGCACATTCCTTCTTGCACTGGCTGCGTGTCGTCTGCTGCGTTAACAACCATTGGCATGCGGGATGCCGATATATTTAGGTTTTGAATAGGCGGACGGCGCATGCGTACTCCAAGAACCCCCGTACCCCGTCACAGCTTGTTGAACTGACATGTACTGGCACGATGACATTACATTTAGTTTGAGATTCCCCCACAAGTAAAAATCGCACGGCGCTGAAACGTATGAATACATTTACTGTAAGATTTCTTCTTGAAAAAATAAGTTTTCACTAGGAATATTTGATGTTTTGTTCAAAATCTTACAATGTTGACGGTCTCTCAAGTCTCCCTGAATTAAATTATCTTGCCAGCTGGGAATGTAATCAAGCTATGACCACATGCGGTGATTCCCATCTCGCTGTTGTGTAACGGTATATGCTAGTTATCTGGCGCTGACACGGCCCAAGCAAGGCTCTCACTGTAGAAGGCCTGCAGGAATACTCCAGACACTGAATGCCGAACACAAAGCACACCGGACGGCTGTTTACCTTCAGCACCTGATGAGTTCCCATGATGGAGGCAACATATTCCTGGAGCGCATTGTTTCAGGCAACGAAAGCTGGTGCCACCACTGGGAACCAGAATCGAAAGCGTCCACGATGCAGTGGTGTGATCCATTGTCTCCTTGGTCCAAGATGTTCAAGAGCTACCAACCGCTGGAAGGTGATATTAACCCTGTTCCTTGATTACCGGGGCCCATTGCTTATTGATTTCAAGGAAATTAGTGTCTTCATTACTGGGGAAAGGTACTGCGCAACACTGGAGAAATTACGGCGAGCAATTAAGACAAAAAATTCGGGAGAGCTGCGACAAAGTGCTGCTGCTTCATGATAACGCACGTCCCCATTCCGTAAAGGTCTTAACGCAGAAGGTTCGCCAGCTAAAGGGGGAGACACTCGAGTAGCCACCCTATAGTCCTGATCTGTCCCCATGCGAATATCACGCCTTCGGTCCCTTAAGGAAGGGCCTTGAAGAGTCGACGATTCCTGTGGGATGAGGATGTGCAGCAGATGATTACGGACTTCATCACTCAGTAGGATTTGCCGTTATACCACGCTGGGATCTTCAACCTAGTGCGTCGGTGGGATGAGTGCCTCATTGCTAACAGCGACTTTGCCTGATTTGCATACCGATTCTGGACTGTACGCCCATCAAACGGAAACGTTCTGATCACGCCATATATTTAAAACTAGCAGTAGTGCCCGGCTTCGCCCGGTGGATTTATTTGTTTTATGGATGATAATGCATACTACTACAGAAATGGCACATGATACTAAAACTACCAGAAAAAAATACATTTTTGTGGTAGTGGTGGTGGTGGTTGTTGTAGGGAGGATGATAAGCAGTACAGTATAATGGACGTAACATTTACGTCATTTTCCTCTAATGATAATAATGATAATAATGAATAGGGAAACGGCTATTTACTAACTACAGCACTGACACATGTAGGCCTAATTTACAAACAAATTTCTAAAAATGATTATAATAATAATAATGTTATTGGTTTTACGTCTCTTTTAACTACACTGGCTTTTAGAGACGCCGGGGTGCCGGAATTTTGACCCGAAGGGGATCTTTAACGTGCCAGTAAATCTACGGACATGGCTCCCTCGCATTTGCGCACCCTCAAATGCCAGATGACTGCGCCAGGATACGAACCTGCAACCTTGGGCCCAGCAAGCGAGAACGTTACCCCCTGAGCCACGCAGCCAGCCTAAAAATGATTAGAAAGAGGAGTAAGTGAAATAAAAGACACTACCTAGGGCCTATATCTCATTGTCTGTTAGAAATGTAGAGACCAATAGTGTCGTCTTTTGTCGCATAGCACCGTAGGAAAATAATCAGAACACTTTGGAAAACTTCGGCCATGACGAATAGAAATAAATAGTGTTATCACTCACCGAGTTCAACCGCGCCCCGCTCGGCTAGCGCTAGCGGCGCTGTTCCCCAACGCTACACAGTCAGCTGTTCAATAGTGGGATACGCGCTGGGCTACGTAAACCTCTTTACGAAGGCTGCGGTTACGCTGATTACAACAAATTGTGTGTTCAGACTTATGAATAATACTGTCAAAAAGTTAGTATTAATATTCTCTGTCCCCATGTAGAACTATCGTTTAAAACCCTCCGTTAGTCGTGCATTGGTCTGACAGCTCCATGGTTCGTTATATTAGTTTTAGTATCAAGCCAACAGTTCAAGTTATGATCTTATCGTCTCGTGACATATTACACCAAACCTTAGTAAGCATTTTTCTGGAGTTGTGAAATAGCGTGCCTAAAAATAACTTTAACACGAGTAACATTTTGTCAGCGTGAGATTGATAGTACCAGCGCTCCCAATGATGTTACATTCTGTCAGTGAGTGGCAGGTGTGCTGTTATACCGATTATTTGGCTTAGTATGTTGCCTTTGTTAATATCAGTAAGGAGATTGCGCCTTACGAAAACCTAAGGATGCAGATGAAGCGTGTCACCTTCTGCTGGAAGATAACGAATAGCTAGTTCATGATTCAGTAATTTCAAAGGAATTTGTGACTCGGATACTGCAGATAAAGTTGAAACAAGATCCGAAGATCAGAAGGACGGAAACGGAAGCGAAGAATTGGATGACCGTTTATTTTATTGGCAGGTTGGCCATTATTATTATTATATGTCCGACTCATTCTTGGCCACTTGGCTATCACCACGGAAGTCCGGGTTCGATTCCCAGCTCTGCCAATAAATTTAATACTGGTCTGAGGGCTGGAACGGTGTTCACTCAGCCTCGTGAGGCAAAAATGTTAAGAGGCGCGTTCGATTCCTACCTCAGCTATCCTGGAAGTGGATTTCCGTGGTTTCCCACTTCTCCTCCAGGAAAATGCCGGGATGGTACCTAACTGAAGGACACGGCCGTTTCCCACAAAAATCCTACCTCAATTCCAAATACACACACTACTACAGACATCATAATGACACAGGTTATCAGACGAATTATAAACAAACACAAACGCACGGGGCTACGTGACCACGATGTCGTTAAGTCCCTAAAGAATCAACAACTATTATTATGTTAGGCCTATTATTATTAAGATGGAATTTTTTTTCGTTTTAGGTATGGATGGCACGAAATAGAACAAGTTACCATGGAAGGCTGCCTTCATTCCGTATCCTACTGGGCGCCTTTCGTGATTTTACATCAGTGGATAGATGTTTCGGTAAATTTTGAAAAATGTGTGGTACTGATCCTGGTTTTAATTTCCACTTCACGCGAGGAATTTCCACGTTCTCATAGATCACTACGAAACAGTCCGCCGTTATAATAATTAAATCTTCCGAAAAACGCTCGTCACAGATTCTATTTTTGATCGACAATTGCTTATCTTTCCACGGAATAACTCTCGCCCATTTCGCAAACAGATTTGTTCCTTTTGGCGGTGTGAAAAAATGTCTACCATCAGATTTTCTTCGTAACCCGATTTACTTCCAGGAACAAAACATTACTACATTTTCCCGAAACAACAGAAAACTTAGTTGTTTGCACACACAAAGCACTGCACAGACATTCGTGAACTATTACAAAGAAACAAATTCTCTCGAATAATATGACTTCTCGCGCACAGGATATTACAGTACTAACCTTGTGGGCTACTGTCACACTTGCTTATGGTTCGGCGCGACTTCCGCGCCACACACTGGCTGGACCATGAACTACAATGCTTAAGTAGTGGAGTGATGACACTGTTTATTTCTATTCGTCATGCTTCGGCTGTCCCGAGCTCCTGAGGTAGCAATAGTATCATTTGTGGCCACATAGCGCTCATCGATAAGTTTCGGAATAAATTAAGGTAAATTTGAAAGCTCCAACGCTTATTGCTACTGATAACCTCAATGTATTGCACCAACACCATTGCACTTATACAGATGCATAATATGTTCATGATGATAACTGTTTTAAGGGGCAAAAGAAATCTTTTTGCACTAATTACTCCCCGTGACTGCAATTTATCAGCAGCGCAAGATTTAACTATTTTCGCAATTCTGCACCAGAACACTGGTAGGGGCGACGTGATGCAGCCCGAATTGCCAGTCAACAATAGACTTATTAAAATACCCTTTCAGTTACACTACTACGGTCATGAATGCTTCTAGGGCCTTAATACAGGGTTTACAAGTTCAGTTTGTTTGTTATTCTAAATGTAGGGAATGGAGTGCGTTGTCCAAAATATTGTATCAAGTGGACGGTGTTACCAGCAGGGTTTCAAAGTGTATGTATAATTTGGTGCAATTAGGAGGAACGGAGTGGATTTGTGATAAAGGGCCTAAAGGCAGGGAATGGAATGGTCTGTCCGAAATTTTAAGTGAACCGTGTCACCCGCAGGGTTCCAAAGGGTAAGTGTACAACGTGTGTACAAAATGTGTTTCAGATCGGTGAAACGGTGTAGATTAGTGCTAAAGGGCCTAAATGCAGGGAATGGAGTGGTCTGTCCGAAATTTCATGTAAACAGTGCTACTCGCAGGGTTCCAAAGAGTAAGTATACACAGTTTGGTTCAGATCAGTGAAACGTTGTAGATTTGTGTCAAAAGGCCTAAATGCAGGGAATGGAGTGGTCTGTTGGAAATTTATAGTGGACGGTGTTAACCGCAGTGTTCCAAAGGGTGTGTATACAAATTTTGGTTCAGATCGGTGAAACGGTTTAGATTTGTGCCAAAGGGCATAAATACAGGGAATGGAGTGGTCTGTCCGAAATTTCATGTAAACAGTGTTACTCGCAGGATTCCAAAGGCTAAGTATACACATTTTGGTTCAGATCGGTGAAAAGGTGTAGATTTGTGGCAAAGGGCCTAAATGCAGGGAATGGTCTGGTCTGTCATAAATTTCATGCAGACAGTGTTATTCGCAGGGTTCCAAAGGGTAAGTATACATATTTTGATTCAGATCGGTGCAACCGTGTAGATTTGTGACAAAGGTCCTAAATGCAGGAAATTGAATGGTCTGTCCGAAATTTAGCATATTCCTCTTGAATCTGGCTATCATATAAAAAAAGAATTTTTCGAATCCGACTGGCAGTTCCAGAGATTAGCGCGTTTAAACACACAAACAAACACACAAACTCTTCAGATTTATTATGTATTAGTATAGATAATACAGCCATGTATTATCTACGTTAAATTATTTCTGCTCAATTATTCTCGCCCACTAATCGTCATCTTTGTTTGTAAAATTAGCCACAGGCTAATATAAGTTACACATTCACGGAGTTTTGCTCATTTGTTTTCATCCGCGTGGCGGCAGTGCAGCAAGCAGGGTGTGTTCTATTGGTGTATGCTATTGTTGCTGGATTTATGAAAGCATTGGCGTAAAGTTAGTATCTTATTTAACATGGTTTTTACAAGAGAAGATGTGTGCAATCCAATAAACGGTTTAAATAACAACAAAAAGACACAATGAAAATCCACAGCCTGCTTCCAGTCTCCGACCGGGTCAGGAATGGAATGAATGAATGAAGCCCCCATCTAGCGGCGAGGATATGAACTGTGCCGGCTGCCGAGGCCTGACGCACTCCTCTGGGGCAATGATTAAATGAATGACAGATGAAATTAAATGATAGTGGAGAGTGTTGCTGGAATGAAATTTTGACAGGGAAAACCGGAGTACCCGGAGAAAAACCTGTCTGCCTCCGTTCTGTCCAGCACAGATGTCACATGGAGTGACGAGGATTTGAACCACGGACCCAGCGTTGAGAGGCCGGCGTGCTGCCGCCTAAGCCACGGAGGCTTACAAAAAGACACCCGAAGTGTCATTTTTTAGGTTTCTAAAATACCCTTAAAGGTAGGACTTGAGGTATGGATTTGTGGCTAATAAGCTATTCTAAGGCTGCCCAAATAAAAATGGGCTGCGTAGCCAAGTTAATAGATGTGCTGAGCCCCTAAATGAAGGGGAATGGGTTCGATTCCCACCCAGGTAGTAGATTTTATAAACACGACTACCACTTTCTGAAACGCCATCTTATCAAAACCTGCTAAGAAATCAAAAACTCAGCCTACACCAGAAATAAATACCAGGGAGCAAAGACAACTCCATCCTATCTCGTGCCGATCCTGTCACGAAGGGCGGAAGCTTTTACCTTCCACTACTTCAAGGGCTTCCATGGCCTGTATGGCTTTGTTCAAATAACGGAACTATGTATTTAATTGGCTATAAATTCACAATCATATCTGAGTAGGTTATCTATGCATATTGACAATTAAGAGAGAGTCCTCATAAGCAAGCTTAAATGATTTCAACTCAAACACGTGCTGATATTTTAATTTTCAGGTAAAGTCATATAATAGTAGGAGAGCTGATTAGATGTGGTAGGCCCTACACTGTCAATTATCTTACGGAATACCTGGTTTACCACATACACAATTGTTCTTGCTAAAATTATTTGTAAAATTGAGATCGTAATATACTGTCAAATTCAGCAATGGAAGGTTTCAGGTTTCAAAAAATATAAAGTTGTATTTGGAAGATCGTTTTACATTGTTCGTTTCACAAATTAAACTGGTAATACTACTATTTAATTATAATGTTACTCTATTTTATGGGATGGTTCATTTTCGAAGTGCCCTCTGATTTTAAGGAGAATGTTATCATTCCTATACCGAATAACCAGGCGGATAGAAAGACAGAAACCAAGGTGGGTGAAGACAAATTTGGTTTCTGGAGAAACGTAGGAACAAGAGAAGCTGCACTAAGTGTTAGGTTGATCTTGGAAGGTAGAATAAAGAATGCAACGAGATCTTACATAGCATTTGTACACTCTGATAAAGTATTTGACAACGTTGATTGGAGTAAGTTTTTTGATGCTTTGAAAATGATAGGAATAACGTACAGGGTGATTTTTAATCTATACTGAACCCGCTGAGCTAAGGTTCATGTGATATTTTTTATAACTGCACATTTATGATGGGATGTAGTACCTTTGAACACACCCAGAAAGCCACGTGGAGCTGAGAGCTCACGCTATACTCTTTGAAGTAGCGGTGAATCGCACTTTTGACTTTGGTGAAGTCTGCTAATTATTTATCTGAGGTCTTATTAATTAATTTTATCTTTCCACGAGACTCAGAATATTCCATTTCGTCATGCAGCATTATTAAAACATTTTGGAGAATGTTATTTTCGCTTAAGGTAAGGTAATACCCTTGCAGATACGCAAATAGGAAAGTAAGTAGTCGCTCAACGACTTTGGTTTGACGACCTACTTCCTAGAGGAACTCAGTGCCTTGCACTACGTCTGGAGAATCCGCCCCGTGTAGGCGTGAAATTGTATCCATCCTATAAGACGTCGAAAATATCCGCTGTTTAGCGTGGAAGTTATTATCAGGTGCCATCGTGCACGAATATACTGCAAATCACTGTTATTTATGCACAGTGAGCAACAAGAAGCATATTGTGAAATAATTGGCAAGTATAGTGAATATTATAACATTACCGTAACACCACATTTTTGTACCCACGTGTTTGTGGAGGGCCGAGTGCCTGGTGAAAAATATAGAGGTAAACGTGTTATAACTACTTTGAATAAGTGTGATTATGAATGTATAATATATTTGGATTGCCCCAGTGAATTTTTCAATTCCAAAACGACGCACATTTCACGGATGCCACGTGATGTAAAAGTGGCGTCAGCACACGTGAAGAACCACAGAACAGTGCTTGCCCGGCGTATTAATTCATATCTGTGAAGTAAAGGCTGTGTTATCTATTGCAATTAAAGCCTGTAACATTTACTACGAACATTGTGATTTTGAAGTAAAAGAATGAACTACTACACGATTTATTTCACCACCCACGTGATCAAACTATTCTACACCATGTTTGAGACCGACATCATGGGCTAATACCATCATGGTATGAGGGTGATGTTTCTATTGGAACCAGCATGATGGTGGAACTTCCAGAACAGCGAACGAGGAGGAAGGAACCCAGGATGCCACTCCCAAGCATGTCCAGTACATCCACGAGGTTATCGACAGGGACAGATCGAACCCTGGTCTTTGGAGGAGTCCAGATGGGAGTCCTGATGAGGATGATGCCGTTCCGGAAAGCCAGGGATGAATTTGTACAACCCTTGTCGTTGAACAGAGGGCTGAGTGAGAGCTCCTCCATTTCGTGAGTTTTTGTACACCATTTCCCGTTCTAGTTTCTGGTGGTGCAGTAGGTTTAATGTAGTTTGTGAACCAACCGAACTCAGTGTCAGCCATTTATATAGGTAGGGAATGTAACTAGTCTAATTAGATGTCATTTATTTCAGTTAGAGTGAGACACCCTTGGGTCAGACATTTTGGTCAGCCCTGGTGCAGCTTGATGAACGTCGTAGAACGTCAAAGCCTATCTTTTGCTAAACGTGACCGTGGTCATTTGAGGCTACTTTGTTTAACCCTATTTGGGGTGATTTTTCAAGTCTTTGCTGACTTTAGTTATGGCAATCAGATGCCATGGTTATTTCTTTAACTGCATTCTTTGCAGCCAGTCTTTGTTACACCCCTGACTTCGTTAGAACAATCGTATCAGTTAGGTAATCGACTGTAATTACCAGTTTTGTAACTGCATTATATTTCATTTGAAATGAGCTCAGAAGCCATTCTTGGTCAAGTGTGGACCTAATAAGTAGAAGGGATGTTTCGTTGTCAAGCATCGAACCCAGTTCCCAACGAATCATTAAGCAGATCCAGAGTGTGGAATCTGCGTCACAATTATTATTTTGTTAGTGCCATGTGAAGACACGTATTTATTTGATGTTGTACAAGCAACTACTGAATTATATCTTTGTAAGCAAAGAGCTCCAGCAATGTGACATTACTATCATTTACATGTCTTTGGTTTGAAAGACGGAATTATATTATTGTATTCAGATTTATAGCGTGTTTTTTATACACGTATTCTTTGAGGTTTATAACCTATGGTAAAGATTTTATGATGAGGCCAGATGTACAGTTTTTATTTTTGTTTAAATCGCCGGCCTTGATAGTTAGTGTGTTGTGTCAGACGAGCGCAGGAATGTTGTAGCCTGCCAGCGACACAAACTGGTTTGTGACCCAGTGCCCTTGAGAGCACCTTTCATATTGTGAGACAGAATTACTTTGACAAGAGACTGCTTGATGTATTCGCTTTTCCTTTCATTGCTACTTAGCTCATGGAACCCAGTGTCCAACCTTGTATCTGATCACATGTTTTTATAGATTGTTTTTTGTTAGTTAAACGCACTGTTGCGTGTACCGTCGCTCGACGTGTACAGTTATGTCAGGTTTTCTATAGTATGTTGTAGGCTACCCTGTTATAGGAGGAATTTATTGTATGAAGGTATTTTGTGTGTACCTTGTCCGGGATTGTTCCCGTTGACCAGATGTTATTGGAGGGTTACTGAGTGTGCAGGCCCATCCCAGAGTTATTGAACGCGAGCTGTGCGCCGCTGGTAACTTGTGTTATTGAGTGTCCGAGTTGTTATTGCTCGTTGATTATATTCCGACTTTTGAGTCGAGGCTTTTGGTGGAGATTGATCTCAGTGGAGACACTCCGTGCCCAGGCTATTGTCAGTATTATTCGCCATAAACCAACGATAAACCTAAACCGACATCTTAATAATAAAACGCATAATTTTGGTAAAACAAAAGCTAACTAACGAATTCTTTCTATCTAACTGTTCTTTTGCATTTTGAACCTGCTGACATGGCCGTGCAGATGAAGGTATTTTCCTTTGAGGAAATGACTAGGACAGCTGATACTATTGTAGCGACCTGAAGCTTGCTCGAACCTTGAGTTCATAGCTTGTGGAGCGCAGGCCATGCGATGTTAGACGTAGTCTTTACTACGCAGTCGTCACCGTAACTACACACATTAGATGACTATGGCTTACAAAGAGTAAACCAAGGTGCAGGCAGGCATTTTAATAAAACTGTTGTCTCTTTCATTACTTATTTATGATGTACAAGTGTATGAATCCTACATGTTACCTTATTGTGTGCTGTTAGCACGTAGTTACTAAGAATAATTAAATGTTTTTTTACATGGCTGTTCACTTAGATTTCAATGCAATTGTTTTCTGTTACGGACGTCATCGCCGTAAATTTTGTTATTAATTGATAGGACTTAGCTAGACGAATTAACGTTAAATGTAGATGTGGAGATGGTATCATCCTAACTTAGATTTGTTTTGCTACCCTGTTCAGATATTAGCTTGATCTTGTAACTTGACCTAGGGACTTGGGTCGTACCATTTTCCTAGTGTTGCTGTTGTTGCTTTATTATTGCGAGATAGATCTTTCGCGAGGGTTTTCCGTAACTTCTCAGGTAGGGACCTGCTCTTTATTTTTGTTTGTTTACTAGCTTGCCGATTGAAACCCTCCGAACTAGGCTAGGGGCTTGTGAATTTTAACAATAAACTTTCACGGTGTTTTACATAAGTCTGGATGTTTATTTTCTCAGTCTAGTTTTTAAGGTGAACCCTTCCTTAGGCAGTCTATGACCATCGTCACCACGTACCACGATCCCTGTGGACTACAGTTTCTCGTGCCGCTTTGGCCTATTTGGAAGTTCACCTGATCCTCACGGCAATTATGTCCGACGGATGAGATGTTAGGGAAGTCATTTCGGCTGTTGGCTATCCTGACAGCTCCACCGATGGTCTCAATACAGAAACCAGACGGAAGTTATTCGATAATAAAAACATGAGTGAGAAGCTGTTGTTCAGAAAGGTGTAAGGCAAGGCTGCAACATATCACCCATATTTTTAAATCCGTACATTGAACAAACAATGAAGGAAATTAGAGAAGAATTTTAAGTAGGAATAAAAATTAAAGCGGAAATAATTTCAACTCTGATATTTTCCTATGATATTGTCATCTTAGGTGATTCACCAAAGGATTTGAATGAGTTTTTAAATGGCATGCACCCCATTCTGTAGAAAGAATTCATCATGAAAATCAATAAATATAAACCAAAAATAACGGAATGCAGCCGAAAGAAATCAGAAACCCCTATTGACATCAAATTGGCAGTTGAAGTGCTGAAGGAAGTAGGAGACGTCTGCTACATAGGAATCAAAATAACCAGTGATGGTCGAAGTAAGGAGAATGCAAAAGAAAGGTTGGCTCTCGCAAGGAAAGCATTTCTCCAGAAAGTAAATCTATTTAGATATTATAAAGTAATTTTTGAAAGCCTTTGTCTGCAGCGTGGCACCCAATGGAAGTGACACATTGACTGTTTGAGCAGCAGGAAAACGGAGAATCGATGCATCTGAAATGTGCTGTTACAGGAGAATAATGAAGATCAGCTGGGTAGATAGGGTAACAAATGAAGAGTTGGGAGAGGAGAGATGTTTCTGGTGACTGCAAATGAAGGGAAGAGCTATTTTGTTAGGACTCATACGAAGACACCCAGGAATCGCCAACTTAGTTATGGAAGGAAGGGTTTAGGACAAGAACTGTAAGGGTAGACTATATACTTCAGGCGGACTGAACTAATAAACACAATACAGATTTTTTTAGTTTGAAATGTATCAAGCGTGTTGAACGACGTGTAGCTTCTCTATTCTGAATTATTATCATGCTGTAGTAGTTCGTGTTTCAACGTAACTTATGTATACATTTAAAATAATAGCTCAGGTGAGATACAATTCATAAATCCCTTGCATAGGGGCAATCAGCTGTTCGCCAGCACGCCGCGAGCGCCAGTGTCTCTCTACCTGTCAAGAGGATGTAATTTTGTCACGTAGCGAGCTTTTCGTCTATGCACCTATGTTAGACTGTCGTAGCAACGATGTAGCTCTGAGGATCAATCGTTTTCAGTTCTTACTGTTGTTGGTTCATTTAGAGGCTTTGTTACATCGTAATCCTGTGCTCCCATGTACTTGGGAGAGTGTGTGGAATCCTTCTGATAACCGGTATCATTGTGATGGCTGTTATATATATAACCAAGGCGAGTATTTTGGAAGGAGGTGGTCGAGGTCTCAAGTTAGGAACCATCCCGATCTGCCTTGTGAAGAAGTGGGAAACCACGGAATAAACGCTTTTAAGAGAGCTGTGGTAGGAATCAAACTTATCTCTTCTCATTGTTGCCTATGAGGCTAAGTGGACCCCAACCCAACCGTCAGACCAGCATTTAATTCCATGGCAGAGCTTGGAATCGAACCCGGACCTCCGGGGTGACAGATAAAAATTCTAGCTGCTACATTACCAGGTAGTCTCGTGAATATTCAGCAAGGCGTCCCGTTATGGTTCCACGTGCTCCCACCATTAAACTGATGGCTGTTATTTAATTCAGGTTGTACTTCATCCGATGATTTAAAAAACAAGAAGTTCCGTGACGAACTAAAGAGCCTACTTTTCTTAAAATTTAAGATTCATGCCAATGATTAATCTAAATGGATCTATCTAGAATAATGACGAAATTAAGTTGGTAATGTCGAAATTTCTAATTAGTTCGAAATACTGTATACCTGGCATAATGTAACCTAATAGAGAACTACAGTTGGCAGCCCTTGTGACTGAGTATATTCTTAGTTCCATCTCTTAAGGTACAGAATACAAAATTTGTTTGAAGTCCAATGGATAGCATGGACGTTCTATGCAGTTAAACATTGCATCTAACAGCGCGCGTAAAATCATGTTGGCATCAATGACATACATGTATTGGTCAGAAATAATCTGAAATAATATGATCTATTGTTGTGTCAATTTCGAATGAAATCCATTAGTTAGTAGAGAAGTTACATCCATTTTAAAATTGGACCTATCAGCAGGCTTAGAATCATGTTGGCAGCACTGGCGTAGGCCTATATTAGTTACTCCCAATTAATCTAGAATGCCAGGTACTATACATGCGCAAAGTTTAGACCTATTGGCTATTGGATTGCATACTTTCTGATATATTGATATTAGGGTAACAGAAATAGAGACAGTATTTATTAACAGTTGGCAGCCCTGGTTGATCCTAAATATACGCATAGTCATATCTGTTATGGTACACATAACACACACGAAATTTGGTTGAAATCCAATGATAGTATAGAAGTTACGTGTATTTAACGTTGGACCTCTCAGCAGGCTTAGAATCATGTTGGTAGCACCGACGTATATAAGTTACTCCAAATTAATACAGAATGTCAGGTACTATGCGTGTGCATAGTTTAAAGCTGTCTGCTTGCACACTTTCTGATATATTGGTATCTGGATAAAACCAATAGGGAGTGCATTTATTAACAGTTGGCAGCCCTGGTGGCTCTGCAGAATATGATCATTCATATCTGTGTATGTACACATAGTACATACGAAATTTGGTTGAATTCCAATTGATAGTATAGAAGTTATATGGACGTTCCATGCAGTTAAACATTGCATCTAACAGCGCGCGTAAAATCATGTTGGCATCATTGACATATATGTATTGGTCAGAAATAATCTGAAATAATATGATCTATTGTTGTATCAATTTAGAATGAAATCCATTAGTTAGTAGAGAAGTTACATCCATTTTAAAATTGGACTTATCAGCAAGCTTATAATCATTTTGGCAACACTGCCATGTATGGCCTCCTGGAAATTAAACTGCAATATTAGTATCTATACGTGTGCCAATTTTGAAATAGCTCCCATTCATACCTTCCAAGATATCCAACATGGAGCTCAAATTTCAATTGCGATTTTTCAGCATTTGGTAGCACTGACATCATATTCAAATATGGCCGTGAGATATTCAGGTATAGATCTTTACTCCTACTAAATTTTGTTTCGATTGCTCCAGCCGTTTAGGATTTGATAGGGGGGGGGGGGGGTTGGGACACACACAGACAGACAGACAGACAGAAGGACAGACAGACAGACAGACAGACACATATTTGCCCGATCTCATAAGTCTACTTTTTCCTCAATTTTGCAAAATGTGAAAAGTAGGCTAAAAATTAGGTTCGTAGATTTGTCGGATTTCTACGACATCGGCAGGTTGTCCACTATAGCTCTTAAAATGGACAGTTGGATCCAGTATTTATTCTACTGCGGCATGTTCTTTTCTGGCGACCATGGTAATCCTACTGCTACGTCAGCCAAGAACTTCCTCTGAATTTGTCAGCCATTATGAACCGGATCGAATAGTGTCTGGCGTTCCGCAGATATTCTCCACGCGGGCAGGTTCCCAGCAAGGGAACTTTATTGGTATTTGAGCTGATAAGCCCTATTTTCTTTATTTTTATGCCATAGAAGTCTGTTGAACAAAAGCCACCCTTATATTCATTAACAACTTGTACTGTAGTGTATTATTTGATAATTATCAATGACTTTCCACATTTTGAAAACACAGAGTTGCATTGCCTGTTATTAGCCTATTTTCTTTTATGAAAAAAAAATAGGCTTATGAGATCACCTTTTGTCCCTGCGTGCGCGCGCGTGTGTGCGTATGCGTATGTGCGTATGCGTGTCCCTAATAAAATCTAAACGGCCAAAGCAATTTCAATGAATTTCGGTAAATTCAAATTTTAATGTTTTTCATCAATCCAACATGGTGGCCTTGCGAAATATTTCACTGGTATAGTATATCTCCACAACAGTAACAGATAGCACTCTCGAATCTTGTACGGTGATAAACGGCACTAGGCCTACTATAAGATCACCAATTTGACTTTCAAAACTCTGCTAAGTAGAAAACCAACACAGCCGCCAGGCGAAGTTGAAGCATTAAAATGGATTTTTTTTCTCGTGATTTAAACATCCGAACGCAGTAAAACTGGGTACGGTAAATGTCTATACTAATACTAATCCACTGACATCTAATTCAGTTCAATTGTTTTCATATCGTTAATATCGTGACCGTGCGAAATATTAAGTTTATATTTGTTTTGTCCTAATTATGTGATCGAAGTGAACGTTGGAATAATGGGCCTACCCAGTAATGTTCATTTCTAACTTAGCCTTTATCTCTTCATTACGAGTGCCTTCTTGTCATTGATCCCATCTATTTTCCCAGCAATCATTCGTGCTACACTCATATCAGTTACCTCTAGTTTATGTATCAAATATCCTGAGTCTACCCAGTTCTCCATACAGCAATGTCGATCTAAATACTGAGCGATGTAGGGAGAGTTTCATCGATAGACTAACTTCTTTCTTATAGAATACTGTTCATCGCAACTGAGAACTCACTGCATTGGCTTTTCCACACCTAGATTCTATTTCCTTCCCCATACTAGCATCCTGAGAGAATACACAGCCCAAGTACTTAAAATGTTCCACCTGCTCAAATTTACTTCAGTTCCTTTTACCTGGCATTCTATTTTCTTGCATTTCTGCCCTGCCAACATAACCTTAGTACAGTATTTGAAATGTTGATCTTCATACCATACATAATCCCTACAACTTGTTGGCTCGCAAGCTTTCGGCGGAGTCCACCATTACTACCAGGTCATCAGCATATATCAGACTGCTTACCTGGTTCCACCTAATTGAATCCCACCCAGCCAGTATATGCCCTTCAGCAAATGGCCCATTTATAAAATCAACAGTAATGGAGAGATGTTACTGCCTAATCTCACTACTGCAACAACCTCGAACCAAGAATTCCTCCAAACATCAAGTCTCAGGGCTCGCCTGCATGATTATCAACATAAATACTTTTGATTGCCTGTAGCAGCCTTCCCTCGATACTATAATCCCTCATTTTTATATCACAAAAGAATACTTCTGCCCTTATACATATTGTGCATAACTCCCAACACAAATGAGAAGGGTTCTTTCAATTTCGTATGTATATGACTTCCATACCACAGCGTAATTTCCTCCACAAATAGGTGCAATATTTTAAATGGTTTTAGTGATGTGTATTTTTCGAATGATAGTGATCTGTTCGTGTCAGATAACCGGCTAGAATGAGGGAAACATTGCGATTTTTATATAGATTTCGATTGCCAAGTATGAAAAAGTGAACACGTTGCAAATATCATTCCCTATATTTTCAAACACAATAATTTAATTAGGCCAATATAGCCTACTCCTGAGCGAGCAAGTAATGGTAATTCGTATGCATGTCACTATTGATCTAATACAACACCTAGAAACTGAACGATAGTTCTTTGAGTCTTAGCGTTTCATATTAAATACGACCAGCATAATTGAATTATGAACATTGTGTTGTGGTAGTAAGCATCAAAATTAAATGCTAAATATCTCCCATAAAATTGAATGTTTGCGATATTTTACAGAACAAAAATATGATTCGAAATTTAATTTATTTATATTTTCTGTTCTGGGTAAAGTAACATGGATTGGATATTGAGAAATTTACAGGATACACTGAATTTTATGGATATTATTGCTTTATTTAAAGCTTTGAGATGGAAGGAAGTGGCAGCAGTCAATTAGAAGTTATTACTCCGGTGTTTATCTGCACTGGAGTTCAATTTGGGAAACCACGGTGCCATTGACTGTTTGGAGAAACTGGTGGATATGTGATCTAGGAGCAAGGGTGTACAGTCGAGTACCTTGGTTATCAGCCCCGCGGAATTGTGTCAGTTTAGAATATGTCTGTCAGTTTCCTCAGCATTTTAGCCTAGTTTCATTTATGAAAAAAAAATAGACTAATGAGATCACTTCTTGTCCGTGTGTGCATATGTGTGTATGTGAGCCCCCCCCCCTCCTAATAAACTCAAAACAGCTGGTTCGATTTCAATAAAACACGGTAAGGATATGGCAATATTTTGTCCGACCCCGACCTTCAAATTTTATTACTTCTCACCAATCCAACATGGTGGCTGTGCGAAATATTTCACCGGCATTCTATATCTCCTAAATGATTACTGATATCACCCTGAAATGCTGTACGGTAATAAAGAGCACTACTAGAAAATCATCTATGTGATTTTCAAATACCTGTTAAGTACAAAACGAACATCACGGCCAAGGGAATTTGAAGCATTTAAATTGAATTTTCATGCGATTTAACCATCCGAGCGCGGTGAAACATGGTGCAGCAAATGTGTGTACACATTTTCATGCGCTGACATCTAATTTAGTTCAATTGTTTACCTTACCTCAAGATGGCGCCTGTGCGAAATGTTAAAATTAAGTTTTTATTTATTGTGTCCTAATCATGCGATCGAAGTCAACGTTTGAATAATGAACCTACGCAATAATCGTCATCTAATAGTACATACTTATATGGCCTACATATATAACAATCCAACATGACCACCATCCGGAATATTAGGCGGTCCTAAATACTTTTTAATCTTTGACAGCATTCAAACTGAAAATGAGTATGTTGATAAAGGTTATGAACGTAAGTTCACCTTTGGGACTTTCAACAATCTGGTGAGCACACATTCAACATGGCAGTGACGCGAAATTTGAATATTTAAATGGACGTTTCTCGCGATTCAACCGTCCGAGCGCTGTGAAACTTGGTACTGTAAATGCCTATACAAATTTTAATCCACTAACATCTAATTTATTTCAATTGCCTTCATAATCACAAGATGGCGGCTGTGCGAAATCTTAAAATCTCGTTTTTATTTCGTGTGTCCTAATCATGCGATTGAAGTTTGAATAATACACCTACGCAATAATCTTCATCAAATAGTACATAACTCTATGGCCTACATATATAAAATTCCAACATGGCGACCTTCCAAAATATTTGGACGGTTCTCAATGTCTACAAATCTATTACAGCAAACTGAAATTTTGTATGTTGATAGAGGCAATTAACATAAGTAGGATACATGAACATTGGCTGTTTAGTTATTCACGGAACTACTTGTTAACTGTGAACACGCCTCCTGGAGGTACGTTAAATCTTTATACATTAATCTGCCTTAAAATGTTTCCTTAAATGTTATGTGTAACATCCTATACCGCCTTAAGATTGACTTCATCCATGGGCTTAAATAATCATCTTTCTACTGAAACAATGCTAAGTTGATAAAAATCGGCGGATCCGAATTAGGTGGCTAATTTTTATGGACATATGACACAGTCTACTGCATAAGTAAGTAAATTTAAGTCCGCCTCGTTGTGTATTGGCCAGCATTCTTGGCTGTTTCCGCGGGGGCCCAGGTTTGATTCCCGGCTCTGCCAAGAAATTAATTCTGGTGTTAGAACTGTTACACTCAGCCTTGTGAGTTAGAACGGAGAACAGACGGGTTTGATTTCTATCTCAGCCAAACTGGAAGTGGTTTTCCATGGTTTCCCACTTCTACTTCAGGCAAGTGCCCGGATGGTATCTAACGTAAGGCCACGCAAGTGACTCATGAGTCTGAGAGTGTAACCCGTTCCAATCCAAACACCAGATTTCTTTTTTGGCAGAGCTGGGAATTGAACCTGGGCCTCCGAGGACACAGCCAAGAATCAAGCCAACGCGCCACGAGGCGGACTAATTTATAGGAATTTCGACTCTTTTCAGTGTGCGTAAATATGGTGAGGGGAGACCTGACGCGTAGTAGATGGAACGTGAGTGCTCGCTATGCGCACGGCGAGATGGTAGAAGGTTTATATACGTAAAAATAAATTTTCTCTTTCTCATAAACTACAGTTGTTGACGGACAAATTCTACAAACATTCAAGTACATGGGGCTGATAATCTCGGTGTCAAGCCCCTTAATTAACCCTCCGTTGGTCGATATAATCCAGGTTAATTTATTTTATATCTGCGAACATAATACACAAGATTTTGGTACATACTGTGCAGTATCTTCCCTGGAAGGTCTCCCCATTACAATCACCATGAAATATTACTTCAGTGGCCAGTAGCGCGTCAGTGGCGTACCAAAGTGTTAACTTGGAATACAGCTGTACTCCACGGGACCATTTACGGAGAACGCTAGAACTACGATGGTTTGCTTGTATAGGTATAGCATTGTATAGATTGGGGAACTGAATATATTATGAACTCTTAATTGTAGAAAAAGAAAAAAATAGAGCCTCCGTGGCTTAGGCGGCAGCACGCCGGCCTCTCACCGCTGGGTCTGTGGTTCAAATCCCGGTCACTCCATGTGAGGTCTGTGCTGGACAAAACGGAGGCAGACAGGTTTTTCTCCGGGTACTCCGGTTTTCCCTGTCAAAATTTAATTCCAGCAACACTCTCCACTATCATTTCATTTCATCTGTCATTCATTTAATAATTGCCCCAAGGGGAGTGCGACAGGCTTCGGCAGCCGGCACAGTTCATATCCTCGCCGCTAGATGGGGGCTTCATTCATTCCTTTCCTGACCCGGTCGGAGACTGGAAGCAGGCTGTGGATTTTCAATTGTAGAAAAATACTCATCTGTTGGCAAATATTTCACGTTTTTATTCAATACGGAAAATATAGTCACATTTATTTTAAAAGTTCAAATTAAATAAGTGTTTCTCATGTGCCAAGATATTTGGTGTTTTATGTATTTGTCGATGATTAGTATATTTATGTTCTACCATGCTAAAATATATATTATGTTCGACGATGTCGAAAGGAAAATATTATATGTCAGAAAACTGTATCATAATGAGGGTAATTAAAGTACTTCTTTTCATTATGGAACAGTTTCTCCAACCAATCAGAGCTCATTTATTGATCAATTAGGTAAGGATAGCTTCGCGCATGCGCTCAAAATCCGACATGTCGAAAATGAATTACATGATTTGAAAGTTGACAATGTATATTGGATCAACCATTGTAGTTACAATCCCAAACACAAAGATAAAATCAGCACGAACCGTTACGGTAACAAGAAATTACTATGGCAGGAGTTTAGTGCTTTTCAGTCGGTCAACACGAATGTACCCAAAAGAGATGGGTTATACCCTAATCCTGAAATAAATTACATGAGATTAATAAAACACTAGGATGACCAGTTCCAGTGAGCACGAAAACTGCGTGTAGCTGTAGTACGGAAGACAATCAGATAATTAGTTAGCCAAAAATGTTATAGTTTAACCATAGTTTACAACCATATAATCTTTCTAAAGTACAATCTCCGGATAGCTATCACCATTTAGCATTTCACCTAACATATATACTGCATTTAGCATACACTGACAGTTGCAGTACCAATACTGCAACTAAATAATTGTACATATTGTAAATATTTTCACCTGTATTTCAAACATGGATTTTGTAGCCTAAGTGTAATGGATCTGATGATGATCGCTTGACGATCGAAACTGATCATCCTAGTGTTTTATTAATCTCATGTAATTTATTTCAGGATTAGGGCATAACCCATCTCTTTTGGGTACATTCGTGTTGACCGACTGAAAATCACTAAACTCTTGTTTACTAAGGCAACACAGAAAATATGGCTTCAAACACCACAACAAAATTACTATGGCATATGCAAGCAATTCATGAATCTACGTCCAGAAGATTGCAACACAGCATCCATCTATATAAATTACCGACATGGAAAATGCACCGTCCCATATGTTCGCGTAAATAAACTGGCGAATATGAGAAAAGAAATAGCACTGTACCTTAATATCCCCAAAGCCAATTTCTACACAGGGCATTGCTAATAACGACCTCGGTGACAGTTTGAGTGAATTCTGGTGCAGATCGGCAGGCTCTGAACATGTGACATTGCCAACCAGACAGAGCGCATGCGTGGGTCAGAGAACTTGTAAAGCACAGTCAGCAACCCAGCGCTTGCACTCCGATCACTAAATTCAAGTGACTGAATCTCGAAAGATATTTATGAATTTCTCTGATCGAAAATAAAATAAAATAATGTTATAATTATCGCCGAACGTAAGCAGTCGTATGCAACTCCCCTATAATGGTAATTAAGACATTCGTATGGAAATTATAACAGTACATTATGCAACGAGCCTATAATGGCAATAATAAAGACACGAGTGTGTTTATAAAACGAGCGTAGCGACCTTTATAATTTCCATACGAGTGACTTAATTGCCATTATAGGCGAATTGTATACGACTGCTTATGTTCGACGATAACTATAACATTATTTTATTTTATTTTATGTTCGAACAGAGAAATTCATGTTCGGCGATAATTATAACTTTATTATAGCCTATGTTTTAACATAAATATTCATAAATATCTGTGGGATTCAGTAACTTCAGTTAGTGAACAGAGCGCCCTGGGTGGTTTGCTGACTGAACAGAGCGCATGAGTGGGTCCAAGAATTTCGAAAGCAGAGACCATTTACTTTGCTTAGCAATGACATTGTTTACAACCTGCATGATGTCTAGTGCCGATCAGAACTAGCATTCACTAATATTATCACCGAAGTCGTTTGAAAGAAATGCGCTGTGTAGATATTGTAGGTGGGGATATTAAGGTACATTGCTATTTCTTGTCTCATATTCGCCAGTTTATTTACGCACTTTACATGTCGGTAATTTATGTAGATGGATGCTGTGTTGCTAACTTCTGGACGTAGATTCATACATTTCTTGCATATGTCATAGTATTTTCTTGCTAACGTAAAGGTACGTGTTGATTTTGTATATGTGTTTGGGATTGTAACTACAATGGTTGATCCGATATCCAATTTGAACTTTCAAATCATGTAATTCATGTCCGACATGTTGGATTTTGAGCGCATGCGCGAAGCTATCCTTACCTAATTGGTCAATGAATGAGCTCTGATTGGCTGGAGAAACTGTTTCATAATGAAGAATAGTACTATAATGACCCTCATTATGATACAGATTTCTGACATATAATTTTTACATTTCGACATCGTCGAACACAAAACTCGCTTCGCTCATTTTATAAACGTATTCGTGTCTTAAGTATTGCCATTATAAGCTCGTTGCATAATGTACTAATATGTCAGAAAACTGCTTCTTAAAGAGACTCATTGAAATGAAAATCCACAGCCTGCTTCCGGTCTCCGACCGGGTCAGGAATGGAATGAATGAAGCCCCTATCTAGCGGCGAGGATATGAACTGTGCCGGCTGCCGAGGCCTGACGCACTCCTCTGGGGCAATGATTAAATGAATGATAGATGAAATGAAATGATAGTGGAGAGTGTTGCTGGAATGAAATTTTTTGACAGGGAAAACCGGAGTACCCGGAGAAAAACCTGTCTGCCTCCGTTCTGTCCAGCACAGATCTCACATGGAGTGACCGGGATTTGAACCACGGACTCAGCGGTGAGAGGCCGGCGTGCTGCCGCCTAAGCCACGGAGGCTCACCTTAAAGAGACTCATTATAGTTCAAATTTCATTATGATACAGGTTCTCCACCAATCAGAGCTCAAGATTTTCATTACGATACAGCTGTTTGACCAATTAGGTTAGGACAGCATTCAACCTGCGCTGACTTCCACGGCCTCCAGTTTTACATTTCACTGCGTGGCTAGTGTCATAGTGGGGTATTTCAGGAGGCTGTGCTCGAATACAAGGTATTCTCTGCATCCCATGCACTGTGTTCAGCAAACGAGACTGGCAGAATCTCGACAGATATTTATGAAAATTTATGTTCGAACATAAAATAAAGTTATAATTATTATCGTCGAACATAAACAGTCGTATGCAACCGGCCTATAATGGTATATAAGTCACTCGTATGGAAATTATAAAACTCGTGTCTTAATTATTGCCATTATAGGCTTTTTCCCAGTCACGAAAACCAAGATTAACGGCCGAGGGGACCCAATGCGCTGACCACGCGTCACCCCATTATCTGCAGGCCAAATGGCTGGGCAGCGGCCGCTTAGTAGGCCTAGGACCTTCATGGGCTGTACGTGCCAAGAGTTGTTATTCATTTATTATTGGCTTGTAGCATTATGTACTATTATCAAACTTAATATAAGAAGAAGAAAGGCGATATCTTACAATCCACGGCCATGCGTGTTTTGCACGCCAATTATCGTGGCTAAAAGTACTGAAAATCCATTTGGGCAACCTTTACCCTTCGAGAGGAAACTCCTGAATCACTTAGAAGTGTCCGCTGATAAGGAGACACTCAATGCATTTACATACTGGGTGTCATCAAAACCCGGTAATCGATCTCCCTGGATGGTTTACAGAGCTCAGGTTGCGTTACGCCAGGGAAACTGATCCTATCTAAACCACCACGCAGTTGTTACAAATTCAATCAACTGCTTGCATTAGGGATGTCAAAGTGCTGCCACACTAGAGCAGGCGACGACCGAACCGAGTCACCTGAGAGAGCTATCTTCGTGATACCACAGAGAGTAGCCACCTAATGCAACAGTTCCAAGCTGCATTTGACAGCCACTCCACCGTTTATACGCCAAACCGCGCTAAATATCGTCAAATGTCCCTTGTATAGAGGGTGTTGAAAAATGTGGTATCAACTGTCCGAAGGGCAATTATCTTTCAAAACCTAAAATCACGAACTTACTCTCATCTTTGTAGTGGAGATAATTGTAATATATTATACGGTCGTGTGGGAAACCGGAGTGTGGATAGCTCTCAGAGCAGTTTTAGCTCTCTTTTCACATTTTGCAAAAATTATGAAAATGTAGACGTATGAGATCAGTGCAAACGTGTGTGTCTGTCCGTCTGTCTGGGTGTATATCAACTCCTAAGTGGCTGCAGCTATCAACATCAAATTTAGTATGCGTGAAGATCTATAGGCCACCAATACATCTCACGGCCATTTATGGAAATTTTGTCAGTGCTACCAACTGCTGAAAAATCACAATTGAAATTTGAACTCTAATTTGGATATCTCAGAAGGTACTCATGGGAACTGTTCCAAAATCGACACACACATATTGACCAGAATACAGAATTTCAGATTAATTTTCAGAAACCCATACATGACAGTGCTGCCAACATAATTCTACGCGTGCTGATTGGTTCTATGTTTATTTGCGTGTACCTTCCAAACTAACGAATTAAAAGACCATTATGCTTCATATTTATTTTGGGCAACCCATACATGTCGGGTTTGCTAACATGATTCTACGCGGGCTGATGTTTAACTTCTTGAAATCTCCATAGTATCTTTCGGACTTCAACCAATTCTCTATGTGCACAGAATAACTTGCAATAAGGGTCAAAACTAGGCATATATGCAGAGATTCCAGAGTTGCCAACTGATGATAAATGCTTTCTATAATTTTGAATCCCAGTCTCAATATATCAGAAAATATGCAGGCCAACAGTTCGAAACTTCTCACAGGGTGTAGAAAACACAATTGAAGATGCATTTTGAGTAACCCATCAATGATACTGCTGCCAACATGATCTTACGAACTAATAGGTTCAATGTTTAACTGCATGTAACTTCCGTACTAACAAATGGATTTCTTCCAAAATAGGCACGTGTATAGATCATAATATTTCAAATAAATTTTTAGCCACTCATATAAAGCAGTGTTGTCAACATATTCTACGCATTCTGATAGGTTCAATGTTTAACTGCAAGTAACGTCCATACTACCTATTGGACTTACAAACATAGATTTAAAACGGCCTATATGTAAATATCTGCTGCTGATCGCTTGATGATCAAAACTGGTCATCCAAGGGAATTTATTGATCTCATGTAGTTTATTCTGGATCAGGGAAACACCCTTTACAATTGGTTACAATCGTGTTGACCGACTGGAAAGCATTATATCCCGACTGGAAATAAATACAAATTACGTACCGTAAACATTTCGAAGGGAAGGTTATTTAAGGAGATTTGTTCATCAAACAAAATCATCAGATCTGTACACTCAAGGCGTTCGTAGTATGGGCAGATCTCATGTGCAACGCATACACAATTAGGCCTACTTACAAAGTTGTAACATTTTTATAACGTCGTATTATCGTGAATTATTATGACACTTGATTATATTCAAATTTTCCCACCTTTCAACACAAAATGTTTTACATGTGTCGGTCCAATTGATCTTCTTCAGCCACAATCTAGCAACCTCTTACACATAAATGTATTGTTTTATCTAAAAAAACACATTTTTGCAACATATGTAAGTGGAAATACAATGGTATACGAGGGTATACTTATAGAAGTTGGTCCGTAAATCGCTGGTACGAGAATCTGGGATTATGACGCAGATCCACGGACCATCCCGCACACATTAGCCCATCCCAGATAAGTATTTTGTTTAAGGTCATGGTCTACTCTTGCCGTTAGTTCACTAATTGGCTGGTAGTGATGGCCTCATTACATACATCATCACTCTGTGGTTTGATTCCATATTGAACCATAGTCGTTGTCCGTAAGCTCTTCGGCAACACAGCACATAACCATAACCATTAATGGCTGATGTGGGCTGCCACAGAATGTAGGCTACTAGCGCAACGCCGCGCTGCGCATTTCTCAGCGTCATGGGATTATCTATACTTCATTTAAAAGTAATTGTAAATAAGGGAACTCGAAACTAAGACATACGTGTCTTTGGGTGGTACGGGAAAATAATTCCGGAGACAAGCCACAGTAAATAAATATATAAATAAATAAGTAAATAAATAAATAATTAAATGAATAAATAATTATTTAATAAATAAATACATAAATAATTAAATAAATAAATAATATAAATACATAAATAATTAAATAAATAAATAAATATGTAAATCCATATATATATACATATATATAAATATTATAATTGTGAAAGTCTGTGTGTCCGTTAGTTTGTTACCTCTTCACACTAAAACGGCTGGACGGATTTGGATGAAATTTGAAATGGAGATAGCTTATATCCTGGATTAACATATAGGCTGCCTTTCATCCAGAAATAAATCATTGTTCCCGTGGAACGGGCAACACGACTGAAAAGTCACCAAAAATACTCAACTGGGACAAAATATCGAAGTTGTCGCATAAAGACCGGACATAGCTCGATGCGAGAAACAATTCTCGGTACGTCCCCACGGGACACCCTAAACAACATTTTAAGGCCCTAAAACCAACAGTTTCAAAGATATTCGCAGAAAACTATCTTCGCTCTGATAAACTGACGAACTAATGGCAAGTCCGTTTCCATGGCAACAGTACCTCAAGGTATGACGTCCGATTTTCTATATATCCGTGTAGGAGGCAATGCCGATCAATTTATTATCTTTTTCAAGATATATATAAACACAATAAGAACAGGGTAGCGCGCTTGCCTCTCATCCGGAGGCCCCGGGTTCGATTCATGGCTCCGTCAGAGATTTTAGACACTGACGTGAGGGCAGCAACGGGGTGCACTAAGCTTCGTGAGGACAATTGAGTAGCTGTCTGATAGTGAGGCAGCACCCCGGTCACGAAGAACAAGATTAACCGCCAAGGGGACACGATGCACTGACCACGCGTCACCACAATATCTGCAGGCCAAATGGTTGGGAAGTGGTCGCATGATAGGCCTAGGTCCTTCATGGGCTGTAGTGCCAGGGGTAAAAAAAAAGTTAGGGAAAGTGCCGTCTAATACCACCTTTAATGTTTAACCACTACAGTAGCGGCTACTAAATAAAGCTAGCGATATAGCTACGTTCAATTTCCTAAACACAGAGCTCACAAATCCCGTATAGTTATGTACAAATATCAGTCTGGTCGTTATGTCAGTAGCAACGAAGCTCTGTGGCGGCTATTGCCGTTTCCGTAACACTTAAGGCATCCCACCGTCACATACCTCAATGTGCACTTACAAAATTGTGAACTAGTCTATTTTACTGAAAAGAATTTCTAGGAGCGAGTATCCACTCCGGCAAAAACCACCCTCACTACCTTTTATAAAATTAACACAAGACATGATTTTTAAAACACTCTTCTGTATGTTGAGGTACAGAGATATACCACATGGAAAGATACAATAAAATGTTGGCAAACCTGAGTTCAAGGAACTGCTGTTCCGAATAGGCCTTGTGCTAAAACTGCAGAAACTTTCGGTACAGGTTATGCGGCCCATGTTCGTAACATGGATTGTTTTCCTTTGACAATGCATCCACACAATGTGCGAGGGCAACGCATTTCAAAGATCTCTAAAACACAATAATCAGGAAATTGGAGAAAAATTTAAAGTGGGAGCGAAAATTCAAGGAGAAATAATTTCATCTCTGAGATTTTGAGATTTGCTGATGACATCGTCATCTTGGCCGATGCGCCACAGGATTTGAACTAGTTCTTGAATGGTATGGACTCCGTCTTGACGAAAGAATTCATGATGAAAATCAATAAATGTAAAACAAAATTATTTGAATGCAGCCGAAATAAATCAGAAACCCCTATGGACATTAAATTGGCAGGTGAAACGCTACGGGAAGTAGGAGACTTCTGTTACTTAGGAAGCAAAATATCTAGTGATGGACGAAGCAAAGAGGATAAAGTAGGTTGGCTCAGACAAGGAAAGCATTTCTACTGAAAAGGAATCTATTGACATCGAATATACATTTAGGTATTAGGAAGTAATTTTTGAAAGCTTTTGTCTGGAGCGTGACGCTATAAGGAAGTGAAACTTGGACTAATGGTGCAGCAGAAAAGAGGAGAATTGAAGCGTTCGAAATGTGGTGTTACAGGAGAATGATGAAGATCAGATGGGTAGATAGGGTAACAAATGAAGAGGTATTAAGACGAGCTGGAGAGGAGAGATGTTTTTGGCAACTGCTGATGAAGAGAAGAGATAGGTTGGTAGGACACATATTAAGACACCCAGGAATAGCAAGCTTAGTTATGGATGGGAGGGTCGAGGACAAGAACTGTAGGGGTAGACCAGGATTAAACAGATTGCCTCGGATGTAGGGTGTAGGATGTAGGGTGTGGTAGCTATGTAGAGATGAAACGATTAGCTCAGGAGAGGGAGGCATGGAGGGCTCCATCAAACCAGTCAAGAAGCTGAAGACTCAAACAACAACAATCAGGAATTTTAATTACTTAGAGAGGCATGTGAGGCAAAAGGGTTGTTGGAGAATTTCAATCCCTAGGATGTAACACTGGAAGAGACTGCATAATGTACGTCAGCGGCCAAGGTGAGAGATATTTTACTATAGGTTTATTAATAGCGACATGTTGACGTTCAAATCATCAATAAGTGTGGCAAAATTACACCCAGAATAGCTTAAGGAAAAATACATTTAATTCCCCATATTCCGATAGATTTGCCATTCCAGTGTGCACGAGTGCAGTTCCCTCTTCAAACAATATTCGCAATCTCTATTAACAAAGCGCAATGACACACACTTAACAGCAGCAGGTGTACATTTAGACAAAACCATGTTTTCCCACGGGCAACTGTATGTGGCGTGCTCGCGAGTATCCGGACAACAAAATCGTTATGTCTCAGCAGAAGATGGCAAAACCAAAAAAGTAATTTTCAAATGTGTTCACATAATGTAACATCGTACCCTGCAGACTTTCACAACTCTATATAATTCCCACTTTGCTGCTCATATCAATATACTGTATGTATCAGAATATTCAGAATTAGAATGGAACCACCTGTAGCCGCGATTGCTGTAATTGAATAGACCAATTATCAGCAATATTGCATCGTCCCCATTGTCTTGATCACGAGTGAAACCGTGGGTACCTGCTAGTAAATAAATAAATAAATAAATAAATACATAAATAAATCTCTACATAGTATAAAACGAATTCCCCGATTCTTGTATGTAACGGGTAAACTTGAGAACCACTGGATGGATTTTGATGCGGTTTTCACCATTCTGTAAAGGATTTACCGAGGAAGGTTTTTGTGGAAAAACATTCATTTATGACCAAAAAAAACGATCAGTAACGATTTCAGTGAATTGAGTTGAAGAAAAACCTGCCGTCCGTGCGCTTTTTAAGCTTACACTGGGTAAAGCATTTAAAGAATCTATACTGTATACTAGCCTATTAGTGTAAGAATCGTTCTGCATGAAATAGTCTACATAAAAGTCCATGACAGCGTCTCTATCTTTAATACATCGCCCACTATAATTTAATTTCTTCCAACAATCTCCATTGAGTGGAAATTTAAATTATTCGCTTCGGAGCGAGTTGACGAGCTAGGGAGCAGGCATATAACCCCGGCTTTGGCCAGCATCAAACTGTTGAGTCGTGTCGAGTCAAGATATCAGAGAAAAGTATGTGTGTTTGGAGTTTCACTGTTCACCTCGGCTTTTTTGAATTGCATCTGGGACCTACCGTAAGCCTTTTAAGCTTAGGTTGGGTAAACCTTTAAAAATACCGGGCGAAGCCGGAGTGGGTTGCTAGTAAATAAATAAATAAATAAATAAATATATAAATAAATGATATGGATGGGTTAGGTGTACGCTTTATTTAGGGGGCAGAAGAGACCAAACCTTATAGTTGTACCAAAAGATAGAGGCAAAATCCTGTCCAATGAGCAACTTGTGGTGTGAACTGTGTGACATTGATGTCCTGCCCTCTACCAGGCGAGTCCGCACACTATTCACTCACATGGGCCTATTGTTTTATTGCGAACTGCCGACTACGAGGAATGACATTTTCCTATCATATATCAGTCCACAAAAAATAATGATAGTTCAACGCGACCAGATTTTTTTACCAGTAGCTGGGCATGATGAAGCATTTAGCGTAATCCCTCAAGTTTTCCAATTGAAATATTGTAAAATTAGTTATTAACCTGATAAAATGGGATTTCTAACCAGGATATTTGTGAGTTTCAGAAGTAAATTGTTCCAACTTAGCCACGCGTCTCTTGTAAATTCATCAGTTATTGGTGAATTAGGATTCCTAAGCCCATTTGCAAAACACATTATATTCGCTATTTGGGTGTTCTTTAACTTTTTTGAAATTCCTAGATGATATTCCCATTGTTTTTGAATTTGAGTGCACAGCAAACGATTTTAGTTGGTGTATTTTACTTGCGGTTTCCATTTAAACGTTCTCAACAATAACAAATCTTATCAAAATAAACAAACAAACAAACAAACAAACAACCTCAAGATCATTGTCCAAGTCTAGCCTGCAATATTAGCGCAAAACAATGTAACCATTCTTGAAACTAACTGCAAGAGATGAGAATGACATTTACAAGCATGCAACTACTCTTTGACAGGTGGGCGTGGCTGAAGCCCAGCTTCCTAAATTTTTATTATTTTAAGGTACTTAGGTAAATTTGTTTGCCATGAAACTTTGGAAATAGGAGAGACTTGGCTAACTCCAGTGTGCGGCTAATTCCGCATCACTTAAGTATACCTTTACGGCACAGATACCCCAGCTGTGTTGAGTCAACTACAGTAGAGCGTCAATAATTTGGGCGTCAAAAATCCGGACCATCGATAATCCGGATTCAATTCTGGTGAAAAGAAGGTTGAAAAAGATACATATTTGTCATTTGTAGCTCTTCTGTCAGTCAATACGAATATGCCCAATATATGGGCGGGATACGAAGTATTAATATATAAATTTACTCTGAAAAAATACATGTATTAGTTAATTATCACTATAATGGGGCAATTTAGGATTACACGTTTCGACCCTCAAGTGGCCTTCATCAGATCCTGAGCACTGTGTTGAGGTTTAAATTTACGCTAATATAATTACAATACTATTGTAGTAGCTTGTCATTGGTGTTTTTAATAGGATTCGTAATTTGAATCTCGTTATACTTTAGGTTTGGTTTGTCTTAAAGATTTTATGAATTACGTGAGTAAAGGCGTATATGCACGTGTATACAATTTAGAATAACACAATGTAGTCTAATAATAAATAAATAAAATTACAAAAGTAGTATGCCCTACAAAACACTATTTGTAATGTTTACTTAATTCAGTAGGGTGTCACCGCACAGTAGTGTTGACTTGTCGCTCGGCCTGTAGTGACTGTCAATGTCTTTTATTAAAATACATAATACGTTCATCTTAATTAATTGTGTTATTTATCTGCTCCAATTATTTAACCACTTAAGTGAATTATTAACGGTTTTAGAAAGTTTTCTTTTTATTATTAACTCAAACGACCCTTTTTTGGTTCTTTTCGAAAATCCGGATATTTTCATAATCCGGACAGTGTCCGGTCACAATTAATCCGGATTATCGATGCTCTACTGTATTTAATTTCCCTTGCCTATGAAATTTGAAACGGAAAATGCTTCCAACTGGCAGTAAAATCATGAAAACCTGTGGTAATTGTCGGTGAAGAAGTTATAAAATCTCATGTATTGCGGTGATGCCTTAGTGGTAGTTTAGTAATGAAGCATATTATTAGACTTACGTTACTGTGTTGCGTATTTAGACAAGGTGTCGCGTATTTAGCCCTAGTACCACTAGTAATAACCAAAAACCCCCCAAGAGTTACAAAATTCAAATTAATTTGAAAGTGCTATTATGTGAGTTAGGCTACTAGGTAATTTAGACAACCCATGCCAGATGAAATTTTAAGATCTAAATTTATGTCACAAGGGTAGTAATTTAATTTCAAAGTTGATTTTTGAAACCTTTTCCCTTAATTTTAACGTGTTTACCATCAACCCCTTAATATTGTGGATTTAGCTGAGTCTCCCCTATATGTTAATTAGCCTCTAAGCTATGATAATATGAAATGTAAAACAAATGCATTTTCGGGTCTTATTTTGCCTACATCACCCTTTAATAGCCTACTATTCATCCGCAACTCCAACCATTCGATTTTCCCTCGAAGACATGTATCAATCGTGGATGTGCGGTTTCTCTGAGAGGCACGCTTCGGCAGCAAAGAGGTTGGTTGGGATATAGAGCACTACACAGCACGCCAGCAATAGAGAAACAAACAGGAAAACATTCGACGAAAATCTCGCACATTGTACCTACTACTGATAAAGGAAGCGTGTGGCTTTCCGAACCGGTAATCTCGCGATCATGGGCCATGGGACCACCATTTTACGTGGAATCTGCACCACAATGTGATAGTTCACTTCGAAAATCTCACATGCATTATGAAAGGATATTGACCACACTTGGCAGTGGGACAATTAAGTCTAATAACAATGGTGTGTGGCTCCTGGCGAGTAGTTAAAGTTGACGTCCATTGACAGGGTTAAATAACAACACACAAACCACGAATTCACTAAGGAGATTTTTGTTACCGCGAGATTGAGAGAACGGCTGAACCAATTGACTTCGTAAAGCACTCTGACGAAAGCCCTTGGTCTGTAGATTTGTAGAGTGTCTTAAAAATAAAAATATATGTTGCCGTATATTTTTAAGTAATAAAGAAAAGTGCAATATTCTTGGCACTCGTGCATGCTCACAATCACCTTAGCTCATGACAAGACATGGTGTATTGAATTCCACCACGTTTTAATGTGATAGTTATTTATGAGAATTATATAGGAGGGGAATATTGTTTATGATGTTTCCCATGACATATATACTTGAATAGAATTATAAAAGAAGGGAAATATCGCAGAACATAAACTGACAGTTGAGTGTGTTTGTCGTTTACGTGGCCTAATATTGCGCTCCCAAACCATTGGTCTGGTAGTCCAGCTGGGAACATTGCAGACTTTGAATTTTATTATGCATCGTGGACGGAGTTTGAATCCCACCTCCGATATGTTTTTTTTAAAATTTCCGTATTCTTCTTTCTTGCTATTGGTATTACATTGCCAAAACATACTTCACTGTTATCATTCTCGTAAAGTGACGAATTCTCTGACACGTACGTTGCCATCTATATATTTTAAACACTAGGGTGATTTTTGTTACCGCGAGATTGAGAGAACGGCTGAACCGATTGACTTCGTAAAGCCCTTTGACGAAAGCTCTTGGCCTGTAGATTTGCAGAGTGTCTTTAAAAGAAGAATACACGTTACGGTATATTTTTAAATTATTAAAGAAAAATATAATATATGTGGCTCTCGCACGTGCGCAAAATGGCTTTTTCCACTAGTGAGATGGTGGATAAAAGATCCGCTACGTCTTACTGAGATCTTTGCGTATGCGAATTAACAAAGTGGTGGGGGATATGGTTTATGATGTTTCAACCATATACAGTATACTGAAAAAGAATTATACAACACGGGAACTATTGAATAACTTAAACTAGCAGTTGAGTGCATATGCTGTTTACCTAACTTAATATTGTGCTCCGTTCCCATTGTCTGGTTGGCTCTGCGGCTTACGTTGCAGACTTCGAATTACATTATGCATCGTCGAAAGAGTTTGAATCCCACCTTGGGATTTTTTTATTTCCGTATTCTTCTTTCTTGCTATTGGTATACCAATGTCAAAACATATTTAACATTTATTATTCCCGTAAATTAAGAAAAATCTTCGCGATTTACATTTCCATAGGCATATACATTTAAATAATTAAAGAAAAATATAGTATTCCAGGCACTTACACGTGCGCACAATCGTTTTCGCCATGAGAGACAATTGGCGATCATAAATCAATAATAATAATAATGTTATTGGTTTTACGTCCCTTTTAACTACACTGGCTTATAGAGACGCCGGGGTGCCGGAATTTTGCCCCGAAGGGGATCTTTAACGTGCCAGTAAATGTACTGACACGGCTTCCTCGCATTTGCGCACCCTCAAATGCCAGCTGACTGCGCCAGGTTTCGAACCTGCAACCTTGGGCTCAGCAAGCGAGAACGTTACCCCTGAGCCACGCAGCCAAACGATCATAAATCATCTGGCTGGCTTGGACATGGTGGTCACTCAGCCCTGTGTACTTTGGTGTGTGTTTAATATTCTCTATTATAACCTGTGTTATTGTCATGACTGTATTAATGTGTGTATCTGTAACTAAGGTGGGGATTTGGGAGGAGACAGCCAAGACCTTAATTAAGGAACCATCCCAGTATTTGCCTGAAGTGGTAGTTGGAAACAACAACAACACATTCAAGATGGTTGAGGTTGGAATCGATCCTATCTCCCCTCAGTTTTACCTCTAGAGGATGAGAGCGCCCCGTTCCAGTCCTCAGGCCAGAATTAAATTTCTTGGCAGAACAAGGCATCGAACCCGGATCTTCGGGGCTTTAGCCATGAAAGTAGCCTTAAGAGTGTGATTTCCTGTGCTAATTCGATTTTTGGCATGCACGGGTAATAGAATTCTAAAACTGCCTCCATTACGTTAGCTGGCGATGTGATACTATGCTCATTCCTGTAGTTGGCGAAGTTATTCTATACACACCTGCATAATAAACTTTCATGAAAACCCAAAGGATTGTACCTATAACAGGTGATGGAAATTGCTTATATATATAGAGCAGTTCCGTACTGATTATATCAAAGTGAAGAACGTCATCGTGAGCTGCGTTTGCAAACTATCGCAAAAATCGTTGCAGGCAGGGATAATTTTAAGTATATTAATATTGGTGATCAGTCTCGTCGCATCCTCCCCTGCAACCAACTTGTGTATGAAAGTCTCTGGACGGCGAATACACTGGTCATGTTGAACGTCACTGTTTAAGCCAATTGTTTATTGATTATTTGTTTAGAGTATATAACAATAAGTCTAACCACGCAGTTGATCTTACCAATGGAAGCATTATTTACCATGTAATATTTAACGGCTCCGTTGATGTAGGACACTATAAGACTATCGAATACAACATTAATTTGGGGAGAACTGCTGCTATAAAAACCCGTCCGGCGAAATTGCAGAACCAAATACCGCTACAGTTGGTTGGTTGACTGCAAGAGGCCCAAGTTAGTCGATTTAACGCACCGTTCAAAATCTCTTCTGAGATAAATTTCGACACCTCAACATCTCTTAAACAGCAGAGATTAAAAAAGACATCAGATCATTAACAGAATATTACCACCATAACGTGGCAACATTACACGGCAGATATAACTTGATACTAGAGTATATACAGAATTTCAGAGCTACATAGTTCTCGAAGTAAAATTATTGGAATTATTCAATTAGCCCAAAGTATGTCTCAACTTGAGAAACAAATTGCCCTAGAATTACCGTGAAAGAGTAGTTACACTTAAACTACCCTGTGCGATATAATGTTACCTTAAATTAGGGTAATCAACCTGTATGTGACACCACTAATAGTGTACACTAATAATGATTATACGGTATCTTGGTGAGAGGATAGACAAATGTCTTGATGCATGTCTGGAACGTAAACCGTTTACGAGAAAAATCTTTAAATTTCTAACATATATATATATATAGAGACTACGGAAACGCAGCTGTCAACTTCAATATCTCTTGCGCATGTTGTCTGCATGACAGCTGGACTCAGTTGTGTTTGGCACACCCTTACTTTGAAGCCAAGCACATGCTTCCAATGTAAACAGTAATACACGATTCTGTACAAGTTGTCAGAATACGTTAATGTTCCTTCCTAGGTCAATTGTTTAGAAACCTATCCCTCGATTTATCATGTTTACCATGAACCCCTTAATATTGCAGATTTATCTGAGTCTCCCCTATGTTAATTAAACTCTCTCTAAGCTATCCAAAAAATGCATTTTCAGGTCACATTTTGCCTACATCACCCCTTAATACCACGCCTGTATTGCATGAGTCTCCTATCATTCGGTGTGGAAACAAGCTGGAATTGTGACTAATTATCGGTACTGTATTTCAAGTCTTGAGACACATATTGTAACTGCTCACTTTACTGCAGGCAGCACACAAATACAAGTATTCATCCACAAGCAAATATGGGCACGATGTCCCTAGTTATTAACCTTTTAAGTGCTGATTTACCCGGTTAGCTATTTGCTAACCTCAGTGCTGAGTTTTTTCATTTGCATTTAAAATCAATTTTAAATATCGTAATTTATAATTTATCATGGGGGCTTAAGATGTCTATAGGTTTTGGGTATTTATTAATCTAAATGTAAATTCAAAATCCTACGTTTAATATTAATTTTCATTCTGAGGAATCAAAATTAAAATGTTTGTTTCCATGCGCGCATTCTCCAAACCAGTTAGTAAAGTGTTCAAAATGAAATTATTCCTAATATCAGGTGAAGCCTCCATGGCTTAGGCGGCAGCACGCCGGCATCTCACCGCTGGGTCCGTGGTTCAAATCCCGGTCACTCCTTGTGAGATTTGTGCTGGACAAAGCGGAGGCTGCCAGGTTTTTCTCCGGGTACTCCGGTTTTCCCTGTCACAAATTTCATTCCAGCAACACTCTCCGCTATCATTTCATTTCATCTATCATTAATTTAATCATTGCCCCAGGGGAGTGCAACAGGCTTCGGCAGCTGGCACAGTTCATATCCTTGCCGCTAGATGGGGGCTTCATTCATTCCATTCCCTGACCCGGTCAGTCGACTGGAAGCAGGCTGTGGATTTTCATTTTTCCTAAAATCATAAGGCAAGTAATACTTGTTGCTCCTCACCTATACAAACGTTGATATTCTTTGACACGAAATCACAACGTGGCGTGAAGAATTTGCTTGTTATTCCGCCATGCTTGTTTACATCTCAGATGAACTCCAGCTGTGGAGGACAAACGTCTACAAGTTGCTCTTTTAGTTACTTCCGGAAGCAAAAATCCAAACTTAAGTAGGACTACATAATGGCCAACAGATGCAGAACATGCTAGAGGTAGACTCGGCACTCGAAAGCGAATGGGGAATATAAATAAGAATTAGTTCTTGTGCACTGTTTATAGACGGGCAAAGCACTGAACGGGTTAAAGTTACTCTCTTGTGACAATCTGTCAAATTATTGTGGTTGTTCTTATTATACAATTTATTATGGTATTCCTCAACCAACTATTGTGCCCTTTCGTAAAAGAAATATGCAAATCACTGTCCAGCTGCTCAGTCTTATCTCTTAGGGGGCATAGAACGTCCTCCCACTGAGTCATTCACACATTATAGGATCAAGCTTAGGATAACACTTCACTGAAATGAAATTCTAAATCCTACTAATAAAACTATTTAATTCACAAAATTTGGCGCTACAATACACAAAACAACTGAATCAACATCACACTTGTTCTAATGAACAAAGAACAATACATATTAATCAGAAAAATTTCAATAATTTAGGTTCCATTGAACCCTAAACAAAATTATCAAACTAGTTTCACTTCCATTTAGCAACATTATAAACTTCTCTCAATACGAGCTCTAAAAGTCTCGGATAATTTATTACATATAATTTTATGTTTAAAAACACATTAAATATTCCAAATTTGAATATATTAAAAAGAAAATTTGAGTTAATAACATTCAATAGTATCAACAATTACCATTCATTTGGGTACCACATGACATTCACAATATATCATCCCTCTCTCCAACACTACCAAAACTGTATTTGTTTTCGAGAATCTCATGTACCACAAGCGTTGAAGACTACTGATTTACTCAATTCGAAATAGACTCCCAGCTACTCGATATCTCCAACAATCACTTGGGAACAATAACATTTATCATGCAACAATGCAAAGGGACTTTCATTATTGTCTCAATTGACAATTTAATTATTCATAAAGTGCGGATCTATAATACAACGGCAAGGATAAAGAATCAATATAAAACTCGGTACAGATTACCGGTCCGTTAAAAGGTTTAATACATCAGAGTGCAGACATGGTCTGTCTCTGTCCTGGGCATACCCCAACCGTGACCTCCATTAAGAAAACGTCGAGACACTTCGGCTTAAATTTATGACAGGGGAGGAGAGACAATGCTCCCTCCTTTCTAGACGGGACCTTAAACACCGCTTTCATACAAGCGTGAAACTGAACTTGGGAAGGCTACACATCACTTTAATATAACAACAATTATTCTGAGGTTCTACTGACCTATTACTGTAGCTCAGGTATGATTATAATTTTCGGAGTTTTAACACTGGGAAGTAAGAATTCAAAACCATTCATAATTAAGGGGCTTCCGACGTGAGAGACATCTGGTTCGATTCTCTGACCAGCCTCTAGGACACTTCCATTCTAGAGGGCTTAGGGCTAATTCCATAGAGCGAGGGTATCTGACCACTCCTCCTAATAATAAAAGCGACTTTGGGAAAAGGTATTCGCACACAATTCCACGCTTGACGATAATATAGCACCCTTTTTAAAGTTTGTCACAGCAAACACATACAAAATCAATTGCTTCAGCCCAGCTGATCCCCGCAATTATAACTCCTGGCATTATTTCACCGCAATTTTTAGCGTGATCATTTATTACATAGCGCTCAAAGGCGACAATCAATACATTCGTGATGCCTTCCAAAGTTTAATATTTATTTCAACATAATTCATTTATTTCTTCGTCCATAATTAACAGATTTGCCTTTCACTAAGTCTCGACTTTTAATTTCCAAGAACACAACTGGTTCCATAATTATTATTATCATTACTTTAGCACATAACGGCTCATACTTGAATTATTACTTCAATAATTAATTTATTCATTACATTATTCTCATTATTTTTAGCACATAACTGCTCATACTTGAATATTATTTCCATAGTTTTTACATTACATTTTCCTTTTTTATATTATCCTGATTGCCTTTTAAATAACATTATTCTTTTTATATTCACTAGTATTTCATTGAATACGACTTCATTTGATTACACAATACATTTTTGCAATTTTTAATTTAGATCCCGCACTTATCATTTTCACACAGTTTTACATCCCTGATTTTTTTTTATTACTGGAGAATACTTTCTCCGTGGTTACCATTGTTACATGAGACTCCCGAATCCAAAACACATAATAAATTTGGGTGTTACTTACATGGCTTATCCGGCCCCATCGTCCGAATTCCTGTGGAACGACATTCGGCCCACATTAAATTTCTTACTCCATGATGATACAAATATTTACACTCGTTAAAATGCCCTCTGGATTACACATTTTTAGATTAATATGAGGGTTTACACACATGTTCACTACACTAAAAAGAATGATAACTTTCACTTAATATTATATTTACACACACAGAATTTCACTTTTTGTGGCATCAAACACACGTGAATTCTTTCTTCATCAAATCTCAGGGGTGCAATTTTCGACGCTGCCTTCTACCTCCTATTCTGGTATGAACAGTCTCGTACGAAATGAAACCTCCTTGGATATGAATTCCCTCCTAATTCTGGTGTTTAATTTATCGGCATTGACAATACTGCACGATAATATAGTCTTTCCCGGTTCGCAATTGTCTATCTGGGAAACGGTATGTTTTTACGTTTACCCCTGAAGTCGCTATACTGCGCTTTTACAATTGTTTATTTGATACTATGCGTCGGAACTGAATTCGGACGGCTATTGTCTTTTCTCTGTGGAGTACTTCTTTGAAACTCCACGTGGATGGATATCTGTTTGTAGATTCCTACTTCTATCGCCAGTTTGTTACCCTAATTTCCTCAACCAGGAAAATTAGGTATTAGCTATGTTTTAACCCTACCGTGGTTATACTACCGCATTGGGAAAACGTTTTTAGAGTATCTACTCTTTGCTGATGTCTCGTATACTTTCGAGATACCATGTTCTCACTTCGAATACTAGTGTCTGGGCTTCAACTACCCTCGCCGGCTCACGTATGTTTTCACTCAATGTTTATAGCTTGCCTACCACCGTAGACTATTATACTTTGGAAGTTCTAACTATACTTTCCTTTCGAAAAGAACTTCAACGTTTTTAAAGGGCAGCGACACTGAAGAAAGCTGGACAGTACTTCGATTTAGAGTACTTCCGCGTCGTGATACAGGTTCGAGTCCTACTGACTGAACAAGACTGCTGGTGCTGACAAACAGCACGACCAATACGTGGTCTGATGAGTTACTGCATGTTGATTAAACAGCAACACGCCGTTCTCGGACCCTGAAGACTGCATGTTGATGAAACAGCGTGACACCCCTCCTTAGGGTTCACCTTGACTGCATGATTTTTCTTGGGCTCCTGGCCCTTATATCTGATTCTGTCAAAAATAAACAAATTTCTCTTCTTCCTCACCAACAATTTCCAAAATAATCGTCGCACGATGTTAAAAAAAATATCTCTGAAAAGCTGAGGTTTTAAACGTCTCAACAATATATAAATTTCCAGGAATCGATCGTGTGAATCTTTAATATTAATTTAAATGTTCTCTTCAGATGCGTGGGTAGTGATTTCGTTTTGTCTCCCACCACAAGTTCCTGGTTCGGGAATTCACCGACGACGTAATGCTGAATTTGCATTTCTTCCTGGTACAATTTCTAAGGACTTTATCCACTCTAAAAAATCTCTTACCCCGGATAATTATCACTGATGGAGTCCTTTCTTTACTTTAATGCCTGCAAATGCCTTAATTTTAATTATTTCTATGTTTTCCAGGCTCCTCCCTTCATGCCACGCTGCCATTTTGTTGTCGACTCAGGGCTATTTCCGAAACTACGTCTCTCTCATCAATTGAATATTTTTCAGATCTAATTTTACCGCGTGCGTAACCAGCTCTCTGGTGACTGTTCAGATGACCTCACCGAGCAGCTGTGGCCTGGCAATCTCTGGTTGCACAACTTGTCTTTGCCTCACGCAATCTTATGCAGTATTAGATTCTCAACTAACTTCGGAATTCCCTTCTAAAGCCTGCATTTATTTTTTCTTTTCTCCAAAATGCAAGGAAATGAGTTCGATACTGAACCTCTCCCATGGGTTCACTATGAACTGCATTATTTGCTTATACTATATATATTTAAATGCTTTTAAAATTAACACACATAACATATTCTTTCCAAAAAAGTTAAAATATTCTAATCATTGTTTTGGTAATTATTTCAGCATGTGTTCTATAAACCTACGTGCTTTTGAAAATACAGAAATCATTATCAAAAGATAATGAGGCAGAAATGTTTTGAAGTATGTTGGTCAATTGTTATTGTTGCTTGTTTTAAGGACTGCGACATCGTGGTCATACAGCCCCGTGTATTTGGGTGTGTGCGGAATTTGTGTGATAACCTATGTTATTATGATGGTTGTATTATTGTGTGTATGTAAATTGGGAATAGGATTCTGAAGGAGGCGCCCGTTGCCCTATGTTATGAACCATCCCAGTATTTGCCTGGAGTAAAAGTGGGGAAACCTCAAAAGTACCCCCATACTAGCCCTCACACCAGGATTAAAAATTCTAGGCAGAGACAGAAATCGAACCCGGTGCTCCGGGACGACAGCAAAGAACGCTGGCCGCTACAACTCTCGAGTTAATGAAAACGCACATGAGTGCATTTTGCTGGATTTATCCCCAACTTTTAATTTTAGGGAGTTTGTTGCATATACAGTATTTAGAACCTACTGAAGTTAGAAGCAGCTCTACGTACGTATGTGTATGGTATTTCTCTGATAACCTGTGTTATTGTCATGATATGCTTCACAAGAAAATTATGGGTCTAGGTCAGGGTAGATGAAGCTGGACTTGAAAATTAAGACATCATTCTGACATTTAACCACAGCTAGGGTGGATATACCCGTGAGGAATAAAACTCAGTAGCCTATGGCCATTGTAAGTGTTGGGAGTCAAATCTTTGGAGCTGTGAACGCCACTAACCATGTCAGTCAAGGAGCGTGTCTTCGACGACGAGACGGTGCGTTCAAACTATAATGGCAGTGTATTTGAAGAGGGAGCTCTAAGTGGTCCGAGTATCATGACATATTGTGCTGACTTGAGTGCACAAATGAGTGTGGGTGGCTGTCATAGGTAGAGAGTGGGTGTGCAAATGGAGCGTAAGATTTTCCAGTGGAAAAGGGTTGACACTCTATACGGGCACTTAATTCAGGGCTAGTAGCCTTGAAGGAAGATATCTTGTGTGGGCTCTTATTGTAACCATACAAAGGAGATTAATACTGGGCGCCAGGACGACGAGACAAGTGTCTCATCAGAGATATAACACACCGATAACAAAGCTAAGGAGCAATGACCAATCCAGCGTCATTTATTTGCAACAGTAACTTATTTCAACATTAGTAGCGTATGTCATGCTTCTTGCATGCTGTTAATGGTCAGATCATTCAGACATTTTCAGTAATTATATTTATTTTTGACGAGTGGCCTCCTGAGAGGCCGGGTGCAGGTCTTTCTAGTCGACGCCCGTGAGCGCTGGAATGAGGGATGAAATGAATGAATGAATGAATGAATTTGGGGGCAAGGATGTGGAAGGAGGCGGCCGTGGCCTGTCAGAAGGTACCGTCCCAGCATTTGCCTGGAGTTGAAAATGGGGAAACAACGGAAAACCATTTCAAGGAAAGCCGACTGTGGGACTCGAACACATCTCTACTGAGTAAGCAGAGAGCTTGGCCCACTGGCCTAACGCTGCGTTCTAGCGAGCGTAGCCACTGCTGTCGGTAGTAATTATAGTAATGTTTAAGGATATATTGAGCCCGTTTGGTCCTAAATACCATGGAACTGGGAGCCACTTCAGCTACCATGAAACTCCTTTCCAAAAGAATCACACCGCAAGAGGTTCGGATGTGCGTCTAGACTAGCTCAGCAAGGGGTGTTCCCCTAATCCTGAAAGAAAAGATCTTCATTTATTTATTTATTTATTTATTTTTAAAATTAGGGAAACACCCATTACAATTCGGTGCAATCGTGTTGGCCTACTGAAAAGCTTAATTTTTTGATCCAGAACTAAGTAAAACAGGCTATGAATAAGGGGTGCACAAACAACAGCACTATATCATCGCAGCACCTGCAAATGGCGTTCACTTCCATTTTTTCCCCTTAGGCAAGTCACGTGTCTCAACACAATGTGGTTGTACGGTTCAACTGAGCTATTATCTTCCGGATAATTATCCTTATATAAGAACATAGGACAATTAACTCCAAGAGATGGTTATGCGGGTAAGAACAGTTTTAAGGCAAAGTGGTCATCTAAACAATATCGTTATACAGGCGATCATTCAGGCACTGCAACGATATCTAGCATCAAACATACAGAAGTTTATATTTTAATTTTAGTTTGGCCAAAAAGTGGCATTGCTCCATCCTAAAATATTGAACATCTTACTTTCTTCGGTTTATCCGAATAAATTGGGGTCATCTGAGCCAACCAGGCTCATTTTGGTTTTGGCCGGGGATTAAAGCAAGATTCCCGTCCTGATGCCAAGTGATTATTCAACTGAAAATTCCACCCTGCTGCCACCGGGAATCGAACTCCAGCCTTCCGGGAGAAAGATGAACAGCTAAGCCACTGCGGCATCACGCCCCCCCCCCCCCCTAAATACTGGACATCAATATTTAATATTCATAAGTATTCATGCAAAATTTATAATTGAGATTTTAATTAATTATTTCATTAACTAATTAGTTAATTAATCATTATAATTATTTCTTCTTTTCTTTCTTCGTTTTGCCCACTTAAGGAGCGCGCTTGAACTTGTTGACTCGGGTTGATGGAGCTTTCCTCTTCTTCTCCTCCCAAAATCTCCTCATGAACTCGCTATGCCCCTTCTTACGTTCCTCCGTCCATTTTTTTCCAGTGGTCTTTTTAGCTTTTTCGGCGAAAGAATGATTTGTAACTCGGGTTCCAAAAGTCTTGCGATTCATGATGCTATCTTCTGTAATGTTTATTTCCTTTAAGTCCTGTTTGATTTCTTCCAACCAACCGATTTTGACCTTCTTTGAATTAATTATATCAAGCAGTTTTTTTGCATATCTGGTGTTGTCCATTCGGCAGATGTGACCATAAAATTTCAATCGTCTCTTACGCACGGTATCAGTGAACTTATTGATTACTGTGTACAAGTCTGTGGTTTTCCTTTTAATCCATATACCATTAACATAAACGGGGCCATATATTTTCCTGAGAATTTTACGTTCCTGGATTTCGATTTCACCAATTTGAGAGTGGCCTCCTAGAGATATAGTTTCGGAGGCGTACAATGCTTCCGGAAGAACAACTGTCTGGTAGTGCCGTAGTTTTGCATTTCGTGACATCACTCTTTTATTATAGTGATTCCATGTTATTCGGTATGCTTTCTGAAGTTTGGTAGCTCTTTCTAAATTAGCTTTCCTGTCCAATCCAGACGGTACAATAATTTCTCCTAAATATTTGAAGGAAGCTACGTGTCTAATTATTCCATAGTTGGTCTGTAGTGGAGATCTCGGGATATTCTGGTCTCCATTTACTATGAAATGCGTCTTCTCATACGATATTTGGAGTCCTGTCTTTGATGCTAACTCATGTAACTTCTCTATGGCATACTTGGTTTCTTCACTAGTCTTGGTAAAGATAGCTAGATCATCAGCAAAAGCTAGGCATTTTACTTTTATTTTCTGTTCCAGAGTACCAATGCTTATGCCTTTGATGTTGTTTTCCCACTCCCTGATGACTTTGTCTAACACTAAGTTAAAAAGCAGTGGGGAGAGGCCGTCACCTTGTCGAACTCCGGTATGTACTTCGAAAGGCTCGGATAGTTCACCTAGGAACTTCACTTGAGATGTTGTGTCAGTGAGAGTCTGGCGGATTAAGTCCCTGGTTTTCCTGTCAACTCTGAGCTCTTCTAGGGTGTTCAGAACAGTTTGTCTGTCAATAGAATCATACGCCTTCTTAAAATCCACGAAGGTGACAAACGTGTTGGTACTGCGGCGTATTCTTAATATCGTCTTTAGGCTCCAAATCTGCTCCGAACACGATCTACCTTTCCTAAAGCCTGCCTGGTATTCACCAATCAAATGATCAGTTTGTTGTTCTACTCTGTTTAAGAGTGCTTTAGATAATACCTTGTATATAATTGGTAAAAGTGATATACCTCTGTAGTTGTTGGGGTCCGCTCGGTCACCCTTTTTATGCAACGGATGGATAATGGCATTCTTCCAGTCCTTCGGAATTATTTCGCTCTCCCATATTTCTGTTAGGAGTGTATGAATTCTCCTTATGAGGTCATCTCCTCCTATTTTCAACATCTCAGCAGTTATTCCATCGTTCCCAGGGGCTTTGTTATTTTTGAGCGATTGGATTATCTCTTTTATTTCTTGAGTTGTTGGGGGAAGTGAGTCTGGGTTTGGTACAGGTTTTTCAAACTGCAGTCTTTCCACTGGAGGATCACAGTTCAGTAGAGTTTGGAAATAATCAGCCAGTATCTTGCAGTTCTCCTTACTGTTTGTTTCTAGTCGTCCATTACGTCGACGGAAACTTAGAGTTGGTGGTTTGTACCCTGACAAGCCCTCACGGAATGTCTTGTAAAAATTTCGAGTGTTGTTTTTCTGGAAATCCTGTTCTAACCCTTCGAGTCTGATTTTGTTGTAGGCACGTTTTTCGCGCCGGATTGTTTTAGAGGTCAGTTTTTGAGTTTTTAGGAAGTTCTCCCATCTTTCCACTGTCCGATGTCCATTCCACTGATGCTAAGCTTTGACTCGGTCATTGGCGGCTTCATTGCACGTTGTGTTCCACCATCTGTGCTTTCTTTTCCTAGGTGGTTGTCCTAATTTCATGGCTGATGACTGTAATGTTTTGCGAAGTTCTGGCCACTCCCTAGGATTTTCTTCCTGTAAATCTCGTAGGAAAACCTCGGCGTTCTTCCTCAAGCAGTCCGGATCAACTGTTGGAAACCGGTTGCCTTTAGGTTTGGATCTGTTTGGTTGAAACCGAACCTTGATTTGCGTGAGGTAGTGATCCGAATCTACCACTCCCTTTCGTACCTTAACATTCTGAATCTCCAGCATATTCTTTGCGGAAATAGCCACATGATTTATCTGAAATTCCCCTAATAACGGGTTAGGTGATCTCCAGGTTTTCTTTTTGTGTAATGGTCTCATAAAGTGCGTGGACATGAGTCTCAGCATGAATAATGTACAAAAGTTTATTAGACGCTCTCCATTCTTATTAGTCCGCCGATGTGCGGGATGGAGTCCTACTATTGATCTGTATATCTTCTCTCTGCCAACCTGTGCATTGAAATCCCCTAATAAGATTTTCACGTGATGTTTGGGGGATTTTACTTGTAGTTTCCTCTAGTAATTCCCAAAAGTCTTCTACATTCTGTGGATTTCTCTTATTGTCTATGTTAGTTGGAGCATGGGCATTTATCAAGGCATATGCCTTGTTGCTTGATTTTACTGTAAGCACTGAAATTCTTTCGCATGGCGATGTGAAGTCAATAACTGAATTTAAGATAGTTTTCCTCACTGCAAAAGCCGTCCCAAACATTAGTAAATTGCCTGTGATATTAATGGCTGGTTTACCCTTAAATATCCTGAAGTTTTCAGAGTCGAAATGGTTCTCATCTTGGAATCGTGTTTCCTGAATTGCTAGGATTTGAATATCAAATTTGTCCAGGACGTCAGTCAGTTGTTTGAGCTTTCCTGTTTTCAACAGGGTATTGATGTTAATAGTACCCAAGAAGTTCTTTTTCTTGGGTCGAAGAGATTTTGAGAAGCTCCGATCCTTCTCTGAAGCATGATTTCGTTCCCGATCCCCCAGAATCCGATGATCGGGAAAGACCGGACCTGTGTCCGGGGCCTGGGGTAGTTGCGTTAGTAGTGTGTGTTCCATCATGCCTTAGTTACAAGTTGAATATACAACTAGTGGTGATCTTAAGATAAGATCACGAAATTACTACTCGATTGTTGAGATCGAGAGGTGCCTCTAGGTGTTCTCTGGCTTAAGTGTGTTTGGTCCGCGAGAGCTATTTTATTTCGCTCAAGTCCGCCGGCAAGCCGGTGAGGACCCCCCTATCCGCCACCTGGGACGCGCCACGTCGGAGTATCACCTCTCCGCCTGCTACGACAGCGTAGTAGGTTCGTGGCATTATAATTATTTATTATTTATTATTTATTATTTATTATTTATTATTTATTATTTATTATTTATTATTTATTATTTATTATTTATTATTTATTATTTATTATTTATTATTTATTATTTATTATTTATTATTTATTATTTATTATTTATTATTTATTATTTATTATTTATTATTTATTATTTATTATTTATTATTTATTATTTATTATTTATTATTTATTATTTATTATTTATTATTATAAGTACACTGGTGTCCAAAATTAAAGCAACAAATGGACATATTGCAAGGTAGCGTTAATTTTGCCACAAAATAGTATAAACAGGTGATAATGAAGTAGCAACCCTCAGAATGCCTTCCTTCGGAGGGGAAGTAAAGCCGGCGTTCCCATGTCATAGATTTATGGCATATAAAAGAACCTTCAACTAATTACACTTGTGTGAAGCTAAATTATAGGTTAGATTTGACTAACGCTCTTAGGTTCCAACGTTCGTCGCCAGTAGCCGACTGCGGTGGCATCTAGTAACAAAGTTCAGAACTAGTTGTCGTTGACGGTGGCGTATGGTAGCGGAGGTAGGAACTACTTGAAAATTGAATGTCTGCAGTCCTTACTTGGATTAAAAACAGATAACACACATCAATACAGCCATCACAATTAACACCGGTTATCAGACAGATTCTACACACACCCAAAGTACACGAGGCTACATTACCGCGTTGTCGCAGCCCCTAAACCGAGGAACCAACCAACAGTAAAGTAGCAACAATGTAAAGCATACAGAAAATAAACCACTGCAACATGAATAACAGTAGGCAAAAATGTTCTTCGTTTTCTCCAACTTCATGGATTTGCACCAACATTCTGACAACTGGCTAATGTGCTCAGTTTGGGGTGTGACAACCGCTGGCAGCAATACAGGCCTGTCAACGGCGGGCCATGCTGCGAATGAGGTCTTCAGTCTCATTTTGAGACAATAACGCCCATTCTTCCTGCAGAGCAGCTCGCAAGTCCTGGAGAATCGTTGGTGGATGCTGACTTGATGCAACTCATCACCCTAGTGCGGGGGGAGGACAGCTTCAAGCGGTATGACGTGTCGAAAGGAAGAGCAAGTCTATCAGTTCGTGTGACGTCATGCACTGTGCGTACGGACATAGAAGGGTTAGTTTGCTGTAGAGGTCTCGATGCGAACAGGTTGTATGCACTTACTGCACGGATATTATGTACAGTATGTTAGGTTCGACATATGTGTGCAAACAATTATTTTCTATTATGAAACTGACTAAGTCCAAATCTCGAAGTACCTTGTCAGATCACAACCTAACATGCAGCCTTCGATTGCAACTTTCCCAGACATCACGTACTAACACTGATACACCAGTTCGAAAAAAACATAACAGAAAGTGTCGAAAAATGTCCCCGTGATTGTATTGTTCTGTATGGCTATTTTCTAATGTGCACGAAAATGGCACTATATTCAGTTTTATTTGCATTATAGAACTAGCAACCTGCCCCGGCTTCGCCCGGGAACAGTTATGACTGCATTATGGGCTAGCTCGTAAACTGTCGCCTCAGTTATTGAATGAAGATTGTTGGAAGAAATGCAAACGTAAAATCACTTATAGTAGGCGATGTATTGAAGATAGAGATATGCTCTCGCGGCCTTTTTTTTATAGAAATGTTCATGCTGAACAATTCTTACACTCATAGTATATTGATAGGCTATTTTTAACGGTTTGCACAGCGTAAGCTTAAAATGCGCATGAACGCCAGGTTTCTTTTTCGTCTTTTTTCACTGAAATCGTTACTGCTTGGCTTTCTTTGATCAAAAAAAAAATACTTTTTCTACAGAAACCGACCTTGAGATATCATTTACAGAATCTTGAAAACCGCATCAAAATCCATCCAGTGGTTCTCGAGATTACCCGTGACATCCAATAATCGGGGACTTTGTTTTATACTAAGTAGAGATGACTGTCCTTCACATTTACTGCTTTTGTTACATATTTTCTCATAGGAGAGAGCCGAAATGGCATTGGTTTTAATCTGTGATTAATTGTGTAATTGGAACAATGAGCATTAACATTATGACATCCAAGACGTTCAGTTCGTTTGTGTTATTAACACCAGATATGTTTCCTGTCTTTCCCACATTGCTGCATCCCGCATGCCTCAAACTAAATCCTCGTCCCCTGCGACAGCCGTACCAAGCGACCTGACGTCACACACTACACTCGTCTTCGCATGAGCATGTACAGCGGTGTGAGCTGATGTCACACCAGCACCGCCTGTCCTCGCCTGTCCTAGTGCGTCCCAAACATGCTCTATGGGATTCAAATCGGGAGAGCGAGGCAACCATATGCGTGTAATATCTTCTGTTTCCAAGAAAACATCAACCACCGTACAAGGAACAGCAGCAACAGCTCGAGTTGCCGTGTGAAAGGAGAGGACCAGCAGTCTGTCTGAATGGATGGAACCAAAGGAATCTCTACCTCCTGGTCACACAGAGAACTGGCTAATCTGGAAGTCCCTGAACAGACTGAGGGTGGAAGTTGCAAGATCCAGGGACAACTTATATAAGTGGCATTTTCCGACCAAGACAGTCCTGTGTGATTGTGGCGCAACCCAGACAACACAACACCTCTTCTCCTGTCCATTGTGCCCGTACAGCTGCACAATGAATGACTTGACTGAAGCTAATTCAAGTGCTATCGAAGTGGCTAAGTTCTGGGCAGAAACTGTTTGAAGTCGTCTGTTTAACACATACTTTGTACTTCTGACACGAATAAATAAATAAATAAATCAACCACCTGTGCTCTATGAGGTCAGGCATTATCATCCATCAGTACGAAGTCTGGGCCCACAGCACCTCGCAACAAACGAACATGAGGTCCCAGGATCTCATCAAGATACCTGAAACCAGTTAAACCTTGCAGATTTACCCGTACAATTTCCCGAAGAGGCGTTCGAAGAGTAAACATAATCCCTGCGCACACCATTAGGATTCCTCCTCGATATCGGTCTCTGTCCATAATGTTTAGGTCCCGAAATCGTGATCCAGGTTCTCTCCAGATGCGAATCCGTCGAGAATCACTCTCTAGACCAAATCGGGACTCGTATGAAAAAAGAACATTGGCCAACTCTTCGACCGTCCAATTGGCATGTTGACAACTCCGCTCAAGACGCTCCCATCTGTGCAGTTGCGTCAGGGGTACACATACAGCAGGTCTCCGACAATAAAGGCCACTCTGCCGAAGCCTTCTGTACACTCTTTGCCTCGATACAACTGTTCCAGTGGATGCTGCGAGGTGAGATGCCAGTTGCTGTGCAATACTACGGTGGTAACGTCGTGCTCTTACAGCCAAATAACCGTCCTCTCGTTCTGATGTCACACGTGGTGTAACCCTGGTCTTGGGGTAACATTTTCGGTCTCTACAAACTGTCGCCATATCCGAAGAACAACAGAATGATTCCCATGAAGCCATTGGGCCACATTACTTTGCGACTGGCCTGCTGCCATTCTTCCTATGGCTTTCCACTGCTGAGGATCTTCTAGGCGTATCCTCTGTGCCATTCTGCACCTTCTGTGCATGTCTACACAGGGAGTGTTGATGTGTAACTACCCAGTAAACACCACCTCGTTTGTCAGGTGCGCTGACGTCATCGTTGGCATGTTTATACGATGACAGGAATGCCATCTTCCGTGCAGAACTCGATAGTACGGATATTTGTTGGCAGTTTGTCTGAATATACCGTTAATTAGCCACAGGACGGAGAAATAGCAGTTTGTTGCTTCAATTTTGAACAACAGAGTATGTTACTTTGGCTACTGTGAGACGATCGACTCTCAAATGTTGACATTTTGTTACACACTGCCATCTGGCAGTGAAAAGCAGAACCATACTCTACAGGGCAATTTGTAGCTGATATTTTATTAGTTGTGTCTCGTAATCACCAAATGTGATACGCGAGATCTTTAACAAGCCGACATCTTATGACTCGGATTTTAGCCGCCCTTCCAAAATTCGACTTCCTTGGCCGGGAATCTAACCCATGATCTTTGGATTATGGGGAGGTCACTAAACCACTGAACTACCGTGACACACCTAGATTCCAGATGTTTCCAAAACAATCATTTTTAGTCTATTTTTATTTATGAAACAAGATGTTCAGTAAAGAACATATAGCCTACTTTCTCCTAAATGCATGGGTTTAGTTTGTCCTTTTCAAGGAGCATAATCGAATGTTAGTTGTAGTAGCTTGTTGAAATACATCGTGTTATACGGATATTATACGTTAATTGATTGAATCCTCACCTGAATTGTATACACACACACACACACTAATACAGCCATCACAATAACACAGGTTATAAGACAAAATTCAACACTCACCCAAGTACACGGGGCTAAATGACCATGATGTCCATGCATCTCAAATGAAAGAACAACAACAGTTTCCTGCCTAATTCCTTCCTCGTATAAAAGTACACACACTAGTAAACCTACAGACATCACAGTGACACAGGTTATCAGACAACTTCTACACACACCCAAGTACACGGGGCTTGTAGAAGAAGACTCGTGCAAATACTTGGGCATCCATGTAAGGAAAGATATGAAATGGAGTACTCTTGTGGGTTGTGTCGTCTCCAAAGCGTACAAATCACTTCATTTTGCAATGCGGGTGTTAAAAGGCAGTATCTCTACCGCAAAAGAATTAGGATATTTGACCTTGGTGAGGCCAATCTTGGAATACGGCTCAGTGGTTTGGGACCCATATCAGGTAGGGCTCATCAATGAGCTGGAGGTGGTAGGCTACAAAGGAAGGCTGCTAGGATTGAGCTCAACGATTTTAATCCTAGAAGTAGTGTAACTCGAATGATAGAAAAACTAGGGTGGGAATCTCTAGAAGATAAAACAATGAAATCCGGACTATACGCTATGTTTAACACTTACACTAATCGGCCAGCATGGGGAGAACTAAGCAAACGTCTGGGAAACCCCACCTACCTGAGCAGGGCAGATCATCCACATAAAGTCAAGGATCGACCACAGCGTACAAATTATGGGAAATAATCATTTATTAATCGTGGTATTGATAATTCGAATTCATTGCCTGCCTCAGTCTTAGAGCCTTTCCCCAAACATATTGATGTGTTAAAGAGAAGATTGATATTTTGTGTAAATGCTACGAGGTAATTAGTCTACTAAAGTTCCTAAATTCCGAATTGTATATATTTTGTTTTATGTTATTGTTGGTGATTTTCTGTATTTCTGTATTTGTACAATTTGCCACCGGGGAAGTACCCCCATTTGCAAATATTATGTATAACCCCTGGCACTACAGCCCGTGATGGGCCTAGGCCTACCAAGCGACCGCTGCCCAGCCATTTGGCCTGCAGATATTGGGGTGACGCGTGATCAGCGCATCGGGTCCTCTCGGCCGTTATTCTTGGTTTTCGTGATCGGCCCCGTGGTGTTGGGGTAGCGCGCCTGCCTCTCACTGGAGGTCCGGGGTTCGATTCCCGGCTCCGTCAGGGATTTTAGAAACTGACGTGAGGGCTGGAACGTGGTGCACTCAGCCTCGTGAGGGCAATTGAGTAGCTATCTGACAGTGAGGCAACGCTCCGATCACGAAATATTATACATAATAATAATAATAATATGCAAGACCATGATGCCACAGATCAAGGACAACGAATTTTATTCGCTGTAGTCAAGTGTTGAAATATATGGTATTATAAGTATATACAGGGTTATTCACCTAAGATGTTACTCGCCAATATCTTCTAAACCGTTAAAGATATCAACATTCTGTTTTCACTTTTGGAAATGGTGCTAAGGGGCTCATACAGTAACTTATACTGTTTTTTTCTTTCTTTGCAAATAGCTGAGATATTGGTACCAACTTCGTTTTTCTTAATGGAACTATACTAATTTTTGCATACAGGGTTGATGATTTCACTGAGACATAATCAACGGTGTTATTATTTCCCAAATCGGACGAGTACTTTTTGAGAAATCGATGATATGGAAATTGGGCTAGGCCACGCCTTCTTATGGTGACGCGTTGTGTGAGAGCGAAAGGCTAGTACATAACTTGTCGGTGCGCTTAAATAGCGTCACAGGTGTAGTCGGTTTCAAAACAAAATGAATGTCCTGTAATCAGAATCGTAGTCGTTATTAACGAAGTTTGGTATTTTGGGTAATGTAAATCAGTGATGAAAAGAAATAGAAGAATGAAGTTTCATTTGTTGCCTAATAAATTCTTCCGACACTTAATGATTGGAATAATGGGACGATTTAACAGATGGTTGCGTACATTTCTATGCATTTCCTATAACATGTAGAATAAATAGGATAATTCACTAACATGTAGAATAAATAGGATAATTCACTAACATGTAGAATAAATAGGATAATTCACCTGATATGTTACACGGAAATAACGTCTAAACCATTAAAGGTAGGAAGGAAGATTGTAGTTGTACGTGACCGTGAATCTTGTGATCATGAGCCACGGGACCTCCTTTTTACGTGGAATCCGAACCACAGGACATGGCATTTAATTTCGAAAATCTCACATGCATTGACCGGGAATTGAACCCAGTCCAGCTTGGTGAGAGCCCAACAGCTTGACCGCTTGATCGTGGCAGAGCCGGGAATTGAACCCGGACCACCACAGCGACAGCTAGAATCCAAGCTGCTACACGTGATTAAGAAAGTCGACGGGTTATGGAGAAGAGTGACGGTTTGTTATTACAGAATTTCATTTCCGGGGCTTTGATAGCGTGGTCAGGTAGCCCCGTTTGCTTGGGTGTGTGTGGTGAGTTCGCCAGTCATTCAATAACGTTGCACACCCAGGGTATGTTATGGTACATCACGTTATGTGCACGATAGTTTACAGTACATGCCTGGTATCTGTCCTGTGGTTGGAATCACACCCACGAACCAGCTTGCCCGACTGCACACTGTCTGATGCGGCATGCACAACAGCGTATGTTGTTGTTGTTGTTGTCGTTGTTGTTGATATCTCAAAAAGTAACTGTCCAATTTTGAAAATACTTACATACATACATAAGGAAAAAACCTTATAAGTTAATGTATGAGCCCCTTAGCACGATTTCCAAAATTGAAAACAGAATGTTGATATCTTTAACGGTTTAGAAGATATTGGCGAGTAACATCTTAGGTGAATAACCCTGTACATATACTGTATATAATATTTTCGATTGCAAATACACACTTATAACGTGTGAGTAGTATCAACTTCTACTGTTTTTTCCTTTCTTTGTGAATAGCTGAGATATTGGTACCAACTTCCTTTTTCTTAATGGAGCTGCACTAATTTTTGCATACAGGGTAGGCCTATCAATAAATACAAAAGAAACGGTGTTTAAAAAAATTAACCTGCTGGGATTTGATCCACTAGATTATGAGCCCAGGTCGCTACCACTACGCCATGCGAGCGCTACACTAATACTTCGTTAACAAGTGGTTTAGTATGACTGCATAATATTATTTATGTTGCAATCAACGATCTCATTTGCGTTTTCAACCATTTCTATAAACGATTTGATACTAAATAAGTATTATTTTGTTCAGTACATTCCCTAAAGGATATAAACTTACGAAGATACGGAAATATATGAATTTACGAGCAAAAAAATAGTGGCCACTTTGACTCAACGGGACGGCAAGGACATGCGCATATTTAGTAAAGCCAGGCCTTGTTGAATCGTAAGTTGCGGTTAGGCAATAATACTTGCATGATTCATACATCCGTCATCGTAAAACTATTTCGCTGATGACCTTGTTGTTTGGGCAAAAACGCTTCCCACATTGGCCGATAACCTAGATGTTAGGCCCCTTAAAACAACAACAACAACAACAACAACAACAACAACAACAACAACAAGCTTCCCACATTAAGGTATATTGTTGAAAAATTTGGTAGAGAACAGATGATTAGGCTAGTCGTAATTTGGTTTAAGCTTAGAACATTTGGCTGGGCGCCATTTCTTCTTTGTTACGATGGCGGCGATTAACAACATGACACTGAGTTGTCCCTTGCTAGTGCTACCTCTGTACCAAAGGCGGTTCGATTTGGTATCGTTATGTTTCTATTAATAGGGGGGATCGATTTCCACACATACACGGCCGCCAACTCCGAACTATTTGGCTAATGACCTTCTACTTTGGTCAAAATACGCTTCACACATGAAGGTAAGTTGTTGCAAAATTTGGTACAGATAAGATGATTGGGTTAGACGTAATTTGATTTACGCTTTGAACATTTGGGTAGCCGCCATTATGTTTCCGTCAAGATAGCGGCGATATAGAACATGACACTGAGGTGCTCTTTGCTTGTGCTACCATTGTATTAAATTTCGTTCAATTCGGATTCGCCGTGTTTGAATTGATAGTGGGGGACAGATATACCCAATTCTACACACACACTCTCAGACAAACAAAAAGACACACAATTTTTGACCCTGTTGCAAAAACCGAAAGTAGGCTAAAAATAAGCTTATGAGATCACCATTTGTCCATGTGTGAGTGTGTGCATGCGTGTGTCCACCTCACCTAATAACTTCTAAACGGCTAAAGAGATTTCAATGAAACTCGGTAAGTTTATAGTTGTATTATATCTGACCCCGACTGTGCCCTTTAGAGTTTATTACGTCTCACCAATCCAAAATGGCGGCTGTGCGAAATATTTCACCGACATTCTATATCTCCGAGTCATTTACCGATATCACCCTGAAACTTTGTACTGTGATAACAGGCACTACTAGAAGTTCACCTATGTGACTTTCAAAAACCTGCAAAGTACAATACGAACATGACGGCCAAGCGAAATTGAAACATTTAGATAGATTTTAGTCGCAATTTAACCATCCGAGCACGGTGAAACTTGGTATAGCAAATGTTTATACACATTGTAATGCTATGGCATCTACTGTAATTTTGTTCAATTGTTTACATAACCTCATAATGGCGGCTGTGCGAAATGTAAACATTAACGTTTTGTTATGAGTGTCCTAATCATGCGATCAAAATCAACGTTTGAATAATGAACCTACGCATTAATTGTCATCTAATAATATATAACTCTATGGTTTATATACGAGTATATAGAAATCCAATATGGCGACTATCAAAAATATTTAGACAAATCTCGATATCTACTAATCTATGATAGCAATCAAACTGAGATTTTGTATGTTGATAATGGCTATTAATACAAGTTTACCTATGGGACATTCAATAACCTGTTGGGCACAAATCCAACATGGCGGTTATGCGAAATTTTAATATTTAAATGGACGTTTCTCGCGATTTAACCATCCGAGCGCCGTGAAAATTGGTACGGTAAATGCATACACAAATTTTAATCCAATATCATCTATTTTATTTCAATTCTTTTCATAACCTCAAGATAGCGGCTGTGCGAAATTTTAAAATCTCGTTTTTGATGTGTAACATCTTTCCGCTCGGTTGCTGGACAGTTTTGTGGGAGTGATTTTGAAAATTGGGGACGGAAGTAGATCGGAACGATCGAGATGGCAGTGGTGGATCGAACGGAAGTATGCACTGCCCGCTCGATCGATCGAACGGAAGTGTACTATCTGGCAGTGGTGGAAAACGGAAGTATGCACTGCCCGCTCGATCAAACGAACGGAAGTGTACTAGCTGGCAGTGGTGAATCGAAAAGAAGTATGCACTTTTCGCTCGATCGATCGAACGGAAGTGTACTAGCTGGCAGTGGTGGAAAACGGAAGTATGCACTTCCCGCTCGATCGATCGAACGGAAGTGTACTAGCTGGCAGTGGTGGAACGAACGGAAGTATAAGATGCACTGCCAACTCGATCGATCGATCCAGTGGGCAGTGGTAAGACCCAGCTGGCAGTGGTACGAGAAACAAATAGCGCGCGGTATCGGAAATTGATACCATGACGTACTCTCGGCCATGTGGAATGTATATGACTTACTGAACGGAAAACGCTCATGCGAACTCTGGTGTCAAGTGATTGAAACAAATGACATGGTACATGTTCGAAGTCTTCATATCAGTATTTAAATGGTAAAATGCCTTAATATCAAACATTGTAAGTAGTCGGCATTGCCGGTATTATGTTTCCGTACAATGGCTATTCAAATATTAACCCACATAACGGTAATGCAGTCATCAATATAATATAATCGTTATGGTTATACGAGAATTGAGCAAGCATTCATGAACTATTACAGAATACATTCTCTTTGCTCACAAGAGGCCTATTCATAAGTAATTTTAAACTCAATTTCACGCAGGAACATTATCGAAACAAGCAAAATATAAATGAAACTTAATTCCGTAATGCAGTATTATTGGAACGTGGAATTAAGTCACCATCTTGTGCACAAAATTTGCGTAGTCGAAATAGCCGTGGGGTTAGTGCTTATGACTGTGAATCTAGAGATCTTGGGTTTGGATCCCGGACGGATAGATATTTTTGCTACCAGATTATCATTTTAAACGATATTTATCATATCAATATGACTCATTTTAACAGAATCCATATGAAATTACGTGTTGGTCTGGGAATGAAGAGGATCTGTTTATAAGGAATTTAAGGTTATGAGCGGTGTCGCGTCTATTAATTTAGTTGATCCATTTCGTATTCTTTATTTAGGCTAGTGCTGGTGGAAGCTACAATTCATCTAATAAAATGAGTTCCGTGTTATAAACTACAATATCTGTAAAACACTCCCTTTTACAATATATTAATATTTGTGCCAATAATACTATAAAATACCGGTGTATCAACAATTCCACGTGAGGTTTCTTCTATGTCAGATGTTACACATCATATGCGACTACTGTAAGGCTCGTATTTTTTAATTTCTTGTGTGATATTCATGCGCTTAACGTTTGAATAATACATCTACGTAATAATCTTCAAGTAATGGTACATAACTCTATGGGCTGCATATATAAAAATTCAACATGGCGACCATACGATACATTAGACGGTTCTCAATATCTACGAATCCATTACAGAAATCAAACTGAAATTGTGCATGTTGATAGAGGCCATTCACATAAGTAGGACATATGAAAATAGGCTATTTACTGTAGTTCTTCACGGAACTACTTGTTTTTAAATTTACTTATTGTCCCAGCACGGCTCCACGCAAGAACTCGGCGAGAATCATTCCTCTTATCGTCGCAAGGACAGTGTCCGGGAGCTAAACGCACTTTGTCAACAAAAACCACTGAGGATGGTGACAGGTCGATCGCCCAGGCGACCGATAACTCGGGTCTAATGAAGGAAGGGTCGGGGAAAGGATTTGGGAAGAAAATCGGCTGTGGTCCTGTTGAATGGAGCCGTCTTGGTTTTTACTTGGTGGTGAAAATGAGAAGACACGATAACCATTTTCAGGACGGCTGAGTTTGGATTTGAACCGACGCTCTCCTGATGCCATTGAGGAACGACTGGAACGAGCTAGCGCGTTAGCACTCTCGGCTAATGTGGTTGGTCAGAAAATCATTAATATCTTTTTATTCTGCCAATATTAGCTATTTTCTTACATTTTCTTAATATTCTTCTAGGACAGGACTACATTATTGAGGTGGGACTAGCACTGTTGCTGGGACATTCGTCTCACGCTATAGGGCTACTACATTTCCATAGCAATAATGCAGGTTTCGTAATAACTGACTACACTTCCATCATTGTATTTCAGTATCTGACAATGGAAAGCGAAAGATGAAATTGAATTGTTTATTCGAGGCTACTGAAGTGTAAATGAAATACTGTATATGCATGGCCTCTAAATCCTGATCGAACAGGTAACGTTGTAAGAGAAGTCGTATTTCATCTGAGTGAAAATGGTGCCCTGGAGTTTTGGGTGTGGCTACAGATAAGAAGAACCTATATGTAATTTGAGGGTCTTGGCGGTTCTGTGTTGGGTTATGTCGCTAGCCTGTGGTTTCGTCTCAGTTGAGAACTTGACTTCCCTTTGAGGCGTCACTCTGCCAGCAGTCCCTGATAACGCTGTAACCTATTATACGCATGGTAGTGATAGGCAGACGTGAACAATAGATACATGGACCCGGTTGATACGCGCATAACACAGCTGTCCCCGGTGTATTGTATGCGCGCGATGCGGTCAACTTCCAGTTGATGAGTGGGTCGTCTTTATTAGGGACAATTTAACGATCGCCTTGGGCCATTAAAACTATTGCCTGGTTCTGTTCCTTAAACTAAACTCTTTCATTCAATATTGGAGATTGTGTACAGGACTGAAAATACGACGGATGTTCCGAAAGTAAGTTTCCTCATTTTATTGCACGAGCAGATGGTAGACTACACCAGATGACACAAACAATCGCCATAAGAATCCATACCCGTGGCTGGTTCAACGTCGGAAGGAGCGTCAGTGGAGGGGGAATGACGAACACACAGAGCGCCGACGAAGAGAGAGGAGCAGCAGACCGGCGTGCTCGATATCATTCGAGTACAACTCACGATGGCAGACAGACGTGTACTGTAAACGAGGTCACCAGTGGAAGTGCGTGGTGTTATCCAGTATGAATGGGCACGTAGGACTAATGTGTCTGTCATTCATGAACGCCTACAGACCGTGCCTGGTGAAGCGGTCATGTCCAGTGAAATGGTCGGTCGCTGGTGGTGCATGTTCAGTGAAGGAGGAAAGAGTGTGGAGGATGAATATCGAAGAGGGCGTCCCTCAACATCCACGAATGGAAACAACATTCCTGGAGTACAGGACATGGTGTTAGATGGACAGGTGCATAACTACGGAGGCCTATTGGTCGTGCCCGGGCCCATCACAAGCTCCATGCACACTCAGGACGTTCCTTTCACACCAATGATGACAAAGCCACAGCCTGCTTCCAGTCGACCAACCGGATTAGGGAATGGAATGAATGAAGGTCCCATCTAGTGGCGAGGATATGCACTGTGCCAGCTGCCGAAGCCTGTCGCACTCCCCTGGGGCAATGATTAAATGAATGACATATGAAATGATAGTGGAGAGTGTTGCTGGAATGAAATTGTGACAGGGAAGACCGGAGTATCCGGAAAAAAACCTGTCTGCCTCCGCTTTGTCCAGCACAAATCTCACTTTGAGTGACAGGGATTTGAAGCACGGACCCAGCGGTGAGAGGCCAGCGTGCTGCCGCCTAAGCCACGGAGGCTCCCCTCACACCAATGCTGTGGTGGACAATTCCTTGCATTGCAAGGCACCGAGTTCTATCACAACGGTCTTTTCGAACTGATTGCACGCTACGGCAAGTGTATAAATGTCAGTGGCGGCTTTGTCGAAAATAGTGCAAGGCTTGTAGTTGATGATTCCATGGTTGAGCATTAAAAGGTCGCCTGAAACGGAAAACACAAAACTTATTTTAGGAACTTCCCTCGTATTTCCTGCAGCAAATTTTAAAATAATAATATTGTTATTGGTTTAGCGTTTCTTTTAACTACTGCGGATTTCTGAGACGCTGGGATGCCGGAGTTGTGCCCCAATTGGGGAGCTGTAACGTGCCATTAAGTCTGCTGACACGGTTCTCGCGCATTAACCCACGACTGGCTGCGTGATGCAGCGGTAACATGCCCAAGGTTGCCGGATCGAATCCTACCACTGTCAGTGAGCATTTGAGGGTGCGCAATTGTGAGGGAGCCGTGTCAGTAGATTTACTGGTACGTTGAAGGTCCCCTTCAGGGCAAAATTCCAGCACCCTGGCGTCTCTAAAGTCACAGTAGTTAAAAGGTACTGCAATGGAAGTGAACTATCTTCTAAGTGTAGTGGAAGTGAACTATCTTCTAACCAAAGATGTGCGGTCATGTTAGGGGTCTCGGAGAGAAATTCGCCTGGAAGTCGGATGGTTGTGCCATAGACTAGCTCTGCAAGTGAACATCCTAAGCCTTCTTTGACTGCGGTACGAATACCTAAGAAGACTATTGGAAGTGACTCCACCCAAGAATGTTATTTGTGCAGGTGGCATTTCAGGGCAGCTTTCAATGTCCTGTGCTGGCGTTCTATGAGTCCATTTTCCTGAGGGTGGTAGGCGGTAGTGGTGTTGCTCTGCGAACCGAAATACTTGGCAATTGTCTTGATAAAGTTGCTCTCGAAGTGTGTAGTGGAAGTGAACTATCTTCTAAGTGTAGTGGAAGTGAACTATCTTCTAACCAAAGATGTGCGGTCATGGAAGAATGAGAGACTACCTTCTTTTGATTTTATTATATATATTTTCATGTTCTTGTTCCTGCCTAGTTGTTGTAAGAAATAAAACAGAGTTTTCAAGTGCAGTCTTGCGTTAATTGTGGAATACCTACATATAGATACCCACAGTACGTAAAACCAATAACAAACACTGTTATTAACATTTACCCACTGTTAAATGCCAACTGTTTGCTTCATGTTTTGATCATGCAATCTTGGATAACAGATGGCGAGAACGATACCTCTGCGCCACGCAGCCAGTCGCAAGTTTTCAATTTACAGTATAACTACAACGCACATTCACACGATATTCCATGGTGTTGGGCGTGGTGGCGCAGCGGTCAAGCTGTTGGACTCTCACCACGGTGGACCGGGTTCTATTCCGGTCAATGCATGTGAGATTTTTAAATTGGAATGCCATGTCCTGTGGATCGGATTCCGCGTAAAAAGAAGGTCCTGTGTTCCATGATCGCTAGATTAAGCGTCACGTATAACGCTATAAACTCCCCTCCTTGTTATCCCATGAATCACTGTTTAGTTCATGTCTCGTACTGTGACCGTTTGACCGAAGTCCCACGTGCACACGAGTATGAATTTCAACATCCGCCGAGCATAAGACTAAAAAAAAAAGACAATCTCGGGGTCAAACTGAGTATAGCTAAGCAAAAACTTCTAATCAAAAAATCAGCCGGACGGATATCGAAATTCACACTCCATAGAGGATGGAAGGTAGTGCAAATAATTTGTGAATAACACCAATTTCTTAAAATACCTCAGTTTAATTTAACTGTCTGCTGGTCCTATTTGAATACAATAATCCCCAAGGGGGAAATCTAAAATTCCAGACCTGAAAATAAAGACATCCTACGCACCCCCTTGGTCCCTTGTCTACATACAAATTTATAACGCATAAAATAAAGTAATTTCAGCCTCTATCCAAAAATAAATTCACTATTCTCAAAAATAATTACTGATGTCTGAGAAAATCATTAGTCCATCTCAGCATCTGCTTCACTGAATTATTTAAACTGTACAATTATCACTGATGTGCAGGAAAATATCAGTCCATCCTGACACCATGATTTTAATATTTACAAGAGTATCACTTGAATCAAATTTTCCCAGAATTGTTTCAACCTCTGCGGGGAATTCACACATCTTAAATTTATCTCAGGGAATTCACATTCCCAAAACGGTGTGAAATTAAAAAAAACATACACCCCATGACAGCATTTATCAAAATTTTAAACATCGACTGAACTTCCGACATTTCCACTATGTCACCAAAAATAAATTTTATTCACCAATTCACATAATTTAAATCCTCTGATTTAATCGCTTCGATTTAACTTATTTGATAATCTGCATGTAATTCAATTTATTTATGTCCATCCTTTTAACTTAATTCCATACCCATAAAAATATTATTTAGAATAATCCACACTGGCACTTTATGAAAATTAATGGATCCATAAATTCAATCAGCTATCAGCTTAAAATTTTCAATACACCAACCAATCTCTAGACAAAATGCCTCTCATGCTATCAATTCGTTAAATAGGACACGGTAAGGCCTTCAGCAAAAACTAGGACGAGACATCAACTTATTCAAATATAACCGACTACACCATGCGGGCGACTATACAACAGTCTAAGAATGTAGAAATTCACCAACGATCGGCCACTAGTTTCCCATATGAGCGACTACATTGTCCCCATTCTAATCATATTTGAGCATGGAGCAATTATTTGACCCTCAACTCAACTTTATAAACATCCATTATTAATTCATATTTTATTTTCACATTTGACCATTATAATCTTATTTTTATAACGACCCCTCAGCTACGCAGGCTGGGTTCAATGGCTTCTAATCAACCAACACGTGGGATCATGCGCTCCCTCACAAAATTCAAAAATATATCGGTGTAATAAACTTTTAAAGTCTGCCCCCAACACACCTCGGTTAAACTAGCGACAGTAGTGGCTACGCGGGCTAAAGCTCCGCGTTAGGTCAAGGGGCCAAGCTCTCTGCTGACTCGGTAGACGCGTGGGTTCGAGCCCCACCGTCGGCTGTCCTTGAAATGGTTTTCCGTGGTTTCCCCATTTTCAACACCAGGCAAATGCTGGGACAGTACCTTCTGACAGGCCACGGCCGCTTCCTTCCACATCCTTGCCCAGTTTCATTCATCTTCATCCTTTCCATCTCTCATCCCGACGCGCAGGTCGCCCACGGGCGTCGACTAGAAAGACCTGCACTCGGCCTCTCAGGAGGCTACACGAAAAAAAAAACCTCGGTTAAACTGTCGCATAATTCCAATACATAGTTCCTCATTTTATACAAATTCGTACATGAATGACCTTCCGTTCACAATATCAAAGATCACGCTTTCGGCATGTCCATCCATTCAAAATCAACTCCCATAATAACAACTACGATCCATTATTCCTCCAATGATTAACCGTTATTATTACCAAGAAGAATTATTATTATTATTATTATTATTATTATTATTATTATTATTATTATTATTATTCATTCTTATTGGAAAATGTTCCAAACAATATAATCATTTACATATTATTTTTATCATTATGGCTTGACTATCAGTCATACAGCCTTCCGATGTCATATCTCAACTTCATTTACAACGAGAAAATATTTTACAATTATTTTAAATTCAAATACAAAAGTTTATAAAGTCACAGAAAATTTCGAACTATTATTCCTAAGGAATAATATTTAAACGTAATGTGGCTATCCACATTCCTCATCTATCTACATATTCAAAAGAAGAAATTACTAACAAAATCGAGAAAATATTATCAACAAAATAAATAAATTATAAACCATTCGATTATGAACAAATCCAAAAATAATTTCAAAGTCCCCTAACATAATGTTTAGGCGTGGAATGCTGTAAAATATCTTCCACACAATAGCCTACTGCTATATCGAAGCTTATCAGGTTGACATCCCAAACGCACTAGATTTCCATCAAAGAGATCCATTCGAAATAACTCTGCTGATAAATCTTCAAATGTGCAATAACGTCTTGAAATAAAAATCCATAAGCATAAACCTACTTAGCAGTCAGTATAGTCGAAATTGAGAATGCAATACACTAGCTACTTAATAATAAAGTTGGCTTACATCGTAAAGATCTTGTAGGAATAGTCCTTCTGCTGTAGAATCCATGTAGGCCGGCTGGCACACGTTCTTTCCAGTGGACAGATGTTCCGAGTCCCTACTCGCCTATACTCCATTATTCCGGAAGATGTTCCCATTTCCCAACAATCCCATGACATCTTACCTCCAGCTCTTTTAACACTTCATGGAGACGGTCCGATGTACCATTTTCGAACTACTATGATGCATGTCTGGCAACATAATGTTAAAAGTATTCGAGTCCCAAGCTAACACTTGCAGCTTTGTGCAACAGAAAACTTCCTAACTCGACTGGTTCACTTCCCGTTCTAAACTATCAACTCCGGTTCCGAAATCAGGTTTCAACCAATACTGTTTTCTCTCGATCCTCGCGTACGGTATCTTCTTGTGGCCTTGCTGTTTGAACGATACACTGACAATCTTAAGAGTGGTTTACGTAGCATGCTAGCACCATTTCTAGTTTATAGGCTATATTCCTTAGATGAGTAAGGAATTCCCCAATACTTTGCACACACCAAAGCAATGGCTTGCCCATCTAGCTTATTTATTATATCAGGGTTTTAAAGCCCACATCATATACGCTGATTGCCTTCCAACTCTTTTAAGACTGGTATCTTTCAACACAAATATCTGCCAAGCACGTAGACCTTGAGCACGCGGTGTTAGTCGCTATACAGTCTCGCCTCTCCGCTTCACCTGTGGCGTGCGGCCTACTTCCTTCAGCCACTCCGATGCGAAAAATAATCCTTGCGCCTGGCTTCTTCAACTCCAATATCTTCTGATCCAAACGACGGATTCTCTTGATCTCTTCGGTATTCTTCCCAGTAATGAGTACTGCATGTTCCCCCGATGTTTTGGTGGTTCAACCTCTTCACATAGAAATTCGTAAAAATACCATATGAGTCCTCTCATATCGACGCTCTCTCCATCTAGCGTAAACTTGATGAAACAAAATACCTCAGCTCCGCGCGTTCTTCAAACAGGTGGTTCCTCTACGAAAAACAATCTGTGGCCCTCATCTAAATGGTCACAGTACTGATGACTACACAATATTTTACTGGTAGAAACAAAAACAGGAAATATTGTGTATTGGGCTAGTGTGTGTGTGGAATATGTTTTATAACCTGAGTCATTGTGATGCCTGTACTTGTGTATTTGTAATTGGGTTTAGGATTTGCCTTAATCTTTAGGCCTCTTTCACACCAAAGATGCAAGACGTAAGATGCCTGAATCCTGGATGCAGGATGCATGCATCTTAAACACCAGACTATGTAATTGAAAGAGAGGTTTCACACCAAAGATGCAAGACGTAAGATGCCTGCATCCTGGATGCAGGATGCATGCATCTTAAACACCAGACTAAGTAATTGAACGACAGGTTTCACACCGAAGATGCAAGTGCGTCTAGCACCCTGGATGCAAGGCGCACTTGCCTCTTGAGAACCAGCCGGCTGGAGATTTCAGCGTGCATTTTTGTTTTGCTGGTCTTGCATACTCGCCCCTCTCTTGGAAATCTGACTTGTTAAAAGTTAAAAGTCGATATCTCCATTTTATAACACGCCTGAAACTTTACACAATAGCAGGGCTATGCTCTCCAGCATTATCCCAGTATGTGTGCTGCCATAAACGATTCCTTCTTTCTCTTCGTCTTCTTCTGACTGCACAAGCCAGAATTATAAATTCGTCATCTGAAGAGGCGGATGATTGATTATTTATTTTTCAAGCTCCCGTACTAAACTAAACAGAGCTAATGGATATTATCAGAAGGTGCAAGTGGCACGTGCATCTTTGGTATTAAAGTGGCCTTAGAGTGCTAGTGCCGAAACGGTTCGTCGCAACGTGCGCGCCTTTTTAGTTTCACACTCCAGCCGTTTGAGGCGATATTATATGAAAATAGACTTATCTGCTGTATTGTAAATAGAACCATTTGCGTTGCTTTATTATTCTCTGTGGTGATGCGAATTGCACTATTCATTTGGTAAAAGTAGTAGCAGGGTAGTGGCGACTCTACCCTAGTGAGAGCACCCCCCCCCCCCTACCCCCTCCCCCCCCCCCCCCCCCCCCGAAATTCATTTGCGGGTGCGCCCCTGAAGGATACTTATTTGCGTACATGTGTGTCAAATGTAACCCAATGCAATATGTAATACATGGAACCAACAGGAGAAGGGAGAATATGGGGAATTGATTTAAGGCCTTGATGTAGAATGGAGAAGCCTCCGTGGCTTAGGCGGCAGCACGCCGGCCTCTCACCGCTGGGTCCGTGGTTCAAATCCCGGTCACTCCATGTGAGATCTGTGCTGGACAGAACGGAGGCAGACAGGTTTTTCTCCGGGTACTCCGGTTTTCCCTGTCAACATTTCATTCCAGAAACACTCTCCACTATCATTTCATTTCATCTGCCATTCATTTAATCATTGCCCCAGAGGAGTGCGTCAGGCCTCGGCAGCCGGCACAGTCCATATCCTCGCCGCTAGATGGGGGCTTCATTCATTCCATTCCTGACCCGGTCGGAGACTGGAAGCAGGCTGTGGATTTTCATTTTCATGTAGAATGGGGCTAAACTATGTGAAAATAACTCAGCACATGGATGTTTATTCATCTAGAAATACACATAAGTTTAACGGAGCACGTTGCGACGAACCGTTTCGACACTAGCACTCGAAGGCCACTTTAACACCAAAGATGCACGTGCCACTTGCACCATCTGATAATATCCATTATCTCTGTTTAGTTTAGTACAGGAGTTTGAAAAATAAATAATCAATCATCCACCTCTTCAGATGACGAATTTGCCTGGAACAAACGTTGGGAAACCACGGAAAGCAGCTTCTAGAATGACTGAAGCGGGAATAGAACCCTCCGCTTCCCAGTTACGTCACACAAGGCTGAGTGAACCCCATTTTAACTCTCAGACCAGAATTTAATTTCTTGGCAGAGCCAGGAATCAACCCCAAACTTCCATGGTGACAGCCTGGAATGCAAGTTCCTACGCCACAATATGGACAGTATATTAATATTGGTAGATTGCGAGACGAACATAGACAGGTGGGAATAACGGGAATAGATCAAGGAGAGGAATGAGATAACGAGGTAGCAGCCAGCAAAACGAAATTCCGTCCAGTTCAGTTTAGCCAGTGGAGGTGGTAGCATTTGCACGAGAACGTTTCTCACATAGCTCAAGCAATAAGCGACGTTCATATCCAATTCTAACTGGATATTCAGTAACAATCACAGATATCACATTTAACAAGCAAACTTGAAAGTTAATAACCACTAAAAATATCTTAATAAAAATCACATACAACAAATCTTGACAGGTTGCGCAGGTTTATAATAACTGCTGTAACTAAATAAATGTATATATTATAAATACCATCCTCCACATACTGGTAGACGTAGAATTAATGGCTTAAGTGTAAAGAATCTGATGATTATCGCTTGACGATTGATGCTGGTCATCCAAGTGAATGTATGTATTGTTTTCATGTATATTTCTTTCAGGTTTAGGGAAACACCCACAACAACTGGATACAATCGTATTGACCGACTGAAAAGCATTAATTCCTATTACTAAGGCAATACTGAAAAATGGCTTCCAACACGTTAATATATGGCAACACTGCTTTAACATCGCAAAGAATATAATTTGGTTAATTTTAACATTACAAATTTCATTTACAGTGTCCTTCCATGTCAACAATACATTGCCAAATCCTTGGAAGAGGACGCACTCCATCTGCTGCACCATTTATGGATATATCTCTCACTGATCGATCTAGAGCTTTCTGGAAGTCAACTCGAGATTTAAATTGAAAGCCTCGTAGAGGTTCATTGATCGTTGAGAATAAGTCGCAATAACAAGGGCTCACGTCAGGTAAATTTGGTGGTTTATCGAGTATTTCCCAGTTCTACCTTGTAAACAAATTCCTCATTGTTGCGGCTACATATCAACGAGCATTGTCATGTAACACAATAGGATTCCCAATGGCCTGAGATCGTTTACGACGCCATGCTGGGCGCAAATGATGTTCAACTAACGCAAGTAGGAGTCTGCATTCACAGTACTCTTATACCATGAGGTACAGTATGTACCAAGATTGTGCCTTCATAATCATAACACACAATAATCATCAGTTTCATAGTATCCTGCAATGCTCGACACCTTTTTGGACGTGGTGATTCTGTATGTCGCCATTCGCTTGATTGTCGTTTCAACTCAGGTGTATACGAACGTACCCATGTATCATCCATTGTGATAACTCGACGATAAAAGGCCTCACCTTCATGTTCATTGGTCATGTCGCTCCAAATGCATTCTTGCTGTCTAAATTCGCTGCCACTTTCCAATTTTTGTTCGAGTATGCGGAATCCAGTGGGCGCACACTTTTCGACTCTTCAGCTTTTTTCTTAAATTATAAAGAACAGACGATGCTGCAATACCAAGTTCCTTGGAAATCTCCACACATGTCCAGCGCCTGTCCTTTTCCAGCCTGAACATGGAGATCGTCAGTTGCAGCAACGGGTCTACCAGCACGTGTTCTGTGTTGACATTCCTCTCTACCTTGATGGAAGGCTTCCACAGCTATAATCACATTATCATAATTTAACAATATTACTTTCAAATCCACCTTCAATTTATCCATTTCAAGATAATATCCGTTTAAATATTTTCCAATATTTCGATACTGTAGTACTTCTCTCCCGCAAGTTTCTTGCAATGCTCTAAAGCATTAAGTTCAACGTTTTCCGCTTGCAACTTGGATTTTTATAAAGCCCCTTTTTTATATCTACTGAACATCTTCTTAGGGCGGTATTATTTGCTGAAGGTGAGAAACAGTTAATGTTTTCACAAATATCAGCTATTTTGAGACTTTCAATATTGCAGATTTATACAACAAAGACTGCTCAACAATATACTACAAGATTACAACGGTTACCACTAGGATCGCTGATTGACAACAGTCTTGTCATTGTTATATTGGCTTTCACGGCCGGTGAATTATAACTCAGCAATTTTTCTAGGTTTGTGCCGTATCTTGTGTGGGGTTTCGTCTAAGACTCCAAGCTGACTCATCGGCGGGCTCTTGGTGTCCCCGCCCGGACCCCCACAGGAGTGACGAACTGCGCGCCACGTCCCTTTATATTAGGTGCAACTGCACCACTTGACTGCGAGAACTAAAAGCTCAAGCAGCCTTAACCTCCCTATGAAGGCTTCCAAAAAGATGGTATATTGGCTTTCACGGCCGGTGAATTATAACTCAGCAATTCTTCTTACGCCGATGAGCCAGCTTGGTGTCCTAGGCGAAACCCCACACAAGACACGGCACAAACTTAGAAGAATTGCTGAGTTATAGTCTTGTCATTACTTATCGAACGCCCTGGTATAATGATATTGGCATAACACTAAACGTAAATGTTGCAAATACTGTACTGCATTGAAGAAATTTGCAACGACGCATTTCAAATGTGATAAACGGTACCAGTCTTTGCCACCAGCAATAGGCTATGCAGGGCACAGAGTTTATTAAGTAGATGAGCCAATGACAATAAATTTCCTGGAGCTGTTGACCTTTACATCCGAAGCATCATGGTGGCTTGAACAAAGCAAATTTCTGCCTGCTGATATGAGTGCACTCACATTAGCACGAGATAACCGACAGTAGTGGCTACGCAGGCTAAAGCGCAGCGTTAGGTCAAGGGGCCAAGCTCTCTGCTGACTCGGTAGACGCGTGGGTTCAAGCCCCACCGTCGGCTGTCCTTGAAATGGTTTTCCGTGGTTTCCCATTTTCAACACCAGGCAAATGCTGGGACAGTACCTTCTGACAGGCCACGGCCGCTTCCTTCCACATCCTTGCCCAGTTTCATTCATCTTCATCCATTCCATCTCTCATCCCGGGCGTCGACTAGAAAGACCTGCACTCGGCCTCTCAGGAGGCTACAAGACTTAAAAAAAAAGCACAAGATAGCCAATCACATCGTAGAACAGTATCTATTTTGTCGAAATGGGTGCGAGACACAGGAATAAGAATGACAATGATTACGCAACAATCAATAATTTCGGTAAAAGGCACTAATATGCATTATTTACTCTATATGAACACAAGTAAAGCCTACGTAAAAACCGAAGGTTAATGTTGTAATAATGTGATAGATTTTTACAAAATGAGAAATAATGCCTATCGATTGGTATATCCTACTTCTTTTGAACTTGACCGATTTGGTTTTAAGCCACTTCATACGAGAGAGTAAGCCTAGAGAAACACAAGACTTGCAAGTTTATAAAATGTGGGATTTATGGATTTTGATTGATTTTGAATGTTTTAATGGTTTCGGGATGTTGTCTATTTCTATTTTTTTGGACCACTAGGGCTTTTTGTGGCTAAATTTGAATGATTTTCGGATTTTTGAAGCTTGACTAATTTTTCATTGGGCATTTTTTGTTGTTGTTTTTGACTAATTTGATGAGCACGTGGCCCGAATGATGTCAACACGATTTAACTACAGCATTTTCACTTTTCTCCAAGTGTAAGGTTTATAAAGTACAATACGGTTTTCATATAGTCACCTCTTGCTTACCCGAGGAAGTTCAGACGTTTTAGGGCCGGGTTCACGAACGCGACGTTAACAGGCAGTCAGTAAATGCGTTGTTAATTTTAACATTAGAATTAAGCTAGTTGGCATTTCACCAGCACATTCAAGGATTGGCATTAGCAAACGAATCGTTATTGTTAAGGGATGTACAAAACTCCTTGAAAGATGGTTGTGGTGGTATTTATATATTCTTTGGTTTAATCAAGCAGGCCGGGAGCTGCAAGAAACTTAACAGTTATGTACTCCTTGGTTAAAAATAAACATGGCTGATGAGGGAAAGAGGAAGAAGAGCTGGGGACTGACTTTTTGTTTAGATGAAAGAAACGTACTTATCCAGTTGGTGGATAGCCTAAGTATCGTGAAATCGTAGGAAATGAGAAGACTGATCCTGTGTGGTCTCACAGTTAAATTGATGCAAATCTCTTAAAATAAAGTATTTAATTCGTTTTGCATTGTTAGGATTACTGTATTAGTGGATGATATTCATTCTTAGTAGCGCACAACCTACAAATAAACCAATATCCTTCAAAATGCAAGGTATGAAGTGTAGGCTAATATAAATGCAGATATCTACTTGAATTCTGTAGTGAATCAGCCACATTTGGTCTGTGTAGAAGTCATGTGTTGAGTGACGACTGCTGTTCAATGTTACATTCCTTAGCCAAAAAATGGAGCGGTTATTCGCAATAAGAATGCTCAATCTTATCACATTGTATTTGAGAAGCGCTCTTGGTACTATTTCTGTTGGATATACTGTAGGATGCAAATACAGTAGTTAGTCTTTTGAGGAAAGCGTCACAATCACATTGTATTTCAGACGCTTTCTTGATACTAGTTTTATTGGACATAAGATGTTCATACATAGGATTTTGAGGAAAACATTAAAAATTTTGAATTATATTTGTGCATGGATAATTTGGAGATTTATCGACTCTATGAGGACTGTGTGGTCTAGGTAGTCTTATATTAAATTAACTACATGTGCTATACCGTAATACATCACAAGATATTACACATCAATGAGAAATGGTATATATACAGTATAATCACACTTGTCAGATAGGAAATCCAGGTTAGGTACTATCGTCTTGAGAACATTCAACACATAAGGTTTTGACAACCGAAATCTCATAATAAATTCTGTAACGTCACATTCATCAAAGTAATTTCTTCGTTCTTTTTAGTTCGTGGTCGACGAAAATCTATCATGTCTTGGAAAACATCGTCATCGTTCAGAATAAAGTAGTCTATCATGAACGCTCCATTTTGGATATGAATGCTAAGTAAATATACCGTCAAGTCGTTAATTCCATGTTGAGAGAGCAATTAGTTTTGATGGCTTGTTAGGGATGCTAATGGATTGTTATAGTTTGGTGAACCATGACATTTTGGTAATCGTTCGTCAACGGCCTTAATTGGTCCTTAACATTTTGTCAAACTATGGTGAACCCGGCCCTAAATCTCCCATCTAAACGAAATTATGAGCTGGCAGTAGTTAATTAAAATTAATGAATAATTAATTAGTTATCAATGTATGTATAAATAAGTAATAACAGTAATTACTAATAATGACAATAACTAGAAGACCCGTGCTGCTCCGCAACGTTCATTTCATTTCAACAATCCTACAGCTCCTCTTTCCATATGATATTTGCTGTTGGCTTGTCTTCATACTTGTGACCTGAACAGACTGTTACGGTACCGTCACCTTTCAGTTTTAGCCTACCTTTCATATTTTGGAAAAATATGAAATTGTAGACTTATGAGATCAAATGTGTGAGTGTCTGCCTGTCCTTCTCTCTCTGTGTGTGTGTCCCACCCTATGAAATCCTAAACGACTGCAGCTATCGAGACCGCATTTGGTGTGAGTGAAGATCTCTACAAGAACATCTCAAGACCATATTTGAAAAAACATCAGTGCTACCAACTACTGAAATTTGAACTCTATGTTGGATATCTCAGAAAGTATTCATGGGAACTGTTCCAAAATTGGCACACATATATACCATATTTCAGATTAATTTTTAGAAGCCCACATGATTCTATGCATCTAGATTGGTTCAATGTATAACTGTATATAACATCCATACGAAAATAAAGAGATTACTTCCAAAATTGGCACATTTGTAGCTCATAAATTTTCAGATTAATTTTTGACAACCCGTACATGGTAGTGTTGCAAATACGATTCTACGCGTGCTGATAAGTTCGACGTTTAACTGCATGTAATGTCCTTAACTACAAATGGATTTCATTCAAGTTTGTATGCGCCATGTATGCTTGAGTAGATATGGCTGTGCTTATTATAAGAGTCACCACAGCTACCAACTGTGTATTAATAATCTCAAGTCTTTTGAACGCCAGATGCAATGTCTCCCATTAGGTGTACTGAATAAATTTAAAACTTAGCACACTGTAAGGTGAAGATATTTTAGACTTAGATATATACACGTATATAATGATCAATGTTCAATTCCATGCAACTGCTTTAATAATTTACGAACTTATACATAATTTCCCATGTGCAATGTGCGCCTTAGCAGCCATAAGCATGCCTATTTACAGAGTCCACGGAACTACCAACTGCCTAGTAACATTCTGAGAACATCTGAACCCTGAACTCAATATCATAGAATCTGTTCACATAAACAGTTTGAAACTCTATTTGTAGATAGATTTTCAGCAACAGTGTTACAAAAATAATTCAACGTACGCTTATGGGTTTCATGTATAACTGAATGTAACTTCCGTAATATTCACTGGATTTCTGCCAAATTTTGTATGTACAGTGTATGCCATAACATAATTATACAGTATATGCGCACATTCTAGATAGAGCTATCAACAACCTATTAACTCTCCCAGAGCATTGGAGCCGTAGACCATCAATATCTCAGAATCCACTGCTGAATTACACCAAAATATATCAGTTATATTTTGAGCCAATCGTATAATGGCAGTGCTACCAGCAGAATTCCGTTGATAAAGATATAAATCTAAATCGATCTAATTGCAGGAATAAGGATTGAATCTTAAATTTTAAGAAAAGTAGGCTGTTGAGTTCTTAACGGAACTACTGTACTTGTTATAACATCAGAATTACTTGTCAAGATATTTCGGCCATCACAACAACGCAGGTTATCAGATAAACTCCACACACACTAAAGTACACAGGGCTACATGACCACGATGCCGCAAAGCCCTAAATGAAACAACAACAACATATATTATTCTAATATACAGTATAAGATTTCTTCGAATTATATTAATATAGACCGCTCCGTTGTGCAGAGGCTAACACTCCCGGCTCTGCCAAGAAATTTAATTCTGGTCTGAGGGCAGGAACGTGGTTTACTCAGCCTCGTGAGGCAAAAGGGAGAATAGGCAGGTTTGATTCCAACCTGAGCAATCTTGGAGGTGGTATTCCGTGGTTTCCCACTTCTACTCTAGGCGAATGCCGGGATGGTTCCTAACTTACGACAACAGCCGCCTACTCCTAAATCAAAATCTGAATTACAAATACACACACTTATACAGCCATCACAACAACGCAGATTATCAGATAAATTCCACACACACTAACGTACACAGGGCTACATGACCACGATGCCGCAAAGCCCCTAAATGAATCAACAACAACAAATATTAAAAAAGAAAAGGCCATTTGATAGCCGGAGCGCAGTGGACAGGAACCCAGAATATAGGACACAAATGATTCCTAATACTGTATATAAACGCGTACAGGTAGTTGTATATTATAAATAAACTAGCAGTAGTGCCCGGCTTCGCCCGGAGGATTTATTTGTTTTATGGATGATAATGAATACTAACTTACTACAGAAATGTTATTAAATCTAACAGAAAATGAATAATATAACTTTTTGTGATGGTGGTGGTGGTAGTGGGGGTGATAAGTAGTAGTTTACAGTCTAATTGACGTAACATTCAGGTCATTTTCCCGTAATATAATGATAATAATGAATAGGGAAACGGCTATTTGCTAACTACTGTACTGACATATGTAATATACAATCGAATTGAAAGATATGATTAGAAAGAGGAGGCAGTGAACTAAAAGACACTGCCTAGGGCCTATATCTCATTAGCTGTTCGAAAAATAAACACCAATAGTGTCGTCTCTTGTCGCATAGTGCCGTAGGAAAATATGCTGAGCAATTTGGAAAAACGTCGGCTGGCCCAACCTCCTGAGGTACCGGTAGCAAAAATGTTATTTATCGTCACATAGCACTCAACGATAAGGTTCGGAATAAATGAAGGTAAATTTGAAAGCACCAATGCTTATTGTCGCTGATAACCTCAATGTACTGCACCAACACCATGGCACTTATACAGAGGCATAATATTTTTAAGATAATAACTGTTTTAAGGGCCTAAGAAATCTTTTTGAACTTATTAGTCCCTGTGACTGCCATTTATAAGCAGCTTAAGATGTAATTATTTTCACAATTCTGCACCAGAACACTGGTAGGGGTGACGTGATACAGCCCGCATTGCCAGCCAATAATAGACTTATTAAAATATTCTTACAGTTACACTACTACGGATATGAATAGTTCTAGCGCCTTAAAATGTTTTTTTTTAAGATTCATTTGTCTGTTGTTCTAAATATAAGGAATGGAGAGGGTTGTCCAAAATATCAAGTGGACAGTGTTACCAGTAGGGTTTCAAAGGGTAAGTACGTAAAATTCGGTGCAATTAGGTGGAACGGTATAAATTTGTGCTAAAGGGCCTAAATGCAGGGAATAGAGTGGTCTGTCCAAAATATCATGTTGACGGTGTTACTCGTCGGATTCCAAAGGGTAAGTATGTAAAATTAGGTTCATATCGGTGAAACAGTGTAGATTTGTGCCGAAGGGCTTAAATGCAGGGAATGGAGTGGTCTGTCCGAAATTTCAAGTGGACAGGGTAAGTAAGTAAGTAAGTAAGTGGTCTGTCAAAAATTTCAAGCAGACAGTGTTAGTCGTCGGGTTCAGATCGGTGAAACGTTGTAGATTTGTGACAAAGAGCCTAAATGCAAGGAATGGAGTGGTCTGTCCGAAATTTCAAGTGGACACTGTTGCTCGTCGGGTTTCAAAGGGTAAGTATACAAATTTTGGTTCAGATCGATGAAACGATGTTGATATGTGTCAAAGGGCCTAATTGCAGGGAATGGAGTGGTCTGTCCGAAATTTCAAGTGGACAGTGTTACTCGTCGGGTTATAAAGGGTAAGTATACAAATTTTGGTTTAGATCGGTGAAACGGTGTAGATTTGTGCCAAAGGGCCTAAATGCATAGAATGGAGTGGTCTGTCCGAATTTTAAAGTGGACAGTTTTACTTGTTGGGTCCAAAGGGTAAGTATGACATATTTGGTTCAGATCGGTGAAACGGTGTAGATTTGCGCCAAACGGTCTAAATGCAGGAAAGGGGGTGGTCTGTCCGAAATTTTAAGTGACAGTGTTACTCGCAGGGTTCCAAAGGGCAAATATACAGATTTTGGTTGAGATTGGTGAAACGGGGTTGATTTGAGCCAAAGGGCCTAAATGCAGGGAATGGAGGGGTCTGTCCGCAATTTCAAGCAGACAGTGTTACTCGCAGGGTACCAAAGGGTAAGTATACAAATTTTGGTTCTGATCGGTGAAACCGTGTAGATTTGTGCCAAGGGGCCTAAATGCAGGGAATGGGGTGATCTGTCCGCAATTTCAAGAGGACAGGGTTACTCGCAGGGTTCCAGAGGGTAAATATATAACTTTTGGTTGAGATCGGTGAAACAGTGTAGATTTGTGCCAAAGGGCCTAAATGCAGAGAATAGGGTGGTCTGTCCGCCATTTCAATCAGACAGTGTTACTCGCAGGGTTCCAGAGGGTAAATATACAAATTTTGGTTGAGATAACTGTAACGTTGTAGATGTGTGCCAAAGGGCCTAAATGCAGGGAATGGAGTGTTCTGTCTGCAATTTCAAACAGACCGTGTTACTCGCAGGGTACCAAAGGGTAAGTATACAAATTTTGGTTCTGATCGGTGAAACGGTGTAGATTTGTTCCAAAGGGCCTAAATGCAGGAAATGGTGTGGTATGTCCGAAATTTCAAGTAGACAGGGTTACCCGCAGTGTTCTAAAGGATAAGTATACACATTTTGGTTCGGATCGGTGAAACGGTGTAGATTTTTGTCAAAGGGCCTAAATGCAGGAAATGGGGTGGTCTGTCGGAAATTTTACATGGACCGTGTTATTCACAGGGTTACAAAGGGTAAGTAGGCTATACATATTTTGGTGGAGATCGGTGAAACGGTGTCGATTTGGGCCAAAGGGCCTAAATGCAGGAAATGGTGTGGTCTGTCCGAAATTTCAAGTAGACAGGGTTATCCGCAGTGTTCTAAAGGATAAGTATACACGTTTTGGTTCGGATCGGTGAAACGGTGTAGATTTTTGTCAAAGGGCCTAAATGCAGGAAATGGGGTGGTCTGTCGGAAATTTTACATGGACCGTGTTATTCACAGGGTTACAAAGGGTAAGTAGGCTATACATATTTTGGTGGAGATCGGTGAAACGGTGTAGATTTGGGCCAAAGGCCTAAATGCAGGGAATGGGGTGGTTTTTCGGAAATTTCAAGTGGACAGGGTTACCCGCAGGGTTCCAAAGGATAAGTATACAAATTTTGGTTCAGATCGGTGAAACGGTGTAGATTTGTATATGTCGTAGTCAGATAGTGGAATCCGTCATTTCATGAAAATCCTAGGCACTTCATGAAGAGCCGGCATATGATGTAAAAAGGTACAGTTGCACTATCTGACGCGTGGTTTCATGAAATGACTAAATATCGCCGTCACATAGTGTAATTCATTTTGTACATCATCTGACGGGAAATCCAGCCCGTCACTTCATGAAGTACCGTAGCGGCAGTGGTGATCACGTGTGAGGGAAGTGAGACTTCCAAGAATAAATCAGATAAAAATGCGGACACTAAAGGGCTGTTATTTCCTCAGAAAGTGAACACTGTGACATATCGTACAAATGTCTAATAGCCTGGACTTCATTTATCCCCTAATTCCCTCCCCAGCATCTTGCTTGGCCTTGCGCCTAGAAGGAATATTATGCTACCGTACTGTGAACGGAAGAAGAACGTCGTTCAGATCCATTTTGTTTTTAAAACATGAGAGATAGATAACCGATAGTATAATATGACTTTAATTCGCTGTTCCACCCTTTAAAACAACAAGAACAAACTCAGTTACGGGCGCGTAATACACAAATCTTGTACAGCTCTTAGCAGCCAACTATATCAGTGAACTTGTGGTCTCGGGGTATGGTGTTGGCTTCCGGCTCACTACGTGGTGAGTTCAAACCCCACTGAAGGACTATTTTTTGCCAACTAACATTTTAATCTAGTTCAGTTGTTGCCTTGTTTTATAGTTGTTTTCTTGTATATTTATTTTAAGGGCTAAGGACATCTTGATCATCAGCCCAGTGTATTTGGGTGGTTGTTTTCTGATAACCTGTGTTTGCGTGATGATAGAAGTAGTGTGTGGGTAAAGAATTTGGGAAGGTGTCTCGAGACTTGAAATGAAGTACCATCCCGGCATTTGCTGAGAGGGTGTGTGAAAAGACCTGGGGGAAAACGCCACAGTCAGCGACGGGATTCGAACCAGCATATTGGCCTACTCGTTAAGTAGACTTATGAAATCAACTATGGTTACCACGGATAGGAACATAATTATGGTCGACCTCGGGAGGAAAATCTGAGAAGAGTTCCATTCCTACCTTAGCCATCCTGGAATTGGTTTCCCTTGGTTTCCCCCTTCTCCTCTAGGCAAATGCCGGGTTGGTTCCTAACTTAACCACGGCCGCCTCCTTCTCAATCTTAACCTGAACTACAAATACACACAATTCTACAAATACCATTATAATACTGATTATCAGACAGATTCTACACACTCCCAAGTACACAGGGCTGAATACACAAAAGCTTTACATTTGGTTGATTTAGTGGAGGGTTCACCTTCGAGAAAATCTCGAATTTCAGCCTATTTATTATAGACAGAAATATTTGAAAGAATGATTCTGCATTTGTCTTCATTGTGTGTATCTTACCTGTAAGTTATCGTTCCAGTTTTGTTGTTAATTCATTTGGAGGTCTTGGGTCACCTCAATCATCAGTCCCGTGTGATTGGGTGTGAATTGACATTATATTTATATGATGACTGTAGGGGTGGGCGGACAATTGAACGAAGTTAGATGTCGGTGCAATACAATGTGTATAAACATATACTGTACCAAGTTTCAATGCGTTTGGTTGGTTAAATCGCGAGAAACGTCTATTTAAACGTCGCAACTTCGCTTGGGCGCCATGTTGGTTTTGTAGTTACCAGGTTTTCAAAAAAGTCACATCGGTAAACTTCTAGTAGTTCCCATTATCACCGTACAAAATTCCAGGGTGATATCGGTAGTAGTTTCAGAGATATTGAATGCTGGTGAAATATTTCGCACAGCCGCCATGTTGGATTGGTTTGACGTAACAAAATTTAAAGGGCACGGTCGGGGTCGCCCGAAATAGTGCTATGAACTTACCGAGTTTCATTGAAATCGCTCCAGCCGTTTAGAAGTTATTAGGGGACACACACACACACAAATCCTCTCTCACACACACACACACACGCACACACAGTCAGACACACGGACAAAAGGTGACCTCATAAGCCTATTTTTTCATAAATGAAAATAGGCTAAAATACAAATTGCATCAGTGAAGGAAAGAGAGAAAAAAGATACACAAATGAAGAACAAAAAGAAAAACTACAAATGAAATTATGAAAGTAAGCATTGCAGATTAGAAAATAATTCTGTACAAATAAAATATGTAAAAATAAAAATACAAACTTCTAGAAAAAAAAGAGGTAGAGAGTAAAGAGTATCCGGTATTTCACGATTAGATTTAGGTTTTTATGTGAAAATTAATTTCGAAAACCATAATAAACAAGCATTAATTTATTTCTTGGAATAGAACAATTAAATGAATTAATGTACGGCTTCATTGTGTCAGTCATTTCATGAAGTGCCGAATCAACAAACACCGGATCTTCATGAAGTGCCTCGGCTGATAATGTAAAATCATTTCTTACACCATCTGCCTAAATCGGTCCGTCACTTCATGAAGAAACGCGTCAGATGATGTAACTATCTCTTTTTACATCTTATGCCGGCTTTTCATGAAGTGCCTAGGATCTTCATGAAATGACGGATTTCACTATCTGACTACGACATATACATAACAGACAGACAGACAGACAAACATTGAGCTTTATATATATAGATAGCATGTAATAAAATACCAAGCACACAAATTAAACAAAATTTTGCAGGAAAAACTGGCTATTGTGATGGGATTCGAACCACAAAAATTCGGTTTCATCAATAAGCGTCAAGTTCGCTAACCCCTGCACCACCGTCACTCGCTTGGAATTTTGATATATAATGGGTCTTCATTGCATGAAATAACTTCTGATACGGTACCTAATGTCGCCAAGTATTTGTCTCCGATAATTTCGTCTGTAATAGCTGTACTACTATTATGATTATACATTGTTAGGTTTATTATTTTGTAAGTACTTGGCTGGAAATCAGAAAGTAGTCAGCAATTACATTAGTGTACAGTGGCTCTACTGAGGCGCTGTGTACCATCTGCCAGTTAAAAGTGGAACTTCTAAATCGGCTTCACTTTGAAGAAATGAATATTCGCAATAATTTAAAAACACGGATGTCAGAATCAAGTTAGTTGCGACTCAATCGATATTGCGTCAGGAGCATTATATATTAAGACTACAAATGTTGTGATACCGTAAATACTTTCTGAGATATTTCAGTTTTAGTAAAATTTCAAACTTCTACTGACTATCTCTACTTTGTAAAAAAAACAAAGTCCCCGATTCTTGGATGTCACGGGTAATCTCGAGAATCACTGGATGGATTTTGATGCGGTTTTCACCATTCTGTAAAGGATATATCGATGAATGTTTCTGTAGAAAATAATTTATTTATGATCAAAGAAAGCCAAGCAGTAACAATTTCAGTGAAAAAGTCGAAAATAAATCCTGGCGTCCGTATGCTTTTTAAGCTTACGCTGGGCAAACCGTTAAAATATCTATAGGCCTATACTATGAGTGTATGAATTGTTCAGCATGAAAAGCTCAAAAGAGAGTCCGGGAGAGCATATCTCTATCTTCAATACATCGCCCACTATAAGTGTTTTTACGTTTTCATTTCTTCCAACGATCTCCATTCAATTACTGAGGCGACAGTTTACGTGCTAGCTAGGGGAAGCCTATAACCCCAGTTAGAGCCTAGCTAGTGGGCGAGCCTATTAACCCAGATACAGCCAGCAGCAAACTGTCGAGTCGTGTTGAGTTAAGACTTCAGAGAAGAGTGGTTGTGTTTGGAGTTTCCCTGGAAGTGCAACTCGGCTTTTCTTAATTTCGCCTGAGAACGTTTCGTTCCGCAAAATACACAGTCAATTTAAGATTGAAAGGAAGGGGGATTTGTGTTTCATGCTCCTCGCCATTCTTAAAGTACGTCTGACAAGAATTCGTTCCACGTGCATCTCCATGATAATAAAATTCATAGTCCAGTCAGTGATTTTAACCCATCATGCCGAGACGAAAAACGGATATAGGTCGTAGTTCGTTGACATCGAAAAAGAAAGCACTAATCACCTAATGGATTCATAACTGTTCCCGGGCGAAGCCGGGGCGGGTTGCTAGTTTTAATATATAAGATAATAATGAAAAACAAACATCGTCTGGCCAGAAGCTTTATATGCAGCAAAATGTCTCGTCATGAACAAAAAAGGGATGATGGAGAAATTGGAAACCAAGGAAAATAAGATTTTGGGGAAAACCCTTGGTTCGGTTAACGAGAGTTGTTAGTTTAGAAGACTGCATAACCAGGATTTTTGAACACAAGTGGAGAAAATTACAGACGAGATGCGGAGAGATGGATTACGTTTCATGGGCATGTGGCACAAATGACGTCAACACGATTAACCCATTACATTTTCACTTTCCTCCAAGAAAAAAGACGAAAGAAGCCTGGGTCAATGAAATACAAAAAGATTTCTACGAGATTGGGATCTCATGTGAAGATATCGAGGAGCGTGACCAGCTTAAGAGAAAACTTTCTGAACATCGGAGTTACCAACCTAAGCTGACGCTGAAAACTGGAAAGGCGTGGACAAAAGAGAGAAAGGAACAACACCTTCCATGAATGAATGAATGAAGGAATACTGGAATATTTTTTTAAGAGGAAACAATTGAAACGATTTGGTCCTTAGTTAGCCGAAACGCAGCAATAATAATAATAATAATAATAATAATAATAATAATAATCGCCCCTACATAAATACACATCTGTGTACTATAGGTCTCAACAAACGTTGGTGGTAATGGTCTTTCAATGGGCATACCCTCTAGGTCATCTGTATCTAGAGAAAAATGTAAGTTTACAAACACTAAAGCGTTCCATGAATCTTTCTCGAGGTCAAAAATGGCCCTCAAGTGCGAAATGTTAAAGAGAACCTGGTCTGAACTTTTATTCAGGAATTTTTATGCCTCGAAAATCTACCTACTCGACGGTCGCTCTTTCCGTCCCCGTTCACACTGCTGTTTGTCTAAATTGTCTTGTTCACCCCTTGAACTACAGCACACTTCTGCTGAGCTATCATGTGTACACTCCTTGGGGACGTGTGGCTGAAAAAGGAGCTACAAAGATGCCATCATCGAGAGAGAGCAGTATTACAAGCCTGCGGCAGAAATGTAAGTTGCTAGAAAACGCTTCAAACTTCTCCATCCAATAGGGAGGCAATTCTCTTTTTTCCTCGCCAAGCCACGGTTTAATAATTCAGGCGGGTTTACAAGTCCCATTTCCAGACAGTCCCTCACGCTTGACTGTATAATCTTCCCTGGCACATGATAGCACCTGGAGTGCCATTATTATAGATCCAAGCCCACAGTATCCCCTAGCCTCATGCACCAGCCTGAGTTCAGAGACTTGAATGAGGACGTAACAGCATGCAAGTTTTAGAAGCACTTTCTTCGTTACCTAAGATAGGAATCGCTCTGCAGTCGGTCCAGCCAGTAATATACCCAATTGGGGTAGATGACCTCGCTGTTCCACCCTTTACAATAGTAAAAACTTTTAAAACTTTCTTCGGCATTTCCGAATTAATTGGGGTCGCCGGAGCCAATCAGGCTCATTTTGGTTTTGGCCTGGGATTTCAGACCGGGTGCCCTTCCTGACGCCACGTGATTTTTAGGTGAAAATTCCACTCCGCTGTCACCGGGATTCAAACCCCGGCCGAGCAGCTAAGCTAAGCCACTGTGCCATCATGCTCCCCTTACAGTAACGATAACTAATGTATCTATTTTATTAATTTAATCAATTAAATTATTCATTTTATTTACTTATTTATTTAACCGACCACGATAGCCGAGATACTAGCGCTCTAACTCTCGCATCGATGGCATCGGAAGAGCGTGGGTTTGAATCCCACATTGGCCGTCCTGTAAATGGTTTTCATAGTTTCCTATTTTTACCGCCAAGCAAATGCAAGGACGGTTACTTTCAATGGGTCCACATCCTACTTCCTTCCAAAATCCCCTCCCTGACCCTTTTTTAATTAGATCCAAGTTAGCGATCGCTCGGGTGATCGGCCTGTCACCATCCACAGTAGTAACTACTGTACTCTCAAAATGTGTTCCAATATCCAAACCGTTTAAAATTGTCAAAGGTCCTCTAAATATTACCTAAAACGTTTGTCTGAAATAATTTTTGATATGACCCACCCTTTCGCCAAGAGCTAAAAGTTTTCGTTATTATTAAGAGGGCTTCTCGTTTGCTTAACACGTAGAACGTATGTAGGTATATAACAATTGCCAAAATTTAGAGAATTCGAAATATTCTTCTGTGCCCGGTGAAACCTACCTCCGCCCTCCGGCGCGCCAAGAGGGATTCTTTTGAAGATAGAGTATGCTATGTTTGAAGTTAGTTCCATATAGGTATTCTAATATACCAAGTCTTGGGTTAAATGTCTTGAGATCATTATTACACAGTTAACAACCCTGATGATTCTGATATATATATATATATTTATTTAATAACGTGTGGCCTCCAGAGAGGCCGAGTGCAGGTCTTTCTAGTTGACGCCCGTGGGCGACCTGCGCGTCGTAATGAGGATGAAGGGATGATGGAAGACGTCACATACACCCAGTCCCCGAGCCACGGGAATTAACCCCAGGAGATTAAAATCCCTGATGGCTCAGCCGAGAATCGAACCCGGGACACTTCGTACCAAAGCCTAGCACGCTAACCATTTAGCCACGGAGCCGGACATGATTCTGATAATAAGCAATATTATATTTCATAAGGCATACAGTGCACATACTAGCGCTCTAACTCTCGCATTGATGGCATCGGAAGAGCGTGGGTTTGAATCCCACATTGGCCGTCCTGTAAATGGTTTTCATAGTTTCCTATTTTTACCGCCAAGCAAATGCAAACCATTTGCACATTAGCCATTGTTCTGCGTATGAAATCATGCCTAACAGGCTTAACATTCACAAAGTCTGTTCGAGATGGGTTCCAAAAAAGTGACAGTCAGTCTAAAAGACTAGACTTTGTATCATTTTAAATGCTACAAATGCTGAAACGTTAGTATGGAAGTTAGGCGCATTTAATCAGTGAACCTTAAAGCATGCGTAGCATTATGTTGGCAACACTGTCATATGTGGGTTGGACGAAAGGAAATCGCACAATTATGTTCTATACGTGTGCGTAGTTTAGAACTACTTGTATGCGTACATTTTGATATAATGAGACTAGGGCTCAAAATGATAGAGAACATGTATCAACAGTCCATAGCCCTGGTGTCTCTGAAGATATACGAGGGCAAGTCAAAAAGTATCTGCAATTGTTCTCTAAGTTTCGTTAGGTTGGCTGAATGGCATTGCTTCCTCACCAGCCGCTAGATGTCACCGTTGTCCACGCTTGTGGTAGGTTTTAGCGTTATCATATGAGTACAGCTTGAGCTGTTGCGACGTAAAGATGGCCGCACCACTCTCTGTTAGCACCAAGGAAGAACAGCGTTTCGTAATCCGTGTTTTGTTTTTTTGTTTTGTTGTTGTTGTTGTTGTTGTTGTTGTTGTTGTTGTTGTTGTTGTTGTTGTTGTTGTTGTTGTTGTTGTTGTTGTTGTTGTTGTTGTTGTCTGAGGGCGTACCAGGAGCGGAAATTCATAGACGACTTTCAGCACAATGCGGGAACTTTGTTTTGCAACAGCGAAGTGTTTATCAATGGATTGAACAGTTAAAAAGGGGTCGCACTTAGTGAAGGATGGGGTAAGATCCGGGTGTCCATCTGCAGCCGTAACGGATTCCAATATTGAACGAGGGCGTAATGTGATCCTGCATAACAGACGAGTGACTGTTGATGACGTGGCAAACCATTTGCACATTAGCCATTGTTCTGCGTATGAAATCATGCCTAACAGGTTTAACATTCACAAAGTCTGTTCGAGATGGGTTCCAAAAAAGTGACAGTCAGTCTGAAAGACTAGACTTTTTATCATTTTAAATGCTACAAATGCTGAAAAATGCTAGAAAGGCTGGACTCGAAGCCAAAGCATCTTGACATGTTAGAAAATTATCTGAATAATACTTATCTAGCTTATCTTGTTTCAAATTACTCGCGAACGGCAAGTGCAAACCAAGGGCAAAGCAAGGTCAAGCGCGCTGGAGGCCGTTACGCTCACCAGAGCGCGCGGGGACGTGCCCCTTCCATCCAGTCTAAAAACACTTATAGTGGGTGATGTATTGACGATAGAGATATGCTCTCGGGGACTTTTTTGTAGAACTTTTCATGCTGACCAATTCTTACGCTCATAGTATATTGATATTTTTAACGGTTTGCCCAGCGTAAGCTTAAGAAGCACACGGACGCGAGGTTTGTTTTCGACTTTTTCACTGAAATCGTTTCTTCTTGGTTTCCTTTGAGCATACGTAAATTATTTTCTACAGAATTTTTCCTCGAGATATCCTTTACAGAATGGTGAAAACCGCATCAAAATCCATCTAGTGGTTCTCGAGATTACCCGTGACATCCAAGAATCGGGGATTTTTATCTTATACTAACGAAGTAGAGATTGTCGGGGAACACATGCACCAAGCGGTACTATGACGTCACACACCTCAGTGCATCTGGGTACATTTCGTCCTGTCACCGTAACGTAACGCCAGACTCCAGCGTAACGACGAAGTCGACAAGATCATTTAAAATGATAACAACTCACTGATGAGCATTAGCGCAATCGTGTGCAAATCTGTCAGGACCTACTGGACCGTCATGCAAACGAAGGTGAAATGTTTCCGAAACGGATAATCACTGGAGACAAAACATGGGTTCACCACTTCAAACCAGAGAGCAAACGACAGAGCATGGAATGGAAGCATCCCGGATCCCCCGTCAGAAAGAAATTCAAGAGTCAACCTTCTGCAGGAAAAGTGATGCTTACAGTGTTTTGGGACTCTCAAGGGGCAATCCTGGAACATTACCAGGAAAAGGGGGAAATAGTAAACAGTGAACGTTACAGTGATATGCTGGTAAATAAGCTGTAACCCTCAATTCGCAACAAACGCAGAGGTCGATTGTCGGAAGGAATTCTTTTGTTGCATGAAAATGCCCGTCCACATACCACCGGCCACAACACTCAAACTCTTCGGACGCTGCGTTTCGAGGTGTTAGAGCATCCTGCGTATAGTCCTGACCTCGCCCCGTCGGATTACCATCTGTTTGGTCCACTGCAAATTGCTGTAAGTGGCCGTCGCTTCAGCTCAGATTAACATGTGAAGGACGTGGTGCATACGTGACTTGCTGCGCAACCAAAAACATTTTTTCAGAGGGTATCAGCAATCGTGTGAAACGGTGGACCATGTGCATTGAAAAGCAGGGTGACTATATTGAAAAACTTTACACACGCACATACACACTGACAGAAGTTGATGTCATAGCCTATACTTAATATGGTGAAAGTATGCTAAAACGGTGAAATTGAGAGACATTCTACCTGGAACTGAAGAACTTATTTGTAATAAATTATAAAAATTGATTGCAGATACTAATTGACTTGCCTCCGTACAAAGCTATGTCTCTTAAGAAAGTGATTTTACAAATGAGATCTGTAATTCGTGAATATCACTGTTTTGAGTGTTATACCTGTGAACTTGTTTTATAGTTCTTTATCATGGAAGACAATTTCAAGCTGATAGGTCTAATAGGGTTCGAGATATTGAACATCAGTGAAACAATTCACCCAGCCGCTATGTTAGACTGGTGACTGTGGAATTCGAAAGATTCGATCATGTTGGGATGAGGAAATAGTTTGGTCTTACAAATGTTCTATTGAAATGGCTTAAGTAATTAAACAGTTCTAAGGGGGGGGGGGGGGGACCTACTAAGAAAACTTTACACGCGCACACACACACTGACAGAAGTTGATGTCATAGCCTATATTTAATATGTTTTTTTTTTTCGTGTAGCCTCCTGAGAGGCCGAGTTCAGGTCTTTCTAGTCGACGCCCGTGGGCGACCTGTGCGTCGGGATGAGAGATGGAATGGATGAAGATGAATGAAACTGGGCAAGGATGTGGAAGGAAGCGGCCGTGGCCTGTCAGAAGGTACTGTCCCAGCATTTGCCTGGTGCTGAAAATGGGAAACCACGGAAAACCATTTCAAGGACAGCCGACGGTGGGGCTCGAACCCACGCGTCTACCGAGTCAGCAGAGAGCTTGGCCCCTTGACCTAACGCAGCGCTTTAGCCCGCGTAGCCACTACTGTCGGTATTTAATATGGTGAAAGTATGCTAAAACGGTGAAATTGAGAGACATTCTACGTGGAACTGAAGAACTTATTTGCCAATTACACCCACTTGGATATATCAGCCAAGACTAAGCTTTGTAAGCTCACGATATGAATAGGTGTGTATGACTGTAAGTCTGGTACTGGATACATAGTTCAACATGAGTGTATGCAGAATCTTTTACATGGAGCAACGGTTAAATAGTGAGTTTATATCAACACCGATCTAGGCTCAGCAGGTAGGGAAGGAAGACGCCAAGGATCAACGTGACCAGCCATTCATTGCTCCTTTAGCAACCCGTGAAGGAAACCCATCCCTCGAATTATTTATACATTCTACTGATAACATCAACAAAGATAACAGTCGTTTGGTGGTATCCCCTGCCAGCCGCAAATAGCTGGCACACTTAAAATACGACCGAGAAGAAGGGTCGTCAAATAAATATTAATTACCTGTTGAGGTCAAACCAATAGCATCGAAATGAATTATTCGTGTTACACCGGATAAGCAGGACGAGTAGTATTAAATTATGCATTTGATAGCACGTCTATAGCCAGTCGTGGTTTGAAATATGTATCATGCATTTGAAACTGAACTCGCCTCTGGCAGACAAACAAGGACGTACAGTATATTTCACTCAGACCGAACAGGGTGGACGTTGCTTCGATGAGACAGCCAAAGCCCTGGATACAATGTTACTAACTCACAGTTAAATTGATGCAAATCTTTTAAAATAAATTACTTAATACGTGTTGCATTGTTAGGATTAATGTATTAGTGGACGCTATTCATTCTTAGTAGCGCACAACCTACAAATAAACCAATATCCTTCAAAATCAAGGTATGAAGTGTAGGCTAATATAAATGCAGATATTTGCTTGAATTCTGTAGTGAAGCAGCCACATTAGGTCTGTGTAGAAGTAATATGTTGAGTGACGACTGCTGTTCAACATTGCATTCCTTAGCCATAGAATGGGACAGTCATTCGCAATAAGAATGCTCGATCTTATCACATTGTATTTGAGAAACGCTCTTGGTACTATTTCTGTTGGATATAGGGTGTAAATAGTTAGTCTTTGAGGAAAGTGTTACAGTCACATCGTATTTCAGACCGTTCTTGATACTAGTTCTATTGGACATAAGATGTTCGTACATAGTTTTTTGAGGAAGAAATTAAAGAGTTTGAATTATATTTGTGCATGGATAATTTGGAGATTTATCAACTCTATGGGGACTGTTTTAGACCATCCACAATCGCACTTTGTTATAATTCTTTGTCTTGTTAGAATGTGGACCTTATGCTTTACACGTGATCTTAAGTTCTCCATCAGTGTGTTCAAATGTCTATTATTATTATTATTATTATTATTATTATTAGACCATTATTATCATGAATAGCATAATTTATGAAATGTAACTGCTAGATACTGAATCCTTCTCATAAAATATAATATTCTAAATTTTTGAATGTACTTTATGGATTATCCAGTTGACTTTGTTATCCTTTCAAGGACTATCATCGCCGATTCCAGACACGCATTTCTTTCAAGCACTATTTCCTTCCTTGGATAGATTTTGTGCTCATATTAATGGGTAGCTTAATGTTGGGATCCATGGGAGCCTGGTGCAGGTCATGTTGAGAATTAAACGAATCATGAAGAAATCACAAACACTCTATCCCCGAGCCACCGTGAGATGTTAGAAATGTCTCGAAACCGGGTCATCTCACATCATATTCTAATGCTCTATTCACTTAGCTATGGAACTGAATAAATTGGAGGCGCTTTGTTTCCTATTGTTTTCAAAACATTTGGAATAATTAGAAGCTTTACGATAGTTTGTACAGTATGACAAGCGTTTTTCTTCATTATCATGCAATTATTCTTTCTTTTTTGACAAAAAAAAACGTATTTCCTAAGGACTGCCGAAATCTTAAATCTTTCATTTAATTTCATGAATATGTATGACGTGTGTTGCACCCCTGAGATCATATAAGGATTTCGCAGGGTTGCACCCCTAGCAAGCTAACACTATCTGACGCCTATGGGTAGATTATTACCTTGGGAATAACCTAACCCCCAAGGGAAGATGATAAAGAAAAGGAAGTGGGTTTCGGACTGGAGAAAAAGGATAGAAAAATAGGAAGAGAGTCCAAAAGAAGTTATAATTTTAACCTTAAGTATACTCAAAGGCAGCTGCCACTGCAAATCCGCTCTCCGATATCTAAAGAGGGTAGGGACCTGGGCGAAGATAACGGGAAACGCAGCTGGAACTTGGGCTGTTCTCGAGAAAGCTGCTTTAGTGTATTCCCTCTCAAGCATACATATGCCTACTATGGGGAAGGGTGATGGTCTGGCAAGACAAAGAGTAACGGATTTATTGTGTATATGTTCAAAGAAGTTTGTTTCTAAACAAGTAATTTGAAGAATGCCAATAATTTGAATCAGCTTTGATATTTTCGTTTTTGAAATTATTGAATTTCTAAAGAGCGACCAAATGCTTCCAAGAAGGATAGGGATAAAGCAATTATACCTTTGGGAATAATTTTGGGAAGTGTGCCAATAGTTGCATTTAGAAATGGCTAAGCTTTTACCCAGCAAGGCGCCGACTAAAAGTTTAGACAATGAGAAACACTTATATTTTGAAAAACCAACCATAAGTGATGAAGAGAATCTCCACAAGCAGGAGGCTGGCGTAGCGAGCTATGCTTGCCTTACTGGCCTGTTAGAATTAGCTATTAAAGCTAAGAGAGATTTTACTAAGTTACCAACTAAGAGTTCTTGCTCAAATGCAACAAGTGGTGAAAACCCTATCAATAGATTTGTTTTTATTGAATAGGAAGAGTCAAGGAAGACAGGATATTGCCTAACCGTTATGTTAGAGAAATGATGAAGCGAAAAACAAATATTTGATTTATTTAACAATGCAAAAGGAAGTAGTTTTTGTAACAAATATATAATTTTAATTTCTATAAACAATTGGGGTCGCAGACCTCCAAAAACATCTAAAGCTTGCGACAGGCAATTAATAATTCTTTTGGTTTCAAACCGTTTATATGCTTTAAAATCTTCGTAAGATTTTGAAATGACGAAGATAAATAAATGAAAAATTTAAAGATAACTGACGTAATTAAAGTTAGACAATAAATCAAGTACAAGGTGTGTACTTTAAGGATTTCTAGATAAGTATCTTAGAAATAATAACAACTTCGAAAGTAACAACAACAAAAAGCAGGAAGAATAAAATAGAAGTCTCTATAACTTCTTATATTGATACTGAATTACTTCTAATGATTATACATAGAAGATTATGCAAATAGGGCAGGTCACTTATTGTGAAACCTGAAGAGAAAAATCGAAAGGAAGTTTCTAGAACCCCTATGTTGAAGTAGGGATCACGAGAAAATGGGGCAAGTTTCCCTTTCGTGAAACCTAGAGATAACTCACTTATGAGTTGTAAGAATTGGATTCCCTCATTAGAAGGGAGAAACAATATAATGTAAGGCGTGTGCTAGACACGAAGTTTTACAGAAATTAATTCGTTGTACGTGGAACAAGTGAGGGAGGGCACTTATTGAGAGTGACACCTCATTGAAAAAAGCAATTTTATTATTTTGGTTTGTTAGTAAGGGGTTTGGGAAAGATCAAATGGGATTGAGGAAAAGTGTTTATGGCCGTATTTATTGTACACGGACGAGCGCGACGCGGATGAAAGGTTGAACAGACACTGTTTTTCACTATAGTCTGTTGATATAGTTGAAAAGTTCACTGTAAGAGCACAAAAAGTTGATGGCAAAGAAAGTTATTGCAATGATGGAAAATAACTAGTTACACTAGATATGCGAGAGTCTATTGCTTGAGAAATTTGTAGGTTATAGTTGAATGCACAGAAAAATCCCAACGGAGGAAGAAAAAATTAGTTATTGATTAGCAGTTCATAAGGAAGATTCCTTAGTTTGAAAAAGTATTCCCATATGTGAGTGGAAAGTACATGACAGTATAACTGGTAGTTAGTGTGCAAGTTCTGGAAGGTTCCAGAGCAATGATGACTTGTTTAAATTGGTTAGAGAATCCCTCGGCGGAAAGCTAGATTATATAGACAGTGGGTATTTTGGAAATATCCCTCGATGTGAGATAGCATCTCAGAAAATCTTTCATGTTGAAAGTTAGACTTGATAGTTTAAGTTAGATCAAGAAGATCTCTTGAAAGCAGTTATTTTCACATAGCAACTTTCACTGTCTATAAAATCCAAATAAAAGCATTGAGCCTTTAAAAAGCGATGAGAATGAGGTTAAAACCTGAAGTCGGTACTTATCTTTGCTTCATGAAGAAGGCGATGTTCCAGTTGACGGTTGATACTAAAATTCGAACATGGCGTCGAAATTTAAAAGTTTGCCTCTAGAGTTGAGGAGGCGAGCTTTAGTGGAGCTCTAACTGACTGGGTCGACTTCCGACGTACAAGTGAGACACGCTCAACGGAGTGCGGGGGGACCAGGGAAAGGGAAAAGAGTGGGGATAGGAGACAAAAGGAATACATATAAGAATAGCCAACTTAACAGTTTAAAAAAGATCTTCATGATGAAATGGTCTTCAAAGAGTTGATAGTAGGAGTCACTAGCGCAGCCTGGAGGGTGAAAAGTAGACGAAGTTCTCTTGAATACGGAGATGATAGCTGGCGATGGCGACGAGATCTGGTGGCTAGATTGATAAGGAAGTCGTCTTGTACAGGGAAGAATTGAGGAACTTCAGAGATTCAATGCTAGATGACGCTAGGTGGGTCATGGAAGATATATATATCCAGAAGAGACTTACAGGTAACATGAGAGACATAACCAACAAGGAGAAATCAGTAGATCACTGTTGGTTTTTCAGAAAAAGGGAAGGAATGAACTAAAGCAAAGGGAAGCAAAAGCTTACTCTATCTTACCGCGTATTCCAAAGAATTCACCAAGCTGGGAGGGAAAAACACCAACAGAGAACAAGACGAGCAATTAAAAGTGTAAGGGTAAAGGAGCAATTAAAGACAGTGGTCTTATGATGTGCCCGTTAGTGGTCAAGATCCTGCCTACCCTAACTCTCCCATCCCTTCCAGTATAACACTCGGTCACTCTACCAGAAATCCAGACCAAGGGAGGAGAATCATCCCTAACCAGGACCAAGTCTCCCACTATGATGTCGGGATTGGAAAGAAACCACTTCTGTTTCCGTTGTAGGGAAGTTAAGTATTCCAAATTCCACCTCTTCCAGAAAGAATTGCGGAGGGCTTCAAGTTTACGCCAAACAATAGGTAAATTAGAATCCCTGTAAGAGTTGGGAAGGGGAGGAGGGACAGAAAGAGAAGTGCCTATAAGGAAGTGTCCAGGTGTGAGTGGAAGCAGGTCATCAGGGTCATTGGAAAGCGGAGTTAAAGGGCGAGATTTAACAACACCTTCAATCAGAACGGACAGCGAATTAAATTCTTCATAAGTCAGAATGCGATTACCTAAAACCTTTCTTAAGTGACGTTTAGTGAGCTTTACGCAGGATTCCCACCTACCACCGTGATGAGGAGCGTAGGGACGTATAAAACGCCATTTGAAAGCCTTTGAGTAGGAAAAATTAGAGACCTGTTCCATGGCAGGAGAAGATGTGAGAGCTTTCTTCCACAAGGAAGCTGCGCCCTGAAAAGTGGAAGCGTTATCAGAGAACATCACCGAAAGAACACCACGCCTAGCAGCGAAGCGAGAGACAGCTGATAAAAAGTAAGAAGTAGAGGCATTCGTTAGTATTTCCAAATGGATCGCGCCAGTAACCATGCAAACGAAGAGAGAAACATGGAGCTTACCAAACAATTTGCGTTTAGCTTCAGGGGAGTTGCGTTGATATTGGAACGGACCCATATAGTCCACACCAGTTAGAGCAAATGGACGTATAGGAGAAGAGCGAAAGGAGGGCAGATCGCTCATTAATTGAGTATTGACTTTAGGTTTCGCTTTGAAGCAAGGAATGCACTTGTGAATTACAGAGGAAACTTCATGAATTCCATTTATAATCCAGTAATTTTCCCTTAAGAGGCAAAGCAGTGTGCGTGTACCAACATGCAGATTGCGACAATGAAAGTCACGTATAATTAAGGAAGTTACGTGATGTTTAGAAGGCAAAATAACAGGATGCTTTTTGTCCTCAGAAAGCAAAGATTGCGAGAGCCTACCACCTACCCTGAGTAACCTATTGTCATCAAGGAACGGGGCTAAGGCACGAAGACGACTGGATTTGGGAAGATCCTTTTTAGAGGAAAGTAAAGACAATTCAGAAGAAGAGGCTTCTTGCTGTGTTAGTTGCAAAGCCTTAATGGTAGCGAGATTCAATTCATGATTGGTAAGGTGTGGTTTGGGGAGAAGAGGTTGGTCAATCACAAGATATTTCCATCTTAGAAGATAGGCAACAATTCGAATTAATTTGTGAAAGGAAGAATAGCGTGACAATAAGGGATGAGAAACGTTGGAAACAAGACACGAAGCAGTAGATTTAGATACTTTAGCGTCAGGCAAGTTGAAGTTTGTGGCTGGAGGTTTCGAAGGCCAACAAGAAGAGTCTTCGATTAACCACGAGGGCCCATGCCAGTACAACTGAGAAGCTGCCAATTGAGAGGGTAAACATCCACGAGAAATGATGTCGGCGGGGTTGTCAGCGCTGGGGACATGCCTCCATTGACATCCCGAAGAAAGAGTTTGAGTTTTGGAAACCCTGTTAGCAACAAAGGTTTGCCAATGAGAGGGGTTTTTGGCGATCCAAGAAAGGGTGATCATGGAATCGCTCCAGAGATAGATTTGCGAGAATTCGACTTTTAAGACTTCCCGTAATTTCTTAACAAGTTCTGCGGCCATGAGTGCAGCACACAATTCAAGCCTAGGCAAAGTGATAGTTTTAAGAGGAGCCACCTTCGATTTGGTACAAACTAGGTTGGAAACTGAAGATCCATTTAATGAACCGCGATAAACCAAATATGCACAGCAACCGTAAGCTTTTTCGGAACTGTCCGCGAACACATGAAGGAAAAAAGGTGCATTTGGATGAGCGTTAATTAAATTCCTGGGAATTTCAATAAGGGAAAGATCAAGCAAATTGATGCGAAAAGAGAGCCATCTGTTAAGAAAAGAAAGGGGAACAGTGTCGTCCCATTCACATTTGAGCGACCATAGCTCTTGCATGAAAAGTTTGGCTGTAACGATAACTGGGGCAAGGAATTGAAGCGGATCAAAACATTTTGCAATTTCAGAGAGAATTTGTCTTTTTGTGTTAGGGAGCTCTTCTGCAAGTGAAACTTTATAGATGAGAGTGTCAGTGCTAGTGCACCAATGAACTCCAAGTGTTTTTATGGATTCGGAGTTTCCACAAATTTCGACGGAGGAGGGATCTACATCTTCAATAGGAAACTGGGCGAGAAACTCATGGGAGTTGGAATTCCACTTATGAAGTGGGAATCCTCCATTCTTTAGCAATGCCTGAAGTTCTAGTGACACGATAGAAGTTCCTCCAGAGTGGGGAAGGACTGCAAATAATCGTCAACATAGAATGATGTAGTTAGTGCTTCAGAAGCTTTAGAATCAAATAAATGACCATCTTGAGAGGCTAACAAGTGTAGTGATCGGATAGCAAGGAAAGCGGAAGGTTTTAAGCCATAAGTAACCGTCTTTAAGCGAAATACCTTAATGGGCTTGCTGATTTCGTCGCGCCACAACATTCTTTGGAGATCTCGTTGTTCAGGCTGGATTAAAACTTGACGGTACATCTGTTTTATATCCGCTATAACAGCTATGGGAAATAATCGAAAGTTTAAGAGTATAGCAGATAAATCTGACTGAATAGCAGGACCAGAGTAAAGAGTATCGTTAAGACTGTTGCCATTAACGTCAGGTGATGAAACATTGAAAACGACTCGGATTTTATCCTTTACAATAGGGTTTTTCCACACGGGATGATGATTTAAGAAAACCGTTTCAATTGGGGGGTGCAATTCGTCATCAGATTTGTTAACAATTTCCATATGATCTAAGCTTTTATGCTCATCCATGAAATCAGTGTACTGCTGTTTAACGAGAAGTTCTTTTTTGAATTTGCTCTCGGTAGCAAAGAGAGCTTTTCGAGCTTTGGGTTGAGAGTTAATAAGTTTAGGGGGATTATGTAATCTTGGCATCTGAACAATGAACCGGCCATCAGAAGAACGAGTGGTGGTGTTCAGAAAAAGTTGCTCACAGAATTCGTTTTCTGAAGAGGTCACGTTAGGAGAATCAACGCTTTCGAGCCTCCAGAACTGTTCCAAGTCAGTATTAGCGAAATAACATTGCGATGCGGGTTGGGGAGAATAATGAGGAAGTTGACCGGTGACGATCCATCCAAAATTAGTGTCTCTGGCAACCACGTTTGAGGATAACTTGCGAACCTGTTTACGAAGGCAATTCCAGAAAACATTGGCACTAAAGAGTATGTTGATGGGGTTTTGTACATTGAACAGAGGATCGGCTAGCCTTAAATGCGAGGGAATGTTTAACCCTGAAATATCCACAGAGTGACTTGGAGTATCTTCTCCTATGCTATTGAGAATGAGACAATTCAGTTTGAGAAAGTTGTTTCTGTGACAAATGTCTCTTATGGTTAGCTTTGAAAACTGTACAGCTTGCGATTTTGAGCTGTTAATGCCCGATACGTGAATAGAAGTGGGGTTTACAGGTAGGCCTAGTTTTCTAATCAAAGAATTAGACACAAAATCATGAGTTGCCGCTGAATCAAGAAGACCACTTGCACGGACCCAGTTGCCAAAGTTATCCTGAACTTCGATTTGGACAGTGGACAATAGTACTTGGGCACTACGTATGGACTTGGCATTTTGAATGTAAGATGAAGGATTGGAATGTTAGCATTGTAACTTTTCTGAGAAGTAGATGCGGTCGATGACCTTGCTTGATCATGACGATGTAGTAAAGTGTGATGAGCTTTTTCACAATGGAAGCAAAGTCTGGTGGACTTGAAATTTGAAGCAGGATGCGTGGGTGCTAGGCAGTTGAAGCAATGTTTATTCTGGGAAACTAATTTTCTTCTGTCGTCGACTGACAGTTCTTTAAAAGATTTACATAGATATAAGGCGTGGGAATCTTTACAAAGTATGCACTTTAATGGTTCATTTAAACTCTTGCGGGGTTCGCTTTGAGTGTTTAAAAAGAAATTACTAGCAATACGGCGTTCACTAGACCTAGTTGTGTAACCAGTGGCGTTTGACTTGAGTTTAGATGAGGTGGACCCAGGTTTTTGGGTACTAGACGCTAAGCGTTCGCTTTTAGGTTTAAGAGACATTGATTCAAACTTAGAACTAGGGGATGAGGGTTCACTTTGATTAGCTAAAGCAGTTAAGAGTTGGCATCTAGCATTTATGAAAGTGACTAAAAGCTCGTAAGAGTAATCGTCTTCTCTGGAAAGTTCAATCTCCCAAGCTTTTAGGGTAGCAACATCGACTTTAGAAACCACTAAATGTATTAAGAAAGTGTCCCAGTGTTCAGTGGGTTGATCCAATTGGGACAAAGCTTTAACATGAAGTTGTGTAGTATCAATGAGAGTACGCAAACTAGTGACGTCATTGTGCTGTGACGCAGGTAAGTTAAATAGAGCCTTCATATGGCGTTGTATACGAAACCGTGAATTACCGTATCTTTCTTTCAACAAGTTAAAGGCAATGGGGTAGTTTTCGGCACTTAATGGGAGTGCTTCGACTAACTGCAAAGCTTGACCTCGGAGGATAGATCTCAATTTTTTTTATTTTTTTTAGCGTATGGCTTTTAGTGCCGGGAGTGTCCGAGGACATGTTCGGCTCGCCAGTTTTGTAGCTGCTTCGAGACGGACACCCAATGGGTGAGCTACAAGTACCGTTGGGGAGGGAAGGAGGGAAGTTGGAATGTAAGGACGAGGAGTTGGAAGGTAGCGGCTGTGGCCTATAGTTAGTGACCAACCCCGGCATTTGCCAGGAAGGAAGATGGGAAACCACAGAAGACCATCTTCAAGGTTGCCGGCGGGGGGATTCGAACCTCCTCGCCTCCCGGATGTGAGCGACTGCCATCAGTCATGCCGTAACCACCACGGCTAACTCACCCGGTTATCTCAAATAATGAAACTTGTAGATGACTTGAAGGTCTTCGTTGTCATGAACAAGGGAACAAAATAATTCATAAAAAGAATCCCAAGTAGATTCGTCTCCAGAGAAGTGGGGTAAATCAATCTTAGGTAGAATTGGTTTGTGCTTGTGAGTGCCATCGCGAGAAGAGGTTTGTTGTTCGTGAAGGGAACCAAGAACAGAACCGTCTTTTTTTCTGTTCTTTTTCGAGTTGGCGTATTATTTTAAAAGCAGAACCTATACCTTCGTAATATTGGTTTTCTACTTCGACTCGATCTTCAGTTTGATTGAGCATACAAGTTTCGATTTCAGTTTGGATGTTACAATAATTTTCATATGAACGTTCAAAATCCTTTACACGATGTTTTAACAAATCTAATTGAGCTTCTGAGGGATCTAGCTCTTTGATGTATTTTCTGAATCGGGTAATTTGCCCTTTATAGAATGCTCGTTTAGAAGTAAGTTTTTCAGCCTTATCCTTTTCTGTAGGAGCCATGACAAAATAGGTAAATTAAAGTATAACTTACGAAACTGTGGAACCTTGGAAATGCTGTCAGGCTGGCAGCAGCAAATAAGTTGAAAGAAAGGGGCACACCAAAGGAGAAAGGAGCGGCCTCTTTCCACTTCACAGGCTTTGCACGATGTAGTTATAGCTGAAAATTTCAAAGAAGATATTAATGATTTGCAAAATATTGTCAAATAACCCTTGACAAATAGAAAATGTCATAAATGGACTCTCCCGGGTTTCTGGGACCAAATTTTGGGTAGATTATTTGCTTGGGAATAACCTAACCCCCAAGGGAAGATGATAAAGAAAAGGAAGTGGGTTTCGGACTGGAGAAAATTGATGGAAAAATAGGAAGAGAGTCCAAAAGAAGTTATAATTTTAACCTTAAGTATACTCAAAGGCAGCTGCCACTGCAAATCTGCTCTCCGATACCTAAAGAGGGTAGGGACCTGGGCGAAGCTAACGGGAAACGCAGCTGGAACTTGGGCTGTTCTCGAGAAAGCTGCTTTAGTGTATTCCCTCTCAAGCATACATATGCCTACTATGGGGAAGGGTGATGGTCTGGCAAGACAAAGAGTAACGGATTTATTGTGTATCTGTTCAAAGAAGTTTGTTTCTAAACAAGTAATTTGAAGAATGCCAATAATTTGATTCAGCTTTGATATTTTCGTTTTTGAAATTATAGAATTTCTAAAGAGCGACCAAATGCTTCCAAGAAGGATAGGGATAAAGCAATTATACCTTTGGGAATAATTTTGGGAAGTTTGCCAATAGTTGCATTTAGAAATGGCTAAGCTTTTACCCAGCAAGGCGCCGACTAAAAGTTTAGACAATGAGAAACACTTATATTTTGAAAAACCAACCATAAGTGTTGAAGAGAATCTCCACGAGCAGGAGGCTGGCGTAGCGAGCTATGCTTGCCTTACTGGCCAGTTAGAATTAGCTATTAAAGCTAAGAGAGACTTTCCTAAGTTGCCAACTAAGAGTTCTTGCTCAAATGCAACAAGTGGTGAAAACCCTATCAATAGATTTGTTTTTATTGAATAGGAAGAGTCAAAGAAGACAGGATCTTGCCTAACCGTTATGTTAGAGAAATGATGAAGCGAAAAACAAATATTTGATTTATTTAACAATGCAAAAGGAAGTAGTTTTTGTAACAAATATATAATTTTAATTTCTATAAACAATTGGGGTCGCAGACCTCCAAAAACATCTAAAGCTTGCGACAGGCAATTAATAATTCTTTTGGTTTCAAACCTTTTATATGCTTTAAAATCTTCGTAAGATTTTGAAATGACGAAGATAAATAAATGAAAAATTTAAAGATAACTGACGTAATTAAAGTTAGACAATAAATCAAGTACAAGGTGTGTACTTTAAGAATTTCTAGGTAAGTATCTTAGAAATAATAACAACTTCGAAAGTAACAACAACAAAAAGCAGGAAGAATAAAATAGAAGTCTCAATAACTTCTTATATTGATACTGAATTACTTCTAATGATTATACATAGAAGATTATGCAAATAGGACAGGTCACTTATTGTGAAACCTGAAGAGAAAAATCGAAAGGAAGTTTCTAGAACCCCTATGTTGAAGTAGGGATCACGAGAAAATGGGGCAAGTTTCCCTTTCGTGAAACCTAGAGATAACTCACTTATGAGTTGTAAGAATTGGATTCCCTCATTAGAAGGGAGAAACAATATAATTTAAGGCGTGTGCTAGACACGAAGTTTTACAGAAATTAATTCGTTGTACGTGGAACAAGTGAGGGAGGGCACTTATTGAGAGTGACACCTCATTGAAAAAAGCAATTTTATTATTTTGGTTTGTTAGTAAGGGGTTTGGGAAAGATCAAATGGGATTGTGGAAAAGTGTTTATGGCCGTATTTATTGTACACGGACGAGCGCGACGCGGATGAAAGGTTGAACAGACACTGGTTTTCACTATAGTCTATTGATATAGTTGAAAAGTTCACTGTAAGAGCACAAAAAGTTGATGGCAAAGAAAGTTATTGCAATGATGGAAAATAACTAGTTACACTAGATATGCGAGAGTCTATTGCTTGAGAAACTTGTAGGTTATAGTTGAATGCACAGAAAAATCCCAACGGAGGAAGAAAAAATTAGTTATTGATTAGCAGTTCATAAGGAAGATTCCTTAGTTTGAAAAAGTATTCCCATATGTGAGTGGAAAGTACATGACAGTATAACTGGTAGTTAGTGTGCAAGTTCTGGAAGGTTCCAGAGCAATGATGACTTGTTTAAATTGGGTAGAGAATCCCTCGGCGGAAAGCTAGATTATATAGACAGTGGGTATTTTGGAAATATCCCTCGATGTGAGATAGCATCTCAGAAAATCTTTCATGTTGAACGTTAGACTTGATAGTTTATGTTAGATCAAGAAGATCTCTGGAGCGCAGCCTGGAGGGTGAAAAGTAGACGAAGTTCTTTTGATCACGGAGATGATAGCTGGCGATGGCGACGAGATCTGGTGGCTAGATTGATAAGTAAGTCCTCTTGTACAGGGAAGAATTGAGGAACTTCAGAGATTCAATGCTAGATGACGCTAGGTGGGTCATGGTAGATATATATCTAGAACAGACTTACAGGTAACATGAGAGACATAACCAACAAGGAGAAATCAGTAGATCACTGTTGGTGTGTGAGAAAAAGGGAAGGAATGAACTAAAGCAAAGAGAAGCAAAAGCTTACTCTATCTTACCGTGTATTCCAAAGAATACACCACCCTATGTAAACTCCCTTCAGCCCCTATCTCTAATACACTCTAATACACGTCGAACCGCCCAGAGAAAGCAACAACAGCATGTACCTAATACTTCATCATCATGTCTTAACACCAGTTAGTGGACACACAAGTGTGTCAGGTATGTGCTGACGATTGGGTCATCAGGAGCCTACAGTATAAAATGGGAACACGCCTAGAGCTCAGGGCTCTATCGTCTGTCAGACTCCTTGACACCATCTAGTACGCCGGACGCTGCCTACACGTAAGTGCTTATTTTGGGTATTCCTTATTACATCTCCCACCCTCTTGCCACCATACATAATTGTAATTGCATTCATCTGTTATTTGTGACATTGCTGAACAGTAGATTCCACACGAGTAGTTTTCATAAACTACTCCATTGCATTGCAATTGCTCTTTTCTTTTATTCATTAAGCTCACCTTTAAATCCCTAAGGTCCATTGAGCCCTTGTTATTGATTGCATGCATGCACCTAGCACCTAACAGCCCGTTTGTCCACAGCAGGAACAAGAGTGCAAGCTAGCAATTCTCGTAAACTTAATAATCGCGCACTTGCAGAATCCGGTAATACACGCCATCACTTGAGAAGCGCTGTTATTTTAATTCTTGATTAACTACGCCCCCAACCCCTGCGTTTACCAGACGGGCCAAGCATCTAGAAAGCTCTCCCGTCATAACATTTATCCCCATCCGCTAGTATTTACACAGGTCCCTGGACAACACACTCACATTCGTACTCATCACACCTTTGAACACTTCACATCAATTTCAACTTAGTTACCGCCCCAAAAGCGTAACACGTGTATCAGCCAGAATATACTTTAACTGTGTGTGTTGTTGTGTTATTGTTGTTGTTCTTGATTCTTTAGGGGCTTTCTGACATCATGGTCATGTAACATCGTGTACTTGGGTGTGTGTAGAATTTCTCTGATAACATGTGGCACTGTGATGTCTGTGCTAGGGTGTGTATTTGTAATTGAGGTAGGATTTAGGTAGGAAGCGGCCATTACCTTTAGTTAGGTACCATACCAGTATTTGCCTGGAGTGGAAGAGACGAAACCACAGAAGATGACTTCTAGGATGGATGAAGAGGAAGTGGAAGTGCTTCTCAGTTTTGCCTCACAAGGCTGAGTGTTCCAACTCTCAAACCAGAATTAAAATCCTTGGCAGAGCCGGGATTCCAACCCGGGCCTCCGCGGTAACTGCCAAGAATACTAACCACTACGCAACGAGGATGACACATTTACCTGAGTGTCCACTGCTGCAAATACTTACTCTCTGGAACATCATTCATAGGTTCGCAACTCTACATTCAATTAAAATTAGGCCTACTTCAACTTTCGCACAGTACGAAATTAGTTAATGTGTAAGCGCTTCTGCTATGTTCATCTAGTGTTTATTCTATACAAGGAGTGTTTCACAGAAATAATAATTATAATAATAATTTAATTTAATTTATTTAGTAAATACTATTGATATTACATTATTGTGATATGTTTCTCGAATCTGACGGCAAATCCAGTACATATTATCTGTGAGACATATTAATTATTATTTACAACATATATACAGATTGTATTTCAATGCAAGAGTGCATGCAAAATATATGTTTTTTATTGCAATAAATCTCTACTTAGTATAAAACCAAGTCCCCGATTCATGGATGTTAAGGGTAAACTCGAGAACCACTGGATGGATTTTGATGCGGTTTTCACCATTCTGTAAAGGATATCTCGAAGATGATTTCTGTAGAAAATAATTTATTTATGATCAAAGGAAGCCGAGCAGTAACGATTTCAGTGGAAAAGTCGAAGAAAATCTTGGCGTCCGAGCGCTTGGTAAGCTTACGCTGGGCAAACCGTTAAAAATATCTGAATACTCTGAGTGTAAGAATTGTTCTGCATGAAAAGTTCTACAAAAAGTCCGTGAGAGCATATGTCTATCTTCAATACATCGCCCACTATAAGAGTTTTTACGTTTTAATTTCTTCCAACCATGTCCATTCAACTACTGAGGCGACAGTTTACGAGCTAGCTAAGGGCGAGTCTATCATCCCTGTTACAGCCTAGCTAGCAGGCGATCCTATTGCCCAAGATACAGCCAGCAGCAAACCGTTGAGTCGTGTTGAGATAAGAATTCTGAGAAGGGTGGTTGTGTTTGGAGTTTCCCTGGAAGTTCAACTTGGGTTTTCTTCATTTCGCCTGTGAAACACAGTCAAGTTAAGATTGGACGGAAGGGGGATTTGAGTTGCATTCACCTCACCATTCCCTCGAAGTGTAACTCCCATTTCGCCTGTGAACTTTTTGTTCCGCAAAATTCACAGTCAATTTAAGATTGGACGGAAGGGGGATTATATTATATTAAATTATACTGATTGGCGTATAATCTCTACTTAGTATAAAACAAAGTCCCCGGTTCTGGATGTCAGGGGTAATCTCGAGAACCACTGAATGGATTTTGATGCGGTTTTTACCATTCTGTAAAGGATATCTCGAGGAAGGTTTCACTAGGAAATAATTTATTTATGACCAAAGGAAGTCAAGCACTAACGATTTCATTGAAAAGATAAAAAAATAACTGGCGTCCGTGCGCTTTTTAAGCTTACGCTGGGCAAACGATTAAAGATATCTATATACTATGAGTGAAAGAATTGTTCAGCATGAAACGTTCTACAAAAAAGCCCGGGAGATCATATCTCTATCTTTTTACGTTCTCATTTCTTCCAACAATCTCCATTCAGTTACTGAGGCGACAGTTTACGAGCTAGCAAGGGGCGAGTCTGTCACCCCTGTACAGCTTAGCTAGTGGACGATCTTATTGGCTCAGATACAGCCAGCAGCAAACTGTCGAGTCGTGTTGAGTTAAAAACTTTAGAGAAGAGTGGTTGTGTTTGGAGTTTCCCTGGAAGTGCAACTCGACTTTTCTTCATTTCGCCTTTTCGTTCCGAAAAATTCACAGTCAAGTTAAAATTGGACGGAAGGGGGATTTGTGCTTCATGCACCTCGCCATTCTTAAATTACGTCTGACAAGAATTTGTTGCACATGCATCTCCATGATAATATAATTAATAGTCCAGTCAGTGATTTTAACCCATCATGCCGAGACGTAAAACGGATAATGGTCGTTGTTCATTGACATTGGAAAAAAATTGCTTATCACGTTATGCATTCATAACTGTTTCCGGGTGAAGCTGGGTCGGGTTGCTAGTATATATACAGTGTATATATGTGTGTTATTTGAATTATATATTTTTTAATATTATTTTTTGTACACATATACTTTGATTAAACATATTAGGTGATAATTAGAGACCGGATTTTAAAGGGAAAAATATTCATTAAAAAAGGACCAGAAAGGGGAAAAATTTTCAATAAAAAAGGACCAAAAAAGGGGAAAATATTCATTAAAAAGGGATTATTTAAGAAAAGGGAACTGGTCAAGAGAATAAAGGAAATAAAAAGGTATGCATAATCAGTTAATCACTTCTAATTTAACCTTTCTGCATTAAAGAATGGTATCAATTACATTATGAATCAATTACATGTCCAACATTTGAGGATGTTAAGGATATAGGCCTATTCTCTTTTATGTAGTGTCCTTGTGTTACAGTGTTAATTGCATTAAGAACGAATTGAACCAGATGACATTTAACATTTCAATATGTTTGAAGGTCAAATTCTGTCTCTTTGAATTTAAAATATATTTATTCAAAGAAAATGAGCGCTCAACAACAACGGACACCAGTGGGGAATGATTAGGTTTTACTCTAAACTCTAAATCAGTGCACTTCACTAGTTTTTCAATGTCTGGATTCTTTGATAAGCTTGCCTTAAGTTTTTCTTTTGCGAATCCCTCAAGAATGTTGTCAGTTCTTTCAACCACACTCCACTGCACCTCCTTGGATAAGCACTGTTCTTCCAGTTGCAGGATGGTGGCAGGAAGAAACTTGAACGTATGCACTGCGTACAGCTCTGTCTCGAAATTCGGGTCACTCAGCAGGTCCTTCGCTCGACTCACAGCTGAAGATTCAACATCGTCCAAAGACAGTATAAATTCCTTTATCTTAGTGAAATGTTCACAAAGGAAAACAGCACATGAAATCCATGTCCCCCATCTAGTTATGATGGGAAACTTAGGTAGTGGTAGGCCTATAACGTCCTTGTAAAGCTGTATTCTACTTGGAGCTTTAATCAATGTCTTCTTAAGTTCGGACATGAAGGCATTTGCAACAATATATTCAATCCTTAATGCTTCACATACCCTATGCAAAGCATGGGCAATACAAGTTGTATGGTGGAGATTAGAATACATAGGCTTCAACTGTGCAAATGCTGAGACCATGTATGATGCTTGGTCCGTAACAACTTGCCACACTTTGTTGTACTGTATTCCTGATGGCCAGAGTTTAAAACAACAGTCATTGAAACTCTGCATTATAGATGTAGAGTTTATTTTTTCCAATTCGTACATGGCAGCCAACATTGGTTTTGATGGATCTCCTGTCAATGGCATCACAAGAATGTTTAGAACAGCTCTTGAAAGTGAATCGGTTGCTTCATCCAAAATGAAGCAAACTGGATGGTCTCCAACAACCTCCTTAACTTTTTGTACATTAGCTTCATAAATTGGTTGTAGGTAACTCTTTCTAAGTGTACTTTCATCAGGGACAGTGCGTTGTGTGTATTTTTCCAAGAAACAGTTCATTACTGGGTTATTTACCTTATTTAAAGGAATTCCACACTGAACAAAGGTAACTGTGAGGTCACTGAAAAAAACTTTTCGTTCCCTGCTTTTTTGTTCGGCCTTCTGAAAAGATTCCAGTAAAAATGACTGTTTGGAAACTTTCGCACGAATAGCTTTGTTTTTCTCATGTTTGGCATACTTGAGATGCTGAATTATTCTGTCCTTTATATGTTTTCCATCTACTTTAATATCAATGTCACATAGAGAACATCGAATAACAGTAACATCCGTTTCGATTAAATCGTCCTTGAAACTGCTTACCGCTCTTCGCATTTTATTGCTAAAAGACGACTTCGCCATCACTATTACAAGCTAGGGCTACTGCTGCCACTTAACGGTGCGTGCTATTCTCTATGACTCTGTTTCTGCTACTGAGGCGAGCAAGCTACTGTAACGAAAGAGAATAGGCTGTAACTGCTTCACACATTCTGGAGGGGATGCGACGAGTCTAATAACACCTGTGGGTGGTGTGAGACGGTGCAGTGGGAGAGTTCAACTCTGGGGTGAGTTCGGTATAGAACCCGTGTTAATTCTTTCTTCCCTTACGCTACATCGGTATTTTATGCAGGTATTTTCCCTCAAAGTGAAATAAATTCTTGAGGTTTTGCCGTATATTCTAAAAAAATGGAAAATAAGTGCAGAGGTAGGAGAAAAGGGAACAAGGGCTAAAAAAGGGAAAAAAGGGGAAAAAGGAAAGTTAAAACATGGCAATCTTGAGTTTTAAATACAGTTTTAACCCATAGTAACGATTATTTCTTGTTCCCAATTAAATTTAAAAAAAAGGTATTCCCTTTTAAATCCGGTCTCTAGTGATAATGAGAAAAACATTAATGTAAATAGTAAAAACAGATCTTTTGTGAGCCGATATCGTACATGTCGGGTTGCCATGGATTTTGGCCACACTTCGAAAGTCCGACTTCCTCGGCTGAGAATCAAATCCGTGATCTTGGTATCATGAGGTGGAAAGTCTACCACTGATCTACCATGGAACCTTCATTTCGTAGGGGAAATGTACTTTCTAGAAATATATAGTTATACAGGGTGGTCGGAAAAAACGTGAACCTTGTCATGCTGACAAATAATTTGAAAGATAGAAGTCGATATCTCGCGTCGATGTCATTTAGTCAATTACTGAAGTAAACCATACATATCGCATTGCATATGGGCTTTTCAGGACAGTGCCACCAACATTGCAAATGACTCAAAAATCTCCAGGCTAACAGGATCGCGCCATCAAACTAGAGTTACCGGCAGCTAGCTCTGATCTTGCTCATCCCCGTCATGCATACTACCGCAACGTAAAACATTTGCCACGCTAAGCGACACTGGCTTCGACTAGTAACGTTAATGTCACGTGCGTCCATGTTCTGAGGCAGGGAAGTATTCGACACGATGCCCGCACCACTCTACACCCCTCTCCTACCACTGAGCTCTCAAGATCAAGTGCGCAGCGTGTTGCCGGGATCTATACGCTACGGTTACACTGGCTAAAACGCACGGTGTGTTTAATTTGATGCCGATTTCTCGGCAGCAGTAGTAGCTAAGCAATCGGTCATTTACGGTCATCCGTCATTGACACAAATTCCAGTGAAAGCTTAAAAACTGACGAGGCTACAGTTGACAGAGTAGCGCAGTGTAGTTGCTATGGTGCGATCCTGTCAGCAAGGAGTTTCGTATTCAAGTCCATGCCTTGGCGAAGTTTCTTCCTGTGATTAGCGGTCTCAAGCCAGTCTTAAGCCACAATCATACAGAGTTGGAAACATCACCCCCTAATCACCATTTGAATTGGATTGCGAGGCGATCTGATGGCTAAATTCAGCAGCTCATAGAATGATACCTTCGTGAATTATCGACTTACTCTTTCAAATAATTCATCAGACCAGCCACAGTGGCCAGAAGTGCTAAAGCGATCACTCGTGCCTCGCTGACACCAGGGAACCTTGGGTTAGAATCCCACCTCGGCCGTCATGAAATGATTTTCGTGGCTTTCCATTTTCACCACCAGGCAAATGCCGGAACGCTTCCTTTCAACAGGTCCGCGGCCGACTTCCTTCCAAAATCCCTTTCCTGAACCTTCCTTAATTAGACCCAAAATAACGGCCACCTGGGCGATCCGCCTGTCACCATCCACAGTGTGTTCAGCTCCCAGGCACCGTCCTTACGATGGTAGAGGAATGATCTCTCGCAGAGTCCGTGGGTGAAGCCGAATTGGGAGGATAAGTGATTTAAAAGAACATTATAAATATGACCAATCCTCTAACGCTCATATACCTGGTTCAAGTTGTTTCCCTTATGTTGTTGCAATTGATTCATTGAGGGGATTTGCGATACCGTGATCATGTAGCCCCGTGTATATGGGTTTGTGTGGAATTTGTCTGATAGCGTGTGCTAGTGTGTTAGTTTGTGCAGTTGCAATTTAGATGAGGATTAGGGAAGAGGTGGCCGAGGCCTTAATTTAGGAACCATCTAGGCATTCGCCTGGAGAGGAAGTGCGAAACCACGGAAAACCGCTTCCAGGATGGCTGAGTTGGCGATTGAACGCGCCTCATCTCAATTTTGTTTCAAGAGGCTGAGTGGACCTTGTTCCAGTCCTCAGACCAGAATTAAATTTCTTGGCAGAGCCGGGAATCGAATCCGGCCTCCATGGTGACAGCCAAGAGTGCTAGCCACTACGCAATGAGGTGGACCACGTTGTTTCCGACCAGCCTGTAGATGTTCATTACTTGAACAGGTCCTGCTCAAGAGAGTTCATCTCCCCCTGCCCAACAATATTTTCTTTCTGAAATAATTATCCTCAAATAACATTAACGTTGTCTCCAATTTTAAGTCCTTTGTTGATATTCGCCAGGATACGTTCATTGCTCCTTATGTCTTCGCCGTGTATTTTAGTGTACACATTAATGCAATGGACACTACTGTACAGGCTAAATATTGTAATTCCCGACAATGTATAATTGTGTAAACCACGGTTGATCATGATGTGTAGATCTGAACACAATGCCATTCCTAGAATACCATTATCTCCGACGGAAGTTGAAATGACCAGGAGACAACGCAAACATGCAGTACAGCAGTAGTACCGGTAATGTTCTATTCACTGTATTACGTACAGTATGTATAGGCTAGCTAAAATGAAGAATCCACGGGAAGAACGTGGTAAGTCGCATTAAGTAAATTTTTCAGGAGAGCCAATTTAAACTTTCAACATTAAAAAGAAATAGCCTACTTAAAAACACCCCGATTGAGTGTAAGCAATATAGTTATTTTGGCAAATTAATTTCTTATAAGGTAGACTAATACAATTAACAACTAAATTTACATTATGAAAAAGTGAGAGGATAAGGGACATTCTTTCCGTTTCCTCTAAAAATAAAAAACTCTGTATCTCGCTGACTTACTTCATTATTTGAAATTAATTTCAACTGATCTGTAGTTACGATGGCTGGCCACCAGAATGCGCCACACACTCATTTCCGAAAACAATGGACTTGCCCCCGTTCTTTGAGTATGGTCTTCATATGGAACTGCGCCACGGATCACCTGATTCAACGGATAGAGTCTGTGAAGTATATCATAACTTCTGAAAATATTGCAAGCCATAATTTTCACATGTTACCTTATAGAGAGCCCAAAAACGGGGAGATTTTGAAAACACCGCGGTAGGCTAAATCCGCAGTACTTAAAATATACTTATTATGTACAGTAGATCAAGAGACGAGTTCATCTCACCAGTTGTCTTGAGTCAGCTACTTAATTTTCTTTGGCCATGAATTTCAAAACGAGAAATGCTAGTTAGTTACAGTTAGTTCGTTATTGTTGTTTTAAGGGGCGGAACTACGAGGTGATCTGCCCCAACGAGAAATACGAGTAATTTAATAATAGACCTTAATTAGAACAATAATGAAAACTAAAATTCGGTCTATGACCTTGATGTTTGAAATCAGCCGATTCAAATGATATCTAACCATTTTTAGGAGTTTTCTATAAATAAAGGAAATTAATATTGAAATAGTTGGTCATTGAATAAAATAAAAATATCAGAAAATTATTTTAAGAACACCCTGTTCTTCCAATGAAATTAAGTTCACATAAATGGAAATAACTCTATTCAAGAACTCCTATTTTTAATCCATTTCCTAACACCACTAACCTATTATCTTAACACACGATAACGACAATATTATAATTACTCTTACTAAAATTTCCTCGACAAATATTTACATTATTGAACTATTTACAACATTCGTCTACCCATTCAATCGAAAGTCCAACATTCTCCTCAGAGAATATGAAGCCACACTTCATAATACACTAATATCCGTTACCCTCTCTTATATGGAATTAGTTTATAGTCAAATCCTGGCTTAAATGACCAAAGCGGTTAAGCTTAGTATTAGGTTCGTTGTCCTAATCATTAATAATAATATGATAGATTCCTATGAATTATATCAGTCTTCTAGCACGTCTCATATACATCAGTTATTAATTTAAATTAAATAAGCAGCTGATTTTACATAGTTATTAATTTTACCAAGGCCTGACTAAAAATACAGGCTTCACTTTCAATATTCTGTGTCATAACTCTTCACATTACGTTACAACGTTTACGTAACCATACATCGCAAGTATACGGAAATAACATTAAATTCAGGAAGCTTCTTCACCAATGCACATTAATACCTTTCAGTTTTGGAATAAGTCTTCTCACACTAAGCCTAAACCTTGCGCCTAATACCATCAACAATAAATATATTACGTCAAATAACCTTAATGATCCACAGCTTTCTAGTTTCAATACTGATATTATTAATAGCATCTGCAATTCTATGTAGCGTAAGAAGAAAAATTAACCAGATTCTTAATACCAATACTGTTCTAAGAATACAAAGTAAGTAAGTCTCTCCTCTTTCTGATCATTCATAATTGTTATATACAATAATAACAATGTCTCAATCCGACAAGTGTTTTCTAAAAGAACCTTGTCAGGGATCAAACGTAGCATGGTCAAATAAATGACAACTCTAGCCTCCAACTATATAAGTTGACTAAATCGTCGTCACAACACATTTAATATTACTATTAGAAGACTTCAAAGTCAAAAATAAAACTGCAAATGGAATGCAATAAAAGGATCAACATCCTAGCAAAATTCTGATGATATTATCTGTTTCTCTACTTAACTAGCTTCAAACATGGACTATCATGTCCACTAACTGTGTTAATAAATACTGACGCGACTAGATCTCTCATAGATCTTTCTAATTCCAACTTCATCGTCCACAAACAGTGGAAATTGCAAATATAGCAATGAAATAATTAAGGACTGGCATAGCCATGATATTCTTTAGTATAGCAATGGCGTAAAAAATAATTTTCGATGAACTTCGAAATCCAAATTGTCAAATATCAATCTAAACTCCACAAAATCGCTGAAATTCCTACAAAAATCTCCAACTGCCCTTAAACTCGAAAAATGCTAGGCAAAATAGCAAGAATACTAATCAAACATCAAACAATGAAATAATCCTAAATATGACACAATGAAATTACGAAAAACTAATAAATATGGACAATCTTGAAATCTCAACGTGTTCCAAATGGCTACAAGAATAATTGAAAAATCTTCTTTCTACCTTTGTTGCGTAGTTGATATAAGCCCCTCATACCCGGTTGAGGATGATTCTTGAACCCTCGGCTCCCGCGTTGATGTCACTCCTTCCATCCTCGTAAGTTCAACTATTTAGCTTCCCAATTCATGGCGTTTAACAATGCATATCTACGTTCTCGAAACTTTCAGCATTTTCCACCTCAACTCGTAGTTCTCGAAATCCATTTTTAGTTTCTCAAAATAATTTTTGAATACAAGTTGTAGACTTTGAAAATGCCAACAAAATAATGAGTCGTAGACTGTCGTGGTATAGTGGTATATATAAATAATTTATAGAACGCCTTGTTGTAGATTGTAGATACTTGTGGAGCTTGGCGAAGGGTAACAGAACTTCCCAAGTATCGTTGTACTGGATTTTCAATTATAAATTCTTAGAATAATGTCTAAGTTTCTGAATAATAATAACAATGTCGTATTGTTGTTTCAATTGCAGAAAAATTGTTCAAGTCGTAGATTATTACGAAGAATATTTAAATCCAGTTCCTTGGCTTTCCAATGTTTGGCCGGAATACACCTCTATGTAGCCGTCTATCTCAATATCTCGCGCACTCAGTATTGGCGAGTCTGTCAAATACGTATGTTGCTTACGACATTACAAAATTGAATCATCTATTTCTAATGGCTTGGTTGACTAGATTTGGCGCCCGAAAACCCCGCTCAAATTTGCTGAATGATATCGTTTCCAAAATAAAGATTCTCTTTTAAATTTTCGAAAATATGGGAAAATACAGAATTTTCTTCTGAGTCGAACCTGGTACTTCTTGATATAATTTACTTTACCGTAATAATATTTTTAAGAGGGATTGTGGAAAATCTGCTTCCAGACGCTTGAAGAGGGTTCGTACTCTTCAAGTGTGTGGGGCTCTTACCCACTAAAAACCACATACTCTTCTCCCACAACGTGTATATCCGCCCCGGAACCGCTCTCGCATTACTTCAGGGCGGGGTCGATTATCAAGCATCTTTTGCTCCTTCTTCCTTCAGTTCTTCTATACAAATGGCCATAAGTGTCTAGATCTCGCTTCTTTAGGTGCAAAGTACTCTCCACATACACTGCCACCTAATCCCAGGATTACTGGTTTTGTAGCATGACATGGACTATGTCGTCTGGCGTGAGCTCTCCCAGCACTGCCTCCAAACATTTTCTTTGTGGCAGCCAAAGTTCACGTGTAAAGAAAGTATGGAGTGTATCATCAATTTCACTGCAGTATATGCACGCTGGACTACTCGCTCGCCCTAGTCTTTAGAGGAATTGGCGAAAGTATCCGTGACCTGTCAAGATCTGCGTCAGGTAATAGTTCACCTCAAAGTGATTCCAGTTGATCCAGTCAGCCAATGATGGTATCAGCTTCTTCGTCCATTTTCCCCGAGGCTCATTTTCCCATCTCTGTTGCCATCGCTTCATTCTTTAGCGAAGCGCCAGCTCCTTTGCCTGTTTCCTTCCCATCTCTCCTTGGGTACGCCAGATGTCCAGTCTTTCTATGGCAAGTAAGTCAATAGGAGCTACTGCTGCCACTATAAGGATCGCAGGTTCTGACACCGTACGATATGCGCACGCAATTCGCAACGTGCTCTCCGCTCTACTGCAGCCATCCTTCTCCGATATTTATTAATCCTCAAGGACTCACTCCAAATTTCAGAACCATACAGTAGTATTGATTGGACAGTTGTCATAAGTAGCCGTCGTATACTGAATTTCGGGCCTACTCAACGCAGTCATGGATTTTGCCGCCCCATCAAATACCCGCTGAATATGGTCCCAAAATGTGAGTTTGGTATCGATCGTTATACGTAAGTACTTAGTGCTCATGGATTTATTGATGACAATCTGTCCAACCTGCATCGACACGATGGTATCACTCCTTTTCCTTGTCAGGAGAACAATTTTAGTTTTGTGATTTGCCAGTTCTAGTCCATGATTTGACATCCATGCTTTCAGCCGCCGCATGACCCGGTTCAGTTTGAAGGAAAAGGAAGGAAGCTTGTAGTTTAACGTGACCGTTAATCTCGAGATCATGAGCCATGACACATTTCCCGCCATTTCCAAATTACGAGCTACTATCAAAGCAGCCACATAACCGACGAGTGTCGCATATTCTGGCATCTCCAGGCGTAATACGCCATCATACGTGACATTACAAAGGTCCGGACCAAGGATGGACCCTTGCGCTGCACCATCTGTGACCTGTTTTGTTCTCTGGCCATCTTCCGTATCGTATAAGAAAGTGCGATCTTTCTGATAGTCACGTAATACGAATATGAGATACTCTGGTAGCTTGAACGTGTTTTGGAGAGCTTTCAAAACATTACACCATCTCACAGAGTTGAAATCATTCTTGACATCCAAGGTCACAAGCATTGTCACCATTCTAGAGTAATGGTTGCTCATTTGTGCTCTATCTGCTGTGTTCACCACTTCCCTCACCGCATCAATCGTTGAATATTACTTTCGAAATCCATGCTGACTATCAGACAAATCTCCAGCTGACTGAACTGCAGAAAGTATTCTCGGCTATATAAGCTTCTCTAAACCTTTCCCAGCAGTGTCCAGCATGCATAGAGGTATGTAGCCTCCAGTCTTACCTTTGCTAATCAAAACCAACGGGGCTATTTTCCATCGAGCGCTGAAAACACCTGCTTTCAAGCATAGATTGTACATTCTGAGCAACAAATAAGGGCAGAATTCTGCTATCATCTTTAGCAATTCTGTAGGAATACCATCGGGTCCTAGGGCCTTCTCATTTCGAAGAGAGTTAATGGCTTTCAATAATTCTTCGTTGGTAAAAAGTGGTACGTTACCCAGGTCCCTTCCTTCTTCATCATCGATCCTCTCTGGATGATTAGGGAACAGTTTATCAACTGTTTCCTTCATGGTTTGTGAGTACATGATCGGGCTTGAGAGCGCTCCAAGTTTCTTCATGACGATCTTATAACCTAATCCCCATGGATCTTGGTCCACTTCCTGACACATTTCCCGCCATTTGTCGGCTTTACTACTTTTAATTGCATTTCGGGGTTCCTTCTTAATTAATGGTATTCCTACAGAATTGCTAAAGATGATAGAAGAATTCTGCCCTTATTTGTTGCTCAGAATGTACAATCTGTGTTTGAAAGCAGGTGTTTTCAGCGCTCGATGGAAAATAGCCCCGTTGGTTTTTATAAAGTCATTTTCGTGATTTGTGGGCTTTATTATGGCAATATCCAAAATTTGAAGTAAGTCGGACTATATTTGGTTAAGTTATAGCGGCTTTTCGATCGCAAGTCTAAGCTTTGATTTTTATCAGCAAAGGGAGAGTAGATGCTTGACAACAACAGAACGAGTTTCTTTATGCGGCTCGAGCGAACCTCAGTCCGCACGTGCAGTGAAAGGTGGGGGAAGCAGGTAGCTTATGATGGCAGACCCATTGTCGAGTGGCGCGAGGCAACTGATCTTGCCCGAAGGACGAAAGTCAAGTGGACCGATGTGATAATTGGATTTATGAGAGATATAATTGCTAATCCACGGAGCATGCTTTGTATAGACAGAAATGTTTAAGAAGCGAAGACACGTTCCTGGCACAGGTGAATGCATCGTGTCTCGTGAAGCTCTTGAAAAGTCAAAAAAACACTACTAAATTATGCAGATTCTACAGGCAAATATGCTCAGGAGTATAACTGCCAATGACTTGTTGACGCAGATGACATACGAGATTGGAGCAGATATCATTATGCTCAGCAAACTATATCAGGACAGAGATCACTCCGGATCGTATGCGGACAATCTGGGAACAGCTGGAATTTGGATACCAGACCCTGGAAAATATCCAGTTTTAGACCAAAGACGGGGGAATGGATTCGTTTGGGTCCAGGTTGGTAAAGTAATTTTTGTGAGCTGTTATTTTACTCCGAACGAAACCGTTCCTGACTTTCAGATAAAATTAGACGGTCCTGAGGATGCCTTGCAAGGGATAGACAATAGTCTATTTGTTGCTGGTGATTTCAATGCACAAGCGGTGGAATAGGGCATGACTCAACCAGACTCTAGAGGGGGGTACCATGGAGAAGGCTGCCTGATTAGGGTTAATGGTTGTCAACATTGGGAACGTGCCAACCTTTCGACGACCAGGCTGCCGAGGAACTGTACCAGACGTGACTTTCGCCTCAGAAGATATTTCATCTAGAATTACTGAATTGCATGTGATAGAGGATTATACAGGAAGTGACCATCAGTATGTATTATTCCAGGTATCCCCTGAGATAGACGTGGTCTACAAAGTGGTATATTGCACTGGCACACTTCAAGAAATGACGAAGAGGCTACAAGCAAGTGACAGAAAGCAGAGCATAATTTCCAATGCATAGTAGAATGCATTATGCGAGTGCGACGTGGCTATATGCCAAACTTAGCAATTATGACAAGTAGCGAATGTAAAGGACACGTGAGGAAGTTCAGTGTGAGTTAGCGGATAAGGACACTTAAGTAATGTCTGTGTGAGCTAGTTATAAGTGAACAACAAAAAGACATTCGAAAGAATAAAAATGTAGAATCTGACATCAAGAAAATGAGAAATTGTATTGAAAGGGTATTTATGTATGTTGTTTAAGGGGTATATATGTTTTTCAGTGTTTTTGAGTGTAGATGGAGTCCCCATTCATATGTATTCAGAGGAACTTCATCGGAGGGGAATTGTGACCTTTCCAAATCACAAGGGATCCAAACCTCACTTTCGGGACTTACGATTTGATATAATCGTCCATATATTTCATCTGATGCTTTTATGTCATAAATAATAATTTATGTGAGTGCATTATGTCATGTGAATGATTCTCATATAATTTGTTTAGATTTAAGTTATTGTTTATAGCGGGATCTGAAGTCAGTTTAGAAGAGAATGTGTTAACATTGCATACATATTTATTGGAGTGCCTAGTTAATTGCACGGAACCAGGAAGTATGTCGGGTGAGCGCCGGGTTTTATCCGAGCGGCCCAGGTGCAACGATGACTCATGCTGCAAGTCGGCAAGAGTAGGTTTGGCAACTATGTACGAGATCTGTGTCTCAGTTCAATTAGAAAGGTAGTATACGGCGTCCTTATTTGGAGATATTGTTGAGGATTGGCTGTACCCGTGATTTTCGATGTGTCGACCAGTGGATTGAGGAGGGGATGAGAGTGTTACTTATACATGACGGCTGTGTGAAGATTATTATTATTTGTGACTCCTTATGAGGAATAAATTCTTACGGTGGACTCTGGGTGGAGTAGTTGATTTTTCGTTGCTCCGTGGTGCGGAGTGGTTGTTTGTTCGATCAGGGATCGACATTAAGTCAGCTGTGAGGTGTTTGGATATTTAAGAGGAGAAGGAAGGAAAGTAATTCAGACGCTCACGATATTGTGTTCCGAGTTTCAATAACGGAGTTGCAGGTTGAATTATTCTCACGGGAATAATTCGCCTACTGTCGACCAAAGTATTATGTGTACTCGAGTTTGAAGGTTGTTTGTGACGTAAGCAATAGACATACATAAAATCCAATAACATCATCATTTTCGTCCTTCTATTTTACGTGAGTTCATGTAGGTTTGGAATTTTTAGTTTATATTTTAATATTTTTTATCGCAGTTGGAACACAAAAAGTGCCCGTTTTTAAGCGTGTTTCAACCATGCGTCACATTTAGGAATTATTATCTCACAAACCCGTCATCAGATCGAATCCAAATTTTAACACAATATACATTGGAATGTTGTATAACTGGTTTATTAATTTCAAAATTTTGCGTGTCCAAGAAACAAAGTTGTTATCATTTGTGTAAGGTAACGTTTTCTCGGCTTGGGGTGGTTGGAATATGTAGTTCTTGGTCGCGTTGTAATCCTTATACATCAAAAAGTTATGCTGTATGACTTTAAAATACGTAAATTAATTCACTTATTTTATATCGGTTTATATTTGAACGGGGAAATACGACCTAGCCTCGCTCGGCAGTGATGGGCTCCATCTCAGCAACGCTGTACAGCTTACCCCGGAGCGGCCGGCTGGTGTATCATGCCTTATTTCCACGAAAAAGTTACCTTACAAAAATGATAACAACTTTGTTTCTTGGACACACAAAATTTTGAAATTAATAAACCAGTTATACAACATTCCAATGTATATTGTGTTAAAATTTGCATTCGATCTGATGACGGGGTTTTGAGATAATAATTCTTAAAAGTGACGCATGGTTGAAACACGCTTAAAAACGGGCACATTTTGTGTTCCAACTGCGATAAAAAATATTAAAATATAAATTAAAAATTCCAAACCTACATGAACTAACGTAGAATAGAACGACGAAAATGATGATGTTATTGGATTTTATGTAGGTCTATTGGTTACGTCACAAACAACCTTCAAACTCGAGGGCACATAATACTTTGGTCGACAGTAGTTTCAGATAAGTCGCCAAGACTTCCTGTCTCGAAAAGCATTACGCATTAAGAACTTAAGTCTGTTTACTGAAATTTGAGGGCCATAACGAGAAGATTGTTAATCTACGAATACTAGTAAAATGCTAAGTATTGTTCAATTCAGGTGCGAATTAGTTGCGATAATCCACCAAACGGATTCAGAGCCCTATTATTCAGTCAGATCCACGAAGCAGTATTAATCGTTGGATTCTGAAAATCAGTAATTCACAGTAATTAAAATTTGTAACAGAAAATCATACGTGTGAACCAATTAGTAACTGAGATACAAGTAACTAGGACTGATTCTCTGGGAGCATTAACCCCATAACCCATAATCAGTAGAGTTAGTCTTCACATCTGAGACCAGCATCTGTAAGTACCAGTCATCATTCTCTTCCAAGGGCTCATCAATGTATGTCATAAGTGTGCCTGTGTATATATGATAGGGAGTGTTAGGGTAGTCTGTATCGACGAGGATCCTGCTAAGTGCATATATTTATGTCTGGTATCAGAATACATGCCTATTTTTACCAGATATCCAGTGTTTTTATTTTATGCGGTCCACTTGTTAACTTGGTCATGGTAAGAAATATATTTCTTTAATTCAAGTATTGTATCAAAATTCTCTTATTTCTTAAATTCAACGAATTACTTTCACTAACAAATATGAAATGATAATATATCGCCTGGTGGGAAGATATGTTACAACACACATAAACCTTGTCCACCCTACAAATTAAATCCAAACGACACAAAAACAGATAAACCTTGACATCTATTGGAATATTGGACCTAAATTTGGAGGGAATATTGTTAAACATATGGCGCTTTACCATAGAACGTCTAATATTCCAGTATCCTTCGATTCCACAATACTGTCCTTAATGATCTTTGTTACCCCTTACTACTAATTAATTGACCGAATTTCCAGTATCCAAACCAGTTCCGTTCGAGTGCAGTTTGGAGACGAAGTGGTGCAGTGAATGTGTTCCAAGGATTGAAATTATACTAAAATGCTCAAAGAATGTTTCTTATAGACTGCAGTTCCTCTCTGTTTAGTTACGTCATTATTAGAAAGTTTGTATTGTCATTGCCAATCTGTTCTAAGGTGTTTACTTCCTTTGTTTCCCAATCCTCTTTGGCCTGTTCCGAAGTTATTTTAACTCTTATTGATATTTCTCTTACATATTATTAGAAGGGAAATAGACTAAAATACTAAAATATAATTCGTCATTAATTCGACTCGTTACAAAATTTAATAATAAAAACTTCTATTTGTAAATACTGATGCATATACGTGTTCTATACATATCCACAGAACTTAAATTAAGCCAAATTGAGCACGATCTGTCGATGTTCGCTTGACGAACAAACCTATTTATCCAATTCATACTTGGGTGTGTGTGCCAAATTTGTCTGATAGCCTGAGTTATTGTGTTGGCTGTATTGGTGTGTATATTTGTAATTCAGAATGAATATCCCTCCTAGTTGTATTTAAAAGTACTTTTTCAATCACCATATGTTTCTTTCCCCCAAGGCGGCTGTGCAAAACCATTATCATGGATATTGCAAGTAGCGGGGCAGGGTGGGGTATTATCCACTAACCTGTGTTGTTATAGTGTCTGTAGACTGTGCTGGGTGATATCTCGTGAACCAATAATCAGCGAACGTTGTGTAAAGGCTTAAACGAAAGGGCTTTATATCCTCTAACCCAAAGACACGTCTGTTGACAGACTGAAAATTCTCTAACAATAGACAACCTAAATAACACTGAACAGTGGCTTCTAATATTTCAATATTACTCTTTCAGCCACTGCAGTATATTTCAGATGAGCTTTGACCCGTTTATACTGTAACGATAACAAAAATAGTGTACTGATCGGACCTCACCTGTCACCAGACTAGTGAGACGGGTTAGCTGTGGCGAGACTTAGTTGACATTGTTTGGTCAACACGCGTGCTCGTTTTTTGTTTTGTAATTTGTGCCCCGTACATTGTTCTGCTTAGAATTTTGTACTGGGTATTCTTGGCTGGCACCACGGAGAACCAGGTTTGATTCCCGGCAAAGCCAAGAAATTTAATTCTGATCTGTGGGCTGGAACGGGATAAACTCAGCCTCGTGAGGCAAAGCTCAGAAGAGGTGGATTTGATACCTACCTCAGACATCCTGACAATTGTCTTTGGTTGTATTTCACTTCTCTTCCTGGCAAATGTCTGGAAGGTACATAACTTAAGGCCACGGCCGCTTCCTACCCAAACCCTATCTCGATTACAAGTACACACACTAGTACAGACATAACAATGACACAGGTTATCAGACATCTTCTACACAGACGCAAATGCTCGGTGCTACATGACCATGATGTTGCAAAGCCATTAAAGGATTTAAAAAAAATTGCAGTTAAGGTGATAACAATAAACAATCAAGCGGAGTTAAGAGGAACTAAACTATCTGCCAGACGGAGCTTGACGGTCTCACCTTTAAATGACGTTTGTATCTGGGGATAGGAAGTTAATGCAGATTATGCAATTGATGTTCATTTATGGACAGCTCTTCACATCTATGTCAGTAAGGGTGCGTTCCATCATGAGTTTCATTGACTGGAAGTGCTTATAATTAAGTTACCAACAACTTTGTTCTACACATTTTCGTAATTTACCCTTAAGAGCATAAGACGGGCCTCCAAGGGTTTTATGGTAAAAGTGTTCGGATCTCTAGTGTGAAAATCCCAATATTCCTCTCACAGTTAAGGAGAAAGGCAGTAATAAAACCAATAAACCATTATTGCTCTAAGTTGAGTAACACTGTAGCTTTAATTTAATTTACCACACATTTACATGAGGCTTCCCTTTCAGTCTCATGTTTTAAAATCACTCAGTTACTTACTCATTTTATGATACATGATGTGTGGATGTTTACATAAAACTTGGCAAAACCATTGATTATTAATTTAGTGATGACTTCATGTGAGGACGTCATGGTTTCATGCTGTGTGGTAGTTTTTTAAAATCACACTTTGTATATAGTATTTATTTTCACAGTTGATTCAATTTTTTCCTCATTTGGATGTTAAATTTCCATTTTCGAACCTAAATGAACGTAGTGAAATATTCACATTTCATTCGTATTATTAATAATGACCTCACACGATTATTTCCTCTATAGTCCATACCCGGATCTCGCAGGCCAGGCGTATGTAAATCTGAAGAAAAAAAGGCCGATACACTCTAAGGTCAAATCAAATGCTTTGAAGAAAGAGAGAAAATTAATTTTAGGTTTCTTCTTAAGGTATTCATATACATGACGTCTGAAATAGCGTATTAGGAAGAAAAGTTTCAATTTATCGTTTCCAGATGCAAGCTTCAATCTTTTTCTTTAAGAAAATGTATGTTTGTTACATGTGCCTTGCATAAATCTGCTCAGAACATTGATTTAAATGGATCAGGGTGCACGTGTCTAATCATAATACTAAACCTGGAACTTTATTTACTCAATAATTAAGAATTCTCTTTTTTACAGGTTCAAAGATCAAACCCAAGTTCTGATCCACCTATGAACCTCAAAAGGTCTCAAATTAATGATCAATAAATGAGGAATTGCCTGTACTAAAGCTGAGAAAAAGTATGTCCCCAATAAGAGACTATGTAGAAAGGGAAAAATATTTTTGAAATTTTGCACTTTTTAAAGATTGTGTTATATTTCTTCGTATAATAACTAATACATTTAGTAGGGGACATCAAAAACAGCAATTTTAAGAGTTATGTGATGGAAACATTGAAATACAGCCATTGTGGTGGTTGCTAGGTGACCTATAACAATGCAATTTTAAAAGAATGTTTTGGACACCCCTTAAATAGTAAATTAACCATTGCATAACTGCCTTTATTTACATTCTGGTTAACCACTAAAATAATTCAAAATGCTTGGTTCAAAATTTGGCCTGTTTGCCATCTTTAGATGAATGCAGTACATTTGCATTTGTCTGTTGGCACAGGCTAGAGTAAAGTGTGGCTTTTCACCGATGTCTCAGTCTCACTCATGGCTGTGATTATATGGAAGCTACTGAGGTATGGGTGGTGCGTAGTAATGACATTCAGGGCACAGTCAGTGCCTGTGGATGCTGTGAAAGGTTCTGCTCATAGGGTTAGTACTGCTGTACTGACTCAGTGTGGAAAGCAATGACAAACTACCTCACTCCTCGTCTTGCCTAGTACGCCTCGATATAGCGCTGCCTTGGGTTTTTGTGGGTATCTACCCACATAACATAACGACGGTACTTTTTGAGGATCCAACCAGCCTTCGAGCTGACTACCTAACAGGCAGGTTCAAAATTATGGAAAATTTCTTAAAACGTAAATAAATACCTTCAACGCCTCGCCTCTCGTGATTACAAGGTATCCGTGTTTTCTTCCTGGGATGACTTCTAATTAAATACCGATTTCCAACCAATTGACACTAACCCTTGACAAACAGACAAATTAACCTGATCAGTGCACATCCCACAAGGGTAAATACAAAGTAATAACCGAATATTGGAATTGAGGAGATATAATGACGATTTTATGTAGATGGAAACTCACCCTAAAGTGTCTAGCCCATTGCCTTGCAATGATGGAAACTTCCGTCATCGTACTTTCGTACCCGTAATTGCTATGACGGAAATTTTCGTCACGACTCTGGAAGCATTTATAACCCTTCCATGGATGTTTAAAATAATTCCTTCGGTTCACAATGTCTCTATTAGATGTTGGTAATAATGTATCTCTATTCTTCTCCGTAAAGCATAAAGCACGGCTACCTAGATACGTATTTTATAGTCATAGAGGTTACACATTTTTCTGAGTCGAGACAAGTGCCGACTATCGCGCAATTGTAAACACAGAACACTCGGAAGAAGCTGATCGCGCTAGAATATTACGTCTTTTAGAAGATAGTGATTTCAGTGGAAGTTCTTCTGACGAAAGTGACATAGAATCGCCTTCAAATTATATTAGTAGTGATTCATCTGAAGAGTCAGACGAAATTGAGGAAGAAGTTGCAGGCGCGCGTGTGCATAACCGCGAAGTCTGGAAATGGGCACTCCCGAACAACGTGCCAAATGATAGGCCATGTAATACAGACGAAAAACTGAATGCTGTTGAAGCACGAAGACTAGACGAGAATCCAGGGATGGCTGAAGTAGGCCTACTGGGTGAGTTCCTAACGGAAGCATTTTGGGAGCATGTCACCAATGAAACCAACGCCAATGCAATGAAACTAATACAGTGAATTGAAAATAATGCCAACAAAAATGCTATGATGAGGAAAACTGTTTTCCTCTTATTAAAGGAGAACTAAAGGTTCATTATGCTTTATGTATTTTGATGTCTGAGTAAAACGTCTTCTGTTCAAGACAATTGGTCTAAGAGGATGGCTAGAGAAACACCGATATTTTCAGGGACAGTCTCATAGAAGATTCAACAGTATACCTAGATTCTTGCATGTTGCCCCTGATTCCCCAGAAACTATGCCTGATAAGTTGCGAAAAGTCAGACCTGTTTTACAGCAACTTTTGGACAGGTTTCAGAGAGGGAAAAGAATCAGTGTTAATGAAAGTCTGATGAAGTTCAGAGGCCACTTGGGATTTGTGAAGTTCAACCCTTCAAAAAGGGAACGCTTCGGAATAAAATTCTACTTTTTTCAGACGATTTTATGTAGATGGAAGCTCACCCTAAAGTGCCTAGCACATTGCCTTGCAATGATGGAAACTTCCGTCATCGTACTTTCGTTCCCGTAATTGCAATGACGGAAATTTTCGTCACGACTCTGGAAGCATTTATAACCCTTCCAAATAGGAAATGTATGCCACCCCAGCTTGCATCAACGAACCTTATGAAAGGGGAAATGACGTTTGCCTCTTCAAATGGAATCTTAGGTACAAAATGGGTTGATAAAAGGAATTGTACTATCGCAATTGTACCCGCCTTGCCGTGCGGGAGTTGAGTCTTCGAGCTATCAGTTTGGCATCACTAGGGGCGTTTTAGGGCGGGAAATGCTGAGAGCTGTGATAGGGCACCTGTCCTTGCTGGCAAAGGGGGAGAGGAGGGGAGCGCCAACTTTGATTTTCTTTAATTTCGCGCTTGGAAGATTGCTACAGATGAGACGGAGTTAAATTGAAATGCCAAGTAACCCATTAATTGCTAAGTCTCGTTAGAAAGGCACTGTTGAGTTTTACTGTGTGTGACATTTTTTGAAAATCGAGTTTTCACAGTTAGGGACTAAACGCATTTTGATAAGAAGAAAAAGAAGGAAATCGCAAACGTCCTAAACTAGTTATATTTTTAAGCATTTTTCTTAATAAGAAATAAGTTTTGAAAAGGAAAAGACAATTTTAAAAGCACTCACGTTAACAGGAGGTTTGTTACATCAAATAACAGAACTTGAAGCGATGCTTGTGTAGCAGAGAATCTTTAAAAATGATTCAACATGCAGTAAGCTTCTGATTCGTTTATCATGGATAAAATCAGAGGAGGCAATTGTTAGCAGCAAAATCGTTTTTTATTATTCAATATCAATAAAATATTAAGGAACAGAAAAAAACATCAAAAAATATTAAGCAACAGAAAAAAACAGCTCATTAACATTATTCCAAATTCAGTTTTTATAATTAATAATGACAAATCACAACCTAAATCAACCGAAACCACAGCCTCACTCTCATTTCTTGTTGTCTTAAACTAAGACACTTTCTTTGTCGCTTCATAAGATGCTGTTTAGTGTCTCAAAATCTTAAATCTTAAATTAAATATCTCAAAAGTAGGACAGAATTTCAATATGAGTCTGAAATAATTTTTATCAAGACACTAAAAAGCATCTTGTGCGAAGCGACAAAGAAAGTGTCTTAATTTAGCCACCAAGAAATGACAGTGCTTTGTAGAAAATAGACGTCTATTCGTCTTATAGACGTCAAAGTTTTACATTTTCAGCAAAAATTAATTAATTCAACCATGTTTGAAAAAATAAATATTTAATAGGCTAGGTTATAAGGCAACCTAGCTAATTTTAACCTTCGAAACATCTAAGCTTCAGACAATTCTACCTTGCAAAATGGCACGGGATTAGGCTTATGAAGCTTATGACACGTCATTCTGCGATGTGAAGACTTTTGAATTGGCTAAAAGTTTACGTCATGTTGTCATAAAGTCTAACCGAGGCTAAGTTAAGTTATTTTCTGCAATTTTGAAAAACTACTGCTACTTTGCCAGAAACGTAAAATTTAGCCGTCTCTTAGACGTTTATTTTCATAGAAAATTTAGCAACAAAACTTAACACTGGTCATACCAGGCAATCACAGATTAAACTTATATCTTATTTTGCATATTAAGGCTTTCACGGCCCGGATTATTATACAAATAATTCATGCTTATATCAGTCAACAAAAAAATTGTTTTTTTTTTAATGAGTGATTACTTCAACCAAAAATGTCAGTCAAATTTAAACTTCAAGCATTTCTTCAATGAGTAAATTATTTCAACCAAAAATGTCAGTCAAATTTAAACTTGAAGCGTTTTCTCAATGAGTAAATAATTTCAACCGAAAATATCAGTCAAATTTAAACTTAAAGCGTTTTTATCAATGAGCAAATAATTTCAACCGACAATGGCCGTGAAATTTAAACTTAAATCGATTTTTCACTGAGTAAATTATTTCAACCAAAAATGTTAGTAAAATTTAAACTTAAAGCTTTTTTCAATGAGTGAATAATTTCAACCGAAAATGTCAGTCAAATTTAAACTTGAAGCGTTTTCTCAATGAGTAAATAATTTCAACCGAAAATATCAGTCAAATTTAAACTTAAAGCGTTTTTATCAATGAGCAAATAATTTCAACCGACAATGGCCGTGAAATTTAAACTTAAATCGATTTTTCACTCAGTAAATTATTTCAACCAAAAATGTTAGTAAAATTTAAACTTAAAGCTTTTTTCAATGAGTGAATAATTTCAACCGAAAATGTCAGTCAAATTTAAACTTAACACAAGTTCGCTCTCGTGTCACTGAGCCACTGTCAGCCTCTTGCCATTAACAGGTGAATCCACACTCCCCCCACCCTCTCCACCCTTACCTACAAGGACAGCTGCCCAATCACGGCTCCCAGCCTTCCCCCTCCCTAGAACACACCAAGTGATAGCAACCTGATGGCTCGAAAACTCAACTCCCGCACGGCAAGACGGCCCGTTATTTTTGCAGGCGATAATACATTTTCTCTCAACAGTGCATCAAAGACCGGACTTTGTTGAGACCAGATACATGAGAGGAAATTGAGTTCTAAAACCAAACATGGCTATGGACTATAATTCCGGAATGGGAGGTTTTGTTTGACAAGACCAGCGCCTTGCATCATACCCCCTAATGCCAAAAGGTACAAGAGTATATATACTGTATATCTATGTGCTTAACATGGCAATGTTTAATTCTAGTGTTGTTCACTTTTCCAATTTCAGGGTCAGTATTGCAGAAGAGATTTTGGAGAGAGTTGTCCTACCTGATTACCCGTCCAGATTCGTCGCAGTGCAGGAAGTACACCGCTAAGATTACAGGGTAAACATTGGGGTCACTTTCCCTCCAAGTTAAAACCAACAGGCAGCAAGGCATCTCCATCCAGAAAATGCAACAATCCCAGTGGTAAAAATAGGGGTGAATCCCTCTACGAATGTCAGCACTTCAACTATTCTTAGGTCATAATGCAGATGTTAATTAAATTTGTTGTAGCATAAATGTTGTATTTTAAGGAAAATTAAATCATTTTCAGAGGACATTATTTTCCACGAAAAATTGCAACTCAGTGTGTTTGGCACTCGCATTCAATGGTGCCTATAGTTAAAATGCCAATCCTATTCAAAGGGCTAAAAATCTGTGTGTTAGGTATTCAGCCCAGAAGCTGGCCAGATCCTCGAAAAGTACCGCCTTAGGTGAGGACGGTAGATACCGACCAAACCCCAAGGTTGCACTATAATGAGGCATACTAAGCAAGGTAAGGAGTGAGGTAGTTTGTAATTGCCTTCCTCACTAAGTCAAAACAAAGCATTGATCCTATGAGTAGAAATTTTCACAGTACACACAGGCACTAGCTGTGCCCTAAGGCCATTACTTAACGCCACTAATACCTCAAAGTTTCCATATAATCACAATCATGAGTGGGACTGAGACATCGGTGGCAATCCACATCGGCTAAAAATACAATCAGTTCCCCTCTGAAAAATAGCAGAGTTCAGTAAATAGCCCATAAGCAAACAGAACAAGTGCAGTTACTGTATAGACCAAGATTACACTATTTGTATTCACTCTAGCCAGACGTCATCGCCTCGAAAAGCTTTCCACCAATTGCGTTCTCCATCAGAACTGCTAACTAGCTCCCTCTTCGTGCACGGTCTTCTGCGTTCTCTATATCAACAGAACATAACTACTGATTGCTGTGGATAGAGTAACAAGAGTCAGACAATGATTACCACAATGAATTCAAACCGTCGCGTCAGGTTGGCAGATTGTACATAGTGTGCATATCGCTATAACTCGGTCGATTCCGAGCAACGAATTAGCATATACAATAGGACCAAGTCCATGATCACCAGCATTCAATTGATTTTACCGCAATCATTCGATGTTTGATATTGAACTACCTTCGAAGTTATATAATTGAATTCTCCCTTCTGTATTCAAATTTTGAATATGAATACATTTCATTCCTAAGGGATTATCACAGATAACTTTAAGGGTTTTGTTTTTATACGTATACGGAAGGGCACTAATGAAACATTATATCTCTCAGATTTAGGGTAGGCCATATACATGGGCAAGAAAAACCGGCTGAGGTGCAGAATTAACGGTGGTTACATCACACAGGAGATGGATGCCAAGGAGATAATTATTATGGAATGGGTTACATGATACGCTCACCCTATGTAGAATCCAGAGCCTAGCAAAACGCAAATTTGTTCCCCTTCAAGGAGACAACCATTTTGTTCCACAGTCACCAAATATGTGGTGGAGAACGTTCAATCGAATACAGGGCACTCATTCAGTCACGAAGGTTTTCCCAATCTCGTCTCTGTCGTTTTACCCTCTGCATTGATATAATGCAGAAGAGAGTCATTCCTTAACATATATACATAATGAACCTAGTCGCCTCCGTAGCGTAGCGGTCAGCATGGTTAGCTGCCGCCCCGGAGGTCCTGGGTTCGATTCCCGGCTCTGCCACGAAATTTGAAAAGTGGTATGAGGACTGGAACGGGGTCTACTCAGCCTCGGGTGGCCCAAATGAGTAGAGAGGGTTTGATTCCCACCTCAGCCATCCTCGAAGTGGTTTTCCGTGGTTTCCCACTTCGTCTTCGGGCAAATGCCGGGATGGTTCCTACTGTGATGCCACGGCCGCCTCCTTCCCACTTCCTTGCCTCACCGTCCCACTCTTCCCATCCCTTCATCAGGCCCCCTGTTCGCTTTGCAGTGAGGCCGCCTGGGCATAGTGCTGGTCACACACCCCAGTTGTATCCCTAATTCAGAGTCTCAAGCTCCAGGACACTGCCCTCAGTGGCGGTAGAGGTGGGATCCCTCGCTTAGTCCGTGGGAAAAGCCAACCCTGGAGGGTAAAACGATAGCGAAAAAATAAAAGCGAAATTAACCTAATGAACGAGAAAAAAATAGGTATCTGTAGGGTATAAACTGGTTAAGTGTGATTCAATCGATTGAAATCATGTACGCAAATTGGCTTATGAATTTAAATAATGGGAGTAAATCACCACTCTATGCTGAAGGAAGTAGGAGCCTTCTAATACTTAGGAAGCAATGTAACTAGGGATGGACTAAGCAGGGAGGATATAAAATGTAGGTTGGCTCAAGCAAGGAAAGCATTTCTACAGAAACGAAAATAATAATAATAATAATAATAATAATGTTATTCGTATTAGAGACGCCGGGGTGCTGGAATTATGCCTCAATTGGGATCTTTAACGTGCCAGTAAATCTACAGACACTGCTCGCTCACATTTGCGAAACGTCAAATGCCAACTGGCCGCGCCAGGATTCGATCCTGCAACCTTGGGAACAACAGGCTAGAACGTTACCGCTGAGACACACAGCCAGTCTAAAGAAAAGAAATCTGTTGGCATAAAACATAGATTTAGGTATTAGAAATACATTTTAATGCATTTGTCTGGAGCGTGGCACTCTATGGAAGTGAAACTTGGATTGTAGGCGCAGCAGAAATGAGGAGAATAGAAACACTGGAAATGTGGTGTTACAGGAGAATGATGAAGATCAGATGGATAGATAGGGTAACAAATGAAGAGGTATTAAGACGAGAGGGGAAGGAGGGATGTTTCTGGCGGCTGCTAATGAAGAGAAGAGATAGGTTGGTGAGTTATATCCAAAGACACCCAGGAACAGCAAACAAGATTGAGGATACGAACTCTTAGCATATAACAAGGTTAGAATATGTTAAACAAATTGCCTCGGATGTAAGGTGTGGTAGCTATGTAGAGATGAATCAATTAGCTCAGGACAGGAAGGCATTGAGCACTGCATCAAACCAGTCAAAAGACTATAGACATAAGTAACAATTCAGCATACCAAAACTAAGGGGTCAGTGGTATGAAATAATCACAAGTAAAATAATAGCATGCTAGGTATGAGAAACCACATTACATTAGTGCTTCGCTGACATCGGGAGAGCGTGGGTTCGAATCCCCCTTCGGCCGTCCTGAAAATGGTTTTCGTGGTTTCCCATTTTCAACACCAGGCAAATGCCGGGACGGTTCCTTTCAATAGGTCCACGGCCGATTTCCTTCCAATATCCCTCTCCTGACCCGTCCTGAAAAGAAAAGGACGTGGCCATTGGCTGCATCAATAAAAAAATAGAAATAGTTGGATCATTTCCAGTACATGGTATGTGCATTCTCTCAGGATTGTAGTGAAATGAAGAGGAGTAGAAAAGCCAATTGACTGATTTTTCATATGTGATGTTCTGTATTCTGCATGAAAAAACATTTGGGGATTTAGTTCAATTGATAGGGAAAGATGTAGTGGCAACATCAGTGTGTCATTCGTTAAAGTGTACTGCTATAATAGAATTGCGATTCAAGCATTACAGAGGAGATATGTAACTTGTACTCTGAGATGGGGTAGCGATGTTGCGGTCTACAGTTTTTGATCCTACGTTGCCAGCGGTAGACAATACATTCATCACAGCGAAGCAGACAGAAGCTTTTCGCCAGGCTCTATCTCTCCAGTCTAATGATGAATGAGTGGAACACCGTGGTAATGCATATCTCTACAAGGAACGTTGAACAATCAATCAAAGAAGCGAGCAGGGTGACTGAGCCAGCCGCATAACATTACGCCCGCTTCATTATTGCTCCATACGAAACGGTTAAGCAATATGCATTTGGTTGGCTTAGTCACAGGCGTTCTCAACCTTTATAATGCTTTTATTAATGCAGCCAATGGCCATGTATTTACTTTTCAGGTCGGGTCAGGGAAGGAATATTGGAAGGAAATCGACCATGGACCTATTGAAAGGAACCGTCCCGGCATTTGCCTGGTGGTAAAAATAGGAAACCACGAATATCATTTTCAGCTCGGCCGAGGTGGGGTTCGAACCGACGCTCTCCCAATGCTGGCGAGGCATACGGTAGTACATTAGCGCTCTCGGCCACCGCGGCCGGTTTTTCAACCTTTACGGGACTGGGAGTAGCACCCTCATGCCACACCATGTACTCGAGCACCTTTACATTATATCGAATATTATAATGACAATAATAACAAAATGATAATGATGCAACAAGCATGCGTCTTTCTTTCCCTATTCCTATCTGACCCTCCCTCCTTCAGACGTGCTGAAATAGCTAGGGATTCACCGCTCATCAGTCATGCTGCAACTGCTTGCATGACTCATGCAGATAAGATACATTTACCTGTGGATAGTCCAGTTGCTCGTGTTACTCATAAAATAGATGAAATAGGGATGTCCAATAATTTATATTTCACAATATAATTACATTTCTGACTGTCAAAACTTGTAATGAAAACACTATTATTCCGGTTCCCGCTACAGAATTTCCATTAAAGAATGCATCTCAGGGGAGCTTGTTCTCGCGAGCAGTTTTTGGCTTGTATGAGAAATGCCCCAAATTTGATTTAAAGAGCTCCATGGTGCTCCCGTGCACTTCTTTGGCCCGCATGACGGGAGCACCAAATTCAATTTAAAAGGCAATGTGGTGCTCGTGAGCACCAGGTTGAGAACGCATGGCTTAGTGCAATGACGAGCAAATATGATAGCATACTAATTTCATTTTAATTAATGCAAAATGTGACCCTAACTCCACAGTTTTATGAATTGTGGCTTACAGTTCACCGTTTTATAGTTTATGGGCAGTTAAATTGCAGATGTTAACATTTTTACCACATATATCGGACCTCAGCGGTAATGAAGTGCACCATACCATAATTGGAATGATGCGTTATTTAATACACCGCAATTTGTTGTTACATTCTGATTTAGTTAGTTTTAAATTTCGGATGGCTTAACCAAGCAATTGGGATATTTCAACCAGCTTTCAGACCGAGCAGGGCCGAGGAATGAGCTCACTAGAAGCTCAGGTATGATTGTCATTTTCTGCATTTTAAGCTTCACTCAGGGACACAAAAAATTTTCATGTGATGCTATAGGTTTGGTGGTTTTGTATTGTTTAAGAAATGTGCAATTCAGGTAATGCCAGCAGATCGATTTGCGGTCTGGATAAATCGAGGGACAAAGAAGGAACAAGGGGCGCAGTCTAATTGCGCCAGTCTATTACACTGATAAATTCAGACAAACTTTTGACGCCAGTGTGATCTGCCCCTTCGATAATTCGTAGTCCGATTGCGCCTGTAATAGCTCATTAGCAACATTCCCCTTCGTCCCCCACTCTGCAGTCAACACATACCATACTGTTCAAATGTACCAACCTTTCGTCATATGGAACGTTGTAAAGGAAGTGACGCTCAGGTTGACCGTCCCAGGTGTGTTAATTACTAAAGTCACATATATGACCTAACATGCAGGATATGATTATTATGTGGAAGAGCTTTATCCAAAGAATACGATATGTCTACAATTGTTTCACAAATATGGACATCTATGAGATTGTGTTCAGTGAACTGACAGCGTTAATATAACCTAAGTGTAAGCTCTAATATTTTACCGAATTTGCATTGCTTAACATATAAATGTGGAAAAAAACCACAAATGAACAATTTTCATAGAATAGCCCAACTATTCGATGAGATGAAAACATTCTACCAGTATTTAATTGTTAAAAGATGTAATAATACTGTAATGGGTTTAACGTCCCTTTTCACGGCTGTTGCTTTATAAAATAATAAAGGCTTAGTGTTTGTTTCAGTGTTTTGGTGTTTTGTGCTAGATCCAGGGCCGTAGAAAAAGATGACGGGCCCTAGGACAAGTTCCTATGGGCCCCTACATTTTTATTCGACCTGGGACATAATTTTTGAATTACGGTATTAAGCTTGCTAATTTCAACCCCCCCCCCCTTTCCCCTTACAAAAGAGCTTCTCTCTGTTCCGCCCCTTAAACTTGAATCATCATCATGATAATCCGTGGAATTTAGCTTGCCCAGCCGATTAGGCCTAATAATTATTTATTTAATTTGTTTTTAGTTATCCAGCCACCCTCCTTTCTTTTCTCTCATTGGTTGTTCTTTTACTTCAAGATTTTGTTCACTGTGCTTTAAAATTGAATTTGCACGTTATAAATTAAACGGACAACTCTGGCAACTTAGTCATTTCCCCGGAAGAAAAACGAAAAACACAATGGTTATTTATAAAATTAATTATATGTTCTCTTTGTAATTTTTTGGATACTATTCACTCGCTCTATTTACATAGAACAGAGTCATATCAGAAAATGTGATAATATTTTAGACATTAAATTAAATAGAGTTGTCCACTCTTAAGTTCTTTTACTGCCTCTGGCCCCTCAACAAATCCGGGCCCCGGGGCTACAGCCCCGCCTGCCCCTCCCTTTCGTCGGGCTAGATCCCAATGCATTATGTACAGCCCTGCATGGCCGAGTGTTAACAGGAAATTCAATAGCCAGTCGATCATTCTGCAAGTACAAATAAGAATAGCTTTTGGGTTTACACAATGGTAGACTAGTAGTGGGAGACGGAGGGTAGGATGGTTTCATCAGAAGAACCAGAACTTGGCCTGGGGCAAGTGGCGTCAAAGGCCTGTGCGATTGAACGACAAGATAAGAAAGATCAATTCGGAAGAATAGCTGGCGCAATTCGCCAACACCGGAAACAAGACATTCTTATTTACTTTTTTACAACGTGGTCCATTTTGAGAAAATTATCTTTCTATGGTTTCAACAGAAATTTGGATATTAGCAGAGTTGGAGCAGTCAGCAGAGCACCGGCTTTGGCATATATGCTCTTGTGTTCGAACCTACTGGATGCACTTCCTTCATTCACCCTTAATCGTATATCGTCGCTGCCGCTGCGAAAACTGCTATGTGATAATGTCGTTCACTTTGTTCCCTAATGCTGTCATTCCGGAGCTCTGATTCGATTCTTGGCTCTGCCAAGAAATTTAATTCTGGTCTGAGGGGCATGAACTGGGTCACTAAACCTAGTGAAGCAAATCTGAGAAGAGGTGGGCTCGATTATTATCGCAGACATCCTGGAAGTGATTTACCGTGGGTTTCCATTTCTACTCCAGGCAAATCTCGGGATGGTGCCTAACTTATTGCAACAGCCGCCTCTACCCCAACCCTCACACATTATTACAGACATCACAATAACGCAGGATATCTGACACACACCAATAGGACACGGGGCTATCTGACCTCGATGTCCAAGGCCCGCAAATGGAACACCAACAACATGATTTTTGGAACAAACCGGTGGGAGTAATGCTCGGAGGGTTTTGACAATGAACAGGCACCTTGCGAATAAACGTGAAGTAGGCTATGTGGCTGTTTGAAGGAGCAAAGGACACGATGGGGCCATTTGATATGAATGATGAAACATACGTAAACCTAGGAGGCTCTGGTTCGACTCTCTGATTTCAAGGTGAGGTGTGCAGAATTATTAATTAATTAATTAATTAATTAATTTATTTATTTATTTATTTAGCGTATGGCCATTTGTGCCGGGAGTGTCCGAGGACATGTTCGGCTCGCCATAGGTTGCAGCTGCTTTAATGCGAACACCCATGGGGGTGAGCTACAATTTCCGTGCAGAATGAAGTGAGATCTCAGTGCTAACTGGGATCATGAACACACCTGATTCTTTCGCAAAGGACCTCAGACTAGTGTTAACGCTGATTGGCGTAGACTAGCCCTTATTTATTGTTGATTCTATTGTTGTTGTTGTTGATGATGATTTATTTAGGGGCTTTGCGACATCGTGGTCAAATAGCCCCGTGTACTTTGATGTTTGTGGATGTGATATGATGTATGTATAGTGAGTGTATTAGTAATTGAGGCGGGATTTGGACAGGAAGCAGCCGTGGCCTTAAGTTAGGCACCATCCCCGTATTTGCCTGGAGTAAAACTGGGAAACCACGGGAAAGAATCTTCCAGAATAGCCGAGGTAGGAATTGGACCCGCCTCTTCTCTGTTTTGCCTCACGAGAATGAGTGTACCCCGTTCCAGACCTCAGACCAGAAGTAAATGTCTTAGCAGAGCTGGGAATGGAACCCCGGGCCTCCGTGGTGACAGTCAAGAATACTAGCAACTACGCAACGAGGCGGACAGTCCTTAATCAAAATAAATGAATGAATGAATCAGTGATATATTATATATTAACATAATTATATTAATTAAATTTAACTACCACGCAAGGTGTCAATCTGTAACCTGACAGATGTTGTGACAGGAGGAGAAGTGGAAAAGGGGCTGAACATCTTACCACATGTAATAAACTGTGATTTACGATGACTGGTTGCTGATCGATTGTGACTTGTCGAATCATCTACGTCATTTGAGGAAACGATACAGGTTATTATAAATGTAGTTATACTTCCTTGGTGTGGGCCCATGGTGTTGGAGTGGGGTGCCTCTCACTCGGAGGCCCCGGGTTCGATTCCCGGGTCAGTCAGGGATTTTAGAAATTCACGTGAAGGCTGGAACGGGGAGCGATCAACCTCGTGAGGACAATTGATGATGATGATGATAATTGTTGTTTTAAGGGGCCTAACATCTAGGTTATCGGCCCCAAAGGACAATTGAGTAGCTGTCTGACAGTGAGGCAACACCCCAGTCAAGAAAATACGAAAACCAAGATTTAGGCTGAGGGGACCCTACGTACTGACCACGCGTCACTCCAATATCTGCAGGCCAAATGGCTGGGCAGCGATCGCTTGGTAGACCTAGGCCCTTCATGGGCTGTAGTGCCAATGGTTATTTCTATATTATTTAGGATTTCTTCGTGCTATATTTCTCATCCTCATACTTAGCGTTATCGAATATCATCTCTGGCGTTAAGGGTTCGATTCCTGGCTCTGCCAAGACATATATTTCTGTTCTGAGGTTTGCAACGGGAAACACTCAGCCTCGTGAAGCAAAACTGCGAAGAGGTTGTTTCCATTCCCACCTTATCCGTGCTATAAGGGGATTTATGTGGTAAACACCAAGATATTTCCTAAGTCAAAGCCACGGCTGACTCTTTCCCAATCCCAGACTCAACTGAAAGTAAGCACACTACCACAGTCATCACAAGATCACAGGACATTCCACACACACACGAAGTTGCATGACCGCGATATCACAAAGTCCCTCAATAAAGCATCAACAAAAAACGACATCCTTATCTGAATTTGCTTGAAACATTCCGTTGTATGTTTTTATTAGTTTGTGGCGGGAAAGAAGCATCCTTCTAGAAACACGCTCGTTATAAATGTGCATTTACTGTGAACACCGCTAAGTATCTAGTGACAGGACTTAACAATCACTCGGTGTATTTGCTGTGTAGCAGTACGCAAAATAAAACGAGATGATTTCCAACAAGAGTGTTAATTAGATTTGACTATCGTTCAAGTGATGTAATTTTCCGATAGAGCGACTGCGAAGCCAGTAACTTTGATAAAATAGCATCATAAAATTATCTCAATTAACTACTGAAATGGCCAGTAATTGGTTTGTGCAGCATCCCAGAAATTTCATGGTTCATTTCTCGTTCAGTTGACCCCTTTACTGGACGTAGAAACTCACCAGCAGTCAACTTTAGAATGACACATATGCTCACAGATTAAATATCCTCCTCAGGATCACACAACTATTAGGAGGTGGGCTGGGACCCCACATAAGTACGGCATTGTTACCCCTTACTCACGTCGGATTCCTCTCTTCAACCTTCCTTGTTGACCTCCATTGTTAGCTCAAGTATAATACAAATAAACGTCCTTTTCATATTAATTGCCTTTATTTGAGTTCAAATACATGCGTAGGCCTAAATACTTTCATAAATACGTTTGTAAGGACGCCCATTTCGATTAGACTTGTATATTCAAAATTGTATTCTTAGCTGTAGTTTTATTTACTATATTGTTTTTCGTAAAAAATTGCCGATGAAGACCCCAAAGATGGGTTGAAAATATGTTACATTAAACAGGTTTGTCTCAGTACTCAATTTATGTTTTTATTGACAAAATTCTCTGCATTGCACACGCTATGTTCTTAAAAATAGTTCAGGTTATTTCCCTCAAAAGTTTAATACCACATAAGCATTAAGCGAAAATGGTGGTTGGTCTTAAATTGTAGGTTGAAACTCTAGGTACTGTTGTTACTCGCAGAAATACAGTGCAGATATTACTATCTTATACTCCAATTTGTATTAATTTATGTATAAGAACGGCAATGTTGAAACAAGTGGTTAGTTCCAGGACATACCGTGATATGGAAAGTGCTCAGATTTTAATTTCGTTACTAGTTGAGGCGGTTTGCAGGTTTAGATTCTGAACTATCGAGAGCCTAACCAGCACGCCATTTCAGTGATTTTTATCAAGAATTGACGGTTATATTGTTAAAGATTAAAAAATCTGGACTTGCCATTCCTTCTATTCTAGCAGGAAGTACGTGCCCCACGTTGCATTATTTTTCACATTGGAATATGCTGCTAAATTTTAAAAGGCCATTATCGGTAGGTGAAACATGTAATGTAACATTACGCAAATATTCTTAGTATGAGAAGTTTTATTATTGTAATTATTATTATTATTATTATTTGGCCGGTCCCGTGTTGTTGGGGTAGCGCGCCTGCCTCGCACCCGGAGGCTTCAGATTTGATTCCCGGTACCGTAAGGAATTTTAGAAACTGACGTGAGGGCTGCAACGGGGTGCACTCAGCCTCGTGAGGACAATTGAGTATCTTTCAGACAGTGAGGCAGCGCCCTGGTCACGGAGACCAAGTTTAACGGCTGAGGGGACCCAACGCGCTGATCACACGTCACCCCACAATCTTCAGGTCACATGTTTGGGCAGCGGTCGCTTGGTGGGCCTTGGCCCTTCATGGACTGTAGCATCACGGGGTTTGGTTTGGTTTGGTATTATCATTATTGTTATTATTATTATTATTCCATGAGCAAATGTGTTCAAAAACAGAAATGGCAATATTTCACACACTTAGACGTAGCCTGCCTGTTTAGAGGTAAGAAATGTTAGGCACCCCAGAACTGTCTCGATCTGTACTCAATCCTCAGAGAAACTTACAGCTTTTCATACGTATAATGTTAAGTTTCGTTACAGTTTCTTCAGCGGAACCAGAAGTGTGGTGGAGTGCATTCCCCCTGACTGTTCCGCAAGAGAGGCCGTTTAATTTCTTAATCCCTGAGCCACTGCACAGATCTCACTAATGCTCCAGTCGCTATGTGATGCTTTCGTTCAGTGTGCTACATCATGTAGTATGTTACGCTTGACTGAGCAATCTGTTAGTCAGTACGTTGGGCTGCATAACCAGCTAGGCAAAGGTTGAAGGAGCCATGAGGTCTAGCTCAGACAACGTGTGGAGTTCTGCAACAACACAATGTACTCGTATTTTGTTATGTTCGAGTTCGTCAACATGAATGGATTTTAATATCGTATTTAACGTGAACATATTATAGACTGCTCGTCATCATACAGTTGATTCCATTTGTGGTCTTATGCATGAAACTAACAATTAACCCTCTCAGTGTCACGCGCCGATCAGATCGGTTCTCGCTGCTCGCGCCAAAAGTGCCAAAGCCGTTTCAATCAGCGCGCTGTTTATCTTATATTTGTAGATTTCTGTAGGCATACGTCCGTGATTATTTCATACTGTTGGAAAGGTGAGGTTTCATGCTTGCATGTGCGGTGGTTACTTTTTTCCTTCGAAGTCCGTTACGCGATAGGTTTGAGTTTGTATTTACGCCCTCCCTTTGCACTCCCCCAATCACGCGCGTTACCGCCAAAATTGCGGTGCAGTTGCTTTCTTCTTGTTGAAGTTTTCTGCTTACAGATGTATCTAAGAACTTTCCAGAGCTGGAAACGAAGTGTTTCTGCGAATATGGCTCTTAGGTGTCCTTAATTTAGACTCAAAACTGATTTTTTTTCCAAATTGAACAATTATCAGAATAACCTCAATTAAAAAGGTTTAGATGCCGTATTTTCTGTTATGAACATAATGTATGAAAGAATGGGGTATTGGTTATAATACAAAGCAAAAATAATGAATATCGTTGGAAATTTGGTATTTATGATTTTTTTTCGAATAGTCTGCATGACCATTGAAAATGGCTTGGCATTCTTGGCAAGTATTTCAGGAAATGGCTTGGCACTAAGAGGTTTAAGGACCTGAAGGTTAACAGGGCAAAGAAATCAAAATAATATGAGAATTGCTAGCTCAATTTACTCATTTGTCTCTTTGGTCAAATTGGCCTAAAGTTATTACGCCACGAAAAACAGTGATCTGAATTTACATGTAGGAGAGGAATGTTGCTGTTTAAGTCTTCAGTCTTTTGGCTGGTTTGATGCAGCCCTCATTGCCTCCCTATCATGAGTGAATCAATTCATCTCTACCACATCCTAAATCCAAGGCAATCTGTTTAACATATTCTAACCTTGGGCTATCCCTACAGTTCTTATCCTCGAGCCTTCCTTCCATAAATAAGTTTGCTATTCCTGGGTGTCTTAGTATGTATCCTACCAATCTCCTCTTCATTAGCAGTCACCAGAAACATCTCCCCCCGCCCACTCGTCTTAATACCTCTTCATTTGTTACGCCATCTACACATCTAATATTCAACATTCTTCTTTAACACCACATTTTAAATGCTTATATTCTTTGTTTTTCTGCTGCGCCAACAGTCCAAGTTTCACTTACATAGGGCGCCACGCTCCAGGCAAAGGCTCTCAAAATGACTTCGTGATACCTAAATATGTCGCCTCCGTAGCGTAGCGGTCAGCATGGTTAGCTGCCGCCCCGGAGGTCCTGGGTTCGATTCCCGGCTCTGCCAGGAAATTTGAAAAGTGGTACGAGGACTGGAACGGGGTCTATTCAGCCTCGGGTGGCCCAAATGAGTAGAGGGGGTTCGATTCCCCCTCAGCCATCCTCGAAGTGGTTTTCCGTGGTTTCCCACTTCGTCTTCGGGAAAATGCCGGGATGGTACCTACTGTAAGGCCACGGCCGCCTCCTTCCCTCTTCCTAGCCTATCCATCCCAATCTTCCATCCGTTCCCATCCCTCATGAGACCCCTGTTCACTTTGCAGGTGAGGCCGCCTGGGCGAAGTGCTGATCACATCTCCCCAGTTGTATCCATCCCAACCAGATGTTCCAAGCTCCAGGACACTGCCCATAGAGGCGGTAGTGGTGAGTTCCCTCGCTGAGTCCGTGGGATCCACCAACCTAGAGGGTAAATTGACTAAATAAATAAAAAGATACCTAAATATATATTATTGATGTCAACAGATTTATTTCCTAAAGAAATGCTTTCCTTGCCTGAGCCAACCTTTTTATACCCTCTTTGTTTCGTCCATCACTAGTAATTTTAAAACTCAGGAATTTTTCTTGGATTTTGCCGTGTCTTGTGTGTGGTTTCGCCAATATACCATCTTTTTGGAAGGCTTCGTAGGGAGGTTATGGCTGCTTGAGCTTTTAGTTCTTGCAGTAAAGAGGCGCAGGTAGAGCACAGTTCGCAACTCCTGTGGGGGTCCAGGCAGGGACACCAAGAACCCGCTGATGAGCCAGCTTGGTGTCCTAGGCGAAACCCCACACAAGACATGGCACAAACCTAGAAAAAATACTGAGTTTTAATTCACTGGCCGTGAAAGCTATTTTCCTTCCTAAGTAGCAGAAATCTCCTACTTTCCTTAAATTTTCACCTGGCACTTTGACGCCAATAGACTTTCTGATTTATTTCGGCTACATTCCATTATTTTTGTTTTACATTTATGGACTTTCATCATGAATTCCTTCCTGAAGAAGAAATTCAAGTGGAAAGGGAACTTAAGTAGTATTAAAACACTTTATTTCACATAGCAAGTTACAGGTGGCCAGTTCAAAGAAATGTGCAAATGTGCAGAAAGAGTATAAGTTCTTGCGTCAACTTATCTTCACTTTGAAACCAGTTTTCACATCCTGAGTCACCATATTACCAATCTGCATACCTAGACAATGGGGCATCAGACGTTTGGCTGACCCACTGATACTTGTTCCCAGAAACTGCAGGCTTCATTAAGGAAATTCAAGATCAGGTTTTAGCACTAATTAAGAATATGAAGGACTTTATGGGAATATTCTGGATGACTCTTGCAAATAATGCCACAGGGTTTCTTAGACAACACAGCTGTCAGGATCTGTCTAACTCACACTACACTTAACCATGATGCCAAAATCATCTTCAGGCAGATTTCTCACAAGCATAGTCTCATAGACGCATTCCAATCGTTATACACACTAAGCACAATTCTGGAAAATGACAACTGCATACTCTTCTGTGACAAATGTGTCATTAATGACAAAACAATGCCATCAATTAAACCAGGCATCATTTTCAAGGATAATGTTCTTGTGCATACATATTTCATTGACATTGTAGGACCAAATACTTACAATATTAAACAGATTTGCAGCCACAAGATCAGCAAGTACAGTGAGTTAGTGGAACAAATAAGGAAGGTGTATTACCGGTAGGAGGTCACTATTTTGCCAATTGATCTCTCAGCAACAGGACGTGTGCCAACGTCTCTGGAATGAAGTTTAGTGGCTTGGGATTTTCAAAGTAACATAATAACAAAGAAGCATGTTCCAGAGTATGAAAGCAACTGAACCTCTCCGTCATTCTGAGTTATAAAAGTTTGTGCAGTAGCTGTAAAATGCCAGTGATGATTGTAGCTCACCTTGTGTAATAATAAAAATGTATTAAATTCAAGAAATAAATAATAATTATAACATGGGCATACGCTGTTGTATCTTTTGACACCTCTACCTGGAATAGAAGTGGGAAACCACGGCAAATAACTTCTAGGGTGACTGAGATGGGAATCCAACTTTTCTAGGTTTTGTCTCATGAGTGTGAATCTTTTCGGGACCGTTATATTGGCCAAATATCTTAATATGATAATAGTGGACACTTCCACGAGAAACTGTCGACTCCTATTCTGCGTGCTATCTAGCAGTTCGCGCAGACAACTACCAACTCGATTTCAATCAGCTGGCAAGTTTATATGCTGCACATGTTAGAAGTGTAACTTTTGGGCTATGTATGGGTGTTTTAATTACAAAATACAAGCCATTTTACATATTTCCTCAAAACAAACCCCTGTGAGTATACCTACCTACTAATGTTTACGTACCTGTATTCTTTTTCTATTAATCTGAGCATACCATACTTTCTTTAATACATTATTGTTATTAAGCCTAACCATTTAATCTTTTCCATGTGTGCTCAGTGGGTTGAGAAGAGCAGATAACTCCAAAATGCTGTTTCCAAATGTGTGTGGAGGAATGTTGTCTGCCAAAATGTCATGGACATGAAGATATTTTTTGTCATTTCTTTGTCTGAAAGCTCACATGGGATTAGAAGCCGATTAACGAGTTGTTTTCTATCAATTAATGACTCTAATGAAGGTATCCGTAACAGCTGTACGAAATTACTGATTTACAACTATTTAAAAGTCCTTATTAAGACATATGTGTTTAATTTAAATGTTGATTGGGTTTAGGTCCCTGTTCAGAGACGCCGGGGTACCGGAATTTTGCCCCGAAGGGGATCATTAACGTGCCAGTAAATCTATTGACACGGCTCCATTGCATTTGCTCACTCTCAAATGCCAACTGGCTGCGCCAGAATTCGATCCTGCAACCTTGGACACTCTTGGCGAGAACGTTACCGCTGAGCCACGCAGCCAGCCTAAGGCATTCTGTGAATAGAACGAATGATTCATCAGTGAATTATCTTTCCACTAAAAATAGCAAGCTCAATAAGATATTAAACGTGTAATTTGCTTTTGGAAATATCTGTAGGCTAGTGAAACTGCTGTCATAAAATGACGATCAAATGGTTTAATGTCAATATACATGTATTTTATTCTTATAACTGCCCCTTTCGGATCAACATCCATCTCCCTTCCTTATGTTACGCTACAATAAGCACGCAAAGGACTTAAAGTCTGTATTTCATTGCGTTTTCGAAGTCGAATTGTGTTAATGCTCAATAATTCGGTCCAGTAGTTGTCTATTCGAACCGCTAGATGGTAGCATTATGCGCCGTCGCCGCTGCTCTGCGTGTTACGTGGCGAGAATTTTCACTATTATCTTATAAGCTATTTGTCATAAGAAGGATCTTTGTCTGCTGGGGCTAAAACATCATTTGGGGCATAACATTGGATGATGGTAATGTTCTGGCTTTACGCTTGAAGTGGTTAGTGATGAGTCTTTCTGAGACGCCATGCCAACTTATCAGTTTTCTCTTCGCTGTACATCTTAGGAGAATTGCACTCATTTTGTGTATACTGTTCTCCGGGTCATACCCCAAGTCGATTAGGGTGTCGCTGAAGTTCATTAATATTTCCCCACCCTTATACCATCTAGTAGGCCCGACCAGGTGGCAGCAGAAAGGGATAGGTACAATGCGCCTGTTACGTGCAATGCCCGTCCCAATGTTTTTAAAAATCCATCTTCACTGTATTCTGGTGTTCCTTGACATTTTGAATCGACCGCCTGGTGACTTGATTCCGTTTGTGAACACGAGATGGCTGCTGCTGTCGGACTTCGGGGTTTCTTCACGTGGTTCCTTCTTCTCCGATAGAGTGTGTTGGGGTGCCTAATAAACTCATCCTATTCCAGTCATGTTTGAAGGCTATTTATTATATTCTACGTCATGAAACAAAGGCCTGTGTATTCATGATGCCGCCAAATTAATTGCTTAATAATGACATTGTTGCTTGATGTGTCAAGCCTTGATTGGACAACAACTATTTACATGAATGCAGTTCGGTATCTGACGTGTGATTCTCCGCCATCTTGTGGAGTTCATGGTCTGTCGTCTAAGAAGCAACTTGCCAGCTGGTGTGACACAGTATCTCTTCGTGGGCTAGGGGGCCCCCAGCTTTTACCAAATATGAATACCAATTTTACTAAGAAATTGCCTGTGCTCTTAAGGCTTTAACTTTCATCGTTTCGCCGTGAAGAGGAAGTACGGAATGAAGATCGCATCTCGATGCAGACCAGTGCTTGTGACCAAACCGAAGCATGTGCTGGGTGGGCCATTTTCAGGCAATATAGTGCCGTATTACGTTATTTGGTTTGTGTATTAATTTTTTTTTTAATCCTTGTGTCTCCACTTAGGAAGGATGTAAGGTACGTTGCATTATACATTTATATTTATTATTGTTATGGAGCTCCGATATCGTCTTATAGTAATGTTTTAATTCCGTACCTTATTTTGTTTATAGGCCTAATATTTCTATTTGTCAATGTTACCAGATATATATTAATTTTGTTATTTTTCTTCGTACCTTCTGGAGACACATTTCTAGTTTATTTTACGTTTTAAATTATTATTTATTTTCCTGTGGCAATCTTGGGATTGGCATATTATTAATCTGTTTTACGATCCGATGCTCCACCCTAATGTTAATAGTATTTAGACGTAATTGTTTTCTTCCCTTCTTTCTGCTGATTTTAAAATTTAATTATGCTAATTATTTGCCGTAATTTCGATTTAACATGTGGTCGTCTGTTCCTGTGGCCATGTTTTTTTTTTTTTTTTTGCCGAAATGCATCCTGGTCTTGGAGTGCAGTCTGTTGGCGCCGACCGCAAAACTCAAACGTGTTGTGGTGTTAGCTTAATTTGCTTTTGTTAATCTTGTTGGTTTAACCTTATGTTTTTGGTGAATGTTCTTGTGTTTTTCTTAGTCACGAATATCGGGAATTTCTTAATTGATCATATTTTATTATATTAATTTTTATTTAAAATTTTTTCGTTTTATGGCGTGGCCTGGATCTCTACATGTCGGATCGGTATTGCATTCCCTTGTAAATTATCAAGCCGTTCTCATTTAATTATGCCTGTATTTTCTTTTTTTAATCTTTGGGCTTTAACATTTAATTTTAATTTAATTCTTTTCATTTGTTTGCTTTGCAAGCAAGCATGTTAAGCGGTCTCTTGCTTTCCTTGTAATTTATGCTGGCTGATGCATGTTCTGTTTTCTGGTGGAGGTGTTATTTAAATTTTTACAATTAAATTTTTATTTTAAATTTTTAAACAACTGTTGTGGCATTGTTTCGTCGACGACAATTCCGTTAGTTATTGGAGGGTGTCTGTAGAATGGCCTGTGCGTTCCCCTTCTCCACCTTCCTTCTACCCCCTTAGGGTGCTCTTCTGTTGGGACATGTCATCTGGAGGTGATTTTGGTTGCTGAAGCGAGGCGGACCTCTGAATAAACGGTAAGTTGGCCCATCCACCCTGGCCGTCCACCGTGTCACGCCCATTGCTGTGTGCTCAGCCATGATGTAAGTGCTGACGATACCAAAAATTCGAATGTTGGTACAGTGGTATGCTTATCACAGAAGCTAATAATATTCATGATTATTCAAATTATTGCTTTAGTACACCGGATACATTTCGTGACATACTCAATATTTTTACTTTAGAAAGTACACTCGCTCTCCTCACCACGCAAAGGTTCACTGTCAAGTCAATATCCTACAGTCTGCATGCACCACATCAACATGCCGCGAGTTGTGATTGGAGCTCCCCACGTCCCCGAGATTGAATAGAAATAGGAATGTATTTGTTTTTCTATCTGTGGAAGTTTGTCAATATGGGAAGTGTTTAAACAAGTTTCAAACATAGCCAATGGAGTATGAACTACCCTAGCTTGTTTAATAATCCGTTCTTAAATACAGGTTTTCTCAGGACAACAAACAAGTAGTTCCGTAAAAGAACTATTACTGGACAACCACATCACAAAATTCCTTATCACTTACGTCGGAAAAAATAATTTTACTGACTTATTTATTTTGATGCCTAAATTTAAATTGGTTGCCAGTTTCAAAATATATATCCGTGAATGCTGTAATAGAATCCTAAATCACGAGCATCCCCTTCCTTCCTCTCCCTTCCTCTTCCTTCCTCTTCCTTCCATCCTTCCTCTAGCGTCCTCTCCCTACCTCTTCCTTCCTTCCTCTTCCTTCCTACCTCTTCCTTCATTCCTCTTCCTTCCCCTTCCTTCCTCACCCTTCCTCTCCCTTCCTCTCCCTACCTCTTCCTTCCATCCTTCCTCTAGCGTCCTCTCCCTAACTCTTCCTTCCTTGCCCTTCCTTCCTCTTCACCACTTCCTGTTCCTTCCACTCCCTAACTCTTCCTTCCTTCCCCTTACTTCCTCTTCCTTCCTCTCCGGTCCTCTCCGGTCCTCTCCCTAACTCTTCCTTCTTCTTCCTTCCTGCCTTCCTCCCTACCTCTTCCTTCATTCCCCTTCCGTCCAATAGCTGGAATCTGAAACGAACAAAAAACTGATGGGAGTGATTCTTAGTGTCATAAATCTACACATGACATGCACATCCTTAATGTCATGTAAAACGTGTCATATTTGATTAAGGCTACAAACCACATGCTTACAGAATATATGGCGAGGGAAATAGGTGATGCGGTTGGGAGGGAGAGGGATACTTCAGGTGAGGCTAAACCAGACCATGCGGGCGCAGTGAATTTCTAGTACGTGCCCACATTAACCCCTGGGCGAACTTGAGACAACTTGGCCGGTCACGGGGAAGGGGAAAGCGATAAGGATATTTAGGAGGGTGGCAGTAAGTACTGCTGCAAATTGCATAGTTCACAATCCGATATGATTCAAGTGTGCTCGCATGCTCCAAAGTATGCTCATTGTTTCACAGCATGTCGAAACTTTAGATAGAGAATCAGAGTCACGTGGCTACTATTCATTGACTGTACAGTGTAAGCGGAAATACCATTGAAGTTCTTCACAACATTTTCATACGTTCACCTATGAACGCAGGCCCAAAGATCAAAGTGAATCTAAGTGATGTTGTTAAAAGTTCTCGCATGGGATTGAATTTCGACAAACTTGAAGTGGAAGACGTTTTGAGGAGATATTAGCAAGGGTCACTTATTTAATTACTGTCATTTTAGTTAGTTTCATTTTGACTTCATCATTGTGACATCAAGAAATACTTTCCTAGTCTATTAACATGCCTCAGTAGGCTACGAGAAGCCGGGTTTCTGTATCTGTAGTTGAATAAAGAAAACTATAAGAACACCCTCACTGCTTGTCACGTCGTAAGTAATGTACGTTTAAAGATTAAGCAAGTCATTTAGTTACTTTTACCGGAATGATAAAAGTCAATGTAGTTGTTAACCGTGTCAAACGCGTATATGTGTCATAGCACACTGATCGCACGTTGCGTGAGCCGCTTATAAGCGTTAAGCTATATCTAGTGTAGCCTACTGTGCACGTGGCGTGAACCACTACACGTGTCAAGCCATATCTAGTGTACTTTGCACGTTGTGTGAACCACTTACAAGCCTCAAGCCATATCTAGTGTACTTTGAACGTTGGATGAACCGCTTACAAGCCTCAAGCCATATCTAGTGTACTTTGCAAGTAGCGTGAACTCCTTACAAGCGTCAAGCCATATCTAGTGTACTTTGCAAGTTGTGTGAACCGCTTACAAGCGTCAAGCCATATCTAGCGTACTTTGCAAGTTGCGTGAAATTCTTACAAGCGTCAAGCCATATCTAGTGAACTATGCAAGTTGCGTGAACCACTTACAAGCGTCAAGCCATATCTAGTGTACTTTGCACGTTGTGTGAACCACTTACAAGCCTCAAGCCATATCTAGTGTACTTTGAACGTTGGATGAACCGCTTACAAGCCTCAAGCCATATCTAGTGTACTTTGCAAGTTGCGTGAACTCCTTACAAGCGTCAAGCCATATCTAGTGTACTTTGCAAGTTGTGTGAACCGCTTACAAGCGTCAAGCCATATCTAGCGTACTTTGCAAGTTGCGTGAAATTCTTACAAGCGTCAAGCCATATCTAGTGAACTATGCAAGTTGCGTGAACCACTTACAAGCGTCAAGCCATATCTAGTGTACTTTGCAAGTTCCGTGAACCACATACGAGCCTCAAGCCATATCTAATGTACTTTGCAAGTTGCGTGAACCGCTTACAAGCGTCAAACTATATCTATTGTACTTTGCAAGTTGCGTGAACCACTTACAAGCGTCAAACCATATCTAGTGTACTTTGAACGTTGGATGAACCGCTTACAAGCGTCAATAGCTGGAACTTTGAACTTTGCGTTAACCGCTTACAAGCGTCAAGCCATATCTACTGTCGACCAAAATATTATGTGCACTCGAGTTTGAAGGTTGTTTGTGACGTAACCAATAGACTTACATAAAATACAATAACATCATCATTTATTTCGTTCTATTTTACGTTAGGTCATATAGGTTTGGCATTTTTAAGTTATATTTTAATATTTTTTATCGCAGTTGGAACAAAAAAGTGCCCGTTTTTAATCGTGTTTCAACCATGTGTGACATTTAAGAATTATTATCTCACAAACCCGTCATCAGATCGAATCCAAATTGTATCACAATATACCTTGGAATGTTGTGTAACTGGTTCATTAATTTCAAAATTTTGTGTGTCCAAGAAACAAAGTTGTTATCATTTGTGTAAGGTAACTTTTTCTCGGCTCGGGGTGGTAGGAAAATGTAGTTCTTGGTCGCGTTGTAATCCTTATACATCAAAAAGGTATGCGGTATGACTGTGAAATACGTAAATTAATTCACTTATTTTATATTGTTTTGTATTTGTTCGGGGAAATAAGGCATGGTTCACCAGCTAGCCGCTCCGGGGAATGCTGTACAGCGTTGCTGAGATGGAGCCCATCACTTCCGAAGAGGCGCGCCATGACGTGTAATGGGCTCCCCGGAGCGGCTAGCTGGTGAACCATGTCTTATTTCCCCGTACAAATAAAAACCAATATAAAATAAGTGAACTGATTTACATATTTCACAGTCATACAGCATACCTTTTTGATTTGATTTGGATTTGATCTGATGACGGGTTTGTGAGATAATAATTCTTAAATGTGATGCATGGTTAAAAAAAGCTTAAAAAAGGGCACTTTTTGTGTTCCAACTGCGATAAAAGTATAAAAATATAATTTAAAAATTTCAAACCTTCATGAACTAACGTAAAATAGAACGGCGAAAATGATGATGTTATTGGATTTTATGTAGGTCTATTGGTTACTTCATAAAAATCCTTCAAACTCGAGTGCACTTAATATCTTGGTCGACAGTAGGGTACTTTGCACGTTGCGTGAACCACTTGCAAGCGTCAAGCCTTATCTAGTGTACTTTGCACGTTGCGTGAACCACTTATAAGCGTCAAGCCATATCTAGTGTACATTGCACGTTGCATGAACCACTTACAAGCGTCAAGCCATATCTAGTGTACTTTGCACGTTGTGTGAACCACTTACAAGCGTCAAGCCATATCTAGTTTTCTTTGCACGTTGCGTGAACTGCTTACAAGCATCAAGCCATATCTAGTGTACTTTGCACGTTGCGTGAACCACTTAAAAGCGTCAAGCCATATCTAGTGTACTTTGCACGTTGCATGAATCACTTACAAGCGTCAAGCCATATCTAGTGCTCTTTGAAGGTTGGATGAACCGCTTACAAACGTCAAGCCTTATCTAGTGTACTTTGCACGTTGCGTGAACCACTTACAAGCCTCAAGCCATATCTAGGGTACTTTGCACGTTGCGTGAATCACCTACAAGCGTCAAACCATATTTTGTGTACTTTGCAAGTTGCGTAAACTGCTTACAAGCGTCAAGCCATATCTAGTGTACTTTTCACGTGGCGTGAACCACTTACAAACCTCAAGCCATATCTAGTGTACGTTGCACGTTGCGTGAATCACTTACAAGCGTCAAGCCATATCTAGTGTACTTTGCACGTGGCGTGAACATCCTACAAGCCTCAAGCCATATCTAGTGTACTTTGCACGTTGCGTGAATCACTTACAAGCGTCAAGCCATATCTAGTGTACTTTGCACGTGGCGTGAACCACTTATAAGCGTCAAGCCATATCTAGTTTTCTTCGAACGTTGTGTGAACCAATTTGGTTTCATCGTCGAATCTATCGTGGTCGCTTCTGCCATCTATTGGGAGTTAATCGTACTTGTCTGGCTTCAAAGATATTGTTTGTTTTACGATTTATTATCTTTGACATATTTGCCGTGTTCCCGCAAGGCCCACTACTACTTCGTCTAGCAGGCATTCATTTTGGCATGGCGTCTTGCAGTGGTCAGCAAAGTACAGTAACAGGAAGAGCTCGCAAATAGCTGATAATAATATTGCACGTATGTTATTAGATTCAGAGGAAAGTAGGAGTGACCGTGACAAATACTTTAGTGTTTCGAGTGATTACGATGATCAAGAAAACAAATAAAACATCCCAGATCTTGTGAATGGTAACACGCAAACTGAGTGGGGGATGTTGGGAGCTGCGCGCATTTACCAACAATAGTGGTCTGCATGTGCATTTCAACGTCGACTCTGAACCTGTAAATAATTTTGAAGAATCAGTCTATAAAATGGATTTATTGTGCTCTGCGTATACATAAATATAAGGATAATATAATATTCTACGAGATAAGATACCCATATTTTTTTGGGTTTACCTCAGCTCTGTTTACTATTACTATGCAATTTTCACAATTGGGACAAGCAGAAATCACGTAAATAAATTGCTCAACACGTGAAGAATAAATCCTTGGTTGAGGGGAATAAACTTACTTGATCGGAGTGGTCACTTTCGTCAAAATATTCTGGGATAAGGAGCATGGACTTGACTGTATCAAAACGTACAGCTGAGAAAAATATCAGTTGGCGCAGTCAATTGAATATATTCTAAGTTTTATTTTTGATGAAGATGATGTTACACTTGCAGATGCACACTTGAGGTAGTTGTTTAAAAAGGAGTCAGTTGACATCTGCGTTTTGTAGAGCGGCGACAATGCGCTTGTTTTATGAGTTCAATGTTGCAAGTTTGAGCCTTGTCCGTAACGATATAAATAAAACTAATGTTAGTTTTGGATTGATATGCCTATAGCTGCATAATACTAGTGATGGTTATTTTTTCCAATAACCATTCATTATGCCATCATGCAGCGAACTAAAGTGAAAAGAAGCTGCAGCGAATCCAGAGATTGGATGATTGATTTCCGGCGCTGACAGTGGCTGTCCTGAGGTTTATCTACTCTACCTCCAAGGAGAATGCCTAGATAGTACCTTATTTTACGTCCCTGGGCACCTAGTTCATCGCCGACATTAATTATAACAATTACACATACTACCACAGTCATCACAAGATCACAGGTTATCAATTTGTAGTTTTAGAAGCCATTTTCCAGTGTTGCTTAATTCTAGTAAAGAATGCTTTTCAGTTGGTCAACACGACCAACTGAAAAGCTTTCTTTATTAACAGGTTATCAGACAAACTGATCACACACCTAGTACATGGGGCTGGTGCCCACAATATCGCAAGACCCTAAAACGAATTAATTACAACAAAGGATGAGAGGGAGTGACATGGATTTCAAGCTGAGACCTTGACATAGCATTTACATGCCGATGTTTTTCCAACTGAGCTACTAGAGATTTGCTCTGTACCGATGCATTTGCACAAACACAACAAGTAAACATGCATTTAGCGTACAGTATAGTATATTCGGATTATTTTATAATGGTATACAAATCCATTGCGCTTGCATAAATCACAAACTGTTGCTGATTTTCTCTGCCAGGCTCTTCCTTAAGAACAGGCACGTAGCCTGTGTGCATATAGCCCCCATAACAATTTCGTTATATTAATTTTCCTATGTTCATATAGAAGAAAATTACATTGTATGATTTGTTGTTGCGGTTTCATTTGAGGGCCTTTAACATCGCGGTCATTCAGCCTCCGTGTACTTGGGTGTGTAGAATTTGTCTCATAATCTGTTAAAAAAAGCTTTCTTTAGTAGAATTAGGCAACAATGAGAAATGGCTTCTATCACTTCAATGATAGCCTGTGTTTTTGTGGTTTCTGTAGTAGTGAGTGCATTTGCGATTCGGGTAAGGATTGGGAAGGAGGCGGCCGTGACCTTAAGCTAGGAACCATTCCGACATTTGCCTGGAGTAGAAGTGGGAAACCACGGAAAACCACATCCAAGTAGGTTGAAGTGTGAATCGAACCCAACTCTTCTCAATTTTGCCTCACGAGGCTCTTGGTGTGCCCCGATACAGCCGTCGGTCCAGAATTCAATATCTTGCAATCCTAATTAAATTTCTTCCCGTTGCAGGCCTCAGAGCTGAATTAAATTACTTGCTAGAACCGGGAATCGACCTCGAACCTCAGGGTTGACAGCGAAGATTGCTAGCCGCTACACCACGAGGTGCTCATGCATGATTTCTTGTGTTGGTCCGTATGGCCAAGAAGACCTATGGGGTGTGACCGTGTTACAGAACAGTATGGTAGAGAGCAACATTCTTACATAGTGGATTTTACGCCATAGCGACGATTTGCAGTTGCAACGTCAGTTATAAGCCTACCAGTCCGGCTCGTGGCGCAGTGGCTAACATTGTTGGCTGTCACTCCTAGCATGTAATTTAATTCAGCTCTGAGGGCCGCAACGGAGTACACTCGTGTGGAGAAACTGAGAAGAGGTGAGTTTGATTCTCACCTCAGCATCCTTAAAGTGGTTTTCAGTAGTTTCCCACTTCTACTCCAGACAAATACCGGGATGGTTCTCAACTTAATGCCACGGTCGAATCCCTCCCAATCCTCATCTGAATTACAAATACAGGCATCACAATAACACGAGTAATCAGACAAATTGTACACACACCTAAGTACTCGGGGCTAAATTACTACGATGTCCAAGCCCCTCAAATAATACAGCAGTTAGATCCAAACAATCTTTACGGAATTATTTTGTGGATACAACCAGTCTCAATGCAGGTATTATTTTGTGGATGCAATCACTCTCCCTGCAAGTATTATTTTGTGGATACAACCACTCTCAATGCATGTATTATTTTGTGGATACAACCACTCTCAATGCATGTATTATTTTGTGGATACAATCACTCTCAATGCAGGTATTATTTTGTGGATACAACCACTCTCAATGCAGGTATTATTTTTTGGATGAAATCACTCTCAATGCATGTATTATTTTGTGGATGCAATCACTCTCAATGGAGGCAATATTTTGTGGATGCAATCACTCTCAATGCAGGTATTATTTTGTGGATTCAATCACTCTTACTGCAGGTATTATTTTGTGGATACAACCACTCTCAATGCATGTATTATTTTGTGGATACAACCACTCTCAGTGCATGTATTATTTTGTGGATACAATCACTCTCAATGCATGTATTATTTTGTGGATACAATCACTCTCAATGCATGTATTATTTTGTGGATACAATCTCTCTCAATGCATGTATAATTTTGTGGATACAATCACTCTCAATGCAGGTATTATTTTTTGGATGAAATCACTCTCAATGGAGGCAATATTTTGTGGATGCAATCACTCTCAATGCAGGTATTATTTTGTGGATTCACTCTTACTGCAGGTATTGTTTTGCGGATACAATCACTCTCCATGCAAGTATTATTTTGTGGATGCAATCACTCTCCCTGCAAGTATTATTTTTTGGATGAAATCACTCTCAATGGAGGCAATATTTTGTGGATACAATCACTCTCAATGCAGGTATTATTTTGTGGATGCAATCACTCTCAATGCAGGTATTATTTTGTGAACACAATCACTCTAAATGCATGTATTATTTTGTGAACACAATCACTCTAAATGCATGTATTATTTTGTGGATACAATCTCTCTCAATGCATGCATAATTTTGTGGATACAATCACTCTCAATGCAGGTATTATTTTTTGGATGAAATCACTCTGCAGGTAATATTTTGTGGATGCAATCACTCTCAATGCAGGTATTATTTTGTGGGTAAAATCACTCTCAATGCAGGTATTATTTTGTCGGTTCAATCACTCTCAATGCCAGTATTTAGTAAACAATACCGGGTGAGATAGCCGTGGTCGTTACGGCGTGCTGTAGGCAGTCGCTCACATCCGGGATGCGAGGAGGTTCGAATCCCCCCGCCGGCAACCTAGAAGATGGTCTTCTGTGGTTTCCCATCTTCCTTCCAGGCAAATGCCGGGGTTGGGCCCTCTCCAACTATAGGCCACAACCGCTACCTTCCAATTCCTCGTCCTTACAATCACACTTTCCTCCCCAATCAACGCTCCACACGCGACGGTAGGCTACTTGTAGCTCACCCCATGGGTGTCCACATAGAAGCAGCTACACACTATGGCGAGCCGAACATGTCCTCACACCCTCCCGGCACTAAAGGCCATACGCTAAAAAAAAGTAAAGAATGCTCTCAGGTTGAGAATATGAACTCTATACTTTTTAATCATTGGAATGTAGGCCTATGTACGCAAATAATATAGTTGTTATAATACTCGAAATATATTTATTTATTAATTTTACGAAATTTGATGCTTTTCAGTCGGTCAAAACGATTGTACCCAATTGTGATTGTTTATCCCAGTGCGTGTGCAATAAAGTTAGAATGCACCGTACTATAGGGCAAGTGGAAACTCCTCCTGTGACCTTCAGGTTTACCAATGAACACATGTGACGAACAGCGGATAAATGGACTGATCGCATGGTTCTTCGTCTGATGTGGATGGGCTGGCAGTTCATAGGACGTGCGTCATCTAAACTCCGTGCGATACCAATCTGATAGCACTGTTTACATACTAAAATCCCGCACCCAGGTTATTCCCTAATCCAGAAAAAATGTATAGGCTATGAGGTTAATAAATAAATAAATAAATAAATAAATAAATAAATAAATAAATAAATAAATAAATAAATATTAAATAATGTATTTATTAACCTTATGTAAATTTGTTTGAGGATTAGGGAATAACAATCAGGTAGACTATAATCGTGTTGACCGACTGAAAAGCATCCAATTTCGTTAACTAAGGAAACACTGAAAATGGCTTCAAACACCATAATGTTATAATTTTAATTTTTAAATGTATATTTGTATCATAGTGAATACTTTGCCGTTATTTTAAGACCTGGGTAGTAGGTAATATTTTTCTAGAAATCTATCAACGTCATTACCGCCTGAGGCTCTGACTGTTTGACATGACTCCTCAAAGTGGTGAAGGCAGTAAACAAACTTCGTTTCTTCGGCATCCGAGACAGTCAGGCGTGTCCACTTTTCAGAAGGGGAAGATAGGTGCAAAATTATCAACGTTCAAGAATGTTTGGATAGAAAGTTGGAACAGGCAGAAGGAAAGTTTCAGCATCACAACAGGACACTAGAATAGTGGCGGAGGTTGAAAGGTATCCCTTTCATACAGCTGTTACTTTGAAGTCTGTTGTTGCATTTCCTGGCAACGACCAGAGAAATCGTATAGGGGTCACGAGATAGAGATCTGAGGAACAGCATACAATGTAGGAGAGCATTTAATTTAATTTCATGGTGATCAATAAGGTTCGGATGTTAAGGAAAAGTCATATTTTTTTTCTGAGCTCATTTTACCCGAAATCTGAAAAATAAATTTGTATAACGGGTCCCTGACCACGTTTAAAGCAATTTGATGTTGCCTATAAATGCATATTTCGGCCATTTTTATTGTTTTGGTCATATTTGGTCATATTTTAGTGATATAAGGTCATATTTGGTTATAATTTCAGCAATTTTGTTTAAATTGAGGCGTTGTTAACAACGTACGTATTATCTGCATCGACTTTCAAACACAGGATTTCCGAATAGTGTAGTGTGATACTGAATGAATGTTGAAAATTTTAATGTACTGTAGCCCTGTCAGTTTGTATGATTAAATGTGTCTGGTGTATTATCGCTGATCACGTTTTGGCACTTAAGATGTTTACTGGTTATTAGTGATACTCTACCTATCCCAAAAATTCATGTCATATTTCATTGTTTTTTAGGTCATATTTTATAGTTTTTAGGTCATGTTTAGCTAGTTTTTAGGGCATATTTGCTTGCATATTTTGAACTTCTTTAGGTCGTAAACTTCCGAACCCTAGTGATCAAGATTGCAAAAGAAATGCCGAAGGTTGTTTTTTTTTGGTGGGAAAACCGAAGACTGTGTTGCCATCACTTGTCCTTATTTCAATCCTGGTTCTCGTTTGTTATTGTTTGTTGTTACACTTTGCTGCTCCAAACAGTGAATTTAGGGCAACTGGTACTTTCAATGCTAGAAAATGACTATTGAATACATTTCGTTTGTGATTATGCGCATTATTAAACCATGGCTGACGATAATATCAGACATCAAATGCCGCACTGATTTAATAAAATCCGTTACATAGGATTGCATCTCCAGACGTGAAAGGTGATATTTGAATATAGATACTTTTATATTCTACGAATGCCTTGATTTATGCTGGTTCTTACTTTTATTATAGCTCCCAACTGTCCTACTAAATTTGCAATATTCCGCTCAATAACGATCGTTTCCAGCGGCACTCAAATACCCTGCTTGATTGAATATAAAGTCGTCCAGTAATGGCCTCTTTGAGACCTGTTCTCATATTTCATTAACTGGGACGAGTGAGTCAGCGGAGATGGTGGCCTGTAATGAAAAACTTCATCGCCCTAGGCGTTCATTTCTAATGAAACAACAGTCTGAGAGCCTTAGATAAGAGGCAAAGTGATTAAAATATAAGAAGATTTCTACCATTAATATAAATGAGAATACTGCACGCTCATTCTAAAATGAATTCACTCATTTACATTTAATTTTCTTAAGTATCAGTACAGTCACTGTAATAATCGACACCAAGCACACCGAAGCACATCAATCGTGTGTTCAAGTGCAGGTTTAGAGGCAAGTCTCGCAAACTATTTCATCACACGGAACCCCAAAAAGGTACAAAACCTATTGTGGTGCCCTTAGCTCAAACGTTTGCCAGGTCACGTTATCCCTCCATTTCGCAGCGCAGCAATTCATACCGTGAGTACACGCGTGGAGCTCTATCAGTAATTTTCATGTACGGCATTACAAAAGTTTGGTGCTTTTCAGTCGGTAAACACGATTGTACCCAAATGAGCTGGGTTGTTTCCTAATCCTGGGAAAAAATGATATTTATGATATTTATTAATCCCATATTTTTTTTGTTTACTTAGGCAACTCTGAAAAAGTGCTTCAAACACCTTATTGTACGACATTGTATATACATATAATGTATTACGTTGTTTCTTGATAGGAATAAGAAATATCAACATGTCTTATTATATACATTAAATTTATTCACTTTTTACATATGGAGAAAAATAATACAAAAAATACATAAGTTAAACTGGAAATAACAAGCACATGTTTTCTGTTAGCTGTAATGGTGTTAATGTTTATTACGTTCTTATACCTCTTAAGAACGGTATTTTGAGGGCTATATCCATCGTTAAAAGACAATACCGAGTTCTTAAGGGCACATGTATTGCTCTACAATCGGTAGTGTGGTTCGATAAAATAGATACGCCAATACACGCGCGGAGCACAATGGTGCTCCAGTACACTTGAGGATTGATTAGCACAGCACATAGTTACACAACAAATCGCGAGGCCGACTGAATCTGCGTGATTAAATGAAGCAGGAAGGTGCACAGAGCTTCAAGGTCACCAGAGGTGCCAGTTTTAAGCAACACAAGCTAATTATTGTGGATCACTATTGTATTCCGCGCGTGTACTAGAGGGTTAAACAGTCTTAACCATTAGTTAGACTATATGTAGATATTCAGGGCTGGATAACTTAATATAATGGCCTTGAATAACGAATGGCGTTACGGTATACTTGAATAACGTATAGCAGAATGTTTGTTGTAAAGATTTTCTTACGAAGAACGAACAAACAGATACAGTATATATTCCGTTGCTTTAAATATGTTGTTATCATACCGGATAGAATTTTAGTTATCGCTAGAGACACAAGTCGAATACCCTTATTGGCGTTGTAACACGATCATATGTACCCCATTTACTTCGATTTTTTAAATAACGTTACTGACAAGACCAGATAGCATTGTGTTACGCTGCAGGTCGAATAACGTTATTCGTGTTGTAACACGTCGTGAACACCACCACTCAATCCGAACTTTAAATAACGTTACTGACAAGACCGGGTAGCATTGTGTTATGCTGCATTTCTCGCAGGGCGATTAACGTTATTAGCTTCGTGTTCTATTGTATGGGTCCCGGGTTGAATAACGTTATTAGCCTCGTACTAGGGTCCCAAATTCAATAACGGTACTTTCCAACTATTATGCGATTATAAAGTTAGCTATAAATGAATTCTGATTCGTAGTGCTGCCAGGGACAAACAAGTAGTTCCGTGACGAACTTAAAAGCCTCCTTTTCATAAAATTTGAGATTCAAGCCAATGATTAATCGAAATACGATAGGCTTATCTAGAACAATGATGAAATTAAGTTAATAATACTAACATTTTAAAATAGATTGATATATACCTGAAACAATGTAATCTAATAGAGCACTACAGATGGCAAACTAGGTAACTCTGATATATTCTTAGTTCCATATCTTAAGGTACTGAATGCACATACAAAATGTGGTTAAGTCTAATGGATAGTATGGACATTACGTGCTGATAGATATTGAATCTATCAGTGCGTATCAAATAATTTTGGAAACAAAGTCATGTATGTGTTGCTCAGAATTAATCTGAAAGATTACTATCTTTTAGAGTGCCAATTGTGGATGAAATCCATTTCTTAGTATTGAAGTTACAGGCATTTCAAAATTGGACCTATCAGCAGGCTTAGAATCATGTTGGCAGCACTGACGTATATAAGTTACTCCAAATTAATCTAGAATGTCAGGTACTATACGTTTGAAAAATTTAGAGCTGTTAGCTTGCATACTTCCTGATATATTGATATTAGGGTTAAAAAATTAAGAAGGCATTTATTAACAGTTGGTAGCTCTGCTGACTCTATAGAATACGCCCAGCCACACCTGTTAAGGTACAAAAAGCACAACGAAACTTGGTTGAAATCCATTTGTTAGTATTCTAGAAGTTACAGGCATTTAAAATTGGACCTATCAACAGGCTTAGAATCATGTGGGCAGCACTGACGTATATTAGTTACTCCTAATAAATCTGGAATGTTAGGTACTATATGTGTGCAAAGATTAGTGTCGTTGGCTTGCATGCTTTCTGATATATTGGTAATAGGATAAAGAAAGAGAATGAGCATGAATTGTTAGTTGGCATCCCTGATGGCACTTTAGAATATGTATAGTCATATCTGTTATGCTATAGAAATCATACGGAATTTGGTTGATATCCACTTGTTAGTACTGAATAGATGTTACATGCATTTAAAATTGGACCTATCAACAAGCATACAATCATGTTGGCACCACTGTCATGTATTGGCTCCTAAAAATAATTCTGGATTGTTATTAACTATGTGTGTCCCGATTTTGGAACAGTTCGCATGCATAACGTCTGAGATATCCAACATAGAGTTCAAATTTCAATTGTGATTTTTCAGCAGTTGGTAGCACTGACGTCATTTTCAAATTTGCCCGTGATATATTCAGGTATAGATCGTTAAAGGAAATTATTGCCTGCATTGCATTCCCTAAAAATCATCTCACCAACTAAATATTTAAGGAAGGAATATTTCCTGATTGCCTGAAAATAACTATCTCAGTTCGAATATGTACGAATAGAGATAACATTTGTCGTAAATATTGTCCTGTATCATATAATTGGTATTGTATTAAACGGCAACTGTCGAACCACTTTCAAAATAGTAACTTAGTTATTAACATTCAATTTGGATATAGGGCAGGGCAGTTAAGTAGTAAAGCAGTAGGGTCTGTTGTGAATTAAATAATAATCATTTTGAGCCTCAGTAAACTTTCTACTCTACTCTGATACGACCCCGATTTAGTTGTCAGTTTGATGTATCTCCTTATACTGCATGTCTCGGATAAATGAGTAGTCATGGTGGTATAAAGTAATCAATCATTTGTCGGAACAGAAGATACAACGTCGGATATTTCATAAACAAATAGTTGTAAGGATGTGATAGTTATTGTTATTTAAAGGGGCGGAACAGTGAGATCATCTGCTTCTTATACGGAAGTGAAGACACGTACTTGACAGTAGGTTAGTAGTGATGGTTTAAACCCATAGCGTCAGCAGTTTTTAAATTGCGCGCGCCTGAGCCAAGTAAGAATGTCGATATCTCGCGAACCCATGGTCGGATTTTAACAAATGTGTTGTCGCAAGACTCGGGCTAACGCCCTCTTTCCTATGAACGACTTGTATTTTTTATTGATTTTGTTTTGTTTTTGAAAGTAGATCATATGTTTAGAACCAAACATTGTAAAAAGTGTTATATAAGCTTAAAAGAAAGGTCTCTATGTCCTTTATTTTTTATAATAATTTGTTTAAACAGTCCAATTTTTATTTTTTTATATTTTGGAAATTGGGAAGTTTACAAAAACGTTTGTTTGACATAAATGAAAGGTCCCTACCACATCTACCCTCAAAATAATTTTCAAGTCTCTAGAACAAAAAACTCTGCACAGTAGGGGGAGGTCAGCTGTTCTCCCCCACTTAGGAAGATGTGAGCCCCTGGCGGCCTTGAGGAGGAAGGCGTGCGTAGATTCATTTTTCGTCTCGTTGTGCTCTTTACGGGAATGTAGGTGTTGAAAAGATGTGTAAATGTTTATTTGGGGTAAAAACGTGATTTTAGACTTTTTGTTATATTTGGCGAATGCATGGTCGGATTATAACAAATGAAGTGTCCTAGGCCTCGGGGTGATGCCCTGTTTCCAATCTGATAGTTATTTTATTTCCAAAAATTTCAAAAAGGGTCTAACGTTGAAAAATTATTCTTTTAAACTATTTTTACCTGTTTTTATTTTATTTTAAATTTTAATGAAGAGTGGTCGTTGAGAGAGACAGTACCGCTGTCATGTGTTTTAACGAGCCTGTTGCCGACCACGATGGCCGTGCTCAATAGAACAATCGCTATTTCGGTGGGGCGGTCTACGAAAGGGCGAGGGTTCGCTCTTCGATATTTCCTATGACGAACGGACGGAGGCTAATATTTGAAAATGCGTAAAGCGTGCCAAGATTTTTTTAGACTCTGAAAGAGATCTTTAACGTGTTAGTAATGAGTGAATTGACAAATGATAATTGTATGATGCAGATGAAGTGGGCTTTTATCGTTGACAACAAGAACTTGGCTATGTCTGGCTGCAATGCAGACCAGAAAAGAAAGAAATCTGCTCGAGGCAGCTTGGAGCTGTTTTTTACCCTGAAGGGGATCCTTAACGTGTTAGTAAACGGTGATAAGTGAGACCAATCTCTGGCACAGCAGATGGTTGTAGGATATGAAAACCTATAACATTCGGTCGACCAAGTGATGTGCATGGATGCAAAGAGCCAAAACGGTAAGGTCATTGCCCTGAGATTTTATAAACTAATGATTGGACAGGGTCAAGTCAAGTGTTGTAGGGTGAAAGTGTGTGGTTAATGTGTACATGTACTGAGGATGGCCGCTTGTTAATGATTATTATTATTACAGTAAAATGTTGAAGAATAATAATAATAATAAATGTTGGATGTTATAAGCCACACACGTTTTCAATGCTACAGAACAGACTTGCTTGCCAACACTGAAAGCTGTGGCTTGCCGGTTTGGTCAGAGCTTCTGATAAGACAGAAATGTGTGTGGGTAGATACTATTAGATCACTGTTCTAACTGCTAGCAGGTCTGGCGTTTAAGCAGAGACCGCCATTTTGGTTCCTAGACAGTCGTACTGTGCCCGTTTAGACCGGAGTCCGCACGACCACATATGCATTTTACCAATAATCAGTCAGCACGAGAGTCAAAATATCCCTGAGCGCCAGATGGGTTAAAGCTAATCGCAAAAACGACATCAAATGAAAAAAAAATGCTTTACTGATTCTTGGCTCAACGCAACAATAAGGATAGAAGGAGATTCAACTGGGCATAACACATCATGTAAAATTATCTCATTTTATTTTGAATTTAAAATTGACTGCAAAAATGCTCAAAGCAGCATCATTCACGTGTGGCGACCCACATCCTATTTACACAATGTACAGAAATTTTCCAAACACACTTGACAATTATCTTTGGAAACACAAGTCTGATTATTAGTCCTGTAGACTGTGTTCCAAAATTATATTCATTTATTTGTGATTAAATCCAGTTCAAATTTAATTGTCTCTACTGGAAATATCGTAGTTCACTGTTTGAATTTGTGCATAATATTAACACTCGTAGAATAAATGTTCATAGAATTTTTAACTTTCACTTATTTTTCCAGTTTCAAAAAAAATATTGGCAAAAATATTATTTCTGAATCAACACAAATTATTTGCACATATTAATAACATCTGAAAAGTATTTGACCTTGAGCATAGCATCGAAGAACTGTGCGAAGCACAACAAAAATTAATTGTTCTTCCGACATTAAACATTTCGAGAAGTGACTCGATTATGAACTTCAAGTTCCTAACAAAAAGTATGATTTCTGAATCATCAACTTGATCAATAAATTGTTGAACCATTCAACTATTTGATTTTCCACTTGGAATCATTATTAAGAAAAATATTTATATTCATGGCCATTTTAGCAACTTTCACAACTTGCAATTCTTCGACAGAATGCGGAAATAAGAATTGTAGCTTCATAATAAATTCATTTAGTTCATGGCACTAGGATTGAAAACATCCTTCAAATTATTCGTGGTTATAGAATTATTTTTAATTGGCAGTGGCCCATTCTATTATTTTCATAAGAACACAATATTACAACAACAACGGCAAAGGTCTTCCTCTGAAGAAGAATAAACTACTATCATGACAAATCCGGGTTCTAGCAAAATCAAAGTCTAAATGGAATCCGTAAACAAGGTTGAAATAAGAACTGATGGTTTCTAAGAAATAACCTTTGGGTCATTCATACGACGCAATGTGTAGTTCCAATACTCCTTCTTTAACACTGAGTCATCGAACCTGCTATTTGATTGATGCTCAAATAAAAACCTCCTCATTCCTGCGACTTAAACATGCGCACCTGGGAATGGCATTTCAACTACTCCACACACATAAATTTTCTTCCCAAAATTTATACAATAAATCAAGCCTCTGCTTGTTATCAACACTGGAAGATTAATAAACTTACAAGTTTATTTTATTTTACCATTCAGTTCAACCCGTGAATTTACCATACTTATGATACTCTTTATTTCACTTTCGAATGTGTATTTACGTCATGATTTTATATAAATACAAAAATATCCTATTTGATACAATTATCATTTGCTTCCCGTTTCATGCCTCTCCGTGTTATCTGAAAAATATACTTTGCTCATTGCAAATATCAACTGTTCAACCAGAACTGAAATGTTGGTTGAATGCGGGCTTGCGCTAACCACTCTCCTTCGGAAAATCGCCTGTTCCAAACTAGAAATGATTAAACTACTTCATAGGCTCTCTCTCAATAAATGTGATTATTAGAAAATATAATATCCAAGAATTATTTAGAAAAGTTATAAAAATTATTATTATTATTATTAGTGGATTATTATTATTATTAGTTATATTATTTTAAATATATTTAATTATCATCTCATTATGTGAGAATCCACATGTTCGAACCTTCGAATATGGAAAAAATATCCATTCCTCAACAAAAATAATTATTAACTTTTACAGTTACATCGGCTGATTACCGTGATTTCCCAAAAATATGAAATATTCAAATAAATGCTCGATATGCTCGGTCATCGATCCTAAACTGTTCTGAGTGCTGAAAATACTCAGAATAACTCTAATATGTCTTGCGTAAATCATTGCAAGATTTAAATACGAAGAAAAATAAATGTGTTGGTCATCTGCCGAAAAATAGTTTGTTCCAATTAGCTAGGCATAATATAAAGTCAAAATGTGGCTTACATTTCTTGATGGTCTTGAAGCGTAGCGAACCTGGTTTGTACCAGATTTATCCATAGACATGCCCTATCGGACAAGCATGTATAATACTTGTATCGGCCGCCATTATATACCCACAATCCGTCTAACAAGACATAGTGGTAATATCTCTTGACGTTTGAAGTAACTGTTTATCCATTTTAATATTGGCTTCTGTTAACTCCATAACAGTTTGCTTAAATGGGGTCAGATCTAAGTGATCTATTCTCAAATATGTCAGTTGTAACATAACTCACGGTAATCTTTTCAGTACAAGAAAACACTGACAGTCTAACCAATCAACGGCTGTTCTGAAGATCGTTCCCTGGGCATGGCTTCACACCATCTACCATGCGCGAAGCAACATGTAGTTTCCCTGCGTTGGCTAATGAACACCACCGTGATAGACTGGTTTTCAATGTACTGATAGATCGGAGTGGTTATTAAGTTACAAATATGAAACTGACTGAATTGGACTAAAATATCCAAGTATTAGGTTATTACTGGACTGTGACAAAGTACTAATTCTAGACAAAGTCTAGCATATGTCCATGTGAAAATAAAAAATATTTCACCAGTGTCTGTCGAAAAATAACTATCACCTTAGTGATCCTCCCTGCCGGAAACTTACTAAGTTCCACTCGTAGCGCAGCACTTTTGTGACTATCACAACTTTGAAAATAACTTCTGCGTAGATCCGGCAACCATGTGCCTTGGCTCAGCGTAGTAGCACCTTGCTAGGCAAGTGCTTGTGTCGAAGTGAGCTACTGATGCCTGTGCCGGCCGGCTTTTATTCAAAACCGTCAGGGTCACGCGTCATCACGCTGAAATCTGGAAATCCTCATATCTCTGGTATCCCTGGTCCGATTTACTTGATACTAAGTGCATTCTCTTTCATTTGGCCGTGCCAGTAATCTGATTCAAGTCTCAAGTCTCTACTCCATGGTTAACTATTTAATCAATAAATAGCCTCGACCTCTGCTATTACTCGCTACGTCACTTGACATGCTCTTAGGCGTGTGAACATGTGACAGACAGAGAACCATTCAAGGTCAAAAAGCTGAGAAAATGCAGACATTCAACATTTATTATTATTATTATTATTATTATTATTATTCAACATTTTGCTGTAATAATAATAATCATTAGCAAGCGGCCATCCTCAATACATGTACACATTAACCACACACTTTCACCCTACAACACTTGACTTGACCCTGTCCAATCATTAGTTTATAAAATCTCAGGGCAATGACCTTACCGTTTTGGCTCTTTGCATCCATGCACATCACTTGGTCGACCGATTGTTATAGGTTTTCATATCCTACAACCGTCTGCTGTGCCAGAGAGCGGTCTTGCTTATCACCGTTTGCTAACACGTTAAGGATCCCCTTCAGGGTTAAAAACAGCCCCAGCTCCAGCTCCAAACTGCCTCGAGCAGATTTCTTTCTTTTCCGGTCTGCATTGCAGCCAGACATAGCCAAGTTCTTGTTGTCAACGATAAAAGCCCACTTCATCTGCATCATACAATTATCATTTGTCAATTCACTCATTACTAACACGTTAAAGATCTCTTATGAGTTTCAAAAAAAATCTTGGCACGCTTTAGTCATTTTCAAATATTAGCCTCGGTCTGTTCGTCATTAGAAATATCGGAAAGCGAACCCTTGCTCTGTCGTAGACCGCCCCGCCGATATAGCGATTGTCTTATTGAGCACGGCCACCGTGGTCGGCAACAGGCTCGTTAAAACACATGACAGCGGTACCGTCTCTCTCAACGACCACTCTTCATTAAAATTTAAAATAAAAAATAAACAGGTAAAAAAAAGTTTAAGAAAATTAATATTTCAACGTTAGACCCTTTGTGAAATTGTTTGGAAACAAGAAGTTCCGTGACGAACTAAAGAGCCTACTTTTCTTAAAATTTAAGACTCAAGCCAATGATTAATCTATATGGATCTATCTAGAATAATGACGAAATTAAGTTGGTAATATCGACATTTCTAATTAGTTCGAAATACTGTATAACTGGCATAATGTAGCCTAATAGAGATCTACAGTTGGCAGCCCCGGTGACTGAATATATTCTTAGCTCCATATCTTAAGGTATAGAATACAAAATTTGGTTGAAGTCCAATGGATAGCATGGACGTTACAAGCAGTTAAACATTGGATCTAACAGCGAGCGTAAAATCATATTGGCAACAATGAAATACATGCATTGGTCAGAAATAATCTGAAATAATCTGATCTATTGTTGTGTCAATTTTGAATGAAATCCTTTAGTTAGTATAGAAGTTACATGCATTTTAAAATTGGACCTATCAGCAAGCTTAGAATCATGTTGGCAGCACTGGCGTAGGCCTATATTAGTTACTCAAAATTAATCTAGAATGCCAGGTACTATACGTATGCAAAGTTTAGAGTTATTGGCTTGTATACTTTCTGATATATTGATATTAGGGTAACAAAAATACAGACAGTATTTATTAACAGTTGGCAGCCCTGGTTACTCTTAAGAATCGGCATAGTCTTATCTGTTTTGGTACACATAGCACACACGGAATTTGGTTGAAATCCAAATGATAGTATAGAAGTTACATGTATTTAAAGTTGGACTTCTCAACAGGCTTAGAATCATGTTGGTAGCACTGACGTATATAAGTTACTCCAAATTAATATAGAATTTCAGGTACTATACGTGTGCATAGTTTAAAGCTGATGGCTTGCATACTTTCTGATATATGGGTATTTGGATAAAAATAATTGAGAGCATTTATTAACAGTTGACAGCCCTGGTGGCTCTTAAGAATATGCTCAGTCATATCTGTTTATGTACACATAGCACTTACGAAATTTGGTTGGAATCCAATTCATAGTGTAGAAGTTATATGCATTTAAAATTTGGACCTATCAGCAGGCTTATAATCATTTTGGCAACACTACCATGTATGGCCTCCTGGAAATTAAACTACAATATTATTATCTATACGTGTGCCAATTTTGAAATAGCTCCCATTCATACCTTCCAAGATATGCAACAAGGAGCTCAAATTTTAATTGCGATTTTTCAGCAGTTGGTAGCACTGACATCATTTTTAAATATGGCCGTGAGATATTCAGGTATAGATCTTTACTCCTACCAAATTTTGTTTCGATTGCTGCAGCCGTTTAGGAGTTGATAGGGGAACACACACACAGCCAGCCAGACAGACAGACAGACAGACAGACAGAAGGACAGACAGACAGACACACATTTGCCCGATCTCATAAGTCTACTTTTTCCTCATTTTTGCAAAATGTGAAAAGTAGGCTAAAAATAACTATCTTATTGGAAACAGGGCATCACCCTGAGTCCTAGGACACCTCAGTTGTTAAAATCCGACCATGCATCCGCCAAATATAACAAAATGTCTAAAATCACGTTTTAACCCTAAATAAATATTTTCACATCTTTCCAACACCTACATCCCCGTAAAGAGCACAACGAGACGAACAAAACGAATCTACGCACGCCTTCCTAGCATCACTCCTTCCTCCCCAAGGCCGCCAGGGGCTCACAACTTCCTAAGTGGGGGAGAACCGCTGACCTCCCCCTACTGTGCAGAGTTTTTTGTTCTAGAGAGTTGAAATTTATTTTGGGGGTAGAGGAGGTAGGGACCTTTCATTTAAGTCAAACAAACTTTTTTGTAAACTTCCTAGTTTTTTAAATATAAGAATTTCAAAATTCGACCGTTTAAAAAAGTTTTATTAAAGAAAATAAAGGACATAGAGAGCTTTCTTTTAAGCCTATATAACACGTTTTACAATTGGTTCTAAACATATGACCTACTTTCAAACACAAAAATTTTCAATTAAAAAAAAATAGTACAAGTCGTTCATAGGAAAGAGGGCGTCAGCCTGAGTCCTACAACAACACATTTGTTAAAATCTGACCATGGATTCGCGGGATATCGACAATCATACTTGGCTCAGGCACGCGCAATTTAAAAGCTGCTGATGTTATGGGTTTAAACCATCACTACTAACCTGCTCTTGACAAAGACAATATGGCGGAATATAAAGTAAATTTATTCCTTTCTTTGAAAATATCGTTAAATAGTTTCTGTGTATGAATAGTTCAATATGCTTTAAAACTGTGATATAAATATGCAGGTACTCTTAAAAATTAAAAGGGTAATATTCCATTTGAAGCTGGGCGTGACAAGACTTGTGTAGGAAGTTGCCGTCAGGACAGCAATTTCCTGGAGTGCAATATATATACTTAACAAAATAGCAGGGGGCAGGGTTACGGGTGCTCGTTAATTATTATTTAAAGCTACACCATCGCGTGATACTCTTATTTGAAGTTCCTGTAAAGCGGAGTCATGATAAAAATATATCTCTTACAATGCGGTAACATGAGCCTCACGGAACTCCTCTCCAACATGCATGAATTCAGTTCCAGTCTTGTTCACTGTACTCATGGTTGTTTCCCACCTGTATTATAATCCAGTCTATAACCAAATACAGTAACAGTTAAGCTTAAGTTTACGACCTAAACAGCTTCTCCAACATAACTCAAAAAGTAAATCCTATTAATATCACTAATCTTAAGCGTTAGCAACTGCTTTTCTAGGAATACTTTTTTTCATTTGGATTTTTATTTTTGTATTTGCTACAGCACTTCCACTTTTGAGCACTATTCATTCGATCATGCTATTTCTGAGCTCTGCTATTTAAAAAAGGGATTTTGTTTGGGTACGGGGAAAAGCAGGATACGTCATGAAATCGCCAATTCCAACTTCCACACGCATTAGTAGTGCTCTAAAATTGGCTGCCCATATGTGTGGAGGGGAGATACCTGCATGGTCTGATTGCTGGCTTTTCAGTCAGTCGACACGATTGTACCTAATTGTAATTGGATAACCTGAAATAGAATTTACTAATCTCATGTAACATTTTTTTTTTTTCAGGTTTAAGGAAACAGCCATTACAGTTGGGGACAATCGTGTTGAGCGACTGAAAAGCATTAAATCTTGATTTCTGGGCCAACACTGAAAAATGGCTTCCAACACGATAATGGATGGTCTCCGATACTGTAGTGTATGTCTCTGTAAGGAAACTAGCAAAGGCGGTTAAATCTGAGTTTGCTGGTTAGAATTCAATGTCAACAAATAGTTTCGTGAAGAACTAAATAGCCTATTTTACTGGTCTTACTTAGGACACGAGAAATGAAATCGAGATTTAAAAAAGTGCACAGCCGCCATTTTTAAGTTCTCTTAATATTCTATTACATTAGACATCAGTATATTAAGGCTTGTATGAAGATATACCGTGTCAAAATTTCACAGCACTCGGATGAAAGGTCGCGAGAAAAATCCATTAAAATATTTAAATTTTGCGTCGCCACCATGTTGGATTTGTGATCACCAGGTTATTAAAAGTCACATAGGTGAACTTAAGTTAAAAGCCACTATCAACATCCATAATTTCCGTTTGAATACAGTAATAAATTCATAGATATTGAGAGCCACCTAAATACTTCGGATGGTCGCCATGTTCGGTTGTTATATATTGAACCCATGTACCATTGGCTCTAAAGGGGTCGAATCCATGTATTTGGGGAAGAAATGAAAGAAACATACAGTTTCTAATGTAACATAGAGAAATATCAAGCCAGGATTCTAGCCTAACGTTGTGCAAGCGGCGAGGACCAGGTGTTCAGGAGATGAGATCATGCCTATTGACTCCTTGAGAGGAGCGGGTCATGGATATTAATAGAACGAGTGGAAAATTTTTACTGTGAGACAGAGAAGCGTGACTCGGAAATCCCGCTTAGCTTGCAGGAAAACGGCAACACCGCCGACGTGCCAGAAGAAGAATAATTAAATTTAACCCATTTGCAGGAATAAAAATAAGTAAATAATCACTGGACTGTGAATCATTTCGGATTAGAGATTTTTGTGTAAAGAAAAACCTTGTAATAATTGCACAGGAAAAAACTGCAAACGCAGTATACGTCATCGGGGATTCACTGATACCAGAGGAGTGGGGAATATTAAAAATGAACAGCAACATCCACGCAGCTGAAGACTACAAATTAATTAATATCTCCGAAATGCACGATCGATTCTTATGCGCAATGAGATTATTTGACGTTTGGAAGACGAGCTTTCTGAAGATATAATTTTTATAATTGTACGACAATTAGTTCAAAAGTTGGTCACGAAAAGGACTAAAGTTTTATCTTTTTGTGACTAAAGAGTATAAAGTTCCTGGCAGAGCCAGACCAAACATGCAGTCATTCCGACAGCCCGTGAGGGGGCGTCACGCTGTATCAAGCACCGAAGACAGTATTCAAGAGACCGAGGGGGGCGTCACTACGCATCATGCAGTATTCCGACAGTCCGTGAGGGGGCGTCACGCTGAAACACACCGAAGACAGTATACCAGCTTTCCTTGAGGGAAGAAAACGCTGTATCACATCACATAGAAAATATCCGGCAGCCACGGGCGTCGCGGTATCAATAATTTACGTGCATCCGTAAAGGAGTTGTAAAGAAGTAAAATTACAGTATCGCCGTGTTGAAAAATTAGGAAAATCCTAGTTACAGGATTTAGGTCCGACAGTATAAAAGTTTACAGTGAAAAGTTCATAAAATACAGTCAGAGCAGGCTGCGAACTTAGGACTCAGGGCGATAGGTCTTTAAGTAAACGACCAAAAATATCATAACGTACGGAAGTACCGTAACAGAGAGATAAACAGTTTCTCTAATTTAAAGAACCCGAGCAGGGACAGAGAAAATAAGGTTCGTAACTATTCTAGAAGATTAGAAGTGCGAGAACCGAATAAGCAAAGAAGAAGACAGGAAACTATAGCGATCGTTTCAAGAAAGCAGACGAACTATTCAAAAGCACTAAGACGCAAGAAGTATTAGTTGCTAAAAATCCGTAGGTCACCGATAAATTATCGAGGGGACCGTGAACAGAACAGACTTTCGCTAAGATCAATAAATAGGATCTAAAAGGGGAGCCGTTCGTGTCAGAGGAATAGCAGATCGTCAAGAACGGGATTCGAAGGAGTGCTATTGCAGGGAGGAAGTAGATGATTCGAGACTTTCACATTCAGAGAGGATGGGAAGCCGACATTACTAAATTTCACCCTTGGAGACGGGAGGTCAAGAGGTCACGTGTGATAGGCTTTAATAGCGGCCTAGTGATCAAAATTTGTGAAGTGTAAATATATCAAGATTTTGTGTTAAAAATAATATATTTTCAGTGTTTTTATTGTGTGTTCTAAACGGATACACCAGTGTATTTAAAATGTTATTAGTGTTAAATGTATACGTGTTAAATATGTGTCAAGATATGTCTGCACATGCAATGAATTTGTACACGATGGAGTAATTAAAAAAAAAGTGGGCCAAAAATGACGCATCGCACGAGGAGAAGGGCCAAGAAACGACCTTAAACATGTGAGTAAAGCTTTTCATTATGTTTTGGTGTCGGGGAAATGATTGTGTACAAATCCACCGGAGTTTTTGAGTAAAAGGGATGTTTCTAAATAACTAAATACAGAATAAGAACGCGGTCTGAACAAAAATAGAATTTTGAGAAATTATAAATAATTATGTGAAAAAATAAATCCTGTAGAGGAAATGTATGAATAAAATGTCAGTGTATTTGACGAATGTTATAAAAGCAAGCGTATTAATAATAATAATAATAATATAAAGGAAATATAAATAAAGATTAAACTGAATGATATGAAAATAAGAGCGTTGGAGCCTTAATAGAAGTATAAGACATGATATTAACGCATGTTATTAAAATAGAGCAATTATTGTCAAAGGAAAAGATTAATATAAAAATTGAGATATGTATCAATTGTTAATATGGAATTTATCAGTTTTTTGGAAGACGCTAGGCTTAAAAATAATGTATAGCGCAATGGAGCGAAATTAAAATAAAATGTCACGCTAGGAATGCGTAAAAGTTAAAAGTACTTGGTAAATTACTTATGAAGGGTAGTTGATTGCAGTGAATTGAGATATGTTGTAAGTCCTCCAATAGTGACATAGATCACGAGGCCATGTGTGTGTTATTTATATTGAAAAGGGAGCAAATGTATGGTATTATTGAGCGTAGGTCATGTAGGCTACGGCTGACCCTAAATCGCATTTTGTATAAGTCCTCCAATGTGGAAATGGTTCCCGAGGCATGTTAAGAGATTCGAACCTAGAATCCTCTTGTTGTTGAAGCCCCTAATTATTCGTCGTAAAATGTGTATTACTCTTCCCAGTCAATGAGGACCCTTTATAATTAATAAATGCCAAGGTTACGAAAGTGGTTTATGAGCCAAATAATATTGTTGAAAGGAAATAAGTGAAGTTAAATGCCAGTTCTCTCCATAGAACTGAAAGAAAGGAAGATTTGTTTTAAAAGCATTGAGGAGAGCTCCAACCGTAGACTAGACAGGGAGTCACCCTACCAGTCATAAATCTCGCTCGAGTATAACGGTCTGACCCTCATAGCAGGAGGGTTGGGTGAAGGCCGTCTGTAAGAAGGAATGAATACACCGTGAGTGTTTAAAGTTGTTAATGACCCGGGAATTGAACCGAGGTCCTTGTAGATGAAATTATCGCTTGCAAGTTCAGATCGTAGTTTTCTTATGTGATGATGGTCTTATAAGACAAATAAAATAAATAACAATCCCTATTGTAATGTTGTATGAACGTAGGATCCCACGAGTTAAATGAAGATAACTAGGTTCCGGGAGTAATCATAGTTTTTGACTTTGTCAAGTAATCTTTATAACTCTAGAGTACACAAGTATTTTCCCGATCACTATGGTGAATTTGTAAAAAAAAAAAACTTGAGAGGGATGATAAATGCTGAAAACATGTGAAGTGCCCAAATATTTAAGTAAAGAATTAACATGTACTTTAAATGTAATTATATATTTGTTTTGATGATAAGAAAATATAAAAATAGTATTTGAGGTGTACAAGAAGAATGCCACCATTATTATTGGAAAATATCGAGCCAAAGGAGCTCGTAGTTATATGGAACTTTAAGATAGATACTTTATGGAAGTAAAAATAATTATGAATTGTTGGTTTTAAAGGAAACCATGTGTTTTAATACAATATTTGTTTAATTCTTATATTATTCCTTGTTCACTTGGAACAAGGAGAAGATTTTGGTCAGTAGTTTATTTGTTTTATTGTTTGTGGCGCCATAAATTTGGTTAATTAAATGTTTTGAAATAGGAGTTGATTTTGTTGTTATTTTTGCAAGTGTATCCTCTATTTAATCCAAAATGTCTAAGTCACAGAGTGGGAGAACATACTGCAACCCCGATAATCCCGAATTGAGCAATGCTGGCATACTGTGATTTGCATATTTCTTGCTAAAAGGGCACATGGGGGTATATAAAGTAATGTGCTTGGATTAATAACTAGAGGAACACTTAAGACAGTCATTTCATGTAAAGTAAAGTAATGTTAGGAATAGCTACAACGTATAATGTTAACTGACCGCATGGGTCCCTAGAAACTCACACCGAGCAGCCCTGGATCAAACAACCCCCTACCTAACATTTCATGGCGCCCAACGTGGGGCTGAGTTTTCCTAGGGAAACCCCGAGTTTTCTCGAAAAATCAAAATTTTAATTTTTTTTGAAAAAAATGGTTTTTCGAAATTTTGAATTTTAAATACTTCCATAAAAGTTTCTGAGTTTGAATAAAGATATCAAAAGGGTACGTTGTAGTAAATACCCGTACCAAAGTAAATTTTTAAAGAAATTGGGACACAATGATTCAGTTACCATCTCTCAAGCATGTTTTAGCGATGTGGCATGAGTAGCTAACTGTATTCTAATAAGATGACATTGAGTGAGGAGATGCAACGGCTCTTGGAGGCCATGAACAATAAATTGGAAACTATGAACAATACATTGGGTCTCCAAAAGGATGAAAATAAAAAAGAGTTCGAATCTATAAATGATAATTTAACAGCTCTTAAAACTGACAGTGGTAAGATAGAGAATAAGTTGGACAGCCAACAGACTGAAAATAAAGAAGAGTTTAAATCCATAAATGAAAGTTTGAATAAGTTGGACAGCCAACAGAGTGAAAATAAAAGGGATTTAGGATCCATGAATCAAAGTTTAGAGTCACTAAAAACTAATAGTTATAACGTGGCGACTAAACTAGAAGCTATCGAAATTAATAGTGATAGCATGGGAATTAAATTAAAAGCAATCGAGGCCGACTGTATAAAAATGAACAATGAACTGAAGGCTAAGATAGAAGAGATTAAAACAAAAAGTGGGGAAAATATTGCGGAACAGTTGAAAGTTGTAAAAGGGGAGATGTTGGAGTCTATAAGAGCCGACAGTAAAACAAATAATGAGGTACTGAAGGCGGAAATAGAAAAGACAATGGATACTAAATTTCAAAATTTTGACGCGGGGTTGGAGACTAAGTTAAATGAGTCAAAAAGGGAATGCCAGGAAAATTTTAAAATTTTAGAGGATAATTTTGGTACTATAGAAATTAAATTAAATAAGATGGAAGAATAGGGTGATGATTGTGAAAGGAAACTTGTAACCCAGATCCAAGAGGTGCAGAAAAATTTAGAAGCTCAGATAGAATCGAACAAAGTATTTATGAAACATCACGGGATGATATTAAAAGTGGTATTGAGGCATTAGGAAATAGGTTCACTCGATTCACGGAAAATACTGATAGGGGAAATATCCTAGTACAGAACCATCGGGCAAATGAGATAGTTGTCCAAGCTGAAAATAAAACTGAGATCGGAGAAGAAGAGAAAGATGTAGGAATTGTAATAACTCCAGTGGAAACTGAGAGAAACTTTGAGATCCTTCCTGAAGAACAAATGGAAACTCAAGAGGAAATGAAAATTCCAGATCAGGAGGACAGCCGAAATGAAAATAAGCTGCACAGTGAAGAAGAACATTTTGATGAAAAGGTTGAGCTGGAAGATCAAGAAAGAATCTCAGAACAGTAGATAACAAAAGAAATAAAAGCAGGAGAGACGGAAATAATAATTCCTGATGAAAAGGAGAAAGTAAATGAAACCATAATAGAAACTATCGTCGAAGCACCGATAAAAACAGAGGATCAAGATTTCATAGAAAATGAAAAGGAAAACCCAGAAGACATTCAGGAGGATAAGGAAAATAAGAGGCTATTAGAAGGACAAAAATTGGAAGCACAGATCCTTGAATTAATGATCAAATACCAGGAGTGCCAAAGAAAGAAAAGAAAAATAGAAACAGATGTCAATGAGAGCCAAGAAAACCTCCATGGAAAAGATGAGATTGTTGGAAATAATGAAAAAATGAGAGGAGATGTCTTTGAAGGGAAAGAGGAAAAGCGCAATTGGTAGTCGGTTTACAAGAAAATAGATACCCCATGGAATTTAAGACAGGAGAAGAGACAACGTATAATGCCTTGGAGAAAGAGGACGCTCAGGCATATTTCAGTTGGAAACTTCGTAAAAAGATAGGGAAGGATAAAAGAAAGAGAAAGAAGGGAGATCTGAAGGATCTAAAGAATTGGAAGAGCCGAAAAAAGAAATACTCTTTGGAAATGCCATCTCGATGCGAGATGAAGGAAAAGATTATTCCAATGTGACCAACGGGTTAAGCCATATGCAACCGTTGAAGAATAAGAGGAATAAAATAATTTTGTTTGAAATACCATCTCAAAAAGAGATGAGGAAGGTGGAAGAAAACCAGAAAGAGTCAGGTGAGGATAGACCGAGCTCTTAAAAACCAAATGAAATGTTACAGACTTGAAGTCTGAGTACAATAATGAGGAAGTGACGGGTAAAGCCATTTGCACCCGTAAGGCATTAAAAGAAGGTCATTAGGTTGACAATACGTAATGAATAGAGAAACAGACCGACAGGAAGTCCGTCTTATGAAAAGAAGAAAAGAAACAAAACGGTTTGACTCAAGTTTGGAGAGCGCACCAGACTGGGGGAGAATTGTAAATACCCGAACGTGACAAGAAATTTATGACCCTGAGTGGAGACGTCCGCTAAGGAAAATAAATGAATGAATGGGACCTTTAAAAAGACCCAAAGACAAGCCAGAGAAGAAGGGAACTTTAAAGAAATAAAAGAAACAGAAGGTACGGATAACGTTATGATGGCTTCGACGAATAAAGAAAGATATGATTAATTGAAATAAATTTCCTCAAAATTTTTCGAAAATTTATTTACCTAAGGAGGGGTGAGATGAACCCATGTACCATTGGCTCAAAAGGGGTCGAATCCATGTATTTGGGGAAGAAATAAAAGAAACATACAGTTTCTAATGTAACATAGAGAAATTTCAAGCCAGGATTCTAGCCTAACGTTGTGCAAGCGGCGAGGACCAGGTGTTCAGGAGATGAGATCATGCCTCTTGACTCCTTGAGAGGAGCGGGTCATGGATATTAATAGAACGAGTGGAAAATTTTTACTGTGAGACAGAGAAGCGTGACTCGGAAATCCCGCTTAGCTTGCAGGAAAACGGCAACACCGCCGACGTGCCAGAAGAAGAATAATTAAATTTAACCCATTTGCAGGAATAAAAATAAGTAAATAATCACTGGACTGTGAATCATTTCGGATTAGAGATTTTTGTGTAAAGAAAAACCTTGTAATAATTGCACAGGAAAAAACTGCAAACGCAGTATACGTCATCGGGGATTCACTGATACCAGAGGAGTGGGGAATATTAAAAATGAACAGCAACACCCACGCAGCTGAAGACTACAAATTAATTAATATCTCCGAATTGCACGATCGATTCTTATGCGCAATGAGATTATTTGACGTTTGGAAGACGAGCTTTCTGAAGATATAATTTTTATAATTGTACGACAATTAGTTCAAAAGTTGGTCACGAAAAGGACTAAAGTTTTATCTTTTTGTGACTAAAGAGTATAAAGCTCCTGGCAGAGCCAGACCAAACATGCAGTCATTCCGACAGCCCGTGAGGGGGCGTCACGCTTTATCAAGCACCGAAGACAGTATTCAAGAGCCCGAGGGGGGCGTCACTACGCATCATGCAGTATTCCGACAGTCCGTGAGGGGGCGTCACGCTGAAATACACCGAAAACAGTATACCAGCTTTCCTTGAGGGAAGAAAACGCTGTATCACATCACATAGAAAATATCCGGCAGCCACGGGCGTCGCGGTATCAATAACTTACGTGCATCCGTAAAGGAGTTGTAAAGAAGTAAAATTACAGTATCGCCGTGTTGAAAAATTAGGAAAATCCTAGTTACAGGATTTAGGTCCGACAGTATAAAAGTTTACAGTGAAAAGTTCATAAAATACAGTCAGAGCAGGCTGCGAACTTAGGACTCAGGGCGATAGGTCTTTAAGTAAACGACCAAAAATATCATAACGTACGGAAGTACCGTAACAGAGAGATAAACAGTTTCTCTAATTTAAAGAACCCGAGCAGGGACAGAGAAAATAAGGTTCGTAAGTATTCTAGAAGATTAGAAGTGCGAGAACCGAATAAGCAAAGAAGAAGACAGGAAACTATAGAGATCGTTTCAAGAAAACAGACGAACTATTCAAAAGCACTAAGACGCAAGAAGTATTAGTTGCTAAAAATCCGTAGGTCACCGATAAATTATCGAGGGGACCGTGAACAGAACAGACTTTCGCTAAGATCAATAAATATGATCTAAAAGGGGAGCCGTTCGTGTCAGAGGAATAGCAGATCGTCAAGAACGGGATTCGAAGGAGTGCTATTGCAGGGAGGAAGTAGATGATTCGAGACTGTCACATTCAGAGAGGATGGGAAGCCGACATTACTAAATTTCACCCCTGGAGACGGGAGGTCAAGAGGTCACGTGTGATAGGCTTTAATAGCGGCCTAGTGATCAAAATTTGTGAAGTGTAAATATATCAAGATTTTGTGTTAAAAATAATATATTTTCAGTGTTTTTGTTGTGTGTTCTAAACGGATACACCAGTGTATTTAAAATGTTATTAGTGTTAAATGTATACGTGTTAAATATGTGTCAAGATATGTCTGTACATGCAATGAATTTGTACACGATGGAGTAATTTAAAAAAAAGTGGGCCAAAAATGACGCATCGCACGAGGAGAAGGGTCAAGAAACGACCTTAAACATGTGAGTAAAGATTTTCATTATGTTTTGGTGTCGGGGAAATGATTGTGTACAAATCCACCGGAGTTTTTGAGTAAAAGGGATGTTTCTAAATAACTAAATACAGAATAAGAACGCGGTCTGAACAAAAATAGAATTTTGAGAAATTATAAATAATTATGTGAAAAAATAAATCCTGTAGAGGAAATGTATGAATAAAATGTCAGTGTATTTGACGAATGTTATAAAAGCAAGCGTATTAATAATAATAATAATAATATAAAGGAAATATAAATAAAGATTAAACTGAATGATATGAAAATAAGAGCGTTGGAGCCTTAATAGAAGTATAAGACATGATATTAACGCATGTTATTAAAATAGAGCAATTATTGTCAAAGGAAAAGATTAATATAAAAATTGAGATATGTATCAATTGTTAATATGGAATTTATCAGTTCTTTGGAAGACGCTAGGCTTAAAAATAATGTATAGCGCAATGGAGCGAAATTAAAATAAAATGTCACGCTAGGAATGCGTAAAAGTTAAAAGTACTTGGTAAATTACTTATGAAGGGTAGTTGATTGCAGTGAATTGAGATATGTTGTAAGTCCTCCAATAGTGACATAGATCACGAGGCCATGTGTGTGTTATTTATATTGAAAAGGGAGCAAATGTATGGTATTATTGAGCGTAGGTCATGTAGGCTACGGCTGACCCTAAATCGCATTTTGTATAAGTCCTCCAATGTGGAAATGGTTCCCGAGGCATGTTAAGAGATTCGAACCTAGAATCCTCTTGTTGTTGAAGCCCCTAATTATTCGTCGTAAAATGTGTATTACTCTTCCCAGTCAATGAGGACCCTTTATAATTAATAAATGCCAAGGTTACGAAAGTGGTTTATGAGCCAAATAATATTGTTGAAAGGAAATAAGTGAAGTTAAATGCCAGGTCTCTCCATAGAACTGAAAGAAAGGAAGATTTGTTTTAAAAGCATTGAGGAGAGCTCCAACCGTAGACTAGACAGGGAGTCACCCTACCAGTCATAAATCTCGCTCGAGTATAACGGTCTGACCCTCATAGCAGGAGGGTTGGGTGAAGGCCGTCTGTAAGAAGGAATGAATACACCGTGAGTGTTTAAAGTTGTTAATGACCCGGGAATTGAACCGAGGTCCTTGTAGATGAAATTATCGCTTGCAAGTTCAGATCGTAGTTTTCTTATGTGATGATGGTCTTATAAGACAAATAAAATAAATAACAATCCCTATTGTAATGTTGTATGAACGTAGGATCCCACGAGTTAAATGAAGATAACTAGGTTCCGGGAGTAATCATAGTTTTTGACTTTGTCAAGTAATCTTTATAACTCTGGAGTACACAAGTATTTTCCCGATCACTATGGTGAATTTGTAAAAAAAAAACTTGAGAGGGATGATAAATGCTGAAAACATGTGAAGTGCCCAAATATTTAAGTAAAGAATTAACATGTACTTTAAATGTAATTATATATTCTTTTGATGATAAGAAAATATAAAAATAGTATTTGAGGTGTACAAGAAGAATGACACCATTATTATTGGAAAATATCGAGCCAAAGGAGCTCGTAGTTATATGGAACTTTAAGATAGATACTTTATGGAAGTAAAAATAATTATGAATTGTTGGTTTTAAAGGAAACCATGTGTTTTAATACAATATTTGTTTAATTCTTATATTATTCCTTGTTCACTTGGAACAAGGAGAAGGTTTTGGTCAGTAGTTTATTTGTTTTATTGTTTGTGGCGCCATAAATTTGGTTAATTAAATGTTTTGAAATAGGAGTTGATTTTGTTGTTATTTTTGCAAGTGTATCCTCTATTTAATCCAAAATGTCTAAGTCACAGAGTGGGAGAACATACTGCAACCCCGATAATCCCGAATTGAGCAATGCTGGCATACTGTGATTTGCATATTTCTTGCTAAAAGGGCACATGGGGGTATATAAAGTAATGTGCTTGGATTAATAACTAGAGGAACACTTAAGACAGTAATTTCATGTAAAGTAAAGTAATGTTAGGAATAGCTACAACGTATAATGTTAACTGACCGCATGGGTCCCTAGAAACTCACACCGAGCAGCCCTGGATCAAACAACCCCCTACCTAACATTTCATGGCGCCCAACGTGGGGATGAGTTTTCCTAGGGAAACCCCGAGTTTTCTCGAAAAATCAAAATTTTAATTTTTTTTGAAAAAAAATGGTTTTTCGAAATTTTGAATTTTAAATACTTCCATAAAAGTTTCTGAGTTTGAATAAAGATATCAAAAGGGTACGTTGTAGTAAATACCCGTACCAAAGTAAATTTTTAAAGAAATTGGGACACAATGATTCAGTTACCATCTCTCAAGCATGTTTTAGCGATGTGGCATGAGTAGCTAACTGTATTCTAATAAGATGGCATTGAGTGAGGAGATGCAACGGCTCTTGGAGGCCATGAACAATAAATTGGAAACTATGAACAATACATTGGGTCTCCAAAAGGATGAAAATAAAAAAGAGTTCGAATCTATAAATGATAATTTAACAGCTCTTAAAACTGACAGTGGTAAGATAGAGAATAAGTTGGACAGCCAACAGACTGAAAATAAAGAAGAGTTTAAATCCATAAATGAAAGTTTGAATAAGTTGGACAGCCAACAGAGTGAAAATAAAAGGGATTTAGGATCCATGAATCAAAGTTTAGAGTCACTAAAAACTAATAGTTATAACGTGGCGACTAAACTAGAAGCTATCGAAATTAATAGTGATAGCATGGGAATTAAATTAAAAACTATCGAGGCCGACTGTATAAAAATGAACAATGAACTGAAGGCTAAGATAGAAGAGATTAAAACAAAAAGTGGGGAAAATATTGCGGAACAGTTGAAAGTTGTAAAAGGGGAGATGTTGGAGTCTATAAGAGCCGACAGTAAAACAAATAATGAGGTAATGAAGGCGGAAATAGAAAAGACAATGGATACTAAATTTCAAAATTTTGACGCGGGGTTGGAGACTAAGTTAAATGAGTCAAAAAGGGAATGCCAGGAAAATTTTAAAATTTTAGAGGATAATTTTGGTACTATAGAAATTAAATTAAATAAGATGGAAGAAAAGGGTGATGATTGTGAAAGGAAACTTGTAACCCAGATACAAGAGGTGCAGAAAAATTTAGAAGCTCAGATAGAATCGAACAAAGTATTTATGAAACATCACGGGATGATATTAAAAGTGGTATTGAGGCATTAGGAAATAGGTTCACTCGATTCACGGAAAATACAGATAGGGGAAATATCCTAGTACAGAACCACCGGGCCAATAAGATAGTTGTCCAAGCTGAAAATAAAACTGAGATCGGAGAAGAAGAAAAAGATGTAGGAATTGTAATAACTCCAGTGGAAACTGAGAGAAACTTTGAGATCCTTCCTGAAGAACAAATGGAAACTCGATAGGAAATGAAAATTCCAGATCAGGAGGACAGCCGAAATGAAAATAAGCTGCACAGTGAAGAAGAACATTTTGATGAAAAGGTTGAGCTGGAAGATCAAGAAAGAATCACAGAACAGGAGATAACAAAAGAAATAAAAGCAGGAGAGGCGGAAATAATAATTCCTGATGAAAAGGAGAAAGTAAATGAAACCATAATAGAAACTATCGTCGAAGCACCGATAAAAACAGAGGATCAAGATTTCATAGAAAATGAAAAGGAAAACCCAGAAGACATTCAGGAGGATAATGAAAATAAGAGGCTATTAGAAGGACAAAAATTGGAAGCACAGATCCTTGAATTAATGATCAAATACCAGGAGTGCCAAAGAAAGAAAAGAAAAATAGAAACAGATGTCATTGAGAGCCAAGAAAACCTCCATGGAAAAGATGAGATTGTTGGAAATAATGAAAAAATGAGAGGAGATGTCTTTGAAGGGAAAGAGGAAAACCGCAATTGGTAGTCGGTTTACAAGAAAATAGATACCCCATGGAATTTAAGAGAGGAGAAGAGACAACGTAAAATGCCTTGGAGAAAGAGGACGCTCAGGCATATTTCAGTTGGAAACTTCGTAAAAAGAAAGGGAAGGATAAAAGAAAGAGAAAGAAGGGAGATCTGAAGGATCTAAAGAATTGGAAGAGTCGAAAAAAGAAATACTCTTTGGAAATGCCATCTCGATGCGAGATGAAGGAAAAGATTATTCCAATGTGACCAACGGGTTAAGCCATATGCAACCGTTGAAGAATAAGAGGAATAAAATAATTTTGTTTGAAATACCATCTCAAAAAGAGATGAGGAAGGTGGAAGAAAACCAGAAAGAGTCAGGTGAGGATAGACCGAGCTCTTAAAAACCAAATGAAATGTTACAGACTTGAAGTCTGAGTACAATAATGAGGAAGTGACTGGTAAAGCCATTTGCCCCCGTAAGGCATTAAAAGAAGGTCATTAGGTTGACAATACGTAATGAATAGAGAAACATACCGACAGGAAGTCCGTCTTATGAAAAGAAGAAAAGAAACAAAACGGTTTGACTCAAGTTTGGAGAGCGCACCAGACTGGGGGAGAATTGTAAACACCCGAACGTGACAAGAAATTTATGACCCTGAGTGGAGACGTCCGCTAAGGAAAATAAATGAATGAATGGGACCTTTAAAAAGACCCAAAGACAAGCCAGAGAAGAAGGGAACTTTAAAGAAATAAAAGAAACAGAAGGTACGGATAACGTTATGATGGCTTCGACGAATAAAGAAAGATATGATTAATTGAAATAAATTTTCTCAAAATTTTTCGAAAATTTATTTACCTAAGGAGGGGTGAGATGAACCCATGTACCATTGGCTCAAAAGGGGTCGAATCCATGTATTTGGGGAAGAAATGAAAGAAACATACAGTTTCTAATGTAACATAGAGAAATTTCAAGCCAGGATTCTAGCCTAACGTTGTGCAAGCGGCGAGGACCAGGTGTTCAGGAGATGAGATCATGCCTCTTGACTCCTTGAGAGGAGCGGGTCATGGATATTAATAGAACGAGTGGAAAATTTTTACTGTGAGACAGAGAAGCGTGACTCGGAAATCCCGCTTAGCTTGCAGGAAAACGGCAACACCGCCGACGTGCCAGAAGAAGAATAATTAAATTTAACCCATTTGCAGGAATAAAAATAAGTAAATAATCACTGGACTGTGAATCATTTCGGATTAGAGATTTTTGTGTAAAGAAAAACCTTGTAATAATTGCTCAGGAAAAAACTGCAAACGCAGTATACGTCATCGGGGATTCACTGATACCAGAGGAGTGGGGAATATTAAAAATGAACAGCAACACCCACGCAGCTGAAGACTACAAATTAATTAATATCTCCGAAATGCACGATCGATTCTTATGCGCAATGAGATTATTTGACGTTTGGAAGACGAGCTTTCTGAAGATATAATTTTTATAATTGTACGACAATTAGTTCAAATGTTGGTCACGAAAAGGACTAAAGTTTTATCTTTTTGTGACTAAAGAGTATAAAGCTCCTGGCAGAGCCAGACCAAACATGCAGTCATTCCGACAGCCCGTGAGGGGGCGTCACGCTTTATCAAGCACCGAAGACAGTATTCAAGAGCCCGAGGGGGGCGTCACTACGCATCATGCAGTATTCCGACAGTCCGTGAGGGGGCGTCACGCTGAAACACACCGAAGACAGTATACCAGCTTTCCTTGAGGGAAAAAACGCTGTATCACATCACATAGAAAATATCCGGCAGCCACGGGCGTCGCGGTATCAATAATTTACGTGCATCCGTAAAGGAGTTGTAAAGAAGTAAAATTACAGTATCGCCGTGTTGAAAAATTAGGAAAATCCTAGTTACAGGATTTAGGTCCGACAGTATAAAAGTTTACAGTGAAAAGTTCATAAAATACAGTCAGAGCAGGCTGCGAACTTAGGACTCAGGGCGATTGGTCTTTAAGTAAACGACCAAAAATATCATAACGTACGGAAGTACCGTAACAGAGAGATAAATAGTTTCTCTAATTTAAAGAACCCGAGCAGGGACAGAGAAAATAAGGTTCGTAAGTATTCTAGAAGATTAGAGGTGCGAGAACCGAATAAGCAAAGAAGAAGACAGAAAACTATAGAGATCGTTTCAAGAAAGCAGACGAACTATTCAAAAGCACTAAGACGCAAGAAGTATTAGTTGCTAAAAATCCGTAGGTCACCGATAAATTATCGAGGGGACCGTGAACAGAACAGACTTTCGCTAAGATCAATAAATAGGATCTAAAAGGGGAGCCGTTCGTGTCAGAGGAATAGCAGATCGTCAAGAACGGGATTCGAAGGAGTGCTATTGCAGGGAGGAAGTAGATGATTCGAGACTTTCACATTCAGAGAGGATGGGAAGCCGACATTACTAAATTTCACCCTTGGAGACGGGAGGTCAAGAGGTCACGTGTGATAGGCTTTAATAGCGGCCTAGTGATCAAAATTTGTGAAGTGTAAATATATCAAGATTTTGTGTTAAAAATAATATATTTTCAGTGTTTTTATTGTGTGTTCTAAACGGATACACCAGTCTATTTAAAATGTTATTAGTGTTAAATGTATACGTGTTAAATATGTGTCAAGATATGTCTGTACATGCAATGAATTTGTACACGATGGAGTATTTTAAAAAAAAGTGGGCCAAAAATGACGCATCGCACGAGGAGAAGGGCCAAGAAACGACCTTAAACATGTGAGTAAAGCTTTTCATTATGTTTTGGTGTCGGGGAAATGATTGTGTACAAATCCACCGGAGTTTTTGAGTAAAAGGGATGTTTCTAAATAACTAAATACAGAATAAGAACGCGGTCTGAACAAAAATAGAATTTTGAGAAATTATAAATAATTATGTGAAAAAATAAATCCTGTAGAGGAAGTGTATGAATAAAATGTCAGTGTATTTGACGAATGTTATAAAAGCAAGCGTATTAATAATAATAATAATAATATAAAGGAAATATAAATAAAGATTAAACTGAATGATATGAAAATAAGAGCGTTGGAGCCTTAATAGAAGTATAAGACATGATATTAACGCATGTTATTAAAATAGAGCAATTATTGTCAAAGGAAAAGATTAATATAAAAATTGAGATATGTATCAATTGTTAATATGGAATTTATCAGTTTTTTGGAAGACGCTAGGCTTAAAAATAATGTATAGCGCAATGGAGCGAAATTAAAATAAAATGTCACGCTAGGAATGCGTAAAAGTTAAAAGTACTTGGTAAATTACTTATGAAGGGTAGTTGATTGCAGTGAATTGAGATATGTTGTAAGTCCTCCAATAGTGACATAGATCACGAGGCCATGTGTGTGTTATTTATATTGAAAAGGGAGCAAATGTATGGTATTATTGAGCGTAGGTCATGTAGGCTACGGCTGACCCTAAATCGCATTTTGTATAAGTCCTCCAATGTGGAAATGGTTCCCGAGGCATGTTAAGAGATTCGAACCTAGAATCCTCTTGTTGTTGAAGCCCCTAATTATTCGTCGTAAAATGTGTATTACTCTTCCCAGTCAATGAGGACCCTTTATAATTAATAAATGCCAAGGTTACGAAAGTGGTTTATGAGCCAAATAATATTGTTGAAAGGAAATAAGTGAAGTTAAATGCCAGGTCTCTCCATAGCACTGAAAGAAAGGAAGATTTGTTTTAAAAGAATTGAGGAGAGCTCCAACCGTAGACTAGACAGGGAGTCACCCTACCAGTCATAAATCTCGCTCGAGTAAAACGGTCTGACCCTCATAGCAGGAGGGTTGGGTGAAGGCCGTCTGTAAGAAGGAATGAATACACCGTGAGTGTTTAAAGTTGTTAATGACCCGGGAATTGAACCGAGGTCCTTGTAGATGAAATTATCGCTTGCAAGTTCAGATCGTAGTTTTCTTATGTGATGATGGTCTTATAAGACAAATAAAATAAATAACAATCCCTATTGTAATGTTGTATGAACGTAGGATCCCACGAGTTAAATGAAGATAACTAGGTTCCGGGAGTAATCATAGTTTTTGACTTTGTCAAGTAATCTTTATAACTCTGGAGTACACAAGTATTTTCCCGATCACTATGGTGAATTTGTAAAAAAAACTTGAGACGGATGATAAATGCTGAAAACATGTGAAGTGCCCAAATATTTAAGTAAAGAATTAACATGTACTTTAAATGTAATTATATATTTGATTTGATGATAAGAAAATATAAAAATAGTATTTGAGGTGTACAAGAAGAATGACACCATTATTATTGGAAAATATCGAGCCAAAGGAGTTCGTAGTTATATGGAACTTTAAGCTAGATACTTTATGGAAGTAAAAATAATTATGAATTGTTGGTTTTAAAGGAAACCATGTGTTTTAATACAATATTTGTTTAATTCTTATATTATTCCTTGTTCACTTGGAACAAGGAGAAGATTTTGGTCAGTAGTTTATTTGTTTTATTGTTTGTAGCGCCATAAATTTGGTTAATTAAATGTTTTGAAATAGGAGTTGATTTTGTTGTTATTTTTGCAAGTGTATCCTCTATTTAATCCAAAATGTGTAAGTCACAGAGTGGGAGAACATACTGCAACCCCGAAAATCCCGAATTGAGGAATGCTGGCATACTGTGATTTGCATATTTCTTGCTAAAAGGGCACAATATGTAGGCCAAATAGTTATGTACCATAAGATGAAGATTATTGCGCAGGTTCATTATTCAAACTTTCACTTTAATCGCATGATTAGGACACAAGAAATAAAATCTCTTTTTTTTCACAGCCGCCATATTGAGTTTATAAAAACAATTAATCTAAATTAGATGTCAGTGCGTTACCATGTGTTTAAACATTTGCTACCAAGTTTCACTGCGCTCGGATGTTTAAATCACGAGAAAAGTCTATTTAAATGTTTCAACTTCGCGTGGCCGCTATGTTCGTTTTGTACTTAACAAGTTTATGAAAGTCACATAGGTGAACTTCTAGCAGTGCTCGTTATCACCGTACAAAATTTCAGGATGATGTCTGTTACTGTTCCGGAAATATAGAATGCCAGTGAATAGGCTTAAATTCCATTTTAAATTCTAAGAATTTCCCTCTCAAGAGAACATTTAAAGAGATAGTACAACATGAGGCTCTCGATTTTTTTTTGTCGTGTAGCCTCCTGAGAGGCCGAGTGCAGGTCTTTCCAGTCGACGCCCGTGGGCGACCTGCGCGTCGGGATGAGAGATGGAATGGATGAAGATGAATGAAACTGGGCAAGGATGTGGAAGGAAGCGGCCGTGGCCTGTCAGAAGGTACTGTCCCAGCATTTGCCTGGTGTTGAAAATGGGAAACCACGGAAAACCATTTCAAGGACAGCCGACGGTGGGGCTCGAACCCACAAGTCTACCGAGTCAGCAGAGAGCTTGGCCCCTTGGCCTAACGCAGCGCTTTAGCCCGCGTAGCCACTACTGTCGGTATCTCTCGAAATTAAATGACCTTAAATAATATGGATTATGAGTTTTTAAGGCCAGTGCATAATCACTGTTTCCGTCCTCAATTAATGTTACTTTAAGCATTCTTTGATGAGTCATCAATTTTCTAACTTGACATCTGCATCACTGAATATGATTCATTGATTCATATTATCTTTATTTCCTATGCCATGTTGGCTACTGATTGGCGGTATTGGTTACTTTAAAACACTTCTTTATATAGGACAAGCACTTTTTAAAGCCAAGTTGATTACACAGATTGATATAGATTTTGGTGAACACAAATTCATGTGACTCCTACTGACAGTTGCAGTCATCAAAAGTTGGAATCATACGATCCTTTTTGTTGGCTGCGCGTACATTAGGCATATTTCATGTTTTTAGCAATTCGTCCTCGGCATATTTTCAGCCCTACAGGACAGTTTACTTTTATCGCAGTAGGCTGGGTACACGCAGATATTGATATTTGCCAGTGCACGCCGATATATAACGTGCTTTATCATTGAAAGCTGTCAAGTTGAGCGGGGAGACTATGGCATTATCTAGGGATCAAGGACTGTCACACCCTACTCTTGCACCTGTTAAGAGGCCCTCTCCACCGTTCTACAAACTTCTCGATCTCTGTTTCAGGACCTCAAATACCTAGCGTAGTTTTAGAGTATGAAAGGTTTTTCTATTATACTGTATTATTCAATCCCCTCCTTCAGTATAGAAGTGTTACAAAGGAGCTTTGTAGAAATGTATTACATGGAAGAAATTAGAACATCTCTTGCAAGATTTGCAGCTCTAGTTCACAAAAGATTTGTTGTAAAACAGTTCATATGGAATGCATAAAACGAATATCCTTTAACACAGTGGGCTCAATAAGTTTCAAAAGCAACAGGTATAGACACCTATCGAAACATCTACACCAGCACTAGTACGTGGTGTGGTGTCCACCGCTGGCAATGTAAGCACTGGATGTGACATGTAGGTGGTCATAGAGGTGAGGATACATTATGAGAGGTGACGAATAATCTCTGGGGAAACATTATGCCTTGCAATGTCAAGTTTTGAAGCCACTTTTTCAGTGTTTCCTAAACAAACTGTCAGTTGTGACTCTTCAGTCGGTCAACAAGAATTTGCCAAAGACTGGGTGGGGTACATTGTATATAATATATGAATAATAAGCAAATAATACTCATGGAAAAAAATAACAACTGACAGTTGTGCCTTGCATGCACGACCTGTGTGAGCTACGCTGTAAAAGTTGTGGGTGGACTAGTCTAATCATGCGCTGGTCATAGTTCCTTCCTCGAACATCAATGGTGAAGCATAAGGCTTAGGGTGGAACCAGTGTGTCAAGAATGAATTCACTCTACGAGAAGGTTCTCACCAGATCTACGTCATACATGCAAATGCTCATTACTGGCGTGCGTGCAGCCTTAAACGTTGAAGACCACGACGAGGCAATTCATCTTACAGGTGCCCCTGTGACGACACTATCCTTATACTTCAATGTCCATCAATTAACCGCATTCAAACTCACTCAGTTCGATATAGGCAACACGAGTGCTAGCATGTAGCATAACGTCTGTTTGATCTACACATCTGGACCACGGTGAACCTTCAGTCAGTGGGCATTTCCCCTCAAGCAGTGTCTGCGTAACAACACCCCGTGCTGTCGGACAACGTTGAAACTGGCATCAGTCCACCCACTACACCCCAAATGAAATATACTGTCATACGATCAAAATCTACATGGCATGTGGGGTCTGGAGAGGTATGGTGCAAGTATTTTGAGTAGATGCTGTGGGTGACCAGTGCATCGTGGTTAGGATTGAATTAATGATAAAAACGTCACACACCCAGTCGCCTGGTCAGAAGGGTAAACAATCAGAAACTCACAAGATTCTAAGAGAAAAGGAATTAATATACTTCAAATTCTCATGAATCTCATGTTTCACGTCTGTTTTCCTTCCTCTTTTAAGTTAGGAATTTACATGGTTTGTACTTCAGGAATGTTGTGTTACTATATGTCTCGAGTCTATATTAAAATTAATATTAATTTAAAATACTACAGTGTGATCAACACTTAATAATTAGTTTGCCATGAAACTTATTACCTTTCGTCAGCAGCCTACGTTTTCGGTGAGAGCTATACAAACTCCATAAAGCTGAAATAAACTTAATAGACATTTATACCCCTACAAACCTTCATACAGATCGCTCGATTAGGACACAAGAAATAACATCGTGATTTTGAAATTTCTCACAACATACATTTTTAATTTCTCTTAAAAATGAATTAAAATCGCCAGATATATTAATTAAAATTTTGCGTGACCGCTATTTTGGTTTGTAATCAGCAGATTATTGAAAGCCATATAGGTGAAATCATTTTACTGGCCACTATGGGCCTACAACATTTTAGTTAGATTGCTGCAATAGAATCGTTTATATTGAGAACTGGTGAAATACAGTATATCACATGGCTGCTATGTTGGATTGTTTATGTTAGACCCTGACTATTATATGTCTGAAAACTGTATCATAATGATGGTCATTATAACACTATTTTTCATTATGAAACAGTTTCTCCCACCAATCACAGCTCAAGAAACAGTTGTTTGACCAATTAGATAAGGATACCTTCGCGCATGCGCTCGAAATCCAACATGTCTATATAAATTACCGAAAGTGCACCGTCCATATGTTCGCGTAAATAAGCTGGTGAATATGTGACAAGAAATAACACTGTACCTTAATATCCCCAAATCCAATTTCTACACATCACGTTGTTTTCAAACGACTTCGGTGACATTTTTACTGAATACTGGTACTCAATCTGCACATATGGCATTGAAGCACAGAGAGCGCATGCGTTGGTCGGTCAGAGAGCTTGTAAATCAGAGATATCCTACCCAGCGCAGCACCCGATCACAAAATTCTTGTGACAATCTCAACAGATATTTATGAATATTTATGTTAAAACATATAATAAAGTTATAATTATCGTCGAACATAAACAGTCGTATGCAACTCGCCTATAATGGTAATTAAGACACTCGTATGGAAATTATAAAACTCGCATACGCTCGTTTTATTAACATACTCGTGTCTTAATTATAGCCATTATAGGCTCGTTGCATAATGTACTATTTAAGTTTAGGCCATTGAATTATATACCAGCAGAAGAAGATTATTATACTGGTTCCTCATACAAACATTCAATGCGTTCGCTTGGTTTGGACACCAGAAATAAAAACGTAATTTTAAAATTTCGCACAACCACCACCTTTAATTTTTCAACAAAACTGAAAGAAATTAGATGCTAGTACATTAAACATTGTACTTGGCCGCCATGGTGGTTTTGTGTTTATCAGAATTTTGAAAGTAACACAGGTGAACTTATCTTAGTACCTTCTATGGCCATACAAGATTCCAGGTTGATAGCCAACATAGTTTTGGAGATATTAAATGCTGGTGGAATATTTCGTGTGGCCGCCATGATGAATCGGTGAAACTTATTACAATTAATTATTTGAGGGTGCTGAAAAGCGAAGAGCCAAATCTCCTTTATGAGCGAATTCAGGCCTCCGGCATATTGACACTGTAGTTAAAATAAAGCTATTACTACTATTATTGCTATTATTATCAGTAATATTATTACAATATGGTCTATATTGTTTGGGATTAGTCTACAAGGGACTTCGACTGGTAATGTCTCAAAAATAAATGGATTTTAATACAGAATATTAGAAATGAGGTGCAGAACACCTAGATCACTATTTAAGTGTGGGTTATCTGGCACATTAGGGATTTCATTGTTGTTTTAACTTATTCGTGTAAACTTACGAGTGTACAGAATGTACTCATGTGATCTAAAACTATGCATATAAGGCAGTGAAATAGAATGGAACTTCTTGTAAACACCTATGTTGACACTATTTTCCAAGACATTTCTTTATTTTATCACGTTAGTTCCCTGACACGTGGCGAGTGTAAGTTAATACTAAAGTACTTGATGAACATATCGACCTCCGTAGGCTGCCATTGATCATGCAAAATGTGTAAAATTTTTAAGTGGTCCTATTTCCTAAATCGACCCATTATAATTGTGACCATAACTAATACATATAATTTCTTCCAGGGGTGTTTATTTAATTCATTTTATCTATTTATATATCTATTTATTTATTTATTTAGCCTATTTACAAAACACAGCCATCGTTACATTGTGTTGACCAACTGAGTAGTTGCAACTAACAGATCGTAAATTCAGACAAATATCCACATAGAAAGTAATGGCAGAAACATGTGCATTTTGAGAGGCTATTTTGTAAACTGGTTGTATGTATCCAGACCATTTTTTGTATTATCGTTCACAATATTGTATGCATTGATCTCAACATTAAGTATTGATGAGCTCCATGATTGCATACCTTCATTTCACCTGGATCACGGAAGACTACAGTAGCTGCGAATACTAGCTTACATTTTCGTTAAAACCAAATTCTATAAATCAAGTATTATTTTTCTCACTAGGCTTATACATATGTTAGAGAATGTGGTGAATGATACATAAAAGGTAGCAAATAATTGTATGTGATTCCTTACTCATATACATTTTTATAATGTGCAAGTGATCAAACTAGCTAAAAATGATCATCAGTGAAATTTAAGCACGATAAGGTCAATGCAATCTCTAAGTTATTCATGTTTGTGTAACTTGGAGAACAACGATTGCACATGACAAGGTCGAGAACATGGAATTTCAAAAAGATACACAGTAAAGAATGACTCATTCTACAATTTTAGCCAGAGATCCTCAATTTCTCGTGGGTTGAGCTCTGATTTATTAAAAAGCAAGGAGCTAAACCACTGACGTACACCTGTCTCGACATTTTCAGTGAAAGAAGGATTAGGGAGAACCGAACCGTTCCATTTAGTATCCAGCCAGCTCAAGCTATTGCCAGCAGCCACACCTAAAGGTCTATCAATCTTCTTTCGAGCACATTTCATCCTCGGCTCCGTCTCGTTGCTGACACAGGCTTCTCCACTACAAGAAGAGAAGTCTCAAAACAAGGGAACAAACACACATACGCACAGGAAAATTGGATAGGATACAAGTACCTCTCTAGGTTTATGCAATTATACATTATACATTATAGAATGAGGGCAATAAGCAGTACAGGGAGATTACAAAAGACCATAGTGTCAGAAGGCAATCAATTGACACAGTAATGGTGAAATATCATCGAACATTTTTGAGACGCTCATACTTTTGCAGAAAACAGTGTACCTCTCAGGTACAGTCCATAGCTACAATAGCCCATACCTCATCAACTGGTTGTTAGTGTAACCGTTTGTGAATGCTGAAGACAATAAAAATCAATTATATCAGCCGGACCTCGGGGTCATACCGGATTCTTTCGGATTGGAAACACTACGGCACATAATGAGGTCTACATCCAGGTTCTTAAGAGTAGTGAAATGACTAACACATATCCTTCGTAGTTTACATTTAAAAAATTTAAATTTTACAATAGCCAAAAATTACAAATACAAAAAAACACAATCAAAACAATTTCCAAAAATGGAAAAACACACGAATAAAAAAATCTTGTATAGCTCTAAAAAACAAGAGTTCAAACATAACGTGATCTAATATTTCACAAACCCCTCTGCATAAACATAAGACAATCTGACAATATTTATAACTAATCACGTGTTAAAAACCAACATCATATAATTATTGCCGTGAATAATACTATGGAATTGTATAAAAGTCTAAACCGATTAAAATCGGGTATTTAAATATACACAATTTAAATACCCTACATTTTATAATTAGATAATAACTATTAAGAATTGAAAAGTGGTGTCGGCTGGGAGATAATGCACATTGTTTGAAGTATGGCGCTATGCCATTGCTCTGTGTGTATTTACCAACCCTCATCTTACCCATGAACGGGGGAATAACTTATTATTGTGACTGGGCCCTCAAAATTAAATTTACATTTATAATTATGCCCTGAAAGGTAGTCACTCCAAGAGCATTATCAAGGTGCGAGTTCAATGACCCTTAGCAACCAACATGATACTACAACTATGGAGTGACGGTTGTCGTTCCATTTCAATAAATTCAATCATTTAGAAAATAAAAATATTTTTATTCGTCCCTGAGATATGTTATGGGCAACACTCAAACACAATTCTCCTCGCATTTAAGTCGGAAAATTGCTACCACAAAAATCAATGCCAGAAATAGTAACTGTTTTGTTACGCATGCCCATGCATCTTATTCAAATACTGTATATGCGGGTGTTCTTACATTTGTGTCAGATAGAGTGACATGGATCACGTATAACTCACAACAAGAGGTATCTATCTACTGTGCCCATGAGGACGGCACAGGTACCGAACCCATATTCTTTTATGTTGAGAAAAGAAGAAATGCTACAGTTTTAAAGCAAGCATAGGGTTAAGTTGAGATCACCCCTGTGTGACGCATAATTGGTTAGGTAACGTTGGTGCAATGCCCGCAGCTGTGCGTGAGATCATCCGCCAGCTCAGCCGAAAGAGGCTTGCGCATGAGACTAAAATAGCCCAACGGAATATTCCACCGGAGTGAGGGAGATGGAAGATACACTGATAAAACCTTAGTCAGCTATAAAATGCCAACACTGTGTGAGAGGTGTGGCCAGGAAATTGGTAAAATAATTGAAATTAGCCAAAAACGTGCAAAAATCTTAAGAAATCACTCCGCCAATGTTAATCATTTCGGAAAATAGAATTTTGAGAGTTATAAAATTTAATAATAATTGTATAGTGTAGAAAGGCAAAGTCAGCACTACGTCATAGGGTATTCACCAAGCCAGTAGTCTGGGTTAGTGGAAAAAACAAATATACGCCTACGCGAACTCAGGATCTCATTTTAATTAATATTAGAGTATTCGTACGATCGATTTTTGGAAATTTTGGTATATTCGAAACATTCAGATCATAAGCTTCAAGAAGGTATTTTTTTTAATAAACGTGCGACGTTTACCTTGGAAGATAATTTTGGAGAAGAAGCAAAACTGATTTATTTTTATCAGAATAAAATAAATAGGCAGCGAGTGTAAGGGAAATCTTTCAGTCTTCTGAGTCCTGAGGGACGTTATACTGTTTCACCGTTCACACAGTACTCCTTAAGGGGAGGTACTGCTCCAGTTACTATTCAGCAGTGTCGCCGTACATTGAAACGCTCAAATCCTCGTTAGAAGGAAAATTACCGTCGAGCTTCGAACTTTATAATCAGTCTTTGGACTTAAGGCAAAGTAGTATACTTTGGCCCGAAATACTTATAGCCGGCGAAGGCAGTGTTAAGCCTAAATATCATTATTGAAGCAGAAATTGTAACATTCTCGACAGTAAAACGAGACTTCGAAAGGGTAGTGAAAATCTACATTTTTATTCAGTGCGTTAAATAACCGCGACAGGGTTAAACGTAGGATAAATGCATAATCAGCCTATACATAGGAGATTATAGCACAGTGGCGTTAGATTTGAGAAATCTATAGTATAGGCATCAGTTGCCAAGTGAAACGCAGTAAAGACTTTGGAAATTATTCCACAAGTAAAGACTACAGTCTTCAGAAATAAAGGCCAAACTTGGACCAAAGAAACGCAATTGTTAGAGTGCGGTAGTACCAGATACAGCGACTCTTGAAGTGAATGTCAAATTATAGACAGTTGCAAAACGAACATTTGCGTACCGAACGAGAGATAACATCGTGCATTAGTTCAAAGAGTGCCGATAAAGTACAGTAACCAGAATAGGAGAATCATCCGTTACCAGTATAGGGGCACGATCGAACGAGACTTTCAATCATCCGAATAGGAATTAGGGAGTCAACGTCGATACTTGCACCCCCTGAAGGCGGAAAGAAAGAAATCACGTGGGTGTAAGGCAGTAATAAATGCCAGAAGTGAAATTTGTATTTGTAAAATAATATGTTAGTGAAATTTAAGTGTTATATAAATATTTTAGTGATTTTTATTTTTAGTGATAGTGAAACCAGGAGTGTATTTCCTCAAACAAAGATAAATAGTGTATGTAAAATGTGTACGTTTGAGGAATGTTGTAGGTGTGTTTATATGTGTGTCAAAATGGTGTAAGCTCAAAATTGTGGGCAAAATGTCACGTCATTGGGATCCAGGCGGGATAATCATGTAAGTAACCAAATTTGATTATGTATTGTGCCTCAGGAGAGCTCATTAACAGTAAAATGAAAATGAAAATCCACAGCCTGCTTCCAATCTCCGACCGGGTCAGGAATGGAATGAATGAAGCCCCCCCCCCCATCTAGCGGCGCGGATATGGACTGTGCCGGCTGCCGAGGCCTGACGCACTCCTCTGGGGCAATTATTAAATGAATGACAGATGAAATGAAGTGATAGTGGAGAGTGTTGCTGGAATGGAATTTTGACAGAGAAAACTGGAGTACCCGGAGAAAAACCTGTCTGCCTCCGTTTTGTCCAGCACAGATCTCACATGGAGTGACCGGGATTTGAACCACGGACCCAGCGGTGAGAAGCCAGCGTGCTACCGCTTAAGCCACGGAGTAAAATATGGAGAAGTATTCTAAAATTTTGAATAAGCAGGGATATGTGGAAACTGTGTAGAATGATAAAATGCGGGATCTGAACAATTACTTAATGATGAATTTAACCAATAAATTGTGTTAATAAATGCTCAGTGAAATAGTATTCATTGGAATGCTAGAAAATGGTTAACAATATACTATTTGATGCAAGCAAGACAAGAAAATAATAACGTCATGAATAAATTAATTGTTTAATTAATTTTCATAAAATGAATAATGGAAGCCGGTAGGTTCCTTGAGATGATAATGATAATCATAATGATAATGATAAATATTGAACTATTTGAGTTCTAGTAAATGTAAAGTCAAGAATTGTTTATAAAAGGCAAATACTAATTTTGGGATGGAGATCAATTAATTGAGTTGGAATAAATAATCTTACTTTGGAAGGCATCACGGAATTACTAAGGTAATTGACGCCATGGAGCGCATATGTTTTAATTGTCACACTAGGAATGCTGTGAAATATGTGGGGACCAGTTGGGCGTGGTAATGAATTATTGTGTGTGTTTGCTAAAGGCAAATTTTGAAGAGTGCTAATTTATATTATTGTTGATAACGCAGGAAAATAGAGCATATGCCACCCATAAGACGCTGATATAGAACGATTGGTTAGATGCCATCGTGCCTTTTTGTATGGTCCTAAGCCCTCAGAAATTTGGAAGTGTCCAAGAGGCTGACCGAGGAACGAACTAGTGTTCCCTTACTTCGAAAGCCCCTTATATATTGTTGGTTTTATTGAGTATCTTACCTGCCAAAGCGAAAACTCCACAGTTATAATCTCACCTGAGCCAAATGATCAGGTTATAATAATCTCATAAAGTTTTATTGAATGAATTTAACGCGCTGCCTTCCCAAGTTAAAGAAGCGATTGTGCTGTTAGCAAGCTAGTTGTAAACATCTCGTCCGTGCGAGGAGGAATTGAGTTCTCCTCTACAGTCATAAATCTGCCTGAAGTGCTCTGACAAGCGAGCGAGCCCCTGTGGTGGGATAGGTCCTTAATGAACCATATGTTTCTGTGGTTAAGAAAAGTAAATAACGTTGTAGAATGATCCAGTAATTGCACTGAGATCCATTTATTATAATCATTCTTTCTTGATGAAGTTCGGATCCGTAGTTAATAATGATATAATTGTCGTGGAGACAATAATAAAATCCCTTTTGTTGTTGCTTTACATTGCTATTGTTCCCGAGTTTAGTGGAAACATTAAGATAACCTGGGAGCTTATCTTGATTTGATTTAATCAGTAGTTTCCAATACTTGAGAATACATGAGTTTTTCCCGGGCAGGTACAGTTTGGTAGTGTTGGATAAGACAGATGATCATTTTGAATATCATGTGGACCCAATGAATGGTAATTGTTGTTGCCATTAAAAACATTAACTCAATTTAATAATAATACTCCAATTGAGGGTAATTTAATGTATTTTAATCATGTAAATGTATGTAAAGATAAACACCGAGCCATTTTGGATCTCGTTTGTACAATTTAAGAAAATGCTCTATGGAAGTGAAAGCTATTTGACATTTGTGTCAGGTTCATTGGAACCATAAATTAGTGATTTTGTATGCTATGTTTTATTGATTCCTTGTTCTTCCTAGAAGAAGTTTGAAGTTTTCAGTTTTATATTTTGTTTTGTAGCTCCTAATTTTTTAATTTAATTAAATATTTTTTATAGTTGGATTTTGTTGTTTCTTTGACGTGTTATCCTTTGCTTGATCCGGAATGTGTGAATCATATTGTGGGAGAACATACTATGCGAATGTTCTACTGAGCTGGCGGACTGTGATTTGCATATTCTTTTCTTCAAAAGGGCACATGGGGGATTATAAATTATGTGCTTGGATCTAAGCTATTGGAACACTATAAGTTGGTCGTACGAATAAAAGTAAAATATAATGATAGGCGAGCTTAAAGCATAAATGAAAATGACCGCATTTGGGGCCACGAAAACTCATACCGAGCAGCCCCGTATAGAAAACCCCGTTTTACTAAAATGGCACCCGTAAACTTTGGGGCGAGTTTTCCGTGGGAAACCCCGAGTATTTCTTGGAAAAGCCAGAGTTTTAATTTTTGAAAATTATGGTTTTCCAAAATTTTGAATTTTTAGGAAAATCACTTTCATAATAGATTTGATATGTTTTAATGAGTTAACCTACCAGACGGGTACGACTTAGTACACACCCGTACTGAAATAATAATGAAAGGGACCACAAAATGAATTTAAGATATCATCTCTTATGCATGACCCAGTGATGAGATAGAGTAGCCCACTGTATTCTCAGTATATTGTTGATAAAATGTGTACGATGATGGACCTAAAGGAGTGCTTAGATGAGCACTTCAATAAGACTAGAGAAGAGTTGGAAAAAATCAATACGAAAGGTAATGAGGCCATCAAATCAAATGTAGCAGATGCTTGCTGTCGTAAGATAGTTGAGAGTGGCGTAGCCGTCCACCTATGCAAAGAGAACCATATTCGTCTAGAAAGGGATGGAGATCCCGAAGGTCGCTCTTGGATGTGGTCTTCGTATGCTCTTGAAGGTCTGCAATTTCCTTTCTGTATACGTCCAGCTGTGTCATTTTAATGCACCACGATGGCACGATGACAGTTATGTACACTACTCTTCCCTCACATAACCTAGCGTGAAACACTTCTTCTAGCCTCTCACTTACATTACGCCGAGCTATATATTGATCACTCGCACACAATTCCGATGGTAGCTTTGCTGGCTAACTGCGATTCTCTTTACTCTATACTTCGTAGATTGACGTACCTTAATGTTCTGTGATATATTGTTTGCAAGTACCCTCGGTGTTTCTCCTACTCAATCCAGAGTAACCCTCAGGTTCACAGAACTATATTTATCGTGTTCTTACTATTCGGAGCATTTTCAAGAACTATATGTTTCCTTTGTTGTCCCAATACTCTGAAGCAAAGTGGCGCGGGCTTACGCCCATAATGACATGATTAGGCTGACCTATGACTGAGTATGGTCCTGCTATATATGCGTTTTAACGCCAGCCCTTCAATGAGCTGTGGTCTCTGACGCTTATTTCCGTGGAAATAATTTTAAAATTTTGAGACTAATGTTCTCTAGAAGTAGATGATTGCCATGTTTCGTTGATGCTATTGGATTTGCAATCCGATCGATGAATTTCGCGTAAAACGATTAGCGTCCTTTTTTCTTTAATGGCCTAAAACTATAATTCCCCTGTTCAATCTCGATATCCATGACTGGCCCTGTAGTGGGAATAAGGTATCCGGCCGGCTGTGTAAGCAATAAATTTGATGAATTAATCTTAATGAATTTAATTAGCTTATAATTTTCTTCCTATATTTAGATAAATGAATATCTATTTAGCATTTATCTGCACTTTTTATTCAACCTGTTACTAGGGGGAAAGGTGGGAGTCACATGGTATGTATAATCATAAGCCGTGCCCACATCTGCCTTCTACTTGCTCCAGTAATTATCTTGTGAAAATGTTCCATCCGTATCTCGCTGAGTAAGGCATTTTGAAGTGCGGTGACGCGATCTTGTGGTTCCCCGTCAGAGAATAAGGAAGTCTCCTTGCTCTGCGTCATCTGATATTCCAACTCACTACGCAATAATATTTTTCCGCCAAGAAACCATGCCAATAAGAGTTCACTGGAGAACATCCTGCGACCTAAGGGGTGGATTCTGCCCTTAGGCCCTTACTAACCGTTTCAATGAGACTGAGACTCGGGTCATGAAATGGCATGTCTGACGTTCCATGTCTGGTGGTTCACAAGATGTTGTCGGTCGCATGGATTGGCGACTAGTTTTGTTGAAAATGGTGTTTACGAACGCTGAGGAGCATTAGGTGATACAACACAAGGATATACTGTTCGTCGATGAGATTCTCAAGGATATGCTGTTGGTGGTGATATTCTCAAGGCTATGGTGTTCGGTGGTGAGATTATCAAGGATATGATGTTCACCAATGGGATTCTCAAGGATATGCTGTTCGGTGGTGAGATTCTCAATTCTATGGTGTTTGGTGGTGGGATTCTCAAGGATATGCTGTTCTCCGATGATATTCTCAAAGATATGCTGTTCGGTGGTGAGATTCTCAAGGCTATGGTGTTCGGTGGTGAGATTCTCAAGGACATGATGATCGCTATGAGATTCTCAAGGATATGCCGTACGGTGGTGAGATTCTCAAGGCTATTGTGTTCGGTGGTGGGATTCTCAAGGATATGATGTTCGGTGGTGAGATTCTCAATTCTATGGTGTTTGGTGGTGGGATTCTCAAGGATATGCTGTTCTCCGATGAGATTCTCAAGGATATGCTGTTCGGTGGTGAGATTCTCAAGGCTATCGTGTTCGGTGGTGAGATTCTCAAGGACATGATGATCACCGATGAGATTCTCAAGGATATGCCGTACGGTGGTGAGATTCTCAAGGCTATGGTGTTCGGTGGTGGGATTCTCAAGGATATGCTGTACGGTGGTGAGATTCTCAAGGATATGCTGTACGGTGGTGAGATTCTCAAGGCTATGGTGTTCGGTAGTGGGATTCTCAAGGATATGCTGTTCGCCGATGAGATTCTCAAGGATATGCTGTTCGGTCATGATATTTCCATCTAAGCGGTGAGTACTCCAGCACCGTGGTCTGATATCCACGCCCGGAATTAAACGCTCACTCTACCTAATCGTGGACGCTACCTGCCTGGTATAGTGCTGCGTATTGCGAAGCGTGAAAATCATCACACGGCCATCGTTCGATGTACTGAGTATAGATTCATCAGCGAATATATTTCCCTTCCAATCACAGTAAAGCCGAAGTTCTAAAAAGAATTACTCGTTTTTCGCAAAGAAGCAAGGAAACCAGTTGCCTCCATGAATTATAAAGAACAAGGGAAGTGGTGTTTCCCTATCATAACAATAAAATCAGTATCCTACTAGATCACCAAATGGCTAGCGTTTTAAGCTATCGCCCCTGAGGTCCGGGTTCGATTACCAGCTCTGCAAAGAAATTTAATTTCCCGTGTGAGGGCTGGAACGGGGTACACTCAGCTCCGTGAGGTAAAACTGAGAAGAGGAGGGTCGAATTCCCACCTAATCCATCCTGGAAGTGATTTTCCGTGGTTTCTCTACTTCTATTCTAGGCATATAAGGTAAGAATGGAACCACCTCTACTCATTTTTGCCTCACGAGGTTGAGTGTACACCGTTTCAGCTCTCAGACCAGAATTACATTTCTTGGCAGAGCCGGGAATCTAACTCGGGCCTCCACGGTGACAGCCAAGAATGCTAGCCATTTTGCAAAGAGGCAGTTCTACAAACAATAACAAGATCCGGTCTCTAATAGATTCAAGTGGAACGGAAGAACTTCGCCTAATAGAAAAAGTGTATAATCGTATTCGAACTCCTGACCTACCAATTCGATGTTCTTACTCGCTCACCTTACCCTTGAAACATAGTTTGCTAACCGTCTAGAGGTGTATCGCAACAACAATCCTTGATTTGCTTCGTTGCAGCACTGTAATCAAAGCGGACTTGTCGTACGACAGTATTCTGTTATATTTAACAATAATATGCACAAACAAAGAAAAAACTAATTTTACCCCGTCCCCAAATAAGTATTTATGTACAATACATTTAGAAATGGTCTAGCTCTGTCTCTACATCATTAATATCTCGTGGGCTTTGCTTTTTTTTACAATTTCATACAAATTACTTAGCTTTGATTTAGGTTGTAACTGACACCATTCTCTAATTCCATATTTATCCGATAAGTTGGTGTTAACATGTTATATTTTGTTCGAGATAGTGTGATTTCTTGTTCTTCTTTCTAGAATATGTGCGGTGATTGTAGGCGCATTGACATCTAGTATGGAGTGCTCTACAGCAACTGTGTTGAGGGCTGTATATGCAGGGTGGAAATATCTCCCCCGGTAATAACTATGCTGTAATATTAAAGACACAAATGGAAAGCCTGTAACAGATAGGGAAGAAAAGGTTGAGAGATGGAAAGCTTACATAGAGAGTTTGTATAAGGGAAAGGAGATTGAGAATCATGTAATGGAAAGGGAGGAGGAAATTGATGAGGATGCGCAAGGAGATTTAATATTGAGATCAGAATTTGATAGAGCTTTGGAAGACTTAAGCAGGAACAAAGCACCAGGCATAGATGATATACCGATTGAGTTGCTACGCTGCATAGGAGATGAAGGTCTGATCAGGTTATTTCACTTGGTGTGTAGGATTTATGAGACAGGTGAGGTACCCCCTGATTTCAAGAAGAATGTAATCATCCCTATACCAAAGAAAGTGGGAGCTGACAGAGGTGAAGATTACCGTACAATCAGTTTCATTACTCACGCTTCAAAGATCCTGTCTATAATAATTTACAAGAGGATTGAAAGCCAGATAGAAAGGGAGTTGGGTGAAGACCAGTTTGGTTTCAGGAGAAATGTAGGAACAAGAGAAGCTGTACTAAGTCTAGGCTGATTTTGGAAGGTAGAATAAGGAAAGATAAGAGAACGTTCATGGCATTTGTAGACTTAGAAAAGGCTTTTGATAACGTTGATTGGACTAAATTGTTTGACATTTTGAAATCTATTGGAATAATGTACAGGGATAGGAGGGTGATCTACAATCTATACAGAAACCAAACAGTAGTCATTCGAGCTGAAGGACATGAGAGAGAAGCTGGTATTCAGAAAGGTGTTAGGCAAGGCTGCAACTTATCACCCATACTTTTCAATCTTTACATTGAACAAGCAATGAAGGAAATTAGAGAAAAATTTAAAGTGGGAGTGAAGATTCAAGGAGAAATAATTTCAACTCTGAGATTTGCTGATGACATCGTCATCTTGGCCGACAAGCCTGAGGATTTGAATGGTATGGACTCCGTCTTACGGAAAGAATACATGATGAAAATTAATAATTGTAAAACAAAAATACTAGAATGCAGCCGAAATAAATCACAAACCTCTATGGACATCAAATTGGCAGGTGAAAAGCTGAAGGAAGTAGGAGACTTCTGTTACTTAGGAAGCAAAATAACCAGTGATGAACGAAGCAAAGAGGATATAAAAAGGAGGTTGGCTCAGGCAAGGAAAGCATTTCTACAAAAAAGGAATCTGTTGACATCGAATATAGATTTAGGTATTAGGAAGTCATTTTTGAAAGCCTTTGTCTGGAGCGTGGCGCTCTATGGTAGTGAAACTTGGACTATTGGTGCAGCAGAAAAGAGGAGAATTGAAGCATTTGAAATGTGGTGTTACAGGAGAATGATGAAGATCAGATGGGTAGATAGGGTTACAAACGAAGCGGTATTAAGACGAGTGGGAGAGGAGAGATGTTTCTGGCGACTGCTAATGAAGAGAAGAGATAGGTTGGTAGGACACATACTAAGACACCCAGGAATAGCAAGCTTAGTTATGGAAGGAAGGGTCGAGGACAAGAACTGTAGGGGTAGACCAAGGTTAGAATATGTTAAACAGATTGCCTCGGATGTAGGGTGTGGTAGCTATGTAGAGATGAAACGATTAGCTCAGGACAGGGAGGCATGGAGGGCTGCATCAAACCAGTCAAAAAAAAGGAAGGAAGCTTGTAGTTTAACGTGACCGTTAATCGTGAGATCATGAGCCACGGGACCTCCGTTTTACGTGGGATCCGAACCACAGGACATGGCATTTCACTTCGAAAATCTCACATGCATTGACCGAAAGGAAGGAAGCTTGTAGTTTAACGTGACCGTTAATCTCGCGATCATAAGCCACGGGACCTCCTTTTAACGTGGAATCCGAACCACAGGACATGGCATTTCACAACGAAAATCTCACATGCATTGACCGGGAATCGAACCCGGTCCGCCTTGGTGAGAGGCATACAGCTTGACCGCTGCGCCACCACGCCCCCAAAACCAGTCAAAAGACTGAAGACTCAAACAACAATAACTATGCTGTTCTCTCTCCTTTGGAATGTGAGATTTTTAATGCGATTACAGATTTTTTGAAACCTCGTGTCACCAATAATGCACAATGCCCCTACACCGTTATCACATAAGCACACCCAAAACAAGCACGGGAAGCCCAAGCTACAGATGGAAGATTTAAAAAATCTTCGTAGTTCGTCATCTACCACAATATTGTTACAGCTGTGAGTTTGTGTCTTCGCTCGCCGCATGAGTCACAACTGCCCCAAGGCTGGGCTGTGCCCTGCCTCGTGTATTGCGTGCGCCTTATGCAACAGGGCTACTAGGACAAAGGGATGGTCCAGAATATTCGTGACCCAGCCAGTGAAGGAAATCTCTAGAAGCCGTGTGTCCTGGACGATTCTAGAATTCATTGAGTCACCAGCCTGCTATATAAGCGGCCTCAAAGTGAGGGGACTGAGCTTTCTGTGGGTGTGTGTTTCTGAGCTAGTGCGTGTTTTCCTGAGCGACAGAAGTGTGGTGACGAAGTGCCGTGCGAGTTACGAGATCCAGTGACATTGTTTCTCCCAGCTTGTGAACAGCCTGCAGCAAGTGATCGTAAGTAACTGTAGTCGGTGTACAATAAGGGAGAGGAGCAGGTAGTTTCTGTCAAGGCCACCGTACTCATTAGGACGGATTAACTTCTGTGGTCTGTTGACAAGTGAAAGGGCCAAGAGCGCTCAAGGAAGAGACTTGAGGAAACTGGAGTAAGGTTCCAATTGCTTGTATTTGCAGATGAAAAAGGAAGCTTGTAGTTTAACGTTACCGTTAATCTCGCGATCATAAGCCACGGGACCTCCATTTTACGTGGAATCCGAACCACAGGACATGGCATTTCACATCGAAAATCTCACATGCAGTGACCGGGAATCGAACCCGGTCCGCCTTGGTGAGAGGCATACAGCTTGACCGCTGCGCCACCACGCCCCCTATTTGCAGATGAGTAGTGTAATTTTCTGGCCGCAATAAAGTTAATTATTTCTTTAAAGAAACAATCTGTGTTGTGCTTCAACCCACCGTAATCCAGTTAACACCCTAGGGGGGTGGCACGTAACAATATTCTAATCGTTGATCCGAGTTGGCAAAGTAAAACTTACATTTATACGTGTGAATGCAGTTCTTCCAGCAATCATTACCGTCGTTTATGTTCCCGAGAATAAGCAAGTTACTGTATTTTTTTTCTGTTGATCTTGCTCACGTAGGATTTTCTTAACGCGCTGGACCATGTTTGTTGGTATCGCTACAATTATAATTGGACACCTTAGTACAGACACTAAAATATCACAGACAAACTGTCGGATAATACACAGAACCGTTGTTGATTCATTAAGGGTTTTGCGATTCATGGTCATGTAGTCCAATATACATGGGTGTGTTGTGATAACATGTGCTGTTGTGATGAATGTATTAGCGTGTGATTTGTATTATGGGCTAAGATTTGAGTAGGAGGCATCCGTGGCCTTAACTTTGGTATCATGCCGGCATTTGCCTGGAACAGAAATGGAAAACTACGGAAAATCTTTTCTAGGGGGGCTCAGGTAAAATCTAACCAACCTCTTCTCAGTTCCACCTCACAAGGCTAAGTGTACCCCGTTCCAACCCTCAGACGAGTTTTTTTTGCAAAACAGGAATCAGGAAAGATTATAGTTTTACGAGACCGCGAATCATGTAATTATGAGCTACGGGACCTCCATTTTACGTGGAATCCGAACCACGGGACATGGCATTTCACTGCGAAAATTTCACATGCCTTGACCGGGAATCGAACCCAGTCTACGTTGGTGAGAGGCCAATAGCTTGACCACTGCGCCACCACGCCCCTAAACCCAGGAATCAAACCTGGACCTCCACAATGACACCCAAGAATACTAGTCACTACACCACGAGGTGGATCACACACATCCCACTGTATGGATCATCATGTGGTAGACAGAGCGAAATCGGCATAATATGAATGAGAGTATTAAGCCTTAACGTGGCAGAGAAAGAGTTCAGAAATAGTGAAAACACATATTTGGATGCAAGGAACTTATGAAACGTGAAGAGTGGGATCTTAATTTCATGTTCTTTCTGGTTGCAGGCGTGACACTTCACTGCGACACGTGTAGCAGTCAACACATCTAAGTTGGCATCAGGATTACCTCATAACTTGGAGGGCTTCAGAGTTTGCCGTGTCGTGCGCTTACTTGCTTCAGAGTGCAGCAGAATGGAAATCCCTTCATAGAAGCAGACATACTGTGGCACTAAGCCTTCACCCCCCTCCACGGCCGTAGACGAGACCGGAGGAGAAAGAGCAGCTGGTGCACCCATGAGAAAGCCCAATTGGGAAAGAGACTAAAACGAATCTTATTGCAACTAACCCTGATCATATGTTATTATTATTAGCAACCCATCCAATAACTCTCGCATGTGTATATACCAAACGCCCAGCGTTATTGTTATGTAGGTTCGACGCGACATAGTTCATGCTGGGACCATCGTTTTGTTTATTTGCTTAATCGCACATTCTAAACAAACTGTCGATGTTTATAAAATCAAAGTGCAATTCGTCAATGCTGCGGGTAATTCTCTTTCTTTTGAATGCTCATTTGTTACGATCGCTTACCTGTGAGACTGGCTGCGTGGCGAAACGTTAACGTTCTCACCTTCTGTTCCCAAGGTTTCGGGATCAAATCCTTGCGCACTCGGTTGGCATCTGAGGGTGCGGAAATGTGAGGAAGCAAAGTTTTGGGGAAATATTCCGGCACCCCGTTTTCTCTAAAAGCCTAAGTAGATAAAGGAGATGTTGAAACAATAACATTATTACAGGTTACTTGTAAGCGCCCCATGTGTATACAGTGTGGTCCGCCAGCCCCTTATTTTTTTGGAGGAAGGCAACCCAACTAACGCGTATATCACAGTCATCCTAATAACATTAGTACCTGTTCCTTTACGTCCATTGTACAACCTTACCGTTGAGTACATCCTCGCGAATATAGTAGAAATTAATAGTGGCAGTTTTCTTTCAATGACCTCAGATATAATGCATGATTGAAACGATTAGAGCTCCGAATAACACATGCTCACGTTTTGACAGGAAGTGTCTACGAATAGATTCAATGCGTGCCAGCAATACACCATGGTTCACGGTAGCTAATGCCGTTTATTGTGGATGTATTATGGACGCATATCTATCTGTTCCAACGAGTGATTTTTTATTTGGTCCTCAAAAGGACCGTACTTATCCGATGGTACGCAGCCAGATTGGACGATGACATAATGATCTGTAGAACGAAAGCAAGGTATCCTGTATATTCAAGGTAGCAAGTGTTCGAAATTTTGACCACCTTTGTTTAAAGGAAAACTCCGACTCACTCAGACGACCCACATAACAAATAAATAAATACATCAGACCGAAACTATAATTTCTTTCAACGGCGTCTGTGCGAAAAGCGCTTGCTATACACTTACAGTAATAGTTAGTTAGTTAGTCAGTTAGTTAGTGAGGTTTTAAGGGGCGGAACTACGAGGTCATCTGCCCCAAACCTACAGTAAATACAGATAATTATTGGTTTTACGTCCCTTTTAACTGCTCTGGCTTTTAGATACGCCGGGGTGCTGGAATTTTGCTCGGAAGGTGATCTTCAACGTGCCAGTAAATCTACTGACACGGCTCCCTCGCATTTGCGCACCCTCAAATGCCAGCTGACTGCGCCAGGATACGAACCTGCAACCTTAGGCACAGCAAGCGAGAACGTTACCGCTGAGCCTCGCAGTGCGCCAGTAATTACAGAACGTGTCATATTATTATAAATATTGAACTATTAAAATTCTAATTATCACGAATAGAGTCGCCTCCGTTGCGTAGTAGTCAGCGTGATTAGCTGCCACCCCGGACCTGCTGGGTTCGATTCCCGACTTTGCCATGAAATTTGAAAAGTGGTATGAGGACTGGGACGGGATCTACTCAGTCTCGGGTGGTCCAAATAAATATAGGGGGTTCGATTCCAACCTCAGCCATCCTCAAAGTGGTTTTCCGTGGTTTCCCACTTCGCCTTCGGGCAAATGCCGGGATGTTACCTACCGTACGGCCACGGCCGCCTCATTACCTCTTCCTTGCCTATCCCTCCCTATCCTCCCCACCTTTCCCATCCCTCAAGATGTCCCTGTTCGCTTTGCAGGTGAGGCCACCTGGGCGAGGTGCTGATCCCACCTCCCCAGTTGTACCCCAGACGAGATGTTTCAAGCTCCAGGTCACTGCCCGTAGAGGCGGTAATGATGTGATCCCTCACTGAGTCCGTCGGAAAACCTAACCTGGAGGGTAAAATCGAATAAAAAAATATTAATTATAACGAATAGTATCCATCCATGGTTTAGAACAGTTTTTTTTAATTTTATTTAGTCAATTTACCCTCTAGGTTGGTGGTTCCCACGGACTCAGCGAGGGAACTCACCACTACAGCCTTGATGGGCAGTGTCCTGGAGCTTGGAACATCTGATCGGGGGGATACAACTGGGGAGGTATGATCAGCACTTCGCCCAGGCGGCCTCACCTGCAAAGCGAACAGGGGCCTCATGAGGGATGGGAAGTGTTGGAAGATTGGGATGGATAGGCTAGGAAGAGGGAAGGAGGTGGCCGTGGCCTTACAGTAGGTACCATCCCGGCAATTGCCCGAAGACGAAGTGGGAAACCACGGAAAACCACTTCGAGGATGGCTGAGGTGGGAATCGAACCCCCTCTACTCATTTGGGCCACCCGAGGCTGAGTAGACCCCGTTTTAGTCCTCATACCACTTTTCAAATTTCGTGGCAGAGCCGGGAATCGAACCCAGGACCTCCAGGGCGGCAGCTAACCATGCTGACCGCTACGCTACGGAGGCGACATGGTTTAGAACAGTATTTAGGGAAAATAACCATTTAAATGAGACAAGAAAATAACTTTCCCTATCGTCTTCGTAGATAATGTGAACAAAACCAAGTTGAAATCTTGCTGTACGAGGTAGGGAGGGTATAATAAAATACCGTAGTTAAAAAGAATTTAAAAAATCTGCCGCTGGATGGTCTTGAACCCGGGATCTTCGAAAGAGCGAGTGGGCTCAATAACACTTGCACACATTTCCAACACACTCTGGAGGTTTTTGTTGCGCTTCTTATTAACGCGTATGGTAAAATATTCAATTATTACAGTTAGATCTTAAATATTGATTGGAATGCATTCGTTTAGTACCTGGCAGGTTTTCTAATTTACTTAAAGCAATTTTCGCGACCGCTTTGCGTTAATAAGGCGAAAGAACAGCAACTACTGCCCTCAAACGACAGCCCTTCGGTTTTATTTCATACAACTTAGCGTCCAAAATGCTAGCGTGTGATACACTTCGGTCATACAAGCAGGTGTACTGACGAAGAGAACAGAATTATACAGGATTTTGTACCAGCGATCACACCAGCTACCTTGCCAGCGAGTGTCGTGTGATACGGGCCTAAAGATATGCTAAGACTTTTTGTTAGAATTTAATAACAAAACAAGATGTTCGGTAAAGAACGTATAGCCTACTTTCTCCTAAATACATGGGTATGGTTATAACCCTTTGTCCTTTTCAAGGAGTATAAATGAATGATGGTTGTAGTAGCTTCTTTAAATACAACGTGCTTTACGGAAATTATACATGAATATGATGTGCCCTTTGCTAGTGCAACCTATGTAAAAAAAATTCATTCAATTCGGTTTCACCGTGTTTGAATTGATAGGGGGAATCGACTTGCACACAAACATGGCCGCTATCTCCACATTATTGGTCTGATGACCTTGTAGTGTGGTCAACAGATTCTATATGCATAAAGGTATGTCGTTGCAAAATTTGGTAGGGATCAGATTATTAGGTTGGTCATAATTTGATTCAAGCTCTTAACATTAGGATGGCCGCCATTACGTTTTCGTCAATATGGCGGCGATATAAAACATGACACTGGAGTGCCCTTTGCTAGTGCTACCTCTGTACCAAATTTCGTTCAATTCGGTTACACCTTGTTTAATTGATAGGGGGAATCAATTTGCACACATACATGACCGCCATCTGCAAACTAATGGGCTGATGACCTTGTAGTTCAGTCAAACGATGCGCGCCATACAAGAATACGTTGTTGCAAAATTTGGTAGAGATAGGATGATTAAGTTAGTCGTAATTTGATTTAAGCTTTGAACATTTGGGTGGCCACCATTACATTTCCGACAAGATGGTGGCGATATAAAATATGACACTGAGGTGTTCTGCGCTATTGCTACCTCTGTACCAAATTTCGTTCAATTCGGTTTCACCGTGTTTGAATTGATAGGGGGGAATCGATTTGCACATACTTGGCCGCCATATGCAAACTGTTGGGCTGATGATCTTGTAAATTGGTCAAAATATGCTGCCCACATAAAGGTATGTTGTTGCAAGATTTGGTAGAGATCAGATTATTAGGTTGGTCGTAATTTGATTCAAGCTCTTAACAATAGGATGGCCGCCATTACGTTTTCGTCAAGATGGCGGCGATATAAAACATTACACTGAGGTGTCCTTTACTAGTGCTACCTCTGTACCAAATATCGTTCAATTCGGTATCACCGTGTTTGAATTGATAGGGGGAATCGATTTGCACACATACATGGCCGCCATCTGCAAACTATTGGTCTGATTACCTTGTAGTGTAGTCAAAAGACGCTCGCCATACAAATATATGTTGTTGCAAAATTTGGTAGAGATCGGATGATTAGGTTGTTCGTAATTTGATTTAAGCTTTGAACATTTGGGTGGCCGCCATTACGTTTCCGTCAAGATGGCTGCGATATAAAACATGCCACTGAGGTGCCCTTTGCTAGTTCTACCTCTGTACCAAATTTCGTTCAATTCGGTTCCACCGTGATCGAATTGATGGGGGGGGGGAGGGGAAGACATTCAGAGTACACACACTCACACACAAACACTCACACACACACAACGTCACACACACACAGACAGACACACGATTTTTTGCTAATAATACAATGGGAATTTCTACGGAATACGTATACTTCGATGCAAGCACTGGCGATCAGAATATCCTTCGATATGTTGTTGTTTTGTTTCATTTGAGGGCCTAGAACATTTAGCCATGTTTACTTGGGTGTGTGTGTGTAGAATTTGACAGATAACCTGAGTTATTGCGGGCTTGTAATGATGTGTGTATTTGCAATTAAGGATTGGGAAGGAGGCGGCCGTGGCCTTAAGATAGAATCCGTCCCGGAATTTGGAAACCACGGAAAACCATTTGCAGGGTGGCTGAGGTGGGAATCGAACCCACTTCTTCTCATATTTGCTCCACGAGGCTATGTGTACCCAATTTCAGCCCTCAGACAAGTATTACATTTCTTGGCAGAGCTGGGAATCGAACCCGGACTTCCGGAGCAACACTTCGAGATGTTATGTTAATATTCATGCCAGTTTTTAAATTTTCTGCCATAACAGGTCACGTGGCATAACGTACCAATTCGATCGTGTTCTCTTTATAACTCATCAAAATTCAACGAACTCTTCACAAAAAATCGTCGTAAGGCAATAAATGTGGCAATGTAGTTGCATCCCGACTAAATGGAATGTGGGCTTTCGTTCAAAAAAAGTATGCCTACTACTGGATTCGAAGCAACATTCTACCAGCTCGCGCCCACCAAGTACGGTCATCGTCATCGTTGAGAATAAAGTTTAATGCACGACTATTCCAGCTTTCGCCGTACGCTATTTTATTTATTTATTGGTGCCTTTATTGTGGCGAAGTTAGGGCTCTAGGCCCTCTCTTACACTTAACCACACACAGTGCAACTTACATGAATACTCACATATGTTTTTCCTAACCTACCAAACTTAAATACTAGGAAAACCTTAAATACTAGAATAAAATAAAATAAAATAAAATAAAATAAAAATTAAATTAAATTAAATTAAATTGGCGACTGCGTGATATTAATTAAGCTATATAATTTAAATGACATACATTTTTAACAAAAATTATACTATGGTCATTCACTCACACATTCATACACAAATTGTTCTAGTTGGCCTACGAATTCAAGAGGAAATCTTTACATGCACGTTTGAAAGTTGTTAGGGATGTACAATTTCTGACGTCACGAGGACAATTATTCCAAATTCTAGTTCCCGACACGAGGAAAGAGTTACTGAAGGCAGTTGAATGATGTAGAGGAATTGCAATTATAGATCCAGATCGCGTGTGACGATCATGAAAGGAAGAAAGAAAACGAAAATTGGATTTGATTGCTACGTAAATTGACCGTCAAGTCGTTAATTCCATGTTGACAGAGCAGTTAGTTTTGACGGCTTGTTAGGGAAGCTAATGGATTTTTAAAGTTTGGTGAACCACAACATTTCGGCAATCGTCCGTCAACGGCCTTAATTGGTTTGTTAACATTTTAACGAACCATGGTGAACCCGGCCCTAAGCCTCGCGAGGCAAACCTGAGAAGAGAAAGGTTTGATTCCCACCTCAGCCATCCCAGAAGAAAATTTCCATGGTTTCCCACTTCTACTTCTCTACTCGCAACACCATACAACCGTGTTTCATTGAAGAGGCCCTGCGGCCAATGATTGCTAGGCTTAGAGGCCTTTAAAACTAACAGGCTGTGAAAGTGATGAGTTTACGAAATGTTGGGATACAAGTAGGACGTCTTCTTTCTCCTTGTCGTTCGTATACAGGTAACCAACCACTACCTAGTGTCCGCTAGTCTTAACCTGAACTTTTAATCCCTTTATCGTGCGCGAGGCCTTCTAGTACATTCTCCTTCTCCGACATAATTTCCATAGATCTCTTCTAAATATTTCTGTGTCGAAAATGACGAAATACATAATTACGTAACGTCTTTTAATCACCCTAGTGGGCTAGTGGATGTGGACAAGAGGAAAATTTGGTAATTGGTGACTTGTTATTTTCGTTTTTATTACTGTTTCACTTAGAAGCTTGGAACATCATGGTTATCAGTTCAGCGCATTTCGGTGTGGAGAGTTACTAAGATAACCTGTGTTTCATGGTTTAGTGAGGTTTTCTAATGCGCTCTTTTATTTCAAAATATGTTCCAAATTTCACCTATAGGTGTCAGTGACAGTGACATCTCTTGTAGCCAAAGTTGGAACTACTTGAGATTGAACTTGATGGGGAGCCTACAGGTCCCCACTATGGCCAATGGCTGCAATTCAAATATAATACATTAATTTCTAATTTTGTTGTTGTTGTTGATTCATTTAGGGGCTTTGCGGTCATGTATCCGCATGTACAGTACTTGGTTATGTGTGGTATATCTCTGATAACCTGCGTCAATTATGATCTGGCAGTGTGTATTTGTAATGAAGGCGAAGATTTGAAAGGAAGGGAATCATTCCAGCATTTGTCTGAAGCAGAAAAGGAAAACCATTTATAGGTGGTAATCGAACTCCTCTATTCTCTGAGTATTGCCTCGCGAGACAGAGTGTACCTCGTTCCAATCCTCAGACCAGAATTAAATTTCAGCGGTAATGTTCTGGCCAGCTGAGACCAAGGTTGTGAGATTGAATCCCAACTTGGTTAGTTAGCATTTGATGGTGATTAAATGTGAGGGAGCCGTGTCAGTAGATTAACTTGGCACGTTAAATATTCCCTTCGTAAAAAAAATCCAACATCCCGGTTTCTCTAAAAAGCCGCAGTAGTTAAAAAGGACGTATAACCAATAGCATTATTAATAATATTGTATTAGGAATACAATTTCTTGGTAGAGCCGGGAATTGGAACCAGAACCTCTGGATCTGGAGTATGAATAAGCACCCCGAGAAAGTAGACGGATATGTCAGAATTTTAAAACACATTTTATAATATTAGTCGTCTGCATAGAATTTTCTAGCGTCAGGCGTCTCTATAAGCCACAGTAGTTAAATGGAACGTAAAACCAATAACATTAATATTATCTAGCGTCAGTTATTCATGAAATTAAGATGGTGATTATTTTGTCCAGAAGTAAAGTGCTATATCGCTGTAGAATGATTGGATCTCAGTTGGAGTGGTTAACAACTCCATAATAAAAATAAAACATTTTTATACATAATTTTTCAGTGTAGATGTTTGGAATTATAGGTAGCGGGCATGCTAATTTGTGAAATTGAACATCTTGTCCTAGTTGTGCTTGGTCAACTACCCAAGCGGCGGTCCGGGTAGGATGCACCAAAAACCCGCTGTTGTGTCTGATTTGGTGCACTAGGCGAATCCTTGCAATAGACACGGCAAAATCCTAGAAGAATGTATGGTTCTTAATCATCAACTTTATTAACCACCTTTTCAAATAACTTACCTATAAATTAATTCATTTCTTTCTTAATACACTGCTGTCGGGTCCAAGCTAACTTGTGTTTGAGTATGCGTTCCTTTTGTTTGAGGTGGCACTCACTGGGAGTTACACATGAATTGAAATGTCATCGCTCTCTCGAATACCGCATGGTGTAGCGACTAGCATTCTTGGCTGTCACCCCGGAGGTCCGTGTTCGGTACCCGGGTCTGCCAAGAAATATAATTCTGATCTCAGGGCTGGAATGGGGTACACTCAGCCTCATGAGGCAAAACAGAGAAGAGGTTGGTTCGACTCCCTCCTCAGCCATCCTGGAAGTGGGTTTCCACTTTTTCCCCAGGTGAATGACAGGATGGTTCCTAAATCAAGGCCAGGGCCATTTCGTTCCCAATCCTCACCGCAATTAAAAATAAAGACTATATTTTAGCCATCACAACAACACAGTTTATCAGAAAAATTCCACACACATCCATATAGGCGAGGCTAAATGACCACGATGTCCAGCCTCTCAAATGAAACAACAACAACATATTTCATTTCTATTGCTAAAGTGTCAGGAAATTGAGTTATGAATTTGAAATGGTTGCTCTGCACTTCAATACGATTTTGGTTACGAACAAAAAATAAATTAGGTCCGTCAAATGAATACTTGATTTTACTCAAGGACAGTTCAATATATGAAAATGGTGGATTAGAATTTCACGTAGGCCTATCTACTTGTATTCTTTCAAATAATAGTACCAAATTTGAGAATTAATTTGAGAGATCAAATTGCAAATCTGGGCACAGCGAATATAAAGATATGTAACTGGGCCTCAAACATTTCAAACGCTTTCCTGAGAAAGCTAGTCCTGTTGTTGTTGCTGCTGCTGCTGTTGCTGTTAAGTCGTTTTAGGGCCTTGGGACATCTTGGTCTTCATCCCCGTATATTTGTTTGTGTGTTCAATTTGTCTGAAAATCTGTGTTTTTGTGGCAACTATAAAAATGTGTATAACTAATTATTAGCATCGGGAATGGTGTAGGTGGCACAGGACTTGAAATATGGTACACTCGTATCATTTCCCTTCTTTAAGGAGTGTGCTAAAACCTGGGAAAAAACACACACAGGAGAGTCGCTGTCAGCGCTGGAATGAGAGCCTCCGACCTCTAGACTTGCTGCAGCTCTCCGTCACGACTTTGCCTACTTGGCTACGCCACGGGGAAAATACAGTCTTATATCATACGTTGTTCTTCCCGTGCATCGATCGTGTGGTTGAAACGAGCATGTTAGCGTGTGGCTATACTGTCAATGACGGTGATGGTATGTGAAAATTATAGGTTTTTAAATTTTAGTCGACGAAGTACATAAGTTAGAAAGCAAGTATTGCCGGCTTCGGTGGCGTAGTTGGTAGCATGCTGAGCTTCTATGCCCAAGATCGCGGGTTCAAACCCGGCCGAAATCGTCGGAATTTTTATGAGCATTTAAAAATTCCTCAGTGTGCCTTCTTTCGGAGGGGAAGTAAAACCGGTGCTCCCATGTCATAAATTTATGGCATGTTAAAGAACCTTCCACTAATTACACCTATGTGAAGCTAAATTAGGTAATGTTAAACATTTGACAAAAGCCCTTAGCTTCAGGCATTCGTCGCCAGGAGCCGACTGCGGTGGCGTCTGGTAACCAGGTTCTGAACTAGTAGTCGCTGACAGTGGCGTTTGGCGGCAAAAGTAGGAACTACTTGAAATTATTCAATAATGTCTGCAGTCCTTAATTGAAATGAAAACAGATAACAAACACTAATACAGTCATCACAAATAACACCGGTTATCAGACATATTCTACACACACCCAAAGTACACGGGGCTACATGACCGCGTTGTCGCAGCCCCTAAACTGAGGAACCAACCAACCAAAGCAAATATTTCCCGTAAATGGTTGTGTCTCAGTCCACGCACATCGTCACAGAAATTGAAGCGAAGAATACTGATAGCGCGCAGTCTACGAAGAGTGGAGATAGGTACTCGAAAGTTCACATGCCCAATTATCATTACATCCATGGGTCCAACAAAATTCTCTCATGTGTGCATAGTAAACATAATGGTTGAACCATTGAGTGCTCAATACACTAATTTATACGAATTAATTCTGTAGCGATTTATGGTAGCTTGAAGAAATATGAATGCGTAATAGAAAGAGACTTGTTTTAGTAATGAGGAACATGCTTCTCGGTGAATGTCCCATGTCCTTTGCATGCCCGGCACGTGACTAAGCAGTCGCTGCCGGCTGGTAAGCCATGCTCTAATTGCCTCCGCATGTCACTTGCGGATATGTGGTTACGTGCACGCCCCTACCCCTCCCCCCATCGCCCTCACTTGCACCTATATCGAACAGTGGCTTAAGTCCTACGATTTCACTTCCATCCCAAACTAAAAGTACACTTTCCTTATTCGCTCTTAAGTGTGTGCCACGTGTGTCGCTTGATGTAGCATGCACTCGGTGAGAACTTCAAATTGTAGAAAAAGATGGAGTTAGATAGTTTCCGGTAGCAAGCAAAACAACTATTTACCTTGACACTGATATAAAAATGTTATGGTTTTCAATTGGTGAACGCGATTGTTCCCAATTGTAATGGTTGGTTCCATAATCCAGAAAAAAGAATACATGCGATTAATAAATACACTTGGAAGACCAGTTTCGATCGTCAAGCGATCATCATCAGATCCGTTACACTTAAGCTATTAAATCAATGTCTACTCGTATAGGTAATGGTATTTTCAATATACACCGTACACTTATTTAGTTGCAGTCGTAATTAAACTAGCAAAACTAGCCAAGATATGTGATTATTCGTTGGGATACTGATAGTGGGGATTGACCTTCTAGATTTCTTGCTTAGTGTGATTATGTGATTGTTATTAAATGGTCAGGTTCTTGTGCATTGCGAACTTAGCTGTTTGAGCGAAGTGTGGTCCGTTTCCACGTAGCTGCCACCTCCGGTCCTGCATTTAACTGGGCCAGCAAGCCAACCTAAAGGCTAATCACCACTATCAGTAATGCCTTCCTTCAGAGGGGAAGTAAAGCCAGCGGTCCCATGACATAGATTTATGGCATGTTAAAGAACCTTCCACTAATTACACCTGTGTGAAGATTAATTAATTATAGGTCAAACAACGCTCTTAGGGTTCCTACGTTCGTCGCCAGGAGCTGACTGTGGTGGCGTCTAGTAACCAAGTTCCGAACTAGTAGTTGTTGACGGTGGCGTTTAGCGGCAAAAGTAGGAACTACTTGAAATTCAATGTCTGCAGTCCATACTTGAATTAAAAACAGATAACACACACTAATACAGACATCACAATTAACACCGGTTATCAGACAAATTCTACACACACCCAAAGTACACGGAGCTACATGACCGCGTTGGCGCAGCCCCTAAACTAAGGAACCAACCAACCAACCAACCAACCAACCAAAGTATAATAGGCTATAGCATTGGCGAACCCAAGAAAACCAATTCCATTTTATAAATCACCAAACTTAAAACACGACATTACTAATAATTACAGTTGCACGCACTACCACAGCCACAACAGAAACAAAGGTTAACAGATAAATTGAACACACACCCAAGTATACTGGGCTGATGCACAAGATTCCCAACAACAGCTGTTTCAAAATGAGTTAAAAGACATAATATTCCTTAAATGAAGCTGTGAGTTGGAGTTTTGCGAGTCCATCTCATGGATAAGGTGGAATATTTGATTATAATACAGGCCTACAGTAGCATTAAATCACTGGACGTGCTAGCTACGCGTGCTAAGGCACAAAGCCACGGCTAGGCTATCTCCGAACCCAGTGAATGAGTAGGCTCGAACTTCACTGTCAGTTCCTTGAAATGGTTTTCCGTGGATTCCGCATTAACTACATGCAAATACCAGGAAAGTACTCTCTGCTAGGCTTCCTTCGATCTCCTTACCAAGATTTATTCAATTCCATTCCCTTCATTTCTCATTTACTTGTCTCATGAAGTAGACGTCAGGAAGGGCATTGGGACACAGAATATCCGTCACATAGAGATTCATTGCATCTCATCCCCACCCCGTAGGAAGGAGAATAATCAGGGAGACACACATATAATATAAGAAATAACTTGCAATTTTGTGGCGTTTGGCGGCAAAAGTAGGAACTACTTGAAATTCAATGTCTGCAGTCCTTACATTAATTCATTTGAAATGCAGGAAGCACATCTCCAAGCCAACAGATAGCGGAGTTTGATTCAGTGCTTCGAATGAAAGTAAATGAGATTCAAATTAAATAGTAGTTGTACTGATATCTCGCCATGAGATGGTATCGCGCATTCTAAAAACATTAATATGGTCACTGTTTCCATTATTGTACCTGATACTGCCACACTGTTAAAAGTGAACCCAAAGGCTTGTAAGAATATCAACATTAGGAAGGAAGGTAACAATACACACATACGTGAAGCCCGATAACAAGTTATCATGCAGGAAGTAGCAGCAACTGACTGCCAGCCGATATATTTAGGTTTGGAATAGGTGGACCGTGCATGCGTAATGCAAGGACCCCCTTACCCCGCCACAGCCTGTTAAACTGCCATCTCCTGGCGTGATAACATTAGTTGTTTTATTTAAGGGCTTGGATCACAACAGTAAGAGTATATTGTATAACCTGAATAGTCGTGGTGAGTGTGTTATAGACAAGCTAGGGAATAAAGTTGTAGAAACCCGGAAAGAAAGCACGCTTAGGATACCACATGCGGTTTTACAGCCATTAGGTCGTGTTGTGCATGGTGTAGGTATAATGTAAAGTGAATTTTTGTTTCAAATGCATTGCGTCATACGCATGACGTCACGCTAGTAGTTGTGGCCAGGCGGGAGCAAGGCACGTGTAATCTGCAGTCGATGTAAATATGTTGACAGGTGCGTGCGTTTCCAGCGAAAGTAGCCTATTTCTTATTCCCTGTCAGCGAAGATTACTGGCTATAGCAATTTTAAATCAATATACTTAAACACAATTCCCCACCATACCTCTGTAATCATGTATCCCGTATGGAGGATGTTCATAATCGATGTAATTGATTCACTCAAGCCACGATGCAGATTCCTCACCATCGCACGGCCAAATTCAGTAAATCATTCATCTGTACCTCAACACGCATTTATGATCTGTATACGTTGGATATCTATGAGACATCTCATCCTTCAGCACTCAAGAGGTGCCTTAACAGTACAATAAAGGCGGGTTATAATTGACAACTAAAGAGGATTATGAGATCGCAGCAAGTTCATCATGGATTAATATAGATAATTGAAGTGTAGTTTTGATGTAGGTTGTAGTTCATTAAATTTAATGATTGTTGATCATGCTGTATTTTTATGTGTGATAGCGAATTATACGCATCCAATGGGACTTTATAAACGTATGTAAGTTATGGAATCCTTAAATAAACGATCAATCAATCAACGGAACGTGTGATGAAATAATGCTACGTATGGTTGCAAAACCACTACATAAAAACGAAAAGCTAGAATATAAGATATTTTGGTCCATAGGACAAAGATGTAGTGAGCTCATGGTTCAGAGCTTGTACCACACATAACAAATTTCATTTAATCCTCAACTAATGTTGTAGACTTACGCAACGCTAGGCAACTAGGCTAGTGTGGTGCGGGTCAGAATAGCCCTCACAATTTTTACTGTTTTATTCGTATTCAAGTACTCAAATAAGAACGTAGGTAATTACTATGGTATATTTAGTTCACTATTATTATTATTATTAGTAGTATATACAGCTCACAAATTTTGCATAATGTGGATAACAAACTTGAATTATCATGCGTTCTTTTACCTCTCACTTTCACAAAAGATCACAATGGATGTTCCCCGAATTTTACATGTGATTACGTGGTATCGACAGCATTGCATACCGCATAATTTACATACACAGGAGTCGTCTGGGTCATGGAAGTACTCAGTGTTACACATTGTATGGTGGCACCCATGTACCGCCATCTCATCTAGTTAAAAAAGTGTCGCAGGTCATGGTTAGTGTCTGTCCATGTCATGTTCATCATGGCCCCCATTGTGTAAAACTCGGGCCAGATTTCTTCCCCCATTCTTCATTCTGTGGTGCACTAGATTTTCCCAGGCGGCAGTGGATGGTAGCCTTCACTTCATCTGGAGGTCCTCAATGAAAAAGGTCTCCTTAGCAAGTTCATACGCTAGTCTAGATTTTGCGTCTAGTCTAGTCTAGATTTTGATATTCCCAGGGTGGCTATCAGGAAGCACGACTTGACAGCTTCTAGCGTCCTCAGATCCGTCAGTTCACTATTATGAATGGGAAGATGCATTGCACACAGGACATATTCAATACATTTAAGTAATTTAAAATCGTCATTTAGACTTTCACGGCCCGTGTTACTATTCATAATGTTGAATTTTGGGCTTATGCCGTGTTTTATTATATTGAAATTCGACGCGTTTCGAAAGAAACCATGTCTTTCATCGTCAGGAATAATCTGCTGTAAACATTCCTGACGATGAAAGACATGGTTTCTTTCGAAACGCGTCGAATTTCAATATAATAAAACACGGCATAAGCCCAAAATTCAACATTATGAATAATTTAAAATCGTTTGTTTACTGCTTATTATCTTTATAAATCATCGTTCTTTAACAGGAGTTTGTGAAGTAACCACAACACAAATACCCATTTAATTGATGACAGAAAATGAACAGTTGTTTTCAAATGAACTAATGTTAATGAATAACATTTTAAGCAAAACCTCTTTCCGTACAACGCTCAATTACGATAATTTATACACAGCCCCAGAGTGCATTTTCAACATATCGACCGTTTGTATTTCAAAAGAAATCACGACTCTGTCAATTAACATAAACACCACAGTGTATAAAAATTATATTGGAAGTAACCAGGTCACAGAAATTCAAAAAGCCACTTCTAGAGTTATAAAACAAAATGAAGTTGTGAAGAGTATAAGATACAGTAGGTTGTTGGTGTGGTGTGGGTATTTGTGAAGAGTATAAGATACAGTAGGTTGTTGGTGTGGTGTGGGTCATGCTGTAAACAAACATAATAATGTTATTGGTTTTACGTCCCTTTTAACTACTGTGGCTTTTAGAGACGCCGGGGTGCCGGAATTTTGCCCCGAAGGGGATTTTTAACGTGCCAGTAAATCTACTGACACGGCTCCCTCGCAGTTGTGCACCCTCAAATGCCAGCTGACTGGGCCAGGATACGAACCTGCAACCTAGGGCCCAGCAAGCGAGAACGTTACCGCTGAGCCACGCAGCCAGTCAAAGTGTAAACAAACAAATGGGCGGTTTAGCGCTCTTTTAACAACTGGCGTTGAAATAGAGAGAAATGGCGGTCAGCTACTAAGTATTAGTGGATTATGAGACGAAAAGTGCAAAACGTAGAGCGGAATGTTAACGATCTACAACGTTGTGACCTGCACCACGTTAGTTAAGGGTAAGTTATACTGTAATTTCTAAAACAATACGGTTTGTTGTGATGTGGTAATTAACCAATCATATATCCATTTCTTTTATTGACTAATTTATAGGCCACTATATCGCTTTATCAAAATCAACTTATTTCAATCTGATATCTCAATTAGCTTAATTGTTATGGCTCTTAGTTCATGTTGTAAGGTAGGCGTGGCGTTTAAAAGGTTCTCTCTCAGCTTTCACAGGATTTAGTAACAATTATCTGGATTCAAATTGACAACTTCTCTATGCTTGACAGTAGTTGGTATTTCGGCCAGTAGATAGAACCAGGATTCTCTTGGAGATGAGGCTTTATTTTCTTTGCTAGTGAATATTTGTTTATGAGGGCTCATACGGCATGTGCTTTTCATGTGATCGCTTTTGTTGTATAGTCTTATTGATATTGCTTGTGAAATTGTAGTAATTGGGTATATGGGTAGACAACCATTAAAATGGACTAGGAATAAAGAAAAGAAGAAGTAAGATGGCATACCAAGACAAGGAGAAATAGGCAGGAGCAGGAGACTACAAGTCTGGGATGTTTTAGAAGAAAGCAAGTCGTGCGGGTACACACTTCTCTTTGAACTCATTTTCCGACTAACAATGTTTTTTTTTCTTTCGTACAAAAGGTGTATTATGTCTGGAAGTAAAGGCACCATTCACATGAAATTTGCAACTTGAGTTCTACTATGTATGTACAATACTTTAAGCCCTTAAAAATATAGAATAAGGTCTAAACAATGGGAAAAATATTCTTTTAAATGAATGGCTCATTATTAATTTGTTTTTAAATTGATTCCTTTCCTAAAATTGCATATGCCGAAAATATTATCATTTTGTTGGTTTGGATTACAATACAGGCACTACGGAAGCTGGAAACTGAATTTTGGCTTAATAGCATGAATGATTTTACAAATTATGCTCCGATACATACTTTTTTACACTCGCAACGATAATAATTATTCAGACAAGAATTTATGAACCCAGGACTCTGTGAATTCATTCACCTATTACTACACACATATGCTATAAGCAGTTCAAGTTTCATGAACATCAAGTGGATGGTTCCAGAGATATTCATATTTTTATCAAACATTCTCTGTGGTGGTTAAGCTTCAGAGCAGTAAAACATCATTTTGATTACTTCGCATGATAATTGAAACATACGAATACTCTGGACGCAGTTTATATCTATTATTCGCTATAGAATACATACGTGAAATGACAAACGAAAAAATATTTACGTGTGCAGCTTATTATTATTATTATTATCGCTATTGTTATTACTTCAGCTCTCTTCATTTCAGTGAAGACAGATTTGATATTCCACTACGACTGCTATGTTGAACTATAATCCAGTGAACAGACATTTAAAAAGAAAATGCTGTTCCGACTGAAAATCTACACATATGTACTCAAATTACAGAGGAAAAGGGACGGATCACTGGAAGAAGTCGGAAGTATATCGATGAGGCTGGAGAAGAGGCATCGTTAGAGTGTTATCAACAATGAAACACTCATTGAAGGAATACAATCTAATCACTTCTTTGCATGGGGAAGAGTTAATAAGGGAAGTTCTTTTGCAGTTAAACATTGAAGTAATTATTATGGTGGTTGAAGCCATTCTCAGTGTTGCCTTAGTAATCTAAATTTGATGTTTTTCAGTCGGTCAACACGATTGTACCCAATTGTGATGGGTTAATGCCTAATGCTGAAAACAAAATTACATGTATTTATTTTTCGAAGAAGAACTAGTCATAAGCGCTCTAGTGGGCTAAAATCAATAATAATTATTAAACTCATGTATTTTTTTAGTATTTGAGAATAACTAATCTCCACCAATGGTATCCTTACCTTGACGCGGTGGTGGAGCTTGCGTGGTCAAATGATCCTGAGAGCTATGCCGGCGGTAGCTTAGCTGCTGGTAGGGTCTCCCAAGCCGGACAGGTCGAAGGTGATGATCCAGACTAAACGGGATACTCTGGCCCTCCAGGTTGGGGGTTGGACGTGGGGATAACAACCCCACACCATAAAAAAAGAACCTGTTACGAAACAAGGACAATTGCCTCGGAAGGACGGATTTAACAGAAGACAACCTCGGCCTGGATTACGGAAAAGAGATTTGTATATTGCGACGTGGAATGTAAGAACGATGTTGAGACCAGGAGAGATGAATGAAATAGGAGAAGAGATAACTAAATTTAATTTAGACATTGTAGCGTTACAAGAGGTAAGATGGCAAGGACAAGGAAGGATAGATAAAAGGGAATATTCACTATTGTATAGTGGTCCAAATAGCAGAACAGGACAACATGGTACAGGATTTATGGTATCCAAGTCGGTAAGGAATAGTATTATGGAATATGAAGCCATAAATGAAAGATTTTGTAAATTGCGCATCAAAGGAAGATTCAGGAACATATCCATATTGTCAGTGTATGCTCCAACTGAAGAGAAAGATGAGGATGAGAAGGAAGAGTTCTATGAACAATTGGAACAGATATGCGGTGAGATACAGAGATACGATACATTGATAATAATGGGTGACTTTAACGCAAAGATTGGGAAGGATCTATTGATGAGATGTGCAGGAGAACATACACTACATGATGTTAGTAACCAGAATGGCACACTACTTGGGCATTTTGCCATCAGGAACAATATGGTGATCAAAAGCACATGTTTCCCACATAAACGAATACATCTAGGTACTTGGAAGGCTCCTGATTCTACAACCGTGAATCAAATAGACCATGTGTTAATCAATGCAAGATACTCTTCGTCAATTATAGATGTGCGGAGTTGTAGAGGACCAAATTGTGATTCAGATCACTATCTAGTCAAAGCAGTACTTAGAGAAAAGCTGGCTAAAACGAAAACAGAATCTGAAACCTGGACGAACAGTATAAACGTTGAAAGATTAGGAGATGAAAGAATTAAGGAGGAATATCAGAGAGAAATACAAAAGAAATTAGAAGAAAAAGAGAGAGATGATCTCAATGAAGAGTGTAAGAAAATAGAGGAAGTAGTTAAACTGGCTGCAGAAGAAATAATCGGAAAGAGGCAGCAAACCCGAATGAATGGTTTGATCAAGAGTGTAGGGAGGCAATAGAAGAGAAGAATAGAGCAAGAGAAAAGATGATCTTGAGAGAAACAAGAAGCAACTGTGAACATTATAGGCAACTGAGGTTGAATGCCAACAAAGTATGTAGAAGAAAGAAAAAGGAACACATAAAGAAACAATTTATAGAAATAGAAGAATTAAACCAGGGAAGTGAAGTAAGAAAATTCTATGCGGCAATTGGTAAAATGGGGAAAGGTTTCCAACCTAGGGAAAGAAGATGCAAGGATAGACAAGGGATGATACTGAATGTTGAGAACAAAGTGTTCGATAGATGGTCTGAACACTTTAAGGAACTTCTAAGTGAAAGTGTAGAGCCAGAAATTGAACAACATATGCAACAGAACGAGAGACAAGAAGTAATTAGATCAGAATCAGAGAATGAGAATGCAAGTATTACGAGTCCTACAGAATCAGAGAATGAGAATGCAAGTATTATGAGTCCTACAAGATTTGAAGTGGCAAATGTAATGAAGAAAATGAAAAACAACAAATCACCAGGGGAAGACAGTCTAGTAGCAGAAATGATAAAATATGGAGGGGCGGCATTGGAAGACAGAATACATAAATTATTGGAAAGAATATGGGAAGAAGAGAACATGCCAGATGGATGGAGGGGAGGAATAATATGTCCTATATTTAAGAAAGGAGATAAACTAGCATGTGAGAATTACAGAGGAATTACTCCATTGAATGTTATTTACAAGATCCTATCAGGTATCCTGAAAGAAAGAATGAAGATATTTTCAGAAGAAATTCTGAGTGAATATCAGTGTGGTTTTAGACCCAACCGGAGTACAACGGATCAAATCTTTGTAACTAGGCAGATGATGGAAAAGTTTTATGAACATGATATTGACCTCCACATGCTCTTTATAGATTTTAAACAAGCTTTCGATAGTATATGTAGAGAAAGACTATATGAATTACTAGGAGAAATGAGGATACCTGGAAAGATAATCCGGCTGATAAGGATGACACTAGATAACACATGGGCACGAGTGAAAAATGGAAATAAGCTGAGTAAACCCTTTACAATTAATATGGGTGTAAAACAAGGAGATGGATTGTCTGCAGTACTCTTTAACCTTGCACTACATAAAGCAATCAGTAAAGTGGACCAGGGAGACACTATTTTTAACAAATCAAGTCAGATCTGTGCTTATACAGATGATGTAGTGATCATAGCAAGAGAGAAGCGTACACTGAAAAGAGTATATTTAGAATTAGAGATAGAGGTTACAAATATTGGGTTATTAGTGAATGAGAGTAAAACTAAGAGCATGGTAATGTCCACATCTAACACAAGAAGAGCCCCGCATGATATTAAAATAGGCGATAAGACATTTGAGGGTGTGACACAATTTAAGTATCTAGGAGTACTTATTAACAACCAGTGTGATATGACAAACTGTATTAAAGATCGATTACAGGCTGGAAGCAGAGCATACTATGCAAACATCAAGATGCTCAGGAATCAACTTATATCGCGAACAACCAAAATGAAGATATATAAGATAATGATAAGACCAGTAGTGACCTATGGCTCTGAAGCTTGGACATTAACTATGGATGAAGAGAATACTGTGAAGTGTTTTGAAAGGAAAATACTGCGAAGAATATATGGCCCTGTTAGACTGGAAGATGGATGGAGAATACGATATAACCATGAACTAAACGAATTGATTGAAAAAAAAGTTATCGTAAAGTTTATAAAGACACAGAGAATCCAATGGTTGGGACATATAGAGAGGATGCCGGAGAGCCAGATGCCCAAGAGAATGTTGAAAGGGAGGCTATTCTCCAGGAGGAGGAAAGGACGTCCTAAGAAGAGATGGTTGGATGGTGTGACTGCAGACCTCGTCGCAATGGGAGTGAGAGGATGGAGGAGCAAGGCGATGGATAGACGAACATGGAGAGCAGTTGTCCAAGAGGCCAAAACCCACCCCGGGTTGTAGCGCCATGGAGTGAGTGAGTGAGTGAGTGAGTGAATAACTAATCACAAGAGGGTACAATCGTGTTGACCGAATAAAAAACATCAAATTTCGATTTTTTAAGTAACATTAAATTATTAAAATGGGAATTTGTCTATCTTGCACGCACAATAAAACTAAGCTTTTTTTTTTATAAAACTTCAAAGAGCAGTAACTAAGCACTGTGTACCCCAGATCGTTGAGACAGTGATATCATGAGTTCAAAGCCTGTGTAGCTATGGTATTTATCTAACATTCGCCCTCATGCAGCTATAGAGTAGTGGCCATATAAAATAAATATTGCTCTTGTAAATAATAGCGTACTGTAGTTCCTTTTAAGTTTAAACAAACAAACATGAGAATTCAACGAAAATCTATTAACACTCGTTCTCATGAACAAGAGGTTAACACTTCGAAGAAATTTGTTCAGGGGGTACACCAGGAATGCGAGGTTGGGAAACGAAAGTACAAAGATTTATATGCATAACATATGACAATGAAAACATAAATCGCTGATATGAAGAACAGTCGATGCCAATGAATTCAGATGATGAAAAATGAAAATCCACAGCCTGCTTCCAGTCTCCGACCGGGTCAGGAATGGAATGAATGAAGCCCCCATCTAGCGGCGAGGATATGAACTGTGCCGGCTGCCGAGGCCTGACGCACTCCTCTGGGGCAATGATTAAATGAATGACAGATGAAATGAAATGATAGTGGAGAGTGTTGCTGGAATGAAATTTTGACAGGGAAAACCGGAGTACCCGGAGAAAAACCTGTCTGCCTCCGTTTTGTCCAGCACAGATCTCACTTGGAGTGACCGGGATTTGAACCACGGACCCAGCGGTGAGAGGCCGGCGTGCTGCCGCCTAAGCCACGGAGGCTTCCGAATTCAGATGATACTGGGTAAAATTTTCACTCCTGGTCAAATAAAACATTTATTATGTACAGGGAAAATGAAAAAATCAATTGGTATTCTGACGATACAACCACTAACAGGCGTAAGCCCTAGAGCCAAAAGGTTTTTAAGAAACAATTATTATACCCTGCCAGGACTGACAACGTCACGAGATTTGATTATATGTTTGAATTTAGAGCAGGGTATATTGCACGATGTTCCAAAGTAAGTGAAACACAAATCAGTTTGAATCGAGATTGAACGCCTGACTGTCTTCACAAAGGCAATCAACGGAAAATTAGCCCTCACAGAACTTGTCACGTTGTCGATGGACGAGGTTTGATTGGTCAGTGGAAGTAGCCTCTTAAATATACGTTGATAAGGGGATTCTTTGAGTAATATGAAATCTACAGGTTTCATTGTTGTATCCATAACAAGTGATGTAACCAATAATAATATCAGTCCCCCAACACAGTTTGATTTAGGCTAATCATATCATTGATTTCTGCATATAATTTTTATCATGGCAGCAATGAGTCCAAATGCATTAGTCTCTTCGTAGTAGGCGCAGTGTCACTATCACATCAGATTATTATTATTATTATTACTATTATTATTATTATTACTATTATTATTATTATTATTATTATTATTATTATTATTATTACTATTATTATTATTATTATTATTATTATTATTATTATTATTATTATTATTATTATTATTACTAATATTCCGATATATCGGAAAGGCGGAAACGACTTGGTGACTCTGCCCACAGCAGGAGTGCGGCGGGAAGGACATCATTGCTGGATGATGTGGAACACTGTACATTAGCCTAATTCTATAATAATTATTTTTATAATTTTCTAAGATCATATTGTAATCCATGGTGATGTATAGTTTTGTTTGATGACATTCTGAAGCTTAGTTTATTATGTGTTGTATAGTAGATTTTATATTCAATGTGTACATATTTCAATTGTTGAGTGTATTTAAGCCTGTCAGGCTGTAGCTTGTTATGAACAAGTGTTATTCCTGGACGGAAATTTGAGAACTTGGATTTTTTCATATGATGCGTGGGAAGTTCTACGACTCATTGATCTAGCGATATGGTAACGCTGGAGACTCACGATGTCACCCAAGGGACGTGTGTCTCTGTGATTCGTAGACATCGCTTTGAATCTGGACTGTGAAAGTGGTGGACATCTGGATGAGAGATCTGAGAATACAACCCAAGTCACGATTGGTTGGCTGTGGCCAGGAACTACGTTTTCTTTACAAGTGATGGAAGAAAATAGTCCTTCGACTATATAAAATGGGGTCGTACATAACTCAAAACTTACTCAGAACTATTTACTGTACTTGGAAGTGCTGCGTACTATTATGACTGTTGGGCCGGAGGGACTTTTATAAAAACTTATTCTTGTACATAGAATCTGAGTGCTGCGTGTGAGTATGGCTGCCTAGGCGGAACTTATGTCAGAACTGATTTCTGTATTTTGAAGTGCTACGTGCATCCATGACTTTTGAGCCAAAATGTTCATGTTGAGTGAAGGTCTGCGACTTACGACTGTGAGTACGGCTGTTGGGCCGGAACATCCACTACTGTGTCTTGAGCGAGTGCGTGTTTGTAAGAGAGATTGTGTCGATACTGGGGTACTAATGAGTCTCCGAGGATCATTTGGAATCTGCGTCCATGTTCCGATATATCGGAAAGGCGGAAACGACTTGGTGACTCTGCCCACAGCAGGAGTGCGGCGGGAAGGACATCATTGTTGGGTGATGTGGAACTCTGTACATACTAGAGGATTGGTTAGTCAATTCCAGGCTTAATGTTAAGGTTAAATCTTTATATTTTGTGTTGTAATCTAGAGTCATTTTTGTTAAGTTTTAGAATATAGAATTAATTTAAATTTGGTAATACAGTTCTTTTTAAGATAGATGCCTGTGGTTAGCCTTCCTACATTTGCTAGGTTTTAGGAGGTTTGAGTAAGGCTTATGCACGAGCCTGATCTTTCAGGATTCCTGCACTCACTCGGAGATAAGAAGAGTCTTTGTCAAGTTGTTAGATATATTATTCATTTTATTATTCTTAATTATTCATGTTTACTTAAAATTGCAAATGTGACCATTTATGAAGCAACTATTAATGTTATTACATTTTGGTAAATTCAATAGTTGCAGTGATATGGACTTGTGGTTCAACCTTAATATTTGACGTAATAAGGAATGTTTCTTCAATCACCGAAGCAGCTATTCCCTAAATGTGTTTATGTTTGCAGACTTTTCTATTCTTGAAACTTGTAAGAAATCATTTCTTACACCAAGGAATTGTGCTGCTCAATGGAAAAAAGGTGAGTAAGAAATGCTAAGTACAACTGATTTCTGTGCCTTCTTCTGAACATAATATTTCGCAAAGAATTTGTTGGTGTGATTTAGATTTAAAGGTATCAGAGATACAACAAGTCCAGATATCAAAGGCTTTTGAATGGCGTGTAGGGTAAGGTTAGATGAAGACCATTGACTGGGAAGAAGCTGCTAAATGTATCAAAGAAATAAATGACGGTTTCGTCTTATTTAAAGCAAAATACAACTTTGGAACTCACTCTAAATGCATTTGGTTCTAATTTAGACAAGCAAATCAGTTTGATGAATAATATCAATAAGTTGATAACGTCCATTAGAGCTGGCAAAAGTAAAAGCTTGCTCACATTTCAATAAGGAATTATCCTAAGCAACACGTCTCTGTTTAAACGTTTTAAATATTTGGAGTCGATGTATCAAGTCGATTGAATAATGACATCGTCTCAATCAAGATATCGGCTGCGTGGTTCAGCGGTAACGTTCTCACCTGCTGTACTCAAGGTTGCAGGATCGAATCGTGGTGCAGTCAGCTGGTATTTGAGGGTGCGCAAATGTGAGGGAGCCAAGCCAGTAGATTTACTGATACGTTAAATATCCCCTTCAGGGCAAAATTCCGGCACCCCTGCGTCTCTAAAGGGTTCAATTGTTAAAAGGGACGTAAAACAAATAGCATTATAATTATTATCAAGCAAGATATTTTGGAGAAATGATTCTCATATATTAGAGGATTGGGAGGCTTCAATGATCATCCAACTCCTCTGGGCAATAAATTCAGATTGAGATGGTACGTTTTGGGCAAGCACTCTGCTTAAGCTTTTACTGTAAGTAAAATACAGAGGTGGATATTGACGAAAGGTCTCTGATTTAACGAATGCAAACAGATTCAGACACCTGTTACTCACAGAATCCGATAGTGAAGATTGCCAAACACATTCCAGATATCGTGGATGCGCCTTACGAAGATAAACTGGTTTCTAGTTAATTTGTTGAATCTAATTGTGAAACTGTGCAAATGGACATGAGTTATTTTGAAATGATCAATCAACATAATGAATTGTTAACTGAATTTGAACGTGCAGATTTTAACGACGGAATAGCGGGTGAGTTAGCTATGGTTGTTACGGCGTGGCTGTAGGAAGTCGCTCTCAGCCGGGAGGCGAGGAGGTTCGAATCCCCCCGCCGGCAACCTTTAAGATGGTTTTCTGGGGTTTCCCATCTTCTTTCTAGGCAAATGCCGGGGTTGGTCCCTCACTATAGGCCACAGCCGCTACCTTACAATTCCTAGTCCTTACATTCACACTTTCCTCCCCACAGAACGCTCCACACGTGACGGTACTTGCAGCTCACCCTATGGGTGTCCGCATAGAAGCAGCTACAAACTCTGGCGAGCCGAACATGTCCTCGGACACTCGCGGCACTAATACCCATACGCTATAAAAATTAAAAATAAATTTAAAAAAAAAACGGAATAAACCCCGAAGGTTAAAAACGTATTACAGGATATGTAGCACACAGATTCAGGGATAAATACAAAAACTTGGGAACATTAACTCAAGAACTTGAACACAGTTACAAAGGACCAGATTGCCTCCAGTTTGTTTCAAGAGTAAGTACTTAGTGTCTTTCTAATAAACTTATGGAAGTTGCAAGAACAATGCACGGTGTTTTTTTTTTATAAATTTCATAGCAATTCGGTGTCAGATAATACGTTTATATTCAATGAATTAACCATCAAGACAATGAGGAAATTGACTCATATTCATATTGCATATGAGGTTATTCTCTGTTCAGCTTGAACCTAAACGTACGTATAGGCCTATACGTTTGCGAGACATAGACATAGAAATAAATTTAAGCAATTCACCCAGAAATTAGGATCGCAAAATGTCTAAACTTATCAAAGTAAGAAAATAGTATTTCTCGTAAAATGACTATTAATTTGCATTAGGGATACAGCGCATTCATAATTACCTACATTATTATAAGTACTGTATATGCATTTAAAGAGGGAAGCCTCCGTGGCTTAGGCGGCAGCACGCCGGCCTCTCACCGCTGGGTCCGTGGTTCAAATCCCGGTCACTCCATGTGAGATCTGTGCTGGACAAAACGGAGGCAGACAGGTTTTTCTCCAGGTACTCCGGTTTTCCCTGTCAACATTTCATTCCAGCAACACTCTCCACTATCATTTCATTTCATCTGTCATTCATTGAATCATTGCCCCAGAGGAGTGCGACAGGCTTCGGCAGCCGGCACAGTTCATATCCTCGCCGCTAGTTGGGGGCTTCATTCATTCCATTCCTGACCCGGTCGGAAACTGGAAGCAGGCTGTGGATTTTCATTTTCATATGCATTTAAAGTATGTACATTATTATAATAAATATTCTTGCATTAACTATGCCTTCAAGTTACAATATTATAACCAAAGCCGTCTCAAATGCTTCGCTATGTGTTTCCGAACGCAAGACTGGAGCTCCAAGCGTGACGTCATCCGCACGAGAGAGTGGGAATGGTATCAATAATAGGACTGGTACTTTTAATCGATTAATTTCAGATATCGATTAATCGATTAATAGAAACCGAATGATCGATTAATTACTGCAAATGACGATTAATCCTTTTTAAAATAATCGATTAGCTTAATCGGTATTCCGAATAATCGGTTAGTCGATTAATCGTTTTTTAGATTTGTTTTGTCGATTAATCAATGTATTTCGCACTTTTAACTACGCTCTCACAGAATCAACAAATAATGACAATCTATGCAACTATGCAATCACTCGACATGATGGGTGATATTTTTATTCTCTTAGGGGCTTTGCAACATCGTGGTCACGTAGCCCCGTGTACTCACCCTCTTTCACTGGTGGAAGATGAATCAAACAATATATCCAAGGACCGCTAAACTAGCAAAAAATCACTTGATAGTCTCCGCGACCACCTGCAGCGCTGAAGGAGTATCTTCAATTGCAGGAAACATTGTGAATGCAAAGCGAACCTGCCTCGCCCCAAAAAATGTGAACTTACTAGGTTTTTTGCACCAAAACAGATCTTCAATTAATTGAAATATATTATAACATTAATTTTTAAATAATGCAACTTGTTTGTGAACTATTGAAGCCATTCTTTCAGTGTTTCGAATACAAACTGTCAGTTGTAAATCTTCAGTCGGTCAACACGAATTTCTCCAATGACTGTGTGGGGTGCAATGTATATATTATATGAGTAATAAGTAAATAAACTCCTTGAAAAAATACATGTATTAGTTATGATCACAATGACCCCGCCGGAAGTAGGCAGGCGAAAGCGTAGCAACTGTACGACCAATGCTCCGCTGAGATACGTAACTATATACATAATAGAATTCATGTGCATTCTCTAATTTTATTTTGTTTATTATATTGTGTTATTCTAATTTGTAAACACGATCATAATACTCATACGTAATTAACAAACCCTTATTAAACAAACTAAACTTATACAGTTCTCAAAAAAGGTTTTGCATATTGCGATTTAGTAACATGTTTATTTTGCTATGTGTATGCAATCATTTTATGCACAATATAGGATACATACAAAGAAATACAACACACAATCTGCTTTGCGAAAGAGACAGAAACACACAACGAATAACCAAAGTGATATTGTTGTGCTGAGCACACAAACATCCTTTTCATATTGGGACATATCAATACCGTGTATGGCCACCACGAACTATAAGAAAGTATGCTGAGCACCAACGAATCCAACGTGGTTTGGGGTAGATTACCCCACTCTTGGACATCACCTTCAATCAGTTGCTCTTTTTTTGTTGGTGGATTAGGACGGTGCGATATTGCCCTCTTGAGCTCTTTCCATGCATGTTCATTACAGGTCATGTCCGCAGAATAGGCAGGCCACTCCATTCTCTATATGACATGCATCTGAAGGAATTGATTGGCCACCCTAGCTCGATGGGCACGAGAATTATCGTTCATTACTGTAAAGCCCTCGCACATTGTGGCAGCAAATCCTGTAACGGCAGGTTCAAGGATGTTGTCTCTGTGCACAAGAGCAGTCATGTTACCGTGGATAGGAATTAGAGGCGTACGTCGACCGAACATGATTCCACCCCAAATCATGACTGAACCACCTTGCTGTTGGTGACTTTCCTGCATGAAGGGCTCGTGAAATATCTTACCCACTCGGAGCATTCGAGTGTGGTGACGTTATAGTGATAGTGATTGTAATAGTGATCATAACTAACACATGTTATGTTTCCTGGAGTGCTATTTACTTATAATTCATATTATTTTATAGTTTGTACTTCGCCCATTCATTGGGAAAATTCAAGTTGACCGACTGAAGAGTTACAACTGATAGGTCTTTGTGAAAACTAGGCTAAAACCGAATAAAACAAAAATGTTCCTGTCCTAAATTGTAAACAGCCTTCCCAATAAAAATTGAACAAGATTCAAAAGCTTTGCTGTAAACTCTTCGCTTCTTTTTTCTGAAACCCTTCCCAATTTGATTGATGTTTGCTCTTCCACGGTCACTGACTCTTATTTGGTTATTGTTAGCATAAACAAGGAAGGACACGTATCTCTACGCAAAATTTAACTTTTATAGGTTTCTATACATCATTACGAAAATAAGCGTAACTCAACTTAAGCGATGACCTCTCATTTAAACCATTTTCAAAACTTATTTTCTTATCTCGTGTCTACTAATCAATTAATCTATTATTCGATTAAAAATGTTCGATTAATCGTTTGCGATTAATTTCAAATTAATCTATTAATCGATTATTAATCGATTAATCAAAAATCGATTATTACCGGCTCTAATCTGTACACCACCTCGTCATGGTGTTGTGTTCATAATATACAAGACATCCAAATGGTGAACTCAGAGTTCAAATGTCTGACGCAACAAGGACTCGAACCTGCCTTCTGATTTCCGGCTATCACTGCCATTTCTCTGTGTCTTGCTAAGGTACATTTATTGGGGTGACGACAACTGTTAACCCCTACAGCACTGTGGCGTAAAATGTCCGCTGTGGGGCATTTTGAAAGATGGCAAGAGCATCGGGCTTGAACCCCAAGGATCCCAGGTTCAAGCCCTGGCGCGTCAGACATTTTTACTCTCTGTTGAAAATCTTGATGGCTTGTACTTCATGTACACAACACGACCTAATAGAGCAAGTCATCACGTAGCCAAATTATTAGAATTGAAATAACATTTGCTAAATTCATTAGGCTACGGGCCATTTTCACCAACGTCAATTATCTCATAATTCATCATTAAAGGTTATTTAACTTTGCTCGAGCATTTCATCAAACAGAAACGCTCGTCAACATACCATTAACAAACAATTACGTTAAAAGGCCAAATCTGACCATTCAACTCTCTAAAGTATCGTTAAAGTGGAGAGAAAATGCTGCCTGATCTTTAATGATGAATTAAGAGGTAATTCAATTTGGTGAAAACGGCCCTAAACGTACCTCAAATATTTCAAAAAATCAAATAATTTATGTACAGTACATTGAGAAGAGCTACACTGGCATGAAAATGAATCGTTACCAGACTACTACATTAATAATTTCAGTGTTTGGAAAACTAACATAGCATATTATTCTACTTAGTATTACCACGTTTGTAGGTGAAACTGTGGAAAGTGACTAAGTAAGAAAGATATAGGTCCGTGGGTACAAAGTAGGGCCTAGCTAAGAGGGAGCGATGAAGGATATTCAAATACAACATCCATTTATCTTGGAGAAACAAATTACAAGTATCATGGCAAGAATGGAAAGTTAATGTCAACCAGAGAAATAACATTAAGAATTTTGCCTCATTAATTATTAGCTTTAGGAAGGTATGTTCCATCAAGAATACGGTCACGTTAAACTACAAGATTCCTTCCTTCCTTTTTCCATCAAGAATTACTATCAAGGAGATCTGGCTCATTAACTATAGAGCATGCAGCGTTTAGAAACGACTATGGGTCTTATGGGCTTTTACTTTTAACGGAAATCCCCCTACACTGGTTTTGTTGCCTCACCTTTTATCATGAAGGAACTCTGAACATATATATTTTTCGTCATAATAGCTTCCTACAATTATCTGCCAATCGATTACCTTTGTTATTGCGTACAAGTATCGCTTATATTACGTTTTAGTAATTTAACAATTCTCGAGGTTAGCACGCTGGAAAGAAGAGCATCGTCCTGTGCTGCATCCTCGCCCGGAGTGGAGCACGTGCTCAGTTCCGCCGACAACATAAGTTCTGAAGCACTATCCGTCATTGGTGTTACTGTTGTGTGTCTGTTTTATTTTCTGTTCGATCGAATCATGGCTGCCGACAGTTCGATTCCAACCCACTATCTCCCGAATGCAAGCTCACAGCTGCGCGCCCCTAACCGCACGGCTATCTCACTACAATATTACAAATATTAATCTAAACAAAACAACAAGAATAAAATTGAAAGAAACTAAATTTTAGCCTAACTAATAACTGAAGAGGTGATGATCAACAGTATTGCTGACATAAAAATTGTTAACATCGTCTGCATACATCCGAGAAGGAAGGAAGAGTTGTGCTCTCGACATCTGTCAATCAGTAATGCGTCATATCACAACGAAATGAATGTCGTTATTGGTTCTCTTCGCGTACAGTATCCTTAATACTGGTCCAATCCGTTAACACCTGCTAAAATGCTCCTTCCTGGGCGTGTTCTATTTCAGGTAGCTGCTGGGGTTGTGGTTGTCTAGCTAACTTATGAAAGCGCAGTACCCGAAGCGGGTGAACATAACGTATGACGTCAGCGCTACCTCTGCCTAGAGCTAGCAACACTGTCGCCATAAGGCTCCACAGTCTTTTCTAAACGCTGGATGTTCTATAGTAATATAGACTATTACGTCAAATGATCGCAACAATACCAAAGAAATGTCCAGCAGGACTTCGCGTACTGCTCACGCCCAGCGCTGCCTGACTCAGTTGAAGGTTTGTTCACTCAGGTGACCTCTCTATCTCCGACTGCGTTTGGTGGAGAGTAGGAAAAGATTCTGTATTTTCCCAGAGCTCAGAGTAATTAAATCATTTGTAGGGTGAAGTCCTACTGTGAAGTGAAGTAGTCCTTGTGTTCGTTACAAATTGTGTTAATTTTATTATTATTATCATTATTATTATTATTATTATGAACTATGAATGCAGAAACTAGAAAGCGTGGTAGTATTGGCAAACAGCGCAGTAAAAAACAAATGAAAGAACTGAATATATTTAATTATTTCTTAAAGAAAATGAACGTTAGCGAGGCTGTTGAAAAAACAGCAGAAGCCTGTGGGTGCTCAAAACGTTTGATGTATTATAGAATAGGAAATAAGGGCTTGAGGTACAATAATGTGCAACAAACAAATATAATTTCCAAGGTTTTCACTTAAAATATGCCCGTATAGGAGTTAGGCTTATGTTACATCATGTGCCTGGCTTTGCTGAACTTGCTATGAGCATCGACTGCATTTAACGCATACGGTACTGACTTTTGAGGTAGAAATGCTCTAATGCATCGTAGTGATCGTTGGACTAACGAGTTGGATGTAGCCTGCAAGATACATAACTTACCTATGTCGTAAAGCCGATGAAATACGTTTGTAAAAAGCCAAGCAGCTTTTTGCCTCCCCCAGCGCTACTACAGCGGAAAACATGACTGCATTATTTTGGCTTTGTCAGAGATTATAGAAGGAAGGAAAGCTGGTGCTGAGTGGTGGGACGTTAAGGCGAAGGCTGAGACAAGGTTTTCTTAAATGAGATAGTACGTTGTTAGTTAATTAGTTTGTTAGTTAGTTAGTTATTGGGTATTTGAGGAACGGAACAGCGAGGTCATCTGCCACTAATCATAGTACTTACTAGTTGAGGTTTGTGTAAATATATAAATAATAATTACATTACTTTCCTAATTAGCCACTTATGTTTTTTTGTAAGGTTGGTAGTCTATTATTTCTAAGTTTTGTTTCAGTTCTTTTTTTTTTCTATGTCGCCATTGTTGTCTGGTGGCTCCCCCGCACCAAGAATGCAACAAATTTTGCCTATTTTCATTTTATTAAAAAAAAGGCTTATGAGATCACCTTTTGTCCGTGTGTGTGTGTGTGGTTATGTGTATGTGTTTGTGTGTGTGTGTGTGTCCCCCTAATAACTTCTAAACGGCTAGAGTGATTTCAGTGAAACTCGGCAAGATCATAGCACCGTTTCGGCCAAACCCGACCGTGCTCTTCTAACTTTATTTCGTCTCACCAATCCAACATAGAGGCTGTGCGAAATATTTCACCAGCATTCAGTATCTCTGAACCTATTACCGATATCACCCTGAAATTATGTACGGTGATAAAGGACACTACTACACGTTTTTACGTGTAACTTTCAAAAACCTGTTAAGTACAAAACGAACATCGCGGCGAAGCGAAGTTGAAATATTTTAATAAACTTTTATCGCGATTTAATCATCTGAGAGCAGTGAAGTATGGTACAGGAAATGATTATGCATATTGTAATACACTGGCATCTAATTTGTTTCAATTGTATACATAACCTCAAGATGGCCGCTGTGCAAAATTTGAAAATTAAGTTTTATATCTTGTGTCCTAATCATGCGATCGAAGTGAAAGTTTGAATAATGAACCTATGCAATAATTGTCTTTTAATGGTACATATCTCTATGGCTTATAGGCTACATATAACAATCCAACATGGCGACCATCCGAATTATTTAGATGGTTCTCTATATCTACGAATCTTTTACAGCAATCAAACTGAAATTTTCTATGTTCATAGAGGCTATGAACTTAAGTTCACTTTTAGGACTTTCAATAACCTGGTGAGCACAAATCCAGCATAGCGGTGACAAGAAGAATACATATTTAATTGGACTTTTGTCGCGATTTAACCATCCGAGTGCAGTGAAACCTGGTACGGTAAATGCTTATACAAATGTTAATCCACTGGCATCTAATATATTTCAATTGTTTTCATAACGACAAGTTTGCAGCTGTGCGAAATTTTATAATTTCGTTTTTACTTCTTGTGTCCTAATCATACGATTATTTTTGAATACTACAGCTAGACATAATCTTCATGTAATAGTACATAACTCTAAGTCCTACATATATAAAAATCCAACATGGCGACCATCCGAAATATTAGACGGTTCTCAATATCTATGAATCTTTTACAGCAATCAAACTGAAATGTTGTGTGTTGATACAGGCAATTAACATAAGTATGAAAATAGGCTTTAGTTCTTCACGGACCTACAGTACAAGTCAAAAGTTTAGGACCACATAAGGAAATCGTCACCTAATACCTAAACTTGTGTCACTAGAGCTCTGCGATTTTTTTACTGAGCTACATCTGATAGAATATATACGTCCTGATTTCTCTCAATTGGGCCAAGTAGTGTAGAAGTTATGATTTTTAACTGTTGGAAGGTCACACCTAAAAATCACCATTTCCAGAGGTATAATCTATTGTATATTCCAACTGGCTGCAGGTATTGCCACCAATTTTCTTTTTTAGACTTAACAATAGTTGGGGATCATTCTGATATAAATATTCAAATTCCGAAGAAATGCAGGATCCGTTTCTTGCAGGTTTATAGTTTTTCACGCCAGGGCAAAAAGGGTCGATTTTCCCCTGTTCTTATTACGCTTGTCGTAAGGCTTCCTTGCTACCTACCCGCTTCTAAGTTGTCGTGACTCGTAGTTCCACTTTCACTCAACAGATGGCATCCAAGCGTAGATTTCTGGCTTGTGGGATTTCACAGTGAGATTATTTTGTTGTCTGCAGTGAATAGTAACATTTTAGCACTGGCTTGAAAAGGTATAAACCCGCAGAAAAAAAAGACCTGCATTTTTTCTGAATTTCTATATTTATACCAAAATGATCTCCTACTATTCCTAAGTCTAAAAGAGAAAATTGGTGGCAATGCCTGCAACCAGTTGCAATATACAATACATTATACCTCTGAAAATTGTGAATTTTTGCTGTGACCCTCCAACAGTTAAAAAATCAATAAAAAAGATACGAGCCTTACAGTAGCCGCATATGATGTGTAACATCTGACATGTTATCCTACTCGTATACTACACTGCTTGGACATTCTTAAAATGTTAATTTACGCTCCGTTTTCATACTGGAGTTGTATAGATTGAATTTGAGATATACTACTGACACACTTGTTTGAACAAACATCACATATTATATTGTAAATTAAGAGGAGGAATGAAACCATAGTCTCTAGCCTATCTAAATAATGTTCAATACAATCAAATTTCCCAACTCCTGCTTGGTTCGAAGTTTTGTAATAAAAATTAGATAAATCGTAATTTCATGTAAATTTTGTTAACATGACGCATTATGTTATGACATATATCGTTTAAATCGATAATCCGGTAGCAAAAATATTTGCCAGGACTGGGGATCGAAACTGAGACCTCATGATTCGCAGTCCAAGATATCATCCGCGCAGCAATTACAACCACCGTCATCTGGAGTACAGGACAAGTACTCATTTTCACGTGCCGATAATGATATCGAAGTATTTTTTTTATGCTCCATTAATATTCTGCTTTTTTTTTTCGATAATGTTCCTGCGTGGAATTGAGTTTTAAATTAGATATGAATACGCCTGTCGCCTCCGTAGCGTAGCGGTCAGCATGGTTAGCTGCCGCCCCGGAGGTCCTAGGTTCGATTCACGGCTCTGCCACGAAATTTGAAAAGTGGTATGAGGACTGGAACGGGGTCTACTCAGCCTCGGGTGGTCCAAATGAATAGAGGGGTTTCGATTCCCACCTCAACCATCCTCGAAGTGGTTTTCCGTGGTTTCCCACTTCGTCTTCGGACAAATGCCGGGATGGTACCTACTGTAAGGCCACGGCCGCCTCCTTCCCTCTTCCTCGCCTATCCATCCCAATCTTCCATCCCTTCCCATCCCTCATTAGGCTCCTGTTCGCTTTGCAGGTGAGGCCGCCTGGGCGAAGTGCTGATCACACCTCCCCAGTTGTATCCATCCCGACCTGATGTTCCAGGCTCCAGGACACTGCCCATAGAGTCCGTGGGAACCACCAACCTTGAGGGTAAATTGACTAAATAAAAAAAAAATACGCCTACTTGACAGTAAAGAAAATTCCTCTAGTGGTCTATGAGAGGCTAGCGCAGTTCCCGTATAAAATCATCGATATATATTACATTGACCACTGCATTACAGCAATGTGGGTTAATATCTCAATAGCCATTGTGCAGAAACATATTACCGGCTTTGCCGATTAGTTACGATGATTCATATCAAAGCATTTCATCATTTAAATACTGATAGGGAAACATGTGGTGTGTGTTTCAATGAGTTGACACTAGAGTTCGCATGAGCGTTTACCGTTCAGTACGAAAGGGTTGAGGAAAGTTAGTCGGCGAGTGGATGCCCATCACTTTTATCCAGAGATTGGAAAACAGTCTCTTAATAAATCATAATTTTTCAGCAAATATGATACATATAATGAATATTAGTGGTACGAGGACTGGAACGGGGTCTACTCAGCCTCGGGTGGCCCAAATGAGTAGAGGGGGTTCGATTCCCCCTCAGCCATCCTCGAAGTGGTTTTCCGTGGTTTCCCACTTCGTCCTCAGGCAAATGCCGGGATGGTACCTTCTTCCAGGCCACGGCCGCCTCCTTCCCTCTTCCTTGCCTCTCCATCCTAACCATCCCTTACCTTCCCTCATGAGGCCCCTGTTCGCTTTGCAGGTGAGGCCGCCTGGGCGAGGTGCCAATCCCACCTCACCAGTTGTATCCCTTCCGATTCGATGTTCCCCGCTCTAGGACACTGCCCGTAGAGGCGGTAGTGGTGAGTTCCCTCGCTGAGTCCGTGGATTCCACCAACCTGGAGGGTAAAAAAAAACATGAATATGTTCACAACAAAGAACGACAACTTGAAGATTATTTAGTGTAGACATATTTGTAATTGCGCCTCAAAACCATGAAGTAATCCATATGTGATTTACATTCTCCAGCTGGCAGTGCGTGTTTCACTTCCGTTCCATCCACCACTGCCAGCTGGATCGTTCCGATCCACTTCCGTCCCATTTTTCAAAATCACTCCCACAAAAATATCGAGCAACCAAGTGGAAAGATGTTACACATCAAAAATTCTACAATACTTGGCCCAATTGAACGAAATCAGGACGTTTATAATCTATCAGATGTAAGATCTCAACAAAAAAATCACAGAGATCTAGTGCCACAAGTTTAGGTTTTAGGTGACGTATCATGATTTCTTTATGTGGCCCTAAACTTTTGACCGGTACTGAACTTGTTCCTCATGCTGCAGTCTCGCAACGGAGTTTCAAAACAAAATTTATAAAAGCGTGATATTGTGTGAGAAGTATATTATTTAATGATTTTCATTTAAGGGCATATACCGGTACAGTAAATACCTGCTTTCCCGCTTAATTAAATTGGGCACAGAATTTGTGTTGACCGACTGCAAAGCTTTCTTTATTAGAACTAGGCAACACTGAAAAAATGACTTCTATCATTTCAACACATTCTACCGCTAATTACAAACAAGTACAATATTACTTAGGACTGAAAAGAGTCTCCCAAGCAAAGATTCGGTCACTTAGTCGGCTTCGCGGCTGCTGCGTTGCACTTGAATGCATTCCAATCTATGTATGTTGGCCCGAAAATACGAGGCGATGCCCTCCCCCACGCCCTTCCTGCACGAGCCCTGTGCCGTTTCAGTTCACCGCTCGCTCGTATTTCACGGGTCTGTACAACTATAAAGTATAGCGTCAAAATATGAAAGAGGCTATTATTAGAATTGCAATACCATTAAAGTAAAGGAATTTGTTTGTTTACTCCGGCAGTAAATCAAATTACTAGCGTAGAAGAGGGACTGAAAGAAGAAGAAAAGTTCGACAGAATAAGAGAACTGCAAGGGTGGGGGATTAGAAGAGAAATCAATTATGAAAGTACCATTAATAAGAATAAGAAATTAAATGACGGGGAACGAAAGAGGCGAAAAGAAGAAAAGGGAAATGTCGTGGGAAGGAGGCTGTTTCGACATTTGAATAGAAGAGAACGAGACATTGGACGCAATAAACGAATTAATTACACAGGCAATTTAAAGCAACCCAGCGGGAAGGGCGAAGATTGACTGGAAGATTAACTACATGCAGGCGGCACCGACCTAACTCTTCGTCGTGATGCCTAGCTCTGATGCGTGCTACGTCCCCATTATAGCACATCATATTAGTAGGCCTATACGAACTAAAACATTAATATACAGTTATGATAAAATATAGGGCAATCATGCAGTATTGACTGATAAAATATTCATTCAAATACCATCAATTTGGGGAATTTTCACAATCAAAATCTTGTAAATTTTCATCTTTGTTTGACACAAAATATAAATGTTTTTTTTAAATTTTCTTCACTCATGATCTGGTCTGTTTGAAAGTCCTTGCAAACATAAAATTACCACTCTGCGTCATTAGTTGTGACAGGCAATTTCTTGGTCCAAATTCAATGTTTTTGAGTCGGTCAATACGATTGTACCCAATTGTAATGGGTGATTGTAATAGTAAATGTAATTCCTAATCCTGAAAAGGAAACATGAGATTAACAAATACAGTTGGATGACCAGTTTCGATCATCAAGCGATCATCATCAGATCTATGTCTACAAACGTGGGTGATGGTATTTACAATGTATACACGTAGGCTATTTAGTTGCAGTAGTTATTAAAAACGCGCAACTAGTCAAGATTTGTTGGTTGTATGTGTTTTTTTTGTTTCGTTATTCGTTTGTTAAAATAGTGTTAGTGGTGATTGACCTTCAAGTTTGCTTGCGTAGTGTGCCATCTGTGATTGTTACTATTTATGATGAGGTTGGAGTGGATTGTGAACTTAGCTGATTGAGCTGATTGGTCCGGTCCAGTGCAGCTCCTCTCACCACTACCTGCACTGACCTGGACGGAATTTCCCGTCTGGTCTCATTATCTCTTATCCTCCTTGGCCTTTCCTCCGTATTCCTAACTGTCTTTGTTCGTCCAGCAATATAACACACACTGGCGGGAAAGAATATCCCAACACCATGAAATAAAGAATGTAGAGTACGTAAATGTCGGCAATATATTTGGCGACGTAACATATTTAATTGATTCAAGGTTCAAGACAACAGATTAATGTCCGCGCCAAGAAAGTCATCGCAAATGTGCCATGCTGGTCCATTAATAACCAGTACAATCGCCAGACTGTTGAATGCAGGCATGCAAACGCGCATGCATTGTGTCGTGCAGGTGCCGCATGTCAGCTTGTGGGATGGAGTTCCATGACTGTTGCACTTGGTCGGTTAATACAGTGATGGTTAATGCCGGTTGTGATGACGTACAGTGGAGACATTCCTGCCAAGTCGTTCTGCAATAACGTGGAAGGAAAATCCACCTTCATGTATCTCTATTACACGGCCTTGTTGAAATGAAGTGAGCCGTTGATGTTGGCCTCTTCGTCATCAAGGCATTCTTCACCCACACACCCCGTCCAATCTCAAAGGTAACTAACGCTCTCGCATAGCACAGCCCATATTTAAAGCAAACCTCTACTAGTGCCATGCTAATGCAATTTGCAGGAAATTTGAATCAACGTCATCTTTCAGATGTATAAACATGCCTTCCAACGTTCGTTAATCTAATACAACCCCTTCTTGGAGTTGGGATATTTATTTCCTCCAGTGCATTTAAAACACTAAGAAGATTTTTGTTACCGCGAGATTGAGAAAACGGTTGAACCGATTGACTTCGTAAAGCACTCTGATGAAAGCTCTTGGCCGGTAGACTTGCAGAGTGTCCTTAAAAGTGAAATATATGTTACGGCATATTTTTAAATTATTAATGAAATATATAATATTTGGGGCTCTGGCGCGTTCGTAAAATAGCTCCACGCAAGCCATGGCGGATAAATATACACTGCGTCTTACTGTGGTCTTTGTTTTTGAGAATTAAAAAAGGGGGGGGGGGGCAATCTTAATTATGATGTTTCCACGATATATAAGGGAATAAAAATATATAATAAGGGGAATCTTGAAGAACTTAAACTAGCAGTTGAGTGTGTATGCTGTTTACCTAACTTAATATTGCGCTGCCTTTCCATTTTCTAGGTGGATCTGGAGCTAACATTGCATACTTTGAGTTATGTTATGCATCGTCGTAAGAGTTCGAATCCAACCTCGGATATGTTGAAGATTAATGCCAGCTACTTCAGTTGCCTACAAAATTCTTGAATTCCTATGATTTAAGGGATTTGCCTCCACATATTCTTACTCTAAATGTTTGAGGTTTTGTTATGCTCATTAGAAAAATAAACGTTTCCCAAGGGCTGCTAAATGGAACCGGATTAATTGTAAGAAATATGTATCAAAATTGCTTGGATTTTGAAATAATAAGTGTAGATTATATTAGGCAGAGAGTTCTAATTCTTTGACTTGATTTAACACCATCCGATATAACACTTCCATATTCTTTTAAGAGGCACCAATTCCTAATTCGTTTGGCATACTTTTATCACAATCAATAATGCTCAAGGGGAAACTCTGGAACGTGTAGGTCTCTGTTTGCCTCATCCAGTTTTTAGACATGGCCAGTTATATGTTGAAAAGTCAAGAGTGCGATCACTCGACGTCCTTAAAGTCGCAATAGCGCAAAAAGTAGTCGTACGAAAATTATTATAAGAAAATATTTCAGTACATATTTTTCCAATAACCGTCATGTTTTGATGGGATTCAACTAGTCTATATATTTAAAACACTAAGGTGATTTTTGTTACCGCAAGATTGAGAAAAGGACTGAACCGATTGACTTCATAAAGCACTCTGACGAAAGCTTTGCAGAGTGTCATTAGAAGAAAAATATATGTTGCGGTATATTTTGAAACTATTAAAGTAAAATGTAATATTTTTGGCTCTCGCGCGTGCACACAATGGCTTTCCTACACGAGAGACATGGAGGATAAGGATCCCACGCGTCTTACTGTGATCTTTGTTTATGAGAATTATAAAAAGGGAGGGGGGGATATTATATATTTGTCCACAATATAAACTGGAATAGAAGTATAAAATAAGGAAAATATCGAATAACTTAACCAGGCAGTTTAGTTTGTATGCTATTTACATAACATAATATTGCGTTCTCTTTCCATTGCCTGGGTGGTTCAGGTATTCTATTATGCATCGTCGAAGGAGTTTGAAACCCGCCTCAGATATGTTTATTTATTTTCATATTGTTCTTTCTTGCTATTGGTATCCCATTGCCAAAACATATTTTACTTTTATGATTCCGGTAAAGTTACGAATTTTCCGCGATTTCCGTTGCCATATACTTAAAGAAAAATGTAGTATTCCAGTCATTCGCACGTGCGCTCAATCGCTTTCGCCATGAGAAACAATTGATGAACATAATTTCAGGAGGCTTTGATATTGTGGTCACACAGCTCCGTGTACTATGATGTGCGTGAAATATTTTCTCTTAAAACCTGTGTTATTGTGGTGGCTGTATTAATGTGTGTATCTGTAACTAAAGTGGGGATTGGGAAGGAGACAGCGGAGGCCTTGAGTAAGGAACCATCCCGGTATTTGCCTGGAATGTAAGTGGGAAACCTAAAAGAATAACACATCCAAGAGTTTGAGATTGGAGTCGATCCTACCTCCCCACAGTTTTACCTTTAGAGCCTGACTGCGCTCCGTTCCAGCCCTCAGGCTGATGGCAGGGATTTTATTTTATTATAGGCGAACAGTCTCATCGCATTCTCCTCAGCAACCAATTTGAGTATGAAAGTCTCTGAATACACTGGTCATGTTGAACTTCCTTTGCTGTTGAAATAGTAAAATTGATCTGCCGGAATATAAAATACCTGACAGGCTGAAACCATTTTTCACTGGAGACGATGTCTCATGGAATTTGAGAGAGAATATTCGGCAGTACAACAATGCTATGTCCTTTGGTGCCAATGTTACCGTGCCACTTGAATACGCTCCATATTGTTTTAAATTTTCGAGGATATAACACCATCGCATTTCTTCCATATATTCCAAGAATATAGGCAACGGATCCTACGGCCAGTTGTTGTTGTTGTTGTTGTTGTTGTTTGAGTCTTCAGTCTTTTGACTGGTTTGATGCAGCTCTCCATGCCTCCCTGTCCTGAGCTAATCGTTTCATCTCTACATAGCTCCGACACCCTACATCCGAGGCAATCTGTTTAACATATTCTAACCTTGGTCTACCCCTACAGTTTTTGTCCTCGACCCTTCCTTCCATAACTAAGCTTGCTATTCCTGGGTGTCTAAGTATGTGTCCTACCAACCTATCTCTTCTCCTTATTAACAGTCGCCAGAAACATCTCTCCTCTCCCACTCGTCTTAATACCTCTTTGTTTGTAACCCTATCTACCCATCTGATCTTCATCATTCTCCTGTAACACCACATTTCAAATGCTTCAATTCTCATCTTTTCTGCTGCACCAATAGTCCAAGATTCACTTCCATAGAGCGCCACGCTCCAGACAAAGGCTTTCAAAAATGACTTCCTAATACCTAAATCTATATTCGATGTCAGCAGATTCCTTTTTTGTAGAAATGCTTTCCTTGCCTGAGCCAACCTACTTTTTATATCCTCTTTGCTTCGTCCATCACTGGTTATTCTGCTTCCTAAGTAACAGAAGTCTCCTACTTCCTTCAGCTTTTCACCTGCCAAGTTGATCTCCATAGAGGTTTCTGATTTATTTCGGCTGCATTCCAGTATTTTTGTTTTACGTTTATTAATTTTCTTCATGAATTCTTTCCGTAAGACGGAGTCCATACCATTCAAAAACTCATTCAAATCCTCAGGCTTGTCGGCCAAGATGACGATGTCATCAGCAAATCTCAGAGTTGAAATTATTTCTCCTTGAATCTTCACTCCCACTTTAAATTTTTCTCTAATTTCCTTCATTGCTTGTTCAATGTAAAGATTGAAAAGTATGGGTGATAAGTTGCAGCCTTGCCTTACACCTTTCTGAATACCAGCTTCTCTCTCATGTCCTTCAACTCGAATGACTGCTGTCTGGTTTCTGTACAGATTGTATATCACCCTCCTATCCCTGTACTTTATTCCAATCGATTTCAAAATGTCAAACAATTTAGTCCAATCAACATTATCAAAAGCCTTTTCTAAGTCTACAAAAGCCATGAACGTTCTCTTATCTTTCCTTATTCTACCTTCCAAAATCAGCCTAAGACTTAGTACAGCTTCCCTTGTTCCTACATTTATCCTGAAACCAAACTGGTCTTCACCCAACTCCGTTTCTATCTGGCTTTCAATCCTCTTGTAAATTATTCTAGACAGGATCTTTGAAGCATGAGTAATCAAGCTGATTGTACGGTAATCTTCACATCTGTCAGCTCCCACTTTCTTTGGTATAGGGATGATTACATTCTTCTTGAAATCAGGGGGTACCTCACCTGTCTCATAAATCCTACACACCAAGTGAAATAACCTGATCAGACCTTCATCTCCTATGTAGCGTAGCAACTCAATCGGTATATCATCTATGCCTGGTGCTTTGTTCCTGCTTAAGTCTTCCAAAGCTCTATCAAATTCTGATCTCAATATTAAATCTCCTTTCGCATCGTCATCAATTTCCTCCTCCCTTTCCATTACATGATTCTCAATCTCCTTTCCCTTATACAAACTCTCGATGTAATCTTTCCATCTCTCAACCATTTCTTCCCTATCTGTTAGAGGCTTTCCATTTGTGTCCTTAATATTACAGCACTTAGTCTTCTTTTCCCCAAAAGTATTCTTAATCCTTCGATAAGCTGTGTCTACTTTTCCTAATTTCAGACAATTTTCTATACCTGCACATTTCTCTTTCAACCATTCTTCTTTCGCTTCCTTGCACTTCTTGTTAACCTAATTTCTCAGACGTCTGTATTCTGCTTTCCCCTTTTCATCTCTTACATTCTTGTGTTTCCGCCTTTCATCCATCAATTTTAGTATATCCTGACTGATCCACGGTTTTCTCCCTATTCTTTCTTTCCTACCAATGTTTTCTTCTGCGGATTTTGTTATTTCATTCTTCAAAAGTGCCCATTCGTCTGCAATTGAAGTTTGTTTAGGGTTTTTCATTAGTCCTTCCTTTATACTCTTCTTGAATCTATCGTTTACATCCTTCTCTTTCAGTCTGTCTATTGCCCACCTTTTTAACTTTTGACTTTTCTTCAGTTTCTTCAACTTTAATCTGCAATTCATTACAACCAGATTGTGGTCAGAGTTTATGTCAGCACCAGGATATGTTTTACAATCCAAAATCTGGTTTCGAAACCTCTGCTTGACCATAATGAAGTCGATTTGGTAACGCCCTGTATCTCCTGGTCTCATCCATGTGTATATTCTTCTATTGTGGTTATTGAATAAGGTGTTAGCTATGACCAATTCATGCTCGGTGCAGAATTCTACCAGCCTGCTTCCTCGATCATTCCTTTCACCTAATCCGAAATCTCCTACTATCTTCCCTTCTCTCCCTTTTCCTACCACAGCATTCCAATCTCCCATTACTATAACATTTTCATCACCCTTGATATACCTCAGAATTTCGTCTATTTCTTCGTAGACCTTTTCAACATCCTCATCATCAGCTTGACTGGTAGGCATATAGACTTGTACCACTGTGGTGCACGTAGGTTTAGTATTGATTTTTGCTACAATAATCCGTTCACTATATTGCTCATAATATTCCACCCGCTGTCCAAGTTTCCTACTCAATATGAGGCCAACCCCTGCTTGGCCATTGTTTGATTTAGTGCTAATGACCCTATAGTCTCCTGACCAAAAGTCCTGTTCTTCCTGCCAGCGCATTTCACTAATCCCAACCAAATCCAACCTCAACCTATCCATTTCCCTTTCTAAGTTTTCTAACCTTCCACTTCCTAGCAGACTTCTAACATTCCACGCTCCGATCCGTAGAATGTCAGATTTCCTCTTTGTCACTTCTGTGATGTTAACCCCCTCTCGAGTAGTCCCCACTCGGAGATCCGAACGGGGGACTAGTTTACCTCCGGATTGAAATTTTACAAGGGAGGAGGCCATCATCACATGTAATTATGCATAGAGAGGTGCATATCCTCGGGAATAGCATACGGCTGTAGTTTCCCGTTGCTTTCAGCCGTGCAGCAGGACGCAGTGTAGCCATTATTTGGCTTATATTATCAATATTGTTAAGGGTGTTGTTGGTTTGACTAACCCGCGCCTCCCACCATTTGTATTGTATCTGAGAGGGATGCCAATACAAATACTAAATCTAGGGGATGAAATTAATCTAAATTGGGGTTGTAGCTTGGCGAATTTGTAAGAGGTTGGGATTGTTTTAGGAAGAACTGCGGACACGTTTAGAGAGCAATTTACATACAGGGGAATTGGCGGGAGGATACTCACCTAGCTCACCTCTAGGCCGCACGCTGGCGGTGCAGCGCCTCCTGCATGTCAGCATTCAATGTAGATCTTAAAACTAGGTACTAATATAAAGGGAAGGGCTTCTTAACCTAAACGAAATAAAAAGGTAGTCAATAGACTGTTCAGAAAGGGGGTTTATTAAGAAATAGTGGCAATTGCAATAGGGGAGGATGGAAATAATAATCTAGGGGGAAAAAGGAATTATGCAGGCACGATGTCACTCACCCCACCGTTAATACCGGTCTTCCATGATGATGGTGGCGTTGGGACTCGATATGGGGCCATCCCCCATATCGGTCCGACGTAGCACAACTCCTATAGAGTGTAGGACTGTCACTGCAGGTTCAGAAGAGTCCACGTTCCTAAGAGACCGCGGCGCGTGTTCGTACCTCTATTTATAAGTAAAAGGTGCGATGTCAGTCCAGTCAGCGGTATGTTGGGAGTGTAATGTCCTCTGTGTCCTGTCCAAGTGCTTGCTATTGGAGCTAGGTCTATGACCTACGGTCTACTCCGTAGTCGCGTTGCCATGTCGCCTTTTACGTAGTTATCTCTTATTATATTTTATGTATTTATAGGCACAGTCCTTTCCTAAAGGGCTGGGGCCAGGACAAGTCTTCTTCCTGTTTTAATAATCGTCCTCGATTATTGGACTAGACGTGGGGGCGGAAACTTTTATTTTCTTCTTTCTTCTTCTTCTTCTTCTTCTTCTTCTTCTTCTTTTCTTCTTCTTCTTTTTTTCTTTCGTCGATATGAATTTGTTTTCGATTCGTCGTATCGTCCTTCGTCGCTTCTGGTCTTCTTCGTGGGTGGGGGGATGAGCGAAATTGTACCGTGCTAAGGGTTGGAAGGCGTGGCAAGAGTGTTGGGGTGGTTTGTTTTACAGTCATTTCATGGCAGATAGTTCTCTGTATCTGTCTATATCCCATATTGTATGTTTTACATAATCTGTATTGCCCATTTGGCAGAGTTAAAATTTTCATAAAAGTGTTGACATTGTTTTGTTAAAATTGAAGAAAACTAATAAATGGAATTTCAGCGGAAATATAAATTGAAATAAATGAAGCTGAAAGATATATCTATAATGCAATCGCATAGGAAATTTACATTATTAGCACCGTACTCGGACTAGTGCGTGACTTGCGTACGATGCCGTCAAGTCGAGCCCTGCCTCGAGGATGCATACATAACTGTAATTTTCCTACGATGGGAAATGATGCTGTAAGGAGCTTAAATAATGGCGATCCCTTATGAACTAGCACGCGCCCTTTGTAGCGTGTATAAAAAAGGGAAAGAAAAAGTGTAGTGTATTGTACTCTAGGCCAAGTGTAGCTATGAGGGTGCGCTACTATGAATAACCTCCTTACAACGTGGGGGATGATGAAATAAAATTGTAAAAATATCCTAGAAAACGTGAAATTCCGTCAAAGTTACTTGATGAAGTGCGTAAAAAAAAACATGTAGTTAGGTTATTAAGAGAAAAAATTAGCATTGAAGTATTGTTAATAAATAGCTGAAGGCTCCTGCCTAAATCGGCTGACATTCTAGGATGGTTTGTAGGTTTTGACTGCTGTTGCTGCCATGCGTGTCGTAACTTTGGTCTTGCGTCACGTTCATCCGGGGGGCATCCTGCATGAATGTCCTACTGGGGGATTACAGGATTGTACACCGTATAATTAGTCTGAAATCAGAAATCTCTCTTAACGTTTTGTACAGAGGGATTGGTTTACCCTGGTACCGTTATTTTTTTTCACTGAAGTTCGTTACGTCGTACGCGGTAATCTCGTTACTTAATGTCTGCATTATGACATAATATACTAATATCCTTATAAACTAACGTGCAATATGTATTCATTGACATATTGGCCATTGTGGTCATACACTATACCCCGTCTTATATGCGTCGTTGTAAAACTGCAACATGCTTCCTTGAGCATTTAGCTGCGTATATCCTCTTATATTTCGTAGAACTTGAATCCTTTATATTTGTAAAAAACTTTCTTATATATCGACGTATATCTTTGCTATAGCTGAGAATTAATCCTTAAGTTTTACATTTACACTTTCTCAGCGTGAATTAAGCGACGTATTCGCTTCTTAACCTATAGATATGCAGACATTATGTAAGGATACTCGCACTACGTGTACACTCGATCGTTAAGTTTAAATAGAGTATTGTTAAAATGGCGACTGTTTCGTCGGGAAGTTATTGAAATTAGAAATTATTTGTTGCCTCTCCGGGCTAACTTGGAAATTCTGTGCACTGTATAGAACTTCAGGAAATATAATTAACACGATAATACTATCTGAAAATATATTATCTGAAAAAAATGACATTTATTATTGACATGTGATAATTGCCTGTAAAAAATAACACTGTTAACGACATGGTATGTAAGACCCTTTTGTAAAACTTGCCACGTTATATAGGGGGGGGGGGGGTGATTTACTATCTAACTTAATTCTTAATGCTAAACCTAATAATACTATCTTTTCTTAGCTAACTATGCTATATACATGGGGTAAAGTGGAATAACGTGCCTGGACAGGGGTGAAAAAATCTCTTGAAGGGGGGGGGGGGCGATATATATTAAAGGTATTTCTTAAATATTTAAGCTCTCTCTATATTGTATCCGCAGCCATGAAAATTTTCTAAAGTGTGCCTTCAATGAGGTGGCTACCTTGCTCCTTAATAAAATAATAGGGCTGTGTCTTCACTGAAATGCATATCTTTGCTCCGTAAGAAAAATAATGGGGCTGTAACTTCACTGAAATAGCTACTTTTGCTCTTTAATAAAGTTAATGGGGGCTGTATCTTCAATTAAATGCCTATCTTTGCTCCGTAAGAATATAATGCGGTTGCTCTATATGGAATGCCTAATATTATGCCTGAGTTGCACAGTTTTATTTCTTTTACATATCCTGTTGCCTTCTTGTCATAGAAAATATGGATGCATGTGATTATGACTTTTAACCAAGTGGTGTCACTCTTTATATAGAAAATCAGCAAATGTGTCCAGCGGTGTAGGTTTCAGATTACCTACTATGCTACAATATCATAAAACGTGTCACTATTTCCTCATATTAAACATAATACCAAAGAGATATCGTCTGTTGGTAGACTGTCCGTACTTCGATACAGGACGCATTCCATCGGACGTTAAATCCATGCTGTATTGGGTTTATTTTAATATAAATATCTCCTAACATCTTATCAGAATACTATAAAGTTATCGGCTGTTGGCAGGCTGTCCGTACTTCGATACAGAACGCATCCCAGTGGCCGTTAAGTTCATTGTGTATTAAGTTGATTTTAATATAAATATCTCCTAATATTTTATCAGAATACTATAAAGATATCGGCTGTTGGCAGGCTGTCCGTACTTCGATACAGAACGCGTCCCAGCGGCCGTTAAATTTATTATGTATTAAGTTTGAATTGACCGCCACAAGATGTATAACGTGGAGGGTTTAATTCCCTGAAAGTATTAAAACGAACGTCATCTAGGTGAAAGGGTTGGCTATGTCCTTTCAAAGTTCAGTAGCGTTCTAATATCTGGACTACTTCTTACGTGTTCAGCGGGTTGGCTAGGTCCCTGAATCTGAAATGATAGTCCTCGGTCGCCGGTTGTCATTATTATATTGACCAATATACCTGTAGCTAATTAATTCCCTCTGGGTGTGACGTTTCTACCCTTAAGCACTTGGCTTGCGTAAATTGTGGACTTTGGGGCCACGGTGTGGACACTAATCTTATTTATTAATGGCATTTGTTATCAACGTAGGTGTGTTAATATCTCCTTAATCTCCTCCATACTACCCTTATCTCAAAGCGATGTCCTCCCTGGGACCTGCTGCATGATATCAATAACGTCGTGTTCTTGAGGCTGTGCGAACTATTGTGCCAGCTCAAGATATCTATAATATATTTCTTCAACTTCACTTAATACTTCCCTTATCTCAAAGCGAGGTGCACCCATGGACCTGCTGCAAGATATCAATAACGTCGTGTTCTTGAGGCTGTGCGAACTATTGTGCCAGCTCAAGATATCTATAATATATTTCTTCAACTTCACTTAATACTTCCCTTATCTCAAAGCGAGGTGCACCCATGGACCTGCTGCAAGATATCAATATTCCTTCAACTTCACTTCAACTTCACTTAAATTAGTTAATACTTATTACTAATATACTAACGATGATACTCTTGATAACAATTGTCGTACGTTGCGATGTTGCCCTGCTGTGCCCAAGTCCGTGCTTACGCATTTATGCTATACTGATATCGCCGTGCATTTGTCGGCGTTTTTCATAAATTCCTACTGGATTACTTTCTCACCTATGTAACTTCGTGAGGGAACGGTGTTTTCTTTGCTAACTGAATGTTCTGTTTGAAATGTACTGCTGGAAAAAGAATTCTACCTTAAGAGTGTACTTTACGCTTACATCTTTAAAATCATTAGTGCGTTTTTTCTACTATCGCACGCTTCGCATTGAAAACAAAAATAATACAGGCAAACTTATGCAAGGTCATCTGGCGTGTGAGTGAATAGTGCCAGGAATTGAACTCAAGGTGTCTGGCTTCCGCTCGAGTGCGTCTGCACGCTGAGCTAGCGAGATAGTGTCAGGTTTAATGTCCTTGCGGCGGACGGTGTGCTGAGCACGTGTTAGTCATATGGCATATTGGATTGTGTTACAATGGACAAATAAGCATTTCCTCTGTGGTCGGCTTTCATAACAAAAGAGAAACTGTAGTACGTCTTGACTGAATGTGTGTACAAACTAATTAATGCGGCACCTTGCAGAAATGTGATTGCAAGGTCTCCTAACTCTATGTAAGCATCTAGCCAATACTACCTTCCGCTAAGTTATACTAAAATGGATTCAGAAGAAAATATTTTAGCCTACAATCATATACAATGTATAGTTGCACTGCTGTAAAAAATACAAAGTTATTTATTCATTCCATTTATCCTATGGGATATCACAATCTTATTCCTAATAGAGCTTCATTGTGGGGGGTTTAATCTGAAATAAGGAGCAATTTTCTCTGAATATAGTAGGGTAGTTATCAATACGTCTTCCTACTAGGCTTCCATTAATATTCCTAGTGACTTATTAGATAGGGGTTGTTAATATTCAAATCGCTTGGCGTAAGAGGTGTTTATCGCGAAATCTTAAAAGGGTGGGGGTGGGGGGATTATAATGATTGTGTACTAAAAATATTCTCTAACTTAATCTACTAAAAAAATTCTGTTCGAGGGGGGGGGATTTAAATTGTCTCACTCGCTTGGCTAATGTAATGAGTATAGGGGGCGTTTACATATGTATTAGTTACTGGGGCGGGTGTGGGTGGGTACCAAAAATAATATTTGACCCGTACTTCAAAAAATTTTCCTTAATTTTGGGTAAATTTTGCTTGGCTGCATAAGAGGGTTTTTAGGGACCTGTATCGTAGAAATTCGTTGTCTGAACTCCTGTAGGCGTTGTCTGACGACAACGTCACGATACCCCGGGCCTCCTCCATTTGTATTGTATCTGTTATGTTAAGGGTGTTGTTGGTTTGACTAACCCGCGCCTCCCACCATTTGTATTGTATCTGAGAGGGATGCCAATACAAATACTAAATCTAGGGGATGAAATTAATCTAAATTGGGTTTGTAGCTTGGCGAATTTGTAAGAGGTTGGGATTGTTTTAGGAAGAACTGCGGACACGTTTAGAGAGCAATTTACATACAGGGGAATTGGCGGGAGGAATGAATACTCACCTAGCTCACCTCTAGGCCGCACGCTGGCGGTGCAGCGCCTCCTGCATGTCAGCATTCAATGTAGATCTTAAAACTAGGTACTAATCTAAAGGGAAGGACTTCTTAACCTAAACGAAATAAAAAGGTAGTCAATAGACTGTTCAGAAAGGGGGTTTATTAAGAAATAGTGGCAATTGCAATAGGGGAGGATGGAAATAATAATCTAGGGGGAAAAAGGAATTAAGCAGGCACGATGTCACTCACCCCACCGTTAATACCGGTCTTCCATGATGATGGTGGCGTTGGGACTCGATATGGGGCCATACCCCATATCGGTCCGCCGTTGCACAACTCCTATAGAGTGTAGGACTGTAACTCCGTCCCAGTTCAGAAGAGTCCACGTTCCTAAGAGACCGCGGCGCGTGTTCGTACCTCTATTTATAAGTAAAAGGTGCGATGTCAGTCCAGTCAGCGGTATGTTGGGAGTGTAATGTCCTCTGTGTCCTGTCCAAGTGCTTGCTATTGGAGCTAGGTCTATGACCTACGGTCTACTCCGTAGTCGCGTTGCCATGTCGCCTTTTACGTAGTTATCTCTTATTATATTTTATGTATTTATAGGCACAGTCCTTTCCTAAAGGGCTGGGGCCAGGACAATATCTTAACCGTCTATAAGACTAGTAAAGAATTGATTTATTCTGAAAGGCTGCTACTCCCTTTCAGAATAAGTAAAGAGCAATTCTACTAACAAAAATACTAACCTTCTACCGTACTAACAATTAAATACCAAAATTCTACTAACGAAAAAAATACTCAAGTTCCACCAACAACAGATACTACCACTAAAACAGTCTGTCACCAGGCACACTCACATGCACCCTCACACATCACAGTCTACTGAAACAATGAACTATAACTAATAAACAATGCAACTGCTACCAGACACACTCACACACCACAGTCTAATAGAACAATGACATATATCTAATAGACAAACTAACTACCTACTTACAACTAAAACTAACTACATACTTACTGTACTGTTATTTGAATTGACAATATTTACAAAATGCAATTTAGATAGAAAATACTTACAAAATGTAATTTAGATTCAAAATAGTCACAAAATGCAAATTAAGGGGAACGTATGCAAAATTGCACTCCAGTAAAAAAAAAAGTATTTTAACTCCCAGAGTTTTAAATATAATGCTATAGAATTTGACACAGATGATTTTCCCCTTATTAACGCTGGTTAACTCAACAAAAAAAATGGTTAAGATTTTCACAAATCAAAACAAGTCGCGCGGTTTATAATCGTTCATTAATAGGTCCTAAAGGAGGATCGGGGTGTGTAGCACGACCAATCATGGTGCACCATGGATTGCCCTACAACTCGAGGACTCACGGATGATTAGCTAGGAAAATGTCAACCCCGACGGATTTCTGAGTTGAGTTCGGTTTTTCCCCTTTTTCTAGTGAATTTGAAGCGGACCCTCTAATCTTTCCCTCCCCTAGCTGCCTTTCATAGCTCTACATCCTTCCAAGTCTCTCAATTCTCCTATTCGAGGGTTGAAGGCATTTTTTCTCACTGTCTTTGAATTTTATTTTTGCCCATTTTTGTCTTAGTCTGTAAGTTAAATGTAAGTCTGTAGTTTTAATTGTTGTAGTACGTAGCCTACTTCACGTTGACGGCTTCGGTGGCGTAGTTGGTAGCATGATGAGCTTCCATGCCCAAGATCGCGGGCTCAAGCACGGCCGAAGTCGTCGGACTTTTTAAAAGCGTTAAAAGCTAAATTATATAGGTTAAACATTTGACAAACGCTCTTAGGTTCCATCGTTCGTCGCCAGGAGCCGACTGCGGTGGCATCTGGTTATCAAGTTCTGAACTAGTAGTCGTTGACCGTGGCGTTTGGCGGCAAACGTAGGAACTACTTAAAAATCAATGTCTGCAGTCCTTACTTGAATTTAAAACAGATAACACACACTAATTCAGGGTCTTTATATTTGCTTGGCAAGGACAGCTAGGTTGCAGCAATGTTACAGCTACAAATCTGACCACTTATAGAATTATATGTTCAAACTTAGTATTTTAAATTTTGTGTTACTTAAAAATGACATGAAAAAATCCACAACCTGCTTCCAGTCTCCGACCGGGTCAGGAATGGAATGAATGGAGCCCCCATCTAGCGGCGAGGATATGAATTGTGCCGGCTGCCGAGGCCTAACGCACTCCTCTGGGGCAATGATTAAATGAATGACAGGTGAAATGAAATGATAGTGGAGAGTGTTGCTGGAATGAAATGTTGACAGGGAAAACCGGAGTACCCGGAGAAAAACCTGTCTGCCTCCGTTTTGTCCAGCACAGATCTCACATGGAGTGACCGGGATTTGAACCACGGACCCAGCGGTGAGAGGCCGGCGTGCTGCCGCCTAAGCCACGGAGGCAAATTCAAACTGTTGTACAGTATATATTAGACTCCTCAGATGCTATTCAAGTCATGTCTAAAAATCAAGTGACTTCTTGCATCAGGGAGGGCACACTTCACAATTTAAACAATATTTTTCAAGAACATTAGCCCTACATTAAACATTTTAAATAATCTCAATTTAAGTGAGATTTCAGTGTCAAGATAAAACTAAATTGCAATCCAGCTGATGATATTCGATTAACATGGCTCATAATATGGGTAGAAGCCCCAATGCCTAATATTCGATCATTAATGTGTGTGAATCGACTTCGAAAAGATATTATACGTAACGACATTATTCTTTCTTGTGGGAAAGTTATTGCTCTTGGAGGAGACTTCAGTTTGAATTTGCTTGTTGTGCCACAGGCTTCTCGCCAAAACGTCATTCTCAATAATTGTACGCTGCTTACATAAATCTCGCTATCGAAACCAAATGAAATGGAACTTTCTGATTTTTAGCCTATTTTTATTTATTAAACAAGTAGTTCCTTGAAGAATTATATAGCCTATTTTCATATATCCTACTTATGTTAATTGCCTCTATCAACATACAGAATTTCAGTTTTATAGCTATAATAGATACCTAGATATTGAGAACCGTCTCAATATTTCGGATAGTCACCATGTTGGATTGTTATATAAGTAGGCCTTAGAGTTATGTACGATTACATGAAGATTATTGTGTAGGTGTATTATTCAAACTTCAATCGCATGATTAGGACACGAGAAATAAAAACTAGATTTTAAAATTTTTCACGGCCGCCATCTTGTGGTTATGAAACCAACTGAAAGAAATTAGATTTCCAGTGGATTAAAATTGAAATAAGCATATACCGTACTAAGTTTCGCAGTGCTCGGATGGCTAAATCACGAGAAACATCCATTTAAATGTTTAAATTTCGCGTCGCCGCAGAGGTGGATTTGTGCTCACCAGGTTATTGAAAGTCCCATAGGTGAACTTACGATTATGGCCTCTATCAAAATTCAATATTTCAGTTTGATTGCTCTCATAGATTAATAAATATTGAGAATCGTCAAAATATTTCGGATGGTCGTCATGTTGGATTTTAATATATGTAGGCAATAGAGTTATGTACTATTAGATAAGGATTATTGCGTAAGTTCTTTATTCAAATGTTGACTTCGATCGCATGATTAGGACACAAGAAATGAAAACTCAATTTTAACATTTCGCATAGCCGCCATCTTGAGGTTATGGCAGCTGCCATGTTGCATTGAAGAAACATAATAAAATTTGAAGGGCCTGGTCGGAGTCGGCCAAAATAGAACTATGAACTTACCAAGTTTGATTTAAATCGCTCCAGTGGTTTAGATTTTATTATGGGGGGGGGGGGGGCATACACAGGGACGCACACACACGCATGGACAAAAGGTGATCCCGTAAGCTTATTTTTAGCCTACTCTCGATTTTTGCAAAAAAGGAGAGTAGTCTTATGAGATCTTCACGGGTCAAAAGTGTTCAGTCTGTCTGTGTGTGTGAGTGTGTGTGTGTGTGTGTTTAAGTGTGTATATCTGCCCCCCTCACCCCTCTATCAATTCAAACACGATGAAACCAAACTGAATGAAATTTCGTACAGGGGTAGCCCTAGCAAAGGACATCTCGGTGTCATGTTTTATATCACCGCCATCTTTGCCAAATCGAATGGCGGCCACTCAAACGTTCAAAACGTAAAATCAAATTACGACTAAACTAATCATCCGATCTCTACCAAATTTCGTGACAACATACCTTCATATGGGATGCGTCTTGCGCCCATCAGCCATACAATTTCAGTATGGTGGCCGTGTGAATTATGCTAGCCTTATAATCAATAACTATGAACCCACCAATTCCGATTATCGAACCGAGAATGCTTTAAACTCTCCTATACGACGCGGCCCGTTCAATATTTTAATTTCTTATTATATTATTACCGGTCGCCTCCGTGATGTAGTTGTCAGCGTGCTTAGGTGCCACCCCGGAGGTCTGAGGTACGATTCCTGGCTCTGCCACGAAATTTGAAAAATGGTATGAGGTCCGGAACGGGGTCCGCTCAGCCTCGGGTGGTCCAAATGAGTAGAGAGGGTTCGAATCCCACCTCAGCCATCCTCGAAGTTGTTTTCCGTTGTTTCCCACTTCGCCTCCCGGCAAATGCCGGGATGTTACCTAACGTAAGGCTATGGTCGCCACCTTCTCTCTTCCTTGCCTATCCCGCCCAATCTTCCCATCCCTTCCCATTCCTCATAAGGCCTCTGTATGCTTGGCAGGTGAGGCCACCTGGGCGAGTTGCTCGTTCCACCTCCCCAATTATATTCCCCGACCCGATGTTTCAAGCTCCAGGACACTGCCCTGGATGCGCTAAAGGTGGGATCCCTCGCTGTTTCCGAGGGAAAAGCCAACCCAGGAGGGTAAACCGGCTAAAAAAAAGAAATATAATATTACACGGTGGCAGTGGCTTTAAAAAGCCAAGCCTGCTCGGTTACAAGACACGATGGCAGCTGATATCTTGTGTCTGACCTATATTTCACTAGTTTTAGTATTGCATACAATATGGTCTACTGCTAGAAGTAATATAAAATTTGTATGAAATGCTTTATAATAAAAAATATACTCCACTGAACAAATCGTTTAGTACAAATCATTATTTGCGAAGACGTTGTATGTAAGTCAATTGATAACAACGAATTCCGTTGGACATGTTTGGCTATGTGGTAAATCGTTAGCTTTTTTACCCGCTTGGCTGGGTTCAAAACCTATCAGAGTTGTTTTTTTTGTTTTGTTTCAATTTTATCAAATTTATTGTTTGTAATTACTCAGGCGTTATAAAATAATGTTGTACATATTACACTGGAAAATATATATTTAATTAATACAACATTCACTGCCAGATCTGCACGCGAAACATCTAACAGCAACCAGATGAACTATGAGGGTGACAATCACAACCAGCTGGTTGCGAGCTGCACACCGGCCTGGACCTTGGAACAGCTCTAATTCAAAAGTTTCCTTTTATGGGCGCTAGAATGCGCTCGCCCTATTAGGATTATTTTATGCGAAACTTTTCCGCCAGATGTCATGACTGGTCTATGTGGGACTCCATTAATTTGCCTACCGTTGTCATTCTATTCGCATTGAATTTGAAGAATGACAAGTTGATAATACGATACATTTGTATTTTAAAGCGTTTGTAACAGCCTATTGTATGTTATTTGAATTAAAGAACAAAACGATCCCACATATTACCTGTACTCTATCTGTTGATGCTAGTACAGGATATTAATTAATACCTTTATTGCAGTCAAATAGCAATCGAAAATAAAGAATGAACATGTACACTAAAATTGCAATCTGCTGATTTGAATTGCATAGGGAAAGTTGGAAAGAACATGTGGACAGGATGGGTCCGAGCCGAGTCCCTAAATACATTCTTCCGTATGCTCCAAGTGGTCGAAGAAACACGTGAAGACCAAAGAAACGATGGCAAGACACCGTAACAGGTCACTAGGCTTAATACGTGAAAGTTAATGATGATGATGATAATGATGATGATGATGATGATTTATTCAAGATGGTGGATGTGCGTAATATTCAGTATGATTACTTAGTACCTTGAACCAATTATGTTTCTGAATGTCAATTTTGGAGGCATGCATTTATTGAAAGAGGAGTTATGGATTATAATATTCGAAAATTACGCACGGTTGCCATAATGACTTATCTAATTTAGCCAAGAAAATCATAACTTCGGAATGTTCTTCCTCTCATAGGATTTTTAATTATCAGCGCTGTGGATTTAAGGAGCAGTTCCTCATAAATTAGTTACCCAGTTATTTATTGGAGAAGTCATGCCTCCACCTAAACAAAGATAATATAATATGGCTACAAAAGCATTCATCAAATATTTAGTAACACCGTGGTGTTAGCAGCTCCAAATGGCAGAACTTAATAAGCTTACAATGAAAGTTGTTTCAACTTCTCTTTCATATATATTGTCCTCCTCGTGGCGCAGTGGCTAGCATTCTTGGCTGTCATCCCTATGGACCCGGTTCGATTCCCAGCTTGGCCAAGAAATTTAATTCTGGTCTGAGGGCTGGAATGGAGTACATTCAGCCTCGTGAGGCAAAACTGAGAAGAGATGGGTTCGATTCCCACCGCAGTCATCCTGGAAATGGTTTTCCGTGGTTTCCCACTTCTAATCCAAGAATATGGCGGGATGGTTCCTAACTTAAGAACACGATCACCTCCGTCCCAATCCTCACCTGTATTAGAAATACACATTACTATAGACACCATAGTAATACATGTTATCAGACAATTTTAAGTAGATATACTCACACACCAAAGTACACGGGACTAAATGACCACGATGTACAAGACCCTTAAATAAAAACAACAATATTAATATGTTCAATGATTAATTACAGTATTTGTGGTCTTTAGTTTTTGTTTCATCAGCCAAGTAAAAGAGAAAGAAACAATCTTTTAGCAAACAGCTAGGTTGACTCTGCCGTGAAGGACCGCAAGACCTCTCACTAACTTAGATAATCCCCCAGGGGCTCACAACGTGGGTTGGCAACCATGGGGCCCCAGCTGAGTCTGGAATTTCTTCTACTAACTTGTACCGGACTCCTTTCTGTCATCATTCTTGTCGATCTTCCATGGTCAACTCTTGTTCTCTTCCGACCATACGGTACTAGGGTATCCGAGGCTTGGGGATGTCCCATCTGCCTTTTATGGCTCTACTTCTCTACGAGTCACTCAATCATCATTTTTCAAGGTTGAGGGCACTTCTTTTCCCTGTCTTTTATTTCCCTAATTCTTATTCTTTTCTTTTTTTTTCTTTTCTTTTCTATCTTGTGTCCTTCTCTTCTTCTACTGAATGAGTTAGTTGTAAGGCTGTAGTTAATTTTAGTTCTGTTGTAGTTTTGTTTTGTTCTTTTCATTTCATTATCATCATGTTCATTTTCACCCAAACCATTGAGAGCTGATAACCTAGAAGTTATTATATAAACCTACTGAACAGTGCGTGTGTACTCTGTGCAATACATCATGTGATCGTTATCACTTCATGAGGTGTTCCAAAAGAGTGAAAACTTCGCATGAATATAGTAGAGAATAAATAAGTAGTACAGTAGTAGTAAGATTTTACTATGATTGTGAGAATTTATAGTTTGTAATATGGCCATTCGGCCAAAAATACAGTCTTCTTATTATTAATATAACCATGATGTTAGGTCCCTTAAAACAACAAGCATCATCATCATCATCATCACCATATCTTAGATAATATTAAGCTGGTTCATATAACGAATCGATTACAGTGACTCCTGCAACAGTAAACCAGAGCTAAGAGTTAATATAACTCTAGTTGTTTGTTGTAGTTATTTCATTTGAAAGGCTATTCTGATTTCACAGCAATAGGAACTGAAAGAGTTAAATTACCGGCTGTTTGGAACAAAATCCAGCCAAGCGACGTTGCTTGACTGACTTCTGCACTAAAATACGTGATTACCCCTAAATACAATTATTTCGCCACAAAATCACAGTTTGTATCGCTTGACTGGTTTCTGCTGTAAATCATTACTATTAAGTCTATCGCAGCGAAACTTGTTTCAATAACTGAATTCTAAATTACTGTATACACTTTTCAAATAGTCCTGCCTCATTTTCTGAGGTGTTATGGCACTTCCAGAGGTAAAATAAATGACTGACTGTTAGGAGTAACGTCGGCATCTCTTCAGCTTGTGAAGATTCCATCGTGTGCCAATATGTCACAGGTTGACGAGCACGTGCGAAATTTGATGATAGTTTCACACAGGTTTGTATTGAGACTTGCGTACATGGTATTCAACGCTTGCCACGTTCACGGTTTTCACCTGTTTGACCTGAGATGATACGATGCGGTTACTGGATTGTTCACGCCCGCATAAAAGAGCACCTGAGGTTAACTTTACGACTACATATACAGATAGTTTGTTTTATATGCGACGGGGACCTTCGCTTGCCCGCTCGCCCGCGTTGCGAGCCTGTCTCCCGCCAGGCACTTCGCCGTTATGCGGCGCTCTCGCGGCACTGAGTCATTGAGTGTAGGAATTTGTACTTACCTAGTTCACAGCTGGTGCCGAGAATGTTCGCCAATCACTGCTACACATCGCTGGCACCTCTTTATGAAATTGTCATTTACTTTCTGAAGTTTCTCAGCACCGATTGACTGTATTTCAGGTGTAATATAGTCTTTAAGCTCATTTATAGTGTGTGGGTTTCTCGCATACACTCTATTTTTAAGCGTCCCCACAGATAAAAGTCACATGGTGATAGGTCCGGGCTTCGCGGGGGACACGGTCCAACTTATAATCCTAGGACCGAAAATGCGACGCAATTTTGTCATGGATGCTTCGGCAGTGTGACCAGTGTCAGGATCTTGTTGAAAATAAGTTGACAATCGCTCTCCGTGAGTCAGTTCATCAAAAAATTGGTCAAGGATCACATTGAAGTACAAATTTAAATACAAATTCCTATACTCAATGACTTAGTGCCGTGCGAGCGCCGCATTGCGGGAAAGTGCCTGGCGGGAGACAGGCTTGCAACGCGGGCGAGCGGGCGAGGTAGGGTTCCCGTCGCATATGAAACAAACTCTCTGTATAATTATATTTTCCGCTCTATTTACGGCAAAAAGAGCAGAGCAACGTCCTCACTTCCTTCTGATCCTGACCTTACACAACAAGTGATGTGTAACCTCTCACGTCTGATTCATACGTGCGACCAAGATCATTCAACCGAATATTGCCACATATCTTGTCTATTGGAAAAACATCATTATATTCCAAATTTATGATCTTACTACAGAAATAGGGATTATATCATTTACCTCCGATGAAGTATTTGTATCCGCAGATTTGTTTCGAACCCTCAAATTACTATTCACAAGGAATGACATTTCTGTTGACCACCAAACCAGAAGGTGAGGTTAGTAAATTACCCTACATAATTTTTCATCTGCTACAACGTGATCCGCGTTATAACAAACAGGCCTATTTGTTTTCCTCGTTGTACCTTCGTTTATTTTACGAAATTATTTAGCATTCATTTATTCTCTAGATAACCAATTTTTGGACATAAATTTACTACGTTATTGTATTAATTGGATTTTTAGGCTGATTGACTTTGAGACAAACTCGTACTGTTTAGATTTTTAAGGTTCTTTATGCTGGCTGTTATTATTTATGTTTTATTTTTTATGATTAAAAAGTACCTAGAATGTTATCATTAGCTTTTATGCAATTAAATACTAATGGTATTAAAACAATCCACCAATATCAATAAAATAAATTACTAGAAGATGTTTATTGGACTAGTTACGACCACATTGTGCTCTTCATCACAAATAACAACAAGTAATCTTGAGAAACAATTGGTAATAATATTTCGAGTATGTTAGTCTAGTAGGTGGTGTCGCTGTATTTCAGCGTGAAACAAATACTGTAAAATTTAAAAACAAACTTATACTGTATATACAAATTATCATTAGTAATTATAAATTCATCATGGTTTGTTATTGTGAAGTCCTTAAAAGCATATAAAATGTACCTAGGAAATCAGATATGTTACAAAATCAATTATGACAATATGAATAATGCTTTACGACTGGAAATTATGTTATTTATTAGAATATATGAAGTTTCAGGCGTAAATTATTTTCTACTGTATAAATGGTAATACTCATCAAGTTGAAAAATTATATTCAAAAAGTCGACAATATAAAAAAGGGGATATCAGTTTTCCTCTTCTCGTTTTTAACCTACTTTCGATTTTTGCAAAAAATGAAAGTAGTCTTATGAGATCAACACAGGGCCAAAAATTGCGTGTCTGTCTGTCTGTCTGTCTGTCTGTGTGTCTGTGAGTATGTGTGCATGTGTGCATGTGTGTGTACTCTGCTTGTCTGCCCCTTCCCCCCCCCCCTATCAATTCAAACACGGTGAAACCGAATTGAAGGAAATTTGGTACAGAGGTAGCACTAGCAAAGGACACCTCAGTGTCATGTTTTATATCGCCGCCATCTTGACGTAAACGTAATGGCGGCCACCCAAATGTTCAAAGCTTAAATCAAATTACGAATAACCTAATCATCTGATCCCTACCAAATTTTGCAACAACATACCTTTATGTAGGAAGCGTCTTTTGAGCAGACTTCAAGGTCATCAGCCTAATACTTTGCAGATGGCAGCCATGTATGTGTGCAAATCGATTCCCACAATCAATTCAAACACGGTGAAACCGAATTGAACGAAATTTGGATGCGAGGTAGCACTAGCCAAGGGCACCTCAGAGTCACGTATTATATCGCCGCCATCTTGACGGAAACGTAATGGCGGCCACCGAAATGTTCAAAGCTTAAATCAAATTACGACTAACCTAATCATCCGATCTCTATCAAATTTTGCAGCAATATACCTTAATGTGGGAAGCGAATTTTACCCAAACTACTAGGTAATCAGCCAAATTGTTTCAAGATGGTGGATGTATGAATCATGCAAGTATTATAGCCTAACCGTAACTTACGATTCAACAAGGCCTGGCCTCAACAATTCAGCTTATCGTGCATAGGGAGGTTTAATCTGTCCTCAGACAGGTGACCGGTAGGATGTTAGCATATTATAATATAATATGTAACCGTAGTAGTGACTAACAGGTCAGGTTTACCGTGCCATATCGTTGTGGGCCCGTGCCGTCCCGTTGTCAACATGGCCGCTATTTTTGCTCGTAAATAGGCTACATATATTTCCATAACTTCCTAAGTTTATATCCTTTAAGTAATGTACTGAAGAAAATAATACATATTTAGTATCAAATGGTTTATAGAAACGCCAGGAAACACTAATGAAATCGTTGATTCCAACACAAAACATGATAGAGTTGTACTAAACCAGATGTCTATCAAGTATTATCGTAGCGCATCCATGGCGTAATGGTAGCGACTTGGGCTCATAGCCTAGGGGTTCGTGGATCAAATCCCTGCAGATTCAATTCCTTTTACTTCGTTATTTTTGGTATTTATTGATTTATAACTACTCACACGTTATAATGTTATGCATGTAATGTGTGTATTTGCAATCGAAAATATTATGAAAATCCACAGCCTGCTTCCAGTCTCCGACCGGGTCAGGAATGGAATGAATGAAGCCCCTATCTAGCGGCGAGGATATGAACTGTGCCGGCTGCCGAGGCCTGACGCACTCCTCTGGGGCAATGATTAAATGAATGACAGATGAAATGAAATGATAGTGGAGAGTGTTGCTGGAATGAAATTTTGACAGGGAAAACCGGAGTACCCGGAGAAAAACCTGTCTGCCTCCGTTCTGTCCAGCACAGATCTCACATGGAGTGACCGGGATTTGAACCACGGACTCAGCGGTGAGAGGCCGGCGTGCTGCCGCCTGAGCCACGGAGGCTCACCGAAAATATTATATATATCCTTATAACACCACATATTTCACCACTCGAATACAGCGATTAATATCCGTTGACCTTGATCTGCGGTAGAGACTATTGTTGTTGTTGACTTTTTAGAGGTTTTGCGGCCTCATGGTCTTGTAGTCCCGTTTACTTGGTTGTGTGTAGAAGTTGTCTGATAACCTGTGTCACTGCGACATCTGTAGGCTTACTAGTGTGTGTATACGGTATATAAATCAGGTGTGAAATCAGTCAATCAACGCTTAATATCCGTATAGTTCGTTGTGTTTCAACAAGCTACTACAACCAACATTCATTAAATTATAATCCTTGAAAAGGACGAAGATTTATAACTATACCCATTCATTTAGGAGAAAGTAGGCTATATGTTCTTTACTGAACATCTTGTTATATTATTAATTTAACAGTCGTCGTTTAGAGCTTCCGATGAAGACGGAACAGGAACGTTCTGTGAATATGTACGGGTAATTGTATTTTATCTTACAACATTCTCAACTATCGAAATTAAATGTTTTTCAGTTGGTCTACACGATTGTACCCTATTGTAATGGGTGGTTCCTTAATCCTGAATAGAAATTACATGGCATTAATAAATACACTTGGCTGACCAGTTTCGATCGTCAAGCGATCATCATCAGATACTTTACACTTAGGCTATTAATCTATGTCTACAAGTAGGGGTTATGATATTTACAATATATACACTTATTTTGTTGCAATAGAAGTTAAACTAGCACAACCAGTCATGATATGTGATATTCTGTTGAGATACTGATAGTGGTGATTGACCTTCATGTTTGCTCACTTAGTGTGATTATGTGAGTGTTTTTAAGGTCAATCACCACTATTAGTATCACAACAACAACAATCACATTTCTTGACTAGTTGTGCTACGGCACTTTAATTACTACTGCAACTAAATCAGTGTATATAATGTGAGTACCATCACCGATACGTGTAGACATAGATTTAATGGCCAAAGTGTAAAGGATCTGATGATAACCGCTTGATGATGGAAACTGGTCATGCAAATGAATTTATTAATCTTATGTAAATTATTTTCAGGATAAGGGAACCACTCATTACAATTGGTTACAATCGTGTTGACCGATTGAAAAAAAATCTATTCCTAAGCCAACACTGAACAAGATGTTCAGTAAAGAACATCTAGCCTACTTTCTCCTAAATGCATAGGTATAGTTGTAACTCATAGTCCTTTTCAAGGAGTATAATTGAACGTTGGTTGTAGTAGCTTGTTGAAATACAACTGCTATATTATACGTTGATTGATTGAATCCTCACCTGCATTATAAATACACACACTAATACAGCCATCACAATAGCACAGGTTATCAGCCAAAACTCAACACTCACCCAAGTACATGAGGCTAAATGACCATGATGTCCAAGTCTCTCAAATGAAACAAAACAACAACAACAACAACAACAGCTTCCTACGCAAATTCTGCCTCGTTTAAAAGTACACACACCAATACAGACATCACAGTGACACAGGTTGTCAGAAAAATATTACGCACTCCCAAGTAGACGGAGCTAAATGACCATGAAGCCGCTAAGCCCCTAAGGAATCAACAACAACAACAACAACAACAGACTTTACCGCGGATCAAGGCCACCGAATTGTAATCGCTGTAGTCCAGTGTTGAAATATGTGGTGTTATAAGTATATATATAATATTTTCGATTGCAAATACACACTATATATGCTTAACATTATAACTTGTGAGTAGTTAAAAATCAATTTATATAAAAAATAAAAATAAAAAAATCTACTCACTTGGAATTGAACCACGAATCCTCACGCTATGAGACTGAGACGTGACCACTACGCTACACACGCCCAATGCTAACACAGCGTTAACAAAACCTACTGAAATATTGGACTAGCGAGCAAAACAATAGCGTCCATTTTGACCATCGGGACGGCACCCGTCCAGCACAATACGGCACGATTAGCCTGAACTGCTAGTCACTGCTGGGTTGTAATATTCTAATAAAAATGAAAATATCCTGGTAGGATGGTTTGAATTTGAATCGTAAGTTACGGTTAGGCTATAATACATGCATGATTCATACATCCACCATCTTGAAACTATTTGGTTGATGACCTTGTAGTTTGTGCAAAAGACGCTTCTCACATTAGGTCATATTGATGCAAATTTTGGTAGAGATCGGATGATTAGGTTAGTCGTAAAGTAATTTGCTTTAAGCTTAGATCATTTGGGTGGGTGCCATTTCTTTTTCGTCATGATGGTGGCGATATACAACATGACACTGAGTTTTCCTGTGCTAGTGCTAACTCTGTACCAAAGTTGGTTCGATTTGATTCGTCGTGTTTGAATTGAAACGGGGTATCAATTTGCCCACATACATGGCCGCCATCTTCCAACTATTCGGCTGCTTACCTTGAAGTTTGGTCGAAACACGCTTCCTACATGATGGTATGTTATTGCAAAATTTGGTAGAGATCAAATGATTAGGTTAGTCGTAATTTGATTTAAGCTTTGAACATTTGGGTGGCCGCCATTGCGTTTTCGTCAATATGGCGGTGATATAAAACATGACACTGAGGTGTAATTTGCTAGTGCTACCTTTGTACGAAATTTCGGTCGTCATGTTTGAATTGATGGGGGGGGGGGGGGGGGGGGGGGAGAGAAAATAATTTCACAATCACACACACTCACGCATACACAAACAGACTGACAACTATTGACCCGTATAGATCTCATAAGTTTACTTTCATTTTTTTGCAAAAAATCGAAAGTAGGCTAAAATGGCTTCCAACACAATAACTGTCAATTATTATAAGCTGGAACTCCCGCGATTTAATTATTAGCATTGAAATGGATATAGGGTAGCCTATATCTGATGAGTGATGAGTTACACTTGGAAATGTGACCGCTGCCGGGATTCGAAAGTGATTTCTCCTGCTGTCTGCTGAGGTTAACCTTATGACCACATAAATGGCAACAATTTTTCTCCCCTCTATTAACCGCAAGAAGAGCAAATCAACGTCCGCATGTCCTTCTGACCCTAACCCCACACAACAATGCGGCCACGCTTCCAACTAAGTAGCAGTGTTGCGTAGCGACCAGAAAAAGTGTGGAAAAATTAGTTTTTTGGAAAATAGCAAGTAGTTCCGTGAAGAACTATACAGCTTATTTTCATCTATCCAACTTATGTTAATTGTCTCTATTGACATATAAAATTTCAGTTTGATTCATAAATATTGAGAACCGTCTAAATATTTCGGTTGGTCGCCTTGTTGGATTTTTATATATGTAGGCCATTGTGTTATGTACTATTACATGACGATTTTTGAGTAGGTTAATTATTCAAACGTTCACTTCGATCGCATGATTAACACACAAGAAATAAAAACTTAATTTTAAAAATTTGCACAGCCACCATCTTGAAGTTATAAGAACAATTGAACTAAATTAGATGCCAGTGAATTACAATGTGCATAAACATGTAATGTATCTTATTTCACTGCGCTCAAATGGCTAAATCACAAGAAAGGTCTATTCAAATGTTTCTACTTCGCTTGGCCGCCATGTTCGTTTTGTATTTTACAGGTTTTTGAAAGTCTCATAGCTGAACTTCTGGTAGTACCCTATATCACCGTACAAAATTGCCGGATGATATCTACAAAAATCCAACATGGCGACCATCCGAAATATTTAGACGGTTCTCAATATCTACGAATCTATTACAGCAATCAAAATGAAATTTTGCATGTTGATAGAGGCAAGTTTTCGTGCTCACTGGAACTCACTGTGCGGTCGACTGCGAGTAGCTGTAGTACGGAAGACAATCAGATAAGTAGTTAGCCTAAAATTTTATAGTTTAACCATAGTTTACAACCATATAATCTCTCTAAAGTACAATCTACGGATAGCTATCACCATTTAGCATTTCACCTAACATATATACTGCATTTAGCATACACTGACAGTTGCAGTACCAATACTGCAACTAAATAATTGTACATATTGTAAATATTTTCACCTTTATTTCAAACATAGATTTTGTAGCCTAAGTGTAATGGATCTGATGATGATCGCTTGACGATCGAAACTGGTCATCCTAGTGTTTTATTAATCTCATGTAATTTATTTCAGGATTAGGGCATAACCCATCTCTTTTGGGTACATTCGTGTTGACCGACTGAAAATCACTAAACTCTTGTTTACTAAGGCAACACTGAAAATATGGCTTCAAACACCACAATGTATGTTGAATTGTTCTGTTGTTGATGGAAAAGCAGAAAAAATAGAGGTGTAATGCAACAATGGAATGCAGTCATCAATGGTTTGAAGACAGTCCAGAATGTGCCAAAACAGTGTAGGTACAATCGCAAATTATATAATAATAATAATAAAAATAATAATGAGAAGAAAAATAAAAGGAGAAGAAGAATTACAATTATAGTAATAATGATAATAAACTCTTTTGAAATTCATTGCGATGTTCACTGTTTATCTAATCACCCGCTCCAGAGCAAAAATTCACCAGCCGCAAATGATTATTCATGATGACTCAAATGGTAGTAGAATGAGGTGTCAGGAGAAGTAAAGCCAATCACTCCTTGGAGATCCAGTTCATCAAGTCTGCCGTATGCAATGCTTATGTGACCTAGTAGCAACTTCTACGACACTTTGCCCAGTGTTCCGTTGGTAATGAGCTATTATACGCACCTTGGGTGAGGAACAGTGCTCACATATGGGATGCAAATCTTCGTTCGATTTAAGGACATGCTGCGGCCCATGTTCAAAGCAATTTCCCCGGCAGAAATTCTACAGGACACCGGTTTTCCAATTACGACACACTAGCATCCAATTGATAACCTTGTTCAGAAGATGCTATTCAGATCCTTTGTCTTTGAGAATGGAGACAGAGCGACACAAATTACTTTCCAGTAGAGAGGCTGATTGTGCGTTAGCTGTAAGGGCCTTTAAGGGGGGTAATACGACGCAATGCAGGATGCTTCTGAAGTCATGAGCAATAGTTAAATAAAAAGTACGATGCATATTCATAGAAGCTCTTACGGTGAACTTTGAGAGCAAATTAACCGTTCCCAGGATAATGAATATCTTTTGCTGTCTTTAGATATTGGTGGTCCTGTTAACCCCTTGTTAGTCGCACTGGGTATAATAACCCAATGGATTTATTTAGTTTTAATATATCACTAACCAATGAACTTGCATAGGTATTGTCGTTGGACATCTTGTGCGGTAATATAGTCATTATTTTATTGAAGTGACAAACGGATCAGTCTTTTAACAACTATGCAAACGTAGTCAGTTGAAGTCTTATTTGGGGCTGTTAGACCTAGCGTGACAAGTCATATTGTACACTGTCACAATAATATTGTCAAACATCACTACTGTTGGACAACACCGAGGATATAAGCAGTTTCCGTTTTAATTTAAATACTATACTAATGCTTCATCAACAGTGGCGTATTCAAAACTAATTTTGAGGATGTCATTTCGGGAGGAAATTTTCATGTCACGTCTCTTTACAATCATCCATAAACCGTTCTATTGTATTAACACTTCTATACCACAAAATAACGTAAGATTATCCAAGTATTTCAATTGTTCAGTTAATATTAGTGATAGTCCTGGGGCGCATGTATCCAATTGCGGAATTCAGGATAGCCCTCATGATAGAAGAACCAATTTTGAGCAAGAAACCGAAAATAGGTTGCGATGTATGTCTCTTTCCGGACAGGCCCAAAGAGTTTACCAGCCATTCAATCTTATTGAAGTACGGATTATAAATTTAAGTTTAATAATGTGTTGAATGATGTTGCAAATATTTTTCTATTTCTTGTTTAAAGTCAAATTTGGTTTGTAAAATATATTTTCGTATCTATTATACAAGGTGTAACTAAATATGTGGGAAAGCTCCGGGAATTCAATAGAGGACCTGACAACAAGCAAACCATGTCCTGTAAACATATGGTGCATGTTCGTTCGTTGCCGTGTTACAAGCTTTATTTGTGGTGTGCATGACACAGTAGTGGCACGATGTTAGTTGGTCATTTGAGGAGGGTACACAGGCCACTTTTACGTTTCGTCGCTATTCAAGTCTGTGTGCATTTGTTTTGCATTCAGGCACCGATACCTTGGCCTGCTCGTTCTCCCAATCTCAACCCATTTGACTTCCACTTATGGGGTAATTTAAAGGCAATTGTGTATGCCACACATACTCATAACTGAGATATGCTGCGCCACCAAATAGAGCAAGGATGTCAGCAAATACGACAGACGCCAGGAATATGGGAACGTGTGAGACAGTCAATGAATGATGCGGCGTATAGACGCTTGCATTACAGCTCGTGGTAGCCATTTTGAGCACATTCTACAGAGAACTGTAAGTATTAACGTACACTTAAGCAACACAAATGACCAACCTTCATAGTGAAGCGGTCTCTGTTATGCAAACCGCAAACAATGCGTGTAACACGGAAACGAAAGCAAATACACCATTCGTTTACCGGACATGTTTTGCTTGTTGTCAGGTCCTCAATCGAATCCCCGGAGCTTTCCCACATATTTAGTTACATCCTGTATATATTTGTCATTTATGAATCAATATATAGCCTTCAAAACTACAAAAATCCACAATAGGATATGGGACAACAGCAAGGGGCTACCAGACCCAGCGTGACTAACGGCATTATAAAATATCGCGCACCTAACGGAGGATTTAACAGGAAGTAGCGTAATACTGTGGACTCTTCGTTTCCAGTTTGATGTATTTGAACAGCTGCTGATGAGCTTGGGGGAGAGAAACGCGTTTCCTTCCAACGGAAATGCACAATAATAACAGTTTGGGGCCGTCCACATCACATAGAGAAGTTGGGGTTCGAAGCTTATGTTTACGTTAATGACTGTAAGGAGAGGGGTTAAAGAAATTATTACGTAATCACTTAATAAATAACAAAAAAAGAACTCATTTTAAATGAAAATTAAAGTAGGATTTTCTTCCATTAAGCGTTTTTGCCGCTGAAGCGCCTCAAGAAACTGTAGTGTCAATTGTTTTACAGTAATTGAGGTCCCTGAGTCTTTGAAATTGTATTTTTTGTTCCATTCATTTACTCAGACGAATCGTGACGAAATGAGGAATGCTAGGTATTACTGTGTGATTGCGTAATATGTGGATGAGCCCTTACAGCTTAGGCCAGCTGCCATCACCTGTCTTGTTTTTTACGTAGGCGGAGCTTTCTGCGTGCAGCGCTTTTCTTGTGAGGAGCGCGCTTGCCAGCCAGCCAGTGCAGTGGTGACTGTTCGAGTATACAGAGTTGCACGCCGCCTTCTTAAGGTTAATATTGTTTCTAACGAAAATATCAACAGAAGGATCATCTGAGAATCAAAGGCCGTCGACTTCTAACATATTCTTGTCTGTGTGGGAAGAATTATTCTTGTTTGTCGAGTATGGAGGAATGGTGAAATGTTTAGTGTGTTTTCAGATACTTCAACTTGTGAAAAAATTCAATCTTCTGCGTCATGATTAATTGTTATTATTGTTATTTGTATTATTATTATTATTGTTATTATTATTCTGTATGTGTGTTTAGAAGGTGATTTTTCAAAAAATAATTACTTGTATATTATTATTTGTCATGAAACCAATGGGCATTGCACATATGTTCTGCCTGTGTTTAATAGCATAACAACACTCATTATTCAATTATAACAAATTAATCTTAAAGTAATAAACATATATTATTGATAAGTAAAATGTTTAAACCCTATAGGTTAACAGAGCAAAATATACATTTTATAATGTGCAACTACTGTATTTTTCTTCTTCTTTTCTTCTTTTCTTAGTCGTTTACCCTCCAGGTTGGTGGAACCCACGGACTCAGCGAGGGAACTCACCACTACCGCCTCTACGGGCAGTGTCCTAGAGCTGGGAACATCTAATCGGTGTGGATACAACTGGTGAGGTGTGATTGGCACCTCGCCCAAGCGGCCTCACCTGCAAAGCGAACAGGGGCCTCATGAGGGAAGGTAATGGATGATCAGGATGGATAGCAAGGAAGAGGGAAGGAGGCGGCCGTGGCCTTGAAGAAGGTACTGTCCCCGTTTACCCGGATAGTAGGCTGTCAGATATCCGCCCCCTCAATCGGATTGCCAACAATCAATCGCACCAGCTCAGCTACATCAATGAAAATGGCACTGACAGATACTACCGAGGTTTGAACACAGAAGTTACCAAGAAAAATTATTGTGGAACACACCAAAATAGACGGGGTTTCATACTTACTTTTACTTACCTCTTATAAATATCTCGGGGATTGGGTTGACAACAGGATCCTTAAAGTATGCTCTCACAATAACCTTCACCATGACATTTAAAAATGAACCAGAACGACGGCAAGAACTTTGAACTGTACAAAAGCTTTATTTTCAAATAAAGAGTATGATTTTCACAACTCAACAAAATAAACGTGGCTATCAGTAGCCTATGTCAATCTGACTACGTCCTCCTAAAGGACTTGCAAATTATCAAACAATATGTTAGCTCCCATGAGCTCAAAACAACGTAACATTTTAAAACACATTTGGATTGGATGAGGAAGTCAGGGTACTGCATATATAGAGCATTTGGTTTCTTTTAATAAACATAACACTTTTATTAATAGGCACAAGGCCGGAGTATCGACCTCGCCTGCTTGTAACCAGATGTCTGGCCGGCTGGTCTACTCTTTAACCTGGCTCACACCTGTCAAATGGGGCTCACTCGTCTCCCCACACTTGCGTAAGAATTCAGCTCCTTTTAAAGCTTTAAATGTCTACAAGACAACTCATACATATTGACGCAAATCTTTCAAATGCTTAACTCACATCCCACTGGATTATTTTAACTATCCTTAAACTTGTTAAGTTATCATCCAAATGTTTAATCAGCATAGTTTAGAGTATAAAACACACTCTTAAATGTTTATAACAAAATCACATAAATTATTTATAACAATTAGAAATTGTTTATAATATTATCGAAGATAATTACAAAATTTTTAAACACGCATTTAACATTACTTTCGTTCCACATTATTGTCAAAGATATTTACATTTATTATTTACAATATCAACATTTAAATTATTTAAATTAATAATTTAAGAAATACATTGAACCACATGTTTTATCCGGTTGGTAAATTCATAATCGTGTTTAATATAATCGACCAATGAAGGTTAGTTATACATGTAAATGTCACAATCTGGTTTAATAAAGGTTGTAATAATTTTAATTATTTGTGACGGTAATCTTCATTCAAAATCTTATCTCAAATTCTTTCAAAACTCTTGTTAATTATAACAGTAAATTCACTTGATTAATTTTCAACGAACTATGACAATACACTCTAGCGGAAAATACTTCGCTTACAAAATAATGCACAAACTGCATTCAAAATAGCCCAAAATTCATCATATAATAAAATATACGGCATCAAAATCATCCACAGCATTTACAAAAACCTCCCCTAACACAATCTTTATCATTATTAATTACTGTGGGAATCTCCTTCATTTATTTAAGGGCATTATACATCAGCGACTTTCAACATGTCCGCTGCACTATCGATTATACATTCATAGTTCCACTTAAAAATTCTTATATCAATAATTGTTTCAAAACTGTTGTCATTTAAACTTCGTGGATTTCATTCATGAATCGAAATGAAATAAAAATTTGCCAATCACAAACAAATTTAATAGTGAATACGCTTATATACGCCTGTCTGGTCTATCAAAATTTAAGATTAACATCTTCAAAGAATTGTAGTATAAAAATACTATCATCAAACAAAGTGCGACTAACTGCAAAATAGTCGAATAGAATCCAATTAGACTGGGGAATGCAAACATCATTATATAAATCTCTATATGAGAAAAAACCTAACACAAGTTTCACGAATTTAATGCATTCAATAATTCATAATTAATGTTCATCTTTCACAAAATTGCCTAAGATGCAATGGTCGTTCATGACTGACGATAAATGTCTGTGTTGCAATCAATTCAAATAACGACTAGTATTTCCAAGATCGTCGACAACGTACTGGATTTTAACGCTCTAAAATCATTTAAATGTTCTTCCTTCTTGATGATGACAGAAAATTGGTCAAAGTAATTAAACTGGGGTAGAATTACTTTAATAAAGTGACACGCTGTCTGAATTTAAATCTGCCATAAAAATCATTAACTTACAGTCAAATCGTGACTACAAAAATAAGCAAATTACTGAAAAATCTACATAGCAGTCTCAACTGATTCAAAATCGTTTAACTATGCCCATGACATAACAATGTCTTAATAAAACGTCGAAAAAGGCATAACTCATCAAGGTGTACTGAGAATAGGAATCTCAAACAAGAATATCGGGCAAAAATACATGAGGACAAAAATATGGGAAAAATGGTTGCTCAAATATTGCTAAGAAACTCAAATACAATAAACGTTCACGACTACCTTATCTGCCGATTGACGTTCCAGAGGAAAATTCCCCAAAGAAGACTGTTGATGGATCCATTTCACCAAGTTAAAGCTGAGCTCCATCCTCGAAACCAGAAACAGCACCATCGGAGAATCGAACTGCTTCACGAAGACGAACGACATCCTTCCGGCAATAATCTTCTTTGTGAGTCGGGACAACCCTGACCTCTCTTGAAAAATCCCTGAAGTTCCAGTTGAAAATCGCCATGAAGTTTTTGTATAAATTTCCGAAGAAATATTCATATTCAGAAAGTATGAAATCATTTCTATTGCTGTTTGATAGTATTCAGCCTTTAATCACGAAACATGGGTGTAGATGGTTATTTACCACATGTTCGCTTGTATGGAATAGCAATTAGCGAAGTTCCATGCTGCTATCTTACTCCGTTGAAATATGTCCCAATTGCATCAAGTCCCTCAGCCTTCCATCCTCTCTTCGGTAATAGTATTAGAAGAACAAACTGCCATATTAGACTGCTCCATTATACTGTAGCGTTGTGTCACAAAAGCAATCTGAAGTCTCCCTATTTCACTAGCCGGGTCAGCCGTAGCGTAGAGTCTGGCTATACAAAGTGTTTCTCCTGTGGCGAGAAAATCACTTTTGTCAGTCGTCTAAAATTGTCAATAACTTCCAAAATACTTCCTCGAAATTGTTCAGCTTTTCTACAGTCCTTACTGTAGCAATGCACAAGAGAATTAGCTTATAGGCGACCGCTAACTGTTCACAGCTAATCTTGTAGAAGCGTTATAAGTGTCGTTTCAACTTCACCTAGATTTACTTCACAGTAAACCTGCACTGCTTGTAAGTTCGACTCTCGTTTAATGCAGTGGCTTCGCCACGCGTTACAAAGACGACTTTTTCACTAATAATCTCACTCGACGTTTCACTGAAATGACTATTTGAAATCTGACGATTGATTTATAATCTGAGAATGAGGAATGAGGCTCCTCTCTTCTGCGCAAGGCCTTTTATGAACTTCATGAGGGGCGTATCTATCCCTTCCATCGCGTGTTACTGCGTCATCGCTAGAAGTTCCAACTTCGTCAATACATGACGGATTTTCATAATTCAAAAACTGAAAATAAATTTCACCAAAATTCCAGAACAATGCCTCTACTGCAAATGGATTTCCACAATTCTGCATTCCAAAAAGTAATAAAAATACCATAGTTTCAGCAATCTCCGTCTTCCTTCAGACTATCGTTCATTGGTTTAAGCCTCCCCTCCAATAGCATAATTTCTTCCTCAGCAGAATTCCACGTTTCCTGCGACTGCGTCGTACATCTCGGATCCTTCTCGAATAAATGCTGACGTCACTGAGAATCTCAGCTCAAGTGGCCTGCTGGCATAACGTCTGCGTCATCCGTGCTTACGTCATGACTACCCACGTCATAACTATGACAGCCATAACTTGCGCTATAATTTCCAATAAAGCCACCGTGGTCTCTATATAATTCAATTACGGGGGCATTCTCCTCTCACCACGTTTTAAAAACAGTTGCAAATTGTTTTTAAACTCAGTGTTACAAGTACCTCAACTCTCTTGAACACGAAATTGAATTATTACTGGCTTACTCTAGGATAGTATCTTTTTAAATTTCCAGCATTGAACTTGCCGTAAATGACATTATTCTCATCATCGTAGAGTTCATAGCAGTTGTTTCCATAGGCGTTCGTAATCCTAAACGGCCCCATGAATACATTTCCAAATTTGGGGTATATTTTCTTGCTCATATCAGCCTTGACAGGTCTGCGTAATAATACAAGATTTCCAACTTGTAAGGGTGCACCAAAACGTTTTCCAGCTACTCTTTTCAATCGTTTCTCTGCTGCTTTCTGGAGTTGTTCCTTCGCCTTGTCAATCCTCTGCTGCCTTCCTAGGTCTGGATCTCTAGGAATGTGGTTGAAAAGATTATCCCACGGCCTTTCTGGGTTTCTTCCAAGATGAAGTCGCATAGGCACTTCTCCTGTACTCTCCTGCACTGTAGAGTTCAGACATTCCTCTATAAGGGGTACAAATCTCACCCAACCAGAATGATCATTTGGACAGAAAATTCGACAGAATTTCGAAAATTCAGCCATATATCTTTCTGAGGAATTCGATTCTGGGTAACGCACGCTTGAAAATAAGTGCTTAATGCCAAGCCTTTCCATATCCGCTGCAAATTCCACGGATGTAAACTGCGTTCCATGATCTGACAGTAGATATTCTGGTATACCAGCTTTAGGAAATACAGCATTTTCCAGTCTGCTTACTACGTTCCTTGTGTTAGCTTTCTGCATGGGACTCATTGTAACAAATTTTGAGAAAACATCCACGGTAACCAACAGGTACTGGTTACCCTGATATCCCTTCGGACAGGGGCCAAATATGTCCGTCGCCATAAGTTCGTTTGGCTTAGAAGGAATCATAGCCTTCGGTTTTCCTTTTAATAAAGCAGAAGCATACTTTGCTCTTTGACATTTGTCACATGATCTAATGACCTTGGCAATGCTGGAACGCATGTTAGTCCAGATAAATCTCTCTTTAAGAGTATTAAGAGTCTTATCTAAACCGGCATGTCCAGTTGCGTGATGAGCTACCCACACTAAATTTACAACAAGTTTAGGTGGCACGACTATTCGGAGTTTTGTATGCGCAGAGTCAGCATACTTGCATACGATGTCTCCACTCAAGACAAAGTGTCGTGAATTTCTCCGTGTAACTGCATAGTCAACATCAGTATTGTCCATGTAACCCTTGAGGAACCTGTACATTTTCCTTATTGGAGCGTGTCTCTTCTGTGACACACCGATTCGGGCTAACCTCCTAACGGTTTCTTGATCTTCTTGCTCCAATTGTACATGGTGTATCTGCACATTTTTAATAGGGTTACGTGATAGAGCATCAGCCAGTAAGTTATCTTTCCCAGGCTGGTGGACGATAGTGGTGTTAAACTGTTGGGTGAACAAAGCCCAACGTGTCAATCTATCACTCGACATGTCAGTTTGCAGCATAAACTGTAGTGCTTTATGGTCAGTAATAATGATGACCTTATGTCCCAGCAGTATTTTCTTCCAGGCTTGCAATGCTGTTACAAAAGCTAACGCTTCAAGCTCCGTCGTGAAGTAATTTTCCTCGTGTTTCTTCAACTTCCGACTAGTGAACGCAATGTAGTGCTTGTTGCCTGCCTCGTCTTTCTGGTATAAGACTGCACTAATGCCTACTCTTGATGCATCAGACTCAATATAGAACACCTTCTCAAAGTCTGGGTACTCCAGTTTCACATCTGTTATTCTTCTTGAGTAAGTCATACAGAGGAGCCATAATTTCCGAGTATCTTGTATTTATAATCCTTAATCAATCCAGGCTTTTCATCGAAAATATCTTGGAATTCCTTTATCAGATCCTCAAATTCCCCCTGAATTTCTTCAAATCCTTCAGTTTTTCTACTGGGTATTTCTGCTAAATTTTCCACTTCATTAACTATAGTATTCAAAATTTCTTCCCTAAGGTCTATTTCCAGACTGTTTTTCACGTCCTGTTTTTCTATCTCTTCTGTGATTATGTACCCATCATTAAAGCTAATACTTCTGTTCTTCATGTCAATAATAGCTCCGACCTTCGATATAAAATCGATTCCAAGCACCATATCAAAATTGATCTTGCTCACCACAATGAAGATCTGTTCATAATTCCTTCCATTGATCTCAAAGTTCAATAACACTTGAATCTTGCACTTCACTGCCTTATCTTGGAATATCCCTCTCACTTTGACGGTAGAAACAGGTAGAACTGTCATGTTCTCTCCTCTTAGCAGACTTTGATAACATTCCTCTGAAATGATGGAGATAATTGCACCAGTATCCATCAGGGCTTTATACTGTTTGGCATCTATCCGTACAGAAATAATAGGTAAGGCACATGGTCTTTCCTCTTTAACGATACCCCTCTCTTCTAGCAAATCTTCATCAGTCACTTCATATATCTCATTAATCGTAATCAGGTGTGGTGTGGCAATGTATTTACAGGTTCTCACTGACGTTGAGAAATCGGCGTTTTTTTTTGTGTGTTACCGACCTCAAAATTCTGTTGGCTCGTAGAAGGCCCAGGATCGATTACAACATCCTGCCTTTTCTTTTGGTTGTCTGCTTCTTTTTCCCGTAATTCTTTTAGGTATTGCTGGCTTTCCTTCTCTCTTTCCTGATACTGATCGGGTGTCATAACCTGACCTTGAGGATTCTGATTTCTGTTTTGGCTCTGGTTATTCCTATTGTAATTCCTGTTATAGCCATTATTGTTGTAATATCTGCCTCTTCCATTGTAATTTCCTCGGTTATAGTTCCAGCCTCTTCTCTGTTGATACGGTCGGTAACCTTGCGATCTGTTATTTCGAAACTGATTATTCCTGTGAGGACCTACATTGTCAGTTTTCTCCTCATCTGGCTTGTCAGTTTGTTGGACTTGGTCCATATATACAGTATTTATTTCTTTAAAGTCATGCCTTTGACCTTTCTGCACCACGTTAGGCATTGGACTTGTGTAGTCTAACCTCCTCAGTAATTCATCCATGCTGGTTAAATCCCTGATGTTGGACGAAATTATTAGTCTTCTCACCTCAACTGGCAGCATACGAGAAATCGCATCAATAAGTTGCTCCGTTGACAATGGGGGTTGTAAAAATCTCAAGCGGGATAATTGACTCGTAAAGAAATCAGCGTACCGCGTTGGAAGAGTACCGGAGTATTTT